>CM018586.1:11279683-13856997 GCA_009078335.1 Salix brachista
TAGACACATTTCTGTAGCTTGTAAAGGGTCATATAAGTTTACCCGTTCAATGACCTTTATTCTGGCTTCTAACATTACCATCTTATCTTGGTTGATACCATCTGATGCTTTTATAACCATTGAGGTTAGCGCAGGTGTTGGCGCTGCTAACTGTATTAAAGCTAGATTTTGTTGCGGATCTTGACCCCCTTCTCTTATCACCTTAGGGTGATTCATTGCTTGTGTTTGAGCAGCAGTCATAGAACTAGTTGGAATTTTCACGAATCTGAACCCCGACTGAAAATCATGAGGCAAATCGCTACTCCCCACCTAACCTAGAATTTCATTGACTGAAAATCTGAACCCCTGACTTTATCAAACTTATATTTGATAAAGTCAGGAACATGAAACTTTTTTGGTACTATAACATTCAGGACTAGACACATTTCTGTAGCTTGTAAAGGGTCATATAAGTTTACCCGTTCAATGACCTTTATTCTGGCTTCTAACATTACCATCTTGTCTTGGTTGATACCATCTGATGCTTTTATAACCATTGAGGTTAGCGCAGGTGTTGGCGCTGCTAACTGTATTAAAGCTAGATTTTGTTGCGGATCTTGACCCCCTTCTCTTATCACCTTAGGGTGATTCATTGCTTGTGTTTGAGCAGCAGTCATAGAACTAGTTGGAATTTTCACGAATCTGAACCCCGACTGAAAATCATGAGGCAAATCGCTACTCCCCACCTAACCTAGAATTTCATTGACTGAAAATCTGAACCCCTGACTTTATCAAACTTATATTTGATAAAGTCAGGAACATGAAACTTTTTTGGTACTATAACATTCAGGACTAGACACATTTCTGTAGCTTGTAAAGGGTCATATAAGTTTACCCGTTCAATGACCTTTATTCTGGCTTCTAACATTACCATCTTCTCTTGGTTGATACCATCTGATGCTTTTATAACCATTGAGGTTAGCGCAGGTGTTGGCGCTGCTAACTGTATTAAAGCTAGATTTTGTTGCGGATCTTGACCCCCTTCTCTTATCACCTTAGGGTGATTCATTGCTTGTGTTTGAGCAGCAGTCATAGAACTAGTTGGAATTTTCACGAATCTAAACCCCGACTGAAAATCATGAGGCAAATCGCTACTCCCCACCTAACCTAGAATTTCATTGACTGAAAATCTGAACCCCTGACTTTATCAAACTTATATTTGATAAAGTCAGGAACATGAAACTTTTTTGGTACTATAACATTCAGGACTAGACACATTTCTGTTGCTTGTAAAGGGCCATATAAGTTTACCCGTTCAATGACCTTTATTCTGGCTTCTAACATTACCATCTTATCTTGGTTGATACCATCTGATGCTTTTATAACCATTGAGGTTAGCGCAGGTGTTGGCGCTGCTAACTGTATTAAAGCTAGATTTTGTTGCGGATCTTGACCCCCTTCTCTTATCACCTTAGGGTGATTCATTGCTTGTGTTTGAGCAGCAGTCATAGAACTAGTTGGAATTTTCACGAATTTGAACCCCGACTGAAAATCATGAGGCAAATCGCTACTCCCCACCTAACCTAGAATTTCATTGACTGAAAATCTGAACCCCTGACTTTATCAAACTTATATTTGATAAAGTCAGGAACATGAAACTTTTTTGGTACTATAACATTCAGGACTAGACACATTTCTGTAGCTTGTAAAGGGTCATATAAGTTTACCCGTTCAATGACCTTTATTTTGGCTTCTAACATTACCATCTTATCTTTGTTGATACCATCTGATGCTTTTATAACCATTGAGGTTAGCGCAGGTGTTGGCGCTGCTAATTGTATTAAAGCTAGATTTTGTTACGGATCTTGACCCCCTTCTCTTATCACCTTAGGGTGATTCATTGCTTGTGTTTGAGCAGCAGTCATAGAACTAGTTGGAATTTTCACGAATTTGAACCCCGACTTAAAATCATGAGGCAAATCGCTACTCCCCACCTAACCTAGAATTTCATTGACTGAAAATCTGAACCCCTAACTTTATCAAACTTATATTTGATAAAGTCAGGAACATGAAACTTTTTTGGTACTATAACATTCAGGACTAGACACATTTCTGTAGCTTGTAAAGGGTCATATAAGTTTACCCGTTCAATGACCTTTATTTTGGCTTCTAACATTACCATCTTATCTTTGTTGATACCATCTGATGCTTTTATAACCATTGAGGTTAGCGCAGGTGTTGGCGCTGCTAATTGTATTAAAGCTAGATTTTGTTGCGGATCTTGACCCCCTTCTCTTATCACCTTAGGGTGATTCATTGCTTGTGTTTGAGCAGCAGTCATAGAACTAGTTGGACGTTTCACGAATCTTAACCTCGACTGAAAATCATGAGGCAAATCGCTACTCCCCACCTAACCTAGAATTTCATTGACTGAAAATCTGAACCCCTGACTTTATCAAACTTATATTTGATAAAGTCAGGAACATGAAACTTTTTTGGTACTATAACATTCAGGACTAGACACATTTCTGTAGCTTGTAAGTGGGTCATATAAGTTTACCCGTTCAATGACCTTTATTCTGGCTTCTAACATTACCATCTTATCTTGGTTGATACCATCTGATGCTTTTATAACCATTGAGGTTAGCGCAGGTGTTGGCGCTGCTAACTGTATTAAAGCTAGATTTTGTTGCGGATCTTGACCCCCTTCTCTTATCACCTTAGGGTGATTCATTGCTTGTGTTTGAGCAGCAGTCATAGAACTAGTTGGAATTTTCACGAATCTGAACCCCGACTGAAAATCATGAGGCAAATCGCTACTCCCCACCTAACCTAGAATTTCATTGACTGAAAATCTGAACCCCTGACTTTATCAAACTTATATTTGATAAAGTCAGGAACATGAAACTTTTTTGGTACTATAACATTCAGGACTAGACACATTTCTGTAGCTTGTAAAGGGTCATATAAGTTTACCCGTTCAATGACCTTTATTCTGGCTTCTAACATTACCATCTTGTCTTGGTAGATACCATCTGATGCTTTTATAACCATTGAGGTTAGCGCAGGTGTTGGCGCTGCTAACTGTATTAAAGCTAGATTTTGTTGCGGATCTTGACCCCCTTCTTTTATCACCTTAGGGTGATTCATTGCTTGTGTTTGAGCAGCAGTCATAGAACTAGTTGGAATTTTCACGAATCTGAACCCCGACTAAAAATCATGAGGCAAATCGCTACTCCCCACCTAACCTAGAATTTCATTGACTGAAAATCTGAACCCATGACTTTATCAAACTTATATTTGATAAAGTCAGGAACATGAAACTTTTTTGGTAGTATAACATTCAGGACTAGACACATTTCTGTAGCTTGTAAAGGGTTATATAAGTTTACCCGTTCAATGACCTTTATTCTGGCTTCTAACATTACCATCTTATCTTGGTTGATACCATCTGATGCTTTTATAACCATTGAGGTTAGCGCAGGTGTTGGCGCTGCTAACTGTATTAAAGCTAGATTTTGTTGCGGATCTTGACCCCCTTCTCTTATCACCTTAGGGTGATTCATTGCTTGTGTTTGAGCAGCAGTCATAGAACTAGTTGGAATTTTCACGAATCTGAACCCCGACTGAAAATCATGAGGCAAATCGCTACTCCCCACCTAACCTAGAATTTCATTGACTGAAAATCTGAACCCCTGACTTTATCAAACTTATATTTGATAAAGTCAGGAACATGAAACTTTTTTGGTAGTATAACATTCAGGACTAGACACATTTCTGTAGCTTGTAAAGGGTCATATAAGTTTACCCGTTCAATGACCTTTATTCTGGCTTCTAACATTACCATCTTATCTTGGTTGATACCATCTGATGCTTTTATAACCATTGAGGTTAGCGCAGGTGTTGGCGCTGCTAACTGTATTAAAGCTAGATTTTGTTGCGGATCTTGACCCCCTTCTCTTATCACCTTAGGGTGATTCATTGCTTGTGTTTGAGCAGCAGTCATAGAACTAGTTGGAATTTTCACGAATCTGAACCCCGACTGAAAATCATGAGGCAAATCGCTACTCCCCACCTAACCTAGAATTTCATTGACTGAAAATCTGAACCCCTGACTTTATCAAACTTATATTTGATAAAGTCAGGAACATGAATCTTTTTTGGTACTATAACATTCAGGACTAGACACATTTCTGTAGCTTGTAAAGGGTCATATAAGTTTACCCGTTCAATGACCTTTATTCTGGCTTCTAACATTACCATCTTATCTTTGTTGATACCATCTGATGCTTTTATAACCATTGAGGTTAGCGCAGGTGTTGGCGCTGCTAACTGTATTAAAGCTAGATTTTGTTGCGGATCTTGACCCCCTTCTCTTATCACCTTAGGGTGATTCATTGCTTGTGTTTGAGCAGCAGTCATAGAACTAGTTGGAATTTTCACGAATTTGAACCCCGACTGAAAATCATGAGGCAAATCGCTACTCCCCACCTAACCTAGAATTTCATTGACTGAAAATCTGAACCCCTGACTTTATCAAACTTATATTTGATAAAGTCAGGAACATGAAACTTTTTTGGTACTATAACATTCAGGACTAGACACATTTCTGTAGCTTGTAAGGGGTCATATAAGTTTACCCGTTCAATGACCTTTATTCTGGCTTCTAACATTACCATCTTATCTTTGTTGATACCATCTGATGCTTTTATAACCATTGAGGTTAGCGCAGGTGTTGGCGCTGCTAACTGTATTAAAGCTAGATTTTGTTGCGGATCTTGACCCCCTTCTCTTATCACCTTAGGGTGATTCATTGCTTGTGTTTGAGCAGCAGTCATAGAACTAGTTGGAATTTTCACGAATCTGAACCCCGACTGAAAATCATGAGGCAAATCGCTACTCCCCACCTAACCTAGAATTGAGTTTATTTGCAAAATTAAAATGCATGATGACATTAATCTAAACTCGATGTCCAATGTCATGCATAAATTGACATGCAAAAGTAAAAATGCATGCTAAAGTAGTAAAAATACATGTGAAAATTGAATATACCAAAAAAAACAATAAACATGCAAACAATTAGACAAACAAAGCTCAATCCAACCAGACATGTCCATACTGGGGTAGCCATTTGTCACAACGGTATTTTTTCACGCTCCGCGCCCTACCATCCCTAGAGAGGAGATGTTCCGCGGTAAAAGGAGGATTTTATGGTCGTAAAGTTAGGACTATAAATCTTAGGAGTGACCACCTAGTATCAAGCTCACTAAGAAACCTAATGGCCTACGAGAATCTAGGTAAAGAGACTTGTTGTGCATGGGGAAGACGCATCACCCTAACGCACCCTACCTAAGGTAAGCTACATTGTTGTTTAATTGTTTTTTTTAAGTTAGATTTTATTTGTTAGTCTTCTTGAAGCTCTAGGTAGATTTGTAAGAGACTCTACCTCATTGGGAGTTGAAAACCTGATCATTCTAAAATTTAAAAAAATTTACACCACATTTTAAAAAAAAAAACTTTTTTAATATCTGCTGGTGTATATAATGTAATTTTACACCACCTTTAAAAACCTTTCTTACTATCTGTGGATGTACTTTACAATATAATTTTACACCCCGCTTGGTAAAACAAAATAATTGTTATTTTTTTTATTTTTTGGTCAAATTCCAACAAATAATCATAAATTGGTTACGTTATCCAATTTTTATTTCAAAACATGATATATATGCTATATTTGTTTTTTACAAAAACATATGCTTGGAAAAACTTTGGAATTTGACCGTATGCATAAAAACAAAGCATTTTTTGTTTGTTTTTTTATAAAATTTGGTTTATTTTAAAAAAATTTAAATCAGACTGGGTCTGACCAAGCCAAGGTGGGCCAATAGGCCCAACTCTGCTGAATGTGGGTTGGGTTGAGAGTAGGTCCAGCCCAAAAGTTAAAATAACAAAAAAAAGAAAAAATGGATTGCTACAATGTTCTCGTATTGCGTGAAAAGTGCAGCGTGAATTAATGTACTCCTGCATCACGTGTTACATGAATAGTAACAGGTTGGTTGGCCGATGGTAATAAAACGCTCACCTACCACTGCCGATGGGAGAGGAGACCGAGGTGGTTCTCCTACAGTGGTGGCATCAGAAACGGTGACCTGTGGTGGCCAAGAAAGCTGCTAAAAGCTGGTTGTTTTGTGTTGTTGCTGCTGCTACATTGCCAATGCTGGAAAAGAAGGCTTTGGCTATTGCAGGTGATGCTAGTGAAGAGGAGAGGTTGGCGTTGAAGGAACAGTTGTTAGTGCTCGCTGGGGAGTGCTGCTATTGGAGGAGAGAGAGAGATATGTTGTCAGACTATAAAAGAGAGAGGAGAGCTGCCGGCATGGTCCTGTCAACGTCGAGGAAGGGGATGAGTGTTGGTGACTATGTGTGTGTTTTTTTTTGCAATTTTTCACACTGTGTTCGTCTTTTTCATTGTTTTATTTCCCCATCTATGTATTTTTCTCCTGTGTGTTTGTGTTTTTTTCCTCGATTCTGGTTGGTGATCTTCCTTAGTTTATGTGTTGCATAATTTCATGTTCTCCGTAACTGTTCTTCTCCCCCTTTTCGTTCGTTCATCTATGCATGTTATTTATAGGCGAAGGAAGCAACCCTTCGGCTGCCCATTACGTGCAGTGATGGGTTGCCTCCTAGTCACCTGCAGTAGTGCGCCTGCACTGTTCAGGTGACTGAATAGTGTAATCATGTTTGCAGGATTTGGGAGAAGGCGCAAATGGGCTTTGGTCTCTAATTTGTAATTATTCTAATTTCACCCCCAATTAGACTTAAACTTTTAATTTTGTGCAATTATATCCCCGTCAGAATTTCAACAACAACCTTAGCTTTATGCGTGTTTTTTATTTTGGTCCCTAGTTTCAACTTATGTGATTTGCCCCTCAATTGACCTTTTCGACTCTGATTTTTTTTTCAATTTGTCCCCTGACTTCAACACAATTGGCTTGGAAAAACTTAAATTCGGTCTCTGAAAATTTCAATCTTCCTAATTGAACTCGAATTAAGATCAAGAACTTGATTTTTCATTGTTTAAGCCTATAATAAAATTAATTTGACTAATTTAAAGTATAATTAAGTCCGTGCATTTAATTAAGTCCTTCAATTAGATCCTAAATTTATTTCTAAACATAATTATATTTTAAATTAGCCCATGATTAAATCAAAATGGCCTATAAAGATATAATTATGCCTTTCGACATAAGTTTTATGCAAATTTATCCAATAATAAATTATATTAGCCTTGAATTTGTATTTTTCTTCATTTTTGGCCACAAAAGAGGTATGATCAGGCTATTGAAAACATCTAAATTTTCAAACTGGATTTTTCTACCAATGCTAACCCTTTTATTTTATTTTTATTTTATTTTGGGTAGAATTTGTGGAATAATCCAGAAATGAGTTATGACACGTATTTTATATCATTCCTAGTTAATCATATTAAATGAGTTTATATCATTGAAGATTATTTAATAAATCTTTTATAGTACCGAATAAGCGTGAAAAAACATATTTAGAGAAATAACATGCCAAAAAAAGTTATTTTTTCCAGCCATAACTCATATTTATTGAACTTGACATACAATTAATGGTAACTGAAAATCTACAATGTTTGTCTTAACATGCTCTCTATAAGAGCTTGAATAGATCAAAATATCATTTAAAAAATTCCATAATAAATTTATCAAGGTAAGACTTTAAAACATGATTAATCAAGTTCATGAGTTTTATTAAAGAATTCATCAATCCAAACAATAATACCAAAAAATTGTAATCTCAAAAAGATATTTATTTATATGAAGTTGTGTAGTAAAGAATTGGTTTCAAGAAATTGAAGAAAACTCATGTTTCCTTCTCATGCATTTCATTCGGCCAAGACATAAAAAAAATTAGATTTGTAATGGTTGAGTTAAATGCTTATGATAATTTTGCTTAAGCATAAAGTGCAGTTAAATTATGAATGGAAATGAATATGCATAAAACTTGATTTTCAAAAGTGGTTACAATAATGAATGGATAAAGTATAATATTTAAAATTGTTATTGGCACAAAAGAGATTGAAGGTGTGGTAAAGCCATTGGTAAAGCCATATGATAATGCATTTAGAGCATAGACATGGGTAGGTGTTTGACACATTAACACTTTTATTTAATATTTTATTTAGTCAAGTAAGTATAAATTCTTTAATGTGGTATGTTGTTATTTTAATTGTAATACATATAAAATTATTTTTCCAGTGATGAAGTTACTACTAGGTAATGGGCAAGTGAAACTAGTTACCGATTAATGGGGCTAATGCCTAGTAATGGATGGTGGAACTAGTTATTCGATAATAGAGTTAGTACCGTATAATGAGCAGGTGGAACTAGTTATTTGGAAATGAGACTAGTGCTTGATAATGGACAGTAAAACTAATCACCTAATAATAAGCGGTGAATTAGTTACTTGATAATAGGACTAGTGTCCAATAATGAACTAGTGACATAAGTTTGTTTGATGACCAAAATATAAGATTTGGCAAGATAGTTTTATCAACACCTTTTGTTAAATCAATTTCAAGTAAATCACAATCTTGTGCAGAGTAAATAGATGATTTAAAATTTGTTTTGTTTATGTAATGAAAATATAATTTTGAATTGAAATTCTTTTGCAATGAAATTTTGGTATGTAATTAATGCTTAAATTTATGATATTTGTAATATAGTTGATAGAATGATTTATTTGTCTATTATAGTTTTATGAAATTTCTTTAGCTTATTAGAATTAAAATACATGAATTTATTTTATAATATTGCTCTATTACTTTGTGTATTAATTTTATTTGATTATTAGTCATGATAATTTTTTATAAGTAATGAAGTGAAAGAAATCGAGATTACATGTGTTCTAATCTAGTGATATGATGAAATAGTTAAGTCTAGGATGATTGGGCTCTTCAAACAAGATGATTGTAAAGATCTTTTTTTTGTGTTGTCAATAACTTCATATTAATATCTTTCAAAAAAAAATGTCAGAATTTTGGTATATTTTTTTAAAAAAAAATCTATGGCTTTTTACTCAAATTGAAATGTTAATCACATTGAAAATTTCAGTATTAAATGAGGTAGTTAGAAGTTGATTATTGATTGATTTAAGCATAATTTGAAGTCATTATTCTCATTTAAGTTAAATAAAGGAATATGATGGACATTGTTTATACAAATAAAATTATTCATCTATGTGTCATTTGATTATGATGGCTATCCTAATTGCATTTTCAAGCAAACCAATTATGAAATTTTGTATCGATTATTGACTAATAAAGATGTTGAGATTGATCATCGATTAAACATTGATTAACGACAAAGAGATTAGGATTCTTATTAGCGATCAATGATCAAGTCCTATAAAAAAAAATAAGTTTTTGACATAGTAACTAGTGGATGTTGCAATATAACAAGAATATATACAACTAGTAGGAAAGAAACATGAAAATAAAAGGTATGAATGATACTAAGATTAAGATGATAAAACCCATATCTTTTATAAATATTTTTTTTAGGATTAGAATTTAATTTTATTTATAAATTCTATTTTTGTAACATTATAAATGGACCACCTAGTAGTTGGAGATCAACCTCATATAAATAATTTATTGACAAGCTATTTTTAATTTATAAGCTTTCTTTTATTTATCACTTTCTTGAATTTTATTGTTTCTTTTACATCTTTCTATATAATTTTGTTTTTATTTACTCTTTTTTTTTTTATCTAGTTTATTGTTTTGACACATGTTGTTGCCCCTACTTTTATGCTCGGCTATAATATTTGTGCTATTACCCTTGTGGGCAACTATATTACCCTTGTTCCAACTCATGTGAATTACTAAGTTTTGCTTACCCCTATTCATGTGACTAGCTATTATACCCTTCAAATTACCTTTTATCCAACTCGATAATAATGATACCAACCATGTAAAATTTTACCATATAATTCTATGACACCAAATGGTAATGTTAATCCTTATTACAATCCTATGAATCCTTTGATATTAACTTTTATATATCATCATATGGTAATAACAATAGCAAATTTAAAATATAAATAAACATTTAAATTATAAAGATGAGGTGGTAGACACCAACCTCTAAATAGGTTCTGTTCTGTTAGCTTATATCTCACAGTCGATGTCTCTCTAGTTCTGCACATAATTCTTTATTCTTTACATTTTCATTCATTTCCTTTTCAATGTTTCTTACCAAATCACAAGTATCATTATACAATTGAATGCAAATTTTTCATATCTAGATTAGATCATTATGTTATGTTCACATAACTACTCATTGACCCAAGTCGTGTAGACTTTTTCAAGCTAATATCTTTACATAAACTCATGTCACCTTAATTACTATATATATGACCCTGATTTACTGATGTTTTAGGGTGATAGTCAGGCAGCCATGGTATTATCAACTGACGTTAATATTAGTTATAATAAAAGTTACTCAATTAAACCCCGATTGAATTAATAGGACTGAATTGAGGGCCTCCGTAATTATTGTTGGGACATGGGTCTTTCAATTTTGGGTCAGGTCCAATTGCATCACCCACAGCCACAGTCAAACTTGAGGAGCCACAGTCAAATTCTGAAGTCAATTGTGTTTTTCCAAGAACACCACCAGACAGCCACAGACAGATATTGACTGAAGTTTCAAGCGACAATCCAGGATCCCAATCCTCCTTATTTCTCTATTTATTATCTGCCTGTCTCTCTAAATTCCATCAAAACAGTCAAATGGGTGTTCTTGGAATCAATAACTTGCTCGATTGGGAGTCAGAGTCATACCCAGTAGTCACTGACTTCATTGCCATTCCATTATTTGCTGTCTTTTTCTTTTCAGTTAGATTTGTTCTTGACAAATATGTCTTTGAGGTATCGTCTTACTTACGTTCTTACTGCTTGTAATATTCTGGAGTTGAGTAGTTATTCTAATGGCTGGCATATCAAATAGTTGTTATTAGTTATATTACTATTTATTTGCCTGCCGTTGGCTGTTAGTTCTGCTTTGGGAGAATCAACCTTTTTGTTTCTTTCATCCTTTTCCTTTTTTTATTTTAGGGCAAATTCACCTTGGATGGAGCAATATTGCTTTTTCAAGTTTTTCATTGTATGTGAAATTTTTTATCTTGCCAATTGGTGATTTCATGGTAAATCACAAGCTTGACATAAATAGCTCTTTATTTCTGTTGCAGTTCTTAGCCAGAAGATTTATTTTTGGGAAGGGGTATGCTACAGTGGGTGTTGAGACACATGGAAACAGGAAGAAAGTTAATAAATTCAAAGAGTCTGCGTGGAAATGTGTTTATTTTCTCTGTGCTGAGATTTTGGCTCTTTATGTTTCATATGATGAGCCTTGGTTCACTAATACTAAATATTTTTGGGTAGGACCTGGTGATCAAGTTTGGCCTGATCATAAACTTAAGTGAGCTCTCCAACTCTTGAAAAAATCCTTCCTATTATTACTATAGATAGCATTAGATTTTCCTTCCATCGATGCTGTTAGGTTTAGAAATGTACAATTTCATGGTTTCATATGATCATGTTTAGCTGACTGATTATTTTCATCGTGCACAGATTCGAATTGAAGGTATTGTACATGTATGCTGGTGGGTTCTATACATACTCTATATTTGCTTTGGTTTTTTGGGAAACCAGGCGTTCAGACTTTGGTGTATCCATGGGCCATCACATTGTATCTGTCAGTCTCATTGTTCTGTCTTACATACTTAGGTATGTTTCAAGGGATTCAACTTCAAATTTCTTTTCCATTTCCGATGTTCTAGGAGCATTGATACTGATTCCTTATCCAAAAAAAGAAAAAAAAACTACAATTATGTAATACTGATTATAAACAGCTACAGTATAAGAGGATCACTTTATGCAACCTCCAGTACTTTTTTTATCTTGGATAAGCACAAAGAAAATGTATAAACAAATTTAACACAATACATCCATCATACTGTCATACTTCTCTGCTAAAGATGCCTGCACGCTGTCTTTACAATCTGCTGCCTCTTGCAGGTTTGGTCGTGTTGGTGCTGTTGTTTTAGCCCTGCATGATGCAACTGATGTGTTCATGGAAATTGCAAAGATGTCAAAATATAGTGGCAACGAATGGATGGCTAGTGTTTTTTTCCTTCTCTTTGTTCTCTTATGGACCATACTCCGCATCATTTACTACCCATTTTGGATACTTAGGAGCACAAGGTGAGTATCTGGCAAGGCAACAATTTATCAATAGTTGTTTGTTTCTTCTTTTTCCTTACAATGGCACTGAACTTGAGAAATCATGAGATTCTTATGGTGCATGAGGTCTAATTTGAGAATTTATAAAGATAACCTCAAATGAGAGGACCTCAATAATTTTGTCAAGCCATTTTTATAAAAAAGTCCAAATTAATAATTTGTCTACTACTTGGTAATAGTTCCAGGTTCTTAGAATGGCACAGATAAAAAAAAAAAAAAAATAGTTACTAGGTAAAGGAAGCATTGAGTAGAAGTAAATTCTCCAAATGTTTCACTTTTTAGTATTAAAGTGGATCTAAATTTGTTTTTTATTAGATATCAAAGTATGTCCTACATTTCTACCTATCTACCCTGAGAACACTATCATGTCCTCTGCATCACTCCAATAATTTTGTAAGACTCGTTAGTTGGATAAAAAAATAGGGTCAATTTGAATCTTTTCCTTTGGGAACTGAGATAGTAGGAAAAATAGGTAGATTCAGTTATATGCCATTTCATTATTGCCTGGCTATTTCAAATATGATATAATGTTGAAGTGTTTGGTGAGACAGTGCAATTATGTCTGAACTCTACACTGTTTTTTTCTTTGTGCCCTTGCAACTTAGGCCCTCTAGCATTCTGGTTGGACAAGTGTTTTTGCTATTATATGATTGGTTTCTCTTTCAGTACCTTTGATACTTATTAAATACTCTAAATAGAAGACACCAAAACAATCCTGCTGAATTAGAGAATTTGCAGCTGTGCTAATTTCTGATAAAACACCTCAAGACAGTCTTTTCTTCTTCAGCCCACAATCTTGCAACCATAGTTATCTTCTGGCCCTATGATCATGAATACTTGTGGACCAATTACCACAACAGCTCTTTCCTTGTGTTGTTAATGGAGGCATTCATGGCCAGGACATCATGAATCTCATGTCTAATCTTTTCAGTTTGCTTCTTCTAATTCCCTTCACTCATTTCTTCTGTTTCTAAGTAAAGTCCAACAACTTCCGATCTCAATATTCTTTCCGTTCCAGCAATATAAAACATGTTTTTTTTGGGCCATAATTTGAATATTCCATATAATCACCAGCAAAAGAGTTGAGCTTTTTAATTATAATTTATTAGAGATACAGATACAGTCTCCAACTTTGAACGTTCTTAATGTATAAATTAGGTCTTAGAAGCGGATTTTGAACTATTATAGCATTGTTAAAGATTTCAGTCGAGAGATAATATTTACTCTAGAAAGAATTTAAATCAAATAAACTGAAAAGAAAAGGAAAAAGAAAAAAAAGGTAGAACTCTAGATGTAAATAGAGTATTAAACAGTGGCAGTTGATTTCTTAACTCCTTATTTTTCATTTTATATTTCTTATTTTTCTGATTAGAAACATAATGCCTGACTGCTGTTTTTTATTCTGGTATTAAATTTTTACATACTTCTTCATCACAGCTGTGAAATTGTTTTGGCCTTAAACAAAGAAAAGCTAGCGGTGGATGGACCTATCTATTACTATATCTTCAATACTCTTCTGTTTTCCTTGCTTGTTCTTCATATTTATTGGTGGATCTTGATGGTTCGGATGGTCATGGAACAAATCCAAGCGGGAGGCCAAGTTAGTGATGATGTTCGTTCAGGTAAGGAGCATGATTTCCAAACACAATTTTGCAGCTTTTTGTATACACAAGCACAAGCATGAACACAACGAAAGAAAACAAAACTCAATTGATGTATTCGCAAGGTGAAATTTTCATGAAAAAGCAACAAACCCTATCATTGTCTTACTAATATTTGTCAGTTAGACTTGCACTTAGCATCTGTTTCTTGCAGTATGTATGTGGGACATAGTAAAAATGTTTGGTTTTTTACCTGATGATAACATGGGGGAAACAAAAGAAGACTGAAGATTAGAATACTTTTGCATTATTAACAGTAGCCTACATTGATTTGTTAGACTTCTATGATGTGATAGGAATGCAATAGGAATTCTTTTGCAAGTAGATGCCACCATGCTCAAGAACTTAACGTTCCTGTGAATGATAACCTGAATGCCTTTTGAATTTTCTAGGTTCAAGAAAACTTGATGATCAAGGAAAAATATTTTATTTCTCTTTATTTATTTACTTTTAACTACATTTTAAACATTCCGCGGGTAGAGAGCCTCTAACACAGTTTTATTATCATGTCTTTGAAAAGTTTTATGATTTGTTGAACTTTAGCTTTAACCTATTAACTATGTTTACTCCTGGAAAGTGATTTATCCCTATCTTAACCTTAATGGATGCTAATACTCCTTGATTACTTTCCAACACATACATTTCTTCTGAACATACCCAATAATATTTTATTACTGCTAACCATGAAGACATTCAGTAAAATTCTCAAACAATACTTACAAATTGCCACTTGCGCAACGCCGCGGTATGGATTCAAATTGTCAGTAATGTTCTTGCGAGCATATCTATTAAGAAAACAATAGGCGTTAACTCATAACATGACTAAGTTGACAAGATTGAAACCTGATTTGATTAAAAAATAAATAAAGACAATGATGCTATATGAACTTTTTTTATAAAACAATGTTTTTTTCAACATAAAAAAACAAAAGAATGTCCAGGCCGCAAAGAGCTCTTTGACAATGTCATGAAATTCAATTTAATGGGTCAACCTTAAAGCCTTCTTGACAGACTCATTGCCTAGGATAAACTTCAAATTTAATCGCATGAGAGTTGTCTTGACGTCACCTTGTTGATTTATGGGGTCTAAAATCAACCTAAACAGCCGGTCAAAAGGTGGTTTTACGTTTAAAATTATAATCAATGAATTTTTTTAATAATGAGATGTTTGATGCTTACAGTACTTTCTAGCATATAATAGGTACATTCTGATGTTTTGCCAAATTACTTATCGTCAAACTATAAAGTTTAGCCTTGGTTGATGCTCATAAATCATTCAATCATTGGCCAGGCATTTCAATCATTATGGGAGGCCTTAAATTTACGGGAGATCTGCGGCAATCTTTTTCTTAATTTTCCTCACCCTAAAGAAAACTATCAGTTCAGAATATCCTAAATTTCTGCTGTTGTATCTTATATATTAATGGTGAATGTTTTTGCATATACACAGATTCTGAAGGCGAGGATGACCATGATGACTAATAGAAAGCTCGAAACGCACAGATGCAGCCAGGTGATCCAGAAATCATATCATCGTCACTTAAATACAAGTATTTCATACATTTTCGGCATCGTCTCCTCTCTTTTATGGAACAGTGTCGTGGTTCTGCCTTAATGAAGATGGACATCATGAAAATCATCTCAACTTTGTCAATACCCTGTTCCCCTTTGTAAGTATGTGTTATAAGTTACTTTTGGCGATAAACAAGTGCATTGATTGAAGGAAATTTGTATACAATATTGGGGACACGTGAGGGGTTGGTTAGAAATATGTAAACTGGAAGATATAGTTGATTTGTGGTTCGTGATTTGGTCAGTATAAAACATTTTCATTGTTTCTCACCTCACTGAGCATAGGAAGGTGAACACACTGCTTTTCTTTTCTTTTTCATGCCTAACAATCAAGATGCCTAGATCCAATGATAGTTTCGCCATGGGAATTACTTCCTTTTATGCTCTCTTCTCTTGTTTACCATGGCAATTGACATATATCCTTGTCAGTATAGCTTATGCTTGCCGGAAGGCTGCTTCCCTATGGAGAATGTCCTTTCAGGATAGTAACCTAGTGGAAGTGACATTTCCGAGACAAAAATCCTGGAATGGGATTGCATGTTTTCTTCTATGAGGTCAAGTAATGAGGTGTGAGCCTTCCATAGCCTAAAGGATGAGACCAAAAATTCCTAACTTCCACTTTGGATAAAAAGGAACCTGAAAAGTTTGTACTCACCATCTCTCCTTCCTATTCTTTCCGCGTGGTTGAGCTGCTTTGGTTTATGTGGATATCTTTCCCACCAGAAAGATGGAAAGCGCAATACTCCTCTCTAAAGCTCCCTGCAATTAAACTGTGTTTTTGACAAAATATCATTTCTTCATTGCATTAAGATGAGGCGGATGGAAGGCATGAAAGTAACGAGATAGCTGATGCTCACACATGACAATGAGGTGTCAGAATCAGGTCCTTTTGCAGCACATTCTCATCCATCGACTCTACTTCCGCCGTCCTAGGTGTGATATAAAAATGTAATACTGTGGTTAGTACAGAAAGTCGCGTCCTTGGATATTATTCTAGGCCTTAAGGTTGATTTGAAACTTGGAATCATGACATTACATTCGGTGGCTAGACTGAGTAGTAACTGGAAGAACCAACTCCTCTTGTTGGGTGCGGTGCTTATTGTAAAAAAAGGATCCTGTGAAAACACTGCAGGAAAGGATACTCAGGATGAAAAGGGCGAGACTGAGGGCCAACTAAGATCCAAACATAAGGTAGAAAACTCATATAAACCCTCGAATAGATTCAATAATGTCTGGCACTTTTAATTATATAAGATAGGACTACTAGGTATTATTCTCATTTACCACAAATCGCTAAATCTCAGAGGTAGTCTACGTCAGTTAACTTGCTAGCTCTCATGTCAATACCTCATTCTCCGTTGCCTGAAAGTGATTTTCGTTCTCTAATTGTACTTGGGATTATGGAATAGCTCCATAGCCATAATTCTCTGCTGAAAACATTCGATGCACATCCACTACAAACCCCATGCATCAGCCCTTATCCCACGTTTTGTTCTCTGCGTTGGCCTTCTAGAGGAATATTTTACTTTCTTGGTGAATTTCCTGGCTTTCATTTTCTATATATATGTGGACCCTTGCTTCACTGTTATAATAATGACAAAAACAATTATATTGATGATAATAATATTAATTGTAATTTAAATGATATTAATAAGAATGAAGGTGTTGATTACCATAATGATCATTGTCATAATAATGACAACAATTATAACAATAAGGATGGTGGGAGTGATAGTATTGCCAATAATAATTAGAATATTGATTATTTACAATATTAGTTATAATGACAACTATAATAATTGTGATAATTTTACACTCATGATAATAACAATAAAAATAATAATTGAAATAATTCATTAGTCGATGTTATTTTTGTTAAAAATTGACTTACGGCTTTTTTATATATATAGTATTAAATATATGAAATCACACGTAAACAAAATGGATGGAAAAATTAAGCCAAATTATTTACAATAAAAAAAATATACTAGTCATTTGCCCTACATTTCATCGCATCCATAACCAGAGTTTTTAACAGAACCTCCTTTGCTGGCTGCTGCTTCCTAGCTTAGCCTGAGCAAAGCCAATCAAGCCTTGAGATATCCCGGGAGCTTGTTTTTCGATTTTTTTTTATGTTGGTATCCTAAGAAAAATATGTTTTATTGGAGAGGCTTATATATTTGATGATGATCTTAAAAGCCAGTTAAACTAGGATTTGTTTACTCCATCCATACTTTGTCGCCAATTATTATCCTTGAACTAAAAAAATGAATATTTGGGTGCAAAAGACAATCCAGTTCTATAAATTACAAAGTAGAATTAAATATAACTGACAACGATGCACCAAAATTAAGCCACTGCACAACTGACAAAACTGTTACCAAAAAAAGGAAATCATCTCTCCATTTGAACAAAGAACTGCAACTACTTCGTTCCGCTTTAGTATTTTAAACATCCACCATCACGGGTGTATAGGAGGTTGCTGAGCTGCACAATCCTCCGCTGCATTCCCATTGTCATATTCTTTTGTTCTATATTATTATCTCAAGATGAAAACTTTGAGATCAGCTTGTCGACATGAATGATAATATCATCGATGCGGGGACGAACAGCTGCCTGAGGTTGAAGCATCCACGTCACAAACTGATGAAGAGCTTCAGGGTATGGAGGTTTGGGTCCAGCTGGCCACTTTATCTGTGCGTTTACAATGGCCAATTGAAGGCTTCCTCCAGACTCTCCAAGAGCGTATTCAAATGGAGATACTCCATACCTGTGGAAATCAGCCATAAGAAAAATCTAGCTGCACGTTGAGACATAAATGAGATCTGGCTTCACCTTAAAGGGCAAGGCAACAGATATTGAAATTACAAACAACGTTGAAAGGAAATGTGAACGTACAAGCAAATGAAGTTTCTGAAAACACAGAGGATCATGCTTGCAGCAAACACATTGATACAACGCGCACTCGCTCACAAAGCATGCATGTGCTCGCACTCACACACATAATAACACATCTATGAATTATATATGCCACCATATAGGCTAATTTCAATGCCGTTCTAAATAAGAATTAAGAGGGAAAAAAGTGAATAAATACTGAACCTAAAATTATACAAAACGGTAGATGGACTCCGTTCCTCAATATAAAATCAAACAGTTTTCACTGCAGAATGTAAGAAGTATACAGCACAAGACCAGTTGCAGATGATTTCTATAATAGAATAAAAATTGACTGAAGCAAACGATTCTTACATTACTGCATATAGTGTGCATCCTAGTGACCAAATATCAGTTCTCTCATCAATGTCTGCATGGCTGGGGCAATCCCACAACTCAGGAGCTCTGAAAGGTGCTGAACAATGCTCAGACGCCCATTCCTACATTATAGCCATCAAAATCTAGTCATGATACAGTGGTGGATGCTAATAATCTTACAGAAATCCACACATGCTAAACAAACTAAAAAGTAAAGATAAAGGCTCCCTTGTGTGGTGATAAATTCATAATCGAATAAACTTTAAGAACATTTTAGCTTTAATTATGAAAAACAGATGAAGAAATTGAACAAAATATTCAATAGAATGAAGCTTTAAAGATCACATAAGTATGCACGAAGACAAAATTGTATAAGTACATAACAATGATGATGCACTAAGAAGGCTGCTGATAATGATACGAGTGAAGAATGAATATAAAAGGGTAAAAGATTACAATCCAAAAGCATGAAAAGAAAGTAGGGTAAAAATGATTACCTGCAACTGTAGTGCCTCTGAGCGAGATCGAATTTGCCTTTTTGCAGGTCGAGCACTCCCAAAATCCATCAATATAGCAAGAGGTGATTGCCCTTGCTTATGTGTTAGGAGAACATTACCAGGTTTGACATCATTGTGTGCATATGAAGGGTCAAGATTGTGCATATGTTTCAGCCCTGCACAAAGCTGCAGTGGCATTTTTCATAAGTGCATGGGCACAATACACTTGATGCATATTGAAGTATGATATTAACACACACAAAGAAACTACTGCATAGCAATCCTGGTTTGAGATCAGAATGTATTGAATTAACAAGAAAATTATATATAGTTTCTATTCACCTGTCGAAATATGTGAAGAACATCAGTGGTAGAAAAGAATTCCTTTTTAGCTTTCATAGCAGTGGAGTTGTCCAGCAAGGTTCCATCCAAGTGAACCGGGAATAACAAATATGCTTCATGGTTCCAAGATCCTTCTTGAGCAGCCTATCCAGTAAAACATAACAGGACATAAGAATATTTAAGTAAAAGGTATGAAAGAATAGAATTGAAAATAAGTTATTTTAAAGTCTCCTTGTCACTAATTTTGAAGTACAGAATAAAAACCAGCCCTAATTTGATTGAATGACACTAAAGGATTCGGAATTCCCATTTGTTAAAGCAATATGGAAAGTGCAACCCGCATGACATTTGTACATAAACTATTTTCAACTCAACATACAACTTCCTATTCTTCTGTTATACAATGTGCTATTATTTCTACACATAGGTTACTAGCTATGAACATGAAAGGGATTCTGCGGTGATAGTTTCACAAATAGAGGGCTCTATGCCTCTGATTGGATAGGAAAACATTGTTGGGTTAGAAATCCATGCAGGAGATAAACACACAGATACAGACATGTAGGCATTAAGAAACTCCAATAGAACCCAGAAGAGAAGAAGAGAACAAGGGTCCAAGTTCCTTAAAATCTGACTTGTTACCCGATGAATGCTCTACTCTCAAAAATTTCCCAACCATGATGCAGATAGACAGCATGTCCATCCAAGAGACTCGGATGAATTAATAACAAACACAACATCAATTTTATAAGAAATCCACCTACAATAATATGAAAGGAATAACTTGCAGTTATTACCTTAACTGCTATAATAGCATGATCAAGAAGTGGAAGCAGATTGGGGTGATTGAAAAGTGAAGAAACACGAATCTCTTCCCGCACCAACTCCAACTGCTCATTATTCTGAATAAGAACTTTCTTCATGGCATATGTTCCATCGCCTGCACGGTGTTTAAATTCAGACCGATGGTGTAACTAAATTCATTTATGTTCCCCAAATGCTAAAAAAAGTTATATGTGCGCGCGCACAGCTTCATCATCATACAGCGAAAGGAGAAAAAAGCTGAGACGATACAATTATACACTAGACTAATTTAAGAGATCTGATTGAGTTTCAAGATTCAAAGTTTTTGCCCCAGGTACAAGTAAGCTGAAAACTTTTCAAGGTGCTTCCCTCGTACAAATTCAAAAACATCATAATTTTAGGATCAGCTAAAAAAAGCTGACCAATCAAGCACTGTAAGATTAAATTTAACTACAAAACATTCTAGCTTCCCTCATAAAATCAAGACCATATATAAGCATATCCAAAAGGCACAATTTACAACAGAAATGTTGTAGATCAGGGATGAATCACAAATCATTGCAGCACTAATCACTCAAAAACCAAATGATGATGTCCACATAAATGACATCCCATATGCTTTAAGATCCATATTTCAGCAAGCACAAGAGAACCCACGTAGAGAAATATTAGAGAAAAAGGCAATAGATGCCAGTAATAAAACACGAATCTTTTTTATTAAGATTTGAGAAAGAAAAGGTACCAGAGAGATGGGATTTGTCCTTGACTTTTTTAGAGAGGCCACCAGCAATAGCACCACCATCAGAAGCAGGAGAGGAGGCGTTGACCACCTCCTTGACCAAAAAAACATAGGCAAATCCACCTTCTCCGAGCTGCCTCACGATCCTGAACCTGTTATCATTGATCCACACATCTCCCCCTCCGTTAACGGCGCCATATAATGCATTCAGCCCCGAAAAAGAGCACCCCATCTTTCACTCTTTCTCTCCCTCTCTCTTTACGTGTGTTTGGAAGAGCGCAGCGGAGTGGATCTTGGACTCTCGCTCTCTGGTTTCTTGTTCTCTGTTTGGAAAACGAAATGAATTAACTTTTACTTGCTTATATGTCCATTTTTCATTTGATTTGAGTTCCAAAACTATGAATTTGTTCTCAAACATACATAGAATTTTCAATATATTTTTGGATAATAAATCAAAAAATTTAAAACTTGTCTTCTTAGGATGTGTCTGGTATTGTTTTTATTTTTGTGGTTAAGGTTTTAAAAACAGTTTTATAAAAAGCATTTTTATTGCGGTTCAAAATAAGTAGTGAAGTGTTTGGTTAAAACTGTGGTTGAGTTTGAAGTTAATGAAAAGCAGTTTTAAGTGTTTGGTTACTAAACTTTTCATATTACTTTCAACTTGTGAAATTACTTTAAAGTGTGTGTGTGTGTGTGCGTGTGTATTGTTTTTTAAATATTTAATAATTATAACAATAAAATATAATTAATAATTCAAGTAAATTAGACTCTTGTTTTTATTCTCCCATCAAACTACTTGTAATTTCATTACGAACTAAATCCATATGTGAAGGTCTCTGCAATCTCGGAACAATATATGATAAAATATCATCTGAAGCAAAATTAGAATTGCGAGACAAAAATTATATTGTAATCTCCTTCTAATATATTTATTTATATTTTAATTAATTTTTAGATTATTTTAATATTAAAAATATATTTGTTATATTAATAAACATATATTATGTAAACATTATTTATATTTTAATTAATTTTTAGATTATTGTAATATTAAAAATATATTTTTTTATATTAATAAACATATATTATGTACACATTATGTATATTTTAATTAATTTTTAGATTATTTTAATTACTTTAAAATATATTTTAATATTAAAATACATTATTTATAAAAACCCCACAGCCCCCCGGCCCCGTCTCCCTCTCATTATCGAAAAGCAAAATACATTATTTATTTTAATTAGCTGCTTTTCTTGCGCCGAAGTTACATGTCATTTTTTCAGTGGGACTCGTGCATTGTATCCTGCTTTTTACACTAACCAAACACTAGATAAGGGTGATTTTTTGCAACCGGAGGTTGCACCATAATCCCAAACACCCTCTTATTATAAAAGCTGTAATAACCCTATAAAAAAACAAAAAAAAACCTCTCAAGTAAAAAAAAAAGTAAGATTTAATTGGAAAAATAAAAAACAAGAGAAAAGACATTCGAAACAAAACAACAATAAAAAAAAATAGGGAACAAATTCAACATAAAAACAAATCAAAATCAAATGTTTAAGGATTATATTAAAAGGAAATTATAAATAGTAAAAGGCTAAAAATAAATCAAAGCAATAAGGATCAAATTTGATATAAAAATCAAATTAAACTAATGTCAATGATGAAATTGTAAGAAAACAATATCAATTTTAAAAATTATATCAAACCAATCACATAGCAATCAAAAGAATATAACCAAATTTGAAAGATGAAAAAGTCAAAGTGTGATGATATATATATATATATATACCTCAAAATTAGGTTATAATATATATATATATATATATATATATATATATATATATTATTTCAAATAAAACAAATATTAACTATTATAACCTAATTTTGAGTATCCCTCAAGGTGGTCTTTTCGTTTTAAAAAATATAAAAACATGAAAACAAACATGAAACAATAAAAAAAATTAAAATAAAAAAAATTGATAGCTTGGCTAGAATAAACTAACACAAGGGTTTTAAACACATAGAGGAACCCAACTAAGATTTTAGACAAAAGTAAGAGCCCAATTGTACCCTAAAAAATATAAGATTGAAAGATAATGAAAATTCAATATTAATTTAAATTATTATTGAGTAAATATGCATAAAAATTAAGTTTGGGGACTTAATTTGACTTTTAGCAAGTCAATTTGATTTAACCATAGGTGTAATTAAAGGTTTAATGAAACTTAAGAGCTAATTTGAGTCAAATTAAAAGATTTCATAAAATGCAAGGATTTAATTAGATTGTCCATATGTCAAATTAATTTTATTAGAAACTTAATTGGTCAAAAATTAAATTTAAAAACCTAATTTGAACTTAAATAAGAATATTGAAATTTTAGAGAACTAGATTTATTTATTTTTCAAGCTTAATTGAGTGAAATTATGAACAAATTTGTGAGAAAATCAAAGTTTAGAAGTCAATTCGATATCTAATTAAAGAAATTCAAGACCTATGAAATTTTTGTAAGAATATGTAAATTTAGGGCCCTAACTTTGTTGAGAATAGAGGTAAAATTGAAAAAAATAAGAGTTTAAAGGTCAATTAAGAATGACCATTGGTTGGGATCTTTTCCAAACAAATCAATGGACAATATTCATACTTAAAAAGGATATAGAGAGGAAAAGGATAAACAAAAAACTAGGAAAAAAAACAAAGAAGTTACCCCTAACATTGTCTTTTTTTTTCTCTTCTCTATCAGGCATTACTTAAAAAGCTCCAATATCAACCTCCAAATCAACACCATCAATCTTCATCGTGAGCAACTAGTAACCAACGGGCACTACTCCAAGCCAGGTAATCCTTCTTCTGTAAACAAAAAAATATGTGAAATAATTCATATTCCCAATATAAATTTTGTTGAATTAATATTCAAGGTATAAATTCTACAACACAATGCATACTCTCAGTATTACATTAAATAATTCATAGAAATAAATATAAAAAATTAATTATAGATTTCATTATTTGATGGTATAAAATTACAATGTAAAATATATTATTAGGTATTAAAGATATAAAATAAAAGATAAAATAGATTCTAGAATTTAGACTCTAAAATGATTAAGATTTAACATGATAAGGTACAAACCTTCTCATGAAGAGAGATCTTTCTTGAAC
Source organism: Salix brachista (assembly GCA_009078335.1). Classification (NCBI taxonomy): domain Eukaryota; kingdom Viridiplantae; phylum Streptophyta; class Magnoliopsida; order Malpighiales; family Salicaceae; genus Salix; species Salix brachista. The sequence goes on from CM018586.1 coordinate 11,304,027, forward strand.
CTTAAATGAGACCACCAAATAGAAACACAACTTAGAATAATAATCAATCAGCAATGCAGCTTCATAGGTAGGGTGCAATGGAAGTGATATATTTTCTCATTGCACAACTAGTTCTCTAGCTAGATTATCGCATACCATAAGTTTTATAGTGACCAAGATACTAGACGGTGACTCCTTCAAAAATCATAATATATAATTAAATCTAAAACCTCTTCAATCTAGAAAGGAACTTTTTCATTTGATGTTATTCCTTTTTCATTTGATGTTATTCATGTCATGATATTAAAAAAAACAAGGACTAAAGTTTGAAGGGATTAACAATTGAATAACCTTTTTAAATATTTGAAAGTGTGTAAGCAAACATGAGAGAGAGAAAAGAAAGGGGGAGAGGTGATCAACGTCAAACTAGATTGTCTTTGGTCAGACACACCTCTTCCTTGTAGAGATGGTTTAAATGTCATCGTGCAAGGCCAAGTTTGACAACCAGGTGACCCTAAATGTTTTGCTCAAATGGCACGAGGGTTACCTACATACTGACAACTGCAATGTTTATGTAATAATATTTTTATATATTATATTACACAATTACCCATAAATCAGCCTAATAATTAAAAAAAATATCTAAACACAAACACAAAGATCCTTTGAACATAAATTATAGAAAATCCAAACCTATAGGCATGTAAGCCATCTGATCATTAAATGTAAGCTTTAATGAACTTTGCATATAATGGTACAAGAGTTATTTTATTGTACATCATAAAATCAAAAGACTTTATTAGATCATTATGAAATTGCTAAATTACCTCCAATAACATTCTTTCTTGGTTTTGCTTTCAAGAGTAAAATACATTTTCTCACCTTAAAGTTTTAAGAAGCCACCCATTTTATTTGTGTTTTTTTTTTCACTTCAATCCCTTGCTTTCAATCTCACCCACCCCTAGTAAGTTAGCACAAATTGACTCATAATCCAGTACAAAAATGATTTAAAAAATATGGAAAAAAATGTGAATAGTGTGTCAAGAGTGTTTTGTAAAGCGATTTACGATGCATTTTGCATAGTAGATTCCACATACCTTTTACTAGTACTTATAATACTATATGCGAATTTAATTTTTTTACATAAAAAAAATGTTTAGGTGTTATTACTTTTAAATAGGTAAGAAAAATATATAACTCAGATCATAAATCTTGTAGGTTGGTTTTATTTAATTGTATGATGAAAAAGACAGTGATAATAAATTAATCAAATTAAAATTAATAATTAGATCTACAAAAAAAAAAAAACACTTGCTAAAAAAATATGAAACTCAATTTTCATGCAACTTGATGTCAAAGGACTACATTAAAAAAATCAAGAAAATAAAAAATAATTTAGTATGCAATACCCATCACCCATATCGCGAGTGTAGGATAAGCCTATTGAAAGCAAACAAAAAAATTATGAAGTCGAGTTCCAACAAAACTAATATAGAATGATTAAATGAAGGAAAAATCAATTAGAAAAACACCACAAACAAACTTGAGTAAGCCCACCCAATCCCATAGCCTAGGCCATCCAAACAAGATAGCCTAATAAAAGGATAAATGAAAAGAATTATAAAGTTATTCTAAAACAAACAAACCTAATATTGAAGGACCAAAACAAAACAAAAAATTATAAAAAAAAACTTCAAAAAAAAAACTCAAGTCAACCCGTCAAACTTGTGGTCTAAGTCATGAGATCATGATAGCCTTATAGAAAGGAAATCAAATAAAGCCATGAAGTCCAATCCATAGAAAATGTAATGTTGATTGATAAAATTATAAAAGAAAAATAGTGTTGAAAAAGATATAAAAAGAATGATATTGAACTGGCTTAACTTTTCAAACTTATGATCCAAATCATGCGACTAGCATTACCTCACAAAACAAACCATAAAGTTTAATTCTCAGACATAATAATGTTAGAGGATTAAATGGAAAATTAAATTCAATTTTAAAAAAGACTCAAAACAAAAAAATATCAAAAGAAAAGGGATCTAACCTAAAATAAAAACAAAACAAGAGGAGTACTTTAAATACTTGACAGAGCACCAAGAAATTTAAGGAGATGATATAGAACAGAGGGATGAGAAGAAAAGGAAATAAAAATGGCCTTTCAGGCGAAAACAATTATCACACGTATCACGCAAGCGTAAAGGTCTCACCAAGAAATATTGAACACTATCAATGATGGCAATGTTCAAACATCAAAGGTAGCCACACACATCATTATAGCATGATGAGTATTTTTTTAATAACCGGGGTGTCTGGGTCAGCTTATGCATACCACGACTAATCTCCGGATCCACTGAACACCTTGCAAGCCCAGAGGTAGATAAGACATCGCAAGGGTGACAGACATGCATAAAGAGAATTGAACTCGGGTGTAAAGAAAGAGAACAAGTCCCTTCCCCCGCTAGACTACGACCTCAAGTACGCATAGTGACTTTCTTTACTCACTAGTACTTGCAATTCAAAGTCAACCCCATTTGCCACTTCCCATCAACTCTAGTCTCCATTTATTTTCAGTCTCAAAATTGGTCCCTCAAATCTCAATTGTTTTAGATAAATGAAAATGAACTTTATTTTGCAAAACAAAGCATATTTGGATGATGGAGTGGGAATGAATAATGCTTAGTTGTTCTTCAGGAAATTAATATTAATATTAATATTAATATTAATATCTATAAGAAACCAAGTCTTATAGTACCAATTTACTACGGAAACAAGAAAAAATAACTATAACTACAATAACTCTATGATTAAAAAATAGTTTTGTTTTGACTCAATTATAATTCTGCTCAATTGTGCTTCTTGTGATATAAGAGTTAAATAGAACATAAATATATATAATGAGGAAAGTCTCCTCCAAATCACTTCCTCTTAGTGAAAGAGGTCTGGGCTCTTTCTTTCCCTTTTATTTTTTATATGGTTTTGCAATTTGATTTTATTTACTTTTGTCCTTCTTATGCACCTGTTATTTTTTTGGGGTGTTTACATCTTGTGCTTTTTGCATTTTTTGATTGGCAGCCTCCTACTTTTTTTCTACGAGATTTTTATAATTGTTAGCTGTTTTTCTTCTTATATGGGGGCACTATTTTAATGTATCTAGATTATGGATGTTGATAAATTTGACCTTTGGTCTGAAATGTGGTGGTTCTGCTCATCATTTTCTATTTAGTATTGTGAGAAAATTGAATTTTTAGGTATCCAGTTTGTTGAGTCGATGTGCTGGTAAGTTTGTGTTCATTTTATGATTAAAATATGATTTTAACACCTTTTTTTTTTCTCTCTTTTGCTGAAAATTGAATTCTTGAGCATGCATTTTGCTTAGGATTTCTATTTTTGGGTCATTATTTATTTTCTTATTCGGTGTTGGTGTTCGTTACAATGATCTCTATCATTTCATTTACTATCGCAGACATTATTTACATGTTTTTTTTATCAGCATCAATTAGTATTTTTTCTTTACATCTATTTTTTTTTTATTTTCAAGTTTAATTAGGTGATATTGATAGTTTTGTGTTTATTTTTTCCCAGCAAGAATGATGGGAGAAGGAGCAATATTGGTTGAAGGCCTGGAAACAAAATATTGCAAAGATTTTCAACATGAAGAATGGCAAACAAAAGCAAATCCAACATCTTAATAGGTACATATGGTATGGTAATGACGATTCAATAAGTCAATTTCTATTTTGTATATCAAGGCATGCTGTTCTAGGGCATGCATTACATCAATGAATTCTACATTAATTAATAGATAAAAGCCACACGAATCAAACAGAAGATAAAGTTTACCTTTATGGTACATAATTTAATTGTTGGTACAAATTATAGCCAACACAGATTAAGCCGGCAATTTATGCATAATCAACCAAGTTTAACAGTCCAGGTAGAGCAGCTGGCTCAATTTATGCACAGCTGGCTCAATTTATGCATAGTCAACCAAGCTTAACAGTTCCAGGTAGAGCAGCTGGCTCAATTTAATCGAAGCTGGCTCAATTTATGCATAGTCAACCAAGTTAACAGTTCCAGGTAGAGCAGCCGGCTGTTGCTGAGTAATGCAATGTATATTCCCCCCTGCCAAAACAATTTCCCTCGCACCTTCGATTCTCACCACCTGAGTTATGATCATTCAGATTAGCTATCTTAAACATAGTAAACAAAACATAATACAAGCAACCAATGGACACAAAACTGTCTCCTGTGTGTTTTTGAACAATGTTAGCTGTATCAAGTGAAGCTTACCAGTTTAAGATTATTCCTTCTACATGCTTGGTCTTAGGACTGCGGCTTCTAAGCATCATAAAACAGTTTTCACATTGCAGGTTATAATCAGACTCATGTTCCATGACCATCATACAAGGTAGCAGATTATTTTATCCAAAAATAAAGATCCCCGGCCGAAGTTGTGAATTTTGAAGGAAACCATTAAAACTTACAACAGAAGAAAAGAAAATTCAGTTCTTGCCTTTGGAACCGTTGTTCTATTGCAATCCACTTAATGAATTCTACATTAAGATTTTAATACGACCTAGGTGTGACTCACATACCAAGTCATCATGCCTTTGGAAGTCAATCCGCATGCACTTAGATCACATATCTTGCATATGAAGTTTATAAATACTGATAAATCGAGCAAAAGTATTTCCTTACTTCATGATTTGGAAAAACTTGAGAGAGGACACGAACAGCTTCATCATCCCACTTCTGGTCCCCAAACTGTGGTGTGATGATCCCACCATTGGCAATATAGAAGTTTACATAAGATGCAGCAAGTCTGGTACCTGGAAGTCTTGGTTTGGCATTGCAATCCTGTCGTAAAACCATTTAAGACCGTGATCCAATAGACCATGCAATTTTTATTTGTATGTTGTTGCATGAGGGCTAGATATCATAAAGGCTGAAGGGTGAATTGTAACAACTTTAGGTCTCCAAAAATTTTAGAATGATTACACAGACTGGGGACCTAGATTTGTGGATTATTATTGCTCCAACTAGTTAAACAGCATCCAAGAAGATTAAAATTCCATATGTTCAACTTCCTTCGTTCAGTTTGAGATTTAAACATGTCAACAACAGAAGTTATCCACAAAATAAGACTTGAATAAAAAAACTAAGATGACATGCAAGAAAAGTAAACTAAACCAGTACCAGAAATATAGCTGCAATCAACCATTTTTCACTATTTTAACCTTTTGGACAATGAAGGAGCATAAAAGTCCAGTAGGTAATTGTTTTAATGCTTTTCCACTTCACCTTTTTTTGAATTGTTTTTCTGAGTAAATTCAGGCAGATTCTTGTAAATAAAATTGTGTCTAGCGTATCACAAATTTGTTAACAATATACCCTACAAACATCACAAATTAATGAATAATTCAGAGCAACATGTGGATGAATTCTTTCATTGGTATGTTTTCAGCATACATTTGTGTTGCTGGAAAAGTAACAGCTGGTACAGACGAATATACTCATAAAAGCCCCACGTGGACCATTCAGAAGCAAAGGAGCAAGTTTGGAATTTCCTTTGAATCTAATTCCTCAATTTAGAATTAAACTGTTTGATGTGGTTCAGGACCCATTTGAAAAGCATTTGCATGTTAGATAAAACACATAGGAAAGAGAGTATTTCAGTGTTTTACTTGGATATTCTCTTAAAAAATGAGAAGTAAGAACACTGGCATGAAAATCAAATTTTAGGGCAGTATTCTTACTTGAACAACTCCAGCAGCTTCTTCATCTGTCATATAAAGTGGTCCTGGCACATGGAGTTTAATAATTTCTAATCTCCTACCATTAGCATCACTAGTATTGGAGAGGATTGATTCAGCTTCCATTGATCGTATGAACTGGAGATCCTTTTCATCGTCAGTCCAAGACAACAAAACAACACCAGGCCTTGCAAAGCAGCACATATTGTCAATATGACCATTAGTATCATCATCACCTGTAACATCCCATGGTGTTTAGTTTCACCTTTCACTATTTTTGCTACATTCAGGTACAAATTTATAATATTAATTATATAGTAACAGCAATGTTGCAAAATAGTCAGAAGAAACTAAAGAAAAGAAACAATATGACATAAAAGAACAAAAAAGTGTATGTGTTTATAATGCAAAATAACAACACCACAACAGAGATCATAGAATATATTACGTTCTAACCTATCAGAGTCTCATCTGGCAGTTGATGCAGGCTAAATCAACTTCATTATAAGAATATCAGAGGAAAAGAAAGTGCAGGCACGGAGTAGAGATGTCAGCTACAGACTGTTTGGTTACAAGGGCATCATTATGTTTGTTATGTTTTACTGGTTTAATTGGGAGCATCTCATGGAGTTTAGATGATAAAAAGTAAAAACTTGGGGATTTTTTTATCTATTATAAAGGGATTTTAGAGTACTCAGGTTCATGTGTAGCCAAGGTTCTTCCTACTGCAGCTTAACCTTTCTGATTGACTCAGTTCAAGGTATTTGTTCTTCAATCTCACTTGTATCAGGGTTTACTTGTTCTTGTATTCTGAATATCATTTTTTTTCAGCAGTGTTTTAATTGTTTAGTTCACTTGTTCTATTTATCCTTATTGCAATTGGTGAGGTTCTAAGTAATTCTTAAGATCAACCCCTCACAATTTTTTGACAAAATGAAAGCAGAAATGCACCTCACATGCACCCAAAAGCAGGGGCACAGCAAAATATGGTTTCACAAGGTATACATTCAAAAGGTAATGCCAATAGATTCCAGGATAAGAATTGTCAAAAAAAAGGAAGAATATGATAAAAAGAATAAAACTAAAATTTCAGGAGTATTAAGAGGAAAGAGAGAACATCTGAAATGGCGTTCATATATTTACATACCATATAGTCCATAAGGCAACCAAATAACCTTCTGAACTCCAAGATATGCCTTAAGTTGATCTTCTATCTGTTCTTTGGTCATATTTGGGTTCCTATTTTTGTTCAAGAGGCACTCCTCAGTGGTAAGGCATGTCCCTGAAACCAAAAAAAAAATGACATACATTAGCAAGACCAAAAGAAAAAAAAATTCCACTGGTAATTTTGGTTAAAGAGATCTCAAATGTACTGGAGAAGAGGTCTTTTCCATACTTTTTAGGCAAACTGCTTTACTGTGAAAATTACTATAAGCTAGATCCACCCCTGGCAATGCAGTGTTGAACTTCTTAATAATGTGAGTTAACTTCACAATATATGACAACCAAATACAACCAAATGATATCCAGTCCACAATCAGAGCTGTCAACAGAATTAAATAGGGAAAATCAAATGAATCTGTAGCTTTATTATATTGCATATCCATGACCCAATATTTCCAACATGAGCAGATTCTAGGTCTACACAAGGGCACACCAAACAGTCTTACAAAAGAATATGATATCTTCTTCAAGTGCTGAATCTCCCATGTGATGAAATGGAGAGATCAGGTTAGTAAGTAAAGGGCACCTTTCCATTTCTATCCTTGTTGCAGTATCCTGCCCCCCTCATAGACACACACCAATCTATTTATCACACATAATTAAATATCATGCATATTTATAGAGTCCACAGATCAGTACCCTCTCCATCTACATGGATGCTTCCACCTTCAAGAATCATAAAGTGGGGAAACCTTGGAAGTTTTTCCATTCCTAGGATCTGAAAAAAGAACATTAATTCAGATCAAAATCCAGAAAACTAATATATGCATGGTAATTAAAAAAAACACGTTGCACAGAAACTTTATGAAATCTGTTTTACTACACCACCTTCCTTGCCACGAGAAGGTCAAGACTCCAATCCTGGTAACAACCATCATCAACCCCTATAAGTTTCAAGACCAAATCCTTTCAGAGAAGGTTCTCAATAAAGAGTAAAGCTTTACCAACAAACATACATAATGATGCCAGGGTGATTTCTTGATACAATGAAACAATGCTCTGGCACACATTCACATATCTTATCTCAAGGATTTGAAAGCAATGATGAACATGTTCTACAATTTCACATTTGATTCCTAATTAAATTCCTAAAACAATTATGAAAGTAGGCATAATTTTCTCAAGAAAGGGCTCCAGAAATATCAGTAATCACTAATGAAGGAAAACCTGTAAGAATTTGGAAGTCATGATTTTAGAATTGTAATCATCTACAGTAACCTGAATAGTGGTATAATGCATTCATATGTAGCAAACCATGGGCATCAGGTTGTTGCATTGTAAAGCACCAACGTTTAAGGATCATGTTGCATCGTTTATGAGATGGAATACCCTTGATATGTAAATCTTTAACATCAAATTTGAATGTTTTAAAATCTTACCTCCCCAACCATTAAAGTTCCAATCAATCCCTGCTATGTGTTGCTTGATGTTACCATGAGTTGATCCATTTTTCCTTACAACAAACTTGATAAAGAAACAGAATTGATGGTTCAGGATAAGGGAGGGAGGGACAAAGAACTGAATTATCAAAATAACACATTAATTGAACAAAACATCATAAAAATGCTAAGAGAACCAGAACTCATAAAGTAGTAGAAAAACTCACAGTCGGACCAGTATCACGAAACCAAGAATCATTCATGCTCATCTCGAGTACTCTCACATTTTCTGGTAGCTGACTTCGAGCATTTTCCCACTAAAGTGCAGTCAATTGGACAAACAATTAACTCAGTTGAGAAATTCAAATCCCATAACAGAAACGTAGGGCATCAATTTGTTAAAATGTCGAACAACCTGAGCAGAACTTGCACAGACAGTTACAGGCTCAAACTTTGAAATTGCAATTGCCACTTTGGTGAAAACAAGTTGTGCATGTAATGCTTTGTCTCGCCAGATATCCAGGCGCTCCTGCAAAGCAAACCATAAATACTTGATTCTATAACAGACTTTTCTATTCGTTAAAAAACAAAAAAAGACAGGAGAAAAGAAAGAATATCCACAATTAATGCTTGAAAAAATGAGAACCCCATCTGCATTACAACCACAACAGGAAGGGAATTCCCAACAAGTAATGGTGTAGATGAACAGATTCTCGAATTTCTACAGGAATAAGATAGCTGTTGTGGTTCAAATTACGAAAATTAACACAACTTATCAAATGATATAAATAAACCTATTCCTCTGCCAAATAAAAAATGAAAAGAACACCTTTTTTTCTTTCTTTTTTGTAAAAGGGGTCTCAAAAAGAAGCTCAACAACACACTCTGAATGTGAGCATGTCTCAAAAAATTGAAACGAAAGAAAACAAATAGTCACTCTAATTAGAATCATGAAGTCGTCCTGTCATGCATTGGTTTTCCTGTACTGAAGAAAGCCTAGCAATTAGAAAAGAACCTACTTTTGGTTACTGTAAAGCATGAGGTTAAAGAAAATGTTTGATTACATCACAGTGAACAATACAGTATAAAGTGGCAATTAACAAGTAAGGGTTTTACATCTATGTATACTTACAGGCCAGCCCATCCAAGTCTGCGAGTGGGGCTCCCATTCTGCAGGCATGCTGTATCCATGAACAACGGGTGCCTCCCTTATCACTACCATCACTCTCTGTTGTATAGAGAGAACTCCGATTTCAGATAAGTTGAAACCGATTGTAAAACAAAGAATTCTTGATTTTGCAAAAAAAAGTAAGAAAACCCAAAGAGAACTTCAGTGAATTCTTCTTATTTCAGTCAAGGAAAGCCAAAGAACAGAGAAAATTTGCGCTGCGCTGACGTTTTGTATTGGCTGGAAGTGAAAACAAAAACTACCACAGAATATATATTAACATTAAAAAATAACAAATATACCCAAAGTGAATGAAGCTGCTCCCACTTCTTTCAAATATTTGAGGTGCTTCATTTTTTTTTAATTAAATTATTTTATGACCTAATTTCGACATATAGTTTAACTTAGCTAATTTCGGTCAGTTTGTGATTGTTTCACGGTAGCAATTGCCAAATTATTGCGGATGGTAATAGTATAATTATTATTTTATTTTTTAGTGTGTTTTAATTACGCCTTGAACTCACGCATTGAACTCAGGAGTATTTTTAACTTTTTTATAAGATTGGTTGGTATTATTTAAATGTTTGGGAGTATTTTTGTTTTTTCCAGATATTTTTATATAGGACAGCTACTATTTTACCTCTGCCTAGAGGTTTTTTTAATTTCTTACACTTCTATGCATAGTGAAATAATCATATTACCCTCAAATAAGACAAAAATCAAGAGTTGTTTACGGGGGCGTTTATGGAATTTCATATTTTTCAAAGCAGTATAAATATGGATATGCCCTCAAAAAAGACTAAATTCAAGAGTTGGTTGTAGGGGTGTATAGATAATTTCATATTTTTATTATTTTTTCTGCGGAATATTATTGGCACGTCTAACTAACGCGTCGACAGTTTCTTCCTTGCGCTCTCTTTAGGCGACTCGTGCGCCTGCTTACGATGGTGCAAATGCTCATCTGGCGTCTCACTTGATGCGTCACCATGTCATCTTTCTCATGGTGGTGTCTGTGACGTCCCACGTTAGCTGAAAATGTGACGGTGGTCGGTAGATCTTATTTTCCCTATTTCTCTTTCTTGAGACCTAAATTACACAGAAGTCCCCTTGGTTTATGGAGTTTTCATTGCAATCCTTAATCTTTTGATTGTTTTGTATGGTCTTGATTTTTGTTATATAAGTTTTGATTTATTTTAATTTGACCTTTCTATTGAAATTGATTATATATTTTATTTTCATTTCGGTCCTTATTGTTTTAATTTTGAGTTTAGTTTTATATCCCTTAATATTTTCGGTATAGAAGTTTGCATTTTGTTCAATTGAAATTGATCATAGATTTTGTTTTCATTTTGGCTCTTATACTTTTAATTTTTTATTTGATTTTAATTTTTTTATTTTTTGTTAATTTTTCTGAAATAGTTTCTATTTTGTCATGTTTATATGTATATTCTCTTAGTTTGATTTTTAATTTTTATTATTTTCTCTTTTGCTGAGGTTGTATTTTTTAATTTATTCCTGAAATTTTTATTTTTGTTGGTGATCATTTGAGAATTGATATTTTTTATTTTTTATTTTGTTCTTTTTTTATTTTGATTTATTCTTCAAGTCAAATTATTTTTTTAAGCTAATAATATTTATTTTTGTTTTGTCATTTATTTTATTTTTTTGTTCGCTCTTTTGTTAAAAAAAAATAGATTTGTTTTATTCTTCGAGGTAATTTTGTTTTTCCATTATTTACGCATTAATAATAATAATAATAATAATAATAATAATTTTAGTTTATTTTCGTACTTGCTCTTTTGTTAAAGTTTTTGAGTTTTTTTATTCCTCAATGTAATTTCATAATTTTTATTGTTTTAGTAGTAAAAATAATAATAATTTTAGGTGTTCTCATCATGATAATAATAGTGACATTATTAATCATAATCATAATAGAAATTATAATTTATGGCAATGATTATAGTACTTATGGTGTTAATGATTATGGATTTGATGGTAATAATAACAATAACTCATAAAATAATATGAAGAATATGAATAATGACAAAAACAATTATAATAATGATAATACTACTACTTATAATTTAAATAATATTAATAAAAATAATTGTGTTGGTTATCGTAATGATTATTGTCGTAATAATGACAACGATTATAACAATAATGATGGTGACAACGATAATATTGTCGATAATAAAATAGAACATTAATTATTTACTATAATGGTTATAATGACAAATATAGTAATTATGACAATTTAACATTTATGATAATAAAAATAAGAATAATAATCAAAATAATTCATTAGTCAATGTTGTTTTTATTAAAAATTGACTTTTGTAGCGTTTTTATGTATGATATTTCTGATCTAATATCATGTAAACATAAAATATACGAAGTCACACATAAACAAAACGGGTGGAAAAATTTGGCCAAATGATTTACAATGAAAAAATATATGAGTCACTTGCTCCATGTTTTACCACAGCTAGAACCAATTATTTAACATGTAAAAAAAAATATTAATGGTGCTATATTTTTTTTATGATACTATATATCTGAGCGAAATAATCAACGTACAAACTTTCAATTATTTATTTTTTATATATGACCATTTTATTATGGATAAAACGTTTAAAATAATGATAACAATTATTTTTAAGATATTTTTTCTTAAAATATGAGAAGCTAATTATATATTTTGATATTTGTTTAATATTAACACATTTATATATACATATATAAATGAACTAAGTTTTTTTAAAAATCTCAAATTTATTTAATCTAAGTGTTCTGAAATATTTTTAATATAATAATATAAGGAATAAATACTAAAAAATTATAAAAAAAATTATTTTAAAAAAATAAAAATAACTTTAAACTAAAAATATATCAAGTCACATGTAGCCAAAATAAATAAATAAAACACAGATAATAAATCACTAACAATATAAGATTCACTTTACATGCATAACAGAAAGTTTCACTCTCATTTCACATTATCAAAGTTAAATTTAGTTTGTTTTTTAATGTAAATTGTATTTAATACAAAGATAAATAACAATAAAATTAAGATACATAAACACGAACAAAAATTAAGAATTATCCTAGAAGGAAAAAAAAAAGAATGAAACTAAACTAAAAAAAAAAAAAAATACATTATTAAAACGAGATAAAAAAAAAAAAAAAAAAAAAAGATTGTCGTTGTTGTGGCGGGGTACAAGACAATAGGTAGTATAGTTTGACACTAGAAGGGGAATAACATTATTAAATAAAAAAGCCCCATCCCAGTCAATTCAAGCCTACAAATGAAGAAGCAAGAACTGTTCTACCATGATTCAAACTCACACTCTGCCTACAAATGAGCCTTCGTATTCAAGATTGGAACTTCCTTTAATAAATCTCTTGAAAACTCTTTTATACATATGGATGGGACCACGAAAACTTCCGCATCTCGATCAAAGTAAATTATCATCTTTGGCTTATATATTACAAAGCAACTAAAAAGCGTGGCGAAAATCCTGTTCAAAATACTGTAGATTATGTCTTATTTCACTGTAGATTGCGGCAGTGTGCACCCGTTTTTAGCCCTCGTGTTCGCGGCAAAGTGTGCAGGTAAAATGGGGGCATTTTTGGCTTTTCCTGTTTTTGTCTTTTTTTTATTTTAATCAGATATGAACAGTGTGTTGACGTTTTTGTCCCTCAAGTCGGACAAAATAGTGTTATGCGCTCAGGGTTAAGGGTGTAGTTGCACGGTACGGACCGGTCCGGTTTGCCCGGTCCGCCGCAACTTTTTTTTTTTTTAAACGGCTAAATACGGAAATAGCCCCCAATAAGATAAAATCCCTGACTTGGACGCAAGGGTGTGACGGTAATTGACCCATTTTTTTATTATTTTTCTCGGAATACTGTCGGCGCGTGTGATCCACGCGACCGACGATATTCCGCCTCACGCCCTGTTAAAGTGGAGCGTGAAGGCTGATAGAGTCACCGGAAATGGGCTACCGGCGTCTCAGTCGAGGTGCCGCCGCGTGGTCTTCCTCCCGGTGCGGCGTGTTCTGTCCTCCGATGGCCGTGGACGCATCGGTGGCCGGTTAAAGCCGTTCGTTCCGTTTCTCTCTCCTGCATAAAAATGTACAATTGAGGCCCCCAGGTTTGTTGACTTTTCACTTCGGTCCCTGGACTTTTAATTTTCTGTTTGGTAGAGAAGAGGCCCCCGATTTGGACTTTCATTTCGGTCCCTGAATTTTTAATTGAGTCCTTCGATTGAAATTACTGAAATGTTAATGTTTCACTTCGGTCCTCCTTCTTTTAATTTCCAGATTGAGTTAAAAAACCTTAATATATTCGATACGGAAGTTGTGATTTTTTCAATTTTGTCCTTGATTATATAATTGATTTTCATTTTGGCCCTTTTACTTTTAATTTTAGATTTTAATCCCTATATTTTATTTTTTAATTTGATCTTTTGTTAAAGTTTTTAGGATTTTTTAAATCTTTCATTTTTTTTCTTTCATTATTAGCACAAATATAATAATAATAATAATAATAATAATAATAATAATAATAATAATAATAATAATAATAATAATAATAATAATAATAATAAAATTGTTTTTTTTGCTTACTCTTTTGTTAATATTTTTTTGGTTTTTTTCCTCTGGATAATTTGATAATTTTTATTGCCTTGACAGTAATAACAATGATAATTTTTATTTTTATTTCTTCTATTAAAGTTTTTAGGATTTTTGTGGTCCTTCATTTATTTATTTGTTCTTTAATAATAATAATAATAATAATAATAATAATAATAATAATAATAATAATAATAATAATAATAATAATAATTTAATTGTTTTTCTTGCTTAATCTTTTGTTAATGTTTTTTAGGGTTTTTTTTCAGAATAATTTGATAATTTTTATTGTGTTGACAATGATAACAATGATAATTTTTTGTTTTCATGGTTTTTTGAGTCTTTCATTTATTTTATTTTTTTCATTATTAACACAATAATAATAATAATAATAACAATAATAATAATAAGAATAAGAATAATTAATTATTTTTCTTGCTTACTCTTTTGTTAATGTTTTTTAGTTTCTTCTTGCTCGGGATAATTTTATAATTTTTACTGTTTTGGCAGTGATAACAACGATAATTTTTGTTTTTGTTTTATTCTTTTGTTTGATCTTTAGTTCAAGTTTTTTGGAATTTTTTTCTCTTTCATTTTTTCCTTTTCATTATTAACACAAAAAAAAAATGAAAATAATAATAATTATTATTATAATAATTTAATTGTTTTTCTTGCTTAATGTTTTGTTAATGTTTTTGAGGGGTTTTTTTCCCTCAGAACAATTTGATAATTTTTATTGTGTTCACAATGATAACAATGATAATTTTTAGTTTTCATTGTAGTTTTTTTGTTTGATATTTTTTTTTACTTTTTACAATTTTTTTAATCTTTAATTCAGTCATTTATTCTTTCATGATAATAATAATAATAATAATATTTTAATTGTTTTTCTTGCTTGCTATTTTGTTCATGCTTTTTTTTTCCTCAGTATAATTTGATAATTTTTATTGTTTTGATAGTAACAACAATAATAATTTTAGATGTTAAGACTCCGATGTTGCTATTGTTATAATATTTTAAATTAATATTGCTTCCTTTTCCCCATTATTTTTTTCATTATTATTATTTTTATTTGCTCTTTGTATTAAATGATTTTTATAATTTTACTATCTACACAATAATGATGATGATTTTAGTTATTACTTTTTTATTTTTTTCTTATAAAATATTTTGCTCTTTTTTTAATATTGGATCGCGCTTTTTTTTTATCTTTTATGGCACAATACCTACATTCTAAAATATGTATTCTATGCTTGCGCAACAAATTATACTTAAAAATTTATACATTTTATCTCCTAATACTTTAACTTTTATGTAGTTATATCATATAAATTTATCGTTTTTGATTTATTTATGTTAAATTATATACACAAGAATGCCCGCGGTACCACGCGGGCAATATAGCTAGTATATATATATAAACAATCAAAAGACAGTAACTCCTTCCCCTATACCACATTTTCTCAAGAAACAAACTGAAGATCTTCACCATTAATCAACAAACCAACAATGCAGCACTCAGCACAAATTCCAGACCAAAAAATAAACCACACAATTCATTAAGAAGAAAGCTTTCAGCGTAAAAATCCAAACTTTCAAGCACATAAAAAGAAAACCACGACCCAAAAATGAATAATTTAAAGAGAAGAAAAAAAAAAGACAAGCTCTCAAAAGAAAAAACAAAACAAAACAATGCAGGCCGTATCCGGATCAACAAATTAATTTTGTTTGGAAGTCTGGTTGTAATTGTTTTTTAAAGTATTTTTTATTTATAAATGCATCAAAATTATATTTTTTTTATTTTCAAAAATATTTTTACAATATAGTGTCAAATATAACCTTAATCTTTAATGGGTCTCTCTTTTTCCCTCTATCTTAAGAAAAAAAAAAAAAAAAAAAAAAAAAAACACCATGACCAGAACAAAGCTATGTTGCTTTTATGACTGATGATAGTTTTGTTGAGGTCATTTTTAAAAAAATATATATAATAAAAAATCCAACTCTTAAAAAAATAGTTTTTTAAAACAGAGAATCGCACTTTGTGTTTGTGTTAGTGTTCTACAAGAAGAATCAAGAAAGTAAGAGAAAACGGAGATGGTGGAGTACGTAGAGATTGGAGAAATCTGGACTGTTGAATTTATTATGGGACTCACGTTGGATTCTAATGGTTCAGCCTGGAAATTTATGAAGAAACAAATATATATTCAAACTTTCCGAGGACTTTTGTACCTGCTTGCCTGGCCAGCACTTCACGGTGAAAAGTTATTTAGTTTTTTTTTTAATATTATAAATATAATATTTTTTTATATTTAAACTCCAACAAAAAAAATTAATTTTATTTTAATATATAAAATATTGATATAACTATTTATAAGTAATATAATAATTAATTAATATAAATACAATCAAAACTATTTTTTTGTATAGAAATATATTAAATAATTTTTTTGTTTTTTTAATTAATATATAAGAATAATTTTTCAATATAAAAATGAAATTTTAGGTTTTTAATATAGCTTTTCTCTTGAGATTATAAAAAAAAAAAAAAAACTAAAAGTTTTTCTTTTTTTTTCTTTTAGTTTTCCCTTGAAGTTGCCGTGAGTTGTAAATTGCTATCACCGTGTGAGGTGTTGAATTTCTAGTGTTGTTAGTGTCGTTTGCAGTAGTGATTCTTTGCATTGATTAGTCGTTGGTTTGCGGGAAAAGTTGCTGTAAAATATTTTATTTATTTTTTATATATTAGAAGAAAAGCTACTTACAAAATAATAGTATATTAATGATTTTGTCTTTTAGTGCGTCTCAGCTCTTGCCTTTTTATCAGGGGTACTTTTGATTTTTCCATGGGACTAGTTGGTATTACCAAATTATTTAAGGGTATTTTTATATTTGCAGTGTATTTTTGAACAGTGAATGGACTAGGGGTAATATTATTTTTTTTACTGGTGTATGTACAGTGCAATAACAAAAATGCCCATAGATAAGACAAAACCTTGAACTGTCAGCGGGGGTCCTCCGGACATTGCATATTTTTGTCAATTGTGTAAATACTATTTTAGCCCACGAAAAGACAAAAGTTAAGAAATGATTGTGGGGGTGCTTAGGTAATTTGCCCTACTTTGTTTTTTTTTTTTCGACGCACTGTTGGTGTGTCGTCCTTACCTTCTCTCTCTGCCGATGGCGTGTGTGGCATCATACGGTGTTTGAAAATGTTGATCTGACATCTCCAAGGATTCGCCTTCATGTCCTCTACCTACTGGAGTGGCGTGTGGCAACACATTATCACCGGCAAGGTGACGGTGGTCGATTGAACGTTTTTGCACCCTTTTCTCTCTCCTCAAGGCCATTTTACACTACAGTCCCCCAGGTTTATAGTAGATTCATTTTCGTCCCTTCTCTTTTGATTGTTGTGTGTGATCCTGATTTCTGTAATAGAAGTTCTGATTGGTTTCAATTTAGTTCTTTAATTGAATTTGATGATATATTTTTGTTTGCATTTTGGTCCTTATTCTTTTAATTTTTGGTTTTGTATAAAATCCCTTAATCTTTTTGGTATAACAAGTTGTATTTTGTTTTAAATTTTGTTCTTCAATTGAAATTAATTACATATTATATTTTTATTTTGGTCACCATTCTTTTAATTTTAATTTTGGTTTTAAATCCCTTATTATGTGTGGTATAGAAATTTGAATTAGTATCAATTGAATCCTTCAATTCAAATCAATTATATATTTTATTTTTAATTCTGCCCTTATACTTTTAATTATTCTATTCAAATTTAATATTCTTATTAGTATTTATATAGTTATGCATTAATCCCTATTATTGTACATGTTTATGTGTATATGCCTTTTGTTTTACTTTTCAATTCTTTTTTATCTTCTCTTTTGTTTGGGTTGTATTTTTTTATTTAGTATTTAAATTTTAATTTTCTTACTGATCATTTGAAAATTCATATATTTTTTAAAAAAAAAACAAATGTTTTTTTAATTCTAATAATATTAATTTTGTTTTGTCATTTATTTTATTTCTTTGTTTTCTCTTTTGTTATAATTTTGAGTTTTTTTATTCTTCGAGGTTCATGTTTTTTATTATTATTTATGCAATAATAGTAACATTTTTTTTTTAATTTTCTGTTTTGTTGGAGTTGCCTTTTTTTTTATTTAGTCCTTGAATCTTAATTTGTGTTAGTGATCCTTTAAAAAATAATATTTTTTGAATTTTTTTCTTCAAGTCAAATATTTTTTTAAAACTAATAATTAGTTTTTATTATTATTATTATTTTCCTTCCCCTTTTGTTAGAATTTTTTTTTATTCTTCGAGGTAATTTTTTTCATTAGTTGTGCAATAATGGTAATCATTAATTTATATGTTTTATTCAAAATATTTTTTAAAGTCTAATAATATTTATTTTTGTTTTGTCATTAATTTATTTTTTGCATACTCTTTTGTTATATTTTTTATTTTCTTGATTCTTCAAGGTAATTTTGTTTTTTTTTCATTATTTATGCAATAATAATAATAATCATTTTAAATGTTTTTTCAAATGATTTTGTTAAGGCTAATAATATTTATTTTTCTTTTGTCATTTATTTTATTTTTTTGTTACTCTTTTGTTATGATTTTTAGTATTTTTTATTCTTTGAGGTATTTTTATATAAATATGCAATGATAATAATAATTAGAGATGTGTTTCTTATATCTTATTTGTTTGTTTAAATTTTGAAGTTTTTTTATTCTTCAGGATATGTTAATAATTTTTATTATTTTAAAAGTACTAATAATAATAATTTAAGGTGTATTAGAGATGTGTTTCTTATATCTTATTTGTTTGTTTAAATTTTGAAGTTTTTTTATTCTTCAGGATATGTTAATAATTTTTATTATTTTAAAAGTACTAATAATAATAATTTAAGGTGTTATAATCTTGATGATAATGGTAACATTATAAATTATCATAATAATAACGATTATAATTTATTCTAATACTTATGGTGCTTATGATGCAGCTAATGATGACTTTGATGGTAATAATAACAGTAACTCATAAAATAATATAAAAATATTAATAATGACAAAAACAATTATACTAATGATAATAATATTAATTATAATTGAAATAATATTCAGAAAAACAACGATCTTAATTATCGTGATGATTATTGTCATAATAATTACAACGATTATAACAATACTATCAGTAATAGTCTGAATATTAATTACTTACAATAATTATTATAATAGCAGCTATAAGAACTATGACAATGTTAAAAAAATGATGATTAAAATATAATAAGAATGAAAATAATTCATTAATCGATGTTTTTTGTTCAAAATTGACCTAAATGATTTTTTTTATGTATGATATTTCATATTTAATATCATGTAACCAAAAAATATATGAAATCAAATATAGACAAAATAGGTAGGAAAATTGAGCCAAATTATTTACAAGCGCTTCGATGCACATAAAAAATCTACCGATTAAATAATTATCCAAACATTCGAATAATAGCATTCAATAACTTCAATACTCAAAATAAATATCCCATATGAAACAAATTTTATTGATGATGATTTAACTAATTATATTTATATTTAATCAATAAAAACACGCATAACAATCAATCAGTTTGCTACATCAAAAAAGCTCAGCACAGCTCGCGGACAAGTCAACTCGTTACATACTAAGGGGTATCCTCATGGTCATTAGAGTATATAACTAATCTGATCAAGTATCATGTGTTTCCTGAGGTTTGAACTTATATTTTCACCCAAACAGGAATCTAAATTGCAAAACCACCACCTTCTCGCCTAAATACTTCATAGTTTTAACTATATGGTAGGTGACTTACTGATAAAAATTTAGGATTAAGGACTTTGTTTCTTCTGTGGTTTCAGGTTCAAGCCATATGATTGCTAATATGATGACCACTTAAGATTTACATGGTCGCTAACTTCAATGCTTGGGAGATTAGTCGAGATGCGCATAAGAAGACCCGGACATCCACGTCAATAAGAAAATACTTCATAGTTTTAACATAATATAGTGGCATAGTAGATATTTGTTTGATTCACATTTTGCTATAGATTTTATTTTTTTTTCAAACAAAAAATATTACATATACATGTTTTCATAATTAAAAAAATTAAGTGAAAATTAAAAAATTCATGCATTCATATAATCAATTAACTTGAAAACAATGTGTATTAATAAAAAAAACATAAACGATAACAATAGCTAAAAATAAAATTAGAAAATCTAAGAGACATATGTGGATTAACATATTTAATCTCACAAAATGGATATATATCCTATTGTGTTTGATACATTTATTTATTAAAATAACTTTGAATTTAAATTTGTTTATTAAATTTATTTTTCAAACAATAATATAAATTGATAATTACATTAAATTGATTGAGTAAAATAAAATAGAAAACTTATCATGCGATATTACATGTATTAGAAATACTACCTGAAAATAAATATTATTTTATATTCAAAAATAAAGTTCATCAATACAAAAGATTAAAAAATATATTGATGAATCAGAAAAACATCTTTAAAACTAAGTGCATAACAAAAAATGCTCTTTAAATGAAATAAAAGATAGAATAGATACTAATCTAAAAATAATTCAAAAGATTAAAGATAACCTATAAAAAATCAAGTAAAAAGGAAAAATATTATTATTATTATTTAATAATAATAATGATATTATTTCTATCATTTCTATTTTTTATTATGAATTTAAAGGGGGGAAACCCTAATATGAATTCTCATTATCAAAAGAAACAATTTGACACCAATTCCAATTGTGTTTTGTGGTTGAAATCAATGCTAGTAGAGATTTTCTCTCTCTAATATCGTATTCCAGCAACTTTCTCTTACCTCTGGTATTAGAGGCCAGAAAATTAAGTTGGGAATCAACATTGATTTTTTCCTTTAATTTTGGAAATTAAAGAAACATAATATCTATAATTTATAAAGTATTGGAACTACAATAAACTTTACTCTTTCATCTTTTAATCTCACTTTCCCCAATAAAGTAGCTTAAAATTCAATCCTATAAAGGCCAAATAAGACAAACAAAAAGATTGACACTTCAAATAGTCTGTCCATAGTGCTATGTGAGGGATCCATAGTGCATTTTTCATAGTGCAACACCCACACCTTTTGTATTTATATTTAATTGTAAAATAAGAAAATAAAAATGAGAGTATCAAAGTGTTAAACACGAGTAAATTGCATAGTAAGCCTCAAATTAATTAGTTATATTCTGCCACACAAAAAAACAATGTTTGTGTCAATAGGTTCTTCTTCTAAATAGAAAGTTAATAGAGTTGATATTTTCCTATAAACAAGCATATGAAAATAGATCAAGGTTCATTTGGTTTTTCATCATTCAGTTGATTTTTATTTTTTGAAAGTAATTTTTGGTTGTTTTGAGGTTGTTAAGTAGTTTTTTTAGGTTTATACTATGCTTTAACATTGTTAACATGTTAAAAGAAGCTAAAATGGATTCTTAGGGTAAAAAACTTAAAGCTCAATTTTTCGGTCACTCAAGATGATTAGAAATAAAACTAGTCAACAACATATCACCCACCACTATAAAAGCAACTTGTTTATTTTTTTAGATGAAAAAACAAAGGATGACATGTCATCTCCTCCTAATGAACAAATAAAAAAAATCAAGTTGCGAAACTTGTTTTTTTTTTTATTAAGATTAGGTGTGTGGGCTTGATCTTATTTTTATTCTTTTAATTAATACTTAATATTTAATTATTGATTTATACCCTCCCTCTTATTTTTTAAACAAATTTAGTTAGTTTTATTTTTTAAATATTGATTGCTCTTTTGATATTTGTTTAGTTACAACCTCAAAAGAATAGTTTGATTTGTCTTAGTTTTCCCCCTCTTATATTTATATGAATTAGTTGTATTTGTATGAAGTTCTTATAAAGAGTTTTGGATGAGATGTGTTTTGGGAAAACATGACGAGTTGAGGAAGAAAGAACAATTTATATACTACTTAAGCATAAATTGAAATGACCATGAATCTCGAAATACTGCAATTGAAAAGCTATGTTGTGCTTTGATTTATAGCATTAAAAGGCTTAGGCAATATATATATATATATATATATATTGATCACATAATTAGGTTGATATCAAAATTTGATCCGCTCAAATACATGTGTGTGAAAAGGCTTATTTGTCAAGCAGGTAGCAAGATAACAAATGCTAATACGATATTATTTATATGACAATAAAGATTGGGCAACAAAAGTGTGATTGTTGTATATCTAACAAATCATATGATGAAAGATTATGAGTAGTTGAATTTTAACCTTTGTAATAATGATATATTAGTACTTGAGGATAACAATAAGAAGAATGACTTAAAGACCTTGTACTTTAACTTATAGACCTTAAGGTGTACGAGGATTCTCTACTAATTATTTGCAAGTAAAAAGGGAGTGTCAAATCAAGAAATAAAGTTAAAGTCATATCAGGATTATCTCTTAAGGTTAGCAAGTGAATCTAAAAATAATTCACCCATGTGAGCAAAAAAAGAATCAATTTGTTGTAACTTTGAAAACCTTAGCTTCGATGAAACTTATCGTTATTAGAGGAAAGATTCAACCAACAAACATCAAAGTTAGAAATCTCCAAGGTCATTGTTACACAATTAAAGAATCATCAAACAATAAATCATGGTATAATGATAACAAAAGGTTTATCTAGCACAAGGAATAACATTAAAGGGCTTCCAAGATGGATGAAAAAAGACTTTAAAGTGAATGGTCATAAATGTTTACTTGAATTGAGAAATCTTAAATATAAGCTCGTTTAAAAAGATTTTACTTAAATGTTTAAATGAGAAAAAAAGTTGAGCATGCATTAAAGGAATTCCATGAAGGGATTTATGTCACTCATGCCAATGAACATACAATGACAAGAAAAATATAAAGATCTCAATAAAAACCATTTGAGAACACGTGAAATATTTTTCCTAATTCACGTAGTGTGATGGATCCTCTCTTGACCACTCAAATATTATATATAGTTTATGTTATATCTAGTATCATATTTATTACCTTTACTAAGGTAACATATGAAAAAATAACTCCCTTTACATAAGATAACTAAATGATCTCAAGTCTAAAGATCTTTTATATAACTGTCACATGATTGTTTCCATAAACAATCACATTTTCATGTGGATAAATTTAGTCTACATGTCTTATAAAAAAACACTTATATATTAGTTTTAGGTATCATTTATACCTCAGCTTAAGAGAACAATTGCTTCTTTTTCAATACATACGGAATTACTAACAATTAATAGTTGTCAGTATTTTCTCAAGAGTGTTTATTTCATGAAATATAAAAATTATTTAAAAATAAACAAAAATATTAGCCATCATAAATAATAATAATAATAATAATAATAATAATAATAATAATAATAATAATAATAAACAACTAAGATAATAGTTAGGACAAATGAATAATTTTTAATGTGAAACATTAATACTACATATCCATGAATGTGTTTATATTTACATCCAATTATCATTTCATAAAGTTAGTAGCAAAGTTACTTGATTTTTTTTTGTTAAATTAACATATTTAGAATTATTCTATTGATATATATTGAAATGAAATCAATTGGTTTGTGCCCAATTTAAATTGTTAAGGATTAAAAATTTCAGGTAGTCTCCCATACAGGGAAAATACTGCCAGTTTAATTTTTTATAAAATAGAAATGGTCTGCGATTTCTTAACCCTTTAAATTGTGTAAATGCTTAGACAAAAAGAGCACTATTACGTTTTTTAGCGGCGATTTAGATAATCACGATTCACGAGCCATTAACCTTTTTTTTTCTCGGTCAATATATATAATTTTGTGTATTTTAGTTCTTATTCTTTAATTTTTTTAGTTTAGTTTCAATCTTTTTATTTTTTCTTGGATAAATTTTAATTTTTTTGTTTATATTTATGTATCTATATTCTTAGTTTTGACTTTTAATTTTTAATATTATTTATCTTAATAACTCTGTTTTATGCATGTACAATGAATCTTCTGTTGTTAGAGCATCTCCAGTGGGAGTAGGCATTTTGGAGAGCCAAATCTTTAAAATGCATGTTTGAATAGTGTATATATGGTTTTTTTTGTTGATATGCACTTTAATGGTAAAAAGCATTTTGGAGAGCTATTTTTTTTATATTACTATTTTAATGTAATGCAATTATTTTGTATATAATTTAATTATGCAATTAATTATACAATTAATAGGAGTAAGTTATATAATTAAATAATTACTTTTAAAAAACCCTCCAACAATATAATTATTAATTTTTTAATTTTATTTAAATTAAAAAAAAAATATAATTAAAAGACCCGCAATATTTGAAATTGGAAATTTAAGCTACTTATTGTATGTTTTTCAAGTAATTTGTATGCTTTTTTATGATTGTTGTATTTGAAGTTAATTAATGTTACTTATTCTCTTCGAGTGTAAGAAAAACTTAAAAAAACAAAATGAACACATTAACAAATAACCAATAAGTTCAAACATAATTAATTAAAATACATTTCATTACAAATAATTCAATCAAATTAATACCCCTATTTTTTTATGCTAACTATTATTATAATTAATAATACTAATTATATAATAATAATTATTATAATATAATAATAATTAACATAAAAACCCACCCACCCGTCCGTTCCCCATCTCAAACTTAAAGCTAAAAAACCCTACCCCATTTCTTATCTTCTCCCCCGCCGCCAACCCCCCCCTCTTGTCTCTCTCTCGATCGATCTGTCCGCCCTTCCCTTCGATCCATCTCGTTTACAAAGCCAAACATATTCCCTTCTTCATCTTTCTTTATCTTTCTTTATTACTACTTTTGTTTTTCATGTAATGTTGTTTTTCCCTTCATTTCCTTTTAAGTCACCGATGCATGGTATCCTTCCTCCCCTTCTTCATCTTTCTTTATTTTTGCTTTTGATTTTCATGTATTTTGTTTTAGGATTAGTTGAATTGAAGAAGCAGATCTTTTGTTTTCTACAACTCTCCAATTACCTTCCGGGTTGTGCTTTTTGTGATAAGGCTTCCTGATCCAAATTTGTGTTTCAATTTGATGGAGAACCCGAGTGCAGCCCTCAAGTGTTCCAGATTCAAGGCAACAAGTGCAAGCAACGGTATAATTGCAACGACTCTATTTATTTTAGCTTTCCATTCTTTCATATGTAGGAATGCCTTCCTGAAAGTTGAAAAGGCAAAATGCCTCTCGAGATGCCTCTCCCGCTGGAGGCCTTAAATTGAACAACAATAGCCAAAAATTTAAAAAATTGGCTTTGGCTCCCAGGATGCCTCTCCCACTGGAGATGCCCTTAGTGATTTGTTATCTTTGTGTTTTTTTTAATCAGTTTTATTTATGTGTGGCTTGATATATTTTTAGTTTAAAGTGATTTTTATTTAAATGTTTTTCTATTTTCTAAGATTTATTCTTCATAATATTATTTTAAAAGTTTTTCAGAATACTGAGATTAAATTAATTTGAGATTTTTTCAAAAAAAACTTAGTTCAAATTAATATATATATATATATAGGCGTTAATATTAAACAAATATCAAAACATATAATTAGCCTCACATATTTTGAATAAGAAAAATCTTAAAAATAATCTTTATCATTATTTTAAATACCTTATTCATAATAAGATGAATATATAAGAAAACTAAATAATTGAAAGTTTTGTAGGTAGATTATTTCGCTCAAATGTATAGGATTATAAGAAAATTTAGGACCATTAACATTTTGTTTTTACATGTTAACAAATTTGGTTATGACTGCAGCGAAGCGCAGGGCAAGTGACTCCTATAATTTTTCATTGTAAATAATTTGACCCAATTTTCACACTTGTTTTGTCTATGTGTGGCTTCGTATATTTTTTATTTATGTGATATTAAATCTAAAATATCATACATAAAAAAGCCATAAAAATGAATTTTGAACTAAAACAACATTGACTAATGAATTATTTTGATTATTATTCTCATAATTATATTAGCTGTCATTATAATTATTATTGTAAATAATCAATGTTCTAATTATTATTGATAATATTATAGCTGCTATTATAATCATTATTGTAAATAATCAATATTGTTATTATTACTGGTTGTACTATTATAATCGTTGTCATTATTACGACAATAATCATCATAATAACTAACACCGTTATTTTTATTAATATCATTTAAATTATAATTAGTATTATTATCATTATTATAATTGTTTTTGTCATTATTGATATTTTTATATTATATTATGAGTCATTGTTATTATTACCATCAAAGCTATAATTAGCTACATCATAATTATTATAACTATTACAATAAATTATAATCGCTATTATCATTATCATTTATAATGTCATTATTATCATCATGTTCATAACACCTAAAATTATTATTATTAGTACTGTTAAAACAATAAAAATTATTAAATTACCTTGAGGAATAAAAAAAATTAAAACATTTAACAAAATAACAACAAACAAAAAAACAAATCTAAAATTATTATTATTATTGCATAAATAAGGAAAAAAACAAAATTACATTGAAGAATTAAAAAAAACTAAAAATTATAACAAAAGAGTAAACAAAAAAATAAAATAAATGACAAAACAATAATAAATATTATTAGGCTTAAAAAAATCATTTGAAAACTTATAAAATTATTATTATTATTGCATAAATAATGGAAAAAATTACCTCTAAGAATAAAAAAAACTAAAAATTGTAACAAAAGAGTAAACAAAAAATAAATATTATTAGCCTTAAAAAAATCATTGGACTTGAAGAATAAATAATAATAGTAAAAAAACAAAACAAATATTAATTTTCAAATGATCCCAATACAAATTAAAATTTAAGGACTAAATAAAAAAATGCAACCCTAATAAAAGAGAAGCAAATAAAAAATTAAAAACAAAAATAAAAAGTATGTACATATAAACATGGACCAAAATAGGGATTAATGCATAAATATATATAAGAATATAAAGGAATTAAAATCAAATAAAACAAGTAAAAGTATAAGGGTTGAAATAAAAATATAACATATAATCAATTTCAATCAAAGGATCAAATTGAAAACAATCCAAACTTCTACCGAAAATATTAAGGGATATAAAACCAAATTAAAAGAATAAGGACCAAAATAAAAATAAAATATATAATTAATTTCAATTGAAGGACAACATTGAAAACAATCCAAATTGCTATACCAAAAATATTAAGAGATTTAAAATAAAACCCAAAATTAAAAGAATAAGGACCGAAATGAAAACAAAATATATAATCAATTGTAGGATAAAATTGAAACAAATCAAAACTTATATTATAAAAATCAGGACCATACAAAACAATAAAAAAAGAAAGGAGTCAAATGAAGCCACCGCAAACATAGGGGATGACTGTGTAATTTGGTCTGCAAGAGTGAGAAAAGAGTACAAAAAAGTTCAACGGACCACCGTCACTTGTCTGGCCATCTTGGTACGCCATGCGCACCACCATGAGGTAGAGGACACGACGATGCATCCATTGAGACGTCGAATGAATATTTTCACCACCGGAAGACGCCATACGCGCCGCCGGCAGAGAGCGTGACGAAGAAAATCATTCACACGTCTGGACGACGAGTCAACAGTGTCCGCAAGAAAAAACAATTAAAGAAAGATAGAATTACCTAAATAGCCTACAACCAACTCTTTAATTTTGTCTTTTCTAAGGGCATATACGTATTTATATATTTTCAAAAAATATGAAATTCCAAGAACACCCTAGCTGACAGTTCATGGTTTTTATTTTATTTGAGGATAATATGATTATTTAATATGCATATAAATATAAAAAATAAAAAATACCCCCGAGAAGGCAATTGTTTACTGTTTGTTGGCATGGGTAAAATAGTAGTTTTACTGTGAAAAATATACAGCAAAGACTAAAATACCCCTAAACATTCTGTAAATGGCTACCGACCCCTTAAAAAAGTCTAAAATACTATTGATTTCAAGGCTAAGATTGAGGCGCACTGGAAAAAAAAAATTACACTTTTATACTTTATAATAATGTATGTCTATTGTCTATTGTCTAAGGGTACAATAATTGTCTAATCTCTTTTAGCTTTTTTCTTAATGAGTAGGTAGTTGTTGACCAAGAGCATGCATTTAAGACACAAGCATGAAGCATCCACTTCACTCGCAACGCGGGCTCGTCAAGCGCTGCACCTCCATATCGAGGGTGTTCCTCTCACATTGAGATTAATTTATCCGAAGTACTACTCTGGGTGGAAGATTGACCTTTTAATGTAAGTGTATTTTCCCTTCACATCAACATGTTACTAAATTCTGAAAAATTAATCTCAATTAACAAATACAAAAATTGTTTGTTTTCAATGCATTCCTTCAATTAAAATTTCTCATACATTTTTTTTTCATTTTAATCTATATTCTTTTGATTTTTGATTTTTTTCTTTAGTTTTTTTGGCTTTCAATTTGATCCTTAAATCCAAGATTTTTCTTTTCAATTTGACCCTCCAATTGAAATTTTTTGTTTGCTCTGATTTTACATTTTTAATTTTCACCCTAATTCTTAATTAATTTTTTAGATCCTTTTATGTAATTGATCTTTTTTTTTCTGGTTTCATTTTTGACATTTGATTTATTTAGGATTCAATTTTGTATGATCTTATTGTTATGCATTAGTTTTTTCCTCAAAAAATATTGTTAATGTGATTATCTTCAATTTATTTTCTAAGGATTTGTTCCACTCTCATAACCTAAATAATGATTCTGCATGCTTTTTTTGAATGTAAGTTTATTTTTCAAAAAACAAAAAAACAATTTCGTTTGTGTTTGATTTTTTAAGACATCATTCTAATTAATTTATATTTTTTTGGTTTTATACAAATAAACTTTATTTTTTAAAATAAAAAATATTTATTTTCAAATAATATTTCGTTTGTCCTTTGCATAATATTTTTTATGGTGTGAGTTTCTTCAATCAATTTCATTTCTTTTTTATTTATATTATATTTTATTGATTAAATAAACAAGTTCAGTAAACAAAATAGGATAAATATAATATTTTATATGATTAAATATCTTGATTTGCATTAATCCTTTTTATAATTTTTCTTGTGGTTACTGTTATCTATTTTATATATTTATTCACACAAATAATTATCAGTTTATTTATTTATATAAACCTTTTGATTTACAATTTAATATTTTTAAATATAAAACCACAATGAAATAACCTATAAAATCGGTATAGTTTTTTGGAAAAAAATAAAATAAAATTACAGGAGAGCATGGTTTATTAACAAAAAACCTAAAGGGCGTCGGCCTTTTGCACATTAACAAAAAACCTAAAGGGCGTCGGCCTTTTGCACAGTAAAACACTGTGCACCGTGACTTAGAGTCACTATTCATGTGCAATTTCACCCGTTGCTTCGCGGGTGTATGTCTTTTTTTTTTTTTAATTCGTCTGGAAACAGTGTAATCACAGAATTAGCCCCCGAAAACGACAAAAACCGCCGCCGTTTTCAGGGGCTTAACGGTCATTGACCGTTTTCGGCCCGGTTCGGTCCGATTGGTCTGACCGGTTCTTGAATTTTTTAATATTTAAAGTAACAGTGTATTCACGTTTTTGTCCCTCGAAAAGGACAAAAAATAGGTCTGGGTGTCAGGGGCTTTCCGGTAATTAGCCTCTTTTTTTTAATCTGACAACTCAGGGCGCGTCGCCGGACACGCCGTCCGTCTCCACCCTCACGCGTGTTTCGGACGGCGCGTGCGGCCTTATCCGGCGGCCAAAAACGCCCAACCGGCATCTAGAATGATTTTATGGCATGTTCTCTTCCACATGGTGTGGCGCGTGTGGCTCTATGATGTCCACAGACGTGTCAATGGTTGTTTGAATTTCCCCCCCCACTTTCTCTCTCCTGCCTGCGCCAGCTGACGTCAGCTAAGCTGTTTTTTGTCAAATTTCATTTCACTCCCTGAACGTTATAATTTGATTTTCTGACCCTTATTTCTATTAAATGAGTTTTGATTTGTTTCAATTTCGTCCTTCAATTGAAATTGATTATATACTGAAGTTCCAATTCGGTCCTCAAGCTTTTAATTTTTCGGGTTGGGCTGGAATTCTAATTGTTTTTTGGTTTCAAAGTTTTCATTAATTTCAATTTCATCCTTCCATGCAAATTTATTATAAAACCTTAATATTTTAGGTATCAAAAGTTTGATTTCTCTCAATTATATCCTTCTATGCAAGTTAATTATGAATTTCAATTTCATTTCAGTCCCAGTTCTTTTAATTTCCGGTTTTGTTTTAAATTATTTAATTCCAATGTTTGGATTTACTTCAATTTGGTCTTTTAAATTAAAGATATTATTGAAAGTATATCAAATTAATTATATATATTGTATATTTATGTCAAATTAAAGTATGTAAAATTAATTATATGTTCAAATATTTATTGAATATTATCGCCTAAAAATATATATAGAGAGATGAAAAATGACCTAGGATTTTTTTAAGGACAAAAATTCATATAAGTATTCTTGGTTACTCTTTTGTTAATGTTTTTGAGGGTTTTTTTTCCCATCAGAACAATTTGATAATTTTTATTGTATTAACAGTGATAACAATGATAATTTTTAGTTCTTATTGTATTTTTAGTTTTTTTTTATTTTTTTTTTGTTGTTACAATTTTTGTAATCTTTCATTCATTTATTTATTCTTTCATGATAATAATATCAAAAATAATAATCATAATAATAATCATAATAATCATAATAATAAAAATAATATTGTATTTTTTTTTCTTGCTTGCTATTTTGTTCATGCTTTTTATTTTTTTTCCCTCGGTATAATTCCATTTTTCCCTTTTATTATTAACACACAAAAAAAAATAGTAATAATAATAATTATAATAATAATAATATTTTAATTCTTTTTCTTGCTTACTCTTTTGTTAATGTTTTTAAAGGTTTTTTCCCTTGGGATAATTTGATAATTTTTATTGTTTTGGCAGTGATGACAACAATAGTTTTTATTTTTGTTTTATTCTTTTGTTTAATCTTTTGTTCAGGTTTTTAGTATTTCTTTTCCTTCCATTTTTTCCCTTTCATTATTAACACAAAAATAACATAAATAAATGATAATGATAATAATAATAATAATTTAATTGTTTTTCTTGCTTACTCTTTTGTTAATGGTTTTTGAGGGTTTTTTTCCCTCAGAACAATTTGATAGTTTTTATTGTGTTGACAGTGATGACAATAATAATTTTTAGTTTTTATTGTATTTCTTTTTTCAATTTTTTTTTTCTCTTACAATTTTTTTAATCTTTCATTCATTTATTTATTCTTTCATGATAATAATGATAATAATATCAATAATAATAATAATAATAGTACTAATAATAATATTTTAATTGTTTTTCTGACTTGCTATTTTGTTCATGCTTTTTATTTTTTTCCCTTGGTATAATTTGATAATTTTTATTGTTTTCATGCTAACGGACATAATTATTTTAGATGTTAAGACTCCGATGTTGCTATTGTTATAATATTTTAAATTAATATTTCTTCCTTTTCCCCTTTATTTTTTGTTAATTATTATTTTTATTTGCTCTTTGTATTAAATGATTTTTATAATTTTACTATCTGCACAATAATGATTTTAATGATTAAATTTTTTTCCTTCTTAAATTTGTTTTGCTCTTTTTTTAATGTTAGTTCGCGCTCTTTTGTAATCTTTTATGACGCAATATCTATATTCTAAATGATGTAATCTATGCTTGCGTAAGAAACTCTACTTAAAATTTTATACATTTTATCTTATAATCTATAACTTTGATTTACTTATATCATCTAAATTTATCGTTATAGATTTAATTATTTGAAATTATATACACAAGAATACCCGTGACAGTGCGCGGGGCAATTAGCTAGTACTTTATATAACCTGTGAGAGATTCTCCTGTTACTGTTAGTGCTGTTACTATTATTATTACTATTGTCACGTTAAACGAAAAGATGGGAACTGAAAACGCAAGCATCATTTGTAAAAAAGAGAGGCAAGGAAGAGAAGATTGTCTTTGTGGTCAGCAGCAGGCACGACTTACGGTCCTCATCTTATGGTTCGCGTCTACGTCCAATAACTTTGCTGGAACCTATTCTCCCAATGAATGAGCTAACCATCTCTGTTAGTCTGTCCTTATCGCCAGCCAATATAACAAGTCCACCACATACCATTTTCTCCCACCTTCTCTTGAAATCACTCTCATCTTTAATTTAACCTAATAGTCCCAGGAAAGAACCCCCCCCAATAACTCTCGATTCCCTGTTTATAGCTCTTAATTTCCAATAATTAAGGAATAAAGAAAGAGAGAGACAAAAGCAATACCGAGGTATCTATATATATATATATACTGCATTCAGTTTTATTTTTACTGATTATATGTTCATTGCTTGCAATGTTTATTCTTTCGAGTTGTACTTGGAGCTTGATTACGAATTTAAGCGGAGTGTAACCATGCCTGAGAAACTTGTTACTCAGCATGATCATGACCCTGAAAATGATTTCTTGTAAAGAAGAACGATTTTGCTAAATAAAGGGATTTGGGGTTGCTTCGGAAATTTGTAGTTAACAATGATGTTTCTCTTTGGAAATTAGGAACCTTGAAATTAAAGGTATTAAGATGGGTGATATTTTTATTTACTTATGTTTTAAGAGATAATTCGGTTAAATCTAAAATATTGCAACGTTGCTGTACACAGAGTAAATGGCTCAAGATACTACTTCTCCGGGTTTTGATTCACCCAGGCGGCGTTCCGGTCTCTTGAGAGATCAGGTCCAAGCGGTTAAAAAAAAAGACTCTGATCGCTATGAGATTGTTCCAATTGAAGAAACTTTGTCGTTTGAGAAGGGTTTCTTTATAGTAATCCGTGCATGCCAGTTGCTGGCCCAGAAGAATGATGGATTAATATTAGTTGGAGTAGCAGGTCCTTCTGGGGCCGGAAAGACTGTATTCACTGATAAGGTGGTCAGCTTTATGCCCAGTATTGCTGTCATAGCCATGGATAACTACAATGATTCAAGTCGAATCATTGATGGAAACTTTGATGGTAAAAATCATTTCTGTCTTTTTGCCTCATTTCAATAACTTCTTCTGGTGGGATTGAATTTTTAAGGGGGATAGAATGAGTGTCTATTCTGTATTGATTACCGACATGCATGGCTGTGTTTGAAAATGTTGTTAGGTGATCTCTGCTTCTACTCAAAGATGTTGCAAATACTCATGTAATTTCAAACATGGTAAAAGGACTGGAAGAGGATAAACTCTCTGTGGAATCTCTCATTGTTAAAATGGGTAATGTCACAGTCCTTGTTTGTGACCAATAGAGCTAGCATATGTCAGTTGCTAAAATTGATTGGGCCGTGGTAGATGAGTTATTGCTTGGCTTATACAGAGCTGGTCCGATAGCCAAAGAAGTAGGATTGTAGTTATCAAAAAAGAAGAAATGTTGTAAAAAGGGTTTACAGATGAGTCAAAGTTTTCGCTCTTGCAGATTTGGTTCTACCACCAAGCGATAGGGGATGGTGGTTGGTATTGGTCGTGATTAAAATAAGAAAAAGAAAAGTACAGGAATGATTATTAGGACGCGAGGAGCTCTAGAGGATAGCTGTTGAATCTAATATAAGATTGGCAAAGTTTAGGACCTTAAGCTCCAAGTACCAGGTGTTCGAGTGTTAGTTTAACCATGGTGAATATGAAAATGCTCTTGAAATTGATTTCTGTTGATGTAGTTAGTTTCGTGTTAACTCAGTTTTGAGCTTTTGCAACCAGAAAAAAATTAAAAGAACTTAATTTTCAGTGAAAAGTGCTGAAGCTGTTTCCCAAACTATTGCAGTCATGATTATGGCTCGCAGTATCACGCCTATGTGACATGTGGTTATGGCATTTAGGACTCCTGACAATAGTGAATTTTTCATAGAAGTTTGCAGCAAAATACGGGCATTGTCCGACAGTGCTTTCAAATTCTCTGTTGCCTGACATCCTTTAACTTGAAAATCTCAAGGCAGATGTCATGCAAGATATCATTGATGAAGATTACCTGGTCTAGGTCTCCTACACTTAGAGGAAGCATCATTCTAGTTTGAGTTTAAGCTGTGAAAATATAGCACTAATCTCATCTAGCTTGTGGAAAATTTAATCTATTTATCTTGTATCAATGACGCTAAACTACCTGTGCGCCAAGTACACAAAGGATTTAGTGGGTAGTCAATGAGGTGAATATCTTACCAATAAGAAGGTTTGTTTTGAGTTGTTCATGCAGTTCACATTTTTATGATCCTTGCAAATTGTAATGAGAAAACTATATGTGCATATTTTGATCATCAGTCTAGGGCAGTTTTAAATCACTGATCCATCAACATGGTTATTAGAGAATGGGGGTTTGCAGGATTCTAATGATTGTAATTTTTTGAAACAGACCCACGGTTGACGGATTATAATACACTGCTCGATAATATACATGGTTTAAAAGCAGGGAAACCTGTTCAGGTTCCAATATATGACTTCAAGACTAGCTCTCGTATAGGTTACAGGTTCTGATTCTCTCTGGCCTATTTTTGAATATATGAAAGTTTTTGTCAAGCGATCTCTACTTATTTTACCAACACAAGTAGAGGAGCCCAGGGATGAAATGAATTACAATGCATCCATGGAGGCCCTCATTTTTTTTATGATATCCATCAAGAATGCCAGAACTGCTAATGGGACTTCTACTTCATGTTTTCTTGCTATGTCCATGAGATCATCATCTCTCTGTTTCTTCTCATCTTCGCCACTTTTTCTGAAATCTATTTGTTCCTAGTAATAATTTCTCAGCTATGCTCCTAACAGGACTGTAGAAGTCCCTAGTTCCCGCATTGTGATTATTGAAGGCATCTATGCCTTGAGCGAAAGACTGCGACCTTTGTTAGATCTTCGTGTGTCTGTCACTGGTGGTATTCATCTTGACCTTGTGAAAAGGGTTTTGCGAGACATTCAGCGTGCTGGCCAAGAGCCTGAAGAAATAATTCATCAAATCTCAGAAACGGTGATCTACTGATTCAAGCTAATATATTATCTTGTAGCCTAACTGTGTACTTTTTATCAGGCATTTTTCCTTGATGTGTTTCCTATGTTCTCTAGATTTTATGGTAATTCCTCTCAACTTATTTATTGTTGGCTCAACAGGTTTATCCCATGTACAAGGCTTTCATTGAGCCAGATCTCCAAACTGCACCACACATTAAAATCATCAACAAGTTTAATCCTTTCACGGGGTTTCAGAGCCCAACTTACATTTTAAAGGTAAGTCTCCGTGCTTCTCCCTGCTAAATTGATAATGGTTTCTCATGTTAAGAGCCATGGCTACATTCTCGTTTCAACTCTACATCTACTTTCTTTCGCTGCAGTCAACAAGGTCAGTGACAGCTGAACAAATTAAGACCATTCTTTCTGAAGAGTACAAGGAAACGAAGGAGGAAACATATGACATATATCTTCTACCACCTGGTGAAGATCCCGAAGCATGTCAATCGTATCTAAGAATGAGAAACAGGGATGGAAAATACAATCTCATGTTTGAGGTTTGAGTGATT
This sequence comes from Salix brachista, assembly GCA_009078335.1. Taxonomy (NCBI): domain Eukaryota; kingdom Viridiplantae; phylum Streptophyta; class Magnoliopsida; order Malpighiales; family Salicaceae; genus Salix; species Salix brachista. The sequence goes on from CM018586.1 coordinate 11,339,912, forward strand.
GCAGATTAGCACCCTCTTACACAATTTTTGCACCTGGAAATTATTATTATGAAATAGGTTTTTACCCCCTCTACACATAAAATTAGTTGTCCTACTGCCCATAATTAATTAATTAATAGTGCAGGATATCCAATCATAGGTCTAGAATCAAGTAATTCTAGGGGTATGATTTCAGATTTGTACAATCATAGACAAAAAATAAGGTATACTCTGTCTTCCATGATATAGCTTTTGCAATTAAAGCAAAAATAATAATCTTCATACAATCAATGATTAGGCGGCTGCATGTGTTTGACTGATATACATCAAGAAGAAAATGGAGAAACACTTTCACTTATAAAGTAGTAGAATGAGGAAAAAGTTTCAACAATGCTTAGGCAGCCTTTGTGGCTGCTAAATAACAAGTGCAGATACACCTCTGAAAAGAGATTTACCTGTATATGCTAGAGCTTTTTATTGATCAGTTAAACTTGTCCACATGCCTAATTTCATTATTAAGATTTTTGCTGAATAGTTTGTGGATACTAAGAAGTTTGGGTTTCTAACCTATATGCTTCTGTTTCAGGAATGGGTTACAGATAGTCCATTTATAATCTCACCTAGGATAACCTTTGAGGTTAGCGTGCGTCTTCTTGGAGGTTTGATGGCATTGGGGTACACAATTGCAGCTATCCTGAAAAGAAGCAGTCATATCTTCTGTGATGATAGGGTTTCCATCAAAACTGACTGGTTAGAACAACTTAATCGCCACTATGTTCAGGTACTGCATGCTGTTCTCCTTGTATTGCAATCACGCATCCCTTCTATATTTCCACTTTTTGACATGGATGAACACTGTCTTTTTGTGCTGTGATTCACTTATTTTATAGTTGTTTTGCTTTCATGATCTTGCCCCTGTTTCAGTTAGTATCTTTTTTCTCAATTGTTTTCTTTTCTAATCTCTCCAACTAATCTTAGAACTTGGCTTAACCATGCTTATTAACATTCATTTGAGTTTCAACTTTCTACCCAATTCAAAATCCAAGCCAACTGACAATATTAAAATAGCTAGATTGATCAATTGAACACTTACCTCCATCGCCTTACTGTTCAGGGAATTTTTGTAATTGCTTGCATACTCTCTCTCTCTCTCTCTCTCTCTCTATATATATATATATATATATATATATATATATATATCTATATATGTGTGTGGGCCTACATAGTGTAGAAATATTAGAGTAAGAAAATGAAATTTCTGTTATATTTCACACAGCTTAATGCATGAGTACAATATATACATATACAGGTCTAGGATTAATCTAAATTCCTAGAATCAGGATATAATTGATTGCCTATAAATCAGCCTTGCAACTGACAGCCCTACAGCTGACTTACTCTATTTAGAACAATAATCAATCCTATAATTGATTTACTACATTTAAAACACACAGTAAGATACTCAATACTTTTATCCTCTTTCCTCTTCTTTCTTTTTTCAGTAAATTCATCCTTTCTTCTTCGTCTTCTCCTCCTCTTTTCTTTATTTTCAATTATTTCAATCTAAAACCAATGTGATATCAGAGCACTAAAATCACTGACAAAAGTCAACCTTTGTGCTGACATTAGTGATGACATTGTGTTGATGTCAGATGATCTAAGTACATCGGATGATGCCCTTTTCTTGCTTTTGAAAGCTCTTTTACCGAACAAAAGCCCTATGGTCTGAACAAAAAATGATGCCATTTACTTTGCCTATTTTTAGAGAGATGGCTTGATTAAAAGGTATCCACTTTTCAGGGATGGTTTGATCATGATCAATATATTTGGCGCTTTTGAAGATATGCTTAGCTGAGTTTGTCTTTGTTTTCAAGGATTAGCAAAAGTCAAGTGGTCTCTTGTAGAGTTGAGATCGATTTTGTTTCAGTTGTACTGGTTTAGACATGACAAAAGTAAGTTCAGAGGGAACTCGAAAAATGCTACTAATGAGAGTAGTGAAAGTTAAGTTAGAGCTTTTGGTGATAATCCCTCCCTTCTTGTTAAATTAGACGAAAACAATTATCTTGCTTGGTCTTATTCATACTTGTTATTTATCAAAGCTTGAGGATTGTATGATTAAATCATGAAAGAATAAGTAAGGCTAGCAGCAATTGACCCATCACTTAACAGATGGGATTTGAAAAGCTCATTAGTTATGTCTTGGCACATTAACTCCTCGGATCCCTCTTTTACTTGTGGTTATCTACTCTTTGATCTTGCATAAAAAAATTGGAGTGTGCTAATCAGACATCCTCTCAACTTGGCAATGATGCACGAGTTGTTGAGTTGCGTAAAATATACATGAAACTAAACAGGGCGGGATGATTATAGCTCAATATTTTACAAGACTCAATACTTTATGGAAAAAGTTGGATTTCTATCGAGATTTTCAAGTTGATTGTACAAATGATGCGGTTAAATTTCAAAAGTTAGTGGATAAAGAACGAGTTTACAACTTCCTTGAAGGACTCAACATGGATTATGATCAAGTTAGGGTTCAAGTTCTTGGTAAGATAAGGATCCTTTTCCTTCATTAAGACAAACATACTCACATGCACAAATGATGCGTCACATGTGCAGTTTGGATATGAATTTAGCACTAAAGTTGCTAGGTACAGTTGCACTGGTTTGTCCATTTCAACTAGCAAATTGCAGGCATCAATATAAGCTCACCATTTTCAACTAAAAGCGAAATAAGACGCTAGCTACCGTCAAATTCAACCTTGCATGAGCACAATCACTAAAAGGAAAGTTGAAATAGAAAGCACAGTCATGACCTGAAGAATCACTTCCATCAAGCCACATAGTTTGATCCTCTTATTCTTCAATCGCTCCCTCGCCAATTCCATCTTCAAGTCGACGATCTCTCTCACCATCGTCTTCATCATCTCCTTTTCCTGCAACGAGTTCCAGTAAAACAAACACATAGGATCTTGAAGAAAGATTAAAAATAACAGAATGATTTGATAGAGATAGACAGACAGATTTTATTTTTAACCTCTCCCTGATCGTCGATTGAAGTTGTCAAGTGGCGATTTGGGAACGATTTGAGCGAGGAGAGAAGAATGGCAGCTTTGGCACATCGAATGGCGACTTGTGATTTTAGACGTTCGTCTTTGCTCTCCATCTTCTTTGCTCCTTTCATCCTGATTCTGATCTCTCACTTTCGCTCCTTTTTTTGCTTTTGAAAACAAGAGGTGATTCTCCCAGATTTGGAGGAGGGAATGGATCGAGTGTACTTTATTATACAATTGCATATTTTAAAGTAAGAAAAGTGAATTCTTCTTATTTCAGTTTAAGGAAAGCCAAAGAACAGAGAACATTTGCGCTGCGCTGACGTTTTGTATTGGCTGGCAAGTGAAAACAAAAACTACCACAGAATATATATAACATTAAAAAATAACAAATACACCCAAAGTGAATGAAGCTGCTCCCACTTCTTTCGTATAATTGAGGTGCTTCATTTTTTTTAATTAAATTATTTTATGACCTAATTTCGACATATAGTTTAACTTAGCTAATTTCGGTCAGTTTGTGAATGTTTCACGGTAGCAATTGCCAAAATTATTGCGGATGGATTGTAATAGTATAATTATTATTTTATTTTTTAATGCGTTTTAATTATGCCTTGAGTTTTTTTTTTTTTTTTTTCTATGAGACTGATTGGCATTACTTGAATGTTTGAGAGTATTTTTATCTTTTTTAGGTATTTTTGTAAGCAGACAACAAATAGTTGTTTCCTGGGAGTATTTTTAAATTTTTACATTTCTATGCATATAGTGAAATAATCATATTACCTTCAAATAAGATAAAAATCAAAAGTTGCTTAGGGGGGGGTATTTTTGGAATTTCATATTTTTTGAAGCAGTATAAATACGAATATGCCCTCAAAAAGATAAAATTCAAGAGTTGGTTGTAAGGGTGTATAGGTAATTTAATATTTTTTATTATTTTTTCTGCAGAATACTGTTGACGCCTCTGACTAACACGTTGACGGTTTCTTCCTTGCGCTCTCTTTAGGCGACGCGTGCAACTGCTTGCGGTGGTGAAAATGCTCATTCGGCGTCTCACTTCCACAGTGGCTGAAAATGTGACAGTGGTCGATGGATCTTATTTTCACTTTTTCTCTTTCTTATGACCTAAATTACATGGAAATCCCCTTGGTTTATGGTGTTTTCATTGCAATCCCTAATCTTTTGATTGTTTTGTATGGTCTTGATTTCTGTTATATAAGTTTTGATTTATTTTAATTTGACCCTTCAATTGAAATTGATTATATATTTTATTTTCATTTCGGTCCTTATTATTTTAATTTTGAGTTTAGTTTTATATCCCTTAATATTTTCGGTATAGAAGTTTGAATTTTTTTCAATTGAAATTGATCATATATTTTGTTTTCATTTCGACTCTTATACTTTTTATTTTTTTATTTGATTTTAATTTTGTTATTTTTTGTTAATATTTCTGAGATAGTTTCTATTTTGTCATGTTTATATGTATATGCTCTTAGTTTGATTTTTAATTTTTATTATTTTCTCTTTTGTTGAGGTTGTATTTTTTAATTTATTCCTGAAATTTTAATTTCTGTTGGTGATCATTTGAAAATTGATATTTTTTTTATTTTGTTCTTTTTTTACTTTGATTTATTCTGCAAGTCAAATTATTTTTTAAGCTAATAATATTTATTTTTGTTTTGTCATTTATTTTATTTTTTGTTCGCTCTTTTGTTAAAATAGATTTGTTTTATTCTTTGAGGTAATTTTATTTTTCCATTATTTACGCATTAATAACAATAATAATAATTTTAGTTTATTTTCTTACTTGCTCTTTTGTTAAAGTTTTTGAATTTTTTTTTTATTTCTCAATGTAATTCCATAATTTTTATTGTTTTGGCAGTAAAAATAATAATTGTCATCACCCAATTTTTGGGTGACTCCCCAAAATATACCAAAAAATAAAAAAAATAAAATAAAAAAGGTCGGCGTTGGTGAAAAATCAATGTGGAAAAATTTTGATTGTTTTCGCAAGTCCGATCGTATCTCTTTTGTCCCCAAAAATAGAGGAAAATACAGATTCAAGGCAAAAATATTTTATCATCGGATAAATCTGTGTAAGAATTAAGTCGAAAAGTGTAATTATATTTTTATGGGCCAATTTGATTTAATCGTTGACCAATTTAAAAATATAATTATGTTCAGGAATTAATTTAGGGTCCAATTAAAGGATTTAATTAAGTGTAAGAACTTAATTATACTTTAAGTTGGTCAAATTAATTTTATTAAGGGCTTAATCGATGAAAAATCAAGGTCTGGAGCTTAATTTAGGTTCAATTGAGAAGTTGGGAATTTTCGGAGACTAAATTGAATTTTTTCAAGCCAATTATGCAAAATCAGGGGTCCAATTGAAGACAATTGAGAATTTAATGGTCAATTGAGGGTCAAATAGCATAAATTGGAAGCCAGGGACCAAAATAAAAAGGGCCGCACAAAGCTAAGGTTGATATTGAAATTCTAACGGGGTATAATTGCACAAAATCATAAATTTAAATCCAATTAGAGGGTGCAATTGAACCAATTTTAAACCAAGGGACCAAATTGCATCTTTTGTCAAATTATTTTTCTTGCAGGCGTGCCTGCACTCTTCAGTCGCCTGAACAGTGTCAGGCACGCCCATCGCTTCCACTGGGCAAGGCAGGCGGCCACCCCTCGGTTGCACGCCATGGGCAGCCGAAGGGGTGCCTTCATGGCTATAAATGGAGGGGGAATTGGACGAAAAAGAGGGGGGGGGGGGGGGGGGGGAAGAAATTAAAGAGAGAAGAAACTGGAAAAGAAAGGGAAAGAAAAGGGAATGAGTTTTACGCAGAGAGGAGAAAAACTGAGAGAAAACTGAAGAGAAAAACACATAAAACACGAAAAAAACAGTTCTTCTTCTTCTTCTCTCTCTCTCGGTCTGCACATCCCTTCTCTCTCTAACAGCCCCGTCGAACTCCCTCTCTCTCTCTCTCCGTCGTTGCAGGCCGTTCACTCACCCATCACCACCCTTATCACCACCTTAAGCCTCCCCTCAACTCCATCTGCTCAGCTGACCTCTCCAGCGAAGAAACAGACACAGTCCCGACGACAGCAACGCCAGCCCGTCACCTTCCGACGACCACTCCGGCCACCACAGGCCACCATTTCCGACGCCACCACTACTGGAACAACCACCTCGGCCTCCTCTACCCAAAGGTACTAACAGGTACATGTTTCGTTGCACTCGAAAATCTACACTATTCATCATCTTCCCCAGCCTCGCATGCAGTGGGACGTGATTTACGTCCCACTGTTCACGCGGGCTGGGCTTCGATGGGCCGAGCTTTGTTCCCGGCCCACAGTCTAAGCAACTTGGGCTTCCAGCCCGTGAGGACTGGAAGCCCAGCCCAAACATTTTGGGCTTCCAGCCCGTGAGGGATGGAAGCCCAGCCCACTCAGGGTGGGCTGTCAGCCCACTGTGGCTGAAATCCCAGCCCAGAAAAATTAAAAAATTAAAAAAAATACAAAAATACAAATTGAAAAAAAAATATTTTTATTTTTCTTACTATTATTATTATTACAAAAAATTCAAAAAAAATTAAAATAAATGTATTTATTTTTTGTGCATACGGCCAAATTCCATGATTTTTCCATACATATTTTTCGTAAAAATTATGTTGCATCTTTCTCATATTTTGAAACACAATTTGGATATCGTAACCGGTTTATGATTATCCATTGGAATTTGGCCAAAATATCAAAAATAATTATAAATATTTTTGTTTCATCTATTAGGGTGTAAATTTACATTGTAAAGTACACCTGTAGATAAAAAAAAGATTTTTTACTACAGTGTAAAATTACATTTGTAAAGTACACCCGTGGATAAAAAAAAAAGTGTTTCAACCACGATGTAAATTTACATTGTAAAGTACATCCATGGATAAAAAAAAAAAGAGTTTTTAAACTACGGTGTAAATTTATATTGTAAAGTACATCCGTAGATAAAAAATGATTTCTACTACGGTGTAAAATTACATTGTAAAGTACACCCGTAGACAATTTTTTTTTTTCAAAATGCAGTGCAAAATTTTTAACTTAGAAAAACAATCAAACAACAATGCAGCTTACCTTAGGTAGGGTGCACTGGGGGTGATGCGTCTTCCCCTTGCACAACAAGTCCCCTTACCTAGACTCTCGCAGACCAATAGGTTCCTAGTAACCTTAATACTAGGTGGCGACTCCTTAGAATTATAGTCGTAAATTTTACGGCTATAAACACCCTCCATTTTCACCGCGCGCCGTTGTCTCTCCAGAGAGGGATGGCGGGGCGCGAAGCGTGAAAAAACGTCGTCGCGACAATAATAATTTTAGGTGTTCTCATCATGACAATAATAGTGACATTATTAATCATAATGATATTAGAAATTATAATTTATGGCAATGATTATAGTACTTATGGTGTTAATAATTATGAATTTGATGGTAATAATAACAATAACTCATAAAATAATATGAATAATTACGAAAACAATTCTAATAATGATAATACTGCTACTTATAATTTAAATAATATTAATAAAAATAATTGTGTTGGTTATCGTAATGATTATTGTCGTAATAAGGACAACAATTATAACAATAATGATGGTGACAACGATAATATTGTAGATAATAAATAGAACATCAATTATTTATTATAATGGTTAAAATGACAATTATAATAATTGTGACAATTTAACATTTATGATAATAAAAATAAGAATAATAATCGAAATAATTCATTAGTCAATGTTGTGTTTTATTAAAAATTAACTTTTGCGGTTTTTTATGTATGATATTTTTGATCTATTATCATGTAAACAAAAAATATACGAAGTCGCACATAGACAAAACGGGTCGAAAAATTTGGCCAAATGATCTACAATGAAAAAATAAATGAGTCACTTGCTCTATGTTTTACCACAGCCAGAACCAATTTTTTTAACATGTAAAAAAATATTAATGGTGCTATATTGTTTTATGATGCTATATATATGAGCGAAATAATCAACGTACAAAACTTTCGATTATTTAATTTTTATATATGACCATTTTATTATGGATAAAATAATTTTACTTTTTAAAAAATAAAAATAACTTTAAACTAAAAATATATCAAGTCACATGTAGACAAAATAAATAAAAAAACACATATAACAAATCATTAACAATATAAGATTCACTTTACATGTATAAGAGAAAGTTTCACTCTCATTTCACATTATCAAAGCTAAACTTAGTTTGTTTTTTAATGCAAATTGTATTTAATACAAAGATAAATAACAATAAAAATTAAAAATCATAACTAAAAGTATAAATACATAAACACGAACAAAAAATTAAAAATTATCCTAGAAGGACAAAAAAAAATATTGAAACTAAACTAAAAAAAAAAAAAAAGTTACATTATTAAAACGAGATAAAAAAGAAAAAGAAAAAGAAAAAAAAGATTGTCGTTTAATTGTTGTGGCGGGGTACAAGACAATAGACAATCTAGTTTGAAACTAGAAGGGGCATAACATTTTGTAAATTAAAAAGTCCCCCATCCCAGTCAATTCAAGCCTACAAATGAAGAAGCAAGAACTGTTCTACCATGATTCAAACTCACACTCTGCCTACAAATGAGCCTTCGTATTCAAGATTGGAACTTCCTTTAATAAAATCTCTTTAAAACTCTTTTATACATATGGATGGCACCGCGAAAACAATAACAACAAAAGAATGTTTAATGATTTGAAAGGATCCGTCTACTTGCATGGGGGTAAATAAGAGGAGAGAGAGAGAGAGAGACGGATGCTTTAATAAAAAGTTTTTGTTACTATTTTCATTTTTGAAAAATTGACTATAATCTTTTTTACTCTTTTGGTGTTCAACGATAAATTTTCGGCGCCGGAACTGATAGGGCCGTGATTAGCCGAGCTTAGTTGAGTGGGCTCGGTTTCTGCTGATAATAACGAACCTTGAGAGACTTGTCGTGTATTTTTATAAAATATTAAAATTTTTATTTTTATTTATTTTAATATATTGATATGAGAAGTAATTTAAAAAAAAATGCTTTAAACTTTCTCGTTTATTTTGTTTTGTTTTAGGGCCTTTAGGCTAATTTCAAATTCAGCTCCTTTAATTTTTTTCAGTTCAATAGTAAGAGTATTAGGGTAGAATTAGGGGCGGCTGGCCCTGGAAGGAAAAACAATTACCATCCCTCTCCTTCCATAAATTAGAATTTTAACTCTTTCTAAAACATTTATCTAATTTGACCCTTCCAAACTAAAATTTCTAGCTTCATCCCTGATTGGATCAATTTAAACATCAATGGAAACTGTCTTAAAGACACGTTTCTCTTAGGATAAACTCTGAAACCATAATAATGTTGTCTGTCACATATTCAATGTATTTAATAAATTATTATTTTTTTTATCAAAGTCTAGCCTGAAAAGTTTAGGAAATGCATAACCCAAGTCTATATTAATCTAAAAACATGGTAGAATATTTTTCAATAATTATTATTACAATATCGATGACTACCTAAATCTCCAATCCCACCCTTCAATTTCGTGGATATTTCACAGTCCCTTGATCGTAGCGAATGCCAGGTTTCTCAGCATGGACAATGCTGGCCCAACATTATAATGGATCCAATTCTCAAACCCTGGGCCAGCCCTTTAGGAGTAAGAGAAAAAAAAAACACCACGACCAGAACAAAGCTATGTTGCTTTTATGACTGATGATAGTTTTGTTGAGGTCATTTTTAAAAAAAATATATATTTTGTAAAATCTTATTTTATATATAGTATATCAAAATAATTTATTTTTTTAAAAAAAATAATAATAATAAAAATCCAACTCTTAAAAAAATACTTTTTAAAACAAAGAATCGCACTTTGTGTTTGTGTTCTACAAGAAGAATCAAGAAAGTAAGAGAAAACTATCATCAGTAGCTCAGTGGTGTTGGGAGCGGCCTCTTCCATTCTAACGTTAGTTCGAGTCTCAGTGGGAGTTGGGCTGGAGGGCTCCTCCCCACATATCCTCTTGGTCTTTCTTTGTGTGATATGTTTGTCATTCTCGCGGTGTTTTAAATGTTTATTGAACTGGTAGGATGTTCAATGGGCCCGGGAAATAATCGATATACGTGTAAGCTGATCCGGACACCCCGGTCAAAAAAAAAAAAGTTAGAGAAAACAGAGATGGTGGAGCAAGTAGAGATTGGAGAAATCTGGACAGTTGAATTTATTATCGGACTCACGTTGGATTCTAATGGTTCAGCCTGGAAATTTATGAAGAAACAAATATATATTCAAACTTTCCGAGGACTTTTTCTGAAATCTATTTGTTCCTAGTAATAATTTCTCAGCTATGCTCCTAACAGGACTGTAGAAGTCCCTAGTTCCCGCATTGTGATTATTGAAGGCATCTATGCCTTGAGCGAAAGACTGCGACCTTTGTTAGATCTTCGTGTGTCTGTCACTGGTGGTATTCATCTTGACCTTGTGAAAAGGGTTTTGCGAGACATTCAGCGTGCTGGCCAAGAGCCTGAAGAAATAATTCATCAAATCTCAGAAACGGTGATCTACTGATTCAAGCTAATATATTATCTTGTAGCCTAACTGTGTACTTTTTATCAGGCATTTTTCCTTGATGTGTTTCCTATGTTCTCTAGATTTTATGGTAATTCCTCTCAACTTATTTATTGTTGGCTCAACAGGTTTATCCCATGTACAAGGCTTTCATTGAGCCAGATCTCCAAACTGCACACATTAAAATCATCAACAAGTTTAATCCTTTCACGGGGTTTCAGAGCCCAACTTACATTTTAAAGGTAAGTCTCCGTGCTTCTCCCTGCTAAATTGATAATGGTTTCTCATGTTAAGAGCCATGGCTACACTCTCGTTTCAACTCTACATCTACTTTCTTTCGCTGCAGTCAACAAGGTCAGTGACAGCTGAACAAATTAAGACCATTCTTTCTGAAGAGTACAAGGAAACGAAGGAGGAAACATATGACATATATCTTCTACCACCTGGTGAAGATCCCGAAGCATGTCAATCGTATCTAAGAATGAGAAACAGGGATGGAAAATACAATCTCATGTTTGAGGTTTGAGTGATTGCAGATTAGCACCCTCTTACACAATTTTTGCACCTGGAAATTATTATTATGAAATAGGTTTTTACCCCCTCTACACATAAAATTAGTTGTCCTACTGCCCATAATTAATTAATTAATAGTGCAGGATATCCAATCATAGGTCTAGAATCAAGTAATTCTAGGGGTATGATTTCAGATTTGTACAATCATAGACAAAAAATAAGGTATACTCTGTCTTCCATGATATAGCTTTTGCAATTAAAGCAAAAATAATAATCTTCATACAATCAATGATTAGGCGGCTGCATGTGTTTGACTGATATACATCAAGAAGAAAATGGAGAAACACTTTCACTTATAAAGTAGTAGAATGAGGAAAAAGTTTCAACAATGCTTAGACAGCCTTTGTGGCTGCTAAATAACAAGTGCAGATACACCTCTGAAAAGAGATTTACCTGTATATGCTAGAGCTTTTTATTGATCAGTTAAACTTGTCCACATGCCTAATTTCATTATTAAGATTTTTGCTGAATAGTTTGTGGATACTAAGAAGTTTGGGTTTCTAACCTATATGCTTCTGTTTCAGGAATGGGTTACAGATAGTCCATTTATAATCTCACCTAGGATAACCTTTGAGGTTAGCGTGCGTCTTCTTGGAGGTTTGATGGCATTGGGGTACACAATTGCAGCTATCCTGAAAAGAAGCAGTCATATCTTCTGTGATGATAGGGTTTCCATCAAAACTGACTGGTTAGAACAACTTAATCGCCACTATGTTCAGGTACTGCATGCTGTTCTCCTTGTATTGCAATCACGCATCCCTTCTATATTTCCACTTTTTGACATGGATGAACACTGTCTTTTTGTGCTGTGATTCACTTATTTTATAGTTGTTTTGCTTTCATGATCTTGCCCCTGTTTCAGTTAGTATCTTTTTTCTCAATTGTTTTCTTTTCTAATCTCTCCAACTAATCTTAGAACTTGGCTTAACCATGCTTATTAACATTCATTTGAGTTTCAACTTTCTACCCAATTCAAAATCCAAGCCAACTGACAATATTAAAATAGCTAGGTTGATCAATTGAACACTTACCTCCATCGCCTTACTGTTCAGGGAATTTTTGTAATTGCTTGCATACTCTCTCTCTCTCTCTCTCTCTCTCTATATATATATATATATATATATATATATATATATATCTATATATGTGTGTGGGCCTACATAGTGTAGAAATATTAGAGTAAGAAAATGAAATTTCTGTTATATTTCACACAGCTTAATGCATGAGTACAATATATACATATACAGGTCTAGGATTAATCTAAATTCCTAGAATCAGGATATAATTGATTGCCTATAAATCAGCCTTGCAACTGACAGCCCTACAGCTGACTTACTCTATTTAGAACAATAATCAATCCTATAATTGATTTACTACATTTAAAACACACAGTAAGATACTCAATACTTTTATCCTCTTTCCTCTTCTTTCTTTTTTCAGTAACTTCATCCTTTCTTCTTCGTCTTCTCCTCCTCTTTTCTTTATTTTCAATTATTTCAATCTAAAACCAATGTGATATCAGAGCACTAAAATCACTGACAAAAGTCAACCTTTGTGCTGACATTAGTGATGACATTGTGTTGATGTCAGATGATCTAAGTACATCGGATGATGCCCTTTTCTTGCTTTTGAAAGCTCTTTTACCGAACAAAAGCCCTATGGTCTGAACAAAAAATGATGCCATTTACTTTGCCTATTTTTAGAGAGATGGCTTGATTAAAAGGTATCCACTTTTCAGGGATGGTTTGATCATGATCAATATATTTGGCACTTTTGAAGATATGCTTAGCTGAGTTTGTCTTTGTTTTCAAGGATTAGCAAAAGTCAAGTGGTCTCTTGTAGAGTTGAGATCGATTTTGTTTCAGTTGTACTGGTTTAGACATGATAAAAGTAAGTTCAGAGGGAACTCGAAAAATGCTACTAATGAGAGTAGTGAAAGTTAAGTTAGAGCTTTTGGTGATAATCCCTCCCTTCTTGTTAAATTAGACGAAAACAATTATCTTGCTTGGTCTTATTCATACTTCTTATTTATCAAAGCTTGAGGATTGTATGATTAAATCATGAAAGAATAAGTAAGGCTAGCAGCAATTGACCCATCACTTAATAGATGGGATTTGAAAAGCTCATTAGTTATGTCTTGGCACATTAACTCCTCGGATCCCTCTTTTACTTGTGGTTATCTACTCTTTGATCTTGCATAAAAAAATTGGAGTGTGCTAATCAGACATCCTCTCAACTTGGCAATGATGCACGAGTTGTTGAGTTGCGTAAAATATACATGAAACTAAACAGGGCGGGATGATTATAGCTCAATATTTTACAAGACTCAATACTTTATGGAAAAAGTTGGATTTCTATCGAGATTTTCAAGTTGATTGTACAAATGATGCGGTTAAATTTCAAAAGTTAGTGGATAAAGAACGAGTTTACAACTTCCTTGAAGGACTCAACATGGATTATGATCAAGTTAGGGTTCAAGTTCTTGGTAAGATAAGGATCCTTTTCCTTCATTAAGACAAACATACTCACATGCACAAATGATGCGTCACATGTGCAGTTTGGATATGAATTTAGCACTAAAGTTGCTAGGTACAGTTGCACTGGTTTGTCCATTTCAACTAGCAAATTGCAGGCATCAATATAAGCTCACCATTTTCAACTAAAAGCGAAATAAGACGCTAGCTACCGTCAAATTCAACCTTGCATGAGCACAATCACTAAAAGGAAAGTTGAAATAGAAAGCACAGTCATGACCTGAAGAATCACTTCCATCAAGCCACATAGTTTGATCCTCTTATTCTTCAATCGCTCCCTCGCCAATTCCATCTTCAAGTCGACGATCTCTCTCACCATCGTCTTCATCATCTCCTTTTCCTGCAACGAGTTCCAGTAAAACAAACACATAGGATCTTGAAGAAAGATTAAAAATAACAGAATGATTTGATAGAGATAGACAGACAGATTTTATTTTTAACCTCTCCCTGATCGTCGATTGAAGTTGTCAAGTGGCGATTTGGGAACGATTTGAGCGAGGAGAGAAGAATGGCAGCTTTGGCACATCGAATGGCGACTTGTGATTTTAGACGTTCGTCTTTGCTCTCCATCTTCTTTGCTCCTTTCATCCTGATTCTGATCTCTCACTTTCGCTCCTTTTTTTGCTTTTGAAAACAAGAGGTGATTCTCCCAGATTTGGAGGAGGGAATGGATCGAGTGTACTTTATTATACAATTGCATATTTTAAAGTAAGAAAAGTGAATTCTTCTTATTTCAGTTTAAGGAAAGCCAAAGAACAGAGAACATTTGCGCTGCGCTGACGTTTTGTATTGGCTGGCAAGTGAAAACAAAAACTACCACAGAATATATATAACATTAAAAAATAACAAATACACCCAAAGTGAATGAAGCTGCTCCCACTTCTTTCGTATAATTGAGGTGCTTCATTTTTTTTAATTAAATTATTTTATGACCTAATTTCGACATATAGTTTAACTTAGCTAATTTCGGTCAGTTTGTGAATGTTTCACGGTAGCAATTGCCAAAATTATTGCGGATGGATTGTAATAGTATAATTATTATTTTATTTTTTAATGCGTTTTAATTATGCCTTGAGTTTTTTTTTTTTTTTTTTTCTATGAGACTGATTGGCATTACTTGAATGTTTGAGAGTATTTTTATCTTTTTTAGGTATTTTTGTAAGCAGACAACAAATAGTTGTTTCCTGGGAGTATTTTTAAATTTTTACATTTCTATGCATATAGTGAAATAATCATATTACCTTCAAATAAGATAAAAATCAAAAGTTGCTTAGGGGGGGGTATTTTTGGAATTTCATATTTTTTGAAGCAGTATAAATACGAATATGCCCTCAAAAAGATAAAATTCAAGAGTTGGTTGTAAGGGTGTATAGGTAATTTAATATTTTTTATTATTTTTTCTGCAGAATACTGTTGACGCCTCTGACTAACACGTTGACGGTTTCTTCCTTGCGCTCTCTTTAGGCGACGCGTGCAACTGCTTGCGGTGGTGAAAATGCTCATTCGGCGTCTCACTTCCACAGTGGCTGAAAATGTGACAGTGGTCGATGGATCTTATTTTCACTTTTTCTCTTTCTTATGACCTAAATTACATGGAAATCCCCTTGGTTTATGGTGTTTTCATTGCAATCCCTAATCTTTTGATTGTTTTGTATGGTCTTGATTTCTGTTATATAAGTTTTGATTTATTTTAATTTGACCCTTCAATTGAAATTGATTATATATTTTATTTTCATTTCGGTCCTTATTATTTTAATTTTGGGTTTAGTTTTATATCCCTTAATATTTTCGGTATAGAAGTTTGAATTTTTTTCAATTGAAATTGATCATATATTTTGTTTTCATTTCGACTCTTATACTTTTTATTTTTTTATTTGATTTTAATTTTGTTATTTTTTGTTAATATTTCTGAGATAGTTTCTATTTTGTCATGTTTATATGTATATGCTCTTAGTTTGATTTTTAATTTTTATTATTTTCTCTTTTGTTGAGGTTGTATTTTTTAATTTATTCCTGAAATTTTAATTTCTGTTGGTGATCATTTGAAAATTGATATTTTTTTTATTTTGTTCTTTTTTTACTTTGATTTATTCTGCAAGTCAAATTATTTTTTAAGCTAATAATATTTATTTTTGTTTTGTCATTTATTTTATTTTTTGTTCGCTCTTTTGTTAAAATAGATTTGTTTTATTCTTTGAGGTAATTTTATTTTTCCATTATTTACGCATTAATAACAATAATAATAATTTTAGTTTATTTTCTTACTTGCTCTTTTGTTAGTTTTTGAATTTTTTTTTTATTTCTCAATGTAATTCCATAATTTTTATTGTTTTGGCAGTAAAAATAATAATTGTCATCACCCAATTTTTGGGTGACTCCCCAAAATATACCAAAAAATAAAAAAAATAAAATAAAAAAGGTCGGCGTTGGTGAAAAATCAATGTGGAAATTTTGATTGTTTTCGCAAGTCCGATCGTATCTCTTTTGTCCCCAAAAATAGAGGAAAATACAGATTCAAGGCAAAAATATTTTATCATCGGATAAATCTGTGTAAGAATTAAGTCGAAAAGTGTAATTATATTTTTATGGGCCAATTTGATTTAATCGTTGACCAATTTAAAAATATAATTATGTTCAGGAATTAATTTAGGGTCCAATTAAAGGATTTAATTAAGTGTAAGAACTTAATTATACTTTAAGTTGGTCAAATTAATTTTATTAAGGGCTTAATCGATGAAAAATCAAGGTCTGGAGCTTAATTTAGGTTCAATTGAGAAGTTGGGAATTTTCGGAGACTAAATTGAATTTTTTCAAGCCAATTATGCAAAATCAGGGGTCCAATTGAAGACAATAGAGAATTTAATGGTCAATTGAGGGTCAAATAGCATAAATTGGAAGCCAGGGACCAAAATAAAAAGGGCCGCACAAAGCTAAGGTTGATATTGAAATTCTAACGGGGTATAATTGCACAAAATCATAAATTTAAATCCAATTAGAGGGTGCAATTGAACCAATTTTAAACCAAGGGACCAAATTGCATCTTTTGTCAAATTATTTTTCTTGCAGGCGTGCCTGCACTCTTCACTCGCCTGAACAGTGTCAGGCACGCCCATCGCTTCCACTGGGCAAGGCAGGCGGCCACCCCTCGGTTGCACGCCATGGGCAGCCGAAGGGGTGCCTTCATGGCTATAAATGGAGGGGGAATTGGACGAAAAAGAGGGGGGGAGGGGGGGGGGGGGGAAGAAATTAAAGAGAGAAGAAACTGGAAAAGAAAGGGAAAGAAAAGGGAATGAGTTTTACGCAGAGAGGAGAAAAACTGAGAGAAAACTGAAGAGAAAAACACATAAAACACGAAAAAAACAGATTTATTTACCTTTTAATGTAAGTTTATTTTCCCTTCACATCAGCATGTTACTAAATTCTGAAAAATTAATCTCAATTAACAAATACAAAAAATTGTTTGTTTTCAATGTATTCCTTCAATTAAAATTTCCCATATATATTTTTTTCATTTTAATCTATATTCTTTTGATTTTTGATTTTTTTCTTTAATCTTTTTGGCTTTCAATTTGATCCTTAAATCCTTTTTTTTTTTCAATTTGACCCTCCAGTTGAATTTTTTTGTTTGCTCTGATTTTACATTTTTAATTTTCGCCCTCATTCTTCTAATTATTTTTTTAGATCCTTATATGTAATTGATCTTTTTTTTTTCTGGTTTCATCTTTTGACATTTGATTTATTTAGGATTCAATTTTGTATGATCTTATTGTTATGCATTCGTTTTTTTCTCAAAAAATATTGGTTATGTGATCATCTTCAATTTATTTTCTAAGGATTTGTTCCACTCTCATAACCTAATTAATGATTCTGCATGCTTTTTTTGAATGTAAGTTTATTTTTCAAAAAACAAAAAAAAAAACAATTTCGTTTGTGTTTGATTTTTTAAGACATCATTCTAATTAATTTATATTTTTTTTGGTTTTATACAAATAAACTTTATTTTTTAAAATAAAAAATATTTATTTTCAAATAATATTTCGGATATGTTTGTCCTTTGCATAAGATTTTGTATGGTGTGAGTTTCTTAAATCAATTTCATTTCTTTTTTATTTATATTATATATTATTGATTAAATAAACAAGTTCAGTAAACACAATAGGATAAAAATAATATTTCATATGATTAAATATCTTGGTTTGCATTAATCTTTTTTATAATTTTTCTTTTGGTTACTGTTATCTATTTTATATATTTATTCACACAAATAATTATCAGTTTATTTATTTATATAAACCTTTTGAATTACAATTTAATATTTTTAAATATAAAACCAAAACGAAATAACCTATAAAATCGGTATTGTTTTTTGGAAAAAATAAAATAAAATTACAGGAGAGCATGGTTTATATAACCAGTGAGAGATTCTCCTGTTACTGTTACTATTATTATTACTATTGTCACGTTAAACGAGAAGATGGGAACTGAAAAGGCATGCATCATTTAGGCAAGGAAGAGAAGATTGTCTTTGTGGCCAGCAGCAGGCAGGACTTACGGTCCTCATCTTATGGTTCGCGTCTACGTCCAATCACTTTGCTGGAACCTATTCTCCCAATGAATGAACTAACCATCTCTGTTAGTCTGTCCTTATCGCCAGCCAATATAACAAGTCCACCACATACCATTTTCTCCCACCTTCTCTTGAAATCACTCTCATCTTTAATTTAACCTAATAGTCCCAGGAAAGAACCCCCCCCAATAACTCTCGATTCCCTGTTTATAGCTCTTAATTTCCAATAATTAAGGAATAAAGAAAGAGAGAGACAAAAGCAATACCGAGGTATCTATATATATATATATACTGCATTCAGTTTTATTTTTACTGATTATATGTTCATTGCTTGCAATGTTTATTCTTTCGAGTTGTACTTGGAGCTTGATTACGAATTTAAGCGGAGTGTAACCATGCCTGAGAAACTTGTTACTCAGCATGATCATGACCCTGAAAATGATTTCTTGTAAAGAAGAACGATTTTGCTAAATAAAGGGATTTGGGGTTGCTTCGGAAATTTGTAGTTAACAATGATGTTTCTCTTTGGAAATTAGGAACCTTGAAATTAAAGGTATTAAGATGGGTGATATTTTTATTTACTTATGTTTTAAGAGATAATTCGGTTAAATCTAAAATATTGCAACGTTGCTGTACACAGAGTAAATGGCTCAAGATACTACTTCTCCGGGTTTTGATTCACCCAGGCGGCGTTCCGGTCTCTTGAGAGATCAGGTCCAAGCGGTTAAAAAAAAAGACTCTGATCGCTATGAGATTGTTCCAATTGAAGAAACTTTGTCGTTTGAGAAGGGTTTCTTTATAGTAATCCGTGCATGCCAGTTGCTGGCCCAGAAGAATGATGGATTAATATTAGTTGGAGTAGCAGGTCCTTCTGGGGCCGGAAAGACTGTATTCACTGATAAGGTGGTCAGCTTTATGCCCAGTATTGCTGTCATAGCCATGGATAACTACAATGATTCAAGTCGAATCATTGATGGAAACTTTGATGGTAAAAATCATTTCTGTCTTTTTGCCTCATTTCAATAACTTCTTCTGGTGGGATTGAATTCTTAAGGGGGATAGAATGAGTGTCTATTCTGTATTGATTACCGACATGCATGGCTGTGTTTGAAAATGTTGTTAGGTGATCTCTGCTTCTACTCAAAGATGTTGCAAATACTCATGTAATTTCAAACATGGTAAAAGGACTGGAAGAGGATAAACTCTCTGTGGAATCTCTCATTGTTAAAATGGGTAATGTCACAGTCCTTGTTTGTGACCAATAGAGCTAGCATATGTCAGTTGCTAAAATTGATTGGGCCGTGGTAGATGAGTTATTGCTTGGCTTATACATAGCTGGTCCGATAGCCAAAGAAGTAGGATTGTAGTTATCAAAAAAGAAGAAATGTTGTAAAAAGGGTTTACAGATGAGTCAAAGTTTTCGCTCTTGCAGATTTGGTTCTACCACCAAGCGATAGGGGATGGTGGTTGGTATTGGTCGTGATTAAAATAAGAAAAAGAAAAGTACAGGAATGATTATTAGGACGCGAGGAGCTCTAGAGGATAGCTGTTGAATCTAATATAAGATTGGCAAAGTTTAGGACCTTAAGCTCCAAGTACCAGGTGTTCGAGTGTTAGTTTAACCATGGTGAATATGAAAATGCTCTTGAAATTGATTTCTGTTGATGTAGTTAGTTTCGTGTTAACTCAGTTTTGAGCTTTTGCAACCAGAAAAAAATTAAAAGAACTTAATTTTCAGTGAAAAGTGCTGAAGCTGTTTCCCAAACTATTGCAGTCATGATTATGGCTCGCAGTATCACGCCTATGTGACATGTGGTTATGGCATTTAGGACTCCTGACAATAGTGAATTTTTCATAGAAGTTTGCAGCAAAATACGGGCATTGTCCGACAGTGCTTTCAAATTCTCTGTTGCCTGACATCCTTTAACTTGAAAATCTCAAGGCAGATGTCATGCAAGATATCATTGATGAAGATTACCTGGTCTAGGTCTCCTACACTTAGAGAAGCATCATTCTAGTTTGAGTTTAAGCTGTGAAAATATAGCACTAATCTCATCTAGCTTGTGGAAAATTTAATCTATTTATCTTGTATCAATGACGCTAAACTACCTGTGCGCCAAGTACACAAAGGATTTAGTGGGTAGTCAATGAGGTGAATATCTTACCAATAAGAAGGTTTGTTTTGAGTTGTTCATGCAGTTCACATTTTTATGATCCTTGCAAATTGTAATGAGAAAACTATATGTGCATATTTTGATCATCAGTCTAGGGCAGTTTTAAATCACTGATCCATCAACATGGTTATTAGAGAATGGGGGTTTGCAGGATTCTAATGATTGTAATTTTTTGAAACAGACCCACGGTTGACGGATTATAATACACTGCTCGATAATATACATGGTTTAAAAGCAGGGAAACCTGTTCAGGTTCCAATATATGACTTCAAGACTAGCTCTCGTATAGGTTACAGGTTCTGATTCTCTCTGGCCTATTTTTGAATATATGAAAGTTTTTGTCAAGCGATCTCTACTTATTTTACCAACACAAGTAGAGGAGCCCAGGGATGAAATGAATTACAATGCATCCATGGAGGCCCTCATTTTTTTTATGATATCCATCAAGAATGCCAGAACTGCTAATGGGACTTCTACTTCATGTTTTCTTGCTATGTCCATGAGATCATCATCTCTCTGTTTCTTCTCATCTTCGCCACTTTTTCTGAAATCTATTTGTTCCTAGTAATAATTTCTCAGCTATGCTCCTAACAGGACTGTAGAAGTCCCTAGTTCCCGCATTGTGATTATTGAAGGCATCTATGCCTTGAGCGAAAGACTGCGACCTTTGTTAGATCTTCGTGTGTCTGTCACTGGTGGTATTCATCTTGACCTTGTGAAAAGGGTTTTGCGAGACATTCAGCGTGCTGGCCAAGAGCCTGAAGAAATAATTCATCAAATCTCAGAAACGGTGATCTACTGATTCAAGCTAATATATTATCTTGTAGCCTAACTGTGTACTTTTTATCAGGCATTTTTCCTTGATGTGTTTCCTATGTTCTCTAGATTTTATGGTAATTCCTCTCAACTTATTTATTGTTGGCTCAACAGGTTTATCCCATGTACAAGGCTTTCATTGAGCCAGATCTCCAAACTGCACACATTAAAATCATCAACAAGTTTAATCCTTTCACGGGGTTTCAGAGCCCAACTTACATTTTAAAGGTAAGTCTCCGTGCTTCTCCCTGCTAAATTGATAATGGTTTCTCATGTTAAGAGCCATGGCTACATTCTCGTTTCAACTCTACATCTACTTTCTTTCGCTGCAGTCAACAAGGTCAGTGACAGCTGAACAAATTAAGACCATTCTTTCTGAAGAGTACAAGGAAACGAAGGAGGAAACATATGACATATATCTTCTACCACCTGGTGAAGATCCCGAAGCATGTCAATCGTATCTAAGAATGAGAAACAGGGATGGAAAATACAATCTCATGTTTGAGGTTTGAGTGATTGCAGATTAGCACCCTCTTACACAATTTTTGCACCTGGAAATTATTATTATGAAATAGGTTTTTACCCCCTCTACACATAAAATTAGTTGTCCTACTGCCCATAATTAATTAATTAATAGTGCAGGATATCCAATCATAGGTCTAGAATCAAGTAATTCTAGGGGTATGATTTCAGATTTGTACAATCATAGACAAAAAATAAGGTATACTCTGTCTTCCATGATATAGCTTTTGCAATTAAAGCAAAAATAATAATCTTCATACAATCAATGATTAGGCGGCTGCATGTGTTTGACTGATATACATCAAGAAGAAAATGGAGAAACACTTTCACTTATAAAGTAGTAGAATGAGGAAAAAGTTTCAACAATGCTTAGACAGCCTTTGTGGCTGCTAAATAACAAGTGCAGATACACCTCTGAAAAGAGATTTACCTGTATATGCTAGAGCTTTTTATTGATCAGTTAAACTTGTCCACATGCCTAATTTCATTATTAAGATTTTTGCTGAATAGTTTGTGGATACTAAGAAGTTTGGGTTTCTAACCTATATGCTTCTGTTTCAGGAATGGGTTACAGATAGTCCATTTATAATCTCACCTAGGATAACCTTTGAGGTTAGCGTGCGTCTTCTTGGAGGTTTGATGGCATTGGGGTACACAATTGCAGCTATCCTGAAAAGAAGCAGTCATATCTTCTGTGATGATAGGGTTTCCATCAAAACTGACTGGTTAGAACAACTTAATCGCCACTATGTTCAGGTACTGCATGCTGTTCTCCTTGTATTGCAATCACGCATCCCTTCTATATTTCCACTTTTTGACATGGATGAACACTGTCTTTTTGTGCTGTGATTCACTTATTTTATAGTTGTTTTGCTTTCATGATCTTGCCCCTGTTTCAGTTAGTATCTTTTTTCTCAATTGTTTTCTTTTCTAATCTCTCCAACTAATCTTAGAACTTGGCTTAACCATGCTTATTAACATTCATTTGAGTTTCAACTTTCTACCCAATTCAAAATCCAAGCCAACTGACAATATTAAAATAGCTAGGTTGATCAATTGAACACTTACCTCCATCGCCTTACTGTTCAGGGAGTTTTTGTAATTGCTTGCATACTCTCTCTCTCTCTCTCTCTATATATATATATATATATATATATATCTATATATGTGTGTGGGCCTACATAGTGTAGAAATATTAGAGTAAGAAAATGAAATTTCTGTTATATTTCACACAGCTTAATGCATGAGTACAATATATACATATACAGGTCTAGGATTAATCTAAATTCCTAGAATCAGGATATAATTGATTGCCTATAAATCAGCCTTGCAACTGACAGCCCTACAGCTGACTTACTCTATTTAGAACAATAATCAATCCTATAATTGATTTACTACATTTAAAACACACAGTAAGATACTCAATACTTTTATCCTCTTTCCTCTTCTTTCTTTTTTCAGTAACTTCATCCTTTCTTCTTCGTCTTCTCCTCCTCTTTTCTTTATTTTCAATTATTTCAATCTAAAACCAATGTGATATCAGAGCACTAAAATCACTGACAAAAGTCAACCTTTGTGCTGACATTAGTGATGACATTGTGTTGATGTCAGATGATCTAAGTACATCGGATGATGCCCTTTTCTTGCTTTTGAAAGCTCTTTTACCGAACAAAAGCCCTATGGTCTGAACAAAAAATGATGCCATTTACTTTGCCTATTTTTAGAGAGATGGCTTGATTAAAAGGTATCCACTTTTCAGGGATGGTTTGATCATGATCAATATATTTGGCGCTTTTGAAGATATGCTTAGCTGAGTTTGTCTTTGTTTTCAAGTATTAGCAAAAGTCAAGTGGTCTCTTGTAGAGTTGAGATCGATTTTGTTACAGTTGTACTGGTTTAGACATGATAAAAGTAAGTTCAGAGGGAACTCGAAAAATGCTACTAATGAGAGTAGTGAAAGTTAAGTTAGAGCTTTTGGTGATAATCCCTCCCTTCTTGTTAAATTAGACGAAAACAATTATCTTGCTTGGTCTTATTCATACTTATTATTTATCAAAGCTTGAGGATTGTATGATTAAATCATGAAAGAATAAGTAAGGCTAGCAGCAATTGACCCATCACTTAATAGATGGGATTTGAAAAGCTCATTAGTTATGTCTTGGCACATTAACTCCTCGGATCCCTCTTTTACTTGTGGTTATCTACTCTTTGATCTTGCATAAAAAAATTGGAGTGTGCTAATCAGACATCCTCTCAACTTGGCAATGATGCACGAGTTGTTGAGTTGCGTAAAATATACATGAAACTAAACAGGGCGGGATGATTATAGCTCAATATTTTACAAGACTCAATACTTTATGGAAAAAGTTGGATTTCTATCGAGATTTTCAAGTTGATTGTACAAATGATGCGGTTAAATTTCAAAAGTTAGTGGATAAAGAACGAGTTTACAACTTCCTTGAAGGACTCAACATGGATTATGATCAAGTTAGGGTTCATGTTCTTGGTAAGATAAGGATCCTTTTCCTTCATTAAGACAAACATACTCACATGTTAAAAATAAAAAGAACAAGAAGAATGTTATGTTACTAATTCCACAAAGATCAACCATAATTTCTCAATGGGATAATAGAGGACAAACTTGGTTTAGTGATCAAGGAGTATCAGATAGAGAGCAATTGAAATGTGATTATTATGGGCATACTAAACACATTAGAGAAACCTGCTGGAAACTTTATAGAAATCCTACTAGGGGAGGTGGAGGAAAAAGGGTTGGACGTACCCAATAACAAGCTCACATGGCAGTAGTGTCTGAAATTGCAGCTTCAGATGGAGACTCAAATTCTTCCACTCTTTCTAAGGAATTGTGAACCTCTAGACATTTGATGACCGAGCTTGAATCTCCCTCCAATTTCTCATCCAACTTTGCTCTTACAAGTATGAATGTCACAACAACAAATACTTCCACCATAGCTGATTCTGTTCCATGAGTTATAGATTCAGGAGTAAAAGATCACATGACAAGATCTTTCTAATATTTTTTATCGGATTTTATTTTCTTAGATAAAGATAAAGTTCGTACAATAGATGGTTCTCTATGTTCTTTTTGCGAGAAAGGTTTCATTCAATGCACTTTTAC
The DNA here is from genome assembly GCA_009078335.1 of Salix brachista. Taxonomy (NCBI): domain Eukaryota; kingdom Viridiplantae; phylum Streptophyta; class Magnoliopsida; order Malpighiales; family Salicaceae; genus Salix; species Salix brachista. The sequence continues at coordinate 11,364,882 of CM018586.1, forward strand.
TCTGCTCGACTTCAACTCTTCATGTTCTCAATTTTTCTAATAATTCATTGATAGGTAATTCATGAAGGAGAAAATATATGATGAGACAATTTGTATACCTTTTCTTCCTCTTCCTCATCTCCTTTCTCGACTTTCAGTTATTTAAATACAAGAATACCAATGCTTACTCATTACATAAAATGGAACGTTTTCTTTTGCAATAAACAGCTGTAGATTTTGTGCATCGGATTGACAATAACAACTCATTGGTTATGTTTCTTTAGAGATGGAGGTTTTACCTTTCTAGTATACTTTCCATTATTATTAGCTTATTGGCTAAATTTTGCAAAGCTTGGATCTTATTAAATCCATGTTCTTCATGGGAAGGTGCAAGGTAGAGAGCGTTTATACATTAAATATGTTGCGGAGCAGCTAGGCTTGGATGGCTCATACGTTCCTCGCACATACATAGAACAGATTCAGCTAGAGAAGCTTGTGAATGATGTCATGGTATGATTCTCTCAGCTAAATTTATTTTCCTGAGTTGCACATAATCCTTATCTGATCAACCCGCAGGCATTGCCAGATGATCTGAAGACAAAGCTCAGCATCGACGATGATTTGGTTTCAAGCCCTAAAGAAGCCCTTTCCAGAGCTTCCGCAGACAGGAGAAATAAGTATCTGGGACGGTATTCTCTAGTTCTGGCACATGGTTTGATTTATCTTCCCTCCTAAGCAAGAAAGGAACAAAATAAATAAATAAACCAAAAGGAAAGATAGGAATATCAAATAGGTAGGCGTCTATTTGGGTATTAATCTTGTTCCTTTGTTGGATGATTGTTTGAGGATGAAATATCACTCGACTTTCAATTGAACTCTACATGTTTGGAAATTCAACTGTTTATTTCACACACACTCTCACTCACGGAGTAATCAAGACTCACTTCAAAATTGTGGAAATGGAAGCCATATCTGCAATGCTTTAATTAGGCTAATACTAGCAATCTAAGAAACTAACATGGTTCATCTGACAAAACATACTGTACAGAAGTTTATCACTCTCATATTCAAATCAACGGGAGAAGAATCTGTCCAAGCTGACAAGACTTGCTGTTAATAATAGAAGATTTGATGGAAAAACTGTAGAGTCACCTGCTGCAGTTGCCAACCAGGTGAGTATATTCCCGGCATCAGAAGCATCTAGTTAAAGGGCATTATAGTGGTCTATTTCCTTGGCATTCCTAGCAGTTATCCAGCTGTTGACATAATTGAGAAAATATCAGTGTCGAACATTCTGTTATTTATTATTTAGAACATAGGAAGATGATTATTTATTTCAAGTTCTTATCAAATTTCTAGTATGTTCCCTAGTTATAGTCCTTTGTTCTTCATCTTGTTTGGGTTTGTTATGCTTCGCGGTAAACAATTCTTGCACTGCTCAGATCCAACTTACTAAGAATGCAATCTTGTTTCTTTTGATTTTTTTTACTAGAATGGTTGCGTTTTTTTTCCTTTTCTTTTTCTCATGGTTTTTCTGTTTTCACTACCTACATCCCTTCTGAATGTAACTTTTATTTTTTGAAAATATCATAATTTTATCTTCTGTAATGTTTCAGGGTGTCATTACTCAACTCTCTGAGCAGATTTCCACACTGAATGAGAGGATGGATGAGTTTACATCTCGTATCGAGGAGCTCAATTCCAAGTTTTCCACCAGGAAAATTTCTGCTAGCCAACAAAATGTGGCTTTGCAGGGCGAAACCTGCAATGGATCTGGACCAACTTCTCTATTTGTTACTGGCTTGGGCAATGGCTCGCTACTGCCAAGTTCTTCATCTTCTTCCCAGTTAGCTAGGGAGTCTCCACTAATGGAAGAGGTACCGCAACTTTAACTCTTAAGAGTTTTTGGCATGGAAAAGAGAATAAAATCATGAGCTTAACCATAATATGGTGGATGTGTGCAAGGCTAATTGCTGCATGACATTCACGAATATAGAACAACCTTGTTCAATAGAACTACGTAGATATTTCCCAGTCTTCTCTTAACAAAATATGCTACAATAGAAGGTAATTTTGTTTGACTTTTGGGTTCAAGTTCTTGAAATTTGTTGAAACAATAAAGAAAATAAGTGTAAATTTTCACTTGCTAGAAATAGCGGAACAACTTAGCAAAGTGACATTATTCTCTTTTGAACAGGATGGGCTAGAATAGTAGTGTTTGAATTGTTTTACTTTTGGAATCAAGTTTTATAAACCGTATAAAATAGAACAATAAACGTGTAATTTGTTTTTTTGCTGGGAGCAGTGAAGAGAAACTATCCTTGTGTGGTTGGAAAACTACATCAAGGAAGTAGTGAAGAGAGTTATATGGATTTAACTGGATATAAATTAGACCTTCTGGCAGTTTTTGAGATAAAAACTAATTCTGTTTTTGATTTTGTAATTACCATGTTAACAACATTCTTTGCTAAAGAAATTGATAGACAAAATTCCTTGGATTAGAAGTGTATTAAGCATCTTTAGCTCTCCCTCTTCATGCTTGAGAATTGGAATAGCAGTTGAAGCAATGGGAAGCAGGTTTATAAGGGTTTGGGAATATGCTGTCAAAGTGACTTAATTACAATCGATCAGCAGTAGCATGTTCAGAAGTGGGGCGAGTCAGCCTCAGCATTGCTCTCCCATCTGAATCTGCTTCGATTGCCATCACACATTTAACTTCCTGTTCTATTTTCTTTTGAAAACTGTTTTGTTTGACTGGTGAAGCCATGGCCTGAACAGGTTCTTCTAATTGCACGGGGACAGCGTCAAATCATGCACCAAATAGATAATCTAACCAATCTTCTGCATGAACAACGGGGAGAGAGGTCTCGCCAAGATAGAACAGATAGGATAAACAGTACAGTCGACATTAATTCCATCACCTTTCCACTTATTTTAACTTTAGCAATTGGGGGCTTAGGTCTACTTTTGTTCAGCAGCATGAACCCCAGAAAATGATTTTCATACGCAAAGAAGATCCTTTTCTCATCATCACATGTACCTTTTCATTTTCACCTCTATATAGTATATAGTGTACAGGTTTGGTGTTGTTAACCTAGCTTGTTACCGAGAAAGAGTTGTGAGATCCAGACTTGGGTGCAGGTCACAGCTTTCTACTATCTGTGCTCCTAAGAAGGCTCAGAAAGAAATGATATCCATTTTTCATCTTATCTGTGGGCTGTATCACCACTTGCGAATGCTCGATTATCTCTCATGTTTCATTTTTATTTGCTTACTATGTTAAGAGCTTCACTGTGTTAAGCCATGCAATTTGAAAGAGCTTCACTCTGTTAAGCCATGCAAAGTGTGGCTTTGGTGATTTGTCATTGCGTCTCTCTATTTCTCATATTACACACACACACACACACACACACACACACAGGGGTACTTTGGTTATTTCATCATATTTAAAATTTTCTTTTGATTCAGCAAAGTGTGAATTTTTAGACTTATATTATTCAGGCTGCAAAGTGTCATTTATAAAACTCAATCAGCTAGTGTGCTTTTGATTAAATTATATGATGTCAGGGGTGGGTAAAAATATTTAAACAATTTTATAAGAAGTTCCATGAGCATAATTGTTGTGTAATTTAATAAAAAATAATCTCATTAATAAAAAAAATATCAGATCTGGTGGCGTGTATGATTTGAATTGAGTCTAGCATGTGAACCTCACCTTGCTCAAGTTGTTTTTTTGTCTTGCTTTTAATGATTTTGTTTGCCAATTTTATGATTAAATATGAGTTAATTAAGAATTAAATTTTATAATTTATTTTGATTTGTTTTTTTTATAGAGTTATCCCATTATCATGACTTGGTTCACATAATTGGCCATTATATGTGAACCACGTCATGCTTCATTATGTCATTATCTCAATAATTTAAAAAACAAATTTGTCCACTGTTAATATTTAAAAAACATCAATCAATTTGTGTTGGATTTTGAGTTCTTGATTATTCAATTTTTTTAACAATGTTTAGATATTTTCTGTTAAAAAAATTAATTTGACTCGCAACATAGTACATACATATCATTTGTCTATTTATATTATACATTAAAAATTATAGGGTTTTCACTGTAGCATCCATATTGAAAACCCCACTTTGATATTATTTGCACAAATGATTTTTTCTTCTTCTTTGATTTTTGTTTCTGATGAATGTTTTTCTTATTAATCTTATCCTCCAATATTAGGTTTCTTTTTTTAGTGTTATTTTACTCATGATACAAATCACAAGTTTGATGAATTATTAACTCAGTTGGGTTGAAGTTTTTTTTATGAAGTTTTTTTTTAAATTTTATCCTTTAATATTGGATTAAACAAAAATTAGGTTTCATGACTTTGTATTAGGTTATTTCAGCATCATGACACATAAATAATGTGTTTCTCTTGGGTTATCATAGTCTCATAATCAAGGTTATTAATTTGATATATTAAGTCATGTTGACCCAAATCAATCTAATATATCTATTATTTTAATATTAAAAAACAAGATGTCATTTATTTGTTTTAGGCAAATTATATTTTTACAAGTTGTTCAAATTGCTTTTGAACCTATAAAATCAACCAAATCATATCAAATCAATCCCTAAATGAATATTTTTTACACTAGAAAAAATTAAAACATTAACAGCATTTTAATATTTTTTTTAAAATTGAAAATCAATGTCATGATTGTTATTAGTGGCGGGGCTTAGTTATTACTTGTCAATCTAATTATCCATATAATGGAATAACATTTTGGGAAAATTACTTTAACCATAATGTAATTTACTTAATTTTATACTTTCTCTTTATTGTTTTGAAATTATAGAAAATATCTTAAATTTATAAGGTTATAACACTTTACATGGCGTACAAAAAAGTCATAAGAAGGATCCAAGTAGTTATAAGTTTGTCATTATATTTTATTTAACGACTAAATAAATTTTGATACATCAAATTAGCAAAAAATCTACTATAAATTTTTTAAATATTTACACAACAAAATAGAAATAAGCAGAGTGGTAGAACAAATAGATTGATTCATCTTTCCTTGACAATTCTACATTGTAAGTAGCATTAAAAATTGTTAAGAACTTGAAACGAGAAACCACAAGTGTTTTACATCTAAGAGCAACCACACATGATTAAGAACAATCATCATTAGGGCTTCTCCATTCAAATTGTAAATCTTATTTTGGAACCAAATCATTGCCCATACAACCCATTCTATCATTCCTTATAATAAATCCTTTGATTTTTCCCTTGTTTGCTACACATTTGGAGATTATGATACTATTAAGAACAAAATCTCGTTCTCAAAATGAGTTTAAAAAAATCAAAATCAACAAAGTCAACTAAAACTCTTCTTGTCTAAATATAAAAGAATGATCATATGCTAATCACCAATTCTTTCAACTAGTAGCTAAAAAAACTAAAACTAGTAAAAAAAAAGAAATATATATAAATAAATAGTAAAGAAAAGAAAAGGTCTTTAGAGCTTACATCTCTTAATTGGTTATCTATCGACGAGATGATTACACCCTTAAATACCCTTTCCAATTTCTTTTTGCTTCTGCAGTTCCAACAAATTTACACTTACAATCATTAATAATGGAACTTCAACTCTAAAAAGACAAAACACTATAAATTAAGAGCAAAACACAAAGAAAATAGAGTTAGAAGGCCAAGTTTTGATTTCATTCCTTGATACTGATAATAGTAATACTATGGACGAAACATATGGTATGCACTCAATAATGGCGGGCTACTCGGACAAGGTGAGATCTGGTAGGAAAATCTTATTTCCCCATAAAAATACCAAAGTCTGTTGTCTTGAAAAAAATGTTAGTTGCTAATTTATGTTTTGGAGACAAAGAATTGCTTTTAAAGGTGACCTTAATCATAATAGAAAAAGAAATGTCCACTTTGATTAAATCCAAAATTGTCTTTTCATATAAATCTACTTTCACAGTTTTTGGTTTAACATCTCTAATTGGGTTTTCCAATTGAAATCTCTACAAACAAGTATGTTTCCACTAATAGTAAATCTAATTTTTATTTTGTATATTTTCCAGGGTTTCTTAGAAAACCCTTTGGGATCCCAATAGCTAGTGATGAGAAAAGACAACTTGTTTTCTATATAATAGACTACAACAACAAAGATTGTGATTTTGTGATTAGGTTTAGTTTAGATTTTGAAGGGAAAGAAATCATAAACCCAAGAGAGAATATTTAGGATGTTGTGTAGTTGTTTTTTAATATAATATATATATATATGGCTAATTCAATGAGGGTTAAAACAAGTATTTTCAGATTTTGCATGAATAATGTAATATAGCTAACACACCCTTAGGATTAAAAAAAGAGTTAGGGCTTTTTGGTTTTCTTAACATTTAAATGCATAACTAAATGACCTCTTCAACCTTACATTTCTCAAAAATAAAACTGACAAGTAAGGTTATTTAGGTCTTTTCCTTACAGTTTTTTTCATTATTGTCAATTGAAATGAGGAGTAATTAAGTGTTTGAACATTTATGAAATAAAAAAAAAACTAAAAATGAGAGGCACCCAAGATGTTGAGGTTGTGTGTACAACGTCTCTCGATGTTCAAATGTCACATTCAACAATGGCATTGAAAGTGGTGCTTTAACCTCTACATAGTTTTTTGGAATGTCTTAACAGCAAAGATGTGGTTGATCATCGATGAATAATTTTTCTTTTCCTCTTTATTTTCTCTTTCCCCACCTTGATTTCACGTCGGCCTCTCTAAAAATCAAATTTGTCCTCTAGTTGTTGTTTACTTGAATTTTGATTCTCATTCTTTTTATTTCTATTTGCTTTGTTTTTTATGTGTTATGAATTTTTTTTTTATTTCATACCTTTATATATTATTTCATTGAATTTCTTAACCTAATTTGGTTGTCGTTCTTTCGACGGATGCTTTTTTATCATTTTCTTGATTTGTTTTTTGTTTAAATTTCATCACTAAAATTTTATTTCATTAAATTGTTTTTCAATTTTACTCATTTTTTTATTGACATTTTATCCATTTTGTAATTTATTTGATTTTCTAATTTAATCCTTGATTATGTTATTTGATTTAGTTTTTGTACCATGATTGATCTTACGACTCGGGTCACTAATTTCAAATATTATCTTGATTTAACACGAGTAGTTTTTAGGTATTTTTTATAATTTTATCATTGGATATTGTCCCTTGAGCTTTATTACTTGTCAAACTTTTCTTTCCATGAAGTTATCCCAATCCGATATCCATAGTTACAGACTAATATTGTTAACATAGGTTTACTTAAGTTTTTTTTTTTTGCATATTTTTTTAATTAATTTATTGATGCGAGTCTCTTGAACACGTGGTCAAAGAACCCACATGTATTGACACCAATTCCTGGAAATTCAAGTAAATCAAGTTTGATAAAGTATGACACAAAGATAACTTTTACATGGGTATCAATACTATTGGATTCAGACCCTCATCTAATGAATAACAATTTGCAAACGAGAAGTTTGAATTGACGACACAAAGTCTGTTGAACTTGGATAAGTCGTTCGGTCCTTTATAGAACCAAGAAAAAGATAATTCTCACCCTTATAAGTTCACAAACTTACAGTCGTAATCTGAATATCATTGAGCAAAAAAACCTCATTTAAAACTTAGGTTACATGTGTGTTTTTAACCTAAGATAAATCTTAAAATACTCAAAGATGTAGACTTGTATAAAATCCACTTACAATCAGACCCAAATCCCTAAGTATATAAAGCGCAATTGATGTTTATTAACCCTAAAACATAAAATATAAATTTAAAATAAATGTTTAAGTTGCAACCACATAAAAATAAGATAAAGAAGATTTACTTGGTCTTGGATGTTGCTCATTTTTAGATTTCATTTCTAGACTAGAAAACTTCTTTTGAATGCTAAAAATACTCTATTCTTTAAGAAATAATGTGGACTTGGAGTCCCTGACATATTAGGGAAAATAAGCCCAAATCAAGGCTGTTTGAGGGCTTAACACATCTTTTCAAAACTTGAATGGGACCCTCCTTAGACTTGGATTAGATGAATTAAAGGTTGCCTTTAAGCTCCATAGATGTTCCTTTTCCTTCTAGGTCTATCTTACTCCATGTGCTCTGAACTAGCTCATTCAATGCTTTTTTAAGTTGTTTTGCCCTAGCTCTTGTAATAGGCCCACCTAGCACTACCAATTGGTTATTTGTGTGATTATGTTTGGTGTTGGGATGGTCCTCATCATTTTCTTTTCAATTCCATCATTTGGCATTAGCTTATTGAGCCCTGAACTTTGATGTTTATTCTTTCCTTTCTCTGGAGTTATTCTAGGTATCAATTTATTGAAGTTAACCTAAGTTGACTTGTATGACTTTTTTAATAATTACACTTTGGTTTTTTTACTATGTTTTATTTTCTTAAAACAATTATCTCAATCTCATGTTGTAAGTAACAAGTCAATCAAGTTAAATCGAGTTGACTCAATATTTTTCATTATTTTTTTTAAAAAAAATTTACTCTTTGACATAGATTATTCAGCCTTGAACTTTATGTTTTTGTTATAAGAAAAAAAATGTAGTTATCATAGGTCATTGGTTCGTTGTGCTAACCCGATATACTTAGTTTTTTCTTATTTTTTTAAAAAACAATTGATATAACTTCAGTCCTTTTTCTAGGTTATTTTTAAAGAATAATATTTTTTTATCCTGATCTCGTGACGAGGATCACAAGGAGGCGAGTGACCCATATTTTTTCTTAATTTTTTTTTCTGTAATTGATTTTTGTATTTGACATTAAATACTATTTGTTATTCTAACACGATCACACTTTAAGAAAAATGATTTTTTTGCTCAATTTTTTATGTTTCTTAATTTTTTTGATGTCCTAATGTCAAAAACAATTAATATTATTTTACTGAATTTTCAAATATAACACTTTAAAAAAAAATTGCTACTACAATATCAAACATTACCTATATTATTGAGTCTTGAATTTTTGTGATTTGTTGCTTTTTTTTGCTTTATTTTTATGATAGGCTATTTCAATCTTATATTTCATGTTGAGTATGGGAGAGAGGAAATAACCTTTGTAGGTTCTAGGTGTCAAAGAACTAAATTATTCAAGTTTTATCTCATGTTAACTAGAGTTATCATTATCTAAACATCTTTTGTTATGTCAAGAAAAGGCTCATCCAACTTCTAGCATAGCACGAGCCACCTAGCTAATACCTATATATTCTATCTTAACAAAAATAACAAAACCATTTGACTGAAAGGTTAATAGAATAAAATTAGAAAAATAAAGGGTAAATTTATCAAATTAAAAACATATAAATAATTGACACAAATGAATGCTATATCAAGGTTGACAAAATCATGATTTTGACACGACACGAAATTAGCTTTTGAACTCGGATCGTAAAATCATACGTAAAATATTTCCATACAAAAATCATAAAATCACAACTAAAATCGTATAGGTAGAAAAATCATAAAATTATAAATAAAATATTTTCGAATATAATACTAAGTAAAAGGAAATTAAATAATATTCAGCAACAAGAAGTTCTCAGCAAATAATATTCAACATGTCTTTCTTTGTCTCCAATTGCTCTTACTTCACTTCCAAGTAGTTGCATGCAATAGTAATAGTAATAGCAATAGGTAAGTCTTACTGACTCTGTCAGCCCCCAACCCCACCTTTACTCGAATTCCCCCGCCATTCCCCTTCCACTCTCATGGAGGATTGTAAAATCAGATTGATTCAGTTCGATTTTGCGATTCTGACCGATTTTAACAAGTTTATTTCAATTTTAACAAGGTCCAATTTTTCTACTTGATTTTACCAAGTTTTGTTCTTTTTACTCGTAAAATCATACGATTTATGATTTTACAATTCAAATCACAATTTTGACAACAATGTGCTATATTTAAGGTTTTTGTCCATGGTAATTATAAACTAATAATGATTTTTTCTTCATTTCCTCAATAGTTGAAAGAAAGAATGACATCAAATCTACTTTTATTAATAGCAATGAAAATTTTTACTATTGGTATGATGATATCTATCATGTTTATTAATTCAACATCATAGCATAAAAAAAATCTTTTTATTATCAGTTCATCACTTGCAATTTCACATTATTCAAAGATAAAATTTATGTATGCATGCGGATGAATTTAGTCATTATTATATATAATAAATCAATAAATACTTCTAATTCCTCTAATTGAGAAAACAAATAGAAAAGGATCAAGAAGATAGTAATAATAACCAAGGAATTGTTCCAACAAAACACAAACCATTAAATTTAATTGTACGAATTGGGATTTTTTCATATCATTGAATTACTGACAGACAACAAACTGGTTCGAAGAAGTTATTGCAGGGGGGGTAGGGGTTTGGTTGAAGGCATTACAGTCTCTGGCTGAAGGCATTACAGTCTATGGCTAACACTTCCACTACCATATTCCATTCAGAGACTTAACATAAGGTCTCCTTGATCCCGTTTTGTCCAAAGCTAATTAGAGCAGCCATGGGAAGAGACATAACTACGGGTGACTATATTAGGAACATATTATTGAGGATCGGATCATGTTATCATCACCGGTACACAGCCCAGTTGCAAGACTGATTGACATCATATGAAGCTCAGATCACATACGCTTTAAATCAGCCATAAATTCTTGAATATCTTCAACTGTTGCATTTGGGAGACCTAGAAAATAAAAGTATGAGGAAACGCAAACTTTTAATCATAATGCAATCATACTAGCTTTCAAGGCACTAAGCAACAAATTGTTGCTCGTTAAATTTACCTTTCCTGTAATTTGATGCCAATAAATCTCTGTTCGGATCTTTAATCCTCTTTGCTCTAATGCATTCTAAGTTTTCCACCTTTCTGGTCCTCAACTTCTCCATTTTTTCATGAAGTTCGGACATGGTTGACAACATATCTGTGAGAAGCAATTGTCAACAGTAAATTGCAGAACTAATAAAATTGTCCTATGAGGAAATTCAGGGATATATACACCTAAATGAGCTGAGTTTAAAAATAATTATATGATCAACCAAGAGTTGTCATAAATTCTTGCATCCATATACGAAGTTCTTTATTAGTGGATTTACAAGCACAACCCCCACTGCATAGCTCTGCAATCAATTCTGTGTTGGTTTCAAATACATTTTTTAAAAAGAATTCAAGCTGGTTAAACATAATATACTGAAATGAAATCAAGGGGAAAATAAAACAGAAGTAGAAAGTTAGAAAGTGTGCAAAGCACAGCACTAAACCTCCTAGAACACGAAGCACTGCCCATTATATTTAGAATATAATTGTGATATTTAAGGGCTTTGGTTTATGTAAAACGTTGGAAGCAACAGTACCTTAGGCATACATGGAGGTGACACAGAAATGGGAAACAAAATTGAAAACAGTGTTCTGTTTCAAAATAGCGGAGATTGTTGCCGACAATAATTATTGCTATGAGCAAACAAAACCACAAGTAACAGAAAAGTGGATTGGTCCACCTCAAACAAAAACTTGGTTTCAGAAAATATCAAAGTATTTTAAAAATGTAATCACCCACATATTTAAGGCTTCAACAGTTACCTTGAAACATGTCTTGCATAGAGGGTTGGCCATATAATTGCAGGGCCTGGCTGACAAGTTCTGAACAATGATCACTTGAAGCGGATTGCCTTTCCAAGGCTTGGAGCTCATGATTCAGCCCAGCAGACTCCTTTCCTACCTGTAGAATATATATTTACATAACAAAGACAACAGAAAACCACACACAGATGGAAGTTTTTGCTCTACAACAGCTTCTTCTTACCATAGTAAGCCTGTTCCTCAAGATATCCAACTGTGCATCCAGATCAGGATCAAAAAGCAAATCTTGACAGGTGAAAGTTTCAGTTGGTGATTCCTTCTAGAAATAGCATTACAGCAAATGTTAGATCCAACTAGATCTCCAGGTAAACATGATCATCATTGATCAAGTAAAGTGAACAAAAAAAAAAACACACAAGAAGAAACCAAGACAAAAAATGAAAAGCTGCAAGAGAGACCATACCGTTTGAGGTAAAGAGAAACCCTTGGGAACCGCAAAAACATGGTGAAGACAGTACTTCTCCCACATACCCAATCGCGTATCCAAGTCCGATTGTATCATATTGCGGATGTAAGCAATTCCCTTTTATGAAATTCAAAAAACATCAGGCTAAAATTAACCTCGAATTAAGAACAAAAAAAAGAAATTAAAATTACCTCGCTTAAAAATCGGGATCTATCAGTGCCGTCAGTTTTAAAAAGGGTTGAAGCTTCCCTGTGGGGTGGCAAATAAAAAAATAAAATAATAATAACATGATTAGAGAAAAGAAAGAGTAACGGAAATGGTACTGACTGGTTATAGAAATGGAAAGCGTCGTCCAGCAAATCGTCGACGGTGTTTAGGGTTTCGTTGATGAAAAGTCGGGGGCTAAGATTTAGAGATTCGAATACTGCCTCGCTTTCACTGCCTTCCATCTTCCTAATTCTTTTTCCTATTTATTTCTTTTTTCTAAAAACAAATTATTCAAGTTTCCTGTGTGAATGTATATAGAAATAGATTTTGGGGAGTGGAAGTGGATGATGATTTTCATTTCCCGCCACAAAGGACAAGCTTAATTGTTAAGGCCCAATCCAAATTTCAAAATAATAGAAGGAGGGCATCAATGATCAATCTCGTAAATTAATCTCTCTCACGCGCGCTCGCAGAGTAATGTGTTTCCGAAAGTTTTTTTTTTATATATAATTAAGATATTTGTTTGTTTTTTTAAGTATTATTTTTGTTTATATATAATTAAGATATTTGTTTTTTTAAGTATTATTTTTGTTTATAAATATATTAAAATAATATTTTTTTGTATTTTAAAATTATTTTCATATCAAAATTAAAAAAAAAACCACAAAATAATTCAGAGAAAATAATAAATAAATAAATAATAATTTTTTTAAAATAATTTTATAACACAAAAACATATATATTCTTTATATTTATAAAAATTGGTTGATGATGGATATAAATACTTAGTTTATTTTAATATAAAAGTGGAGGGTATTCTCTAACTTTTATTTTATATTATCATGACCAATTTTCAATTGTTTTTTTTTCATTAATTAACAAAAATTGATCATGGAAGGTATTACATGACCTTCAATAGAGATCTTTATTAAACGCACACCTCTAATAATGAAGGGTACGAGGGATCAAATATTATTGCCTCTAATATAAATAAAAACGAGTATAAAGATTAGGAGACCTCAATAGATGAAAAGATGGAGGATATCATACATATGAAGGTGTGTTTGTTAGTAGAGATAGGGGTGAGGATGGTCAGGAGATATGGAAACGAGTGTGTCACTTTTATTGGAAAGAAGAATAAGTACCATTTTTTTCAATCATTGTTCATTTCTAAAATTGACTCTAAGTTATCCTTCCTTTAGAGTTTTTTTTTATGTTTTTAATTGGGTAGATTTTTCAATGGTTGATCATATCAAAGTTAGCTCTAAGTTTTATTATGGTGGTGAGATTAATTACCTATCCTGATGAGTATTAAATTTAAATCCTTTTTGTTTTTAATATTAAAAAACACAACTTGGTTAGTAAGGATAAACTGAAGATGGATTTAAATGTATAAAAAAGAGATGAAGAAACCAAATTGGATATTTAATGAAATTGAAAACTCAACCTCACCCTTGAAGAATCTAAATATGAAGCATAATACAAATTTATGTATAACTTACATGAACATCATTTGGATTCTATAAAAATCAAGTTTGAGGACTTCATTAAACTTTTAATAAACTGATTTAATTTAATCATAATTTTCATTAATGTAGTCCAGAATTAAAAGAATTAATTAAATGAAGGACCTAATTAGACTTTTAACTGGACAAATTATTTTTATTAGGGACTTAATTGGAGAAAAAATAAAATTAAAAGCCTAATTTGGGCTTAATTAAAGAAGAGTGGAGTTTTGGAGGATCAAATTTAACTTTTACAAGTTAATGAGATTAAATCAGGGGTGAAATTGCATGAAAATCAAAGTTTAGAGGTCAATTAAGAGTTAAATTGAAGAAATTCAAAACCAAGGACCTCTTTGCAAAAGAAACATGTATTCAAGGATTAATTTTGGTTTAAAATAGGGGTGAATTTGAAGAAATTGAAAGTTTAAATTTTAATTAAGAATGAAATTGAAAATATCAAAAACTAAGGACCATGTTGAAAAAACAGTAAAATCACAAGGGTTTTAATACTTAAAGGAGTTCTCTACAATGTAGCTTTACATCCTCAAATATTAAAATCTACAACTAAATAGTAATAAACAAAATAAACAAAATGATTGGTGAAAGATTTTCGACATTTTGGCCAAACCTTAACGGATAATTATAAATTGGTTACAATATAACATTTTGCATTTTTAAGAAAAGAGGCAATATGCAATATGTTAGTTTTTTTGAAAATGTGCTTAGAAAATTTGTAGGATTCGGTTGTATGCATGGAAACAAAACATTTTTTTTTTGTATTTGAAATGTGAATTTGGAAATTTTGGAGAAAATCAAATATTCTTGTTCCAAGTTTGTATATTACAATGTAAGTCTATGAACCAATATAAAAAAAATCGATAAAAAACATGCGATAACATTACAAACCTTTTGAAATGGCCTTTGAAACTATTGGGATTTGTTTTTGAAGTTTTGGAGAAAAACTATGTATTTTTAATACCGAGTATGTAATTTATAGTGTAAATTTATAGCTCAATATTATGCTAAATAATTGGAAAGATATGCAAGAAAATAATAACATATTCGAGTTTTTTTTCTTTTTTTAGAAAATATTATTATAATAATATGTGGACTGAGCCTAACCCAACCATATGGGTCAGCCCGACCTTCTTATTGATTGGGATGGACGCTATATATCCAAACCAACCAATACCTATTTTTAACATGCAAGTGAACAATAGAGAGTGAATTAATTCACTCATTACTTTTCAATTATAAAGTGAATTGTAATCGACCGAAAGTGGAGAAGGAGAGTACCTAGTATTGCTATCATGATAAAAAGGTTTGACCAGCGGCTGGAGGAGAGTTAGAGGAGGACTGGTGGCCAGTGTTGGCTGTAGGAAGAGGAGGAAAAAGTCACAATGGGATAAAAGAGTTGACGCTTACAGCGATAGAAGGAAGTTGTTTCTGGAGAAGGTGGGAGGAAGAAAATAATGTTATATATAATTAATACCAATTTAAGGATAAAATTGAAACAAATAAAAACTTTGGGACTGAAATAAATAATGACATTTCTAAAGGTAATTGATGTGTAATTTTGTTAAAATATTAAAAGAAAGAGGACTGAAAAGAAAAGTAGCATATATGACCAGTTTCAATTGGAGGATAAAAATAAAACAAATCAAAACCTCCGTACCAAAAAAATTAAAGAAACCAAAAAGAAATCAAAAATCAAAAGAAGAAGGATTGAAATAAAAACTACCATATATAATCAGTTTTTATTGAAGGACACAATTGAAAAATATCAAACTTTCAATTAAAAAAATCAGGAATAAAAACAAAATCAAAACCTCAGGGACTAAAATAAACACTCTACATACATGAGGTCCTTGGACATAAGTTGCGGCTGCGGGAGAGAGAAAACAGATAAAAGACACAAAATTGTTCATCGGTGTTTACCCGAACACCTAAAAGTCATGCACGTGACGCCCAAAGGGTGCGTGCACGTGAAACAATGAGGGCGCGTCCGAACGACGCGCCGATAGTGTTTCAAAAAAAAAAAAAATACTGGTCAATTACCTACACACCCCTACATCCAGTGATAATTATGAAAAAACCTGTGAGGAAAATACATCACTACCCCTGGATATTGCACTCTTTTTTGTCTTTTTAGGGGGTTATTTCAGTCGTTTTACTATGCAAATATTTTGAAAAAATTGAAACAACCCTCGGTCCCTGTGCTAATATTTTGTTGTTTTTGGTGGCTATTGTCATAGTTTTACTATACAACAAATCCAGAAATATCATACATGTCTCATGGAGAATTCAAAAATACCCTTGGTCTCTTAGGCTAAAAAGTTTCGGCCTTAGGAGCAAAATGGTAATTTTATTGTAGCAATTCATAGTAATCAGAATCTGTGTAAACAGTAAAAAATTAAACAATAAAAGGTGACATACTTTTATATTTTAGTTAATTTTGTTTGGTTAATGTAAATGCACAAGTTAGAATTTTTTTCTTCATATGTCCAGGATACGTTGAAGAGAACCAGACCATATGACTAAGGGCCTGTTTTGATATTTTTATATTATTTTTATATTAATATGAAAAATTATTTTTAAAAAAATATTATTTTAATATATTTTTAAACAAAAAATATTTTCAAAAAAATAAATTCAACAACACTCCAAAATAGTAATTAAAGAGTATGTATATATATAATGGGTGTTTGGTGCCGCGATTCAACCTGCGTTTGCGTTGAACCACGGCTCCAAAGTTCAAACACACTTGTTACCAAACGGGACCCCAGCTTTTGGTTGTGAGTCCCACGGAAAAAAATAAAATCACGATTGCAAAAGCAGCTGAGAGCTGCTTTTGCAGCTGCGACATGAAATCCACACATGCAACGGGCAACATTGCAGATCATCCTTCCCCCTCATCTCGTGTCCCTCGTCTCCTTTCTTCTCTGCCTCTCTGCATTACAGATCTTCCTCTCTGCCTCTCGTCTCCCTCATCTCTCATCTCTGCCTCTCGTCTCCCTCTCTTCTCCCTTCTTGAGTTTATGTGTTTTTATGCAAAATACAACAAGTCATTATAGGTTTTGATGCCATGAAAATGCTCAGTGAGATAGAGTCATTAGGTACATCTAAAATTGATTTTGGGGTTGATGAAATTGAAGATGACGTTAGTGATGTTGAAGATGGGTCGATGAGGATGACGATGACGATGACTATGATGAGGTTTGGTATCTCTTTCCTTTTTAGTCCATTCTTGCTGTTGGGTTTTAGTTTTAAAATGCAGAATTATTTGAACATTATTTCTAGGTGCATTTCTCTGCCTTGTCTGTAGGACCTGGTGGCTGTTCTTGATGATTCTGACAAGGAAGATGGTTCTGATGAGGAACTTGGAGATTGGGCAAAATTAGAGACGATGCGTTCTTCTCATCCAATGTATTTTTCCAAAAAGTTGGCTCAGGTATTTTGTCCATTGCATATCTTTGACCTGATGCACTTTAAAGAAGAAGCATATTGCATTTGTTGTGTCAGTGTAACAATGCATAATTGGTTGCTTTCTACTTGCAAAGTGTATTTTTTTAATTCTTATCACTATGAAGTTGTGGAATTGCCATGGTTTGTAGTCTTAGTTGAGTTCTTGCACTTTTGAGTCCCAAGAAGTGGAACTTCATTTTACAAACTGGAGATGATTAAAAATTTGTTGTGATTGTATCCTCATTCTTGTTGAAACAATGGAAATACAGTTGCGAGCTTTAGTAAAATAATCATGTCAAGTTTTGCAGTCGCTACACAAGATGTGTCCATGTATCCTTGCAATTAACATCACTTCTACAATCATGTATTGATAAAAAGTTCCACCTGTATTCTATTTTTGCTTTTAGTATTACCATATACTGTGTGCAATCAAACTTGGTTTCGAACATTTTGATTACTGAATAAAATCATTGTGTACTTCAGAATAAAGTCCTAGAGAGCTTCCTTTTATTTCCATTGCAACAAGTTTAGTGTCCATATTTTACAACAATTAGTGCTAGATAATCAGAGTTGGATAGTCAAAGTGGGACCACCTAGTTGATAGTATGTCGGCGAGAAGTGATTCGACTTCTTTGCATATGGATAAACAAAGGTGTAGCATTCATGAGGTGATGGTTGAGATCCATTCTATTCCTGGAATCAGTGCTGACCATGATCTCCATGACTTCGTAGCATAAATTATGCTCCAATGTGGGAGGAGAGAAATGTGGGCTACTATGGGAAGTCTTGAAGAAAAGTATGATTGGCTGAAGAGGATACACGTATGTACTAAACAAAATTAACCGAAGGATTTGTATTTGAATTGTTATCAAAGTTTGTATTTGAATTTGAATTGAATTGTTATCAAAGTTTGAATTTTAATTCCTTCGTTAGTGTTTTGGGAACCGATGAATCGATTGTATTGTTGTATTAATGCATGAGTGAGATTATTTTTTTATCGGTAATTAATAATTTTTATCTATAATTTTAGAAAAAATATGTTTAATTTACTTGAATTATTTCAAATATTTTATTATTATAATTATTAATTAATCTACGAAATTATTCCAATAATATATATATATATATATATATATATTTTATCGGTAATTAATAATTTTTATCTGTAATTTTAGAAAAAATATGTTTAATTTACTTGAATTATTTCAAATATTTTATTATTATAATTATTAATTAATCTACGAAATAATTCCAATAATATATATATATATATATATATATATATATTTTATCGGTAATTAATAATTTTTATCTGTAATTTTAGAAAAAATATGTTTAATTTACTTGAATTATTTCAAATATTTTATTATTATAATTATTAATTAATCTATATATATATATATATATATATATATATATATATATAATACGCGTGCTGTTTTCCCTGTAGCTCCATTCATTGTGCACACAGACACAGTGCACTGTGGATTGCAATAGTAGTTTTTTTTTTTTTTTTTTTTTTTTTTTTTTTTTTTTTTTTTTGTTTTCTGCTTACGTTTTTTTTCTCTTTTTTTTCTGTTTTTTTTTCTTTTTTTTTCCTAATTATTCTTTTTCTTCTTTTTTTCTTCCGTTTTTTGCTTCTTCTTTTTTTGCCTTTTTTTATTTTTTCCTTATTATATTTTTTTCAATTTTTTTCTTTTTCTACTTATATATTTTTTTGGTTTTTTGTTTTTTAATAATCGGGGTGTTTGAGCTCGCTTAAATGCACCACGATTAATCTCCATATCCAAATTTTTTTGATAACGAGGGTGTCTAGGCTAAGTTATGCATACCACGACAATCCCCGGACCCATATTTTTTTTCTAAAATGCTTTCCTGCTGGTATATTTTTTTTTATATTTTTTTTATTCATTTATACATTTTTTCTATAACCGGGATCTCCGACCAGCTTAAGCACACCACGACTAATTCTTGGGCTGAATTTTTTTAAAAACAATATGGATTGCTACAGTGCTTTCACGCTTATACTTTTTTTTAATTATTTTCTTTCGCTTATATATTTTTTTGTAACCATGGTCTCTCAGCCAGTTTAAGCTCTTTTTTTCACTTATATTTTTTTTCACTTATATATATTTTTTATAACCACGATCTCCGGAGCAGCTCAAGTGCACCACCACTACTCCTCGGACCAAATCTGTTTTTTGATAATCGGGGTGCCCAGGCCAGCGTGAACACACCATGACTAATCTCCGAACCAATTTATTATTATTTTTTATTTTTTTCCTTATACGTTTTTTTGTTCACTTTTATTTTATTTGTTCTTTGGATTATATGATTTTTATAATTTTATTATTTGCGCAATAATAATGATAATTTTAGTGATTATTTTCTTATAAAATCTTTTGATTTTTTTTAAAGATTTTCCTGAAATTTTAATTTATATCGGTGATCATTTTAAAAGTAATATTACTCTATTTTTCCCTTTATTCATTTTTTTTGTTTGGTTTTCTGTTTCTTTATTTGTTCTTTAGATTATATGATTTTTATGATTTTATTTTTTATGCAATAATAATGATAATTTTAGTTATTGTTTTCTTTATAAAAATCTTTTGCTTTTTTTTTTTTTCATGACAATTTAATTATTTTAATTGTTTTGGCAATAATGTTAGTAATAATTTTAGCTTTACTAGCAATGATAATGGCAATAACCTCAGGATGAATTTTCAATCTATGTTTTCGTCTTTTTGTTGATAGAAAATGAACAATTTTTTTTATTTGATTATTGTAGGTATTTTCACAATTTATATTTTATTTTTGTTTGATTTAAATTGAATTATAAAATGAACTAATCTTAATACAGTGAACTTAATAATTAAGATATCCGAGTTTTCTTGCTTTTTTAATGATGATGATAAATTTATGCTGGTTATTTCGTTTGAAACTATTAAACAGATAAATTTATATCGATTTTAAATTCATATATTTTCTAGAAAACTTGCACTTGACATGAATTCTGCACAGATTTATTATTTTAGCTAAATTTATATTATAATAAAAAAATACACACAATTAATATTTTTTACATTGAAAAAAATATTGTGCCGCCCGCGGCGAAGCGCGGGGGCATTGTCTAGTATATATATATATATATATATATATATATATATATATATATATATATATATATTCATATGTATATGTGTGTGTATATGTGTATTTTAAAGTAATTTCATAAGTTGACAGCAATATGAAAAGTATGATAACCAAACACACAAAACTGTTTTTCATTAAACTCAACATCAACCATAGTTTTAACCAAACACTTAAATTTCAGTTATAAACAACAACTAAAAGTATTTTTCATAAAATTATTTTTTTCAACCTCAACCATAACAACAACAGTCATACTAAACCAGCCTGTATTTTATCTCTATGAATTCCATGCCTATATCCGTTCCATGCCGGAAGAAAAAAAAAAAAGCCGTCACTCTCCAGTTAAAAAAAAGGAAAAATTGACGACCAAAAATGCTCTCAAAATTCCGAAACGCAACGGATAAGGCAAGAAAGCTTGTGATAGAACACAGAAATTGCTCACTCGCTTTTATTCTCTGTTTCAGAAACCACATAAACATGGTAGAGCAGCATAGTTCATCTTCTAAAGTTCAAGCTTTATATGAACTCTGCAAAAAGACATATACACCCTCGGGAGCACCTTCTTCTTCCAGTGCCATCCAGAAACTCTGCTCTCTTTTGGGTATTTCTCTTTTTCTTCCTTTTTATCTTTGATGTATTTTTTCTCTCTTGATTAGTGTTGTTTGGTTGAATTCTCAAGTGGGTTTTGTGAATTTGTTTTGAAACTGAACGTTAAAAGGTGAAACCTTGTACAGTATTTTCTTCTTCTTTATTAGTCATCCCTTAATCTTCATTTGGAATTAGAAAAATCTAACTAATTTGTGTTTTCATGATATAAGGATGAAGATAAATGACATTCAATAGCAATAGAATTGGAGGATCCAATGCATTTTTTTTTGCTGTTTGTCACGTCAGTATATTGATTCCCAAATTTCCATTATAATCAGAGGAACGAATGGTGATTCATTATTTAGATTATTACAAATTTCTCGCCTGATGTGCAGACACAATTGGCCCTGATGATGTGGGGCTTAAAGAGGAAAATCGAGATGATCGAGGGCATGGCTTGCTTGGACTTAATCGGTTGAGTAGCGTTGCACGATGGGCTCAACCAATAACATATGTAGATGTTTATGAATGTGATAGTTTTACAGTGAGCCTTACCTTCCTTTCTCAATCAGAATTTGTTCTTGCTGGGATAGCTGACTGCTTCATTTCCTTTTCTTTTTCATTTCATATATATATATATATATATATATATATATCAATTTTTTGGCAAAACTTGATAACTATAATTCAATTAATTTAGGAACATTTCACTTCTTATAACTGCTTCTTTGTATGTGTTTGTGCTTGCCGACAATCAAAATATTAATGCTGATGTTCTCCTTAATATTGTTTGAGCCTGCCTTTTATTTTAATTATATATTCTGAATTTTAAATCTGAAAGCAGGCAGGAAGTACAGATCAACGTTTAAAGTTTTTATATGTTGATTCTTTGTACGCAGATGTGTATATTCTGCTTTCCCACTTCTTCCGTTATTCCACTCCATGACCATCCTAGCATGACTGTTTTCAGCAAAGTTCTATATGGTTCATTGCATGTCAAAGCTTATGATTGGGTTGAGCCAGCGTGTTACTCAAAAAACAAGGGGCCTGGTTATCCTACAGGTTTGCCTTTTGAGAAACTTTTTATCATCTGCCCTGACAGTCTTAGAACCCACAGACTTACATTTTTTTTCTTGATTATTCCATAGCTTTCCTCTACTAACCATCAAGAATTGGAATAGTCTGTGTGCTCAAACGGGCTTCAATTCCAAATCATCAACAGTTAATGGAGTACTTTTTCTTATAAATCTTACTTTAGGTCCTGCTTACATTATTGAAAGCAAGATCAAATAGAAATGAAAATCCGTGGATTCAAATGTTTTTTCTGTTAGTTGTCCCCACAATTTATGGAACATTCGGAAAAGTTCCTCTATTTCCTTTCCGTTGGTTGAAACCTGTAGATCTTTTAACCCTATAATCTGACCGCATTTTCTTCTGATTTAGATAGAATATTTATCCATCATGCATCCCCAATACATGCTCAGATATGTTCATGGTGGTTGGAGCTAGCAGTTTTTCTATTTAACCAAATGCTGAGCAGACTTGCAATGAAATTGTTGGCCCAATATAAACAATTTCCACTTGTTCCATGCTCATAATACACAGTTGTTATTCTGAACTATATTTTTCAGACACGACATGCCTTATTATATGTGTATTTGTATGCGTGCAGATATGTAAATATGTATGAATGTGTGCAGATATGTAAATATGTATGAATGTATGCAGATATGAATCAATGTGTGTATGCATCCATGAGCATATGTGTGTTCAAAGAATTTTTTTGGTATAAAAAGAGTAAAATAGGTGCCAGTGGCTATATGGTCTGTGTTATGGGTTTCAGTGTTCGAATTGGATGTAAATAGGTGCAGACTAATGGATGGTATCTTTGGCAGTAAGGTTGGCAAAGTTGACAGTAGATAAAATTTTGACAGCTCCATGTGAGACGTCTGTATTGTACCCAAAACGTGGTGGGAATCTGCATTGTTTCACTGCAGTCAGCCCTTGTGCTGTGCTTGACATTCTTACACCTCCATACAGAGAAAATGCGGGCAGAAAATGTACTTATTACCATGACTATCCCTTTACCACCTTCTGTAAGTAACCTTTATTTCTCTTCATTATTATCATTACCATCATCCATGCCTTTTCTTTTTGTTCCTTGTGAAGTACTATTCTCGCTGTTTATATAAGTTGAAGCATGGACATTCATATTGAGCAGTACTTGCTTAACCATGCAACAAAGCTGAATAGCTTTTTAACACATTTGCAGCTAGAGGAAATGGAGCTGAGATAGATGATGAAAAAATAGATGAACATGCATGGCTTGCTGAGATAGATACACCTGATGATCTTTATATGCGACAGGGAGATTACACAGGACCCGCTGTTCAGGTTTAACTGTTATCATGTTTGATGAATACATGACCTGTAATTCTCTTCAAATTTCTGTTTTATATCTCGATCCAGGATCATGTAATTGTTGAGTCCAAGTGCAATGTCCTAACTGAAGAGGCGATTGAAATGCTAAAATTTGAGCTTAATGGATAATTCTCATAATTCCATAGATGAGGATATGTTTCTGTTCTCTTTTTCAAGTGATGCAAACTAGGTGCTTGAACCAATCATTGCACACTATCTTAAATATTGATGAGCGGAACCTCGGCAATGGATATGATTAGGTGGTAGATGGCGTTTTCTAGCATGACATCCTGTTGGTTGGTTTACCAGCATCCTGTTGGTATTGTGATATTCAGTACATCCAATAAAGAAAAAAATCGTCTGAACATTACAGAATGTATAAAAACTATTTTGAAATAAAAATATAAATAATAAACTTTTGCTCGGAGGGTACCGCTGGTGTATTATGATTATTGGAGGGGTAGTATGATCTACTGTAAGATTTTTCAATCTGGTATATTTGATCTTCCTCAACCAGTCTCTTACAATTTCCTGGGTGTTATAGTATGCTCTACTTAATTGTGTATGTGTATTGGAATCGCCTAATAATATTACATATGAAAGAGTTGTACTTTCTAAAACATATCATCAAAACTTATTCAAAGGTATAATCGCTTAAGTCAAGATAAAGAATTCTATAATACCTAGTTGATCATGCAATTTTTCATTTATTGGAATTTAAGTTGTTTAGTTCTCTAAAACGTTTCCCTAGAGAAATAAACCCACTGGACTTGTAGCTCTGGAATTTTATGATACTAAATTTGATCCAATAGCTTTTCCAATTTGATCCAATAGATATTTTCAATTAATCTAAGAAATTAATAAATAAATATATGTATATATATAATTTCAAATTAAATAAGCTTAAACTAAAAAAAAAAAAAAAAAGGTCATGTACGCAGGCTTTAGAAGCCTAGCTCATGTAGCTTATTGACAATTAAGCCTAGTTAGTGGGCTTGGTAGAATAGGCCTCAACACTTGGGCCTAATAGTTTTTTAAAAATTAAATGATGGAAGATGCATTGTCTGCCCTTTTATTTAAAATAGAAAAGAAAAGGATAAATATATGATGTTTTGTTTACTATATTGAATCTGGCCACCAAAGTGGTGCTAAAAAATTTCAGGGTATTATGTTTTTCCTACAAAATACATTTTTCAACCCATCTTCACCTAAAAGAATCTAATAAACATTCTTAGAAACTCCCAAAACAATTTAATCAGCACAAAAAACCCTAAAGAACAATTCAAAAATACATATTAATATGGGGAAAAAATATCCTTACCCTGATATACTTTCTTGGCTAGATAGAGGTTTAAAAATTTCCTCATCGAATGGAACCCAATGATACCAAAATTAACCTTTTATAGAGAAACAAGCTAAATTTCTCTTTGTCAAATCAAGTTGGGATGTTTTTAGAGACTACAAAAACTTGAAAGAATGGATCACAAAACAAATCATCAAGCTCAATACCAAAAACCATAATGTTGAAGGATGATTGAAAAAAAAATATAAAATATAACATTAAGGATAAAACACTACGAATCAATAGTGTTTTGACTCACAATCTATAGCGAAACACTAAGTATAATTAGTATTTTATTAATTACTAATCTAAGATTGGTTGGGTATGTTTAGTATTTTGTTAATT
The DNA here is from genome assembly GCA_009078335.1 of Salix brachista. Taxonomy (NCBI): domain Eukaryota; kingdom Viridiplantae; phylum Streptophyta; class Magnoliopsida; order Malpighiales; family Salicaceae; genus Salix; species Salix brachista. The sequence goes on from CM018586.1 coordinate 11,390,016, forward strand.
ACTAATCTAGGATAGTTTTTGGAGAAGCACAATATTCTGATAACTTAGGAAATGAATAAGAAAACAACTAGGTTTTGAGTTTAGTAAAATTAGATATGTCACATTCCAAACTAAAAAAAGAAATATATGGAGACATTGAGTGAATGTTTTTTTTTCTGAAATTAGAGTTGATTTTACTTATAGGATACAAATGAGGGTACATCCAAATTGTTATGTCGATGTGTCCATTTCTAATTTTGATACTTTAAATTTAGTGATTGGGTTTGCCACCAAACAAAAGGTTGAAAATTTGAGAGCTTTACTTGAATAGTAGAGACATAAACGAAAACTCTCCTCTAGTATAGAGTTCACTTGGATCCCAAGTTACATTCAAATGTTCAAACAAGCATCACATATAGATAGTTTGTCTAGGATTTTTGGTGATGCAATGAACCTAACATCAACATAATAAATTATTGATGGATCATGACAACTATTCCATATTATTATGAATATTCTGAATTAATTGATGAGGAAGATGATCATCATGTTAATGATGCAATTGAGGAATATGAGTTAGTTGAGCCAGTAATTATTGAGACCTCTAATTCCTAAATTTGAGGATATTGGTAAGTATACTTGTATGATATGTAATGATTAGGCTTGAGCCATAGAAATGCAAGCTTAACTATTGAGTTAAAGGTTAGAAAGACCTTTTAAATCAAGTTTGATTTAATTAATATAGTTAGACGATGTCATATAAAGAATTCATTACAGTACAAAGTCCAATGTTCAACCATAACTTATGTGCAATTTACATTGTATGCATGAATCAAAATGTCAATGGTATTTGTGTCGGGGATATCACAAGAATCCTAATTTATTTAAGATATCAAAATTGAAAAAGCACCACACACATGTATCAACTCAATGGTTATGAAATCGCACTATCATATTAACTCATGTTGTATCGATAATGTGATGTTGATCATTATCAAAGTTGATATAAATGTTAAAATTGCAACCATTCAAGATAATATCCATAATCATTATTTTTTGTATGTTTTCTCAAACAAACAAAAAAAAAAAAGGTATCTAAATAGAAAGTATTGGAGTAGATATTTGGTTAACATGAGAAGTCCTTCTAAAAGTTGTCTAGAATTTTATTAGTTCGTAATGAATCAAATCAAGGTGCAATTGTCGAGTGATATTATAATTATTAATGGTGATAGAGCAATATTTAGAAGAGTATTCTAAGCATTTTAAGTGCAATTCAGGGGTTTTATATTATCGTCTACTAATGAGTTTTGACAACACTCACTTTTATGGGATCAAGTACAAGGAAAAAATGTTGATTGGAGTTGATTATGACTTGAATAATGAGGTTTTTCCATTATGTTATGAACTAGTAAGAAATGGATGAACAATAACTAGACATGGTTCTTAGATAGACATATGAGAATTCTTAGATTTGCTTAACCAAGATGTCACAAGTGGTCATACCAAATCGTGTTTGATAATCGATAGACATACAACAATTAAGAATGTTGTAACACAAACATGGTTTGAGTCAATCGCGCATCATCATTATTGTTTGCAATACTTTACAGTAACTTCAACAAAATATTCTAAGATCTAGCCTTGAAGAAAATGTTGAGAAAGATGTGTAACGAGCTTATAAAAAGAAAATTTATTTTTTTGGGATAAAGCTTCACTTTTGGTAAATAATAATAGTCTCATCAACCCTATCTACTCTTTATTGCAACTCACAAAGACTTGATTTTGAATAATTTGTGAATTTTTTTCTTAGATGTGTAATACATGCATGATTTTCACAACTCATAAAATACTTAGCCGCTGTCATGTACTAACATTAATTTAAGAAGTTACAATATACTTAGAAACAAAAAGAGCGCAAAATGTCGGTTTCAAGTAACCCTAAAATCACTGGAAGTAATTCGAAATTCAAACTCACCTTAAACTCTAACCACTTGGAAGTTAGGACTCCAAGTCTAATGCAACACATCAAGGTAACACTTGTAAGATTCCTAGCTTTCCCAAGAAAGTGTTATCTAAAAAGAAACCGATTTTCACGTATAAAAAAAAACAAATTGCATTAATCCAAATCCCATACTTAAGTTCCTGCCTTGCTCCTTCTCTTCGTCTATCTATACACGCAAAGACTAGTCTACAAGCATAGCATTCTTCTCTTTTGTTACATCATCGCCTTCTAGGTTATATACCGGGAAAAAAGGGTTAGTAACAGCTACTCACAAGAAATTAACCACATGACAATGGCTCGCATTAGCAATGGTGTATTTACAGTTATAAACTCGTTGATCTTGATCTTAGGCCTTGTCTCTATCGGTGCTTCTGCTTATCTAATGACGCATCACTCTTCTTCCTTGTGTCAAAAAGCCCTACAACTCCCTTTATTTATACTGGGAGTCTCTTTGTTTGTGGTGTCATTGCTAGGGCTGATTGGATCATGCTGTGAGAAAACTTTCTGGATCAAGATTTATTCTTGCCTCAACTTTTTGTTGATTGTTGGGATTATTTGCTTCACTATTTTCACATTCGTTGTCACAAATAAGGGTGCGGGCAAGGTTTTGTCAAAGATAGGGTACAGGGAGTACAGGCTTGGAGATTACTCAAATTGGTTGAAAAATCACTTTGTGAATCAGAAGAACTGGGATCAGATCAGGAGTTGTTTGATCGATGCCCATGTTTGCCATGATATTCATTCTGGTGTTAATCAACAGGTTGCGGATTTTTACAAGGCCAAATTGTCTCCTGTACAGGTATTTCCTCAACTGGTAACTTGTTTTTTTTTTTAATTAATTACTGATTGGTATTTTACATCTAAATAGGATATCACTCATGAAAGGATATTGTTTTGTTGGTATTTTTGCTCCTCTTCTTTTTCGCTACCAGCCATCCATTTTACCTTCCTTGTTAGAAAAAAAGAAGTATTTTTTATTTTGATTTCGGCAGAAACATCCACCTGTGTCTAAAACAACAATATATTCTTGCATCTTGATTTGACTGTGTTGGTAAGGATATCACGTCACTCATCGTCGAGATTGTTGCCTGCGAAACATAATTTGTTCGGACTTTCAATGTAGTTAATCAATGAATGCTGTCTTTGGTCTGTAGTCTGGTTGCTGCAAGCCCCCGACAAACTGTGGATTCGAATATAAGAACGCAACGTTCTGGATAGCGCCCGGATCCGGTCCAGATGTGCAAGACTCTGACTGTACGACATGGAGCAATAACCAAAACAAGTATTGCTACGACTGCAATTCATGTAAAGGTGGATTTCTTGCCAACATTAAGAAAGAATGGAGAATTTTGGCCATCGTCCTCATCTTTGTCACCATTTTTCTCATCATCTTATACTCCCTTAGTTGCTGTGCCATCAGGAGTATCCATCAATCCCATTCCAAATACTCCAAATTTGGCCCCTAAGCTTCTGTCACCACTCTAGTTTCTGATTAGCTTTGTTTAACTTTCTGAGAATCTAGTGCGACGATTTATGATGATGGCTTAGATTTTAACTGGTCCATGGTGATGTAAATTAAGTTATCGGTGCATTGCATCTGACTTTCATCATTATGTATTCTGGATTCCTGGGCTCAAATAATATTTTCTTCCTAATTTAGAAAAATGCTCTATACAACCTTTATTTGTTATTTTTTTCTCATGAATTTTATTCATGGTAAATTTCCTTGAACTTCCTCATCAGCATTGCATGTTTCTATATCCTCATGCGGCAGACTAGCCCCCAACTCTCTCATCTTCTCATCCACAACTGATGCCATGACGTAGCCCTTCATCAGCCATCTCAGCTTTCTAACACACATCAGCAACACTTTTATTTGCCTGAGGAAGTTATCCCCGGTTTCACCACTTGGGTGGCTGACCATCACACCCCAACCTGCAGGTTTTGATCAGTCGAGTGCTGCCCTAATGGATTCAGTCACTGTACCTATCTGGTTGACCTGCAAATCGATAAATCTAGAAAAGCTAATTTAATAACACAGTCATTATGGAAGAATTTTACTTCACGTTTCATTTTCTGAGAGCAGAGAAAAAACATAGTTTTAGGCCTGCCTTCATTAGTAAGCCATTGCAAGCCTTTTTCTGAATTTCTTCTGCGATTATCTTTGGATTTGTGACCACCAAATTATCTCCATCAAACTGGATATCAACTGAAGACTGTATCGAAGCCCATGAACTCCAGTCATCCAGATCAAAGGGATCTTCAATAGACACAAAAGGGAATTCCTTGTAGAGATCACCAAAGCAAGCTTAGGGGTGAAAGCACACGAGCTCCATTGTTTGACTTGTTTTTAAAGTTCAAATCATATTTTCCATCTTTCAGAAACTCTGAAGCAGCAACGTCCATTCCTATCTTGATCGGCGTCATCATTTTGAGTTCAAGAGGAAAAACTTGTGCTGCAGAAACAGACTGTTGCCTACACTGGGAGCAAATCCCCCCTCATCTCCAGCATTGCATTGCATAGCCAGATTATTACCAGCATGGCTGCCTCCATGTAGGACATTAAAAGCTGGAACAGGAATAACAAGTTCCTTCGTTCCTAATATTTCCTGGATGTGTTTATACAATGGCAATCCTATCGCCCCGTCTCCAATATCAGAACACAAGATTATGCAGCTTAGAAGTGCATTCTTCCCTATAAATAATAATCACAAGCAATCAATCATATTTACCTTTCCCAAAAAAACAACAGTATTTTTACAACACCAAATTTAGAACAAAAACATGATTAATACTTTGAACAGCAATAAGCACACCATAGAAACTTTTATCTCTATCTTTAACTGCATGTTTGACATTGCGTTTCAAAAATGTTATTGAAAAAATTTGCAATTTTTTATTTTGTTTTCTTACTTTAAATTAGGTTTTATAGTGGTTTTAGATCATTTTGATGTGCTGATGTCAAAAATAATTATTTAAAAAAACCATTATTATAATATTTTTTTTAAAAAAAAACACTTTGAAAAACAATCTCAACTGCACTGCCAAATAGGTATTAAGTTCCAAAGCATTATAGATCTCACTGGAAGCCCCACTTGGTGTTGAGATTTCTAAAACATATACACGTATTAAAAACTATAGTTTTTTTTTTCAAGAGTTTCGATTATCCTGTTATACAAAACTAGAGTAGTTTAAGGTTTATGCAAAGCTTATCTATAAATTAGATTATTTTTTTTGCTTTGAATATTTGTTTAAAAGCTAGGTTGTTGTAAACCACAAGTAATTCAAGTGTCCGACCTCTAACGCTAAAACAAATCACCAATGAAAAACTCATAAATATTTTTAGAAGAGAGAGATTTTATACTTTAAAGTGCTAGCTCTTTTTGTGTGTGTGTGTTTTAGGTGTTACGTGCTATACTTTACTTACCCTTACATCACACTGCAAGAACCAAAAAGCATAGTTTTTATATTAATAGGAAAACTTTAAAACCCTATAAATGACAAATCAATTTACCCCTGAAATAATACCACATATATTATTTTAGGCTAATTTTAGTAATTTATTCAATCAATTCCTTACTGAATTGTTTCTAGGTCTAAAATTTCAATTTTAGAGTAATGAATTTTAATGTATGTGACCCATTAAGTTCCTAATATATTGATCTAAATATAAAATTAAATAAGTCAAATAATTTAATTTATTATCATTTTAATAATTGGTTAATTTATATTTGAATATCAAGTACATTGTTTAGCAACATGTCATGATCTTCTAGAAAAATTATAAGTGGTTTGGCTTAATATTTCAGTAACATGTTTCTTAGTGTAATTATTAACCTTTCATCAATAATATTCCTATTTAGATATTTTAGCATGGAGTATATCTACCATGTCAAATCATATTTGCATAACCTTATATTCATTGATTCTTTGAATAAGATTTTAAACTTTTTTCAAATCTCAATCCATCACGTGAAAGGATTTAACAATCAATATTATTTGAGAACATGTGGAATATTTTTCCTAATTCATTTGGGGTGATAAATTCTCTCTTGATCACTTAAATATCTTCATATAGTTTATGTTATATCTAATCTCTATCCATTTGCTACCTTTACCAAAATAACATGTAACATTATCAAAACATAACACTTTTTATATAAGATAATTTAGTGTTTTTAAGCCTAAAAATCACTTACACAACTGTTACATGAGCCTTTGGATAGACATAAATGATATCTTCATATGGAATTCTCATGTGAGTTAATTTAGCATATATCTTATGATAAATACTTACATTTAGTTCTAAGTATCCCTTATACCTCAACTTATAAGAATAGTTTCCTTTTATAAATAAATAAAAAAAAACATAATATGTATCACTCTTTATGGCTCTAATAAATGTCTAGTATTTAAAAGAGAATTGACCAAAAATATTTTAGGAACAATGTTTGATGCAATAGGAATCCTATAATTATAAAAACTTTGTAATTTTCTTTGTAATTTTTTTTTATCTCATAAACTTTATCTTTACTCTAAATTCATAAATAAAATATTAGATTCATCTATCTAATATTATATGAATATTACAGATAAAATAAGCTTTTATTAATAATAAATATTTACTGAGTTTTGTCATACGTTGAACATTTTTTTTCTTAAAAAAAGTGTACATGGACTGAAACTAGTGAGACAAAAAAAAGTATGAGATCAAAATTGAATATTATAAATTATCAGGGACTGAAAATTTATAATTTGAGAAGTTGGAGGACAAAATTTGATGTTGAGATCCAAGTTTAGAAAAACCATCCACGTTTTTCATTTTATTCTCCTATCTTTAAATATTGCTCTTCCATAATAAATGTGCTTTAGCTAACTATCGATTTGTGCCTACAGGGGTGTAATTAAAAAAATCACTTGTCTATGGTTGAACAGTGGGTAGGGAACATTATTTTCTCCATTTATTTTAAAGTAATTCTTATTAAAGGAAAAACTAATTTACTTGCAAGCTCTTTTTGGAGGTCGTTTCCTAACTATCTTAAGAAAGTTGCATGACAAAATGCAGCTACGTAGCTAAAATTAGTGAACGGAAACACGTAATCTTAGCCAGAGCTGTTTCTCTCCGGCCAGCATGGGATTTTGAGTCTACATTCAGAGGTCAAGCTGAAGCAATTTTCAAGGGACGGCCAAAACTAATGTGATACCACCCATTGAAATCAACAAAATAATATTATCTGAATGAAAAACTACAAGCCCTAACGCCATGTTTCGTGTATGTAATTGTCTGTTCATAATTTTAAACATATTCAGCCTACTTTTTTCCCTTGTTTCCATCATCTACTTGCTCCATTTCCACATAAATGGGGCCTCTGACTGCCAGAGAATCCTCAAAACCCCATTAATGGTGGTGGGAATTCTCTTCTCTGTTGTATCATTGGTAGGGTTAATTGGGACACTGTGCAAGGTCACATTTCTTCTTGGAATATATTCTTTTATCGCATTCTTGTGGATCGTCGGGCTCATTGCTTTCACGTTTCTCGTGCTCCTTGTCACCAAAGATGGGGATTACTCACGGTGGATGAAGGGGCAGTTTGCAAATGGGAGGAATTGGAATAATATTCAAAGCTGCATGGTTTATACTCATGCTTGCAGCAGTCTTGGTACCAATGCCGATCTCTTGGCACAGGACTTTTACAAGAAGAAGTTACTTCCCATGGAGGTTTGGCTTCTTCGTCTCTTAGTTTCTAACTCGTTAATTTCATTGCTCCGGCCAACGTTTTCTAGAATTTGGATGCATAAATTACATCCAGATATTGATATTTTGTGATTTAAACATCAGAATTCATGCGATTGAGCTAGTTAAAACCAGAATTTGCCCTCTCCACCTTATAGAACTGGCCGAAATACCCATTTTGGAGGAGACGAGAACAAAAGGCATAATAAACAATGTTTCTTTAATCAAACTATACGAGGAGGGTGATGTTATTTTTTTTTTTCTCAGTCTGGTTGCTGCAAGCCTCCAGTATACTGCGGATTCGAATTCAAGAACGCAACATACTGGGTCATGCCGGAATCTGGGCCGGAAGTGCCTGATAGTGATTGCACGACGTGGAGCAATGAGCAGGACAAGCTTTGCTACGGCTGCAAGTCATGCAAGGTCGGAGTTCTGGCCGGCATTAGGTCGCAATGGAGAGCTTTCTCTGAACTAATGTGCGTCCAGATTGTGCTTGTGAACATAATCTATTGCATTAGTTGCTGCACCAGGAAGAACATTCAATCGGATAATTCCGTCTACTACCGAGTGTGACCTTTGTGAATCAGGTGGACAGCAATGCCCACTACACCATCATGAAGAACATTCTGATTTGCTGTTGAAACTTTAGGCCATCGATAATCCCAGCATAATTTTGTCTAAATTGATTAAGCGTAAAGCAGACTAGAAATGCAGGTGATAGTTAATATAAGATGCGTGCGTGTAATTTGTCGAAATTAAGTAGATCCTCGTCATAAGCAAAAATTATATACTTAACCTATGTTATTGAATTGGAAGATTCGACCTATCTATGCCCCAACTATTATATATATTATTGATTTTATTTTATTATATATCTTGATAAGATATTTAAACTTGCTTGACTCTTCTTGGACCGACTTCCATGAACTTATCTATCAATTTAATCATTATTATGGAAATTTGACTCACGATTTATCTTTTATAAGGATCTTCGTATCCATATTGATGGTAACTCCAAAGGTTTGAAGGGGCACAACTTCATGATACTCCTTATCTTATGATAAGACACGATGGTTTTCTTTTGTTATAGAAATAAAGACACAACAATCTTTATTCAAAATAAAGAAAGTTTCCATTCATTTTAGAAACAACAATACAATGGCCTTCATTCCATAATAAAGATAGCTATAATGGTTTCCATTCATTTTAAAACAACAATGCAATTGATCCAATCTTCAATGCTCCTCCTAATTCATAAGGAGAACTCAATTCAACACATCATTTAGAACCATTAATACAACATATTCATATTTTTTTAATTTATTTAGTTAGTTATGAAAATCAATTTTGTGAGTTTTAAAAGGGTGAGATTGTCGCATAGCATTATGCATAATGCACTTAAAGGTTCGACCATTTCTGCTATTATATTTTATGTAATTATTACAACAATGTAAGTTGTTACTTTTAAAAAGAGAAAGAGACTAAAATGTGTGATGTAATACCAAAATCAAGATGTGTAATAGCAAGTTTGACAAATACCACACTCATTTCATAGGTAAGAATCCACTACATTTATGTTTAACTATTTGTTATGTAGAAAACGATTCAGTGGTAATATCATCATCTCAAATTTTTCCTTGATCATTAGTTTTCAAACTTGATACTCAAGATTATTACAATTTTCTTATTGAGCAACCAATGACCCCATCATGATATTCATATTTCTTTTCTGGACTGTATTGCCTAGAGAATAATGGTTGTAAGGGATCTGATGGAAGTATATTTGGTGTTCAAAAGATGGTGGTGAATATTTTATATTGTGAAGTTATAACAATTTTTGACAAAGGTATAGGAGTAGTTGGTGATATGAAAATAAGCAAATTTATGATATGAATTAATAATATATCAATTTCATGTGCTACCCAGCTCTTTCTGTAATACTACCTCAACAAATAGATTTATGAGTTACTAATTAAGTAGCTAGATCATTCAAAATAAAGGTGATAAAACGAGTGAATTCGCTATTTTTCATATTCCCTAACCGGATCATCCATTATTTTGTAATGTTAAATTTGGATACCAATTTTTAAGTAATGTTGGGATTATTATAAGAAGGTGTTGATCGTATTGCAAAACCAATCAACCTTTCATACCAACAATTTCAATAATTTATTTTATATTTTTTTATACGATTTTATCTTAGTCTCATGACCTAGGTCTTGAATTTGATTAGTTAACTCGGGTTATTTTTTAAAATAATATTTTTTTAAATCTCAACTTTCAAAATTGAGTTGATTAAGAACTAAGTTTTATAATTTATTTTGATTTTATTTCTATAAGTTTATCCAAGTCCCATAATCTGAGTTAACTTAAGTTGACACGGGTTATTTTTTTATCTTATTTTTTTAATTGATTTTTCTCAATTTTGTAATTTTAGGTTGTGTTGATTGGTAATTAAAGTTGATAATTTGTTTCAATTTATTTTTTATAAGGTTTTCTTGATCTAATGATCCAAGTCATGGGTTTGAGGAGTTAATTTGGGTTGACAAGAGTTTTTTTTCTTTTTTGTAATTGAATTGTTTTCAATCTAATTATTCAGCACCTATAATAAATGAAGATAAAAACAAAAAGACCGGTGATAAATGCGTCAAGTCTAAAGAAAAAATAGAAAAAATCTAAATAGATTTGTCACTACTATAGTACCCACTATAATACTTTTTTTTATTATTTTTGTGTCCACTTTTAAATAATGCCATGATCACAGCATGCAGGGGGGAGGAAAAAAATCTACGTAACAGGGGAGGAGCAGAATTGCTAAGTAACAGAGGTACAAAAAAACCAGGAAAATATGTAGGGGAGAGAGGAGAATTTGCAGAGAATTTTAGCAAAGACAAGGAAATATCACACAAAAATCACATCATCATCCCTCATCTCCCTCGATTACCAGCTCTCTCTCTTTCTCTCCCAGTATTTCTCTCCCTAAAACCAGCTCAGTCGAGCTCTCTCTCCACAAAAAGTGGTTAACTGACCACCTAACACCTCTCTCATCATCACCGTGAGCTTCCCCTCCACACCAATAACCTAGTCATACTCTCCGACAAGGTAACAAAGATGGTGGCACTAGCAGCGACGTGAACCTGTGGAATTCCGACACCTCCTCTGGCCAGCACAGGCCACCGTTGACGACACCACCACCAATGGGATAATCACCTCAACCTCCTCTACCTAAAGGTACTAACAAGTACACCTTTCATCACACTTGAAAAATCACATTATTCATCATCTTCTTTGGCTCGCTGCATGTAGTGGGACGTAATTTACGTCCCACTGTTCATGCAGGTCGGGTTTGGGTGAGTGGTTCGAGCTTTGTGCCAGGCCCAAATGCATAAGGGAGATGGGCTACCAACCCACCAGGACTGGAGGCCCAGCCTATGTAGAGTAGGCTGTCAGTTCGGCCCATCAGGGCTAGATAGTTAGCCCACATATTTTATTTATTTATTTATTTTTGTTTTATTTTATTTTAAAAAAATGGCAAAAAATATAAAAATACAAAAAATTCAAAAAACATAAAAGGTGTTGTTTTCATACATACGACCAAATTTCAAGGTTTCTTCCATCATATTTTTTGCATCTTTCTCATATTTTAAAAAGAAAATTGGATATTGTAACCAGTTTACGATTATCTGTTGGAATTTAGAAAAAAAAAAAAAAATTTAACTATGGGGGTGTAAAACTACATTGTAAAGTACAGTCACAGATAAAGAATATTTTTACTATGGTGTAAAATTACATTGTATAATACATCTGTATATAAAAAAAAGTTTTTAACTACGGAGTAAAATTACATTGTAAAGTACATTCGTAGATAAGAAAAAGGTTTTTAACTGCGGTGTAAAATTATATTGTAAAATACAGCCGTAGACAACAAAATGGTTTTTTTTTGAAAATGCAGTGTAAAAATATTTTTTAACTTAGAAAAAAAAAACAATCAAACAACAATGCAGCTTACCTTAGGTAGGGTGCACTGGGGGTGATGCGTCTCCTCCTTGCAAACAAGTCCCCTTACCTAGACTCTCGCAGACCAATAGGTTCTTAGTGACCTTAATACTAGGTGGCGACTCCTGATATTTATAGTTGTAAATTTTACGGATATAAAACACATCTCGTTTTCACTGCGCGCCGTTGTCTTCCCAAACCCGGGGATGGCGAGGCGCGAAACGCGAAAAAACTATCATCAGGATAGACTTTACGAGTCCAAAAACAACACATACAATCCATAAAATATAAATTGACTAAAAACATTCAAGATATATTTTTTTAATATTAAGATAACAACATATTGGATTGACTTGGGTCAACTTTGGTTAACATGTCAAATCAACACCCTGGGTTATAAGACTTTAATAATCTCACAGAAAGAAAATCAAAATAAATATGAAATATAATTTTCAATAAACCCAATATTGAAGAACAAAAATGAAAATATAAATTGAAAATAGATCTAGAAAAACAACTTGAGTTAACCTATCAAACTTATTACCTAAGTCATAGGATCGATATAAACTCATAGAAATGCAAATTGAAATTAATTAATTTTCAATCAGCTCAATATTGAAGGATGAAATTAAAAAAAAATCAATAAAAAAAACATATAAAATAAACTGAGTTAATCTATCAAACTCATTATCGAGGTCATCAAACCTAGATAATCTCATAGAAAAAAAATAAGAAAATAACCTAATTTAATTCAGGTTAACCTGTCAAATCCGTGAATTTGATTATAAGGCTAAGATAACCCAATATAGAGCATGTCAAAATAAATTATGAAGTTCAATTCTCAGTTATCCCTATCAAATCTAATATTAAATAATGAAATTTGTAAGAACATTAATTAAAAACATAAGATAAAAAAATAAATCAAGTCAACATGAATTAATTGTTAAGCATTATTCTAAGGTTATAAGACTAAGAAATTATTTGAGTTGATTTGTAAAACCTCCAATCCAAATCACAAAATCAAGATAATTCATGGAAATAAATCAAAACAAATTACGAATCACATTCCTCAATCAACCCAATATTAAAGGATGAAATTAAAATTTCAATTAAAGAAAATCAAAATAAATCATGAAGCTCAACTCTCAACCTACTCAGTGTTTAATGACTAAACTGAAGAAAAAAAAATCAATTATGAAAATAACACAAAAAACAACCTAAGTCAACTTGAGTTAACATTTTAACTGTTATTCCCAAGCCATTAGGACGAATAACATAATATATAGTAAACTCATAAAGTCTAATTCCTAATCAATACAATATTAAATGATGAAATTGAAAAACAAAATAATCAAGAAAAAAAAATCTTAGTCAATTAGGTCACTTTACTAAAACCGGGTTAATCCATTAAACTCGTGATCTATGTCATAAAAGTATGATAACCAAATAACAACAAATCTAATATTAAAAAATAAAATTAAAAAAAGATATTGTTGGAAAAAAAAGAAGCAAAGCACCATTTCAATAAATAATATTTTATGATAAGGGTACAGAAAACCTAATAATTTTTTAGTTTATAGTTGATTGCGATTATAATATTTATTGGTTGTTACTAATAAATTAAAAAAAAAATAGTTAGAGATTTACGATTTTTTAAGGATGCTTTTTTGAAAGGTCATATATTCATGAAAGGCTTGAAAGCTGAAGCTTCAATGAATAGAGAACCAATCTCTAACCATTGGTACTCAAGTTACAATTTAGTGAAATTTATTCATTGATTTAAAAAAATATATATTTTAATATATTTCTGAACAAAAATACTTTCAAAATAACTTTAATCACACTACACTATCAAATAGAAACTATTCAGCACAAACACTCAACTAGTTTTTCCATGTATAGCAAATACAAGAAAATATATTAATAAAACTACTAAATTTGACCCAATAGAATAGTTTAGTGTGTAGTTTTAAGATATGATTAGGGGATCATTTTGGTACATCAACTTGAAAGTCTTAACAACCAACGTATTTGTTTAATTTTAATTTATTTTCATAAACTATTTTAGTTTATTTTTTATAAAATTAATGTGATTTTCAACCATTATGACATTTGATTTATACTTAAGTTTACAAGTTTCTACTTTGTTATTATATAATTAAGTAAAAGATATTACAAAGCTCTTAAACTCAATGGATTTCTTCACCTTCCCAGATATAGCAGGTTAAATCATGCCATCTGGATCAATTTATTATATTATTGTTTCAATATTAAAAAAAATCATCTTGAATATTTTTTGAAATCAAACAATAATTTTCACTAGTTGTTAATGTTTAATCAGCTAAGTTAAATGAATGAGTCAAAACAATTCTTATACAATTTAATTTTACAGCTTAAATTAGATAAAGAGTTAAGTAGTGAGCTTTGAAAAATTTCTTGTTTTACCAAATATAATTTCACTATAGAGCTCTTAAACTCAGTAGATCCCTTCACCTATAAATCACAAATTTAGAAGATTAAATCATGAAATCTAGATTCATCGATTATATTATTGTTTTAATATTAAAAAAATAATCTTGAATATTTTATAAAATGAAACCATGATTTTTTGGATTAACAAGTCAAATTAAATAAAAAGTAGAGCAACGAAGATTTCAAGATTTTCTTGTTTAACCAAATATAGTTTCCTAATCAAGGTTTTAAATTTTATTACGTTATCTCCAATTACCAAATGCACGGCATTTTAAGCAAACTGCGAACCGATAACTCATATCACGTAACCGAAACCACAAGTTAATCCTCTCTCTTTTTTTATAAATAAATATAAAAATAAAACTGAAACAGTCGACCATTTACATGAAAAAAGTCCTCCATTTTCTTGGCTGTTTATTTTTTTTCCCGTATCTTTCTCCCTCTCAAACCAGCCAGAACAAACAAAAACATTCCAGTTTAGGGTTCCTCTCTCTCTCTCTCTCTCTCTCTCTCTCTCTCCCTCTGTGTGTGCGTGCGTGTGCAGAGAAAAATCACACGCACAATATTGACCTTCGCTTTCAACAGAAGGAAGGAATTATATTATCATAAAAATGGTTCGTGTAAGCAACACCATCGTGGCCATCTTCAACTGCGTTACCTTACTAACAGGTCTGGTGATCATGGGTTTAGGTCTATATATCGTTGCAAGAGGCGGTGCCACACGTTGTGATAAAGTTTTGCAAAACCCATTGATTGTAGTGGGTGTAGCGATTACTGCAATATCATTGATAGGCTCATGTTGCCGGGTCAACTTTGCGTTGACGCTTTACTTGATTCTCTTGTTCTTGTTGCTTTTGTGCCTAATTGGTTTCACGGTTTTCGCCATTTTGGTCACAAATGAGAGCATTGGCAAGGCCTTCTCGAAAACCAAAATCATGGATTTCCATAATTGGTTGAGGGATAATCTTGCTGACGAAAAGCATTGGAATCATATGAAGAGTTGTGCGGTTCAAACAAAGATATGCCAGGATAATAATCACAAGAAGCTCTCTGATATACAGGTTCGTTTCTAGGTTTTCTCGGTCATTTGAAATTCTAACATCTTAATTTTTCTTCAAACTCTCTAGGGTGGATGCTGGATTTTCCTTATGGACAACTTAATTTCCACATTTTTTCTGAATTCTCCCTGTCAAAGATAAATGCAAATACTAGATAAGGTCTGATGTTGGCCAGCCTGAGATACTTTTGACAGATCCTAGTTTTATGAACCACGCATATATATATATGTACATGCTGGGAAATGATTTCTCTGGGTAATGGATTTTTGCTGAATTAGTGGAGACGTTTTCTCATCATAATTTGGTTCAACTACCATTTATTCCACCTAAGAACATAAACCATTTACGTAGTACGTTATCACTCACTGCAATATTGCAGATTTTAATAACAAAAGTTTAAAGCATCCCCTGTAAAAACTCTCTTTTAGGGCATTAAATCACGCGTTACTTTCTGTCATGCATGTTTTACTGATAAAATATTGCCTTTCTGCTTTCCTTTTTGCTCGATCCCTTCCAGTCTGGATGTTGCCAGCCACCAGTTTCCTGCGGATTTGTGCCAAGCAACGCGACGTTCTGGAACCGTCCAAAGACGAGAGCAGCCGTGAAATACAGCGGGGACTGCACAGCATGGAGCAACCAACAGGACACCCTTTGCTTCAACTGCGAGTCTTGTAAGGCTGCGTATGCTGTCACGAGCAGGAAGAAATGGGGACAATTGGCCGTGTCCAACTCCTGTTTCATTGCCTTCATCACTCTTCTTTTCTATTCCATTGCTTGCTGTGCAAGAAGTAACAACAAAAACGACGACAGCCACCACAGATTCAGAGGTTATCCTTGAGCTTTCAATTCTACGAGTAATTAAGATGGTCACTCGATCGGAGATTATGCGTGTTTCCACTACGGCTATTATTTATCGGAGCTGACCTTGTTATGTCTCTCTCCTGTGACTCCAATAATCAAAACCGTGGTTCATATATTTTTACTGAAATATTAGTATAGCTATCAATTGTTGTTTTGGTTTTCTTCTGCCCATACGATTTCCTCCCGTGAAGAATTTGCATATACGTACGTACGTGAGCCATCATCAACAGTCAGTCAGCAAGGATTTGCATCCTGTGATCATCATCACCAGCTTATACGAGCTAGTCTTCACATGACGGTGAGCCCTATTTAGATCTCTAAAATCCATACACATTTCGACTTTCCCATGCTTATTTGAAATTGATAAAGTATTCAATACCAATTAAAGGTAATCAACCAATTCCAAGAACTTAGTTTCTCATTGCTTATGAATTTTTTTCTTCATTTTGATCAAAATGTGTTGACTTCATTCTTGTTATCTTTTATTTTATTAGCTTACGTACAGTTTAGAATTAATGGTAGCTGTATTAGATCATGCAAATACATCTATATAGTCTTTTAATAAGGCAACCAGTTTATTTATTTCATCTTTATAAATCAAAATCCTAATAAATTTAATTGTTTTTCATTATCTACAATTCCTACATTTATCAACTTCAACTCTTTTTAGTTTGGTTTTACAAGCTACTTGGAATGTCCAACTAACCTGGTAATTTCTTATACATCCTGCTCACCATATTCTTCTTCATCATTTGAAATTAAAGTATCATCAACATTAAGACAAATGTTTTCAAAATAATTATTTTGTATTTTAAGGTATTAGTCGTTTTGGTTATTCCTGTAAATTAGGTAGTGATAATAAAAAATGAGAAAAAATAAATGCACAAATAAATGAACTGCATTACCTCATTTTAATATTAAATGGATAAAAATAAGTTACATATTTTAGCATCATATGTTGTAATTATTAAAAATGTAAAAACAAAGAAATGAGAATTAGATAGACTTAAGAACAACATTAATTTCATTGACATTTCTTTACAAGCTTGGATGCAACCATGTCTTTGCTTAATTCATTGATGGTAAAGTGTTCACTATCAAGTCCTAGAATAATTGGTTCTAAGTTTTTTTTTTTTGATGAGTTGATGCTATGTTTTAATGTTCTGAAATGGATTGGTGAATGCGTACAAGATTGAGCTACCTATATATCTAGACATTTTAGACACCTAACGAGAATGAGTTAACTCTTCACTATAATGATGATAATACATGGATAAGTTCTTTTCAACTATGACAACATGACATAGGAATGCCTTTTATGTTTGGTATTGTAGTTGCTTGTATATTTGTGTTTTGAAAAAAGCAATTTCAAAAAAAATATTTTTTGATGATTTTGTTTAATAAAGTTAAGTGTTTGGTTAAATCTGTGATTGAAATAGAGGTTGTATAAAAAGCAATATGATGTGTTTGGTTAATCTGTTTTTGACATTGAGATTTAGTTGTAAAATGATCTTGAAGGACACAAATATACAGTTAATATATATGTTTGTGTATGTGCTATGAATCACTTGCAAAATATGGTAGAAATTTAATTGTAATTATTGAAGTGAATATTTGTCCATTGTGATGTCTCAATTGTTCATATGTATATTTTTTAGCTCTTAATTATTTAAGATTCGATGTCATTCCTTTTCTGTTTTTTTATAAATTATTTAAGATTCCATGTAATTCCTCGTAATTATTACATATTATGGTAAATAATAGCATTCAACATTATATTATATGTTTACGATAAATGATATCTTTTAAAACATCGTAATCACTCAAGACGATATTTGTAACAGATAAATTAGCACTCAACAAATAATTTGTTAAATTACAATCTGAATGAAGGCAAATATTAGAACCAAACACTCAAACAACTCATTAAACTTAAGAGCTACAACAACATCTATTAAATTAAAATATATTTAAAACAACCAAATAACTATACGCAGCATAACTTGATATCAGCACAATACAAGTCATTTTTATTAATGGAATCATTAGGATGAGGCAACAAAACACATGATCTGGAAAAAAAAATCTGATTTTATTTTCTCCAACAGGTTACATAAACAATAAGTTGAATTATGCCTTCAAATTAGTTGCAATACCCAACTTAATTCTTTTATCCAAAAACCAAACAACTGCAAATCTCTCTTTTTTATACTTTCCTTCAGTAGCAATCAAACAACTAATCATAGCCAACAAAAATAGTCACATGAAAAGTAGGCAAATGCAGAAAGCTTCACAATGTTATTGGAAAGGATTTGGAGGTGCTGCCCATCTTGGCTTCCCACCAATAACAAGAACCTAATCTTCCTTGTTTATCCAAGTAATCCTTCTTAACAAGAAAGTTATTCAATTTTATTAGCCACCCTTCCTTGTTTACAGAACTCACGGCATCCTAACAAACACACCATAGAATTCATGTTAGCTAGTCTCTTGTTCAAATTTTAATCAATTTTGTTGAAAGAAAATAAGGCAAGAAAAAAAAAGGGTGAGAATTGTTGACTTGCAATGAGAGGCTAGTGTGCCAACCAGGCATGGCTAGAAGATCTTAGGCCGGGCCTGTGGATACTGGATCTGAGGTGGTCACCACCAAGAGGATCACCATTCTCTTCTTTCTTTCTTTTGAGTACAGTTTCTTCGCGGCAAACGAATTCTTTGAACTGGGCAACTGGTTTTCGTTTGACTATCAGCTCAAAAAGAGATAAGGATGGAATTGGTTGAAAACTTACAAATCCTCTTTGATTATAGATCTATATGTGAAGCAACAGCACACAGTGATAGATCAACAGGAGCAGCATAATCAATTTTTGAATTTATCAATCAGAGCAACCAAATGTCATAGATGTGCTTGTTCAAACAATAACGATAAATGTTGATGTTAAGGGTTATTTGGCATAAATTTTCAATGATAATTGTGGGTGAGTTTTCTGTTGGTGTGAGATGTTTTCTATGAAATGAAAAGTAGGCAAACTAGTTTGGTTCTATTTTTGGCAAGTTATAATCCAGAAGCAATTTTTGGTAGGTCCCATAGCAAACTTAACCCGCGGTTGTAAAATAACCAAACAAAATTTTACATGCTTTTCCTCAAACCTCACCCACAAACACAATACTTGTTATGGGATGGATTTGTGGGATTTGATTTGCTCTATTTTAGAAATTGTTTTCCATTATGACTAGATTGTATATAGGAAATAACTAGGCAATTGATACTTACCTTGTATAGCATTTAGGCGTTGAAATCATGTCATTATTGTGTAAATTTCTTTTATATAATGAATTTAAAACCCAATGAAATGGGCATTCAGTTCAATTTGATATGGTATCAGAGCCCCTACTTTGCTATACTTTTCTATGGTTTTAATCACCCGTGTGAATATTTTTTTCTTGTTCTTGGTATGTCGGCACTATCTGTGGTCACCAACTTTGTAGGATTCTTGTTTTGTGTGGTTGTCGATGTATTGTTGGTGGTCTTTGGTATTTCTCTGTGACAATCGATAGTCTCTGTGGTGGTGTTTGGCATTTTATGTGGCATCGGCTTCCTCTGTGGTAGTCGATCTACTCTATGGTGGTGTCCAACGGTGTTCCTATGGTAGTTAAGTGGTGTTCATCTCTCTCTGTAGTGTCTGTTGCTCTGTTTCTGGACTGCCAAAAGGACACTGGTTCTCTCTGTGGTCACTGGGAGGCTCTGTGGTGGTTGCAAGGTGGTGGCTGGGCTGTCGTGAGCACATCAGCTCTCTCAAAGGTGGTTGGACGACGTGTTTATTGTGCTCCCGGTGTTTTCTAAGCTCTCTCAATTTTTCTACTGATAAAATAATTCACCATTTTTGGGTTAATTATTGTTTCTCCATGAATGTTAAATTTGGGCCTTGGATTTAATTAACTTGGGCTTCAATAAACATAAGCCTAAGTCATCTGGGTCAGCAGCATTTCAAGGCCCTTTTATCTTGGTCTACTTTATTAGGCTGGTAAATTTAAATTGGTTAGCTTAAAATTTTAACTACTTGGGCATCATGTCTATGGAAAATGATATTATTCAATTTACTGGGAAGAATTTTTCTATGTGGGAATCCCAATTTAAAATGTTTTTGAAAGGGAAAGAATTATTGAATCTTATTGATAGTTTTATCCAAGTTCCCACTAATGAAAAGGAATTTGCCCAATAGGAGGTCCAGGTTGCTAAAGTGATTTATTGGCTATTAGGAACGATTAAGCCTCATCTTTGTTACCAATCTTCAGTATTTCACTACGGCTCAAGCTATGTGGGCCTATCTACACCGTATTTATCATCAAGATCACTGCACTTGGAAATTCCAATTCGAGTTGGAAATTAGCAGTTACATTCAAGGTAACTTGCCATCGAACAATTTTATTTTGGTTTATTAATGTTTCGAGCAAATACTCTACTATTGTCCATGTTAAGGTTCCCACCGCGGCCCTTGTGGCTCTTCAAGCGATTCAGGCTGAGAGTCAACGTGATCAATTTTGATGAAACTTCGCCCTGAATTTGAACATGTTCTAGCTAGTTTATTGAACTGTGATTCGGATCCTTCCTTGGATATCTATTTGGGAGATCTATTGTGTGAGGAACAATGATTATCCACTCAAATGGGTATGACTTCTGAGAAAGTTTTTTGAGGCTTTGAATGTAACCTATGTCGCACAAGGAAGAGGGACGCACAAGTTGCAATGTTTCAGTTGCAAGGAGCTTGGTCACATTGCTCACCAC
The DNA here is from genome assembly GCA_009078335.1 of Salix brachista. NCBI lineage: Eukaryota > Viridiplantae > Streptophyta > Magnoliopsida > Malpighiales > Salicaceae > Salix > Salix brachista. The sequence goes on from CM018586.1 coordinate 11,410,898, forward strand.
TGTCCAAAAAAAGTTTGTAACTACTTCAAGAAACTAGGCCATTTCATCAAAGATTGTCGCGAGAGGCCTTAGAATCACCAATCTCAAGCTTTTCAAGCTACTTTTCAGGCCTTCTATTGTCCCGCGCTTCCCACTATAAGCTTTGATTATGGTCCAACAAATGATTATGTCGGCTTTTACAGCTTTAGGCCTACAAGGTACAACTCCTACCTCTACTTCTTGGATTATTGATTCAAGTGCTTCTAATCATATGACTGATAGTCGGACGGTTTTCCATGATGTTCATGAATATGATGGCACGCAAACTATTCAAATTGTTGATGGAGGTACAATTTCTATTACTACTGTTGGCACTTTGAGTCCTTCATTTCAGAATATTTTTGTCTCTCCTAAATTATCTACCAATTTGATTTTTTATTGGACAATTGGTGGATAATAACTATGATGTTCATTTCTCTCATGGTGGTTATCTTGTGCAAAATCAGGTGTCGGGGATGGTGATTGTGAAGAGGCCTAATGTGGGATGTCTTTTTCCACTATAATTTTCTATTCCTAACATTGTTTATTTTGCTTGTATGGCTACTACCAATAACAGTGATGGCATAATAAATTAGGTCATCTTAATTCTGTTGTCTTCACTCATCTTTTGAAACATGGTTTTTGGGCAATAAAAATTCTTTTTCTGCGTCCTTTGATTGTGCTACTTGTCATCTTGGTAAAAGTAAAACTTTATCTTTTCTTGTGCATGGTAATCGTACTTCCACTTGTTTTGAGATTGTACATATTGATGTTTGGGGTGTCAGTCTTATTATTTCTAATGCCCAATATTTTTATTTTGTGACATTTATCTATGATTACAGTCGATTTACTTGAATCTATTTTCTTTGATCCAAAGCTGATGAGTTCTCTGATTTTCAAAGATTTGTTGTGCTTATTGAGACACAATTCAGTACTTGTATCAAAATCTTACACTCTGACACAGGGGGAATACATGTCTCATTCTTTTCAGAATTATTTGCAGCAAAAAGGGATTATTTCTCAATGTTCTTGCCCTTATACCCCTCAACAAAATGGAGTCGTTGAGCATAAGAATAGTCATCTCTTAGATGTTGTTCGTACTTTGCTAATTAAGACGTCTATAGCTTTTAAATTCTAGGTAAAAGCATTATCTATGGCTGTTTATTTCATTAATTGTTTGCCTTCAGTTACTCTAAACTATGACTCCCCCTATCTTCGATTATTTGGCATACCCCCTGAGTATAAATCCCTTCATACTTTTAGGTGTGTTTGTTTTGTCCATTTGCCACCCATTGAACATCACAAACTTGTTGTCTAGTCTGTTATGTGTGCTTTTATGTACTCAAAAAGGATTTTTTTGTTATGATACTCATGCAAACAAATTTCGGATCTCTTAGAATGTGATTTTCTTTGAAAATCAATATTTCTTTAAATCTCAAGTTATTTTCTTATCCTCTTATTGCTCCTCTGCCAGCTTTTGATGATGTCCCTTTTATCAAACAATTTAAACCAGGTATAGTGTATCAGAGACGTCTTTCTTCAGTGCCTCTTCTAGACACTTTCATCATCTGATTCTACACTTTCATTACCTCAGCGCTCTACCCGAGTTCCACATCCACCAGATAGGTATGTTTTTCTCATACCTCGCTTATTGTCATTCCCGATATTGTTTTTGTTCCTCACTCTTATACTCACGTCGCTACCCAAGCTTGTTGGCAGTAGGCCATCACACATGGGATATTGTGACTTGTCCCTCTGGTGTCAAACGTATTAGTTGTAAATGGGTATAGTCGATCAAGTTTAGGTCTAATGGCTCACTAGACCGATATAAGGCCCGTCTCGTGGCTCTTGGGAACCAACAAGAGTATAATATTGATTATGAAGAGACTTTGGCACTTGTTGCTAAAATGATTATTGTATGGACTATATTGGCACTTGTTATGTCATAGGGGTGGCCTCTCCGACAGATGGACATGAAGAATGCCTTTCTACAAGAAGATTTGAAGGAAGAAATTTATGTCTCCACCTCCTAGCATGTTTACTAACCTTCTTTAGAGGTTTGTCAAGTATGTTGATCTTTGTATGGATTGAAACAAGCTCTGCGTGCATGGTTTGATAAATTTTATTGTACTTCGCTTGCTTTTCACTTTATTCAAAGTCAATTTGATTTCTCTTTGTTTATTTACAGGACGTTTGCAGGAATTGTATTACTTCTAGTATATGTTGATGATATAGTGATTACACGTTCGGATACTAAGTTACTTAAGCACTTATAACAGTATCTTTGGACCTCTTTTAACATGAAAGATCTTGGTTCCTTGTAGTACTTTCTTGGTCTTGAGGTCTAGATTACTCTGACTGATACATTGTTATATCAGCACAAGTACACAGAGAAAGTAATTTCATTAGTTGTTCTCTAATTGGGTCATTATGTTCTTACTTCGTTGAAGGTCAATTTTAAGCTTCTTCGGGAGGAAAGTGAGCTTCTATTAGATTCATCCTTGTATCAACAACTAGTTGGGAGTTGAACTACTTAACGATTACTCGTCCTAACATTTCTTTTGTTGTACAGCACGTTAGTTAATTTATGCAGGCCCCTCGACACCTCAACCTTACCTTTGTTCACTACATTATCTGATATTTAAAGGGTATCTCTCCACGCAGGTTGTTCTTTCCTAAGGAATCTTCTTTATTATTTGAAGGATATAATAATGTTGCATGGGCCAATTGTGTAGATACTCATCACTCTGTTATTAGATGATGCATGTTTTTTGCAAAGCACTCATTTCTTGGAAGAGTAAAAAGCAAGATAGAGTTTCTAAGTCCTCCATAAAATCTAAATATCGTGTTATGTCTTCTGCCTGCTCTAAGTTCACATGGCTTCTTGGGTTATTGGGTGAACTTGGTTTTCATCAGCTTCATTCCACTCCTTTTCATGCTGATAATATCAGTGCTATTCAGATCACTGTTAATCTTGTCTTTCATGAGCGTACGAAACATATTGAAGTCGATTGTCATTCCATACGTGAATCCTTTAACAGACATGAGATTACACTTCCTCACATCTCCACCGAACTTCAAACTGCGGATATCTTCACTAAAACTCTCTCATGACACCGGCATCAATTTTTAGTTGATAAATTGATGCTTCTTGATTTTCTAGCATCAATTTGAGGAGGGATGTTACAGGATAGATTTGTGCAGTTTGATTTGCTTTATTTTAGGAATTGTTTTCTATAATGACTAGATTGTATATAGGAAATAATTAGGCAATTGATATTTACCTTGTATAGACACTGAATTTCAAGCCATTACTGTGTAAAATTCTTCTATATAATGAATTCAAAACCCAATGGGATGGGCATTCAGACCAATTTGATAATACCAAACGGCCACTTAATGGTCTTATTGTTGTTGGGTTATTTGAATTTGAGTTTGATGTGTAAATGAATGAGGTTCTTAATGTTGTCTCCTACCAACTCATGGGCTACCTTTGATTCTGAATTTGCATATCTTTATTGCATGCGAAAATAAGTTTATCTTATGTTATCTTAAAATTTAGAATGTTATCTTTTTCAATTATTCAAACAAATATGTATAGGAGTAACTAGTTTGATGGCCCGCACTTCGTTGTGGGCGGAGCAAATAAATTTTATAACTATTCAGATTAAAATATAATATTTCTACATGTAAAGTTTGATATAATGAAACAGATCAAAATACCCTGTCATAACAACAGTAACATCGAAGTGCTAACTTCTAAAATTATCATCACTATTACTGTCAAAACAACAATAATTATTAAACTACCTCGGGAAAAAAAAGGCAAGTAATAACAAAAACTAAAATTATTATTATTATTATTAATATTAATATTATTATTGCGTTAATAACAAAAAAAACAAAATTAAATCAAAGACTAAAAGAAGTCTAAAACATTAACAAAAGAGCAAATAAAATAAATGATAAAACAAAAAAAATTATTACCTTAAAAAAATCATTTCACTTGAAAATAATAAAAATTATCAAATTATACCGAGAAAAAAAACATCATCATTATTATTATTATTATGAAAGAATAAATAAATACATGAAAGACTAAAAAAATCATAAAAACTTCAGCAAAAGGTCAAACAAAAAAATAAAATAAAAATTATTAAGTTATTACCGTCAAAACAGTAAAATTATCAAATTATCATGAAAAAAAACCTAAAAAACATCAACAAAGGAGTAAGCTAGAAAAACAATTAAATTATTATTATTATTATTTTGTGTTAATAATGAAAGGGGAAAAAAATGAAAGACTAAAAAAATCCTAAAAACTTCAACAAAACATCAAACAAAAAAATAACATGAAAATAAAAATTATCATTGTTATAACTGTTAAAAGAAAAAAAATTATCAAATTATCCCGAGAGGAAAAAAAAAACCTAAAAAAACATTAACAAAAGAGTAAGTAAGAAAAAAACATTAAATTATTATTATTATTATTATTATTATTATTATTATTATTATTATTATTATTATTATTATGTTAATAATGAAAAAAATAAAATAAATAGAAGACTAAAAAAAGCATAAAAACTTTAACAAAAGATCAAACAAAAAAGTAAAATAAAAATTATAAAAAAAGTCATTTGATGTAAAAATAAAAATAAAAAAACAAATAAAAAGCTAAAGGAAAGAACAAATGGAGAGAGAAAAAAAACACAAATATCAATTTCCAAATGATCATAGATATAAAATAAAATTTAAGAACTAATTTTTTTTGGAAAAAAATACCACCCCAACAAATAAGAAAACAACAAAAATTAAAAATCAAAGTGGAGCACACTTATATATACATGGACAAAAGTAGGGATTATTCTAGAAATAAAAAGAAATATAGGGATTAAAATAAAAAATTAAAAGTATAAGGGCTGAAATGAATATTAAATATAAAGGGATTACAATCTAAAATTAAAAGTATAAGGGCTGAAATAAAAATAAAATATATTATCAATTTTAATCAAAGGACAAAATTGAAGAAATTGAAACTATTGTACCTAATAAATTCATCTTTTTCAATCCAATCCAGAAATTAAAAGAAGGAGGACCGAATTGAAACATGGACACTGAATTAAATCCCATCGGAGGACCCAATCGAACTAAATCAAAACTTAAATACCAAAAATGAGAACCAAAAACAAAATTGAAAGTGAAGGGACTGAAGTGCAAAAGGTGAAAATAAAGGGGACTCTCCTGCACTTCTACGTGCAGGAGAGAGAGAGAGATGTGGTCAGCAGCTTTAACCGACCGCCGCCGCGTCCACATACATTTTTAGGCGCAATGCTCCGTCACGGGAGAACACGCGGAGGAGCATCGAGAGAGACTCCGAAATCTCGTCTCCGGACACTGTACGACTCCGCACGCGCCACCTAAAGAGGGCGTGGGGCGGAACACCGGCGGGCGCGTGCCCAGCACGCACTGACAGCCGGGAAAAGAAATAATAAAAAAGTAGGTAAATTACAGTCCTACCCCTGTTCCCAAAGGCACTGTTTTTGTCTTATTAGGGGTTAAAATCGTATTTAGTCAATTTCGAAAAATAATAAAATAAGAAGAAGACCGGCGGGGCGGACCGAAATCGGTCCGGTCAGAGGTGCGCAATGACCACGGAGCCCCCCGGTCTGGCGGCTTTTTTTGTTTTCAGGGGGCTTTTTTGTTAAATCACTGTTCAAAAAAAAAAAATAGGCAGACAAACTCACACGACGCACGGCCGAAAAATGACAAGTCCACAGTTAATATCTGAGCTCTTTTAGTATATTGTATAATATGCAAAAAGTTATGATTGTTTTAGTTTTTAAGTTTTCTACATGTCAGATTTTGTTTCCAACAGGTCAAAAACACGTGTTAGATTTTATTTATCTAGTAATATATCATGATCTCAACTATGTCATTTTAGCTCTATGTATAGACTTCAAGGGTTATTCTCGAGCTTATAATGGTTATTTAAGCCATGTATTATGTATCTTTTGAAGAATTTGAATTGAAAAGCCTTGGAATTTGCTTTTAGACATTCTATTCAATTTCGGTATCACCATTTGAGTGACTTATTCTTGTCCCCTAACTTTCCATCTCTAAACTACTGCAGCTTTAGACTAAAAGGTTATTTGCATTTATATCTTTATACCCTAAGAATTGGCAACCATTTGTGTAAGAAAACCGTTCTTCCCTATATAAACTCCCATCTCGGTATCAAATGCAAGCCTTGATTTTCTAATAAATCTAGGGATTTTTTGTTTTAGTTCAATTTCTGCTACTTAGACAGCTCTTCAATTGCCAATCAAAATGGGATGGTAGGGGAAAAGATGGAGACAAAATAACCCTACTATAAACTAATTCGGTACCATTCATTTTAATATATATTAGACCCATAATTCAATAATTCAGCATTTATCTCTAGCCAGATATGTTTACAGGTTTTAGCATGGTTCGATTGTACACCATTTTTTCCATCCACAACACAGCAGTTTTAGCATGGTTTGAGCATTGCACCTTGATAAGTTTTCACATCATTTTCCTACTGAGCAGGAATCTCTTATAGTTTTGAGTTTTGGTCCTGCTGAGAAAGTTGCTCCCGCAAAACCCTTCTCATGACCTTGTTTGTAGCAGTCCTTGGAAGAGAAGAAAGGGGCACAACATGCGAAACCTGCACATTTCAGAACGATGAACACAAGTCAATTCCATGTGCTTGATTTTGGAAGTTAAGAGAGACATGCCAAGCAGAAATTATTATTAATTACCCTGAACAGAGGATTTAGTTTCTTTTGCACTGCTGAATTGAAAGAAATCCTCAACTTATCCAAGTCAACAGTAGAATCATCTGAATCCTTGAATACAACGGCAATTACCAGTTGCTCAGGCCCACCTTGAGGTGGTGGCACCCCAATGGCAGCTGTCTCCAGGACATTGCTATCAACAGCATTACAGATGCGTTCAATCTCAACAGAGCTAACCTGCAGAAAACAGAATCATTTTATTGAAGAAAAAAAATCAGAAACAGAACAAATGAATGTAAGGATCATAATGTATAATTGATAAACACAGTAATTCTTCAAATCAGTCTGTAAACATCCAAATCAACTTCAATCGTAGTTTCATACACAACCCTTGTTGGGCACGAAGGAAAACCATGTCTTGAGGAAAATAAAATAAAAAACAGCAGAGGCTATACTACTTGGATGAACAAAAGGGTCCCTTTTTCAGCAATATTAGGTTCATCCTAACAACAATTTTAACCCCTGCCACTCTGAAATGAATTTGTTCATCAACCAGCCATGTCCTGCTTGACTCACTGCTAAGGTAAATGATACTACTGAATTGCTACTTAGTCTGGGACAAAAATTAAGCAATTCAAATATGATTGTCTTGACTGGAAAACTGTTTTTTTATGCTCAAACTTGCAATCTCGAGGCTTGCATCTGACTCGGGAGATAAAACTCAGTCAGTATACTAGTAATACTTCAGAACGGAATAGCTGGCCATGAAAAACAGATGAAAGAAATGAAGTTAAACTATCCAAGGAATGATTTCTTAGAACAGATGACTTATGAATCAAAGGAAAGTTAGGGGACAGGTTAATATGACGAATAGGAGATGAGAGATTAGCTTGTTTTATGTGCCTGGTAAACACACAATTGCTTTACAAATACTTTATTCAATCAAAAGAGTAAATGCACACCTTGATACCCCCAAGATTCATTGTATCATCTGCACGGCCATGTGCATGATAATAGCCTCTAGAAGTACGCTCAAAAACATCCCCATGCCTTCGAAGAACCTGCATTAATGAAATCAAAAGCCCACAATTCAAGTGGCTGCAACACCAAATTAGTAGAGAGATACAGAGGAGCACTTACTTTACCATTCCAAAGGGGCATTCCTTTAAAATACACATTGTAATGGTCAGCATTCAGCAGTGTGCTTGAAGCTCCAAACATGAGAGGCCCAAGTGCCAGTTCACCCATCCCTGGAACATTTTGCGGCTGTGCTTGAAGAAACATGAACAATAAGTTGTGAAATTGTTCATTGGAATATCAGAAAACTCCAACAAGTAGTGAATTTATAAGTTCATTAGAACCTTTTTGTCAAAACACAGATGAGCCAGATATCATGCTTGTCAGAGGTTCTTCTTTGTAATCAAGAAAGAAAAAGAGATTTTCAAAGTCTTTGCAAACTTTCTTAAGCATGACACGACACAAATTTATAAGTGCCCTGGTTAGGAAGGATTCCAAACCACAAGAATCAGCTAAAAGATTCTGTAATTTCATAATAACAGCATATGCTTAGTAGGAAAACAATCAATGCTCTTCATTAGGGTACAACTAGATAATGATCTGAAAAGATATGCATAACCACTCATGGATAGTATTTTTGATTTGCACAGATTTCAAAATTTGAGTACAAAACGGAACTTCATATACTGCTCTTGTTATAATTGTTAAGGACTAATATTTTCTAAAATTAATGTAAGGTGCAGTAATGCTCACTATAGGATGACCATCGTCACCAAGAATAAACAAACTGCATCCCATTGCTGGTGTGCTAAAAGCAGCCAGTGATTGAGGCTGCAACAAGGACCCGGAAATGAATCCGCCACCAATCTCGGTGCCACCGCAATATTCAATAATAGGTTTGTACTGAGCTTGTCCCATCAACCATAGGTATTCATCTACACTTGATGCTTCACCAGTGGAGGCAAAGCAACTACCATAATTGACAATACCATAATGAATATATCTTGAATCAGTAACATGGAAAAAAAACCCACAATATACAATCATCAATCAAACAGGAAAACACAAATAAACCCTTGCATATCTACTGCACTTTACAGAGTGAGAGCAAACAGAACTGAAGTAACAGTCTAGACCTTACACTTACCGAATAGCAGACCAATCATAGCCCGATGTAGAGTTTGCACTTTTCCATGACCGGACTATACTTGGTATCACACCAAGCATCGTTACTCTAGCATCCTGGCAAATTGTAGGAGAAGTGTATGAGCTTCAAATATCTTAAATTCTTGAAATATATTATACAGAATATCTTAACCATTATTACTTTTCAAATCGCATGTCTTTCAAAACATTCTCAAGAAAATTGTGTCAGAAAATAAAATTCGCTTGTAAGGAAATCTTGTCTTTGTCAAACCATTTAACAATTGACTAATGTAATCAGCACATGAAAGTAGCAAAAATGCATAATTGCTTTTCACACTAATGTCTTCCCATCCACACTTTCCACCACTGCATTACATATTGTTTCCGAGCTTAACTAAAGAGAGAAGTTTATTGGAAAACCAATCTGTTTTTTGTGTCAACTAAATATAAATTCACATTGCTTCCTAAATCTAATCAATGTAATCCACATCATGATTATGAATTACAGGAGGATCTATTTTAAGAGGAAACTTATAACAAAACAAGGTCCAGATGAAGAAACCAGAGGGTGTAAGAGTAACTTGAATTACATCAACAATATCTTATGGTAGAACATAATCAAGGAAGAAATTTTACAATGTTAATCACTGTTTGGTTACTCTTTTAACATGTCATGGAATGAAATGATGATTGGAATTATAATGCTCATCAAATTACAAGTCATAATGGTGATTACATGCAGGTAGTGTAATGACAGTTGCAATTTAAAAAAAAATAAACTAAAACAATTATTAAACCATTATTAAAAACAATTATAATCACATTTCTCAAACAATTTCTTGAAAAATAAAAATAAAATCGATTATGCCACCCCTCTTTAGAGTGTTATCACATTAAAAAAAATGTTATTATTGTTCAAAATATTTAAAGGCGGTAAGTTCAAGAAAAGATCAGCTTTAATTTCATTTTCTAACTGATTATATCAATAAATACTCTCGTCACAATAACATTGAATTTTAGAAACCAAAGCAAGGAGAGGAACGATTATGTTCTTCATTACATTACAATACAACATACCAAACATGATGTAGGTGTAATTTTTAATAAACTGTTTTAGATTTAGGCTTGGTTGTTGATGTTGTCTCTCTTTCTTCACATTAATGAGAAACGGAAGTTCAGTTAATATATGAACAAAAGTGAGTTCACAAGGAAAAAGTGAAGTTCAACCACAGGTCAGAAAATTTACAATAGTTATACACAGGATGACAATAGCTTACAATTGATGGAGAGACTCATTAGAAGTTATTAAAGGAATTAAATTGAACATCAATTGCAGAGATGACATAGAATTGAATTTTCCAAAAAAAACAAGAAAGAGGACTGCAAATAGTATAGGAGTTATGATGATCTGGACAATTAACTCACAATATAACACTACATTTTGGAACAGGGAGTTAAACTGCAACAGAGGCACTGAGAAATATTAAATAGACAAATGGGAAAGGAATTCTTACCTGTACAAACTTGGCAAAGCCAGGACCAAGAGGGGATCCATTATATAAAGCAATGGACGCCCCATTTAATAATGAAGCATATACTAGCCAAGGACCCATCATCCACCCAAGGTTAGTTGGCCAAGCAACAATATCACCCTTGCGGATATCCATGTGGCACCATGCATCAGCAGCAGCTTTGAAAGGAGTCATATGGGTCCATGGAATTGCCTTTGGCTCCCCTACATGAGCAAATGGCCCCATTCACACTTGTCACTAAGAATTTGAAACCTTTCCTCAGTGTTAATGTCAGTTCTGAAACCTCTAGAATAGAATACAGTTTATCTAAATAGTTCATGGTTAGGATTAGTTCTGATGTATCTCTTATTGATTTATGAAATCAAAGGTTATTGGTACACAGCAGTGATTAAATCATATCCAGAACTTCAAAAAATTTGATGGAAACAAGTTACCAAAGATCTTGTCAAGTCAAAGAATGGCACCAGCTTATGATTTGGTTTCTGCAGTTAGATTACAGCGAATTTGTGTTATTTTCTTTGCTTGGAATCATGAACCACAATTTTAAGTTCTTAAGGCTGCTATGGTGAGTGCTAACAACTGTGCCAAATTGGAGTCATTATGTAGAACATGCTAAAACCACAAAAGAGCATAATATCACAAAGCTATTGTAGGTCAATATCCTCTTCATGATAGATGTTATATGGATGACATTTGATCCATGTGATTCATGAAGTTGGTATGCAAATACTTGCATACAAATCAGAGCCTGAACATTTACATTTTCTTCTGGCATGAAAAACCAGAATTCCATTAAAATATTGAAGCTTCTTCAAGTGATGATGAAGAAATTGTTTACACAATAATAGGCTTCTTGAAATCAACTACGAAAACTAAACTAAGCATTAAAAAACAGGAGCAGCATCAAGTAACCACCTGTCATTCCTCATTTCCAGAGAAGTCATGGTTGAAGTCCACTTTACAACATTAATCTTACTTGATTACTCCAAAAATATCAAATGCCTTGTCTTTTGCACTTACATGACATTTTACAACTTTTAGTGATTTAAAAAGAGTTTTTAAAAAGATTTGCAATTTATATCATTATTATATAACTAAGGACACAAAAAATAATTCTCAACTAGCTCAAAGAAATACCATTTTGAATGTGAACAATAAAATAAAGAGCCAGAAAGCTAAATGAGCCTGAATACCAGCAAGTTACCTGTAGTTCCAGATGAGAAAAGGATATTTGAAAATGCTTCTACTGGTTGTTCAACGGCTGCAAATTCATCTCCTCTGCATTTTTTATGTTATAGGTGAGCATGTATAGAAACAATAGTTTCAAACTAAAGAAATTGCTTATCAGGAAGCTCTTCGATAAATTCCTATTTGATAGTTTACTAAAGAATTGACAAAGGTGAAACAGAAAGCAGTTGATATGCTAATGTCAACATTAAGTTGCTCCAGCAAGAAAAGAGAAAAACAAGATCATTTTTTCTTCATTTCTCCGAAATGCATATGATTTAATCTCAAAAAGACATTCTTAAAGTTACAATCAACCAAACAGCCTTGAGTTTGCACAAATAATCCATTTTTTTCTAAAAAGCTGCTTACAAAGAAACTCCTTCAACACTCAGGAGAAGTGAAACTATTCAATGCAAGTAGCAACTCACAAGCATATATAACCTAAGAAAATAATGCCAAGTTAAAAACAATGATCTTGACATATGATGAATTACTTCTCCATCAAACTAGGAGTAATTTCATATCAAACAAGATGAGAACGAACACCACGGGATTCAGCAAAACATGAAAACTCAAGAAAATATTTCACAAATATTTTAAATTCTTGGTTGGAGAGCAATGCATCCATGCACTCATTACCTTTCTGTCACAAAGTCCCAAAATATCACATTTTAATTGCTTATGTGAAACAAATATCATGCCCTATCCAAATTATGAGCAAGAGCAACCATAACGTGTACACCATGCATTTAATCAATGTGAAGCTTAAAAACAAGCTAAAGTTAATTCCTATTTTAAAGTTGAAAATCTAGAATAAAGGGAAAAACAAAAACATAACAAATCATACCTTAAACCTGTTGCTTTTTCAATGAAATCATGCCAGGAAATGTCACCATCACGCAAGTTCATGCTGAAGCTACAGCCTTTGGTAGGAATGACAATTGCCATGGGTGCTTGAGCATGCACAACTCGACTGTAGAATTGAAGTTATACGGCAAGTTGAACATTCACACAGAAATGCATGAGCCTGAATTTTTTACTATATGAGTAAAGAGTAAAGAGATTTCACCTGTACAATGGAATTCTTTTATCACCACGAATTATAAGATCCTGAGGAAAAGGGCTTTGACGAATGAGAAGAAAGTCAAGGACCAAATGCTTACATGAGGAATGGATATCAATCATAACATTATTGGAAGAAAATAAAAATGAATAAGTCAGAGCAGATCACCTCAGAGATGTTTATTAAGCTAAGAGTTCTGATACTTACACATATTGAGATGAAGCCTTTTCATTTTCACCTTCCAAATCTCCAAAGCACAAACTTTCCATAAACTTACTTAGTAGTATAGCACAGTATCTAGTGAAGATAAAAGAGGGCGAGCTCAAACACTTTTTGATAGATTGAACAATAAATAACCCAGGGAAGAGATCATCACAAGCCTTTTATCACTTATTCTTCCATCTTAAATATATCACTCAACCCAAAAAAATGAACCCTCCACCATTTTACAAACATGTATGATCAGTACTAACATAGAAATAGCCCCTATTGAGTTCATTTATATTGAGAACCAATAAGATAGCATCATATTGCAAGACTAGAGATCAATAGATCCTCAGAAGTTTAACACCTTAGTGACCAACTTAGAGCTTATGAATTTTTATTTAATAATAGATGTGTGAAACCTGAAAGAAATTCCATAGAGCGAGGAGCTTTTGTGAGTTAAGGATCTTCATGGTATCCTATGTAATTGTTTTTTTGTCGCCTTGACGACTAATAAAATGGTTAACCAGAGTCATTTAGGGTAAGCTTCTACACAGGTTGTCCTGACATTTGCTGCAAACCAGAGTGCATTAAGCATATCTTAAGGAACTTAAATATCCTATAATGCTACGCTTCTCACAAAGAGGTGGAAAAGGAATAGTCTAAACCAGAGCAGCTTTCAATGGTAGATTTAAATTACCATTGGAAGATATCATGCTCACAGCAAAAACAATGTGGGGGGGGGGGGGGGGGGGGGAATTGTTAAATGAGATACAGTGCTTAAAGATACCTGGAGCAAAATCTATCACTGACTCAAGACTAAAGTAATCATACAAAGATGAAGTTGGGGTTTGCAGAGAACTCGTTTTAGTGAAATGCATTAGACAAGGAAACATAGACTTAAAAATCCACTAGGTTACTCAGCTTGAGAAAATTCAAGCAGCACAAACATATCAATGTAGAATGTGAATGTTTTTTATTCCTATGGGAGGAAATAAGTTATTACCTGAGTAAATATGGCTTTCGCTTCTGAGATTTTAAGCCTTGTTGATATCTCAGGTGGAGCAAAGCTATCAGCAATAGATACAACTACATGTCCTGCCAGAACAATAGCAAGGTAGATAGCCACAGACTCCATATTCATTGGCATATCAATTGCAATTGCAGATCCTCTGTCCAAACCCAGAGCATTGAGTGCATGTGCAACTAACCTGCAATTTGTAGTGCAGGGAAAAATTTGCTTCAGAGTTGATGAAAGGGGAGGGGGTGGGGTATACGAGAAGAATATCAATCAACGAATTTTGAAGAAGTCAAGATAAGCCCCAGCTGATTATCTCTTACCTTCATGATATCTAGCTCATCAGAAAGAACTAAGCTGCAGTAAATTATTTCCAATAAAATATTACAGTGGTTGTATATGACGAAAGATTATGATACTCCTAGTAGTACAACTCACATCGACTAAGTCTTAAACCCAACTAAAAATAATGCAGCACAGGAATCTTTTTTTGTCGTTTCAACTATATCAAGAACAAGAAATACAAAACTTTATATAAAGAGGTATAATTATAGAACAAGTAAGACAATGTTGAAAACACATTAGAAGATTGACAAAGTTATTCCAGAACCTAATTCAAAGCATGTCATTGCAAGGTGTGATATAATTACACAATATTGCAATATCTTTTTTTTAAAGAAGGCCATTTCCATTTTCCACCATGAAGTTATGCATCCAAATTATGGCAATGAAAAATTTTAGCCAACACATAAAACAACTTGTAATAAACAAAACTTGTACATGAAAACCAGCATACCAAACCTCTGAACGCAATTCCTCAAGTGTCATGCTGCTTACAGGCATATCATCATTTCCTTCATCACGCCATCTTATAACAACATCATCCAAAGTTCTCTTACAATTCACGGTCAAACAAGTTTTTGCAGGATTTACGTATGCTCCAGGAAGCCATTGACCACCTGGTCTAGATGTATTCTCACTTAAAATACAATGGGGAGGAACTGAGAATGATATACTCATTTCATCAAGTACAGTTTTCCAGTACACCTGACCAGCAAAGACACAGGAAACCACACCAAAAATTGACTCACGGTTCAAGTTTGACAAAATAGAGGGGGGGAGTCATAAAGATGCACCGACAAATTCATGCACAAATACTACCTCAGAATTGGATACTGAAAATTCTTGAAAGTGAGAGAAACTTGATATGGGATCCTTATATGTAGAACCCAAGAGCTCTTTTCCACGCCTCTCTAAGAACTGGCCCACATTCGTCAGCATTGCAGCCTCCCTGTCCAGGTAACAACATTCAAACTAACGGGCATGCATTACAAAATAAAAATAGGATAAAAGGAGCAGAGCGTGTCTTCAAGACAAGCTCGGGTGATATATTTAATCCGACATGTCATATTTCAGTTGTTCTCTCTCTCCTTGCAGAATTTCAAGAACTACCTCTATAGTTTAAGGTTAGCTTCTGTATGAATTTTGCATGTTCATTTTTACTTTTGACTTGCAATGAAATTTTAAATTTAATATATACAAGTTGAATTTCCTTAACTTTTAACTAATGTATTATTATAACTTATACCGCATTGCTTCCTTTAAAAAAAAAGTTGCTTTCAAGTCATTTTTATCAAACATATTTCTAAACTAAATTCATTTCAACTCATTGTTGTCCTAGCTTGTTTTTATAGAAAACATCCTTTTAAATTATGACTAAAATATGTATATAAAAAAATTGCCAAACTGATCCTAAATGAATCTAATAATTGTTTTCTTCAATTTAGTGATACTAAAACAAAAATGGAATTGATAGAGTGGTAAAATTCTTACGGGTCGGGTGACCATGCAGGCGGGTCGGTGCCAAAGTCCCTGAAGCAGCCATAATACATCATCTGATGGAAGGAGAAAGGAAGAAGAGGATGAAGTAGGCGTTTGGAGAGAAGAGTCCACGTTTGAGGAGAGGAAGGACCATGAGTGTTGATGATTTCAGAGACATCTTTGTAGAGTTTGAGTGCGATTGATGCAGGAATCCCAAGAGCTTCGATGTCTGATACAGAGATGGAGTCTAAAGCTTTGTGGTGTAGAGAAGCCATCTTTTTGCAGAGATTAATAATCTGAAAGAAAAAAGGAATGAGGGGTGGGGGGGATAGCTGTTAGGGGGTGTGAGTTGTGAGTGAGACATCAATCCTTCCTCCTCGTTTATTTTCTTTTTTTTTAAGCTAGCTCGTAATTTCATTTTTAGCAACGGAGAATAGATAGGTTAAATATATTTGGTGTAAAAATATATTATTTGAGTTCTAATATTTAATTTGAATTTATTTAATTAATAAATAAATTGAATATATATTTTTTAAAAATAAAAACTCATTTATTTTCCAAAAGTCCCTTTAAAAAAAGCTAGATAAATATTTTGAAAAACATTTGTTTTAATATTAAATATTATCTTTTACTAGTATTATTTTAGAGATTGAGTTTAATTCTTAATACTTAAAAAGATTAAAAAGATAAAATTTCATTAAAATTTCCAAGTTTAAGTTCAATTTAGACGGTTCCAATGTAGTTAATAGGTGATTATAGAGTTTCTTTAAAAAAAACAAGAAAATTTTAGTACTAGATCATTGATTTGAATGGGCTTAGTTAATTTAATAATATAATTATCAAAGTATATGTATCAATATTACAAAAAGATAGCTTTGAATATTATTAAATTGTCTAAATAGTCTTATTTGATAGAATTGATATGATAGCTTACATAAAATGAAAAATGAAACAAACTTAAAGGTCAATTACCAACAAAGTAAACATTGAAGGACAACCTCCAAAAATAAAATAAAATAAATGGCAAAAACAAACATGAGAAAAATTAACACACCAAACTCATAACTCGATCATAAGATCGGAGCAAGTTTGGATAGAAGAAACTACATAAAACAATAGAGGTCAAGTAAATTAAACTACATAAATAGTTTGGGAAAAAAATCATTAGAAAAACAAAAAATTACAAATCAAGAATTAAAATAAAAATCCCTGTGATTTTATTTGTTTTTCCTGTGAATATTTTTTTATATAATAATATAATTAATTAGAAAAATATTTGTAAAACACGCAAGCATTCTATTATTCTTTTCCTTTCTAAGGAATTTGAGCTAAAATTATCAAAACATGTTTTTATATTTTTATTATTTTTATAAGAACTTGCTTTTATGATTCTAATAAGTTGTTATTTGGAAAGCAATTAATATTTTTTATAAAAATATTAATTTAATAAGATGAATGGATTTTAATTATAGAATTACCTTTTACACGTATTTCAAGTCATTAAAGCTCTTAGTTTTTATGGAGTAAACAGCATGGTTTAGAAAGCTACATTTTAGATGATATACTAATTAAGGAAATGAAAAATTATGCTCAAACACAATGGTGTCATTAGAATTAGAATTTCTACTCTTCTTACTATAAAATATTATTCCCATATAATTAGATATAAGAAATTAGAGTTTCTTGTAACACGAGATTGAATATTTTAATTTATATTTGTCGCTTAACTTGCCGAAACTAACAACTCTTTTGGTGTTTATTTACCTGTTTTTTTCAAGTTTTAATCTTTTCATTTAACAATTATAGCTTTTTTATGCTAAAAAATACTTTAACACATTTTATTTTATTTTTCATTCGAAAAAAAATTAATCTTGCCCATATCAATGGGAGTCAACTAACTAGTAAATTCTAAAAAACACATAATATATGTATTTTCTCACCACAATTCAAATTTAAATTTTTAATTGTTCTCAATTCTCAAAATAATTATAATACAGAATTCACAATAGATTACCATCAACAACTGAAAAACATAATAAATAAATAAAAACTCAAAGCAAATTGATTTAGTCTAAGAGATTTTTTTTTAATTTTACATCTTACCAAAAAACTATTTGTAATTGATTTAAGTAAAACTAATTTACAAAATATTTATTTAAAAAAATTGTAATTCAAAGTTTTTAGTTGAGAGAAACTAATTTTAATATATTAACACTGATTAATATTTTGCATTTGCAGTGAAATTCAATAAAATCAATGATAGTAACTCTCACAGTGCCCGCAATTTTCAAATGGCTCGAGGCAATTTTAATCAATTTTGCATTTGCCTAAGTATTAGTCTACTAGATGCTCTGACTTTGAATTCACTTTTGAGAAAAAAATTATTTTATTTTAAATTAGTTTATGGTGTTTTCAAATAATTGATATAAGAAATATTTTTTAAGAAAATAATATTTTAATAAAAAAAACATTTAAAAAAATAATATAGCCACCTCCATCTCCTTGGTGCAGAGCATCAACAAAAGCGTACAAGTGGCAATTTATTTAAGAAAAAAAAAAAAAAAAAACACAACTGCTGCACCAGATCCGCCGGCACATGAAATGATTACATTGAAAAAATTGTGATTCGCCAAAGGAATATTCTTACAACTGGCACCTAATAAACAAAACCTGTAACGAAACAGGTCTTATCAGACAGATGAGCCAATTATTAAATCAACTCAGCCCTTCTCTGTAGAAAATTGAACTAATTTGTAAGCTGAACCGTCCATCATCCCCGTCATGAATCCATGGGGAAATTCAATAAAATGGGGTGGGGGCAAATAAGGAGAAGAAAAGAAGTGAATGGCAAATCTTGGGAAAACTCCAACCACTTGGTACAGTTTGCAGTAATATTGAAAAATCAAGACTTGGACCACGACATTCATCTACCACCTCTTCCCAAACAATCCTTATTTCAAGTTGAAACCAATTACCTAAGCCATATGTAAACATCATTACGAAATGAGACTGCAATTATTCTCCCCATTTATTACAAAATATGACGGGGAACCTGATGCAGTTAGGGATTTCAGCATGGGGTAAATTTATAATTTCATAAGTTTTTTTCAAAGAGAAACAATTTGCAGTCATTTAGGAAGCAGTGAGTGTCTTCCAAGGAAAATTTATATTTCTTATTTAGGTATCTCTTTCCTAGTCAAAACAGGATTTCCTGTTCAAGAATCAAACTCTAATTAGGATTAGGAATAACTTCATCATTATGTGCACTTGTGTTTTTAGATTTCAGTACGAGTGAACTTCTGTTGAATAAGTGCAGCCTTTGCTTGCTTAAATATTGAGGAAGTGTGATGCTTCAATCAAGAAGTGATTACTTGAATCTAATAGTGTGAGGCTAGTAGCTTTCTACCCTGTTTTCTTTCTGTGGTCTAATCCCAGACCTGTGTTTTCATAAGTCCCTACAAGGACCACATTCTACAGCCCTAGCCCTAATTACAGCCAATTTCATAAAGTTCCCCTAGACTTGTCCTGCTTAAGAACCCCAATGTATCTCTACACATTCAACGAAGTATACAAGACCACATCATATTTCTCAAGAACGAAATCAATGGCCTATATTAAGAGATTGAACAGCCTCCATTTTTTTAATGAGACATTAGCATCCAACCTCCTACATTCCTATTGCAAGGTCTCTCTGGCAAGCAAGGGCCAGAATATAGCTTAGAAGATGATCAATCAAAGAAGTACGCAGCATGTGGAGAAATTGGCCACGAAGAGGGAAAATCAGATAATCAATTATCAAAGCGGAAGACATGGTACCCTGTCAGGAAGAAACCTAGGCATGGGAACTGCAGTGACATATCTCCGAAGACAAGATTTGTGAGCATTTGCAGATGCATCCGAGGATGAGCTCCCGTTCCCATCAGTATGACCCCGTCCATGGAACTTGGCAAAGCGATTGATAACAGAAAACCTCTCTAGATCTTGGCATTCCACTCTCAGGTCTGAAACTGATGCTCTTTTGTCCAATCTGCATCATCAGCAGGCAAATAAAACCAATGAGTATATCTCTGTACCAAATACGTTTTATCTTTGGACTTGTGATGCTAAGGATGATGCAAGCAAGCAAACTCTATATCCGCATGATCAAGTTCCAGCATATTCAATTGTTCTCATAGCAACGTGTGTACCTCTCTCTTGGAAACTCGTTTCTAGGCATAACATTCTAGACTTATTGAGCAAATCATTTCAGTTTTTTTTATTATTTATACATGGTTCCTATGCCATTCTTCTCATTACAACGCCAGTATTCTTATTGCAGAGAAATGTAAAAATACTAGAAGTTTTACAATTTGTGAAACAACTATAATGTTTGAATTCAAGAATCCAATAAGTACACATATAGAGGAAGGATATGTTAAAACACATTGGACATCAAGATTAAAACTAAAATATCAAAGACAGGCAAAGATGAGAATAAGTTAGCAAGCAATCAAATATCACCACCAAAGAAACCAAAGTCTACCTCATCAAATCATTCTCCAGCTTCATCGTCCTACTGATAAGGTCTTCTATGACCTTTGAGAAGTATTGATCCCTATTCTTCTCCGATGTTTTTATCTTCTCGGGCAGGCTGGGAGGGGAAAAAAGATATTTTTTTACGTTATCATATGGATTTAATGATATTTCCAACTTAAAAAGATCAATCTTACTTCCAGCAAAAAGCATGCTTAGAAAACCAAATGGCCTGTACCTAATTATGGACCGCAAAAGTAGGTCCTTGAGTGAGATTTTAGAGGCAGCTCAATTCTTCAGCATTTTGCATGAAGTGGCTGCTCTTAAAACTCAAGCCGCACCTTTATGGTTGCAAGCCCAAGACATTTATCATGGTAGTAAATAAATGCTCCTATGAGAATGCTAGAAAACTCTTAGATAATAATAAAAGTGATTCTTACAGGTCTCCACTGTTAGAAGGCACAGGAGCATCACTTCCAGCACAAGAGAGTGAGCTGCATGCATCTCCTAGTGTTGATCTGGCAACAAAGAATGCAGCACTCTCATGATGTAAAATAGCATCTGCAGAAAGAATTGATGCCAGAGGAGGGTGGAGAAGCATCTGCATAAGCTGTGTAGTCAATATAAGCCTTCTCTTTGATCTATGGAATTGCAGTCCATCTACCATTTCATCGTCATCTTCCACCTGTTATCAGAAATGAATACATTTGCACATGAGGAAATTGTAAAACACCTAAGAGGAGAAAAATATAACAGATGAATATAGCTGGTAAGCTGCTGTAGCTATGAGCACACCTTCTCAGTCAATCTATTTGCTGCCAGAGCCCAGACCTCTTCTGCTGCACTGCAAACAACAAATTCTACATGTCATAATCACCAGGGAAAATAAAAATAAAATGAATGAAACAATCAACCCTGCAAATAACATCAAAGAAAAATAGTAATGAATTTATGCACTGAAAAATATGATAACCCCAACATGAATAACTAAAATACGTGTAAGTTTCATTAATAAAGATAGACAGGGAACTTATAGTTTATGCCAGTCACCTGTGATTCTGAAGCCTTTGAGGACCCAGTGTCACTTCCTTGTGCAATGGTACAAGCTTGAATATGGCACTTCTGCGCTTCTTTGGTCTCATGATCACCAAACTCACATCAGCAGAATCAGGCTTCAATGACTGAGGGGTGGAGAAATTCTCAAAAGCGATTGATGGAGTGATTGAACTTTTTTGAATAATACCAAATTGACTAGGAGCAAAAACATTTCCTTGCTCAAGCGAATTATGAGCTCGTGATCTATCAGAAGGTCTTCCAGATGTGGAGGGCAGTTCTAAAGGCTTCATAGAGACAGCTTTTCGTGCATCATTCATCAGTAATATCTGTCCATTTTTGAAGGTTTCATAATGATCAAGCCAGGATGGAGCCATCTGGTTACTCATTTGAGAATGCTCATCATTGACAGAAACTGTAGTATCGCTATGAGAATGCTCAAAATGCTGAAAATCATTCCGACCAAATGCATGCATATCATTAGAAAGTGCATTTATGTCGTGATTATCAACTGTTTTTTCTGAAAAGCTTGGCATCTTGGTGTGATTCGCTGGTGCATCTCTGACCGTATTATTGTGTCCATAAAACTGCTGACCTCCCTGAGCGGCAACCAAATCAGCATCCACAGAACCATCAAGACTTTTAAATCTTTTCAAACTTCTATTAACATGTTCTACCTCCGCATTTTTCATTCCCTGCATTTGATGCAGCAGGGAATAATTTTGATACAAAATATTATTGGGTTTCAAAGATCGGCCAAAAGCTTCAATCTGTTTCTTAGTATTGGTTAGGTTTGGAGCAGGTGTTTCAGTAAGATGATTCATAACAGATTCTTTCTCATGTGAAGCACTCATTGTCTTCTGGGCTCGATCATTCTCAGGTAGAACTTGTTGCAAGTGGTCTTCATTTGCTTGTTGCTCTTTCCCAACAAAACCATGGGAATTCATGGAACATTCACCAGATTCAGCTAGACTGCTCCCTCCATTTTGCATAATTTCATCATCCAGCTTCTGTGGCTGAGAGAAAGTTATGCCTGAACTGCTATGTGATTGAAGATTGGGTTTAAACATATTGGATCCAGTCTGAAACAGCTGAGTGCCAAATGGATGTAAATGAGTTGGAACATTGGTCCACATAGTAGGTGGCATTTTTGAAGAAAATACATCTTGTGATGAAACATATCGCTGAGGGGCTGATGAAGCTTCCAGCACTGGGAATTGTTGGGAAGAATCTCGTGCATGGTTTTGGTGGTCATCACTTGGCTGGGGCATCTCAGTAGAAGAGGCAAAATCATTATGTGAAGTATGCCTGGATGTGTCAGGAACCAATGGCCCTGCTGATTGATTTGTTTGACCTCTCTCAAAAGACTCTTCTGTATGTTTTGATTGAGATGAAAATTTATCAAAAGAATCATCAACAGATTCACAGGCTGTTGCTCGTCCTCCTGTATCAGGCATTTGCTGATTTGGAGGATGACTTTTTGAATAAGGAAAACCAGGGGGAGGGGCAGTAGAAAACTTTCCTTGGGCACTATTGCCAGCGTGTATTAAGGTGCCAGAAGTAGTATTCCTCAAATGTCCATGAGATGTATCACGTGAAGGAGCTAAAGACTGAACAGAGGATGTAGGAGCCAGCAATGCATGTCCCTTCTCCCCTGTATTTGAAATAAATTGAGTTGAATTTAGAGAACCAGTTGCTAGTGAGGGGCCGCGGGAAGAAAAGGCATGCTCTGGAGTTAGCAACTGCTGGGATGGAAGAACTAGAGGAATGACCTGCGGGTTTCCAATTGCAGATTTTGCATGTTCCAAATCAGCAACTGAATTAGTCTTCCATATGCCAGCACTGCCACCCATTACCTCAAACATAGGACCTTTTTTATCAACATTATGAGAATCTTGGAATGTGTTTTCATTTCCATGGTTTTTGAAAGCAACAGCGGTTCTATGCATAGCAGAACCCATAAAATTCCAGCCACTTGGACTATTTAATGGTTGCCCATTGGAGCTATATGATGGCATGCCCTGTTGATTTGCCCAAGAACCTGGAATACTTTTAGCATTTGATCCTACATCAGAAGAATGGGTAGCTTTTCCATAAAAATTACTGCCCTCGACAGCTTCTTTTTGCATGGGGCTCCTATCAGACCACTTGGTTCCATCTTCCGGAAACTGCTGAATATGTGTATGAGGAGAAACAGACTGCAACCTCTCCATGCGTTCATGTGAAGTGTTGACTCCAGATTGCTGAACCCCTGGTAAATTATGATAGTTCATACCTGTACTGGTATCATGAGACAAAGGGAAGGATTGAGAGTTCAAGTAAGATGAAGACTGCAAGCTATTACCATCCCAATTTGACTGATGCTTGCTACTCGCATTCACAGAGGGAGCCTGCGGATTATCAGCTGGAGGTTCACTATTTATAAAAGTCAGACCACTCCACTTTTCTTGTAGCCCTGTGTCGCCACTAGAAGTTTCTGCTACAGCAGATTGCATAAGAGCACTCCAACTCCCACTTTGCACAGAAGGCAATGAGCATAACAAGTCTGTATCATCCAACATATTGCAACCTCCAGAACCCCGGTTGGCACCCCTGCCAAAGGTATCCCACATATTATCATCTGAACCAAATAAGATCTTAGCCTCAGTTGGATCTAGGGTAGCCACATCCTGGGAAGGAGCAACCTGTATCGCTGTTTGCTCTTGTGATGTTTCTGATAGACCACCCGGGTCTTGCCCAGTGCAAATTTCTTGCAGTGGCCCATTGCTTTGCTGGGGATACGCTAGCTGCATGTTTTCCAAATTAAATCCAGTATTTATACCCTGAGCATCAGAAGAAGCAATCATATTTTCCCCCTGATGTCCCAGCCTAGAAACCAAAGATCCATCCTGCACACTAACCTGCTTTGGAAATCCAGTATATTGATTGCTTGTTAAGGAATCATTGGTGCTTGATATCTGCTGCATTGACGGCTTATCCATTTGGACAGGACGATACTGGCTTGGAGTGACTCTTGCTCCAGGGATAGGGAGACCATAAAGAGATTGGTCAACCGGCTGAGGTACCATACCCATCAAGCGTGGTGTTCCTTCGCCATGCTCAGGGGAAAACACATGACCTCTAAAGGATCCTTGCATAACTGGTGGCGCACCAGGCTGCGGCCAGCTTGTATTAGCTTCCGTGAACTCAGGTTGCCATGAATAATTAGATGTTTCGTGAACAGGAATGCCATTGATCAAAGCCTGTGAGGGATTGGCAGATGCCTGCTTTGCAAAAGCAGAAACTTGATTCATTGAATTCAGCTTCCTTGCTTCTTGTTGCTTCTGAAGTTGTTGCTGCCTCTGCATTTCTTGCATTTGCTTAAGCATAAACTGTTGCTGTAATAGCTGCATGTCACTAATCCCAGACTGCTGTCTTGGCAAAGATTGCAGCATGCCAGGATGCTGGCCACTAATTTGCTGCTGACCTCCGAAAAAGTCATAATTCACTGGAGACTCATTAAAGTCCATTTTGACTGAATTTTTCTTGCGAATTCAGGACCAAACATTCAAATCCAAAGAAGAAAGCAAATACATTTATAAAAGAATACATAAGCCAGTGAAAATGAACACGCGCGCACACACAAGGCCTTTCCTTCTCTTTCAATCAACAACCTGATGTAACCTAAAATCTCACATTTATAAGCTAACTCGCAAAAGATCAAGAAACACCAACCTCAAAAAATCCCAAGATAGTCTCTTTTTAGCACAGAACAGCGAAACAAGTAGCAACACACTTGTCCATTCCTATAGCACCAACACCTAAGCTTAGAATTTAAGAGACAAAAAGTTAGGTTTTCCAGAGAGACTCACGGTTTCACTTTGACGCCTCAATTTGAGCTCCAACTGAAACGATCCTCTATACAATTGGAATTGTTTAATTTAGGGTTTGGAGTCGAGTGAGAGATGGAGATGTCAGGTTTGGCGTGTCCCGAGCAGAGGGGCTGAAAAGTAAAAGGGAAAGGAAGAGCTCTTTTTTTGTAGAGGTAAACAGGAGAGCATGTTGGAATGTGGCTGAGAGCAGAGGGGAAGTTTAGTGCCGCGCTATTAAAAATCGCCACGTGGCAAATAATAATAATAATAATCAAGCAGAGCCCACGTTACTGCTTCGCCAAATTTCGTTTCATGGACTGCCATCATCCATTTATCTTGACCGGTCATTTCACGAAGATTTGGGTATTTGAAGATTATTGTATTTTAACTTTTATAATTAAATATAAAATACTTGTTAGTATCTTTATTGTCGAGATTGATTTAAAAGTATTTTTATTTAAATAATATTTTTTATTTTTTAAAAAAATATTTTTAACATCAACACATAAAAATAATATCAAAAAAATAATTTAAAATAAAAATAAATTTATTTATTTTTTCAGCTTTTAAAATGCAATAAATATTTTAATATTAATTACTTAGTTTTTGAAAGAGAAATTCGTTTTTTTTTATATAAAATCAGCTTTCAAATATATGAGAATTGGTGTATTTAAAATAAAAGCTACTTTTTTCATTTTAAAAAACTAAAATTTTAAATCACAAAAATACCAACATTGCATATTTTACCTTAAAATAAAATAAAATGATGTTTTGATTATGTTTAAGGCCAAAAGGTTCACACCTTTTTTGAAATTTAAATCATTTGGGAATCATTCCTTCAGCTTTTCAATTTCGATGAGCCTCTCTCCAACTATTTTCAATTTAGTGTTTGTCTGGAGTATAGTTGCGGTTATTTTTGAAAATATTTTTTGTTCAAAAATACATTAAAATTATATTTTTTTTATTTTTTTTAATTATTTTTGACATCAACACATCAAAATAATCTAAAATCACCAAATTTTATTAATTTAAACTTAAAAATAAAAATAAAAACTTTTCAAAAATTTTAGAAAGCGCTTTTGAAAAGCACTTCCCAGCACTAATATCGGGTTCTTTTTTTAGGTTTCATCTATTCGATGCTACAAGTCGCTTCCTCACCAACTAAAGTCGTACCAATATTTATGAATGATTTGTTTTTTTTTCCTTTCAAAGGTCATTTCTTCCCTTCTTAAAATGTTCTTTGACTACCCATGAGGTCTCGGCAGAGCGGTTAGGCGCGCTCCTGCCACTGCCGAGGTTGGGGGTTCGACCCTCTTCCTCGTCAGTAAAGAACCTCATGGGGAGACCTTGCCACCCCGGTCGAGGGATTAGTCTGGGCCGAAGGCCTAAGATACCCTGGTTTGACCAAAAAAAAAATGTTATTTGACTGCTAGCTTCTTCTTCCACCGTTTTGGCATTGTATTTAAAATATTATTTTTTTATATTTTTAAACTATTTTTAAATAATTTTATTTTTCTTTTTAAATGTATTTTAAAAAACAATCTTAAATGTTTACATAGTATAAAAAAGGTACAGATTGTTACTAGTATATTTTGTTTTATCAAATTTTATTATGTTAAAAATAAAACTACTAAGAAAAAATATGATTGTTTTAATTGATACAAAACATTAACCCAACAAAATAACACCAAATGCACGAAAAGAAAAAATAGTCAAACTATAATAAACAAACTAAGAATATTATGAATATTTTAATTTAATGCATGTTGAGAACCAATCAACGTAGATAGAGTCGGTTCACATTAAAATCAAATCTTGAAAATGAATAAATAAAATCAAAATCCTTTCTAAGAGGTCCTAACCAAACCACACCGAGTTTTATTTTTCTCTTCTTCTTACAAACCCTAAAGTGCTTCCATGTTCAAGTTAATAATGTTTTTACCACTCAGACGGACGAAGGGTTTGGACCCTCAATCTTTTGAAAGTATGACAAAATTTACCATAATCATTTTTTAATATATATATATATATATTAAAAAAGAAGTTCGACCACGTCATTTAAACATTGTAGCAGTAGACTCAACTTATTATGGATTGTAATAGTGTAATTATTGTTTTGCTTTTCAGTGCATTGAAATTTAACTCTTGGTATCAGGAGTATTTTTAACTTTTTCTAGGGCCCGGTTGACATTATCTAATTGTTGAAGGTTGTTTTTGTCTTTTCTATATTTTTTGCACAGCAAAACTATTAATTTACCCCCGGAAGCAGACAACAAAATGAAGAAGGGGTAAGGGTATTTTTGGTTCTACTCATTGACCGTGAACGATAAATTCACTTCTTTACCATTAGATGGGACAAACAACAGCGTGCCAACAGTGTATGGAGGCTGAGGAAACTACCCGATCGTTGTATCTCCTGGTGTGCCGCCATGTTCTATTCCACATGGTGGTGCATGTGTTGATCGAAGGTTTGTTTTGCTGCTTTTGTATTTTTCTTTCTCTCTCCTGCAGCGTCAAAATATATTTCGGTACCTAATCTCTTATTTTGGTTTTTTTCCCCTAATTGCTTCTAAAGAAATTTTGATTTTTTGCTTAATTTTTTTTATTTGCAGGTTTTGATTTGTTTCAATTTTATCCTCCAATTGAAACTGATTATATATATTTTTTATTTTTATTTTGACCCTTATTATTTTGATTGTTTTTTTTTCCTTTTAAATTCAATTTATTTTTCCAGTCTCAAGGTTTGAATTTGTTATAGTTTTGTCATCTAATTGAAAGTGCTTATATATTTTATTTTTCATTTCAGACCTTATTTTTTTTATTTTTAGTTTGATATTAATTTTTAAAAAAAATTCGATCCTTCTTGGACAGTCTTTATTATTTGTCCATACTTATGCGTCTATGCTTTGAAATTTAGTTTTTGATTTCTGTCATTTTCTTTTTTTTGTTTGGTTTTTTCTCTAAATTTTAATTTATATTGGCGATTAATTTAAAATAATATTTCTTATGTTTTCTCTTAGTTCTTCTTTGCTCTCCTGTTACTTTTATTTATTCTTTAGATTAGATAAAAAAAATTATTCTCATAATATTTATTTTGATTTTGTTTTTTGCTCTTTTGTGAAGGTTTTTGTTTTTTTATTCTTCAAGATGATTTCATAGTTTTATTTTTTATACAATAAAAATGATAATTTTAGCAATTATTTTTTAATTTGTTTAATTATTCAAGCTGTTTGCTTTTTTTCCATGTTTATATGTATATGCTCTTAGTTTTAGTTTTAGTTTTTTATTATTTTCTCTTTTTTTGAGGTTGTGTTTCTATTCAATTAGTCCTTAAATATTAATTTGTATTGGTGATCATTTGAAAATTGATATTTTTTCCCCTTCATTCTTTTTTTTTATTTGTTCTTTAAGTCAAATTTTCTAAGCTAATAATATTTATTTTTGTTTTATCATTTATTTATTTATTTGCTCTTTTGTTAAATTTTTTAGGTTTTTTTATTCTTTGGGGTAATTTTGTTATATCCATTATTTACATAATAATAATAATAATAATAATAATAATAATAATAATAATAATAATAATAATAATAATAATAATAATAATAATAATAATAATAATTTTAGTTTGTTTGTTTCTTGCTTGCTTTTTTGTTAAAGTTTTTGATTTTTTTTATTCCCAAGGGTAATTTAATAATTTTTATTGTTTTAACAATAATAGTAATAATCATTTTAGATGTTATAATCATGGTAATAATAGTGATATTATTAATCATAATGATAATAGCAATAGTAATTTATTGTAATGGTTATAGTTCTTACAGTGTTAATAATTATGGCTTTTGAT
Organism: Salix brachista; assembly: GCA_009078335.1. NCBI lineage: Eukaryota > Viridiplantae > Streptophyta > Magnoliopsida > Malpighiales > Salicaceae > Salix > Salix brachista. The sequence goes on from CM018586.1 coordinate 11,439,962, forward strand.
GATAATAATAATAATAATAATAATAATAATAATAATAATAATAATAATAATAATAATAATAATAATAATAACTCATAAAATAATATGAAGAATATCAATAATGACAAAAAAAAATTAAAATAATGATAATAATACTAATTATAACTTAAATCATATTAATAAAAAACAACTGTGTTAATTATCGTAATAATTATTGTCGTAATAATGACAACGATAATAACAATAATCATGGTGGCAGCAATAAATTGCCAATAATAATTAGAATATTGATTATTTACAATAATGGTTATTATAACAGCAATAATAATTGTGATAATTTAACTATTGCAATAATAATCGACATAATTCATTACTCGATGTTGTATTTGTTGAAAATTGACTTTTACTGCTATCCTATATATGATATTTTAGATCTAATATCATGAAAACAAAAAATTAAATGAAATCACACGTAAACAAAATGGGTGGGAGAACTGGGGCAAATGATCTATAATGAAAAAAATATACGAGTCACTTGCCTTGCGCTTCACCGCGGCCAAAACCAAAATTTTTAACATGGAAACAAATGTTAAGGGTGTTATATATTTTTTATGATGCTATATATCTGAGCGAAATAATCAATTTGGGCATAATTTTTATGAGGTAATGTCAAAAAAACTAATTATAGGACAATTTTTTGTGTTTAATGATAATGTTAAATAATATAATTTTAAGGAAATAAGGTAAAAATTTAAAAACAATATTGAATTATAGGGTTTTTAAGGAGTACAACATTGAATGAAAAGTTATATTTCATATGATTTCTTGTATTGTTATGAGGGTAGTCATCTCTTGTTAAAACAAATCTTTATGATTTGTTAAGAGAGTAGTCACCTTTCAACTAGAATTATTTGATTTGTTTATTTATTTTTAATGATAGTCGCCTCTCAATAAGACTATATTTTATCTGATTTGTTTATTTTGCTATAAGAGTGGTATCATATAAACAAGACTAATTTATTTGATTTGTTTTGACCATAGTCACCTTTGGATGAGACTTTGTTTTCTTATTTTATTGTGAAGGTAGTCTCCTATAAATGAGACCATGTTTTATTTATTTTGTTTTAAGGGTAGTAGCTCTGAATGAGACTATTTGATTTGATTTGTTTTTAGGGTAGTCACCTTAGACTATGTTTTATTTCAGGATAGTTATCTCTTGATGAAATTATATATTTGAGGTTATTAACTAGGTAAGCTTAATAAAAATAAAGAAATTAGAGATGAAGAAAGAGAAAACATGAAATAGACAATTGCAACGGTAATACCTAGCAAACAAAGCCTAAAAAACAAAACAAAACAAAAAATGTCTTTAAATCCCCAAAACTATCAGCAATCGCTTTCCTCGCCTATTACTACAATTGGGGATTGTGACTAATACAGAAATACCCCCCTGGCACCACCACCCATTTACTGCTCTTCGTTTCCACACCGATAACTTTACCAAAGGATGACGTGTGCCGATGGCAAAGCTCTGACGTGACTCCAAAAGCAAAAGCTCACTCGTCTCTCTCTTTTCCTCTTCCCCTCAATGTGGATGTCAATCGAAGACAAAATGGTCCATGTTGTTTTGTCACGAAAATGTCATTGGCTTTAGTTTATTTTATAACAATCATAATTTGTAATTACAAACGTGCAGGCACACCAATTTGTTTAACCACAAAACCAACTTCTCCAAGATAATGGCTCTCTATAATATAAGATTCTTTTTTCCATGTGCTGCTATAGAAGATAACCAACTTCATTATTAATTCACTTGCATGCTGATATCCTTTCATGATTCACTTGCATAGTGACTGCATGGCAGTGAAATTAAAAATTAAATTTAAACATGCTGTTCCCACAACAGAAAAGATGTATTTTATCGAAATGGGAGGAATGAACAAACTTGAATAGATCATAGATGTCAAGAAGATGGAGGATGAAGAGGATGTGGCATGGCTTAGTGTTTGAGAGAGATTAGGTCTTTCTTATGTCTAATAGTTATGTGGTCAGATAAATTAGTGTTTAAGCAATTTGCCTAGGTTTCAGTGGTTCCGATCAGGTTTCAGGTCCTAAAACTAAACTCCTCCTGTTGAGGTGAGGAGCCATTCTTCAGAGCTCACCAAGGAACAGTGTAGTTAGATTGCATCTCTCCTTGATTTGATTAAACCATTAAGAAGTTCAGAAAGACTAGATGGATAGTAGGTGGCCATCAAAATCGAAATTGCAAATCAAAGAGATTGTTAAAGTGATTAAACACATTGCTTTGATTACAGAAAACAAAACAACGCTGCTCAAACAAATCAGAATACTAGGTGGTCATGATACAGAAATTGCAAACCCAGGAAAAAGATAAGAAATCCAATAATGTCTGGAACATTTAGCTACTCTTTAAATCCATTTGCCAAATTTGACTACAACCGATTATAGTGATTTTCCAATAAAAAAACGACCATCCTACTGCCACCATTCCTCTTAGTCTTTGATTGAAAGAATCTCACTCTCAACTTTGTGAGCCAGGTCGAGCTGGACCCAGGTAATTTGTAACCAATCCCATGATTGCAAACCTGGTTTTCAAACATGTTAGAAACCAGTAAGTAAAATCAAAAAGGAAAATCAAATCCATTCAGAATCATATTCAGTGTCTTGTACTGCTGGATCTATGCTAACAGAACAAGGTTATCGTATAAACACACAAACACACATATGTATAGAAAAGGAGAGGACTTGAAAACTCATTGAACCCCGTCACATCTAGTTTAATTCTATTTTCTGACAACATAGCTTCTAAATAGCTGTTGATAGAGTGAAAATCCAATAATAGTACTTTGTAATAAATCACCAGTCTCTTAAACAGCTGTACCATTGCAGGTATCCAATTCTTCAACATTCACACATGAGAACCCTTGTTTTCTTAACTTACTAAAGAAAATCACCAGGAAGCTCAAAATCAGGTTTACCTCCCTTGAACCACATTATGCTCCTTCAAAGTGTTCAATTATGGAAAAGTGCAAGCATGATAAGAAACAATCAAAATAGAGTACATGATGAAGCAAAGTAGTGTTAAACAGGATCCCAGAAATACATTCTGATTAACTCTGATTATAATCGACGACAACTACTTCATCCTAATGAAACTTGAAGACCCTCTTCCAGAGGATAAACATGGTATGCTTGTTATTTTCTTGCATTTATGGGCTAAGATGGGGATGCTCGGAGCATCTAATCTAAGAGAACCATAAGGTTATTTCATTTTAAAATTGAAAATTTTAGGTCAGAACATCCACTTATATGCATCCAGGTAGTTAATAATATATGCTCAAACATAAAAGATCATGACTTTATTTAAAATAGCTCGATTGCAGTTGAGCAATAGTTGCCGTACTCCAAAACTTAAGAAAAAATGTAGTCAGAGTACAAGTATTGAATTGAAAATCAATTTGGAGAAAATTTAACCCACTTTACACAAACCAAGTCACCGTATTAAAACTTCTCCTATTTTAACTCAGATTATAAATGAAACAATAAAAGTAAAGGCACACGATGAGACAAAAGAACAGTGACATAACAACCTTGCAAAATTCTACTTATCATCTTCCAGAAAAAGAAATATATCATCGTTAGTCATAAAGGATAATAGAAATATTCTGAATGCACCTGCATCCCCGTTATAAAACATCTCCCACTACTATCCATCTACTAAGAACATACTTAAAAAAAACTTGGATGGTGTTTACTTTCAGAAAATAGTTTATTTTTGTTTCCATCTCTAGTTTTCATATTTATCTGAAAAGATCTCTCCATGTTAAATTAAGAAAACATGTTTAGTAAAATACAAATTCACAGAAAAACAAAACAAACAAACAAGGACTTTGTTTGACTTAAATTGAAAAAAAAAAGTCCATAAATTATTACATGTACCAAGACCATTATTTTAATAGTGGAGAATTTTAAAAACAACTTTTTAATGTTTTCCAATTTTATAGAGAAAATATTTTCATTTTCAATTAGTTGATACATATTCTTTAGTTTCTGTTCCCTACAATTTTTTTCTAGAAAACTAAAAACTTTTCACAAGCAAACCGAACCTTGGACACTCCACTTAGAATCACATTAATGCCACATGGCCACAGCCATTAATCTACTTACACCAAAGCCCTTTCTCTCCAAAAGAAAAATAATTATTTAATCAGTTCATGAGCCTTCTCGAAGTCTAGTATAAAAAACACGAGTTTTCTTACACAAAAAACAATTGCATTCAAAACAACAAAGTTCTGGTTTCCCGATCCAACATGTCCAGTTCAAACTTCTATGAGCACTAGCTGACTAAGCTCAGGAGCAACAGCATCTAAGATATCCCATTTCCCTTTGATGTCCTTGAATTCAAGCAACACCAAAGGAAACTAAAGGTTAAAACTGTTAAGTCTTGACAGAACAGTGCTTACAGCCATACAGTGACACCAATCTATGATTGGTAACCTTGCAAAAATCTTGCCAGAATAATCCCCTTATCCCTTTTCACCTTGGGTAGTTCCATAGGTTGACAATATGAGAATCAACAAGGGCAATTAGCCTTGTGCAAGAGCTCCATGTAAAACCCAGTATTTATCACTAGTTAAGCTTTGATAACCAACCATGGATCCAAATTTGGGTTCTAACATAAATTGAGATTCAGACCCAACAAATATGTTTGGAGTTTCTCTAGTGAGATACATTGATTGATGGCAAAGAGAAAGCTTCTCTTACTCCAGATTCTGTGATCCAAGGACTTCAACACTGTTTTTGAACTTTGGACTTGACAAATTGAGACAACCAAGGCAGAACTTAAAGCTACAAAGCATATCTAGAAATTAAGAGAATCAAATCAGATGACTTGCATTGCTTTTACAGAAACACACCAGCTTGTCTTGACCACTTCATGATAAAAATAGGAGGAATGTGTTCCTTTTTCTGAAAAATATCATTGCCTGACTTGTAGACAAACCCATGACCTTTAAATAGGCTTACTTCCTTGCCCCCTAAATTTTGGAAAGTATATGATAATGACACTGTGACCAGCATTGAATGACCTTCATATGCTATATATTAGTCTTGCTCGATCTTTAAATCTATCTATCTATAAACAGTAGAAGTAAAAAAAATCTAGGAAAATCACATAATCTGAACAAGAGGATAAAATCAAGGGTGAACTCACATGGATGCCATGGAAATCTGCTTAAGATCATTTTCCATATTCTTCATGTTTGAAAGCGATTGGGCACAGAATATGAGAGCAAGCCACGAGCACAGCTTGTACTGCCACCCAGTCAGTACCAAACATCAATCAACTTGTTAGTACTAGTTTCGATTATTAGATTAGATTAAAAATGTGCTGAATAAATAATTGAATTTAATTAATTACCCTAAACATGACGCCTGCCACGCCGAGGATAACCGCAATGAAACCTGAGTAATCAACGGGTAGATCCTGCGGTGAAACCATCGGTGCAACAAACGGTTTCGCGGCCGATGGCTGCCGTGGATCGTTCGCCGTCGCCGTGCTGTTGTGTGATGACATCTGTCTCTTTCTCGATCTAGAGAAACAAGTTGATTACTGTGTTTAGATTTGTGTCGACGGTCGGGTGATGAAGTAATTGAATTACAGCCACATCATCGGATGGTCTCTTCAGATTTAATGTGTTTCTTGAGAGTGTTTCCTATTTCGGCGTAATTCATCTACCGATGCCCAGCACAGGTCAGGCTACTGAAAACCCGGTTTTTTTGCAAAACGGCATAGTTTTAAAGAGAAGAATTTTCCCCAAAAGTTTAGGTTAATCTGGATGGACTCATCCACCACATGATCCGGCCTTTGGCTAAAAAACACCCGGTCAGAAATTGTGATTTTTTATATGATTTTCAAAGAATTTTATTTTTTTGAAAAGATACATTTTTTTTATATTATGATCATAGTTGTATGAACAAAAAAAATGATTTGGGGCTGACTTGAAAAAGAGTTTGCGTCACCAATTAATTTGAATTAATTTTTTTTTTTATCAAAAAACATATTTTTAATTTAAAAAAATATAGTCTAATTGAATTTAAATTAAGTTTGGTATGATCAATCACATGTTAACTAGTCATATCAATTATGATCCAAGTAGTAGTTTTGTTAGACTAACACATCAACTAAATATTATATAACCGGTAAACATGAGACTTGGCACAGGTGAAGTTTCAGGTGAAGTTTAAATAATGTTGTGTCTTCTATACTAGTTGTGTTTATGATTTTACCTTGTGTAAGTAAGATTTTAGTTTGAAAAACTCAATATTTATGGGATGGTATCTTGATTTGTTATCATGTATACATGCTTTTTAGTAGATCTATTTACTAAATAGAAGATTTACATTTCTTTTCTTAAAATTAAGTACACAAAACACATTCATAAATAGCTCGATACAAATTTCACACATTTAGTCTCTATTTTTTTTTCTTTTGCGAAAGCTTGCATAGTTTGAATAATTGTCTCGTCATTGAAACTTAGACGCTATATTATCATGCTATTTTCTTACTGGTACATTAGACTAAGTACTCGTTTGGTATTGAGGTTCTACCCGTGTTTCCTCCAAACACAGGTAGTTCAGTGTTTGGTAAAGGATGTACTACAGTTTTTTAAACTATGAGACCCACTAAAAAACAAGGTCAAGCCTCATTTTTAGAGAAGTAGCTTGGCACGCACCACAATCTCTCTCTCACTGGCACTGGTCTCTCTCTCACTGGCTTGAAACCATTCCAGGGTAAAATTGAATCAATTAGCTTATAAGTTGTGCTCCTAACACAGAAAACAGGGTAGTAGTGTACACATCCTCACGGACATTGACAACAACAAAAACACCGTGCACGAGAATCACCACGAGGATGCTTCCCTTCCATGCCATAAGCTCCGCCGTGACCTCCTCAGCATCAACAGTAAGCCTCGGTATAAGCGGCAACGACAACAACAACAACCTTCCAACTCTTCTTTTGGCCACTATTTCTAACGCCACCACCACAGGAAGAACCATTGAGCCTCTCATCATCGTCAACCGACCGTTCACGCCGCTGCACTGTTCATGTTTTAAAAAGATATGAATAGTGCAGTGCACCATTTCACTCAACAAATTTAGGTATTGGATTGGGGCTGGACCTACTCTAAGCCCAGCCCAAGTCCAATAGAGTTGGGCTTTTTGACTCAACTTGGTTGGGCTAGCCCATGTAGTTGGGTCAGGTCCAGTCTTTTTTTTATATAAAAAAATGTATTTTAAAAAAATAAAAAAAAATATAGATAGAGATTAGTCCAGCAGTTCGAGCATTGAAGTCGAAATGACACGAAACTCAACTAGTTAATGCATTTCAGCGAATCTAGCATGAGTCAATAGCTTCGTTGTTGATACATACCCTTTTTTGGTCGAATTTTGTCGTTTAGGCCTCGAAATCATCATTTTTGCTATTTTAAGAAAGTTTTATTTTTGCCACAACTCTTGATTTCCAGGTCCGAATCAACTTCCATCAATTTCAACTTGCTCAGGATTTCCAGTAGTTTTAATTTCCATAATTATCTCAATTTTGCTATTTTTGGTAATTTTAATAATTAGTCTCGTTTTCTTATTCAACAAGGATTAGGGCTAGGGTTTTTGCTTTAAATTTGGTTGTAAGCCTTCTAGCTGAGGCACTGAATTATTGAATAAAATTGCAAACTTTCTTGAGAGTTTCTCTCGAATCTGTAAATCCCAGAATATTATATGGAATATTGATATTGGTCATATTCTTTTGTGTTTTTTGCTGCGTCAAACTGGATTTGGCCTTGAAATTTTATCTCTACTACTGGGTCACAAAAGTTGTTACTGATGATATTGTTACCAGATGTTGCTCCTCAATCAAATAGCAAGCGATCACAGAGGCATTCACGTATCGATTTAGTTCATGATGAAATTGCAAGTAGTTTGATGGGAGAATAAAAACAAATATCTAATTTACTTGAATTATTAATTACATTTTATTATTATGATTATTAATCTATAATATTTAAAAAACAATATATATATATATCTATGTGTGTGTGTGCGCGCGAGAGAGAGAGAGAATGTGTCCTTTAAAGTAATTTCACAAGTTGATAACAATATAAAAAACATGGTACCCAAACACACAAAATTACTTTTCATTAACCTCAAACTCAACCACAGTTTTAACCAAACACTTCAATTTCAATTATGAACCGCAACTAAAAATACTTTTCATGAAACTGTTTTTTTTAAATCCAAACCACAAAAATAAACCGCAATACCAAACACACTTGAATCCTAACAAAATTTAACAGGAGCAGCATCAGCATATAAAAAGGACAGGACATTAACCACAAAGGACTCCCATCATAGGCTTTAGATTGAATCCTAATTTAGCTCGCAAAAATGACAATCCCAAGTACTAATCCTCGGATCATTAATTTAGCTTGTAATGTGTCGAGAGAATCATATCAAAATTACAATTTGCTAGACTCCAGTTTCTTCTCAATTGGGATAACGATTTACACCGACAAATTGCTACATCGATTGTAAATGAACAAAATCAAACTAGTTTATAAGGCCACAAAACAATCTGACTATTTACCTCGTCCGAACTTCAAATGTAAAAAATATTTCAATATAAACTTATTAACTAGGTATGCTTAACAAGAATAAATAAATAAATAAATAAATAAAACACGTCAAGTTAACCTATCAAATCTATGACTCTGAATTAGAGTCTATTAATTAAAATTAATATTTTCCTTATTATTATTTAATATAAATACAAGTTAATTTATCATCAATTCAATATTAAAAGATAAATAAATAAAAACTCGTGCTATATATAAAAAATTAACATAGCCATATGCCCAAACAGCCCAAAGCGCCAACAAAAACAATAGTCATGCCTATTCATAGAACTCAAGCAAGTGGGTTTGAGGCAAACCGCCCACTTGAACCTATAATTTTTCTTTTTAATGGTCATTTTAAAATACACACACATGAAAGATGACCTGTTAACTACATAATGCGAAAAACACTGCCTATTAAACACGCCAACCACTCAAACTACAGCACAATATCAGTATCCAAACAATATAAATTAACTTGTTTCACTGCAAATAAAATAAACTTACTATGATAACTCGTTTTCTTTTTTACAAGCAGTGAGCCTACTATAATATCAGAGCTACTGAAAATGAAGGTAAGACTAAACCCAAATGCCATATATCCAGCAAGGGTAATTTTTACGTAAATTGAAGCAGAAACCTTGTTAGAATTTCTTTAAAAGAGAATAGAAGAACAATAATAGGTCTGAAAACCAAACCAGGTTTGGTCCTTGCAGTTAGAGAATGACCAGGCTTATAAGAGATTCATACAATTGGAAATTAAGTTTTGAAAGGTAAAAATAAAAGAAAAGCCTGCCACCACACCAGATCCGTTCTTTTTACTCGAGAAATTAGTAAATTCAAAAAATCACTATTCATATAATTGGCACTTTGGAAGAACAGCAATGAGAATGCCCATTAAGCAGGCATGGCCCTTCTATAGAGAGCAATTCCTAGGCAATTCTTTCAGGAGCGAGGCCCTCATTAATGTTGCACTCCTCATCCCTCAATTTTTTCTCTCACCCTTTTGTTGATTTAGCATGGCAGTGAAGTAGGTGATTACATTTTGAACGCACAACCAAATTCCTTGGCATGCAAGATTTTATTACTGTTCACTATATGTTTTGCTCGTCACACATTAAAGAAACCAAATCTCAGAATAAAATTTGAGAAGCATTTTTCACTACTGTGGGGTATTAAAAAATTTCAGATGTTCTTTCGACCTTCTGAATTTAACAAGTGGATAAAAATAAACAGAAACATGACAAATTAATCAAATTTCAAATTAACAGAACCACTAACAAGATAATGCTTATAGATGATCCATGTACCATTATCATGAATCTCCATTAAGTGCCAATGTCTGCAGTAAATGAGAAAGCATGAGAGAATTTTTGAACAAGTCCGAGCATATTTAACATAATTAGAGGGGATAAGATCTCCAAAAGAGCATTATTTCTAGAAGTACATCAGCCAGAGGACCAAAAATTAAATCATGACGAGGCATTTGTTGGAAAGACAATTGTGGAGAATCACAACAATTCACGAAACTGACCTCAGCACCATTGCATGTTACTGGCCTTCTGGGCAAAAAATTGTATGACCAATCCTGGTGAAACTAAACCAATTTGTACAGAAAATCTGGAAAAACGACTAGTGATATCATCATTCCAGAAATATGGGAAATTCAAGCTTTCTCACCACGGCATTCATTTACCACCTCTTTCCCAAACAATCCTTATTTCATGAATAGAAACCAATTAACAAAAGATTTAAGCAAGAGCATGACTAAATTTTTTAAATGTGTAAATCATGCTGCACATCTGTACTCCCCATTTACTGGAAAAAATGATGGGGAAACCCAATTTCTCTCTAGACATTCAATTTACAAGTCAATGTTATTTTCTCAAGAGTGACATCAATGGCCTACATCAAAAGATCTAGAAGCCTCCGTTTTATTTAATGAGGCAATCCAGCATCCAACCTCCTATATTCCCAGTGTGTGGTCTATGGTGAGTAAGGGCCAGTATATAGCTTAGATGAAAATCGATCAAAGTATACAGGACATGGAGAAATTGACCAAGAAGAGAGAATCAATTAATCAATTATCATAGAGAAAGACATGGTACCCTATCAGGAAGATTCCTAGGCATGGGTTGTGCAGTGGCATATCTCTGAAGACAAGATTTCTGGGCATTTACAGATGCATCTGAGGATGATGAGCTCTCGGCCACATCACCTTGACCCCGGCCATGGAACTTCGCAAAACGATTGATAACAGAAAACCTCTCTAGATCTTGACATTCCACTCTCAGGTCAGAAACTGATGCTCTTTTGTCCAATCTGCATCATTGGTGGGCAAATAATAAAACGAATGAGCATATCTCTATACCAAATATGTTTTATCATTAGAAACTCTTGCTAAGAGAGATGCCAAAGAAGAAAGAAAGAAACAGAGGTGAAACAAACTGCAGTCATGCCCACATAAAACCCAACATTAAGGAAGCTAAATCTACATCTGCACAATCAAGTTCAAGTATACTCAATTGTTCACATTCTAATGACCAATGTGCTCTGAAACTTTTTTCAATACGCGACATTCTAGACTGATTGAGCAAAACTTCTTTCAATTTTATTCAGATTTACATAAGATTCCTATGTCATTATTCATAGCATATTACCTCTAAAGAAAGAGAAATTACTAGAACTCTTGACAATTAGAGAAACATCAAAAATGTTTGAATCAGAGTAGACATACAGAGGAAGTGTACCATAACATATACCAGACACCAATATTAAAAACAGAAGAATTCAAAGGCAAGCAAAAATGAGATCACTGCTAACAACACCAAAGTTTACCTCAACAAATCACTCTCCAGCTTCATTGTTCTACTGATAAGGTCTTCCATGAATTTTGAGAAGTATTGATCACTAATCTTCTTAGATGATTTTATCTTCTCAGGCAAGCTTAGAAGAGAAAAATTTCTTGTCATCATACAGATCAAAGAAACTTTCCCCCAAAAACTATCATTTCTACTACCAGTAAAAAGCATGATGAGAAAACAAAAGGCCCAGTGCATACTTATTGACCAACAAAGCAAGGTCCTTAATGGTGAAGTTAGAGACAGCCCTATCCTTCAGCATTATTTTAATGAAAAGAATGCTCTTAAGACTTATGCTTTACCCTTTGGTTGCAAGCCCAAGAAGTTTACCTTTGTACCAATAACACCCCCACCCCCACCCCCTAAAAGCATGCTAGAAAACCATGGATAATATTGAAGAAATTCTTACTGGTCTCCACTGTTGGAAGGTGCAGGAGTATCCCTTCCAGTATAAGAGAGTGAGCTGCATGCATCTCCAAGTGTTGATCTGGCAACAAAGTAAGCAGCATTCTCATAATGCAAAACAGCATCTGCAGAGATAATTGATGCCATGGGAGGGTGAAGGAGTATCTGCATAAGCTGTGTAGTCAATATAAGCCTCCTCTTTGATCTAAGAACTGACAGGCCATCATCTACCATTTCAACTTCATCTTCGACCTGTTATTGTATATTAATCCATTTGAACATTAGGTAACTGAAAGACAACTACAAATAAATAAATAAAGGATGGATATAGCTTGTAAAGCTGCTTTAGCCATGAGCAAACCTTCTCTGTCAATCTATTTGTTGTTTGTGCCCAGTCCACTTCAGCTCCACTGCAAATAACAAAGTCCACATATGTTATAATCACCAGGACAAACAAATATAAAATGAAACAAACAAATCGAGAAGATAAAGTCAAAGGAAACATATCAATGAACCTCTGCAGAGAGGAAAAAAAAGATAACTAAAACGATGCATCAGTTTCAAAAAAAAGAAAGATGTGGCACTCAGTAAATGCATAGTTTATGCCAGCCACCTGATATTCTGAAGCCTTTGAGGACAATGCATCACTTCCTCATGCCATGTTAGAAGCTCAGATATGGCATTTTTACGTTTCTTTGGTCTCATAACCACCGGACTCAAATAAGCAGAATCAGGCTGCAATGACTGAGAGGACGAAAAATTCTCACAAGCTATTGATGCATGGGTTGTACTCTTTTGGACTATACCAAACTGGCTAGCAGCAGCAGCAGCATTTCCTTGCTCAATTGAACTATGATCATGCAATGGATCATCAGGTCTTCCAGTGGTGAAAGGCAGTTCTGAAGTCTTCACGGTGACAATTCTTTGAGCATCATGCATTCGTAATATCTGTCCATTTTTAAAGGTACCATACTGATCAAACCAGGATGGAGCTAGCTGGGGACTAACCTGGGAATGTTCACCTCTAACAGAAACTTCACCATTACTATTAGCAGAACTCTGAGAATCATTCCGACTAAATGCAAGCATTTCCTTTGAGGGTGCATTTGTGTCACAAGTATCGGCTGTTTTTCCTGAAAATCTTAGCATTTTGGAATCTCCAGGAGGTATTGAAGTGTGATTTGTTGATGCATCTCTGACCATATCATTGAGTCCATAAAACTGCTGATCTCCCTGAGTAGCTACCAGCTGAGGATCCACAGAACCATCAGGACTTTTAAACCTATTCAATCTTCCATTACCATGATCTTGCCCTGCATTTTCCATGCCCTGCATTTGATGCAGCAGGGAGTAATTTTGATGCAAAGTATTGTTCAGTTTTAAAGATCGGCCAAAAGCTTCAATTTGTTTCTGAGTACTGGCCAGGTTTGAAAAAGATGTTTCAGTAAGATGATTCACAATAGAGTCTTTATCATGTGAAGCATTCACTGTCTTCTGGGCCTGATCATTCTCAGGTGAAGCTTGTCGCGAGTGATCTCCTTTTGGTAGTTGCTCTTTCTCAACAAAGCCATGTGAATTCCTTGAACAGACACCAGATTCAGCTTGACTGCTCCCTCCAGCTTGCATAATTTGATCTTCTGGCTTCCGTGGTTGAGAGAAAGTTGTGCCTGAACTGTTATGTGATTGAAGATTGGGTTTAAACATACTGGACAGAGCCTGAAACGGCTGAGAGCCAAATGGACGTAGCTGAGTTGGAACAGTGGTCCACATAGTAGGTGATGTTTTTGAAGAATCGGTGTCTTGTGATAAAGCATTGAGCTGTGGAGCTGGAGCTAGTGCAGCTTCCAGCACCAGGAATTGTTGAGCAGAATCTATTGCATGGTTTTGGTTGTTGCTACTCGGCTGGGTCATCTCAGAAGAAGAGGCATTATCATTGTGTGAAGTATGCCTAGATGTGTCAAGCACCAATGGTATTGCAGATCGATTGGTTTGGCCTCTCTCAGAAGACTCCCTTGTCTGTTTTGGTTGAGAACAAAATCGATCAAAAGATTCATTAACAGATTCACTGGTTGTTGCTTGTCCACCTGTATCAGTCCTGTGCTGAGTGGAAGGATGACTTCTTGAATAAGGGAAACCAGGGGGAACGACAGCAGAAAATTTTCTTTGAGCACCACTGCCAGCATACATCGAGGTGCTGCAAATAGCATTCCTCAAATGTCCATAAGAAGTTTCATGTGGAGTTAAAGACTGAATAGAGGGTGTAGGAACCAACCATGTAGAATTCATTGCATTTGAGGGGTTCTGAGAAGGACGGACATGCTCTGGAATGAGCAACTGTTGGGATGGAGGCGCAAGTTGTAAACCAAAAGCTTGAGAAGCAGAAGATTGATTCTTCTGAACGTGAAAAGATGCATCAAGAGTTTCAGCTTCAGGCATCTCAGTAGACTGGGTGCAGTCTAGAGAGCTAAAGTGCATTTTTTCATTTCCCTGTTCCCTTGATTGGTCCACCTTGTGAAGAAGCTCCAGCATATTTTGACTTCTATGACTATGAACACAAACCATATACCAGTCATGTTAATGATCAAAAAGTGAATCAACAACACATTTGACAGCTAGCATGAAAAGGACCATAAAATTGGATAGTGAAGTGATTGTACCACATGCTCAATGAGTTTCACCATCAAGATAAACAACAGCTAACAGTGACAAAATATATTGATCAACAAATTTCAAAATAACAATAAAGGACAATAACACAATCCAAAACATTCAACTACCTTGAAATAGTTGTATTTGGTGAGAAAACAGATCTGTCGACAGGAGTAGACAAGCCAGGTGCAGAATCTGAGGGAATCTCATCTAAGCCTTTTGTTTCTCCTTGAAAGCCAGATAAATGACCCTGTAAATAAGTATTGAAAGAGATATCATTAAATAGTATTTGGCTTGTTTTCATTCCATGAAGTCACAGCTTAGCATGACCGAGAAAATTTAAAGAGAGATTATTAAATAGTATTTGGCTTGTTTTCATTCCATTAAGTCATAGTTAGCTTAGCATGACCAAGAAAACTTTCTTAAGAGTACAGCAGGAAAAATCTGGAATAGAACTCAAGTAGCAATCTCCAAATTACCTTCTCAATTTCAACAGAATCTCTAGCTACATGACTAGGAATGTTTGGCCGCTCAATATACCCTTGGTCAAGACAATTTAACCTTTGAGAAAACTGCTGAGGCGTGAACTTTGAATTTGCAACATGTTTTGTTCCATAAGAAGGTTCCATGTCAATATCCAGATCCCCCATAGGATGATACTGAAATTTACGAATTCCAGATGGCTTTCGACCTTTATTACTGGGTGACTTTTGTTTTCCTCTAGACAAAGAAAAAGAATCATTTGCACCTAACCATGCATTTTCCCTTGCACCAAAAGTAGAAGCCTGGTGGGTTGTATTGGGGACACTAGCAGTTGTGTTTTCATCTGTATTTGAGTTCTGCATTCTGTGGGTTTCAACTGCCCCATTTGCTAAACTACTATTTCCTGGTGACTCGTAAGGTTGATCATTCTGAACCATACGTGGTTGGTACTTTCCAGGAATTTCAGTTCTGTTATGGTTCACTGACAAACCGGCATGTTTCCAGATATCAATACTGTTATTTTTTGGAAGCTGTTGACTGCTTTCTGTATCAGCCCTCTCAGTGCTTGAATCTAGCAATGCCGCAACATTATTCCGGTTAGTATCTTCTTGGTTGACCAGTGGGCTTCTCATAGAAGATTTTGCACACTCCAATTCAGCAATAGAATTAGAAACAGTTGCCTTCCATTTATCAGTACCATGACTTGTCACCTCAAACATGGGGCTTTTTTTATCAGCATTCTGAGAATCTTGGCATGGTTTTTCGTTTCCCTGACTTTTCAAAGCAGGAGTTGTGATGGAAGATGCAGAATCCATAAAGTTCCTGCCACTTGGACTATGTAATGGTTGGCCACTGGAATTATAAGATGGCATGCTTTGTTGATTTGCCCAAGGGCCTTGAATGCTCCTTGCGTTTAATTCTGCGTCTGAAGAATGGGTAGCTTTTCCATAAAAATGACTGCCTTCAGCAGTTGGTTTTTGTAGGAAGCTCCTGTCTGAACGCTTGGTTCCATCCCCCTGAAAGTGTTGAATATGTCTATGAGGAGAACCAGTCTGCAACCTCTCACTGTGTTCATGTGAAGTATTGACTCCAGATTGATGAACCCCTGGGATATTATTATAACTCATACCTGTATTGGTTTTATGCGAGACGGGGAATGGTCGAAAGTTTAAGCTAGAGGCCGATTGCAAGCTATTATCATCCCAGTTTGACTGCTGTTTGCTACTATCATTTACAGTTGGAGTCTGCTGATTTCCAGCTGGAGGATCATTATTTTGACAAGTTAGACCACTCCACTCTTCCTTTAGCCCGGTATCACCACCAGAAGTTTCTGCTACAGCAGATTGCATAAGAGCACTCCAACTCCCACTTTGAACAGAGGGCAATGTACTGAAAAAGTCTGTGCCATCCAGCATATTGTGACCTCTGGGACCCATGTTGGCACCCCTTCCATAGGTATCCCATGAATTATCATCTGACCCAAACAAAATCATTGCTTCAGTTGGATCTAGGGTAGCCTTGTTCTGGGAAGGAGCAACCTGTACAGCTGTTTCCTCTTGTGATGTTTCTGATGGACCAGCCAAGTCTTGCCTCGAGCAAATTTCTTGCACTAGCCCATTGCTTTGCTGGGGATTCACTTGCTGCTGCAGTTTTTCCAAATTAAATCCACTATCTATACCATGACCATCAGAAGAAGTGATTGTATTTTTTCCCTGATATCCCTGTCTAGAAACCAAAGTTCCATCTTGCTCATTAACCTGCTCTGAAATTCCAGTATACTGATTGCTTGGTATGGAGCTACTGCTGCCTGATATCTGCTGCATCGAGGGCTTATCCATTTGGACAGGAGAATACTGACCTGAACTGACTCTTGTTCCAGAGATAGGGACACCATAAAGAGATTGATCTGCATGGTGCGGAACCGTACCAATTAAGCATGTGGTTGCCTGGCCCTGTTCAGGAGAAAGCATGTGTCCTCTAAGGGATCCTTGCATAACTGGAGGCACACCTTGCTGTGGCAAGTGTGAGCTAGCTGCCATAAGCTCAGGCTGCCATGAAAAAATTGATGTTTCATGAATAGGAATTCCATTGATCAGAGCCTGTGAGTAGCCAGCTGCTTGTTTTGCAAAAGCAGAAACTTGATTCATTGAATTCAGCTTCCTAGCATCTTGTTGCTTCTGAAGTTGCTGCTGCCTCTGCATTTCTTGCATTTGCTTGAGCAAGAATTGCTGCTGTAGCAGCTGCATGTCACTAATCCCTGACTGTTGTCTAGGAAAAGGTTGCAGCATGCCAGAATGCTGGCCACTGATTTGCTGCTGACCTCTGAAAAAATCATAATTAACTGGAGATTCATTAAAATCCATCCGGGCTGGATTCTTCTTGAGAAAATCAGGACCATTTCCTATCTGTGAATCAAGCATTGAAAATCCTTTTGATGACATATTACGCCGATCAGATTCTATATCCACTCCCACAAAGTTTGCTTCATCCTGCCTTGACTGGAGAACTTGATGACCATGCATATAGCCATTCAAAGGTGGCTGTTGGCTTTCAGGCTGACTTCTGGCAAACTCAGGCCCAGGATTTGAATGGGAAAGGTACATATCAAGCTGCACACTTGATGATTCACCTCCTCTCTCAGTATCAGCTAATTTCAAAAGAAAATGAATGATAAATGACATAAATCCAACAAACTTTATCACACACAATAACTTCAAACCATAATATCCATAATCTAGTTTTATAAATGGGAAAGACCACACCTGCTTTAACACGATATAACTCTACAGGAAACAATACAGGTCACTGAAAAGCAACAAACTAAGAAATGCATAATTAATACCTGGTCGATGTACATTGCCATTTTTTAAGTTAGAAATGAGAGATGTGCCAATCTGCCAGTGACTTCCAGCCCAGGGATTATTATTATTTAAGCCATTCCATGTCCCATCAACAGCCTGTGCTTGGTGCTGGCCCTGGGACCAGTTATCCTGCCCAAAGAAATTGTGGATCCTATCTCCAGCTTCGTTGCCAGGCATAGATAAACCACCCTAACAGATATTCCGCAACTTAAATTTTATCAAGAGAAACTTACTACCTAGAAGGAAATCAAGTTTAAATCTCTATATTACTACAATTCAATTAAAAAGAACTCCACTGCATGAAAAACTTTAGTATTTTCATACCTCTTCTCTGTTCATCAACTGTCACCCTAATAGCCACGTTCCAGTCACTCAAATCTCATTCTGCATAAAATCAAGATCTAGGATAAGGACTTGATTAGTGAGTAACATTGAAGGTGAATAGCTGTACCATACAAATAAAGTCAGCGCTCTAAAAATTATAGTTTTACCTATTAAAGTGCATTAACAATGATATCTCACAGTTACAAATATACATATAAAATATTAAATTTAGTAATCTCTTGTAGTTAATCTTTGCTTATCTACCCATGAGTAATCAAGGGAACAGTAAATAAAATTTTCTTTTAAGTTCAACTATATTGCCAACACCATCTTTACAGGAATTTTAACTCTCGACTTTTAGCCTACTTTTGTTTAGCAATAGGAGGTGCATCACTCGGTTAAACAAGCAGGTGCACAACACTGATCCCTTAGAACTAAAATATACCAGTATTTACAAAGATTATTACTAATAGTAATTAAATTTTTGGGAATTAACATGACTTATAAACAAAATGAGAGATGGAAGGTATGAATGAACACAACAACCTCAAGCTTATATGCTGAAAAGGAACATTAGGACATTTATAGTGGTTTCATGCAAATACAAATTTATGTCTTTTTTCTAGATAATTAGTTATGAAGCCTGCATTTTTCCTCTGTCAGTAAATATTAAGACAGTAGTTGAGAAAGCAAACTGAAACAAGAATCTAAACCATCTAGAAAAAAACAGGTGTAAGGATTTAGCAGGTAATGAGCAGCCATTGACGCATAACACTAAATATCTCCACTTAGTAGAGTCTAAATGACCTACATTGGATGCTCAAGCAATATCACTAAAGACCTGCATTGGATGCAATATTTCCACTTATTAGAGTCTAAATGACCTACATTGGATGCTCATGCAATATCACTAAGCTTGAGATGAAAAGAAAGGGATTGCTTTCTATGGCTCTATTTGTTTTTGTTGTGCAGTCTATGTTTTCCCCCAACCACAAACTTGAAAGTGTTTGGTTAATCACAGTCCCCCTCTTGAAACTTTGGTTAAGAAAAAGCTACAATTTGTAGCTTTTCTTAAGCCTAAGTTTACAAGCAGCAGCTGAAAAAGCTACCACAATACCAATCACATGCCATATGTCAAACAGCATTTTTTAGCAAACATAAATAGATCTCAATCAAGAACCTAGTAATTCAAGAATACCATGTAAAATTAATATTGAGCACAACTGCACCCCTTTCCACCTGTATAGTCACTAAACATGAAAAATTAATCATCTGACAAAGTTATGGCAGTTCAGAACAAATCCTCACAGACACCCACATCCAATCTTAAGTCTCAGCACAAGGAAAGTTTTCAGGCACTTCAATCTTTCTCATAACTTATATGAATTTAATATTCCCTTGATACATATATATATATATTAAAAAAAATTGAGCATCTCAGACATTGTCAACTAATCTAACTTCAAAAGGTCACAACTAGCAAGGAAAGCTCTATAAATTTCTGAGGCAATATGCATTCCTGCTACAGAAAAGTGCATTCAACCAACCCACAGAAGATATCCTTCAGCAGCAAGAAGCTTAAACTCAATTGCAAGAACTTAAAAGATGCACCTCTTCTTTCTGTTGGTTCACACTAGGAGATGCTTAAATTCAAATTAAAGATAAAATTAATTGTTGAACCTCTTCTTTTCATTGATTCATGAGAGATGAATCAGCTGTTGGGAAAAGGACCTCTTCAACCAATGGTCCTAGTAAGCAGAAACCTCCCAAATCCCAGTAAACTTCATTGACTTGATGGAATAGAGAGCTTTCTGCCATATGGCTTGATGCCAAGCATTCGATTGTAAAAGAGGGAGCTAAATCAGAGAGTTATTTGAAGTTGGATCAAAGGATTTTCTTGTTTGTCAACCTTGAACTGGAAAACTTGAAGGGGCAGATGAGCAAGGTGTTGCTTGCAGTCCTCCCATTATGATTTCTGACCTTCTCATAAATGAACCTCTTTTAAGTCACTTTCCAGAACACTGAAGCTGTTGACCAATATTTTTCCAATTATTTGAAGAAAACAATTAGAAATGTCGAATTTAAGAAGCCAAATTTACCTCTAGCTGATATTTTCGAACGGCTTTAACGTTTATTTATAAACAAGAAATTTTCTGTATCAATGTTAGAAATAAAAAATGGTATCATAATATGCACAAATTCAGATCATAACAAACCAAATGGTATTTGAATATCTCTCTCTCTCTCTCTCCCTCTCTCTCTCTATCTATCTATCTTTCTATCTCTATCTCACTCACTGAAAAACAAATGCTTGCCAAACATTCAATGCCCAGAGACAAAATGAGCAAATGAAAACATAAACCAGCAGAGACGAAACACAAAAAACATTTCCCTCTTTTTCTATCAACAACCAAACAATGCCCGAAACCCTAAATTTAAATAACAATCTAACATTTATAGCAAAATTACAAAAGATCGAGAACAAAAGAACAAGACTTAAAGCTTAGATAATCTCTTTTTAGAACAAAACTAAGAAACAAGAAGCAATAAAGCTGCTCATCCGTAAAGTACCAGAACCTGAGCTCATATACGGAGTCAGAATTTAAGAAAGATCAAAATTAGGGTTTCTAGAGAGAGAGTTAGGATCGCACTCTCACGTTGACGCCTCAATTTGAGCTCCAAATCGATCATCCAAGGGTTCGAAAGTTTATCAATCTAGGGTTTTGAATCGAAAGAGAGATAGAAAGGAGGGGGTCTGGGGATGAGAGAGATAAAGTCATCAAAATAGTGAGCGAAATTTTCAACGAACAGAGGAACAAAACTGAGGTTCGGGTCCGAGCCTAGGCTAGGTTTGGAGTCCGAAGCTAAAGGCAGGAAAGCGTTTCCGGGAGAGGGAAGAAGAGAGAGCATATGGGAGTGGTTGAGGATAGAGGGGAAATTAGGTGTCCTACTGTTAAAACCTGCCACGTGGCGAGATAATCAGGTGGAGCCCACTTCTTTTCATTGAAAATTGAAATTTGCCATTTCGGTTTGATGATGATTAATTGATCTTCCTGCTTTCATCTGCTAAGAGGAAGGATTGCTTGTATTTAAACTTTATTCCTTCGTTTTTTGTCCTCTGGGTTTGGTAGACAACAAGAGGGAAAAATAAATTTGAATTACGATGACGTTTGACATGGTCGGGTCGAGATCGAATGTTTTTTATATGAACTATTCACATTCATCACCTGTCACATTTCTTAACCTGATTATATAACTGTGTGGGAGATTATATATTATTATTTTTTAAAATATTTTTTTGTTTAGAAATGTATTAAAATAATATTTTATTTATTTTTTAAAAATTATTTTTTACATCAATACATCAAAATAATTTAAAAATGTAAAAATAAAATAAAATTCATTTTTTTTAAAACGTTTTTGAAACACAATGTGAAACACCCCTATATTAATTTGAAATACAGGCATCCATCATAAACATTTTAATATTCACATCACATATATACCAAAAACAATATGCAAAACACATTTTATCGAGCATAGTAATCATAGCGAAATGTGATTCATAAAGTTTTTTTTTTCATGTAATAACATATTATAGGTTAATGATTCCTATTATAACACTTTCTTTACAAAAATATGAAGAGACAATATATATATATATATATATATATATATGTTTATCATTGTGTTTTAAAAATATTTTTGAAAAAAAAAATTGTTTTAAATTAATGTTTTTTAGTATTTTCATATCATTTTGATATGTTGATGTTAAAAATATTTTTAAAAAAATAAAAATTTTATTATTTTGATGCATTTTTTAACCAAAAACACTTTAAAAAACAATTTCAATTACACTCTCAACACATGCATTAAATCAGTTCATCACCATTCTTTCTTTAAGTTTTGAGAGTCTCTTAAGTTTTTCCATAATCATTATTTTTTATGGTATTGTTTTTTTTCTTCAATAATCCTAGATTTAGGCTTTGTGCTTTTATATCTTATGAATATTTTTTTTGTAATAACCAATTATATAGGTTTTTTTTTTTTTTTACTATTATAGGTTTTTTTGTTTAAGAGTGTATTTGCTTTTATAGTTTTAGCTTCTATGACATATCATAATTTAATATCGTTTGGTTAAACTTAAAATACAATTTAGAACATATGTGAAGTGGACCAGCTAAAAAACACCAGCAAAGACTCATTACATGTTCCAAATAGTCCAATGACCCGGTCCAATGACCCAGTCCACATGTAGCAAAGACAAAAACATTGAAAGAGGCATTGAATGCATTGATTTTGAAGGTTTCAACGAAGTCAAAATTGAAAGGACCATTGGAGTATCAAGAGGAGACCCTAATACATCTTATCCATGTGTAGGAGGGGTCCAATACAACCTTATTTGGGTAATGAAGTGAGGACTGTAAATGAAATAAAAGAATCATATTACAACTTGGTGACTACCTTTTCCTTTTGTTTCTAGGATTAAGTGCTGGATGGAAAACTATAAATAAGCCTTAAATCAACTCTATAATATTTTACTTCTTTTTTTCTCATGGCAGTTAATGGATTTAATATTATGGGCTTTATTTAATTTTGTTAGCTACAACCCAATGTTTGTTTAGGCTTAATTAATATTTTGTTTTCAACTACGATCTAAGGCTTAATTGGATTTAGTAATGGGCTTCCCAATTTAGGGTTTTGGGTCAGTTTTGAGTGGACCTCATTTAAGTTCACATAAGGGGTCCATTAGGGTTAATAGATTTAATATTATAGGCTTTATTTAATTTTGTTAGCTACAACCCAATGTTTGTTTGGGCTTAATTAATATTTTATTTTCAGCTACGATCTAAGGCTTAATTGGATTAAGTAATGGGCTTCCCAATTTAGGGTTTTGGGTCAGTTTTGAGTGGACCTCATTTAAGTCCACATAAGGGGTCCATTAGGGTTAATTTTTCAAGAACTATATAAACCCATGTAAGCTGAATTTCAGAGCCATTGATGAATATTACTTCTGAATTTTTCAGTTTTAAAGTGTGAGAGTGATTTTTGCATTTTTCAGTTTTTAAACGAACTGAATCTGACTTATCAAAAATTAGATGACTTCATGGCATTATTCTACTCATTACAATAGTATTGGTACCTTGGAGCAGGTTTTCATTGTGTCACACTCATATCAGACCTATTTCGGCTTTCCAGAATCAGATCTCAATTTTGATTATGGGTTGCATGACCATATAATCACAATGTTCGCATCAATTGGTATTAGAGCTAGACTTCGAAAGAAGGTCATATCCTTCTGTTATTTTTGTATCAATTGGAATTTCTTGTAATATTTGATATAATAAGATGATTCTTGAAGTTGATTGTGAATTTATGGAGTAGCCTCAACCGAAGTGCGACAACCGTACATGTAATTTATTGGAGGAGTTGTGGAGTTGATAGATGGAGAGGTGCAATCAGAGGAGTTATGCAAGGTGACATTGAATGTTTACAGCATAATTAGGAAAGAGGAGAGTGTCGACAACAACTTTACCCAAAAGAAGTAAGGACTTGATTATCCAATACCAATAAACACTTTTGTTTTGTTTTTTTTAGTCTATGATTTGCATTAGTTGATGGCATCAGATTCTGTTGTTGCTTCATAATGAGATGATGACCGGTATTCAGCAATTGATATTACTCCTTCAAATGTAGATCGAAATTGTAGAAACTTATTGGCCATGCAGTTTCAGAAGCCAAGTTGCGGAAAGTTGCCGCTCTATCATAGAGGGCTAGAGGCTTTGTGATTTGCAACCAAGAATCCCTGGAGTTGCACTTATTGAAGAAAATCATGTAAATGGGAGCATGGATGATCTAGAGTTTGGTGCTGACCTTGCTTTCCAAGCCCCAACTAGGTTTCTAGTAGATACTAGTTTGGAGGATGGGGAAATGTTGGCAAGGAAAGTGATGCACTTTCTTCCATGTCTGGTGATGGATGGTATGATCATTGTGACCCGGGACATAATCATTTTACTACTGATGGTGGGAATTTTGATTTAAGTTGGTTAAGAGATGCATGTGACTAGATAGTTAGAGAAAGCACTTCAGAACTTTCCAAAGATGATCTTGCAATGGCTATATGTCGCGTGCTTGATTCGAACAAGCCCGGTGAGGAGGTACTAGTTAATAGTTACTATGTTCATAAGCTATGATGGATGTCAATTTTAGCATGGCAACCTAATTCTTATTTATTTCCTCCCCCCTTTTAGTTAATAGCCACCACTTGAATTCAGTCATATTATTTATATCAAAAAGCTTATGTAATCAAATAATCTCGTCAAACTTAGAAATCATGAGAACCTTATCTTAATCTTGTTGTGCATCACCTTCAAAGCCGTTAACAGCAGCCCCGACCATCACTCTCCGTCTCCGATCTCTTAATTCTATACCATACCATACCATACAATACAATATAGATACAACCTAATTCTAAAAAAATATACCCATGTATATTACTTGACCGAATCTCCTTTCCCTTTGCTTTTTTTTTTTGAATATTTTCATTATAATTCTAAAAATCTTTATAAAGAAACTAACACCTTTAATCTCGATTTTAGACCCAGATCAAATCAACCCATATCTTTAAAAAAATCATCAAAACCCAAACCCGTCTCCTTATTCGTCTTTTATAACGCAACCTAAAGCTTATGTGGCAACCCGGTAAGCTATATTATGGCTACATCAACCTTGGCTCAACAATTCAAATATAAATTTAGTTTTTTTCTTATAATAATTCTACGAGAGTCATGACAAGAACTTTTATAATGAGAGACCTGTAAAGATCGTAACAAAAATATCTAACTCAAGAACAAAAAGGCTCTCAAATTCTAGACCCACAATGCAAAACGCTATATGTTTTTCGACTATTAAGGACTCCAAGGTTCTAGACCATTTTGATCTGCAACCATAAGGAAGGGAATCTGAAAGAAATTCAACTATGAAGGTTTGGCCATACAATGATGTCCATACAAATTTTACCCTTAATATGGCTAAATTTTGCTATTTTATCAACTTGGCCGAATCTGCCAACAGGGGTGACAACTCGACCTCTCCTAAGATTTTTATCTATATCTGGAGTTCCAGAACTCCACATTAGACGGGGTTGGACTTTTTGGAAAGATAACACTCATGTCTACAACTTATATGTAAGGACCTTCACTGGATTCTATATTTTTCAGGTCCAAATTCCCCCAAGAAACAGGGCAACGAATCTGCCCTATTTTGCAAAAATGGAGGAAGTATCTCCAATTCATCTTTGATCCTTGTTTCCTCATCAATCACAGTCATGCCTTCCCTTTATTCATAAAAAAACCCTACTCATTTATGCATTTTCCCAAGATTTTGTGTTAAAAACCCTAATTCCCAATTCAAGAAGAATCATGAACTTCTAATCAAATTGAAATTAATTTCATAGAAATTGGAATTAAAACTCCTTACTTGGATGGAATCTAGACTTTACTTCACAATTTTGGAAGAATCTTAGGCTTCTTCTCCTTGTATATAACCACCAACTCTTCTCCCTCCTTTCTTCCCCAATTCTTCACCTTCTTCTTGTTAATTATCTACCCAATTGTGTTCCTCCACTTTAGAATTCCAAGGCTTATGTGGGTTTACAAATTTTGGGTGTTTACTCCTAGTTTTATGAAGTAAAATTTGAGATTCTCCGACCTGTTCGGCTTTGTGTTAGCTTTTTCTTTTCAAATTGCTTTTTGCCTAAAAAAACATCAAATTAATGCTTTTAGGTGTTTTTCAATGATTTTGATGTGCTAATATCAAATTAAAAATAAATAAATCATTTTGATGCATTTTCAATTATAAACACCTTGCACCACAATACCAAAAACTTGCTGCTTATTTGAAATTCATAACTTAAAAGATATTAGATATAGTTTCTTATTAGTTAGAGAAAGTAAGTGAGCCTTTCCTTCAGAAAAAGTAGAAATCACACTTGGAAGTAAAATTTCCTCTCAACTAGGTGAACTAAAACCTTTGAATTGACATGAATGCAACATATCATTTGAAATATTGCTCAGTAAAGTAAATATCAAAGCAACATTGTTTAATAATAGAAAATGCATTGATTGTTGTGCTATGTGATTGAAGTTGATCTTCATATTGGCTAGGTTCTGGAATACAATGCATAAGATAGTGTTTTTACATAGATAAATATCTGATATAGTTTTCATTTGCATTCTTCTTTCTATTAACCATTCTAATGTTATTCTCCTGGGGACCCAGTTATATGATCCAAAGGCTAGTGGGTGGCGTGACCTAGGTATGCTTGATGTTATGCAGGTTAGACTTGGAGGAAATGTATCTAATTTATTTCTTGCTTGTTATAATGGTCTTGTCTTTTAACAGCTCTCATGATTTCATTGTATACAAATAATTGGAAGGGTTGGGAGACCTCAGTTCGACAATAGTGGTGAAGGCATCATAATCACGTCTCAAGACAAACTGGCCATACTATCTAAGGTTGCTGACAAGTCAACTTCCAATTTGTTTTTGGTATATATTACTAGATTATAGTTACACTAACAATAAAGCCATTTTAACTGCAATCATTAAACTGTTCTAGCTGTAAATTATCCACCTAAATAAAATAAACCTCGTAATCAATATGCGAAGTAAATCCTATGTATGCATGAAGCATGTGGGAGAAAGGTCCCCTCATAATTCAGCAATTTGCATGGAAATATTTGTATCCTTGATATGCTGCCAAGTTGGATGGTCTGACCATCTGTTGTTGAGCTCATAAGTCCTGTCTAGCAGGATAATGCAAATGGTTTAGGTTGGGTTTTGCTATATAGTTTTCTGTGTGGCGATGGTGCTTCAAATATTATGAATTTGCTTGTGATAGTCCTAAACGGTTCAATCACACTTGCAACCTCTTGATTCGATACTCTTATCTACTCTGAGACTTTGCTCAAACTGAACTTTAGCTGTAATGTATGCATGGACTTATACACGCATATAAGTGTATTTGTTTGTTTTACTTCCATGTCCTTGATAGAACTTGGACTTGAATGGTCTTGAATCTAAAAAGATGTCCTTGTTATCCTTTGTTTTCCACACAGTGCTTATGTGATGAATCTTTATGTTCTTTTAGGTCATTGGAGACCCTTCTTTGAGTTTAAAGCAAAGGCTCTTGTAACCTATGTTGCGCGTGCACTTGACAAAGCTAAAATGATGAGGTTTGATGAGAAAAGTGCCAATTTTTACCGTACAGAGCTTGGTCGCATTGCAAGCCACTTTTATATACAATATTCTAGCGTCGAAACTTACAATGAGATGTTGAGGCGCCACATGAATGATAGCGAGGTTATTTTTTTACGACCCATGGTTTCATTAAGTGTAACATCAGTTTACAAAATGTTATGGTTCCTTTTTAAATTCTCTTTTGTGAAAACAAGTTATCAGAATTTTTAGTGTACAAGGTTTCCTAGTAATGTTATTTAGTGATTATATGTTTAGTCTGTATTTTTTGTAGCATTGGACTGTGATACTATTTCTCTAATCTCTAATTACTATTTGCTTTTTTCTTTCCATCATCTTATTTAACAACCTTTATGTCACTTTGCTGCTGTGGTAGGTTATTGACATGGTTGCCCATTCTTCTGAATTCAAGAGTATTGTTGTTCGAGAAGAGGAGCAAAATGAGCTGGAGATGTTGTTGCGTTCATCGTGCCCTTTAGAAGTTAAGGGCAATCCTTCAAACAAGCATGAGAAGATTTCAACTCTTATACAGGTTTTTAGGTTTTCTTACGTAAATAATTGTCCTTACCATAGTTTAAGAAATTGTTCTATCTAACTATTGTTTAGTTTATGCCACCTTGCAGTTGTACATATCTCATGGCTCGATTGATACCTTTTCACTGGTCTCTGATGCTGCATTCATCAGTGCAAGCTTGGCTCGTATCATGCGGGCATTGTTTGAGATTTGTTTGCGCCGAGACAAGAGTGAGATGTCTTTATTCATGTTGGAATACTGCAAGGCTGTAGATCGCCAAATCTGGCCTCATCAACATCCACTTAGTGGGTGTTTGGCGTCGCGGTTCAACCCGCGTTTGCGTTGAACCGTGGCTCCAAACACACTTGTTACCAAACGGGACCCCAACTTTTGTTTGTGGGTCCCACTAAAAATTATGCATTCTTGTGGCGGCAGAGAACTACTTTTGCATCTGTGGCGTTAACATGACAATACACTACGGTGCCACGTGATTTCCACAAAAAATCCACACGCAACGGTCGAGAATCCAGAACCTCTGCATCTCCTCCCTCATCCTCATCTCTCTGCAACTCCTCCCTCCTCTCTGCCTCTCTGCAACTACTCCATCATCTCTGCCTCTATTCTCCCTCACCTCCCACACACACACGCGTTCATCAAAAAACTCATCAGCCATGGCCACCACAA
Organism: Salix brachista; assembly: GCA_009078335.1. Taxonomy (NCBI): domain Eukaryota; kingdom Viridiplantae; phylum Streptophyta; class Magnoliopsida; order Malpighiales; family Salicaceae; genus Salix; species Salix brachista. The sequence goes on from CM018586.1 coordinate 11,468,670, forward strand.
CAACCATATCAGATTTCAAGCTTTTCCACCACCACCATAATTCACCAAAAACTCATCAGTCATGGTTGCCGCAACAACCATATCAGATTTCAAGCTTTGCCACCACCACCATGGTTCACCAAAAACTCATCAGTCATGGCCACCGCAACAACCATATCAGATTTCAAGCTTTGCCGCCACCATCATGGTTCACCAAAAACCCATCATTATAAACGTGCAAGTGAGAGAGAAGAAGAGGAAGCAAGGCAAAGCCACAATTCAGTTTTCTTAACAACTTAACTAAAGTCAGAGGCCAATACTAATAACTCCAAGCTGCAAACTACTTTTACTGTAAATTTTAGGTGATCTGCAGAAAATCGCCATGTACTCGAACAACAAATCCAGCCCAGAAATCAAGAACAAAGAATGCCTGCTTCGTATCACATAAAAAGCTACTACTTTTCCTGTCCAAAATTTCAAAGAATTGAACAAAATTAAGGAATAAAGAATCAAGCAAGACCTAGATTTAAGCTTTGATTGCATTGTTTCAATCAAGGGAGATCAGGGAGGCCAAGTGTGTTAGGCTATATGTCTCGTAGCTTTTCATATTGAAAACTAAAAAACTTAGGGAATTTAGAAAATTTAATGAGAGATGTCGCAACAACGATTTTTTTTACGCGTTTCCTGCCCTGCCATCCCCCGGATTTGGGGAGGACAACGGCGCGCGGTGAAAATAGAGGTATGTTTTATAGTCGCAAAATTATGACTATAAATATCAAGAGTCACCACCTAGTATTACAATGACTAGAAAACCTACTGGTCTAAGAGAGTCTTAGGTACGGGACTTGTTGTGCAAGGGGAAGACACGTCACCCCAAGTGCACCCTACCTAAGGTAAGCTGCATTGTTGTTTGATTGTTTTTTTCTAAGTTAAAAATATATTTACACTGCATTTTCAAAAACCTTTTTTTTTTCCGCGGGTGTACTTTACAATGTAAATTTACACCGTAGTTAAACCCCCTTTTTTTATCCATGGATGTATTTTACAATGTAAATTTACACCCTAATGGATAAAACAAAAATACTTATAATTATTTTTGATATTTTGGCCAAACTCCTATGGATAATCATAAACCGGTTACGATATCCAATTTTTGTTTTAAAACATGAGAAAGATGCAACATAATTTTTTGCGGAAAATAATGATGAAAAAAACCCTTGGAATTTGACCGTATGCATGAAAACGAACACATTTTTATTTTTTAATTTTTGTATTTTTATTTTTTTTAATACAATAAAGTAAAAAAAAAAAATCAATGGGCTGGGCAGACAACCCATTATGTCTGGGCCGGGGTGGCAGTCCAGCCCCTGTGTATGGGCTGGGCCTTCAGCCGAGGTGGGTTGTCAGCCCACCTCTTGTGGACTGGACTGGGCCCCCAGTCTAGGTGGGCTTCCAGCCCACCTCCCTTATGCGTTTGGGCCTGGCACAAAGCCCGACCCATTTCATGCACGCCCGACCTGCATGAATAGTGGGACGTGAATTACGTCCCGCTGCATGCAGGCGATGGGATGAAAAAGACGATGAACAATTGATTTTTTGACTATGACGAAAGGTGTACCTGTTAGTACCGTTGGGTAGAGGGGGTCGAGGTGATGATTCCTGTGGTGGTGGCGTCGACAACGGTGGCCAGAGGAAGCTTCCAAAGTCGTCGGGGCTTACGTTGCAGCTGTTGCAACCATGGTCGTTGCTTCTCCTGAGAGTGTGGTTGAGTTGCTGGCGATCACAAGGTGGTTCAAGGTAGTACGAGATGGTGGCCTGAGTTGCAGACCCAAGAGGGAGAGAGAGAGAAAAGCTTCTGGTTTTTAGAGAGAGAGAGAGAGTGAACTGAAACAAAAAGAGAATGGAAGCTGACGCCGGGGCTAGTGGGGAAAAAGACAGGTTTCTGTGCTTTGAAACTGTAAATTTAGGCTGACTTCTAAGCAAATTTCTCTTCTCTGTTCTCTAACTCTCTCCTCTGTTTTTTTGTGAATTTTTCTCATTCTGTTTTCTTTTCTTTAAACTCTATTCTGTCTTTTTTTCTCCTCCTTTTTTGCAGCTGCAAACGGGGTATTTGTAGAGGAATGAGGACATGCATATTGTGTGTATATCCTCTGAAATTTGCAGAAGGCTGAGGGCTGCAGCGCCATGCCTTGCTGCAAAGAGCTGTTGCAGAGCTGTTCCTGTACTGTTCAGGTGTTGGAACAGTACAGGAACCTGCAAATTTGATTTTGGGAGGGTGAAAGTATGATTTGGTCCTTAAATTTTTAAGTGTTCTAAATGCACCCCAAATTGACTTTATACTTACAATTTTATGCCATTATACCCCCGTCAGAATTTTAATATCAATCTTGACTTGGCGCGCCTTTTTATTTTGGTCCCTGGTTTTCTGATTTGTTCGATTTAAACCCTCAATCGTTTTCAATTTGACCCCTGATTCGCGCAATTGGCTTTGAAAAAATCAATTGGGTCTCCGAAAATTCCAATCTTCTCAATTGAGCCCAAATTAAGCTCAAACATTTGATTTCTTACCAATGAAGCCCTTAATTAACTTGATGTGATGAATTTAAAGTATAATTAAGTCCTTGCACTTAATTAAATCCTTCAATTGGACCCTAAATTAGTTTCCGATCATAATTAAACTTTAAATTGGTCGACGATTAAATCAAATCAACCCATAAAAATATAATTATGTCATTCAACTTAATTTTTACACAGATTTGTCCAATGATAAAATTTATTTTTGCCTTAAATCTGTATTTTCCTCTATTTTTGGGAAAAAAGAAATACGATCGGACTTTCAAAAACAACTAAAATTTTCACATTGATTTTTCTACAAATGCCGGCCTTTATTTTTGGGTAGATTTTGGGGAGTAACCCAGAAATTGGGTTATGACAAGAGGAAAAATGGATTTTGGCTGAGAAGATAAAAGATAGAAACTGTGTTTTTCTAACGACCAGAGTTATTAAAATGCAAGATATTTTTATCTTTTTTATGTTATTTTAAATTAGAGTTGGTTAGAGATGTAGGATTTATTTTTTTAAAGTATGAAAACAAAGTTTTATCATGCTTAAGACATGATCTATGGCATACATACATACATACATACATACATATCTTAATAAGAAATATAGCATTATCTTAATAATTTTTATTTTTACATCAAAGAGAAATCATATAATTTTTAACCTAAATCTCAAATTTCCCAAGAGTTGGTCAATTCAGTTTAATAATATTCTTCATCAATTTCTGTTTCTTAATATATACTGGTGTTTTCTTATTTTTGCAGGCAAGTACTACTTAGTTGATGCCGAATATGTTCGCAATCCTAATTTTATTCCTGAAGATATTTTATCAGATGTTGTTCCTCGATCAAATAGTCAGGGATCGCAGACGCGTTCACGTATGGTTTTAGTTTGTGATGGAATTGCAAGTAGTTTGAAACAAGTGTTTAATTTACTTCAATTATTTCAAACATTTTGTTATTATAATTATTAATAAATATATGAAATTATTCCAACAAAATATTTATATATATGTACGTATGTATGTGTATACATGTGTATTTTTAATTAATTTCACAAGTTGACAGCAATATGAAAAACATGGTAACCAAGCACACAAAACTGTTTTTTTATTAAACTCAACCTCAACCACAGTTTAACCAAACATTTAAATTTCAGTTACGAACCGTAGCTAAAAGCGCTTTTTTTGAAACTGCTTTTTTTCAACCTCAACCACAACAACAACAGTTGTGCCAAACAGACTCTTAGACAATTTGACAAGGATCTTTCAACAGAAGTTTGCCTACTGAACTTTGATTTATGTTCTTTATCCCCAAAAGGCATCAGTGGTGACCATTTTTTGACATCATTTCATTTCTGGTCCAGATATTGCGAAAGCAAGAAGAACAAACATTTGACTTAGATCATCTGCAAGAGATGGAAGAAAAGGATATCGAGACACTCATTTGTTATGCTCCTGGAGGAAGGGTAATTTTTTATGGAGCGGTGTTCTTTATTGTTTTTGTTGGATCATTAATCCAACGTTGGGCTTATATGAGAATAATTATGTGTTTGTGGACTGTCAAATAAGGTGAAGCCTAATTAAAATGATTTGCTAAGTATTTTTAGGCAATTAGGTTTTTGGTGTATCTAATAGGGTATGGACCTTTAATGTGTAGAGATTAAAGGGTTATTCCTATTTTAGTGATGGGATAAAATAGGAATACCAAAGGGTGGGAATACCAAAAGGCATGAACACCATAAGGTATTTGGTTACATATATATATATATATATATATATATACGGTCATGGTCCCCAGATTACACGTGTTAATTCATTATCATACTGACATCCCATTATCAGAGAGAAAATAAGGCTAAGTTAGAGAGAATCAAAGGGCTCTCATAGGAGAACGTGTTAATCTGGAAGGTCATCCATACGACTTTAGATAGCGACTTCCGGATATGGATTCAGGTACGCTTCCGCTTTATCGTTTATGCGTTCTTGATAATTCGACATGAATATAATTTCTATATGCTATGAAATTCTAGATCTAACAAGTGGTATCAGAGCCACTTTATGTTGAATAATTAAGAAATCAAAGTAAACAATATTGGTTAAGATTAACAAGGCAGTCGACTGTAGGTTGCCACTATTATACATCAAGTAATCAAACTGGTAGCCAGTAGCATATATATATAACCACCGCTGGCTTTGCAAGCCAGCCCGTATGAAAACAAGATATAACCAACGGCGGCCTTGCCAGCGCTGGTGCATGAATTAAACTGGCAGCCTACGGGCTGCCAGTGAAGATGAAGAAACCAGCGCTGCAAGGCCAGCGCTGGTGAAGGATGACGAAGGAATTCACCTACCAGTGAAGATGAAGTAGTGAAGGTTGGTGAGGGCATTAAACTGGCAGCCCCGTAGGCTGCCAGTGTAAGGAAATCCCAGTGGCCAACGCTGGTGATTAGTGCAGCAATGTCTAACACTGGTCAATAATAATAATAATAATAATAATAATAATTGAAACGATAAGGTGCAGCGGTTACAAAATTTGTAACAGTTGTCAAACCTTTAAGGTAATAATTAGGTGGCAGCTAGTGCATAAACTCAATTATTTGTCTGCAAGGGACTGCAAGCCGGTCACACAAGTTGTAACGGCTGCACCATTCTCCACGGTCTATGGCAGTGTTAGGTTTTGGGCTATGGATTTTAACCAATAGCAAATAAATAGGACTTGTGGGCTTGAGGCCCACATTAAATATTTTGTATTGTGGGCTTCAGCCCGTATAAAATTATAGCCCACAACTATTAGATCCAGAATAGGTTGGTTTAGGATCCGAGTTGGCCCGACCCGGTCCAGCCGCAAGGTCAATAGTCAAAGTCAACTGTTGACTTTGACCATTGACTTTGTTAAAAAATGGTGCAAATTTATTTTTCAAATATTGGTATATTGATATATGTTTTGCAATGAATTAATTAAAACAATGTGTCACCAAAGTGACCTCTTTTGTGGAGATTAATTTTATTTTGAAATATAAATGGTTATGTGTATGCAATTTATGTGAATATTGACCGGTCCAAAGGAAGGTCAATATTTAAAGGAAAAACATGTGCACATGTAGTAATCAACATGTGATGATTATTTGGTTTTCCATGTGAATGATTAATCAACCCAAAGGACCATTTTTTTCTTGACATGTTCTTAATATAAATGTTTGATTACTACGTTAAGATATCACTTACAAATTAATTTTTTTATCCAAAGATAAATTCTTAATGGAGTGCTCGATATCTTAAGATGGGTTTTACCTTTATTTGAATTATTTTTGCTCTTAAGATAAGTCTTGTTTGTGAGCTTGTTTCAATTGTTGTTGTTCTCTTTTCAATTATTAATCCTGCTAATATTACTGCCAGTATCAACTCTATTCATATGCTTAATGGCTCTAACTTCAAGTCTTGGAAAGACAATCTTTTGATTGTTCTTGGAGTTATGGATCTCGACCTTGTGTTAAGGACTGATTCTCCATCACCCCTTATAGATGAGAGTACCTCTGATAAAAAAAGGGATATGGAAAGGTGGGAGAAATCAAATCGCAAGTGTATGATGATCATGAAGAGAGCCATCGCAGAAGCATTTAGGTGCACAATGTCTGATCAAATCAATATTGCTAAGGAATTCCTTGCCAATATTGAAAAGAGATTTATCAAGAATGAAAAGGCTGAAATCGGTACGCTCTTGACAAGTCTCATTTCAATGAAGTATAAGAGCAAAGGCAATGTAAGGGAGTACATCTTGGAAATATCTCATCTTACTTCAAAGCTAAAAGAACTTAAGCTTGAACTCTCTGATGACTTGCTAGTGCATCTAGTTTTAATATCCCTTCCGTAGATAAGAAGATTATTGTTGCAGAATGCTCATCCCTTGCAGCTATCCCCGATTTATATCTCTCACTCTGAAAATAAAATTAGAGAAGACAAATCGCAAGCAAAATAGATCAAGGGCTTTCACTCCCCGATTCCCTAAGGTACATGGTTTGCCTCTTTTCTCTTCATTAGCTGGTAGAATAGACTAAGCTTGGTTTTGTTTTTGCAGCTGAAAGATGAAGCATGGTGGCTAGTTCTTGGTAACACATCCACTTTTGAACTATATGCTTTAAAGAGAGTTTCTTTCTCCGATCACTTGGTGACCCATATGGACTTACCATCAACGTTAACTTCAGTCCAGGTTAATTTGCCTTTCTTTAAAGTCGTGTGTTTTACTCAATATGTATGTAATTAGCATTTTTATTGTATATTCATGGTTTTCACTCATTATGTATGTAATTGCATTTTTTTTATTATTGGGATCTTTCTTCTTCTTCTTCTTTTGCTTTTCCTCTCAAGATCTTGTTTTTCAAAAAACAAAGTTGGATTTATACCATTGAAAAGAAAAACTCAATACTTTATCCATGCCCTTTCTCTGCAAATTAAAAGAGTACTACGAGGAGATCATGAAACATATGGTGATTTGCATCATTCTACCTTGATTGGCCAAAGCCGGTTCCAAGTATCATTCCTTATGATATACCTCAATGATTATGCTGAAAGTATTTCCGTAGTGAGTTTGTGTGGAGGTAGTTACATGCTATGTCAGTGTGTTGTTTGGAAAAAACAAACCATGTGAGCTTGAATATTCTTAGTTTTCTTTTTGTGAATTCACTGGATATGTTGCCTTTTCAGGGGATGAAATTGATGCTGGTTTCAGACTGTTACGTTGGTTTTGAGCAAGAACACCCGGTTGAAGAACTTGTCAAATCTCAACAAACAGAGAGCAGGTGATTGAATAAGACTCTCTACCCAGCACATTCGTGAATTTCCCACCAATATTTGTGGGAGTGTGCTATACGCTGCATCCCTCCTTCAAAGCAAACTTGAGGAATTTATTTATAGATCTGGTGTGTACAGAGTTATTGTCAGCACTAATGTTTCCAATTTCAATTTCTGAAAACCCAAAAATAAAAATAAAAAAATGCATTTTCTATTTTTTTATTAAAAAGAGTACTTTATTTTAGTTTTATTTAATTTTCAAATCAGTTTTCATTTTGTTTTTGTTATAATGCGAAAAGGTGGAGAGAAAAAAGGGATAAGAGAAGAAAATGAAGAGAACAATTAAAAAGTAGGGAGATGAAGAAAATAAATATGAAATAAAAGCTATCATGATAATCCTATATGTGAGTATATAAGTGCCTGGTTTATTATACAATTATAGAGAATTTGAGAGGTACAGATAAATGCCAAGTCTTGTAGGTTCAAAATCTTCATGATAAGGAATGGCACAAACAATAGACATTACAAAAGTACCAAGCTCGGTGGTGAGTGATAATTTTGCTAATATCATCAATAGATTAGTGAACAACTAGTTGGATTGCCCGCACTACGTTGCGGGTGTAGTGCGGGCGGAACAAATAATCTTTATAACTGTTGAGATTAAAATATAATATTTCAGTATGTAAAATTTGATATAATAAAAAAGATCAATATCCTTTATTATAATAACAATAAATCAAAGTATAAAAAATATCACACTACGTTGCGGGCTGAGTAAAAAGTTTGTATAACTGTTAAAAGAATAAAAATTATCAAATTATCCCGAGAGAAAAAAACACCTAAAAAACATTAACAAAAGAGTAAGTAAGAGAAAAACATTAAATTATTATTATTATTATTATTATTATCATTATTATTATTATTATTATTATTATTATTATTATTATTATTATTATTATTATTATTATTATTATGTTAATAATGAAAAAAATAAAATAAATAAAAGACTAAAAAAACCATAAAAAATTTAACAAAAGATCAAACAAAAAAATAAAATAAAAACTATCAGATAAAAAAGTCATATGACATAAAAATAAAAATAAAAAAAGCGAATAAAAAGCTAAAAGAAAGAACAAATGGAGAGGAAAAAAAACACAAATATCAATTTCCAAATGATCATAGATATAAAATAAAATTTAAGAACTAATTCTTTTGGAAAAAATATCACCCCAACAAATAAGAAACCAACAAAAATTAAAAATTAAAGCCGAGCATACTTATATATACATGGAAAACGTAGGGATTATTCTAGAAATAAAAAGAAATATAGGGATTAAAATAAAAAAATTAAAAGTATAAGGGCTGAAATGAATATTAAATATAAAAGGATTACAATCTAAAATTAAAAGTATAAGGGCCGAAATGAAAATAAAATATATTATCAATTTTAATCAAATGACAAAATTGAAGAAATTGAAACTACTGTACCAAATAAATTCATCTTTTTCAATCCAATTCGAAAATTAAAAGGAGGACCGAATTGAAAAATGGACACTGAATTAAATCCAATCGGAGGACCCAATCGAACTAAATCAAAACTTATATACCAGGATTGAGAACCAGAAACAAAATTGAAAGTGACGGGACTGAAGTGCAATAGGTAAAATTAAGGGGGACTCTCCTGCACTTTTACGTGCAGGAGAGAGAGAAACGTGGCCAGCGGCTTTAACCGGCCACCGCCGTGTCCACGGACATTTTTAGGCGCAACGCGCTGCCGCGGGAGGAAGAACATGCGGAGGCGCATCGGGATAGACTCCGGAATCGCGTCTCCGGCCACCATACTACGCCGCACGCACCACCTACAGAGGGCGTGGGGCGGAACACCGGTGGGCGCGTGCCCAGCACGCACTGACAGCCGCGAAAAGAAATAATAAAAAATTAGGTAAATTACGGTCCTACCCCTATTCCCAAAGGCACCGTTTTTGTCTTATTAGGGGTTAAAATAGTAGTTAGCTATTTTCAAAAAATAATAAAATAAGAAGAAGACCGGCGGGGCGGACCGGACCGGTCCAGTCAGACGTGCGCAATGACCACGGACCCCCCGGTCTGGTGGCGTTTTTTGTCGTTTTCGGGGGGCTTTTTTGTTAAATCACTATTCAAAAACAAAAATGAAAAAACAGGGGGACGAACTCGCGCGATGCACGGCCGAAAAATGGCGAGTCCACAGTGAATGTCTGAGCTCTTTTAGTATATTGTATAATATCTTTATATAGCTCCCTATTCTAACATTAAAATGAGGTGGCTTATCATGACCGATGACTTTGATTGGCCATATGTAACAAACGATGGTGTTAGTTATGTAAAAGGGTTTCAAATTGTCAAAGAGTTTGTTCCAATCCTTGACTTGTACCTTCTAATAAACTCAAAACAATTGTCAAACTATGGCCATCTAATCCTTGAAATCTTTCATCATCAAGAGGACATAGTTATATCTTATTTCCCACTGATTACTTCAACAAATAGGTTGAAGTTATTTCTTATTAATCGATCAATTGAGAAATTGTTGTTAAATTCATTAACGAATAGATCATTCATAGATTTCCTAAAAGTTATCACCACTAACTAAGAAACATTTTTTTCTAAAGAGGATATCAATAATTCACATAGAATTATGGATCAAAAATAGGTTGTTCTACTCATTATGACAATATACAAGCAAATCAGCCAATAAAACGACGATCCTTAATATTTTAGAAGTTGGTAAGGTTTAACACGATTAGTAATTTGAAAATTAATCATTCACATTTATGTATAATTATTAAAATAATTATGAATATGAATGTGTTATATTTTGTCTAGCCCATATGTTTGTGGGATGGTGTTGGTCATGTAATTACAAAATTGATTTATCATCGAACTTAAAAATAATGTTAACTGGTCCTCTTGATAGTTATGACCTCCTCCTTTAGCTTGTTTAATGACTCAACATGTACTTGTCAAGACAAGTTTTTAATATTACAAAAAAAAATGAACATAAATTTATAATCTAAAACAAAAAAATAATAGTAATAACGGAAAACAATTTAAAATGTATGCATACAATGTCCATTGTGACATTTTTTGTTATGATCCTTTTCACCACATCTCTTTCAATCTATGCTTCTCCATCTAGATGGGCATCCTTCTACCCTTAGCGTGGTATATTAAGGTCATAGTAGATGGTCAAGAATGGGTTGAAAATAAAAGGCATATGATTTTTTGTACACGGTGTTATAAATTGCTTATAGCTAACTTTTTATGAGATGTAACATGCATTAAAGTGTGTCATGGTTGATGATATGCTTTTATTTATCGTAAATGCAATTTATTTCTTGAAAGTTAAGCGTTCATCAAATCTTTGTTTGAATAACACGTGAGGGATGTCTCAACTAGGGATGAGCAACAAAACTAACAAACCAATTAAATTGAGAAAAAAAAAACTAACTAAGAAAATATGAACCATTTATAAAACTAATTAAACGTATTAGAATATTTAAATAAACTTCTGATTCGGTTTGGTCTCGGTTTCATTAGACTAAAACTGCAAAAACCATAACCGAATTAGTTCAAATTAAAAAACAACTTGAATCTTGTAGTTTACATACACACACACACTTTATATCTCAATTCCTAAGTCCTAACCCTAGCACTAACAGCAACAACCCCTTTCCTTTAACACTAAACACATACACACAACAATATTTTGCAGATTTTGCACGATCATTAGACTCATTTCAATCCTTTCATCCAACTTTCTCATTCCTAGTTGTTCTTCATTCTAAGCAAGTTGATTCTAATTTTTAATAACGTTGCTCTTTTGTTTAGGTCAATCTTCTAATGTCTTTAAACTCAAGTTTTAATCATTGTTTTGCAATTAACGGCTCATTTCCATAAAGAATTAATGAGTAGGTTAACTATTGGCTTAAATATTGGCTTTTTGTGTATAGGTTTATATATTGAACGACAATTGAAGAGCTAAGTGAAATATAAAAATGAAATCCTTGATCCTAAATGTATTAAATGGCAGCACAATGCATTTGATTTTGTTGAAAAACTAAGATATCTCGGCACTTGTTGATATTAATGCAATATATTGGTGTTGACTGCATTAAAAAATTAAAATGTCATAACATGAAAGAACAAAAAATAAGTGTAAGCTAAACTTATATTGTGATATGATTTAGATTTATCTATCCATCTCTCTTTCTCCACGAAGTCTACATCCAAGAACCATGAAACAAATGCCCAGAGCTTGTAAATGTCCTCAGAATTTGTCAAGACCCTGAGGGGAACTATGACAACAGAAATTCTTGAATGAAGTTTCTCTGTCATCCAATTTTAGACATTTCCTCCTTTAATTGTCCTTGTCTCTATTATTTGTTCCCTCATATGTTCATACTTATCTGGGAACCAAATGTGAAACAAAAATCCTTTACTTAAAGAAATATTGTTTCGGTCAGCAAGCTTTTGTACAATTAAAGGGGGGGTTTTCCTTTCCAGTCAAATACATTGAATGTCAATGTTGATCCTCTATCAAAGTTTTTGCCTAAGACTTTGAAAGAGTTTTAATCTTCTAATTGAGTAGGATGTGGGGGTAATAATGAGAGGGTTGTAGCTTCATAATGGCCTAGAAACTGAACAAGATGGTGCAGACATAATAAACATCATTGAGATTACCTTAGAAATTGTTTGATGCAAGTGTTTTAGTTTGAGTTTGTGTGGTGTTCGGTTTGTTGTTGAGTTGTTTGTCTTGAATGATGTTTGGTTTCTTTTAATATTTAATAATTAATGCAATGCACAGTGAAGAATGTGGTTTGTTCTTTTTTTTTAATTTAAATCTCATATAAATTATTATTATTATTATTATTATTATTATTATTATTATTATTATTATTATTATTATTATTATTTGGTAATCATAGATGTAAAACCTTACAAATCAAAATGCTTCATCAATTAATGTTCCAATTTGAAACATTAACCCAACATCAACCACTTTAGGATCCGCCATGAATGACAAAGGTAAACAACCTCAAGTCCTTGCATTAAAAAAAAAATGTTGATGATAGAAAGAAGTCACAAATTTAGGATTACTTTACAGAAATTGATTGTGATCTAAAAACCCCTAGTGCTAAATGTAATTATTGTGGAAGGGATTATGCATGTCATATTGTTCTTAATGGAATAAGTAATATGTGGAGTCATTTAAAAGTATGCAAAACATTTTTTTTTGTGGTTGATAAAAAGCAAAAAGTGTTGGTATTAAAACGTAAGAAAGAGAAAGATGAATTGGAAGACCAAAATATAGGCACTCTTAAGGCAATAGGTTATAATTATGATGAATGTAGACAAACACTAGAAAAATTGTTATAATTGATGAGTTCCTTTTAATTTTGTGAAGGGTAAAGATTTAGATTATTTTCTAGGACCTTGCAACCTAGATTTGATATTCCTTCTCATTTCACTATTATGAGAGGTTGTTTGAAACTTTACGTTAAATATAACTCTTAAGGGTCAACGTTTATGCTTAATAATAGATACGTGGACATCAATCCAAAATATTAACTATATGTCCTTAACTGCTTATTGGATGGATGTAAGTGGAATTTGTATAAAAGAATTCTTAATTTTTGTTAAGTTTTCAATCATACGGGTGTGATAATTGGTCAAGTTATTGAGAATTGTTTGTTATATTAGGGGATTGATAAAAAATTTACTATTATAGTAGATAATGCAAGCTCTAATCATATGATTATTTTATATTTGAAGAATGTGATGATAGATTGACCAACTACTATATTGTCAAATGAGCATTTGCAGTTTAAATGTTGTGCACACATTGTAAATCTCATTGTGTGTGATGGGATAAAAGAGATTAATGTTTTAGTTGTTAAGATTGAAAATACAATTAGGTTTGTAAGATCTTCACCTTCTAGGTAACTTGCATTTAAGAGATGTGCAGAGAAGATGCATGTACAATGTAAGAAATCATTATATTTTGATATTGCAATTCGATGGAAATCAACTTATCTTATGCTAGAAGTTGTTGAAAAGCTTGAAAAGGTGTTTGTGAGGTTGGGTGAAAGTGAACCTGGGTATATAAGTTTTTTGGAGGTTGACTCAAAGGGAAATAAAAAAATATAAGGTCACCTAGTTTGGAGGATTGGGAAAATGGTAGAACTTTGGTGAAGTTGTTAAAGATATTTTATATGGTTACATTGAGATTTTCTAGCTCATTGCATGTGACATCAAATTCCTTCTTTAATGAATTGATTTACATGTATACAAACTTATTGCAATTGTGTAAAAGTATAGATAATCTCTTAAGTGCAATGACAATGAACATGATGTTAAAGCTTGAGAATTATTGAGGTTATGAAGTAAATCATAATGTTTTGTTGTATGTGGCTAATGTCTTGGATTCACGTCTCAAGTTAAAATATATGAAATTTTATTTTGGAGAGTTATATGATAATAAAAAGGCATAATTTTTAACAAATAAGATGAAAGATAAACCGATAAGCTTATATGAGTTTTATTTGAAAGTTGATGAAGTGGTGGATGATAATATGTATAAACAGGATGTTAATATTATTGATGACATGGAGATAGATGTTAATACTCTAGCTCAAATCAAAAGGCATTTACAGGAGGAAGATAGTGTGGAAAATAGAAATAAGGTTGAGAGGTATTTGTTTGATGGTTATGAGGATCTTAATGATAGTACATTAGATATTTTAGAATGGTGGAGGAATAATGCTTCAAAATATAAGATACTTTTGAAGGTTGCACAACATGTTCAAGCTATTCCTATATTTACAGTGGCTTTTAAATCAGCCTTTAGCACAAGTCGTCGTATACTCGACCAATTTTGAAGTTCTTTATCTTGGACCAATTCCAACCAATAATAAAACCTTGATGAATGATTATAAAACATGCGAAAACCTTGAATTAGGTAATTTTTATTATAAACTTATATCATTTGTTAATGATTTACAAATTAATGTATTTTCAATCTAACTGTCAAGTTTTTTTTTATTTTGTAGACTTTGATGAAAAGTTACATCTAGCAATGATAATAATTAGTTCAAAATTCAGGGTATTTATTGAAAAAGAATGGTAAAACTAATATATTTTTTTATATTTATATCTTCTAATTTAATTTATAATTTTATATTTTGAATTTCAGGTTTTGATATCAATAGTATTAAAGAATGAAAGTGCAATGTTCTTCATGTGCTTCTTGATTGAGATGATGTGCACAATAAAGATTTATTTTTTTGGCTTGGATTTCCTTATAAGAATGTTATTTATTGCTTCTTTTTAAGCCTTTTGAAGGCAATGCTTTGTAGTTTGAATTTTAACTCATTGATATGTTGTATTTAAACTCTTGCAACTCTTAATCACTCAAACAAAACAAAATAATACTAATAGGAATAACTATTACTCAAACAAAACAAAATAACACTATTAGGAAGGCAAAAAAACTTAATAAACACAAGAGTGATACTAACAATTTTATATAAATGAAAATTCAATGGCAAAAAATTAAAAATATATTGTAATCTTATTAGAGAATTAAGCAATAGTAACATCAATTACAAGCCCATTCAATAACACATGAAAAGCCCGTAATAAACATATAAAATCCTAAAAAAACAACATAGGTCTTTTTGGTTTTTAACATAAAAAACCAAACCGAATCCAAACGGTTGAAATTGGAATCGATTTGGTTTTGGTTATTTTTTGTTATTAGTAATAATTTTGATTTGGTTGTTTTTAAAAGTAAAAAACCGACTCGAAAATAATCACCCTGGTCTCAACTTAAAATAAGCTTATTTGAATATTAATTATACTTATAAAATATGTTCTTGATTTTCCCCATCAATTATTATTTCAGTAAATGCTTATAAAGGCCACAATACACCATATCTTATAGAATTTTCTAGCTCAACCTTATATATTTTCTCAATAAACATTATTATACTACAGCTAAAACAGATCAAGGCCCGATCCACTGTTCACCCTCACACAAAACACTATTCACGGTTACTGTTATGCTCAATTTTCGGGTAGATTCGGTTCGTTCGGTCTGCTGATTTTTTCCTTTTTTGTATAGTGAAATAACAAATTTATCCCTCGAAAAAGAAAAAATAAGGCCACTGGACTTAGGGGTTCTCCAGTAATTACACACTTTCGGTCTGGTCCAACTACCCGGTTTATTTATTTTTTTATATTTCTTAGCACAGTTAAATAATCATTGTAGCCCTCGAAAACAACAAAATCATGTTTTGTTTGTGAGTGGTGCCCCGGTAATTTACCATTTTTTTATTCATTTCCCGCCAATTTACTGTTGGTGCGTCGCCGGACGCGCTGTCCATTTTCAACGCTCACGCGTTGTTCGAGCGGCGTGTGCGGTGTATTACGACGTCCAAAAATACTCAACCGGCGTCTATAATGGTTTTCATCAATGTTCTCTTCCCACTGGTGCGGCGCGTGTAAGTACACGGTGGTCGTAGATGTTTCAACGGTCGTTTGAAAATTTTGCCCCTTTTCTCTCTCCTGCCTGCGCAAGCTGATATCAGCGCAGCTATTTTTTTCAAGGTTATCAATACCGTTTCGGTTGCCATTTTGTTTTTTCTATTGGTATGAAACGTTTCGGTTTCGGAGTGTTTCGGTATGTCGTTCGGGGTTGTACTGTTCATATATAATTATTTAATTATATATGTGAAAAACTTAAAAGGTGAAAAAATTAAATATATTTTTTTATTTTTTATAAAATCAAAGTTGATACAATTTTATTTTTTATAATATATATTTTTTTAATTTTTATTATTTTTATTTTTGCATTTTCAATACATCTCATAACAATATTATATATATAATAGTAGTGTGTGTGTGTGTGTATAATAGTGGGCGGGATATATATATGTGTGGGTGGGCGTGCAGGCGGGAGATATATATATATATATATATATATATAAGTGGGCGGGACAGGTGGGAATTAATTTTTTCCTAGGACCGAAACGAAACACCCGGAGTAATTCTGGGGTGTTTTGGCCGGTATTTCTGGTACAAACCGGTATTTAAACCGAGACAAAAACGACGATGTTTTGTCTCGTTTTTTGCCTGGTACGAAACGTTTCGGCAGAAACGAAATGGTATCAATAACTTTGGTTTTTTCTGATTTTCACTTCAGTCCCTACACTTGCAATTGTGTTTTTATGGTCCTTATTGTTATTATATAGGTTTTGATTTGTTTCAATTTCATCCTTCAATTGAAATTAAATAGATATTGAAGTTTCATTTAGGTCCTCAGACTTTAAATTTTTAAAATTGGTCTTGAATCCATAATATTTTTGGTATCAAAGTTTTGATTTATTTCAATTTTATCCTTCCATGCAAATTAAGTATAAATTTCAGTTTCATTTCGGTCCTAATTCCTTTAATTTTCGGTTTTGTTTTGAATTATTGAATTTCATTGGTATACATGTTTGGATTTATTTCAATTTTGTCCTTCAAATTATATTTATTATATATGTTTTTATTTTTAATTTTATCCCTTATACTTTTAATTCCTTTATTTCTTTATATATATTTCTGTCCATATTTATATATACATGCTATTAGTTTCTGTTTTCAATTTTTTTTATTTCTGATGTTATGAAGTTTTTTATTTAATGTTCAAATTTTTATATGTGCTGGTAATCATTTAAAAATTAATAATTATTATGATTTTTTTCCCCTTCAAGTCACATAATTTCATATTATTATTGATAATAAATTCAAAATAATAATAATGATTATTTGTTAGTTTTGTTTTCTTTTAAATATGTGAGACTAATTATATTTTTTGATATTTATTTAATTTTACTATCATTGCTCTGAAATACTTTTAATATAATAATATGAGTAATAAATCTTATAAAATAAAAAAATTATGTAATTTTTTTTTAACAATAATTATGGTCTCACCAATTTTTATTATTTCCATTGTTATTAAGTTTTCTTAACATTTTAATTTGTGTTGATGATTATTTTAAGATTGATATATATATCCTAGAATTTTTAGGAAAAAAATATTATCATTGCTCTGAAATAATTTAATATACTAATATGAGTAATACATCTTATAAAAAAAAAAATTCTGACCTCAGCGACATTTATACAAAAATAAGTCTAGAAAACTATGATGGTCTTGTTGACCCAAAAAAACTTGTGCAAAAACCATGTAATAGCTTAAAACTAGTTATCCAGAATAATATTGTGATATGTAATATACCCCTCATAACTTTTAGAGGGCATGTGTGTGTCAAATGTAATAATTTAGAGTTGAGTTCAATTAGATGTTTTAATGACTTCTATTCCAAATTAGCAGTGTCTTTCATCATTAGTGTACCCACTAAAAATAGCTTTATAAAGCTATTTGGTGTTACCTAGTTAGAGTGCGTTTTCACGAATACTTAAAGATGTTTAATAAGGAGATGTTTAAGGCTCCTTAGAGGCCTTAATAATAGTGTAAGAGAATGTTTTATGAAGAAAGCTTTACACCTTGTTAGATAGAAGTTTGCTTAATGTGAAACAAATCATCAAAAATCATATATGAGTGAATAAAGCAAGTGTAGAAATGAGCAAATTGGTATAAGGATATGAATATGACCTAACTTTAATTTCTCTAGGTAATGTCAATTTCAATTAGAGAAACTACCCAATGCCTATATATATTAATTGTTTTTAGTTCAACAAATGACATGTCTAATTTTGTAGCAAGGAACTTCAGTATAAGTTACAACATTAATTTCAGTATAATAGTAACATGCAAAAAACATAACTAATTTAATACTAAGTATTTTTTTTGAAAATATACATATGGTAACATAAATGATTTACTCTTTAAGTATTTTTTTTAAGAATATGATTATGGTTGTTTTTTAAAATATTTTTCATGTAGAAATATATCAAAATAATATATTTTTATTTTTAAAAAATTATTTTTAATAACACATAAAAATGATCCAAAACCACTAAAAAAATATAATTTAAAATAAAAAATAAATAATAAGCATTTTGAAGAAAATAAAAAAAAAAACGTAAACAAGACCTCATCCCGAGAATTCAAAGTGATAATAATTAACGTTCTCTTTTATGTAAATCAGCAGGGGTTTTTTTAAGGGCTTCGGGGCTTTAAGTATCCTCGAAGTACTGCGCAATCTACGAGGCCTTCAGGAGAGTGGCAACTTCCAATACCCGCCGTTTGTGTCCTCGAAAAAGCCACAGACAAAATACGACAGCGCTTTACGAGAACCGTATAATTAACAGCTGTACCTCGGCATTCTTCTCCTATTCCCCCATGATTCTAGCTATGTACTATTATTTAACTTTTATTAAAAAAACAGTTAATACACTTTGAAAAGTAAATTATAATGTAAAAACAAATGCTGAGCGACTATTAAAGATTCAATTTGATTAATTTAATTAACTCCATTCAATTAGAAAATATATATATTAAATGAATCAACTCATGATTTTCAAAATTAGGAGTCCTAAGTTACAAAATCATAAATAAAAAAATATTATAACTTAAAAAATATTATCCTGTCGTGTATAAAACAAAACAATGCTACGAAGCTGAGGTGGCGGTACGCTCCAACCGTACTGCTGGTTGTGAAAGAGAAGAAATCCAAGCCAGCCATCTCGAAACAGCCCCTGCTACCTGTCCCTCTTGATTGTTGTTATCACTGCTTCGTCTGGCAAATCTGTTCAGGCCCGTGATTTCAGACACGCTTCTTGTATTTATTACACTCCTGCCACTAGTCCCATTCCGATGATGCCTCCCATCCCCACCCAAGCCCGACTGCAGATTCACTGGTCCCGAGGCTGACGACGTCGACAATCTACGGCTATCGCTCAATATCATTTCTGATCGTAGATAGAGTAGATCAGACGGCTGTACGTCGCTCCATCTCTGGTGGAGCCCACCCGAGACGATTATCCTATGCTCTAATCTAGTTTTGTCGTCGTTGGTCAAGAGAAGCCCGTCTTTTCGATGGCCGCCGCGATCAAAACACCCAACGGTCGCAGACCCAGACTCGATATTCTTCTTTCTCGAACCCGAACTGTCCAAGGACCTTCTGCACGAAGTCGCAGCAGGAACAACTCCCAACTTGTGCTGGAACCAACCACTTACCCTCTCACCAGCCGAAGAATGCCTGCCTGGAACTCGCCGGAATCCTGGAGAGACGGCGGCGGAACCGTCTCCTTGTTTGCCGCTTTCAATGTCCAAGAACTCAGGATCTTGTTCTGCACTGTTGTAATCAATATTGTTAACATCATTCCCAATCAACAGAATATCCTCTGGATCCACTCGGTAGCGACAAAGAGGGCATGTTGAATGAGCGTCAAGCCAAGTGTCCACGCATTCGACATGGAATGCATGTTTGCATTTGGGAAGTAATTTTAAAACTTCTGTAGGCTCGAATCTTGTCAGGCAAACTGCGCATTCTAGTCCCTCCTTTTGCCCTCTAAGTGAGCTGAACCGAAATATTGGTAGCGACTCGATTACCGCTCGGTCGATCCCAGAGTGTTTTCTTGCTGCTCTTAAATTCGGATCGGTAATGTTGTAGCCCACAACGCCGTTACTGTGACCGTTTCCACGCTTGCAGTGTTTGGCATAGAGAAGTAAGAGAAAGGTAACGGAAAATAGGGTGGTTAAAACGGCCACAATCACGGCTATGCTTGTCCTGAATGGTGTCTCATTTGGTCTGCTAATATTTGGCTGCGCGAGAGGTGGAGGTAGTGGTAGAGGCGGGTTTAATGGTGTGATAATGTCTCCATTAATGTCTGCAAATAAGGGTCTAAAACAATTAGAGAAAAAGGAAGCGAGAAAAACGAACAAGATCGATGTGTTGCCCATGTGGTGTTGTAGTATACTGGAGACGATGGGGAAGCTTGGGCCAGAAAATGAGGTTTAATTTGTTCTCTGGAGAGACAAGAACACAAAGAAGATGAGACGAGACAGGGGTATCTATCCAACTCCTTTTCACCTGACCTGATTGAGAGAGATCATTAATTACTCGCAACTCCTTTTCTCCTTGAGCAGTAAATTGCCTCTGCCTTCTCTTTTAACAGAAGGAGACAGGCCCGTCAGAGATAACAGATGAACCATGTCGTCGAGTAGCTTGAACTTTGTAGTTTCTAACGGCCAGCCTATCGTCTCTTGGAAAAAGTTAAAAAAATAAGTGAGTTCTTTCTCCTTTAGAGAGAGAGAGAGAGGTGAAGACGCAGGAGAGAGGCAGCCAGGTCGCTGGTTGGATAGAGATTTCAACCTCAAATCTCCGAATCATGGGTCTTAAAAGACAGGAACCAAACACGTGACGCATGTTCGATGCTTCACCTCAACACACCATAAAACACGGCTCACCTGAGAGTGTGGATGCCGGCCTCATGTCTTCAAAATAACAGGTTCTATATGGTTTCAACTTTGTTTTAGATATTTTTTTCCTTTAATTTAAAATTAAGATTAATAATAATATCTTTTGTGGGAAGGAAGATTAGATAAATTAAATTCAACCGAAATGCCTCACCATGAATCATGCAGGCACATTCGGGTGTTTTATTTATCTTTTCACACCTACAGTTTAGATATTTGGATTCGTATCTGAATTACTCACTTATAATAAACTACATTTATATTTTGAGGGTATTTTACAAGCGATAACTCTTCATTGAAAAATAACAAAAAAAAATAGGATAGTCATCTTGAGTGGCTAAAATATTTTTTATAAAGCTTTATCCGAGTTGAATGATGCAGATAGTATTATCTTTAAATAATATTGTGGAGCTATTTTTAATAATTATTAACCCATATTTTTTCTTTATGTGTAGGATAATTGATTTAATCCATATATATTCTCGACTTGCTCCATGTGTCACGATAATTTTTGAATTATTTGATGAAGTAGTTATCAATATTTGTTGGATAGATTTTCAAGAAATTGCAGTAACGTTATAGGTAAATAAATAACATGTTTGTGATCTCTCTTTGTGGGGATTAGAGAGAACTTGCATCTAGATATCCAATCAATTGTGAATTTGATCCATAATAAATAACTTCATTTTGATTGTTCCGCAAATATAGCGAAATATGTGTTTGACTCTATTTCAGTGTTTTTTTGCAGGAGTGAAACTATATCTTGTCAATAAATTTACTATAAAAGTTATATTTGGTCTTGTACAATTTGCAAGATACATGAGTGCTTCAATGACACTAAGATATGATGTTTCATGACCAAGAATTTCTTCATCCTCTTCTAGAGGTCGAAAAAAGTGTTTTTCTGCATCAAGTGATCGAACAACCATAGGTGTACTCAAAGGATAAACATTGTCCATATAACAATGTTTTGGGACTATAAAGGAGATGGTGATAAATAAAAATCATTTCTTTTCCTGCAAGGATGTGTTATTTTCTTCTTTAATGGTCTCTCCAAGATTCATAGCTTCCATATGAATCTCGACATCAAGGATCCATGAAAAATAATTATTTTCAGAGATATCAAGAGCAATAAATTTAAGTTTTGTCGGATTTGATATTATCTTTATTTATAAAAACAAGAAATAAATTATTAAATAAAATCATGAATATAAAAGAAAAGAAAAGAAAATCAGTCCTTTAAGACTGTATTTAGCTTTAGAAATATTAGTAATTCAGGAATTTTATTTAATTTATTTAATTCTTCAGGAACTTGTAATATTAGTTCTTCAAAAACTGTTTTAAATTTATTTAATATTTCAGGAACTATAAATCTTTATATGAATAAAAGTGAAAGAAAAATTATCAAAAATAAATTACAATAATGAAAAGCAAAAGTATTAAAATTGACATAAGTCACATAATAATCATTTTGATAACATGTTATAAAAAGAAAAAATAACTAACATATAAAAGCATAAACATTCAAAATATAATTAAAAGAGACAAGAGAGAAATATCTTTCTTATTATAAATTCTTTTATTTTTTCCAAGTTATTAAGATTACAAGACAAGTTAATCTATTTATAAGAGAAGTAAATGAACTCAAGGATCATGAAAATTCAATAGACTAAACTCAAGAGTCTTAGACATTCAATATATATAATTATGGATTGTCATGGACATTCAATACACATAATTATAGATTTATAACACTTCTAGGTATTTTCTAGATTTTTTCATGTTCCTTGTTTTAGCAAGAGAGAAGGGAGATTTTATGATCTCAAAACCATATTTTCTATATTTAAAAAAAAACTCTAAATTAACTTCAACATCAAAGGGATTTTTGTTGGTAACATTCTCATCTAACTTGTTATCATTTGCGAACAAAGCTCAAATACAATGAGGTTTTTTCAGGTTTTATCATTTATTATATTGCTACATATGATATAATTGAGAAATATCATAAAAGAAATGAAGGAAAATAGATTTGGTTTAACAAATGGGTTGGGATTCACTTTATTTCTGCAAAATGTTTTTATTATTAATGAAAGAATTTTTTGTATTTAATATGGCTTGTATTTGATAAATGGGTCTATAGTAAAGACAAAGTTCACGAGACAAAAATATTTATAATATCGATATTTGTATTGCAATAAAATATCATTTCTGAATATTCTAGGTCGATCATTTATTAAGACTGAACATTAATTAGAGTCTTTAAAATTGATGCATATTATTATCTCTTTTTTTATATAAGAAAAGTGGTTGTTCTCATAGACTGAGGTATGAAAGATACTTATAATTAATATATAGGTGATTGTTAGATAACATGTATATTGAACCAATCTATATGAAGATTTTATATGGAGATATCATTTATATCTATGAAAAGACTAGCATGAAAGTTGTGTAAGTGATATATATATTTTATACCACTAAGTTATCTTGTAAAGAGAATGAAATATTTTGATTTTGGCTACATGTTATGCTAGTAAAAAGGTAACAAATGGGAAAATATTGAGTATGACATGAACTATATGAAATTGGAGTAATCAAGAGAAGATTCACCACTTTATATGAATTAGAAAAAATGTCCCCCACTTTCTCAAATAGAATTAATTGTGAAATATTTACATAAAGTGAAATGCGATTTAAAATGAGTTTAAAATCTTATTCAAAATATCAATAATTATGTTGTTGATAATAAACATGATTTGATAGAGAAAATATATTTCATATTTTAATATCTAAATAAAATTATTCTTAATTAATGAATTATAATTACATTAAGAAACTATTAACTAAAAATTAAGTCAAATCACAAATAACTTTTCTAATTTAAACCCTTGCATATTTAGGATCAAAATATTAAGACTTCATTAAGTAATCAGACTCAGGATTAAACAAGAAAAAACGTAAATAAAAATAAATAAATGGATAATACATGTAATTTTCAAAATAAAGGTATGGCCTCTATAAATAAATTTAAGAATTTTGATGAAATTCAAATGAGGACTATGAAATTTAGTTTCAAATTCATAACAACATCAAAACCATTAATGTTTTTTAATGGATAAAAAGATAAAGTAAATTTAAAATAAATTTGTTTTAAAAGTGATAAAATAATTTCAAAATATTATAATGAAAATGAGGAATAACAATCAAGAAAGAATTACATAAAAAAATATTGGTCTAAATTGTGGTTAAAAATAGCAAATGTTATCATGAAATGATAAAAAGTCTGTAAACAAAATAAATAGTGAGAAGGAAAAATAGATATATATTAAAATGATAAAATACTTTCAAGGATTTAGTAGAATGATCAATATGACCTATGAAGAATGGAATAAAATAATTTTATATTTTTAATAAAAAAATCACAAACCATCAAGTTTTATACTATCAAGCATAACTCTTAATATAACTTTCAAATCAGGCTAAAATGTTGCTTGGAATGTCCTTACATGTGGTTCTACCTAGGGTCGAGATTTCATATCAATTGGTGTTTGTTAAGGTCATACAAAATTACAAGTGGTTGATAGAAATTAACATATGGGCTATAAGGGAAAAACTGTAATTGGCCAAAAATATTACAGCGTATTCTTCCTTTTCTTTTTAAAAATCTGGTCATTTAGAGAGATAGAGATAGATCTTTTTTTATCATTTTTATTCAAATCATCCTTAAAAATTCACCTATAATTGGAGAGTTTTATGAGAAAATAGAAGCAAAGAGGGAAAAGAACTGATCATTCGCAGAACTTTATGAGAAAATGAGAAGTTTTTGGATAAGAAGAGAAATTATGAGATTAAAGAAGAAAAAGGGAATGAAAAGCTTTGGACCATGGAAATTGCCATCAAATTGAGTTTGAAAGGGTAAACAAGTTTTTCTTTACATTTATATTCAAGTTTTAGTTGATATTGATTAAATTGGTTTTGAAAGAAGGGTTAGGATTTGCTGAGTTGTGGATGGAGAAATGATATTTGTATGAAAAACAAGTTGTTAGATTATGTAATATAATTGTTTAAGTGGAAATTTTGAGAAAAAAAGATGAAATAAACTCATAGGTAATTAACCACAATTGGTTAACCATGATAAAATAATTTAGAGAGCAATTGTTGATGTGATTTTGGTTAATTAATGTGATTTTATAAGCTTATGAGATTGTAATTCGATAGAAATCTTGGTTAATAATTGTAAATCTAATGTTGTGTGAATGTTTGGAATGTGTAAAATAGAGTTGTTAATACTTTAGTATGGTGAATTGTTACTTAAATCATGGTACTATGCATTTGGTGTTAAAAGATATTACTATGATAAAGTAGTAATTTGGGAGGATGGGAAGAGTTATAAGTTTAGGTTAATAGTTAGTTAAAGTTTCCTTTAGAAACTTTGAAAAACAAACATTGGTTTCTTGATTAAACCAAAATTTTAATCAAAATGTTGAATAATGAGATTGAGAGTATTACATAAATTTAAAAGTTTAATCAATTAAATGCATATCGTGATATGGTGAGATATATTGGAATGAAATTCAATAAACGATAAAGAATTTTGTGTGTGTGTGTGTGGATTAGGTATCACTGAAATATTATGTATGAATATTAATAAAAATTACACATAAGTGAAATTAAACTTATTAAGAAGGTTGAACCACTATAAATATGTTATGAATTATTGAGAAATTATGTGATGGAAATTCATTGTAAATACATCATAGATGATTGAGAAATAGTGTGATGAAAATTAAATTAAAGAAATTGAAATTACTTGTAAAGGTCTAACCATTAAAGTGATCAACCATGAGAGGTTTATTCAAAAATTATATGATTGATTTGGACTATAAATGTTAGAATTATAAATTGTATGTTAGTATTTGGTTGTGATCATTTAAGTTGTGAGAAGTGGGATATTACAATTGTAAATAAGCTATATGTCAATAACTTGGGACATACTGGTATAGAGGAGATTTTGTCGAAACTTCAGTAGAAATCGTAATAGACTTTTATATGAAGACTATATAAAAAAAAAATATTATATTTTTCATTTGATAGATGATTGGTGTTTTATCTCGGGGAAGGGGATGTGACAAATGTCGATAACTTTGGAGTTTTCAATATAAGAGAATTTTTTGTTGAAAATCCATATAACTTTTGAAAGAATTCATATCTATATTTGAATTAAAAAAATCTTGAATTTTTCGTAACTTGGTAAGGAATAATGAATGTATTAGATGAAATTTTAGGGGTGTTATATCTTACATATAAGTTCATAATCTTGTGTATTTATATAAATAAAATGGTTTTTTTGATTTTTTTTTAAATATAGATTAAGTTCTCATGATTTTAATAAACTAGTTATTTAATCCAATATGCATGCTAAATAAAAACTATTTTTTGTGTTTTCAATATGTTAATCATGTATTTTTTATTTAATATATATGAAAATATATTTTTATTTTATTTTAAAGAAACTTGTTCATATGCAATTTAAAATATTTAATATATATATATATTAAAGAAAAAAATTTATTAAATAAATGTTTTTATTTTATAGAATAAAACATTATTTAATACCGAAAGATTTTCTAGTCACAATTCTAAATATTAAATAATGGAGAGTAAAAATAATGTTAAAAAAATCAAAATTAATTGTGTTAAAAAAATCAAAATTAATTGCAAATTATCTTATGAACATTTGAAAATTTGACTAAAATCACATTCGGAAAAACACAATAATTAGTAATCAAACACTCAATCAATAGCTAGCTAACACCAAACCCAAACTTAATCCCTGAATTAAAAATTAAAGTTCAATTAGCAATCACAATCCCAAAAATAAAAACACAATTCAACATAAATTATCAAATAAAAAACATACTAGTTTAGAGTAAATAATATCCAATCATTTCAAGATTATACACAATAATAAATATTTTCTCTTAAGATTTCACAATATTATAGTAATTTATCCAAAAACATAAAAAGTGACAAGTCTGGAGACGGCTAGGGGTACAAGAACAGTGATGAAAAGCTTTCGAAAGCGGATCATCACTGGCAGCCCATAGACCGCAGCTCATCGAAGGGAAAAGAGGTAGATATGGATCGATTTCTTCTTTTCTTTATTCCTGATCATGAACAGAGACTTGCAAAAAAACACAGCATGCTCCTAGTGACAGAGTGTACTGTCGTGGCTGGATAATATGCTCGAGGTCATGTGACTATCATGAAAGGAGGCTGAGCTGTTGTTGAGGTGGTGGCGATGGAGAATGGTGGTGGCTGGTGGCGCTGCTAGAACATGGTGGGTAGAGATGGAAAAAGGGACTACGGAGGCGCTATTGTCGTAGATGGAGGCTGTGAGTTGCTGGTAAAAAGAGAGCCACAGAAAACGCAACAAGTACAATTTCATTAGACTCTAGCATTCAAGATGTAACAAAGAGATATATATATATATATAAATTCAAGAGTCGATTAAAACATCCCACCATTTCGAAAACATAAAGCAGGTGAGGTAGCATTCTTGATTACATGGTGACTTGGAACTCCATATTTAACATGTGAAGGGAGAACAGAACCAAAAAAAAGGCAGACTTCAGAAACCATTCATCTCGTCGAGACATTCATTTTTCCTGCAGCGCCTTGACCTTTACGAGCAGCTCACTCGATCATCTCCTCGTCGTCGTCGTCGACATGATCGACAATCTCTTGAATTTTCATCTTTTTCACTTTCTGGGCAGCTTCATCCCTTGGTCCTTTTGGAATTTGAATCAAAACATCATTCTTCTGACCAGTGGATGCATTAACGAGCCCACCATTCTTCTCAACAACATAAGCCAGGCCATGTCCATCTGGGCCTGCATCTATGTACACAGTAGAGTTCTCATCAATCTCTTCTCTCACAAGCATTCTCGATAGCTCTGTGACCACCTTCCTCTCGAGCCACCTCCTTATGGGACGTGCACCATAGACCTAATTAAAACAAGAGATAGACGGTGTGAGTGAGCTCATCAAAACAAGAGTGCATAAGAAATGACAGAAGAATTCGGTGTAAGAAGACTCACAGGATCATAACTTTCTGCCAAAATATAATCCAGTGCAGCGTCTGTAACTGCCAAGGCAATACCCCTCTCCGCAAGCCTGCTTGCAACGTCCTTCATTTGTAACCTTGCGACCTTTCTCAGCTGGTCATGAGAGAGTGGATCAAAAACCACTATCTCGTCAAGCCGATTAAGTAACTCAGGCCTGAACTGCTTTCTCACCTGACAGAGAAACCAACAACTCACAACAGGTTAATATCTCGATTTTCTTCAACCAAGAAGCCTATGACAGAATTTATTGAGCATCAAGTTTACCTCTTGCATCACTCTATCTCGAGCAACTTGCATGGAACACTTGCCCAGCAGTCCAGACAGAAGGTGCTCAGCTCCAAGGTTGGAAGTCATTATAATCACCGTGTTTCTGAAATCTACAGTGCGGCCTTGACCATCTGTTAACCTTCCATCATCAAGAACTTGAAGAAGAGTATTGAAGACAGAAACGTGAGCTTTCTCCACTTCATCAAACAGCACAACGCTATAAGGCCTCCGCCTCACGGCCTCTGTCAGCTGCCCACCTTCCTCATGCCCCACATACCTGAAATACACACACCGGTGAGATATTATTCACGCAGCCTTGTAGAACAGAGTAAAAGAAATGGATGAAAAACAAGTGCTTACCCAGGAGGAGCACCAAGAAGTCGAGCTACTGAGTGTTGCTCCATGTACTCAGACATATCGATCCTCACTAGTTGGTTTTCATCATCAAAGAGCTGTTCAGCAAGAGCTTTGGCAAGCTCAGTCTTGCCAACACCAGTTGGACCCAAGAACAGGAATGAGCCAGTCGGCTGTTGAGGCCTGCCTAAGCCAGCCCTTGACCTCAGCACAGCCTCTGCAACAGCATTCACCGCTTGGTCCTGTCCGACCACTCTCTGATGCAACCTATCTGCAAGCCCGATTAGCCTCTCCTTCTCATTCTGGCCAAGTCTTGTGACAGGAATGCCAGTCCACCGACTCACCACTTCTGCAATTTGTTCTGGTCCAACAGTTTCTGTCAGCATTAAGTTCTCGTCAGTTGTTGATCCTTCAAGACGTGCTATGGCAGCTTCCACTTCCTCCAGCGCTCCATAGCGCAAATCAGCAACTCTGGCTAAATCATATCTTCTTTCGGCCTCTTGTATGGAGAAAAGTATCTCCTCTTTCTTCTGCTTGAGCCGCCTGATCTCATCAATCCTTTCTTTCTCCTTTTTGTATTTCATCAACAAGGGCTGGAGCTTGTCTCTCAAGTCATCGAGTTCTTTTACAACCTGAAACAGTATCAACATTGTCAGATTTACCATGAGAGAGTTACTAAGAAGCACATAATTGGTTTCCAGATCTTCTTTCAAGGTGCGATTCTTACTTCAGCCAGTCGAGCTTTGCTAGCTTTATCCTTCTCCTTCTCAAGAGCATGAAGTTCAACTTCTAGTTGCATTCTCTTCCTTTCAAGGCTATCAATTTCTTCAGGCTGACTATCAAGCTGGACTCTCACATTTGCGCAGGCTTCATCGACTAAATCAATTGCTTTATCAGGCAGATGACGACCTAAATACATCAACCGAAAAAATCAATATTTATTATCCCACCAAATGATCCCAAGATATCAATCAACTATGTATGGCAATAAAATCATCAATTCCAAAATTACTGGTGCATATCAAAACCTGAAAGTGGAATTGTACTGTCAAAACGTACCTGTAATATATCGACTTGATAATTGAGCTGAAACCACGAGGGCTCTGTCCTGAATTCGAACACCGTGATGGCCCTCATACTTCTCTTTCAATCCTCGAAGAATGCTTATTGTGTCTGGAACACTAGGCTCAGCCACATAGACTTGTTGGAACCTCCTCTCAAACGCAGCATCTTTCTCCACATACTTCCTGTATTCTTCCAGGGTCGTGGCACCGATGCACCTAAGCTGACCTCTTGCAAGCATTGGCTTAAAAAGGTTAGCAGCGTCCATGGACCCCTCTGTTCGACCCGCACCTAGAACAAGATGAATTTCATCAATAAACAGAATCACCTTCCCCTCAGCTTCTTCCACTTCTTTCAACACCGCCTTTAACCTCTCCTCAAATTCCCCTCTATATTTTGCCCCAGCAACAAGAGCACCCATATCCAAGGCAATGAGCCTGACATCAGCAAGATTACTTGGAACATCCCCTCTCACAATCCTCTGGGCCAAACCTTCAACAACTGCAGTTTTGCCGACTCCTGGCTCTCCAATAAGGACCGGGTTGTTCTTAGTTCTCCGTGACAGGATCCTGACAACCCTTTTGATCTCATCATCTCTTCCAATAACAGGATCAAGCTTTCCCGCATCTTCCACAAGATCTCTCCCATAAGTCTTCAATGCTTGAAAATTAGTATCCGCGGAAGCACTCTCCACCTTCTTCCCTTCCTTTCCTCGGAGCTTCTCTACCTCAGATTTCACTGTGGAAGCAGAAACTCCGATTTCTTTGCACAAATCTCTTATTTGGGAGTCCTCGAGAAGGCCTAAGATAATCTGATCGACAGCTAAATAGGAGTCCCCACGTGATTTTTGTAACGCTTGAGAACGTCTTATCGCCTTAATAAGACTAGTGCTGGGCGGAACTTCATCAGGAGGTGGAGACTGGGATGGTAGTTTCTTGAGGACTTGATTGAAAACTCTTTCTGCTGCCTGCGCAGCATTCTCACCATCACCGGCATTGGCAACCGCTTGTCTCAAGATTCCATTAGGGTCTGAAATAAGGGCCACAGCAAGATGTAATGGGGTTATCTGGGCATGACCAGAACTTATTGCCAATTCGTGAGCTGTTGCAAGAGCCTCATTGGTCTTGTGTGTGAACTTTCCAGGATCCATTGATTCTTTGACTTCGACGTCAAGCGAAGGAAATCAGCAACAACGGTTTTGGTACTGATCATAAGAGTTAAGCACGACAGACATGTGAGATTTTTCCAAAAATATATAATTTGGTTGTTTATCAGCTGCTAGCCAGTATACTTGAAATAAGAATAAAAAATGTGTTGCTGTCGCCGTTCGGACAAGGAGAAACAACAGAACAGAAAAGCGCTAAAACTAGAAAAGGAAATTGAAGGAAAAGGAAATTATAATTCTAATTTCTTCGTACCTGATCGGATATCGAAACGGATGTTTTTCTTTCAGCTAGAAAGCTGAGACTTTCGATTGTTGAATCTGTTTCCGAATTGAATTTGATTTCTTTTTTGTTTTTCGTTGGCATGATCGGCGAGAACGAGGGTGTGTTATGAAGACACCTCGGAGACATCTGGAAACTAGTGGATACGTGGCACTAGAAACTACTAGAAAGGTATGGAAGCTTGCTGACACCTCTCGCCTCCCGTCTTGTCCCACCAGTAATGATAATAATTAAATCGGCGAGTTGAAAGAAGTCAAAGAACACAATCTCCTCATTTTTCCCGTAACAAAATCGTTATTGCTTTTTAAAATATTTCTTTATTTAAAAATATATTAAAATAATTTTTACAATTTATTTTTTATATTCATATATTAAAATAATTTTTAAAAAAATAGAAAATTAATTTAAAATAAAATATTATAAAATAATTCAAAAACCTTTTTGGAATAAAAAAAAAAACAAACTCTGAGAAATTACGCGCCACATTTTTTCCTAATATTTCACATTCTATACCATCTTAAACATACTTAGGGCAAGTCCAACGGGAGATGCAAATGGGAAACCAAAGCTAAAATTTTGAATTTTTTAGCTATTTTTGATTTTTTAAGGTCTCCAATGGAAGAGCTAAATGGACAGCCAAAATAGCTTTTCTTGGCATGCAGAGTCATTCCTACATATTTTCCTCAAGAACCAAAAATGAAATATATCCGTTGGCTTAAAAATAAAATAAAAAAGTTTAAAAGATCTCTTGTTTTTGGTTTTATTGTAAATCATGGATTCACATGATTTGGCTGTTTTTTCTTTAATTTTTTAATTTTTTTAATATTGTGTTTATTGAAAATTATATTTTATAATTTATTTTGATTTTTTTTTCATGAGGTTATCATAAACAAATTTAAATATATCTTAGTGTGGGACTGCGCTTGGTTTTATATAAAAAATATAATTTTTTTTCTTAGAAAAAATAAGGTGATCAAAATAAACAATGGAATAAAAATTAAGGTTTTTCTTTTTATTATTGTTCATTCAACACATTTTTTTAAGAAAAAATAATAGCCTTTATATTTCAATTATTGTCTTTGTAGTTTGGAACTCTTACAGTTTAGTCCAAGAATTCATTTTGTTTATTTTTCTATATCTAAAGTTTAAGGAGAAGAGAGAAATTTACTAGCAAATTCATCAATTGCAATTAATATTTCTAAACAGATGGAATTACATAGAAAACGTTGTTAGATTAAAACTGGACTCTTTAAAAGGCTTATCCTCCATTTTCACTATATGTATACATAAACAATATTATGGTCACATTATCGAATTAAAATTAACAAAATTAACAAAGAAGTCATACTATGTTGGGAAAACACTGTAGCAGTAAATATAAATTATTGTGAATTTTAATAGTATAATTATTATTTTGCCTTTAAGGGCATAAAATTTAACTTGGGTTGGGGTAGTTTCGACTTTTTCACAACACCTATTAGCATTATTTGATTGTTTGAGGATGTTTGCGTCTTTTCTAGATTTTTTAACAGTGCAAATATGGTTTCACCCCTGCCAACAGACAAAAAAACACTCACAACTCAAGGATATTTTTGATTTTTCTCACTGCTTATGACCAGTAAAATCATCATCTTAGCCTTGAATAAGACAAAAACTGAGAGTTTCCAATTATGGTGTTTCTGGTTTTTCAAATTCTTGTAAACAGTAACAATACAGAAGTGCCCTCAAAAAGAGAAAAGTCAAGCGTTGATAGTAAAGGTGTTTAAATAATTGTAGGTTATTTAATTCCTTTTTTTTTGTAGAAAGCAGCTGGCACGTCTTCCTAACACGCCAAGCGTTTTCTTCCATGGGCAGCGCGTGCGGCGATGTCTGATGGTGAAAAATATTCATCCATCATTGCACCGGATGCGACGTCGTGTCCTCTTCCACGTGGTGGTGCACGGGTAGTCCGAATGTGGCCGGAGACGTTTTAGTGGTCGGTGAATCTTTTTTTTTCCTTTCACTCTCCTGCAGCTGAAAATGCAAGGCAATCCTCTTGGTTGATGGTTTTTTCAATCCAGTTTCTGGTCTTTTTTTTGTTTTTTTTTGTCCTGAGTTCTTTTGTAAAAGTTTTGGTTTGTTTCAAATTGGTCCTTTTATGATTGATTTGGACTATAAATGTTAGGATTATAAATTGAATGTTAGTATTTGGTTGTGATCATTTAAGTTGTGAGAAGTGGGATATTACAAGTGTAAATATATGTCAATAACTTGGGACATCCTGGTATAGAGGAGATTTTGTCGAAACTTCAGTAGAAATCGTAATAGACTTTTATATGAAGACTATATAAAAAAATAAAATAAAATTTATTATATTTTTCATTTGATAGATGATTGGTGTTTTATCTCGGGAAAGGGGATGTGACAGATGTCGATAACTTTGGAGTTTTCAATATAAGAGAATTTTTTGTTGAAAATCCATATAATTTTTGAAAGAATTCATATCTATATTTGAATAAAAAAAATCTTGAATTTTTAGTAACTTGGTAGGGAATAATGAATGTATTAGATGAGATTTTAGGGGTGTTATATCTTACATATAAGTTTATAATCTTGTGTATTTATATAAATAAAATGGTTTTTTTGATTTTTTTTTTTAAATATAGATTAAGTTCTCATGATTTTAATAAACTAGTTATTTAATCCAATATTCTACATTATACATACAGCTAAACCATATCGCGAAATCACTGTTCATGCACACTACTTTTACTGTGGATATAAATAGTGATTTCACATCGTTCATTTCCTGCTGTTTGTGCATGCTAACTGTTAATGCTAATGCCAGTTCACGTCACTTATCCAAGAAGGGTGGCTACGTATATCGCTACGTAAATCTCTGTTTCTTTTGTGTGTTCCTGCGTGATCTCTCATAATCCCAAACAAAGTGCCAGATCTTTTGAGTTTGAAAAAATATGTGAATACCACCACTGCTGTAAGCAGTTCTACTCAAAGACATGGGAACTTCACCTGCAGTTGTGGCTGGAAACCACATTTTTCACGTGGGCCTTTCAAATGCAAGTGTGGGAAACGAATTAAAGGAAAGTAGTAGCCTGAGTTTGTTAGCAAAATGACGAGTATATGGTAATCGGTTGGTTGAAAACTGTGGGAAGGCTATGGAGTCTGCTAAGACTGGAAGAGAAAAGAATCAAGTAGATAGGTCAATTAGTTATTAGTTGAAGGTTGATTTAGAGGGGAATGATGCGCCATTGTTGGAAAGAGATCAAAGGACTGTAAAGTCGAGGGACTTTAAGGATCGAGTGACAGTTTCCAAATTCATGGAAAGTTATGCGTTTGGCAGCAATGCTAATGGACCCAGTGGTGAGGAAGATGTAGTTAACGATTAACCAGTGGTGAGGAAGATGTAGTTAACGCCTAACTTGATTACAGAGGAGGGAGAATTAGAGCGTTCAATCATAAGGTGGGTGGTGGCAAATAAAATCGTGCGCATGCTAATATAACAAGGAAGACGGGAGGAGCTACAAGTGATGAGTGATGGTTAACGAATAGCACCGGGAGTACGATTTCAGACATTGAGGAATAGCTGAACTTTTGCTGAACTGGCAGTTTCTGGTAATACAAGAGATCGATTTGGAAAGGTTCGCTGAACTTCTCCAAGGAGAGTGGCCAGGGGAATAGCTTTGGAAAGTGATGAGTTTGGCAGCAATGCTAATGGACCCAGTGTAGTAATTCTTTCAGCCTTTCTGGAAAGTGATGAGTTTGGCAGCAATGCTAATGGACCCAGTGTAGTAATTCTTTCAGCCTTTCTCACAATAAGCGATTCCTGGACCGAAGAATTTCCATTCTCTGGTCTGTTTACATAATGCTTGGTGATCAAAGTGGACGGATGAACCTGCTGATGCCTGACAATGTTGGCTGAAGTATTCTGCTGAATTGGCGGTTTCTGGTAATACAAGGGGTTGAATCGCTGGCTGAACACGTTCACTATAGATAGGTTCGCTGAACTTCTCTAAGGAGAGTGGCCAGGGGAATAGCGATTCCTTCATTCTTCATGATTTGTACACCTCTTTCATTCTTTCATTCTTCAACATCAGTTCTGTGAGAGAGGGAAACTTTAACTTACAATATTCTTGCATGGAGCTGCTAACGTCCCCAGTGCAAAATGGGAGTAAAGAGGTGCAGAAAGGATTATAACCAGTGTTTGTTCGGTCCATGCAAATTGTTGTGCCACGCGTACCTCACTTAACTGCCAATTGTCTATTTCTAAGTATTTATCTCGGGGCCTACTCTCTAAGAAACCAAACCAACAAAGTTCAATTTAACAGAGACAAGTATTTATCTCGGGGCCTACTCTTTAAGAAACCAAACCAACAAAGTTCAATTTAACAGACACAAGAATTGGACAAAATAAAAGAAACACGCCACCAAGGGTGACCTCACGTCTTTGCCGCCGCCTTCAAGAAAATTTAACAAATTTCAGTCTCTGCTCTTTGCCACCTTCAAGGAAATTTTCATCCGTTGCGTGTCTGTTTCATGCAACAGGTAATTAATGTAGTCTTACAGTTTATTAATGCTTTTTGTCCTCAAGTACGGGGTTTGCGAGGAATAATGAGTTATTCTATTGCCTATTTATCTCTTCGTCTGTTTGTAATTAATGCATCGTAGAATTTGTGTCTGTCATCAAGTGGACGCAAATTCTGCTGAGTTGGAAATATTGCTTCCGCAACATGGGGCTGCCACTTTCGATGCTTGCTGTCATAAAAATGACAGTGAAATGCTTTTTCTAAAAATATCTATGTCGTTCATATCTCTTCTCATATTATAAATATCGACGCAGTTAACAAATTATTTCTCATTTCTCTGCAATTCAGTTTATTTTCTCTCTTTCAAGTGTGTTTCTCCTGCTCTCTCTTTACTTCTCTGCTCTCTGCTCTCTGTCATATAGTACCATGATATGTCTTACGAAATCAGCATGCCATAGAGTTTACTATGATAATGAATTATATATTAATGCATGACAAGAAAGCTGGAGATCAATCACAAAAACATGAAATAAGCTGATTATAAATTTGAATCTTCCTGCGCACGGTTGAAGTGAGGTATCATGTGTAGTAGAGATGAACATGTTGTCACGCCACTTTAGATAGTCTGCTAAACCTAATTTCCCTGGCATATAGACATCATACAGTTAGAAGAATTAACTACAAAAACCAAAATCATTATTCAACCAATTCATGTATAGATTGCTTCAGTTCAGTTTCTTCCTTTACCTGCGTTATTGTTGTTCCCAGTTTTGTTGCTGATAAGATCATTGTTTCGTTAGTGCTGCCCTTGCTCTGTCTCCAAATTTATTTTCGACTGTATATATATGTGACACATTAAATTTGAACTTTCACTGTAATATTATTACAATAAAATGCTGCAATGTTAACTCATCTTAAAAAAACGTTAAAGTTATTTATTGACACTGTAGTTTAGTTCCGAACAAAATAATAATATCTATTTGATGTATTTATAGGTTTCGCCGTTGAATGTTTTATTGTGCCTCTTACTGTTGCGAACTCCTCAGAATTGATAGTCATATATATGCATGGTCGTTCAAATTCCAACCATTCTGCTTTCTTTTTTGACCATGTTATAATTTTGGCAATATTGCAAATCATCAATTAGCAGTGTTTCTTGAATTCCTTCTATATGTTGTCCTGTTTAACAACCTCATTAATTCTTTTTTAAGCTTTTTAACAACTATATATAGAGTTCTAACATTTTACAATTGTAAACTGTTATATAGTTGTAAGCTTTTTAACAACTACATAACAAATGTTGAAGCGTTCAACTTTGTTTTTAATTATAATTGTTGTTTTTTATATAATTTCTTATTTCTTTCCTCTCAAAGTCATGGCGTTGACGATCCAAAGCATAAAAAAATATAACTTCTATACATCTTTGAATGGAAGAGTTTGTCGTGTTTGGATCCCTAAGCTCAATGAACAAACAGGCAGCTTCAATTGCCTTTTGGTTGATTGCAAAGTAAGTTTTTATTGTACTAGATATTTATTCCATCCATTTTTTCAAGTTTCCTTCTCTATTTTTTTACACTTTATGTTTGTAGTCTCATTAATAATGATTTTGTCTTTCATCTAACAGGGTAATGCAATCCAAGCGTCTGCTAAAGGCAAAAACATACAACCATATTCAGCTTCTATTATTGAAGGGAATTATTATCAGATTTCTGGATTCTATACCTTTGAAAACAGATATACAAACTCTGTTGTCACTCATGAAGTAATTATTGATCTTAAGTCTGACACCAAAGTTACAAGGCTTGATCCATTAACACCCCCTGTACCGCGCCATTACTTCAACTTCATCGACTTTGCACATATGTTGACTACAGGAAAAAGATCAGGAGTACTGACAGGTTTTATCAAAAAACTTTATTCTTCATGCTTATTCATTGTTTTCTTATATTTGGTTTCAACAACTAATTTGTTTATTTTACATATATTAGATGTGCTTGGTCGATTAAAAGTTGTTCAACCACTTGAACAAATTATGGTTAGGGGTCAAAATATGACAGATAAAAGAGAGTTTATAATTGAAAATATCAGGTTGGCTATCTTAATCTCATACATCTTTCATCATTCTTGATACCTTATCTTGCTAAAATTAATCTTATATGCAGAGGGAATGAACTAAGGGTGACTCTTTGGGGTGATGTTGCAAAAAGCTTTGATGATACTAATTTACATGGCCAACCAAGTCCATTTATAATTGTTTTTGCTGGCTTTCGAATCACGGAGTTCAAAGGTTATTTATTTTAGACATCTCATTTTAATTTGTGTTTATTGTTATTTACGCCTTCCATATATATCACCTTCACTTATCTATCTTTTGTTTTTTTTATTGTTAACCGAATTTTTGCACAAATTTATTTTGATCATTCATTTATATTATGCTCCTTTATAATTATTGCTTCATTCAACTCAATTTATGTGTGTGTGTGTGTGTGTGTGTTTGTGTGTGTTTTCAGGAAAACCTAACCTTGCAAGCACTGTTGCCTCATTATGGTATTTCAACCCAGAAATTCCAGAAGCTCTTCCATATAAACATTTGTGAGCTTCCTTATTTTTTGGTTGTCTTATATCAAATATTTGTTTTGTAAGTTATTTATATCACACAACTTTTATAATCAGCTATAAAGATGTTCCTGTTGAGGTCCATCAGCTCCCTCCTTCAACAACTGCTCAACCCCTTCATCAACAAATAAAAGAAAACAGAAAGACAATTAAAGAAATCCTTTGCATGGATCCATACCAATATAAAGTATGTCAACAATGATCTCCACCATTATTTTTCCACATTACCTTTCATTCAGTGTTTTGTCAAACTCTCAATAATACATATTAATTTTTACTTCTTATTTTAAAAAATACAGAGTGAAAAATTTACATGTAAGGCTTCAATAGCTGACTATGATCTTCATCGAGGTTGGTGGTATCATAGTTGTCCTGTATGCACAAAATCGGTTTTTGACAAAGGAACGAGTTTTAGATGCATTGAACACAATGAAGTGACACCCATTTCATGGTTAGCTAAGAAAAACATTACTTCTCATGTCCATACTTTGACTATGCATATTGCTCATTTACTTTTACATTGCATTTTATATTTAATTATCTCATTTCTAATGTTTTCGTAGGTTTAAAGTTGATTGCATTGTGACTGATGGCACTGATGTAACAACTTTTCTTATGGTCGGAAAAACTGCTGAACACTTTTTTGGCTCATCTGCCCACAGTTATGTCTATGACAAAGGTTTTACTGATTCCATTCCACCTCCCATGATTGACAAATTACAGAAACCAAAAATTTTTCAGCTGAGATTCGGAACTTTTCGCTCAATTATGAACCGATGCAATATCATTGTTGCCAATGTTTTTGATGACATTATCAATATTGAATCTCCACAGCAGCATGTTGAGCCAGCCCTTCATGATATGGATGTTAAGTTCATAGAAGAAGCTGTTGCAGATTCCTCTAAAAAACCCTTTTGTCTCCACAGCAGCATGTTGAGCCAGCCCTTCATGATATGAATGTTAATTTCATAGAAGAAGCTGTTGCAGATTCCTCTAAAAAAACTCTTTTATCTCCACAGCAGCATGTTGAGCCAAAACTTCATGATATTGATTTTAAGTTCATAGAAGAAACTGTTGCAGATTCCTCTAAAAAAAACCTTTTATTAGACCCAGTAACTCCATCACATATTCCACCATCAAGAGCTTACGCTGATACTCCTTCACAATCACAAGCTGCTGTAAAACATCTACGATTTGAAGATGAAACATCTCTTAAAAGGTAACATATTTCTTCCTTTCTTCATACCTATCACCTTTCAATTTTATTGATATCTTTTATCTATGTTTATTTTGTCAATTCTAAACACATAATTTATTGGTCTTTTTAAAATTAACAGCTCTGCAACAGATGCCACAGCCGAAACTCCAGATATATTCCCATTGCTCGATGACAATGCATCGACCATGTCTAAAGATAAAGATCCACCCGAAAAACGTCAATGCCGATCTAAATCAAAAAATGATTAGGTAATTTCGACTTACTCTTCAATTATGTCATTTCGCCATCTATATCATTTATTTGCAAAGCCTTTTCCTAAATTTATGATAATGCATCGACCCTTTCTACATTTAATATAACTTAACAGAAAAAATTTATTTCCACATTAATAATATAATTAATCCATATGCTAACAAAATACAATGAACTTCTATGGGTACCATGGTTTTCTTTTAGGCATCAACATCAATATCATTTTTTTTTCCACAGGACCTCCCGGTAAACACCATCTCTGGTCATTTTGCATGCGTACGTGCTCTTTTTCAAGGACACTGCACTCTCTTGAAAAGCAATGACACTTCTTGACATTGCTTTAGCATCATTTTGTTATATTAAATTAATATGTTTCTGTTATTATGCTTTGAACTTTTAAATCCATTTACTATTTTGGCTGTAAAATATGATGGATGTAATAATTTAGCGGCTCTAATCATGTAAATACTTTATTGTATAATAGTTATAGACTTTTAGTGTTTTGGTTCTTTAAGAAAAAAACTCCAATAGATTATTTATTTTCATGCATTTTTTTTTCAGTTACAATTTACTTCAAACTATATGGGTGAAATGTTAGTTTATTATAAAAAAAAAATTCATATTAAGTTCTCCAACTTTTTTTTTAAAAAAAAAAACAAAAATTTCCCAGAAGACATGCGAAAATCTTTAACTGTGCCAAATGAGGCTTAAGTGCCAAATAAGGCTTAAATTGTTGTTTTCTATCTCCTTTCCTTGGAGTGTGCACATTTATACAAACAATATTACGTTTTTTAAAAAACAATAACAATCAATTTATTACAGTTTCGCACCATGCAAATTAAATAAATTGACAAGCAGTTTCATTAAGCCCAACTATTAATATATTGGCTATAGCAATCAACCAGTTCGATAACGAACAAATAAATGGAGTACAAATAACAAGTTTTATCGATAAAATTATTTGTAATTTTTCTACCAATTAAAATACATCAGGATATCAATCAATTACAGTTTTACACTCTGTAAATTAAATAAATCAACAAGCAGCCTAATCAACTCCAACCATTGATCTGTTGGATAAAAAATACAATTGACTTTCTGTCAAAAAAATTTAACCAGTTCCATAAAGAAAAAAAAAACTCATGTCAAAATATTTTTGACAATGCTCATTTGACTCATTAAATATTTAATTAATCAATCAACACACATTAAACAATTACGACAGCGTATTTTGAACAATTGTGTTCCATGTATTATCTTACGCAAATGAACTTGGGGATGAAATAATGATCCATTTCATCTAACCTTTAAGAAAAACTCTCCTAATGTTATCTGTAAATTGTTTGCTGCATACACAAGTAGAATTCTATCGCATAGAGCACTGGAGCTGCTTTGTTGCATCTTCTACTGAGAACCATTTCCCAAACACCTGACTTCACATGTCTATCATCTATACTGGGGACGGTGTCCCTATCTAATAAAACATCAACGAGATGTTATATTGACCATATTTTTCTTCAAGTGAACTTCCTTTTGTCCCCATTTATAGTGTAAGATGTTAGTGCAACAATCCAAATTAAACCATGGATTCAATCTTTAATGCTGACAGTGACCTAAATCAAACATTTACTGGTTCTGTATTTTCAAGCATAAGTGAGCTGCGTCCAGAGGTCTTTTGAAACGCTCTATCCCCCACTAGCATACTCACTCTTCCAGCCTTCTCCCAGCTACCAGAACCAGCATATATGTCAAACAGCAAAGCATAATGAGGATCATTTCCAGAATCAATGCTAGAACAAGATGTGCATACATCTTTTACCACCTGCTCCACCATATCAGTATCCATATGAATTCGACAATCTCCAAGTCAAGCAGCCCAAATCGTATCATTTGATTTCATTGGCATATTCTTCATCAAACGATAAGCATCCTGTAGTCTTCCTGCTCGCCCCAAAAGATCCACCAGACAGCCATAGTAATTGATATCCCTTCTCTAATTCGCAGAGAGAAAGGTTATTTTGTCAGGCAGCCTCTTTGTTTTGCCCGTGAACGGCAAAGCCTGATATCATAGAATTCCAACAGGCATTATTTTTATTCGTCATCCGTTCAAATATCAATAGTGCACCACTTAAATCCCCACATTTTACATGCATATCCATTAATGCATTCACAATCAGCATGCAGTAGACTCAACCGGGCACAAACAGATAAAACACCCACAACTGTAACTTCTTCAGGTTCATAGCCCTCATTTTCCATCTTCCCAAAGGCATCCAAAGCTTCCTCACAAAACCCATTCTTCGTGTAAACACAAATCAAATAATTCCATTTCACCAAGTTCTTAACTGGGACACAATCAAAAATAGCCCTCACCTCCTTAAAATACCTATCTTACAATACCCTGAAATCATGCACGGAATCATTTTCCATCTTCCCAAAGGCATCCAAAGCTTCCTCACAAAACCCATTCTTCGTGTAAACACAAATCAAATAATTCCATTTCACCAAGTTCTTAACTGGGACACAATCAAAAATATCCCTCGCCTCCTTAACATACCTATCTTACAATACCCTGAAATCATGCACGAAATTCCTCTGTTGCATGTCCTCAAAAAGCAACCTTGCACCTTCCATCTCTCCTTTTCTAGCATACCCATCAATCATCGCAGTCCAAGTAACAACATTTTTCAGTGATGGTTGAAGAATAGAACCGGGAACTCGGACTTCTCCAAGGAGAGTGGGCAGGGGAATAGCGATTCCTTCATTCTTCAAGATTTGCACAGCTCTTTCATTCTTCCATTCTTCCGCATCAGTTCTGTGAGAGAGGGAAGCTTTACCTTACGATAGTCTTACATGGAAGCAAGGATCTACAAGCCCAATCCCAAGTATACAGAAGCCAAGTTAAGAGATAATTGAGCATGCCATGACATTGTTAGGATCTCGGCCCTTATGACCCTGACCTGTAAATGAACCTTTACTCCCCAATTTTGTCCCAAGGGATTATAACCAGTGTTGTCCCAAGTTGCATTGTTCGGTCCATGCAAATTATTTCCAGTGGTGTGCCACGCGTCGCTCACTTCACTGTCATGCCAATTCTCTATTTCTAATTATTTTTCGCAAGGCCTACTCTTTAATAGGCCAAACCAACAAAGTTCAGTTTAACACAGATAAGAATTGCACAAAATAAAATAAGCACGCCACCAAGGCTAACCTCACGTAAAAATAAGAGAGCTGTTACGTGTATCTCTGCTCTTTGCCGCCTTGAAGAAAACTTTAATCGTTGCGTGTCTGTTTCATTCAACAGGTAATTAATGTAGTCTTATAGTTTATTAATGTATTTTGTCCTCAAGTACGGGGATTGACAGGAAGAATAAATTATTCTATTGCTTATTTACCTCTTCGTCTGTATGTAATTAATGCATCGTACTATTTAACTCGTGGTTTCTGTCATCAAGTAGACACAAATTCTGCTGAGTTGGAAATATTTTTTTCGCAACATGGGGCTGCCACTTTCGATCATAGTGTAAAATCCGTTCCGGGTACCGTTCCGGTTTTTTGTTTGGAACGGAACGTTCCGGTTTCAGTGCATTCCGGCGTTCCGTTCCGGTTTTGTACCGTTCATATTTATTTAATTATATATATGAAAAAAATAAAATATTAATTTAACAAGTATAATTTAAATTCAAGATAAATGAAATTTAAATTATACAATACAAACATAATCTCAAAATTAGAAACATCTTTAAAATTCCAAAATATTATGAAAATAAAATGTTCTAAAATAAAAGAAAAATACATCAAACATCTTCTACATCATTAATATAAAAATAAGGATCTTGATCTTGCTGTGGAACATAAGGAAAGTCGTCAACAAGACATTCCAATAGCTGGTCATTTCCACCAAGCTCATTCTCCTCATTTACACATGTCTCTTCATCATCTAAATTTAAAGTAGCGAAAGGTGCTTCGATACTCTCTCAACTTATGTCATCTCCATAAAGAAGACCGGGTTCTTCACAAATCCATTCATTCAATAGATCAATGTTGTCAAGGCTAATGGGATCTATAGCATCTCTTGTTCTGCTCATATTCCTACAAAGAATAAACACGAAAGAAATTAAAATATTAATAGCAATGTAATAGAAAATAATTACTAATATAATAATATTGATATTTTACCTCTGTTGAATCTTTAGATTATAGCGAACAAATACTAAATCGTTTAATCTCTTGTGCTCAAGCCTATTTCGCTTTTTTGAATGGATGTATTCAAATACACTCCAATTTCTTTCGCACCCAGTTGCACTACAGCATTGACTAAGAACTCGAATTGCAAACTTTTGAAGTTCTGGAGTATCATTGCCGAATTGCTCCCACCATGAAACTAGATAAGAAAATTTGAATAAATCAAATATTATAGATAAAAAAAAAAGACATTATATTGTAAAAAATAAAAGTTATTACCTGGATTTAATTTTTCTCTTTGACGAATAGCTAGGGTTATACCAAAATCACCAGTTGCTCTCTTATACTCCTCAATTTGGGCACTAATGTTATCTTGAGTATCACAATCAGGAACCAATCTCATAATTGTGGTAAGCAAACCTCGAGTTACCTCCTTTTGTTTTGAAAAAGAAGGCCTAAAAAATATTCCAGGATTAAGAAAACATCCTGCTGCATGTAATGGACTATGAAGTTGCTTATCCCATCTAGCATCAATTACCCGAATATATGGTCCATATTGAGACATTCTATTTTTCAACCTTCTTTTGATGGCTTCTTTTGCTTTATCCATTGCCTCATATAAATATCCCATTGATGGTTTTTCTTCACTGTCTGCTAACCTTAGAACTCGTACTAAAGGCTCGCTGATGTTGACTATATGTGCACATCTCGGCCAAAAGTCTTTATCTTCTAAAACTATAGCAGCAATTTCCTTTCCAACCCGACTTTTGCCATGACTTGATTCAACCCATTTTGTGCAAGTAAACATATGTCGAAGCTCATTCTTAAACTTCAGTAAACATTGGAGGCTTAAGAAATGGGTTGCAAACCTTATTATGCCAGGACGACATAAATCATGTCCATTTGTGAATTCTTTCCTCATCAAAGCTAGAACCCATGCATGATTATATATAAACTTGGTTATATTTCTTGCATTTTTAATGGTTTCATCAATCATTGGAAAATATCTCGGATCACAAATATTTTCTAGCATTAAATCAATGCAATGGGCAGCACAAGGAGACCAAAAAAAGA
The DNA here is from genome assembly GCA_009078335.1 of Salix brachista. NCBI lineage: Eukaryota > Viridiplantae > Streptophyta > Magnoliopsida > Malpighiales > Salicaceae > Salix > Salix brachista. The sequence continues at coordinate 11,513,592 of CM018586.1, forward strand.
TGCCATACCTTTGCTGCAAAGCTTTCCCAGCAGCCTTAAATGAAGCCTCATTATCACTAATAAACTGGACAATATTCTCTTGTCCAACTTCTTTGACAACTTCATCAAACATCTCCAGCAATGTCTCTTTATCTTTTTGAAATCCTGAAGTGTCAACAGACTTCAAGAATACGGTGCCTCTCGGAGAATAGGCAAGGAAATTCACAATTGGTGCATTCCTCCTATTTGACCACCCGTCAGCCATAATTGAACATCCATAAAGTCTCCAATCAGCCTTGATACTTAAAATGTATTCATGGACATCATGAACTACATCTTTCAAAAGTGATCCTCTTAAATCATGATATGATGGGCCTTTAAACCCAGGTCTCATGGATGTTACGGCATCTAGCATTGGCTGATAATAATACAAATTAGCACTATTAAACGGTATATTAGCATCATCCCACCATGTTGCTACGGCTTTTCTTGCATTGTGTTCCATCTCTCTAGTAGCCATTGCACTTCTAATACTAGGCTGGGAACCCGAGGTAGTTCGTGGAGCAAATAAAGGAATCCTTCTTCTAGATGTACTTGTTCCTTGCACTGTCATTCTTCTACTTGTTTGTGAACGTATATCACCCGAACGAGGATTTGCAGCATCACCCTCTTCTACTTCTTCATCATTGGAAACTGATTGAGAATTTCCAATATCAGTTCTAATTCTTTTTCTTCTCTCTTTCTCCATTGTCATGTCATCTACCAGTTGTTTCATTTGCCATTTAACATCTGAAGGGACCCTTTTACAAGGTTCAACTTCACCTTTAATACTAGCTAGGTGATACTTCAACCGAGTAACACCACCACCATTGATCCGTTTATTACAATAAATGCATATACTTGCATTCTTTACACCAGCAACCACTTGTCCATGAGCCCATGCTGGATCATCTGATCTTGCTGGAGCTGAAGCAATTGAAGTCCCACCACTAGATGAGTTTTCAGCCATGTAATTTAATTTGTTGTAAAAAGATAACACAAGTTAGGCATGTAAAAAGAATTACAAGGACTATACATGAGTAATTTAATCTGGGTTTGTCAACATATAAACAAGCCTCGTATTTTGCATTATCAAGTATCAACCATGTATCCATGAACACAGCTCAAACGAGCAAGAATTATAGCAGGAGGCAGCATCTCTAGCCACCCTCAGAAGCACAAGCAATGAAACTTTTGAGCAAAAACAAAGTAAATATATAATAAAGCTTTGATATCTTATCAATGATCATACTCCAACTGGTGCAAACATTGTAAAAAGAAAGAATTATAATAGGAAAAACAAAACACCATGCATCATCTAAGATCACCCTCTTCTCGATCACAATCAATAAATAAAAATGTAGAGAAGAGAGGACTGGGTTAATTGATAGCATTATCAAGATATGAACAAGCCTCGTATTTTGCATTATCAACCATGTATCAGTAAATATAGAGCACGAAAACGAAAAGCATTTCCATTATCAAGCATCAACAACATCAAGCATTCATTATCAAGCATCAACAACATCAATCCCACATTCCCAGTCTTGCTATACACTACAAAATCTCAGTTAATACAAAATCTCAACCTATACACTACAAAATTTCAGTTAATACAAAATCTCAACCTATACACCCAGTCTTGCTCTACAATAAATTCACATTTATGCATTTTTAGAGCAAAATAGAAAATTTATTTCTCCATTCGGCTCATCTAAACTGTCGAAAATTTATTTCTCCATTCAGAAAATTTAAACTGTCGAAAATTTTTCAATAAATTAAAGGATTTGGTTCCTCAAATATGTACCTTTAACTGGAGATTTGGGGAAGAAGAACTACTGAAGATTTTGTGCCGTCGTGTGGAAGAAATTGCGCCGCCGTGTGGAAGAAATTGTGTCGCCGTGATTTTGATTTTTGATTTAGGGTTTCAGAAATTGAGCTGATTTAGGGGTTGAGGATTACAAATTGAGCTTTTCAAGTGAGGGATTTCTGGATTATGAATCGAAAACAAGGGATTTCTGGATTAATTTGAGATTGGGAGAAATCGGGAATAGATTGGGGGAAATCGTTCGTCTGGGAGTCTGGGACTGGGAGCGGGAAGAAGAAAGGGAAAGGAGGTGAATTGTTTGCCCGTGTATTGGCTAAATGACGTCGTTTGTTACTAATGTAAACGACGTCGTTTTGGCTTGACCCGGAACGGAACGCCCGGTACAAAACCGGGGTGTTCCGGCCGGAATTCGGCCGGAATGGCCGGATCGGTCCAGAATTCTACCCGGGACAAAAACGTCGCCGTTTTGTCCCGGATTTTGCATTGGAACGGGCCGGAACGGCCGGAACGGAACGGGATTTATAACTCTGCTTTCGATGCTTACTGTCATAAAAATGACAGTGAAATGCTTTTTCTCAAAATATCTATTTCGTTCATATCTCTTCTCATATTATAAATATCGACGCAGTTAACAGATTATTTTCATTTCTCTTCAATTCAGTTCATGCGCTCTCTTTCAGATGTGTTTCTCCTGCTCTCTTTACTTCTCTGCTCTTTGTCTTACGAAATCAGCATGCCATAGACTTTACTATAATGATGAATTATATATTAATGCATGACAAGAAAACTGAAGATCAATCACCAAAATATGAAACAAGGTGAATATAAAGTTGAATCGCCCTGCGCACGGTAAAAATGAAATATCATGTGTAATAGAGAGGAACATGTTGTCACACCACTTTAAATAGTCTGCTAAACCTGATTTGCCTGGCATATAGACATCATACAATTAGAAGAATCAACTACACAAACCAAAAGCATGATTCAGCCAATTCATGTATAGATTGCTTGAGTGCAGTTTCTTCCTTTGCCTGCGTTATTGTTGTTCCCAGTTGTGTTGCTGATAAGATCATTGTTTTGTTAGTATTGCCCTTCTTCAAATTTATTGTTGAGTGTATATATATGACAAATTAAATATCAACTTTCACTGTACTATTTTTACAATAAAATGCTGCACTATTAACTCATCTAAAAAAAAATTACAGTTCTTTATTGACAGTATAGTTTTGTGCTTAAAAAATAATAATACCTATTTTATATATACATATATATATACACATATATTTATTTAAAAAGATTTCAAGTCACAATAAAAAAGTTTTTGCTTTGGATTTGGCAACATTTATATTCCAGCTACAGATAAAAAAAATATATATATATTCGGTTAAAATCATTAACATGCCATATTAAATTATAATGGCATCAACATACGAAGCAAAAATCTTTAATTGCAGCAAAATAGATGTAAAAAAACATAAAAGTCTGAGGTGACGGGTTACCCCCCACCAAAAGCTCACATGTAACCCCTTACACGTAATCAATGAACGAAACTATGTAGTTGGTCACTCTTAATTCTCATAACTGGTGTGAAAAAATTTACAAATTAAAAAAATTAACTATGTCATAAAAAATATGTTACTTAACTATCAAATCTATTATTCAAGTTTATAAAAAAAAATGTTGAATGGTTCTATGCTGCATTTCAAACTAGGAGCTATTTAAGATATTCTTTCATCTTCCAGTTGTTCATATTGATTAATATATTGTGGTTATCAAATTAATACATTGCTTTCGTCTCCCTTACTGCTGCTACTGCTACTGCTACTGTTTGTTTTTCATTGCTCTAATTTTTAAATTGATTGTTGCTTTGGTTTTGCCTTGTCTTCATATAACAAAATCAGCAACATTGATTGGTTCAATATAGTTTCTTAATGGCTAATCCTGGACTATCATCTTACATACCCTACCACGCAAGAGAGTCAACTGGGTGTCAAGTTGTCTAATCTAGAAAAGGATAATTGATATTTATATATATCCACCAGATCTGGTAGCTACATGATAGCCTTTATTTTTTTTTTACTATTTAATGTGTTTAGGAATTTAGGTGTTATACATATAAATTGTTGAAAATAAGAGTGGAGAAGGGGAAAGGTAAAGGATTAAACAGGTCTGTGGTAATATATCACATGCAGCTTTCAAAACAAGTTCAATGGCTGCTGTGAAATATCACTCTCCATCCTTCGATAAATTATACAACTGAGTCAAGATTTCTCAGCAGAGGGGTATTAAACTTTACATTAATAGGAAAAGATTTTGCGGTAAGCTACCGAAATCACTCCTGATTTTCTGTAGAAAGCAATTATTCATCCTAGGGAATACGGAAATGGGGGAATACAAACCTTTAGAAGAGGGGTGTGATGTTTCTTGACCTGCACATGATTCAAATGTATCAGAGATAGGCCGAATGGAATCAATAAACTGAAAACATTGCCGTGCTTAAGATGAATATAGGTCCTGGACAAAATTATATATGGAGTTTTTTAAAAATATTTGATAAAATTATAAATAAGGTCTTTTAATATATATATATATATATATATATATATATATCTGACAAGTGAGACCTTAAACAATTTGTTTTTGCACTCGGAGCTTTTGTTGACAATTTTTATATACTTTTGTTAAGTGGAAATAATTTTCATTTTAAAAAGGCATCCTGAGACTTTTTATTAAGTAAGGGTCTTGGGCCAATGTTTTTTTTTAAGATACAATAATGTAAAATTTGGTACCATTGTGATTTTAACATATTTATTAGGAACCTCCATATCAAATGAAATCACTAATACTGAAAGCTCAATTAAACAATTAGAAAAATTATAAATGCACAGCATAAGGACATGCTAAAGAGGAGCTTGCCTCATATTCCCAACCATGTTTCTCAGCAAATGCCTTTGCAGCTTCTTCACTCTCAAAACCGAGCCCTGCCTCACCTACATTGGCATATGGATCTCCCGTAGAAGTCCAGCCCATCAAAGGATTTTCCCACCTGGATAAAATAATAACTATTTAATAATTTGCACATACCGTATTATCCTTCCAGTAATTGGCCACAAACAAATAATTAATTACTCAGGTTGAATATTTGCGAATACATCCAGAAAAAACTTTAAGATAATTACCCACTTCCTAGAACTGTCAAATTTACAACTATAAATGCAAAGCACGCAACTGAGTAATTGACAAAGTATGCATACTTTTGTGTGGACAGAAAATTAATTTTCCATCTCCCAACTTTCCCTGAGCCCTGTTGCGTTGCCGTTCGAGCAGGTGAATAGATTATTACCTGAAATTCATCGACCCCATAGCAAGCCATTGAGATCAGATTCCATGAGGGTCAAAAAGGGAAACCCAATTTCAACAGTGAAAAATAAATACAAGCACATGGCAATGGTGATAGCCATTGGTTGTCTATATTCTTTAGTTGTCAAAAAAAATAGATTATTACATGTTTTCATTAGTTGTCTATATTTTTTTTTTCCATCGGTGTAATATGTGTTCCACTTATTGGTGCTGCTACAATTGCTATATTTTTATGAATGCCTCTCCCTAAGTTTTGCATGGTTTTCCTATGGCAGGTCATTTAATCATCGTCGATTTCTGCTTGATGTTAGTTATTTGTTGTCTACTTCGTTTCAGTTGCTTCTTCGTTAACATTAAGGTTTGCTTGATTTCATTTGCTGCTATTTTGACAATTTCTTTAAAACTAACATTAGTGCCTTTTATTTGTTTTGCTTTGCTATTTAATTATCACATGTTGTTGGTTTTTTTATGGTTAGGTTGCTGCTTAGGATAAAAAAAAATTCTAATTGCTTTGCTGGTATGTGCAAACTTTAATTACATTCGATATTGTTGTTTGTGTTTCGCTTGCTTTGTTATGTTATATTATTACCTTATCAAATTTCTCAATGCTTCTTTTTTTCCTACCATCAAACATGTTAATTCTTTATACTTAGTTATGTTTTATTGAACTTTTCGTTTGTTTTGTTCAATTACTACCCATTTGTTTTCATTTATTCGCGTTAAATTATGCTCAATTATTTTAAAACTTAACAAAAACATTTAAAATATTATTTAAAAACTTAAACATTCTCAAATTGCCATGATCAATCAAGTTTGCACTTTAGACCACTTGAAAAATTGTTCTGGCCATTACATATTTCTTTTATGTTTATTTTTCAAACAATAATATTTTTTCCCTCCTACTAACAATTAAATTTTTAGACCATAGATATTATTCCGATAGTGGTCTAGGTTGACAAAACATGCAACCCATATTGCGATTAAAACCCAACATAAACTTCAACGCCAGCCTTTTAATTTCAAAAATTAATAGCAATACTCAATAAAAAAAAATACATGTATCAAGCAATGATTTTATTTTATAATTGTCGAGTTAAAGATATAATGTTGTTGAATTTTTTCACTTACACATCATATTTAACTTATGTTGCAATCCACCAGCATTTTTTTTAAAGCTGGTCTAGCCTTTCAATTAATAAATGTATTATAAGTATTTTTAGTTATCCAAACTTCAAATTATCATTACAAAACATGCTTCATAAATTCATTAAACTCTCCTTAAATAATTTATTGTTTCATTACAACATCCACTAACTTTCCTATTAGCATTTTCATCTTTTCAATTATGTTTTTTTTTTGCCACTAAAAATACTTCTTGCACTAATTTAAAATGCAATTTCCTGTTGTTGTTGCTGGTTTATCAGTTGCTGATTCATCAAGTGGTCCTGCCTACTTGCTAATTAGGTTGACAATTTGGGTGCAAACTTGCTCCAATTGCTTTACTGGTATGTCTTTGTTTTTCTTGCTTTGTTATAGGTTATTATTTTCTTCATGTTTTTGTCAATTCCAATTTTCGTTGGAATCAAAACCGTTAGTTGCCTAGACTTTAAAAAACAGTTTTAACTATATTTTCTCAACTTTTAGTTATAGTGATACTTCTACCTTTAATTATTATCTGTGTTTTTTCCCTGCCTTATGATGCAATTTCCATGCGTGTTTTTATGTGTCCTGCTTACTCCATTCATTCACTTGATGTAGCGTTAAAATACAAGCAACTAGCTATGAAAATTTTAAATCATCGTTATAAAAAGAGTCTAAAAAAATGCCACCTCAAATAATTACTTTTTTCATCACGAGATCCAAAAAAATTGCAAAAAACACAAAATTGTTCATACAATTTTGGAGGGGGTTGTGCCATTCGCATCTTCCTGAAGTGTATTCTTTTCTTAAAAAACTTTTCATTATTTATTTCATGTCATCTAAAATGTTCTTACAATGTTTTGTTCCTCCAGTTTCAATATATACACCCATGACTAGCCGACAACAACGCTTGAAAAAATCACATATATTTACTAATGAACAAAATTGTTCATACAACACACCACACCTGGAGAATGAAGATCCTTCATGCTCAGTTGGTGTATTAACATAGCCTTCAGGGTTAAACACGAGTTATAATTCTTACCGCGCCAATACTCAATGCTTTCCATTATATGATGGCGAGACTTCATCCTCTCAGAATCATCATGATCATTACCCATCACATTCAACATCTCAGTTATTTGTGCAAGATCTTGGTGCAACTGACTCAAGCTCCATCAATCATGATCTTATGTCTTTTGTCAATGATCAACAAACAATTGGACAAGCTTCATATCAAAGAAAAAGAAAATGTTTGTTCTATAATTTTTTTATTCCTTTTTATTTATGTATATATATTTTTTCCATATATTTATTGCCACATTTCACACGATTTTCATACCCAGGAACTTTGCTTGAGTACATTGACTTTGGAGACAAAACATTCAAGTGTTGTCATTGCAAGGCACTTTTTTGGCTTCACGAGCGTCTCACACATTCGACTCAATCCAACCCAAGATTTTCTCTATGTTGTCTTAGTGGGAAAATTAAGCTTCCGCGACCACTGCCGACACCTCAACTTCTTGATGATTTGCTTAACAATATATTTGGTCAGAAGTCTAAAAAGTTTCGCGCAAATATTCGTGCCTACAACTCTATGTTTGCTTTTACATCTATGGGAGCAACTGTTGATCAGTCAGTTAATCGTCAATCTGGCCCGTATGTCTTCAAGATAAATGGTCATTGTCATCATCTTATGGGATCTCTATTACCTTCTAATGAAAGTGCTCCAAAGTTTGCCCAACTTTATATCTATGATGTTGCAAACGAGGTTTCAAATCGAATGTCTCAATTCCCACATTCAACCTCTACTTCATCATTGGATGAGACTATAGTTTGTGATCTTATTCAGATGCTTGCCTCAACTAATTGTTTAGTTGGCTTATTTCGCCATGCTTCACAAAAACTCTCAGAACCTACCAATCCTGGCTATAAGCTGCAATTGCTTTCTCAGAGAACTAATGACACAAGACAATACAATGATCCAACTTCAGATGATATTGGTGGTTTAATTGTTGGGGATATTGGTGATTATCGGTCAGAACAAGATATAATTATTGAAACTTTGTCAAACACTCTACAAAGAATCTCTAAGCTGCATCCAAAATTCATGGCATTGCAATACCCTCTTCTATTTCCATTTGGTGAAGATGGTTATCGAACTAACATTAGTTTCGCAAATCATGATGATCATATCTCTAGAAAACATCAAAGAGTACCAATGCGAGCTTTTTATGCTTATCTTATTCAAGAGAGATAATATAGAGAAGACACACTTATAAAAGGTGGTCGCCTTTACCAATAATTTTTAGTTGATGCTTTTGCCAACATTGAAGAAGACAGACTTGACTATATTAGAATGAACCAAAATGATCTTCGGTCTGATCTTTATCATAACATCAGTGAAGCTGTGCTTAATGGAGATGTTCAGGGATCATCAACTGGAAAAATTATTCTTCCATCTTCTGTGACTGGTAGCCCGCGGTATATGATCAATAATTACCAAGATGCCATGGCAATTTGCAGAGCATATGGAAATCCTGATCTTTTCATTACATTCACATGCAACACAAACTGGCCTGAAATCCAGAGAGAACTCAATAAAAGCAGGACTTACAAACATGAAGACAAGCCTGATATTATTACATGAATTTTCAGATCAAAGCTTCTTGATATGTTAAAGTTCATCAAATCTGGTGTCCCTTTTGGCAAGACAATTGCAGGTAACACAATCATCATCATTTATTACTTGCATAGTTTCATTTGTAAGGTAATAATAATTGTATTTGCCTATTTTGTAGATGTTTATGCAATTGAGTTCCAAAAAAGAGGCCTTCCACATACACATATCTTAATTTGGCTTGCCTCTGAATTCAAATTCAAAACTTCTGATGATATTGACTCAATTGTCTCAGCTGAGATACCAGATAAAAACATTGATCCTTTATGTCATGAAATTGTTTCTAAGTTCATGATACATGGTCCATGCGGTGTTACAAGACCAAATGCACAATGCATGTCAGCAAATGTTTGTACGAAGTCTTTTCCAAAGAAATTCAGGACTTCAACTACTTTGGGAGAGAATGGGTTTGTCTATTATAAACGGCGTGAATTTCGTGATAATTTTGTTCTTAAGAATGGAATTATGCTATTCAATGACTATGTTGTTCCATACAATAAAGAACTTTTGGTGCGTTATAATGCACATATAAATGTTGAGATATGCTGTCAGTCAATGCTCATCAAGTATTTGTTCAAATATGTTAGCAAAGGCCCCGACAGGTGTCGTGCCATACTACAAAATGACACAGATGATGAAATACAAGCTTATCTTAATTGTCGTTTCATTTGCCCTTATGAAGCTGTTTGGAGGATTTTTTTCAATTCCCTATTCATTCAAGATATCCTCCAGTTGAAAGGCTTCAGATTCATTTGCCATTTCAGCAAAATATAGTCTTTTCAGGCAACGAATCTCTTCAATCTGTTCTTAAAAGGCCAGGTGTCAGAAAAACAATGCTTACTGAATGGTTTGAATGCAACAAAAAAAATCCTGGTGCACGAGAGCTTTATTACTCAGAATTCCCAAGCAAATATGTTTGGGATTTTGGACAGAAGGAGTGGATTCTTAGATCAAAAGGGTTAAGCCTTGGACGTATAGCATATGTACATCCTGCTGCTGGAGAACTTTATTTCTTAAGACTGCTTTTAAACCATGTTAAAGGGTCAACTGGGTTTGCAGATCTAAGAAATATTTGGGGAATTGTTTATCCAACTTTTCAACTTGCTTGCAAAGCTTACGGGCTTTTAGGAGATGATAAAGAATGGTCTGAAGCTTTTTGTGAAGCTATTGCAACTGCATCATCACCGCAACTTAGACAGCTTTTTGTTAGTATTATTTTATTCTGTCAAGTTGTCGATCCTTTGATTTTATTCAATCAATTTTGGCACTCAATGCACGACGACATCCTTTATAAGTTGAGAACATCTTTTAGAATGCCACAACTGATTCTATCCGATGATCAGCTTAAAAATTATGTGTTATATGAGCTTGAGCAGCTTTTCAATGCTTCTGCAGCAACACTTCAAGATCATAACTTGCCGATGCCTGATGGGCAATTGATGAAAGAAATTACAAACAAGCTTCTAAGAGAGGAGCTTAATTATGATTTGATTGAACTCAAGAATCAGCATTCCTTGCATTTCGCCTCACTCAACCACGGCCAAAGAGTTATATACGATTCAGTTATTGCAGCCATCTTCAAGAAAAAACAGGCTTTAATCTTTGTGCATGGCCACGGAGGAACTGGCAAGACTTTTTTATGGCACACAATCATAAATCGTCTAAGATCTAAGGGCTTGATTGTCCTTGCAGTAGCATCATCTGGTATTGCATCTTTTTTGCTCCCAAATGGTCGTACAGCGCACTCAAGATTTAAAATCCCACTTGCTATTGATGAGTCATCAACATGTGCCCTTAAGAAAAATACTCATCTTTCCAGCCTTCTTCAAAAAACCTCTCTTATAGTTTGGGATGAGGCACCAATGATTAACAGATTTTGCTTTGAAGCCCTTAATCGTTCAATGCAAGATGTTATTCCGGAGGGAGACAACTGTGACAAAGATCTCCCATTTGGTGGCAAAACAATATTACTTGGTGGTGATTTTCGTCAAATATTACCAGTTATTCCCGGTGGAACAAAAGAGCAAATAATCAATGCTTCTTTAACCAGCTCAACTTTGTGGTCTAGATTTACTGTATTGACCCTTACTGAAAACATGCGTCTCTCTACAAATGGCCTAACTTTTCAAGAAAAGGCTGATATTAGTGACTTCTCCAAATGGATTTTAAACGTTGGCAATGGTGACATGTCTGATTTGCCTTCGCTCAATGAATCCGATGATTATGTCGTTGTTGTTCCCTCAGATCTTCTGCTTCAACCTTCATGTGATCCAATTTCAGCAATTGTCTCAACAATTTATCCAAATATTTCAGACACTCAACTTGACCCCTGCTATTTCAGAGAGAGAGCTATTGTGACAACAAAAAACACAACTGTTGCTGAAATCAATGATTTTGTGCTTCGCATCACACCTGGAGAAAGGCATGTCTATCTTAGCATTGATTCTATTTGCACATCATCAACAGAGAATGACAATGCGAACTCATTATATCCAATAGAATACATAAACCAGCTTGAATTCAATGGTGTCCCATCTCACACGCTTGCTCTCAAAATTGGAACACCGGTTATGTTACTTAGAAATATTAGCCCATCCATTGGTCTATGCAATGGGACTAGGCTTATAGTTACACAACTTTCATCAAAGGTCATTCAGGCACAAATAATAACTGGATCGAACATTGGTAACAAAGTTTTCATACCAAGAATTATCTTCCCAGTCAATGAAATTAGATGTCCCTTTACAATTAAAAGACGTCAGTTTCCGTTAAAACCATGTTATGCCATGACAATAAATAAAAGTCAAGGCCAATCTTTAAAAACTGTTGGTGTTTTTCTTAAAGAACAAGTTTTCACCCACGGCCAACTTTATGTCGCTATCTCAAGGGTCACTTCAAGAAAAGGATTAAAGATTATTTCATGTGACAATGAAGGGCGTCCTTCTGCTTATGCAAAAAATATTGTCTACAAGGACATTATCAGCGTTGTTCCTAAAGGTGTGTTTTTTTTTTTTGCTTTATACTCTATTTCTTTAGACTGAATGCTTTAAATCTCATTTAAAAAAATTTCTTCTTTATCTTACAGGGTAACGCTAATCAAGCCTCTGCTAAAAGAAAAAATATTAAGTCATTTGCTACTTCTATAATTAAAGGTGATTATTATCAGATTAGTGGGTTCTATACCTTTGGACATCACCTTTGTTCTTTTGGCATGCCTCCATACAATGTTTTTCCTAATTTGTATGTAAGATATGCTCAATAGAAGTATTGTTTAACAATTATGCTCATATAACTATTTTCTCGCATAACAGTTATACACTTTCATTGTTTTTGTTATTAAAAAAAACTCCAATGGATGATCATTTTACTATTTAAATATTCGATTTATTAATTAAAAAAAATACTAAACAATTTGCTTTGTCAAAAACGCCCGGCGCAACGCGCGGGCAAAGTAACTCGTGCATGCTAAATAAAAACTATTTTTTGTGTTTTCAATATGTTAATCATGTATTTTTTATTTAATATATATGAAAATATATTTTTATTTTATTTTAAAGAAACTTGTTCATATGCAATTTAAAATATTTAATATATATATATATTAAAGAAAAAAATTTATTTTATAGAATAAAACATTATTTAATACCGAAAGATTTTCTAGTCACAATTCTAAATATTAAATAATGGAGAGTAAAAATAATGTTAAAAAAATCAAAATTAATTGCAAATTATCTTATGAACATTTGAAAATTTGACTAAAATCACATTTGGAAAAACACAATAATTAGTAATCAAACACTCAATCAATAGCTAGCGAACACCAAACCCAAACGTAATCCCTGAATTAAAAATTAAAGTTCAATTAGCAATCACAATCCCAAAAATAAAAACACAATTCAACATAAATTATCAAATAAAAAACATACTAGTTTAGAGTAAATAATATCCAATCATTTCAAGATTATACACAATAATAAATATTTTCTCTTAAGATTTCACAATATTATAGTAATTTATCCAAAAAAATAAAAAGTGACAAGTCTGGAGACGGCTAGGGGTACAAGAACAGTGATGAAAAGCTTTCGAAAGCGGATCATCACTGGCAGCCCATAGACCGCAGCTCATCGAAGGGAAAAGAGGTAGATATGGATCGATTTCTTCTTTTCTTTATTCCTGATCATGAACAGAGACTTGCAAAAAAACACAGCATGCTCCTAGTGACAGAGTGTACTGTCGTGGCTGGATAATATGCTCGAGGTCATGTGACTATCATGAAAGGAGGCTGAGCTGTTGTTGAGGTGGTGGCGATGGAGAATGGTGGTGGCTGGTGGCGCTGCTAGAACATGGTGGGTAGAGATGGAAAAAGGGACTACGGAGGCGCTATTGTCGTAGATGGAGGCTGTGAGTTGCTGGTAAAAAGAGAGCCACAGAAAACGCAACAAGTACAATTTCATTAGACTCTAGCATTCAAGATGTAACAAAGAGATATATATATATATATATATATATATATATATATATATATATATATAAATTCAAGAGTCGATTAAAACATCCCACCATTTCGAAAACATAAAGCAGGTGAGGTAGCATTCTTGATTACATGGTGACTTGGAACTCCATATTTAACATGTGAAGGGAGAACAGAACCAGAAAAAAGGCAGCCTTCAGAAACCATTCATCTCGTCGAGACATTCATTTTTCCTGCAGCGCCTTGACCTTTACGAGCAGTTCACTCGATCATCTCCTCGTCGTCGTCGTCGACATGATCGACAATCTCTTGAATTTTCATCTTTTTCACTTTCTGGGCAGCTTCATCCCTTGGTCCTTTAGGAATTTGAATCAAAACATCATTCTTCTGACCAGTGGATGCATTAACGAGCCCACCATTCTTCTCAACAACATAAGCCAGGCCATGTCCATCTGGGCCTGCATCTATGTACACAGTAGAGTTCTCATCAATCTCTTCTCTCACAAGCATTCTCGATAGCTCTGTGACCACCTTCCTCTCGAGCCACCTCCTTATGGGACGTGCACCATAGACCTAATTAAAACAAGAGATAGACGGTGTGAGTGAGCTCATCAAAACAAGAGTGCATAAGAAATGACAGAAGAATTCGGTGTAAGAAGACTCACAGGATCATAACTTTCTGCCAAAATATAATCCAGTGCAGCGTCTGTAACTGCCAAGGCAATACCCCTCTCCGCAAGCCGGCTTGCAACGTCCTTCATTTGTAACCTTGCGACCTTTCTCAGCTGGTCATGAGAGAGTGGATCAAAAACCACTATCTCGTCAAGCCGATTAAGTAACTCAGGCCTGAACTGCTTTCTCACCTGACAGAGAAACCAACAACTCACAACAGGTTAATATCTCGATTTTCTTCAACCAAGAAGCCTATGACAGAATTTATTGAGCATCAAGTTTACCTCTTGCATCACTCTATCTCGAGCAACTTGCATGGAACACTTGCCCAGCAGTCCAGACAGAAGGTGCTCAGCTCCAAGGTTGGAGGTCATTATAATCACCGTGTTTCTGAAATCTACAGTGCGGCCTTGACCATCTGTTAACCTTCCATCATCAAGAACTTGAAGAAGAGTATTGAAGACAGAAACGTGAGCTTTCTCCACTTCATCAAACAGCACAACGCTGTAAGGCCTCCGCCTCACGGCCTCTGTCAGCTGCCCACCTTCCTCATGCCCCACATACCTGGAATACACACACCGGTGAGATATTATTCACGCAGCCTTGTAGAACAGAGTAAAAGAAATGGATGAAAAACAAGTGCTTACCCAGGAGGAGCACCAAGAAGTCGAGCTACTGAGTGTTGCTCCATGTACTCAGACATATCGATCCTCACTAGTTGGTTTTCATCATCAAAGAGCTGTTCAGCAAGAGCTTTGGCAAGCTCAGTCTTGCCAACACCAGTTGGACCCAAGAACAGGAATGAGCCAGTCGGCTGTTGAGGCCTGCCTAAGCCAGCCCTTGACCTCAGCACAGCCTCTGCAACAGCATTCACCGCTTGGTCCTGACCACTCTCTGATGCAACCTATCTGCAAGCCCGATTAGCCTCTCCTTCTCATTCTGGCCAAGTCTTGTGACAGGAATGCCAGTCCACCGACTCACCACTTCTGCAATTTGTTCTGGTCCAACAGTTTCTGTCAGCATTAAGTTCTCGTCAGTTGTTGATCCTTCAAGACGTGCTATGGTAGCTTCCACTTCCTCCAGCGCTCCATAGCGCAAATCAGCAACTCTGGCTAAATCATATCTTCTTTCGGCCTCTTGTATGGAGAAAAGTATCTCCTCTTTCTTCTGCTTGAGCCGCCTGATCTCATCAATCCTTTCTTTCTCCTTTTTGTATTTCATCAACAAGGGCTGGAGCTTGTCTCTCAAGTCATCGAGTTCTTTTACAACCTGAAACAGTATCAACATTGTCAGATTTACCATGAGAGAGTTACTAAGAAGCACATAATTGGTTTCCAGATCTTCTTTCAAGGTGCGATTCTTACTTCAGCCAGTCGAGCTTTGCTAGCTTTATCCTTCTCCTTCTCAAGAGCATGAAGTTCAACTTCTAGTTGCATTCTCTTCCTTTCAAGGCTATCAATTTCTTCAGGCTGACTATCAAGCTGTACTCTCACATTTGCGCAGGCTTCATCGACTAAATCAATTGCTTTATCAGGCAGATGACGACCTAAATACATCAACCGAAAAAATCAGTATTTATTATCCCACCAAATGATCCCAAGATATCAATCAACTATGTATGACAATAAAATCATCAATTCCAAAATTACTGGTGCATATCAGAACCTGAAAGTGGAATTGTACTGTCAAAACGTACCTGTAATATATCGACTTGATAATTGAGCTGAAACCACGAGGGCTCTGTCCTGAATTCGAACACCGTGATGACCCTCATACTTCTCTTTCAATCCTCGAAGAATGCTTATTGTGTCTGGAACACTAGGCTCAGCCACATAGACTTGTTGGAACCTCCTCTCAAACGCAGCATCTTTCTCCACATACTTCCTGTATTCTTCCAGGGTCGTGGCACCGATGCACCTAAGCTGACCTCTTGCAAGCATTGGCTTAAAAAGGTTAGCAGCGTCCATGGACCCCTCTGTTCGACCCGCACCTAGAACAAGATGAATTTCATCAATAAACAGAATCACCTTCCCCTCAGCTTCTTCCACTTCTTTCAACACCGCCTTTAACCTCTCCTCAAATTCCCCTCTATATTTTGCCCCAGCAACAAGAGCACCCATATCCAAGGCAATGAGCCTGACATCAGCAAGATTACTTGGAACATCCCCTCTCACAATCCTCTGGGCCAAACCTTCAACAACTGCAGTTTTGCCGACTCCTGGCTCTCCAATAAGGACCGGGTTGTTCTTAGTTCTCCGTGACAGGATCCTGACAACCCTTTTGATCTCATCATCTCTTCCAATAACAGGATCAAGCTTTCCCGCATCTTCCACAAGATCTCTCCCATAAGTCTTCAATGCCTGAAAATTAGTATCCGCGGAAGCACTCTCCACCTTCTTCCCTTCCTTTCCTCGGAGTTTCTCTACCTCAGATTTCACTGTGGAAGCAGAAACTCCGATTTCTTTGCACAAATCTCTTATTTGGGAGTCCTCGAGAAGGCCTAAGATAATCTGATCGACAGCTAAATAGGAGTCCCCACGTGATTTTTGTAACGCTTGAGAACGTCTTATCGCTTTAATAAGACTAGTGCTGGGCGGAACTTCATCAGGAGGTGGAGACTGGGATGGTAGTTTCTTGAGGACTTGATTGAAAACTCTTTCTGCTGCCTGCGCAGCATTCTCACCATCACCGGCATTGGCAACCGCTTGTCTCAAGATTCCATTAGGGTCTGAAATAAGGGCTACAGCAAGATGTAATGGGGTTATCTGGGCATGACCAGAACTTATTGCCAATTCGTGAGCTGTTGCAAGAGCCTCATTGGTCTTGTGTGTGAACTTTCCAGGATCCATTGATTCTTTGACTTCGACGTCAAGCGAAGGAAATCAGCAGCAACGGTTTTGGTACATCATAAGAGTTAAGCACGACAGACATGTGAGATTTTTCCAAAAATATATAATTTGGTTGTTGATCAGCTGCTAGCCAGTATACTTGAAATAAGAATAAAAAATGTGTTGCTGTCGCCGTTCGGACAAGGAGAAACAACAGAACAGAAAAGCGCTAAAACTAGAAAAGGAAATTGAAGGAAAAGGAAATTCTAATTCTAATTTCTTCGTACCTGATCGGATATCGAAACGGATGTTTTTCTTTCAGCTAGAAAGGTGAGACTTTCGATTGTTGAATCTGTTTCCGAATTGAATTTGATTTCTTTTTTGTTCTTCGTTCGCATGATCAGCGAGAACGAGGGTGTGTTATGAAGACACCTCGGAGACATCTGGAAACTAGTGGATACGTGGCACTAGGTAGAAACTACTAGAAAGGTATAGAAGCTTGCCGACACCTCTCGCCTCCCGTCTTGTCCCACCAGTAATAATAATAATTAAATCGGCGAGTTGAAAGAACTCAAAGAACACAATCTCCTCATTTTTCCCGTAACAAAATCGTTATTGCTTTTTAAAATATTTCTTTATTTAAAAATATATTAAAATAATTTTTACAATTTATTTTTTATATTCCTACATTAAAATAATTTTAAAAAATTAGAAAATTAATTTAAAGTAAAATATTATAAAATAATTCAAAAACCTTTTTGAAATAAAAAAATAAATAAACTCTGAGAAATTATGCGCCACATTTTTTTTCTAATATTTCACTTTCTATACTATCTTAAACATATTTACAATATATATTAAATTAAGTTAAAAATAAATTAAACTAAATTAAAAAAGTTTAAAAGATCTCTTGTTTTTGGTTTTATTGTAAATCATGGATTCACATGATTTGGCTGTTTTTTTCTTTAATTTTTTTAATATTATATTTATTAAAAATTATATTTTATAATTTATTTTGATTTTTTTTCATGAGATTATCATAAGTTTTTTAAAACAATATCTTAGTGTGGGACTGCGCTTGGTTTTATACAAAAAAATAAGGTGATCAAAATAAACAATGGAGTAAAAATAAAGGTTTTTCTTTTTATTATTGTTCATTCAACACATTTTTTAAGAAAAATAATAGCATGTCTGATTTTTTATATTTCAATTATTGTGTTTTTAGTTTGGAACTCTTACAATTTAGTCCAAGAATTCATTTTACTAGCAAATTTACTCTTCTAAACATCAATTGCAATTAATATTTCTAAACAAATAAAATTGATTTCGTCATTTAATTGAAATTGATTAGAAATGTTATGTTTCATGACAGACCTCATTCTTATTCTTTTTTTGTTTTTTTTTTCATTTCTTTAATTTTTTTGATATTGAGGTTTTAATTTGTTTCAATTTTATCCATCAATTGAAATTAATTATATATTTTATTTTTCATTTCAGCCCTTGTTCTTTTAATTTTTTATTTGGTTTCGATTCCTTTGATTTTTCTGGTCCTTCTGGATAGTCCCTATTTTTTGTTCATATTTAAGTATCTATACTCTAGGTTAGTTTTTATTTTTTATTGTTTTCTTTTTATTAGGGTTTTATTTTTATTTAATTTAGTAGTGAAATTTTAATTTATGTTGATAATCACAGTAAATTAATTTTAATTTTAATTTTAATAAAATAGAAAAAATACATATTTAATTTTTTTACTAGTTTCAATTGAAATTGATCATATATACTGTTTTTTTAATTTTACTGACTTTTTTATAATTGTTTTTTTGCTTAATCTTCTATTATGATTTTTTTTCTTATTATTATTCTTCAGGATAATTTAATAATTTTTATTGTTTAAACAATGATAGTAATTATAAATTATTACAATAATAATTTATTATAATGGTTGTAATGCTTATGATATTAATAAATATAATCATGGTGCTAATAGTGACAATAACTCATAAAATAATATAAAATATCAATAATAACAATTTTTATTATAATCCAACTGATTATAATAATTATATTCATAATGATAATAATATTAATTTTTCTTTTGTTCGTTAATTATTTTTATTTATTATTCAAATCAAATAATATTTTTTATGCTTTTAATATTTTTTTAGATTTTGAATTCAATCATAATAATAATTCAAATAATTTATTATTCAATATAATATTTATTGAAAATTTAACTTTTACAACTTCTTTATATATAATATTTCAGATCTAATATCTCAGATTAATGATTTAAAAAAAAATTGTAAGTAAATATTGTCTTTAATTTCTTGAGAATAATGATTCAACTAATTTAATGTCAAAAAATAAATATGATACCAATTGAATGATTAGTTAAACAATTAAAACATATCAACAATCAATCAGTTTGCTACAGAAAATAAATAACTTATTTTTAATGAATTTTATTAATTATAATTTTACTATTTGTCGATTGAATAATTATTTAAACAGTTAAAACAGACTCAATAATCAATCAGTTTGCTGTAAAAAACAAATAACTAATTTTTAGTGAATTTTATCAGTTGTGATTTTATTATTTGTCAATTGAATATTCAGCTAAACAATTAAACCATGCCCAACAATCAACTAGTTTGCTATTATAAGCAAACGACATATGTTTAATGGATTTTATCAATTGTCTACACATAAATCTGATGGTGAAGTTATCTTTAATTTTTTATCTTATTTATGTATAATTTTATTACTTCACAATAGTATTGAACAAAAAAAAATCTCTTAATTAATTTTTTTTAACATTACTCAACAAAACTTCTGTTCAAGTTGATTATTTTGGTTAAATAGATAGCGCGAGCGAATTTGCCCGCGCAATGCGCTAGGCTTTTTTATCTATGTAGAAAACTGATTGATTTTATACATGTTGTATTTTGTTATTTTAATATTTAATTAGTAAAATTGTATTTGATAAAATCTGTTAAAAACGGTTTTTTTTGCACCAAAAAGTGATTGAATGTTGCTATTGCTAAAAAGTTTTTGATAAAATTTGTTAGAAAATTTGCCAAGAAGATGAAATGATTTATTAGAAATTTGTTGCCACGGATACTCTAGTTAAAAAAAACACAAAAAAAGAAACCCAGTTTAAAAAAAAACTGACTTGGACACCCCGGTTATAAAAAAATGAAAAAAGGGTGAAAAAAAGGTCCTTGTTTATTAAAAGAACAAAATAAAAAGAAGTCATTCATAAAAAAAATTGCAAGGGGAAAATACTTTTTTAAACAGTAATGAGAAAAAAATTATGGTGCGCGTAAAGTAACCCAGACACTCTGGTTATGGAAAAAAAATGTGTAAGTGGGAAAACAAACAGGGAAGAAAAATGTTAAAAAAAAAAAAGTGGATCTGGAGATTAGTCGTGATGTGCATAAGTTGCCACAGATATCTCGGTTAAAAAAAACAAATAAAAAGCCCGGTTAAAAGAAAACAAATAAAACACCTTTTCAAACAGTGAAAATTACTGTTAAAAAAAAGCCCGGTTATAAAAAAAAGTGCAAGGGGAAAGTATCTTTTTAAACAGTAATGAGAAGAAAAATCATGGTGCAAGTAAACTAACCCGGACACCCCGGTCATGAAAAAAATATATAAGTGGAAGAAAAAAACAGGGAAAAAAAATGTAAAAAAAAATGGATCTAAAGATTAGTCATAGTGCGCGTAAGCTGACACAGATACCCTGTTTAAAAAAAATAAAAGAGAAGTCTGAAAAAAAAAACAGAAAGGACCTTTCCAAACAGTAATGAACATTGAAATCACCGTTCATTGTTGTTTTAAAAATATTTGTAGCTGGAGAGATTCGAACTCTCACTCCCATGATTTTGCGCCCTCACCTAATCACTCGGCCAAATGATTTTGTTGTTCATCCTAGCATTCAAATAATAATTATCTTAGTATATAGTGTTTACTATTCCAATCCACAGTGTATATGAGTCTGGGTTAACAGTGCAATGAACAGTGAAAAATACTCATTCTGTTTTAGCTTATAGCGAGCGAACTTGCCCGCGCGTTGCGTTGGGCTTCTATTTATGTGGAAAACTGATTGATTTTATGCGTGTTATAATTGGTTATTTTAATATTTAATTAGCAAAATTGTTGAATCGAACTTGTTGATGGTTGTGTTTATTTTAACGGCAACGAACAATTTAACTGGGTGATAGCAAAATTGCAACCGCTAAAATCTATCAAAGATGGATTATGTCTGGTTGATTGATATTGTGTGTCGATTTATTTAATTCATAGATTGCAAAACTGGAATTGATTGATTGTTTGGTGTGTCTTAATTGTTTTGATAATTATATAATTGGTTGATGAAAAAAATATAATCGATGAAATCTATTAGAGATGAATTTTTTTTTTTGTAGTCAATTGGATATTTGTTGGTAGTTGGGTGTGTCGTAATTGTTCTGCTTATTATTCTTTTTTTTCTTTTTATTTATTCTTCAAGTCAAATAATTTTTTAAAATCTAATAATTTTTTTTTATTTTGTCATTTATTTTAATTTTTAATTTTTTTTAAATGTTATTAGGTGTTAAAATTTCTAATTATTATAGACAAGGCATTCAAAATAATGATCATAATTATTCGTCAATTGTTTCCTTATAAATATGTTAGACTAATTATATATTTTGCTATTTATTTCATATTAGCGCTTTAAAAATAATGATAATAATTATTTGTAATTTTTTCTCTGATAAATATATTAGACTAATTATATATTTGTTATTTATTTCATATTAGCACCTAAAAATATATATATTCATCCCTTTTTGGAATTGCGATCTCTTTTAGGTATTCTATAAAATAATAATAATCATGGTGCGTGTAAGCTGATCCGGACACCTTGATTATATAAAAAAATGTATAAGGGGAAAAAAACAAAAAAAAATGTTAAAAAAAGTGAGTCCAAGGATTATTCGTGGCGCAATAAGTTGGCCCGGAAAAAAAAAATACTTGGGAAGAAAAAATCGTGGTGCGCGTAAGCTGACCCGGACACCTCGGTTATAAAAAAACAGAAAAAAATGTATAAGTGGCAAAAAAATACAGGGAAAAAATGTCAAAAAAAGGTGGATTCGGAGATTAGTCGTAGTGCGCATAAGTTGACCCGTACACCTCAGTTATTATTATTATTATTATTGTTTTTTTATTATATAAAAAAAATGTATAAGGGGGAAAAACAGAAAAAAATGTTAAAAAAGTGAGTCCAGGGATTATTCGTGGCGCAATAAGTTGGCCCGGAAAAAAAAAATATATACTTGGGAAGAAAAAATCATGGTGCGCGTAAGCTGACCCAGACACCTTGGTTATAAAAAAAAAACAGAAAAAAATGTATAAGTGGCAAAAAAATACAGGGAAAAAAATGTCAAAAAAAAGTGGATTCGGAGATTAGTCATAGTGCGTGTAAGTTGGCCCGTACACCTTAGTTATTATTATTATTTTGTAAAAAAACACAACCAGTTATTAAAAAAAACTGTCCAAATCGAAAGATTAATTTGACAACTCTTGAGAAGTAAAAGAGCAAACTAAATTGAAATATTAAAGAAATATTAAAATAATAATTAATATTATATTAGAAGAGCTACGGACTTAAAAATAAAACCAATTAAAAATTAAATTGTCCATCAAATAATGATATTAGGTGTTAAAATTTCAATTGCTATTAAGGGTGAGAAGGTGACGATGAATAGAAAAGAAGGTGTCCATAAAAAAAAAATCCGGTTTTTAGAGAGAAAAAAAAACCAAAATCAATTTTGTTGGCTGAGCGGTTTAAACTCCTGCGCGTTGAATTTTTCAATGCGCAGAGAACCACTCGGCCACAGGCACTCCTTCGTCATTTCTACCATACAAATTAAAAAAAGAAGCCATGTGTCCAACAAAAAAGAAGAAGTTCATGTGCGCGCGAAGTACCGGATCAAATATCCAATCCACAATGATTTGTGTATGCGTGAACAGTGGCTAGCTACATTAAACGACCCATTTTGTTTTAGCTATTAGGTAATTATATAAAAAACTCATCTTATAATATTTTTTTATATTTTAAAAAATATGTGCGGCGAAATGCAAGGTAAGTGATCATAAAACCATATGACCTCTTGCTTTACAGTAGGGGTGAACAAAAAATCAGTCAATAGATTAAACTGAAAAAATAAAAATAAAATAACTGAAAAAACCAAACCAATAAAAAAACTAATTATAAAACTCTGAAAAAATATTAGGTTTGATATCGGTTTTGTAAAGCAAAAACCGAATAAACCGAATGCTTTCCTCAACAAACCCTGGCAGCAGCAGCCCCCCTCTCTCGGCCTCTCCCTCCCTCTGCGACTGCAACTTCTGCTAGTCCCGCTCTCTTGGCCTCTCCCTCCCTCTGCGACTGCAACTTCTGCTAGTTTGCAACAGTGCAACCAACCTACGCAAGGCAGCAACCACCCTCTCCCACCCTCTGCATCTGCATCTGTAACCGGAGTATTTTGCATCATCATCCCCTCCCGGAACGGTTGTGTGTAAAGTTTACTGTTTTGTTGTGTGTTTTTGGAGTACAAAAGCCTCGGCGGTTTCGGACTCTCCTAACCTCTCTTTCCCCTTCGATACTTGCATCTCCCCCTCTTTCGATTCAAAACCCTAAATAATTAGAGGAAGAAGAAGAGAAAAACATGGAGATGGTTACGGAGTGAATCGAGGCGGCAGTCAAACTGAGACTGTGTGAGATTAATTTTGAATGTTTCTTGGAAATCTAATAAAGATTGATAGAGGTTGGTGTGTTCGTTCATCCCTTCCATTTTTTATTTATTTATGATTTCCGTTATAATAATACATTTTATCTGTTTTCTTCTCTTCTCAGCCAAAATGTCCATGGCTACTCGTATTCATTTAAACTCTCCCTGTCTCGTGTAGCTCCTCCACCTGTGGAAGGAAGGTTGGTCTCTGTGAAGGTGTGTGATATAAATATTTTTACGCGGACGCATTTCCAACCACCTTAACTGTTGCGCCACTTGCTAGTATTCCCGGAGATAGTAATTTTTTTTGCTGAAAACTTTTGCAGGAGAGAAAAATGGATGGAAAGTTGGAAATGTCCCTCGACAAGCTCCCTGTCAAGCGCTTGGAATCCATCGAAGAAAATGGCTTCGAACGTTTTCCAACGTATGCTATTTCTTATCGCCTCATACCATCCTTATTATTTACGCTCGGTTGTGTTTTCTTAGCTATCTGTATTGTGATTATGTGTATGTAAATGAAAAGTAGTTAGGTCCGATTAACTCCATTGAACATAATAAGAGCTGATAAACTTGAGTGGCAATTACCAAACATTGAGTTCCAAATTCTGTGTGTTAAGGTTAACTCTGCTGTTCTCTTCATTTACTCCGTAATCAATCAGATTTCAGGAAGTTAGAGGGAACTAGTGACTAATATATTTTATAGTTTAGTGATGATTAATGTTTCTTCGTTTGTTTTTTGCGGGGGTTACAGTGATATTGGATATGATGAGAAGCAAGTTTCGCTAATTCGACGAATAGATTTTGGCTGGGCGGTGGAGAAAGAAGACGAGGAGAAGAAACAGAAGAAAAGGCAGAAGAAAAGCTCGAGAGAGAGCTCATCTACAACAACACCATGGCCATGGAAAAACATGGTGGAGAACTTGCACTTAGCTCATCAAGAACTCTCTGTCATTATTGATCTTATCAATACGGTGAGAGTCATCATCATTTCATCTGCAACTCATTGTTCCAGTATCCTCTTTCTATTTACTTTGTGATTTTTGTACAAAGTTCCTGAATTGCTGTTTATTATTAAGCCATCCTCTTTTGATGAATAGGTACTTCAAGGAAGATATTTCTGACTGCATTATGAACCGTTAACTCAGTGTAACATGATTTGTATATTTCTGAGACTAAACATGAGCCTTTTGGATTGACATTTTGTGCTAGTAGAATTTGGGTTTTCAGGAAGTCTAGGAAAGCTAATAAATTGATTGGACACAAAATTGTCCTTTTTTTATTAGGAGTTAGGATAAAAATGTTAACACGACTGAAATTATTATTTGGAGTATGTGCGGATGCTATTTTTCATAACAGTTGAAAATGTGCTGCTTGTTATCAACCTGCCATGTAGCATGGAAGCTTTTGAATATTTTGCACTTTATGTTTAACAGCACTTGGTATTGGTTTGTTTATACTTTCTTCACAATTGTTTTTGGAAAAGTGTGATGATGCCTTATATGTGTATATGAATTAGTTTGCTTTTTTTTTTTTAAAAAAATAATGTATAGGTTGAAGCTAACGATGCTGTAACGGTAGCTGGGATGACCAGGCCAAAGCCATTACCCAATGAGATTCTGGCTGACCTTGCTGTATCAACAGCAACCAAGCTACAGTGCTACCGAGTATGGTTTTCCTCATTTCTTTACCTTTTGGGGAATTATGGAAGGAAGATGGTACACAATAGCTTTATTGCACCCTCTCCTTCCAATTCCATGTGATTTACAAATCAGGCCTTGTGTTCTGTCTCTAGAACTGCTAGCAATGATGACTTGTTGTTTTGTACAATTTCTTTAAAGCTGCCTTTTATTTCCTAACATTCTGATTACATCGTTTAGTTTGTGACTTGTTCCATTTTTTTCCTTGAAAGAATCTTGGTAAATATTTTAAGCAGTCCGCCAAAGCTTTGGAACAGCAAGTTGCCAGGGAAGCAAGATTTTATGGTGCTTTAATCAGGTGTGTTTGCTTTGTTAATCTCTTAATGTTTCATCATTTTGTTATAGTTATTGTACTGGAAAGAAATGGTGGATGTATAAGTAGTTCATTTTGCTTCTCTCCATGCAAAACACTATATACTAAGGCTGTGATTAGGCTGAAGGAGTACCATGTGAGCTTATTATCTCTTTTTGTCTCTTCTTCTGATATTGGATAGATTGCAGCAGAACTGGAAAGTCAAACGGCAGCGTGTTGCAGCAATTGCTCCTGGAAATGAAGGCTTCATGATTGATCTTTTTGATAATTCATTATATGATTCAGTTGCAGTATTCCAGCCATCTTCTCTGTCCACAATTCGCATTGATCATAACTCAGACGGCATGTTAGCCATAAATTTACCTTCAAAATCCTGTCATTCTCTTCTTTTTGGTTTTCTCAGTGGGCATTCTAATGCTGGTCCAAAGAAATCCAATAAGAGTAAAACCCATGGCTCACTTGATAATCCATATAAAAAACCTGAGAAAGAATCTTTAAGTGATAATGAATGTGTGAAGGACACACACTTACTGCTTCGTAAGGTTCATCAAACAATTTTTGATGAACAGGTAGCTTCTCCCTTTTTATCTTTCTGATGTTGCTATCCATTTCATTTTTATAAACCTTCGGTTCTTATGGTTCCAGGTGTTTGATATGGTGAACCGTGGTGCAGTTAACCAATCATCTGGACTCAATGTTACTGGAATACAAGAAAATTATCTACAATTGTGCATAGGTCCTGGCATTTCTATATATGTATCTGTTGTGCCATCTGATCAGGGTGATCAAGCAATTGATAGTGAAGACACAGAGAACTTAGAATCTGCAGTTGAACCTTCAGATTCGTTTGATGGAGTGAAGTTAGCTGAAGAAAAGCACAACAGTCTTACTAAAAAGACTAGTTTTCCTAACTGTATTACTTGTGAAATATATCTCAAACAGATATTTCATGAGTATATATTTGTAGAAGCAAAGCGTAGACCTTTTTCCACTAGTACTCGCATGCCTGGTCAACCAGCAAATGATGGATCTGGTCTTCTCAGTCATTTCTGCTTGTCTCTCTCTCATAGGATAATTTCGAACAAAGTTCTTATGGAGTTGGAAAACGTGGTATGTCCAGATTACTTGTTAGACATGGATTGATCCAAAGTTTTTTGGGAGTGATGCATAGTTGAACCTCTCCTTGTTTTCAATAGGTTTGCAGAGTGCCATATCTTCATTTGATATCTCACCCCACTTGGCATTCTCGGTCATCTGCATGGACAATCTATATGAAGATTCCTCCATCCATTCTCCATGCAAGCTCGCAAGCCCGGACGCCAGACATCCAAAACATGAAGAATGTTAAATCAGAGTTTTGGACTAAAGTTATGGTACGTGACGATTGCATTAACATTGAAGCAGAAGGAGCTCCTAATGTTGTTGGACTATTTAAAGACAGTTCTGATGATATTTGTTCTACCAACAAATATGACTGCAACTTGGATGACCTTCCTGTGATAATCCTGCAGCAGGTTTGTTGCGACATCCAATATTTCTGATTGTGTCCCCTGCTTTTATGATGTTAGGAATAAATGCAGGAGTCAAAACTAGACTATGCCCTGAATTTATATTGATCTGAGCTTACCCAGGTAAAAGAAGATGCAGGCTTTAGAATGATAAGAAAATGCAGTTGATGTGGCAGTTCTTTTCAACTTTTCTGATACTAAGATATAGAATGAAACTCTGGTGGCAACTAGTAGAATTTATTGATAACTTTAGTACATGTCATGAAAGGTGGTTGTTAAGTTTGTAATGCCATATTTCCAACCTTGGAATAAAAAATTACCAGAGGAGTCCAGGTTTCAATTAATTCTCCCTGTAAAAGAACACAACAGGTCATCTTTGTATGATTTTTGCAGTTATATCATGTTTGCCATCTTGTTTTTTTTCCTGTGGTTTCCTGTTTCTTGTCTACTTGTATCAAAATAAATGTGTTGCAATCCATACATCTCAGTAACTTAAAGAAGCATTTGTGTAGAAGAACCCTAGGCAAATGGACGTTAGAAGGTGATGTAGCATTGTTTTGATAACCATGGATTCTGTTTTTATAGGGTTTTTTTCTGTTCCTAAAGAATGACTGTCAATGAGGATACACACACAGATTTACTGAACCTCAATTTGTTAATTTCTTATTCTGGGTTTGTGATAGGTTGCAAGCCAGGTTATTCGCTGGCTTCATGAGGAAGCACTTGCAGTGGGAATAAAAGCAAACCGTGATTTTTTGTGTTTGTCCTTTGAGTTGGAGCAGGGTGAAATTCTTAGCCTTGTGGCACGTGTGGACCCAGAAGATATTCAAGGATGCATCTCGTGGTTGTTGACAATGGAAGACAGTTTTGCAGAGGAGAAGAAACTTCACATGAACATTGCAGACGGTGCATCCGAATACAGGAAGTTCTTGGGATATTTACCGTTGGATGTGCTATACTCAACACTGATGGATTTAGTTAGTTTGTGCGGTGGTGGGAGCCATTGAGAAAGCACGTCTTTCTTGACTGATTAATTGAAGAGACTTTAGAGACCAGACTTTTGTGCATAATTTTGCTGTGGAATCCAATTTTGGACGCATAACCATGAAGTGGTCATTTTGAAGTTCATACTTCACAGTGGTAATTGTTATTGTTTATGGTGATATAGATAAATATGAATGGTAGAGCTGGTCATCTCCATGGTCCAACTGGGTGAAATATGACCTTCCATGATTCCCTGCAAGCAGCCATGGAGTCCAATTCATGTTTGTTGCTAGATTTCGTAGAACTATCTTATTGACCTTTCCTTGCCCTGTATAATTTGAGCCTGCAGGTTTCTGGGAAGACTTTATTATCTATCTATTTTCAAATGGGGCTGACATGGAAGCTAACAAGCATGCTGCCCAAGTGAGAAATCCCACAGATATTACTACAACGGAGAAGAAGATCCATCTAGAGAGCGAGGAAATACGAGACAGATTGACACCAAAGGTCTCTGAGCATCGATGCTAATTCTGGCAGTCTTGAATTTTTATTTTTTTTTCTTCCATTAAGCAACATGGTTTTATTATGTTATGATTCAACATGACTCTTTTTGTATTTTTTTAAAACGTAAAATTGTTGTCTATACCAACATTGAGGGGAGTTATTGTTTTTTTTCAAAAAAAAAAAAAAGTCTAGATAAAATTTTATTGGAAAGAAAACAACCAAATAATTATTTTCCCCTTGTTTCTTCATGCAGTTCACGGTTTTCATGTGAATTTGTTCATCAATTAGATATTTGTCGATTAATTAAGCTACATGTTCCTCTTTTTTCTTTCTTTTCAATGAAAAAAACCTACAACTAGATACTGAATGCAAAGGCAAGTAGCATCTTCATATAATCAAGCGTAGCGTGGATGTTCCTATATTTCATTTTTTTTTCTTATAAAAAAGAAATTAATTCCAAGCAGCAGCACACTAGAAAAAATAATAAAAAAAAAGAAAGTAGAGTACAAAAAATAAAAACTATTAATTACTAGAAAAAGATAAAATGAATTGAATGAATAAAATAAAATAAAATAAATTGTTTATATAGGGCTAACTATCTTTTTTAGTTATTGGTTGTCCTCTTAAAACCTAACTTAATTTTATGGGTTTACCCATGACTTGAGACCTAGGTTGGGCAGAGTTTCAATAAAATAGGAGGAAAACTAAATCAATGTGATCAAGACCTGGTTAACCTGAGAAAAGACTAGATTAACCTGGAAAACTCATTAATTTTTTTTATCTTTTTTTTTTCAAAGTGATATCATTTTTAATTTTTAATATAAAAAAATAGGTAGTCCCATGCCAACCCACCTATAGTGACCCCGGGCTTGTTCCAGGTCAAGTTTAAAAACTATGATCAAATGATCTATTTATATTAGCACAACGTTTCAATTTCATCAAAATATATAATTCTAATCATACACAAGAAACCTATATCACATAAGGTAGCATGTTGAGGTCTTAATGCAAACTAAACTTCCCCTTTGTTGGTAATAACAAGAAATATAACAATGCTAAAACACAGTTGGTTTAACCCGTCAAGAATCGACAAGTTTCGTGACATCTTTTATACTTTGTATTTGTAATTCTCTAGTTCTTTGGGTATTTTCTTGATGTTTTAGGTTAACAAATAGGTTTAAAATGAGTTTTTAGGTCAAAAACTTTTATGCTCCAATTTTTTGGTCACCAAAATGATTGAATTTTGGGGGAAATCTAAAAACATTGTCTATTTTTTCTTTAAAAAAAAATAGGACAGAAGTCATCATCTATGTCGTAACCCAATTTTTGGGTTACTCTCCAAAATAAAATAAAAATGACAAAAATAAAATAAAAGGACAAAAATAAAATAAAAGGAGCCGGCGTGGGTAAAAAAATCAATGTGAAAATTTTGGTTGTTTTTGCGAGTCCAATCGTATCTCTTTGGTTCCAAAAATAGAGAAAAATACAGATTTAAGGCAAAAATAATTTATCGTTGGATGAATCTGTGTAAGAACTAAGTTAAACGATATAATTATATTTTTTATGGGTTGATTCGATTTAATCGTCGACAAATTTAAAGTTTAATTATGATCGGGAATTAATTTAAGGTCCAATTGAAGGATTTAATTAAGTGCAAGGACTTAATTATACTTTAAATTGGTCAAATTAATTTTATTAAGGGCTTAGTCAATGAGAAATCAATTTCTTGAATTTAATTCGGGCTCAATTGATGAGAATGGAATTTTCGGAGACCGATTTGAATTTTTAAGTCAATAATGCGAAATCAGGGGCCAAATTGAACGAATTGAGAATTTAACAGTCAATTGATGGTTAAATCGCGCAACTGAGGGTTAAATCGCGCAATCGGAAACCAGAGACCAAAATAAAAAAGGCGCGCACATTTAAGGTTGCTGTTGAAATTTTGATTGGGATACAATTGCATAAAATTAAAAGTTTAAAACTAATTGGGGGTGCAATTGAACCAATCAAACATTGAAGGACCAAATTGCAAAACCAAAATTCTGCAACCCACAACCTCTGCAAATTTGCAGAGGCAGCCTCTGCAAATTTGCAGAGGCCGTGGCAACCCGCGGCCTCTGCAAAGAATTTGCAGAGGAGCCCTATAAATACGGGAGAATCACAGAACAGAAGGGGAAAAAGAAGAAAAAAGAAGAGAGGGAGTTTTACGCAGAGAGGAGAAAAACTGAGAGTAAACTGAAGAGAAAAACAGAGAGTGACGAAAAAGAAGAAGAAAGAAAGGAAAAAGGAAAGGAGCCTTACGCAGAAAAGAAAGAAAGAAGAAAAGGAAAGAAACGAGAACAGAGAAGGAATTCTGAAGAAAAAAAACAGTTCTTCTTCTTCTCTCTCTCTCTCTCTCTCCCCGGTTTCACAGCCCCTTTCTCTCTCTATATTCAGTCTCTCGGATCTCTCTCTCTCTCCACCGTTGGAGGCCATCTGATCGCTCAATATCACCCTCATCACCACATTAATCTCCCTCTCGACACCATCAGCTCAGCCACAGTCTCCGGCAAGGCAACAGAGACGGTGACAGTGGCTGTAACGTAAGTCCGACACTTTGGAAGCTCACTCCGGCCACCACAGACCACCTTGGACAATGCCACCGCGACAGGAATCATCACCTCGAGCTCCTCTACCCAACGGTGCTAGCAGGACATCTTTCGTCAAAGTCAAAAATCCACTGTTTATCTTCTCCCTCGTCTCGGCGCTGCATGTAGTGGGACGTGTCCCACTGTTCATGCAGGCTGGGCTTGCGGGAGTGGGCCGGGCACAGTGCCCGACCCAAGATCTAAGGGAGCTGGGCTTCCATCCCCTGAGGACTGTGAGCCCAGCCCAGAAAAAAAAAAAGAAAAAAAAATTAAAAAATACAAATTGACAAAAAAAAAGTATTTTTTTTTACTACTATTATTATTACAAAAAAAATGTATTTGTTTTTGTGCATACGGCCAAATTCCATGATTTTTCCATACATATTTTTCATAAAAATTATGTTGCATCTTTCTCATATTTTGAAACGGAAATTGGATATCGTAACCGGTTTATGATTATCCGTTGGAATTTGGCCAAAATATCAAAAATAATTATAAATATTTTTGTTTCATCTATTAGGGTGTAAATTTACATTGTAAAGTACACCCGCGGATAAAGAGAAATTTTACTACGGTGTAAATTTACATTGTAAAGTACACCCGTAGATATAAAAAGATTTTTACTACGGTGTAAAATTACATTGTAAAGTACATCCGTAGAAGAAGAAAAACTTGTAACTGCGGTGTAAAATTACATTGTAAAGTACACCCGCAAACAAAAAAAATGTGTTTTTGAAAATGCAGTGTAAAAATTTTAACTTAGAAAAACAATCAAACAACAATGCAGCTTACCTTAGGTAGGGTGCACTGGGGGTGATGCGTCTTCCCGTTGCACAACAATTCCCCTTACCCAAGACTCTCGCAGACCAATAGGTTTTCTAGTGACCGTAATACTAGGTGACGACTCCTAATAATTATAGTCGTAAATTTTACGGCTATAAACAACCCTATTTTCACCGCGCGCCGTTGTCTCCCCCGAATCTAGGGGTGATGGCGGGGCGCGAAGCGCGTCAAAAATCGTCATCGCGAC
Organism: Salix brachista; assembly: GCA_009078335.1. Lineage (NCBI taxonomy): Eukaryota > Viridiplantae > Streptophyta > Magnoliopsida > Malpighiales > Salicaceae > Salix > Salix brachista. The sequence continues at coordinate 11,546,028 of CM018586.1, forward strand.
AGATGGCGACTCCACTGGGGACTTTTGCTGGACTGAGCATTGTTTGTCTGATTGTTATTTTTGAGTTCATTTTTTACTCGCATTCTTACTACTTTAGCATGCAATTTTAATTTCAGTCAATGCATATCATCGGATGTGAATTATTTTCATCATGCATTTTAATTTTGCAAATAAACCCAATTCTAGGTTAGGTGGGGATTAGCGGTCTGCCTCATGACTTTCAGTCGGGGTTTAGATTCGTGAAACATCCAACTATGAACTGAGTGTTTACTTGATAATGGCGGTCATACTGTGCCCCAACCATTTCTTGTAAACCCCTACACCACCTTCACGTGAGGCGGTCACTGGGCAGTTCATAGACCTTTTGAGACCAGATAGAAAGCTTACCCCTCACATAATGACTTAGAACTTGCCTTTGATTACAAACTCCCCGATAATTTGCCGATGTGCATGTACATACATTTGCATCCACATGCATCCATCACTGTGCATAACATATCATCAACATGTCAAAATATAGGTCCCCGAAGAGCTCCTACCACTAGACTCCAACAGAGAAATATGGAGGACGAAGAGCGTGCACACCGCGATGCTCATTTTCAAGAAGAATTGGATTCTCTGAAAGCTAGTGTGGCTAGTCTTACCAACTTACTCGAGCAAGCACTGAGAAATGCCTCTGGCGAGGGTCCTTCAACTAGACCCACAGCGGCTACTCAAACACAAGGAACAAACCACCAAGAAGAGGTGACAGGAGTTCAGGATCCGCAACAAAACCCAACTTTTGTACAATCAGCGGTGCCGACACCTACACCAACCCCCATAGTTATAGAAGCATCAGAGGGTATCGACCAAGATAATATGGCAACGCTGGAAGCCAGGATAAGGATCATCGAAGGGGTAAATTTATATGACCCAGTACAAGCTGCAGATATATGTCTAGTCCCGAATGTTGTAATACCGAAGAAGTTTCATGTCCCTGAATTTATCATATACACCGGGACACAATGCCCTATCACTCACCTAAAATCATACTGTAACAAAATGGCAGAAGTAGTGCATGATGAAAAACTACTGATGTATTTTTTCCTAGACAGTTTGAGTGGGGCAACCTTGAATTGGTACATGAGACTAGACAACACCAGGATCTGTAGCTGGAAAAATCTAGTAGATGCTTTCATCAAGCAATACAAGTATAACATGGACATTGCTCTTGACAGAACAAGTTTGTCCAACTTGGAGAAGAAGGATAGAGAAAGCATAAGGGAATATGCTCAAAGATGGAGAGATCTAGCTACACAGGTACATCCTCCACTTCTAGATAAAGAGATGGTGACATTATTCGCCAACACGCTAAGAGCGCCCTATTACGAACATGTGATGGGCAGTTCAGCACAGCAATTCATGGATGTTGTAACTGTGGCAGAGCGAATAGAGCAAGGAATCAGAAGTGATAGAATATCTGCACCTGTGGAGAAAAAGGGCTTTGAAGGCAAAAGAAAAGATGTAGAGCTTTTTGAAGATGACTATAAGGGTAGGAACAACCAATTCCAAAACTACCATAACCCTTCATCTAAAATTGCCAACATCAATCTTCAAGCCAAAGATCCACCTAAAAACTTCCTAAAAAGAAATTACCAGAAAACCCAAGAACAGCTACCTCCGCTACCATTGCCTTTGAATGAGATGTATGAAAAATTGGTAAGCATTAAGCAAGTAGCTCTTGAACCTCAGGAACCTTTGCAACCACCTTACCCTGATTGGTACAAATCTGATCACCTGCGAATACCATGCTGGAGCTGCAGGGCATAGCATTCACATTTGTGGTGCTTTCAAGAAGAAGCTCATGCAATTGATTAAAGCAGGGTGGATAACATTCGATGAAAATCCAGGTCCTGCCCCCAATTAAGCTTCACAGAAATAGGGTACCAAGTGTTCGCACAGTTAAAGTGACATCGACAAAGCTTTTGAAAACGGGGTGTGCCGGTATTAGAAGATGAAGTATGCTTCCATGATTTCCTTTTGTTTCGATCATGCCCGAACATTATGCTCATGTTTTAACTTGTCAGCAATTTTGCTTGTAATGCCACAAAACTTTTTTTGTTAAGCAATCATTTCCCTTCAATGATCATGTATTTGCTTGTGTTTACGATGTGTTCTTGCTTATTTTTTAAATAACAAAAGCACACCTTATATCCCTTTCATCCAAATTATACATGATCTCATGATTTCATCAAGATTTTTGGCAAATCAAACTCTAGTACGAAAAGAAATGTCAATTTGATTTTTGTTTAACAAATCTGTTCTGGGAATTCAAAGGATTTCATTGAAAGGTGATCTCATACCACCAAAAACCACATAATAAAGCTAATCTCTTAGCCAAACAAATAATCCTAAAAAAATCAAAAACTTGTTTCGCATGGAAAAGCAAAGCTTATTGATTCAGATTGCATGTTTTTGAAATGAAGAAATGCCATCTTTGATATGCCTTCACAAAGTCTCAAATGCCCATTGCAGTCCTTATTTGAGCCTAATAATTATTTCTTGATAATTAACCCTGACTAGGATCACACCCTACACTGGGGGGCAAGTGCAAAAAAAAAATAATAAAAACTTTTTTCAATCTACAAAATAGTCCTCAATGACAAGTGATATCCGAATAAAAGTTAGGGGGCATAAACATAAAAAGGGTTTTAGTACACTATAGCAAATCAATTCAACATTTTGGTAGTACTAAGAACCCAACATAAAAAGCCCTAACAAAATACTGGGGGGCATGTCACGATAAAAGCCCAAACAAAATATTTTGGGGGACATGTCAAGTCAGCATGATGTTAGTGCCAAAACCATGAAAAAACCCAAACAAAATACTTGGGGGGCATGTCAAGTCAGCATCATGTTAGTGCCAAAAACCATGAAAAAACCCAAACAAAATACTTGGGGAGCATGTCAAGTCAGCATAATGTTAGTACCAAAAACTCATGAAAAAGCCCAAACAAAATACCGGGGGCATGTCAAGTCAACATGAGGGCACTGCTAAAAAACCCATGATAGAAAGCCCAAGCAAATACTGGGGAGCATGTCAAGATGAAAGCCCAAACAAACACTGGGGGGCATGCTAGGTCACTATGAAAATCAATCATGAGGGCTAAATGAAGTTCTACGAGTAAGCACTAAGTGATCCGTAGTTTAGAAAACCCTTAAACACGTTTTGAGCCTACAAATATCTTTTTTTCGTAGCCAGTAACCTAAGCCTACGTTACAAGCCTGATAAAGCCCTTTCTGATCAAATACGAGTGATCTGGATCGATAAGCAATGCTTTTCCATTTGAAACAATCCTTACAAATGTTTCACACAACCTGATCAAAACCTTCCTGACGTACGAGACTTGCAAATATCATTCCGCATTCTTGTCAAAGTCAACATAAAACCTGACAATGAGATCACTTGAATTCTTTTGAGAACAAGCTTGTTAAACAAAGATCAAAATGATTTTTGTGCTTGGAATGACTTTGAAATTCCAAAAGTTTTACATGAAAATATTTTTGCAAATAACCATCCCTTTTCCTGCAAATACTCAAAGCCTAAAACACTGGTGTGACATGACCCAACTGGGCAATCAAAATGATTTTTGTGCTTGGAATAACTTTGAAATTCCAAAAATCCCACATGAAAAACCAATCTTTGCAAATAACCAATCATTTCCTGAAAACACTTAGAGCCTAAAACACTTGTGGTGCATGACCAGGCTAAGGGCAATCTAAAATGCAATTGAAGTTGGCTCCATCATTCCTTTTCAAAGAATCTGGATCAAACTCAGGGGGGCATGTTGATATGAAAGATCTATCATCTCCAGTGGTCAAAATCATGAAGCTGACTCCATAATTCCTTTTTAAAGAATCTGGATCAAACTCGGGGGGCATGTTGATATGGAAAATCTATCATCTCCGATGGTCAAAATCTTAAGTTGCTGCTCGAGTAAGCAGAAGCGAAAAGCTGTCAAAGCCAGAGATCCAAACCCTGAAAAGAGAAGACCATGAAGAAGAAGGGGGACCTATATATCTCAAGTAAGTATACATGCATCATCATGCATTACATCCCCATCAAGAATCTAGGAAATGTTTTGGAGGGATCGTAATTTATGAGCCTTCATTCATCATTTTGTGTACGCCTTCGAGCTCTCCTTTGGTGTGCTTTTCAGCCCTGCCTCTTTTTTAATTTAGATGTCATCATGCTTTGCATCCCTGTTGATAATCCAAGAAATGTTTAGAAGGGATTGTAATTTACAAACCTTCATCATTTTTGTATGCGCCTTTGAGCCCTCATCATTTTCATTTCCTTGAGTGCGCTTACGAGCCTTTCATTTACCATAGATAGAGCGTTTTTCAACCATATCTCTTCCTTTATTTATGTGCGCTTTCTAGCCATCAACCAACTCAGATAGTGCAATTTCAAGTCCTATCTCTTTCTAGAACTTGGTGAGCTTTCTAGCCACCATTAATTAAAATAGTGTGCTTTCCAGCCCTATTTTCCTTCATCTTCGAGTGCATTTTCCAACCCTCGACCATCGATTAAAATAGAGCGCTTTCCAGCCCTATTTTCCTTCATCTTCGAGTGCGTTTTCCAACCCTCGACCATCAATTAAAATAGTGCGCTTTCCAGCCCTATTTTCCCCTCATCTTCGAGTGCGTTTTCTAACCCTCGACCGTCAATTAAAATAGTGTGCTTTCTAGCCCTATGTTCTCTTCATCTTCGAGTGCGTTTTCCAACCCTCGATCACGAATTAAGATAGTGCGCTTTCTAGCCCTATCTTCCATCCCATGAAATCTTCACCATTTCCCGGGTAGGTCACCCTTACAATGAGACCATCTCTACCATTTTTCACTCGGGTAGGTCACCCATTACAATGAGACCATCTTCACCATTTTTCACCTGGGTAGGTCACCCATTACAATGAGACCATCTTCACTATTGTCACCTGGGTAGGTCACCCATTACAATGAGACCATCTTCATCATTTTTCGCCTGGGTAGGTCACCCATTACAATGAGACCATTTTCCTGTGTCATTCACAAATATCATCATCTTCCATCCTTTTTGGGTGTCCTCCTTCGACCCCAATTCTTAGGTAGTGCGCTTTCTAGCCCTATATTATCATCCCTTTCTGAGTGCGCTTTATAGTCCTCATTCATATTTATGGATGGATCAACCATTTCTTGCTCTGATAAATCCACTTTTTTTTTTCTTTACAACGCTTACTATCTAAAGTCTTTTACAAAACTTTAATCGTAAGCATTGTAAAGAGGGGGGCAACTGTCGTAACCCAATTTTTGGGTTACTCTCCAAAATAAAATAAAAGGACAAAAATAAAATAAAAGGACAAAAATAAAATAAAAGGAGCCGGCGTGGGTAAAAAAATCAATGTGGAAATTTTGGTTATTTTCGCGAGTCCAATCGTATCTCTTTGGTTCCAAAAATAGAGAAAAAAATACAGATTTAAGGCAAAAATAATTTATCGTTGGATGAAACTGTGTAAAAACTAAGTTAAACGACATAATTATATTTTTTATGGGTTGATTCGATTTAATCGTTGACAAATTTAAAGTTTAATTATGATCGGGAATTAATTTAAGGTCCAATTGAAGGATTTAATTAAGTGCAAGGACTTAATTATACTTTAAATTGGTCAAAATAATTTTATTAAGGGCTTAGTCAATGAGAAATCAATTTCTTGAATTTAATTCGGGCTCAATTGATGAGAATGAAATTTTCGGAGACCGATTTGAATTTTTAAGTCAATAATGCGAAATCAGGGGCCAAATTGAATGAATTGAGAATTTAACAGTCAATTAAGTGTTAAATCGCGCAACTGAGGGTTAAATCGCGCAATCGGAAACCAGAGACCAAAATAAAAAGGCGCGCATATTTAAGATTGCTGTTGAAATTTTGATGGGGATATAATTGCATAAAATTAAATGTTTAAAACTAATTGGGGCTGCAATTGAACCAATCAAACATTGAAGGACCAAATTGCAAAACCAAAATTCTGCAACCCACAACCTCTGCAAATTTGCAGAGGCCGTGGCAACCCACGACCTTTGCAAAGAATTTGCAAAGGAGCCCTATAAATACGGGAGAATCACATAACAGAAGGGGAAAAAGAAGAAAAAACAAGAGAGGGAGTTTTACGCAGAGAGGAGAAAAACTGAGAGTAAACTGAAGAGAAAAACAGAGAGTGACGAAAAAAAAGAAGAAAGAAAGGAAAAAAGAAAGGAGCCTTACGCAGAAAAGAAAGAAAGGAGAAAAGGAAAGAAACGAGTAAAAGAACGAGAACAGAGAAGGAATTCTGAAAAAAAAAAAAAAAAAAAACAGTTCTTCTTCTTCTCTCTCTTTCTCTCTCTCCCCGGTTTCACAACCCCTTTCTCTCTCTATATTCAGTCTCTCGGATCTCTCTCTCTCTCCACCGTTGGAGGCCATCTGATCGCTCAATATCACCCTCATCACCACGTTAATCTCCCCCTCGACACCATCAGCTCAGCCACAGTCTCCGGCAAGGCAACAGAGACGATGACAGTGGCTGTAACGTAAGTCCGGCACTTTGGAAGCTCACTCCGGCCACCACAGACCACCTTGGAAAACGCCACCACGACAGGAATCATCACCTCAATATCCTCTACCCAACGGTGCTAGCAGGCACATCTTTCATCAAAGTCGAAAATCCACTGTTCATCTTCTCCCTCGTCTCGGCGCTGCATGTAGTGGGACGTGTCCCACTGTTCATGCAGATCTAAGAGAGCTGGGCTTCCAGCCCGTGAGGACTGGAAGACCATCCGACAAACAGGTGGGCTTCCAGCCCACGATGGCTGGAAGCCCAGCCATGCCCTTCTGGGCTTCCAGCCCAGAAAAAAATTAAAAAATACAAATTGACAAAAAAAAAGTATTTTTATTTTTTTTACTACTATTATTATTACAAAAAAATACAAAAATACAAAAAAAAAATGTATTTGTTTTTGTGCATACGGCCAAATTCCATGATTTTTCCATACATATTTTTCGTAAAAATTATGTTGCATCTTTCTCATATTTTGAAACGGAAATTGGATATCGTAACCGGTTTATGATTATCGGTTAGAATTTGACCAAAATATCAAAAATAATTATAAATATTTTTGTTTTATCTATTAGGGTGTAAATTTACATTGTTTAGTACACCCGCGGATAAAGAGAAATTTTACTACGGTATAAATTTACATTGTAAAGTACACCCGTAGATATAAAAAGATTTTTACTACGATGTAAAATTACATTGTAAAGTACATCCGTAGATAAAAAAAACCTGTAACTACGGTGTAAAATTACATTGTAAAGTACACCCGCAGACAAAAAAAATGTGTTTTTGAAAATGCAGTGTAAAAATTTTAATTTAGAAACACGATCAAACAACAATGCAGCTTACCTTAGGTAGGGTGCACTGAGGGTTTCCCCTTGCACAACAAGTCCCCTTACCCAAGACTCTCGCAGACCTATAGGTTTTCTAGTGACCGTAATACTAGATGGAGACTCCTAATAATTATAGGTGTAAATTTTACGGCTATAAACAACCCCATTTTCACCGCCCGCCGTTGTCTCCCCCGAATCCAGGGGTGATGGCGGGGCGCGAAGCGCGTCAAAAATCGTCGTCGCGACAATCTATATGGAGAGAAAAAAAGGCCTATGTGTGAGGGCCTATCTTGATAGGCTCACGCATAAATCCTGAGCAACAACATTTGGTCCTTTTTTGTATTTTCTTAAAAACAAAACTACATATATAGTTTTGTAAATTTGTTTATTATTTATATTTATATTAAAACCCCTTCTCTCTTCTATTTTATTTATGAAGCCTTTTTAAACGAATTTTATTTGTTATTTAGCATGCATTCAATTTTTAAGAGCTTTTTTCACTTCATTTATATATATATTAAATATTTTTATAGATTATCTTTATTATCGAAAATAAAAATAAAATATATTTTTTAAGTGGCATTTCTAATATATCTAGCCTTTCATAGTTATCTAATTTATTCAATTGAATTAATGTGTGTATTTATTTCTATTATCATTTAATTGAATAAAAAGATTATTTTAATTAACAAATTTAGGAGAAACAACTCGATAAATGTTTCATATTGCAAGATTTGATATACTTTTGTCTCTCAATCTTTCATGTTTTGTTTTGGGTCATCATTTATGATCATTTGATTAGCATGCATAATTCTCAATTTATTTTATTACGCATATGCATAATTGTTTTTATTTTTCATTAAATAAAATAACTACAAAACATGTCAGAAAGCAAGTGTATACAATTTTTTTCATTGGAAAAAAAACATCTTTAGATAAAATGACTTTGTATTTGATATTATTGTCTTGTACCGTTAGAGAATACATCAATATGAAACCATGTTAGTGACGAGACTAAGGAACCAAATCGAGATCCAAAAGCATTTTGGATGTTTTATAGTAAACTGAAAGTATCATAAAATGAAAAAAAAAAGTCAATAAATTGCAATGTTTATTATAAACATAAAGGTATTAAATTATAATTTATTTGAAATGGAAGGAGTAAATTTACTTCATCTGCACTTGATAATTATTACTAGCATATGCTAAAAGATATTGGAATTTCATTATAGTTTTGACATTTTACTATTTTATCCTCGATGTTAAGTAATAAACAATGAATCCTTTAGCCTTCTAAAATTTCATCCTCGATGTTTTTTTGTTGCATAAATTCAAGCTTTAATGATAGGTTTAATAGGTATTGGATTTTATAATTTGTTTTGATTTATTCTCCATGAATTTATCTTAGTCTTATGACCCTAGTTCGACAAGTTAACATAAGTTTACTTGCTTAATTTTTCCTGTTCTTTTTTTTTATTATTTTTTTTCATAACTTCATCCATCAATATTGAGTTGATTTAGAGTCTAACTTTTTTATTTTTTATTTGTTTTCTACAAGGTTATCATGATCACATGACTTGGATCGTGAGTTTCACTAGTTAACCACATTGATCCGAGTTTTTTTGTTTTTTAATAAATTTTTTTTATTTTATAATTAAACATCGAGTTGTTTGAGAATATGACTTTATAATTATTTTTATTTTTTGCTATAGATTTATCTCATTTTAATGATTTGGGTTTGACATGTAAACCAAGTTGATTAATGATATTTTTTTTTCAATTTAATCCTTCAATATTTCATTGATTGAGGACTATGCTTCGTAATTGTTTTTTATTGGGTTATTACAGTTACATAACCTAGGTCGGGGGTTAGCCTGATTGCGGGTTTTTTTTCATATTTTTATTTTTCAATAGTTATTTGACTATGAATTAGACTTTATAATTGATATTGGTTTTCTTCCTATGAAGTTATCTTACCCTTGTGTCTCAGTCACAAGTTTGGTCAGTTAACTTGAGTTGACTGAGGTGGTTTTTCGTGATGTTTTTTAATTGACCTTTTCAATTTCACCACTCAACTTTGAGTTTATTGAGAATTGAGCTTCGTAATTTGTTTCAAATTTCTTTTTATGTTGTTATCCCAATTTCATAACTAAATTTTTGCAGGTTAACACAAGTTGTTTCAACTTATTCTTGTAATTTTATTTTATTTTATTTCAATTCTTCAATATTAGATCGATTAGAAATTGAGTTTTATTTAATATTTTTTATTTGCTTTATACAAGGTTATTAAAGTCTCTCTACTTGGGTTGGAGATTTGATAGGTTTAACCTAATTTGATAAAAATAGATCCGAATAAATTCAATATGTTGTCGCCGATATTCAAAAAATAATATTGTCTTGTTTTTTTTTTTTTTTGTCAAGCTATATTTTAAAATGGTCAATCAAGATGTTCTTAAACCTTCAACTCCGACTATGTCACATCAAGACAACCTTCATGTAATTTATTTATTTTGCTAGAAAATACATTAACGACATATGAATATTTTTTTACACTTAATAAAAATCTAATTAGACACACAACATAGCGCAAACAATTATCTAACAATATAAACTGATAGAGGTGGTGTTTTACTAGGTACCATAGTTGTCAATTCCGTTAAAAAACCCGAGATGAAACGACGTCGTTTTCGTCTCGGTTTTAATTCCGGCCCGTTCCGAAAATTCCGGCCGGAACGTCTCGGTACCGTTTCGGCCTTAAAATCCTTTTTTTTTTTTTAACTTTTGATTTTTTTTCTTCTAATTTTGAGATTATATTTGTTTGACTTTGTGTTTATATTGTATAATTTAAAGTTAATTTATCTTGAATATTAATTATGCTTGTTAATTTTTTTTTTATATATATATATAATTAATTATATATGAACAGTACAACCCCGAAACGGCACACCGAAACGCTCTAAAACCGGAACGTTCCGTTCCAATAGAAAGACCGGAACGGTATTGACAACTATGCTATGCACCACCTCATAAAAACTATTCATCTTAATAGTGTTTTTTACCTTTTAAATCCATTTTTTTTCATATTTCAATATTTAGTTTGTTGGAAATTAGTTTTTATAATTTATTTTGGTTTACTTTATACAATGTTAGCTCAATCTCATAACCTGTATCATGGTTTTGGCTGGTTAACTCAAGTTTTTTTTTTTTTTTAATATCATCATGTAATATTAAGTTGTTTGAAAATTAGACTTTATATTTTATTTTAGTTTGTTTTCCAATGAGGTTATCTTGGTCTCATGACTTGAGTCTCAGGTTTTACGAGTTTACCCAATTGACTGATTTTTTTTTTTTAATTGATATTTTTTCTATTTAACCCTTCAATATTGAGTTTATTATTAATTAAACTTCATGGTTTATTTTAATTTACTTTGTGTGAGATTATCCTAATTTTACGGCTCGGGTCACATGTTTTGTAGGTTAAATGAGGCAGAATCAATCATTTTTATCATGTCATGTGTTTTAAATTATATATATATATATATACTATTCTTTTTAAATTTTAACCAGGGTTGTCTGTTTCGTTCTGTTTCGGTTAAAACATTCCATACTAGTTAAAAAAAACAATACAAAATGATTTCGTTTTTATCTCGGTTTAAATTCGGGTCTATTCTAGATTTTTCGGCCAAATACCGGCCAAAACGTTCTGGTTTCGTTCTACCCGTTCTGTTTTGGCCAAATAGTTTTTTTTTTAAATAATAAATAATTTTACAATATCAATCATATCTCTTAATCCGTCCGTTAGATTGAGATGAAATTTTACTAGGAGTCCCTTGATATATTTACATATTATGTTAAAATTTCAGAGTAATCAAAGAATATAATGAGCTTGCAAGATTGATGATGATATTCTTGTTAAATTATACATGTTCATAATTTTGTTCAGAAAAATCATTTTATTGTGTCTTTTTTTAGATTAAATTGCACAATTCAAAATAATTTTATTTTTGGATTTAAAATAATTTTTTTGAATTAACATACACACACACACACACAAAACAATACAACCCCGAAACGGTGCGCCGAAACACTCTGAAATTGAAACATTCCGTTCCAATTGAAAAACAAAGCACCAACCAAAACAGAATTGAGAATCTTGCTTTTAATGATGAGTTTATTGAAAATTAGATTTTATAAATTTTATAATTTTTTTTACAAATTCATTACAATTTCATAACTTTGGTTGTGGGTTTGACATATTAATTCATTCTGATTCAAATTATTATCTTCTTTACTTTCTATGAGGTAATCCAAATTTCATGATATGGGTTAAGATTTTGACAGATGAACTCATGTTGGTATTTTATTATTTTTATCTAATTTTTTAGAATTAAATTGATATAGAATTAAGCTTTATAATTTTTTTTTATATAAAATTATCATGACCTAATGACCGGGTTGTAGATTTAGTGGGTGTTTGGGGCGGCGGTTCAACGTGCGTTGCGTTGAACCGCTGCCCCAACAATGCTTACTACCAAACAGGATAGCAGTGTTTGGCGGGGGCCCATCACTAAAATTAAAAACACGCCGCGATTGCAAAAGCAACTGAGATCTGCTTTTGCAGCCGCGGCATGAATGACAATACACTGCGAAAAGAAAAATAACGTGAAATCCACAACGGGCAAAATAATTGCAGATCATCCTCTCGTCTCCATCTCTGCCTCTCGTCTCCCTCATCTCTCATCAACTCAAACGCCCCTCGTCTCCCTCAGCGCCCTCGTCTCCCACACACACAGTCTCTGTTGCAGATCATCCCTCTCCCTTATCTCTGCCTCTCGTCTCCCTCTGCGATTAGCCCTCACATAGTAGTAGTGCTCTATCTTCCTCTCCTTTTTTTTAACTTTTCCTTTAGTTTTTGTTTCTTTTTTAATATATCACTAAAATTTTATGTTTCATAGAAAACATTTTATATATAGCCTTAACAAGCGTAAATCATAGCTTTAGCCAGCAACATCCCCTGCAATACAGAGAGAAAATGAGATTAATTCTGACATCAAACTTTGTTGTGTAGTTTAAATAGGTGAATTGGGTTTCGTATCAGTGCGCTTTTTTTTCCGCTATATGTTTCTCTCTTTTTTGGGTACTTGGAATTTTTGATCCATTAGGGTTTCTTGGGTTAGTTGTTGCTGAGGGGGAAATGGACAAGAAGAAGGTGGCAGTGCCATTAGTGTGCCATGGACATTCGCGTCCTGTTGTGGATTTATTTTACAGTCCTATCACTCCTGATGGCTTCTTTCTCATTAGTGCTAGCAAGGGTATGTCTGCTCTCTCTTCTGTTTTTTCTAAGGTTTTCTATTGTTTAAATCAGTGAGTTAATCCATTTTCGTTTGGGTATCTGTTGCTAACTGTGATTCTGGATTCCATTGAGCACTTGGGTTTCCTTTGAATAGTCATTTAGTCATTACTCATTACTCATTAAGACTGTTACTTCATTTCTGTTACTTATGCCATTGAATTTTGAATTGCTCTTACATTCTTCTGATTTAGTGAAAGCTTGGTCTAGGTTTTGTTCACTGCTGCAAGATATGAATTTGATACTAATTTAATTGTATTTTAGATGTCAATCTGTGATCTTTTTGATATTGTAGATTGGGAATCGAGATTTCAACACTGATCATTATTATTTCTCCTATTTTTAATATGGCAACAAAGAATCAAATAGTCATTATCTTTATCCCTTGTTCCATACTTCTTCCGAATGCATGATAGCCCAAAAGGGTTGTGGATCATTTGATTGTCTCTTTGTGCTAATGTGAATGGAGTCATGAAATTACTGAGCTAGGATTTGCATAATGATTGATTCGTGATTTGTTAACTGAAAATTGGTGTTGAGCCTCTATTCATCGAGATCTTGTAAATCCTCACTTCAAAATAACGTTATCCTTTGAAATTCAGATTCTAGTCCCATGTTGAGAAATGGGGAGACTGGTGATTGGATTGGAACCTTTGAAGGGCACAAAGGTGCAGTGTGGAGTTGCTGCCTGGACACTAATGCTTTGCGTGCAGCATCTGGCTCCGCTGATTTTTCTGCGTATGTGATTTAAGCTCCTTTTATGTTTTGAAATTCATGAATATATATTAACCTATGTATTCCTTTCAAGTGACCTGTATACTTCCTTGTTTAGGCAATTTTCTATCAAGACGCTCTCTCTTTCTTTCATGTTTGGGCACATGGTGGCAAGTGGAAAGATGCTAAATGATCAACAGATCATAAATTCAATCAATTTAGAGAGGTTCTATAATATATCTGGTATAATGTTTGCAAGAAATTATGGGATGCATTGACAGGGGACGAATACAGTCTTTTGAGCATAAGCATATTGTTCGAGCATGCGCATTTTCGGAGGTAGAATTGATTTTTCCTTCTATTCTATTACCTTTTTATTTTCTCGAGTCTGATTAGTTTGGTTTATAAAAGGTATTGTTTTGTTAATAGTACAAGGGAACATTTTTATCAGTCTTTAAATGTCCAAGTTGCCAGCCTCCTGTCTGTTTTCCAACTCTATATGCGTAAATTTTTTGAAACTATGCTGATGTGATTGAGCAATGGCTTGCAGGTGTGCAGCTAAGTTAGAATGGGGCCTTCTCTATGTTCTCGCAAAGGATGAAGAAGGATTCCTGTCTAAAGAAGCTATAAGAAGATGTTTTGATGGTAGTTTATTCGAGTATTGCGCCAAAATGAACATGGAAGCTAAACCTAAGATGCACCAAGGAGATGCTGGTGATCTGTACTGCTAAGTACGCAAACATCAGGAACCTACAGTTTTTTGTTTGACTGATAATACTGGTGTAATAAATTGAGACTTGGCCTTTTCTTTCTGCAGAAAATGAACACGGGTGCTTGTCTAGAACTGATAATCTATCAACTACCAAAGCGTTATGTTTTTGAATAAAAGCTCATGTAGTCACTTCATTCGTGTTTGAATATATCATCATGGTGCTGAACTTCTCAAATATTCTATCAAGTTTTTTATAATTTTTATTTTACTTTATTTTTAAAAATACTTTTTAATTTGTGATCATTTTATTTTTTTAGGACTTAATTTTTATTCTCTTCTAACAGAATAAGGTTTTTTATTATTATTAAAATCACTCTTAGTTATATTAATTTTCATAATTATATAATAATTGGATAAATTACTCAAGTGTAATGAACAACTAGAGTTCATGATGGAATTGCAAGTAGTTTGATGGAAGAATAAAAATGAGTGTGTAATTTACTTGAATTATTAATTATATTTTATTATTATGATAATTAAATCTACAATATTTAAAAAATATATGTGTCATTTAAAGTTATTTCACAAGTTGACAGCAATATGAAAAGCATGGTAACCAAACACTCGAAATTGTTTTTCATTAAACTCAACCTCAACCACAGTTTTAACCAAACACAAATTTCAGTTACGAACCGCAGCTAAAAGCGCTTTTTATAAACCTGTTTTTTTTCAACCTCAACCACAACAGCAACAGTTGTGCCAAACAGGCCCTTAACAGGTCAACCGCGTTGATAAAATATATTAGAAAAATATTATCATGGATTTTTATGAATCAAATTACATTTTTACTAATTACCTGTATTGCTTTTGAATCCACCAAGTCCATTTTTATATAATTTAAATTGTTTTATTAGAAAAATACAAACAATGCATAAATATTTAGTAAATCGGGGGTTCTCTCTTCTTGGCGCGATCCAGTGGTTAAAATGTTAAAAAACAAACTCCCGCCTTCCACGTAAAAACTAAAAAGAGCTCTTCAAGTTTCGAGCCTGGCGCCAAAAAACCCTTCAAGTTTCGAGCCTGGCGCCAAAAAACCCTTCAAGTTTCGAGCCTGGCGCCAAAATCTCCCTCTTCACCTCTTACAAAATGAAAACCTCTCCCCTCGCCGTTCCCACAAACACACAAAGCAAGAGCTCCAACCCCTCTCCACCAGCCCTGTTCTATCAAAAACTCAGCTTTTATTTTCATCTCAAGACAGAGAGATGATGACAGCGACGGGAAAATCAGTGAGCCCAGATGGAATATCAACTCTGCTTTCAATTCCTAAGCCAGAATCACCTACTGATTTTCCTGAAATCATCCTTAAAGTCACAAATCTCGAGCCGAAAGGCAAATCCTATGGGTATCTATATTTTTTTTTATGTGTCTCCTTTCCTTTCGTCTTCTTGTTTTTCTCTTTCAACATATGTTTGATATATCCATGTTTTTATTTTATTTTATGGTTTTTGCAGGTTTGATGCTAGTGATGGAAAGATGAAGATTAAAGCGATCTTCAGTTCACGTTTGTCGTCTGAGATCCTCTCTGGGAATATTCAAAATATGTCTCTCATTCGTGTTCTTGATTATACAGTCAATGAGATCCCTAGTAAATCTGAAAAGTAAGCCCCCCTTTCTTTCTTTCTTTCTTTTTAAATTTTCCAACTGGTTTCGTTTATTTGTCTATGAGTGTTAATTTGACGCGGGTTCTTTTTTATTTTGGATAACAACAAAATCAATAATCAGGTTTTTGATTATAACAAAGTGTGAGGTTGTTTCACCTGAACATGAAGAGCTGATCAAGGATGAGGTCAAACAGGAAGATTCTGAAATGGGTATGCTGTCGAAGAAGCCAAAGCTAGAGAATGAAGTAAATAGCGAAAATATTAAGGAAGCGAAAGGGATTTTTTTGAAGCCAAAGCAAGAAATTGTTTCCAAATCTGCTGCTCAAATTATACACGAGCAGCACGGAAAGTGAGTACCTTTTTTTTATCGTCCATGTGGGTTTTTCTTTAAAAATCTCTTATATGAATTGGAATGTTTGATTTCGCATCGACTGATTTCTTCGTTGAAACTGCCAGTATGGCCCCGTCTGCGAGAATGGCCATGACACGGAGAGTTCACCCTCTTGTTTCATTAAATCCTTACCAAGGCAACTGGACCATAAAAGTCAGGGTCACAAGCAAAGGAAATATGCGTACCTACAAGAATGCGAGAGGAGAAGGGTGTGTTTTCAATGTGGAATTAACAGATGGAGATGTGAGTTGAAGAGTCTTGAATTGTTTGTTTAATGAGTGTTCTTTTTATTTAAATTCTAGCCTGACTAATATTAAGGAAGCGACTTACATATAATGGTGTGCAGGGCACACAAATACAAGCAACAATGTTCAATGAAGCTGCAAAGAAATTCTATGACAGGTTTGAGTTGGGGAAGGTTTACTACATATCGAAAGGGACGCTCAGGGTTGCTAACAAGCAGTTTAAGACAGTGCAAAATGATTATGAGATGACCTTGAATGAGAACTCTGAAGTGGAAGAGGCTAGTGACGAAGCAGCTTGTATTCCCGAAACTAAATTCAAGTTTGTGCCAATTGATCAGTTGGGTCCCTATGTCAACTCAAAAGATCTTGTTGGTGAGAACCGCCTCTTTGAAATCAGTTGTAGATGGACATCTTGTGTTTGGTTGTCATTTTTGTTTATAATAATGCTTGTCTAAATCAAATTCCAGATGTTATTGGAATTGTTCAAAGTGTTTCACCCACAATGAGTATCCGAAGGAAGAGCAACAATGAGACTGTTCCAAAGCGTGATATTGTTGTAGCTGATGAGACGTGAGTGTACTATTATGTGCAGTTGGTTTTATCATTTGCTGCTTACGTTATATTGAAGCTCTGGATGTTTGGAATTCAGGAAGAAGACTGTTGTGGTGTCATTGTGGAATGACCTTGCAACAACTGTGGGACAGGAATTACACGATATTGCTGATAAATCTCCAGTAGTTGCCATCAAATCCCTCAAGGTTGGAGATTTTCAAGGTAATTTATTGTCAAATCATGTCTTCCACAAACATTTCTTGGATTTTATACGTTCTTGGGCTGTGGCTTCTTTGTTGGATATATGTAAAAAAGTTCATTTTGTGAAGTGTTCTTTCACATGCAATTTCAGGTATATCTTTGTCCACCCTGGGCAAGAGCATAGTGCAAGTCAACCCAGTTATTTCTGAATCAAAGAAGCTGAGAAACTGGTAAGCTTTTTCCTCAAGCAAGTGATTGGTTTTGATCGTTTTGTTTTTCATAATTGATTATAAAGCTAAAAGGCTTCTACTCTATGGTAGGTATGATTCTGAGGGTAAAGAGACTTCAATGGCCTCAGTTGGCTCTGGCTTGAGCCCTTCGACCAAGAGTGGGGGAAGGTCCATGTACTCTGATCGAGTATGTCTAGCTCATATAACAAGTAACCCATCCTTGGGGGAGGACAAGGTATACAAGTCATTAGCGTTTGTAATATATATATATATATATATATATATATATATATATATTGGAGAAATATTTGATATGGCGAGGACTGCCAATTCTGTCTGTCAAGAACTAGAAATTGCTGGTGCCTTTCTTTCACAGCAGCCAGCATATTGTGCAGGGAGCATTTGTTTTGATTCACTGCACAGCTACTTTTAGATGATTTCAATTGGCTGATATGCTTAATAGAAAGTGGTCAATTGTCTCTTGTGCAGCCTGCATTTTTCAGCATCAGAGCATATATAAGCTTCATCAAACCTGACCAGTCAATGTGGTATCGGGCTTGCAAGACCTGCAATAAAAAAATGACCGATGCTCTTGGGGGTGGATATTGGTGTGAAGGATGCCAGAAAAATGACGCGGAGTGCAGCTTAAGGTGAGGGGCAGGGACAAGGGAAAAAATAATCGTGCCTAAAATGAAAGTTGATTTGATTGTTTCAGCGTTTATTCTGCTTCATCTTTCAGGTACATTATGGTGGTAAAAGTTTCCGATGGGAGCGGTGAAGGTTGGGTTTCTTCATTCAATGAAGAAGCTGAAAAGATAATCGGCTGCTCTGCTGATGAACTTGACCTCCTCAAATCGCAGGTAGACTCCCGACGTAGAATGAAATATTATGTGTAATTGAATGTTAGAAAAAGAAGGAAAGAAATGAAAAGGAGTGTTTGCTGACATTTTCAGATGGGAGAAGAGAACAGCTACCAACTGAAATTGAAAGAAGCCACTTGGACTCCTCATCTTTTCAGAGTCAGTGTTTCCCAGAACGAGTACAACAACGAGAAGAGGCAAAGGATAACGGTGAGGGCTACTGCTCCGGTTGATTTTGCTGCTGAATCTAAATTTCTGCTCGAAGAGATTTCGAAGATGAGAGCTTCTCAATAGGATGGATGTGGCTGGCTTGTTAGTCTTTTTTGGGCAATATTATATACCTCTTTAGGATAAATCTGTCAGTTACTCTTGTATGGGAAAATCTAGTTCGACGTGGTGCTTGCTCGTTCTATTTTGCCTGTAATATATTGGTTTAGCTTCTTTTTCTTCTTCTTGGAAATGAAAATCGGTAAAGCTTTCTATTTTATCTGATTATTCATTTTTTTTTAGCTCAATTGAGTGCTAAATGTACAAGTTCCTGATGATGAATCACTAGATAGAAGGATCATTGAAAGTAAAAGTAAAGAGGAGGATAAAAGAGGAAGGTGCTGGGAACAAAATCTATCGAGAACATAAACCCATGATCTCCGATTTCCTTCCATTCTCTAAATGTACACGCTATTCTCTCTTTACATTTTCAGGAACAAGTGACAAAATTCAAACTCAATCAACCTAAACTTGGCAAATGATATTGTCTATGCCAGGAAATTCGAGAAGATTTTAAGGCAATGAATGCCCCATGAATTTTCCAAATCCAGAAGGCGATTTATTACACGAGGCTCAAAGGGTTGTGGCATGAACCTGCACCTCATGCATTGTCTGCTCGTGTTTGATGGCAGAGTGAAGATATATTTAACAAGCAGAAAGAGCAGGATCACACTAAACAGTTCCTCATTGGTTTGGTTTGCATGATTCTTATAAACCCTTGCAAGTTTAAGTTGTGACCTCCATCTAGCAACAAAAAACAAAAATAGCAGAGCACTGCCTTCTCCAACTAAACCCATTTCGTCCCCATTTCTTAACCCAGCCACCGCACATCTATCCCCTAACCAGCCAGCCTCAACAAACAATTTTTCTATCCTCTTTTTCAGCAAAACCCATCGAAGAACCCACCTCAGTAGTGCCAACTATGACCCTCCACACCAGCAGTTTGTGACCAGCCGTGCCACTGACCAAGAAAAATAGGCATTCCCTTCTCTCCTCAAGCTAATAACTCTTTCCAACCAAGAATCACGCTGTCCTTTTAGCTGAAGAACCGTGATTTTTTTAGAAAAACAAAAGGCAGATCCAGGAAAAAAATAAACTGATTGCTTGTGTTGAGTTTTACTTTCTTTTGCAGGTAGCAGTGACACTCATCGCCAGCACCAGGAGGAAGAAGAAAGCAAGGTCTTCTAGATTCATCCACGTGAATTCACGCGCCAACAGTGCTGGTGGTGCATGGTGCACCAAACCGTCGCTGTTCTAGCGGTCTTCCAGCATCAACTTCAGTTAATTCCTAGCTTCGGTTGATTTGGAAAATTTTGAATTTTTTTATTTTTCATTTTAAATTATATGTTTTTAGTGTTTTTTTATGCTGATATTAAAAGTGATTTTTTTAAAATAAAAAAAATATTATTTTGATATATTTTTGAACGAAAATATTTTCAAACGACAACCACACTTCCAAATAGACACTCGATATCTTGAAATATCAATTTATAAACTCAAACTATTTTTGGACAAATTGTGATATCATTGTGAATTTTTTTAACCAAATGCTTATTGTTTTATGTGATATTTGGATTGTTAATATGGTTTGATGCATGTTTCTCTTTTAGAAATGACTAGATAATTTATTATGGGTCATGAGTTTTATTTTTTAAAGTTGTGATTGCAATTTAAATATTAAATGTTTGATTTTAGGGACTATGCTGCAATTTATGTTGATTTGATTATATTTTTCAATTCATGAAGTAGGTTGGGGTTTGATGTTCTTGTGTTAAGTTGATTTTGATTAGTAAATATTTTTTATAAAATTGATATCTTGTTGACATTATTTTGATTTTCAAAATGTGGCTTCAATAAAATTTTCAAATGTTCGATTAACAATTTTAAAATTAATTTTGGATTCCCCATATTTTTTTATTCTCACATATTTAATGCACATGAATGCTTTTTTAGTATCAAACAAATTAGTTCCTTTACACAAAGACAAAAGGAATCTCTTTCAAAAATCAATTTTATTATAATTTGCATAAGATCAAGTCTCTCAAAAATAATTTATATGTTCATATTTCCTTATATAAAAAATAGTTTTTTTTTATTACCTTACATGCATTTTATAGATTTAGTAACTAGTTTATTGAAACCATGAGAATTTTATCTATATTTAAAAAAAACATTAAAAAAATTATTTTGTTTTTTCTTTCCATATAACTGGGATTACAAACTTATACAGGAGACATATTCTTAATTTTAAATAAAAGAGTTTTTTATCATCTATTTTATATGTTCTAGATCGTTTTATAAAAAAATATTATTTTGTTTAATATCTGAGATTACAAATTTATACATAAGATATATTCTCAATATTAAATAAAAATAAAATTTATTTTATTTTTACATGTCTTGAGTTTTAGAAAAACTAGGTTTTGACTTGATAACATATGAATCTTCTTAACGAGGAAGACTTTTCTTAAACTTTATACAAAAAAACGATTAGAAAACATAACAAGATTTTAGTTTATTTCAAAAAATCTTACTCAGACTCTCACAGACTAATAAATTTTTTATTGATTGTAATACTAGGTGACGACTTTTATTCCATTGATTTCATCGATAAATAATAAAAAAATCATGTTCTTCCACTCATATCTTTTCACATTAGATCCCACTTCAAGAAGACAACTGCCATGATGCCACACATACTATAGAAACTTGTTATAAGTTATATTAATATCTATTCAGTCACAAATTGTATCGAGGTAATGGATCCAACATTATACATGGTAATGACAACACCTCTTTAGATTGCAACTCCCAATCTTATTCATATCATATATAAATAAGTTATTCAGGTTAGTCACATGTTATGACCTAATTGAGCTCTTATAGACAATTAATCTCTTCATCCAATCAAAATACTAAACTTCCTCTTATATAATTGAGCCACATGCAACCGCAATCCTCATTCACTAATCCATAAGACTAAGAGAGTGTTTGACACTATGTTTCAAAAATGTTTTTGAAAAAAAATATTTTTTTTAATTTTTATTTCTTAATATAAATTATTTTTTTTTGGTGTTTTTAGATAATTTTCATGCGCTAATATCAAAAATAATTTTTAAAAAATAAAATAAAAACAATATTTTGATGTATTTCTAAACGAAATGTATTTTTAAAAGCAACCTCAACCACATTCCTAAACAGTTATTAAAACACCCATATTTATGGCATCATGAATATAACATGTCTTATGCTACTTTATCCGATGAACTATCATTTGATTAAAAGTCAACTCCTACTTGAGCTATAAACACCTATTATCTCATTTCCTTTATTACACCTATTTTTCTTCTTTCCATTATGCTTTTTAGCTAATATTACCATTAAATATACTTTCTATGCTCAAGCTATAATAATTCCAATTCAAATTGGATCAAAGTCATGTAGACAAAACTAGATGCCTTGAATCATAATAATATTTGCACCATACTCTCGAGCCTTTATAATAAAAATAGACTTAAAAAATCAAGTATAATTTTTGTGGCACTGTCATAAACCATTTCTAGGTTACTTCCAAAATTCAACCAAAATGAAAATAAAAATAATAAAAATGAGAATAACAAAAATAGAAATGGCGTGGTGCAAAAATCAAATCGAAAAATTTGAAGAGCTTATTTGTACCTAATTCTGCTAAAAAAATTAAGAAAAATATAAATTCAAGGTGAAAATAAATGGTAATCAGATAAATCTGAATAATTATTAAACCCAATGGTATAACTAAATTTTTAATTAGTCAATTTAATTTAATCACAAGCCAAACTAGTACACACTTAATATTTTACTAGATGTGGGACTTTTAGGAGCATGACTTTATGAATTCCCTGTAAAACAACATTCAAAGTTCACCTCTAGAGATTGTGAGTTGCTTAATGATCTTACTACATATAAAAGACTAATTGGAAATTAATTTACCTCACCTAACATGACTAAATATAATGTATGATGTACAAATATTGAGTTAATTTATATATCAACAAAAAAATTATAATAAAGGCACCCATAATTAAGGTTATTTTCCCTTTCTCTTGATAATTTGACATTAAAAGCTTATTATAAAAATGGGCTGGTTGTCCCATTATAAAGTGGTCCATCATAAAATATTATATCTTTTTGAAAACTCTCTTAATTCATGGAAAACAAGCAAATCATTTAATGTAGCACAATTATAAAAAAGAAGCCAATTATCATTCAATGGCTACAACATGCTTAGAGCAAGGCAACATAATTTAAAGTAAAAGGCTTAATATTGATAAAAATATAGACAAAAGTAAGAGAAAAACTAACCCTAAAACAGGTTTGCTCATACAAAGTCACAAGAGTGATCAAAGCCAACATTTACTAACTTCAAGAAGACATTCGGGCTTGTTTGGGAGCGTGATTATGATTGTTTTTGAAAGTGTTTTTCATTCAAAAATGCATCAAAATAATATTTTTTATTTTTTAAAATTTATTTTTGATATCAGCATATGCAAATGATCTCAAAACACTATTTTTTTAATCTAAAGGGAAAAATAAAAATAAAAATTTTAAATTTTTTCAAAAATATTTTTGAAACGCAGTACCAACATCTCCGAAATAGAAGAATCTCCTAGATTCGAAGGTAGGGTGTTGTGTGTGCCATGTGGGAGCTAGGAAGGGGTGACTGATTTTCTAGATTTGAAGATGAAGATTAAAGATCTAATAGCAGACAACAAGAGATAAAGATGAAGATTGATTTTGCTAGATTATATGATCTGGGTGTATGGCGATGAGAGCTAGTAGAATGTGTGAGAGTCATGAGAGCACTTTTCTTCTTCTCTAAAGATGAGTGCTAGGGTTATAAATTAGAAACCGATTTTTTTAATAGTACCTTTTTTTTTTTTTTAATTGAGGCGATTCAGTTAAATTTTTTAGTTTGAGGCTTATAAAATCAAATTAACAAAAGAGCTAAAACAGCTCGGGGTGGTACTGTAGCACCAGAGACGATTCACTGTGGACTGGCCATTTCTCGGCCGTGCGTCGCGGCTGTTCGTCTGCCTTTTTTTTTTTTTTTTATTGTGAACAGTGTAATGGCGATTTTAGCCCCGGTAATAAGACAAATTAGGGCTCGGTCAATCGGTAAAAACGGCTGAGTGTAAGGGACATTCCTGTAATTGCACGCGTACGGACTGGACCGGTCCGGTCCGGTCCGCCGCAGGTTTTTTTTTTTAATATATATTTAAAATGGCTAATTACGGTTTTGGAGTCGAATAAGACAAAAACATGGTTTTCGGCCCAGGGGCCGTCCAGTAATTGACCATATTTTTTAAATATTTTCCGCGTTTATTGTCAGCGCGTGTGTCACACGCGTAGTCCTATTTCACGCCCCACGCAATGTTCTGGTGGCGCGTGCGGCGTCATACAGTGGACGGAGACGGGATTCCGAAGGACAGAGCGGTTCGCCTGATCTTTTTCTTCCTCCCGCGGTGGCGCGTTGACCCTAAAAATTCTCGTGAACGCGCCGGGAACCGGTTAAAAACGCCGGACATGTTTCTCTCTCTCCCCTGCACGTCAAAGTGCAGGGGAGTCCCCCAATTTGTTCAATGTTTTACTTCAGTCCCTTAACTTTGGATTTTTGTTTTTGTCCTGATTTTGGTTGCATAAGTTTTGATTTAGTTCGATTGGGTCCTCCGATTGCAATTGATTGGATGTCAATGTTTCAGTTCGATCCTCCTTCTTTTAATTTTCGGATTCGGTATAAATTATGCAATCAATACAGTACATAAGTTTCGATTTCTTCAATTGGATCCTTGGATTGAAATTGATAATATATTGAATTTTCATTTTGGCCCTTATAGTTTTAATTTTTGATTTTCATCCCTTAATAAATTGATATTTGTGTCTTATTTTCCATTATTAACATCATAATAATAATAATAATAATAATAATAATAATAATAATAATAATAATAATAATAATATAATAATAATAATAATAATAATAATATGTGTTTGATTTTCCATTATTAACATAATAATAATAATAATAATAATAATAATAATAATAATAATAATAATAATAATAATAATAATAATAATAATAATAATAATAATAATGATAGTAATAATAATAATAATAATAATAATAATAATAATAATAATAATAATAATAAAAATAAAAATAAAAATAATACTAAGAATACTAATAATGATAATAATAATAATAATAATAATAATAATAATAATAATAATACGAATAATAATAATAATAATAATAATAATAATAATAATAAGAATAAGAATAATAATAATAATAATAATAATAATAATAATAATAATAATAATAATAATAATAATAATAATAATAATAATAATAATAATAATAATAATAATAATACTAATACTAATACTAACACTAACAATAATAATAATATATTCTTTTTCTTGCTTACTCTTTTGTTAATGTTTATGAGTGTTTTTTTTTCAGAATAATTTCATAATTTTAATTGTTTTTGCAATAATAGCAATAGTCATTTTATATCTAATATTACTGGAGATAAAAGACAACTCAAGAAAAATAAATAAACAAATTTACCTAGGTTATCTACCATTAAAAAACGATACAAGTCACTTTTGTCTCGATTACACTGTTCCTTTTAAACGGCAAACAAGTCATTATTATATGTTTTAATATTTATTGCATATTATCGCCTAAAAGTATATAAAGAGATAAAAAATTTAGCTTAGATTTTTTTGATTAACAAAATTAATATCAGCATTCTTAAATTAATTTAATATAATAATATGATGAATAAATCTTAAAAAAAAAAATTTGGCTTTGAATTTTTATTTTGTGCTCTTTTGTTAAAGTTTATTTCTTAAAAAAATCAAAAAGTTGGATTTTTAATATTTAACATCTAATATTACCCGAGAAAAAATACAACTCAATAAAACAAAATGTAAACAAATTTGCCTAGATTATCTACAAGTAAAAAATATATAAGGCACTTTTCGTTTCAACTACACTGTTCTTTTTTAACGGCAAACAAGTCATTATTATATGTTTTAATATTTATTGCATATTATCGCCTAAAAATATATAAAGAGATAAAAAAAAATGACCTCAGATTTTTTGCTACAAAAAAATTAATATCAGCATTCTTAAATACATTTAATATAATAATATGAAGAATAAATCTTATAAAATATCCCTGTTTAAATTTATAATGCTTATCAAATAATTGTTACGTTTTTCCTAATAATTTTATTTTCCATCGATTTTTTTTCCTTTGATTTATGTCTGCCACTTTCATTAATTAGAATAATAATAATAATAATAATAATAGTTTTTTTTTCCTTGCTTACTCTGTTGTTAATATTTTTGAGTGTTTTTTCTTCCGTTAAAATTTTATAATTTTAATTTTTTTTGCAATCATAGCAATAGTCATTTTATATCTAATATTATTGGGGATAAAAGACAACTCAAGAACAAAAAATAGACAAATTTACGCAGGTTACCTACAATTAAAAAACCGAAATAGGTCACATTTGTCTCGATTACACTGTTCCTTCTAAACAGCAGACAAGTCATTATTATATGTTTTAATATTTATTGCATGTTATCGGCTAAAAATATATAAAGAGATAAAAAAAAAAGACCTCAGATTTTTTGCACGAAAAAAATTAATATTAGCATTCTTAAATATATTTAATATAATAATATGAAAAATAAATCTTATCAAATAATAATAATAAAAAATTTGGCTTCGAATTTTAATTTTGTGCTCTTTTGTTGGACTGTATTTTTGAAAAAAAAAATTGCATTTTTAATATTTAAGATCTAATATTACCCGGGGAAAAATACAACTCAAAAAAACAAAAGGTTAACAAATTTGCCTAGATTATATACAATTAAAAAATATATTAGACACTTTCTGTTTCGACTACAATGTTCTTTTTAGACAGCAAATAAGTAATTTAGCACGCATAAAATATATATTCCTTTTTTGAAAAATATTGCAATTTTTTATTTATAATGTGTCAGATCTAATATTACTGGGGAAAAAAGACAACTCATATTATTATTTTTTTACAAATTTACCTAGGTTATCTACAATTAAAAAATATAAAAATCACTTCCCATTTCAATCACACTATATAATATGTGAGACTAAGTATATGTGTTTAATATTTATTTCATATTATCGCCTACAAATATATAAAGAAAGAAAAAAAATGACCTACAATTTCTAGAAAAAAAAATTAATATCGCCATTCTTAAAAATATTTAATATAATAATATGATGAATAAATCTTATAAAAAAAAACTTTGGCTTTGAATTTAAATTTATATTTTAGACCCTTTGTTTGTTTCTTTTAATAAACGGTGACCTTTTTTTCACATGTATTTTTTATTTTTTACTGTCCAACTCTGTTGTTCTTTTTTAACCGGGTTTCTTTTGTTGTTTTGTTTTTTTAACCAGAGTATTCGTGACAACAAATTTCTTATAAATCATTTAACCTTCTTAGCAAATTTTCTAACAAATTTTATCAAAAGTTTTTTACCAATACCAATATTCAATCACATTTTGGTTGAAAAAAACCATTTCTAGCATATTTTATCAATTACAATTATAATAATTAAATATTAAAATAACAAAATACAACATTTATAAAATCAATTAATTTTCTACATAGATAAAAATGCCCAGCGAAGCGGGCCCGATCAACTCGTTTGAACTAAACTAAACCATTTTTTTTAAATATCATAATTGATTTAATCAGTTTTTTTTATATAATTCAATCTTTTAGTTATTTTATTTTTAGTTTTCTGGATTTAATAAAAAAATTGATTTTTTTCCTTCTCACCCCTGCCCAACTCATATTATCCGGCACCGATATCAAGTCAAAGGGGCAGTATAGTCAATTAACATATATGATATTTGCATTCCCGACCCTGAAAGTAGAGATCTTCAGTCAAAGTTAACGGGCCTGTAACATAAGAGAAAATACAATCCACTCGCAGAGGAACACGTGGGAAGCTTGATTCCGAAGCCGCACCGTCACTCTTCTAATCCAACGGTAAAGATCACTTCTCTCGCTTAATATAACCCTCCACCATTTACCCCGCATAAACCCCATTCCCCAATAATTACAGGGTTTTAGTAGAATTCCTCAAAAATCAGAGGGAGCGAAGGAAGACATAGAAAGGTAAACCCTAGTTTTTCGATCCTCGTTTTTTTTTTCTTCTTAATTTGATCGGACTTGTTCCTAACTCGTCGAGACTCGTTAACTTCGTCCTCTGGTTTGATTTGTGTCAAGTGTAAATGAGAAAAAGAAAAGAAAAGATTATATACTTCTCTGTGTTTTTTCTTCTTCATGTTTTTATGTATTGGATCTTCTTCGTATTTGTCTCTAGTCTGCTGTCTTAATCCGGATTAAAGGAGAGACCGAGACTGAAATTGTTCTGTTTTTTTTAGACAGGGTCGTATGTATGGATATGTAGATGCTTTAAATATCCGTATTGTTGTCACTGGAACTAGGTTTCTCTGGTTCAAAACAAGAACTTTTGAAGCAACTGCTTTTTTTTAAATCTCTGGTTGATTTTGTCAATTTTGCTCTGTCGCTTTTTACTGGGTATGAAGAAAAAAACATCAATCAATGTCACGTGCCCATTAATTGAAAAAGCAGCTGCAAGTCAGGGAGACGTCACATTAGATAAGGGAAAAGCAGCTTTATGTCACATGGGGTACATTAGCAAGGAATGAGTAGTTAAAGGGAACTAAGTCTAATTTACTAGTTAGTGCTCTGGTTAGTGGACGAATGGGTTGGGCCATGAGTCTGTCAATAAATGCTGTTAGAAGTTAAGAATAAGTTAGAGTTTCAATTTAAATAGAAGTCCAGTTATAGGAAGCTACTATTCCGGGAAGAGATAGAGTTGTGGTTACTGGTAGCCTTAGGAACCGGTAATTAGTTGCAATTATTTGTATTTAAACCCTTGATTAGAAATAAGCAGGCACTGAACAATTTCCAGCAAATTAGCAAATTAGTAATTGGAGGTCTTGGATTCCTCGAAAATCCATTTTTATTTTCTCAAATTATTCTGGAACATTACAATCAATCATTCATAACATTTGTAAGGCTTTTGCTCTCATTATTTTTACTGGGTTTGTTTATTTTGGTTCTTGACTAAGGTTTTGTTTCACTTAGGTTGTACAATGGCGTTTCTTACCAAAGTGGGAAATATGTTCCGGCAGACTGCTAACAGGCAGATCACTTCTGAAATTTCTGTATCAGGACCGTCCATCTATCAAGCATTAAGATACATGTCATCTTCAAAACTTTTCGTTGGAGGTGCATCTTTTTTTTTCACTTCTTGTTTTGGTGACCTGCTGTTTAATGGCTGGTGTTGAAACCAATCACATTTCATTGCAGGTATTTCTTTCCAGACAGATGACAACGGTCTGAAAGAGGCCTTTGATAAATATGGCAATGTTGTTGAAGGTATGTGATTTGGTTTGCCAAATTACTATTCCCAGTTTTGGAGGGAAAAATTAAGTGATGTTTGCCTGTGGGTGCGCCCCTGTTTCTGTGCAGTTTGTACTAGTGTGTTTATTTCCTCGGTTTCTTTCCTCCATGTGTGCTGGCATTTCAAAATTTAGTTTAGGTCCAATGCTGATTTGTTCTATATTTGTTGCAGCAAGAATCATTATGGATCTTGAAACTGGTAGATCAAGAGGATTTGGATTCATTACTTACACCTCCAGTGAGGAGGCCTCCAGTGCCATCCAGGCCATGGATGGACAGGTAATTTGCCACTTTGTTGCTCATCTTTTTTCTGTGGCTGGAAGTAGAGACAAGAAGCAGGATTATATTAACATTTCCTCTAAATTAACCTTGTAATTTTTCTTCGATCATCGAATTCTCAACTCCTCTCACCCTGTCATTTAACTTAGTTGAGAGAACTGACATTCTTCTCTTGTATCACACCACTTTGCTCCCCTCATCTTGGTGTTCGGTATCATTTTGTTTTGACCTTTGCTTCTCACAGGATCTTCATGGTCGCCGTGTTAGGGTGAATTATGCAACTGAAAGGCCTCAGCGTACCTTTAACAATAATTATGGCAACTATGGCGGTGGAGGATACGGCTCTGGCGGTGGAGGGTACGGTTCTGGCGGTGGAGGATACGGCGGTGGAGGATACGACTCTGGTGGTGGAGGATACGGCGGTGGAGGAGGATACGGCGCTGTGTTATGGTCCCAGATTTATGATCTAGTTATAGGTCGATTCAATGTAAAATCTACTGGTAAGGATTGATGTTTACCAGATTTTCTTCCTTTGGAACCTATGGTGTAGTTTTGGTGAATAACAATGGGGCTCGTTTTGTGGAGAGAACCCAACGATCTCACAATGAAAATAACATAAATTCTTCTTGAATTACTGTGAGGATCTTGCTTACAATTTATACCAATTGTTTGATAACCAAGCCACAAGCAAGTTGGCTGCCTACTGCACGATCCTCATCATGGAATACAGGAATTGAAATAACTGAATTGAAATAACTGACATAATGGAATACAATGAATTAAATGAATAACTGGAAATACAAAGAGTAATTAACACGTGCTTGAATCTTCCCCACTACAACCTTTAATTTCCAATTGCAGCATCCACGTCTGCAGCATCCACATCAGCTATCCTTGCACTTCGTCCACGTCTTTGATATACTTTGATGCCACCTATGTTGCTTGATCCCTTATCCACGTGGTTCATAACATCACTTCCCCCATTAAAGTGGCACTTGTCCACAAGTGCAAATGAAGGAAACTTACAGCGAAATGAAGCTGTATCCTCCCAAGAAGAATCCGCAGGGGATAAACCCTCCCAATGTACCAAAACTTGCTGTTTGTTGTGCATGACCCGAGAGTCTAAGATGGCTTTAGGTAAGGGATGAATTTCACCTTGAGTGAGTGTTGGCAAAGTGGGTTCAATGTTGACAGAGTTGCCATGGAAAGGTTTAAGGCAAGATACATGAAAGATAGGGTGTAAACGAGAGGTAGATGGAAGTTGTAATTTGTATGCGACAGAACCAATTTTGGCTAGGATAGTGAAGGGGCCATAAAAACGGGGGGCCAACTTAGTGTATTTTGAAGAAGAGAGGCTAATTTGGCGATATGGCTGCAATTTGAGTAAAACTTGGTCACCTACTGCATATGTAACTGGACGGTGTTTAGCATCATAAGTAGCCTTCATGGATTGTTGGGCTTGCAGCAAACGACCCCTTAGATCTTGAAGGACTAAATCACGGGTAAGCAGCTCTTGATCAATAGCTTCTAGCTTTGCCAAACCAGGACAGTAAGACAACATAGTGGGAGGTGATCGGCCATATACCACTTCAAAAGGAGTAGCTTTAAGAGAGGTGTGATAACTGGTGTTGTAACAGTACTCCACCCAAGGCAGCCATTGAAACCAGCGACGAGGACGATCACTTGTGAAACATCGCAGATACATCTCCATAGTGCGATTGACCACCTCGGTTTGACCATCACTTTGTGGGTGGTAGGCTGAACTGAATGCAAGCTTAGTGCCACTTAAACGAAACAATTCAGTCCAAAAAGAGCTAGTGAAAGTAACGTCACGATCACTCACAATTGTTTCCGGCAATCCATGCAGTTTAAAAATATTATCAAAGAACAAACGTGCCACACTAACAGCAGTATAAGGGTGAGCAAGGGGAAGTAGATGTGCATACTTGGAAAACCTGTCAACCACCACTAATAAAACCGACTTCCCTTGAGAAGGGGGCAACCCTTCAATGAAGTCCATCGAAATGTCGGACCAGATTTGAAGAGGTACTGGTAGAGGTTGAAGAAGACCAGCTGGATGCAAATGCTCAGATTTATGCCTTTGACATACAAGACACTGATGAACATAGGACTTAACGGAAGCTTTCATCCCCTTCCAGTAAAAATCCTTTGCAACCCGATGGAGAGTCTTCTGGTAACCTTCATGGCTGCCATCATGGAGAGCCTCAATAATAGACTGAACTATAGGAGAGGAATGCTGCAAATAAACACGCCTTTTGAAGAAGATTAACCCATCCTTGTACTCCCATGGACCGATGGCCTCTCCTTGTTGAATATTGCGCAACAGGAGCTGCAATTGATCTGATGTCTGTATCTCCATGCGAATGGAGTTGAAGAGAGGGATTAACGGCATAGAGATAGCCCTGAGGCATGGCTGTTCATCTGAACACACAGGCTGATCCTCCAAGCAACGCGACAAAGCATCCGCGACCGTATTGTGTCTACCGGCGCGATATTCAACAGTGAAGTCAAACCCCATAAGCTTGCTTAACCAGTGCTGCTGTGGAGATGTAATGATACCCTGGTCCAATAGGAACTTCAGACTATAATGGTCTGACAGGTGAACATCACAATCCACGAAAAAGAGAGATCTCTTGTGAGAAGCAGTTTGCAGGATAAGTTGAAGACCTTGGATGATGCCCCACTTTCGAGGGGTTGCATATACAAGAACTCAAACCAAAGTCCATTAATTGATGTGGCGCGTGAAGAACTTCAAGAAGTAGTATGAACGCATGTCTATCGCGATTGATCCTTTCCGCCATGGTAATCCCAACTCAAAAGGTTGCTGAGAAGCTGAATATGATTGATATAGGCAAGTCGAGAGTCTGTTTGCAGTGAAAATTATTAAGTCCTAAGCGAATCAGGGCATTGAAAACTGTTACAGTAATCCATTGACTTTCCTTGCTATAATTGGTGCACCTCTGAGACTTTGTTTTGAGTTTCATATAGGCTTCGTACGCTGTGAAGTCTTATAACCCCACAGAAAATCCATGCTTTTGGCATAGGCCCTCTCTGGAATCCATCACCCATTTGATTCCTTATTCATCATTGTATTAGCAAATGTTCGGAGTCAGAGGATGTTTTTTTCATGGTACCTGTCTGACTGTGTGAAACAACAAGTGTATCTAACATCTAGACCTACTGATTTCTCAAAGTGGTGTTGTTCATACTTCATACATGTCCATCACCTATAACAAATGAATGCCAGTATATGCAACCTGGTTTGTGATTTCAATCCATGAAACTTCCCTGCTCTTTAATTCATCATCTACATCACGCCAACAAAATTTATTTTAAATCCAAAAACAGCCTAACAAGACCATAGTGAACAATCATAATTTCCACATCAGAATCATCCTTTTACACTTTGAAGTTGTACCAGAAACACAGGTTTTAGATAGCAATACTTCATCCCAGTAAAGAGGTAATTCAAGCTCAGGGAGGCATGTATATTCCCTGTACCACAGCTTCTTACAGTAATAATCACTTCAATCCGTTCATTAACATATCGTACCTGCTTTTTATAGTTTAAAATAGCATTTGATGCACATCTTCCATGCATTAGCAGATTAGTCTCGCAGATATAACTCTTTTCAGGCATTATTAAATGAATTTCAAGAAGCATCCAACAGGAGTTCTAAGTGAATGAATGGTACCAAGTAAAGAACTGAGTTTATTCTATACAACGCAGGGCATTGATCAACAAAATGAAGCGGGAGTACAAACAATTGAACATGGCTGATAGCAATTTATCACATCTGCACGGCAAAAATGAAATCCAAGCCCCCTTCTTCTAATTCTAAGCAAGTTTTCCCTAAATAGGTTAAGAAAACCCCTGATCAGACGTTGGTGAATTGTGTAATCAAGCTTCCATTTCCTCAAAATCTCCTTTTATTGTAAATCATGGATTCACATGATTTGGCTGTTTTTTTCTTTAATTTTTTATTTTTTTTAATATTGTGTTTATTGAAAATTATATTTTATAATTTATTTTGATTTTTTTCCATGAGGTTATCTTAAGTTTTTTTAAATATATCTTAGTGTGGGAAGGTGCTTGGTTTTATATAAAAAAAATAATTTTTTTTCTTAAAAAAAATAAGGTGATCAAAATAAACAATGAAATAAAAATTAAGGTTTTTCGTTTTATTATTGTTCATTCAACACATTTTTTTAGAAAAAATAATAGCCTTTATATTTCAATTATTGTCTTTGTAGTTTGGAACTCTTACAATTTAGTCCAAGAATTCATTTTGTTTATTTTTCTATATCTAAAGTTTAACGAGGAGAGAAATTTACTAGCAAATTCACCAATTGCAATTAATATTTCTAAATAAATGGAATTACATAGAAAACGTTGTTAGATTAAAACTGGACTCTTTAAAAGGCTTATCCTCCATTTTCACTATATGTATACATAAACAATACTATGGTCACATTAGCAAATTAAAATTAACAAAATTAACAAAGAAGTTATACTGTGTTGGGAAAATACTGTAGTAGTAGATATAAATTACTGTGAATTTTAATAATATAATTATTGTTTTGCTTTTAAGGGCATAAAATTTAACTTGGGTTGGGGTAGTTTCGACTTTTTCACAACACCTATTACTATTATTTGATTGTTTGAGGGTGTTTGCGTCTTTTCTAGATTTTTTAACAGTGCAAATATAGTTTCACCCCTGCCAACAGACAAAAAAACACTCATAACTCAAGGGTATTTTTTATTTTTCTCACTGCTTATATAAAATCACCATCTTAGCCTTGAATAAGACAAACACTGAGAGTTTCCAATGATGGTGTTTCTGGTTTTTCAAATCCTTGTAACACAGTAACAATACAGAAGTACCCTCAAAAAAGAGAAAAGTCAAGCGTTGATAGTAAAGGTGTTTAGATAATTGTAGGTTATTTAATTCCTTTTTTCTGTAGAAAGCAGCTGGCACGTCTTCCTAACACGCCAAGCGTTTTCTTCCATAGACAGTGCATGCGCGCGACGTCTGATGGTGAAAAATATTCATCCATCATCGCACCGGATGCGACGTCATGTCCTCTTCCACATGGTGGTGCACAGGTAGTCCGAATGTGGCCGAAGATGTTTTAGTGGTTGATTAATCATTTTTTTCCTTTCTCTCTCCTATAGCTAAAAATGCAGGGCAATCATCTTGGTTAATGGTTTTTTCAATCCAGTCCCTAGTCTTTTTATTGTTTTTTTCGTCCTGAGTTCTTTTGTAAAAGTTTCGGTTTGTTTCAATTTCGTCATTCAATTGAAATTGATCAGAAATCTTATGTTTCATTTCAGCCCTCATTCTTATTCTTTTTTGTTTTTTTTCATTTCTTTAATATTTTTGATATTGAGGTTTTAATTTGTTTCAATTTTATCCTTCAATTGAAATTGATTATATATTTTGTTTTTCATTTCAGACCTTATTCTTTTAATTTTTTATTTGGTTTTGATTCTTTTGATTTTTCCAATCCTTCTGGATAGTCCCTATTTTTTGTTCATATTTATGTATCTATACTCTTAGTTTAGTTTTTAGTTTTTATTTTTTTTATTGGAATTTTATTTTTATTTAATTTAGTATTGAAATTTTAATTTATGTTGATAATCATTGTAAATTATTTTTTTTTAATAAAATAGAAAAAATACAAATTTATTTTTTTACTGGTTTCAATTGAAATTGATCATATATTTTTTTTTTACTGATTTTTTATAATTGTTTTTTTTTTGCTTAATCTTCTATTACGATTTTTTTTCTTATTATTATTCTTCAGGATAATTTAATAATTTTTATTGTTGAAACAATGATACCAATGATAATGATGATAACAATAATAATTTATTACAATGGTTGTAATGCTTATGATATTAATAAATATAATCATGGTGCTAATAGTGACAATAACTCATAAAATAATATAAAAATATCAATAATAACAAATTTTATTATAATCCAACCGATTATAATAATTGTATTCATAATGATAATAATATTAATTTTTCTTTTGTTCGTTAATTATTTTTATTTATTATTCAAATCAAATAATATTTTTTTAGATTTTGCCTTCAATCATAATAATAATTCAAATAATTTATTATTCAATATTATATTTATTGAAAATCAATTTACAACTTCTTTATATATAATGTTTCAGAACTAATATCCTAGATTAATAATTTAGAAAAAATTTGTGAGTCAATATTATCTTTAATTTCTTGATAATAATGATTCAACTAATTTAATATCAAAAAATAAATGTGATACCAATTGAATGATTAGTTGAACAGTTAAAACATATCAACAATCAATCAGTTTGTTACAGAAAACAAATGACTCATTTTTAATGGATTTTATCAGTTACAATTTTACTATCTATCGATTGAATAGTTAGTTAAATAGTTAAAACAGACTCAACAATCAATCAGTTTGCTCCAGAAAGCAAATAACTCATTTTTAATGAATTTTATTAATTATAATCTTATTATTTGTCAATTGAATATTCAGCTAAACAATTAAATCATGCCCAACAATCAACTAGTTTGCTATAATAAGCAAACGACTTATATTTAATAAATTTTATCAATTGTCTGCACATAAATCTGGTGGTGAAGTTGTCTTTAATTTTTTTATCTTATTTCTGTATAATTTTATTACTTCACATTAGTGTTGAACACAAAAAAAATCTTATAATTAATTTTTTTAACATTATTTAACAAAATTTCTGTTCAAGTTGATTATTTTGGTTAAATAGATATTTTTATAAAAAAAAACTCATACTATTAATATTTTTTATATTTTAAAAAATATTTGCGGTGAAATACAGGATAAGTAACTCATAAAAACCACATGACCTCTTGCTTCATAGTAGGGGTGAGTCAAACATCGATCAACTGATTAAATAAAAAAAACCAAAACAATTAACTGAAAAAACCGAATTAATAAAAAAACTGGTTATAAAATTCTTAAAAATATCCGGTTCAAAATCGGTTTTGTACTGAATAAACCGAATACATTCCTAAACAATCCCTAGCAGCAGTAGCCCCCCCTCTCGGCCTGACCTCTCCCTCCCTCTGCAACTGGGACTTCTGCTAGTCCCCCTCTCTTGGCCTCTCCCTTCCTCTGCGACTGCAACTTCTGCTAGTTTGCAACAGTGCAACCAACCTACGCAAGGCAGCAACCACCCTCTCCCACCCTCTGCATCTGCATCTGGCATCTGTAACCGGTGTAATTTGCATCATCATCCCCTCCCGGCACGGTTGTGTGTAAAGTTTACTGTTTTGTTGTGTGTTTTTGGAGTACAAAAGCCTCGGCGGTTTCGGACTCTCCTAACCTCTCTCTCGCCTTCGATTCTTGCATCTCCCCCTCTTTCGATTCAAAACCCTAAATAATTAGAGGAAGAAGAAGAGAAAAACATGGAGATGGTTACAAAGTGAATCGAGGCGGCAGTCAAACTGAGACTGTGTGAGAAATTTTGACTGTTTCTCGGAAATCTAATAAAGATTGATAGAGGTTGGTGTGTTCGTTCATCCCTTCCATTTTTTATTTATTTATGATTTCCGTTATAATTATACGTATTATCTGTTTTCTTCTCTTCTCAGCCAAAATGTCCATGGCTTCTCGTATTCATTTAAACTCTCCCTGTCTCGTGTAGCTCCCTCCACCTGTGGAAGGAAGGTTGGTCTCTGTGAAGGTGTGATATAAATATTTTTACGCGGACGCATTTCCAACCACCTTAACTGTTGCGCCACTTGCTAGTATTCCCGGCGATAGTAATTTTTTTGCTGAAAACTTTTGCATGAGAGAAAAATGGATGGAAAGTTGGAAATGTCCCTCGACAAGCTCCCTGTCAAGCGCTTGGAATCCATCGAAGAAAATGGCTTCGAACGTTTTCCAACGTATGCTATTTCTTATCGCCTTCATACCAACCTTATTATTTACGCTCGGTTGTGTTTTCTTAGCTATCTGTATTGTGATTATGTGTATGTAAATGAAAAGTATGGTCCGATTAACTCCATTGAACATAATAAGAGCTGATAAACTTGAGTGGCAATTACCAAACATTGAGTTCCAATTTCTGTGTGTTAAGGTTAACTCTGCTATTCTCTTCATTTACTCCGTAATCAATCAGATTTCGGGACGTTAGAGGGAACTAGTGACTAATATATTTTGTAATTTAGTGATGATTAATGTTTCTTCGTTTGTTTTTTGCGAGGGTTACAGTGATATTGGATATGATGAGAAGCAAGTGTCGCTAATTCGAAGAATAGATTTTGGCTGGGCGGTGGAGAAAGAAGATGAGGAGAAGAAACAGAAGAAAAGGCAGAAGAAAAGCTCGAGAGAGAGAGCTCATCTACAACAACACCATGGCCATGGAAAAACATGGTGGAGAACTTGCACTTAGCTCATCAAGAACTCTCTGTCATTATTGATCTTATCAATACGGTGAGAGTCATCATCATTTCATCTGCAACTCATTGTTCCAGTATCCTCTTTCTATTTACTTTGTGATTTCTGTACAAAGTTCCTGAATTGCTGTTTATTATTAAGCCATCCTCTTTTGATGAATAGGTACTTCAAGGAAGATATTTCTGACTGCATTATGAACCATTAACTCAGTGTAACCTGATCTGTATATTTCTGAGACTAAACATGAGCCTTTTGGATTGACATTTTGTGCTAGTAGAATTTGGGTTTTTCAGGAAGTCTAGGAAAGCTAAGAAATTGATTGGACACAAAAATGTCCTTTTTTTATTAGGAGTTAGGATAAAAATGTTAACACGACTGAAATTATTATTTGAAGTATGTGCGGATGCTATTTTTCATAACAGTTGAAAATGTGCTGCTTGTTATCAACCTGCCATGTAGCATGAAAGCTTTTGAATATTTTGCACTTTATGTTTAACAGCACTTGGTATTGGTTTGTTTATACTTTCTTCACAAGTTTTTTTGGAAAAGTGTGATGATGCCTTTATTTGAATTAGTTTGCTCTTTTTTTTTTTTAAAAAAATAATGTATAGGTTGAAGCTAACGATGCTGTAACGGTAGCTGGGATGACCAGGCCAAAGCCATTACCCAATGAGATTCTGGCTGACCTTGCTGTATCAACAGCAACCAAGCTACAGTGCTACCGAGTATGGTTTTCCTCATTTCTTTACCTTTTGGGGAAGTATGGAAGGAAGATGGTACACAATAGCTTTATTGCACCCTCTCCTTCCAATTCCATGTGATTTACAAATCGGGCCTTGTGTTCTGTCTCTAGAACTGCTAGCAATGATGACTTGTTGTTTTGTACGATTTCTTTAAAGCTGCCTTTTATTTCCTGACATTCTGATTACATCGTTTAGTTTGTGACTTGTTCCATTTTTTTCCTTGAAAGAATCTTGGTAAATATTTTAAGCAGTCCGCCAAAGCTTTGGAACAGCAAGTTGCCAGGGAAGCAAGATTTTATGGTGCTTTAATCAGGTGTGTTTGCTTTGTTACTCTCTTAATGTTTCATCATTTTGTTATAGTTATTGTACTGGAAAGAAATGGTGGGTGTATAAGTAGTTCATTTTGCTTCTCTCCATGCAAAACACTATATACTGAGGCTGTGGTTAGGCTCA
The DNA here is from genome assembly GCA_009078335.1 of Salix brachista. Lineage (NCBI taxonomy): Eukaryota > Viridiplantae > Streptophyta > Magnoliopsida > Malpighiales > Salicaceae > Salix > Salix brachista. The sequence continues at coordinate 11,585,128 of CM018586.1, forward strand.
AGGAGTACCATGCGAGCTTATTATCTCTTTTTGTCTCTTCTTCTGATATTGGATAGATTACAGCAGAACTGGAAAGTCAAACGGCAGCGTGTGGCAGCAATTGCTCCTGGAAATGAAGGCTTCATGATTGATCTTTTTGATAATTCATTATATGATTCAGTTGCAGTATTCCAGCCATCTTCTCTGTCCACAATTCGCATTGATCATAACTCAGACGGCATGTTAGCCATAAATTTACCTTCAAAATCCTGTCATTCTCTTCTTTTTGGTTTTCTCAGTGAGCATTCTAATGCTGGTCCAAAGAAATCCAATAAGAGTAAAACCCATGGCTCACTTGAGAATCCATCTAAAAAACCTGAGAAAGAGTCTTTAAGTGATAATGAATGTGTGAAGGACACACACTTACTGCTTCGTAAGGTTCATCAAACAATTTTTGATGAACAGGTAGCTTCTCTCTTTTTATCTTTCTGATGTTGCTATCCATTTCATTTTTATAAACCTTCGGTTCTTATGGTTCCAGGTGTTTGAAATGGTGAACCGTGGTGCAGTTAACCAATCATCTGGACTCAATGTTACTGGAATACAAGAAAATTATGTACAATTGTGCATAGGTCCTGGCATTTCTATATATGTATCTGTTGTGCCATCTGATCAGGGTGATCAAGCAATTGATAGTGAAGACCCGGAGAACTTAGAATCTGCAGCTGTACCTTCAGACTCATTTGATGGAGTGAAGTTAGGTGAAGAAAAGCACAACAGTCTTACTAAAAAGACTAGTTTTCCTAACTGTATTACTTGTGAAATATATCTCAAACAGATATTTCATGAGTATATATTTGTAGAAGCAAAGGGTAGACCTTTTTCCACTAGTACTCGCATGCCTGGTCAACCAGCAAATGATGGATCTGGTCTTCTCAGTCATTTCTGCTTGTCTCTCTCTCATAGAATAATTTCAAACAAAGTTCTTATGGAGTTGGAAAACGTGGTATGTCCAGATTACTTGTTAGACATGGATTGATACCAAGTTTTTTGGGAGTGATGCATAGTTGAGCCTCTCCTTGTTTTCAATAGGTTTGCAGAGTGCCATATCTTCATTTGATATCTCACCCCACTTGGCATTCTCGGTCCTCTGCATGGACAATCTATATGAAGATTCCTCCATCCATTCTCCATGCAAGCTCGCAAGCCCGGACGCCAGACATCCAAAACATGAAGAATGTTAAATCAGAGTTTTGGACTAAAGTTATGGTACGTGACGATTGCATTAACATTGAAGCAGAAGGAGCTCCTAATGTTGTTGGACTATTTAAAGACAGTTCTGATGATATTTGTTCTACCAACAAATATGACTGCAACTTGGATGACCTTCCTGTGATAATCCTGCAGCAGGTTTGTTGCGACATCCAATTTTTCTGATTGTGTCTCCTGCTTTTATGATGTTAGGAATAAATGCAGGAGTCAAAACTAGACTATGCCCTGCATTTATATTGATCTGAGCTTCCCCAGGTAAAAGAAGATGCAGGCTTTAGAATGATAAGAAAATGCAGTTGATGTGGCAGTTTTCAACTTTTCTGATACTAAGATGTAGAATGAAACTCTGGTGGCAATTAGTAGACTTTATTGATAACTTTAGTACATGTCATGAAAGGTGGTTGTTAAGCTTGTAATGCCATATTTCCAACCTTGGAATAAAAAATTACCAGAGGAGTCCGGGTTTCAATTAATTCTCCCTGTAAAAGAACACAACAGGTCATCTTTGTATGATTTTTGCAGTTATATCATGTTTGCCATCTTGTTTTTTTTCCTGTGGTTTCCTGTTTCTTGTCTACTTGTATCAAAATAAATGTGTTGCAATCCATACATCTCAGTAACTTAAAGAAGCATTTGTGTAGAAGAACCCTAGGCAAATGGACGTTAGAAGGTGATGTAGCATTGTTTTGATAACCATGGATTCTGTTTGCGATTCATATTTCGTGTAATTTTGTCCTTCATTCTTTATAGGGTTTTTTTCTGTTCCTAAAGAATGACTGTCAATGAGGATACACACACAGATTTACTGAATCTCAATTTGTTAATTTCTTGTTCTGGGTTTGTGATAGGTTGCAAGCCAGGTTATTCGCTGGCTTCATGAGGAAGCACTTGCAGTGGGAATAAAAGCAAACCGTGATTTTTTGTGTTTGTCCTTTGAGTTGGAGCAGGGTGAAATTCTTAGCCTTGTGGCTCATGTGGACCCAGAAGATATTCAAGGATGCATCTCCTGGTTGTTGACAATGGAAGACAGTTTTGCAGAGGAGAAGAAACTTCACATGAACATTGCAGACGGTGCATCTGAATACAGGAAGTTCTTGGGATATTTACCGTTGGATGTGCTATACTCGACACTGATGGATTTAGTTAGTTTGTGCGGTGGTGGGAGCCATTGAGAAAGCACGTCTTTCTTGACTGATTAATTGAAGAGACTTTAGAGACCAGACTTTTGTGCATAATTTTGCTGTGGAATCCAATTTTGGACGCATAACCATGAAGTGGTCATTTTGAAGTTCATACTTCACAGTGGTAATTGTTATTGTTTATGGTGATATAGATAAATATGAATGGTAGAGCTGGTCATCTCCATGGTCCAACTGGGTGAAATATGACCTTCCATGATTCCCTGCAAGCAGCCATGGAGTCCAATTCATGTTTGTTGCTAGATTTCATAGAACTATCTTATTGACCTTTCCTTGCCCTGTATAATTTGAGCCTGCAGGTTTCTGGAAAGACTTTATTATCTATCTATTTTCAAATGGGGTTGACATGGAAGCTAACAAGCATGCTGCCCAAGTGAGAAATCCCACAGATATTACTACAACGGAGAAGAAGATCCATCTGGAGAGCGAGGAAATACGAGACAGATTGACACCAAAGGTCTCTGAGCATCGATGCTAATTCTGGCAGTCTTGAATTTTTATTTTCTTGTCTTCCAATAAGCAACATGGTTTTATTTTATGTTATGATTCGACATGACCTTTTTTTGTATTTTTTTAAAACGTAAAATTGTTGTCTATACCAACATTGAGGGGAGTTATTGTTTTTTTTCTTAAAAAAAAAAGTCTAGATAAAATTTTATTGGAAAGAAAACAACCAAATAATTATTTTCCCCTTGTTTCTTCATGCAGTTCACGGTTTTCATGTGAATTTGTTCATCAATTAGATATTTGTCGATTAATTAAGCTACATCTTCCTCTTTTTTCTTTCTTTCCAATGAAAAAAAAACTACAACTAGATACTGAATGCAAAGGCAAGTAGCATCTTCATATAATCAAGTGTAGCGTGGATGTTCCTATATTTCATTTTTTTTCTTATAAAAAAAGAAAATAATTCCAAGCAGCAGCACACTAGAAAAAATAATTAAAAAAAGAAAGAAAGTAGAGTACAAAAAATAAAAACTATTAATTACTAGATAAAGATAAAATGAATTGAATGAATGAAATAAAATAAATTGTTTATATAGGGCTAACTATCTTTTTTAGTTATTGGTTGTTCTCTTAAAACCTAACTTAATTTTATGGGTTTGCCATTGACTTGAGACCTAGGTTGGGCAGAGTTTCAATAAAATAGGAGGAAAACTAAATCGATGTGATCAAGACCTGGTTAACTTGAGAAAAAACTAGATTAACTTGGAAAACTCATTAATTTTTTTACCTTTTTATTTTTCAAAGTGATAATCATTTTTAATTTTTAATATAAAAAATAGGTAGTCCCGTGCCAACCCACCTATAGTGACCCGGGACTTGTTCGAGGTCAAGTTTAAAAACTATGATTAGATGATATAAATATATTAGCACAGCGTTTAATTTCATCAAAATATATATAATTCTAATCATACACAAGAAACTTATATCGCATAAGGTAACATGTTGAGGTCTTAATGCAAACTAAACTTCCCCTTTGTTGGTAGTAACAAGAATTATAACAATGTTATACACATACATGGTTTAACCTCAAGAATCGACAAGTTTCGTGACATCTTTTATACTTTGTATTTGTAATTCTCTAGTTCTTTGGGTATTTTCTTGATGTTTTAGGTTAACAAATAGGTTTAAAATGAGTTTTTAGGTCAAAAACTTTTATGCTTCTTTTTTTTTTGTCACCAAAATGATTGAATTTTGGGAGAAATCTACAAACATATTGTCTATTTTTTTTTTATAAATAAAGTAGGACGGAAGTCGTCATCTATATGGAGAGAAAAAAAGGCCTATGTGTGAGGGCCTATATTGATAGGCTCGCACATAAACCCTAAGCAACAACATTTGGTCCTTTTTTGTATTTTCTTTAAAAAAAACTATATATATAGTTTTGTAAATTTATTTATTATTTATATTTATATTAAAACCATTTCTCTCTTCTATTTTATTTATAAAGCCTTTTTTAAACAATTTTTTTTTGTTATTTAGTATGTATTCAATTTTTATGAGGTTTTTTCAATTCATTTATATATATATATATATATTAAATATTTTTATAGATTATCTTTATTATCAAAAATAAAAATAAAATCTATTGTTTAAGCGGCATTTTAATATATGTAGCCTTTCATAGTGATCTAATTTATTCAATTGAATTAATGTGTGTATCTATTTCTATTATCATTTAATTGAATAAAAAGATTATTTTAATTAACAAATTTAGGAGAAACAACTCGATAAATGTTTCATATTGCAAGATTTGATATACTTTTGTCTCTCAATCTTTCATGTTTTGTTTTGGGTCATCATTTATGATCATTTTATTAGCACACATAATTCTCAATTTATTTTATTACGCACATGCATAATTGTTTTTATTTTTCATTAAATAAAATAACTACAAAACAGGTCAAAAAGCAAGTGTATACAATTTTTTTCATTGGAAAAAAACATCTTTAGATAAAATGACTTTGTATTTGATATTATTGTCTTGTACCGTCAGAGAATACATCAATATGAAACCATGTTAGTGACGAGACTAAGGAACCAAATCGAGATCCAAAAGCATTTTGGATGTTTTATAGTAAACTGAAAGTATCATAAAATTAAAAAATAAAGTCAATAAATAGCAATGTTTATTATAAAACATAGAGGTATTAAATTATAATTTATTTGAAATGGAAGGAGTAAATTTACTTCATCCGCACTTGATAATTATTACTAGCATATGCTAAAAGATATTGGAATTTCACTATAGTTTTGACAGTTTACGGTTTTATCCTCGATGTTAAGTAATAAACAATGAATCCTTTAGCCTTCTAAAATTTCATCCTTGATGTTTTTTTTGTTGCATAATTTCAAGCTTTAATGATAAGTTTAATAGGTATTGGATTTTATAATTTGTTTTGATTTATTCTCCATGAATTTATCTCAATCTTATGACCCGAGTTCGACAAGTTAACACAAGTTAACTTGCTTAATTTTTCTTGTTCTTTTTTTTATTAATTTTTTCCATAACTTCATCCATCGATATTGAGTTGATTGAGAGTCTAACTTTTTATTTTTGATTTGTTTTCTACAGGGTTATCATGATCACATGACTTGGATCGCGAGTTTCACTAGTTAACCACATTGATCCGAGTTTTTTTGTTTTTTAATTTATTTTTTTAATTTTATAATTAAACATAGAGTTGTTTGAGAATATGACTTTATAATTATTTTTATTTTTTGCTATAGATTTATCTCATTATAATGATTTGGGTTTGACAAGTAAACCAAGTTGATTAATGATATTTTTATTCAATTTAATCCTTCAATATTTCATTGATTGAGGACTATGCTTCGTAATTGTTTTTTATTGGGTCATTACAGTTACATAACCCAGGTCGAGGGTTAGCCTGATTGCCTTGGGTTTTTTTCATATTTTTATTTTTCAATAGTTTGTTGACTAATCGATATTGGTTTTCTTCCTATGAAGTTATCTTACCCTTCTGACTCGGGTCACAAGTTTGGTTAGTGAACTTGAGTTGACTGAGGTGGTTTTTCGTGATGTTTTTTAATTGACCTTTTCAATTTTAGCATTCAACTTTGAGTTTATTGAGAATTGAGCTTAATAATTTGTTTCAAATTTCTTTTTATGTTGTTATCCCAGTTTCATAACTAAATTTTTGCAGATTAACACAAGTTGTTTCAATTTATTCTTGTAATTTTATTTTATTTTATTTCAATTCTTCAATATTAGATCGATTAGAAATTGAGTTTTATTTAATATTTTTTACTTGCTTCATACAAGGTTATTAAAGTCTCTGTACTTGGGTTGGAGATTTGATAGGTTTAACCTAATTTGATAAAAATGGATCCGAATAAATTCAATATGTTATCGTTCCAATATTCAAAAAATAATACCTTTTTTTTTGTCAAGCTATATTTTAAAATGGTCAATCAAGTTGTTTTTAAACCTTCAAATCCGACTAAGTCACATCAAAACAACCTTCATGTAATTTATTTATTTTGCTAGAAAATACATTAACAGCATATGTATATATTTTTTACACTTGATAAAAATCTAAGTAGACATGTTACATAGCAAAAACAATTATCTAACAATATAAACCGAAAGAGGTGGTGTTTTACTATGCACCACCTCATAAAAACTATTCATCTTAATAGTGTTTCTTACCTTTTAAATCCATTTTTTTTTCATATTTCAATATTTAGTTTGTTGAAAATTAGTTTTTATAATTTATTTTGGTTTGCTTTATACAATATTAGCTCAATCTCATAACCTCTATCATGGTTTTGGCTGGTTGACTCAAGTTTTTTTTTTTAATATCATCATGTAATATTAAGTTGTTTGAAAATTAGACGTTATATTTTATTTTAGCTTGTTTTCCAATGAGGTTATCATGATCTCATGACTTGAGTCTCGGGTTTTACGAGTTTACCCAATTGACTAAAGTTTTTTTTTTTAATCTTTTTTTAATTGATATTTTTTATATTTAACCCTTCAATACCGAGTTTATTATTAATTAAACTTCATGGTTTATTTTAATTTACTCTGTGTGAGATTATCCTAATTTTACGGCTCGGGTCACATGTTTTGTAGGTTAAATGAGGCAGAATCAATCATTTTTATCATGTCATGTGTTATATATTATTCTTTTTAAATTTTAACCAGGGTTGTCTGTTTCGTTCTGTTTCGGTCAAAACATTCTGTACTAGTTAAAAAAAACAATACAAAACAATCTCGTTTTTATCTCGGTTTAAATTCAGGTCTATTCTAGATTTTTTGGCCAAATACCGCCCAAAACGTTCTGGTTTCGTTCTATCCGTTCCATTTTGGCCAAATAGTTTTTTTTTTTTAAATACTAAATAATTTTACAATATCAATCATATCTCTTAATCCGTCCGTTAGATTGAGATGAAATTTTACTAGGAGTCTCTTGATATATTTATATATATCATGTTAAAATTTCAGAGTAATCAAAGAATGTAATGAGCTTGCGAGATTGATGATGATACTCTTGTTAAATTATACATGTTCATAATTTTGTTCAGAAAAATCATATTATTGTGTCTTTTTTTAGATTAAATTGCACAATTCTTAATAATTTTATTTTTGGATTTGAAATAATTTTTTTAATTAATACACACACACACAAAACAATACAACCCCGAAACGGTGCGCCAAAACACTCTGAAAACCGAAACATTCCATTCCAATTGAAAAACAAATCACCAACCAAAACAGAATTATTGGAGAAATATTTGATATGGCGAGGACTGCCAATTCTGTCTGCCAAGAACTAGAAATTGCTGGTGCCTTTCTTTCACAGCAGCCAGCATATTGTGCAGGGAGCATTTGTTTTGATTCACTGCACAGCTACTTTTAGATGATTTCAATTGGCTGATATGCTTAATAGAAAGTGGTCAATTGTCTCTTGCGCAGCCTGCATTTTTCAGCATCAGAGCATATATAAGCTTCATCAAACCTGACCAGTCAATGTGGTATCGGGCTTGCAAGACCTGCAATAAAAAAATGACCGATGCTCTTGGGGGTGGATATTGGTGTGAAGGATGCCAGAAAAATGACGCGGAGTGCAGCTTAAGGTGAGGGGCAGGGACAAGGGAAAAAATAATCGTGCCTAAAATGAAAGTTGATTTGATTGTTTCAGCGTTTATTCTGCTTCATCTTTCAGGTACATTATGGTGGTAAAAGTTTCCGATGGGAGCGGTGAAGGTTGGGTTTCTTCATTCAATGAAGAAGCTGAAAAGATAATCGGCTGCTCTGCTGATGAACTTGACCTCCTCAAATCGCAGGTAGACTCCCGACGTAGAATGAAATATTATGTGTAATTGAATGTTAGAAAAAGAAGGAAAGAAATGAAAAGGAGTGTTTGCTGACATTTTCAGATGGGAGAAGAGAACAGCTACCAACTGAAATTGAAAGAAGCCACTTGGACTCCTCATCTTTTCAGAGTCAGTGTTTCCCAGAACGAGTACAACAACGAGAAGAGGCAAAGGATAACGGTGAGGGCTACTGCTCCGGTTGATTTTGCTGCTGAATCTAAATTTCTGCTCGAAGAGATTTCGAAGATGAGAGCTTCTCAATAGGATGGATGTGGCTGGCTTGTTAGTCTTTTTTGGGCAATATTATATACCTCTTTAGGATAAATCTGTCAGTTACTCTTGTATGGGAAAGAGGGTAAATCTAGTTCGACGTGGTGCTTGCTCGTTCTATTTTGCCTGTAATATATTGGTTTAGCTTCTTTTTCTTCTTCTTGGAAATGAAAATCGGTAAAGCTTTCTATTTTATCTGATTATTCATTTTTTTTTTAGCTCAATTGAGTGCTAAATGTACAAGTTCCTGATGATGAATCACTAGATAGAAGGATCATTGAAAGTAAAAGTAAAGAGGAGGATAAAAGAGGAGGGTGCTGGGAACAAAATCTATCGAGAACATAAACCCATGATCTCCGATTTCCTTCCATTCTCTAAATGTACACGCTATTCTCTCTTTACATTTTCAGGAACAAGTGACAAAATTCAAACTCAATCAACCTAAACTTGGCAAATGATATTGTCTATGCCAGGAAATTCGAGAAGATTTTAAGGCAATGAATGCCCCATGAATTTTCCAAATCCAGAAGGCGATTTATTACACGAGGCTCAAAGGGTTGTGGCATGAACCTGCACCTCATGCATTGTCTGCTCGTGTTTGATGGCAGAGTGAAGATATATTTAACAAGCAGAAAGAGCAGGATCACACTAAACAGTTGCTCATTGGTTTGGATGATTCTTATAAACCCTTACAAGTTCAAGTTGTGTTGTGACCATATTAACATCTACTCCGTTTAGCAACAAAAAACAATAAGCATTTGGTCACAACACAACTTGAAGGATATAATCAAATCAACATAAATTCATGAATTGAAAAATAGGGACGAAATGGGTTTAGTTGGAGAAGGCAGTGGTCTGCTATTTTTGTTTTTTGTTGCTAAACGGAGTAGATGTTAATATGGTTTGATGCATGTTTCTCTTTTAGAAATGACTAGATAATTTATTATGGGTCATGAATTATATTTTTTAAAGTTGTGATTGCAATTTAAATATTAAATGTTTGATTTTAGGGACTATGCTGGAATTTATGTTGATTTGATTATATTTTTCAATTCATGAAGTAGGTTGGGGTTTGATGTTCTTGTGTTAAGTTGATTTTGATTAGTAAATAATTTTTATAAAATTGATATCTTGCTGAGATTATTGTGATTTTCAAAACGTGGTTTCAATAAAATTTCAAATGTTCGATTAACAATTTTAAAATTAATTTTGGATTCCCCATATTTTTTTATTCTCACATATTTAATGCACATGAATGCTTTTTTAGTATTAAACAAATTAGTTCCTTTACACAAAGACAAAAAGAATCTCTTTCAAAAATCAATTTTATTATAATTTGCATAAGATCAAGTTTCTCAAAAATAGTTTATATGTGCATATTTCCTTATATAAAAAATAGTTTTTTTTATTACTTTACATGCATTTTATAGATTTAGTAACTAGTTTATTGAAACCATGAGAATTTTATCTATATTTAAAAAAAAAACATTAAAAAAATTATTTTGTTTTTTTTCTTCCAAATAACTGGGATTACAAACTTATACATGAGACATATTCTTAATTTTAAATAAAAGAATTTTTTTTATCATTTATTTTATATGTTCTAGATCTTTTTATCAAAAATATTATTTTGTTTAATATCTGAGATTACAAAGTTATACATAAGATATATTCTCAATATTAAATAAAAATATAATTTCTTTTATTTTTACATGTCTTGAGTTTTAGAAAAACCAGGTTTTGACTTGATAACATATGAATCTTCTTAACGAGGAAGACTTTTCTTAAACTTTATACAAAAAAACGATTAAAAAACATAACAAGATCTTAGTTTATTTCAAAAAATCTTACTCAGACTCTCACAGACTAATAAATATTTTAGTGACTGTAATACTAGGTGATGACTTTTATTCAATTGATTTCATCGATAAATGACAAAAAAATCATGTTCTTCCACTCATACCTTTTCACACTAGATCCCACTTCAAGAGGACAACTGCCATGATGCCACACATACTATAGAAACTTGTTATAAGTTATATTAATATCTATTCAGTCACAAATTGTATCGAGGTAATGGATCCAACATTATACATGGTAATGACAACACCTTTTTAGATTGCAACTCCCAATCTTATTCATATCATATATAAATAAGTTATTTAGGTTAGTCACATGTTATGACCCAATTGAGCTCTTATAGACAATTAATCTCTTCATCCAATCAAAATACTAAACTTCCTCTTATATAATTGAGCCACATGCAACCACAATCCTCATTCACTAATCCACAAGACTAAGGGGGTGTTTGACACTATGTTTCAAAAATGCTTTTGAAAAAAAATGATTTTTTTAAATTTTTATTTCTTAATTTTTTTTTGGTGTTTTTAGATATTTTTCATGCGTTGATATCAAAAATATTTTTTTAAAAATAAAATAAAAACAATATTTTAATGTATTTCTAAACGAAATGCATTTTTAAAAGCAACCTCAACCACATTCTTAAACAGGTACTAAAACACCCATATTTATGGCATCATGAATATAACATGTCTTATGCTACTTTATCCGATGAACTATCATTTGATTAAAAGTCAACTCCTACTTGAGCTATAAACACCTATTATCTCATTTCTTTTATTGCACCTATTTTTCTTCTTTCCATTATGCTTTTTTAGCTAATATTACCATTAAATATACTTTCTATGCTCAAGCTATAATAAATCCAATTCAAATTGGATCAAAGTCATGTAGACAAAACTAGATGCCTTGAATCATAATAATATTTGCACCATACTCTGAAGCCTATATAATGAAAATAGGCTTACAGAATCAAGTATAATTTTGATGGCACTGTCATAAACCATTTCTAGGTTACTTCCAAAATTCAACCAAAATGAAAATAAAAATAATAAAAATAAGAATAACAAAAATAGAAATGGTGTGGTGCAAAAATCAAATCGAAAAATTTGAAGAGCTTAATTGTACCTAATTCTACTAAAAAAATTAAGAAAAATACAAATTCAAGGTGAAAATAAATGGTAATCAGATAAATCTGAATAATTATTAAACCCAATGGTATAACTAAATTTTTAATTAGTCAATTTAATTTAATCACAAGCCAAACTAGTACACACTTAATATTTTACTAGATGTAGGACTTTTAGGAGCATGACCTTATGAATTCCGTGTAAAACAACGTTCAAAGTTCACCTCTAGAGATGGTGAGTTGCTTCATGATCTTACTACATATAAAAGACTAATTGGAAATTAATTTACCTCACCTAACATGACTAAATATAATGTATGATGTACAAATATTGAGTTAATTTATATATCAACAAAAAAATTACATTAAAGGCACCCATAGCTAAGGTTATTTTCCCTTTCTCTTGATAATTTGACATGAAAAACTTATTATAAAAATGGGCTGGTTGTCCTATTATAAAGTGGTCCATCATAAAATATTATATCTTTTTGAAAACTCTCTTAATTCATGGAAATCAAGCAAATCATTTAACGTAGCACAATAATAAAAAAGAAGCCAATTATCATGCAATGGCTACAACATGCTTAGATCAAGGCTAACATAATTTAAAGTAAAAGGCTTAATATTGATAAAAATATAGACAGAAGTAAGAGGCAAACTAACCCTAAAACAGGTTTGTTCGTACAAAGTCACAAGAGTGATCAAAGCCAACATTTACCATCTTCAAGAAGACACTCGTGTCTGTTTGGGAGTGTGATTATGATTGTTTTTGAAAGTGTTTTTCATTCAAAAATGCATCAAAATGATATATATTTTTTTATTTTTTAAAAATTATTTTTGATATCAGCATATGCAAATGATCTCAAAACACTATTTTTTTTAATCTAAAGGGAAAAATAAAAATAAAAAATTCAGATTTTTTCAAAAATATTTTTGAAACGCAATACCAACATCTCCGAAATAGAAGAATCTCCTAGATCCGGAGGTTGGGTGTTATGTGTGCCTTTTGGGAGCTAGGAAGGGGTGAATGATTTTCTAGATTTGAAGATGAAGATTAAAGATCTAATAGCAGACAACAAGAGATAAAGATGAAGATTGATTTTGTTAGATTATATGATCAGGGTGTATGGCGATGAGAGCTAGTACAATGTGTGAGTGTCATGAGAGCACTTTTCTTCTTCTCTAAAGATGAGTGCTAGGGTTATAAATTAGAAACCAATTTTTTTAATAGTACCTTTATTTTTTTTTTAATTGAATCGATTCGGTTAAATTTTTTAGTTTGAGGCTTATAAAATCAAAATTGAGCTAAACTAAACCATTTTTTTTTTAATATCATAATTGATTTAATCAGTTTTTTTTATATAATTCAATCTTTTAGTTATTTTATTTTTATTTTTCTGGATTTAATAAAAAAAATGATTTTTTTCCTTCTCAACCCCTGCCCAACTCATATTATCCGACACCGATTTCAAGTCAAAGGGGCAGTATAGTCAATTAACATATATGATATTTGCATTCCCGACCCTGAAAGTAGAGATCTTCAGTCAAAGTTAACGGGCCTGTAACATATGAGAAAATACAATCCACTCGCAGAGGCACACGTGGGAAGCTTGATCCCGAAGCCGCACCGTCACACTTCTAATCCAACGGTCAAGATCACTTCTCTCGCTTAATATAACCCTCCACCATTTACCCCGCATAAACCCCATTCCCCAATAATTACAGGGTTTTAGTAGAATTCCTAAAAAATCAGAGGGAGCGAAGGAAGACATAGAAAGGTAAACCCTAGTTTTTCGATCCCCGTTTTTTTTTCTTCTTAATTTGATCGGACTTGTTCCTAACTGGTCGAGACTCGTTAACTTCGTCCTCTGGTTTGATTTGTGTTAAGTGTAAATGAGAAAAAGAAAAGAAAAGATTGTAACTTCTCCGTGCTTCTTCTTCTTCATGTTTTTATGTATTGGATCTTCTTCGTATTTGTCTCTAGTCTGCGGTCTTAATCCGGATTAAAGGAGAGACCGAGACTGAAATTGTTCTGTTCTTTTTAGACAGGGTCGTATGTATGGATATGTAGATGCTTGAAATATCCGTATTGTTGTCACTGGAACTAGGTTTCTCTGGTTCAGAACAAGAACTTCTGAAGCAACTGCTTTTTTTTAAATCTCTGGTTGATTTTGTCAATTTTGCTCTGTCGCTTTTTACTGGGTATGAAGGAAAAAACATCAATCAATCATTCATAACATTTGTAAGGCTTTTGTTCTCATTGTTTTTACGGGGTTTGTTTATTTTGGTTCTTGACTAAGGTTTTGTTTCACTTAGGTTGTACAATGGCGTTTCTTACGAAAGTGGGAAATATGTTCCGGCAGACTGCTAACAGGCAGATCACTTCTGAAATCTCTGTATCAGGACCGTCCATCTATCAAGCATTAAGATACATGTCATCTTCAAAACTTTTCGTTGGAGGTGCATCTTTTTTTTTTCACTTCTTGTTTTGGTGACCTGCTGTTTAATGGCTGGTGTTGAAACCAATCACATTTCATTGCAGGTATTTCTTTCCAGACAGATGACAACGGTCTGAAAGAGGCTTTTGATAAATATGGCAATGTTGTTGAAGGTATGTGATTTGGTTTGCCAAATTACTATTCCCAGTTTTAGAGGGAAAAATTAAGTGATGTTTGCCTGTGGGTGCGCCCCTGTTTCTGTGCAGTTTGTACTAGTGTGTTTATTTCCTCGGTTTCTTTCCTCGCATGTGTGCTGGCATTTCAAAATTTAGTTTAGGTCCAATGCTGATTTGTTCTAAATTTATTGCAGCAAGAATCATTATGGATCGTGAAACTGGTAGATCAAGAGGATTTGGATTCATTACTTACACCTCCAGTGAGGAGGCCTCCAGTGCCATCCAGGCCATGGATGGACAGGTAATTTGCCACTTTGTTGCTTATCTTTTTTCTGTGGCTGGAAGTAGAGACAAGAAGCAGGATTATATTAACATTTCCTCTAAATTAATTTTCAACTGGGAGAGGTGCAGAATCTTACTTTGTAATTTTTCCTCGATCATCGAATTCGCAACTCCTCTCTCCCTGTCATTTAACTTAGTTGAGAGAACTGACATTCTTCTCTTGTATCACACCACTTTGCTCCCCTCATCTTGGTGTTCGGTTTCATTTTGTTTTGACCTTTGCTTCTCACAGGATCTTCATGGTCGCCGTGTTAGGGTGAATTATGCAACTGAAAGGCCTCAGCGTACCTTTAACAATAATTATGGCAACTATGGTGGTGGAGGATACGGCTCTGGCGGTGGAGGGTACGGTTCTGGCGGTGGAGGATACGGCGGTGGAGGATACGGCTCTGGTGGTGGAGGATACGGCGGTGGAGGAGGATACGGCGCTGGTGGTGGGGGATACGGCGGTGGGACAAATGTTAACTATGGTGATGACAAAACTAATTATGCTGGTCAAAACACTTATGACGGTGGTGCTGGGAATCATGGTGGTGGTGGTGGCGGTAGCAGTGATGTCTACACGAACACCAGTGTTGATGGTGGAAATGCTGGATTAGGTTATGGTGAAGGCAATCACTTTGGTGCCAATGAGAGCAGTGGTGATGGTTCTAACCTAGATGATGCATTGGACACAAACTCCAAGGAAGATGACGATGCTGGTGATTTTGCCAAAAGGGCATGACAGAATGCTGTTTCTGGAGGAAGCTGTTGAAGTTGCATATTAAAAGTAAATTGTTTTTTTTTTTTTGCTCCCCCACCCTTCTTCCTGTCTTTGAACTTCGTTATCTCTCTTATTTCGGACTTGGTTATGTGAAGAGCATCGCATTGAAGTGTTTTCATTAAGAAACAGAAGTGATTAGAAACTAATTTCAGTTTCTCTCTCTCGGGCTGTTCATTCTTAGACCACTTAATAAGCAATATTGGCGAGTGGTGACTGATAAATTATGTCTGCTTCGAGTTGGTGGTTCTGTTTGCTACTGTTTTTTCAGCGGGATGGGTAAAACTAATATTAGCGTTGGTTTTGTATGAGAATAAATTCTCAAGTTATATTAGATTTTTATATTTTTCCTTTCTTTTCTAATTGTACAGAAGACAACTTTTTTATATGGGCCTTGTATATAACTGCTTTTTAAATTTTAGTTTTGTAAAAATTACAACAATTTGTTAATTTATTTTATTTTTTAAAAAATTCAAATATAATTTTTAAATCTATTTTTTTATTAAAAAAACATCAAATCAAAATGATTTTTTGAGCTCACTTTTTTTTTACTCTTAACTACAAAAGCTATTACAATATTAATAAATACATTGGCTTATGAAAAAATATAAATTTTCTTTTTATAAATGTAGTTCTTAAAAAGAGTTCTTGCTGGGATTCATATAAAATTGTAATGTTAATTAATTAAATATTTTTCTTTTTGTTAAATTTATGATATAGGCAAAATATAGACCACAATATATAGTATCAAAAAAGAAATAGAACTTCAAATTGTGGTGAGCATACATTGCACCGTAGCGTCAGTTTGGTAGTTATATGCTTGCTTAACTGGAATATTGGCATGTACTTTAGCTAATTAAGGTTAGGTAAGGATCCTTACTAATACCTAAATACCTCTATCTAATTGCTTTATATATACATCTTCTGGCTGTCAACTAAAAGCAGAAGCAGTTCCTCCATTATTCTTATTATAATATCATTCGGTAGAGAGATTCTAAATCTTCATGTGAAATATATATCCATCCCTTTGTTCCCAGTTTTTACTGATTGCGGATTCAAGTCTTTGTTTTGTAGATAGTTTGTGTTACTGGAATACATTGATCATGACTGATAAAATGGAGGAGTAGTTCCTGCAAAAATGCAGAGCTACTTGAAGTTCCTGTGGTTATAAATCAAACCCAGAAAACAGTATTTTCTGTCATCATTTAGTCCAAAAAATACACATCAAACCTCTGTCATGGATGTTAGTGTTATGTTTTTAATTGTTTTTGGATTTTTGTGAATGAAAGGTTTTTGTGTTGAAAGTTGTTTTCCAAGAGCAGAAAATAATGACCAAGATCATGAAGACAACTATTTCTCTGGGAGGTATTAGAGTCTTCTATTCTATGCTTATTTTGATTCTTTTTTTTAAGAAAAAGAAAACTTGTGTGTGAAATAAGTGGTTTGAATAAAAAAGTGTGGATCTAGAGGGTTTCGGAATTTGTGTTTGTAGTTTGTTTTGGGGTGTCCCATGAGGATTGTATGCTGTCCAGATGGTGTTAGGTGATTTTGGGTTTGGTTATCCAGACAAGATTTCCATGGGAAACGGATCTCTGGCTCTTTGGTAACATTTTTTTCCCGATGGGATTGGCAGTGTTAAGCCTCCCTGCTCAGTGCCGCGGTGGAATTTGATTGACCTTCCATTACCTTTATATTTTCAATAGGCTTGGCCCATTTGCACTTTTCTCTTCACCAGGGATTCTGCAAATAGTGGCTTTAGCTCTTTATATTTTCGCTTTTTCCTTTTTCAAAAACAAGATTGTAGTTCAAATTTTGACAGAACTGGGCGTTGTATTTGCAAATTTGCAGGGGTGGATTCAGTATCCGTTAACAGTGAGGAAAATAAAGTGGTGGTGATAGGGGACGGCATTGATGCAGTAGACTTGGTGATCAAATTGAGAAAGTTCTGCGACGCAGAACTAATATCAATGGGACCAGCAAGAAACGAAAAGAAAATAGCGCCCAATAATGATCATGCTATACGATATCAAAACGCTCTTGCTGAGTTGACCAAGTCTTACCAGGCCAATCCTGAACGCTATTTCGGTCGGTGCTATAACTGGCGAGGATGATCGAAATGCTTGTGGTTTTGATCTTCCACCACCTTTCACTGTTTTGAACGTGGGATGTCCTGTCAAGTTTGTGCTTGGCATTTCATTTGACAGAGAGTAAGAATGGCAATGGTAACTTGTTCCGAGTAACAAAAAATTCTGGGATGTATTAGGTCATCTGTTATTTACAATATTTTTTGCTTGAAAATATGTGGTAGGAAAAGGAGGGATTTAACTGGATTGAAAAATGAAAAAAATAAATATAATTCGTTTGACTTGAGGATGAAAAGTGAAGGCTTTGATTCAAATTACTGAGGTAGAGATCTAGTTGTTTATGCTCACTAAAATATCAAATTGCTGTTTGGTATAAATCTAATAAAATATTAGAAGTTATATTATAATATATTTTCAAGTAAACCAATATATTGCATTATAATATTAAACATGCAGGGTAACACAATATCCAAAACATGGGATTTCTCCAAAATTTATTTTATTTTTTAAAACAAACACCCAGTCGGGTACCATCCATACAGCATCTGTACACCCCCAAATCCGACTGCAAATGGTTTTTAAATGTATTTTTTTATATAAATATATTAAAGTAATATTTTTTTATTTTTAAAATATTATTTTTAATATCAACACATTAAAATATCTAAAAATATAAAAAAATAATTAAAAAAAAAAACATTTGTAAAATACATTGCTCACATCTAGCACACTTTTTCTCAGCAAACTCTCTCAAAGACCATTATGAACTGAAACGAAAGAGATCAATGGGTTCTCGCAAAACAGGTCAGCACAATTAGCTCTCGCCTTCTTATCTATAGGGCTTTGAAAGATTTAAACTCCACTCAACCTAGAAAGCTAGCTGGGTGAGAGGGAAGAGGCGGAGGCGGAGGGGAAGATATATTATTTCTCTTTTTTTTTCCAACTTGCAGCTGATAGCGTGTCGTGACAATGGTTGGTGCATGTGATCAGTTTGAACAATGAACACAGTTCATCAATTTGATAAGAATAGGAGAAGAAAGAACAAAAAGTCAAAAAACAAATAAATAAAAAGAAAGAAAGAAAATATTATTTTTGTGAGGAAAAAAATCTTGAGATGGGCATTTAATAGAGCAAAAAAGAAAAAAGGAATAACCTTTCCTTGTTGAAATATGGCAACACACCAGCACCAGACAGATCACAGCCACCGAAATAGCCTCCAGACTGTCGAGGAATCAATAATAACAGCCACTCCCAGTCAAAAACCAGCCATACCTTGTTTTCTCCCTCGGATCAGAGTTTGCTGGGTTGGTTGACCATCTACCATCGTTGTCAAACGATAACTTCGTTGACTTAAATGATGGTATTATTTTAAAATCAATAAGATGAGAGAATTAAAGAAGAACACAGGGACTAAAATATTGTGAATGTTATATTTTCCATTTATCCTCTGATCCATCTGTACTTTGTTTTGTCTCTTTCCCTTTGCTGGCGTTGTTCGACGATAAAAAGAACGAACACGTAATGAAAGCAAAGATCCCACCAAAAGACAACTGTGCTTCAACTTTTAGCCCAGAATGGCATGTATTAATTGAATAGCGAGCGATGGACATGTAGGACAGCACACTATTTAGTTCCAGTCGTTTGCAAAAAGTCAAAAAACAAACAAATAAATAAAATGAGAGGAGCCATCTTTGACTTCGAAGATTGGACCCTTTTCGATGTGTGAACATGGAAAGTCATTCACATTACGTTCTTGAACCAATTATTGGGGTCAAGTGGTTGTTGATGAAGGTACAAATTGAGTTCGAATGCATCTTAAGGATCCCATCTTTTCTTTTCATGTGATGTTGTTTTATCCATCGAGCATCACAGCAAAGCCCTTTCATTCGTCTCAACTGAAGCATCCAAGCATGGTGAGTTCATTCATGTTGTGGTTTCTTTTCTTGCAAATAATTCTTCACTCTTTCTCCTTCTCATTAGCAAGAGGACAGAGCGAGATAGACAAACTCTCGCTACTGGCTTTCAAGGCTCAAATTTCGGACCACCCTGCAAAACTGAGCTCGTGGAATGAGTCCTCGAACCTCTGCCAGTGGTCAGGAGTGAGATGTGGAGGACAGGGTCGGAGAGTCACAGAGCTTGACCTCCACTCCAGCCAACTGGTGGGCAGCCTATCTCCGCACATTGGGAACTTGACTTTTCTCAGGCTGCTACGATTGGAAAACAACAGTTTCACCGAAGCTATCCCCCAGGAGCTAGGTCGCTTGGCTCGGCTACAGACACTGATCCTTGGGAACAACTCCTTCAGTGGTGAGATCCCAGCTAACATTTCTCATTGCTCGAACCTGCTGAACCTTAATTTAGAGGGAAACAATCTTACCGGCAACCTTCCTGAAGGACTTGGATCGTTATCGAAGCTGCAGGTATTGAGTTTTAGAAAAAACAATCTAGATGGCAAGATACCACTCTCTTTCGAAAATCTTTCATCCATCATTAGAATTGATGGAACACTTAAT
Organism: Salix brachista; assembly: GCA_009078335.1. Classification (NCBI taxonomy): domain Eukaryota; kingdom Viridiplantae; phylum Streptophyta; class Magnoliopsida; order Malpighiales; family Salicaceae; genus Salix; species Salix brachista. The sequence continues at coordinate 11,604,997 of CM018586.1, forward strand.
AATTTACAGGGGGGTATTCCCAGTAGTATCGGGAAACTGGTAACGTTAAACTTCTTTTCACTCGGCTCAGATAATCTGAGTGGTACAATTCCTCTCTCCCTATACAATATTTCTTCTCTCGTTCGTTTATCTTTGCCCCTTAACCAATTTCATGGTACAATTCCTCCAAATATAGGCTTAACTCTTCCAAATCTCCAATATCTTGGCCTTCACGGCAATCGACTAAGCGGGCTAATTCCAGCAACGCTCTCAAATGCCACAAAACTTACTGAGATTTATCTTTCATACAATGAATTCACCGGAAAAGTTCCCACTTTAGCAAGCATGCCTAACCTAAGGGTTCTTTCAATGCAAGCGATTGGGCTTGGAAATGGTGAGGATGATGATTTGTCTTTTCTCTACACCCTCTCAAACAACAGCAAGTTGGAAACTTTGGATATAAATGAGAACAATTTTGGAGGGGTGTTGCCTGAAATAATAAGCAACTTCTCAACAAAGCTCAAGCATATGACATTCGGAAGCAATCAAATCCGAGGAAGCATTCCTGACGGCATTGGAAATCTCGTAAGCTTGAATACTTTGGGTTTAGAGGCAAATCAGTTGACTGGCAGCATAGCAAATTCTATTGGTAAATTACAAAATTTAGCTGATTTCTTTCTTAGTGAAAACAAATTATCAGGGAGCATCCCTTCTTCTTTAGGGAACATCACCTCGTTGATGCAGATTAATTTTGATCAAAATAATCTACAGGGAAGCATCCCTCCAAGCCTTGGAAACTGCCAGAACTTGTTGGTCCTGGCTCTCTCCCAAAACCATCTCAGTGGTCCCATACCAAAAGAGGTCCTTAGCATTTCATCCTTGTCAATGTTTTTGGTCCTGTCTGAAAATCAGCTGACTGGGTCCCTTCCCTTCGAAGTGGGCAAGTTAGTGAATCTTGGATACATGGACATCTCCAAAAACAACTTGACTGGGGAAATCCCCGCAAGTCTTGGCAGTTGCCAGAGTTTGGAACATTTGTATTTGGATGGAAACTTCTTACAAGGCCCCATTTCTGAGTCTTTGAGATCTTTGAGAGCACTTCAAGATCTTAATCTCTCTCACAACAACTTGACTGGCCAAATTCCCATGTTTTTGGGAGATCTCAAGTTGCAGAGTTTGGACCTGTCATTTAATGACCTTGAAGGTGAGGTGCCCATAAACGGTGTTTTTGAGAATACAAGTGCGGTTTCAATTTCAGGGAACAAGAGTCTTTGTGGTGGAGTTCCTCAGTTGAATGTGACCAAATGCATATCCAAGTCAAGAAAGCCAAAATCTTCTACCAAGCTGGCATTGATGATCGCAATTCCCTGTGTCTTTATTGGATTAATCTTCATCACATCTTTTTTATTTTTTTGCTGCTGGAGAAAAACAGAAAAAGAGTCGCCATGTGAAATGCCATTCCAAAGAGTAGGCTACAAAGACCTCCTTCAAGCAACTAATGGATTCTCTTCTGAAAACTTAATTGGTGCTGGTAGTTTTGGGTCTGTGTATAAAGGAGTTTTCGCATCTGATGGGGTGATTGTTGCCGTGAAAGTATTCAACTTGCTATGCGAAGGAGCTTCCAAAAGCTTCATGAGAGAATGTGCAGCCTTGACCGACATCAGGCACCGAAATCTTGTCAAAGTCTTGTATGCATATGCTGGCGTTGACTTCCAAGGTAATGATTTCAAAGCTCTTGTTTATGAGTTCATGATCAATGGGAGTCTAGAAGAATGGTTGCATCCACACCATACATTGGATCAGGAAGTGTATGAGCCAAAAAATCTTAATCTCATTCAGAGGTTAAGCATTGCAATTGATGTGGCTAATGCGCTCGACTATTTGCATAACCATTGCGGAACGCCTATTGCTCATTGTGATCTTAAGCCTAGTAATGTTCTCCTCGATGGAGATTTGACTGCTCATGTTGGGGACTTTGGATTGTTAAAGTTCCTTTCTGAAGCATCCTGCCAGTCATTTTCGAGTCAGACAAGCTCTGTGGGATTAAAAGGCACCATTGGCTACGCAGCTCCAGGTAACACACAACACTTGTTAAGGAACTATCTCATCTAAAAGCTTAAGCTGATAGGTGAGACCCCAGAATATGATTTTGAAGAAAAGCAGAGCAAGCAGTGGGCAAGCCAGAAATCAAGAACTGGAATTTTAATGTACCAGTGTGTGTTGATCTTTATTAAGTAATCTGTGAGTATTTATATACACGGGTTTACAATGCCAATTAGAAGACTAAGAAGGAATAAACGATTACACGGAATTAATCAAAACAGGAAATTAATTAATTCTAATTCTAATTGTGCACGTCATCCTTATATAGCACTAAATTAAATCTTCACTTCAGCCACGCTTCAAGCACGCCTGCAGCTTCTGATCAATGTGACCTGCGACTCCTTCAATTCCTTTCAACACTTCCCCTCAAGCTGGATCAAGGGGATTTATTGATCCAAGCTTGGACAATAATCGGTGAAACTAAGCAAAGGACAAGGATTTAGTGAACACGTCTGCAAGCTGATCATGGCTTCGAATGTAGTGAGTTTGAATATTTTGAGACTGAACTTGTTGGCGAATGAAGTGACAATCGACCTCAATGTGTTTTGTTCTTTCGTGGAATACCGGATTAGCTGCAATATGCATGGCAGCTTGGTTGTCACAGAACAAGGTCATAGGGTCGTTGCTTGAGAAACCCAGTTCAGATAGAAGGCTTTTAAGCCAAATTAACTCACATGCTGCCAATGCCATTGCACGATATTCAGCTTCAGCACTGGATCGAGCAATGACATTTTGTTTCTTGCTACACCATGAAACAAGGTTACCACCAACAAACATACAATAGCCAGTGATTGACTTCCGATCAATAGCGTTGCCCGCCCAATCAGAATCACAATATCCAGTTATCTGAGTATGCCTGTTTTTGGCCATAATAATTCCACGTCCAATAGAGCCTTTTAGATAGCGTAGAATTCTCTTGACCATACTCAAGTGAAAAATAATAGGTGCATGCATGAATTGGCTAACAAGGCTAACTGCATATGCTATATCAGGCCGTGTAATAGTGAGGTAAATGAGTTTACCTACAAGACGTTGGTAGTGAGTGATAGACTGGAGAGGTTCACTATTCACGGCAAGCTGCAATTTACTGTCTAATGGAGTCGGGGTTGGCTTAGCATCCAACATATCAGCTTCTTTGAGTAAGTCAAGTATATACTTACGTTGATTAAGGAATAATCCTTTCTGAGATGTAGCCATTTCTATTCCAAGAAAATATTTCAGCCTGCCAAGATCTTTAATCGGAAAATGATGTTGTAGAGTGACCTTGAGACGTGATATAGCTTCAGCATTATTTCCTGAAATAATAAGATCATCAACGTAGATAAGAACCACCAATGTTTCCTTGGGTGTAAGCTGAACAAATAGGGATGAATCCCCATCACTCCTCTTAAAGCCGAGTTTTTCTAGAACAGAACTTAATTGAGCATGCCATGCGCGCGGAGATTGTTTCAAACCGTAAATTGATTTGTGAAGTCGGCACACTAAGGTAGGATCAGAGGCTTGCGGATGACCAGGAGGTAATTTCATATAAACTTCTTCTTCCAGCTTTCCATGTAAGAATGCATTTTTTACATCCATTTGACACATCATCCATCCATTGTTCACAGCAACTGATAGTAATACGCGCACAGTATTCATTTTCGCCACCGGCGCAAAGGTTTCCTTGTAATCAACTCCATGGGTTTGGGTGAAACCCTGAGCTACAAGTCGTGCCTTGTGTCTGTCGACGGTCCCATCAGCATTAAACTTGGTTTTATATACCCATCGGCTTCCAACAATGTTCTTACCTTTGGGGATTTTGACAATACTCCAAGTATGATTCTGATCAAGGGTTAATAGCTCATCATTCATGGCATGTTTCCACTCATCATAGGCGTTGGCTTCCTGAAAATTCCGTGGCTCATGAACATTTGAAATCACGGAAAGGAAGGCAGTATGAGCTGGTGAGAGCCGTTGATATGTGAGGGAATTGTCAATGGGATGTCTGGCTGCATACGTGACAAAGTCGCGCATTTTGACTGGAGGTCCACGATTGCGAACTGGATTTTTTCGAGTCTGTGGCAGAGGAGCATTTTGAGCGTCTGATGCAATTTGCTCAATTTGAAGTTCATCTTCAGAATTAGTCATAATAGGACCTGGTGCATTTGAGCTGGAAGGAAAATTATTAGCAGGAAAAGCATTAAAATCAGCATTATCAGCAGCAGCGGAAGAAGTACTGTCATCAGAAATTGGATTAATTTCAATGTGCCCATCGCTATTTTCTGAGTATGAATTAATAGGGCTGACTGTCTCTTCACTTGAAGATATAGGTAGAGCTGGAGAGCTTATCATGTCTGCAGGAGCCAAATTCGGTAGAGGAAATAAATCTTTCGCAGATTGCAAATTTGATTTGCCATAATATGGAGAAGTTTCCTCAAATTGAATATCTCTCGAAATAAATAGCTTCTTTGACTGCGGGTGATAGCTTTTGTAACCCTTCTTGGTGGAGGAATATCCCAAGAAAATACACTTAGCGGCCCTTGGATCAAGCTTGTCACGATTTGGAGCTTGGATATGCACAAAACATGTGCAGCCAAACACCTTTAGATGCGAAATGTCTGGTGATTTATTCTGCAAAACCTCAAGTGGTGATTTAAAACATAACACTCGGCTTGGTAGCCGATTAATTATATATGCAGCAGATAATACTCCATGAGACCAAAAAATCTTGGGAACGTGCATTTCTATCATTAAAGCCCGAGTTTTCTCCAAGAGATCTCTATTTTTGCGTTCAGCTACACCATTTTGTTGTGGTGTACTAACACAACTAGACTGATGTAAAATGCCATAAGAAGCTAGATATTGTGTTATTTTTTGAGACATGTATTCGGTGCCATTATCAGATCTAAGGATTTTAAGCCTTGCAGAAAATTGAGTCATGACTAGCATATGAAAATTCTTAAAAACATCAATGACTTCGCTTTTGAATTTTAGAAGATATATCCAGGTCACACGTGAAAAATCATCAATAAAAGAAACAAAATACTTATACCCATCAACGGATTCAATTGTTGGTCCCCAAACATCCGAATGTACAAGTTCAAACATCTTATCTGTTTTAGACAAGGAAGGAGAAAAAGATAGTCTAGTGGATTTTGAAAAATGACATGTATCACAAGTGATATTTTTAGCATCCAGACTAGGAACTAATTTTGCTAGGACTTTTTCGGAGGGATGAGCTAGGCGTTGATGCCATAAGATTTGATCCTGACCAAGGGAAGAAAGAGCAGATGCTTGCGGAAGCCTTTTAGAGTTATTTGAAAAATAATACAGCCCTTGAAAAAAGAACCCTTCACCAATCGTCCTCTTGGTGAAGCGGTCCTGAAAAATAACTCGGTGAGAATCAAATATTACGCGACAATTTAGTGTTTTAGTGATTTTTCCAATAGATAGTAATTGTAAGGGAAAAGATGGAACATATAGGACTAGGGACTCTATATTTTCCGAGAGCAACCTAATTTTACCTTTCCCTTTGACAGTCACATTTTTTCCATTAGCAACGGACACATGAGTTGGGGTAAGACAATTTTCGAATTCTTGTATGCTAGTCAATTTATTGGTTATGTGATCTGAGGCACCCGAATCAATGACCCAAAAATTATGCACAGTGCTAGCAACTAAGGCAATTTTAAGAGCAGTCAAAATACCTTCTATGTTCTCCTGTGACAGCTGAGTAGAATTTGCTAGAAAGCCAGCAAATTGTCTAAGAAGTTTTGTTGAATCAGAGGTGCTCGAGTCTGCCGAGCTAGTGTCACCTTTTTCCTTGAGGTATGTAGCAAAATCACTGAGAAGAGCAGCAGGATTTGTGGAGAAATTCATGGCGTCACTAGAGGGAAATTTTCCAGTAGTGCAGGCAGCAGCGTGGGCTCTGTGTTCATAGCCCCTTTGAGGTCCTTTTTCTTTGTCAAAATCAGGTTTTAACTCTGGATGGAGAGTCCAACATCGCCCAACAGTATGGCCAAGATTATGACAGTAAGTGCATTTTAAGTCTGGTCTTTTACCTTTGTAAGGTTTGTTGCTTTTCATTTGTCTGGCAACGTAGGCATGAGTTTCTGGTAAAACAACCCTTGATTCTGGGTTCATAATTTTCCTGCGGGCCTCTTCTCTTTGTATTGTAGCACACACATTAGCAAGGGATGGAAGATCAGAGTTCATAAGGACTCTACTTCGAAGGTCTTCATACTCTGGTCCAAGACTGGATAGCAGCTGGAAAATCTTATCCTCTTCATCACGTTTTTTCAACACTGCAGAATCAATGGTGTGAGGGCGATATAATGCAAGTTCACTCCACATACCTTTTAAAGTCCCCAGCAGCTGCACATAAGACTTGCCATTTTGTTGTAGATTTGAAAGGTCCCGTTTGATTTGAAAAACACGTGCTGCGTTATTTTGGTTCCCATACATCTCCTTCGCAGACTCCCACAGTTCCTTTGAAGATTCTGAGTAGCTGAATATTTCAGCAATATTGTTCTCCATAGAGTTAAGTAACCATGACATAACAAGCTGATCTTTGCACTGCCATGCTTCGTAATCCTTTGAGGATGGGTCTGGAGCCTTAATATGGCCATTGATATAGCCAAGTTTGGATCTTCCACCAAGAGCAATTGTCACAGCTCTTGACCAAGGAAGATAATTCAGTTCATTCAATAATGTTGAGCCTAGACGTTGGTTTGGGTTGCTTTGTTCTCCGTCTGCAGTATTAGATGTGTTGTTGTCATCAACACCAATCAATTTAGGAGAGTTTTCCATTGAGAAATCGTAGCAAGAACCAGCAAGATTGCTTTGATTTCACTAAGCACAGATGTGCTAAGATTACCGCAGGAACAAGTCAAGAACAGGTCAAGAAATAGAAGCAAGATTTGCTTAAAATTCAACAAGAACAATTTGTGCTAAATTTTTTAGCAGAAAACAGGTTTGATCGCAACCTGCTCTTATACCATGAAGAAAAGCAGAGCAAGCAGTGGGCAAGCCAGAAATCAAGAACTGGAATTTTAATGTACCAGTGTGTGTTGATCTTTATTAAGTAATCTGTGAGTATTTATATACACGGGTCTACAATGCCAATTAGAAGACTAAGAAGGAATAAACGATTACACGGAATTAATCAAAACAGGAAATTAATTAATTCTAATTCTAATTGTGCACGTCATCCTTATATAGCACGGAATTAAATCTTCACTTCAACCACGCTTCAAGCACGCCTGCAGCTTCTGATCAATGTGACCTGCGACTCCTTCAATTCCTTTCAACAGATTTATATTATTCTCTAACACATCCCCTCAAATGAAAGCCCCTTGGGCTTGAAACTTGCACAGACCCACTCTACCTTGTGCTTGCTTTTTATCAAGTAGAATGAGGGTGGTGAGATTCAAACTTGTGACCGCTGGGTCAACAAGGCTCTAATACCATGTTAAAGAACCATCTCATCTAAAAGCTTAAGCTGATAGGTGATGCCCCAAAATATGATTTATATTATTCTCTAACAACACTAACACTAGAAGGATATATCCATTATTTACAAGTTTTCTCTTGACCTTTACCTGCAAGGCCATAAAAAAACATGATTAATTAACCATTCAAACAAACTGACTGCAGAGTATGGCATCGGAAGCGAGGTGTCGACTTTCGGGGATGTGTACAGCTATGGCATCCTACTGCTGGAGATGATTACAGGGAAGAGACCAACAGATAGCATGTTTAAAGATGGAATAGAGCTTCACAATTATGTTAAAATGGCATTACCTGACCATGTAGCTGATGTTGCAGACCTGAAACTTCTTATAGAAGTTGATCAAAAAATCCTGGAGTGTTTGATGTCAATTAGCAAGGTAGGAGTGCTTTGTTCAGAAAAGTTTCCGCGAGAGAGGATGGAGATGAGCAATGTTGTGGTTGAATTGAATCGAATTAAGGCCAGTTTTCTGCTGAGGTAGCAGCACCAAAGCGGGAGGGAGGTTGTTATCAGCTAGCTTGCTTCTATTCATGATCTATTTGTTATGGTAGTTTCTTTATCAACTAGATACTTGTTTGGTTTAGAATAAGTCCAAGTAGTTACATAGTTTTTTGGATGAAGGAGATATTGTAATCTTTGATTTTGCGTATGAATATATTTTAAGGGATCTGTGTTTTTGTTCTGCCCTATGTTCTTGTCTTCTTTGCCTCTAAATACCTTTTTGACAACATTCAACAATGATTTTTCTATTTCATTTTGTGATTTTTAACGTAGCTACGAGGACAAATTGTTAGAGAATAATATAAATTATATTCTGGGGCATCACCTATCAGCTTAAACTTTTAGGTGAGTTAGTTCCTTAACATAGTATCAGAGCCTTGTTGACCCAACGGTCACGAGTTCGAATCTCACCACCCTCATTCTATTTAATAAAAATCAAGCACAAGGTAGAGTGGGTCTTTGTACAAGTTTCAAGTCCAAAGAGCTTTTACTTGAGGGAGTGTGTTAGAGAATAATATAAATTATATTTTAGAGCCTCACCTATTAACTTAAGCTTTTAGATGAGTTGGTTCCTTAACACAAATGTTACTGCTGATTTCCTTTTATTCCTTCAATAATAATCAGTCCTTCCTCGACCAAAAAGTGCACTCATACTTTCCCCAGCCCCTTAATTAATTACATTACATTTATACTCAACTTTTTATTGTCAAGAAACCTAGTGTATAGCAGCAGTTGCATTGCCAAAATAAGCACTCGCCTTACTAGTGGGAGACAAATAAAGAAGCTCATGGGTGTAGATGGAAGAGACATGAAACAAATGAAGAAAATCAATGGGCTGTCTCCATCGATAATGGGCCGAGAATGATCATGCTGGAAATCAAAATTAATGGACTCCTCAACAAGCAGAATATGGGCCTTACAAACCCAATCATAGAGAAACAGCCCTTTCCATTCCTCGTTAACAATAAATATATGATCGACTTGAGAATTGGATCGATCAGTTCAAATAACTTGGAACACGTCACGCTTCAAAGTAAATATATAATTTTTTTATTAAATTACATATCTGATAAAAAAAAATTATTTAATACTAAAGCGATAAATAATAATAATAATTACAAAGAGAAATAAACACATTTACTCGTGGTTCTATAAAAATAATAAAAATACATTTATATCTCTTCAATTAAAAATAGAGTTTTCCAAATTAAATAAACTTTAATGTTCGTGTTCGAGTAGAATTGAGCGTGTATGTAGGCTAAATTCATACTATTTTTTGAAGATTTATTTGTGTCTCCTTCACTATTCATTTTTAAATTCTAGAAAAAATTATTCTTGTTCTAAAGGGATAATTTATTATCAATTTTCTGGATTAATTTATTATCTATACATAATTTATTTTAATTATGTTAATATTTTATATTAAAAGACTTTTGTCAAGGAACAGTTTTTAATGAAGTTTTAAGATTTTAAATATACTTTTTAATCATATTTTATTAAAACAAATTCCAAAAAAAAATAGACAAAAGCTATCAAGGGGAAAACCATTAAGAGCAAAGTACCTCTCCGTTTTTTATATAATAGTCTTGTATTTATCATAATCTAGCTGTAGAATATAAATTTTTTTCGTTTAAACTAAATTAAAAATGATCACAAAAAGTCATATTGTTAGATATATTATATTTATAATGAAAATCAAATTTATGACTAATATTATACACAATCATCATTTTTTAGTGATCCTCTTTCTCCTTATCTGTTTGTTTTATATATGGAGAAGTTAGCTTTCAGAGCTCTCGGCTATTAAAATATGGGTTCGTTCTAGCTTGGAACCAAGGCTATAAGAAGATCATCTGTAATTTGGGCTCCTCCAAAAATGCCAATGCGTGTTGGGCTTTAGCCTGTATTATTTCATAGGCCCAGGCCTACTTCCCCTTTCTCATCTTTTCAGGATCCTAAGCCTTACATCGCCCGATGTCTAGCTTTACAAAGTGTAAAATAGTTTGGAGAAATAAATTAATGTTCTTATTTATACAATCAATTATTTAGTCTCTTGATTCTAATACCACGCTTAGTTAATCGTAAAATGATATTCTCTTTACTAGTTAATCTTTTTCATAATATCTATTTATTTTTCTTCTTTTTTCTATTTTAAAAAAACTAAAATCATTAAATTGGAAAAAATATATTAATTAGTTTCTCTCTCAAAACTATAGGCAATACTTTATAATTTAATTAATTTTAAAAAATAAATAAGATTGATCATTTGATTTTTTTTGTGACCAGATTGTGTGTCAATCAAGACTACATTCTCCTCTAAACTATCTTAATGATGCACCCTTTACGTTAACTTACCGCATTCAGAAGAATTTAATTTTTTTTTTTTTTAATATCGACTTCTCTAAGAAAGTCAAGAGATTGAGAGGGTTAATTCCAACAAGTATTTGCTAGTTCAAACTTTTATATAATTACAATTATGACAGTCATTTGTCTAGTTTTAAATGAATCCCAGTTATATATTTGAAGGTAGAATGAATAAACTACAAAATTATATGTATTAGCTTTCCACATTTAAGTTTGGAATTGTTAAAAATAAAATACTTGGTAAATGTGTTCACAATTTAGTATTCATAAGCAATGCATCTGGATTTCTGTTTCGTTGACAGCATACTAAATTGATAACATGAGAGACAAATTTAGAGTTCTAAAAAACAAAATCAGCAAGAGACAGGAGGACAATACCAGCAAAAGGTGGAGCTAGACATGAATAACATTTGCAGGATCAACCATGATAATAAGAAAGTACAGAGTAGACGGTTTGTAATGAAGTAGCTACTAGAAGGATAATGGCAGCAACGACTGATGTAGCCATCCAGGGATTGGCAAGATAGTCACGGAGCAAGGATTGCACATATCGGAGCCACCAGCTCGTTTTGCAATACTTATCCACTTCCTCGGATATTCCTGCAAAATAAAAGTCTCGCACAAATACCTGCTTCCCGATATTGTTAAAGAGATGCGCCACTTCTTCATAATCACCAAAATTGTGTGGAATGATGCCCTTGTTCACAAGAAATTCGACGTCTTTTGAGGAGTCTACAAGAAAATCCATGAATAACCCATAAGATGCCATGAAATTTTCTCGGCCATGCAAGCATTGCTCCATAGCAATGAGGTTTTGGAATAGTGAATTCTCAATACACAATTGTCGGATTTTCAAAGTACCCTTTTCAAACTTCAGATCAAATAGATCTTTTTTACTGTCATTTCCAGCCTCAGTTCCCTTTTTCCTGGGATTGTTTTCAATGTCAGATCTAGCAAACTTAATTCCATAGTAACTGAGTTTTGTCGCACATTGGATGACTTTCTATTGCAGATAAACGGTCGACCGGTACAGCTTGTCGTCCAACCAAGCGGTCGACCGGTACAGCTTGTCGTCTTCAGCGGTCGACCGGTTCAGCTTGTCGTCTTCAGCGGTCGACCGGTTCACCTATTTAGGAAAGGCTGGTGTCCTGCGCAGACAAGGAAGCTATTAGCGTATCTCATGGAGTTTTTTCCTATTGTAGTTCTATTAGAATTAAAAGTGTATTTGATGTATAAATACTCACAGCCTTACTGTAAATCAATAAGAATCGTGAACAAGTTTTTCACTCTCAAATTCTTCACTTTCCATTCTCCTTTGGCGGTTGTATGTTTTCTTGCAGAACCCGGTGAGTAACAATGGTGTATTAGATCAAGCAAATGACAACTTTTTCTTTCCTTTCTCGACCGGTCTAGCTTGAAAAAAGAAATGGCAAGATCATTTAATTCTGGTAGAGCAATATCACTATGGTCTTGTATTACCCTAAACAACTCCTCGAGAACAATGAACGGAATCTGGTTCTCTAGCAGTGCCAAATCACGTCGGACAATGGAGATAATCCGAGGATTAAGAAGCACGGGATCATCAGGTCTGAGGTCATTGATATAATATCTTAAGAAAAGCTCTAGTATAAAGCAACCATTAACTAACAACATCCTGGCAAGTTCAGTTTCTGAATGTTCAACATTTTCTTCATAGCAAGGGCGAACTTTTGTGTCCAAATCTAAAGTAGCCTTACCACAAGCTTCTAAAGCATCTGTTTCATTGCGTGTTCGCTCAAGCAAGGATAGCATGTAGGACAATTTATGTTCCTACATAGCCTTCAGATTCTCCTTCGGCCTGTCCTTTAGACTGTGAAGAGGTCCGATGGAGACGGTTTGAGGACTGAAAACATCACTTTTCTCATTCCGAAGCATGGAAGGTACCTTGCAGATGGTATAATGGGTGGATGCTGATTGCAAATTTGCAATGTCTAGCTTTATGCACTCCAGCCAATCATCACCATTTGCAGCTTGATCCATATCTTTGGCCATAAATTCCAAACTGATCCAAACGAGATCGATCTTGCAAAGAATCAAAATTGTTCAGTTTTCTAACCACCTTATTCCTATTCTTCATTAGCTAGTTAGGGTGGCATGTGCCTTTCCCTAAAAATTGGTATTAATTCATATGCAATCTAACTTCGACCAAGAAATAACATAAACTGGAAACTTTCAATCTCAAATGTATTCGTAAACAAACAGCTGGAAATCCAAAAACAAGAACAAAAACAAAAACAAATTGACACCAAATAACAGACAACAGTCAAACTGATCCAAACGAGATCAATCTTGCAAAGAATCAAATTTCTTCATTACCTAGTTAGGGTAGCATGTGCCTTTCCCATAACAACTGGTATTAATTCATATGCAATCTAACTTCGACCAAGAAGTAACATAAACTGGAAACTTTCACAATCTCAAATGTATTCATAAACAAACAGGTGGAAATCCAAAAACAAGAACAAAAACAAATTGACACCAAATAGCAGACAACAGTCTTCCGACAAGACAACCACTCTCTCAATTATGATAATAAATAAATGGCTAGAAGGTCTGATCAAATGCTGGACATGAGGATAAGATGCTACAACTTACGAATCATGAAAGTGACAAGAATCAACATGCAAAAATTTGATGTGAAAGTGAATATGTATGACTAGGATCATCCCGTACCGAGGAAATAACAATAATTGTTCTAAAGCTTTTTTTCAAATATAGACTTTAATTTGTTCCCAAAAGACTTTAAGAAGCAAAATCAGTGTTCAAGCTTTGATTTAACAATTCGTGCAGAGCTTTTTCAAAAAATAACAAGCAAAACAGCAATACCTCTCTGTTCACCACAGATTGCTTCCAAATTATCTCCGCTCTATGCAGCAACTCTTGTTGGAAAATAACCTCGACTGTTTTTGCTGAGATTTGAACTCTCTTGGCGTCTTCAACTATGAATCTTTCATATTATCTTGGCGTGGAAATGTGTTACGCGCCTGATTGGAGACACGTGGCCAGCCGATGAGTGACACGTGGCAAGCGGTACAACAGGCGGGATGATTGACATTTGGCAAACCATGGTTATTTTAACTGTGGTTATATAAACCATGGTTGAGTTAATTAAATCAGTGTTCAGTTTTATGTATTTCAGTTATGAACTTTGGGTTAATAAATACATTAAATAAAGCTTGTAATGGGTAATTAAAGGGGGGGTTTATTAGTGAGATCAGTTATGCTATGTTATGTATTTAAGTACTGTTTGTCTAATGAGAAAAACAACTTGGAAAATCAACACAAAATTGTCGTGAGCACTAGTAGGTTTCTGGAACCTTGAATCCCAGAATTTGTCATCCTTTTCATATTTTTCATTTCACAGTTTATAGCCTTTCTTTCACAAAAATACAACAAAAATCCAAAAACAATTAAAAACATAACAAGTGGTATCAGAGCATACATCCAGCGACCATGGCAGAAGGCACACGAATGAATCAACTATCTGAAACAGTGAAGCAACTACAAGGAGCATCAACAGCTCTGTCCGAAGAACAAGCAAAGCAAGGAGAAGAACAAGCAAAGCAAGGAGTCCTAATGGAGAGAATACTACAACAACTTAATCATTTGGCAACAAATTACGGCAGTTTATTACAAGCTACCAACAGAAGAGAGTCAGGAGAGAGAACTTCTCAAACTACAAGGATTCAAGCTAATCCACTCTTTGAAGGGCATGGGGGAATTCAAGCTAGGTCCCTAAGGCTGGACTTTCCTCGTTTTGATGGAGGGGATCCCAGTGAATGGATCCTAAAAGCACATCAATTTTTCAGTTATTTTGGAACACCAGAAGAGCAAAAACTAGAGATTGCTTCTTTTCATATGGAAGGGAAAGCACTTACATGGTACTACTGGTTGAAGGAGTCTAGCCCAGTAACATCATGGGAAGAATTTAAGGAGGCCATCCACCTCAGGTTTGGAGCTTCAGCTTTTGAAGATCCCATAGGTGCCTTTACTAAGCTGAGACAAACGGGGAGTGTTGAGGAGTATCAATCAGCTTTTGAAATCCTGTCCAATAAAATCACAGGTTTGAGTGAGGAGTTCCGTATAAGCACTTTTCTAAGTGGCTTAAGAGATGAGCTGAGAATAATAGTTACCATGTTCAGACCCAGCACAATTTCAGCTGCCTTTGGGTTGGCTAAATTGCAAGAAGAGGAGGTTGGAAGGAGACACAATCCTGTCCGAAATTTTCACACAAACCACAACAACAATACCACAACCAGCCACTACACAACAGCCTACCCTAAACAAGCCCCACTCAGATTACCTGCACCCAATTCATTTCCAAAAAATCCAGCCCCACAAAATACATTCCCAAGACTTCCAGCCCCACAAAACACAACCCAATACAATCCAAATTTCCAAAGAAAACACCCCTTACCAATTAAAAGACTTTCTACCAGCCAAATGCAGGAGAGGAGAGACAAAGGGTTGTGTTATAACTGTGACGAAAAATATCATGCAGGACATAGATGCAATAGACCAAAATTGTATCTCTTGGAAGGTGTGGAAATTGGGGGAGATCTAGAGGAGTCAGAGGAGGAAATTGAGGAGCAAGAGCAACAAATACAAACTGCAGAATTGTTAGTCATTTCGGTACATGCATTATCAGGAGTTCCATCTCCTAAAACAATGAGATTAGTGGGAAACATTGGGAACTTTTCAGTTATCATTCTCATTGATACTGGCAGTACCCACAGTTTTGTGGATGAGAATGTAGCAAGAAAAATGAAACTACCAG
This sequence comes from Salix brachista, assembly GCA_009078335.1. Classification (NCBI taxonomy): domain Eukaryota; kingdom Viridiplantae; phylum Streptophyta; class Magnoliopsida; order Malpighiales; family Salicaceae; genus Salix; species Salix brachista. The sequence continues at coordinate 11,620,248 of CM018586.1, forward strand.
TGGAAACTAGCCACTTGGCAGTGCAGGTGGCCAATGGGACCGTTTTTCCTTGCCAAGGTTGCTGTAAGGCAGTGTTCATGCAGATGCAAGGCTGTGATGTGATTACCAATCTGTATCTAATAACATTGGGAGGTTGTGATGTGGTTTTAGGGGTTGATTGGTTGAGGAGCTTGGGGACAATTCAATGGAATTTTGAGGAGTTGAGTATGAAGTTTTCTCTTAAAGGAAAACAGCTAGCCTTGCAAGGCTTAAAACTCCCTAGTAACTCCCTAGAAGAAGAGCCGAGGCTAAATAAATCTACCATGGTAGAGGGTAGAGGACTATGGCTGCAACTTATGGAAGGAGAAGAAGCTAACATCCCCAGAATTCCAGATACAGCTATACAGCAGGTTTTGGAACAATTCCAGAATGTATTTGAGGAGCCTAAAGGGCTGCCACCTAGCAGGGGACATGATCACCATATTAGGTTACATGCTACAGCCACTCCCACATGTGTGCGGCCTTATAGATACCCCTACTACCAAAAGGAGGAGATTGAAAGGTTGGTGCGAGAAATGCTGCAAGCTGGGATCATTCAAATCAGCCAAAGCCCTTATTCCTCACCAGTTTTGCTAGTGAGGAAGGCTGATGGAAGCTGGCTCATGTATATTGACTACCGGGCTCTTAACAAGGAGACTATTAAAGATAAGTTTCCTATCCCTAACATAGATGAATTGTTAGATGAGTTAAATGGGGCTGAACTGTTTTCCAAGCTTGATTTAAGATCAGGCTATCACCAAATCAGGATGAATCCTGAAGATGTGCCTAAAACTGCCTTTCGTACCCATGAAGGTCATTATGAGTTCCTAGTTATGCCCTTTGGGCTTACTAATGCACCCTCTACATTTCAGGGGTTAATGAATGAGATATTTAAATCTCATTTGAGGAAATTTGTGCTAGTTTTTTTTGATGACATATTAATTTATAGTAAGTCATTAAAAGAGCATGTTGTACACTTACATACTATGCTGGACATCCTAAAACAGCATCAGCTGTATGCCAAAATTTCAAAAAGTATTTTTGGTTGTCAAGAGGTGGAATACCTAGGGTATGTAATTTCTAAGGAAGGTGTGAAGGCTGACCCTAAGAAGATTTCTGCAATGGTTCAGTGGCCTACACCTACCACAGTTAAGGCATTGAGAGGATTTCTCGGACTTACAGGATACTACCGAAAATTTGTGAAGGGTTATGGAGGCATTGCTGCTCCTTTGACTGCCCTATTAAAAAGGGACTCTTTTGCTTGGTCACAGGCAGCTACTCAGGCTTTTGAAAACCTGAAGGAAGCCATGGTGACTCCTCCTGTGTTAGGGTTACCAGATTTTAATAAAATGTTTATAATTGAATGTGATGCTTCTGGAGGGGGGATTGGTGCTGTCCTAATGCAAGATTGAAGACCCTTGGCCTATTTAAGCCAAGCGCTGAGAGGAAAGAATCTGCTCTTATCTACCTATGAGAAGGAATTTCTGGCTCTAGTCCTAGCTATTCAAAAATGGAGACATTATTTGTTGGGACATCAATTCAAGGTGCGCACAGATCAGCAGGCACTAAAATACCTACTGGAACAAAGGGTAGGAACACCATTTCAACAGAAATGGGTTGCTAAACTCCTAGGTTTTGACTTTATTGTTGAGTACAGAAGTGGGAAAGAAAATAGAGCTGCTGATGCTCTATCTAGAAGACTCACTGAGGAGTCCAGTTCTGGGGAGGAAGAAGCTATTCCAACAGAAGGGGAGTTGAAAACCCTTAGTGTTGTTCGATCTAGTTGGTGGGAAGGATTACTACAGGTTTACTCACAAGATCAGCAACTACAACAGCTCATCAGCCGCAGCCAGCAGGGATTACTTGATCCCAACAAATATAAATTTCATGGTAACCTACTGTTTTACAAAGGGAGAGTACATATGGGGACTTTAACCCATTATCAACAATTAATTTTGCAGTACTACTATGAGAGTCCTATGGGAGGACATGCAGGAACACACAAGACACATGCAAGAATCAAGAGAGAATTTTACTGGCAGGGAATGCGTAAAGATATCAGGGCATACATAAGAGAATGCGATGTATGTCAACGCAACAAAGTGGAGAATCTCAAACCAGCAGGGTTACTACAACCCTTGCCGATACCTAAAGAAGCATGGGTTGATATTAGCATGGACTTCATAGATGGGTTACCAAATTCAAAGGGATACACAGTGATCATGGTAATTATTGACAGGTTCAGTAAATACAGTCATTTCATCCCTCTCTCACACCCATACACAGCAGCAAGCACAGCACACAAATTCATGGAATATATATTTAAATTACATGGCATTCCACAGACTATAGTCAGCGATAGAGATGCTGTGTTTACTAGTTCTTTTTGGAAAGAATTATTTCATTTAAGTGGCACACAGCAATTGATGAGCACAGCTTATCATCCACAAACGGATGGGCAAACGGAAGCTATGAACAAATGGTTGGAGACTTACCTGAGGTGTTTCACCGGAGACCAACCCAAGGATTGGGTCCGATGGCTGCACTTAGCTGAGTGGTCCTACAACACTGCCGTCCATTCTGCCACGGGTCTCAGCCCCTTTGAGATAGTGTATGGAAAAACCCCACCTCGGCTCCAACCCTTTGAGCCAGGGTCCACTGCGAATCAAGCAGTAGAGAATGAGATGAGGAGCCGAGACTTTATCCTTCAATTAGTTCGGGAACACCTGCAAGAAAGTCAAGCTCGCATGAAAGTTTTTGCTGACAAAAATAGAAGAGATAGAGAGTTTGAGGTCGGAGAGTGGGTCTACCTGAGACTAAGGCCGTACCAGCAGATGACTGTGGCCATGCGAAGGAATTTGAAGCTCTCGGCCAAATATTTTGGCCCCTTTCAAATCACCCAAAGAGTGGGTAAAGTGGCGTACAAGCTCGAGCTACCCGAGAACTCGAAGATCTACCCGATCTTCCATGTCTCATGCCTCAAGAAGAAAATCGGAGCTCGAGTTCTTCCCAATCCCAACTTACCAGCCATGATGACTGACGGAACCCTAGCTCCCAAGCTTGAGAAAGTAATAGATAGAAGAATGAAGAAGAAGGGGAACCATGCCGGGACCGAGATTTTGGTTCAGTGGGAAGGAACGGAGGAAGAGGATGCCGTGTGGGTTGATGTGGAAGAGATGCGCTCGAAGTATCCAGAATTCGTGGGCGAATTCTTTTGAAGAAAGGGCATCTGTTACGCGCTTGATTGGAGACACGTGGCCAGCCGATGAGTGACACGTGGCAAGCGGTACAACAGGCGGGATGATTGACATTTGGCAAACCATGGTTATTTTAACTGTGGTTATATAAACCATGGTTGAGTTAATTAAATCAGTGTTCAGTTTTATGTATTTCAGTTATGAACTTTGGGTTAATAAATACATTAAATAAAGCTTGTAATGGGTAATTAAAGGGGGGGTTTATTAGTGAGATCAGTTATGCTATGTTATGTATTTAAGTACTGTTTGTTTAATGAGAAAAACAACTTGGAAAATCAACACAAAATTGCCGTGAGCACTAGTAGGTTTCTGGAACCTTGAATCCCAGAATTTGTCATCCTTTTCATATTTTTCATTTCACAGTTTATAGCCTTTCTTTCACAAAAATACAACAAAAATCCAAAAACAATTAAAAACATAACAAAATTTGGATCTAGTCATCGGCAGTGAGGAAGCTAATTAGGCCCGCGATAGAGTAGAGAGAGTACTGTGCTTGTGGAAGTTTGTCAGAAGAGGAAGAAAGATGTGATATTGGTGTTTTTTTAGGTGAGCATTTGTTTTCTAATTTTTTTTTTTAAAATATATATATATATATATATATATATATATATATATTAAAAAATATTTTTAATATTATCAAATCAAAATAATCTAAAAATATTTAAAAAATATTTAAATATTTAAAATAAATAAATAAATATTTTCAAAACTGTTTTTTAAAATACAAAAACAAATAGTTACTTGAATTCAAAATAAATACTACATGTAAGATTTTATCCAAAAAAATATTCACATAATTAAAATAAATTATATTGAAATCAACAATTAATATTCGTGTATTGTATGTTGAAAAGATTCCATGACTTTTAAAGCAAGGTTGTCAGTTTTATTTTGGTTGATATTTTATTTTTTCAATTGAAATGAAATGTTTCGATTTAAGAGCGTTTCAGCGCGCAGTTTCGGGATTATATTGTTCATGTATAATTAATTACATATATATATATATATATATATATATGAAAAAAAATTAAAATATTAATTTAACAAACATAATTCAAATTTAAGATAAATTAACTTTAAATTATATAATACAATCCCCTTTTCTCTCTTCTTTAAGCTTCTTTCTTTTCTTGCTTTAATTCTTATTGTTTACTGTCCTGCATCATAAGTTGTATTGTTTATTTGATTGATATAAAATAATATTTTGCTGTGTGTTTCTAATAGTTGCTCTTTCTAAGATTTAAGAAAAATCATTCTCTATAAGAATATAATTATCTAATCAGGTTAAAATCTAATTATTCTAAAGTCAAAAACACTTTCTTTTTTTTTAGTATCAAGAATACACATTATATATAAGTTTATAATCCTTGATATTGGGACGAACAAAATATATTTTTTAGCACCTTTGAAATGTAAATCAAGTTCTCATGGATTTCACAAATAGGTTATTGAATAAAAAATATACATGTAAAGATATCAACAAAACTATTTTTCTTGAATTTTTTTATTTAAAGATGCTAAATCATGCCTTGTATATTTTTTATTTTTATTATTTATGAAATATAATATTTTACTTTATTTTTGAGAGACTAGGCCATAAAAAATTCAAAATAAAATTGTATTTTTAATAGAGATTTTTATTGTTTTTGTACAGAGAGAAATGATTTTTTAATACCGAAAACTCTTCTCATGTGTAAATCATAATTTTAAATATTAAATATGTAAGGGCAGAAGAAAATTGAAAACCAAAAATTAATTGCAAAATTGTCTTCGTAACATTTTAAAATCTGACTAAAACAATGTTTGGCTAAACACAATAATGTGTTTTAAATCAAACAAAAGTTATCAATTTAAAAACTAATTATTTACTAATCAAACTCAACAATCTGATGGTCAGCTGCTCATCGATTCATTGAACAAACTATTTTCTCATTTTCCATCTCTATTACACGGGAAGCTATAACTTTCACATGAGAAAATGGCAAGTCAAAAAATGACTCCTTAATTCCATGAGGTATGATTCATATTTGAAAAATACAGCACAGTAGAAAGGGATTATCCAAACCGCTCGATTCATTCCTCGTACACAAGCTCATTCATGCAAGAATACTTGCCAGCATTCGTTGGACATAACCCTTCCCGGTTGAACATAGCCATGAATCATGTTTTGATGGGCCGGGTGGCACATAACCACTGCCTTGGGGTCTCAAGATCATCATTTGTGGTTGTCGGAACATGCCAGCTACCATTTTCTGACTCCTGCGTTTACAAAACCATCATCCACCAACCCATATATTGACGAAAAAGATTAGCATGAATGCAGAATCCTGGTTGAACTTCTCACCTGAATAACAATTGAGTAAGGGGGAGGCATCTGCAAAGCAATTCCAGATTGCGATACTGAGAGTCGAACCTGCAAATATTTCCATGAAAGATGAGTTCCTATATAATGCATGGTATTATCAATTTCTTCTAATACTGAATATAGTGGAATACATTTATTTATGAAATTCGATATATCACATTCTTGGGTGAGTTTAAACTGGACACTACGAACTCCAAGAAAACTTTGGCACATTCTGAAACGTTACTTCATGCAATGTAAGACATCTATTAGATCAAGGGATATTCATTGAGGTAAAAAATGCTCTTAGGCAAAGAGTGTATAAGATCAATGAATTCAGAGCAAAACTTGGAAGCCCATAAATGTACAGCATCATGGACGTATCACCAGAAAGTACCTAGTTTAGAAAATGCTCACAGAAAGGCAAAACAAGGAGGTTTCCCCTACATCTCTATCAGAGAAAAGCTTGGTTTTGTAAATCTGAGAACCAACACAACATAAAAACATATATATATACACCACATGCATCTGTAAGAGTTGAAATACCTGGTGTTTTTCCTTCCATCTTGGAAAAAAGGAAGTTCCTCGTAACTGGAACAAGTGGTCCCTCATTTCATCATTTGTCACCAGCAAACACTTACAGCAAACAGCAGCATACAACTAGTACCTGTAAATAAACATGGCACAAATACAGCAAAGGAACTACAAAGGAGATAGTGCCAAAAAACAACCACATAAATTGCTAGGATGCACCTTAGCATATCGTTGTAACACTTACCAAGTTCTATCCTCCAAGGCCATAGCAATTGTTTAAGAAGATGATGGTTTGCAAAGATTCTAGCGTTTATATTCAAATTTCAGGTCTAGAACAATTTGAATTGATGCAAAATTTGAAACTTTGGTTATCCAATCAATAAAGGTGATAAGATTGCAGGGAATCCTAAATTAAAATATGATTTGTGATAACACTGGATAAAAATTCATTCATCTAGTATGCTTCTTTGTCCTGAAAACATTGAGCATTACTTTTCATTTTCCAGCAACCAAATTGGACAACCAATGGTAATTCTAACACATTGTTGGTTAGTTGAGAGTTTTGAAAGAGAAAATAATTGCAAGAACTTCTGGTGCTGTGCCATTGTGTAGACCTTCAATATTTTTGGATATGTATCATGAACATTCAAGACTTTTAGCCAATCACATAGCACTGAGATATGTATCATGAGACATTCAAGACTTTTAACCAATCACATAGCACTGAGACATGTATCATGAGATAGGATAGGATTTTGTTTTGCTTCACTTGGTGTAATTTTGTGGAAACTTTTAGGAGCAATTACTTATACAGGGACTGGAGTGCAATTCTTTTATGATTTTGGGATTTAGACTGTCTTCATTGTAAACTTCATAGCAAAGAACATGCAAAACAGGGCAAGTTTGTGTGAATACAACAGTCATTTAGTTCATGAAATGCGAACTCACCAATCATCATTGGAACCAGCCGGAGTAACATAAAGTGCACCAGAATTTTTCCACCTCTCTAACATTTTTTTGTTACAAGGATTCCGAGCGGATCCACCAGTTACACGACTTTTATGCAAAATAACGAGTGGCAATTTCTTGGATGGATACATGCCATGTAATCGATGTACAACAGCATTAAGCTACAATCCAAAAGAAGCATTCAGCATCCCATCATCATATCTTGCTATGAAGAAACTAAGAGATGTGGTCTCATAAGAGTTACTCAACAGGCAACTTACCTGGGAGAAGCTGAAAGTCTGTTGCTTGATAAGACTCAAATTAGCCCCATCTGCAACTGCATCAAATGGACCATGCTGCTGAAGCCAATCCTGAATCAGTTCACTAAGCAAGTCAGTTAATAGCTTATTGGCAATAATTTTGTGTTATTAGCCTTAAGCATACAGACAAGGCGGTTTCAAACATTTTTTATTCTTTAAGAATTCAATGACCAAAAAGTTATGGAGCATGTTGAGATTTGAGATTTTGATGGGAGGAAGAATACGATCATAAACAAACAAGGGATATACCAATGATCACATAGACCATCCAACAAATTCTCATAATGTTGAACATATCTTGATTAAAGTTCTCATATGGAGACTATTTTCATTGCTCGAGCAGTGGCGACAGAGAAACCAAGTTCTCATATAAAGTTCTCATATGTTACAGAAGGACTTGTTTCGTACCTGGAACCGAGTAAAATCGGCCTTAACCTCTCTTCCCAAAGCCAACTTAGATAATGAGATAGCAAAGTTCTCCGTCTCTCTTGGATCAATATCAATACAAGCAAGCCTCTCACCACAAGAACCACAAACACCCTCCTTGTCCATTTGAGTCCTGACCACTCTCCACTGCCCACATCCTAACCACCCTTGTCCATGCCAACCTCCTCCTCCTCTCGCAACTCCTTCCTTCACCTTTCTCATATCCCAATTCTCCTTCCCAGTTTTTGCAGCATGCTTGGACTTAAACCAATCTTCAATAATCGCTACAGTTGACTCTGTGACCTGCCTTACAGAGGTTCGCAACCGATGCAGCAACTCATACACCTTGTCAGCATTGTTTACATCAACACTAACTTTCAGAAGAGCAGAAAGCTCAGGCTCTTCAGCCACAACCCCATATTCAATCATATGTGCATCAACTTCATAAGCTTTATCAGCCATCCCCTTCTTACAAAATCCAAGCAACGGCGCACCATAAGACCTCAACTTCGGCAGAATACCGAAACTCATCATTTGCTTAACCAAATCAAAAGCCATTTCTGGATCTTCCATTGCAGAAGCCAACCTAGCCGCATTTGTAAACGTAGCCTCATTGGGAGGAACTTTATCAATAATCATCTGCTGAAATATCTCGAAACCCTGTTTTCCCAAATCATTTACATTTTCACCTCCATTTTGAGAGCACAGATAAAGCAACACATTATAATGGTGTTGATTAAGCTCAACCCCATTTTTCCTCGCCTCATCATACAACCTAAGCCCTTCAACAACATCACCACACTTTGCACACGCACGTAGCTTAAACCTAAGCACTCCCTCCGGTGCCTCTCTTCGTGCTTTCCTTTTTTCCCTTAAAGACATTACATTATCACCAACCGCTTTCTCATTTCTCCGTGATGTCCCGGAGATTGCCAAGTTGCAAAATTTAGCCTTTTTATTCACAAACAAATCATGTGCACCAAAAAAGTTTGAATCTTTTATGGGTTTTCCAAGAAAATAATTGTGATTACAACGAATTGGGCTGTTCTTAAACAATGAAAGAAAATGGGTTGTCTTAGTAAAGAAAGAAAAAAGATTTGGTGAGGGTTTTGCAATAAAAGGAGCAAAAATAGTGCTTCTTCTACAGAGCAGCATTACTAAAAGATACTGATAATTCCTCTTTCAAATTATTGTTTTCCTAACAAGCAATAATCACTATAGACTAAATCAGAGATTAAAAAAAAAACTGCATGACATTAACAAAAAAAACTATAAAAAATCATTTTAAGCAGGCAAAGTTTCTCCCTTTTTTATCAGAAAAAATAATGATTAAGGTTTCAATTTTGATGCAATACAGAATCAGAAAGTCAGCGATTTGACAGAAAGAGAGAAACATGAAGTTTAGGGATTCTTTGAAATCCTTGACTTTGGAGGGTCATAGCCAAAACCCTAAGAATTGGGGTTTTAGTGGAGGAGGAGAAGGCGATAAATTGGATGAATCCAGATCCGGGTGATTACCCGGGAGGGCAAATAATGTGGGCTTTGTGTGCTTTGGCGCATGTTTAATCCCTATGGGTTATAAGGGTTATGGGTTTATTCTCTTACTTTCAACAAGTTAACCCAAAAGGTTTTGGGTTTTTTTTATGTAAATATACACAAAAGGTTTTGAGTTTCTGTATTTTTTTTTTATATGAATTGTGCCAAATGTAATTTCTTGGGAAATCTTTTGCACAGAGAAAAAAATTAAAGTAGGGAAGCTATTTTTGTAAGATATAGGTACTAATTTATAAAATATAGATAATAAAAGAGTTCATTCCATTGATCTTCCTTTTGAGCCCCATGGACTTGAACATCCTCCTATCCTCAAAATCGAAGTGGAACTCTCATCTTGAAGTGGCATTTTGTTTCATGCGTCCGCACAGATTAGTCACGCCTTTTCTTTTACTTCTATTTTGAGTTGCATGTTAGAATTGATGAATCTAGAGGAGGATCTCACACGTTCAACAACTCTGAATCTTCTTCGAGTAGATTTCTATGGTGATTTTCGTATGCATGTTGCTGCTCTCTCTGCATGCAATTAACGAGGTAAAATGGCGTCCGCTTCTTGTTGAAGACAAGTGTTTCTGTCACAAAAATCAGTATTCCCACTCAACGCACTGGTTTGTAAAATAGGCATCACTATTCTTTTCTATATAGCCGAACAAAATCGGATGGTAAAAATCTCAATTCATGCAAAAATACTTGCAAGCTTCGATAATGGATGTATCCTGCAAAACCCATGACCCTGGTTTTCTTGGATGAAAATCAACATCACAAACTACACCCTTCAACCAGAACCATTGATCTGTTTAATAGTTTCCGTGCTCTTATTTTTGAGGAAAAATCTCGGTCCACCCCTGCCTGAAAAATAGCCGAATAAGATGCTGACTAATTCCTCATTCCAGTCATTGCAAAATTGATGGTACGCCATATATGCACAGCACGAGGAGACAATATGGAAAGACAGATTCATTGAGACCAACTGCCTTAATGCATGAAGGTAAATACAGTAAGTACTGCTTTATGATTCTTTACAGAGGCCAAAACAAAGCTAGGCGGCTAAGGGATTCACAGTTCAAAGAAGAAAAAGAATATATATGAGACCAGAAAGCTAATCCAGTGGATCGAAAAGGAAAATAAATAAGGCAAAGACAAAACATATGCGTACAAGAAAATGAGGAAATAAAGATATAAACAGTTGAAGGTGGAAAAAATAAGTAACAAGATGAGAATCTAGAGAGTTGAAGTGGATGGCAACTGCTTATGCACCATCCCCCCTCTGATTCGAGTTCATCCAGCAACTGATGTTCTCAGAGTCCATGATCCTCAACTTGTTAAAAAAAGTTATATGTTCTAGTTAAGGGAAACTAAGGCTGTTCGATGAGGCTAACTACAGGCAAAGGCGGATTCTTTGCTCCTCCCTCTCTTCGCCAGTTATTGTTGAGGATTGACTGTCTCTTTCTGCAGTCCGTTTCTTACAAGGCACAAACCCTTTCGTGCACTTTTCATTGAACGTTTTTGATCCAGATGAGGCTGATTTCTTCTTTGGCTTAAGCTCCAAAAATGGAGATGTCTCTTTTTCCTCGTAAGAAAATTGATGACTTTCAGTCTCAGTATCCATAATTTTATCAACATTTTCCCATTCATTCACTGATCCGGAGTTGGAACCGGTCCAAGATACTTCCTTGTGAATCTCTTTATCTTGGACTTCATCTCCATTTGAATGTAAATTTTCTACCGCAGGCTCTTGCTTGTGGAATGGTATGAAAGGAAATGGCAAGCCTTCATAAGAACCCCACCAAGGCATTATAGCAGCAGAGTCATTTTCTCCCAGACTTGAGTTTTCCTTTTTAAATTGCATGTGATATAATGCTCCATGAGATCCATGAGGCAGCGGACTCCATGTGGGTTCCTCATTCCTGGACTGCAATTCTGCAGCTGTGATGTCCAGCGTAAATGATTGCACAAGTTTCTCTTCACTGATATCTGGCGGCGACAATTTAGAAGACCCCATGTTTGGAGAAGATGGTTTATGACATTTTGTGACTAATAGTGTCCTTCCAAAGAGCTTGAGAGTGATGGGTTCTTCAGAAGAGACATTTTCTTTGGGAAATGAGTCAAGTTTCTGGACCTTAAAGAATATAGAAAATAACATTTAGGACAACCTGAAAACTTCTAAGACATCAGAAGCAGAGTAAAAACCTGATTTCCTTCTAAGGGGTTTGCCAATACCTTGGGAAATTGCTGATCAGGAGCTGAGCTAGCAGATGCTAGTGATGGGGATCCATTGTCTTCAGGTGACAAATCAACATGATGCACACCACCAGCAGATGAAACAGGTGATAAGCTATGGTTTGGCGTGTCTGAGTCAGTGGAACCAAGGGCGTCTGAACCGACAGCTGACAATACGGATGTTGGAGATTGGTTTTCTTTTTCTGAAATGGAAAAATTTGGAGATGAAGATCTTAGCGGATTCTCAAGAATTAGAAGCTCTCTTTCCAGCGAATGTGCCATTTTGCGAGGGTAAGGATGCATAGGTTTTCTTTTTGGCCTGGGAGGAGGAATTTCAATTGGTTCCACTGCGCTAGTGTTGCTGCCACCAGACTCACGCACAACCTACCTCAAATAAAAAGATAGTGTAAGAGACATCAAAGCATGAAAAATGAACCCGTCAAAGGTCATTCGCACACCAGGGGCTTGCTGAAAATCCAACTTACTTTAATTGAGGGTATTTATATATTATGGTATAGAGAGCAGAAGTTGGAATAAGAGCAGTAAACCTTAGAGAAGAATTTCTGAGCATGGCTTCGGATTTGAACTGCAGTCTTTGTGCCTACATGCTCTGCCAAACAAAACACGCGATGATTTAGATTCGCGAGTCACAGAAGAAATAAACTTTATTAAGAAGCTTGACATCAAATTATACCTTCAATCCGTCTCCAAGCACGACCATAAAGCTTTAGAGCTTCAAGGAACTTCTTATGCTCTTCCTCTGTCCATCTCTCTCTTTGTTTCGTAATCGTGTAAGGTTTCCTCGCCTGATTAAATTAAAAACATCGATAGAATGAGTATCAAGTAATATTTGTGAATAGAATAAGATCAATCAGAATCCATATCTAACATGTTAAGAATAGAACCTTGGGAGAGTAATCACTCCCACAAGAGAACTGCTCCTTTAGTTGGTGGCCAGTTGCATTCTGCAGTGTAGCACTCGGTAAAATTGTTCAGTTTTCTAATTCTTCATTAACTAGTTAGGGTAGCATGTGCCTTTCCCATAACAATTGGTATTAATTCATATGCAGTCTAACTTCGACCAAGAAATAACATAAACTGGAAACTTTCACAATCTCAAATGTATTCATAAACAAACAGGTGGAAATCCAAAAACAAGAACAAAAACAAATTGACACCAAATAGCAGACAACAGTCTTCCGACAAGACAACCACTCTCTCAATTATGATAATAAATAAATGGCTAGAAGGTCTGATCAAATGCTGGACATGAGGATAAGATGCTACAACTTACGAATCATGAAAGTGACAAGAATCAACATGCAAAAATTTGATGTGAAAGTGAATATGTATGACTAGGATCATCCCGTACCGAGGAAATAACAATAATTGGTCTAAAGCTTTTTTTCAAATATAGACTTTAATTTGTTCCCAAAAGACTTTAAGAAGCAAAATCAGTGTTCAAGCTTTGATTTAACAATTCGTGCAGAGCTTTTTCAAAAAGTAACAAGCAAAACAGCAATACCTCTCTGTTCACCACAGATTGCTTCCAAATTATCTCCGCTCTATGCAGCAACTCTTGTTGGAAAATAACCTCGACTGTTTTTGCTGAGATTTGAACTCTCTTGGCGTCTTCAACTATGAATCTTTCATATTATCTTGGCGTGGAAATTTGGATCTAGTCATCGGCAGTGAGGAAGCTAATTAGGCCCGCGATAGAGTAGAGTACTGTGCTTGTGGAAGTTTGTCAGAAGAGGAAGAAAGATGTGATATTGGTGTTTTTTTTAGGTGAGCATTTGTTTTCTAATTTTTTTTTTTTATATATATATATATTAAAAAATATTTTTAATATTATCAAATCAAAATAATCTAAAAATATTTAAATATTTAAAATAATATTTTCAAAACTGTTTTTTAAAATACAAAAACAAAAAGTTACTTGAATTCAAAATAAATACTACATGTAAGATTTTATCCAAAAAAATATTCACATAATTAAAATAAATTATATTGAAATCAACAATTAATATTTGTGTATTGTATGTTGAAAAGATTCCATGACTTTAAAAGCAAGGTTGTCAGTTTTATTTTGGTTGATATTTTATTTTTTCAATTGAAATGGAATGTTTCGATTTAAGAGCGTTTCAGCGCGCAGTTTCGGGATTATATTGTTCATGTATAATTAATTACATATATATATATATGAAAAAAAATTAAAATATTAATTTAACAAACATAATTCAAATTTAAGATAAATTAACTTTAAATTATATAATACAATCCCCTTTTCTCTCTTCTTTAAGCTTCTTTCTTTTCTTGCTTTAATTCTTATTGTTTACTGTCCCGCATCATAAGTTACATTGTTTATTTGATTGATATAAAATAATATTTTATTGTGTGTTTCTAATAGTTGCTCTTTCTAAGATTTAAGAAAAATCATTCTCTATAAAAATATAATTATCTAATCAGGTTAAAATCTAATTATTCTAGAGTCAAAAACACTTTTTTTTTTTTTATTTTAGTATCAAGAATACACATTATATATAAGTTTATAATCCTTGATATTGGGACGAACAAAATATATTTTTTAGCACCTTTGAAATGTAAATCAAGTTCTCATGGATTTCACAAATAGGTTATTGAATAAAAAAATATACATGTAAAGATATCAACAAAATTATTTTTCTTGATTTTTTTTATTTAAAGATGCTAAATCATGCCTTGTATATTTTTTATTTTTATTATTTATGAAATATAATTTTTTACTTTATTTTTGAGAGACTAGGCCATAAAAAATTCAAAATAAAATTGTATTTTTAATAGAGATTTTTATTTTTTTTGTACAGAGAAAACAATTTTTTAATACCGAAAACTCTTCTCATGTGTAAATCATAATTTTAAATATTAAATATGTAAGGGCAGAAGAAAATTGAAAACCAAAAATTAATTGCAAAATTGTCACCTAACATTTTAAAAGCTGACTAAAGCAATGTTTGGCTAAACACAATAATGTGTTTTAAATCAAACAAGTTATCAATTTAAAAACAAATTATTTACTAATCAAACTCAACTCAATAATCTGATGGTCAGCTGCTCATCGATTTCATAGAACAAACTATTTTCTCATTTTCCATCTATTACACAGGGGAAGCTATAACTTTCACAGGAGAAAATGGCAAGTTAAAAAAATGACTCCTTAATTCCATGAGGTATGATTCATATTTGAAAAATACAGCACAGTAGAAATGGATTATACAAACCGCTCGATTCATTCCTCGTACACAAGCTCATTCATGCAAGAATACTTGCCAGCATTCGTTGGACATAACCCTTCCCGGTTGAACATAGCCATGAATCATGTTTTGATGGGCCGGGTGGCACATAACCACTGCCTTGGGCTCTCAAGATCATCATTTGTGGTTGTCGGAACATGCCAGCTACCATTTTCTGACTCCTGCGTTTACAAAACCATCATCCACCAGCCCATATATTGATGAAAAAGATTAGCATGAATGCAGACTCCTGGTTGAACATCTCACCTGAATAACAATTGAGTAAGGGGGAGGCATCTGCAGAGCAATTCCAGATCGCGATACTGAGAGTCGAACCTGCAAATATTTCCAAGAAAGACATGGTATTATCAATTTCTTCTAATACTGAACATAGTGGAATACATTTTTTATTTATGAGATTCGATATATCACATTCTTGGGTGGGTTTAAACTGGACACTATGAACTCCAAGAAAACTTCGGCACGTTCTGAAACGTTACTTCGTGCAATGTAAGACATCTATTAGATCAAGGGATATTCAGCGAGGTAAAAATGCGCTTAGGCAAAGAGTGTATAAGATCAATGAATTCAGAGCAAAACTTGGAAGTCCATAAATGTACAACACCATGGACGTATCACCAGAAAGTACCTAGTTTAGAAAATGCTCACCGAAAGGCAAAACAAGGAGGTTTCCCCTACATCTCTATCAGAGAAAAGCTTGGTTTTGTAAATCTGAGAACCAACACAACATAAAAACATATATATATACACCACATGCATCTGTAAGAGTTGAAATACCTGATGTTTTTCCTTCCATCTTGGAAAAAAGGAAGTTCCTAGTAACTGGAACAAGTGGTCCCTCATTTCATCATTTGTCACCAACAAACACTTACAACAAACAGCAGCATACAACCAGTACCTGTAAATAAACATGGCACAAATACAGCAAAGGAACTACAAAGGAGATAGTGCGAAACAACAACCACATAAATTGCTAGGATGCACCTTAGCATATCGTTGTAACACTTACCAAGTTCTACCCTACAAGGCCATAGCAATTGTTTAAGAAGATGATGGTTTGCAAAAATTCTAGCATTTATATTCAAATACCAAATAACTGAAATCATAGCATACATCAGAGGTCGGTAACTTTCCTACTCCGAAAACCTATGACATGCAGCACAAACAGCAACTCCACTTGTTCTGACAGGCCCAAAGGTCAGCTCTAGAACAATTTGAATTGATGCAAAATTTGAAACTTTGGTTATCCAATCAATAAAGGTGATTAGACTGCAGGGAATCCTAAATTAAAATATGATTTCTAATAACACTGGATAAAAATTCATTCATCTAGTATGTAATGTTGAAAGAGCTTAGATCCTCGCACATCAAGGCAATTTCTTGCTTCTTTGTCCTGAAAACATTGAGCATTACTTTTCATTTTCCAGCAACCAAATTGGGCATCCAACAGTAATTCTAACACATTGTTGGTTAGTTGAGAGTTTTGAAAGAGAAAATAATTGCAAGAACTTCTGGTGCTGTGCCATTGTGTAGACCTTCAATATTTTTGGATATGTATCATGAGACATTCAAGACTTTTAACCAATCACATAGCACTGAGACATGTATCATGAGATAGGATAGGATTTTGTTTTGCTTCACTTGGTGTAATTTTGTGGAAGCTTTTAGGAGCAATTACTTATACAGGGACTGGAGTGCAATAATTTTATGATTTTCGGATTTAGACTGTCTTCATTGTAAACTTCATAGCATAGAACATGCAAAACAGGGCAAGTTTGTGTGAATACAACAGTCGTTAAGTTCATGAAACGCGAACTCACCAATCATCATTGGAACCAACCGGAGTAACATAAAGTGCACCAGAATTTTTCCACCTCTCTAACATTTTTTTGTTACAAGGATTCTGAGCTGATCCACGAGTTACACGACTTTTATGCAAAATAACGAGTGGCAATTTCTTGGATGGACTCATGCCACGTAATCGATGTACAACAGCATTAAGCTACAATCCAAAAGAAGCATTCAGCATCCCATCATCATATCTTGCTATGAAGAAACTAAGAGATGTGGTCTCATAAGAGTTACTCAACAGGCAACTTACCTGGGAGAAGCTGAAAGTCTGTTGATTTCTAAGACTCAAATTAGCCCCATCTGCAACTGCATCAAATGGACCATGCTGCTGAAGCCAATCCTGAATCAGTTCACTAAGCAAGTCAGTTAATAGCTTAATGGCAATTATTTTGTGTTATTAGCCTTAAGCATACAGACAAGGCGGTTTCAAACATTTTTTATTCTTTAAGAATTCAATGACCAAAAAGTTATGGAGGATGTTGAGATTTGAGATTTTGATGGGAGGAAGAATGCGATCATAAACAAACAGGTGATATACCAATGATCACATAGACCATCCAACAAATTCTCATAATGTTGAACATATCTTGATTAAAGTTATCATATGGAGACTAATTTCATTGCTCGAGCAGTGGCGAGTTGGCGACAGAGAAACCAAGTTCTCATATAAAGTTCTCATATGTTACAGAAGGAATTGTTTCGTACCTGGAACCGAGTAAAATTGGCCTTAACCTCTCTTCCCAAAGCCAACTTAGATAATGAGATAGCAAAGTTCTCCGTCTCTCTTGGATCAATATCAATACAAGCAAGCCTCTCACCACATGAACCACAAACACCCTCCTTGTCCATTTGAGTCCTGACCACTCTCCACTGACCACATCCTAACCACCCTTGTCCATGCCAACCTCCTCCTCCTCTCGCAACTC
Source organism: Salix brachista (assembly GCA_009078335.1). Taxonomy (NCBI): domain Eukaryota; kingdom Viridiplantae; phylum Streptophyta; class Magnoliopsida; order Malpighiales; family Salicaceae; genus Salix; species Salix brachista. The sequence continues at coordinate 11,637,936 of CM018586.1, forward strand.
CTTCCTTCACCTTTCTCACATCCCAATTTTCCTTCCCAGTTTTTGCAGCATGCTTGGACTTGAACCAATCTTCAATAATCGCTACAGTTGACTCTGTGACCTGCCTTACAGAGGTTCGCAACCGATGCAGCAACTCATACACCTTGTCAGCATTGTTTACATCAACACTAACTTTCAGAAGAGCAGAAAGCTCAGGCTCTTCAGCCACAACCCCATATTCAATCATATGTGCATCAACTTCATAAGCTTTATCAGCCATCCCCTTCTTACAAAATCCAAACAACGGCGGACCATAAGACCTCAACTTCGGCAGAATACCGAAACTCTTCATTTGCTTCACCAAATCAAAAGCCATTTCTGGATCTTCCATTGCAGAAGCCAACCTAGCTGCAATTGTAAACGTAGCCTCATTGGGAGGAACTTTATCAATAATCATCTGCTGAAATATCTCGTAACCCTGTTTTCTCAAATCATTTACATTTTCACCTCCATTTTGAGAGCACAGATAAAGCAACACATTATAATGGTGTTGATTAAGCTCAACCCCATTTTCCCTCGCCTCATCATACAACCTAAGCCCTTCAACAACATCACGACACTTTGAACACGCATCTAGCTTAAGCTTAAGCACTCCCTCCGGTGCCTCTCTTCGTGCTTTCTTTTTTTCCCTTAAAGACATTACATTACCACCAACCGCTTTCTCACTTCTCCGTGATGTCCCGGAGATTGCCAAGTTGCAAAATTTAGCCTTTTTATTCACAAACAAATCATGTGCACCAAAAAAGTTTGAATCTTTTATGGGTTTTCCAAGAAAATAATTGTGATTACAACGAATTGGGCTGTTCTTACACAATGAAAGAAAATGGGTTGTCTTAGTAAAGAAAGAAAAAAGATTTGGTGAGGGTTTTGCAATAAAAGGAGCAAAAATAGTGCTTCTTCTACAGAGCAGCATTACTAAAAGATACTGATAATTCCTCTTTCAAATTATTGTTTTCCTAACAAGAAATATTCACTATAGACTAAATCAGAGAAGAAGAAAAAATGCATGACATTAACAAAAAACTATAAAAAATTATTTTAAGCAGGCAAAGTTTCTCCATTTTTTAGGAGAAAAATAATAACGAAGGTTTCAATTATGATGCGATACAGAATCAGAAAGTCAGTGATTTGACAGAAAGAGAGAAACATGAAGTTTTGGGATTCTTTGAATTCCTTGACTTTGGAGGGTCATAGCCAAAACCCTAAGAATTGGGGTTTTAGTGGAGGAGGAGAAAGGCGCTAAAATGGATGAATCCGGATACGGGGTGATTACCCGGGAGGGCAAATAATGTGGTTTTAGTGTGCTTTGGCCCATTTTTAATCCCTATGGGTTATAAGGGTTATAGGTGATGGGTTTATTCCTTCTTTTAACAATTTAACCCCAAAGGTTTTGGGTTTTTTTTATGTAAATATACACAAAAGGTTTTGAGTCTCGGTATTTTTTTTTTATATGAAATTTGCCTAATGTAATTTCTTGGGAAATCTTTTGCCCGGAGAAAAAAAAAGTTCTTTATTGTTTTTTTTAACATTAAAATAAACAGAAATTCAAATAGAAAAAATTAAAGTAGGGAAGCTATTTTTGTAAAATAAAGGTACTGATTTATAAAATATTGATAATAAAAGAGTTCATTCTCTGTGTGAGTTATTTTTTAGTACTTTACACTCATTCCATTGATCTCCCTCCTATCCGCAAAATCTAAGTGGAAATCTCATCTTGAAGTGACATTTTTTTTACTATTTTGAGTTGCATGTTAGAATTGATGAATCCCCTGCATCATGGAGTCTAGAGGAGGATCTCACACATTCAACGATTCTGAACCTTCTTCCAGTAGATTTCTGTGATTTTCTTGTGCGTGTTGCTGCTCTCTCTGCATGCAATTAACGAAGTAAAATGGCATATGCTTCATGTTGAAGACAAGTGTTTCTGTCACAAAAATCAGTATTCCCACTCAACGCACTGGCTTGTAAAATAAGCATATTACTATTCCTCTCTATATAGCCGAACAAAATTGGATGGTAAAAATCTTAATTCATGCAAAAATACTTGCAAGCTTCGATAATGGATGTATCCTGCAAAACCCATGACCCTAGTTTTCTTGGATGAAAATCAACATCACAAACTACACCCTTCAACCAGAACCATTGATCTGTTTAATAGTTTCCGTGCTCTTATTTTTGAGGAAAAATCTCGGTCCACCCCTACCTGAAAAATAGCCGACAAAGATGATGACTAATTCCTCATTCCAGTCATTGCAAAATTGATAGTATACCATATATGCACAGCAAGAGGAGACAATATGGAAAGACAGATTCATGGAGACCAACTGCCTTAATGCATGAAGGTAAATACAGTAAGTACTGCTTTATGATTCTTTACAGAGGCCAAAACAAAGCTAGGTGGCTAAGGGATTCACAGTTCAAAGAAGAAAAAGAATATATATGAGACCAGAAAGCTAATCCAGTGGATCGAAAAGGAAAATAAATAAGGCAAAGACAAAACATATGCGTACAAGAAAATGAGGAAATAAAGATATAAACAGTTGAAGGTGGAAAAAATAAGTAACAAGATGAGAATCTAGAGAGTTGAAGTGGATGGCAACTGCTTATGCACCATCCCCCCTCTGATTCGAGTTCATCCAGCAACTGATGTTCTCAGAGTCCATGATCCTCAACTTGTTAAAAAAAGTTATATGTTCTAGTTAAGGGAAACTAAGGCTGTTCGATGAGGCTAACTACAGGCAAAGGCGGATTCTTTGCTCCTCCCTCTCTTCGCCAGTTATTGTTGAGGATTGACTGTCTCTTTCTGCAGTCCGTTTCTTACAAGGCACAAACCCTTTCGTGCACTTTTCATTGAACGTTTTTGATCCAGATGAGGCTGATTTCTTCTTTGGCTTAAGCTCCAAAAATGGAGATGTCTCTTTTTCCTCGTAAGAAAATTGATGACTTTCAGTCTCAGTATCCATAATTTTATCAACATTTTCCCATTCATTCACTGATCCGGAGTTGGAACCGGTCCAAGATACTTCCTTGTGAATCTCTTTATCTTGGACTTCATCTCCATTTGAATGTAAATTTTCTACCGCAGGCTCTTGCTTGTGGAATGGTATGAAAGGAAATGGCAAGCCTTCATAAGAACCCCACCAAGGCATTATAGCAGCAGAGTCATTTTCTCCCAGACTTGAGTTTTCCTTTTTAAATTGCATGTGATATAATGCTCCATGAGATCCATGAGGCAGCGGACTCCATGTGGGTTCCTCATTCCTGGACTGCAATTCTGCAGCTGTGATGTCCAGCGTAAATGATTGCACAAGTTTCTCTTCACTGATATCTGGCGGCGACAATTTAGAAGACCCCATGTTTGGAGAAGATGGTTTATGACATTTTGTGACTAATAGTGTCCTTCCAAAGAGCTTGAGAGTGATGGGTTCTTCAGAAGAGACATTTTCTTTGGGAAATGAGTCAAGTTTCTGGACCTTAAAGAATATAGAAAATAACATTTAGGACAACCTGAAAACTTCTAAGACATCAGAAGCAGAGTAAAAACCTGATTTCCTTCTAAGGGGTTTGCCAATACCTTGGGAAATTGCTGATCAGGAGCTGAGCTAGCAGATGCTAGTGATGGGGATCCATTGTCTTCAGGTGACAAATCAACATGATGCACACCACCAGCAGATGAAACAGGTGATAAGCTATGGTTTGGCGTGTCTGAGTCAGTGGAACCAAGGGCGTCTGAACCGACAGCTGACAATACGGATGTTGGAGATTGGTTTTCTTTTTCTGAAATGGAAAAATTTGGAGATGAAGATCTTAGCGGATTCTCAAGAATTAGAAGCTCTCTTTCCAGCGAATGTGCCATTTTGCGAGGGTAAGGATGCATAGGTTTTCTTTTTGGCCTGGGAGGAGGAATTTCAATTGGTTCCACTGCGCTAGTGTTGCTGCCACCAGACTCACGCACAACCTACCTCAAATAAAAAGATAGTGTAAGAGACATCAAAGCATGAAAAATGAACCCGTCAAAGGTCATTCGCACACCAGGGGCTTGCTGAAAATCCAACTTACTTTAATTGAGGGTATTTATATATTATGGTATAGAGAGCAGAAGTTGGAATAAGAGCAGTAAACCTTAGAGAAGAATTTCTGAGCATGGCTTCGGATTTGAACTGCAGTCTTTGTGCCTACATGCTCTGCCAAACAAAACACGCGATGATTTAGATTCGCGAGTCACAGAAGAAATAAACTTTATTAAGAAGCTTGACATCAAATTATACCTTCAATCCGTCTCCAAGCACGACCATAAAGCTTTAGAGCTTCAAGGAACTTCTTATGCTCTTCCTCTGTCCATCTCTCTCTTTGTTTCGTAATCGTGTAAGGTTTCCTCGCCTGATTAAATTAAAAACATCGATAGAATGAGTATCAAGTAATATTTGTGAATAGAATAAGATCAATCAGAATCCATATCTAACATGTTAAGAATAGAACCTTGGGAGAGTAATCACTCCCACAAGAGAACTGCTCCTTTAGTTGGTGGCCAGTTGCATTCTGCAGTGTAGCACTCGGTAAAATTGTTCAGTTTTCTAATTCTTCATTAACTAGTTAGGGTAGCATGTGCCTTTCCCATAACAATTGGTATTAATTCATATGCAGTCTAACTTCCACCAAGAAATAACATAAACTGGAAACTTTCACAATCTCAAATGTATTCATAAACAAACAGGTGGAAATCCAAAAACAAGAACAAAAACAAATTGACACCAAATAGCAGACAACAGTCTTCCGACAAGACAACCACTCTCTCAATTATGATAATAAATAAATGGCTAGAAGGTCTGATCAAATGCTGGACATGAGGATAAGATGCTACAACTTACGAATCATGAAAGTGACAAGAATCAACATGCAAAAATTTGATGTGAAAGTGAATATGTATGACTAGGATCATCCCGTACCGAGGAAATAACAATAATTGGTCTAAAGCTTTTTTTCAAATATAGACTTTAATTTGTTCCCAAAAGACTTTAAGAAGCAAAATCAGTGTTCAAGCTTTGATTTAACAATTCGTGCAGAGCTTTTTCAAAAAGTAACAAGCAAAACAGCAATACCTCTCTGTTCACCACATATTATTATTATTATTATACAATAATCTAAAAGAGCTCAGGAAAGTCCTGTAGCTTCTGAGTATTTCTACTGTGGACGGCAATAGTGGCTTGGTTCGGTTCTGTTTTTGGGTTTTGGGTCGGTTCGGTTCGGGTTTTGACTCGCTCTTAAATTGTGGTGGCTGTTGCGCCACGTCTTGCTCTTCTTTTTTTCCATCTCTTTAGTTTTCGTCCCAGCTTCCATTTCAATTTTTTTAGGTTTTGTCTCTCCTTTTCTTTTGTGCTCCTCTCCCGGCTCATCTCAAGAGTGCCTGCAGGAAGAAGAAGAAATACTTTAAAAAGGTAAGTTGCAGTTCAAAATTTCAGCTCTTCTTTTTTTCCATCTATTATAGTTTTCGTCCCAGCTTCCATTTCAATTTTTTAAGGTTTTGTCTCTCCTTTTCTTTTGTGCTCCTCTCCCGGCTCATCTCAAGAGTTCCAGCATGAAGGAGAAGAAATACTTTAAAAAGGTAAGTTGCAGTTCAAAATTTCACCCTTTCCCTTTCTATTCCATCTTTGGTTGGTCTATTGGCGTTGGGCGAGCAAAATTATTTCCCTCTCTGCTAACTTCTCTAATAAAACATCACTACAGTGAACCCGAACTCGCAGAATCAACTGTGTCTCATCAAACCCCTGATCTCTCCATTCTTGACAGAGAAGCTAGCGATGAAGAGATAAATTGAAGAGAGAGAGTTCAGAGTAACAAATTTACTCTCCAAAATTTCATTGTGTTCAAAACTCCCTTCTCCCCTACTGTTATGGCTCTCAATTTGCGTCAAAAACAAACAGGTCAGTGCTTTTTCTCTCTATTTCTAGATCTCTTTTAGAATCAAGCAATAACCCATTTGTTATCACTTAGATTTAAGCCCAAATAACCATTAGAACTCTTTCCTTTTGCTAAATTGGATGTGTTCCTTGGTGAAAGGCATTGAAATAAAATATTTAATTTGAAACAACGTGGCTTTTAAGTGAGTTTCGTTTATTTATTTGATTTGCCTGAGTTTGCAAACTCACCATAAGTCGGCTCTTGGAGAGAATGTTTATATATAAAAAAAAATTAATATTAATACATTGAAATATATGAAAATACTACATAAATAAATAAATAAATAATATGTTTTTTTAAAAAAAAAACACAAAAATAATCATGTTATTAATACTATACATACATGTCCTTTGTTTTTTAGCTTTTGTAATTTCGAAGTCAATTGCTCAAGTCATCCTTATATATTTATTTCTTCTATAAAAAAGAAAAAAAAAACATGTATTTCTTCACAAAGAGCTAGCTTTGAAAAAGTTATAATTATAAAGATAACATGGGCCTAATTTCTCTTGACTTTTTTTCCCCGACGGACCAGGCGGATCTGCTAGAATGGCCGAAGAAGGACAAGCGTTGTTTACTTCATGTTGTGTATCGCTCCGGTGACCTTGAGTGTACCATTAAGTGAGTGAGGTTTTTATTTCAGTTTTTTTTTTTTTTTTTGAATTTATGTGATTTTATGGCTCTTTTTGCTCCATAATGTGAAATTTGATCAATCATTATATGTAATTGAAAAACATTTGCTTATCATAGTAGATGGAATTATATCAAATTTGTTTTTGGGGACATTTAACGTGGTAAGGATGGATTTTGTGTTGATAATTCTATATAGTTATATGTTTCTGTTTTGCAATTTTAATTTATCGTTTTTAGTTTATAGTATTGGTGATGTTTGATGGATCAACTATGATTTTTGTTTTAATCAAGTATTGATTCCTATTTTATATGTCTTTGGTAAATGATTTTATGCTGGAATTTGTTGATGAAATTGGGGAATTAGTGTTTGCAATTTGAATCTCTCATTTTTACTTGAGAGTAATGATGATGTTTGGTGGATCGAATATTGATTTCTGTTTGATGGAACAAGTATTGATTTCTATTTCGTATGTCTTTGATAAATGATTTTATGCTGGAATTTGTTGATGAAATTGGGGAATTAGTGTTTGCAATTTGAATCTCTCATTTTTACTTAAGAGTACTAATGATGTTTGGTTGATCGAATATTGATTTCTGTTTGATGGATCAAATATATTGATTACTATTTTGTATGTCTTTGATTAATGATTTTATGTTGAAATTGGATGATAAATGTTTTTTTGATTGGTAGGCAAGGTATGTAATTAGTGTTGTGGATGTTAACTTTTTTGCCCATTTTCTTGGCTTTTAATTTTAATTTTTAAGTCATTAGTTAATGGAAAGCTTGGCTGTTTTTTGGTTTTGTAGCCTTGGACAGTTAGCACCGTTGATTACTGAAATCAATTTCACTTGAGGATGGTTGAAGGTTACTGCATTAGTTCTGTTTTGGTGTTTGTCTGATCCATTGTTTTTATTTGATTTTTGCAGTTGTCAATATATTTTATGTTGTTCATCTTTGTGAGACAATGCAATGCATTATTGCTATTCATTGTTTTTTGTAAGTCTATTTTTTATATCTATATTGGGTAACTTGGTATTTAATTGTCTAGATGATTGGTTTGTTGTTTTTCAAATTGATTTGTAATTTAGTTACAAGCATCCACTTATATGCATGTAATTTTTGTTTGATAGATCAAGTATTGATTTTTATTTCATATGCATTTGGTGAATAATTTTATACTGGAATTAGTTCATGCAATTAGAGAAAGTTTTTTTTGATTGCTAAGGAAGGTGTGTGATTAGTGTTGTGGATGTTAACTTTCTGCCTATGTTCTTGGTTTTAATTTATTTTTTAGCCATTAGTTAATGGAAAACTTAGTTATTTTTTTTGTTTTGTTGCCTTTACAAGTTAGTACTGATGATGACTGGAATAAATTTCGCTTCAGGATGGTTGAAGGTTATTGCACATGTCCTATTTTTGTGTTTGTATGGTCCATTATTTTTTTTTTAATTTTTTGTATTTGGCAATATATTTTTTCCAATTTCATATGCCTTTGGTCAATGATTTTATGTTGGGATTGGTGATGAAATCAAATAGTTAATGTTTTGTTTGGTTGCTAAGAAAGGTGTATGATTAATGTTATGAATTTTAACTTTCCTGCCCATGTTCTTAATTTTTCTTTTTAATTTTTCAGTCATTAGTTAAATTGTTTTTTGGTTTTGTTGTCTAGAGAAGATAGCTCTGATGATGAATGAGACCAATTTCATTTTAGGATGGTTAAACGTTATTGCATGTGTCATGTTTAGGTGTTAGTTTGGTCCATTGTTTTTATTTTGTTTTTGTATTTGCCACTATATTTTATGTTGTTCATCTTTGTGAGATAATGCAGTGTTCATTATTGCTATTAAATGTTTGTGGTAGGCCTAATTTCTTTCCTTATTTTTCTATTGGGTAACTTGGTATTTAATTGTCTAGATGATTTATTTGTTGTTTTTCAAATGGATTTGGAATTTAGTTACAAGTATACACTTATTTGTATGTGTTGGCATTGCAATGAACATGAATTCCCTCTTATATATTGTTGGTAAAAGTGTTTATTTTTTTATAGATAAAAGAAATTAGGTTCATTGGTTGATCGATTCATTTATTGCACCTTTTTTTTTTTTTCTTTTTGCAAGAATATACATTTGGTATTGCTATGAAGCCTCCGGAAAATCTGCGTCGGTTTCCTCACTTTGTGCTAAAAAATTTTTGGAGTAATTATCTATTTTCATATCTTCAATTATGAGGCTTATGTGTTTATATTATTATCTTTAAATATGTTAGTGTGATCCAGCAATTATGTATTTTGTTTTCTATTTTTATCAAAACACATATGCAAATTGACAATATCATAAAGGTTGATGTAAATGTTGGAAAACTTCCCACACTTTTGTTTTGAAAATCTTTCGCGACAATTATTTATTTTCGTCTCTTTGATGTTAAAGCTTCAATGTTGTTGTGGTAGTGTGTATTGATATGTTGTATTATATCAAACTTTGCATGTGTAGATATTATATTTTATTTTTAAATTACTAAAATCTATTAATTACTTCAAATCCAACAATTATAAAAATTGTACTTTGCCCGCAACGAAGTGCGGGCAATCTAACTAGTCTAATATACTAAAAGAGGTCAGGTTCGGTTACTGTAGCATGAGAGACAAATTACTGTGGATTGTAATAGTGTTACTCAGTTTTCGGTTCGGTTCGGGTCGGTCGGGTCGTTCAACCGCCTTTTTTATAATATATATTCATATTGGCAGAGTAGGATCAAGCAAGGAACCTGTAGCTCAGTGGAAGATGCGCTGATTGTCAAGAGGAGGACAGAGGTTCGACCTCTACTGGCGCGCCTCCTTACGTATTAAGAGTTTTTGCTTATATTTGTTTTTTCATTTTTCTTTTTTCTTTTTTTTTTACTTTAACGTAGATGTTTTTTTTTTTTTGCTTATATATATTTTTTTTAAGCTATTTACTTTTTTTCTTTCTTTGTTTGAATTTTTTTTTCCCTATTATTGACGCTATAAGAATAATAATTTTAGTTTTTTTTCTTATTTCCTCTTTTATTGATGTTTTTGATATTTTTTCATTGGGTTAATTTAATAATTTATATTATTTTAACAGTAATAGTGATGATATATTTAGATGTTAAGGTTTAAGTGTTATAATAGGATGTGTTGATGTGTTTCATTATATCAAACCTTGCATGTATAGATGTTATACTTTATTTGATTTTTTTTTTTTATTGAAATTGATAATATATTTGGTTTTATTTTCAGCCCTTATCCTTTTGAATTTTGATTTTAATTCCTTTATTTTTTTATAGTTTTTAAATATTTTTTATTTTTATCTATGTTTATATGTGTGTGTCTTTAGTTTTGGTTTTTAAATTTTATTATTTTCTCTTTTGTTGAGATAACATTTTTTCAGAACAATTTATTCTTAAATTTTAGTTTGTATTCATGACCATTTGAAAATTGATATTTCTTATTTGTTTTTCTTTGTTTTTTTCTTTTGGTTTTTTCTTTTGTTTTTTTTTCATGTTAGATGATTTTTTTAGCTAATAATTTTTATTTTTATTCATTTTTATTTTGTTTGCTCTTTTGTTAGATTTTTTGGGCTTTTTTATTCTTTTATTGAATTTATTTCCCATTATTCACGCAATTATCATATATACTAAAAGAGCTCAGCCACTTACTGTACAATGTGAGTGCTTTTACTGTGGATTGCCGTTTATTTCAAATTTATTTGCTTTTTTGTTCTGCCATTCCACGTGTTTAGTTTGTTTAATATTTTTTTTGTTATTTCCATTTCACACAATTTGCTCCTCTCGGCTGTGTGTGCAATTTGTTTTTTTTTCTTTTTCATTTTACCCAACTTGCTGCTCTAGGCTGTGTGTCCATTTTCTTTATTTTTTTTTTCTTTTCCATTTCACACAACTGGATGCTCTCGGTTGTTATGCCATTTTCAAATTTTAATTTTCAGGTGCTCTCGGTCGGGTGCTCTGCTCTAAATTTTTGGACCTTGAGTTGCACTGGATATTAGGAGAAGTAACCGTACTCACGCAAGGTGAAAGTGTGTATTAATGTGTTATATCATATTAAATTTAGGATGTGTTGATATTATATTTTATTTTTAAATTAGTAAAATCTATAAATTACTTCAAATCCAATAATTATCAAAATTGTTTGCTCAGCCCGTAACGTAGTGCGGTCTATTTTTTTAATTTTCAAGTCAAATGATTTTTTTCCCAGTTAGTATTTTATATTTTTGTTTTATCATTTATTTTATTTATTTTATTTGCTCTTTCTTTTATTTCTTTTATTGTTTTATTATTATTATTTTCAAATCAAATAAATTTTTTTTACATCATAATTTTTATTTGATTTTTTTGTTTGATCTTTTGTTAAAGTTATTATGATTTTTTTAGTCTTCATTTTTTTTCCATTTATTTTATTTGTTCTTTCTTTTATTTCTTTTATTGTTTTATTATTATTATTATTATTATTTTCAAATCAAATGAATTTTTTTTTACCTCATAATTTTTTTTTTATTTTTTTGTTTGATTTTCTGTTAAAATTATTATGATTTTTTTTAGTTTTTCTTAATTATTAACACGATAATAATAATAATAATAATAATAATAATAATAATAATAATAATAATAATAATAATAATAATAATAATAATAATAATAATAATAATAATTTCAGTTATTTTCCTTACTTACTATTTTATTAATGTTTTTCAGTTTTTTCCTCTCGGGACAATTTGATAATCTCTATTGTTTTGATAGTAATAACAATGATAATTTTAAATGTGAAGACTTTGATGTTGCTATTTTTATAATAGGGTGTAGTGATTTGTTTTATTATATTAAATTTTACATATATAGATATTATATTTGAATTTTGCACTAGCAAATCCTATTAATATTTTCAATCTCAACAATTATAAAAATTGCTTGCTCAGCCCGCAACGTTGTGTGATCCATTTTTTTTTTTAATTTTCAAGTCACGTAATTTTTTTGCCAGTTAGGAATTTTTATTTTTGTTTTATCATTTATTTGATTTTTTTTATTTTCTCTTTCTTTTATTTTTTTTATTGGTTTTTTTTTTCAAGTCAAGTAAAAAAATTTTACCTCATAATTTTTATTTTATTTTTTTGTTTGATCTTTTGTTAAAATTATTTGTATTTTTTTAATCTTTCATTTATTTTTGTTTTTTTTTTCATAATTAACATAATAATAATAACAACAACAACAGCAACAACAACAACAATAATAATAATAATAATAAGAAGAAGAAGAAAAAGAAGGAGAAGAAGAAGAAGTTTAGTTATTTTTCTTACTTGCTCTTTTGTTAATGTTTTTTCAGTTTTTTTCTCTCAGGATAATTTGATATTTTTTATTGTTTTGACAACAACTGCAATGATAGTTTTAGATGTTAAGACTTTGATGTTACTATTTTTATAATAGGAACTGGTGATCTTTTTTATTATATTGAATTTTGCATATATAAATATTATATTTTAATTTCGGACCAGCATATCCTATTAATTTCTCTCATCCCAACAATTATAAAAACTTCTTACTCAGCCCGCAACGTAGTGTGATAATTTTTTTTTAGTTTTCAAGTCAAATGATTTTTTTCCCAGTCAATAATTTTTATTTATTTTTCATTTATTTTATTTTTTCATTTGCTCTTTTGTTAATGTTTTTAAGCTTTTTTTTAGCCTTTGATTTAATTTCATTTTCTTCCTGTTATTAAAGCAATAATAATATTAATATTAAGAATAATAATAATAATTTTAGTTTTTGTTCCAACGTGCTTTTTTATTAATATTTTTTTGTTTCTCTCTCAGATTTGTTGAATAATATTTATTGTTTTGACAGTTATAGTAACGATAATTTTAGAAGTTAAGACTTCGATATTACTGTTAGTATAATAGAGGATGTTGATCTCTTTCAGTATATCAAATTTTACATGTTAAAATATTATATTTCAATCTCAACAGCTGTAAAAATTATTTGTTCCGCTCGCACTACGCCCGCAACGTAGTGCGGGCATTTAGCTAGTCTAATATACTAAAAGAGGTCAGGTTCGGTTACTGTAGCATGTGAGGAGAATCACTGTAGATTGTAATAGTGTTGCTCAGTTTTTGGTTCGGTTCAGTTCGGTTCGGTTCGTTGGTTCGATTATTTTATTATATTTATATATTCTTGCACAAGCAAATACAAAGAAGGACGTTTAGTCCAGTGGAAGACAGGCGCCTCCCTTCCTAAGGAGGGCAGGGGTTCGACCCCTCCCAGGCGCGTTTCCCTTTTTTTTTTTCTTTTTTGATTTTTTTTCACTTATGATTTTTTTCTTTTTTTTTATTGTCTATTTATTTCGACATCAAATAATTTTTTTTCTTATATTTTTTTTTGTTTATTTTTTTTGTTATAGTTATTGATTTTTTTTCTTTCAATGGATGTTTTTTACTATTATCAACACAATAAAAATAATAATTTTAGTTTTTTTTCTTACTTTCTCTTTTCCTAATGTTTTCAATTTTTTTCATCCGGGTAATTTGATTTTTTGATTTTTTTTTCACTTATGATTTTTTTCTTTTTATTATTTATTTATTTCGACATCAAATATTTTTTTTTTCTTATAATTTTTTTTTTTGTTTTTTTTTTGTTATAGTTATTGATTTTTTTTCTTTCAATGGATGTTTTTTACCATTATTAACACAATAAAAATAATAATTTTAGTTTTTTTTTCTTACTTTCTCTTTTCCTAATGTTTTCAATTTTTTTCATCCGGGTAATTTAATAGTTTTTATTGTTTTAGCAGTAATAATAATTATATTTTTAGATGTTAAGGATTTAATGTTCATATTGTTATAATAGGATGTATTCATGTATTTCATTATATCAAACCTTACAATGTTATACTTTATTCAATTTTTTTATTTGATTGAAATTGATAATATATTTTTGTATTTGTTTCAGTCCTTATACTTTTAATTTTTTATCTTAATTCCTTTAATTTTTTATAGTTCTCAATAGTCCATATTTTTGTCTATGTCTATATATGTGTGTCTTTAGTTTTGGTTTTTAATTTTTATTATTTTCTCTTTTGTTGAGATAACATTTTTTTTTCAAAAACTTTGTTTTTAAATTTTAGTCTGTGTTTATGATCATTTGAAAATTGATATTTTTTTTTCTTTGTTTTTTCTTTTGGTTTTTTTTTTAATTTCACATGAAATAATTTTTTTTGTTAAAATTTTAGGGTTTTGTTTTATTCTTTTATTGAATTGATTTTTATATTATTCACATAATAATAATAATAATAATAATAATAATAATTTTAGTTTTTTTTCTTGCTTTCTCTTTTATTAATGTTTTCGAGTTTTTTCTCATTGGAATAATTTAATAAATTTTATTTTTTAGAAATAATATTTATGATATTTTTAGGTATTAAGCCTTCGATGTTGTTGTTGTTATAACAGGGTGTGTTGATGTGTTTCATTATATCAAACATTGCATGTATAGATATTATATTTTATTTTTGAAATATCAAAATCTATTAATTATTTCAATCTCAAAAATCATAAAAAATATTTACTCGGCCCGCAACGTAGTGCGGGCAATTAACTAGTTGCTTCCAAATTATCTCCGCTCTATGCAGCAACTCTTGTTGGAAAATAACCTCGACTGTTTTTGCTGAGTTTTGAACTCTCTTGGCGTCTTCAACTATGAATCTTTCATATTATCTTGGCGTGGAAATTTGGATCTAGTCATCGGCAGTGAGGAAGCTAATTAGGCCCGCGATAGAGTAGAGTACTGTGCTTGTGGAAGTTTGTCAGAAGAGGAAGAAAGATGTGATATTGGTGTTTTTTTTAGGTGAGCATTTGTTTTCTAATTTTTTTTTTATATATATATATATATTAAAAAATATTTTTAATATTATCAAATCAAAATAATCTAAAAATATTTAAATATTTAAAATAATATTTTCAAAACTGTTTTTTAAAATACAAAAACAAAAAGTTACTTGAATTCAAAATAAATACTACATGTAAGATTTTATCCAAAAAAATATTCACATAATTAAAATAAATTATATTGAAATCAACAATTAATATTTGTGTATTGTATGTTGAAAAGATTCCATGACTTTAAAAGCAAGGTTGTCAGTTTTATTTTGGTTGATATTTTATTTTTTCAATTGAAATGGAATGTTTCGATTTAAGAGCGTTTCAGCGCGCAGTTTCGGGATTATATTGTTCATGTATAATTAATTACATATATATATATATGAAAAAAAATTAAAATATTAATTTAACAAACATAATTCAAATTTAAGATAAATTAACTTTAAATTATATAATACAATCCCCTTTTCTCTCTTCTTTAAGCTTCTTTCTTTTCTTGCTTTAATTCTTATTGTTTACTGTCCCGCATCATAAGTTACATTGTTTATTTGATTGATATAAAATAATATTTTATTGTGTGTTTCTAATAGTTGCTCTTTCTAAGATTTAAGAAAAATCATTCTCTATAAAAATATAATTATCTAATCAGGTTAAAATCTAATTATTCTAGAGTCAAAAACACTTTTTTTTTTTTTATTTTAGTATCAAGAATACACATTATATATAAGTTTATAATCCTTGATATTGGGACGAACAAAATATATTTTTTAGCACCTTTGAAATGTAAATCAAGTTCTCATGGATTTCACAAATAGGTTATTGAATAAAAAAATATACATGTAAAGATATCAACAAAATTATTTTTCTTGATTTTTTTTATTTAAAGATGCTAAATCATGCCTTGTATATTTTTTATTTTTATTATTTATGAAATATAATTTTTTACTTTATTTTTGAGAGACTAGGCCATAAAAAATTCAAAATAAAATTGTATTTTTAATAGAGATTTTTATTTTTTTTGTACAGAGAAAACAATTTTTTAATAAAAATAAATTTTTTACCGGTTCTTGCTTGTTCCTGTTAGAGAATAATATAACTCATATTCTAGGACATCACTTAAAAGTTTAAACTCTTAGGTGAGTTGGTGGTACCAGACCCTTGTTGACCTAACGGTCACGAGCTCGAATCTCACCATCCTCATTAAATTGATAAAAATCAAACACAAGGTAGAGTAGGCCCGTGTGCAAGTTTCAAGCCTAAAGAATTTTCACTTGAGGAGGTTGTGTTAGAGAATAATATAAATTATATTCTGGAACCTCACCTAAGAGTTTAAGCTTGAGATGATTCCTTAACAGTTTCATGCAACAATTCGCATCCAATATTATTATTACCTATGCATTCTATCTTTGATTTTTCTTCACCAATGCTGGATTCCTGCATATTTCAGAACATACAAGATACAAACTTTGGCCAACTTCTTCTTACAATGAATAAAGTTATACATGTTCCTGTATGTGGATCGTTAGGGGCCAAGTTCATATTGAAATCTGAAGAGCATTTCCCACCCTACAAGTGAAACGGGTTATTGCTGTGAAATCCAAAGATCAAATTCCTTCTGAAAAGTGGGTGGTTAGAGCTTTGATTTGTATACATCAAACAACAAGAAGGGAAATTTTCTTGTCTAGCTCTCTTAATTAATCACTCAATCACTTGCAAGAAAGACATCTCATCAAACATTTGAAACCCTAATTTCACCAAACTTCGGTTAACTTTCCACTTTCCTATGTGTGTGCGTGTGTCTTACTTAACTAGACTTGTCTTGTCCTAGAAAAACTAAAAGCTACACTTCCTCCAGAAGGAAAAAAAAATCTTTTATGTTAGAATTCAAGTGTTTTTATGATTTGGTTGAGTGTGATAAGGTTTTTCTTTTTGAATTACAATCCATTTTAATGCACAAAACATCAAAAGCTAACCTTCCTAAGAAAAACATGTCTTTAATGTGAGAATTCAGGTGTGTTTAAGATTATGGTGGGGTTGGTTGTGATAATTTTCTTTTTTGATATATAATCCATTTAATGCACAAAATATCATCATTTTTTTTAGATGCGAGGAAACCTCACCTTCTAAAAAACACACTTTATATATTTGATGAGAAACTAGAACCCTTATTGTCTCAGACTCTTACAAAAAATACATGTCCTAACTCGAACTCGAGATCTGTTATACAGATCGCATTAACTAATAACAAAATATCACTATTGCAAACAAGTTTTATATGTTATTTTATATCATCATATTGAAACACACCGTGCTCCAAATCAACTTCATCAAATAACAATCACACCGTGCTCCAAATCAAACTTCATCAAATAACCATCACACCTTCAAAATTATAGGGAAAAAACAGAGATTTAGAGTTTAAATCATTGGATGATTGGGTTAATTCATGAGTCATTATTTAAATATGAATCTATAATTTTTTTTTATGTAAAGCAATGTTTTTTTTTTTTTATAATTTTTATAGTTTTAACTAGATGAATGGATGTAAGGGATAGTTTATATATGTGTGTGTGTGTGTGTGTGTGTTATAATCTCTAAAAAAAACACGGATGGACCTATCAAATTAAATAATTCAATAACTATAATTGTAAACACTATTCTTTTTTTCTATAATTATGGCTTGTCTTTTCAGGAAACTCATGTGTTGCCTCTTGAGCTCGTATCTCTTAAGCTCTTTATACATCGGACTTACGAAGAGCAAGTTCTGATTTTAGTGTTTTTTATTTGGTGAAATATACCGTTGACTTATTGCATACCCTCTCAAATTGCAATTATTTTAGCATTTCTCCCTAAAATTAATAACTATTACAACCCAAGTTTGTTTTGATCTCTATTCATAACGGTTTGAAAATATAGTGAAGAATGTTTTTTAATTGATTTTCGTTTAAAAATATATTAGAATATTTTTTTTAAAAGATATTTTTAATATTAGAACTTTAAAATGATTTAAAAATACTAAAAAAATTAATTTTAAATAAAAAATAAAAAATATTTTTTTCAAAAACACGTGTAAAAGTAACTGACAAACACCTTTTTAATTGAGACCAAAATTAAAATAATAAAAACTATTGTCTTTAAACCGATTCAAAAGGTCCATCCAAATTTTTTTTTTTTAAAAAAAAAAAAACTCGATTTGGTCGGGTTTCACTCAAGGCTTGTTCAAAGACCTGCGTGAAAAAGGCGCCAGCTCCTTCTCCTTCCCTCCTGTTTCAATGCTATCTCTGTGGGCTAAAAAACGTTATATTCGCCGGCTTATTCTATTTCAATCTCGAACACACTGACCCGCCCGGTCCAAAACCCATCACTCTTTCATGCATCACGCACCACTCCTCTCCTTCCTTATTTTATTCCATCCAAACTCCGTCGACAAAATTTTCTCGTCTCTTGCTCTTCTTGTCATCGTCTACTCTCTCCCAAATCTTATTATATAATAAATAAAAAAAATCTCAGTTTTCTAGGTGCCCACATTTTCTTTACACCATGCCTTATCACAATTGTAAGAACGTAAGAAAAACTAATAATATTTTTTAATGAATGCGTAGAGTATAAATAGTTTGTCTTTAAATGGAAGCTAGGCTGGAGATATTTAAAGAAATCATGATTTCTTAGTCTATATTTCGAACCCTAATTCAATCCCTAAACTTATATAGCTGCTTTCAATTGAGTCCCAAAATAATAATAATAAAAATAAATTCTTGGCAACAAGCGCATCTCTCAATCGCTCATTCAACAATATCTATTAATATTTTTCCATACAAACCCTAATCTAGTAGCATCCAAGCAAAAACATCAATACTAGGAGTACATTATTTATTCAGTCACCCCTAAACCAAATCCATTACTACTCGCTATCAATGGAAAAATAAAAAAAATTGAGCTAAGACTCAATTGAGAGCTGAGTAAAAGTTTAGGGACTACTTTGAGGCTTCAAAAAAACACTATCACTACACACGTATATATACAGACATCCTTCCCATTCCTCAAATCACCTTTCCTCTCATGCACTCTTAATTCCTCTTCAGTGAAAGAATCAAGCCTTTATCTGTAGCTTCTTAAGATCAAATCAATCAACAATGGCTACTGATACAGCCAAAATCTCTCAGCTCAAATCAGCTGTTGCTAATCTCAATCAAATCAGGTGCTCTTCTTTTCTCCATTTCAATTGATAATCAAAGTAATCACATTTCTTTAATGGATTGATGAATTAAGAGATCTGTTTTTCGATTATTTAATCTGAATTGCGTGTTTTATTTCAGCGAGAGTGAGAAAACTGGATTCGTCAGCCTCGTTTCTCGCTCTCTCAGGTCATTCATTTTCCTTCCGTTATTTTTAAATTTGTTTCGTTGCTTGAAAATGAAAAAAATAAATATTTTTTAGTTCTTTTAGATAATTGTGATGTATTAGCGCTTTCAATGTGATAAATTTTATTTATTTATTTTGGGATTTGGATTAATTTTTTCTTTGTTTAACCATCTTCTTTTCTAATTTTTAATTTTCAAGGTTAGCTTTCTGCGATTCAACCATCTTCTTTTCTAATTTTTTCTTTGATATGAGATCTGGGATTTGAAATTTATTGAATTATTGTTATTAATTGTTGGTAATTTGTGTGGTAAAAGTGGGGAAGCGCAGCAAGTTGAGTGGAGTAAGATTCAGACACCTACTGATGAAGTAGTGGTTCCTTATGATACCTTGGCGCCAACTCCGGAGGGTAATCAATAATGATCCAAGTTTATTTTGGAATTTTTTTGAAGCTGAATTTGTGTGGTTATTGCTTAAAGTGGTTTCAATTTGTTGCAGATCCGGAGGAAACAAGGAAGCTTTTGGACAAGCTTGTTGTTTTGAAGCTTAATGGAGGTTTGGGGACTACAATGGGATGCACTGGTCCTAAGTATGTATAACACTTGCTTTGATTTGGACAATGCATTTTAATTTGTTAATCAAATCACTGTAAGGAAAAAAAGTGGCGAGTTTCAATTTAATGGGCCCCACTGTGGGCTTGTTGTTGTCTGTGTTGAATAGAACTGACCTTTTGTTTGCGGGGCAGAACGGATGTTTTGGAGAGGTAGATGATGATGAGCTGGATTAATGTTGTATTTTGCAGGTCTGTCATTGAAGTTCGTAATGGATTGACATTTCTTGACCTTATTGTCATCCAGATCGAGGTTAGTTTTTGTTATTTCTTGTGTTTTGAATTGATTTTGGTTACGTGAAACTAAATGTTAAGGTTGCTGCAGAATCTTAATAAGAAATATGGGTGCAGTGTTCCCTTGCTTCTAATGAACTCATTCAACACTCATGATGATACACAGAAGGTGCTTTATCCTTACCCTCCCTTTTATATATATTTTTTCCTTGTTAGACTTTACTTGTACACTAACCTACTCATTTGTCCAACTTAGATTATTGAGAAGTACTCGAACTCAAATATTGAGATTCACACTTTTAATCAGGTTTGTGATGCTACTGCTTGATCAGTTCTTTTAGATTCACTTTTCACGTTGCTGAAAGTGTGAAATCATAAATTTACACAGAGCCAATACCCTCGTATAGTTGTTGATGATTTTGTGCCATTGCCTTCCAAAGGACATACTGGCAAGGACGGATGGTATGGTTTCTAATTCCTGTATGATAGCATCTGAAGTGCAATGCTCTTTCAGTCACTCAATTGTACCATTTTCCAAGCGCCATCTTTATATTTTCCAACAGATGCACTGTGGATGTTATAGATAAACTGCCTGTTTGAGAACTGAAGTGATTTATTTATCTAGCTGTACACATACATTTGCCAATAAAAAGCACTGAAATGCCTTTTCCCCCATGTAATCGTAATATATTTAGCAACAGAGGCCTCTCTGCTGTAAAACTTGGTTAGAGCCTGATCCCTTTTGAATTCCATTTAAGAAAGTAATTGAAAACTCCTCCATTAACTTGTTTCTATGAATTTGTGAAGCTCCATTGGTCAATTTCACTCTTTACTTCTTGAGTTTTATATAAGCTTTTCTAGTGATACATGACAAGGTTTACCTATTATGCCATCATCTGTTTACTGGAAACTGAGTGATGAATGTAACCTAGCTTAGTGAGTGGAGTTTGTGGATCATCAGCCAGTGAATGAAAGTAGGTCTCACTTGGAAGATAATGTACAACATGATAAATGTTAGTATATCTATGATGTTAGCTGTTACTCTCAAAGATTTTGCTAGCAGATTTTACCTGATCAAGGTTGCTCACCACAAAAAAGAGAAAAAAAACTTCTTCAGTGTGGTACCCCATGAGCAAATTTTTAAAACTCAGATATGAATGCAAAATAAAATCTATACAATAGTTGGAATGGCATAATGCATGGAATTGGTAATCTTATTAAATATTAGTCTTCTTGCTTGTTCTAAAAAAAATGTATTTACTGGTGTTCTCTCATGTAAAGGTATCCTCCTGGACATGGTGATGTGTTCCCATCCCTAAAGAACAGTGGAAAACTTGATGCTTTATTGTCAAAGGTTGGAATTGTGACACAGCTTTTGCTTTATCCTTGTAATGCTGGTCTGTTAAATTCTTCTTATCCCTACATGTTATTTTTTCTCCTTGCAGGGTAAAGAGTATGTGTTTGTTGCCAACTCAGACAACCTCGGCGCTGTTGTTGATTTGAGTATCCTGATTTTGGTTTTCATTGTAACCTTCAACTTCAGGGATTTAGTTTTGTAACAATCTGTTCTAGTTTCATTGATGAAAATGCTTGGAATTGAAGTCTTTTAGCCAGCTATATCCTTGACTTAGTGTTACAGAAATCTTAAACCATCTGATCAGAAACAAGAATGAATACTGCATGGAGGTGCAGAAAGATGAATGCAGCTAGTTTTGATGAACTTATGGATTCAATTTTTTCTTCTTTTATTTGTGCTTCCGCAGGTGACACCCAAAACCCTGGCTGATGTGAAGGGTGGTACTCTCATCTCTTATGAAGGGAAGGTTCAGGTGCACACCTCTCACTGCAACTCATTTCTTTCCTGCCTTGAGTTCAGTAGTCCAACAAAAGTGGATAAAAATCCAAAAAGACCTTTGCATAAATTATGCTAAATTGCACTTGCTTAACTTGCAAATGATTTGATTATGTTGACCTTGGAAGTGCTTTCATTTTTTTATCCTATCTGACATTTTTGTCTTTTTTTTTCTTCTTCATCCTAAAGTTTCAGTTTTGAGGTTACATATTAATTTTGCTCATGCTATGTTTGGTTTTTTCTTTTTTCTTTGGGAATGCAATCATGATGAGCTTTCTTTTCATGTAAAAACAGAGCATTACATGTAATGCAGCCATTCACTTTATTCCCTCTAAAGCTCTAACAGCCATCAAGTCTCTCCTTTTGCCCCCTTAAATCAAACCCAACATTGAAAAAAGGAAGAAAAAAATGGCTTTTGGCACTGACTAATGTTTTTCTCCTTGATTATGTGGTGCAGCTCCTGGAAATTGCTCAGGTCCCTGATCAGCATGTAAGACATGCTCCGATTCTTCCATTCTTAGATAATTTGTTCCTTTTAATTTCCCTGTCCTATCTCTATAATGGATAGCTGGCAGTGCCTTTTATCCAGATATATATGTCGTTGATCAGTAGGCAAGGGATACTATTGAGGTGCTAGCATACAGTGTTGAGGCAAATGGCACCAGTGGCGAAAAGGGAGATTTGCCCACTTTGAGGCTGCAGCATTTCAAACTGATCTATCCATTTCCATAATCCATCTGCCATTTGTGAAGCAGTGTGCCTTGATGGAAATGGAATTAACACATCTTTAAATATTTTTGGAGAATATCTTCAATGAGTTCATGCCAACTTAATTTTGTTTGAAACAGGTTAATGAATTCAAATCAATCGAGAAGTTTAAAATTTTCAATACAAACAACTTGTAAGTCAACCTTGCCATCTATGCAGTAATGATACTTTGATAATCTACTAACAATATATGTGATTACAGGTGGGTGAACTTGAAGGCAATTAAAAGGCTTGTGGAAGCTGATGCACTTAAGATGGAAATCATTCCAAACCCAAAGGTATATTGTCATTTCTTTCCTTTCATCTATTGTTTCTTTGTCTGCAGAAATGATGAGTTTAGAATAGCTAATTATAATAATGTTGATCTCGCTTTCAGGAAGTGGATGGAGTCAAAGTACTTCAGCTAGAAACTGCAGCTGGAGCAGCAATTAGGGTACTTGTTACTCAAAATGATTTTCCATGAAGCATTAATGTTGAAATCGGAATTTTGATATTATTTTTCTTCTCATGTCTACCAGTTTTTCGATCATGCAATTGGTATAAATGTACCTCGATCTCGTTTCCTTCCAGTGAAGGCAACTTCAGATCTGCTTCTTGTTCAGGTTGCTTCTTTTCTGTCGCTGTCATTGGGTCTTGATGAAGTGCTGAGACTTGTTTAACTCATTTAGTTGCCTCTTCTGCAGTCTGATCTGTACACTTTAGTTGATGGTTTTGTCATTCGAAATCCAGCTCGAACAATTCCAGCAAATCCTTCTATCGAACTGGGACCAGAATTTAAGAAGGTACAACATTATTTAATAATTATTCCTAGGAATTATATTTTTGTTTTTTGTTATATCAATTTTTTACCCATGCTGGCAGGTTGCCAGCTTCTTGAGCCGATTTAAATCAATCCCTAGCATCACTGAACTTGATAGTCTAAAGGTGGCCGGTGATGTATGGTTTGGTGTTGGTATTACTCTCAAGGTATTACATGTTCTTTTTTCTTTTTGCTTTTCTGATGTTCGTTCTATAATCATGTCCCATTCTAGTATAATGCTGTTGGCGAAAATGATATAATTTGTAAGGCGGTCATATCCTGTTGTACTTGTGTCAACCAATAGGTGCTTAAAAAAAGGTCATTCAACTATTGTAGTCCCATGAAAATAGTTTCATGCGAGGGAAAACTTGGAGATTAACTTTCCCATTGAAATTTCCTGAGGTTGCTGCTTTCAAGAGATGTCAGCAATTACTTTCAAAAGTTCTGTCTCTGGAGTCTGATCCCAATTCTGTTTAGTCGCTACACTTCCAGCCTCTTGCTAAAGACCTCTTTACCCTGTGCTGATCATGCTACGATAACTATGAACAGACTCCACTTGACATCTTTTTTGAAGTGTTTTGCCATAGTTGGGTTTTGATGCTTGTTTCTGTATAACCATGGGGACAGATGGCAGTCTTTGACCGTGCACAGGCCTGTTAGTTACCACTGAGCTCTAAATCTACCTTTGCGTTGACTTTCAACAACTTGCTGACTTCTTTACTTTCTTTATCTGTAACATGTGGCATGTAACTAGTGCCTTGCTCTGTCTTTCTTTGGTGAAAGACCGTCTTAACTTATTGCAACTAAATCTTTCTTTACATCTATGTAGGGAAAAGTGAGTATCGCGGCGAAATCTGGTGTAAAATTGAAAATACCAGATGGTGCTGTTCTTCAAAACAAGGTAAGTTACCAAACTCACTTAACTTATTGCAACTAAATCTTTCTTTACATTGATTCACTATGGAGTTATCTTTTTTTTTCTCTCCCCAGGAAATCAATGGCCCGGAGGACATCTAAGTTGCTTGGCGCAGCTATGTGTCGAGAAAAAATCTGAGCAGTCTTGTGTCCATGTTGCAATTATCTTTTATTTTGGTAGAACAATAAGAGATGAGTTCAGTTTGCAGTGTCTGAATTCTGAAACTCTCTAGCACCATATTAAACCTAACTTGTAAATATATATGTGGGTGTAAAACTGCTACATATGAATATGTGGAACCGCATGGTCCAATTTTTGGTTCAATTATCCATCACTTTTTCGGATATTAAAAGTATCTGCATATTTATTAACTCATGGAAACTTTGGTCAGCGTCAAGACCTGGTATTTCCATTACTAAGAGGTCCGAGGAAGGGGTGGAGTGGGGATCTTCAGATGGAGTCCATGGCGGAATCCAATGTCTGTTGAGTTTCTTCATGGGATTTTGAAAATGACTTCTTGTAGCCTCTAGATATTATAGAAATAGAAATAGAAATAGATAGAGGATATTAATTTAAATTTAGATTAAAGAATTAATGCAAAGTAGTAAATGCATTAAAAAAAGCTATTAATTAATTAATCTTTTGTTTAATAAAAAAAAAAGAGGCTATGCGTTTTTTTATCTGATGCAAAGTAAAAATAAAGATTACGTAAAAAGAAAGTATTAGTTAAAAAAATTAAAATATAATAAAAAACAAAAAAAGATTGTGTTTAAAGCTAGCTAGCTCGCCGAAAGCCTAGGTGCGCTTGAGCTAGGAAATGTAGGCTTTTTAATTTTATTTTTATAAAGTGAATAACATGTTGTCTTGTAATATATTATAGAAGATAAAATATATTTTTCCTTTATTCACTCTCCATTATTTATTTTATTATATTTTTCCCATGCTTTCCGTCGGTGAACAACGAAGCGGTGATTTCCTCTTTCTTCAGCAAGTTTAGCTGAGCTTCGTTGACGACCACGCCTGTATTGTTTTTAATTTTTTTTTAAAAATATATTAAAATAATTTTTTTATTTTTTAAAAATTATTTTTGATATCAAAATAATATAAAAACATAAAAAAAAAATTAATTTAAAATTTTAATTTTTTTTCAAATTTGTTTTTAAAAAACAGTGCCAAACACCTTTAAAACAAGAAAGAAAGAAAGCAATGGAAAATTCGTAAATCCTTAGTTCTCATCAGCTGTGTGAACAAACAAACAAACAAACAAAATAAAATATCCCCATTATCCATCAAAGAAAAAAAAAAGGATTACTGTATTTAACTTGAATGCAAGACCACCATCCTACAGATAAAATGTTTCAAAACACTTGAACTGACAGCCAAAAGTTAACAGAAACGTCGAAGCTGATTTTTTTTTCTGTTCCAGTTCCCTGGCAGAATCATATGATAGATAGCTAAAGTACTATCCACAGCATTGTCAAAGCTCAATCAAAATTTGAGCAATTCAAAGCCGATTTAATTTTCATAACAGTGGTGCTGATGAGGGTATTCACTGTTGCCACAGATTTCATGTTGAACTCTGTGGAGGGTGAGGAATTGGGGCAAGAGACCAGAATCTGGAAGGATATTGTAAGAAGTGAACCTCCCGAGTTTGACCCGGTAGAACTGGTGGAGCTATAACTGTTCCCTCTTATGTCCACACGGCCGTCGCCGGATATTACAAAACCTGAAGGAAGTATGGGAATGATTGATGAGCCTTCACCACTTATCGCCACGTCCATGGCTGGAACGCCTACTGGAGCGTATACCATCATTGATACTGAAGAGTCTGTGCAGCTCTCTTGCAGTATCAGCATGTTGTTCTCAGAAGGAATGAAAGGCTGTTTAAATTTGATAGACAAAAAGTTCAGTAAACTTGCACTGATCATAAACTTTCACAGAATGAATCCAGAATTGTTATATTACGGATTTCAGCAATTTTTTACACACCAGAATAGGAGAGAAAGGACGAGAAATTACCTGGATAATGGATATGCAGTTCCCTGGATCAGCCCCATTGGAAATGCGTGAAATCTCATGCACAGGATTGCCATTTGACAGAATATCCCACTGTTGAAGACAATGAAAGGAAATGCTAGTTAATTATTCCATTTCTGTAAACATCTGAATGTGCAAAGCATGTATGCATGTATATACTGTCACAGAATGAATCATTCGTAAACCTGAGCTCGTGATTTCTCATCTTTGAAGAAGTCAAACACGTTCTGAGGTGAGAGTGGAAGCCAAAAAGAAGTAGCAGCACTAACAACCGTGCCAATCGGCTGGCCTTGTTCTTCATTCTTACGAATAGCCACTCGAACCCCACTATTGTTCCCTTCAGACAATTGACGGAAATCCAGTTTTCCTGACATAGCCAAGCTTGCACAGAAAATCTTCATCATCCTTTGGGCTAGGTTCGCAATGCTCTTTCTACCCTCAGGTGAAGTGACCACTGAGAAAATGGAAGATTTTAAAGCAGCAATATTGCACAGATTGGGAGTCAGAGAGAAAAGAAAGGCAAAAAACTGATTATCGTTACCTCCTCCGAGTTCTGGTGGAGGCACGGTGGTGGAGAAAGCGAGCCTCTCACAAATCCTATGGAGACTAGCGATCCATCTTTCTGCCCCATAAGCAGAACCACCACAAATGAGATCTCGGTACAGGCGGTGAGTTTGAATCCTATCATCCACCTCCACATGTTCTACCCATATTACCTATCAGAGTTTGCGCGATAAGAAATTATTGTCAGGCAAGTTAAGATATAATGTTACGATAATGATTCCATGCTAAATTAGGAATACAATTTTTAAGTCATCATTGTCGCTCATGGAGACGTCTACAAATGACAAAATTGTATTGAATAGGTATTGAATGCCTTTCTTCTTGAGTGTCTTGTCTCTTAAATAGACAATAAACCTAGCTACAAATTAGGGCTAAGTATGAAAGCATAAGTGTTCTACTAAAACACTACTATCTATAACTCATAATTACTTTCCTAATTAATACATAATTGATTCCCTTGACATCCCCCCTCAAATTGATGCTAGTCGATCAAGAAGCATCAATTTATCAACTAAATAGTAATATCAGTCTGGCTAAGATAGCCTAGAGGAAGCAAGCCCAAAAAACAAAGGAGAAAGCCGAAGGTGTCACTGCAAACCAGAAACAGAGTAGTAAACCCCACTCATCCACCACGACAACCACCGAAACAGAAAACCCACGAAGTCGATGACCACCGACAGTGCCAACATACCAAAAAAAATTGTCCTGCCACACAAGGATTTAAAAAAAAATCTTCGTGTGTCAACAGACCCAGCCACAACCAAGAATCACGCCAGAACAGAAGAGAACCGACGCTACAACCACGCGAGAGCCTTGTTTCTAAAAAATACAGCCCAGAAACCAAGACGATGCCGAGGGGCTGTTCTCCGACCCAGCCACAACCAAAGAATACACCATAAGCGTTGAAACAGATGTATTTAGGAAAAATACAGTCAGATACAGAGAGCCATGGACAGCACGGGGAGGGGGCTGCAGCTGCCAAGGGGGCTGGCTGCTGCAGCCCCTTAAACAAAAAAAAAATTAGGGTTTTCTTTGTGTTTAGGATTTTGGCTCTGATACCATGACAAAATTGTATTGAATAGGTATTGAATGCCTTTCTTCTTGAGTGTCTTGTCTCTTAAATAGACAATAAACCTAGCTACAAATTAGGGCTAAGTATGAAAGTATAAGTGTTCTACTAAAACACTACTATCTATAACTCATAATTACTTTCCTAATTAATATATAATTGATTCCCTTGACAACAAATACTTGCTTATGACAGAAAAAAGATCATAAATGATATTTAGCATCTAGTGATGAAAAAATTGTTATCATGTAGATGAGGTCCTGCAGATGTGCTTGTTTCAGATATAGCATCCACGAAAAAATAGAATGGTGATCATGCTCAATAATTGATATGATCATTACACTAAATGCAGCCGCTAATCAAATCCTATCGTTTTGCGTTTCATAAATACTTTTAAAAAACTTGAACTTTTATATTTAAATGTGCTTTAAATTTCCTTTTTGGGGTGTAATGATCATGCTCAATAATTGATATGATCATTACACTAAATGCAGCCGCTAATCAAATCTTGTCGTTTTGCGTTTCAGAAACGCTTTTAAAAAACTTGAACTTTTATATTTAATTCTGCTTTAAATTACTTTTATGGGGGTGTAATGATCATGCTCAATTATTGATATGATCATTACACTAAATGCAGCCGCTAATCAAATCTTGTCGTTTTGCGTTTCATATACGCTTTTAAAAGACTTGAACTTTTATATTTAATTTTGCTTTAAATTACCTTTTTGGGGTGTAATGATCATGCTCAATGATTGATATGATCATTACACTAAATGCAACTGCTAATCAAATCCTGTCGTTTTGCATTTAATACGCTTTTAAAAACTTGAACTTTTATATTTAATATTGCTTTAAATTACCTTTTTGGGGTGTTTTTAGATTGATATGCTTATGTCAAAAATAATTTTTAAAATATAAAAATATATTATTTAAAAACAAATGAAAAACACTTTAAAACGATGTTACTATACTCTTATACACCCTTTAAAGCTCACCAGGAATCAGCCCTAATCTAACAAGAACGGCATGATTGATCTAGGATAAACAGCTCTCACAAGTGCTGCTTGCTCATTCATATGAAAATTTCTGATATAGAGATGCAGTAACTAATAATCACCTTGGAAAATCCATCAGCCATGTCTTGGATCAAGCATCCAGAAGGAAGCCGCCAAGCGCAAGAAGGGGAGCCACTTTCTTTCAAGTAGTCATAAGATACATCTGCTATCACCCACTGCCCAGGTTCGAGTTGCTGGCAAAGCCGAAGGAAGTAGAATTCCCTGGTCGGAACCATGGGTGATAGTATGTGCATCTGTTCATACATCTGCATTTTACCTCTTCAAATGATCAATACACACAACTCATGTTTTAACAAAAAATAAGGATTTCTGGAAACAATTAGCAGCTTAACATACCATCTGCAACGAACCATGTCGGTTCCCTTCAGTTCCAGCTTGAAGTACTTGGATTGTTCTTGCTTCGGTAACAATTGTCGGAAAAAGATCCACCCATTTGTTCTGTGAATTCAAAGTATATAGCTAAACTTGTTTCCTCTTTAGCAGAATATTATCTGATTTTACAGTATGGAAACTAAGTAACAGCCAGCATGGAGCACTAACCGGATCCAAAAACATGTCAACCAGGTCCATTCCAGGCATGGTAACTGTTGCCGAATCCTTGGATGATTCGACACGAGCATTGCAACTTGTGAAGTGAGCGGCCCTGGGGTAAATTTTATCATAGGTGGTTTGATCAAGGATGAATCTTCCATCAGATGGAGACTTGATCCAAAAGGGCTCATTTCCTCCCAGAAGTGTGATCAACTCCTCCATCGCGCCGGCAGCAGTCTCAGCCATGAGTACCTTCTCCATATCTGGATTCCGTTCCAGATCACTCCTAGGGTTTCCCATCCTTTGATTCTGGACAAATGCTGGCAATGCACTTTGTGAAGATCCAGCGCCAGACGACAGCAAAGCAATCTGTGACTTTGGTTTTCCGATGTACCTGGCAAGAAGGCTGGATACGTTTTCATGCTGCACAACAATCATATATATGCAGTCATCACCAAGAACCTTTATGCATCATTGATAAGAAAAAGGGTATGAGGTGATGTTTAGAAAGGAAATTTAGTTAAGAAGATTCAAACTAGCCTCTTCTCTCAGTCTAGCATTTTCCTGCCTCAGTTTCTGCAAATGAAGCTGGCGTTCTTCTTCTCCGAAAGGAGGGCCTCCACAAGATGGGCAAATCACGTTTTTCATTGCCTCTCGGATTGCAAGATTTTCACAATGAATCCTCTCATTTTCTGCCCGAAGAACTGAGTTACCTGATCGCTCAATTTGCGCCTTCGAAATGAATCGGAAGGTGTAAGAACATCAGATCGAGATTTAAGAGATACAGTTTATTCAAACACATGCAAGCTCAGACTAAGAGATCATGAGTACCTTCGTCTGCGTCCTTCTGTTCTGAAACCAGAACTTGTCTGTCTGGCCTCAAGGCCCAGCTCCTTACTCAACTGAAGCCGCTGTTTTTCATCCGGATGTGGACATTCCTTGAAAAAGCTTCATCAGAGCAACAAGAACACATTATTTTCAACACACAGAAGATGAAGGTGGGGGAAGGAAGGACTTTCTGAAGAAACATAAAATATTCTTACAAGATGCGTATAAGAACTCTGACATTTAGCAATTAACTAAGCCAAACAACACAATCAGGGGCAAACAAACACATAGGAAAACTGACTTAATCAAGACAGAAATGAATGCATTAACAAAAGGGTCTCCATTAAAAACACCATCACCTGTCTGAAATGGGGAAATGATGGAAAATTCCTCTTCCATTCACTGATAAATAAAATAGATTCATTATGTCCAGTGAAATGACTTAGTCCAAAAGCCACTCAACTGTGCCTTTACAAAACCATATATCTATACCATCTAAGATTCAAAGGCAAATTAATTAACCCTAATCGATCGAGCCCTTACCAACAAAGAGTAAACCAGGAGAGAAACACAAGAAAAAAAGAATATGAAAAAGATATATATGGATTTCCTCATGAACGTCAACGAAACTGTTGGAAGATAAGTTGCTGAGCTAGAACTGCACAAGGATGAAGATGCTTGCTGCTTAAGTAGTTGATGATGTAATAGTTAGTTAGTATTCTGTTATGATGTAACTAACTAACAAGTAAGCATGCATAAGGTGTGTGTGTGTTCTCATAGTTGTAAAGCATGCATAATGTGTGTGCTGTGTGTGCTCTGTCTCAATCATATATAAGAGGCAAGAAGTCAAACACTTTGAATGCAATTCACTTCAATACAATAAGAAGACTACGAAGTTAGTGAAAACAGACTTACCTTCTTTTCTCTCTGCCAAAATTTCTTCTTCTTCTCATCTGTCACAAATTACCCAACAATCAATTCAACAAAATCAACATGGTATCAGAGCTGGCTTGATCAACAAGAAAGGGAGTAAAACAATCTGTGATCAATCAAAACAGAATTCAACAGCAAGAACAATGACTGGATCATCAGACCTGCGAACACCACAATTTAATGGTGAGAACTATGATTTTTGGTCAGTTAAAATGAGAACAATCTTCAGAGCTTATGATCTCTGAGATGTGGTTGTATGTGGTGATACATCACCACAAGAATCCAGTGAAAGTAGCAGTGGAGAAACTTCTGGTTCGAAAGACAAGAAAGCAGAGTCAGGAGAGACTGCTGCTGAGATTAAGGAGAAAAGGATCAAGGATGCCAAGGCTCTAAGCATTATCCAAGGAGCCTTGACTGATGATATTTTTCCAAGAATAAGAAATGAAGAGACAGCTAGAGGAGCATGGGAGCTGTTGAGAAGAGAATTCAGAGGAGATGATAAAGTTAGAGAGGTGAAATTGCAGGCTGTAAGAGCTGAATTCGAGTACATGAGAATGGCTGAAGGAGAAAGCGTAGATCACTACTTGACTAAGTTCTTTGGAGTGATAAATGACATGAAGTCTCTAGGAGAAGAGATAATTGAAGCAAGGATAGTGCAAAAGACTTTGATGAGTCTTAGCAGAAAATATAAATCCATAGTTTCAATTATTGAAGAAACAAAAGATTTGAAAACACTTAGAAGTGAAGAAGTTATTGCTTCACTTAAAGTGTATGATAGAAGGGAAGATATGCATGATGAGAGGGAAAGAGTAATGAATACTGAAAGAGCATTCAGTTCCCTAAGAATCAAAGGCAGCAGTCATTCACATAACAAAAGCACACAGATGAGACCATGGCCAAAATGGCAGAATCAGCACAGAAAGTTTGGAAACTGGAATCAAGGAGGAAATTTGAGTAATGTGCAGAACTCAAATTGGAATCAGAAGGCTGGTATGAATTACAATAACTACAACAAGAGTGAAGGTAGTAGTCAGCCAAGCATAAAGCCACAATGCAGCACATGTCAGAAATTCCATTATGGAATATGCAGATTTAAAGGAAAACCAAAGTGTGCAAAGTGCAGTCGTTTTGGACATAATCAAAAGGACTGTGATCTCAACAGACAACTTGCTAATTGTGCAAAGGAAGAAGATGCATGTACAGGCACCATGTTTTATGCTTGTCATGCTGCCACTGTGAAGGATGAAAACGTGTGGTTTGTTGACAGTGCATGCAGCAACCACATGACCTCACAAGAGTCAATTTTGATCAACATTGACAGGACCATTACTTGCTAAGTGAAGATGGGGTCAGGGGATCTTGTACAGGCTACTGGAAAGGGCACATTGGTGGTGGAAACAAAGCATGGAATCAGATATATTGAGGAAATGCTACTGGTGCCAGGCCTAGATGAGAACTTGCTAAGTGTTGGTCAAATGATTGAGCATGGGTACTACATACTGTTTGGAGGTAATAAGGCTATAATATTTGATGATCAGTCACTTACAAATGTTATAGCAAGAGTTATTATGAGAGGAAATAGATGTTTTCCCCTATCCTTGGAAAACATAGCACCTGCAGCTTTGAAAGCATCTGTGATGGAGGATTTCTGGACATGGCACAAGAGGCTGGGGCACTTGAATCCTGTCAGTATGAAGAAGATGCAGAAATCAGAAATGGTCACGGGAATGCCTAGACTAACAGAAGTGAAGGAAATCTGTGAGGGCTGTGTCAAAGGCAAGCTACATAGAGAACCTTTTGACAAAGAAGGAGCATGGAGAGCCAAGCATCCACTAGAGCTGGTGCATACAGACCTATGTGGACCTATGCAAACAGAATCAGTTGGAGGAAATAGGTATTTCATCACTTTTATAGATGATTTCTCTAGGATGTGTTGGATATATCTACTTCGAAATAAATCTGATGCATTATATGTGTTCAAGAAGTTTAAATTGCTTGTTGAAACACAAAGTGGACATAAACTGAAAATCTTAAGAAGTGACAGAGGTGGAGAGTTTACCTCTCAAGAATTTCAGTTGTTTTGTGCTAGTCAAGGCATGGAGAGGCAGCTCACAGTTAGTTATTCTCCTCAGCAGAATGGGGTTGCTGAGAGGAGAAATAGAACTATGGGTGAGATGGCAAGATCTATGATGTTTGAAAAGGAAATACCTCTCAAATTCTGGGGAGAGGCAGTGAATACTGCTGTATACCTCCAGAATAGGTGTCCTACCTCAGCTGTGGAAGAAAAAACACCTTTTGAAGTCTTCACAGGGAGGAAACCTGGCATAAAACATTTGAGAATATTCGGGTGTATATGTTATTCTCATGTTCCAACAGCCTTGAGGCAAAAGTTTGACAGTAAGGCTGAAAAAGGGGTGTTTATGGGGTATGGAAGTTGTGAAAAAGGGTATAGGGTGTATATCCTAGAATCCAAGAAGGTTGTGCTGTCAAGGAGTGTGGTTTTTGCTGAGAATCAAGTCTGGAATTGGAAGGAAAATAAATTGGGTTCAGTATTACCATCACAGGTGTTTGAAGACAGTGAGGAAAGCAGTATGGAGATGCTGCAACAGACTGAAGAAGAAGCTCAGCATACACACTTAAACTCTGAAACTAACTCAGAATCTGAACATGCAGATAGTGACAGCAGTAATACCTCTACACCAAGTTCAACACCAGTAAAGATGAGAAGCCTAGAAGACATTTATAATAGATGTCACATGAGTATAATTGATCCAGAAAATTACTCAGAGGCAGCAAAGAGTAAAGACTGGCAGAATGCAATGAAGACTGAATTGGAGATGATAGAGAAGAACCATACCTGGGAGCTGATTGAAAGACCTGCTGATAAACCTGTGATAGGTGTGAAGTGGGTTTTCAAGACAAAGCTGAATATTGATGGTCCATACACAAGCATAAGGCTAGACTTGTAGCCAAGGGTTATGCTCAAAAACCAGGGGTGGACTACAATGAAACCTTTGCTCCAGTAGCAAGGTTAGACACCATTAGAACACTCATTGCTTTGGCAGCTCAAAAGGGTTGGAAATTATTCCAACTTGATGTTAAATCAGCATTCTTAAATGGAATGCTTGATGAGGAGGTATATGTGGAGCAACCCGAGGGGTTTGAAGTGAAGGGGTCTAGTCATAAGGTGTATAAGCTATACAAGGCTCTATATGGACTTAAACAAGCCCCTAGAGCCTGGTATAGTGAAATTGATGCCTATCTTACAAGTTGCAAGTTTAAAAGGAGTGCAAGTGAAGCAACTTTGTACACTAGAAGTGACAATGAAGGAGGTCAGATCATTATATCGATATATGTTGATGATATAGTGTATACTGGCAGCAGTGAAAGATTGATGACTGAGTTTAAAAGGGAGATGATGCAAAGGTATGAAATGTCAGACCTAGGGCTGCTACATCATTTTCTAGGGATTGGTGTGTTGCAGACCAATCAAGGAGTGTTTATACATCAAAGTAAGTATGCTAAATCCTTACTTACAAAGTTTGGGCTTGAGGATTGCAATCCAGTTGCAATTCCTCTTACTGTGGGTGAAAAGCTGAAGAAGGTGGATGGCAGTGAACCGGCAGATGAAGGGCTGTATAGAAGGATAGTGGGAAGCTTGTTGTACTTGACGGCAACAAGGCCAGATTTGATGTATTCAGCAAGCTTGCTGTCAAGGTTCATGACAGGTCCTACGAAGAAGCATATGGGAATTGCTAGAAGGGTATTGAGATATGTTCAAGGTACCCTAGACTATGGGATTGAGTATGTGAGGGACAAGTCGGCTACTCTAATTGGTTATTGTGATGCTGATTGGGGGGGCAGTGAGGATGATAGCAGGAGCACCTCAGGTTATGCTTTTAGCTTTGGAGGTGGTGTTTTCTCTTGGGCTTCTGTAAAACAAAGCACGGTGGCTTTGTCAACAGCAGAAGCTGAGTATGTCTCAGCTTCTGAAGCCACAGCACAAGCCATTTGGCTGAGATTTGTGCTTGAGGATTTTGGGGAGATGCAGGCTGAGGCAACACCATTGTATTGTGACAATATGTCAGCAATATCAATGGCTAAGAATCCTGTTTTCCACCAGAAAACAAGACACATAAACAGGAGGTATCATTTCATTAGAGAATCCTTGAAAGAAGGATTGATTAACATGCAGTTTTGCAGAGGAGAAGATCAACTCGCAGACATATTCACTAAAGCCTTGCCTAAAGATAGATTCAATCAATTAAGAATGGATCTTGGGGTTAAACCAGTCAGCAACTTAGGAGAGGCTGTTGGAAGATAAGTTGCTGAGCTGGAATTGCACAAGGATGAAGATGCTTGCTGCTTAAGTAGTTGATGATGTAATAGTTAGTTAGTATTCTGTTATGATGTAACTAACTAACAAGTAAGCATGCATAAGGTGTGTGTGTTCTCATAGTTGTAAAGCATGCATAATGTGTGTGCTGTGTGTGCTCTGTCTCAATCATATATAAGAGGCAAGAAGTCAAACACTTTGAATGCAATTCACTTCAATACAATAAAAAGACTACGAAGTTAGTGAAAACAGACTTACCTTCTTTTCTCTCTGCCAAAATTTCTTCTTCTTCTCATCTGTCACAAATTACCCAACAATCAATTCAACAAAATCAACACTCCACAGTCATAATAAATGGATGGAAAAATGAGAAATCAAACCTATCATATCTGAAGAACATAAATTATAGTTCGTGTTAAGATAAATTCAATGACAATTTTATAATACTTTTCAAGCTGCTGAATCTGTTGACTACTATGGCGATGGTAAGCCTTCTTTCCCTTATTTCCAGAGTTAGAAGCTCCATGTTCATCACCAGAATCACCTCCATTGTTTCCCATTTGAAGCTCCATTTTTTCTCCCACTCTCAAAAAATTAACTCAGGCTAGTGATGTAATGGACACTACTCTGTGATTGTATATCAGATACTTCGCATATATAGCTCAAAAACACGTACGATTCCAAACAAGGACAGAAAATGAACACCAAACCATCCCTATAAAGAGATATCTGATTCTTGGATTTCTACTGTTTTAGGTATATTATTTCTGTCAAAAACGAGAAAAATCTTCTGGCCATGAACTACATTACACGTTACAGGAAAAAGCAACGCGCAGGTCAGCAAAACTCGTCGTTTTCTAGATATGCTTTGCATGAAAAGCTACCATATATGGGATTGATACAAATGGTTTGTATCCATAACCCAAATCCCCTCCTTAACATTTTACAACCTTCTATTTTAGTTGACCTAAGAACTAGAATGGTTTTACTAGTTAATTGTGTCTTAATGCAGTGTATAGTTATTTTTATTTTAGATTTTTATTTTTATTTTTAACATTAATATATACAAAATTTAATATTTTTCAAGAGAAAAACACTTTAAAAAGCATTTAACCACAAAGCTAACTCTTTCTTAGAACATGTTTAAGAATGTGGTGTTTTTTTATTTAAATATTTTTTATTTTATTTTCAACATCAATATATCAAAACAATTAAAAAATATTAAATTTAAAACACGCCATTGTAGCCTTAATATCAAACGGTGAAGGATTAGTTATATATGGACTTGCAAAGGCTCTAGGAACCCTCCACTGCTTGAAAATATATGAAAAAAAGCTCCATAAAAACGTTTTCCCTCTCTTTATTTTTATTTTTTAATTATGAGTGGATATACATTTATGAGCTTTTAAATTAAGAAATTGACGACAATCTTTTTTGTTTAATAAGATACCGAAATAGGTCATTGACTCCTTTTATATTATAAATAATCGTAGAAAATGTTTTTGATAAATACCAATCCTTCAATCGTTTTGTCATGTCTCTCTCTTCTCAAGTTCATATTATAATTTTCAAAATACTTAAAATTAATATTTACTATAATAATGACTATAGATTTATTTTAAAAGATATAATTTTATTAGATAAATATTTGTGGGTTCTATTTCACCTTTACATCTTTTTTCTTCTTGTTTTTTTTTTTAATAATGGACTGAAGATTTTAACGTATTCATGTAATAATTCGATAAATATATTTAAAATAAAAAAATGGTGCTATGGTCTACGACTTATGATTATTGACTATAATAGAGAAGAGGATTCTCATGAGCATTCTATTGACAACGTTAAAAAAGAAAACGAATATGAAGGGTGTTTTTCTTTTCTAACGAAATTTGGAGTTTTTTTTAGCAAATCAGCATAATTAAAAAAATAATTTTGAAAAATAACACCACTCTAACTGCAACTTTTTAAAAATCAAAGGCTTTTATATAACAATAGAAATTAGAATTGGAAAATAGCTCACTTAATTTTGAACGTACGGACTCACTCTAACTATCATTAATGATTTTATTTTGTGTTATTTGATTAAATTCATCAAGATTTTTATATAGTACCAAGAGTGTTTTCATCAAAACTTTATATGCCTCCCATATCTAATTCTTTTTTTTTTCATTTTCTTTTCTCTTTCTTGAAATCTATATTAGCTTATTTTAATTATATCTTTAAAATGCTTCAATTTTCAACTATGACTTCGTAAGAAGTCATGGTTTTCACGTGCGATCGACTTTTCCAAAATTTGTTATTTTTTATTATCATAGTTTGACAAAATTCTTTCTAAATGTGGTATTTTTTAAATTAAGAGGACATGTGTATAGTTTGAGGTGATATTCTATTAGAGATCTCATGTTCAAACTTTAAAAGCAATGGTGTAGAGATTTAGGGCATGTTTGTTTGAGTAGTCAGATTGCACTTTTGATTATTTTTTCTAGTTTTATTTACTTTAAATTAATATTTTTTAGTGTTTTTTATGTGTTGATGTAAAAAAAAAAAAAATTATTATTTTGATGCATTTCTAAACAGAAACACTTTGAAAAATAACATTTATCATATTTTTAAATATGCTTTTAACGGCCAAAGAAAGACAGCTATAGATGGAAGAAAGAGTATTTGTATTGTATAATACAAAACTTCTTCAATATTTAAGACTAACTAAGAAAATATGACATATTTAACCACTTAACTAATAAAAACATATCAACATATTAGTCTAGGATTTTAACCAAAGCTTTAAATGTTAGCAGAAACACAACACAACTATTAAGTGGCCTCACTCTTTATTTATGGTGCCTTAGACCATATAGAGATGGGTGGAACCAACACAAAAACCTTAGGTAATTTTTTTTATTGGATTCAAGTTTTAAAATAAATTCAAGAAAAAATATTAAATTCCTTTAAATGTAATAGGTTGGTATGAGGAATATATCCTTAAAAATCTTTTTAATAATAACTAGTATGAATATTGGATCAAATCTTCTTTAAAGAGAAACTATTTTAGTCCGTTTTATGATCCTCTTTCGTAGAGATTAATCTCTAGCTTGACATTATGAATATATTACTTATAAAAACTTTTCTCCGCCAATAAAGTATGCTACAAGTGAATGATATAAGTTGTCCTTTTTTTAATAAGGAAATTAAGACTACAAACCATATTTTACTTTATTTTGAGATAATATGACAATTATGATCTCAAGTGGTGGCATGGTTAAGTTAACAATGGATCTTACTAAAATTTGTAAATGGTTTTTAATTATAGCGATAAGGAATGATCTTGGGATCTACGTGAAAAAAGTTTGGTCTTTGTTTGGTTCATTTTTGGAATGCTCGTTAATCCGGGATACACGACAGAAGGAATGTTTATTTTAGAAATTTCACCTTTAATAAATGAGGAGTTTTTTTTTTTCAAATCTTCTATCCCGACTAATGTGTCTTTATCCTAAAACTTGACGCGGCAAATAAAAGAAATCTAATCACACAATCTCTGTAATAAATAAATGCTTTTTTTTTCTCCTGAAGTTGTCAGAATTATTCGTAATAAGATATTGACTACAATTGTAAAGGTCTTATCAATCAAATTTCCAATTATCTGGGATCTAGGCATAGGTAGCAATTATATGGAAAACCAATTAGGATGATAAATATTACTCATTTTTCAATAAATTCACAACTTGAGCAAAATGTTATGACGAGTTTCTACTATAGCAGGATAGACTTACTATGATCACCAATAATATTGCTACGTGGTCAAAAATACATAGTAAATCATCATAGACTCTCCCTCTTTAAGGTATACTTAAGTGGAATGTAGAATCATCTGCAAATGAAAAATCTGAACCCTCAAGGATGAGGGGTGTTTTAAGAGACCATGAAAGAAAATAATATTGGTATCTTTTCTTATTGCACATGTAATGGAGAATACAATGAAGCTAAGGTTTTGACAATTTAGAAGAGACTTTAGTTTCGAGTAATGATTATTGTTATGCTTTCTCTAAGGTTTAGATTGTCAAGTTTGATTCATTTGATGCAATTATTTGGAAAAGATAAAGCAATGTTGTGTGGCCATAATAATTACAATGTGTTTTAAATGACATCTCTAATGCTTATCTCAATATTTCTCTAGTAAATTTCACTCATATTTATAGAAAAATTAACCATGTAGCGGATTATTTGGCGAAATAAAAAGTTCATAAAGAAACTAGTTTTATTGCATGGATATAGTTCTCTTTAATAGTTTTTTTATATTTTTGTTGATTTGTTTGCTTATGTTAAGTAAACAAGTTTAAATTTGCATGATACTTGTTTCATTTTGTATATTTGTTAGCTTATCTTATATATCTCCATGCTATCTATAACTAATAAATCAATAGACTAATAAAAATCTTATATATATATATATACATATATTAAAAATATTATTTTAATATATTTCTATACATAAAATATTTTAAAAATAAAAAACTAACACCCGTTGGATGAACTTATCATTGGTAGACGTATGAAAAAAACAGACAAGCAGCAGCAAAAGAAGACAAGGACATGCACAAAAAAAACTATATTTATTTATTTGATTTTTATTCGTGACGTAGACATTTCGTCCCATGTATGTATCAAATCTTTCGGGTTGGGGCCATGTCATTGTGTTGGGTGGAGTAGCGTGGTAGGAGAGCACCACCCACAAAACGATTGCGCATCATTAACACTATTATTACAATATGGTATAATGCTTTCTAATATTAATAATAATAATAAAAAAAAAGAGCATTATCCATTTTTTTTTTATTTCGTAGCTCTTAAAATGTTTGTTTTCTTCTCTCTTTATTTTTATTTTTGTTTTATAATTTTGGAATCAACATTTAATCGTTAGTTTGTAATTTTTAATCCCATTATTTTTAAAAAAGTACGTACTCACAAAATAAAAAAATAAAAAATACATTTAACTGATAAGAGAGAAACAAAAATATAAAATAAATTTATAATGAGATAGATTTATATTTTTGTTGTTTTTATTATTTTTATCATTGATAGTAACAAAACAATGATCGTGCATGGTTATTAGATTAGATGGTGTTGCTATCATTCTTATGGAGTGTTTGAAACTATATTTTAAAAAAATAAAAAAAAATTGATTTTTTTTAATTTTTATTTTAAATTAAAAATTTTTTGTGTTTTTAATTTATTTTAATATGATAATATTAAAAATAATTTTTAAAATATATAAAAAAATTATTTTAATATATTTCTAAACAAAAAATTATTTTTAAAAACAATTTCAACTAACTTCCTCAACAACCAACACGCAAAAAAAAACAGGATTTATATGTGCCATGATTATCGTTGTGACCTTTGTTTTTGTGCTCCAACACTTTTTTTAATTCCACTCCCAACCACCACGAGAAAGGAAATTTACTACAAAGTAAATGGTGGAGATGACGAAGGGAGGTTGATAAATTCAACTCAAGAATTATTGGGACAAAACTTATTTTCATTTGATGTGGAAATTAATAAAAAAAAATAATTATGATATATAATCTTAGACACATAATCTTTCTAAATGAATAACTTGTATTATATGAATGAATTAGAGAAACTGATTTTATCTTAATATTTGATCCATTTAAGTTCAAATATATTATAATATAATTATCTAAGTCTTTGTTTCGTTGAACTATTCATATCATCATTTAATATTGTAATTATTAAAGTCAATTTAATATGATAAATTGATCATGGACAAGGTTGATGTAATCCATAGTTAAATTGAGTTTTGTTTTTAAAAAAAATTATTTAGGGTTGATGTAACATGACCTATCTAGATTAGCTCACAACTTGATCGATCTAATTAGAATTTATTTTTTTTTTTTAAGAAAATAAATATTATTTTAACTTAATATAATATCATTTTAATTTATTCTAGTTAACTCAAATTAATCGAAAATATCTATTTTATATTTTTTCATGCTAAAAAAGACAAAAATTAAAGGTCGTGATTCTCGTGAATAATTTTGCCAAAAAAAAAAAAAGGCGGAGAATGCTAGGTTGGCTAAATGTGTAATTAAAAAAAACACAAGGGCAGAGTGAATAGAAGTACATAACACTCCCACGTTGAATATACTTAAACCAGTTCTTCCTTCCTCGTGTCGTTGCTCTCCTCTCTGTCTCGTTTTCCTTCTCTGCTCATTTAACGGGGGGAGATAGAAAGACAACATAAAAGTTTCAATCTTCAAAAATCTCTGAGCTTCCTCAAAAGACAAAACCACATAACAATGGCTTTCGAAAAGATCAAGGTTGCTAACCCCATCGTTGAAATGGATGGTAAGGTTTTTGTTTCCTTACTCGTTTGACGATCAAATCAATTTTATCTGGTTTTTTCTTGTTCTTGACGAGTGAAAATCTAGATTTTGACTCGTTATTACTGATTTAGTAGTGTTATGAAGTGAGCATCTTTGCTTTCGTAAATTCATGAAAGTTCGGATCGTTGTGTTTCTTTGTCCAAAATAGTTGGTGGGGCATGGCTAGGATCTGACTGATTTCCTTATTTGAGATCTGT
Organism: Salix brachista; assembly: GCA_009078335.1. Taxonomy (NCBI): domain Eukaryota; kingdom Viridiplantae; phylum Streptophyta; class Magnoliopsida; order Malpighiales; family Salicaceae; genus Salix; species Salix brachista. The sequence continues at coordinate 11,679,975 of CM018586.1, forward strand.
TTTTTATTGGAATCTTGATTTATTGATTACAAAGACAGTCCTTCACCCCCCCCCCCCCCCCCCCGTGTTTCTCATGATGTGCTTGTTTGTTATTGTGATGACACAGGAGATGAAATGACCAGAGTTTTCTGGAAATCAATAAAGGATAAGGTGATTTTAATATTTGCTCGCACATTTATGATTTTGGATTGCTGGTTGATGAAGGTTTGATTTTGATTGATTTAATTTGTAATGCTGCTTTTGATGTGACGATGCCAGCTTATTTCCCCATTTTTGGAGTTGGATATCAAGTACTTTGACCTCGGCCTTCCTCATCGCGATGCCACTGATGATAAAGTCACTATTGAAAGCGCAGAAGCTACTCTTAAGTGAGTATTTTGGACATTTCTATATAAATTCCTTCAGATATAATTTTTTTTATGTATAAGCTCCTAACATTGATCGATCCTTCTGTTCATATTCTTGAGTATTCTGGTGTACATACTAGGTTATTAGTATTAAAATAGTATGAATTGGGGCCTGATTTTATTAAAATTCAACTCTTTCTAGGTACAATGTAGCAATCAAGTGTGCAACTATTACTCCAGGTATGCATTCATTTATCTTGGGATGAACATTGACCTGATGAATATGAGGTTCATATGGGAATAGTTTCTTTCCTAAAGTATCCATACACAAATCTTATATTCAATGTGGAATTGACAGATGAAGCTCGTGTCAAGGAGTTTGAATTGAAGCAGATGTGGAAGAGTCCGAATGGAACAATTAGGAACATTTTGAACGGGCAGTGGAGTTGCACTTGAGGCAGGCTATGTGTCTAAGTAAAAAATCTTTCATATTTTGCTCCAATAACATCTTTCTTTTCTGCAGGTACTGTTTTCAGAGAACCAATTATTTGCAAAAACATTCCCCGCCTTGTCCCAGGTATTTCTATTTTTCTTAATATAGCAGCTCGACACTTTCTGTGGTGGACTGGGATTTAATGATCGTTGCTGTTCTCAGGTTGGACAAAGGCAATTTGCATCGGAAGACATGCTTTTGGTGATCAATATCGAGCAACTGATGCAGTCATCAAAGGAGCTGGCAAACTCAAGCTAGTGTTTGGTAAGCTTTTTTATCGACTCTTCTTTTTTTCAGAATTGTAATGAATAATTTCCCTTTTGCTGGTCTTTTCTTATTTATCTTTCAATCTGCAGTGCCAGAAGGACAGGATGAGAAGACAGAATTGGAGGTGTACAACTTTACAGGTGCTGGTGGAGTGGCGCAGGCCATGTATAACACTGACGAGGTACAACTCTGCAAATTCTCCAATGATTCTCATGCGCTGAAATGCAGGACAATTAATTTTCTTTTTTATTCTTGAACCTGAAATGCAGTCCATCCGTTCTTTTGCTGAAGCTTCCATGAACACTGCTTACCAAAAGAAGTGGCCACTTTATCTCAGCACAAAAAACACTATCCTTAACAAGTACGATGGAAGGTATGGCACTTTCATCCCTCTGTATACCTTTTAGAACTTTGTGCTTGGCTTTCTTGAATCTACCTGCATTATCTTTTGGTTATTTAGTTGATGTATCATCATTGAGTGTGTTTTTTGAAGATTCAAGGACATCTTTCAAGAAGTCTATGAGGCTAACTGGAAATCAAAGTACGAGGCTGCTGGAATATGGTGGGTAACCTAGTGTTTTTCACATAAAATGATGTTTGTTTTGTCTGCATTTGTATTTATCAATAACTTTGATGGTTGAATTGTAAGGTATGAACACCGACTCATTGATGATATGGTTGCATATGCTCTCAAGAGTGAAGGGGGTTATGTATGGGCATGCAAAAACTATGATGGAGATGTGCAGAGTGATTTCTTGGCCCAAGGTATGTGAAACAGACCGTTAACACCTGGAACATTCAGCACACCAAAGCTATTGAATGTGGCTGCTATATCAATCATTCTTCTTTGTAGCATCTGGTTCCGGGCATTGAGTTCGGTACTGATATCTGGCTGTATTTTTACAGGTTTTGGTTCTCTTGGCTTGATGACCTCTGTATTGGTATGATTGTAGATCAACTTTCTTGTATTATTTTTTCATTTGCTGTTTGTTTCATTTTTAATAGTTGTCTCTGGTCCTCTGTTTTCTCCCTGTACTCCTGCAACTGAGTAATGCTCTTTCTGTTAAAGAAACTGTCTTCCTTCCTTTTCTCCTCATAAACTACTTTTTACATGCATAAAGCATTGGTCTAAGCAATTTTGAAGTTTCGTTAATTTTCATACGCAACAGTCAATGACTTGTTAAAGCATGTGATCTAACTAATATTTAGTTGGGAGGGAGTGATTTGCAGAAACATCTAAGAGATTAACATATTATTTGCACTCACTTCACCATCATCTTTGACTTTGTTGAAACTGGTATGGCTCAGGTGTGCCCTGATGGAAAGACCATAGAGGCCGAGGCAGAGGCAGCCCATGGTACAGTTACTCGGCATTACAGGGTTCACCAGAAAGGCGGCGAAACCAGCACGAACAGTATCGCCTCTATTTTCGCCTGGTCAAGAGGACTTGCCCACAGGTATATATTTTTGATCTCGCAAATCGACACTATTGGTCTTGAAGCATCCAAGTATGCTGGAAGCAGTGGCCAAGAATTGAAACATTTTATTTTCTTTTTTTTTGCCAGGGCGAAGTTGGATGACAATGCTAGACTCTTGGATTTCACCGAGAAACTAGAGGCAGCTTGCGTCGGAACTGTGGAGTCTGGCAAGATGACCAAGGATCTCGCATTGCTTATCCATGGATCTAAGTAAGCATCATCATTAAAACAGTGATTTCTGAATGTTATCAATGTTTTTGCTCTACCTATGTGTGTAATATTCTTCTGTGTGGTACAGGGTTGGCAGGAACCATTACCTCAACACCGAAGAGTTCATTGATGCTGTGGCCGAGGAGCTGAAAGCCAGACTTTCTATCAAGGCATAATTGTATGTGATGTTCACCAGGTGAAGCAAAGCTTGATTCGAGCTTCCTGTCGGACAGAAATAAAGGAGAAGGAAGAGAGGGGATGATTAGAGAATTCATGAATCTAATCAACTCAGCTTTATATCATTTCAATTTGACCCTTTTTTGCCAAACGTGTTTTTAATCAGATTCTCTGCCTGCTTACTTGCGTTTAGGGCGGCTTTCTTCTTCTTTTCTTTTTAATCTCTCGGAAGGAAGACAAAGAAAAGGACAGTGATGGCCAATAATATGTCGTAGATGAACGTGTAACCCTACTTCTTATTTTTATTATTAAATAAACAAATTTGATGTAGTTTTTTCCTCATAAGAATTTTAAATCAAATAGAAAACAAATCCTAAGAAATGTAGCAAATTCCAAGTAACAAATTTTTGAGTTTAATCTGAAGGCTTTTCTGATGTTAAATGGATATGGAATCTTAACCTAAGAAGAGTAGTTATCATTTACAGTTCACGTCTGGTTTATTAGAACTGGTAAGTGATTCCTTTTGTTCTCTCTCTCGTCCAGTGTGTCACATGACTTCCATCTTTGTTTCTTGATGTTTTTTAAAAATATTAGATTATTGTTTATTAATTTTTTTTCATTTTAAATGAATATGTTTTTGGTGTTCTTAGAGCATTTTGACGTGCTGATGTCAAAAATAATTTTAAAAAAAAAAAAAACATTTTGATGTATTTCGGCACAAAAAACACTTTGAAAAGCTACCGCAACAACTCTCCTAAACAGGCCCTTAGCTATGATAGATGATCTTAGTCGACAGGACCCTCACTGCAAGAAATGTACAAGGTGTTGTTGTTTACAAATTCAAAAAACATGAGGATAGCAGATTTACAAAAGATAAGATGAGAGGAAATTAATCTATATTTTTACAACTTGATTTCCTTTAGACGCCCTCTTAAGATAGGAATGGCACAGATAAGCCTATCTTGGTGCATGATGTCTGAAATTTACTGCGTGGTGGAGCTTTATTCAGGAGGTCTGAACCTGATCATGTGTGCTGACATGAGAGACCTGCAACATGACTTCGGTAACAAGATCACAAACAAAATAAAGATCAAAAGTAATGTGTTTCATCCGTGAATGCATAGCCACAACATGCTGCTTTCTGGTGGTGCTCCATGAAATGGGACAGTCACCTAGAAAAAGAAGACAGGATCGAAGAGCAAGTAGGGTCTTGGCCCCGTGGTCAGCGCTGCGTTTGTTCCGGCTAGCTACCCGGGTTAGAGCCCCGCCTTTCACGCCCGTCGCGGGCCCCGCGGTGCCTTACATGCTCATTGGACTTGCAGGATATTCAATGGCTCCGGAGATTAATTGTGGTGCGTGCAAACTGGCCCGGACACCCTGATTACCAAAACAAAACAAAAAATAAAAAGATAGAAGATGTGCAGGGTTATGGTTTTGGTTGTACGTAGTTTACTAGCTAGTGGTATAAGGTTTAAACCGTGGAAAACACTGAAAACAAAAGAGTACAAGGTTTAAACCGTGGAAAACACTGAAAACAAAAGACTTTTCATCTTTTTTGTAAGTGGTTGGTCGACCAAATATACATTGAAAAGGACTTTTATTATTTAAATCAGTTGTTGGCATATGGTTTATAAACAAACCGCTTCCTGAAATATATATTTGGTCAATAATTATTTTTTAAAGAGTTTGGCATTTTTTTTCTCTCTTACCGGTAGAGAACAAAGTTACTAAGAATCAATTAAGAAACATCTAATTTAAAAGTTTAAGTTTTTAGATTAGATAGTTTATTGACATGATATCATAGCCTTGTTGACCCAGCGGTCACGAGTTCAAATCTCATCATTTTTATTTTATTTGATAAAAATCAAATACAAGGTAGAGTGAATTTATGTGTAAGTTTTAAATCCAAAGAATTTTCATTTGATTATATGTGTTAAAAAATAATATACATTATATTTTGGGATCTCATATAAAATTTTAACTTAAAATTTTAAGTGAGATGATCATATAAAAACTTAACTTCAAATTTTAAATGAGATGGTTTTGATAGTGCTGGGACGTGAAATGCTTTCTTAAAATCGAACCATGTGTTGAGAATGTGGAAACATGCGGCAACCATGCATGGAAGTGCAAGTGCGTTGAACGTTGAAGATCAAAGATGGCTGCCATTGTTGACATTGTCAGAGTTTTCAGCATTATTCATGCCTGAGATTTGCCTGAGTAGAGGTTTTCCTCCTCCTCTGTTAGTGTAATTTCCCTTTAAGTAATGAAATGAGCTTCTTCTTCGTGGATGGAGGCAGTTGCTGAGCTACTTTAAGATATTGTGTCTCTTGTCTCTACGCATCTAATCAGACGATCCTAGCAACTAGTATCGTGGCTTTGGGAAGCAAACATTAAAACAAAGGTCGGTAGAGCATGCATGCGCCTTATAATATGCCATCGTCACAGGATAAGTTAACCTCATCCTGAATAACAATGCTTGACTAGAATATCCTAGCCCAATAACCTGAGCCGACCCGACAACCTAACATGCCAGTAGCTAGTGCATCAATGTGATGTTAGTGTGGATGCAATCGAGCGGTCTAATTGTCGAGAATTAGATTAAAAAAATTATGGTGGGTCAATTTTACAAGGTTTTACTTCAAGTGGATCACACTCGGAAAGGCATTGCCTGAAATAAGATCGACCACCTCGGTGAATTATGGTGCTTCCGATCGATGAAGTAAGGTATCCAGAGAAGAAAAGTTGTTCGAATGATAATCAGGAGCTCGATTGATGATGACATAAAATTTTTGAATTATATAATAGAAAGTTCTTATCAGCGTGATGAAGTGGATAATTAAAAAAGAAGAGAGCCAAATGTATTTGACAAATTAAAGCCGGTATGGTATTGGTTGCTACCTGGGAAGCCACCACCAATGTAAGATCTTCAGCATCTTCTTTATACCATAAGGAATATGACTGTGTGCACAGACCGACATAGTTTTTACTATATGAGTGTTAGAAAATAATATAAATTATATTTTAGAGTCTTATTTATCAGCTTAATCTTTTAGGTGAAATGATTTTTTAACATGGTATCAGAACCTTATTGACCCAGCGGTCACGAGTTTGAATCTCACTACTTCCATTCTATTTGATAAAAATCAAGCACAAGATAATATGAAGTTGTGCAAGTTTCAAGCTCAGATGACTTTCACTTAAGGTGATGTGTTAAAAAATAATATAAATTATATTTTAAAATCTTACTTATCAACTTAATCTTGATGAAATGATTTCTTTAACTATAAAAATCAAGAGCTGTGACAATTTGGTCTGACCACTGACCGTCCTTTCCTTTTCATCTCTATATAAACCTACCCATTGTATCGCTTTCCTGAGATATTTCCACTCTTGACCTTTTCCTTATTTCATCAACACTGAACAATTCTCCTGATCGCCATGGTTCTCTCCAAGACAGCTTCAGAATCCGATGTCTCCGTTTGCCTCGAGATATGTCCGAGCCTCACTTCCTAGGTACTTGATCATATGTTTTTCCTTTATTTAGGGTTCTATTTCCTTCGAACTAGCTGTCTGAAAACATGATGACTAAATGGAGTTTCTTTGTTTTCTTTGCTTTTGGACAGGTTCAAGATGCCGGAAAACTCGATCCCAAAGGAGGCAGCCTTCCAGATCATAAACGACGAGCTCATGCTGGATGGAAACCCTAGGCTTAACCTGGCATCATTTGTGACCACGTGGATGGAGCCTGAATGTGATAAGCTTATCATGGCTTCTATCAACAAGAACTACGTTGACATGGATGAATACCCTGTCACCACTGAGCTTCAGGCAAGTATTGATCACCCGCACACACCCCGTATATATATTTTTTTATAAAATAAATTATCCCATGACCAGCTTTTGGAAACTAGCTAATTTTATATATAGAAAATCTTCATCTGGATGGGGCAGGGGTGATTCATTAAAACAATGGATTTCTCCTGTTAATTATAATTAATAACACTAATTATTACCATAGCTTTTGGTGGGGAGGGGTAACATTTCAAGGTAAATCCAACAGGGCACAGCAATTAATGGTGAAGAAATTTAATTTTGACGAGTAATCTAATCATGATAGGTTCGATTCTTGTAGAGAATTTAAATTAGATAGGACGGCTAAATCTGATGCTTGAGTTGAACTTCATTGAGGAATTGGATATTTTGGAGAACCGATGTGTTAACATAATAGCCCATCTCTTCAATGCACCACTTGGAGACTCGGATGCTGCAATTGGAGTCGGAACCGTGGGATCTTCCGAGGCTATAATGTTGGCTGGTTTAGCATTCAAGAGAAAGTGGCAAAACAAGAGGAAAGCTGAGGGAAAGCCCTATGACAAGCCGAACATTGTCACTGGAGCCAATGTTCAGGTATTCTATACATCCCACTGGATAGCTTGTAAGTTATAACCTAGAATCATAATGTGCTAACAATCGTACCAAGTAATGTGATGTTCGTTCATGTTTGAAGGTTTGCTGGGAGAAATTGGCAAGGTATTTTGAAGTGGAGTTGAAGGAGGTGAGGCTTAGAGATGGTTACTATGTGATGGATCCTGAAAAGGCTGTGGAAATGGTGGATGAGAACACAATCTGTGTTGCAGCTATCCTTGGCTCCACCCTTAATGGAGAATTCGAAGACGTTAAGCTCTCGAATGATCTCATGGTGGAGAAGAACAAAGAAACTGGGTAATCTCTCTGTTTATAAACTTTGGAATATTACGGGGATGGAAGAATTTATCAATCTGAGTATTCCAATTTATATCTTGTTTAACACTAATTTTCTTCTTTTCTGTAGATGGGATACTCCGATCCATGTCGATGCGGCCAGCGGCGGCTTCATTGCTCCTTTTATTCAACCGGAGCTTGAGTGGGATTTCAGGTTGCCGTTGGTGAAGAGTATCAATGTTAGTGGGCACAAATATGGACTAGTTTATGCTGGAATTGGTTGGGTCGTTTGGAGGAACAAGGTAGACTTGCCTGAAGAACTTATCTTTCATATTAATTATCTTGGAGCTGATCAACCCACCTTCACCCTCAACTTCTCCAAAGGTATAAATCTCGACAAACATCCATAATTCTTAATATTTTCATGTTCGGAAACTAAACTGGATGTTCCTTGATCTTTCTCTTTCGTAGGATCTAGTCAAGTTATTGCTCAATATTACCAACTTATTCGCTTGGGTTATGAGGTGAGTCCAACCATGTCTGTCAACAAGATTAGCTATATATAGATGTATCCATGTTCCTTTTTTCATCAAGAGATCTCGAGTTGGAATCCCTTCTTCATATAAGAGATCGGTCAATGAATCAGAATTAACATGAAAACAAATTTTGTTTGCCCACAGGGATACAAAAATGTTATGGAAAATTGTAGAGACAACATGCTGGTGCTTAAACAAGGACTAGAGAAGACAGGCAAGTTCAACATTGTCTCGAAAGACAATGGGGTGCCATTAGTGGCCTTTTCGTTGAAGGACAATAGCAACCATAATGAGTTTGAGGTATCCGAAATGTTAAGGCGATTCGGTTGGATTGTGCCGGCCTACACCATGCCCCCTGATGCTCAACATATTACTGTCTTGCGGGTGGTGATCCGAGAAGATTTCTCCCGGACACTCGCCGAACGTCTTGTTTTTGACATTGAAAAGGTTTTACATGAGCTCGAGACATTGCCGTCCAGGATCAGGATCACTGCGAAGATTATTTTGGCTGATGATGAGAAGGCGGCTGCGGCCAATAAAGAGAAGAGGGATCTGGAGAAAACAAGAGAGATAACAACAGTTTGGAGGAAGTTTGTCATGCAGAGGAAGATGAATGGAGTGTGCTAGAGAATGGAGTGTGCTAGAGAATGTTTCACTTCTGCAGTTTTATTATCTATAATTCTGAGCTTCTCACTAATCAGATTGCTTTTTTGGTGCTATCTTGAGTTTATTTAAAGCACAACTACTTGACTCTGTGTTTTGGAAATTGAAGAATGGATTTATGCTTGAAATATTAATCAAGCAAGGATTATGGAATTTGTATTTTTATTATTTCCCCCCCAATCTTCTGTTAAATTTTGAATGTATATTTTCTATTCTCTTATTGCTGTTACAAGAGGGAGTTTAAGTAGGAGAATTTACAATATAATTCTAGCTAAAATACAATATAACTTTAGCTATTTATTTGAATAGTTTCTATTTCTAGTATAATACAAAACAACGGCTATATTTAACATCATCCCTCACAAAAAAATGGTCAGTTAAATATCATAAGTTTTTTGATAGGGAATAGAATGTCTTAAAACATCTAACATACAAGAGAACCAGAATACTAAATTACCAAGTTAGTACTGACACGATCATCCTGATTTTTTTTTTAATATGATTGCTTTGAATAACAAAAAAGTATGGAGAGAAAAATATGTAAAAGGTGAAGAATGTAGAGTTAATCGAAGTACCAATTTCTGTGTGATAATTACTGTAACAAATCAATCAGGACTCATAATTTCTGAGTGATAGTTACAGGTTGTTCAAAACATGCAATACATGTTTTCTGCCCCAAGAGTATATAAGGGGCATTTTATCAAACACTTAATATGCAATAGAAAAATTGTTTACCTCTTCTCTGAAAAATCTTCTCTTCTCAAGCTCTCTGTATTTTCTCCAATTCTTCTTCTTCTTCTTCTTAAATGGACCACGCCTGCAATTGAAGATAAAAATCAACAAATTCAAGCAAAAATGATACCATTATCTGCTCTTAGTAATAGGATACTCGTGTTCTGTCATTGGAATAAAGCTCAGATCTTCTCTACAAGACTACAATAATCCCCGAACAGAATGTCGATTAATATGCTAAAAAAAAATGAAATCATCCAAACGAGGAGGGGAAAGATGTTGAAAATACATGATCAAGTCAACCAAAGTCAACTGATTCCAAACCTGCAGACATGAAGAACTGGTGCTGCGAAGATCATCAAGATTTTTCCTTTACTGTTTTTATTTTGTTTTAATTGAAGAGTTTATGTTTTAGTTAAGTAAGATCAAATTATATTTGATCATATCCTGTTGCTTTATTTTCGCATATTTATTTCCTGTTTTAAGTAGAAGAGATTTTAATAGGTTTGAATTACCATTCTTGTATTCTGATCTTCTTCTATAAATAAAAGTGAAGGGATGGAAGTATCCGAACAAGAAATTCTGCCCCTTGTTGTGTTGTTTATTGCTTAATTATTTGTCCCAAAATCATTAAGCAAAATCTGGAAAATTCTGGAAAATTGCCTTGTTCTTGACACTGATTTCTACAGTGTCTGTTTGTCATTGTCAGAGGCAAATTCCTGACAGTGATCTGAACAGTGCTTGTTCGTGCATCAGAATTTTTTCCAACAATTGGTATCAGAGCCAAATTGAATCTTTGAAAGGGAATTGATGACCTTTAAACTGAAAACATTAATTTTGTAACAATTGAACATTATTTTTAACAGTTATAAATTATAAAACATTTTCTGTTTATTTTTTTCTAGCTATAACTGTCACCATAATTTAATTTTATAACATCTATATTTTAAATTATTGTAACAACCATTTTAATTTCATAATAAAATTAAATATGACTGTTACATCATGATAGCCTATAAATACCATGCAAATATACTTTTCTCTTCTTCTCATTTCCCGGTCTTTCTTCTTTCCAAGTTGTTTATGTGTTATCTTTTTTTTTTATAGGAAAAACTTGTTGAATCCTAGATAATACTTTACTATTGAGGAAATATCCTTAAAGAAAATATTCAAGCATGCCTCAAGTTTCTGTTTTCGTTCCTTACATCCATATTATTCACAACATTTGTTTTGTTCATGCACCTCGAGTTGGGCCCTTGACGCCTTTTCAAATCTTGGTTAATATTTAGGTCGCTTGTTTGCTCTTGTGATTGTTAAAGAACCATCTCACCTAAAAATTTAAGCAGTTAGGTGAGGTCCCAGAATATAATTTATATTATTCTTTAACACTCCCCCTCACTTGCACATAAGCCCACACTACCTTGTGCTTATTTTTATCAAATAAAATGAGGGTGGTGAGATTCGAACTCGTGACTGCTGAGTCAACAAGACTCTGATACCATGTTAAGGAACCATCTCACCTAAAAGTTTAAGCTGTTAGGTGAGGTCTCAAAATATGATTTATATTATTCTCTAATAGCGATAGATTGTCTTTTCAAGAAATATTGCCTTATTCTTTCAGTTTTGATTGATTTATTCTATTACCATCTCCCTGTTGTTTGGCTTTTTTACTATTTTTTCTTCTTATCTTCGCTTAGCTCCTCGCTGTAGATTTTGCAGGCTCTCACATGCACAAGTTCTTGGCTATTTCTCTTTTGTTCTTGAGACCTTTAGCTTATGTTCATTAAGCTTCTATTTTTTCTTTCTTATCTTTGCTCTGTTTCTCTAATGATTTTGTCAGTCAACTCGGATAATTTTGTCTTTTTTAATTTATTGTTTTCAATTTTATCCTTAAATATTAGATTGATGGAAGATTTGAGTTAAAAAATTTGTTTCAATTTACTTTTTTAGGGTTATCTTATTTCTTAACTCATGTTGTTGATTTGACAGATTGACTAGAGTTATATTTTTGTTCTCTTTTAATTGTTTTTTTTTAAATTTCATCATTTAATATTGGATTGATTGAGAATTGAGTTTAATGATTTATTTTGATTTGTTTTATACGGGGGTTATCATGGTCTTATGACTTAGATAATCTAACAAATTAACCCAAGTTAAATCCAGGTCGGTTTAATATGCTTATATATCAATATTTTCTTAAAAAAGAATGATGCCTTATTTTCTTAGACCTGGAAGCATTAGTCATATTTTTATCTTTTTATTTTTTACTATTTTTTTTTTTAATTTCAACCCCTGTACTATATTGTTTTGACGGGCAATTCTGTTGTTGAAAATAAGATCTCTTGAACGGCATTGCTACCTACTCGACAGAGTTTCATTACTGGTTGGTTTATGAGAAGCTTAATCTTGTTTTAGGTGTTTGTAGTGGTTAAGAAAACCCAGCATCATGTGTAGTTTCGAAAAAAATATAATACATGAAGGCTGCTAACTAGTTTCATGGATTTGTTTTGCATCATTAGTGGCAGTTTCTGAATCGACAAACAAAAAGTGTTTCTGGTGTTTTAATTCCCTATCCTCTGGGCAATAAAATAGGATGTTCTTACATATACACAAGTCTTTCAACTGTAAGGGCCTCCAAATTTCAATATGTTGGATGGAGGTGGAAACTTCTAGAAGTAGAAACAATGAGATTGCCAAATGCATATCGTTATATAATGCAAAACTTTCTATTAATTGCATGTTAATGTTCATTGTCATCCACTGAAAACAACCACCTTTGTGCATTTAGCACTACAGGAGAGCCTTTCTTGGTCTTCTCTACAATTTGCTTTATCAATTGCTTCTCCATCTCATCATCACAATCACTGTTTTCATCCTCAGTTATCCTATCATAAAGCAATTCCTCAGTTCTTTCGCCATACTCTGCCGATGACTTTAATTGACTCGTGTGTAGCTCGTTTGATGTCTTTACTTGACCATGGGAAGATAGTGAAAAGGAACCATTTTCCCTGCCATTTTGACCCCATGACACCCTCTGGTCAAATAGATGCAAGCCTGCTTGACTGTTTTCGAAAACCCCCGAGAGCGAATCTTCCTCCTCGGAATCATTCATCTTGTCTAGCTCTTCATATGCTTCATTGTACGCATCCAGGGCTTCCCCAGATAAATTCATAACTAGAGGCTGATCCATGCAACTGAAATCTCCTTCAGCAACCGGACTTGCTTCCCCAGAGGAGTATGTTAGCTCGGTGGTTGACAACAACCTTTGAACGTTCTTTTGTTCTGATTCCATGAGTTGCACCTTCCTCTGGCTGTTTTGAAGGGCTCTCTCAAGCTCCTTCACACGCTCTTGAAGTCTTGACTGAATAACCTCATGGAGATGCAAGCTCAATTCTCGTGGTGAAACTGCATAATTAGCAGAGCAAGTAGGGGAGATGCCCCTTGCATCTGGATTTGACTCATATTGAGTAGCAACTTGCCCATTGGCCATGTTAAGCCCCGGTTCTCCTCGAACAAAATCTGCTGTGGAGTCTGGGTCAAGCTGGATGATTTTGAACTCAATTAGAACTTGTAAAATACAAAGTACATTGAAGCTATGTCCCCAAGGAAAAACCATGAAAAAACTATACAATAAATAAATAGCACAGTAAAGGTTCTTCCTACAGCTCTGAGCAGAATTTATTATTACTTGTTTTGTTTTCATCCTTTCCTATCTTGTGCTAACTTCAACCTGGCTTTCAAAAATGCTGCCCCCGTCAGCAAGCATGGATATAAAACATGGCCATAGTCATGTGTCAGGGTTTAAATCACCAATATCCATGGTGATCATAGCCATGCAATTCTATGCTAACAGGTGGTTCGACACAGTGAGAACCAGAGTAACCATATTTATGAAAGTGAGCCCAAATATGTTGCATTAAAAGTTCATATGAGACCGCTCCCAAATAAAACAAGAATTTTAAGAGAGAACAAACAACAAAGAAAGAACGCCATCTCCAGAGGCTGACCAGAAAATCATAGAGATCAGGAGGGTTAGGTCAAGGCAACATTTAATGCAAGCAAACCCAGCAGATAGGCAGTGATGAGAGAGTGGTGCCCGACAGCTTTGACAGCCGTTATAAATCTGAGTTTCAAGGCTATTTAAGGCTTGCTTAAATGTGGGTTTCTTCTGGATGTCAGATTTCTAGGAGCCACTCCTATGGTAAGGAAAAACATAAGCTTCACAACTAGGGTTCTTAGGCATCACACCCAAGGGAGATTGAGTCGTGCCATAAAAAATAGCTGGATATTATTCGATAATATTGCATTGAAAATATTGAAAGACTACATGCTTGTTTAAACAGCCTCGGTAGTCCATGTCCAAGGCCATGAATTTCTAAACCTCCAACATAAATATTCTTATTTAGAATAGGGAAACCTAGTAACTTTAGGAGTGATAAAATAAAATGCTAAACATAAATAAGGCCGAGACTGTGATTTCCAGATTTTCAAGCAACCTGGAAATTCCTAAAATACCCTTATGAACTAATCAAGTTCTCATCATTAACAGAGTAAAAGATCATGCTTCAGAAATAACCATGCACTTGAGTGAGACAGTAAAAACTATTCCCTTATAATTGTTTCTAAGCTGCTAAAGATTTCCAGTTACACACGGAAACAATGCACAGATTATCACAGTAGGGGAACAATAACCAATAGATCTATAAACCAAACAAATGCTGACCAGAAGTTGAAAACTCTAATATTTATTTGATTATCTGCAACCGGGCCTAAATGTTCTGAGAATCAAAATTAATTGGTATGAGGAATGAAGAGAGGAAAAGTGATAATGCAGATCCTTGGCAATGAAGTCCACATACATGACTCTGAAACTGTCAACCCCTTCTTACCCCTACACATTAGAATAATTTTAATCCACTCTGAGAAAAAAATGGACTTTTGAACTAGCCTTTCTTTAAAATGGCAAAAAAAATTCACATTCTAAGCAGCTCTGATACATTTACTCTAAAACACAAGGATTAACAAATGATATATCATCTCACTTTCACCCCCCAATATCATACTCCTTGATATCAAATGCCTAAAATATATTTGCAAAAGGGAACAGGTAAACTACCAATATAAATTTACTGAACTACCATGTCTTAATAAAAAACGGGAACAATTATCTACATTTACAAAAAAATGACATAACATATTGTCAGGACACTTAGATTCCTGAACTAGGCACCTTTCTAAACCACACTACAAGCAATCACAGCAAGGCTTTGCACTGACAATTCCTTGGAGTCCTCATCAAAATAGCAAATAATATCTCTATCCTATATTGATCTATAAAAGAATAAGATGACAGCAGGATAAATTAATCATATACGAGGAACTGAATGATGTTACATTGACATGTGCATTACCTTCTAGTTAAAGAAATTATACAGAGTCAAATAATACTTGTCAAGTTCTAAAGCATATATGCCAGTTATTTTCTTAGTAAATTGCACAATAATCTCCACAATAATTGAAAATGGAGAAGCAATCACAAACAAAAGATGAGCCAAATGAGCATGAGTGCAACAAATAACATAATTTCACGCAATGAACATGGCCAATAAGAGTGAAACTAAATTTTCAAGCTCTCAAGAATGCTAAACGACGTACCTCAACAAAGTCAGACAATCTTCTCGGCAGACCAGATGGATTCATGTTTAGCCCCAACCTCTCAAGCTCAGCTTCAAGCTCTGCTTCAATTTTACTCATAGACTCTGAACTCTGCTCTGTGCTCTCATTGTATGTTACTACACCAATGTTGTTTGTTGAATCATTCACATTCTGTATGAGGAGATGTGAATTTGATGCCCTGTAGTGAAAGGAGTTATCACAGGTATCTTGTGATTCATTGTTCTCATTTGCCAGTTGCTTCACTGTCATTGAATCCTTCATCTCAAGTTCCTCTTGTAGATCTTGAACCAAGTTCTGAGTATGTTTCAACACTTCTTTTAACTGGTTTACTTCTCTTCCACTAGCTATTAGAGAAGAGATTATACCAATAGAAACACCCAAACAGAATAAAACTGTTCCATCATGTGAACCTGATGAGAATAAAAGCATTAGGGTTGCAAATAATGTATTATTTAAGAAATGAGTAAAGAGTTATTAGAAACATGATTATGCCTAAGTTATGGTTAAAGAAGATTTTTGCGATTCTTCATCAACAAAGAGATTTTCTAGTCTAAGAATGGATAAGCTTCTTACTTAAAAGGTTTGAATTTCAGTTTTGGGTTATTTTATAAGATGGGGAAGAAGTATAGTTTCTGCATGTTCCGAATCAGGGTAATTAGTAATCTTCAGAATGACTTGAGAGTTATGATTTAGGGATTTGGGTCTGAGTCTTTATAGTAATTTTTGGTTATTGTCTGTGCACAAAAGAGATGGACAACTAGGACAAAGGGGACACAGCAGAACAAAAGACAGACAAAGTTATCTTTGTAGGCAGTGTACAAGACCAAGGGAATGTATCTGTATTCTATTTGGTTGAGCGGTGAGACAGAGCATAATACAGAAAAGTCTGTTTTATCTTTGATATATATTCTATCATCATACTTGCATTGTTCGGAACAATAAATAAAGATCATTATTTTCACTTTAGTTTATAATGAGCATTAATTTTTTTTGAACCAACTTAAAATGGTTTATTCTCCATCCATCAAAACTAGTTTAAAACAAAATTTATTATCATCATAAAGAAGCTAATTCCTTGCTAAAAAGGCCATGTAATTAAATTATGATTTACTTGGTCATTAAATCATTTCTCAAAATATATTTAATAATACAATAAATAATCAAACCAATCATATGTCAAATAAAATTTTTGCACCAACATAGTTAAAATCTAAGATGGTTGGAAATGCAAGATAATAATTTCAGCAAAACTGCATATTTTTTGTTATCATTTAATCCCCCACCTTTTCATCATTTTTTATTTACTAAAATCTAACATTTTCTATGATTTTTGCTTTATTATTTTCTAGATTTCACATCAACTGGTGGAAATTAAGATAATTAAAATCAATGGTCTAGAACTGAAAGTAAGAATAGAGATTGAAATTATGTAATGTTTAAAGGGGTATTTGTAAAAATAAATAAATAATAATTTGGTTGTCTCGACCCCTATGTCCCTCTTTTTTGGAGGCACAAAAAAGTGACTAAAAATTGTCACCGGAACAGAGACACAGACCCCTTTTTGTCTCCATCTCTACAGCCAAACTTGTTTTCATCTCTCGTGTCTCCATTTCTTTTGTCCCAGAACAATAACCAAAAGCTATCTAATACTTTATTCTGTTTAGTTTCTTTCCTAGCCAAGTAAGGATTAGTAATCATAGTCTTTTAAGAAGTACTAGTCTCTATATATAGAGATGTTATGTTTTGTTTTCAGCAGAGTTGAATTATCAACAAAAATTGAGTTTTGAGTTATTTTGGAGGCTTGGTGCCTAAGGTTTCTTCTCCTTTCTCTAGCTCTTCTATTCTCTCCTAATTTCACTTATATTTTTGTTTTTATATTCTGTAGTTACAGTTCTGCAAGCCATGTTCACAGCATCATTTCTCCTAATTTCTTCTATTCCACTCTTTCTGCAAATAACAAACCCTAGTTCACAATGAAACCTTTACACGGCACATGTCCCAAATCTGTACTCCAGCTGAACTGTTTAAACTAGAAAAGGGTCCACAAACTAGAACACATGGTCTTGCCAGGTATTTCTAAGGGTATTTATGAAATGATGAGCTACAGGTCCCAGTGAGAGAAGGAGACAGATTCCTCTGAAACAATTTGGCATAAATACAAAACCTAAAATACTGAATCGTATAGAAAATGAGTCAATTGCAATATTTGCACAAAATAAAGGGTCTCTAAGTTTATGAGAAATGCACTGTGTTAGAACCTTGAGGACAAAATTACTGATGCAGCTGAAATTTGAAATGCCACCTTGGTCTAATGACAGAAATGGGGGGAATGATTATTTGGAAATTTATGCACCTATCAATGGTTCAAGTGATTCATATATCATTTTAATTTTTGTTTTCTCTTCCATCAAAGCTCTCTTGGGTTAGTGGTGGCAACTAAATGGCATGTCAGCATGCACAACTTCCATATTGATGGAAAGAAACAACAAACAAGTAGTCTTTCTAAAAATATGTGCTTCCAGATTTCTAATGCTTTCAAGAAATAACACAGTAAGAATCGGAAAATTAAGTAAACAAAGATAGCGCAAATTTTTTGGAGCAGCAGAACAATAAAAGGAAAAAATAGGTCATTCTTATATCAAAATCTGGAAACATCAACATCAATAAGCGAGAACAATATGACTTAAGCATTTTTCATCCAACTAGCATTAGTTTCACAGGGTAAACAAGAGTTCACAATGAGAAGAATACCATTTAGTGACTGTAGGTGCTTTTGGGAACTGCTTGATCTTTCATTCTGCCCCTTTCCTCTCTTAGATTTTATCTTCTTCAGGTGATCTGAGAATCCAATTTTTGGTAGTGGAGGAACTCCACAAACAATTTCCTCCTTGTGCCACCTGTTATTATCATTTGCAGTTTGTGCACTCAAAGAATCCCTATCTGCTCTGCTAATTATCTGGGTTCCATCAGTTATCAGTAATGGCTTCATAATAGTGGATGGTGACTGGAGAGCACTAAGCACATATTCTTCTGTTCTAGCACGTTCCCTGTATAACTGAGCCATAAGACAGCTATCAAGTGAGCTTAAAGGTTTAACAAGATGGCTGCCTGAATGTTTAGTTCTTAGAGAGCTCTTGCCAGAACAATAATAAGAATTCATTTCAACTGTACAGGGGTTACCAGAATTATCATCTATATTATCATTCAGCCCATTTCCACCCTCATTTTCTTTTAAGTTTTCATTTACTGAGAATCCCGGTGTTAATTTTGACATGGAAAACACATTGCAATCATCATAAGTTCTCAATCTTACGATCCTTTCACCAAAACTACTGGTAGAAGCTGCTTCAGTGTCTGAAGCACCATCCAACTGGTACATATCTGAGAATCCTCCATCTGAAAAGTGTCTTCCATTTGTCAGAGTGTCTTCAACTTGTTTCCTTCTCCTAATCAATTTATGAAAGGGAGAACTTGAGGTCTCAGGTTTCTCGCAAGTGGAGGTTCCAGAAGACAACTCCAATGAATTAGCCCTGTCTTTTGAAAGATTTTGCCAATATTTGGCTATATATCCGGCGGCGGCAGCGGCTCCAACAACCCATAAATCCATATCTACTCTCCCTTCCACGAAGAAAGAAAAGAGTACTACCTCTCTAATTCCAAGGCATCCTCAATGTTTCAATTTTCACCATTAAAATCCTGAAAACAACAACCATTAATTCGAAGAATTATAAAAAACCCTTCCTAATCTCAAGCATTCAAAATTGTCGACCTGTTCAAACTAATAACGAGTTCGAAAATGAATGCCGCTTCCACAGAATGGAAACACTAACAGAACAGCACTAAGCAAGAGTTTCTCTTTGTGACTATTGCCAGCACTTTCTCAATGATCTAAACCAACAAATAAAATCCACAACTGATGGAGTGTGAAGCATGAATCAACTGCTATAAAGGATTACAAACACATGAATAGAATCCACTATTACCAATCTGAATAACAAATTTATATAAGCAAAACTGAATATCACAACTCATTCACAGATTATTCATCTAAAATGTACTCACTTGACTTCCAAAATCATCAATCAAAACCACGAAAGAATCCATTAAAGGAATCCACTTAAGGAAAAGGCAAGATATCCAAAAACCTAACCTATACCCATTTGAAAGCAGCCTCTGAAGCGCAAAACCCATCAATGGAAACATCCCATTTTGACCAGAAACAGGAAGATTTAACTTTAGGAGCGAAAAGGGACTGGCTTTTGGACAGCCTGGGACTTGTCGAGAAGCAAAAGAGAGCCGAGAACAATGCTTTTGTTGTGTTGGAGTTATGAATCTTTCTCGTTATTGAGCAGGAGATTGTAGATTCCATGGAAGAATAACACCCATAGCGACGTTATCTACACCGAAAAACACAGATTTTCTTCTTACCATTTCTTTTTTATTTTTTCAACATTACAACGACATCACACCTACATTTGTTGTCCATTATTATTGTTGTTATTTGTTTTTAGTAAGTATTTAACAATGGGGTGGTTTTATATTTTTTTATATATTTTATTTTAAAAATTTATAGTATTATTTTTATATAATTTTGATGTGTTAATATTAAAAATTCAAAAATTATTTCTTAAAAAATTCCAAGTAAAATATATTTTAAAAAATACATCATAATACTATATATTTCACTAATAATCGATTAAACCAAAACCGAAAGGTTAAACCTACAACTATTAAATTTATATATATATATATATATATATTTATTTTTAGTTAAACAGGTTTCAATCTCAATGACTCCAATATTTTTTTAGTTATTATATAATGGAAAAAAAGTTATATGTCATTGTGTGGTTGAAGGTTCAACATATTTCTCAATAATAAAAAAAAGCACATTGGTAAGTAGGGCCTTTAATATTATTATTATTATTATTATTATTATTAAATAAACTAGTTGTCTAGGAAGTATTAAGATTTGAAGATTATATAGCAGGGGGTTATGAACGAGTCTTTGAAAAAAAACTACCTGGGAGTTTAATTAATATTGATTTTTAAGAAATGTATCAAAATAATATATATTTTTTTAAATATTTTTGATATTAGCACATGAAAATAATATAAAAATACTAAAAAAAAATCTAATTTAAAGTAAATAATAATAATAAAAAAATTCAAAATATTTCAAAAATGTTTTTGAAATGCAATTCCAAGCAGAGATTTTAGGTTGTATCCTAGCTAATTAGGATATTTGATTTAATTTGATATTTTGTTTTATCGAAGGGATGGCTATAAAGTCATTATTATTCATTCTAATAATTGTTGTAATTCATCTAAAACATTATAAACCCGATAGTATTATCAGGACAAAGACTAAAGTGATCACCATTACAAAAATAAGAGTTACTCTAATTTGAATGAAATATATTTTAAACATAAATATTTTATAAGAAAGATCTCATATTCTTATAATAAAGAAGTTCACTCCATTACTTTTTATTTTTATAGTTTTCATCATCCCATAAAGATATTTAAAAATAAATGTAAAGGAGACAAGATAGATAAATTGGTGATAAGTTTTAGGAATGACTAGTTAATTGTCTGCACTACGTTACGGGTCGAGCAAATAATTTTTATAACTGTTGAGATTAAAATATAATTGTTATACATGTAAAATATTAATTTTTAAATGATCGTAAAGACAAACTGAAATTTAAGAACTAACTTTTTCAAAAAAAATAACATCTCAACAAAAGCGAAAATAATAAAAACAATTCGATTATCCAGTGAAAAAAAAAACTCAACAACATTAACAAAAGAGTAAGAACGAAAAAAAGCCTAAAATTATTATTATTATTATTATTGTTGTTGTTGTTGTTGTTATTATTGTTATTATTGCGTTAATAATGAAAAAAAATTAAATGAAAGACTAAAAAAATCCTAAAAACTTTTAAAAAAGAGCAAACAAAAATAAAATAAAATAAATGATAAAACAAAAATAAAAATTATTTGTTGAAAAAAATTATTTGACTTGAAAATTAAAAAAAAACAAACAAAAACAAATAAAAAAACTAAAAGAAAGAATAAAGAGAGAGAAAAAAAACAGAAATATCAATTTTCAAATGATCATAGACACAAAATAAAATTTAAGAGCTAAATGTTTTTTAAAAAATACCACCTTAACAAATAAGAAAATAATAAAAAATAAAAACCAAAGCTAAGAGCACACTTATATATACATGGACAAAAATAGTGATTATTCCAGAAATATCAAAAATTAAAAGTATAAGGGCCGAAATGAAAATCAAATATATTACCAATTTCAATCCAAAGATAAAATTGAAAAAATCAAAACTTCTGTACCGAACATATTAAGGTATTTAAACCCAATTCGAAAATTAAAAAGAGCACTGAAGTGAAACCTAAATATATAATGAATTTCAATCGAAGGACCCAATTGAAATAAATCAAAACTTATATAACAAAAATCAGGATCATACAAAAAATTAAAAGTGCAGGGACAAAAGTGAACAAATCAAAAACTTGGGGGCTTCTCCTGTACTTTAGCTTGCACTAGAGAGAAAACGAGAAAAAAGGTTTAACCAACCACTGTCATGGCTATGGACACTCGTTATCAAAACGAGCCACACCATGAGGAAGACCACATGGCGGCGCATCGGCGGAGATGTCAGAAGCCCATTTTTGTCGGCCTTAACAAGCCTCATGCGCCGCCCGAACAGGGCGTGAGGCCGAATACTGTCGGTTGCGTGTGCCACACGCGCCGACAATATTCCGAGAAAAATAATAAACAATCATGTTCAATTATCGCTCTACCCCTGTGTCTAAGTCATCAATTTTATCTTATTAGGAGCTATATCTGTATTTAGCCATTGTCAAAAAATATGAAATTCCTGTGGCACTCCTCCCGCCCAAAGCTGATTTTTATCTTTTTTCGAGGGACAAAATTGTTAATTTATTATGCAAAGAAATGTAAAAAAATATAAAAGTGGCGAACCGGACCGAAAACATGCAATTACCGCGACACCCCTCCAACGAATACCTGTTTTTTTTTGTCTTTTTCAAGGGACAAAATCATTATTTTACTGTGCAAAATAAAAAAACCAGTAAACCGGCAAACCGAACGACCCATACCAAACCGACCTGAAAATTGAGCAATACCATTGTAATCCATAATGATTTGTCTCACAATGCACAATAACTCATCCATGATGTCACGACCTCTTTTAGTGTATTAGATAATTGACGTAATTTTTATTACTTGTTATTCCTTACGGTAACATGGATATCTATTTTCACATATTTGTAATAAGTGCAAGAATTGTTTTTCTTTCAAGATGAAAAGTGTCTAAAAACCTCTTTTTCCTTGAAAATAAACAAAATTAAAAAAACAATTGGTCTACGGTGAGGATTGAATCCTGCTTTATGATGTGAAAAAAATATTGAAGTATTGTTAATGTGACTTTTAGCAAACAAAAGAAAAGGGTTAAATTATATTGGATTGATCTAATATAACTTGATTGACTTAAAAGCTTAAAAATAACTTAAATGACCGATAAAAATATATTTCAACTAAGAAAATAAAGACAACATCTTTTTAAATATTAAAATGATACTATATTGGATCAACTATAATTAACTTAAGTTAATATGTTAAATTTATCACCTAGATCCTGATAACTTTATAGAAATAAAATAAACTAATAATAATAATAATTATAAATGTTATTCTCAATCAACTCAATGTTTACGGAATGAATTGAAATAAAATCTAACTAAAAACAAGTTGAGTCAACAAGGGTCAATTTGTCAAGCCCGTGTCATTAAATTGAAGGACCCCATAAAAACAAATTAAAATAAATTATAAAGCTTAATTATCAACCAATCTAATGTTAAAGGATAAAATAAAATAAACACAAAAAATTACTTGAGTTAGTATAAGTCAACCAACCACACCCATGATCCGAGCCATGAGATATGGATAATCTCATAGAATGCAAACCAAAACAAATTATGAAGTCTAATTCTCAATCAACCAATTATTAAAGGATGAAATTGAAAAACAAATCAACTAAAAAATAATCTAAGTTAACCAACCTAATTCATGACACGAGTCATAAGACCATAATAACCTTATAAAACATAAATAAAAAATTATGAAGTCATATTTCAATCAACCAAAAAATTAAAAAAATTAAATTGAAAAAAAAATAAAAAGAGAAAAAAATAGCTTGAGTCAACTTATGTTAACATGTCAAACTCAAGTTAAGAGATCAAGATAACACCACAAAAAATAATTGGATAAAAAATATAAAATATAATTTCTAATTAATCCAAAATTGAGGGATGAAATTAAAAAAAAATCAATTAAAAAAGCAAAAGAAACCTTAGACAATTTAGCTTACTTGTAAAACTTGCACTCCACCTTGACATTTGATTATTCATTGCTATAGTGGAATGACAAGGTCTTTTACATTAATGACCAAACCACCTAATTTCTGACATATTTGTAGATTTTAGCTTTTATACATCTAAAGTATATTGTATTTTGCTTAATTATTATAGGATTTGTGTCATATTATGTATCTTTATTCTTGATATTTTTAATATGATCCTTCTACTCTTTCTTTATTTCTTTATTTGGTCTTTCTAGTATAGATATTTCCTTTAGGTTGCCTCTCCAAAAAAATTAAAAATTACAAAAACAAACTAAAAGACATCAACAAAATAATATGACCCAAGACTCATTTCATTGTTCATTGAGCATTAAAATTGTGTTTTTGCCTTTATAAAAAACTAACAAAACTTGCAATTGAGGGTAAAATTGTCTTTTCCAGAAAATATATTGGGCATTAAGAAATTAATTGAGGATGACTTGGTCAACACCTTTTTTTAACATATTGAATGACTTTATTGCCCTAAAAATAAATAAAAATAATATATATTTTTTATCCAAGAAATTTTTTATCTTCTCAATACTATTTGCATAGTAAAATGTACTAGTTCCCTTAAAAACAAATAAACTAGCACTCAAGTTTTATGAAAATATATATTTAAAACCAGACAATATATAAAGAGTTAATAAAATAAACAAGAAAAATAGAAATTAGAGGAATGGAGAGAGAAACACTCTTATTTCATATAACTTTGTAATTATATATGTGTGTTTTTTCTTCTCTCAATAATACACCTATATATAGACACATGTACATAAATACTTATAAGTTCAAAATATATAAGAAGATATAGATCCAAATTAACTTAGAGAGATTCAAATGAACTAGAGAATAATGAATGAATGCAATATGAGATGGATGAATAAAGGAACCTAGACATTCACGAATACAATGTATGGTTTTATAATAATCTAAAAAAATGCTTAATGTTCGATTTGCAAGCCGAAACAAAATTTTGTTTTTTCTCCACATCTTTTATCTCAAATTTGCTCTTTAAATAATTTATTATCCTTGGTATCTCTGCACGAGTTTCAATAATGATTAAATTATCAACATATACAACAATCATAGCAAAATCAAATTCTAACTTCTTTATAAAAACACATGGGTATATTAGGTCATTATTATACTTTTTTTCAATAAATACTTAATAAGATGATTATATCATCTATGTCTTGATTGTTTTAACCCATATAGAGATCTTTGTAACTTGATTGAGGTTTACTTGATTGAGTAAACCTCCTTGGGATTGAATTATATGCCGTAAGAAGATAATGTGTGTGGCTAAATTCATCATATTCGTGAAACATGTAGTTTATTCTCTAGTAAAGAAACTCCAACCATTATGTATAAAGATAACACTAAATGTATAACTAAAATAAAAGAAGGGTATATCAAAAAAGATAGAACAAAGTACATTTGGCTGAAATTCTTTTCACACATGAAGTTGATAAGTGTGGTGACATTAATGTTCAACAAATTCACTCAAAAAATAATCTAGCAGATTTGTTCACTAACTTCTTAGAATTATTCTTCATTTTAGTTGAATTCAAAAAATGAATATGCTTGAGTTTAGGTATTTTGTCTGATGATCTAACACCACCTTCTAGAATGATGTTAGATTTGTCTTGGCGGTGCCTCTATCACTCCACGAAGTATGTGAACATTACATATAACTAAAACAGGTCGTCCTTCCTACTGTTCACCGTGACAACTTGCCAGTCCAATCGCGGGTGTATGTGCGCTTTTTTTTTTTTGCTTTTTGAACAGTACATTAACGAAAAAGCCCCCCGAAAACGACAAAAAGCACCGCCGGTTTCAGGGGCTGAACGGTCATTGACTGTTTCGGTCCGGTCTGGCTCGGTACGGCCGGCCGATTTTTTATTTTTTTAATATTACATTGAATAATGTATTAATGATTTTGTCCCTCGAAAAAGAGAAAAAACAGACCTAGGGGTAAGGGGCTTTCCGGTAATTAGCCATTTTTTAATTTTATTTTCCGCTGACAGGTGTCGGCGCGTCGCGGAACGCGCCGTTCATTTAAACGCTCACGCCTTTTTCGAGCAGCGCGTGCGGCTTACTCCGACATCGGAAAATGACCAAAAGGCGTCTAGAATGATTTTCAGGGATGTTCTCTTCCACAGGGGACGGCGCGTGTGTTACTATGATGTCCGTATACGTGTCAATGGTCGTTTGAATTCCCCCCCCCCCATTTCTCTCTCCTGCCTGCGCAACATGACGTCAGCTAAGCTGTTTTTTGTCAAAGTTCATTTCAGTCCCTAAACGTTATAATTTGTTTTTCTTGCCCTTAATGCTATTATATAGGTTTTGATTTGTTTCAATTTCGTCCTTCAATTGAAATTGATTATATCTTGAACTTTCAAATCGGTCCTCATGCTTTTAATTTTTCGGATTGGGCCGGAATTCTATATAATTTCAGTTTCAAAGTTTTCATTGATTTCAATTTCATCCTTCCATGCAAATTTATTATAAATCCTTAATATTTTCAGTATCAATGTTTAATTTCTTTCAATTTTATCCTTCTATGCAATTTTTGATTTCAGGTTTGATTTCGGTCTTAATTTTTTTTTTTCAGGTTTTGTTTTTCAATATTTGGATTTACTTTAATTTTTTTCTTTAAATTAAATATATTATTTAAAGTATGTCAAATTAATTATATATTTGTATATTTGTGTCAAATTAAAGTATGTAAAACTAATTAGATGTTTTAATATTTATTGGATATTATCGCCTAAAAATATTTAGATAGAGAAAAATAATGACCTAGAATACAATTATATATTTTGCTATTGTTATACTAGGGGGTGTTGAGCTATTTTATTCCATTAAATTTCGCTTAAATAAAAATTAAATTTCGCATAAGTGTGAAATATTTTGCCTGTTTCGACTACACTGTTTTTTTTAGACGATAAATAAATAATTATGCACGAAAAAACTTTTCTATTTCTTTTTTCAAAAATTTTGCAATATCTGTATTTATAATGTGTTATATTTAATATAACTGGGGAAAACAGACAACTCATATTTTTTTTTTTACAAATTCATCTAGGTTATCTACAATTAAAAAACTATAAAAATCACTTCCCATTTCTATCACACTATAGATTATGTGAGACTAAGTATATGTGTTGAATATTTTTTTAATATTATCGCCTAAAAATATATAAAGAGAGAAAAAAAATGACCTATGATTTCTTAAAAAAAAAATTAATATCGGTATTCTTAAATATATTTAATATAATAATATGATGAAAAAATCTTATAAAAAAAAAACTTTGGCTTTGAATTTAAATTTATATTTTAGACTCTTTGTTTTTCCTTTTAAGAAACGGTGACCTTTTTTTCACATGTATTTTTTATTTTTTACTGTCCAAGTAAGCTGTTTTTTTTTAACCGGTTTTCTTTTTTTGTATTTTTTTTTAACCAGAGTATCCGTAGCAACAAATTCCTAATGAATCATTTCACCTTCTTAACAAATTTTTTAACAAATTTAATCAAAAGTTTTTTAGTGATAGCAATATTCAATCACATTGTGGTTGAAAAAAACCATTTTGAACGAATTTTATTAATTACAATTATACTAATTAATTATTAAAATTATAAAATACAACATTTTTAAAATCAATTAATTTTTTACAGAGATAAAAAAACCCGGCGAAGCGGGCAAATCGGCTCGTTGGATCTATAATTTATAGTAGGCAACCATTTCATTGTTTTTCATTTTCCTTTTTCACTGTGATCATCGCACTAACCTTTCAACATTTCAAAGAAGCCTTTTAATTGTTTTCCCTTCAAAGTCTTTGTTCTTTTGATTTTTTTAACTTTATTTTGGATAAGTTATGAAATTGTTTGCTTTTTATTTAATTTTTGTCCCTCTTGAACTTTTTTTATATGTCAAATTTGATTTGTATTCTTGTGATCACTATTTTTTTTTTTAGATAGTTTTTAAAATTAATTTCTTTTGCAATTTCATCTTTTGATATGTTTTTTCCCTATCAAACTTTATTCTTATTTTTTTTTATCAAAATTTATTCTATTTTTTTTTTATCAAAATTTATTCTAATTTTTTTGGTGCTATTTTTTCCTAATAGATTTTTTAGGTTGATATTCTTTTTCTCCAATTTTCCCCCTCAACATGAGATTGGTTCAGTGTTGAGTCCTTTTATTGAGTTCGAGTCTAAAATTTAAAGGATTACAAGTTTGAGAGATTAACCTATATTTAGAAGGTGGTTAGTTTTAGTTTCACCATTTAATTTATTTTTTTTTATTGGAAACTGGATTCCATTTTAGCTTTTTTAGATGCTGGTGTCATAGAAATGTCCTAATTCTGTTAGGACAAACTAATTCCAGTTCATGACGTGGTGTAAGCCATTTAGCTAGCTAACAAAGCTAAAAAGGATTAACTATTTACTGTGCAGAAAGACCCAAAACATTGAGGATTGGAACAATATTTTGACATCTTTATCCTTCTAAATGAAACTGGTAAGCTTTACTCGTAAGAATAGTCTCATCTTTTTCCAGGAGATTGATTGGCATTAACGAATTCAGTAAGGGTTGATTTGTCTACACACCTTTTTTTCCATTATATAATGACGTTATTACCTTTAGAAGAAAAATAGCATATATATCTCACTAGGGGTGTTTTTGTTTTTAAAAGTTTATCCGCATAGTAAATTATTGAAGTTAACCCTAATATTAAAAAAAAATGGCATGTCAGGGGTTCTAATGTACTTTTACTTATAGTTTTTTTTTTTTATTATTTTTTTATAGAGAGGTTGATACATGTTTTCCCGAATAAGTAATATTATTTAAATAATTAATTAAGAGGCGCAAGGAAACTCAATAGAAGTTATGATGGCGCATGCGAAGGCGTTACATGGACAAACGGTTTACTTCCAAGGTGGTGACAAAATCCTCTTTGTAGCCCTCACTAACTTTGACAGTTTATGTGGCTCAATCATCTCTGGTTCACCGTTGACGACCATTTCTCTTTTGTCCTAAAAGAAACACGCTAACCTTACAAAAACTCATTACAATCTTTCAATTATTTTTTCTTCAAATTTAGTCTTTGATTTATTTATCTCAATTTGTTTTGTTCGAAATAATTTATAAATGAGAATTTGTTTTTCAAATTCATCAATCATAGATGTTTTTATCTGTCAAATTGGACATTATCCTTTTAATTGCTATTTGTTTTTATTTAAGATTATTTCAAAATTATTGTTTTTACAATTTCATTAGTTTGACTTTTATCTTGGGATTTTATCTCTTGACATTAAATTTGTTGGGTGTTGAGCTTCTTGAATGATATCGGATTTAGATCTTAATAAGTTATGAGTTTGAGAAATTAACTTTGGATTTGCTTGTTTTTTTTTTATCTTGTTTTTTTTAGTTTCACCCTCTAATATCTCTTTTGTCTTCCAGAGGGGGTTTCAGGTATTTTGAGAATAACATGGGTTGCTTTAATTTTGTTTTTGTTAGATCTAGCTTTTTTAAGAGGAATCTTGTTTTTTAATTGAATTAAATAATTTTATTTTATTTTTTAATATTAAACTAATTATTGATATTCTTGGTTGAGCCCGAGTTTGGAATTTAATGGATAGCAAGTTTGAGAGATTGATCTCAATTTAATAGGCTCACTAGGGTTTGCTTGTTTTTTTATTTTGTTGTGCATATTGTTTTCTTTGATTTCATCCTCAAACATTTTCTTGCCCCCCCTTTTATGTGGGATTCTTCATTTGTTTAAAAGATATAGCTTTTCAAAATGATTTTTGATTTTTTAAAAATTAAATTAAATAAATTGATTAAATATAAGTATGAAATACTCATTTTTGTTTGCTTTTCGGGTCACCATTTTGACAACGCAATTAGTTTCTTTCAATTATATAAATCTTTGTTTTCTTCTTCTTGGTAAATGTTGAAGTTGCATTTTTTCTTCTTCTTTATGTTGTGAAAAAAATTGGCTTGGCCCATGACATATAGTGAACCATCCAATTAGTTAGTAAAATACTAAAAAAGGTGGTGCTTTTACTATACATCATCTCATAAAAAAACTATTAATTGCAATATATATAGTTTTTTAATCTATGAGTCTTTTGCAGCCTTCAATTTTGGTTTATTAAAAATTGAGTTTTATGATTTTTTGTTTTCTATGTTGTTATCCTAGTCTCATGATTCGTGCAACAAATTTAGTGAGTTCACTTGCTTAACTCAAAGGTTTTTTTTAATTGGGAATTTTTTACTGTTTTAAATCTGGTATGATGACTTAGATTTTGAATTTGACAAGTTACTTTGAGTTGAATCAAGTTGTTTTTTTATTGATTTTTTTTACTTCATCCTTTAACATAAGGTTGATTGAGAATTAGATTTTATAATTAGTTTTCATTTACATTATATGAGGTTATCATAGTTTCATGTCTCGAGTTTAACAGGGTAACCTAGGTTGACTAGAATTATTATCTTGTTTTATTTTTATAAGATTATTGTGTTGATATGACCTGGGTTATGAGTTTGGCGGATTAATCCGAGTTGACTTGAGATATTTTTTGTGTCCTTTTTTTATTGATTTTTCTTAATTTGATTTTTTAACATTGGATTGATTGGAAACTAGGTTTTGATTTAGTTTTTATGAGGTGATTCTAGTCTCATTACTCTAGTCATTTAATAGGTTAACTCTAATAATTTTATAATTAATATTTTCAATTTCATCATTCAATATGAAGTTTATTGGGAATTAGGCTTTATAATTTGTTTGATTTATTTTTTTAAGAGTTATCATGGTCTTATGATCTAGGTCGTGAATTTGGAAAGCTTACCATAGATTGACTTGAGTTTTTTTTTTTTTTTTCATAATCAATATTTAGTTGATTAGAAATTGACTTTCATGATTTATTTTGTTTACTTTTCATAGGTTATTTTTTTCCGTCATGATTTAGGTCGTGAATTTAGTAGGTGATATCATATAATTTCTTTTTCCTTTTTTAATTGATTTGCTTAAAAACATTTATCCTTTAACATTGAGTTTATTGGGAATTGAGCTTCATAATTTAGTTTTATTTGCTTTATATGAGCTTATCATAATTTCATTATCCATATCACAAAATTGACATGCTAATCCGAGTTGACTCGATTGATCCAATGTGTTGCCACTTTAATATTTTTTTTAAAAAAAAGATTATCATCTTAAGGTTTTTTTAGTCAAACCTTGTTTTTACTAGTCATTCGAGTTGAAATCAACACGTCGATCGAGTTGCATCGATTGAACCCACAAGTGATTGTTTTTTTCTAACAAAAAGAAATTAGCAATATTGAATTTTTTTTGAGGTTATAAAAAATTGATTTAACCCATAGCACGAGCTAATAATCTAATTCTATCTAATTTTCAAGTAACAAGTTAAAAGTGGATTAACTTGTCAAACAAAGTCAAAATGTTGCGAAGAAAATAAAAATAGTTTTTAAGGAAATTAATAAAATGAAATTGAAAAAGATTTAGGTAAAAAGCTCGACTAATATTTCTTACCTTGTGAAGTTGACATTGTAATCTTAAAAAAGAATATAATGAATGGGGAAGCATAAGAAATGCAGGGGAGCTAAAATCATGAGCTCCATGTTGAAATAAAATACTCCACAGCTGACCCCAAAACAATATTGTGAGATTAAGGACGGCTTGTGTCAAGTAAAATACTAGCTTTAGCACGTATTTAAGAGAAACCTCTTTTTTTTTTGTAATTATTTTAATATATTGATGTTAAAAATAATAAAATATTATTTTTATATATTTTCAAATAAAAACTTTAAAAATCAACCACTAATATACTTTCAAATATCTTTTTAAAAATAAATTAATGCAAATAATTTATGATCAGTTTTTTTTAATATTAAATTAAGTTTTTGAAATATTATAATTTGCAATTTAAACTTTAAAAACAGATAATACTTTATATTTTTAAAAGTTGATATGAGAAGAAAATCAATAAAAAAAATATTTATTTACAATACTACTTTCATATAAAAAATAATAATTAAAAAAACCTTTTCTATTCAGATCATAATCCTGTATATAAAAAATCAATAAAACCTAAACCCTATTATCTTCATCTTCTTTCCCTTTCTCTCTACTTTGTTAAGATTTC
Organism: Salix brachista; assembly: GCA_009078335.1. Classification (NCBI taxonomy): domain Eukaryota; kingdom Viridiplantae; phylum Streptophyta; class Magnoliopsida; order Malpighiales; family Salicaceae; genus Salix; species Salix brachista. Next base: position 11,711,879 of record CM018586.1, read on the forward strand.
CTTTGTATAGGATGAGAGAGATCGAAAATTGGCTACAATTTTCCCTCTGTGAAACGAGAGAAAGACTGACGCCTGGGTTTGGCTCTTGATTGGGACGATGATGTCATGGCTGTGGGTTATGGGTCTTTTTGGTATTATGGTTGATAATGTGGTTGAGATTTTTAAAAAATTGTTTTATAAAAAACACTTTTAGCTGTGGTTCACTCTTGAAATTGAAGTATTTGGTTAAAACTGTGGTTGAGTTTGAGATTTAATGAAAATCAGTTTCGTGTGTTTGATTATCATTCTTTTCATATTGCTGTCAACTTGTGAAATTATTTTAAAGGATACACACACAAATATTTTAAATATTATAGATTTAATAATCATAATAATAAATTATATTAATAATTCAAGTAAATTAGACACTTGTTTTTATTCTCCCATCAAACTATTTGCAATTTCATCACGAACTAAATTCATATGTGAAGGCCTATACGATCCATTGCTATTTGATCGAGGAATAACATGTGGTAAAATATCATCAGGAGCAACATCGGCGATCCTGAAACTCAGTATGGATCGCAATACCAAACAGACCTATAATTCCAAGCCCAAATCTAGTTGCAAGTTTCTAATCCATAATCAATCGAAAAGCAACACGGTTATGGAATGAAACGAAGTCACACACCTTTCTCTTCATCAGGGCTAATATTTTTTAAATATATATATTTTAAAAAATCAGACTGGGCTTGGCCAAACTAAATGGGTCGATCCAGCCAAGTTAGGCCAAAGGCCCAACTCTGCTGGACTTGGTCTAGGCCGAGAGCATGTCTAGCCTAGGAGTTTAGAATTACCTACAAAATGGTGCGCTACAATCTGCAGTGTTCACGTAACACGTGAACAGTAGCAAGGGTGTTCAACCGACGATGATGAGAGGCTCATCTGCCGATGCTGCCAGGTAAAAGAGGCCAAGGTGGTTATTCCTGTGATGGTAGCGCCAGAAATGATGGTCTGTGGTGGCCAGGAGAAGCGTTGAAAAGTTGTTGTTCTTGTCGTTGCTGCTGCTTCTACCGGGGCTTGTTGTCGCTGATAGAGGTCACGACGAAGCTTTATGGCGTGAAGGAGAAGATGTCGGTGTCGAGGGGGATATGGTGGTGCTCTCCAAAAACAGAGTCTGGAGGAGAGAGAGGGAGCTGCCAGTGACTGTCTGTGTAGAGACAGAGAGAGATTGTCGTCGACGGTAATGAGAGGAAGGCAACGATAATGGTTTAAAACTCGGTGTCAAGATCTATTATCAATCCTACTCCTTACACAGTGGACATGAAAGCAGTAGAATTATGAAAATAGTAAGTTTATTATACATGAAAGCAGTAGAGCTCGTGTAGACAATGAGAGAGAGGTGAGCCGGAGAAGTGAGGCGTGGTGTTGTGAAAAGCATCTTTGAGATGCTTTTCTGACTGTGGCACAACCACAAGTTATTTGGTGGGACCCACAATAAAAAACTAGGGTCCCGTTTGGTTTAATTGTGTTTGGCTCTGCGGTGAGCCACAACCGCAGAGGTCACCGCAGAGCCAAACACCCACTTTGGCTATGGATGGAGGAGATGTGGATGCTACCGTGGTTTTAGTGGGCTGGTTTGATTATGCGATGGGTCTTCAGCAATGAAGAGTTTTTTTATACAGAAAATCTAATAACCCTACAAATGAAAAGAACATCAAAATTTGCCCTAAATAATATCACATATATTATTTCAGGATAACTTTAAAATTTTATACAATCAAGTCTCTACTTGATTTTTCTAGGTAATAAATCATAATTATAATCTCTTGATAGATTACATTCTAGTCCTTGATTTCTAATTTTTTTTTTAAAATTAAGTCACATTTAATGAATTATTCCAATTTAATTTATGACTAATAGTCTTAATATGTGTTAACTATTAGGTTTTATTTTAATATATTAGCCTAAATATAAATCATGATCCTAAATACAATAGGGTTAAATAAATTAAACAGTTTGATTTATTTTTAAATCAATAAATTGATTAATTTATATTTGAAGATCTAAATACGTTGTCTAACAATATGTCATGATCCTCAAATATTAAAAAAATCATACATGGTTTGACTTAACCTTTTAAAAGAACTTTCTTAGTGCAATTATTATTCTCTATCAAGAATGTTCTAATTTAAATATTATAACATATAGTGTGCTTGCTATATCATAACGTGTTTTGCTCTCAATACCATATTCATTGATTCCTTAAACAAGATTTAAAACTCTTTTATAATCTTATTTCATCTTATTCAATGATTTCACAATCAATACTATCGTATGAAATATATATTTTTTCTAATTCATCTAGGATAATAAATCCTCTCTTGATTAACTAAAATACCTTCATATAGTTTATGATATATCTAATAACAATTTATCTATTATAATTGATTAGAATAACATATAGTTAAAATCAAACATAACAGTCTCTATATAAAACAATTTAGTGTCCATTTAGTTATTGTTCTCAATATGTATGGGATAACCTATTGAATTACTTTCCCCATTCTTGTTGAATGAAAGTTTTGATTTTTCTTCTCAAGATGTAAGAGTTAATATGTTGAACTATTCTCCCTATTGTGAATCAACAACAACAATTATATTTTTAGCAAAGAGTCTTTTTAAACTACTCAATACATTAGCTACTCAAAAACATTGTATTCATTATGTTTCATCAGTTTTAGGAACTTATTTGTTCTTTTTTTGATGGATTTATTCACTTTCTCAGTCAAGTCAACTACTTCTTTCTATTTTTTTTCTTAAGCTCTTTCAAGGTAAAAACATCTTCTATTATAGATTAGGCTTTTGATTTATGCTTGGGAAATAAACGTTGGTTGCATGCTTTGGAAAGAGTACCCATTGTAATGTGCTAAGACATTATAGTTTCCTTTACCTATCACTATAAGTTTGGACAACAGTTATTTGGGAAATCATTTTACAATGAATTGTACCTGAAATACATTCTTGTTTTTGCTAGGTATGTCTACCATGGACACCTGTCTACTTATTGCCCCCTCAATTGTAAGAGTTCCTCAAGGTAACATTTGTATTATCTCATTGTGAAATCCTTCAAATTGATTAATCATATGGCGTTAATCATAGCGATACTTATATAAATTTTGTATTGTTAGTCTTTATTCATAACTACTTGATGTAGAACAGGTGACAGAATCATACATGCTCAAGAGGGATCACCCAAAATTCAAAGGCAACTGAATTTCGGCAATCGGGTCGTCGAAGTTGGAATGACACGAAACTCACCTGATCAATGCGTTTCGCCGTTTGCGGAAGAAATCAGCGGCTTTGCCGCTGTACCCGACCGGTTTTTGGCCAAATTCCATCGTTTCGGCCCCGAAATCGTCAATTTTGCTATTTTAGGAAAGTTTCGTTTTAGCCATAACTTTTGATTTAAGAGTCCGAATTGACTTTAGTCAATTGGCACTCTCTCAGAATTTATAGGCCTTTCATATTCTGCATTTATCTCAAATTTTCCATTTATGACAAATTTAATGTTTTATGTCGTTTCCTTTTCTGTATTGGATTAGGCTAGGGTTTTTACTTTAAGTATCAATGTAAAACCTGCAGCCGACTTATCTATCATTTTATTGAATAAACTTTGAAGTTTTCTGAGATTTAATCTCGTTGAGAATTATTTACGGAGTATTGACGTTGGTCGTATTTCTTTCCGTATTTCTGCTGCGTCACTACCTTTCTTGTACATGGTTTTTAACAATATTTCATAAAACGCATCTGATGACCCTTTTAAACTCCTTAGGCCTTCTGCCTCTAATGCATTTATTGATCCATTATCGTAGGCATGATTAGGTAAAGAGTTTGTGCTTATATTTTGGGTCTCCTCAAATATTATTAATATGACTTTAATTATTTGCAAGAGATTTTTTAAGGCATTATAAGTATTGATGTTGTGTCATACAATGCTAGAATAATACTCATGGGTGAGATATGGTTTATACTAGTTGGGATAAGATGACTGATGGGGCTTGTAGCTTATGGCACATCTTGTTTAAGGGTAGCAGTAACGAGGGCATTTGTTCTTAGATACTTTGGTAATTTTTCTTTGATATGTTTTCAATTTGGTTATTGACTTGTTTATTTTTAGTCTCAAATTTTTTTTGGTTGGAAAAAGAGATTTAAATTTGATGCTAGTGATCTGAGATGAAAGGGATGGGTTGTTATAGTGTTAAAATTTGGTTTTTTAACCACCACCGATGTGATCGACATCCTTCTTCTTTCTCTAAAACCTTTTTTTTTTTCTTAATAGGTGTTATGACACCCTTCATAAATACATATAATCATTCTAAATTTCTCATTAATATTAAAACTTTGAGGGATTTTTTTTAAATCTACTAGAGTTTTGGTAGAATCTCCTTTGTACCAGGAGATCCTAAGTTATTGAGTAAGGCTTGTTATACTTCATTATTCAACCACTTCTCATTTCATTCACTGTCCAACCATCTAGACTTAATTCATCACATCTTCATACATCATATCCATCACTTTTCATTATGGTTCACAATTTGTATACAATTTCTTATATAAGTTTTGAAATCTTAATAATGACGAGGACCAACCCAACACCAAGAATAATCACGCAAATAACCATTGATTGTGCCAAGTAGGCCTATTACAAGAGCTAGGGCAAAAAGACTGAAAGAGGCGTTGAATGAGCTAGTTCGAAGCAGATAGAGTAAGATGGGCCTAGAGGGGACGTGTATGGATCTTAAAAGACAACCTTTAATTCATCTAATCCAAGTCCAAGAAAGGTCTTATTCAAGTTCTGAAAAAGGTTGATGTGTTAGGTCCTATGGCAACCTTGATTTGATTTTTTTTTCTTTCTAATATGACATGGAGTCCAAGTCCATATTATTTCCTAAAGAATGGAGGATTTTTAGCATTCAAAAGAAGAAGTTTCCTAGACTAGGAAGGAAAATTAAAAGTCAGCAATATTCAAGACAAAATAAATCTTCTTTATCTTCTTTTTATGTGATTGCAAATTATATTTTTTTATTTAAAATTTGTATTTTGTGTTTTAAGGTTAATAAACATCAATTGGGCTTAGATACTTAGGGATTTGGGTCTAATTATAAAAGGATTTTATACAAGTTCATATCTCCGGGTATTCTAGGGTTTAACTGAGGTTAAAAACACATATGTAACCTATGTTTTCTTGCTTAATAATATTTATTTATAGCTGCAACTTTGTGTACTTGTGAGGTGAGAATTCTCTCTTTATTGGTTTTTAAAGGACTGAAAATGACTTATGAAGGTTCAATTGACTTCGTGATGTCAATCCACACTTCTCATTCGCGAATTGTTATTTGTTGGGTGGGGTTCGAGTCCAATAGTACTGGTGCCTAGGTACAAGTTATCTTTGTATCACACTCCTATCAAATTTGATTTACCTGGCTTTCTGAAAATTAATGTTTTTGCGTGTGGGTTGTTTGATCGCATGATCAAGAGGTTCACATCAAATAAGATGTAGGAAATACAATTACATAAATTTTTTAAAAACATGATAAAAATAACTAATACAGTAGGATAAACATATATGATTGAGTTAAATCTAGAATACATAAACTTCATGATAATTAATAGTTAAGCAGACCCATTACAATACAAAAGAGGTATTTAATACAGGTTTTGAACAAGATTATGAAAATATGTCTGATACACATCTAACATCTTGCTTGAGGCTACGAGGTACTTATAAATAATTTATAAATATCAATTTAACTTTATAACATGCAATTTACATTAAATAAATAGAATAAAAAGTATTATCTTTAAGTTATATCTTATCATTGTCAATTATACATCATTTATTAACAATACAATACTTTTGTATTATATATGTTGTTCACTTGTCAAATTGAGATTTCTTATATGACATAAGTTTAATAATTCATATTTTCCTGGTAATTTGTTTTCTAAACTTAATATTTTCACATATTATCTAATATCAGAAAAGTCATTTATTTTCCTATATCCCAATATTATTCTTGGCATTAGTCTCATTACTAGGGAACTATTTTTCTCTCCCACTACCAGATATTAGTTTCATCACTGGAAAACTAACCTTTTCTCCCATTACCAGGTATTAGTCTCATCACCAAGAAAAATCAATTCCTTTGTAACAAGCCATAATTTAAATACAAAGAACATTTCTAGCATAATACAATGATTACTAATGGAAAAAATGATAAGGTGTATCACACTTACATGTTGTTGGAGCTCGAGTACTATTTCCTTGTTGTTATATAGTTTTTGTGGTATCTTCTGTATCAATAGGTATACTACATTATTTTTCCATAACGATTTCATTTTATATAATATTAATTTAAGTTTACTTTCATCAATTTAGCTCTCCTTTTCAATTAAACTATCAGTTTATTGAATTTCACATTTTATTGTATCATTTTGCATTCAACATATATTTCTTAACCCTAATTTCTAACTCTTTTTTTTATCAACAATCATTAATATCTAATATTTTTTCAACAATATTTTATGTCAAGTTTTTTTTATTAAACACCTATAAGCACAAATTCAAGTCATCAATATCACGTAAGTTTTGCATATACCTCCTAAACAAACCAACAAGAGTTTATATCTCAATGCTTATCATAAATGGTTAAAATCCAACCTAATCATACTATTAAAAATCATATTATCCATAATTGAAATTCCAACACACCATATAACTCCAAAACACATCTAAATTCCCAAACTTCCCCAAAACAACAAGAATTTATATATCAATACTTATTGTCATAACCCAATTTTGGGTTATTCCCTAAATCTACCCAAAAATAAGAAAAAATAAAATAAAAGGGGTTGGTGTCGGCAGAAAAATCAAGGTTGAAATTTTGGATGTTTTTAGAGCTCGATCGTACCTCTTTTGTGCCCAGAAATGAAGGTCAATGCAGATTCAAAGCTAAAGTAATTTATTATTGGACAAATCTGCGTAAAATTTAAGTAAAAAGATATAATTATATTTTTATGGGCCAGTTCGATTTAATCGTTGGCAAATTTAAAAGTGTAATTAATTTAGGGTCCAATTGAAGGATTTAATTAAACGCAATGGCTTAATTATATTTTAAATTGGTCAAATTAATTTTATTAAGGGCTTAGTCGATGAGAAATCAAGTTCTTGAATTTAATTCGGGTTCAGTTGATGAGATTAGAATTTTTTGAGACCGAATTGAATTTTTTTCAAGCCCAATTATGCGAAATCAGGGCCAAATTGAGCGAATTGAGAGTCAAATGGTCAATTGAGGTTTAAATCGCTCAAATCAGAAACCAAGGACCAAAATAAAAAAGGTGCGCAAAGCTAAGGTTGCGCTTGAAATTCTGACAGGGATTCAATTGCACAAAATTAAAAGTTCAAAACCAATTGAGGGTGCAATTAGAGTAGTTATAAATCGAGGGACCAAATTGTATTTTTACCTTCCCATCATTTGCAAGCTTGCAGGCGTGCCTGCACATTTCAATCACCTGAACAGTGCCAGACACGCCATTGCAGCTACTGGGCAATGCATAGGCAGCAACCCCTCGCTACATGTCATGGGCAGCTGAAGGGTTGTCGTCCTCTGCTATAAATAGCATGCAAACAGAGACGATCGAGAGGGACGGGAAAAGAGAAAAAACAGAGAACAAAGAAGAGAAAAAACAGAGGAGGAAATTCAAAAAAAAGACAAAGATTTTTAGACAAAGCAGAGGAGATTTACATAACAAATTGCACTGAAAATTTCAGCATGAACCACTCTTCATCTTCCTCGTCTTTGCAGCAGCTCTCTCCCCCTCTCTCTCTTAGTTTGCAGGTCTGTTCTCTCTCTAACACCACCTCGGTCGAGCTCTCTCTCTCCACCAGTAGAGGCCATTCAACCACCCATATCCACCCTCATCACCACCGTAAGCCTCTCCTCAACGCCTGAAGCCCATCCACCTCCTCTGGAGAAGCAACCGCAACATCCCCGACGATAGCAAGCACAGCCCGTCACCTTCCGACGTCTATTCCGGCCACCACAACCACCATTTTCGACGCCACCACGACAGGGAGAACCACTTCGACCTCCTCTACCCAACGATATTAACATGTACGCCGTTCATCACACTTCAAAATCCCCTATATTACTGTTCATCGTCTTCTTGCATCCAGGGGGAGTGAATTAATTCACTCCTCGCAGGGCCGGGCTTGGTGCCCGAACTGACCATTTGAAAAAAACGGGCTTCCGGCCCGTTTGGATTGGAAGCCCAACCTGAGAATAGATGGACCGAAACCCATTCCGAGATTAAGTGGGCTGAAGCCCAGTCTTAGAGTAGGTGGGCCGCGAGCCCAGTCCATGTTGGCGGGCTGGCAGCCCCCCCCCCCATGTAGGCGGGCTGGCAGCCCAGCCCACCATATAAAAAAAATACAAAAATAATAAAAAAAAACATACAAAATTTGCATAAAAAATATTTTTATTAAAAAAGACAAAAATGTGTTGTTTTATTGCATACGACCAATACGCTACCATATTTTGAAAATTCTTTTTCTTTCAAAAAAATATATATTATCTCGGAGTTTAAAGAAAAATGATTTTTTAGCATGGATTTCGCAAACAAAGAAAAATCATTTTCCCGCATTTTTGGATTTTACAACATGTTTGTAAAATCCAAAGGGTATTAGCCAATATTCCAAAAATATCAAAATCTTTTTTTTGGTGATTCATATCAGTGTTGGTATTTGGATAAATAAATCCTAAAAGGGTTAGTATCCAAAATATTTGACGGGGATAATTCGTTATTATTCACTAGTGGTATTTGGATAAATAAATCCTAAAAGGGTTAATATCCAAAATATTTTTACAGGAATAATTCATCATCATCATTTAACCAATATATTTTCGAAAGATTAATAATATAGCAATCATAAGACAAACCAAAACACTAAGCAGCCTACCTTAGGTAGGGCGTACTAGGGGTGCTAAAACAATCCCTTGCCTTAGAATCTCTGAAAGATCAATTTTAGGTTTTCTAGTAACCATAATACTAGGTGGCGACTCCCTTTTTCATGAAAATAAAGATAAAACCCAACATGAATTCCCCGGCCTGCGGGGAGAGTCGTCGCGACGCCGCGCTTTTGCGGAGGGTGCAACACTTATCATAAATGGTTAAAATCCAACCTAATCATACTATTAAAAATCATATTATGCATAATTGAAATTCCAACACACCATATTACTCCAAAACACATCTAAATTCCAAAACTTCCCCAAGTACATCATCATTGTTGGCCACCCATGGTTTAAAAATTCATGGTTGGCCTTATATTCATCAAGTAAACTACTAGTAATACTATTTCTAATATAATTTCTCCAAGAATTTTAATCAATCCAACAATTTACACAATTTATTTTTCAACAATATAATCTCATATTTTCCTATTTTTTAAAATATGTCAACAATACTCACGAATAAAACAACTCAATTTTCTTTAATCATATTCAATAACTTACACATCAACTCACAGCACAATTATCAATATAGTTTTAGTATATGCATTACGATCCCCTATTGGCTAGCCATGAAACCCTTAAGAACACTAGGATTTTTATCATCATTTCTTCCCTATTTAACACCCAAAATAACCTAATATAACCCAATTTGATTAATTCATAGTCAATTTATATTTTCCCCAAAATCCCACCTTAAGCCTTAACATTAATTTTATGATTTCTACATCAATTGTTATTTATTTCATACAAAATTGTTAGATTAGGTTTAGAATTCCTTACCGAACATTAATCGAATCTTTGAATCTCAGTCAATAAAAAAAAATTAACCCCCCTAAAAAACCTTGTTGTCATGATTGTGCATTGATTTCCTTCATTTTGTATCTTGTTTAGGTACTTAAAGATGTGGTGGTGAGTGTTTCTCTTAAACCCATTTAATTTCCTACATTATTTTGTGTTTTCTTTGAGAATTTTGAACAAAAACTCAATATTTCTCCCCTTTCTGTTATTCCAGGTGTTGTTAGCTTGAAGGGAGAAAGGAATGGCTTTTATATGTATTTGCTTATTAATATTTTAGTCTCATATATAATCCTAATTTTTTCTATAGTTTATAATCCATTTTCTCTTTTTTAATTATGTCACCACACCTTCTCTCTCTCTCTCTCTCTTAGTTTTTTTTATATATATTTGACATAAATTTTTAATTTTTTTTAATTTATTTTACTTAACCCAATTTATCTTTATGTTAGATTTTAATATTTAAAGAAAAATCTTAGTTACGACTTTACATTCTCCAATTCTTTAAGGAATTTCATCTTTGAAATTCAATTTTTCTTATCCATAACCACAAGTTTATCAACTTGATAACTCCTTAAAAATACCTTTGCCATAAGGATTTTCTTACTTCTAAATTCTGTTACACTTTGATCAAGAATCTTTATTGGCTTCATTTTTAGGGTCAAATCTTTTTTAACTTACAATGAAACTTGTGGTAGCACTCAAGAAGAGTCTATGTCAGTTTTTTCCTAATAATGAAACATGAAATACATTGTGTATTTGTGTTAAATATAGGGGCAATGCCAACTTGTGTGCTTTCGGTCCAATTCTTTTCACCACTTTAAAAGGCTATACCTCGACGCCAACTTTTCTTTCATGCCAAATTATAACATATGCTTTTAAGAAGCAACTCTTAGATACACAATATCTCCAACATCAAATTCAAGAGGTCTCATTCTAACATATTTATAACTCTTGTGTTGGTTCTCAACAACCTTTATTATGTCTTTTATGATTCTCACTGTTATGAAGTAATATGCACTGATTCTAGTCCCATCAGTTTTCTATTACCCACGTTGTCCTAAAAAATAGGGATCTTACACTTTCTACCATATAGAGCCTCATAAGGTGCCATCCTTAACGTAGACTAATAGCTGTAGTTATAGGTGAATCTTACTAATGACAGACGTTCCTTCCAATCTCCCTCAAACTCCAATCGATAGGTCCTCAATAAGCTCTCCAATGTTTGGATTGTTCTTTCTGATTACCTATCCAATTGAGGATCAAATGTAGTGATTTAATTTACTTTTGTACTTAGATCACATTGGATACTTGACTGTAATCATAAAGTGTGGTCTGTATAGAAACTATTGATATAAGTATCCCGTGTAATCTCACCACCTCATTCACATATAATCTAGCCAATTTATCAATCAAAATTGCCATTTTCCTAGGCATGAAAAGTGTAGATTTTGTTAAACAATCCACAATAACCCAAATCATATTCTTACCTTTCCTTTCCTTGGGTTTAAGGAATAATAACCTGTGAAATTCAAATTGGAGGTTCCTTTTTGATATTCAAACAAATAAGAATAAAAAATTTCTCAATAACAAAATTGTGTTTGTGATGTTGATTATTGTCGATTACAAAAGAATAATTGATTTTCCTTAGGGTTAACAATCTTCAAGACATTCGCATGATACTCCAATTATTCCTCTTTTTAGTATACTCCGATTGCTTGGAGAGGTTTTTTTTTATTTGCTCTTTTTTAATATAGAGAGAAAATGAGATTTGAGAACTCAAAAGACTGAAATTTCCAATGAAAATGTAAGATTAGTATTAAAATCTCATGTTTTTAGCTTGATTTTATCATTTTAAGGTAATTTTTGTATGAATTCACGATATTAACTTCCTTGTTCACAAATAAAAACTTGCTTTTAATTTGATTTACACTATTCGTGAGTATGTTAACTAATTATACTATATACTAAAAGAGGTCATGGTTCAGTTTTCGGGTCGGGTCGGGTCGATTCGTTTGGTTCACAAGTTTTAACACTATTTACTTATTTTTGCACAATAAAATACAAAGTAAAGCTTGTAGATCAGTAGATAGAGCATGTGCTTTTCAAGCAGGAGGTCTTTATTAGTTTTTTTATTTATTTTCACTGTAAATTATTTTTTATATATAATTTTATTTTTATTTTTTGTTTGTTTTTTTAATTAAAGTTATTGACTTTTTTTATTGAAGTTTTTCCTCATTATTAATGCAATAATAATAATAATAATAATAATTTTAGTTTTTTTTGTTTCCTCTTTTGTTAATGTTTTTTATTTTTTTCTTCGGAGTAATTTAATAATTTTTATTATTTTAGCAGTAATAATAATGATATTTTTAAATGTTAAGACTTTGATGTTTCTATTATTATAATATGATGTGTTGATATGTTTTATTATATCAAACTTTGCATGTATAGATGTTATATTTTATTTGATTTTTTAATTTCTGGATTGGGTTTAAATACCTTAATATATTCGGTACAAAAGTTCTTATTTTTTTCAATTTTTTCCTTGGATTAAAATTGATGATATATTTGATTTTCATTTCAGCCTTATACTTTTAATTTTTTATTTTAATCCCTTTATTTTTTTTATATTTTTGGAATAGTCCCTTTTGTCCATGTATATATAAGAGTACTCTTAGCTTTGGTTTTTTATTTTTATTATTTTCTTATTTGTTAAGGTGATATTTTTTAAAAACATTTAGCTCTTAAATTTTATTGTGTCTATGACCATTTGAAAATTGATATTTCTTTTTTCTCTCTCTTTGTTCTTTCTTTTAGTTTTTTTATTCCTTTTTTTTCAAGTTAAATGAATGTTTTACCTGATAATTTTTATTTTTATTTTTATTTTATGATTTATTTTATTTTTTGTTTGATTTTTTGTTAAAGTTTGTAGGATTTTTTTAGTCTTTCGTTTATTTTTGTTTTTTTCATTATTAACACAATAATAATAATAATAATAATAATAATAATAATAATAATAATAATAATAATAATAATTTTAGTTTTTTTTCTTGCTTACTTTTTGTTAATGTTTTTGAGTTTTTTTCTCTCAGGATAATTTGATAATTTTTATTTTTCTAGCAGTAATAATAATGATAATTTTAGATGTTAAGAGTTCAATGTTGTTGTTGTTGTTATAATAGGTTGTGTTGATATGTTTTATTATATTAAACTTTACATATATAGATATTATATTTTATTTTTGAACTAGCAAATCCTATTAATTTCTTTAATTCCAATAATTATAAAATTATTTGCTCAGCCCGCAACGTAGTGCGGACAATTTTTTTAATTTTCTAGTCAAATGATTATTTTTAGCTAATAAATTTTGTTTTTGTTTTATCATTTATTTTATTTTATTGTTTGCTTTTTTTGTTAAAGTTTTTAGGCTTTTTTAGTTTTTGATTTAATTGTGTTTTTTTCATTATTAACGCAACAACAACAACAACAACAATAACAATAATAATAATAATAATAATAATAATAATAATAATAATAATAATAATAATAATAATAATAATAGTTTTTGTTCTTACTTACTTTCTTGTTAATTTTTTTGTGTTTTTTTCTCTGGGTAATTTGATAATTTTTATTGTTTTGACAGTAATAGTAGTGATAATTTTATATGTTAAGACTTCGATATTACTGTTATTATAATAGGGTATGTTGATCTGTTCTATTATATCAAATTTTACATGTATAAATATTATATTTTAATCTCAACAGTTATAAAAATTATTTGTTCAACCCGCAACATACCACTAAAACAAATGTAATAAATAGTTGCAAAAGTAGAAAAATAATTTTTTTTAAGAAGTCTGTTGATGGTACTTTGCGGGAGTGCGCGTTTCAGAAGGAACATCACATCAACAAAATCAAGAAAATAAAAATATTAGAGCAGCAGTCTGCTGGTGTTCTTGCAGGTTAATACATGTAACTCGTGATGATTAGCTTTTCAAGGCGAGGCATTGCTCCCATCTCAACGTCCATGCTTCTCAGTTTTGCTGAATTTATCAATGCAAAAAATCTCAAGCTTCCGAATCTGAATAGCTAAATGTTCTGAATAGCTAAGTGGGTCAAAAGATTTGAGATTTGATTTAGGTGGGTCAAAAGATTCTAAATGTTCTGAATAACTAGGTGGATATGCATAAAATTTAGTAGACTCATTTATAGATTAATTGGCCCAAAAAGAGACATGGTCGTGCCACCAATAGCTTCTTGACATAAAAATACTATAATTTTTTATCCAACTTATTCAAATGTGATTAGTTGACCTACAAGTCCAGTTCTATAGATTCTTGATTGGCTATAACCAGTTGAGCTTCCATATATTTTACTATGACAGTTGGCTAGAAAAGTAGAGAGAAAATACAAAATCTGAAGAAAAGTAAAATGTACAAAGAACAACACAAGGATTTGAGACAAGGATATTTTACTATGAAGAAGTATAAATTAAAAATGACTGACTCACCAAGAAATATACAAGAGCTCACTTTATACTTGTTAACCCTGCCCTTTTCCATCCCATCTTCCATCCAACCAACCATGGCGGACGTTGTTGAGAAACATTATAAGTATTTTTAAGGCATTTTAGGAGCGAAAAATAGATAATAGTTAAATATGTTTATAAAAGTAGTGTTTGGGAACATCAAAAGACGATGAAATTTGAAAATCACGTACAGGTTATGTGGGAATTTCTTTTATTAACAAAGGACCATGGCTGAGAGTTTGCCCCATCATTGATGAAGAAAACTCCACTTGAATCTTCTGATCCACAAGAGGTAGGAATTGATTTTGGTATGCACTCATCCACACAATCCATGCTCGAGGAGGTGAGATTAGTTGATGAATCATTACAGTGTGCACCCAAGAGAGGATACAGGAGAATGGAAGAGATAAACATAAACATGGCTGATTTACAATGATCTGTGTATACTGGACAAATATTCGATGACTAATCACAAAACATTATTTCCAAGTATAGTTGCGTTTGTATAACCTAGGGCTCGGCTGGGCAGAATGCTTGTCTTCTAACTTGACACTCGATAAAGAGAAGATATCCCAGTTACCGTTGTTCCAATAGGTAGAGTAAACATCTCGCACGTGCGCAACCTTCAAGTAATCTCCATCTTCTCCATTCGGATGCAGGGTCATAACTAGCTCTTTCGGCATGCTGAAAAACTCCAACACTTTCAGTGTGCTCAAGTGTTCAATGCAACGATTTGCAGCTCTGGACTATCATCTTTTCGAGACTAGGTAAAATTTTGGTTCATTCCCCAAAACTACCCGAAAATAACAAAAAAATAAAATAAAAGAGGTTAGTGTCGGTAGAAAAATCAAGGTAAAATTTTGGATGTTTTTCGAGAGCTCGATCATACCTCTTTTGTGCCCAGAAATGAAGGAAAACGCATATTCAAGGCTAAAGTAATTTATTATCAGATAAATCTGCATAAAAATTAAATCAAAAGATATAATTATATTTTTATGGGCCTGTTCGATTTAATCGTTGGCCAATTAAAAATATAATTATATTTGAGGATTAATTTAGGGTCTAATCGAATAATTTAATTAAGCGCAATGACTTAATTTTACTTTAAATTGGTCAAAATAATTTTATTAAAAAGCTTAGTCAATGAGAAATCAAGTTTTTAAATTTAATTCAGGCTCAATTGATAAGAATGAAATTTTCAGAGGCCAATTTGAATTTATTCAAGCTAATTATGCGAAATCGGGGACCAATTTGAATAAATTAAGAGTTTAATGTTCGATCGAGGGTTAGATTGCGCAAATCAGAAATCAGGGACCAAAATAAAAAATACGCGCAAAGCTAAGGATGATCTCGAAATGCTGACGGGGATACAATTGCACAAATTAAAAAGTTTAAAATTGATTGGGGATGCAATTAGAACAATTATAGGGTTAAGGACCAAATTCACTTTACCCTCATAACATCAAAATTGCATGTTTCCTGCACTGTTCCGACACCTGAACAGTGCAGGAAACACAGGGCTGCAACGGCTCTCTGCAGCCCCATCCCTCTGCAATATACAGCCACACAACACATAATATGCATGTTTTTCCCCCTATAAATATGTTCGTCGCAGTTGCCATGAGAAAGGAGGAGGAGGAGAGAAAGAAAAAACGAAAAAAAAAAAGAACAGACAGTGGAGAGAAAACAAAGAAGAAAATAGAACAGAAGAAGCAGAGAGAATACAAGGGAAATTTTACGTAAAATTTTGAATCTTCATCCCTCTCGTGTCTGGTCTCTTTCACGCTCCCTCTCTTTCATTTTGTCTCTCGGTTTTCTTCTCTCTCTCTTAAAAAACCAGAAGCCTCTCTCTCTCTCTCGACCAGCCAACTCGGGTCACCATTCAACCACCCATATCCTTCCTCATCACCACCGGCAGCCTCCCCTCAACTCCAGCAGCTCAGTCATCTTCTCCGGCGAAGAAGCAACGACAGCCCCGACAAAATCAAGAAAATAGAAATATAAGAGCAGCAGTCTGCTGGTCTTCTTGCAGGTTAATAGCATACGTACTAGCAGACTGCTGGTGTTCTACGTATGGTACTGCAAGAAGGCTAGCAAATTTCTGCTCTAATATTTCCATTTTTATTGATTTTGTCGCAGGGATGTTCCTTCTGAAACGCGCAGTCCCTCTTCTTCCTCTACAAGAATTTTGATGGTGGGTTTTTTCTTTTTTTCTTTCAAACTAGGAAATATGACAGTCCACAAGGAATGGGTTTCGTCCATGAAACGCGCACTCCCTCTTCTTCCTTGTTGAAGGACGTAGGGCATACGACATGCCGGTTTCTTTCTGTAGCAATAAATACAAAACGACCTGTCAGCTATCAGATTTAAAAGCAAAAGAAAAGAAAACAGCTCGACTTGTTTTTGATATTTCTGTTGAAAGGCGGCGATGAGTGAGGAGAGCACGAAGATGAAGACGAAGGAAGGGAGCAACTTGCTAGGCTCACCTACCTTCACACAGCTCGAAAATGGCAGGTTCAGGTGCCTAGAGACTGGACACGAAATGTTAGCCAAAGACAAAGACTCCTATTCACAGAGTAAACGCTGTCGTCTGGGTCTGATAGACTTTGCTTTAGCCAACAACAAATTCCCTCTCAACATGTTCAAGCAACACCCTCTCTCTCGGTACTTTTCTAATCTTAACCACACCTTTTATTTTCTAGTTTTTTGGGTTATTTAACGTTAATTAATGTAATAAAATTTTGTTTTTATGTTTGTTTTTTTAGTTCAAAGTTGTTATGTAAATTAACCGGGGATACTGTCAACAAGTCTGAGGAACATATTTGGAAGCATATCCATGGGAGGAGGTTTCTTAACAGATTAGGTTTGTTTGTTTGTTTGTTTGTACTGTAATTTACGTAAGTATTGGGATGTGTTTCTTCAGCCAACAAGGAGACTTCTCGGAGGAAGAACACTACAGCAACCAGAACACTGAACAAGAACACTGAAAACTCGAGCACTATTTCAGACACCTGGGGTCGTAGGGTACAGAAGAAACCCCAGAAGGGTAGTAAGTGAGAAACAACCAAGCTCAGGATCAAGAAGCAGGAAAAGAAATCTGCTACTGAAGAAGACATTGATTTCCTTTTGCATTGCCCGGTGTATTTAACTTGAAAAGTTCAATGCATTTACAGGTGGTGGTCCAAATAGCCCTACTGCTATTGCGATTACACCTCAAGAGAACAACGAAAACTGTCCGTTGTACACAAACTGTGTTTTGCCGTGAATGTTTAAAGTTGTTTATGAGTACGACTATCGATTCCTATTTCTGCTGACGGGTTTCTTTCTTCCTGTCACAATTTCTATTTCAATTTCTATTTTTGCTGACAGGTTTCTTTCTTCCTGTCACAATTTTAGGATGCTTTTATTGTCAATTTTGCTGAATGCCTACTTTCTAGGGTGTGCTGTACATTAAATAGGAAAACAGAGTTTTTGCTATAATTTCAGGCTAAATATAGAAACAGATAAGTCTTCTATTAGAGCATCTCCAGCAGTAGAGGCAAATTGGAGAGCCAAATATTTAAAATGGATGTTTGAATAGTGTAAAAATGGCTTTGACTTTGGTGTGCACTTTAGCAGTAAAAGGCATTTTGGAGAGCCATTTCTTTTATATTATTATTTTAATGTAATGCAATTATTTTGTAAATTTCGTAAATTTCCAATTTCGCATAATTATTTTTTAACTAAATATTATTATTAATTACTCTTTTTTTTCTCCTAAATATTATTATTAATCACCTCCACAACAGTTCAAAAAACTACATTTACACAGTTCTTAAATCTAACTGTAAATTTAAACATGTAATTAAGCTAATTGATCAACAAAACCATAAATTTTCAATTTCTCATAATTATTTTTTTTACTAAATATTATTATTAATTACACTTTTTTTTCCTCCTAAATATTATTATTATATATTCCTAAATACTACCCCCCAAACCCTATCTCTTTCACTTCTCACTTCTCGGATGAAAATTATGAAATCGCCGCCCCCAGATCACCTTCTCATTTTCGCCGCCCCCACCACGCCTCTCTCAAACCTTATCTCTTTCCCTTCTCGGCAGCTCACCTTCTCATTTGAGCCGCCCCCCACAAAATGCAGCAGGGGATAGCAGCGAACCCTACTGACATCACAGCACCGTTTCAAGAGGCTCAAATTTCAATTCAAGGTAAAGAATTTTTCTAAGATTTAACTCCAGACATGGGCTCCGATTGCATGCTTTGAGTAATCTTTAATTTTTTCGGGGTTACATTTCGTTTTAGCCACTGCTGGAAATGAGGGATGGCCTCTTGTTTCTCAAGCATTTCTCGTTTTTGGTAGGTTGTAAACTTGTAATTTCTCTGTTATTTTAGCCATGTTTTTTCCCACTTCAATGTTGTTTCGATTTCTTTATTTCTGGGTGTTTGCTGGGTGTTTGTGTGTTTGCTGGGTGTTTTATTTGTAGCATTGGCCAACGGTAACATTAACGGTCATATTTCCAATTTGCCTCTTCAGAAACAATCTGTAGGAATGGCTCCTGGATTGCTCCCGAAGATGAAGAAGCCATTTTGGCTCTTCATTTTGCTCCTCTGCTGGAGACGAAAATTAACACAAAAAAGCCAAAAATTTCAAATTATGCCTTTGGCTCCCGGGATGGCTCCTCTGCTGGAGATGCCCTTACAGCCCAACTATCCATAGCTGTATTTCTGTACATATCATGCTAACATTTCCATAGCTGTATTTCTGTACATATCATGCTAACATTTCCATAGCTGTATTTCTGTACATATCATGCTAACATTCCAGGCTCGACCTGAGCGTGGTCTGCAAAGCGAAAGGCTCTACTCTCCTCTCCTTTCAGTCTTAGGAGAAACCCTCCGAGCCTTTCTTTATTTTTATTTTTGCATTTTAGGGGCGTCTTTGTAATTTAAGTATAAAAATATAAACCTACAAAATTAACCCAGACAGTTTTTTCCCTGCAAAAGAAAGGCAAAGAGACTTGTACACCTTGCAATCCAGTGTTTTATCTCACAATACACAGTGCACAACCCTCATCTTTTAGGTTGTTTTTTTTTTGTTGTTGTAATATTTTTCACAAAATCTTGCTATTCTTGAGCATTGTAGAGGGATCAATCAATGACACATAAGACTACAGTAAAATTGACAACAATTATCGAGTGTTAACGCCAGAACCACATGATAAGGAACTGAAACAAGAAACAACCATAACCATCATGTATTTGATTTTTAATTCCCCAAAACAGAAAACAATGCTGGGAGATTATTATAGTTACTCAACAAAAGGATAACACCATGAAGTTCCAAGCAATTGATAAAATCTTATTCGTCACTGTCAGCAAAACCAGAGGCATGGCATCTTAAATTTTAACTCTCAAGTGCAGCTGCTCCGGATATAATTTCAGTCAACTCCGTTGTGATAGATGCTTGACGAGTTCTGATACAAAAATATCAAGCAAATTACAGATATCAGTTGTCAAGAACAGATGAAAGAACAAAACAAGTTTGCTTGGCTCCATCATTATATGTAAAAGAAAACAAACTCCCCAAAACTACTTCATGTATGATATAGAAAACGGAACAATATTTTAAACCAATCATCTCGGTTTAGCCAAAGCCATTAACAAGATTTCAACCTCCAAAATAGGGTGCTTGATACAAGGCTACAAGTTGAGGTGAATCATTAACAAGAGTAATTATTTCAAAACTAATTGTTAAGGCCCTAAAGTTGTATTTAAACATGCATGGAATATTTGATGAAATGGAGAGATTATTAAACTACTGTTGGTGGTGTGTGAGAACTTGTGCGGGCGTGCATGGTGTGTGTGAGAGAGAGTATGGTTCCTTAGAGAGAGAAAAATGGATCCCCCCCCCCCTCACTACTTTGTACTAAATGTACTTTCAGGGTCAAAATAAGGATTTCCAGCATGCATATGTATGCAGAGACAGTAACCTGTTATAAGTCAGTGTCAGGCGGTCCAGCATATCTCCAGCATTTCTGCTTGAGCTATCCATAGCAGACATTCTTGCACCTTGCTCACTGCAAGCATTCTCCATTACCGCATTGAACAGAACCTGAAGAAAATTTGAAAATTTACATGAAAATCTCAGAAATAGGCATCAAACTAAGTGCATGTTTAGTATTGTGGTACAAAGAGCTTTTCAAAAGTCTTTTCACTTGAAAATGCATCAGAATAATATTTTTCAGATTATCAAAAAAAAACACTTTTGATGTTTTTTTTAACGAAAACACTTTTTTTGAAAATACATCTAAAAACAAAAGCTACTGAACTCCCAAACAGGTACTAAACAATAGACTGCAGTGCATTATCAAAAGTTACAAGCATCAAATGAAAGAAAAGAAATGGAGTTAAATAAGCAAGAGGGTGAACACATCACTACTCAACTGATCAACTAAACTAGCACCAGTAATATAAAACCTGCATAGTAGAATGAGCCCTAAATGGCATAACCATTAAACAGGTTTGAGCTACTGCTCTCAAGTTTCTAGTCTAGGTTTGCAGTTTATACAGGCATTGAGAATTGGACTCCATCTCAAATACTGCTCAGAAAATAAGGGGTTGTGGCAACGCTTACACAAGAAAACTGGAACTCGGAAAGATTCTGAAGTATTTCACCCTTTGTTTCACCACCTTCAATCTCATAGGAATCAAGATCACCAAGCTTCCCTTCAGATTCAGTCTCTCTCTCCACAACCTATATCAACATTCAATCATACACCCACGATCCTTAACAAAAAAAAGTGTATACATATAAGCAGATGCACCACTATGAATCACCTCAGGAGATAATACAGTTGCCATAGTCGGAATAAATGAGACCACTGACTGGAACTTGTTGAAGACAATCCTCAGAGCATCATATTCCACATTCTTTAAGATGTCATCTGCCAGAACAGAGACCTGAAATAAAAATAAAAAATAATCAAATGGAATTGCGGGAAACTTTTTGTAAATAACATGCTATGTAATAAGATTTGTAGCTTAATGTACAAACTATTAATCGACTTCTAGTCTTTGTTAAGAAGAGAGGAAAGAAAATGAGGAAGGAAAAATATGGAAAACGATCTCTCTCTCTCTCTTTTATTTTTAAGAGAGGGAAATAAGAATGGAAATAGAGGAAATATTGTTTTTTCCTTATCTAGGTGTAAGATAAAATGAAATGTTCAGAAAATGTTGGTGGTAAAATTACTTTAATGTCTTCTATGTTCCTAATACCATAAGATTCTAAATTTTAAATCAAAGTTCAAAAGGTATTTTTATTATTTAAATCAAATTACTTTTGACAAATGCATAAAAGAACCCATCAAAGGAATTATAACAGATATCAGTGCAACCAGGGATTTGCTGCCAGGTCTATTTAACATTAAACAATATTACAATGATGGGTACAGAAAACAAGAGCTCGATCCATGATAAACTAGGCACAAGAAGATTATTGCCCATAGAAACTGATTTTTTCCCTCCTTTCTTCTTCATCAAACCAATTTGGGATTTAAAAAGTCTATGCATTTGCATGCAGAGAGACAAGGAGGTTCTTCTTGAGATACTTGGTCAAGGAAATATGACCAGCTAACCTGGGTATAGTTTAGAGGATTCCTCTGTAACTCTGTCATGCATATTGTAATGCTCTTTTTTGAGTCACGTATCAACTGCACCTTTGCCTTTTCTCCCAAGATGACATATTTAGTTTCTTTGTCAGGACCTAGGACAGTATAAATATATATTTAAGGTTACAAAACAGCCAAACCCATTGCAAACAAGAAAAGAAAAAAGAAAAACACACCTGAAGTCAACCTGTTAATGGCCCTGCTGACCTTGACTGCTGTAGAGTTAATTCCACCACACAGACCTTTGTCCGAAGATATGGTGACAATCACATTCTTCTTTACATCAACACCTAGAGGAAAAAAATGTATTCAGTGATAGAAAATAAACAGAGTAGATGGGGATCTAGTACAATCACAAGAGTAATGCAGGTTAGGAAGGGGAAAACAGAAATGACAGTGAATATTGGCTAAAGATGAAACTGGAACAAGATAAAACTTCTAGAATCTTAATAGATTGATAAAATAACAATGAGCGCATATAAAATAATCCTAGCAGTCTATTTATACTAGTAAAATCCTAATAATATCACATGCTGATCACATGACAGATAAAGCTCCCAGGACTCCTAAATTAAATAAGAAAATCAAAACATAGAGGAAAATTATTACAAAAAGCTCCTGCATCAAAGTGAAAAATTTTGTGTGCACAAACTTATATGTTGTGTGGACAATTTAATGTTTTCAGGATCAATATTCTAATCAAGAATTTGAAACAGCTTCCTCCATTTCTTTTCATTAATTGAGTTTAAAAGGGTGCTCGATTTTGAAATGCTGTAAAGCTAATTTCTCAAATTTCTTAGATATTTGGTTCTCTATTTTCAAGATAAAATAAAGAGATCAATCTGAAGTTTCTTAGGAGGTTGCATCCTTTCAAGTTAGAACCTATCTTATTCCTGCAATACTGCAAGCTCTCACATGCTAGTTGATATCATCATGAATTTTATAAGCTTCTAACTTCAGTATAGATAAGAACCTTCCGAGGCTATCCTATTTGAAGAATTCATAGGGTTTGCTCAAAACAAATTTACATTCCATCAATTAATGATAGACCATATTAATAAATGCATCAAAATATACTCTAAGATTATTAAACGCATCTAAACAATGCATCCTTGTGAGTACAAAATATAAATCAACCACAGCATGCAAGCATTCAAAAATCTTAACCAAACTTTTGTGGGAGCTGCGACATAATGACCAAAATAAACCAGAAAAACATGGTTAGAACTTAGAACATGCACTCAGCACAACATGAAATAATGAAACCAAACTATAGTTGTTTTTAAGACTAGAAAACACAATCCTTTTATTAAATAATTAATTGGAAAGTTTAATATAATTGAAAGACATAAAATAGCAAATAGATGCAAGTTAACAAAGCAGTGGCTAGATAAAAATTTCTCAGAACATACTAGGAGTATCTCCAAGAAGTGCAGTAAATGGTTGCCATAGGCCACGAGAATTTTCAGCTCTAGTTTGAATTAATCGCAACTTTGAGGCTGCAACCATCTTCATAGCCTTTGTAATTTTCTGGATGTTCTTGACACTTTTCATCCGATTCCGAACTGCATAAGAAACATCACAATGAGTGGTCCATAGTAACAGGTATTGGAGACTTAATTTAGTAAAGATGCAGCCACAAATGAAGTCTTAACATCAAATCAAAAGATGAAAGGATGCAACCATCGAAAGGCAACATTCTTACCAATTTGAGTTGAAATAGAACGTGCTCCAAGAGGGACATGCTCCCTGCAAATCCAGAGAAAATTATTTATCTTCCAATTAAAAAGTAGAAGAATTTTCTTAAAGCATCCAAAACAAGCAATCAAGACAGAGGTAAGCATGGAAGGTTATATATGCAAGCAAACACACAGTTGTCAAGTTAAAGCATTCCATCTAGCAATTTATTCTCTCGTACATCTATTTATTTTCTTAACTTTCTACAAAAGCATTTAGTTACACATACTCATACAATGTCTAAAATGTAATGAGTAAAAAAAGAAGACAGATGAATCATAATTAACACCCAAGGGAAATACAACTTGATATGTGAAGTTCCCAAAAATCACTCGTACTCAATTTTAAAGAAGAAAGAATTGTTTGTTAGAACTTTAAAAAAAAAAACTGCATTTTTTTTCGAATATTTTAAAATGTAAATACAAATCCCCCATGTTTCCACCATCTTCAAATTTTTGGTATCACAAAAATGCTCTCATCAGGGCAATTCCGCAACTGAAATAAAGGCTGTTATCAGTTCCATAACTAATTGGATAGCTAAACAACAATACATACAAAAGAAAAGAGCAAGCAAGAATATTTATATTTATAAATAAAGATAATTTACCCAAGGAACTTCAAAGGAACCATATTGGGTATTCATGAATTATACTGGAATTACTCACCGCACAAACAAATAGCTAATTGGATGGTGTTAATGATACAAACCCATTGAGAAGAAGCGATAAAACAGCCTCTTTAAAAAATACAAACTTAAAGATTTCAAAATCAATAATAATCCCAAGTTTTCTTCTTTAAAAAAAAAGAAAGAAAGAAATCTCATTTTGTAATCAGCCAGACAGAGAACGAACACACACAAAGAAAATAGAGAAACGAAAAGAGAATAAATCTGATTGATTCATACTCGGGGATGAGAGAGGATCGGACGTGGGTGATTGGTTGAGAGGAAATAAGAGGGGATGCAAATCTCCTTCCTTCGCGTCTCAAAGCAGCTGCCATCGCCATTGCTGTAAATTATTCTTCCGGCCAAACCCTAGAGGCTGTTGTTTTTGTTGTTAGATCTAGAGTTTACAATCGACTGCGAGAGAGCTCAGCCTCGGGTGTGCGGGTATTTTTATTTATATATATATTTCAATCATAAAATAAAACAAAAAAAAAATATATATATATATATATATTTCAATCATAAAAGAAAAAATATATATATATATATATATATTTCAAAAAAATCCAAAAAAAAAAACGAAGAATAAAAAAGGGCATTTAGGGATGAAAATTGTGAAGAAAACTAAGATAATAGTTGAAATTAGCTAAAAATCTAAAAATTGAAAAGCTAGAGATTAAATTGTAAGACTTACGAATTTAAGGGGGCATTTTGAATACAATAAAAGGTGATACCAAGAAGAAATCAAGAGGAAAAGATTAAAATTGACTGTAAATAAAAATTGAGAAACGAGTTACCGAATTGAAAGGGATGGGAAATTGAGGAACCCATTTTAATGTAATGAAAGATAAATATTTTCAGTCAAAGTTCAAATAAGATGAAATAAATAAAAATCTAAGGGCTAGATTGGAAAACACAACTAAATTCAAAAACTAAAATTTTAAAGCAGCATTATTTTGAATTCAAAACAAATAAGAAATAAGTTAAAAGTATGTTATTTTATTCAAGACAAAAAAAAAAAAAAAAAAAAAAATCTCCAAAGAATATCAATTTGAAAATACAAGACAACCTAATTTTTTTTAAAAAAAAAAATAGCAGCTCAAACATAATTGACCCAAAAACCAAGTATGGTAAAGGGCTAAGATAAGCTTGAAGAGACTAGTGGCCGTAACAATCCCACCAAAAAAAATTCCGCAATCTTTATTTTTTTTCTTATAAATGGAGAGTTAATATTGAGTTACAAAGAGAAATATAAAGAGAGAGAGAGAGACAAGAAAGTTTTGAGCTAATATTAAGTGTTATTTGAGCTAGAAGAGGGGATAAAAGAAAAACATAGATAAATAAAAAGAAGGAAAAAAAACTTGATGAGAAAAGGAGAAAACTCACAAAAACAAAATCAACCCATAAACCAATCATCATTTTTCCTACTAGTAGCTACTATAGTAGCCCCTATCGCTTGATTAAAACTAGCTCAAATGTAAGACTTTAGTGGTCTTTCCTCTTTTCTTATTTTTACCTTAGTTTATGTTTGAAGGTATTATTCATCCTTGTTTTTTTAATAGCTTCTAAATAGTGTCATATTTATTTAATAAAACTTTTTTGTTACTTTTTAAAATTTTGCTATATTTCATTAATGTATTTTTTTTATTTTATTTTTAATAACCTCAAAATAACATAGATTCATTTTATAAACCCTAGTTGTCACTATTTTTACACGTGTCTGTAAAAGTTCATGTTTGGAAACTAGTAGCTATTCATTCATGCATCTCTTTTATTTTATTTTTATTAGCTTTGCATTAGCATTAGATTCATTATATAACATTATATTGTTGCATTTTTTAAGCATGCATATATGTGTAAAAATTATTTTTGGAAATAAGCTATTTTTCACTCATGCATTTTTTTATTCTATTTTTATTGGCTTCATGATAATTTTGTTTCATTTTGTAAAAAAAAAATCTCACCTTTTTGTTATTATATATGCCCTTTAGTCAATATGTTGGTTATATTTGGCATTAAATTTGTTCATGCAAAATATATTTATAGTTAAAAAGATTTTTTTTTAATAATCAATTTTTTTACTAATGAAGCAAATATTTGATTAACAAATTCAAACTAAAGATAAAAATCATTGGAATAAAAATGTTTGGTAAAGAAAATTATAAAGTGGTTATAATTATGAGATATTTATTACATTAAAATAATATTCCTAAATGCTCTTAATCCATACTGTATTAAGAATGAACATTGATTTTAGCTATTAAGACTAGTAAATATTATATTTTGTTTTATAAGAAGAAGAAAAACAGTTGTTCTTATAAGGTACGATATGAGTGATATCCAAAACTAATAAATAAAATTATTTATCATATGACATGTATATTAAATTGACCTACATGAAATTGTTTTATGGATAAATCACTTATATGTATGGAAAGACTCGAATGACAGGTGTATAAAAAACTTGAAATCACTAATTTATCCTATATATAATATATTTTGTTTTAATCTTGACTACTCGTTGTCTTAATCAATATGATGCAAATTAGTGAGCATCACCAAAAGATATGTTAGAGGTATTAATTAGTCCTATTATAAGGTATGAGGCTAAAATGACCTAAAAAAAAGTACTTGCGCTAATTCTGAATATTTGGGTTAACAAACTGCAAATCTATTAAACCATACCTTTTGTGTATTATTTGGTTAATATATAAAATACAAATGGAATTTTACTATAGTTCTAGATGATTTGAAAATCAAATATATCAAGTTTTATATTTATATATAGCAAGCCTAGTAAATTATTTAGATGAAAGAGAATGATATATTTGAAGTCTAGCTTGAAGTTTTTGTAGGGTTTTGCTATTTATTTCATTATGAATTATGAACTTCTTATTTAGTAAGGAATCTTTTTCTTAAACGGCATTATCGGTGGAAACAATTGGGATTAATTTGGTAAAGGATTCTATATCAATAACTTTTTTTTTCTTTGTAGATTTCTTTGTTGGCAAGGTTTAAGGATATTAAAGGTGGGGTTGGGCTAATATTTTTTAATGCATAATCATATATATATTAAACCATTAAATCATAAAAAAATTTATTTCATATTTCTAAAGGTCTTATTTTACATAGTGAATTTTTATAGTGATTGATCATTGAGAAGGCCTTATGATAAGGTTCATTGACCTATTGTGTGACATTTGTATCAATTTTCTAGTTTTTTTTAAATAAATTTATTTTATTTTGATCTCTTTTATTATTTTTTAGTATTGTTTAGGATGTTTGACACATTATAAATAGGGTTATTTTGGCTTATATAGAATTGTTATTGAATATAAACTTTGATTTTAGACATTATTATGTACGAGGTTTTGCTAATATTTTTGGCTCTTTATTTAAAAACTCTGGCTTATAAAATAATTAACCAAGCTTTATGGAATTTCCCATACTTCTCGTCCGTGTCTCTTTATATGTATTAGGTGAAGGTTCAGTTTCTATAGTTTTAGTATCTTGGTATAGGTTATCATTGTGTCAAACTGAGTTTTTATATCCCCATGTTTGTATCGCAAGGATAACAAATAGGTAGACATCGAGTATGATATAAGTTACACAAAAGTATTTATATCATCAATAGAAAATTCATTACCTTAAGTAAACTAAAGAAAATATTTTTACATGTATAATTAAGAAATTCTTGTGTAAGGTGAAATGAGATTTGAAATGAGTTTAAAATCTTATTAAAAAAATTATTGATTATGGTGTTAAGGAATAAAAATGATTTGACATGGAAAACACATTCCATGCTATAATGTTTAAATTGAAACATTCTTAATAAAAATATAATAAGTACATCGAGAAATTGATTGCTAAAGATTAATTCAAACTATTTAAGACATTTATAATATTTGAGGGATCATGATGCGTTGCTAGACATTGTACATGATCTTCGAATATAAGTTAATAAAATTGTTGAACTAATAATAAATTAAAATCTTTAATTTATTTAATATTATGATTTAAATTTGGGATAACTTATTAAAGAACCTAATGGGTCACATACTTAAGAGCTATCGATTGGAATTTAAATTGAGATGATTAATCAAGTGAGACTTGGTTGTATATAATTTAAATATTAAGAAAAAAGTGTAATTATAGAAGAGGATTATAATTCTAGACTTAGGAAAATCAAGTAGAAACTTGATTGAGTAATTTCTATAATTACACTGAAATAATATATTTAATACTATTTACTATTTAGGGGTAATTGATATTTTTCTATTTAAAGGATTATCAACTTTCCATATTAATACAATATTATGCCTTTTATTTTATGAATAGAAAATTATGTAAGTTACAAACCATGTAGAAATACCAAAACACACACAAAAAAGGTTATCACTTAAAAGCATGACAATTCATTTTTTTATAAAAAAGGTTTTAAAAGATTTTTCACTAGTACATAGTATAGATTATTGTTAAAGGTCAGATATTTAGACAAGTTGTAGTTTACGATAATCTAACTTTGAAGAAGTTGATCAAACCTTATAATAAGATTTGATCTTTAGGTAACCTTCGTATAAATCCTTAATGACCCTAGATTATCTAACAAGATTCTTGAAAATCCTTCAAAACTTAAATTTATCATTTTACTATATTTATGTGTTACGAGAAACCCAATAATATAGTATTAGAGCTATTGTTAGATAATTATGGTAGATGATTGTATGTTTGTGTAATGTCCACTTCTCAGGGAGACAAAAAGTATTATTAAATACTCATTTACCAAGAATGAAAGAAATGCAAATTATATATATAAGGTTTCACCGAAATTTTGATAGAACCTCCTCTATACTAGTAGATCCCAACTTATCAACATATAACATAACCTTTAATTCAATCTTGACCCAATCATTCTAGGTCTACACAACCACAAACACCATTCTCATCACAATCACAATAAATAAACCATATATTTAACAACAATCGACAATTTGCATCGGAGTCAAGATAAATTCAGTCATATTTAATAGAATACAACAAAAAGAGTTCATTTTCTTACATTCCAGTCTTTTTAAAAAAATAATGATCATACATATTAGTTTACAAACATTTAATTTATACAAAATATTATTAGTTGAAAAAAACTAGGAAACAACAAATTTACTCCTAATGTACACTAGATGTATATTAACCTATGCATATTAATCCTCTTCCACAAGATCCTAACATACATTGAATGTATGACAATCATTTATGACACGATCCTTTTATCTTGGATCTTAACATACATCAAAATCTATGCTAGTAATTTTTAGCGATCCCTTTATCTGGGATTCTAGCATACAATAAAGTATGTTAGTCATTACCATGTTTCATTCATTCAGTATAGTTTTCATTGATGATATTGTATCTGACAATTTTACATAGAAATTTGACTTCCGTGACACAAATACCTTAAACATTCTAATTGATAAATTATATTTCAAACTTTCACTAAAGAGTTAAACATAATTCATGCATTATTATAATTAAAATTAAATCACTAAACATTAGCACGAATCACCTACCTGTTATGGATACTCTGCTTATGGTCCTCTATTATTGTTGTTGTTGCTGCACCACACTCATGGTCCCTCCCATAATTACAAAAAAATCTTATAAATCATTTTTAATCAAAGATTCAATTCATAACAACCACACCAAAATCAATCCAATAAGCCTTTAAATTCGTTATTCTTTCCTCTTTTTTTATATAACATCATCTACATTCTTTATCCAATTAAAACATTATTATAAACACCATTTTTCAAACAAAACTTGTTTCTTTTCCCATAACGTGTCTAATTCATCGCTCCATGACCCCTCTTCTCTCTTTTTTTCCTTTTGAATCTGCAAATAGAGGTCACATTCGTACTCTACCCAGATTTTTCACAAAAAATGGAGTTATAGAACTGTTTTATACGAGTTGATCTTATTGGAAAGCTAAAATACAGGGCTACAACTCTCTTGATCTTATTAAATGTTACCTTTTACATTTTTTTCAATTCCAACCCCTCGACCAATTATATATCTATTTTAATTTCTCTTTTAATTCATTTCCTTAATTTAAAACTAACCCCAATTAATCCTAATTTAAAAACTATGATATTTCAAATATTTTGTCCGAATATTATATCTAAATTTTTTGAATTCTCATTTTATTTAAATATGTTCGTTAATAATGAATTAGTTTTATATGGAAATTCATTTTTTTCAAAAGTAATTGTACTTTCATGATTCTTAAAAAAAAAAACAAGTCTTTCAACTATTCTAACGTCAAATGACAACCACTTTAAATTTATTATTGCTCTTTTTATATAAGAGTAATAACTCATGGCTACACACCAGGTGTAACACCTGGTGCACTACGAACGTCAAAGGCAACAACCTATAATTATTGCCCTGCCAAGCACAACACCTGGTGTTTTGATTATAGGTCCACTACAAGGTCGTTGTCTCCCTCTATAAACAACATAACAATAAGCTTTGCTACTATTAGCAGTGTTGTTGTTGATGATAGGATGAATAGCCATTATCAGCTGCAATTAAAGGAGAAGAAGTAAGAATTATGATTTTACCCCTATATATAAAGTTTGGATTTTATATTAAAATTGAAAACCTAAATTACATTAAGTGTATAATTATTTCTTCTAATTTCATCAGGATTGAATTAAAAAATTTAATTCAAAATGTTTTGATTTTTGAAATATTTTAATTGGGTTAAGATTTGATTAAAATGTTTAATTAAATTATTCTAGATAAATTATTTTTCTAAATAAAAAGAGTTTTAAGCCAAGAAAAATTATTCAATTGGTGCTAAATATTTTAGAGTGTGAATAATAATTATAATATGATTATTGTTCTTATTAAATCTTGAAAAATGTTTTTTTTCAATAAAATTTGTATTAAATAATCATATGAACACTTATGTGTTTGTTTATGGTTGAAAACTGTCTTTCTACTCCATAAAGAAGTAGTGTAATTGTGCTTCTAAAAATTTTATTTTGAGGATTTACATATTTTATATTGATAACTTTATACATGTAATGAACCATAATGACATATGATGGATATGATGTGTTTGAGTTGTGATGTGATAGGACGACAAATGAGACGTAAAATCTTGTATCTACGGAGATCTATAAAACCATTCGATTCTTTTAACTTTTAGAATATCACCAGTTATAGTAATATGATTTTTCTTTATCATACTTAAATAATATGTTTTATTTTTAATTTATCACAGAATAGTTGTGTGCCAGTCATTGAAAAATTACATAAAAAATATATTACTATTAAACTCCATCATATATATGCTTTATTTCTCCTAGATACTATCCCTGAGCTTTTTCTTTTTTAAGGCGATTTTCTCCATTACATGTAGCTAGGCAACAAGGTTATGCTGTGCTAATCAGATGCAGGGTGCCAGACTCTCGAGAACATTAATAAATTACAGCTTTCTGGATCCAGGAACGGGGAAAATGGTACAGATACAGCAGCAGCAACCACAAAATCAAGCATCCAAAAGGACAGAAAGCCTATCTCTTTGGCCAGGTAGAAACAAACAAAAACACTTAGCTAGCTAGCATGTCTTTAGATAAACAAAGAACAGAATCACATGCATACTATGCACATTGATGTCCGGCATCGCCTGTGGCCAGCATACCCCACCACAATCAGGGTCACATTCCTGCACCTTCAACCATGCTAAAACATCAAGCTGGACACCACAACGGCTATAATGAGTGAGAACAGGCCGGTGTTTTCAAGTCTGAATCCAGCATCGGTGATGTCAGTGTTTATTCCAGCGCCCGATGGACCTACACCATTGCCAATCCCTCCTAGAACTCCGCTGGGTGTCGCAGAGTACGGAGTCATGGTGCCGGTTGGGGTTGCGGTGGTGGACGGGGTGGCGGTCGAGGGTGTGGTGTTAGATGGATTCGTGGTGACCGGAGTTGTGCTGGTGCCCGAAGCTGGAGTTGTGCTGGTGCCCGCGGCGCTGGACAAAAGAAGGTCAGAAGATAGTTTTTGAAACCTGATAGTGATATCCCATGACCAAGAATACTCGACAAAGTGAATCATAGAAACTGAGAGTGAGCAAGCAAATACACGTTAGAAGAGCACATTAATTTCTCCTTGTCAAACTCCTTAAGGACATTTTAAATCGAACATTTACTGACTTCCAAATTGACAACTTGGAGAGGTGTCATAAATGGACTCAAATAAAGTTTTTAGCCCTCCCCCCTTTCAGCTTCCCACATAAGAATTCAGGGACTTGAAATGAGGCATAGCCATTCAGTGAGCTCAGAATATTTTGAAGTAATTCAAGGCCTCATGACAAATAATTGCCAACAAGCTGTACAGCATCCATCTATCTATCTATATAAATACTCCCAAGTGTATGATTGCTCGTATTCTAAACTGAAAAATGCTGTGTTAGCTGATTGTAGGTCACATAATCTTCTCCCTAATTTTGAAACAAAGTGCATTCAGTCCAGTATCTGACACGCACACATGTCTAGACTCTACCAGTTCATGAACTTAATACATCATTTATCTGCGCCATGTTTTAGACTTTCGACATCAAGAAATAAAAACATTAGCATGTGACGACAGCCATGTTTTACAAACAATTAGGTCGACCAAATCATTTAATAAAACAATGTATACTCTCTAAATGCTCTCAACATTAGGAGCAAGGTTTTAAAATCATAATGTGACATTCACTGGTTGGTGGATCTTCATGAGAATTGAGCAGGGATGCTCACATTTACCCTCTCCACAGGAATGAATAAGAAGGTTTTTTCAGGGCTGGATGGTCAGGCACAAACCAAAACATCAATGTTATGTCGGTGTGTTGTGCGTAATGGTGATCTAATATATTTTTTAAAAAATAAAAAAATATTCCTTTGATATATTTCTAAATAAAAACCAATAGTATGCAGTAGTGTTGAAACCCCTATAAATGATACCTGTTGAAAAAAACACCAATTATATCACTCCGTATGTGTGGTTGTGATAGGAGCCACCCTGGCTAGCTAGAGTTGTGGGGCCACACATGCATGCACATTTCTCAAGACATCCCAAAATTCAAAAGATGGTTCATATCTCAAAAATATTATGTTCATCCCAAGGTTTGGTTTTGATGCTGTGTTCTATTTGAAAACCATTATCATCATGGCCCACCATGGAAACATCTAGGGCATTTTTCAACACCAGAGGCGGAAAAAGATAAAAATAATTATTTAGCCCTATTATTTTACAGCTAAAAAACTTAAATTAAAAATATTTTTTCCTTCACAATTCTTCTCGAACTAAACCAAAAATACTAATATCAATTTACAATATTCAAAAAACTAAACTGATAATTTAACTATTGTAAATGGTTTTGCAGAGAATCTAAAAAATGCTCCACTGCTAAACTCCCTCGTCAATTCACTGTTTTTTATTACACTGAAGCAAGACTCACTCTTTGACCAAGAACATAAACCCATTACTGTTTTCTATTTATAAATAACAAATATTTTGGTATTTAAAAAAAATATTTTTTTATATTTATAGATTATTTTGGTATACTAATATAAAAAAATAATTTTAAAAGATAAAGAAAATATTATTTTAGCACTCAAAATTCAACCAAGCACCCAGCATTTCTAAAGCACAGAAGGAAAAATGCTCTCCCCCCGAGAGAAAAACTCAAAAAACGTGTGCGCTAGCAAAGGAATCTAAATAATACAGCATAAACTAAAAGAGGGGGGGAAATGCTTTCGCCTAGATCATTGTCTTCTTATTTCTACATATCTAGCTCCTATTTCTCTTTCAAATAAACACTAAACTCAAATTTCAGCATTTAGCTTCTTAAACTTTGATCTATCAGACCATGAACTCTACATAAATCACACCAGAGTACGGAATATGTAATCCATATCCATGGCCTTGATTCCTGGTCAACATCCAAACATATCAAATTACATTATATTATATTATACTATACAATGATAAATGGGGGGCAATAATCAAGTTCAAATCTTTCATTATAGTTTGTATATATGCATGTAATTAAGACAGTTATTCACACCAAATATATAAGTAAATGATCTACCAGTTATAAACCATTCTGCCTCAGCAAAAGATACCTAGTTTTGGTGTCTAACTGCCCTAATCGGAGAGGAGGCGCCCCATTTTGGAAAACAAGTCAAGGGCACCGATAGATAACTCGCCTGAAAGGCGTCACACCTCATCTGACATCACGTTTAATTGCTTTGAAAAAAACCAGAAGTTGAACAACATTACGTGCTAACAGCAAAACTCTTACGAGTTAATTAGAGGATATGTACCTGATGCTGGAAGGGTAAGAGCAGCCGCTAACGCCTGTATCAATTGCACCCCCCAAAAAAAAAAGTGAAAAATAATGAGTACATGAATATTTTACAAGGAAACTATAAAATATAAGTGGGAGATTTGGGGAATGGCTTACTAGGATCAGATGCAGAAATCGTAGCAGCGCCTTTGAAATCACAAGCGCCTTGGGCCTGACCCTTTTTTTGGAAGTAGCTGTTGACAGCATAATTGCAATGAGCTCTGACAGTATCGGGTTGGAAACAAGGGGCATTTTTATGGATAGGGGTACAGTCAGCCCCAGCTCCACAAGCATAGTCTAGAGTCTGTTGTAGGACTGCGCTGCTCATTTCCTTGCAAACACACCATGTGCAACCTGGCAGAAGCAAAATTAGAAAAAAAAAAATCATAAGTATCCATCTAGTAAAACTCAAGAAGATGGAATTTGGAAATAATAATAATGATAATGGAAAGCATAAGTATACATCACAAAGAAGGAAGAAATTAAAAGGAAAAAAAGGAGATTCCGCGGTTACAAACAAGGGAAAGCTGCACTGCTTAAAACCAACAAGAGTATACATGAGAAAACATAATGGACAGAAAAAATATTTTCATCAAGTAAAAAAAAACCAAAAAATCAAAACTTTTTTTCAAAAAGAAAGTTATTAAGAAGAAACCATTAAAAGATGAATGGATAAAAGGAAAAGAAGACATCCTTAGTCTAAAGTCGGATTAGTTTTATGGGTTGTGGCTTTGGCCGTCAGGGGAAACAATAGATGCCAGAACAGGAAAAAAAAAGGAAAAAAAGAAAAACGATAATGCCATAACTCACTTGCTCGGCCAGTCATGACCGCCATGAGTATCGCAAGCACTAAAAGAGCCATTACTGATTGAACAATGGGGAAAGAGCTTCAGAGATATCAATGGCGGACAGACAAAGGTTGCAGTTTACAGAGAGAAAGAAAAGACGGTGCAGGTGTGACAGTGATGCAAATGCAAATGGGGTGGCTATCGATTCTAGACAAGAAAAAACTGGACAGATACAGTAGATTGTGGAGAGGAGGTGGCCCATTTTGGTGTCGGCTTGTGAGTGCTTTTTTGTTCTTTCTACACCGATTTACTATTCATTTCTCCATCATCTTTGCCTTTGCACTTTAAAACAAAAAAAAAGTAAGCAGCTGCATGGGAAGTCGAGAAAACTTTTTTGTGTGTGAGTGGGACTGTGTGATGGAATACAGTCAAATGATCTAAAAGAAAAAAAGAGCACAGTAGAAAATATTTTTAAAAATAATATAATCTAATAAGTTGCATGTATTATAATAACTTAAAATAATTATATATTATATTTATTACTAAATAATTATATCAACGCGTCGAGAAAATATGCTTGGAGTTGTTTTGTGAACCTCTCAATCCCCTGGAAAAAAAAAAACTAACCTCACCATTCATCATTAGAAAATCAAAACAATTCTCAATTCACAATTAATCAAAATTCATGACTAAACATAATTAAAATTCAAATGATATGATATTAAATCCATAGTTCTTATTACATTAAAACATATAATTTCATTACATCTAAAATTTATCTAACTCATGAACCGGCTCGGAGAACTCATGGATAGACTTACATTACCCAGCTCGTGGACAAGCTTGGAGTACTTGTGGATGGGTCAGCACAAAAATCATCTCCTTTCGTAGACGAGCATGAAGCCTTTGCGGATGGGCTTGCATCAACCCTAAATGGATTTACCTCCTCATTTACATGTTCTCATTCACGAAAAGTGATCTCATTATGGATGAGCGTATTATTTACCAAGGCACATTCCATCTTATCGACTTCTTGGAGCGTAGTTGTTGCTATTCGAGCCTCCCATATTAAATAATACATTTAATATATGTATAAAAAAAATTAGTACTCATCATTTATAATAATATGAACAAGATATTTAATAAATATTACATAAAAAGTATTGCATATCAATCAATTATATCTCGAATAACAAGGCTCCTAATATATTGAATCACGTGGATGCCTCGAGAAATGTGATTATATAGGTATAATAAACAAGCGTGTTATAGAAAAATATCATCTCATATAATTGTCTACATCAATTATCGAATGTCGTTCCAAAAATATACCTAGGTAAACTACATAAATCACCAACCAATTCTTCTTCACTTACCTAATGACTGATACTATGCAATTTGTCATTAGTATCAATATAATTTAAGATATGCTAAAACAATTCAAATTATTGCATTACCTAATCAAGGCAATGTATCTCAATGATATTAAAGTAGTGTAGTGGGGACCCATGCTAGTCATAAATCATCTCTCTCTCGACATAGCAGTGAATATGCTAATATCAAATCCTTAATGTAAGGTTGTTATATAGCATGTCAAGACATGAAAGATATATATTATAAAACAATTCAAAACTAAAAAATAATGGAACAAACAACACACAAAAATCTTAACCTATACCTAGTGAGGTTGTCATACGATAACTCATCTTAGTAAAACTTGTGAACATGAGTATGGTTTAAAGTGAAATGTCTAACCCTACACCATCTCACATGATAAGCTATAACATTTTACATGTATATTATATATGTAACATGTTATTCAAAATTTTATTAAAAATTTGTTATTACTAAGCTTTTATAGAAAGTTCTTTTACATAAAACATCAAATATTTTGTCACCCTAGCTCTTTAAATGACCAACATTGAGATGCTCTTATGATTATAAATACATGTATTTACATTGATAGTTCTAAGTTAGTATCTAAAAAGGAATTAATATTAAAAAAGCGACTTGCCAAACCATTTTATTCACCTCAATATTTTCAGGATTATGTTATTTGTTCTATTAGTTTTTACTATGCTGATTTTTTTTAAAAAAAAATCCCAAAAAAACACCAATTGACATATAGCATAATATTTTTTGTTTTGGAAAATTATATTTAACGTTCTATAATTTGATCGAAATTGCACTTGCCTGCTGAGTTTTGAAAAATATATTTTGCATTATAAACTTTAATGTGCGCATAACAATTTACATTCATATCAACATTCTAATAAAAATAACAAAAAATATTTGATTTTTTTATAATTTTGCTATTATTTTCCATCAAATAACTAAGAAAATCCTTATATTAAATAATACAAATTTTCCAATGAATATAAAAACTTAAATATTATGAATTTACCGTTGAATAAAAAAATCATTAGCCATATTATTTTTCCACCCATCTTCTTCCTTTAAACAACAAACCTAGTTGTAACTTTCCCTTCAATTTGATGCCTTACCAACCATCATCCTCATCCACAAACCCATTACAAAAATAATGGCTCTTCTTTTTCTATTTAAAACTATACTTACTAATCTCTTCAACTTTCTGATACCAAAGTCTGTACATTTCTTGATCTCATCACTTGTTGCTTGTTGTAATCAAAACAATATAATGTTATTTAGATGTTATTAAAGAAAGATGATAAAGTTATCAATAATACCAACATAAAAAAGGATTTAAAGAACATCATCAACAAGTGTATATGGTACATTAGGTAATAAAGCACATAAGTAAAGGTGGATTTATATATATATGAAACACTTGAGTATTATTAAAGTGAAAAAACTAGGTAATAAAACACAAATACTAAAAAAGAAAAAACACTTAGCTTCTAGTATTTGTATTGTTAGGGAAGGTGGCTTATAAACACTCATCAAGATCTAAAATTTTAGCTAATTTCTAGGGTCTTTTTTATCAACTATATATTCCATTTTAAAGAAGAAATTAAAAACAAAAGTCTCAATCATTATGCTACATAGTTATGTTATAACCTTTGGATAATTCTTTTTCCTTCATTTAAAACCGAGGCCAAATCTTTTATTTACATATTTTATATTCAAAACATTTATATATATCGTAGTAGTATATCCTTCAAAATTATTTGCAGCCATTATGATTACTTTTGAGATTTATAGCTTTCTTCTTATATTATTCTTCAGCACACACTCAACATTCATAATTTTAAAGTCACGAAAGCTCTCATCTTTACTATTTTATACTTTAATATAAGGGATTGACACATTCTTAGTTAGAGATAAGACTTTCCCATCCTTCATAATTATCAATATCTTATCCACTACAAACATTAACTTTGGTGTATAAAAGATGACATGGCACTATAAGAGTGGATCCAAGGTCGTCCAAGTAAAATATTATAGGATGGTTAAATTTTAGCACAATTAATAACACTTGAAAAAGTTATGGTCGGATAGATAGCTCAACATTAATATTCCCAATCAATTGTCTTTATGATCCATCATATACTCAAGCCATCATAGTGTTAGGTTTCATATACAAGGAATTAATAGGAAGACGATCCCAAATATGTTTGGGTAGCACATTAAGGGCTAACATATTATCAATAAAAACTATTACAACAATAAAATGTTTGTATTTTATAATGATGTATAATAGCTTATTGTTTCATGTTCTTTCTAGATATAACTTTTTTTTTTATAAAGGACAACTAGTTAATAGTTTGGATTCTTCTAATTAGATGATCTATCGAGTCTAGTACGATGTCTTATGAAATACAAGCCTTATTCAACAAATTAGATTCTTTCATCATGATCCATTTGTTTTCTCCTAAACTTGATGTTATATATCTTAAGGAAAAGTTGGATTTTCTGAAGATCTATATTTCTTTTAGAAACTAAACAATTCAAAATAATGAAAGTTGGATTTTATGAAGATCTATATTTCTCTTAGAAACTAAACAATTTAAAATAATGATAAGTACATAAATGCAAAATGAAAGATGATAAGTGAAAAAAAAAAAATTGGATATTGATTAGCTTTGTATAGGGTGACAAGTGGCCATTGATTATTTATAAATGAGCAAGAAATGGATGTTATTGTCAAGCCAATGAGAGAGTTTTTATTCAGCCTATCTAAGTTAAACATAGCCAAAACTTTAGAGCCATTTATCATTGTATACACAAAGACTATTTGTTTTTTAAAAAGAAAATATGAATGAATCCTTTCATTGATAACAAAACTTTAAAATACATTAAATTTTATCATATTATAAAATTATTTATTTACATTAGCTATCTTTGCTACAATCTTATCATAGTGTTCAAGTTATTGTTTTTACACCAATATGGTGTCAGTAATTGCTTAAGAAGACTCTATTTGCTACTAGGTAGATTTTTTTAGCAACATCATCATTATGAAATTATAAAGCATTTAAGGAATTTGTAATGATAAGATTAGAGAGGATCAAAACATCATTATATGTATCTAGGCTATAATATTCTTTTCATATATAGATTAGACTTCCATCATCTGACTTTTCTAGGTAGAAATTTATTTATTAATCATTTCTAGTCCTTTTGTTTTTGCTACTCCAAAGTTTTTTCTTCCTATTTCAAATTCCTTAGCATATAATTCAATATGGAGTTCTTTGATGTAAATGTGTAAGTCGATTATATCATCTTTAAGGTTTTTCATTTTTTTTTCTTTCTACCTTACCTATCTTACATGCTAACTCAGCATGGCTTGTAGTCTTATTGTTTTGTTATGCTTACACACACACACACACACTCCTTGTTTTCCTCAATGATATGCTTCATATTTATACTTTTTTTTCTTGCTATTATTTATGCCTTTTGCTTTGATTTATATTTTTACCAAACCTGTAGTATAACATTATTTTCCAATTCACCTTTATTTTAGCTCATTCTAGCACTTACTCGAGCTTTTTACTCTAGTTGTAATTTTTATTCAATTGATGTAATGTGTAAAAACTAGAGAAATATATATATATATATATAATAATGAAATAATAATAATAATAATAATAATAATAATAATAATAATAATAATAAATAGATTTCATTGTGGAGGGACAAAAATGGGAAGAAAAGGAAGAGTGGAGTCAAAAGTGAAATATATAAGTAAATGAGGTTAATTGTGTAAATAATGATAATACAATTAAAAGCCCCCCCCCCCCCCCCCCCCCCCCCCCCCCCGGAGAAGGGAGAGTTGAACTTTTCATAAGAGATTTGAGAGGAAAACATAAGAAATTAGTCTAATTCACAAAGAAATTGGATTAATTAGAGGGAGAGCAACACTATAGAAGTGTTTAAACAAGAAAAACATGTGAAGAAATTGTAGGGAAAAAAAGGGGAGATGGGTTGGGCGGAGGAAACAAATGGAGGGGTTAAAATCCATATTATCTGGTAAGGAGTTTTAAACCTGATTATGAAGTTAATTGGAATTTGATTAAGTATTAATGCATTTAATTTGAAACTCATAAATTAGGGTTCATAGAGTATTTGGGAATAATTAATTTTTGTATAGGGATAATTAGATTTAGAGGATAAGGATTGTGTTGGAGGAGGAATTATATGGAATTGTTAAGGAGATGTTGCAATGTATAAGAGGTTAGAGGCTAACCACTAACAAGAGTAATTGGGAGGAATTAATTGTGTTTATCTTTAAGAGAATTAATGTTATAGATCAATGACTAAGTGAAAATGGTTTTTTTGAAAGAAAAATAGGGATTTCAAACGATTTAGAACTATTGAGGTGCAGGAACAAACCTGGACAAATTCAACTTGTTAACTTCCACCAACAATTAGACTTAGAAAAATGATTTATTTTGTGGATGACTACTTCATAGAAATGTATCCAGGAATGTTAACTTTCAAACAAAATTGATCTCATTGGAATTGAAGTATTGCAACTCAAGATATGAAAATAAATCTAAGGAGAGGTTAAATTGCCAACATTGATGACAGTTTCAGTAAACCATAAAAAAACAAGAAAACTAGATATCCCAGGGACCAAATTTAATTTCATTCTCTTAAGAAGATGTGTAATTTCATGTCTTAATGATCTCAGTAAAAAAATCATCCAAGGAACCGAATTTTATAGACCTCATCTAATGTAATTTATTTGGAATTGCTTAGATTCGCTTTTCTAGGGTCCATCACTTCCACATACACTCATTATTCATAATGCTATAATATAACCTGTAAAACATGGTGTGTGGGGAGATTAATTTTATTTACTTACCTTTGAGTTTATGTGGTTGGTTGTGGTCATCCTAGAGAAAGAATTACAACTATGATTTTGATATATTCTTGAGCTCATTCACCACCCCATTTTTATGAATAAGATGCCAAATATTATTTTGAGTAAACATCAAGTTATTTTATAAAATAAAAAAATAATTTTCAAGAATTATTTAGAAATGAGTTTCGCAAAACCAAATTGTTCATATCATTTTAAATACTCAAAGATAATGTATTGGTATGAAGGTTTATTTATAGGTATTTGCATGTATTCATAGGTAGATAAAGAAATAGAATTGAACAACATGCAAGAAAGTTTTTGGCAAAAAAATCATTTTATTGATGAAAAGTTGTACACTTAACATAGTATTTGAATATAGAATCAAGATTTACGGACTAGGTAAATCCTCTCCATCCATTCTAGCTAGATTCATTGTACCCTCTAATAAAGTTTTTTTCATTGTATATGGATCCTCATAATTAGATGCTTATATGTTTTAATATTTTCCGAATAATGGTAAAATCCTTTTTAATACCATATCTCCATCTCAAAACTCTTATAAGCAAACTCTCATATCATATGCCTTCCCCATCTTTTTTTTTTAATCAAAATATAAGTAAGTATTATAGATCAAAAGTAATAAGCTGGTAAACAAATAGTCAAAAATACAAACATGTACAGAATAGTAAAGTAGACCAAATGGAACAGGCTCATAAGCAAACAAACTTGTATAGAGCCAACAAAAACCACATGTGGAGAGT
The DNA here is from genome assembly GCA_009078335.1 of Salix brachista. Classification (NCBI taxonomy): domain Eukaryota; kingdom Viridiplantae; phylum Streptophyta; class Magnoliopsida; order Malpighiales; family Salicaceae; genus Salix; species Salix brachista. The sequence continues at coordinate 11,754,567 of CM018586.1, forward strand.
TGTTAGCAATAAAACCAAAGACAATGGGCAACACATGTATGTCATAAGCATACCCCGACCAAACCACCAATTAATACTAAGTTGCCTTCATCAACCCTAGCAACCACATACTGTATTTGGTAGCAGACAAATGATCTAGCAACCAACTTTGAGAGGCATAGTAGACATGTAAGAGCATTATCCATAAAAAAAAACCTCAAGATAGCTGGCCATAAGCAACTGGTGAATACTTATAAGCCTTTCTCACAACAATAAGAAGGGGAGCAACTTCACAACGGATACATATTGGCCATCCTTTGCTAGTATAATTGATGGTGGCAAATCATAAATAATTTATGATCATCTTCAATTGTTCATACTACATTTGTAATGCCTTAAAATTTTCTTACAAAATTATACCTTTCAATTGTTATTTACATGAAATTTAGGGATTTTTTTTCAATATCATAAGAATAGTCTTAAACTTCAAAAACCTCCATCTATAAGTAAAATGATCATTATTTATACTTACACAATAGTAAAATTACAACACTTTTGATATTACATACAAATAACATATTTACATAACATTCATTAGACAATACTAGAACATATACAATATGAAGTGTGAGGTAGCTCAATATCATATTATGAGGAATCAAAACCTTCAATGAAGATACCTGTAAGACAAATAAGATCATGAAAATCTTAACCAACATTTAAATTATATTTATTACTAAAATATGGAAACCATACAAGCAAAACCATTATCCTTTTTAACTTTTTTAAAGTACATCAAATGTATATCAATTTTCAATTTAATACACTTCATTCCCCTTTAATGAACTACCTTGTTATCATTATACACATTAAACTATCTTGGTCACATCATAGTAACTTTTGACTTGTACCATAATTTATTCCCTTAAATAAATTAATTCATATACTTGTTTCATCTCACAACACATTTAATTCATACCACTTCTATGAAAGCATCACAATTCTTTTAGTTCATAGTACAAATTAATTTAGAGTTATATTTTCTCATTATTTCATAGTATAAATTAATTTTATGTCTCTGGTCTAGAAGTTTGTTAGTTAACTTAGTTTAACTGAGTTTTTTGTCTTATTTTTCCCTTCAGTATTAAGTTGTTTCATAATTCGAGTTGACTTATATAAATTATATATATATATATATATATATATATATATATATATTGTTGTTACATTTTTTTAATTATATTATTTAATTTACTAATTGAACCAATAACTTGAGTTTCAAATATTTTTTCCTTAATAGTTTTTTATACTGAAAAATTATTTACCCGATCTATGACGAATCATAGACCACAAATCTAGTATAGTTTATAATTAGTGAATTAAATGAGTTAGTGTTATGAGTTATATATCAAAAGCTACTTTCACTTTATAATAAAGTCTTTTTTAACCTATAAGAGCAACTCCAATGTCAAGAGCTGTTTTGAAGAGCCAAATCTCTAAAATTGCTTTTGAATAGTGTATATATGGTTTTTTTGTTGATGTGTGCTCTAATGGTAAAAGCCATTTTGAAGAGCTATTTTTTTTATATATTATTTTAAATATAGTGTAATTATTTTGTATCTAGTTTAATTATGTAATTAATTATACAATTAATAGGACTAAGTTATATAATTAAATAATTTCTTTTAAACCCCCCAAGAATATAATTATTAATTTTTTTATATATATTTAAATTAAAAAAATGAATTTAAAATTAAAAACCCCGCAACAATTTAAATTTGAAATTTTATGTTCAAAAATAGATGAGAGATCAATGAACTAGAGAAAGACTTGCTATAGCGAGCTTCACATTGCCTTTCACCAGTTTCATGGTCGGCGCATTTAATCCCATTCAAATCTATATTTCTTTTTAAAAAAAAAAACTCAAATATCTTGAAACAATCAAATTAATTTGTAGAGTTATTTGAGTATAGTAAAAATTATTTTTAGTCTAGAATTGAATTAAAAATATATATATATATTTTAAATTATTTTTATATATTTTTTAAAAATTAATTTGAACTTTAGCATTTTCCTATCAAACTGAAAGAAAAGAGAATTAGCTCTAGGTAGGCATTTAGCAGAAAGTTCAAAGAAACGAGCTGCTAAATGCCATTAATTTATATATATATATATATATATATATATATATATATATATATATATATATATATATATATATATATATATAGCAACTTGAATAGCAAAAGCTATTTTTAACTATCCAAATAGCTTCTTCAGTGGAGAGAAAAAAATTACTATAAAATATTAAAAAAATATTATTTTATTTTTATCTCCTCTTTTAGCACTCTGGTTGGTTGGAGATGCTCTAAGAAAGATATGGCAGTAGGTTTTTTTTTGTTTTTTTTTTTATCTTGCGTGCACCATAGCTAAATCCCCGAGCCCACTGAACATTCTGCAAATTCAATGAACATGTAAGGCACTGCGGGGGTGACAGGTATGCCTGACAAGGCTTGAACCTGGGGTGAGAGAAAGGGAGAAGTTTTCATGAACACCAGGTCAAGACCTTGCTGGCATGGGCAGTAGGGTTTTGATTTGCTTTGTTGAGACTTGAGAGTTTGTTTGATATTATAATATCAATTAATTTTTATAAAAATATATTAAAATAATATTTATTTTTTATTTTTTTAAATACCAACGCATCATTATTTTAAAAATATTGTCTTACAAATCATTATTTTAAAAATATTGTCTTACAAATCATTATTTTAAAAATATTGTTTTACAAAAACATTTTACAAAGTAAAAACATTCGGGTTATAAATAAGCTAATGCTTATATAACAGTCAAAAGTCAAGCCATGACCTTGAATGAATGGAATACCGACACACTTACACAAAACTTAAATATATATTATGATTATTCAACTGAGAGAGAGAGAGAGAGAGAGACAGAGATTGCCAGGAAATATACAATCTCATCACTTATCTCACCTTCTCCAAACTCATCGACTTCTCTGGGTCACATTTCTCTCCTTTTTGCCTTGGATTTCATTTTCTCAAGTGGAAACATCTGCTCAACCAAACTAAGTAAATCCCCTTTCTTTTCCAATAAAATCTCTTGCCTTTTATTTTATTTTCTTATTTCTATGTTTTTACGGGATTGTTATTGATCAAGGGTCCTCTTAATTAGTGTTTGATCAGGCTTTTTAGTTAGTTGTGTTGTTGTTTGATCTGGAACATCATTGAATTGAGAGTTGAATTCTTTGTTTTTTGCTTTCGTATTGGTGGCACTAGTTGTTGTTGTGTTTTTTTGTTTAACAACGGGCCACAGTTTACAGGGTTCTTCTCTAAGGTTTTCTTAGCAGCTTGACTTTGCTTCTTTATCCATATTTATCTGCGGGGTGTTTGATCAGATCGTGCAAAAGGGCGTGAAAGGTTTTAACGGAAAGAAAATTGAGATTCTTATAAAACTTCCCCTTTCTTTTTTTGAGTTTTAGTAAAATTTAACAAACCCAATTGTGATTCTTATCCATATGAAATATTCATAGTATATTGCTGATCGTCCAGTCCTTATTTTCAGTAGATTTTCTCATAGTTAAGGCTCTGCTTCTGTTTTCTGCTTTTTAATATCATTTATCACTCATCCTTCACCCCCTTGGTCCTCTCTATCATCTCGCTGGTATCTTTCATTTTTTCAAACTTTGAGAAAAATCCTTGCTTCTGCAATACATTCCTCTTTTTTCTTTTTCTTTTTTTGTTGCATCAATTGGTTTTCACTGGCATTTTTTTCAAGAACAAACTTCGAGAATGAGAGGAGTCTTTTGCTTCTTCGGTTAATCCCTCCTTTTTAGTTGGATCACCTCTTCTTTCTTTAGTTTTCGTTTTGTATTGTAACTGGAGTTCCTTTGAACCCGACTCATGATTTCTCTCCTACAAACCTTTTGTGATACTGAACATGGCTTTGGCAAAGACATGGCATAGGTTTTGAGTCCATTTCAAGAAGTTAGGATTTTGTTTGGGAGGTTATTTAAGGTGTACATTTTGTATTGCTACAATAATTTCTTTTTCCATATTTCCTTCAGTGGTAATGCCTGGCTGTCAATCAATGACAACCACTTATGAAGGGGAACAACATGTCATTGCTGCAGCTCAGCATATTTTGAAGGTATTGGGAGAAAATAAGAGCCTGACTGATGACTTTAGACGAGTCCTCACAGAACTGGACTCCCATTTGTCCGCAATGACTATAATAACTGAAAGCAAGAGGCGGGGATTTGCTGAGGTTGAGGAGCAGCTGAAATGTGCTGAGAGAAAGGTCATGCGTTGGGAGTCTAATCCATCTCTGATATGGGATTCTGGACCCACAGAGGCTTCTGAGTACATACAAGCTGTTAATGAAATTCACACAGTGATGGAAACTTTAGGGGGCTTGTCCATGAATGACCATGGGAGGCCAAAGGAACTTGCTTTCCGAGCTCAGTGTGTTCAGCAGACAGCAATGTCAAGGCTTGAGGAAGAGCTCTACCACATTCTTGTTCAACATAAGCAATCCTTTGAGCTGAAGAACATATCTTTTCCCTCAAGAGTTGATTTTGTCTATGATGAGTCATTTGTTTCAGTAGAGGATGAAATAATCAATGATACATCACAGAGAGACAACAGTGGAAGAGAATCTAATGAATATACTGTAGATTTGATTGATCCACTTCTGATTCCTGACATCAAGTCCATTGCCAGTGTTATGTTTGCTTCTGGCTATGACAGGGAATTCTGTGAGGCTTTCATTGGCAACCGTAAAGATGCATTGGATGAGCACTTGTCCAACCTTGAAATTCAGAAACTCAGCATCAATGATGTATTAAAACTAGAATGGGATGCCTTGAGTTGTGAAATTAAGAAATGGGTGAGGGCTGTGAAAATCATCATTCGGGTCTATCTTGCTAGCGAGAAACGGTTTTGCAACCAGATATTAGGGGATTTTGGTTCCCACGATTCATATTGCTTTGTTGAGATCTCTAGGGCATCAATTTTTTACCTATTGAATTTTGGTGAAGCCATAGCAATGGGGCCCTATAATCCTGAAAAGTTGTTTCGCTTTCTTGACATGTATGAGGTTCTGGCTGATCTTCACCTTGATATGGAAGGTTTATTCTCTGAAGTGGCCAACGCTTTTGTTATGAGCGAGTTCCATGACCTTCTTAGGAGATTGGGTGATTCTGCAAGTGCCTCTTTTTTAAACTTTCGGAATGCCATTGCATTGGATTTCTCCATGCACCCTTTCCCCAGAGGTGAAATTCATCACCTCACTAGGTATGTGATGAATTACATCAAGACCCTTACTGCATACTGTGATACTCTCAATGTGCTTCTCAAGGACCAAGATGTAGATGATCCAAATCCTGTTTTTGAGACAGATAATGGGCAGGACATTTGTACTTCAGCTTTTAGTCCCATGGGTTGCCACCTAAGGTCAATTACATCAGCTCTAGAATCGAATCTTATTCGCAGATCTAAACTATACAAGGATGGTTCTTTAGAGCATATTTTCTTAATGAACAACATCCATTACATGATCCAAAAGGTCAAGGGCTCTGAACTCAGGCTTTTCTTTGGAGATGAATGGATCAGAAAGCATAATGGGAAGCTTCAGCAGCATGCAACAAGCTATGAGAGAGCCACATGGAGTTTTGTTGTTTCTTTGCTTAGAGATGATGGAAGGACGTCTCTGAAAGAAAGGTGTAGGAGATTCAGTAATGCTTTCGACGATGTGTACAAGATTCAGACACGGTGGCGTATTCCAGATCTTCATCTTCGGGAAGATTTGCAAATTTCTACTTCGCAGAAAGTAATCCCAGCTTATCGAGCTTTCCTTGGAATTAACAGCAGAAATGGTAGTGACAAGTATATAAAGTACACTTCTGATGATATGGAGAAAATGCTTTTGGATCTTTTTGCAGGATCATCAATGTCGCCGCTCAATTCACGCAGCAATTCACACAGGTGGTGAAGCCGCAATGAATTGAGTTTCTTTTCTTTTCCTTTTTGTAACTTTCTTCCCCTAATTATACATACCATGATTGTCTTAGATGCGTATGTAAATAATCACCTACCTAGTCAATGAATTTCGATCAAATTTTGGTCGAGTTGTGTATGCAACTTTCTTCAAAATTAGAGGTCATTCGTTATCTACATCTCCCAAGTGCTTGTGTGCACTGTGGTTTTGCTTTGAAGCAAGAATCCTGGATGAGAACTCGATAATCATAGGACCAGATCCTTGGTTCATGTTTAGCCTAATTTCACAGCTGGGCTACCATCCTTTTCTGGTTATTCTAGACGTGCATGATGCATACAGACATATTTAACGACCTTAAATTAATTAATTGATCCAGATCCTCAAGGCAGGTCAGAATTGTAATGAATAGGACAATTTCTCTTGTCGCCCAGATGACCAGAACAGGGCTGAGGGTTCTCTTTTCAATCAAAGTTCACGCACCAGTGGGGTAGTGTGACAACAATGCAAGTGTTGATGATGGAGATGTTTATTCAATGCATGTGAAAATAGTTGACTAATAAAAAAAATAAAAAAAATCCATCACTATACAAAGGCCGGATTCCAAATGTTGACTAATTCTACGCGGTATGACCATGATGCCTGCGCTTGGCTGACCTGAAACAATTTGATTGGTGCTGAACTTAAAAATTTTTATTTTTATTTTTTAATTTAAATTAATTTTTTGATGTTTTTATATCAGTTAATATCAAAAATAATTTTTTTTAAATAAAAATATATAATTTTGATACATTTATTAATAAAAAACACTTTAAAAAATAACTTCAACTATATTTTTAAACAGTCCCTTTGGGTACTTGACTTGGATTGTTTTTAATCAAACCTTAGCTTTTCATTTTTTTCATTTCTAATAGAATAATTTTCGAATACATTTATTAAAATAATATTTAAGTTTCAATCACACAATAATTTTCAAAAGCATTACAGATTTTTGTGGTAATATCAACAATGATTTTATAATTAATTATATTAATCTAGTATGTGGAGTTTTTGTAAAAATGCTCTCATTGATATCATGTGAGAATGAAATATCTATTTCATTCTATTTTTAATTTAATTCTTTATTCATGCATGTGTACAAATATCAATTCATGGTTTTGTTTTATTAAAAACTTCTTTCTCGGTTATAAAACATGAATAACGAAATACATGAATAAGAAAATAAGTTTTTTTTCCTTAAGAATATATTTTTTTTTCTTCTTTAATTAAAATAATTAGGAACACTTATTTTAATTAAAGTCATTAAAATGACATGTCATAGCCCGGGAAAAAAACTACATGAATGGGAGAGGACAATTTTAACAAAGTAAATACATTTTCCTCTAGAATTTTAATTATTGTATTTCTTATGTATATCTATTTTAATATTTATATAAATAAAAATACAAATTAAAAAGTGTCTGACAACATCATACACACTTTCATGTGTTTATTTATATAATAACTGACAAATTTTCTCCTCAACACCCTTCAGCACAATAGAAGCATCAAACTAGTTTAATTGAAACCATCAACTAGGTGCCTTAAGTTTTTTAATTTCGTTCTGTTTTGCTTGAAATAGTTGGTATATTTTGTTATAATTTAAAAAATAGAACAAACTAGAGCAAATTTAACTCGCTCAGAATCTCGGTCTGCTTCGGAAATTCCGTCCAAAGTCTGGCCAGAACGTTTCGGTTTCATACTGTCATCTATTCTAGCCAAATAGTGTTTTTTGAAATAATGAATAGTTTTACAATATCAATCATATCTCTTAATCCGACAGTTAGATTGAGATGAAATTTTACGAGGAGTCTCTTAACATATTTATATATATTATATTAAAATTTTAGAGTAATCAGAGAATCTAACTATCTTGTGATATTAATGATGATATTCTCGTAATATTATACAAGTTCATAATTTTGTTCAGAAAAATCATTTTATTGTGTTTTTTTTTTTATTTTTTCTATCTCAATTTCATTATTCAACAACGAGTTTATTACGAATTGAATTTTATAAATTGATTTGATTTGATTTATTTAAGGTTATCATGGTCTTATAACGTAAGTCACATATTTGAAAGGTTAACCTAGGTTGACCCGAATTGATTCAATATATCGTTGTTTCAATATTTTTTTAAGATGTTAACTTGATTTTTATATTTAAACTATATTTTTTTATCAATTTTCTATGTTATCTTTGAACTCATCAAGTTAGTCGAGTTATATCAGTTCAACTCTAATTTTTTTTATTTATGTTTGAAATTTAAATTGCGTAATTCTAAATAATTTTATTTTTGGATTTGAACTAAAAACCTTTTCTTGAATTAATATATTTAAGTGTGTGTGTGTATATATATATATATATATATATATATATATATATATATAAACATAAACAGTATAATCCCAAAATGAAACTTCGAAACGCTTCGGAACTGAAACATTCCCTTCCAATTAAAAAAACAAAATACCAATCGAAACAAAATTGACAACCTTGGGTGTCACTATGATAAGAACTTGGTATTAAAGGTTTGCTCTCCCTGTGGTACGAGGTTCGAGTGTGGTTGCTTATATGATGATCACTGAAAGTTTACATAGTTGTTAATTTCAGGGCTCGTGAGATTAATCAAGGTACATGTAAATTGACCTGAATACCCATGTTAATAAAAAAAAAACTAGTTTAATATTGAGATGTGAACAAGACTCAAACTACATCGTTAACAGAAAATCTTATTATTTTTTTAAAATTATTTTTAGAGAAAAACAAGGAAATTACATTTTACTAGTATAAGTAGGTTTTACAAAATTTTAGGTAGTGTTTAGTTTTTTACTCTAATAAGAGAAATAAAGTAATGAATTATAGAACTCTTTTTTTGTTTTTTTTTTAATGAAGATTGGTTTTTTCTTTTCTATTTAAAATAATATTTTTAACCAATTTCTTATTTTTTAAAAATAAATAAAAGGAGAGACATGGATAGAGAACCAAATTATTTTTTCTCACAAATATCTCTTTGAATTTTATAATTTCAATCTCTATCTTAATCTTTGATTTTACTTAGCTCCATCATTAAATTAGATATGAAAACTAGAAAATAAAAGAGTGAAAATTATAATAAATAAAGAAAGAAAAAGAAAAGCACATAAAATATTGGCTGAATGGAATCAAACTAAATTATCAAACAAGAACACAATCAAATTAAAGCTCTCGTCATAAAAAGCTCATTAACACCTAATTTAGTCGATTCGGTCATGATTTGAAAGATATGTGGATTTAAAAGTGTAGATTTAAAAAGTTTAAAATTGAACTTGGATGGGCTATGTGTGCTTGAGTTTGAGCATCGCTAAACTCAATAACAATGGTTCTGAAAACTTGTCAAATTCATATATATTTAGACTTAGCATGCAATTGAACTCATAAATGATGAGCTAGACACCTCCTCAGATCTATATTTGCTTAGATGCCTCGCCAAATCATGTTTTTTATCGGTCTATCAGCTTATCAAACTCATGTCTACTTAAACTCATTGCATAGTTAAACTGAATAACACTGACTTGTGTCTTTTAGGGCTAAGTGCGTAAGCTTATAAAGCCTGTGTCTACTTAAGGTTATTGCATGACTAAACTAAAGAATATTGAACCTTAAAGCAAGCTAGTTCCATTTTGTTGGGACCTGACATTGTGCCAAGCCTTTAAAATTTTGGATACGAACACAAGCTCCCTCTCCTATCATTAGATTATTACTCTATCATTGATCCATTTAAAGATTATTATTCTGTCATTGATCCACTTAAATTTGAGAAGGCACTGTACTTTGCACAATATCAAACCTATATTTGAAAGAAACAAGAAAGTAAAAGTAAATAAAGAACAGATATACGAGGAGAAAGCTCAAAAGGATTATACACAGTTGTCTTCTAGTTATCTCAAGCAACAACCAAATTCATACCAGCTAAACATACATATAAAAAGAGAGAGAAAATATTCCCAGAAAGTTGGAGGAAAGGAGTGTGGTTAACCTTTTACATAGTTGCTCACCGCCGCTAGAACCCCAAAATATCAGCCGTTAGTTTGAGCTGGCAAAGCATCTGAGCTACGAGGTATATAACAAGCACAGAACAGTAAGAACTTCTTCATATGTTGCCTCCTCAAATGCAGCACTGCAAAGCAATATAGGAATGTCTCTCTAGAATGTCTCCTGTCTTCCAATCCCCAATCATATTTCTATCTGTCATTCCATCTGTTCCACATTTTCCTCCCGTTCAATTGGTGCTATCCACTTATGGAGCGTCTGAATACGTAACTTTACTTCCCCTTTACCCTCCCTTGCTGTGATTTAGGACCAGAACCATTTTCCTTTCTTCTTTTTTTCCCAGTCCATTAACAGTGTCTGTTATTTAAATGTTTTAAGAAACATTCGAAGTTTGAAAACTCATCTCCTTGAGCCAGGACAATCCTCAAATCGTAGATTCAGAGGCTTTGCAAGTCTCCTCATGTTTCTACAATGTTTTAGTCCAATTCTCGAGGGAATGATTTATTCCAAACATGCAATTACATGGAAATATAAAATTAGTTGCAACAACAAATCAAATTTCAAATAGTGTATTTTATATGGTGAAGTTATCAAACTTCAATAACTTAATTATATTGCTAAAACATTACAAGGTTCAAAGAACATTGTACAACAAAAACTTCAAGTAATAGCCGAGTCAAGAAATAAAACAGCACGCCTAGAGCAATAGACACTGGAAGAGCTGGCAAAGCTTTCTGATAAAACGCCAATAGCATCAGAGTAACTCCCAGACCTGCTATGATAGCAAGATAGCATGCATATACAGTCATAAAGTCATACATGGCTGCTCTCCCAACTAAGACGCTGTAAAAGATAAAGTCCCCCAGCCCCAGTTTGATAGCACCAGTTGATCCCAACCCAATACCTTCTAGCAGCAAATTCTCCCTAGATGCAGAATTTTCCTGTCTGTGCAACTGATCGCTCGTCCTATGATCAATTAATGGTGCAGAAAGCTCAGCCTCCCTTTCCAAAACTTGCCCTTGTCCAGCTCCAATCAATATTCTATCACTATGGTCACTACCGATTGAATTAACTGTGCCACGAGTCAAGTTGGAATCGACAACAGAATCAGAATCCAAACTGAGATTAGAATTAGTCCCAGAATTCAAATTATCATCACAACCATTTCCAACACTGCTCCTTTCTCTCCATACCCCCCTCCGAACCACACCATTCCTTGATCCTGAATCATGATTAGTCACAGGCCGAGCTTCATAAACTAACGCAGGGATATCTTCATCCCTAGAGATTGCAAGCTCTACCAAGATCTTTAATGGACCAACAGGCAATAAAACAGCAGCAAGATCATACAATGCCAAGGCAACCAATAGTACCCAAGTAGTCCATTCAGGCAAAAGAGTGAACCAATAAGCAACCAAAACCCCAATAACAACCAAATACCCTTGTGTCACAAATATAGCCATTTTTGACATGAACACAGCCAATACACCCACAGAAGCAAAGTTGAACAAAATCACAAAAAAGGTGATAGAATCAATGGGAATATTAAAATCCCCAATAAAAAACAAAGCAATCTCACCACCCATGAATCCCAAAACTAAAAAAGAAGAGAAACCCATGTAGAGTTTCAAGAAATAAGTGCATCTGAGGTAAAAGAGAAGCACCAAAACAAAAGTAGCAAGGGTGATTGCAGCCACAAAGATAAGGGAGTTGAAAAGGGCACCTTTGAATTTTTCCCAAAAGGAGTCAGATGTTGTCTCATTGTAAGCTATGGTAGCAATGGTGTTAACTGATGAAGCTGAAGGGGAGGAGCCTGTATTGAGAATTGAAACCAGAACTACCACCATGAACATGCAGATTGAGACTGGTGTTACGATTCTGACTATTTCTTCACCCAAGGAATCAATAACACTTTTGGGTCTTCGGTTTTGAGCCATTAAATTTGAGATTTTTTAATCAAGTTCGGACTTTGAGGTTTGTGATTTGATTTGGGATTTTATCAATTTTGAAGGGTAGAGTTCGAATTTTATGAGGTCATTTGGTTCTTTGTTGGGGAGCTTCCACATGATAGAGATCATGGAGGAGAGCTATCGGCCGTTCATTATGTTGATGTTACCTCTGTACCTACGCCGCATGACTGGTTGGATGGATTTTTATTTATTTATTGTTTACAAGCAATGATGTATGTGAATACTTGTATTTATATAAGAGGAGTATGATTAAAATTGTTTTTTTTTAATATTTATTGTTTAAAAATATATTAAAATAATATTTTTTTAAAAATATATTATTAACACCTGCCTATCAAATATAATATAAAAATATTTAAAAAATTTACTTTAAAACAAAAAATAAAATAAAAAATGACTAGGCCGCTAATATCCATTTCTTCGCATTATGTCACGAGTTAAATAATATTTTTTAGTAAAACAAAATATATAAATTTTATAATGTGTTGTTTTTATAAGAAATATAAGATAAAATTAAAATTAAAATATATTTAATTTAAAAATAATAATCTTAGTGAACTACTATTAATTTGTTAAACTCGTTGAGTCATGTTCCACATTTAATTTAACATATTTTTATTTTCAAGATTATTTTTTATTTAATTATCTAAAAGATATGTTCTTGAGATTTTTTATACCAAACAACAATTATTTCTTAAAACAAAATAAAGCTTGCAGATGAGAATAAAAAAATGATTCTAACTTTTTAAAATTTCATAAAAAGAAGAATTCTTTTTCAATTCAAATAGACAAAAACCTTTAAAAACCGACAAGAGGTTAAAAATATATAAAATAGAAGGCTAGGGGTTTGGCATATCCACACCACATACCCATAAAAGATTAGACTTGCACACCTGACCCATGAAATAGATGGTTTGCTTAGTGGCCGTTTGACATTGTGGTGCGATCCACGATTGCCAAACAGCGTTGTTAATGTAGTGTTTGGTAAACAACCAAACACAGTTACAAAGCATGGGACCCACAGGAAAAATGGTTCGAATCGGTGTTACAATGAAAGCTGATTTTTGGTGCTTTTCAAAGTGCGATTTAATATTTATGAAACACCGATACATATATATATAAAACAAAAAAATTATATATATATAAATATATCCTTTAAAGTAATTTCACAAGTTAAAAGTAATATGAAAAGCTTGGTAACCAAACACCAAAAATTGCTTTTTTTTCAACCTCCAACTCAACCACAGTTTTAACCAAACACTTCACTGCTTATTTTGAACCACAGTAAAAGTGTTTTTTTTGAAACTGCTTTTTTTCAACCTCAATCGCAAAAGCAAAAGCAATGTTAAACATACCCTTAGAAAATGATTTTCGACTCTTTTTTTTTTTTTTTTTTAACTTAGAACATCTTAAAAACACCACAGAACACAATAATAAATCTAAAACTAAAGATTTTCCCCAGATCATAATTTTTTGAGAACCTTGAAAGTGAAAAAACACCTAAGTGGAACTCCTCTCATGGAATGAATGCCTTTGCCTTTAAGATCGACTATTTTGGAAACCAAAATTGGTGTTAACGATGATTTTCTCTCTCTAATGCTAGAATTCAATACCTTTCTCTTTCTTCTCTCAAACTAAAAAAATTGAGAAGTAATAAAAAAAGAGAGTAAAAATGATTATTTTTTGGAATTTTGGAAATCATAGGGACTTAATATTTATAATTTAGAGCTTGTGAGGACTACAATGAACATTTTGCCAAAAAGTTTGAAGAGCCAATCATTTCCCCTATTATTCCTCTTTGGTCCTTTATCTTTTAGTTTCCCATTTCTTAACAAATCAACTTAAATTGGCCTTAATTTGGGACCTAAAAGGGTCAAATAAAAGAAAGTTTTGGGAAAAAAAATGTATTATGGAAGTTCATATTGCAATGTGTGTTAGGGGTGTTTGGGATTGTGATAGGAAAGTGTTTTTGAAAAAAAAAATATATTTTTTAATTTTTTTACTTTAAATTAATTTTTTTTTGATGTTTTTAGATAATTTTGATATGCTTATGTAAAAAATAATCTTACAAAAAATAAAAAAAACATCATTTTAATATATTTTTGAGCGAAATATACTTTCATAAGCAACATCAACCACACTCTGAAACAACCATTTAGCCTATGGTGACATAGGGAACACTATATCGTTGTATTTATTTATTTTATAGTTATATCATTTGAACTAAAAATGTATTGTTATGAGTTATTAATATTATCAAAGTTATATTGGTTATTGACTTTTCTACTTGTAATTTGCATTAGTTTGATATTTATTTTATTTAAGTTTGATTATAAAGATCCTTGTAACAAAAAAAAAATGTTAATATTGTTTTTAACAAAAAGAAGTTATTTCTAAATTAAAGACAAGATAGTTAAAATTGATAATTCAATAATTTCTGCATGTATTTTAAACAAAACATTATATTTAAACTCAATTATGCAGCTTATGATTTTATTTTAAAACATACAGATTGTAATAGATTATCAATTGAATTCAAGTTTACTTATGAACTGAATTTAATTCTGCATGTGAATTTATTCCAAACCAGGTATAAAAAGGTGAAACATTCGGATCTCATCAATTCTTATATGACGAGATTAGCAATTCTATTTTATGCAATAACTTTGATGCACTGTCATCATCACCATCATCCTTAGAGAGAGGAGAAGTCCATTCCTGAAAATTATGTAGGCTGCCTGTGAAGTCTGTAAAGAGCCCATCAACTCCTATCTTGTTTATCCAATAATCATATTCCTTATAAGGGTCTTGGTGGAAGTCGAAATGTAAGTATTGGTTCTCATTTCTGAAAGTGTAAGGGTGCACCTGAGTTCAAACCAAGATTATACGTCAGCTCTAAGCACACTTGTGAATGATTATGATTACAAGTAGATGAAAGAGAAAAAGAAGTTCAACATCATTGTCATAGAAACTGTGAACTGAAATGAACCAATGCACTTGATTTTGCCCTCATGAATAATGAAGTTTGGCCATGCAAGCAAGTGTTTTCAAATTCTGATGCTAGTAGAGTTTAAAATATATAAAATGACAGCAGAAAATCAAATTGTATCCGTTACCCTTTCTCCCCCTTCCATATTCACACAAATATTCCGATGCTTATGGAGTTCTACATACAAAACCATTAATTTCTTCATAGACTTGAAAGCATCTCTCTTTCAAATCTAACCTAGGCGTGATATGTTGAGCATTTGTTGTTGGCCATGTGTTTAAGTTGTGTTCTTATCCTAGATGTCTTTCATTTGAATAAACTTTAAAAACTGTGTTAGAGATTGCGGCTGGTCTAAGTGCAAGGCATGCTGCTTTCCACTTTAAAAATTCTATCACCATATGGCCCACTTAATTTAAGTTAGAAATTCCTTGAAATTATAATTGTACATTTGTATATCACCATATCATTGCTACATGAAGATAAGAACAGAGGCGAGGTTTACCTGCAGATCATGGGAATGTGCTCTAGCAACAAGATCTGTAGGTGTTTGCAAATAATTATCCAGTACAGGAACTATTGTATCCTTCCAAGGTCCAATACCCACCACATACTCCTTAATGTAGTCTAGATAAGCATCAGAAGTGATTTCCCAATATGACTGCAGATTGTCAATAGCATCATTTTGCATTAGAACTTGACAACTCGAAATACTTAAAATGAAAACTGAGATCATATTGCATCGATCAGACAACTGAGATATTGCATATAACAGGTCCAATTTTTCATCACAAATGGGTCCAGTCTAGAACATCCTCTTCCTGCGGAAGTTAATAGGATCAGATAATAAAAATAATTTGTCCAGCATTTCATGGAAACAATTTACAATCACATGTGAAAGTTCCTGTAAAATATATAAATCACGGTGTTTGTCAGCATCCTTATGCATGAGCCCCCATGGGTAGAGTAATTCATATGATTCCACCCTAATGGCAATCTGTTGAAAACAACCAAAGTCTAAAAGTTCTAGTATATTAGAAAACTGTTCTACAGGCATTCAATAAAAAAATAAATTATACTGTACGCAAAATGGTAGCAAAATTAACTATGCAATTAGGGGGAGTTTGCGCTAAAGGAAACACGAACCTGATTAGTGTCTTGAGTTGGAATGGTAATATCGTCAATCAGGAAGATTTTGGGCGAGTCTGTCAGATTTGATATGTATACAAGTGAAGCTGGAGCAAAAGACTGGATAAACAATGGCTGTTTCAGCCAAGGTTCAGACAAATATGAACCCTTGTATCCATACTTCTTAAGTATCCCCACAAACTTGTCCTCAAATAGCTTACCACCAGGCCATTTCACCTGTCGTATTGTGAAGAAAATTAGACAATGTGCATTGATACTAAAATAAGTACATCACAACATATGATATTTTCAAACATCAACACACCCCACATCCCATGACAAAAAAATAGTTGATGTCTCCACATGGTTTTCTAGTGCGAATTCATGCATCAGAAAAGATGCTGGCACAATAAAAAAAACTGGAAGGGAGGTGATCATAGGAATAGAAAAGTAGTGTGATTCTAATTAATCTTTAATGCAATCATATAATTTTTATCTATTAGGCTGATATAGAGAGAAATTTCTTACATGCTGGTTTATGAAAATTGGATTCTTAATCTCTGGATATATTCCAACAATTCTTGGTGCATCCAGTGCAATTGATATGAATTCTTCGAAAGTGATAATAGGAAATTTTCCTGAGGAACACACAGCAAGATAATGTAGTGAGTTATCTATTGTTATTTCATGTCCTAAGGGTACTACATTTCTGTAACTTTATTTGACAGAGCACACAAAGTGTATTTAACATAAATTTAAAATATAGCCCGTTACATGTTGCAGATTACTTCCAATAACATAAGCAAAGATCATTCAATTATTGAAAGGTATGATATGAATTCATTACAGGTTTGGTTCCTCATCCCCTGAGTAACCATGACACAGTTTAAGAAATGTAACAAACTAACCATTATACTGTTGATCCCGGAAACTAAACCTCTGCTTCACACGTAACAACTTCAGTTCTTTCAATGTGAAATCAACTGCAAGTAATTGAAATAACTTCAGTTTTTTTCCCAATTAAATCCCATGTAAAATCAAGGTGGTGGATAATTCAGTAAAACAAGGAATAAAAGATAACACTTGCCCAAGCTTGCCAATTTAATTGCTGCTGGGTGCTGATTCATAAGCTAACACAGTAACAGCATATAACCAAAGGCAGAATGGATAAGAGTTACCAGTGAAGAAGCCAGTGGTGTTGACTCCTTGAACATCATAGGTTCTTTTACGATTTGCAAACTCCTTATGATCTGCAATGTCAGTTGTGTCATCAAGGGTGACGTCATGGAAGCATATAAGAACCCCATCTTTGGAGGACAGGATATCAGTTTCGATGAAGTCAGCTCCCTCTTCAATGGCTCTCTGTAGAAACAAGTCATAATAAGGAACATACGCAGGGAAAAACATGCTCGTCAAGCAAAACAAGCATAAGTCTGGTAAATAAGTGCATCACAGCAAATGATTCATCTACTATGTTTGTGCATAAACAACCTTTTTTTTCTTCGTTTTTTTTGTTTTTGTGGCTGAATGAGGCATGCCAAATCAATGCACATAACTGAATGCTTGTCACTTTTGAGACAATAAATTTATTCCCACCTCTCAACATGTTAAAAAATCAAACATATGAACGCACAAAGTAGATTGACTTGCATGCCTATACATACCATGTATGCAGCAGAGGTTTCTTCAGGAATCTCCCCATTTGATCCTCGATGAGCAATATTATACGGTCGAGAAGTCTGTAGAGGCAGTCTATTACCATGGCTTACTTTACTAGGGAGAGGATAGAGAGGCCTTGCAGCACATGCAACTACGAGCGATAGAAATAAGATCGGAGCAAAGCCAAAACCAAAGCCTGAGCCTGAGCCTGCCATTTCATTTGTTACAAAATAAACAAATGAAACCAACATCAATGAACTATCAGTTTCTGGGGTTCCCATCAATCAAAGAACCGATCAATTGGTTTCAATGCATTGAGCAAAATGAATTACTACTTTCATAACCAAGATCAATATCCTCATTCATCACACGCTGCTTAATATATGAAAAAATAAAATAAACAAACTGCAGAGTCATCATGGCAAAAAAGAAACAAAAACCCAGAAATGAATTGGATATATAGTTTTGAAACTTACAAGTGGAAGGCATGATTCTGGCCTCCGCTTCTTTCCAGTCCACTCCTCTCCCCCTCTTTCTTAGCCAATAGATATTGTGATTTGTTCTTTGTCCCGTTCCGTTGCGTTGTCTTGTTTTAAATGTTTTTGGTCCTCTTAGGATAGGATACTATTGTGAGGTGTAGACTTTGTGGTGATATTGCCAGATCGATTCATTTTTATGCCGTGGTCTATATTGGAACCAAGAATATTCCTTGGAGATATACGTAGAACTAAGGTTGTCTGCTCTATATGTTTGACTTCCTGATCAGGATTTGTTTTTCCTTTTCGGTGTAAATTTAGTTATTACGAGGTTATTTGCCCGCGCGTTGTGCTGGGCTTTTTTTTATGTAGAAAACTAACTGATTTTTTATGTGTTGTAATTTATTATTTTAATATTTAAATAATAAAAATTTAATAGATCAGATTTGTTAGAAATGAGTTTCTTTTCCCGCTTAAAAGGAACAGTGTAATCGAAACGCAGGGGAAGTGGCCAGTATATTTTTGAATTGTAGATAACTTGGGTAAATTTTTCTACCCAATTTGTTTGTAAGTTGTATTTTTTCCCAGTAATATCAGATCTGAAATATTAAACAATTTTTTTTTACAAAAACAATCTCAAATCCAACAATCAAATATTTTTAAGAAAAAAGCTTACAGAAAAGATGACAAAATTTGAATTAAAACGCTTTTTCTTTATTTTATAAGATTTATTTCTCATGTTATTATAGTAAAAGTATTTAAGTACACTTATATTATTTGTTTGTTCTTCCCAAAATCCAAGGTCATTTTTTCTGTATATATATATATATATATATATATATATATATATTTTCAGGTGCTGATATTAAATAAATATTAAAGTATATAATTAGTCTAACATATTTATAAGGGAAAAAAACCTAAATAAATGACAAAATAAAAATAAATATAGGTAGAAAAAAAAAATTGACCTGAAAGATAAATAAAAAAATCTAAAAAACAACAAAAAGAAAAAATAATAAATATCATTTTTCAAATGAGCATCAACACGAACTAAAATGTTAATATTTAAAAAAACCTTAACAACAGTAGATATTATAAAAATTGCTGAGGCCATAATTATTGTTAGAAAAAAAATCCAGATTTTTTTATTTTATAAGATTTATAACTTATATTATTATATTAAAATTATTTTAGAGCAATGAACCCCCCCCCCCCAAAAAAAAAAAAAAAAAAAAAAAAAAAAAAAAAAAAAAAAAAAAAAGCCTGACATATTTAATAGAAAACAAAACTAACAAATAATTGTTTTTTTATGTGCTGTAATTAGTTATTTTAATATTTAATTAACGAAATTGTAATAGATCAAATCTGTAAGAAATTTTTTTTTCCCCTTAAAAAGAACAGTGTAATCGAAAGTGGTCCATATATTTTTTAATTGTAGATAACTTTCCTACCAATTTTGTTTGTAAGTTGCATTTTTCCCCAGTAATATCATATTTGAAATGAGTTATTTTAATATTAAATTGGTGAGGCCATAATTATTGTTATACAAAAATATTCTATAATTTTTTATTTTATAAGATTTATTACTTATGTAATCATATTAAAATTAATTTAGAGCAATAACAGTAATTTTTCTCCAAAAAAACCTAGGTTAAATATTAATTTTAAAATTATCACGAATAAAAATTAAAATACAAATATTTAAAAAAAAAACTTAATAACAGTGGAAATAATAAAATTTGGTGAGATCATAATTATCATCATAAATTATTTTTTTTATAAGATTTATGACTCATATTATTATATTAAAATTATTTCAGAACAATGATATTATTTTTTTTCCTAAAAAATCTAGGTTGTATATATATATCAATCTTAAAATGATCACTAACGCAAATTAAAATGTATAAAAAAACTTAATAACAGTGGAAAGAACAAAAACTGGCGAGACCATATTTATTGTTAAAAAAGAACTCTATAATTTTATTATTTTATAAGATTTATTACTCATATTATTATATTAAAAGTATTTAAGAGCAATGATAGTAAAATTAAATAAAGATCAAAAAATATAATTAGTCTGACATATTTAAAAGAAAACAAAACTAATAAATAATCATTATCATTATTTTGAATGTTTTACCAATAATAATATAAAATTATGTGACCTGAAGGGGAAAAAAAGATAAATCATAATAATTATTAATTTTTAAATGATTACCAACACATATAAAAATGTGAACATTAAATAAAAAACTTAATAACATTAGAAATTAAGAAAATTTGAAAATAGAAACTAATAGCATGTATAAATAAATATGGATAGAAATATATATATAAAAAAAAGGAATTATAAGTATAATTGATAAAATTAAAAACAAACATGTATAATAAATATAATTTGAAGGACAAAATGGAAATAAATCCAAGCATGAATACTAATGAAATTAAATAATTTGAAACAAAACCAAAAATTAAAAGAATTAGGACCAAAATGAAAATGAAATTTATACTTAATTTGCATGGAAGGATAACATTGAGATAAATCAAAACTTTGATACTTAAAAAATTATGGATTCCAGACCTATTTCCGAAATTCAAAGTTTGAGGACCGAAATGAAACAACAATATATAATTAATTTCAATTGAAGGACGAAATTGAAACAAATCAAAACCTATATAATAAAAATAAGGACCATAAAAACACAATTCGAAATATAGGGACTGAAGTGAAATTGGCGAAAAAACAGCTGCGGTGACGTCAGCTTGCGTAGGCAGGAGAGAGAAACGGGGTGAAAATTTTCAAACGACCATTACACCGTCTACGGCCACCGTGTGATCACACGCGCCGCACCTGTGGCAAGAGGACATTGATGGAAATCATTCTAGACGTCGGTTGGGTATTTTTGGACGCCGGATAACGCCGCACGCGCCGATTGAAAAACGCGTGAGCGTTGAAAGCTGACGGCGCGTCAGGCGACGCGCCAACAGTAAACCGGCGTAAAATGAATAAAAAAATAGTCAATTACTGGGGCACCCCTAACGAACAGAGCATGGTTTTGTCGTTTTGGGGGGCTGAAATGGTCATTTACTTTTTCGAAGAAATATTAAAAAATCAATAAACCGGTTAGCCAGACCGAACCGGTCCGGACCGAAAGTGCGCAATTACCGTGTAACCCCTGAACCCTGTGCATGATTTTGTCTTTTTTGAGGGACAGTTTCGATAATGCACACCGCTAGAAGACAAAAAAACGCAGCCGACTGAACCGAACGAACCGGACCGAACCGAACGAACCGAAAATTGAGCGTAACAGTAACCGTGAATAGTGAAATATGAGAGGGTGAACAGTGGCGCAAATCGTGAGCAGATTTAGCTTTTAAGATAATTAAAAGGTTTATTTGATTTTTTCAAAATATATTACATTAAATTTCACCATCTAATTAAAGAGTGAATTCGAGAAATATGTTAATCATTGTCTATAAAAGTTTTTTTTTTTTATTATTGAATCTCATTATTTTTTATCGTAGGAATTTAGTCTGTTTATTTTAAATATTTTCTTTTTAAGTGGTTTTTAATATTTATGAAGTAATTTAACAATACATAAATTTAATAATATTACATGTGATAAATATTTATCGAAAACAAGAGAGTGTGTGTATATATATATATATATATATATATATATATATATATATATATATATATATATTAATTTAAAAATGTCTAGATCACATATCATAATTTTTAAAATCTCAATAATACGGTACTTTTCGCTTATAAAAATATAAGATGTGTTAAATAAACCTCTAAAAAAGCTTCAGTTACATGAGAGAAAATAATTATTGGTGGATGGACAATTTTATTTTATTTAACTGGAAATTAAAAAAAGAAAAGAAAAAACCCTGTAAATATGGAGGTGAAGTTACTTTGTCAAGGGCCATTTTCTTTTTCATTTTTCTAACGCTTCTGGCTCAAAAATGCAATTATTTTGCTGCCCTTGGAGACAAGAGCAATGCAACTCTCTCATAAGGGTTTTTTCGGTCATTTTAAAGTGGTTATGTTATAGATTCGAAGGCTGCTTAGGGGTAATATTGTAATAGTCCTATATTTAATATTATTTTTATAAAAACGATTGGTAAATGAGGGGGCTGTCTAGCTACCAAAAATGGTGTCTTCTAGGATAACACGTGGAAGATCTCGAAACCCTCTACGCGGTGATGAAATGCGTGTATCATGATCGTCGCTGGTTTAGCGTCGACGACCATCTGTTTTCCTTCTTCTCTCTCTCCTCCAGTATTGTGTTAGCTCCTGCAAATTTTCATAACAGCCCTTCAATTATATTCTTCTTTCACATTTGATCCCCATGGTTTTGTTTATTTTTTTTTATATTTCAGAATAACCTATAAAATCATAAATAGTTTTCAATTTTAACTCCTTTTTTTAATGTATAAATAATCTTTCAAATTATAAATATTTTTTGATTTCACCTCCTACTATTTTTGATGTATAAATAATCTATCTAATTATAAATATTTTTCAATTTCATCCCCTATGATGTTTTTAATCATTTAAATTTGGTCCTTGATCTCTTGCTTCTTATTTTGTTTGACATCATTTTCATTTTTTTTCAAGTTTCATCCTTGAGTTATTTTATCAAATTTTATCATCATTCTTTTTAATTGTGCATGTTTTTTATTGAAATTCTTTTGACTGATTTAATCATTAGAAATTAAATTTATTGACCAAGGTTGTCAAAATAGCGATTTTGACACGACACGAAATTGGTTTTTGAACTTGGATCGTAAAATCTTTCGTAAAATATTTCTGTACAAAAAATCATAAAATCGTAGCTACAATCGTGTAGGTAAAAATATTGTAAAATCGTAAGTAAAATATTTTCGAATACAATAGAACATAATTATGACCATAAAACTTCATTGGTTAAGGTTCATACATGATTTAAAATAAATTAAAAATATATTACAAAACAATTATGTCTATAGAATTTAATTAGGTAAAAACTAACAAATTTAAAATAAATATTCTGTTGGCGTGCTATGTAAACTAAAATCACCCTCATTACCGTCTTCTTCCTCACTATTTCTAATATATTCATCAAAAATATTACTATTGAAAGGATTATTAGTACCACTACTAGTACCAACACCGATATTACTAGTACTAGCTCCAACTCCAACAAATTATTTCAACATCAGCACATGAAAATGATCTAAATACATCAAAAAAATTAATTTAAAGTAAAAAATAAAATAAAATAATTATTTTTTTCAAAAATTTGAAGTATGAATTTTAAAGTTAATATTTAAATCAATACATGAAAATCAAGAAAAAAATATTGTCTAAGAAATGGTATGTGTGTGCATTTAAAAAATACTGATTTTCTTAATATGATTTTCAAACCATAACAATGATTTTCAAGATTCTACCATTGGGTGGGGGGGGGGGGGGGGGGGGGGGGGCTGACTGATCCGGTCCAATTTTATGATTCTGACTGATTTTAACGACTTTGCTCCGATTTTAACGGGGTTCGATTTTTCTACCTGATTTTAATGAGGTCTGATTTTTCTACCTGATTTTACTAGATTTGTTCTTTTAATTCGTAAAATCATACGATTTTACAAGCAAATCATGATTTTGACAACAATGTTATTGGGAACTAAACTTCTTGATTTAACTGGGGTTCAAGATTTCAAGGGTTATGAGTTTTAGAGGCTAAACAAGGTTTTTATATATTTTCCCGATTCACCTAATATATTTCTTTTCCTTTTTCATAAGTTGATGTTTTCTTATTTCTTTTTGCAATTTTATTCTTATGGGATTAACCCTTACTTTTATTTATTTATCTTATCCCTACAATTTTTTAATTAATAAATAATTTTTTAATTACATTTTTTTTTCAATTTCACTCTCATATGATTTTTTAATCTTTAAAATTTGGTACTTGTTTTTTTAACTATTTATTTTGTTTAAGATCGTTTTTTGTATTCAAATTCTATCCTTAAGTTTTTTCCCCTCTCAAATTCTATCCTCATTCTTCTTCTTTGTGTTTATTTTATTTTTGCATGTTTTTTATAAATATTTTTTTATCTCTATAATTTCATCATTTAAAATTAAATTGATTAAGAGTCAATTTTCTTTATTAAATTTGGATCCATGATTTAACAAGTTGCAAGTTTTAAATATTAAATCAAGTTTAAGAAGTTAGTTTGAGTTTACTTAGTTTTTTTTAAATGATTTTCTTTTTGGAGTTTGTTTTCTTATTTTCTTTTATTTTTTTTCCAATTTTCTTTCTATTAAATTAAATTAGCATTAAGTTATTTGATAATCTAGATAAGTTGGTTTTACCTATTTTTATCGTTATTTTTATTAGTTTATTTATTGTTGTATTTTTTTTATATTATTTAAATTATCAATCTAACCAATTACTCAATTTTTTTTTATTTTTTATCATAATACACATCCAAGTCTTGTAACTAAATAAAGAGCACAGGCAGCCAGCACACCCTTTCAGCTGCAGCTGCCACTTTACGAGCTAATGAAAATAAATATTCCGCTTATAAGAAAAGCTTTTAAAAAATAAAGATAAAATTAAAACCTAGAATTAACTTTCAATACTTCCTCCATTAATCTATCTATCTATCTATCTATCTATCTCTCTCTCTATATATATATATCTGTTTTCTCGCTCGTGCTTAAATTTCAAAATCTTCCAAAGCTCCAAGTATAATACCTTATTATTGCGGGTTATTAGTATAGATTCCAACTTAATCACCGCATCAAGAACAAAAGTCCTAGCAAAAGAAGTCATTAAGTTAATTAACAACAGAAACTACCAGGAACCAATGAGATTGGCAAGTTGTGCACCATTGACAAACAAAGAGAAATCACCTAGCATACAAGTTTATTTTCCAGAGGAGATTGAAGAAACAGGTCCATATTCCGAAGTAAGAACACTGAACTACGCAAAATCTGAAAGTATTGCAAGAAAATCTGCCATTCACAGTATCCAAAGACCCATCCAACCTCATGAGCTCACAGTGCTAATTTAGCCAGAAAAAAGAGACTGCAGAATAGCAGCCCTTCATCCATCCTCATATTGCCATAAGATCACCATAATTCCTCATCAGAAAAATAGATCCAGCAAACAGTCCAACAGCTTGCAGCAATTTCTGCAACAAGAAAAAAACTGTTCCTTACTAGAGAACAAATGAAATGGCATGGAGATCTCGCTCTTAAAAACACGAGCTTTTTGCATCAAAGCCAAAACAAATCCATTTATTTTGACTAAACTTAAGGCCTTAAACTTCATTCAACTAGATACTGAAAGCATTTTCCAAGGTCTTACATTCCAGTCAACTGGATATAGGAGGCATTTACAAAAAAACAAAACAAGGCCATCAACTTCAATTGCTCAGGAAAGGCAGAGTTGCAGAACTCCAGGACCAAGTAACCTATATGGATTTCACTTGTTCATCTAAAAACCAGTGTTAGCTACGACATCAATCACAGAGTCAACCACAAATTCATCAGAGTTTGTTTCCCCCAATGTTGGCTGTTCCTGTGGGTTTCTGTCATCCATTAGAGTTGTTTTTTTCTCTCTGGTAATACATTATGTTCTTCTACCTCTAAGTAATTATGACTTCGACTCAAGAGTAAAATATAACTAGTCAGAGAGCTTCTAAAAACAAATTTGGGACCTCTGGTATTACTTAATAAACAAATCATTAAGGACCCAAATCTTAAACTAAATATATTGAGACAGCATCACACAAACTGTTACAACCTAATCTATCTTTCCTAGATCCTCAGAACTTGAGGTAAAGGAGATCAAGTTCTAATACAAGTCCTCCTATAACATCACTCTCTAAATACCAATATCAGATGCTTCAATTCAATTCACATACCAGATATAAGAGAAAAAAAAGTTGATTAAAGGGAAGAATAACCAAGTCGAGGAATAAATTAGTAAAATTGTGTGTAATAGAGAGAGAATGTACCATGTTGAGGGCCCATTTTTCTTCATCGTGAACTTGAGAGTGCCAGAAAGCTTTTAGCTGGTCAATAGAAACTGATGAATCTGCCATTGGTGAACTTGTAAGATCGAGAGAGAGGTGGTTAGGGTTTTAGATTTTAGAGAGGCAGAAGAAAACAAGGTTTTTCTCCACCGAAATTAGGGTTTTTATTTGATACTGTGGGTCATTTAAAATTACAGAAGAAGCCTTGCTTGACTGCCTCTCATGGCTTTGATATGCAGGGGCAGATATGTACGAGAGCTTTCTTTCGTATGAATTATTATGTGAAGATAAAAAAATTACTTTACAGTTGAACCTTTTAAATAATTATTAATAACTAACTTAGATTTAAGATTTTTGTAGAAGATTAGATTAAATTATTTTAAAAAGCTTGTTTTAATTGATAAAAAATTAAAAAAATGAAAATTAAACATGTTTTTTTATTATATATATATTTTATTAACTTGAATGTCGAGATTATCTTGCGTACATCTTGATTAATCCAATAAATTTTAAAATTAATTAATATATAAATATTTAGTAATCATCATATATAAATATAGAATAGAGTTTCGTAAATTATAGAATAGAGTTTCGTACATCTATGTTACCGCTATCTAGATGATTATTATTATTATTATTATATTACTTGGCTTGCCCCCGCTCTCTAATAGTCTAATGTGAGTGGGCTCACTTATTTTGGGTGGAAAATCAGCAACCAATCAATAATATATTGCCAGCTGGACACCCCAAGTGACAAAACCCAATCCATCATCACTCTGTCTATCATTCATTCCATTCCATTCGAAGCTTTCCAAAATCCAGAAGATGGAGGCCACCGCACTGTGTGGCAGCAGAGGACTTCCATTCAGAATGAAAGCAGCAGCTGTAGCGCACACGAATTCTTCACCTCTTCTAATCAAATCCATGGCCGCCCAGAAACCCCTGCCATCAGCTGCCAAAACTGTTAGCTCTAGAAAGGTCAGTTCTTCCCTGCTTTTGTTTGCCTGTGGTTTTCTTGTTCTGCTAATGCTGTGTGTGAAAATTGAAAACAAGGCAGAACTCAGATGTCTTTCCCCTTGGCTCGCAGGGCCCTAGTAGCCGCCCACCGGCAACCTCGCCGCCAATAAAGCTGCTGACAAGGGTGGAGCAACTCAGGTTGCTGACCAAAGCTGAGAAAGCAGGCTTACTCTCAGCAGCGGAGAAGTTTGGGCTCTCCTTGTCGACAATAGAGAAACTGGGATTGCTATCGAAGGCAGAAGAACTGGGAGTTCTCTCGGCAGCTACAGACCCGGGAACCCCAGGAGCTTTGTTAACCCTCAGCCTGGGACTGCTGCTTTTAGGACCTTCCTGCGCCTATCTTGTGCCCGAGGATTACCCATGGGAGGTTGCTTTGCAATTTGCAGTTGTTCTGCCTAGCGTAGTTGGTGGATCCGCAGCCTTTGCAGCTTCAAATTTTGTATCCAACTTGCAGAAATAAAATAAAATTGATTTTCATTTCCAAAACTTTGTTGTATACCAGGTCAGATAATTCATCACTGCTGCTAGCAGTCTATCTGTGATGCTTGGATGCCGCTGAAAACCCACATCAGCCTTCAAAATGAGAGACAAGCTCTGTGAGCGAGCGAGCGTGTTTCATTTCTTTCAATTTCCCTTCCGCATTACCTATCTGCCAGCCGTGAAACAGTTGTTTTTTATAATAAAATATATCCGGTGCTTAATGTCATAATAACGATTATTTTTAAATGATTTTTTGTTAAAAATATATCCATATAATCATTTTTATTTTTTTTAAAATATTTTTGATATTTTAAATAATCGAAAAACACCAAAACAAAATTAATTTAAAAAGTGTCAAAATTTCACAAAAGCTCATTCCATCCATAAGAAAACAAATGGGGCGATGATTGCTGGCACACCATTTCAATCCCATGTAAGCTTTCATGAAATGTCCCCTGGGAGAGGGGGGAAAGTTTAAGAAAAAGATTATCAGTTACATTATTTCGATCAGCTGCGAATATAAAAATACACTAATAAATAAAAACCTAAACAAAATCTATTGCCTTCATGCCCCTCATTTGTACTGTCAAAAAAATTATCTGTCAATTTTCCTTCCCTGTGCTCACGTAGAAAATGAACTGGCTTTTTGTCCCACCTTGACGCCCTCCCCTTCTGCTTCCACTCTGATTGACTTGCTGATGATCCTCTCCAGCACGTCCAGTTGAGCCCCTAGGCCGCCCTGGAAACTCACCCTGGTTCTGGTTTTTGAATTCATTCCTGCCATGTCCCCGGCCACCAACAGGGCCCGCAACAAAGTTCCCACGGTTCTTAAAACTGTCACTCCGAGACCAGCTTCTTCCTGAAGAATACCTCCCTCTCCCACTACTGCTTCCAACTGCATGCACCAGCAAAAAAATTAACATTTTATTTATGCCTGCAGATGTAGATAGAGGTTAAAATTGAAAAAAAAAAGAAAAAGAAGGCAAATACACAACTGAACTGACAGCTCTCTCTTTTGCTCTCCCAAACTCAAGAGAGGGAGAATCCTATTAAGGTTCCATAATCTTCCATTTCCTAGCATATCGATGTTCATTATCTCATGCTACTTCCTCTAGGGAGGTTTGGACTGGTCTATTAAGGTTCCATAATCTTCTGTTTCCTAGCATATCGAAGTTCATTATCTCATGCTACTCCCTCTAGGGAGGTTTGACTGGTCTTGGTGGAGGTTGAATCTGCTAGATATTTGGATGGTTCAAGGAGATCTAGGTTTTAGTGGTTAAAGGGTTCTTGCCTGTTCTGTCTAAGTTTGGATTTTACAGATATGTGGTGATGGTGAAGCCCTAGGAGATGTTTTCTTGTCTTTATATGCCCTTACCTCTAAGACTGATTCAGCTCTGAAATACATTTACGAGAGATGGTAAGTATGGGGTGGAGGTCTTCACTAGATCTAGGAGGCACAAAGAGATTCAAGTTCACTCAAAGATACAGGCTTTCATGTCTTTTCAATTTCTCAGCAGCTAGGCAAAAAGATTTGGTCTCACTTTTTTTGTCTCTGCTAAACATGCCAAGCAACCATGAAAGAAAGATTTGCAAAAAAATCATTATTTTCTTGGGTGTGAATACCTGAAACCCAGTCGAGTTTGGATATTACAAAGCCATACCCATTGGGTTTCGAGTTGGGTGTGAATAGTAATTTTGTGTTTGGGTTCAGTTTCGGGTATGCATAGTTTCAAACCCAACCCATAGATACCCATTGCCATCCCCCATGGTTGGGGTTCAAATCACAGCACTGATTTACAGACATGAATAGCTTACCTCGGGTGTTGGTTCTCTTTTCCTCAACAATAGCTTGATGATCCCCAATATTGATAGGTGAAGCCTGCAATTTGTTTTAAAAATTGTTAAGTTAGTATAAGAGACAAAATACTTGGCAAAAGCTTGCACATTTGGAAAAAGGAGCGACAACACTAAATATGCAATTGACACTGGTAGCTCAAATCAATATCAACTTTTAAAATATAAAAGTTCAAATATTATTAAGACTGAGAACATCTGCTTGTGGCTGTGTGCAAGCATGCGTGTAGAGTGAGGGAGAGAGGGAGAGGGAGAGAGTTCTACATAAGATCAGAAAAACTTGAGTAGCCTTAGCTTTTTTTTCTTTCATATACATGCAATGTTGGTCATGTAAAAGGCACCTCAAGGGCATCTAAGTGAAGGCACCTCAGCTGAGAACCTACAAGCAAAATGGCCCAAGGATCCACACCTTCATAAAAAAACGCTGATCTCCCGATCCAATTAGTGGAAAATCCTAAGTGCCATCAGTCAGTACAAATCGTGTATAACCTTTCTCCAAATGGACAGTAACAGGGATTAAGAAATGAAGAAAGAAACAGGAACCTATTCAGGTATGTTGCTGGATGAGCTTAAATTGCCATAGGATGACCACATTTTTTTGCACTTCATAATTCATATGTTAAATCAATACAAGAGAAAACTTACAAAAAAAAAAGAAACAGGAAGGTATTATACAGTACCTCAAGAGCACTCTGCATGGAACTCATGGTTTCAAATTCAACAAAGCCAAAACAGAATCCTTGCTGCAGATCATCAGGGATAACCATAAGCATTACACAAATAAATGTTTGGTTGGGATGGAATGCAAAGATGTCATGCAAACCAGACCTTACTACTCCTGACTTGAATGCCATCACGCTTGATTGGCCCAAAACGTTTAAATGCCTCTTCAAGTTGTTCAACCGTTGCATTAAAAGGTAAGTTTTTAACAAATATAGAGTGACCTTCAGCTGCAACGAAAGCAAAGTAAGCAATATGCGATCAGGAAAATGGAAAAAAAAAAAAAACATCTGTCAGACTACCACATGAAAGTCACATATAAAAAATATTGATCCTGCTGCATCCAATATAGATAACATTATGAGGCAGGCTCCCCACATAACCCGTCAATAAAGGTACCTCCCTTCTAAAGTGAATATCGCCATCAGGGTATCCACTTGCCAAAAGATATTCAATCACTACACTCACACCACAAGCATCTTTATTTTGGAATAATACAAGTGGATTGATAATTAGAGAATATGTGAATATCAAACTCAAGAAAAAATCTCAAAGTATGACAATACAAATCAAAGGAAAACAATACCTTCTTCATGAACATCACTGTTTTCACCAGCACCACTACCGGCTGAAGCCAAAACCTCTGGTGCAGCTGACTTTGCAGAGTTAGCTGACTGTTGTTCAGTGTTTATTGGTGCAGCTCTCATTTTAATCATAGATAAATGGACTGGATGAGGTGTAATACCTTTTGTCACTTTTAACTATACAAGATTAAGGTTAAAAAAAATGTCAGAAGGGGTTAAAATAGTACTAAAGTGTGCAATAAGATAATTATGAGCATCAACTCACAATTGAAGCATAGGATTTCTTTGGAGCATCCTCCAAGGACACAGGAGCTGCATGAATAGTTGGAAGAATTTCATTCTGAGTTGAATCAGTTAAAGGTTCAACCACCTCTACTTCAATCACTGAACCATCCTCCTTATCAGAACCATCACAAACTTCAGCACCATTATTTAGATCTTCTTCAAAGGAAGTAGCAGGATCCACCATAAGATGGTCAGTAACCTGAGTGGGATCTGGATAGATTTTAAATTTTCAGTTCAGTATTTGTATTCCTAATGAATATATTGAGGATAATGATAGATAGGGGGAGAAAAAAATAAAAGAAGTGAGAACCAGAATATTATGTCAACCTGGTTCTACCACATCATCCCAACCTGATTCAGCTGTCAAGGCAGGTGGAGCATTTTCACTGATACCATTAGCCAAAGCAGAAGCATTTGGCATTGGTTCATTCTCTCCAACAAACCTAAATACATCATTCAATACAAAGTACCCTTTGTCTTGAGGAGCAAGAAAGAATGTTTGTGTGAATTTCTTTTTCACATCATCCTTTCCAGTTAAGCACCCAGTTACAAGAACAATCACTCCTTTCCCTTGTGACTCTTGAGCATCTGCTGTTTTTATCTCAGCTGTGTAATCTTCATAATTCAATGAAAGGATCTTGTCATTGATTGCCTGCTCCAAGACAAAGAACAACAGAAACTGCCCATCAACCTGACAGACTATATTAAGAAATTAACTCATTCAAACTAGTTATCAGTACAGAATATCCAAGTTTCCTGAACAAATACTAGAGGAAAATCCCATAATGAACACCAGTCTGAAGAAAGTTTTCATGAAAGTTTTATTCTGTGTGAGCTATATCGAGGACTAGATGCAAGTCAGAAAATGTGAATTGGCAAACCCTTTGAGCTGAAGTGATTGTGCTGATTCTGAAAGTGCACCAATTACCATAAAGAAAATTCCTACAGTTAATAGTGGGATGACAAGCTGCTTTTCTACCTGAAGTTTTATTGTAGTAATTCTGTGCTATCTAAACTTAATCATAGAGATTCCCAATGCAAAATAAGCAGATTAGACAATGGTGCACAGAACAATTCATTTACATAAAGTGAGTAATGAAAATAGATCATTCAGCAAATTTTTTTATTCCCATTTTTAAATTATATATAAAAAAATCACATCGCATGCACTCACCAGCAATTATCACAGAGTATGTTGTCCTCAATCATACTACTTGAATGGGCTTGTTAGCCTCACATTTATTAGCTAGAGAAAGCATGCAACATGCTTTACTTGGTGAACAGATTCACAAAAATAGTACAGTGCATATTTCATCATACTAACACGAGCAGTGCATTTGCACTGAAAGTTTCCATGTAAACATACTTGCGTGGTAGTAACTGTTGTCATAAAACCATCAGTATTTGGTCGGCTTAGTGAGCTTGAATCTTGATAAAATCTATGTACCAATTCCGGTGATTCGTGTAGAATGTGATAATATTGCGCCACAAAGGCATTGCCAACAACTTCAGCGCTGGGACCAGAAGCAGGAGCTGTTTCCTGCGTTGCCATCTGCACATGAAATTCAATGAGCCAATTCAAGGAAGGAAGCATACCACTGAAACCAATTGGATAATCTAATAAGACAATGACTTCTATTCAAAAAAATAATATAACAACTCAAAAAGGAACCAATATAGTTAAGCATAACCCTGAGAGGGGAAAAATGTAAGAAAATAAACAAATGAGACACTATCTAAACAAGCAGAGAAAACTCCAACAACCATCAACATATATGTCCACACAGGATTAAACCCATGAATAAGCAAAGCACTGATTAACTAAAATAGAAATCCTCAGCGAGCTGATCCAGCCACACAAGACCAAATTTGCTCAACAGACAGCCATGCTTAAAGCTCGTCCTTGACACGGCAAAGCTTATTGATGCCCAAATCCCGATTCAACAGCTTATGAAAAGCGGTAGTCTTCGACGGGAATAATAGAGAAACAATAATAGCAAATGCAGTAGTCACAGCGAATGCAAAAGTAACAGTAGCAAGGACACGAATGTCAAAGCATCGGTGACAAAGTTCACTCCAATACTAGTCAAATAGCAAGGCAAGATCCGGAATTGAAAATCCGAAGCACAAAACCCAATTTAATTTCAAACCCAGAAAATAAAAGGAAGAGAAATGCAGACAGCGATGGAAACGAACAAAAAAAGGGGGGGAATTCAAGAAATTGAAAATAAAATAGAGCAAAATATTTATAGAAAATAAATAAGATTAAACATGCATAAATAGATGGATCAACAAAGATATTACAGTACAGATTAAAAGTACCTGATTGGATTGGATTCTGATTGGGGGTTGGAGAAACAGAGAAAGAGATCTGTAACTAAAGAGCAAAGAGAAGATCAGAGAGGAAGCTAAGGAATCGCGAGAGATTTGTGTAGTGTTTAAAAGAGTTGTTGGGAGCTTGAGATCATAAACATAAACCCAAAGAAAGTTGTGGTTATTTTTTTCCAACACCATAATAAGAGTTAATTACTCCGAGAAAATTATAAATTAGTCTGTCTAACTTTATAAGATAACTAAATAGTCCCTTTATTTTCCTTAAATACTATTAATTAGCTCTTTTCATCTATTTATTTATTTATTTTAGTAAATATATAAATAATATGAAAGAATTGACAAAAGAGAAGATACTTACTAATTAATTATTTTTTAAATTAAATTCTTTTAATTCATTTTGTTAAATTAAAAATATAATTTATAATTTATTCCACTAAAGACTTTGAATTGTTGTAATAACTGCTTTACATGTTTGTTCTTTTTTTTAAAATATTTTATTTAAGTTGATCATTTTTATTTTAATGTTTTTTTCTTCTTCTATTGGAATATTTTATTTTTCCATTTGAATAATTTTGTAAAAAATATATATTATATGTATAATTGATATTGAAATTGGACATCTTCTTTTATTAGGATCCTCATGTGAGTTATTTATAAAATTGGTTCGTGTATCAAATAACCTTTTATTATTTTAATTGAGAGAATTAATTAGATAATGTAAAGTTTGATATTTTATTAAGTGTTTATACTCATTTATTAAAACATTTGCATTGTCAAATCTCAGTTAATTTAGTAATTTTATCATGATTTTTTCTCATTTAGTAGATGACCTTATTTATGATAACATTAATAATTAACAACTAACATAAAAAACCTAAATGAGTATTTAACATTTTTATTGTATTGTCACCATTGCCTTTCTCTTGACTGCATTATGGATGACACTTTTTGTGCAACAATGCTTGGTTATGTCTTGTATATTATGTTGGTTGGCCTTCTTAACATTTATTTTCAAGCACGTTTGATCTTCGGTCTTCTGTGGGATTTTTTTTTGGAATGATTTTGTCTTATTTACCCTTTTTTGATATTTTGTTTTCGACCCTGTTTTACATTGTGTTTCAAAAATATTTTTGAAAAAAAATTATTTTTATTTTTTACTTTAAATTAAAAAATTTAGTGTTTTTAGATTATTTTCATGTGCTGATATCAAAAATAATTTTTTTAAAAATAAAATAAAAACATCATTTTGATACATTTCTTAACGAAAAGCACTTTAAAAAACAACCTCAATCACATTCCCAAACAGGCACTTAGTATTATTTGTGATTTTATGGTATTACATTTTTATCTTTCAACTTGTTCATGGTGGTTTTTAAAGGTTTTTTTTTTTTTTTTGCCTTTTTTTGAATTAAATTAACACTAACTCATTAAAATTACA
This sequence comes from Salix brachista, assembly GCA_009078335.1. Taxonomy (NCBI): domain Eukaryota; kingdom Viridiplantae; phylum Streptophyta; class Magnoliopsida; order Malpighiales; family Salicaceae; genus Salix; species Salix brachista. The sequence goes on from CM018586.1 coordinate 11,789,600, forward strand.
TTTTTTCTAGAGCTTTTTCATTCTTGCATTTCTTGCATTAAAACATTGTTAACTAGTTGTTAGAGCTGGGCAATGCAATAATGTTTTTCTTCCACGTAGATTGTTCAATTTGGGGTGATTGTGTATTGTTTCTTTCTACTTTTTTGTCCTTTCCTTTCACTTGAAAGATCAGTTTTTCTTTTTTTCTTCTAAATGATCATTAATAGATTTTGTGTTAATGTTATGGCCATGAGTTTTTCTAAGTGCTTTTAATCTATTTTGTTAGTATTGATTTATGTGCTGTCTTTTCTTGGAATTTATAGTGTGTTTTTACCTTAGTCATGTTGTTTGTAATTTTTATTAGCATTTGGCTCCTTTGTTTACACCAACTAGCCTACAGAGTACTTTTCAAATTTATTTATTTTGTTTTTGTTTTTTCTATTACTTTTTATGTTTTTCTATTTTTATTCATTTCAATCTTTCTTCTTTTTATTCTTCTCTATTGTGTTGTTTTTCTACCTTATTTATTTTTAATTTCTCAATTTCAATGTGATGTTCAAATCAAGATTTGATATTTCTTTTGTACCTTATATTTTTTTTTATTTCTCTATTTCAATGTGATGTTCAAGTCAATTTTTGATATTTGTTTTTACCTTATATTATATTTTATTTGCTTAATGTTTTTTTTCTTCATGTTGTTGCTTTTTTATCTGCAACAATCATTTGTTTTGTTGTATTGTTGTTAGTGTTTGTTTGCCCCCCCTTTTTTCTTTCATTTATTTTCTTTTATTATTCCATTGATCTTCGTGGTTGATTAGTATGGATTGTTTTTAGAATTCTTGTTGTTTATCAACATCATGTTGTTGATATTATGTGTTGTTGCATTTGAGTTGTGTTTATAACTTATTCTTGAATCTTTGCTTATCATTGAAACATATTGTGCATTTGTTGATGTTTTTTTTATTGTTATGGGCTGGTTTATCCTTTTATTTTTAATATCATTGCTCTTCCTCTTTTTTATCATGCATGTCAATAACTAAATTTGTTAAAATAAAAATTTATGTGGTTTAATTTTCTATCTCATATTTTGTTTTGTTTTGTTTATATATATGGCTTACTAGTTGTCATAGCAACTTGTGTGATCGTTTTATTATTTATTATGTGTGCATTATCATAGTATATTATTTTTGCATCTTTTGAGGGGTTATTGCTCACTTAATTGTTTCATTCCTTTACTAGCCTTATTTTTATTTATTTTATTTTTTATGTACTTGTTGCATCTTTTTTTGTAGCTATTGTGGTGTCATATTGCTTATATTATAATTGTTGCTTACCATGTTGAGTTCTTCTCCTACACTTATTTATTTATTTTTTAAATATTTATGTTTGTTGTTGAGGTTTAATTGTGCTACTTTTAACTACATGCTTTTAAGTGTTTTGGGTTGAGCTTTGCTAGTTACATACATCCTCTCTCTCTCTCTCTCTCTCTCTCTCTCTCTCGTCTCTGTGCGTGTGTGTTTTCCTTCTTGTAAGGTTGACATAGATTTGTAATTTGAACTCTGATCGTATAATCGTTACTAAAATATTTCCATACAAAAATAATAAAATCGCAAGTAAAATCGTTTTGGTTGAAAAATCATAACTAAAATATTTCCAAATATAATACAACACAAAAATGACCATAAAACTTCATTAGTTAAGGCTCATACATGATTTAAAATAACTTAAAACAACAATACATAACAATTATGTCTATAGAATTTCATTAGATAAAAACTAATAAATTTAAACAAATACTTTGCCGGCGTGTTATGTAAACTAAAATCAGCCTTAATTTCTTTCTAAGCTTTTAAATTTATTTTTAACATTAAAATAAATTTAAAAATATATTAAAAAATAAATATAAAGTGAAAAATAAATTAAATAAACATCACATGAAAACAGTTGCCTTCCGTGTTATGAACCCCACGCCCAACCTGTGCTTGTCTCAAGAAAAAAAAGTCACACCCCACTTTCTCTTCTCTAAATGAAAACTCAAACCTCAGACACACCCCACTTTCTCTTTTAACAAAACCAAAACCCAAACCTCTTGTTTCCACCTCCCTAACAGGTCACCAGAACCAACTTCCATTAACTCAAGTCAAGAACCCATCAAAAGTACACTACACACACCCATTTAACCGAAAACTAAAGAGATCCAAAAAAATTCTCATCTTTCTCTTCCAAGTTCCAATTTTGTCTTTGAGCACCATGGATTCTCACATCTATGATGTCTCTAAAAATACCCATCCGAACAAAGTTGGCAGTAGTACGACTACTAATCAAATGATAAACTACAACTCAATGCTTGTTGTGCTTCTTGACTCGCATACACCGAGTTAGATGAGCTTGTTGAAAAGGCTCTCCAAAACAAAACTAAAGTTAATTACTCGGCACTGACAGATCATAAACTTGGTATCAGCTTTATGATTCAACGAGTTTGACCAGTTTTACCGAGTCAACTCGTGATTTTGCTAGGTTTCATGTTTTAACTTTATTTTACAAAGTATATGTATGAATATGATTTTACGAGTCAACTCACGATTTTAACAACCTTGTATATATGCAATTAATTATTTTTGGTTTTTGATTTAGTTATTTCTTTAAAGTTCTTATCGTTCATCGAAGTTTTGTTATTTTTTTGTTGTGTCATCTACTATTGCCTTTGACAAATTTTTAGAATAATTCATTCTTTCTTGTTTATGATTAGGGAAGATGTGATTTGTGGCTGTTTTGTGGTTTCTACAAGTTTATTATATTATTTTATATTTTTTTTGTCATGTCCTAAGATTGATGTGAATATAAATAAAAAAAGAGCTTAGTTTGTATTAAGATTTAATAAATATTTTTATCTATACTAGTACATGTACAAGATTGAATCACTAATGTAAACAAAATTTTAAACTTTGTAACAATATAAATAAGGCTATATATTAATGTAAATAATGACCAATCTCATACATTCAATTTATTTATATTTTCATTAGGTTTTTTTTCTTGTTTTTTTTCTTGTTTTTCTTTATCTTTATAGTTCTTTTCAATTCTTTTATTTTAACCTTTGCTCTTTTAAACATGGTGATGCTTTCTTGAATAAACATCCTTTTCTTAGGGTTAAAGGTCTAAAATGCCACTTCTTGTATGATACAAGTAGTTGTTGTTTCATTGTAGTTTTAGTTTTAAGTAAATTTAACTGACAATATATTGATTGACATGTTTGGTAGGGAAACATTCATTATCTATTCTAAAAGCTATCAAAATATACCTAATAACAAAAATACAAGTAAACTCTCCTTGTATTGTATTAGAAAATAATTAGTAAAAGCAATGTAAAAGTCTAGATTTTTAGCTATGAAAAGCTTGATAATCCATATTCTCCTTAAATTCTAGTGGATTAAATGACATTATACTTGTTTAGAGATAGGTCTTCATCATCTAATTCATCATTATAATAATAATACATCTAGGCACACTTTTAGAATCTCTATACAATTCTTTACATTTTCATCAAATCTTATAGGTCATTAACATCATTTTGGCATATTAGTATCCCATCCCCATAAACACACACACACACACACTCCAATAATATCTAAACAATTCCTTACATTTCCAAATCCAATGGGTCATTACAACCAATTATTGATTGACTATGTTGAAATATTAGTACCTCATCCCCAACATATATATCCCTTCCATTGATTAGATATGATGAACATAACCAATTGTAAAAAAAGTCTTAGCTAATCAATCATGGTTGCTCTTGAATAAACATATTACTATCATTTTATAAATCTCTCTAACACTGATATGAGAGATCTCTATATTGGTATGGAAAACAAACACAATAAGCATGACCTACCCCAATAACATCATAGTGGCCAATCAAACCATGCAGACTGTGGCGACAATGTTTTTTTTGTGCTTCGCGCCCCGTCATCTCTAGAGGGGAAATGACGCGCGGTGAAAGGAGTGTTTTATAGTCATAAAATTATGACTATAATTCTTAGGAGTCGCTACCTAGTATTAAGGTCACTAGGAAACCTAATGGTTTGCGAGAGTCTAGGTAAATGAACTTGTTGTGCAAGGGGAAGACGCATCACCCCCAGTGCATCTTACCTAAGGTAAGCTTGATTGTTGTTTGATTGTTTTTTCTATTCTAGATTCTTTATTTGTTGGTTTTTTCTAAGGCTCAAAGTAGATCTCTTTGTGAGGGAGTTTCCGCCTCATTAGAAGTTGAAACCTAACCGTTTTAAAATTTGGACATTTTCACATTGCATTTTTAAAAAAAATCTTTTTTTTACTATCTACAGGTGTACTTTACAATGTAATTTTTTTAATATTTTGGCCAAATTCCAATGAATAATCTTAAACTGGTTACAATATCCAATTTTTGTTTCAAAACAAGAGAAATATGCTGTATTGTTTTTACGAAAATTATGCTTGGAAAATCCTTGGAATTCGACCATATGCACGAAAACAACACATTTTTTTTGTTTGTTTTTTTAAATGCAATTTTTTTATGAATAATTATAATAATTTGGATTGGGCCTGACCCAATTAAATGAGTCGGCCAACCAAGTTGGCCCAGAAGGGCCCAACTCTACTAGGCTTGGCCGGACATGGCCCAGTTAGCAGGCCTGGTCTAAGAATAGTCCAACCCAAGACAAAGAAAAACAAAGAAAAAAAACGTGTGTTGATTGAATTAATTCACTCTTGTACTATTCACGTATTACGTGAACAATAGAAGGGGGGCCAGCCGACAGTGACGAGAGGCTCACTTTCCATTGTCGTCGGGTAGAGAAGGCAAAGGTGGTTCTTCCAGTGGTGACGACATCGGAAATGGTTGCTTGTGGTGGCTAGAAGGAGCGCTAGAAGCTTGTTGGTCTGTGCTGCAACAAGTTGTCACTGTGTCGCCAGAGTTGGGGAAGAAGAGCTGGACTGTTGTAGGTGCTACCGACACTGAGGAAGGAGATCAGGTTTTGGTCGGCGGTAGAAACTCACCCATTGTCGAGGGGACTGGCCTATTCTAGAGGTCTATTGCTACGTTGCCAAAGGAGAAGCCGAACTGGGCTTTTGTAGCGTGGGGAGAGATTGCCGGAGAAGATGGAGAGGGTTGCTGGTGCTAGTACTATAGCATAAAGAGAGACCTGACGATGGGTGGTCTTGCTAGTAAGAGGAAGAGAAAGAGTGGTGGTTGCTGCAATTTTTTTACACTATGATATCGTCTTCTCCATCGTGTTTGCTGTGTTTTTTCTGTCTATGTTTTCCCCGTATTATTTCATGCTCCCCTCAGTTTGTAAATTTTCTTCCCTTTTTATAGACTAAATGTGCAAGTTGCAGAGCATGAGAGTGATGTCCAAGAGATGGTGTGTTGCAGTGCAGGAAATGATGGTTGCAGGGCATGACTGCCGACATGGCTGCTGGGAATGCCTTGGCAGACCATTTTTTTTTAAATAAAAAATTTGAAATAACATCAAAAATACAAAAAATATTGCAAAAATATAAAACAAATAGTAAAAAAATAGGTTGAAACAAAAATGAGTTTTTTAACGGGAAAACCAAGAAGAAAGATGTTTTTCTTCAATTTTAGCTTCCGATTTCACCCAAAAAAATGTCATCTTCGAAAATTCTGATCTTCTCAATTTAACCCAAATTAGGCGTCCAAACTTAATTTCTCACCAATTTAGCCCTTAATAAAATTAATTTGACCCATTTAAAGTATAATTAAGTTTTTGTGCTTAATTAAATCCTTCAACAAGCCCTAAATTAATTCCTAAAAATAATAGCACTTTAAATTGGTTGACGGTTAAATAAAAATTACCATAAAAATATAATTATGCCTTTCAACTTAATTTATACGCATATTTATCCAATAATAAATTATTTTAGCCTTGAATCTGCAATTTCCTTTATTTTTGGGTACAAAAGAGTTACGATCAGGCTCTCGAAAATGACCAAATTTTCCACCTTGATTTTTCTACCAATTTCAGCCCCTTTTATTGCTTACAACCTTGTAAGAGACTTTAGATAGTAAGCGTTGTAAAGAAAAATAGAATGAATTTACCAAACCAAGAAATAGTTGATCCATCTTGATGTGAAAATGAGGGTAGAATAGGGCTAGAAAGCACACTACCTAAAAATTTAGGCCTAAGTAGAATACTCAAAGGATGAAAAGATGATTATGTTTATAAAAGACACAAGAAAATGGTCTCATTATACCAGGTGAAAATGTGAACGTAAAGGTAAAAGACACAAAAAAGTGGTCTCGTTATACTAGGTGAAAATGCGAGGGTAAAGGTAGTAAAAATCTCGAAGTTAGTCCCATTGTAATGGATGACCTACCCACAAAGATTTCATGGAATGGAAGATAGGGCTAGAAAGCATGCTATCTAGGATCTATGGTTGAGGGCTGGAAAACATACTATTTGAGTTGGTGGTTGAAGGCTAGAAAGCGTACTATTTGAGTTGGTTGATGGTTAGGAAGCACACTATCTAAGTTGGTGGTTTAAGGCTGGAAAACACACTATCTTAATTGATGGTTGAGGGTTGGAAAACACACTCGAAGAAGGGAAAATAGGGCTAGACAACTCACTATTTTAATTCATGGTCAAGGGTTGGAGAACACACTCAAATAAGGAGGGAAAATAGAGCTAGACAACACACTATTTTAATTAATGATTGAGGGTTGGAAAACACACTGAAAAGAGGAAGAAAAATAGGGTTGGAAAACACACTGTTTTTAGTTTATGGTTGAGGGTTGGGAAACTCACTCAAAGGAGAAAGAAAAATAGGGTTGGAAAACACTATTTTTAGTGTATGGTTAAGGGTTGAAAAATGCATTCAAAGGAGGGGAAATAGGGTTGAAGAGTGCACTATCTTAATTGATGGTCAAGGATAGGAAAACACAATCAAAAGAGGAAGAAAAATAGGGTTGGAAAACAAACTATTTTTAGATTATGGTTAAGAGTTGGAAAACAAACTTAATTAAGAGGAAAGCTACGTCCAAGAAGTGCACTATTCTAATTAATGGTTTAGGATTGGAAAAAAAACGTACTCAAAAGCGGAGGAAAAATAGGGTTGAAAAACATACTATTTTATTTTGTGATTAAGGATTAAAAAACACACTCGAAGGAGAAAGAGGAGGGATAGAGTTGTAAAATGCACTATCTGAGTCGATTAAGGGTTGAAATGCCTTTGAATAAGGATGAGGGCAATGTAAGCACATATTAATTAGCCATTAATTGCCGATTCTTCCTATATATATTTGTATTTATTAGTTTCCTATTTCTGTCTAAATTAGCATTGATGTAAATGCAGCAAGTCAACCATGTAATTAGTTAGGGTTTTAATATATAATGAGGGAACCTTACAGAATGAGGACACAAATTTTATTCAATTCTTCATTGCTGTCGTGGTATTAGAGCCAGAATCATAAATCATTATTTGTGGGTTTCTTCCGGGTTAAAAACTGAGTGATTATGAGGGCTGTTTTTTGATTCTTTTGCAGATCTGTGTTTTTTTGGAATTCTTGGTGCTGTTGCATATTGTAGACAATCAACCTGATTGGTGTTGCAGATTTGCTTCAGCTTCTTCTTTCTAGGATTGTAGACAATCAACCTGTCGGTGTTGCAGATTTGCTTCAGCTTCTTCTTTCTAGGGAAAGAAATTGTCCTCATCTTGGATCTTTGATTATTACAGGTATCATGACTTCCAGCATAGAATTTTGTATACGATTCACAAGAAAGAACTATGGAGCTTGGGAGTTCTAGTTTCGTGTCTTTGTTACTGGAAAGGAGTTATGGGGGCACATTGATGGGAGTGCTCCGGCTCTAACAGATCCACCATTGCTGGCTCAATGGCAGATCAAAGACGTAAGAGTAATGTCTTGGATTTTAGGATATGTTGATCCTCAAATTATGTCGACTCTGAAGCCCTTTAGGACATCTAAAGGTCTGTGAGATTTTTTAAAAAGGTCTACAATCAGAATAACACAGCCTGGCGATTTCAACTAGAATATGAGATTTCCAGCTACACTTAGGGGGATCTATCTATTCAAGAATACTTCTCTAGATTTAAGAATTTATGGGGTGGGTTTACTAACATGGTGTATGCCATTGTACCTGCTGCATCACTTTTTGTTGTTCAGGTAGTCCATGAACATAGCAAAAGAGATAAGTTCTTGATGAAATTGAGAAATGAATTTGAGGGGACCAAATCTAGCTTGATAAAGCGGGATCCTTCTCCTTCTTTGGATGTGTGTTTTGGAGAATTACATCGGGAGGAGCAACAACTTGCAACTCAGACTCAACAAAATATGATGACAATTCCTGTTGTTGCATATATAGCTCATGGAAGAGGAAAAGGCAGAGACATATAGAGGGTCCAATGCTTCAGTTGTGAATATTATGGACACATTGCTAGCCAATGTTCATGGGAATTCTGCAATTACTGCAAGAAGTTAGGCCATATTATCAAAAACTGCCTCATCCATCCACAAAATCATGTGTAGAATCATCACAATTATGCTTATCAGGTTGTTGCTAGTTCTTCCTTGGCTGATTCCTCTTCGGCCAGTGCTGGTGATCAAGTTGTCCTTATGCTAGAAATGGTTCAACAAATGATTATGACAACATTTTCAACTTTAAAACTCCAAGGTACTGTCTCTCAATCTTGGCTTGTTGAGTCTGCTGCATCCAACCATAAGACTAGTTTATCCAAATCACTTTGCATCATTCAACCCTATCTTAGTTCATCACATATTCAGATAGCTAATGACAACCATCTGACCATTGATAAAGTTGGTGATATTAATTCTTTCTGCGATGTATTTGTATCTCATGCACTCTCCACTAATCTAATCTTGGTTGGTCAATTGGTGGATAATGATTGTGATGTTCATTTCTCCTGTAATGGTTATATTGTGCAGGATCAAGTCTCGGGGAAGATACTCACAAAGGTGCCTAAAGTTGGTAGACTATTTCCTTTACATTTTTCCATTCCTCGTTGTTTAGCTTATATGACAATTGATTCTCAAAGTGAATGTGGCACAAACATTTGGGTCATCCAAATCATGGTGTATTGTTTTGTATGTTTAATTCTGGTTTGTTAGGGAATAAAGAACTTGTTTCTAGAATTTTGCCATTTAATTGTTCTGCATGCAAACTTGATAAAAGTAAAACTTTCTTTTTCTTCTCATGGTAGTCGTGCTGCAAAATGTTTTGATGTTGTGCATAATGGTGTTTAGGGTATTTCACCTCTAATTTCTCATGCCCGGTACAAATATTTTGTGATATTCATTGATGATTTTAGTCGATATACTTGGGTATATTTTCTTCGGTCCAAATCTAAGGTCTTTGCTATTTTCAAAAAAATTGCAGCATAGGTGAGACTCAATTCTCTACTCATATTAAGATTTTGTGGTCTGATTTGGGTGGGGAATACATGTCCTCCAAATTTCATGAATCATACACCACAAAGGTATTGTGTCTCAATGTTCATGTCCTTATACCCCATAACAAAATGGGGTAGCTGAACATAAGGACCGACACTTATTGGATGTTGTTTGTACTTTATTACTTGACTCCTCAGTCCCTGCTCATTTCTGGGTTGAGGCCTTATCCACTGCTGTCTACTTAATCAACAGACTGCCCTCTCAAATCTTAGATTTTGATTCTCCTTATTTTTTATTACATCGTCAGAATCCTAGCTATCTCAATTTACATCCTTTCGATTGTGTTTGTTTTGTCCATTTACCTCATCATCATCGTCATAAACTATCTACTTAGTTTGTTAAATGTTTATTTATGGGATTTAGTATTTCACAAAAGGATATGTTTGCTATGATCTAGGTTCTCACAAATTCCATACATCTCGTAATGTTGTTTTCTTCAAAAATCAATATTATTATTTTACACGTTGAGTCTTCTCCTGAACTTAGTATTCTTCCTTGTTTTAATGATTCCCCATCTCTTCCTACACGGTTCATACCCGGAAATGTGTATACTCGACGTCTACCAACTTTGCCCGTTTGTGAGACTGCTTATTGCCCTAAACCTGATCCGCTGCTTGTGAGAAATGATGATTCACCTTCATCAGCTTCACCGACGCCTGTCTTGGATCCTCCACCTGGTCCTTGTCGGTCTACATGTTAATCATGCCACCTGATCAATATGGTTTTCATGTTGCTTTATCTTCTATTCCCATTCCTACATGTTTTTCTTAGGCTGTTAAACAGGAGTGTTGGCGGAAGGCAATGGATGAGAAAATTTAGGCTCTTGAAGATAATTTTACATAGAAGATCATTGATTGTCTGCCCACTGTGAAACCCATTGGCTGTAAATGAGTTTACTCTATCAAGCTTCAATCTGATGGTACTCTAGATCGGTATAAAGCACGATTGGTTGCTCTTGGAAATAGATAAGAATATGGTGTCGCACCCTCTGCGAGAGCGCGACGTTGCGGCGACCCTCCCCGTTAGCTGAGAATTCATGTTAGGGTTTTATCTTTATTTTCATGAAAAAAGAGAGTCGCCACCTAGTATTATGGTTACTAGAAAACCTAAACTAGTCTTTCAGAGATTCTAAGGCAAGGGACTGGTTGCATAAATGGAAGGTTTTAGCACCGCTAGTACGCCCTACCTAAGGTAAGCTGATTGATGCTTTTATTTGCTTATGATTTGCTATGGTGTTGATATTTCAAAAATATATTAGTTAAATTATGATGACGTATTATTCTCGTAAAAATATTTTGGATATTTACTACTTTAAAGTTTTTTTATCCAAATATTTACGGTGAATAACAATGAATTATCCCCGCTGATATTTTAGATATTAACCCCTTTAGGATTTATTTATCAAAATATCAATAGTGAATAATAACGAATTATCCCCGCCAATATTTTAGATATTAACCCCTTTAGGATTTATTTATCCAAATATCAACATTAAATGATATGAATCCCCAAAAATAAGATTTTGATATTTTTGGAATATTGGCCAATACCTTTTGGATTTTACAAACATGTTGGAAAATCCAAAAATGTGAGAAAATAATTTTTCTTTGTTTACGAAATCCATGCTAAAAATCATTTTTCTTTAAAATTCTGAAATAGTATTTTTTTTAAAAAGGAATGTTCAAAATATGTTAGCGTATTGGACGTATGCATAAAAAACACATTTTGTTCTAGATATTTTTTTCTTAAAAAAAAAATATTTTTTTTTATTTGCAAATTTTATATTTTTCTATTTTGTATTATTTCTTTTTCGATGGGCTGGCTATCAGCCCACCTATATTCAGGCTGGGCTGTCAGCCCACCCACCTCGGGCTGGGCTCTTAGCCCAGCCTACCTCGGGTGGGCTGCCAACAGCCACCATACCATAAGCTGGGCTTCCAGCCCAGATGATTGGCAGCCCAGAATATACCTAGGTTGGGCTTCCAACCCAGATTACTTAAGGGGGTCAGGCTGGGCACAAAGCCTAGCTCGACCAACCCACTGTCCACGTGCAGGGATAGTGGGCGGGGGAGTGAATTAATTCACTCCCCCATGCAAACATGAAGATGAATAGTAAAAATGGTGGATTTTCGAGTGTGACGAACGACGTACCTGTTAATACCGTTGGATAGAGGAGGTCAAGGTGGTTCTTCCTGTCATGGTGGCGTTGAAAATGGTGGCCTGTGGTGGCCGGAGGAGGCATCAGAAGGTGAACGGGTCACATTGCAGCAGCTACTGCTACCTTCGCTTGAGAATGTGGTTGGGTCACCGGTGTTGAGGGGTAGCTTCTAGTAATGATAAGGTGGTTTTAGGTGGCCGGAGTTGCTAACCAAGAGGGAGAGAGAGAGGCCTCTGGTTTTAGAGAGAGATAGGGTCGGCTAAGAGAGGGAGAGCAGCTGCAGCGTGGGAGAAGATTATCTAAAATCTTACGTAAATTTGGCTCTGCAACTTTGTGTTTTGTTCTTACATAAATTTCCTTCTCTATTTCCTCCTCCTCTGTCTCTTTCTTCTTCCCAGTATTTTGCGATTTTCCTCTGTAAATCTCCCTCTGTTTTTCATCTTCGTCCCATTTCTTGTACTCTGCATGCAGGTTATTTATAGCAGGGGAAGGCAACCCTACGGCTGCCTATGACGTGCAGCTAGGGGTTGTTGCCTCTGCATTGCCCAGTAGCGTGCATTGCTGGAGTGGCGTGCCTGGCACTATTTAGGTGACTGAAAAGTGCAGGCACGCCTGCAAGTTTGCAAATTATTTAGGAAGGTAAATATACAATTTGGTCCCTTAATTTACAATTTCTCTAATTGCACCCTTAATTGGTTTTGAACTTTTAATTTTGAGCAATTGTATCCCCATTAGAATTTCGAGAGCATCCTTAGTTTTGCGTGCCCTTTCTATTTTGGTTATTAGTTTCCGATTTGTGCGATTTAACCTTCAATTGACCATTAGACACTCAATTCGTTCAATTTGGCCGCTGACTTTGCATAATTGGCTTGAAAAAAATTCAATTCGGTCTCCGAAAATTCCAATCTTCTCAATCGAACCCGTATTAAGCTCAAGAATTTATTTTTTCGTCGATTAAGCCCTTAATAAAAATAATTTGACCAATTTAAAGTATAATTAAGTCATTGCACTTAATTAAACCCTTCAATTGGACCCTAAATTAATTCTCAAACATAATTACACTTTTAAATTGGTCAACGATTAAATTGAATTGGCCCATAAAAATATAATTATATCTTTTGACTTAATTTTTACGTAGATTTATCCAATAATAAATTACTTTAGCCTTGAATCTGTATTTTCCTTCATTTCTGGGCATAAAAGAGGTACGGTCGAGTTCTCAAAAATGTCCAAAATTTTCATCTTGATTTTCCTACCGACACCTACACCAACCCCTTTTATTTTTATTTTTGCTATTTTTGGGTAGATTTGGGGAATAACCTAAAATTGGGTTATGACATATGGTACGAATTATGCGGAGACTTTTGCTCCAGTAGCAAAGATGACCAGTGCGTACAATTCTTTCTATTGCTGCTTCTCAGGGTTGGTCACTTCATCAAATAGATGTCAAAAATGCATTTCTTCATGGGATCTCAAAGAGGATATTAACATGACTATTCTGTGGGGGTATCTCCTCCTCTTCTTTGCTAGTATGTAAGTTGAATCGGTCACTTTATGGTTTGAAACAAGCTCATCGTGTCTGGTTTGAAAAGTGTCGTGACTGAAGGCGAGGGTGCTGTAGATGGTGGTGTTACTGCGGGTGCTGTTGCTAATGCTGTGGGTGGCGAACCAGTGGTGGTTGTTGTGGATGGGCTGCTGAGGGGAAGACCTGCTGTGGCTGAGGCGCCGCTGATGGGGGCGGCGTTGCTGAAGTTGCTGTTGATGAATAGTACTTAAGAACAACATTTTTTTTGATTTGAATAGTAGATGTTTTTTTTCCAGAACAATACTTTTTTTATAATCAGAACAGTACCAGTTTTTTTTAGATCAAACCGGATCTAGGGTTCTGGATTGTTTAATTGTATGAACAATTAAAAGCCATGCTCTGATACCAAATTTGATGCGAAACAAGAAAATAATATGAATTAAGCTAGAAAAGAAGGAAGCTTAGAGAATGAAAGAAGCAAAAGAAGAGAGAAAAAGGGGATTGGAGAATAGCAAAGTCTGCAAAATTTATCAATATTCATCAAAAGTGTCTTCCCAAATGATAAAAGAACATATAAATAGTAAACCCTAAACATCTCGCTATTGGGCTCGGCCCATCAAATCCGAATGTTCAACATAAATAAATAAATAAAATAAAATAACAATGATATGGACCCAAATGGGCTTCGTCTCCCAACCAAAGCATGACAGGTTGGGCCATCCTACGTTGTCTTCGTCCATATACTCGTGTAATTTGCGGTGTGGGTCTGGTATCCCCACCAGGTCAACACGAAATATCTTTGTGAGGAGGGGGATCTCCTTTCTGATCCAACTTTATATCGATGATTGGTTGGTAGTCTAAACTATCTAACTATCACTCGACCAGATATATCCTTCACTATCCAACAGGTTAGCCAATTTATGCAGACACTATAACATCTACATCTTGTTGTTGTTCGTCGTATTATTCAATATCTTCTTAGATCTCCTGGTCTAAGATTGTTCTTTCCAGCCAACTCTTCTTTACGTCTTATGGCCTATAGTGATTCTGATTGGCCATATTGTCCGGATACTCGCCTCGTAACGGGTTGGTGTATATTTCTTGGTAATTCATTGATCTCCTGAAAGAGTAAAAAGCAAGCACGAGTTTCTAAATCCTCTACTGAATCTTAATATCGAGTCATATCCGCTACTTGATTTGAGATTACTTGGCTTCATGGTCTTCTTGATGAACTAGGTTTCTCCCAGACTGATCCCACTCCTCTTCATGGCGATAACACTAGTGCTATTTAAATTGCCACTAATCCAGTTTATCATGAGCGCACGAAGCATATTGAGATAAATTATCACTCTATTCATGAAGCACTCAACTCCCATGTTATTTCTCTTCCTCATATCTCTACTACTCTCTAGATTGTTGATATATTCACCAAAGCCATGCCTTGTCCACGCCATCGTTTTCTCTTGAACAAATTGCTGCTTGTTGATAAACCAACATGAATTTGAGGGGATGTCAACACATATTAATCAGCCATTAATTATCGATTCTTCCTATATATATTTGTATATATTAGTTTCCTATTTCTACTTAGTTTCCTATTCTGTCTAAATTAGCATTGATGTAAATACAGCAAGTCAGCCATGTAATTAGTTAGGGTTTTAATATATAATGAGGGAACCTCATAGAATGAGGACACATATTTTATTCAATTCTTCATTGTTGTCAGAAGATAGGGTTGAGAACACGCTATCTGAGTTGATGGTTGATGGATGGTAAGTGCACTTGATGGGAAAAAGTATGATAGTGCTGACAAGCATGCTATTTTGGGTTGATAGATGGCTAGGAAACACAACCAAATAAGGAAGGAGATAAGGCTGAAAAATACATTATTTATGCTGATTGAAGGGCTCGCAAGCGCACTCAGGGAAAATGAGAGGTGAGAGCTCGAAGGCGGGCACAAAAATGATGAATGAAGGTTTGTAAATTACAATCCCTCCAAAACATTTCCTAGATTCTCAGTGGGGATGCAATGCATGAGACACCCAAATTCAGGAAAGAGATAAGGCTGAAATGCGTGTTGTCTATTTGGTTGAGGACTCACAAGCGCACTTAAGGAAATGAAAGAGGTGAGAGCTTGAAGGTGTAGACAAAATGATGAATGAAGGTTCGTAAATTACAATCCCTTCAAAACATTTCGTAGATTCTCAGTAGGGATGCATTGCATAATGACACCCAAATTCAGGAAAGATATAAGGCTAAAAAGCGCACTCAAGGAAATGAAAGAGGTGAGAGCTCGAAGGCATACACACAAATGATGAATGTAGGTGTGTAAACTACAATCTCTATAAAACATTTCTTGGGCTTTTAGGGGGTATGCAATGCATGATGATGCGTGTATACTTACCTAAGAAATATAAGTCCCCTTTTCTTCTTCATGGTCTTCTCTTCTCGGGTTTTGGGCCTCTGGCTTTAACGACTTCTTGCTTCTGCTTACTCGAGTCGCAACTTATGATTTTGACCACTAGAGATGACAGATCTTCACATATCCATATGCCCCCCTCTGCTTAAAGACCTTAGTTTTGTTCAACATTCTTTGCCTTCTTAGGATAGGAACTATGAAGTGTATTGCATTTTAGATTGCCTCCCAGTCTGGTCATGCCCCACAAATGTAGGCTTCAAGTGTTTGGAGGAAAGGGTTGGTTATTTATAAATATTGTTTTCACGTAAGATTTTTGAAATTTCAAAGTCATTCCAAGCACAAAAACCATTTTGGTGTTTGTTTAAACAAACTTGTTCTCGAAAGAATTCAAGTGATCTCATTGTCAGGTTTTATGTTAATTTTGACAAGAATGTGAAATGATGTTTGTTTCATGTCTTGCATGTCAAAAAAGCTTCATGAGGCTTGTTTTCATGTAAGATTTGTAAGGCTTATTTCAAATGGAAAAGCATTACCTATTGATCCAAATTGCTTGTATTTGATAAGAATGGGCTTCATGAGGCTTGGAACATAGGCCGAGATTGTTGGCTATGGAAAAAAAAGATATTTGTAGGCTCAAAAGGTGTTTAAGGGTTTTTTTTAGATTAAGGATCATGAGTGCTTACTCTTAAAGTTCCTTTTAGTCCTTATAATTGATTTTCCTAATGACCTGACATGCCCTCTAGCATTTTGTTTAGGTTTTTGTCCTGACATGCCCCTAACATTTTGTTTAGGATTTTGTCTTGACAGGCCCCCGGTATTTTGCTTGGACTTTCCTTCATGGATTTTTAGCACTAACATCATGTTGACTTGATTTGCTATAGTGTACTAAAACCCTTTTTATATTTATGCCTCCTAGTTTTGTTTGGGCATCTCATGTCATTGAGGACTATGTTGTAGAGTAAAAGTGTTTGATCCTTGTACTTTTCCCTTTAGTGTAGTGTGTGATTCTTGTCATGGTTAATAAACAAGAAAAAATTATTAGGCTCAAACAGGGAAGGCAAGGGATATTTGAGATTTGTGAAGGCATATCAAAGATAGTCTATCCTCATTTCAAAATATGTATCCAGGATTGGTAAGCTTTGCTTTTCTATGCAAAATGATTATTTGATTTTTTGTTTAGCTAAGAGCTTAACTTTATTATGTGGGTTTTTGTAGGTATGAGAACACTTTTCAATGAAATCCTTTGAATTCCTAGAACCCCTTTGTTAAACAAACATCAATTTGACATTTCTTTCCATATTGAGTTTGATTTGCCATTTTGTTTTTATGAAATCATGAGATCATGTATAATTTAGGTATAAGGTGTGCTTGTGTTATTTTAACAAAAAAACATGAGCACATCATAAAAACAAGGAAATACATGATCTTATTGAACAAAAAGGCTTTCTTAACAAAAAAGGTCTTGTGGTGTTACAAGCAAAATTGCCGACAAGTCAAAAACCAAAACACAATGTATGGGCATGATCAAAATAAAAGGCAATTATAGGTGCAAACTTCATCTTCCAAATCTAGCGCGCTTCCCATTCAAAAGCTCTTGCAGGGTCAGTTTAATAGTGTGGACACATGGCACACCATTCCTATCGAGAGACTATGAAGCTTAAGTGAGCATATGGCATGGAGTTTGCTCAAATGTTATCCACTTGGTTTTAATCAATTGCATGAGCTCTTCTTGAAGACACTACAAGTGTGAATGCGATGTCCTACTGCACCAGCATGGTATTCACAGATGAGGTCGGGTTTGTCTAGTTGGGGTAAGGTGGCCGCAATGGTGCCTGAGGTTCAGGAGTTACCTGACCAATGCTTAATAACTTTTGATACATCTCATCTAAGAGCAATGGCAGTGGAGGTAGCTGTTCTGGGTTTTCTAGTAATTTATTTTAGGGATATTTTTAGCTTGGTCTTTGGCTTAAGGATTGATGTTAGCAATATGAGACAAAGGATTATGGTAGTTTTGGAATTGGTTTTTCCTACCTTTATAGTCGTCTTCAAAATGCTCAACCTCTTTTCTCTTGCTCATTGAAGCTTTTTTTCTCCACAGGTGCATAAATTCTCCCACTTCTGATTCTTTGCTCTATTGGCTCTACCATGACTACAACATCCGTGAATTGCTGTGCCGAATTGCCCATCACATGTTTGTAATAAGGCGCTCTTAGCGTGTTGGTGAATAATGTCACCATCTCTTTATCCAGAAGCGAGGAATGTACCCATGCAGCGAGATCTCTCCATCTCTAATCATATTCCCTTATACTTTATTTGTCCTTCTTCTCCATGTTGGAAAAACTTGTTCTGTCAGGAGCAATGTTCATGTTGTACTTATATTGCTTGATGAAAGCATCTACTAGATCTTTCCAACTACGGATCCTAGTGTTGTCTAGTCTCATGTACCAATTCAATGCTGCCCCACTCAAACTGTCTTAGAAAAAATGCATAAGTAATTTTTCATCCTGTACTACTTACGACATTTTGTTACAATATGATTTTAGATGAGTGGTGGGGTATTGTGTCTTAGTGTATTTGATAAATTCAGGAACACAAAATTTCTTTGGTACTACAACATTCAGGACTAAACACATTTCAACAACTTGTACTGGGTCATATAAGTTTACCCCTTAAATGACCCTTATCCTGGCTTTTAGCGTCACCATCTTGATACCCTCTGATTCTTCTATAACCGTTTGGGTTAGTGCAGTGATGACGTCGTTGATTGTACAAAAGATGGATTTTGTTGATGACCCTGAACCCCTTCTCTTATCACCTCTTTAGGGTGGTTCATTTCTTGTGTCCAAGCAACCACTGCAGAACTAGTTGAAGGACCTTCGCCAGATGCATTTCTCAGTGTTTGCTTGAGTAAGCTGACAAGATGAGCCACAATAGCTTTTAGAGAATTCAACTCTTATTGAAAGTGAGCATCACAATGTGCATGTTCTTTATCACTCATATTTTTCTGACGGAGTCAAGTGTTATAAATTCTAGGAGGTTAAGTTTTTTGAGGACCTATAATTCAATCTACCAATGATATGTTATGTATGCATGTGGATGCAAATATATTTGTATAGACATCGGGTGTGAATTATCGGACAAGTTCTAGGTCATTACATGAGGGGTAAGCTTTCTATCTAGTCTCAAAGGTCTATGAACTGCCTAGTGACCGCCATACGTGAAGATAGTATAAGGGTTTAAAAGAAATGGTTGGGGCACGATATGATCACCATTATCGAGTAAACTCTCAGCTAATAGTTGGACGTTTCATGAATCTGAACCCCGATTGAAAGTCATGAGGCAGACTGCTTCTCCCCTAACCTAGAATTGAGTTTATTCACGAAATTCAAATGCATGATGATATTAATTCATACCTAATATTATGCATGAAGTGAAATTAAAAATGCATGCTAAATTAGTAAAAATATATGTTAAAAATAAACTAAAGAATAAACAATCAAACAAACAAAGCTCAGTCTGACAATGTCCATAGTGGAGTCGCCATCTGTCGCGCTGATGTTTTTTTCATTCTTCGCACCCCACCATCTCTGGAGGGGAAACGACACATGGTGAAAGGAATATTTTATAGTCATAAAATTATGACTATAATTCTTAGGAGTCACCACCTAGTATTAAGGTTACTAAAAAATCTAATGGTCCGCGACAATCTGGGTAAGGGGACTTGTTGTGCATGGGAAAGATGCATCACCCTAATGCACCCTACCTAATGGAAGTTGCATTGTTGTTTGATTGTTATTTTCTACGTCAAATTCTTTATTCATTTTTCTTTTCAAAGGCTCAAAGTAGATCTCTTTATGTGAGAGAGTTTCTACCTCGTTACAAGTTGAAAACCTAATTGTTCTAAAATTTGGAAATTTTCACACTGCATTTAAAAAATCTTTTTTTTATTATCCGTGGGTGTACTTTTACAATATAATTTTACACCCCAATAGCTAAAATAAAATAATTCTTAATTTTTTAATATTTTGGACAAATTCCAATGGATAATCGTAAATTGGTTACTATATTCAATTTTCGTTTCAAAACATGAGAAATATGCTATATTTGTTTTTACAAAAATTATGCTTGGAAAAACCTTGGAATTCGATTGTATGCACGAAAACAACACATTTTTTTATTTGTTTTTTTAAATGCAATTTTTTATTTTTGAAAGAAAAAAAATAATAATTTGGACTAGGCCTAACCCAATTAAATGAGTCGGTCAGCCAAGTTGGGTCAGAAGGGCCCATCATTGTTGGGCTTGGGCCAAACATGGCCCAAACAACAGGACTGGGCCGATAACATTCCATCCCACGACCACCAAAAACAAAGAAAAAAAAATGTATTACATGAATAGTAGAAGGGGGTTGCCCGTCGGTGACTAGAGGCTTACTTGCAACTTCTACCTGGTAAAGGAGGCCAAAGTGATTCTTCTTGTGGTGGTAGCGTCAGAAATGGTGGCCTATGGTAACCGAGAGGAGCGGCGAAAGCTTGCTAATCTATGTTGCAATAAGTTGTCGCTATGTCGCTAAAGTTGGGGAAGATTAGCTTGGCTGTTGCAAGTGCTGTCGGTTCTGGGGAAGGAGACCAGGTGGTGGTCGGCGGTAGAAAACCCACCCACTGCTGAGGGGTTTGGCCTATGCTGGAGGTCTGTTGTTGCGTTGCCAAAGGAGAAGCCGAATTGGGCTGTTGTAGCGTGGGGAGAGGCTGTCAAAGAAGATGGAAAGAGTTGTCGATGTTGGTATTGTAGTGGGAAGAGAGAGGTGACAATGGGTGATCGTCTTCTCCACTATGTTCGTTGTGTGTTTTCTGTCTGCGTTATCCCCATATTATTTCATGCTCCCTTCAGTCTATAAATTTTCTCCTCTATTATAAACTCAATGTGCAGGTTACAGGGCAAAAGAGTGATGTCCAAGAGATGGTGTGTTGCAGTGCAGGACATGGTGGTTGTAGGGCATGACTATCGACATGGCACAAGCACGACTATCGATAATGCCTCAGCATACCATTTTTTTTAAAATTAAAAATAAAAAAATATTGCAAAAATATAAAATAGACAGTCAAAAAATGGGTTGAAAAAAAGGAGTTTTTCAATAGGAAAAACAGGAAGAATGATGTTTTTCTTCAATTTTGGCTACCGATTTAACCCAAAAATGTTTCGTCTCTGAAAATTATGATCTTCTCAATTAACCCAAATTAGACTTCTAAATATAATTTCTCACCAATTAAGCCCTTAATAAAATTAATTTGACTTTAAAGTATAATTAAGTCCTTGTGTTTAATTAAATCCTTCAACTGAGCTCTAAATTAATTCCTAAACATAATTACACTTTAAATTGACAGACAATTAAATCAAAATTGCCCATTAAAATTAATTATGCCTTTCAACTTAATTTATATGCAAATTTATCCAATAATAAATTATTTTAGCCTTGAATCTGCATTTTCCTTCATTTTTGGGCATAAAAAAAGCACAATTAGGCTCTCAAAAACATCCAAAATTTCCACCTTGATTTTTCTACCAATGTCAACCCCTTGTATTTTATTTTTATTTGATTTTGGATAGAATTTGGGGAATAACCCAGAAATGGGTTTTGACACGGACCATAGATGATCAGTTGAATAAAAAACATGATAAGTTATGTTAGAATAAACCTTATAATACATGGACTTATACTCCTATGAGATATTTTCTAGAGATTTTTATTACCATAAGCATGCTAGTAACGGTGTTTGAAATAATGGAACCTTATATTAAAGAGTGTTTCTTAGTGTATCAAACAGAGTAAAAAATATAACCTAACTTGTATATCAAATATCCTAACATGCCTTCCAAGCATACAAATAATCACATGTCAATTATTTGGCCTCATAATTTTTTATCCATTTCCATAATGGGCAATGTATTCCTTACAAGATAGAGTAGAGAAAGGAAATCTCAACCTTTTGGAAATAAAATTAAACTCATTCCAATACTCAAAAATAAAATAAAATAAAGATGTGTATTAAGAATTACTTATAATTGTTCATACCTTGGATACGTTGATAAACACACAATCCCTAGAGGATTACAATTTTTAAAATCTCAAGCATTGTTTTAGAAAATATAACAAGTCAATGAGAAAACACATTACTAAATTCACTAACTAATATGGTGATGATGAAGTCAATCAATTCACAAAACTAGGATTCTTTGGTTCATCATTAACCAAAACATATTTCCATTAATTCTTCGCACTTTCACCTAACTCAATTAATGGCTTGAGAAAGTAGGAAACTCATTTCTATAAGAACTTATATAAGAAAGAACCACATGTCATATTGGCTAATTAGCCAAAATAATCCAGGACCTAAAAAATATCATAGAGAGTTAAGCTCTATAGTTTAGGACATTAAGAACTAAGTGCACTTAAAACTATAATTGAGAAATATTGCATAAATTTAGTATTATAAGGAATGTAGAATATTTTAAGGTAAAAGTTGATATGAACCAAGTACTTAAACATCTACACCCTCGCCAACAATGATATTTGTTTTGAGAAGATAATAGCAAAATAGGAAGAAATATGCTATTAAAAGGGACATACCCTATTAGCTATTCAAATAATGTATGTTAATGAACACTCATTGACTAATTAAAACTCTAATGAGGAGTTTAAGGAGGTCTAACAACATCTATTTAACAATCCTAATTTTCTGGACAACACATGACATGTAATTGAAAATTTTAGGAATTTGTTTTATAAAGGCCCGCTGAAATTTCAGCGGAGTCTCCCTTATATAAGGAGGTCCAAAGTTATCAACAAAATCATATTACACTTCCAATTTTATTTCACAACCCAATCCAATCATCATAAAGTCAACCAAACTCATCATCATCAACACAACACATATTCAACAACATTACACAATTCACGTTCACAAAATAATAATGTATAATTCAATTACTATATGATATCATCACATAAATTATATTTTGCATAATAACGTCATATAATATAATTCAAGTGAAAAATTCAATTTCAACTATAAACATGCATGGTTAAATTGGCACTTAGAATTACAAACATTAGATTAAAGTTATACATACAAATTTATGGACTAATATTACATTTCAAGTTTTTGGAAATAAGTCTTTTAATTTACAAAATAATTACATGGCCAAAAGTAAGACATAAGTAAACTAAGATCACTCATGATGTGACCCTGATGGACATGAAAACAACAAATAACATTTACATATAAATATAAAAAGATAGTAACAAACAATAAGAATGACAAGTAATAATGTTCATGGCACTTATTTTGATATATAGAAATTAGGCATGAACCTCTTTTACAACATACATTTTCCATATATTACCAATATCCATATAATATCCTAACCAGTTATCGAGAATAATTTCATCTTGGAAATCTCAAAACAACTCAATAATTTTGAACACCATCTCTTTATGAATCAATTCTTACTTACCATGTCAATACTAAGATGTTCCTCTCTTGACATCATTAATTTATCCCATTCTTTTGGGATAACTAATCAATACTTTCTCTCTCATTCTTCAAGAGGTGATTGTCTAATCTCATTAGTATCATTAATCTTCCAATATCAGGTTAGACTAATCAGTTCCATTCAAGTGCCATTTATATCTATATAAATGATTGGTATCATTAACTATTCCTACCTCGTAATAGTTAACAAGTTCTTATATATAGTTGATTTACCATCAAAGTTGTTTTTACCAAGAACCATTCACATCATTAGCCTCTTTACCTGAAGTAGCTAATCACACTCGAAATGGTTACCGTTACCAATGTGACTCAATGATATTAATAACTAATCTTGACCTAAAATAGTTAATCAACTTATATTTTTATCTTAACCTGGAGTAACCATGTCGATGTTAGTAATCCTTACTAATATCATTAGTCATCTAATTACCCAGTATCGATTAATCAATTCAAGAAATCTCGACACCAGTAGAGCCTCATTGATACCATTAGGTATCCAAGCATGGATATTTAATCAATGTCATTTGGAATATTGTTACAAATGGAACCCCATTGATACCATTAGCTATCCAAACCCAAATAACTAATAAATGTCATCTTAACCTTCCATTCATATCGATCCTTTTTTATTTTTCTTATTAATATCCATAGACTACATAGTTCAAAGCACTAACATGCCCAACCAGATTAAAATGGTTGAAAATAAAGAACACGATGTTGGGCACTTAGTTACCGTAAAAGCTACACTAGTAGTCCCTGACTGCTATCAGGGTCCTATGGCTCCCCCTGCATCAGAAAGTATACCATGTCATTACTCATTAGCATTCATTCCTTTGAAATCAAAATCTACACAAACTTCTCTTTAATCATCATATTTATTATTACACCTTTTTTCTTAAGTTTACATCTCCTGTTATAATTAAATCCTTTTCCTTGGGCTCTTTAACAAAAATGCAATCAATATCATAATCAACGTAATTAGTTTTAGAGAACACTTGGGTTCCTTTTGATAGAAAAAATCATCAATCCTACGAAGTAGTTGTCTATTTTTTATAGTCACCTTATTCAATTTCTTATAATCAATGCAAAGTTAGAAAGCATCGTCTCTGTTTTTAAATAAATAAAATAAAAAAGCTACAAGAGGAGTTGTTCGCTAGATAAGTCCTTTGTCAAACAACTCTTGTATTTGCACCTTCAATTTTACTAACTCTAAACGAGCCATCCTATAAGGTGACCGAGATATAGGCATGATTCCTGACAACATATATATCGAAACCTCCACCTATCTTCTTGGTTGAAATCTTGTTAATTCATTTAGAAAGACATATGAAAACTCCCTTACTATACTACGGATATGATCTAATTCTTTGTTCTACTTCTCCTTGTGAACTACATGTCCTCGTCAAGCTAAAGTCTAATCGCCTTTACCACTAATATTAAACTATTAGGTATAACGTGTGTTTTGCCATGCAAATTTACAATTTTCCCATCAACAACTCATATTAGCTTAATGTAAACTTAACCATTTCATCCCTAAAATTACATCAAAATCAACTATTCCAGAGGTATTCAATCTATAATGAACTTGCGACCTCTATTTGTACCTGATAATCCTTGTAAATATCATTACTTCTATTAATGGCTAACCTCATTTCTATTTTTTCCCGATACATTTAATTTATCAACAAATTTAAGTTCCATAAAAGAATGGATAGCCTTAGGATCAAATAAAGCATATCCTTATTATGTACTGATATTAATAAAATCTACCACCATATATATTGATGCTTTAACAACTCTTGTTTTATATTTGGGTCTGTTTACTCTTGAAATCTATTCGCCCCCCCCCCCCCCCCCCCCCCCCAAGTACTTATACTCTTTCCATTTAGCCCCCTAAATCGACGAACAAAGCACCTTCTTACAACGACCTTGTAATCACACAGGTGTGCTTGATTAAAAATATCACAATATGGGAACTCAATACCTCTTTCTTAAAGTATTGCGACCGAGCAGGATGATGTCCTATACTTCCCCCTCTCTTAAAAAGAGGTGGCATATACATTTTAGCTGTCAACTCTTTTCGTTTCCTGGTACCTCTACTTCCTCTTATGACTATTCTCTTAAAATAGTTTCTAAAGATTGTGCATATTCTATTAATTCCCATATTATTTCTTGTTAAAAGGTAACTAGACCTTTCCTTAACACTCTTGTTAAACCCATCCTTAAGTCGATCAATTTTATGTTGTTTAGTCAGAACCATAGGAAAGATCCTGGAATGGTCTCTTATGTTCCAACACTTTTATATTATCGTGTTTAAGAGCTACAGATTTCTGTGCCTTGATCTTTTTATACTACATAAAATAATACTACTTTTCAAATTCCACCTAGGACAATACCTTTGCAGCTCTTCGTTCTCTCATAGTTATCCAAAAAATATGTATATTTTCTTAGAAAGTAGGTGTGCTACATAATTGACCCTAGCTGCCACTGGCACTAGGATTTATACAAGAGACTCCACTTTCCAAAGCCAATGCTCAACAACTTCTATATCTTCTTCTCCAAAAAAGGGCACAAACCCCATCTCCCCCTCACCCAGTTCACAAGGGTGAGAGTATTATTTATGCCCATAGATCCCATAACTCCTGCTAATCTAGCCATAAAAAACCTAACAATCTACTGTAATGAAACAAAGTCCTGTAATATTGGCATAGGCGCCACTAGTGATGCCATAGATGAGGGCTCTCTCTGTTCAGGAAGCGATCGAGTAGTGGAAGATTGAGGCTGCATCCACTAAGGGATCCTCTCTTTATATCCTCCTTCCTCACATGGGTCTACTTCTTCATATATAACGAGTGTGAGACATCTTGTCTTTATATGATTATTTCATTCATGTCAATAACAGCATACAATATCCTTGTCTAATTATTCACCTTATTCCGATATCCATACATATATAAGTGTGTGTTTATATTTATATAATAATTCATATTAATATAATATGCAAAACCTTCAGTTTCTACTACCTATTTAATATTAGACCCGATTTGTTTTTAAAAAAAGGAAACCCAAAATAACTACACATAATGTTTAATCATGTTATCTTGATTACTATTCACCGTTTTCCTCCTTAAACGCTCACTTCCTCTCTCTAGTTAATACTTTCCTCGTTGTGATCTTTCAAGATTTTTTATGTGAATGAGGTTTTGTCTCTCCAGATTCTCTTTTTCATTCCATCTTCACTTTATAGACTCTCAAGGTGAAAGGAAAGAAAGAGAAAACAAAAATGCTATTTTTCTCCCTTGATTACTCCCCATCAATTTTAAAGGGACAGTAGCCAAATTGATCTGATCATTTTTAGAAATTGTCCCACCATTTTATTAAGCAGTCCAGTCATTTATCAAAACATCTAGAGCTCTTTTCCTTATCTTAGGTTTTACTGTGTGTGTGTGTGTGTATAAGATTAAGCTTGAACTATACATTAGGATAAAGGGAAACATTATTGGTTTGACTAATATGGATGTCTTCCATTAAATGTTAGAAAGACCATCTAGAGTTGGGACTTCGGTGGAAGGATCTCGTACATCAAGAGTAACATGTAGGTGTTTATCACCATGAAACTATTAAGTCCTATTGTTAAATTGATTTCCTTAAATTATTAAATTGTTGAAAGAAAGTAAAATTAAAAATGGAAATGGAACCATGTAATGTATTAAATGATTGGTGTATAGTAAACATAAAAGAAACTCATTGCATCAAAAGATGAATTAACTTAATTAATCGTGAAGTTGGAGATTAATCAAACGGTTTTTTGTGCGCGCACACACACATACATATTTGTGTTTGATTTTTTTTTTTTGAATTAAGATTAAAACATAATGATATATTATTATGTTCAAGCTTGATAAATGTTAAGTTTCTATTTTAAATATGTTTTTTTTATCCAGGGCATTTTGCTTGTTTTTTACAGGACCCTAATATTTCGTTGGGCCACATTGACCATTACTTTGTCTTACATAATTAGTATATTTTTGTCTGCTAATTGTGAAACTCTATTTTGTTATATTTTAAATTAATTTGTATATCTTTTTTGGATTGTCATAATTTATGGTATTTTGTGTAACTGATATAGAATTTAAATATTAAATGCTTCTCCCCTAATACTGTTAAATATAATTCACTTTTGAATGAATGATGGTGCAAATAAATTGTCGTGTTTGTCTGCTTGAGACTATTATAAATTGATTGGGTTGTGAATAACTAGTTTAATGGAGGTTCTTGTTAAAATATTGATAACTTGGTAAAAATAAAACAAAGAAACTTTGCCAAATTTCTTAAGAAATAAGATTAGTAAAAAAAAAGCATCGGGTCTTTTATTAAATCGGCTTAGAAACTTATGTTTAACCACAAACAATCAAAAGGAAAGAACTTATGTTTATTATCACCTAGTTGTCAAAACATACATCTTCACAAACATTATATAGTCTCCTATATATAACCTTAATGGACACCATTTGAATTGCAGGCCAATGAGCCCAAACTAAAAATAAACTAACATAAATCCAATAATAAGATTAACTCTCAACAATGTTTAATAAGCCATAACAAACTAGAATTAAAAATAATTTATCAATATCAAATAAATAAAATAAGATAATAAAAACAAAGTCTTCAAGCTATAATTCCTCCATGTAGCTAAAATCTCTAAGATATCTTAAGTGGTGTTTTGACCAAAACTTTTGGTATAGGAATTCAGCTAGGAAATTTTGTTTTTGATTGCTAAAATCTTCCTTCCTTATATTTCCACCTTTTATATGTTTTTATGTGCTAGGAATAATTGAAAAACTAAGGAACAACAACCAAGATAAAGATCTTTTTACATCTCCCCACATTAAGTCTATATAGGATTTGAAATCCTTGTAAAGTATGGACTTCAATTCTTCAATGAATTAGGAACCCTTGTAGAATAAGTAGATGCACAAGTTTATAGGACAAACAAGTCTCATTTTATATCTCTTTTATTTCCAAAATTAACTCATTACAAGTTTAGATTGATTGAGCTAAAAATAGCCAACAAGAAACACTTTATCAACAAATCTACCAAAACAATAACAACAACTTCAACCAATTTAATTAATATCTTCTAAAGGTTTTTCTTTTATCATAGCCAACAAAATTTTTTTTATCAACAAATCTACCAAAATAGTAACAACAACTTCAACCAATTTAAATAATATCTCCCTAAAGGTTTTTTTATCTTGATCCAATGGTTTTTTAGAGATATGATTGATCTCGCAAAATTGGTTAATAAGCATTTTAAGGAAAGCTTTAGACCTAATTTGGTTCGTATAGTCTCCTTATTCAAAAATATTTGTACTCAAATCCATAACATAAATATTATCCTATGAAGAAACAAAATAAGTACCATACAAAATAATATCATCATCATTAAAGCCCCCAAGAACTTTGATAGCAAATAAGATCTCTTTGATATGTAAACTCTTGTTTTTAACCATCTTCCCCCTTTTCAATATTAGTTGCACATCATATATTTGCTTAGGTGTCAATTGTACAATAGTTATAAACCTTTCATCCATTTCAAAGGAACACCTATTTATCAACCCATAATATATGGTTTAACACCTATTTATCAACTCTTATCATACTATCATGGGCTTTCATGCAATAAATGACAAGGTTGCATTGACACAATGTCCATAACATCTCATCCTAATATTTACTAAAACAAAAAAAAAAAACCTTCCTATTCACCTTCACCTGACCACTATCATTTAACCACTGTAAATTATAAGGTATATGATATTTTGGTAGTGTGCAAGTCCACCATTTTCACCAATTTAGTAATAACTACATTAATGCAATTACCACTATCTATAATTCATATACATACCTTATTATAAACATGGAATCCCGTATGAAATATGTTCTCCCTCTAATATTCCAAATCATCCATTCTGACATGTTGTCTAGTGCTTTTCGTCAACTAGATAATTAACACAAACATCATCAACATCCTTTAATAGTGGAAACTTCTACTCTTCATTCTTCCCATTGATCTTAACCTCATTATTATATTTCATAACTATAACTCTTATGTTTGAATACTATGAAGAAACATAACTAAAAACCAAACAATGAAACCATTTAATATAATGATTACAAGAAGTAAGAGTATCATTTTTACCTTACCAATGACCGAGATGTCTTTCTTCTACTTGAGTATTTGACCTTAACCTTCTTATTTGGTTGTGATAGATCCTCCCTTATATTAGCCTTCTAATTAGGTTTACAAGGTGTCAAAAGGCCTAATGGTTAGCTTTGCCAAATGGTTCCTTTTTATTTATGTTGTCTCTTTACCTTCATGGTAATTTACATCATCCCCACATACTCCATATAATGACACAACTCTATAATATGAGTTATATTATGATTAAGACCATTCATAAATCTAGTCATACTAGCCTCTTTATCCTCCTTAACATTAATCTAAATCATAACAAGTTCATCTCTTTAGAGTACTCATTAACACTCTTTATACCGTGGCTCAAACTTTGAAACCTTTGATAAAATACTTTGTACTAGTTCATAATTGATTTCATCTCATCCTAACTATTAACTTGTATTTCATACCTCTTTTTCTAGCTTGCCACTAACTAATTCTACTACACAATGAAAAAGTCAATAAAAACAATTTTAGTAAGCTTGACTTTCTTAAGCTAATAATTATGACAATACAAAACCCACTCCATCTTCTTCTCGTACTCTAAATAAGCTTCTAAATCATTCTTACACTTAAAGCTAGTACTTTCAAATTAATTCTACTCAAGTCTCCACTAAACTTAACATTATGGTCATGATACCTATAATTACCTCTCTCGCTAAAATTATCATCATATATATCCCCTCTATATTGATGATTATGCTTTATCGAAACCATTATCCATTACCCATGGATAGATGTCAAAATCAACACCATCCATGTTCACATTATCATCCACAAACTCATCCACATCGGTGTTAACTGGCTAAACAGCTTTCCTAACATTAAATTCTCTTCATAAGTCTATTTTAAACCCTCCATGATCATTGACATGTTTTCTCTTGAACCTATCTCCAAATTTTTTTGTTATTTTATCCACCCACTAATTCATAATTCACAACTTAGTTACGATTTCATTTCCCCTTTGTTGTATTATTGGTTGACTTAGACATTTTAAATTTGAAAAATTGTTTAGTTGATAAGAAATATATTTTCCTTACCCTTTCTCTCACATGTTTACTCTCATCTCGTATTTCACTCAAGGATTTGGGATGATTTGCAAGATATTTTATGAAAGGATAAAGA
This sequence comes from Salix brachista, assembly GCA_009078335.1. Taxonomy (NCBI): domain Eukaryota; kingdom Viridiplantae; phylum Streptophyta; class Magnoliopsida; order Malpighiales; family Salicaceae; genus Salix; species Salix brachista. The sequence continues at coordinate 11,820,085 of CM018586.1, forward strand.
TATATTAGAAGTAATTAATGATATGGGAAACTAAAATTAATACAAAAATTATCTTTAAAGTATAGAAATAATTGAATTGAAACTACCTAAATTTATTTGAATTAAACTGATTAAACAACTTCTGACTCGAATTTACTTGAGTGTGTATATATAGGAAGAACTAAAACAAAAACAAGAAAAATAAAGGGATATAACCTCATCTTAAAGCCTAACTCTAATACCAGCTAATGCAGACCTTTTAATCATGATTACCCAACCCTAAATGAAGTTAAATTCATCGTACAAAGTCAAAATCCATGTTTTATGAAATATTAACCTAGAGGTAACCCTATACCTAATAATTAAGGCATTGGAATAAACATAGACCGATATAACCTTGTACCTAGTAACATAAAGTATATGAATAAAACTACAAAGCTAGTTAATCTTTGATAAGTCAGATGTATGATCTTTTTTCCTAAAAAGAAAAGTTGTTTTACCACAAACAATCAAAAGAAAGAAATTGATGTTTAGTATCACCCAAATACTAAAGTTTAAAGCTCTAAAAATATTATGTAGTCTCTTTTAAATAACCGTAATAGATCTTTTTTAACTTTTAATCCAAAGAGCCCAAACTAAGAATCAGTTAAGATAAGTTCCATAATAAAATAAACCTTTAAATAATATCTAATGGGTTAGAACAAGGCCAAGTTAAAAATAATCATTCAACATCAAAAAAGTAAAATAGAATAATAAAAACAAAATTTTCATGCTAGAATTCCTCCATGTAGCCAAAATCTCTAAGCTCTTTTAAGTGGGTGTTTTTGCCTAAAACTTTCAATGTGAAAATTCAACTAGAAAACTTTGTTATTGATTACCAAAATTTCCTTCCTTATATTGCTTTCTCTTATTCTCTTTGATGTGCTAAGAATACCTTCAAGAATAAGGAGAAAAACCCTAGAGAGATCCTCTTGGATCTCACCATATCAAATCTATATGTGACTCAGAATATTTGTAAAGTATGAACTAAATTTCTTCAATAAATCCAAACCACATTATAAGTCCTTATAGCCTAAGACAGTGCATAAATTTAGGTCTTAAATGTGCTTCATTTAATCTCCCTTTGTTTGCCAAAATTAACCCATTATAGGTTTCGACTGATTGGGTTAGAAATGGTTTTTTGAGTGAATGATTGATCATTATAATCATATTTTTATTATTATTTTATTAGAAATATTCTTAATCTATATTATGTTAGATTTCATTTACTTAAATCATTTGTTCGAGTTTAATTAATCAAGTTTATTAATTTTTACTTGAAAGTTCATATCTATTTCTCAAAATGAGTACATTTGGACGAGGTCATCTATACCCCTCACAAGCACACAAAGTGTAAATGATGACCTTTGGAATTACTTTAATAAATTAAAAATAGCTTAAACGCAATTGATTATTTACCATCCTTCTGAGTCCAAATCCTTTTAATGATAAAAGTGAGGAATCAAACCTTTCTTGGGTTAGAGTCTAAAGTCACTTTGGTTTTTAGGATTGGCTAGTTTTTGCTTTAATAATAAGCATACATAGTAGTTTAGACAACTTGATATAAATGCATGATTTATGATATGGTTCCTTAAATTAAACAAAAAACATATTGATTTGTCTTAGATAGGAAACAATAGGATGAATTTTATCCTTTTTTTCTTATCACTAGTTTTTTACCTTATAATCTCTATTAAATGATATTTAGGTTTCATAGTCATATTTGTGATTTTTCATTTTTACCTTCCTTTTAGTTCACCTACATATCTTGTAGAATATCCATCATTAGGGAGGGGTTCTATACAACATTAGTAATCAAATGTCTACACTATTTCAAACTGAGTATGGGTCAATGCCTTTCCTGTAGACATGTTATTTTAATTCTTAAATATACTAGTTGTTGATAAGGACATTGGAATTCCATATAAGAGAGATTAGATTGAAGATATTTGGTCTTGGAAGTTTAGATGAATGAGGGACCTAATAAGATAACTACACATATATTGCTTTAATCTAGTGTACTTTTAAAGATTTGGCCTAGAACTATGCAATGGTTGGGCTCTATTAGGATGATTCTAGGAATGGTGGATGAGCTTTATCAACAATCTTTGGTACCTAGTTATTATTCAACTTTTATGGATTATTTTGATGGCAAGAAACGATTATGTGTTCAACAATAACACTGTAGATTAAAAAAATGTGTTCTTTGATCTTGCATAGATTGGTCTCTTGGACCAGATATAATAATGAACATTTTATTTATATGTTTTTAGTAGGCCAAAGTAAATCTCCATGATAGGAGAGAGAAAATATGAAGGAGAAACAAAGGCATTAAATTTTTATCATCGCATCTCTATCAACATGTGTTTGGCCATCAGGAAAGTCTTTGCACACTGCTTCTAATTTCATTATGGAAGGTGACATTTGGTTGCCAAAGGAAACTGCACTCGTTGCTGAAATATGGTGAGCTCGCCCCTACTAACTTGTGTGTACGTCACATGTGCCACCTAATTTGCACAACCCATTTACCCTATTTCCTATGATTATTTTAGTATCAGTTTTCATCTCTTAACACTTGATTGTGCTAAATTATTTGAATTTTATTGTATTTCACAAAACCAAGCATTAACAAGTACCATAATGTTCGCCTGATATTGTGAGATCTTTGTAATAAGGCAACTAGAACAAATTCCAATTAAAGCTAATGTAATTGGAAAAAAAAGGTTAAGGGACCAAAAAAAAAACATGAACTTCCTTCATGATTGTGCAAATAAGTCCTTAATACTGGCAAAAAAGGGAGTAAATATTTTTTAAGGCTTTAAATTCAATCCATGAAGCTCTAATTATTTTAAATTAATAGAATTAAACTTGTTTCACTAAATCAAGCACTAATCGAGTGACATAACATTTCCTTGACACTTCAAGATCTTTTATGTAGGCATGAATAACAAATCACTAAGACCATTTGCAAATCAAATGATGTGAACCTCTTGATCATGTGGTCAAACAACCCCATACTCAAAGACACTAATTCCTGGAAAGCAAAGTAAATCGGGTTTGATAGCAGTGTGACACAAAGATAACTTGTACCTAGGCACCGGCACTTTTGGATTCAAAACCCCACCCAATGAATAGTATTTCACCAACGAAAAGTGTGGATTGACGCCACGAAGTCAATTAAATCTCGATAAGTCATTTTTAGTTCTTTAAAGAACCAAGAAAAAAAGAATTCTCATCTCACAAGCACACAAAGATGATGTTGTAATTTCAATGTCATTAAGCATAAAAAAACTAATTTGAAACTTAAGTAGCACACCCTAGAATACCCAAAGATATGGACTTATATAAATCTCACTTACAATCAGATCTAAATCCCTAAGTATCTAAGCCTAATTAATGTTTACAAACCCTAGAAACACACAAAAACAAATTTTAAATAAAAATAAAAGTTGCATCCACATAAAAATAAGATAAAGAAGATTTATTTGGTCTTGAATGTTGCTGACTTGTAGGTCCCCTTCCTAGACTAGAAAACTTCTTTTATTGAATGCTAAGAATCCTCCATTCCTTAGAAAATAATATGGACTTGGACTCCATGTCATATTAGAAAAAATAAGCCAAAATCAAGGTTGTCATAGGGCCTAAGAAATCAACCCTTTTCAGAATTTGAATAGGATCCTTCTAGGACTTGGATTAGATGAATAGGGCCTAAGAAATCAACCCTTTAAACTCCATAGGTGTTCTTTGTCCCTCTAGGTCCATCTTACTTCATGTGCTATGAACTAGCCAATTCAATGTCTTTTTAAGTCTCTTTATCGTAACTCTTGAAATAATCTCACTTGACACTACCAATGGGTTATTTACGTGATTACGTTTGGTGTTGGGTTGATCCTCATTATCAAAACAATCTTAAAAGACTAACTAAGAAGAAGAAGAAAATTAAGGGATGAAAATATAAAAATCCTAAAGACAAAAAAGAAAGAAAAAACATTGTTATAATGAACAATACTTCTCCTCACAAGCTACAATATTTCACTTACATATTTTAATTTTTCTTTGTTATATTTATGCTTAATTTGGTCAAAGACACTTACACTTTACATGAACTCATTGAAAGTATGTTTGATATTGAGGTGCACAATGTTTTTTATTTAAAAACACATTAAAATAATTTATTTCAGATTAATTTACTAATATATCAAAACTATCATAAAACACTAATTTTGAATTTACACTTAAAAATTCATGTATTTTTTCATTGTCTGATGAGTTGCATACACGATGGACTTGTTTTGTATGTGCGCGTACGAGTGCGCTGTGTGATATGATTACACCTTACGAGGGGCACCTTTTGTATTATTGACACTGGTCGCATTTATGTTTGCTTCGATAAAAGCTATTTCTTCGGTCTGGCACGCGGTGTCACTTTCAAGACATTAACTGTTTGAGCACAGAGAGGGACATAAAGAAGAGGAGGAGGAGAGAGGATAGCAATACTTTCAACGCTTTCTTTCCGATTAGCAGCATACCTTTAGAATTCTTCTTCTTATATTTATACTTCAAATGTTTTTAGGCCATATGATTCTTTCATCATTTCGGACTCCCATTTGTGCAATTTGATACAATATTCCCTTGACAACAGACAATAGGAATCTCACTGACCTCTATCTCTTTGCATCCAATAAATAGGTCGTCATGATGGTATGTGACATAATATATTTGTGATTTTGCAAGTATAGTAATTTAATATATTAACTAAAAAATAAACGGCGTGTCTATTTTACTGTGCACGAATTCACTGTGCAGCAAGGCACATTGCACTGTGGACTCGAAATTTGTTCCGGTGCTTTGCGCGTGCATGTGCTCATTTTTTTTTTCCGCCTGTGAACAGTGCATTAACGAATCTGCCCCCTGAAAATGACAAATTAGTGCACAGGGACCAGGGGCTCTCTCGGTTTTTCCCACTTTTTTTGCACAGTGAGCAGACAGAAAAAGCCCCTGAAAAAGACAAAATTGCGCGCAGTAAACGGGGTCAGGGACGTATTTTCCCCTCCTTTTTTTCCGTAAATACCAGTGGGTTCAGGGGTGCATGGGTCATTAACCATTATTTTATTATTTTTTTCAAGGGAACGGCTGGCGCGTCTTCCGGACGCGCCAGCGGCGTTCCACGCGAACGCGCCATTGAGGCGGCGCGTGCGTGTTATCCATGAGGTCAAAAATTCCCTTCTGCCGTGTAGGGCGGTGCGCCTCCATGTCCTCTATCTTCCGTCGCGGCGCGTTCCGGTCATAGGAGTTCCGGTAAGCGGCGAATGATGGTTTTGTGTTGGTTGTCCGTTTTCTCTCTCCTGCCGCCGCAAATTCGGCTCCGGTCCCTGATGTTTGGAGGAAGTTTATTTTGGTCCCTGAGGTTTAAATTTCGGTTTTATTACTGATTTTTTTAATTGAAAGTTTACTTATTTTCAATTGTGCCCTTCAATTAAAACTGATTATATAAGGAAGTTTTCATTTCAGTCCTTAGTCTTTTGATTTTTGATTTCTTTTTGGTTCCTTTAATTTTTTCGATACGGATGTTTTATTTCTTTTAATTTGGTCCTCCAATTAAAATTGGTCATTTTTACACCTTTTCATTTCAGTCCCTCTTCTTCTAATTTTTTGATATATTACACAGCAATTATCATTATTTATTTCTTTATTTATTTTGGTCCCAAGATTGTTTTTTGTTTCAATTTTATCCGGAATGAATTATATATTTTATTTTTTATTTCGGTCCTTATTCTTTTAATATTTTTATTTTATATTAATTCATTTGCTTTTTTTTAATTATTGGATAATGTTGATTTTTTATTCATATTTATGCATCTATGCTTTTAGTTTTTGTCTTTTTTTTATTCAGGTTTTATTTTTAATCAGTCAATCCTAAAATTTTAATTTATATTGGTAATAATTTTAAAATTAATATTGCATATTTTTTCCCTTTATTCCTTTTTTTTGGTGTTTTCTGCTATTTTTATTTGTTATCTGGATTAGATGATTTTCATGATTTTACTATTTGTGCAATGATAATGATAATGATAATTTTAGTGATTATTTTTTAATTGTGTTTTTTATAAAAATCTTTTTCTTTTTTTTAATGATTTTTCAGGGCAATTAAATTATTTTAATTGTTTTGACAATAATGTTGATAATAATTTTAACTGTTATAGTAATGATAATGACAATAACATAAGGATAGATTTACAATTTATATTTTCGCCTTTTTGTGAATAGAAAATTAACTACTTATTTTTGTTATTTGATTATTGGAGGTTTTTTTAAAATATTAATTCATTTAGTTTTTTTTTTTTTTAATTCTTAGACAATGTTTATTTTTTATTCGTATTTATACATCTATGCTTTTAGTTTTTTTTTTTTGGGATTTTTTTTAAATTGGTTCAATCCTGGAATTTGAATTTATATTGGTAATCATTTTAAAATTAATATTGCTTCTTTTTCTATTTATTCATTTTTTTTCTCTTATTTTTATTTTTTCTTTGGATTAAATGATTTTTATGATTTTACTATTTACGCAATAATAATGATAATTTTAGTGATTGGTTTTTTATTGTTTTTTTATAAATATTTTGCTTTTTTAATGATTTTTCAGGGAAATTTCATTATTTTAATTATTTTGACAGTAGTTGATAAATTTTTTAACTATTATAGTAATGATAATGACAATAACATAAGGAAGATTTTTGATTTAAGTTTTCGTCTTTTTGTGGATAGAAAATTAACTACTTATTTTATACTGGTTATTTCATTGAAACCTACTAAACAGATAAATTTATATCCATTTAAAATTTATATATTTTATAGAAAACTTGCACTTCACAAAATTTCTATACAGATTTATTATTTTATCTAAATTTATGTTATAATAAAAAAATCACACATAATTAATATTTTTTTACGTTGAAAAAAATATGGTTTCGCCCGCGACGAAGCGCAGGTGCCATGGCTAGTTAGTTTATATGTCATGTAGCTAATTAGTTGGTACATGGTATTTATTTTATTCATGTAAATATATTTAATTTATTAATAAAAATATATTTATTTTCATTATTCATTTGATATCTGATTGATAAATCTATAATAAATATAAAGTTTTTGGAACAAAAATATTTTGGAAAGAAAATTATAAAGCTGTTATAATTATAAGATTCATATTGCATCAAAATATTATTTCTAAATGTTCCTGGTCAATCATTTTTATTAATTAGAATTAATAAGACCGATACATATTATGTTATCTTCTAAATGAAAAAACCAGTTGTTCTTATAAGTTAATGTATAATGGATGCTTATAATTATTATGCAGCTATTGGTGAGATGTCATATACACTAAACAAACCATTATTATAATTTCATATGGAAAAATCACTTGTGAATATGGAAAGACTTGAGTGATGGTCGTGTAAGTGATCCTTGGATTGTGTTAGTGACTTGTGTTTGGTCAATGCTCTATTAAGATTGAGCATTAATTAGAGTTGGTAATACCGATACATATTATATTCTTCTTCTTATAAAAAAAAATAGTTATTCTCACAAGGTAATATACAAGGTATACTTATAATTAATATATAGGTTGTTGTGAGATGACATGTATACTAAACTGACCCGCATGATAATTTCATTTGGAGAAATCAATTATGTATATAGAAATGCTTAAATAATAGTTGTGTAAGTGATCCTTAGACTTGATCACTAAGTTATCTTATATAAATGATACAACCATATTACTTGATAATTTTACCTATATTTATCTTGTGTTTTGCCTATGTTTTATATATAAAATACCTTGATATTCTTAATTTTATGTTTTGAAGGTATTTTTTGATGAAAGATTCAAAAATGAGTAAATTGTAGGTAATTGACGGATTTGACCTTCAGTTGATATTCTATCTAGAGCTTGAGCTATAGAGGTGAAAATGAAGTGATTCCAGTGGAATTAAAAAGCTAACATTCATACTTTTCTGTAAATCTATGTCAGGAAAAATAAATAAAGAAAGAGCATGGAAATCGCAGCCTTCAAATTCAAATCTTGCCTTCTGCCTATGTTGACTTTCAACCATTACAACTTGAATATCTTGAGTTATAGTAGCCCATTTTATGCAAACTGAATTTTATTAGATTCCTAACTTAAAGATCTACAAGTTTACCAAATTAAAGCATAAAAATATCTCATTTGAGATAAACATGAGTTTTCTAAGATGACATATGAATTTTTTCAACATAAGATTTTCTGAAGAAACAAGTCCAAATTACATCCCAAAGCATCCAAATCGACACCCAAATCTTTATTTCAGCAATTTAGATTCTCTAAGTTAAAGATTAAAGATTCCATACAAGGTTATTTCTCTGTTTTAGGAAAATTTTCATTGAAGTATTTATATGTAAAACTCTCTAGTTAAGGGTACATGATTTGTTATGCAAGGAAGGCACAAGAGGACTTCTATTTTGTAAAGTAGGGACTAAGGCTTCCAAGGCTATAAAAAAAGAAAATATAAAGAATATGAGAGAGAGGGGGTGACCAAAATAGGAAAACACAAATACTCTCTTCCAAAAACCCAAATTCAAGTATTCTTCCATCTTCTATAGTAGTTGTTCAATAAATATTCGAGACTTGACTATTTTTCTTAGTTGTAAAGACACAGAAACCTTCGATTTTCAAGAATTATGAGATTTATTCTTCCATTTATTTTTAATTTATATGATAAATGGATATGTTTGTTTTCCTCTGCATATTTGCTTTGGTTGTTTATTTTAATTGCTAGAGCAGTCTCTGAGTTGTTAAGGTTGTCATTGAACTAAATCATTAGTGTGGACAATGTGATTGCTTGTTGGTTAGGGTTAGTTATACAATGGATATATTAACTAACTAATGTTAAGAAAAGATACAAATTTAGGATATAATTTGAAGTTTTGTTTCAAGGATCGATTCTAATTTTTGTAGGTGGATGTTACTTGCGACCAATGTTTATTTATTTATAAATTTCAGTTTTATTTAATTTTGCTTAATTGTTTAATTCTGCCTTAGTCTAATAACTATGTAAGTTATAAAGCATCTTGAAAACATAAAAGAAAAGAGTTAACACTTAAAGGCGTAACAATCCCTCTTCTTACTAGTGGTCTGTGTGAATTACTCGAAAACTTAGATGACTTGTGGTTGTTACAACTCAAACTTGAAGATGGGGTTTCCTTGAGATTATGATGTATCCCCATGCACCGTTTGCACTTGAATCACATGCATATAAGAGGCAATGTTAGTCATAAAGGTGCCTTGATTATTCTTTCTTCACATTCATGTTCTGACTTCTACCTCTCATAGGATACTCATGCTAGTCCTAGATCCAGGTCTAGTGCAAACCATTTTGTTTCAATTTTTTTTTTTTATGATTAGTATCATTATGTCTATTAAATCGAGACATTGCTCGTTTACCAACTATAGCAACTTTACATAGTTAATATGTTATCATACAAGATAAACATTAATATACTATAAAAATGGTGTGAACTTTTTATTTTTTTTAAAAAAAACACAACCTTAGATGAATCATGCTGACCCAAAACTCTATCCATACTTTTCATAACAATGTTAGACCAACTAACATGAATACAACTTTTAATACAATACTACCATAAGAAAACATAACTTAAAAGAATAAAGCATCCAACATCTTATATTAATAATGAAAATAATTATCCAAAACTAGTGTGGACAACTTCAACATCAACAAAATAATAATTCAACTATTGTTTTTTATTACAAAATGATAATGAGATACATGAATATCACAAATCATGAAAATCCTACATCTAGCTAAAATCCATTAAACAATTTCTATAGCAATCACAAAAATAAGCCATTTAGTTTTGAGGAGCATATGATGAACTTGTCAAAAATAAAACATACTAAGTAACAAAGATAATAGTTTAGATTTCACATTACAATATATATAATTCAATATGAAATAATTTCTTTTCTTATTATAAATACATATGACACATATAACCCATTTAACTATATATAACTCATCAAGGATGTTCCCTTATCATTACATATGTAAAAAGTTTCCACAGAAAAATACACACCAAAAATCCTTATCTTGGCTATCTTATCTCATTAAAGTGTGGTTTTTTTTCATCAAATCAACAAGTTCTTCATAATCGGACCTTATATATGTGAACCTTAAGAATAAAATCTTAAATATAAATATATTTTTTCTACATAAAAGATTGGGTGAATTAAAAGAAATTAAACATTTCCTAGCCTATCTATATCTTTCATCCTTCCAAGTGCACCTTTGAACTCTCATATCTCTAATAAAGTGTTTTCCAGCTCTATTTGTAAAATCCAAAGATACAAATTCCCATGGGTGATAAATAGACAGGAAATGTAACTCCAAAGAAAGATGACTTGGATAAGTACGAACCTTAAGAATAAAATATTAAATAAAACCATTTTTCAATATGCAAAAGATTAAGTGAAGTAAAATAAATTAAGAAAAAATAATATAAAGAGGGATGAATTTGAAATAATATGAGTTAAGGCACACTTAATGGAAGGAAAGAAAAGAGAGGACAAAAGGAGAATAACAATGTTTTTGGGCCAAAATGTGAAATATAGAAAAGTATACTATATAATAGTTGTAAAATCCGTTCCGGGTACCGTTCCGGTTTTTTGTTTGGAACGGAACGTTCCGGTTTCGGTGCATTCCGGCGTTCCGTTCCGGTTTTGTACTGTTCATATTTATTTAATTATATATATGAAAAAAATAAAATATTAATTTAACAAGTATAATTTAAATTCAAGATAAATGAAATTTAAATTATACAATACAAACATAATCTCAAAATTAGAAACATCTTTAAAATTCTAAAATATTATGAAAGTAAAATGTTCTAAAATAAAAGAAAAATACATCAAACATCTTCTACATATTATAGATAAAAAAAAAGACATTATATTGTTCACAATAATTTGTCTATCGCCTGAGTATTTTTTTCCACGTCCTGTATATTTTGTGAATAATCATGTCTTCGATGCTATCTGCCACACATGCTCCATTTCTCCCACCCTCTTACGCTAAAAACCCAATCTTTTTTATTCCTTCAACCCCTCTGCTCCTTCTCCAAAATTCCCACGCCATTTCTTTGACCCCACCATCACCATGACTCTTCTTCTTCGATCCTTCCCTCTAATCACTCTCCGCACGACCAGACCCTCCTCTCTTCCTCTCCTCCAAACTCTTCTCAAATATCACTTTTCCAAATCACTTTCAACAAAATACGCAAAACCCCTTGCAGCTCTTTCTGCTTCTTCTTCTTCCCCTGAAACCATTCTCAAGCCACAACAACAACCAAAAGATACCCTCCACTGGGTCTCTCGTACCAACTTCTGCGGCCAGTTATCCATCAATGATGTTGGTCAATTCTGGTGTAAACGATGTTGTTTTGGGTTTTGGCTGACACCGGAACGGAACCCCCGGTACAAAACCGGGGCGTTCCGGCTGAAATTCGGCCGGAATGGCCGGATCGGTCCGGAATTCTACCCAGGACAAAAACATCGCCACTTGGTCCCGGATTTTTCAGTGGAACGGAAAGGGATTTATAACTCTGATATTAACCCCTTCTCTTCTCCTCAAAACTGTGATCCACAATAGAAAATGGGGAGAGAGAGATTTCTTCATTTATTCTAAGATGAATTGAGAGAAAAATCATCAAATTTATGAAAGATTTCTTAGAACTTAGGACAGACCAAGAGAATCATAAAGGGTCTAAGAATAGAGAAGAAATCAAGGAAATCTGAAATTTCCTTGGAGAGTCATGACAACAAGGGGAGGAAGAAATTTTTTTTTATCTTTTATTTAGCTTTTAAGGACTTTATTTGACATTGGGTAATGTATTCTTCCCTTAAACAAGTAATTTAAAATAATTATTGTTGATTGATGAAGAAATTAATTGTGCTAAATTAGGGTTTTTTAGTTGAAATTTGGGGTATTGAAAAATCATTATGGAAAGATGAAATGGGTTAGTGTAAGGATAGGATAACTTGAAAATCATGCAAAATTAAGAGAAAGACACTACAATTTTCTTTCTAATTAATGTTGAATTGTGTTGTGAATGATGAAGATGTTATGGTTTTATGACATGTAAAATGGGTGGGTGAAGTATAAAAGGTGAAATAGAGTTGTTTAAATTGTTTGTAATCTTGTAAGCCAAACTAGATAGTTTTGTTCCCAGACTTCCAAAGGCATTTTGAGTAGGGAAACAATGGGATTTGGCTTAAGATGTTTATAGATATAATAGGTAAGGATGCCATCTTTCTTATGAAAGTAAACTTGATTGAAGTTTGAGAACTCCAGATATGATATAAAACATATTTATGAAGATAGATCTTAAGGTTGAGACTAACTGAGAAATGGCTAGAGGAATAATCTGCTACATAGATCTTATAGGTTGCAAAACATATGGTTTAAGGAACCTTAAGGCTTCAATTGGGTTTTCTTCCCTTAACAAAGTCGTAGCCTAATGTCTTAGCTTCCAAAATAGATAAGCTTGCATGAACCTCAATTATAAAACTTGAGTTGTAATTCAAAATGCAAACAACGCTCATGGAAAGAAAAAACTGAATCAATTAGTAAGACTAATTTTTTGATTCAATTAAAGAATATGATGAATGTAAATATGTGAATAATAAAGAATTGTAAAGATAGAATTAACTGTCACAATTATGAAGAAATAATGAAATAATGATTTGATAAGAACTTGAAATGATACAATGATTGAATTAAATCAATAATATTAATATTGTAAGTACATCTATATTGATAGTTTGTTAAATAAAATCGATTTTATTCCAAGTCATGCTTAATCAAAATAGGGCAACTTAGTTTTCTCAACCTACTTTATGTATTTTTAGGTTGGGGTTATAATCATAATTATGTAATGTTTAGGGATGAAACCATGTAGTTTAATATGTTTTAATGTATGTAAAGCATGCAAAGACTCAAAGTGCATCTTTTGCCCCTCACATCCCATATATTGTGTTTTATAGCCTTATATTTATCCTTCTTGATGCGCTTTTAAGCTCTAATCCCTTAGATAATGCGATTTTCAGACCTATGTATCTTTTTTTCTAAGAACAAATTTGAGCCATTATCCTAAATAATGATTTTTCTAGTCATATCTCTCTTCACTTTTGAGTGCACTTTCTAACCCTATCTCTTTTCTATTTTTAAGTGCAACTTTGAGCTCTCATCTCCAAGATAATATGTTTTTTTTATTTCTATCTTTAGAGTGTGTTTTCTAACCCCTGCATCCTATATATTGTGTTTTTTTATCCCATTTCTCATTTTTTTAAATGCAGCTTTAAACTCTTCTCCCTTAGATTGTGTGATTTATAGTCCTATATCTCTTCTTTTCTAAATATACCTTAGAGCCCTCATCCTAGATAGTACATTTGCTATCCATATCTCATCTATTTTTCAAAGTGTGTTTTCTAGCTCTCATATATTAGATAATGCATTTTTAGCCCAATCTCTTTTCTTCAAGTGTGCCTTTGAGCCCTTATCCTATATGCTACGCTTTCCACCCTTATATCTCTTTTTATTTAAGTAAAGCTCTCATCTTAGATAATACACTTTTAAGCCCTATCTCTCTCCTTCCTAGGTGCACCTTCTAACCCTTTTTTTCCAAGACAATGTGTTTTTTAGCCTTGCCTTATCTCTTGTTTAAGCATGATTTTGAGGCCTCATCTTAGATATTATACTTTATAGCCCTATCTCTTAGCTTTTTCCTTATTAGTGTTCTTTTGGGCCCTCACTTCCTATATAGTATGCTTTCTAGCCTCATTTCATCCTTTATAGAGTACACCTTTTGCGCCCTTATCCTTCAGGAAATGCATTTTCTAGCCTTATTCATATCTTTTATTTAACACATTTTATAGCCCTCACTTCTAACACTTTCAAAAGAATTAACCATTTTTTGATCTGGTAAATCCATTCTATCATTTATTTTTGTTCTATTCAAAGCTTACTATTTAAAGTCTCTTACAAGACTTTCTATCCTAAACATTGTAAAATTAGGGGTAGCTGTCATAATCCGTTTCTAGGTTATTCTCCCTTAATAAACCCTTTTCCTTTCAAAATAAAAATAATAATAATAATAAAAATAATAGCAAGGAGATTGGTGTTTTAAAAAAAGCAAGCTAGGATGATCTCGGATATGTGAAAAAATCAAGCCAAAACTTTTGGACAAAATTGTATCCCATTAGAAAAATCTGCATAAAAATTAAGTCGAAATGCATAATTAGATTTTTAATATGCCAATTCTATTTAATCAAGAGACAAATTAAAATTTTAATTATGGTTAAGAATTAATTTGGGTCTAATTAAAAGATTTTAATTTGGGTCTAATTTTAATTATGGTTAAGAACTTAATTATACTTTAAATGGGTAAAATTAATTTTGTTAGGGACTTAATTGGTGAACAATTAAGGATGAGAGCCTTATTTCAGGCTTAATTAAAAAGATTGAAATTTTAGTGGACTAATTTCTAATAACTTAAATTATTCAATGCAGGAGTAAATTGCAAGAAAAACAAAAGTTTATGGTCAATTAGGGGTTAAATTGAAGAAATTCACAATAAAGGACTATTTTGCAAAATACATCACTTTGGGGACCCGATTGATTGAAATCATGGGTGAAATTGAAGAGAATTAGAAGTTTAATGGTCAATTGAGGGGCAATTTGCATAAACCTAAGACTAAGGATCAAAAAAGAAAAGGCTTCAAATTTAAGGTTGATATTACAGATTGGTAGGGGCAAAATTGCACAAAATTAAAAGTTTGAAGCCAATAAGGGGCGTGATTAAAAGAAATAAAAAGATGAGGACTAAGTTGAACTTTAAACAAATTTCTTAATTAAAACTTAAATAAAAACCAACTTTGTTTTAAAGAAGAAAAAAAAAAAACTGGACATGTCGTGTGGTTCACTAAAGGAGCTTGACAATACGTCATCCAATTACTGTTTATTGTCTTCTTTTTTATTACCAAAAAAGATGATTTTGGGGTTACCTTAAGTGTATCTAATGCTTCGTGTCTTCACCAAATTTGACAAAGCATGCAACGCTATAATGGCTTGACATTGTACTACATCGCAAAATAACTCTTTCTGGTCGATTGACCCTATAGCTGTTGTGTCGTCATCCCATGAAGGCCAACTTAGATAACCTTTAACTGTAAACAAATTGACAATTATGATAGCCATTTTGAGCCAATGGTTGAAAATATATTTATTCCCAATTGAAATAATGAAGAAATGTTTTCCTAGTCACCATCATACATATTTTTTGTTTTATTTATTTAATATTTTTTTTAGTACCTTGAAACATAAATGGGGTAATGAGTTATTTTAGGTACAATAGGATAGATAAACCTTAACAAGGCATATTCTACGAACCCTTTCTAGAATAAGGGATAAGTTCAATGAGCCTAATATATGCCCATTGATTATTCATTAACATTGCTTGATAGTCTACTAGTCATAGGCTATGATTAGGAGTAAAATAAACATGTCAATTAATTAGTTGTTATTAAAAGAAAATAATTGTTAGTGATAAAGGTGAACTAGACTTTATTAATAATTAGATTTAAACCAACTACCTTGACTTCAACTTAGTAGTCTAACTATCATTTATGTAGATAGAATAATGGTAAATTAGACATAATAGAATAATAAGAATCGATGACAAGGGTAACATTGCAATTTACCTTAGATAAGATGTTGTAGGATGATATTATCTTCCTTTTAACATAACTAATCCCTTACCTTAGAACTTTATGCACTCTTTAAGATTTTTAGTGAACATAATATTAAGTGGGAACTCTTTTTTTGTATATAACATTTCCCCCTATAAAAATACCATTCCCCATTTCTAGAAAAGAGGATGGGTTCTATTTTGTCGAGTGTAATAATCTTAATCTATTTAAATTAAATTTTTTATTGTTATTAGTAATATACTACAGGTTTTGTTAAAGGCCTTAAAATATGCAATTAAGTAATAGTGATTCATTTTAAAGTCTATAGCGATTACCCTTCAATTATGTTATTTTGCACATCAAAAGCTAGTGACCTTATACATATTTCTTGCTTAATAAAATGTTCATTATGTGATCCATATTCATGAATGTTAATTGAACTAAGCCTATGTCATTGCTTTATAGCCAACCATATTCCATCCTAAAATTTAAAATAAATATTTTTTCATATATTTTAATTGTCCTAGTTGAACTAAGCCTATGTCATCAAAGTTTGATGTAGAGATGATGGAGTCTATATGATAAAGTGCGTGTCATTTCTTCAAAGAAAGATGTTGTAATTTGCCTTTGTTTTAATTACAAAAAAAACTCTATTACAAGTTCTATATTGAATAATTAGTCCAACCATGAGACTTTTACAGTTTCTCATATCCCTTGTAAAATATGACATCACCATTTTAGATAGGATTATATCAACACATAGGATATTTTAAGGTGTTTATGTATAGTAGGGATGAAAATGGATGCTCTAATGATAGAATATCAAGGTTCAAATTAGCAAAACTTAGAGTATGATATGATTGATGATTTCTAGTTTGTCTTTCACTTTAAATAGTATCTATATCATATATATTTGAAATTTTGTTTCATTTGAACAAGAATGAAAGCTATATATAACTTTTCAAAAGAAGATAGTTGTTTTTAGCAGTTGCAATCCCATTGATAGTTAAAGCAATCAACTAATTCATATTATTGGGTGTGCATTCTGATAAAAAGCAATTGATTAGTTCACTTGGATCACCAAATAGTCAATTGATTCAACTTAAATTCCAAAATTTATTAGTTTGAATCTTGTTAGTCTTGAATCGATATCAATCTTATGAACTAGAAATATTTTATTCTTGTGAAGTATATGAATTCATTTTAATTATTCTATTAAGATAAGACATAAATATATATATATGTAAGTACTAGAAAAAAGTATTTGATTTGAATTCTTCACTTACTTTGCATCTTGGAAAGGTTCATTCATTTCTTCAAGAAATATTTTATTCTTGTTATTATGATCTTCATATGGATTTTTTTAAGACTTATTCTCAACAAACCATATTACTAGTCCAATTTCTTATTTTATTGTTATCATTAAAATATATAGAAAATAAATATATGACCTAAAGGTTAATAAATGAGTCAAAAATGGAAAAAAATATCTACTTGAGTGCATGTTGAGATTGAAAAATGAAATTGTAGAGCCATAAATGATAATGGATGTTAAAATGATTTAACAAAAGTAGTTGGTTGAAAATGACATAATACATGTTGGATATGAATGGATATAATTGGTGAATAAAAATAGTATACCCACAAATGTTTATTTCAAACATGGATAATGATGTGAATTAGTACATGTGTGTTAAAAAAAATTTAAAGAGTTTTGACACTGATTTTGGATGCTTACTGGAATTTAGGACACTTTGAAACCATGGCTTGGAGTAAGAAGGGCACATTGCACGAGAGTACTAGGTTCAAAGAATCCTAAAATGAAGCTTAAATATAAATTGGAATAAGTATAAAGAAATTTTGATCTGATCAAGGTGGTGAATACTTAAATCAAGATTTTCAAGATTATGTAAAAGAGAATAATATTCTCTCATAAATGAACACCTCTTACACCATAATAGAGTTTATGAAATGAAAACTTGAACCATATTGAATATGGTGTAATCTATGATGAGCTAGACAAATCTTTTTTGTGTGAGTTATGCTCTACAAACAATTGTTCACCTTTTAAATAAGGTCCATTAAAATCTATTGATAAGAATCCATATGAGATATGGAAGGAGATTCAACTTATCATACTTAAAAATATAAGGATGTGATGCTTATGTTATACATATTCTCTTTGAAAAGCTAAGAGCTAAGTCATATAAATATAATATTATGGGATAATTAAAGAAACTATTGGATGTTATTTCTACCATCCCGTTGAACAAATGGTTTTGCCGAAAACATGCTAACTTTCTAAGGAAAAAAATGTTCTTGAAAGGAGCAATAAGAGGAAAATAAAACTTAAAGAAATTTAAGAACCATAAGTAATGTATAAAAGGAACCTAAGGCTAAGGATATAACAGAAAATGTTGAGCATGAAATTAAAAAAAAATTAAAAGAACTCAATAGATGTTGTAGGACAAGTCATATACAAATAAGGTATGTACTTCTCATAGAAGCTAAAAACAATATGTTACTTATTCTTGTTGAGCCTAGAAACAACTTAAAATAAATATCTTATATGGATTATAAGATTGGATTCAGGCAATGAAATCTAAGATAGGTTTTCATACAACAACTAGGTCTAGACCTTGGTTAATCCACCATAAGGAATAAAACTCATTGGATATAAGTGAGTATTTAAAAGAAAGATTGACATGGTTGATAGTAACTTTGATGATTCATTATAAGCAAAAGCCATGTTAATACTCATAAATATTTTGTTCGCTATAGTTGCATATCATGACTATTAGATTTTGATAATGGATGTCAAAACTGCATTTTGAATGGGAATTTTCAAGAAGATTTGTATATGACACCACTCATAAGGTTTTGAATTGAATTTGCAAACAAAGTATGCATTAAAAAATATTCATTTATGGACTTATGCAAGTTTCATAGAGTTGGAATATCTGTTTTGATAAAATAATCAAATAGTTTGATTTCTTCAAAAATATAAATGAGCCTTGCATTTATGAAAAAGGTTAGTGAGAGTGAAGTTATTTTTATAATATTATATGTAGATGACTTATTATTGATAGGAAATGACATTTCTTTACTCTGATCAATAAACATTGTTTGTCTAAAAAATTTTCCATGAAAAATATAAGATAAATAACCTATATAACATGTATAATAGAAATAGGTCTAGAGGGTTGCTTGGATTGTCCCAATATACATATATAAACAAGATGCTAAAATAGTGTAGCATGGAAGAATATAAGAGACGATATTTACCAATTTTGCAAGGAGTTTTATCACTCAAATGATATGTTCCTAAGATATAAATTTAGATAGAGATGCTATAGGATACCCTATGCTTTGGCTATATGATCCATCATTTATGCAATGTTATGTACAAGACTAAATGTATCTTATGCTTTGAGCAAGTCTAGTATATACCAATCTAATCCTGGTATGGGTCACTAAAAGATAGTTAAATAAACATTGTTTTAAGAAAAACCAAGAATGCCTTTCTAGTTTATAGAGGATATGGACTAATAGTTCATGCTTATTCAAATACTAGTTTTGAATCAATGTATATGATATAAAAATCTTGGTTAAGATATATTTTTACTCTAAATTATGAAATTATAAGGTAAAAGAGTTCTAAACAAGAGACAATAATAAATTTTATAACTGAAGCTAAATTCATCTCTACGTTTGAGACAAAAAAAAAAGAGGTTGTTTCAACCAAGAAATTTATTAGTGAACTAGGAGTGATTCCTAAAATTGTTAATCCATTAGCCTTGTATTGTGATAGCAATTGAGACATTACATAGCCAAAAAAGTAAGGTCTCATCAATGATCGAAACATTTAGGCATTTCCATTTGATTAGAGAATCAAAACAAGCAAAGATTAATGATAAACCTAGTGTAAATATCAAGAAATTTGGAAACATAGAAAGTCAAATTAATAGAAAATAAATATTTTAAAGTGGAGATAAATTGTTGAAAGATAAGTCAAAAAATAAAAGGTTCATCAATTATAGTATCATATTATGATGAAAACTAAGAGATATACCTTTAAATACTTAAAAAGCTAGAGTAACTCAAAGTAAAATGTTTTCTTCCTACTCTCTTTATGTTGCCTATTAACAAAGAAAAAGTTGTGGAAACTTTGTTTTCCTCACATTTTGTTTTTAAAATCATGAAAGTTAGGCTATTAGGATGGTTAAGTTAGGGTTTTAAGGTATTAAACAACGTTAAAATGACTTCAAGAAAGATTAAGAGAGGAAGTAAGAGTTAGAAAAAGAAAGGAATGAAATTGAAAAGGGAAGAAAGGTTAATGAAAATCCAACATGGAAATATTCAAAGTTAATAATTTCACTAGGTATGGTGTCTTAAGCTTAATTAAACAAGTCAGAATAAGAATTAACTACAATTCTATCAAAACTTGCAAACTTAAACTTTGGGTTCATGGATGGAAATTAGGGAAACTATGAAATTGTTGTGGATTGATGTAATTAGAATAGAGAGAATAGGAATAACTCAAAATGTTAAAGAAATAGAAAATAAATTTAGATTTATGCGCTTGATGGAAGTATGGCCAACTATATTAGGAAGAAAATGGGAAACTATGTGACTAGATTGAATGCTTGCTTATTTGTATGTAATTAGCATATATTGATGTGTTAATGATGATTTAAAATGAATAAAACTCTAGTTTTGGTTGTAATTGAATTTTGGTATACCTCAATGTAGGCATGATTGTAATTATTATAAGAATTGCTATGTTGTTATGTTTTTGGAAAAATATGTAAGTGGTAAATATGGTTGATTTTGATGGGAATTTATTGGACTTGTATTAGTGGAAGTTATGGCTTTGGAATGGTATAGAAGAGAAGGAACTTTTTTAATGTTATATGGTGTTTAATTATTGTTAAAACAAAAATTACAACATGTTCAAATGATCATTGAACAATAAATTTAAAAGAAAATATGCTAATTTGTAAAGGTGTTTTTATGGTAAAGGAATTTACTACAACTTGAGATCTTGATGTTATTTGATATGTACAAATGAGAATGTGGCTTGATGTTAGCCTAAACTTTTTAGGATGGTTAAAAGAATATAAATATATTTTTTAAATGTGGAACCTGGATATGGTTCCTAGGATGAATGGAACATGATGATAATGATTTAATCATTTTATTATAGGAAATATTGCAATAGTGAGGCCCTAGACAAGAGAAACATCATCATCCTAAACAATTGGTAGGTGTTCGACACCTAACCTTTTTAATTTTAAGTTAATTAATTTAATTTTTTTTCTTTTTTTTAAATGTGTGATACCTACAAAATAAGATAAATAAAGGAAAGAAAATTAAGGATGAGAATAAATTGGATAATCAATTGAAATTACTCGATTAGTTATCCATGCATGTGGATACTAATGATATTAACATAGTTATTATCGGCATTGATCAGTCTCATCCACACATGTGATACCTAAATGATCATTGATATTGGCTCATGCATGTGATGATTGTATGTCGTACAAAAAAGCATTTTTATATATATACCTAAATGATCTATGCCTTGTTCCATTATATTATGACACATTTGTTAAAACTAGTTATGGTGAAACCATTGATGGTACACAAAAAACTTATAACATGGCTTTACTTGATACATAAATTAGTTTCCCAACTTCTAGAGTTACAAAAAACTTTTTCTTACCTTATACTACGTGTTCTCCTATTGTGTTCTTACTTACTTGTAGTTGTTAATACTTGTTTATTGGATTGAGCCAGAATTTTATCTTGATTTTCAAAAATATTTTTCTATGTTGGGTTGCAATTTCAAGTCAATTAAAGTTGCAAGAGTTTTTATGATTATAAATTTTGTCATTTATTGTTTTTTGACTTGTAAGCTTTTTATCTAGAGAAAATTCTTTTCATAATAATGCAAGGAAATCCAACGCTAATTTTGAGACTTTTACTATTTCTACAAGGATATTTAATGGGTAACAATGTAGTTTCAAGTGAGACAAAGATTCCTTTAATGTTTTAAAATTCTTTTCTTTTAATGGTTTTTGGGTTTATTTTTCCTATTGCACAAGTTTATGCTAACAAATTTAATTTTTAATATATTCATTGGATCAAGTTGAAATTTTACTAGATGTTTCTAGAGGTTATATTTTAGGTTCAATTAAATTTTTAAATCAATTCCCATCATGAAGGCTTATAATAAGATCTAGAAGCTATTATGCTAGATTTACATTAATTTCCTCGTTGATTTAGGATTCTTTTTTTTATATTTTATCTTTAACTCTTTTTTTATTTTTTCAAAAGGTTTTAGGACTTTTCTCACCTATTATAAATAGGGTTATTTAGAATGTACTGAGGCTTTATCTTTTAGAGCTACAATGATTTGAATAAAGAAGATTTTCCTTTGTTTTGCGGATTGCAAACAACCTTTCTATGCATTGAAAAAAATCATACACTAATTTAATTTGCTTTATGGTGTCATTCATATACTTTTGGTTTTTAAGTATATGGTTATCTCTAGACCCAAGTTTGTTTACCAATACATATATAGGGTTACCACTAGTCGGATCTTCTTTTCAGGTTCACATTAATTGTTGTTAGAACAAGGCTTTAAAAATTGGTTATATCCTATATTTTCCTCTTATTAGTTTTAGATTTTTTTAGTTTTTTCTCTTATGCATATCATTTTATCATGTGGATAAGCAATCCCCAAAGAAGTTGAAATACAACTTGGAAAACCAAAAACTAGGTTTGATAAAACCTTGACTTAGAGGTAACCCCATACTTAGGAACCCAATGAATTGCAAAAAAAACTTTAACCTAGAGATAACTTTATACCTAAGAACCTAAAATATATTACTTACATCGCAAAACAATCTAATCTTTGATAAGTTAGTATATAATCTTGGTCCCTAGAAGAACATGTTATTTGCAACATGCAAAATAAAGGGAAAATCCACTTTATGCATATCATTAAAACTCTAAAAGCTAAAATATAAGTACAATCTAAATAATAATATATTTATAACAAGTGGAAAAAGTACTAATTTTTTTAAAATAAAATAAAAATATATATAAATAAAATAAGAAAAAAATAATCTTAAATAAATTAGAAAATTAATATAAATCTACGACATTAGCTTCTAGACCTTATTGTAAGGATTTCCTGATGTTGAATTGATTTAAAATTTTAACCTAATATAAAATAGAACCTCTAGAAATATCTGGTGAAATTTCAATCTCATCCAATAGTTGAATGAAAAATTATGTTGGTCATCATAAAACTATGCAATATAAAAATCAACCTAAAAATCCTTACAAGAAAAGGATTTTGAAACAGTAAAGGAATCCTTACCACACTTGGAAACTATATCTCTACCCATTAAAGTTTCATGTATAACTAGGAAAACTTCCAATACTAGTTGTTAAATATCCTTGCTAATATTATTAGGAAAAAAATTCTTTCTAAATAGGAAATTCACAAGTCAAAAGGCAATAAATAACCAACTCCATCTTGCATATACTTACCTATATTATGAAAAAAATTATAATTTAATAACCTTAAATTTTATTCCAATATAAAAAAAATATTTCAGGAAACTCCTGGTAAAATTATAGTCAAAACCTATGATTGGACTAAGAGTTCTAGTCAATAGAGTAAAACTAGACATTAGGCACAATTATACTAGAATATGTATTTTCTTATTTATCCTTTTTTTGGATTGTATCTTTTTTTGGATAACCAATAGTATAATAGATGTTTCATAAGCCTCTTGTTTAAGCATTCAAAGTTTTTTTTAATGCCACGGTTGCCTCTAACAACTTTGTATGAAAGTAGCATATCTTTTTGGCCTTTCATCCTTTTAGCATTTTTCTTATCTCTTTATAAAGTTTGCCATTCATATAATTTTCTTTTAACTTATCATTTCCCCCCCCTTAAAATCCCAAAATATAGGATAGGTATTATGTTCATGAGTGAGAACCATTATTTTTCTCTCACTTTTATGAATACATGACATAAATAGGAAAACAAGATGAAAGACAAGCAAGCTATAATATAAAAATGCTATGAAATAGGGTTCACACCCAAGATTTCAAATCTAAAATTGTATTTACCCAACAAAATTTAATGAGATCAAACCCTAAAATTTTAATTTACCTTATTTCCTAATGAATCAACACATATATAAATTGAAATTCATGATCCTTTTTATTTATTTTTACTCTAAATAGATATTTTGGGCAGAATAAATGTTGGAAACCTTTTGTTCTATCAAAGGACCCTTAATGTAAAACTATAAAATAGAAAAAAGGGGAAGCAAATCTAGATTGCATTCATTTTTCTTTCCAAATTAGCCATGTTAGTTTTTTTTTTAAAAGCAACTAAAACATAAATTAAGGTTAGAAGTTGATTTTCTTTGGGTTTACATAAAAATCATAGGTTTAGGTCAATTACTTATTAATGTTGAAGGCTCAAAAGCTTGCATTGGTATAACACTATAAAGTTAACATGACATATTTTCAGAGTCAATCCCAAAACCAATTAAACGTTAAAACTTGCATGCACACTCATTCATTCGATTTATATATTCATTTATCTCACTTAATTCTCATATATAATACTCATATTCTCATAAACCAATGGGAGTTCAAAAATATCAATCATAGATTTTTTTCTTTTTTTTTTTCTTTTTTTGGGAAGAATAAAAAAACCAAAATAAGAAACCTGACATTTTCCAAATACCCCCACACTTAAAACCAAAAAAGGAGTGTTTCTCCATGAGATTTTTGAATCCCATATATTTCTTTCCTTATATTGGCAACTCGAGATACTGGGAAATACTTTTCGAGAAAAATCTTCTTCATGTCATTCCAAGTGTCAATGGAACCTGGGCGAATAGGAAAAAACCATGTCTTTGATGCCCCTTTTAAAAAGAAAGGGAAAGATTTCAACTTTACTTGTTCCTCGTTAACTCCATTCGATTTCATGCCAACAGAAACTATGTGGAACTCCTTAAGATGAGTGTGAGGATCTTCTCCTGCAAGACCATCGAATATTGACATCAAATGTATAAAACTAGATTTGAGTTCAAAGTATACATTACTGTCTACATTTATGCACAATGGTTGGTTTTTCACGTTAGGAGCTACAAGCTCCTTGAGTGTTTGTTGTCGTGCAACAGCCATGATGTTGACGTGAGCTTCCTTTCGTAACCTGCATAAGTATTTTCTATTTCAATATCAACCTGCACTTGATGAATTTGGTTAGCAGAACAAGTTACATGTATAAATCACAAATAAAACTCAAAAGAAACCAAGCACACAAGAGATAGAAAACAATGCAATAAGCACGAGGATCCTACGTTAGAAAACTAAAAGTTCCAGAAACCTTAGAAAACGATGGAATTTGTCCTTGATAAGGTGGAACTAGAGACCATAACTCACTATTTCTTTTCAGAATGTCGTTTTCCTTTTGGAAACAAAAGGCCAATACCTAATTCCACCAAAAAATCAGTATTGAATAGTACCGTCGCAAACACAAATATGTTTTCTCTTTTTTATTTTTTTCAGAATAATTAAAAATCATAGCAAGTAGAATAAATCACAGCACAGCACAACACAAGATTCAACTAAAATCACGTCCCCGGCAACAACGCCAAAATTTGTTGCGATGTCGCGGTTGCACAAATTAATTACCCTAGCTTAAAACAAATCACACAAGATAATATAGAGCAAGCAAGGGGTCGATCCCACGAGGACAATTTAGTTCATATTTTCATGCTATATGCTATGCAATTTAGGGGGGGGGGGGTAGGAAGTTGTCTAGGTTAAGCTAAAGCAAACTAAGCAAAAATTATATAAAACCAAAATTTATTAATAAAACAAACCTTGGTTGCAAGTCAACATCCACCTACAGAAATTAGAACTAATCATGGAAATGAAAAATCAATTTATATTCTGAATATTTAACTCTTCTTAACATTGGTTCGTTAACGGATCCGCCGTATAACTTACCCTAACCATCATGCAACCACAGTGTCCGCACTACTAATTTTGATTCAATGACAACATTAAAAACTAGATAAAGTGATCAATTAAAAAAAATAATTGTCCAAAATATATGTTTAGTTCGATTCAATATTCTCCCTAAGATTAATAACGTAGATCCACCACAATTATTAACTTAGTTTCTTTAGAAGTTCATATACCACAACTTTGGTTTTGATATCAAACTTAGAAATAGATTGTTTACAATAATAACTTTGAGTCCACTCTTGGCAATTAAATAAACAATCATAGGATAAATAAGCATAGGAGAACAAACATATTCATCATATAAAATGAAAAAAATAAATCTCATAGTTCTTGAAATATGAAGGTTTTTGTGTCCTTGCAACCAAGCGAAAAAGTTTAGCCTTACATGTTTGTTGAACAACTAAATAAAAAGATGAAAGAAAACATAATTTAGGGTTTGGAGGAGGAAGATTTGTGTTTTCCTTGCTTCTGGACGAAGTCCCTTGCTGCCTCTTCTCCTTTATTTATGCTTAGAAACCCTAGTTTCTATTTTACAAAATAGTCCTTCCTTGAGTTGGCAGAATTTAGTTTTTCCTTGTAAAAATCATATCTCATTCATAACACATATGTTTAAGATGAACTTTTGATCTTTTATAACTATTTGAGTCTTCAATCGAAAAAAATTGGGTTTGCATCAATCGGAATTCTGTAGCTCCAGATATTGAAGTTGGAATGGACAAAGGTCGACATCACCAGATTGCAAGATTTGACTTTGAAGGCTGCAATTTCCATGCTCTTCCTTATTTTATTTATTTTTCCTTAGCTATACAAAAATTTCTGGATGTTAGAATTTGAATGCCACTGGAATCACTTCATTTTGATCTCTAGAGCTTTCGTTCTGCACAAAACATCGACTAAATGTCAAATCTGTCAATAAATTCCAATTACCTTCTGTTTACATCTTTCATCCAAAAATGCCTTCAAAACATAAAACAAAGAGTATCAATGCATTTTATACATAAAACATATGCAAAACACTAGGTAAATATTGATGAAACTATCAAATAATATGGTCTCATCAATAAATTGATCTAATATTTGAATGATTTTAGCACATAAAATCTTATGAAGTTTATTGAAAAGTATAGGTGAATAATGTATATCTTAAAAATACCAGTATCTAAGCCAAAAATTAAGGTTTTGGTTTTTTTTTGGAATCCCTTTTATAAGTGATTTTTCTTTCAAATATATGGACTTGTTGGCTATAATAAAGGAATACCATATGCTGATATAGTTCCCAAAACCATAAAACATGGTGTACCTTTATCGAAGACTATATGAGGCCTTAAAATAATTCATTTTTTTAAAGGTGGAGCAAATAGGGAGATACTAAGAAAAAAATATTGCAAAAGAATTATGATGGAAGGAGCTTGAAGAGCGGCTCAAATGGAAACCCAAAAATATAAACATCAAATTTGACAAGATGCAAATATTACCCTTTAGTTTCTTTGGATTTTTTTATTTACTACCATATTAGGCATCATTAGTTTGAAATTAATAAGCTTAATTATGAAAGATAGGGAAACTCAAGTTAATTTAGCGATGGAAATAACTAATTGATAAAAGGGAACAAACAAAGATAGCTATAAAACTAGTTGATCAAAGGGACATAACTAAAAACTAGGGTATTGTTTGAGAGAAAGTGAGCAAAAAACTAGAATACTAAGTGGTAGATAAATAAAAACAACTAGAAAAGGTATAAAAATGGTTGAAAGAGTACTAGAAACAAAAAGAGAATCCATGATATTTTTTAAAACTGAAGTAAAATCTTAAAGATATTTTAGGGCAGTCGGTTGGAAGAACGTCAAGGCAAAACAAGAAGGTCAGGTATTCGTAAAAAAAAGGACTATACGGACAAAACTGTACATTAGGAAACAATTAGAGCATATGTCTATGCTTATTAGAGGACAAGATAGGTGAGCTCGGTTTATATTGAAATTTGGTATGCTTATATGTCTTTCAGTTAAGAAACCAAAAACATTTAGTTTGCATCGATTTCTATAGCTCAAGATATTCAAGTCAGAATAACTAAAGGTCAACACTAGTAGTATACAAGATTTGACTTTGAAGGTTGTAATTTCCATGCTCTTTATTTATTTATTTATTTTTCTCCAATAGATGTCCAAAAAAGTATGGATATTATCTTTCTATTACTGGAACCTCTACACAAAACATCGAATAAAAGTCAAATCTGCCAATTATCTTCAATTTACTCTTTGAATATTTCATCCAAAAGTACCTCAAAACATAAAAAAAGAATATCAAAGCATTTTATATATAAAACATTGAAAAAATACTAGGTAAATATGGGTAAGACTATTAAATAATATGGTTGTATCACAAGGATTCTTAGTAGTCATTTAGTACCCATAATAGGTAGCTAATATTATGGCAATCTCAAAAAAAGATGGGAAAGTTTAAATATATATGGACTTAAAAGATCTAAATAGAAGAAGTCCTCTATATGAATTCCCTTTTGCCTATATTGACAATGCTACTAAGAAAGATACCTATTCAATTATAGATACAGTTTTTGGATACAACTATACTAAGATTACAGAAGATGACAAAACAAAAACTACTTTTACCATTCCATAAGGAATATACTATTATAGATTACACCTTTTAGTTTGGAAAACACTAGCTAACTTAACAAAGAGCATGGGAAACATGTTCTTCCATGACATGATGCATAAAAAACTAAAGTATATATGAAAGACATGATCACAAGTGAAAGAACAAAAGGATCACATTTAGGTCTTGAGAAAACTCTTTAAAATATTGTGAAAATAACAATTAAAGTAGAATATAGTGAAATGTCCCCTTAACATTATATTTAGTAAGTAACATGATCATTAGGTAGATTCAAATAAGGTTAGCAATGCTAGCATTAAAAATAAAGAAAAGGTGGTCAAAATTTTATTACAGAGATTAAATTTCCTTACTAGGTTCATGACTTAGTTGGCTAACACATGTGAATCCATTTTTTCCCCTATAGTGGAAAAGTAAACTAAAAGAACAAAATGAGTGTTGCGACGACAGATTTTCTTCGCTTCGCGCGTTGCCATTCCCTGAGACGGGAGGTAGTGCGCGACAAAAGGGTTTTTTAAGACTATAAAATTATGGTTATAATTTTTAGAAGTCTCCACCTAGTATTAAGGTCACTAGGAAACTTAACGGTCTGCGAGAGTCTGGGTAAGAGAACTTGTTATGCAAGGGGAAATATGCATCACTCCAAGAGCACCCTACCTAAGGTAAGCTACATTATTGTCAGATTGTTTTTCCTCTCTAAGTCTGATTTTATTGTTGGTATTTTTTAAGTCTCGAAGTAGATCTCCCTACGTGAGAGTCTCTACCTCATTACGTCAAAAACCTAACCGTTCTAAGGTCCAAATTTTAACACTGCATGTATTGTACTTTAATATCTATGGGTGTACTTTATAATATAATTTTACACTCTGATAATTAAAGTTTACAACTAAAAAAGAGCAAAATAATTGTTGAAAGATGCGATTTTTTTTTGTGATATTTTGGCTGAACTCTAACGGATAATCATAAATTGGTGATGATATCCCATTTTTAATTTCAAAAACATGAGAAAAGATGTGATTTTTTGTGAAAAATATGCTTACAAAATTTTACAATTTTACAATTCCGTATGCATGAAAACAAGATATTTTTAAGTTTTTAAAAAAAATCTATTTTTTTATATATATTTTCAAAATATTTAGATTGGACCCGACCTAACTAAATGGTCCAACCCAACCAAGTTGGGCCATTTCAGCCCAACAACCTTCTCGGATTGGGATGGACTCAGTGTCCAACCCTGCTTGTTGTTCACCATAATTTACATCCTACTATTAACATGCAAGTGAATAGTAGGCTACTGGAAGGAGGAGAAGGTCACATGACGTTGCTGCCATGAAGAGGATGTCCACCTGGTTATGCAGGTGGTGGTAGCAACGACAAAAATGGTGGTCGATGGTGTATGCAGGAAGAGGAGGAAGTCTGCTGCAATGGAGAGACAAGATGAAATTTTCATTGCTTCTGCCACTGGAAGAGAGGAAGTTGTTGTATGTGGCTGCTGCTGGGGGAGAAGAGGATGTTGGTGGTGGTTGTTGCTGACACTACTACCACTGGAGGAGAATTAGAAGGTGGAGTTGCTGATGATGAGGATAGGAAAAGGTTAGTGGTGTCGAGGGGAAAAAACTGGATTTGCCATTGGGAAAGAAAAAGGTTGGAACTGCTACAAGTGTTGCCGATGAGGAGAGGAAGGAGTTACAGGTTTTGGTTGTTGTTGTCGCCGAAGGGGAAGGAGAAGTTGGTGGTGGCGCTCCCGATGATTAGCTCACAGTTTTTGTGTTCTATTCTTTGTTTTGCCTTCGCTATATGTTCCTTCGTGTCCTATGTTTTCTGTTCTCTCTTTCATTCATTTTTTTCGTTCTTCCCCCTGTTTGTTATGTGTTTTTTCTTCACGTTCCTCCCCCCGTGTTTTTTCTCTTTTACATTCTCTCCTCCTCATCTGTCGAATAATACAGGTATGAATAGAGA
Organism: Salix brachista; assembly: GCA_009078335.1. NCBI lineage: Eukaryota > Viridiplantae > Streptophyta > Magnoliopsida > Malpighiales > Salicaceae > Salix > Salix brachista. Next base: position 11,850,566 of record CM018586.1, read on the forward strand.
CGGAGATGGTACCTCAATTTATAATTATTCTAATTGCGTTCTTAATTGGCTTTAAACTTTTAATTTTATGCAAATTTATCCCCGCCAAAATTTCAATGGAAATCTTAAATTTACGCATCTTTTTTACATCAGTCCTTGGTTTTGGATTTATGTATTTGACCCTTAATTGACAATTTTCCTTCAATTTCATCCATAATCCCATCCAATTGACTTGGCAAAAATTCAATTTGGTATCCAAAAAATCCAATCTTCTCAATTAAACCTGAATTAAGCTTTTATCTTAAGTTTTTACCCATTAAACCCTTAATAAAATTAATATGACCAATTTAAAGTATAACTGAGTTCTTGCACTTAATTAATTTTTTTAATTGGACCCTAAAGTAACTCCTAGGCATAATTAAACTTTAATTTGGCCATGATTAAATCAAATTGACCTATTAAAATATAATTTTGCCTTTAAACATATTTTTTATGCAGATTTATCCGATAATCATTTACTTTAACCTTGAATCTGTATTTTCTTTCATATTTAGGCACAATAGAGGTACGACCAAGCTCTAGAATTCGTCCAAAATTTCCAGCTTGTTTTTTCCACCAATGATAACTCTTTTTATTTTATTATATTTTTGTTATTTATATTTTATTTCAAGTAGATTTTAGGAGATAACCCATAAATGGATTATGACAGTGAAGATAGTCATAGGGTGTTCAACTAGTACAAGAAAAAACTTTGATCTTGTATTTTAAAATAATAAAAGCTATAATATGATGTGTGTTAAATCAAATAGATTTAGGCAAGAAAAAACAAGCCATTTTTAATCTCAATAGGAAGTTCACTAATTGCGAGTCTCAACACATCCCATTGGAAAAGTTATATCATAGCATAGTGTGGAGTGCCAAATGACTTTGACAATATATGATGTACCATACAACTTGGTTGATCTTGAAGATGGATCTAATCAAGTATATCTTTGAAAAAAATATATATGTCAAGTTAAATAGCAAGTTAGTTGGTTTTGCTAGTCAAGTATGATATTATCTATATGACAAGCAAAATGGTAGAAGAGATTGCAATTGCACATCATCTTCCTAATAACTCAATCAATTACTATGATTCGTTGAACTTTGTTTTCTCAAAGAATATGTTATGGTAGTAAAAACCAAGACAGATGACATTTAAACTGAGTGGCATATTGTGTATTTTAACAATGCATTGAATGTTTCTAAAATTAGAGTAGGGAAAATAATAATAGCTTTAAGTGAAAAGTAATGTTCTGTCTCCATCAAGTTACAATTTAAATCCATCAATCATATAGTGGAGTATGAAGTATTTGTATATGTGTCCATATCTTAGAATCTATCCTAGAAACTTAGATATTTCTCAATCACTCCTAGACTACAGAAGTTATTCATGTCACCAAAGATTGTTTGGCACATGACATGACACCATTCATATAATGCGGTTGATAGAGTGATGGTGCAACCGGTCAACAATGAAGCCTGGAAGCACTTTAACTATGTGCATCTTTTATTTTCAATGGAACCAAGGATTGTGTATCTTAGTTTATATACAGATGGATTCAATTCATGGAACCTAGGATTGTGTATCTTAGTTTTTATATAGATGGATTCAATCCATTTGGGTCATTTGCCAATCCTTATTCCTATTAACTAATGATATTCATGGTGTAGAACTTGCCACTGGATATGTAGAAGGTTATAGTTCATGTTTTTATCTATGATCATATCTATGATCATACCTGATTCTCATAGTTTGGGTTGCTATAATGATGTCTATCTTCAATTGTTGATTCATGAGTTGAAGTAGTTGTGGTCACCATGACTTTGACTTATGATGTATCGAGGAAATAGAACTTTTAGATGATGACAACTTTGATGTGGATTGTCATTAATTTTCCTTCTTACGGAATTGTTTTGGTAGAGCATGACTTGAAACTAGCATGTGTGAAAAACAACAAAGCATTCAATTGAACAAACAATGACAAGACATTTATTTTTAAGTGTCACCATTAATTCTTACCAATAGATCACAAGTACAAAAAGAATAAAAATGACTTTTTCATTGAAAACTTTGAGAGGGATGTTGCACCACCACTACCATCAGGTAAAGAGCTGCATAACATAATGTTGGTGTACGATGACATTGGGTATGATTTCAATCAGGTAAGCATAAGTTTTTTGGTTTTTTGTGAACTATAATTAGATAAAGTGAAGTATTTTCAGGGAGCTTCCTTAATAGAAGACAAATCTCCTATGTCATAACCATGATGTTATGCATATAGAAAAGAACATGTTTGAGAATATTTTCAACATGGTTATGGACGTGAATGAGAAGATACAAGAAAACATTAAAGCTAAAATGATTTTGGTTTATGATGTGTCACAATTCACGAAGCCCAAAGCTAGTTTCACTTTAAACAAAAATTCATAATATTAGTCTATAGATGGATTAAAAGTATTTATTTTCCTGATGGAAATGCCTCAAATATGTCAAGGTTGGTGAATTTGGAGAATTGCATAATATATGGAATGAAAAGCCAAGATTATCACGTGTTTATGCAAACACTCATTCCATTAGCTTACTCAGATTTATTCCCAAAGGGGATATGGGTTGCACTTACATAGATCAATTACTTCTTTAAAAATATATGCGTCAACAACTTATAAACACAACACTTGGAGAGGCTTGAAATGAATATTGTTTAGACAATCTTCAAACTTTAAATGATATTTCCTCTATTTTTTTCGTCACAATGGATCTACCAAAACATCTACTATAAGAGTCAAAAGTTGGAGTCCTAATCCAATATAGATGGATGTATCCATTTGAGAGGTTAGTGATTATTCATGTATAATAATTAAAACTATTTTATCTTTTTATACATAAATTTTAATATTTGATTAATGCCATACAGGTACTTGTCCAGCTTTAGGATAAAATTTAAAAACAAGTTGCATGTTGAGGATTTGATATGCTACATGTTGAAAAGATTGTAACATTTTTTCTCGTTCTATTTCAAACCTCAATTGACAACAAAAAATAATCACGTTCCAAGACATGATGATGGTGGGGAAGTGCCCTCGAGTAGAAGCTTGTCAATATTATCCCAACCTGGATGACTCATTTTGAAAAATATTGTTGGGAGAAAATATTTGCCAAAAAACAATTTTCAAAAAAGAACATAATTATGTGTTTTTTAACTGCAATGAACTGAGACCTTTTATCTAGTAAGTATACTATTGAACTTGTTATTTTCAAACAATTTATCTCTTATAAATATCATAAACTAATAGATTGTTAAGTTCTTTATAAACAAAATCATCAATTTTTACTATCCTAAACTCATTGTTGATGAATTCTAAATCTTTTGATTACAAGATGAATAATTTTTTGTATTCTTTAGAACGTATGAAGTACTTCAAAATTATCTTTATTTCTTAGGATACTTAATTCTATTACAGAACTCTTGTTAATTGTTCATGTGTGTACTTCATGCACCAAGTTTATCAATTACAAATAAATGTTAGTGCTACCTTGTATTTACTAAGGTTGGGTCTTAAAAGAAAAGTTAAGTGCTATAATGGGTATTTTCTATGGTCATGGTAGAATGACATATAAAAATGGGTTTTGTGTTAAGGGATTTATTTCTAACAAGTTTGAAGTTGACTACTATAAGAAGTTAGAAGAGGTTATTGAACTGCAATATCATATAGAGCAAAATCGAGTATTTTTATTCAAATGATATTCACATGAAACCACTAATATAAGAGTCAAAGTAGATCTTTATCATGGTTTGGTCAGAACTAATAAAAGGCTAGACTCTATAATGTTGATGATGTGTTTGTTTTCTCAAAGCAATGCCAGCATGTTTATTACACATATCCTCTTTCCTTTATAAAGGATTGTTTAAAAGTATATTGAATATCTGCAGTAAAAACCATACCTAGATGTCATGATGAGTTTGTTAAGGATGACAATGATGAATTCACAAAGGGAGATAATTTCTTTCAACTTGGCAAGTTAGTTAATCTATACTGAGTTGTTTCGTCTAACAACCTGGAAGAAAATTTAAATTTTTGCATTGGTGAGAATAATTTTGTTGGTGTTGATATAGAGGAGTTGAATGATATCTCAAGTCTAGTGGACATAAAAAAGTCAATAGAAATGATGATAGTGACGAAACCAATATAGAAGATTTTGTTGGAGATGGGGGCCATTTAATTGATGAGGAAGAATACATTTCTCATGAACTAATTTCAATACAATGACAATGGTGTAATATTATTATTTAATGATAAGGAAATATATTGTGTAACATTATTATTGATGTTATTGCATTTTGTGTGCAGTTGGGTTAAATATTTGCAGGATGGATAAATACAAAATACATATAAAATTTTATATTAGAAATTGCTTAACACTGATACAAATACCAACAAACTAACATCACACATGGTATTGTCGATGGATTAATTCAATCAGTAACATCACACATGGTAGCCATGAGAATTGTTTCCCTTCTCATATGATTGTTCATTGTAAACCTTATACACAATATTTTCAACATATTAACTTCATTGATATTTTACAATAGCCAAAGGAATTGTTCTCCTTTCCAAAGGACAAACATCTATTATGCTCATTTATTGTTGATTTATTTACCAATGAAATAAAAAAAAATTAGATGGGTTTCTAATTTTTTTTGTACAAGTTTGAAATTTTCATTTGACTTCACCAATGGAATCATTGATAGAATAATTAGAAATATTAATATTTATTATTTGTCGTTGATTTCATCAATAATTGTAGCTTAAAATACCACAACCAACACATAAGGGAATTTCATCTACTTCCTCCTCGTTCTCTTTCTTCTTCTCTTTTCTCTCACTCTGTCTCATACACACGCACCACCAATTCTCTTATCTTTTCTTCTCCCCCACCTAAATTAGGTATCTTCCTCTTCTTATCTTTTTTCTCTTCTTAATCTCTCTTTTTATTTTTAATTGACATCATTCTTCTAATTCTTACTTCTTTTTTTCACCTATCAGTTTCAATTACAATTAATTTAAGGTAAAATTTCTTTTATTATTATTATTATTTGTTATGTATTTTTTGTATTTTTATTTTTTTCTTAATGGTATTATTGTTGTATTATTACATTATTTTTAATTATTTTTTGTTGTGCTAATGGATTACTAATTGATAATGCTTTTGTTATTAATTAATTTTTATATTGTTAATGGATTGTTAACTCATAATCTTATGTCTAGTAAAATTATTCTAGTCATTATTTTTTAAATTAAATTTTTTGAATTTTTTTAAATTTAAAACAAATTCTTCTAAGCTTAGGATAAATTTAAAAAATATTATAACATAGAAATTAAAATATTCTACGAGATTAAATTATACAAAAGTTTAGAAGAAAATGAATAAAATGATTTGTTTTGTGGCATATATGATGTGGTTTTTTAGGTTTATAAATTTTGGGTGATCTCCCATATAGGAAAGGTTTTGCCGAAAGTTTTTCAAATGTAGGAACTATTTAATTTTGTTTATCTATTAATTTGTGTAGATACCTAAAGAGAAAAACATTGCACATTGTCAAGACATAATCATTGGTAGTTTTTATAGCAGCGATTATGAGGAATACGAGTCATTAGGTGTCGATCATGAACAGGCACTTGGACACATGAATCGACTCATGACACGAGATTGTTGAGTACAATGCCGAAATGTCAAGGGGTTGTCCCTTCAATAACTCGCATGACCATTACTTCCTACATCTTTTATAATTTCTTTACTGTTTTTTTGTTAAATACTAGCCACATGAGTCTCATGGTTAGTTTACAGGATCTCATGACAACAATTTTAATTGTGGTTTTAAAGGTAAATTTCATGATGGATGGAGAAACAACACATGTAATAGTTACAACAATCATTCCCATGGTAATGATGATACTTAATAACTTTGCTCCAAGTTAGAATGGGTAGCAGGGAAGGCAATTTTTCTCCTCAAATCAATGGTCCAATAATTGACCTATAACATGTCAGTTATGTTATGGTTTGGGTAAATTTTCCTTACATTGCCTACATCACACAGTGTAAGCAAATGTTAACATAACATTTAATAATACTCATAATGCTTCTTTAGCTACTTAGTTTCCTAATACAAGTGTAAGCACAATGTGACACCAAACCTTTTGAATATGATGGATTCAAAACCATATCAGTGCAGTAATCAACTACGTATTTAAGATTGGAAGGGACTTGCTATATCAAATGTTGCTCACTCTACCATGTATACACTTATATTTTATCTTATTAAATATTCTATATATTCCCCCATATTAAAAATATTTTATTATTATTTCATACATTCATCATAAAAATAGGTTTTGTTTTAAATTCACTTGTTTGTGTTTTATTTTAAGGATCTATTAACCAAGGAAGTGTTTCTTTCCATTCAGAGTAAAAAATATATATTATGTTATCTATGAGCCTTCTATGATATTTTTACCTCAAGTTTTATTGTCTACAAGTGTGTTTACCTCTACTCATGTTTGGCATCATCAACTTAGGCATCCTAGTCCATGAATTTTGAGTTTACTAGTGTCAAATAAAAAGTTGTCTTGTACCTATATTTCCATTTTAATTGTCCAACATGTCCTATAGGAAAATCTTTCTATTTTTCATTAGGATCTACATATCATAAAACCTCTACCCCATTTGAATTGATATTTAGTGATGTTTTCTTTTGATGGTTTTTGTTACATTGTTATTTTTATATATGCTCATACTAAATACATTTAGTTTTTTCCCTTAGTTGTCAAATCTAATGTTCTTACTATTTCTTAACAATTTCAAGATCATGTTCAATGTCAATTTTACAAGAAAATTAAATTCATCAAAACTAATTAGGAAGGCGAATATAAGAGGCTAAATTCTTTAAACAAAAAACATTGTCATTCACCATCGATAATTTGTTCATATACTCGTGAACAGAGTGAAACTATTGCACATTGACATAAATTTATTATTGAAGTTAGTCTTATACTCTTTGATCTATGTAAAGCACTGATAAGATTCTTGGGTTATGTATTTGAGACATCTGTTTATTTAATTAGTTGCATGCTTACTCCTATGCTGAATGGAAAATCACCTTTTGAATGTCTTTCTAGTCTATTCCACATTATAGTTTCTTTCATATATTTAGGTGTCTAAGTTTTTTTTTTCTTTAGCCTTATGTTGCCCATAGTTAACTTTTAGCTCTACTCCTTGTGTATTACTTGATTCTAAATATTCTCACTTAGGTTATTGGTGTCATGATCATTAATCCAAACAAGTTTATATTGTTCGACATGTTAAATTTTATGAAAATGTTTTTTCTTTTAACAAATTTAAACAAACTCAACCATCATTTTTATCATCAACCAATACATTATTTCCATTTTAACATCACCAAACCCTCTATATTTCATTATGTTACACTTTCATACACCATATTTGATGTGTTATAGTCCTAATGTATTCTCTCCTCATGTTATCTTTTTTCTTGATAGTTGTCTAGTCATAGTTCAAGTCTCCTCTAGTGAAAACACTCCTCTTGTTATTATAGGCACTACATGGTTTGTTTTAGTTTTAGATCGCTCATTGAGTTCCATTGATGTTCTAGGCACTCTATGGTTTAGTTTCAGGCCATTTATTGTAATGCATTATTGTTGTGTCACCACCTAAATTGAACTTGGTGGTTAATCTCTCCAAATCTTTTCTTCTATCATTTTGCATCTCTAATGATCCTTCTTATACTCAAGTATCATAGCAGCAGCACATGGTTCTTTGCTTGAGACAACATAACACATCACACATTGTTATCTCATCTCTTTCATGTTTGTCTTCTCTCACTGGCCATAAACCCCTACCTTTTCAAGAAACCAACATATATGTTGCTTAACACCACCCCATACAAAATGAAATTTGTACTCTTCATTCCAAATGGTGCGTGGTCTTTAGTTCCTCCTCATCCCTCCATGAAAATCATTAGTTGGCATTGAGTATACAAACTGAAAAGGTTAGTTGATGGTAGTGTTGAGCATTACAAAGCTTGTTTAGTTGCTAGAGATTTTACTCCATGTGAGGGTATTGATTATTCAAAAACATTTAGCCTTGAGGTTAAACAAACTACAATTTACTTAATATTTACAATTTTTGGATGTTCATAACATGTTCAAAATCTCACGATTCATTCTAATTTCCAAAAAAATGTACAATTAATTATGTGATATTAGGATGAATTTGCATATTTTAGATTGTTTTCCCTTCAATTTGTAGACTTAATATAACATGTGATTTATCACAATTTTGTTAACTATTTAAGAGAGATGGGATGGAAGAGGACATTAAAACATCAGCTTGCTGTAAGGAAGAATTTGACTGCTCGAATTAATGAAGGGTATTGACTTTAGGAAAATTTTATAGCTAACCTTAAATTTAAAGTATTAAGGTTAATCTTTACCAAAAAAAAAAAAAAAAAAAAGTATTAAGGTTAATCACTTGATGAACAAACTAACACCAGTGGCTGTCCTTTTATCCAGCAGGGGACCATTAACTCTGCAGTCTAGGGTGAGAATCAGAACAATGAAACCGTTTCTCGTGATGCCCACATAATTTTCTGCTAGTTCTCAGAGAGTAAGAACAGACCTCTCTCTCTCTCTCTCTCTCTCTCTCTCTCTCTCTCTCTCTCTCTCCCCCCCCCCCTCCCTCCCTCCCTCCCTCCCTACATGTAAGCCCTAAGTCTTCAATGAGAATAATTCACCACAACCTTGTCCCTGGTTCGTAAAATAAGGAAATATGTTTTCTCTGTACGTTTAACTACAATTGGGTTCATATCCATACACAACTTTTTAGTTGATAATACTTATCAATGGCCTGGCTAAAACATAAATGATAATTTGCTTGATATCAGAAATCAGGTAATTACCGGCTGTTGAGCTGCTCTCGAAAGCTGAAGAAGGCAAGCTTGACCATTTTAGGGTTTTTATATATTTTAGGGTTTCTTGTTTCGATACGATAATGATATAAAGTAATGCTAAGCTTTTGACTGGTGCAACTGAAGCAGTCTGTTTTGGTGAAGGTGATCTTTTCTAGATTGTTAAGGTACCTAACTGGACGGATAAAGAGAAGCTGCAACTCTGTTGTGTCTCTTAATCTCTTCACACAGTCACGCACACACAAATATTTGATAAATTTTATCAGGAATCTGGCCTTCTATTTATTAATATATAATATCCATATATACGACAGTTTTTTATTCTTGGGCAACATCTAAAACCTTATTATTAGTTTAAAATTAGTTTTTTTTTTCAATTTTAATATGATATTCCCTAAAATGCAAGTCCATTATTATATATATATATATATTTTCTACCAAACCCTAGAACTAAAAATAATTTGAGAACTCATTTGATTTAATTTTTAAGTTAAGCTAATTAAAGTTAAACTTGTGGAACACTTACTTCAACTTGGATCTGCTGCGAAAATCTCTCTGCCGTGTGGTCCTTCACTGCATGCTACTGAGTGTAGATGCTTTAAAGAGCCTACATTGGTCCCTCCTCTATAAGGCAGCTATGCACCACCTAATCCAGCTGATCAAACTTCAGTCGCATACACCACAACTTTTTAAGCCCCATGACATTGACTATCATAACCTAATCAATTAATAAAAACCACATTGGATTTAAATCTATTAATGAACTCTATATGGTTTGAGAATAATGGAAAATCATACTTCATTCTCGGAGAAGAGATATATCGATCAGTGATCTTTTCTATTTTTAGTTTAGTATTATTCCTTCCAGAAGCTACCGCGATGAAATGGTTGTCTTTCATGCATTCTTGGATGGGTGGAGTTACTTAACTTAGTGTTTAAAACTTTGATAATCAAATTATCATGATTTTAAATCTTAATATCTTCATTCTTTCTAGTCATAATGCTAAGTATAAGATACTTGTTAATCTATACTGGTTTTAAATTTAAAAAAAACTTTCATTTGAGAAAGAGTAATTCATGAAATCATTTTTGACCTAACAACTTAAATTTTTTTAATATATATATTGTTTAAGATATCCTTACATGAATAATACTGAAAATTAATGTAAAAGAAAAATAATGGTCTAAGAGCGTAATTTCTTGGTATTCAGCTAGGCATGCATTAAAAAGCTAGCTATTTGTAGTTGTGAATAAAGCATAAACCATCCTTTTCTATTTTGTGTTGGATGGTCCCCGCGAAAATTAACTAATAAACTTGAAATATTGTAAGCAACAAGGATGTGCTATAAAAATCAATCCTCTAAGTTTGGTTTTGTGCTATAAATAACCTTAATGGAATTATTATTATTAAAAATATATGTGTAATTAAGTGTGATAAAATTGTTAAATTAAACTTCAAGTGTTTGGTCGATTTTTTTATTTTCTTTTTAAAACAAAGAAGATGGTTAATTTTAATTTTAATTGATATGCAAAATAGCTAAACAACATCCTAACCATTCAACGAGAAAACGTTTTGATACTTCGTGGGCATCACATGGCTACAAGTGTGCCATATACACCCTTTTTATCCCTATTATACATTCCATAAAGCGTGGCTTTGTAAAATTCAAGAATCTTTATAGCTCTCTCTCAAAATTAGGAGTTTATGCAAACAAGATAGATATATATTCTTGACAAACCGCAATTAAAAAATAAATTTGATGCAAGTTTAAATTCACACAAGCTAGGTGATTAGGTTGAAGAAAGGACTCTCAAACGGTGCTGTGTTGTCTTCTCCGATTGCCCCCTCCTCTTCTTCCCTAGCCATGCTGAACAGATAGATATATATAGAAGCCTACAGTTTCCTGCCTGATGTAAGTTAAACTCTCATATATTCCTAAAATAGGCGATATATTCATGGTAAACTTTTCTAAATATTTTTGTTTGTTGATTCCACCTAATTCTTGCTATCTTTTGCTTGATTTCATCTCCATATATGAATGGCAGCACTGATATTATATATTTATAGAATTTAGATTTACATCGTCTCCATATTCAACTCAACCCTAGATTCAGTTCAGCTAGTAATTCAGAGAATCCTTATATATGAAGTTTTCATTGAGTTTCAAACAGCATACCCCAAAAATGAAAAGGGTTTTCGATTCACTAAACTCTTCCCTGCAATTGCATATATAGTATTGTTAATGTCTGAGAAACATCTATATTTTGTCTTTATATTGATAAAGAAAAATATATCTTCTTTATGGATTGTGAAAATAATTATTTTTTCAGAATAACTGATTATGCTGCTTCGCTACTGATTGACCAGACGTTGATGCTGCCTTGAATCAGTACTGTACACTCAATAATGTGATCGAAAACCAAGGTAAGATGATTTCAAATCCAAGAGATAAGGGTTTGCGAGGAAAACAAGCAGGTGGTGGCAGCAGTCATGAGGCCGGCAAGATTTCTGAGGCCACACCATCCACTTCATCAAGACAATGGTCAGCATTTAGAAATCCAAGGATCGTTCGCGTCTCCCGGACTTTTGGAGGAAAAGATAGGCATAGCAAGGTTTGCACTGTAAGGGGGCTGCGAGACCGGAGAATCAGGCTTTCTGTGCCCACAGCGATTCAGTTATATGATCTTCAACACAAGCTTGGACTCAGTCAGCCTAGCAAGGTAGTAGATTGGTTGCTTGATGCCACTAAAAATGATATCGATAAGTTGCCTCCGCTTCAAATTCCACTGCCAGGGTACGGCCAATTCCACCAGCCAGTGCTGTTTTCTCATCAATCAAATATCGCATCTCCCTTCTTTGATCCCAATTCTACGTTCATCAAGGACGTAGGATTTCATTCCTTAGGGATGAAGATCGACACTAGTGCTGCTGATCTTGACGGGAGGGTGCAAAACTGTAGTAGTACTGGCTTCAGCAGGGATATAGAAGCTTCAACAAGAGCAAAAGACAAGCAAGCTGAAACGATTACTGAAAAAGGAAAGTGGATCAGAGCAAATGAAGGTGGAGGAATTGGAAGTTACAGTGCTGCTGAACAGGTCTCAGCTCAAAATTTCTTTCCTTTAGCCACTCATTCTTCCATGCCGACCTTGCTAAGCAATACCAATATGCCCTTCAACTCCTATCATTGGGAAGCTTCAAATTTATCTCTATCCACAGAATTTGGAAGCCATGGATTCCAATCCCAAGCAGAAAATTCCTTGAACTCCCCATCATCACTGCCTCTCTCTTCTGGCTCCCAATTATTTTTCTGCCCCCCTCCACCAATGCCACCACTCTTTCCATCCTATCCTCCTTGTGTCAATGAGTCCAGAGATATGAACCATTTCCAGTTGCTGAGCTCAAGTTCGTCACAGCATATCTTGCCAACTTCTCGGGCAATGAGCTCAAGAACAAAACCATTCTCCTTGAATCTAAATCCTGGTGAAGATAAATAGATTCATAAATATCAACTGCATGGCTGGTTTTTTTCTTGAATTGGTTCAAGAATGGAGGTTGAAAGCAGTCTATATATACATGTACCTCAGCTATCACATTATTATGTTCTCGATCTTGTGTTACTCTCTAAACATCATGGAGACACATGCAACCAAACGGTGTACGATGCTACTTTGCAACATGAATTATTTCCTATCTGTACGCGGATTCAAGCTATATATGACGATACAAGTAAGACACCTCTATCTTTCTGTCAAGTATTTATTTTGCAGACACTACTTTTGTCCATTTATATAAACTAAGTTTTTTAAGTTTCAGTAAGAGTTATTACTTAAATGAAAACCAAGTAGGATGGGCTTTGAGTTACAACGTTTGGGTTTCATCGATTTGGAAATATATGCACCATTCATTTGCAGGGACATTTTTGCTCTCTTTTTACTCTTTTTTTTTTTTTTTTTTCCTCCAAGGCCTCTTTCGTTCAGCTAGACCCAATTTTGCATCATTCATCTTAGGATGTGAGTAGCTACCTGCAGTTGGGAGTCCATGGCTGAGTGTTTAGCCCTTGTGTTGACAGTGAATGGAACATTGTTTTGGAGCACTGCTCAAGTTGAAATCATCACCCCAACTCCAACTATCACACACAAGAAGTCATGTCTTCCAATCCAGTACTAGCCAATGCCCGTCAATGGCGAATTTTTGTTTATTTTTTATCTCAATAATCAGATAAAATAAGTAGATTAAGTAAAAGAGGATTACTATTTTAATTATTTACACGAGCATGAATTGTGTTTGGAAAATAAATCTTGTGGAAAACATTTTGCTAAGAAAATGAAGTGTTTTGATGTTTGGTTTAGTGCAACCCATATGATCAGAAAACAATTTCTGTCTGTTATACTGGGAACAAAACCTTGCTTTTATGACTAAATTAATTGTCTTAACATGTAAGATTTTTTTAATTTGTATAATATAGTAATGTAATTGCACCTAGAATAAAAGAAAGCATATATCAAACATGCTTTGAAACTTTTCTTGAAAAATCTTTTCTTCTTTTGTGAACATAAAAATTTCAAAGAGCACAAATGTTTTTCAATTTTATATGAAATATTTTATTTTTTAATCTACTTTTCCAAGTCAATACAAGAAATGGGGAAGTCATGAAATCATAAAACAGTTTATATTTTAGTTAGAATGAACAAACCGGTGAGGGTTGATCAAGTGATTCTTTAATAAAATATCAAACTCGTCATCTCTTTCAGTTTGATTAAATAAAAAATAACTATAATTAAGTCAGTGATTGATTTATATGAATAATTCCATGCTCTTTAATTTGAGAAATGTGTTAAAAAATCTGACTTAATCATCTACCGTATCCGACCAGCTGATCTCGGGGTGCTTTGTTAATCTTGGCATCTAGTACTCTCCTTATTCATGGTTTGTCACCTCTCTGTCTTTTAGCAATCTCAGTATTTCGAAAACCCTAATCTCTTGTTTTTATATATGAAAATGGTGAGATCTTGAATGCATACACTTAATTCCCACCTAGCATTTCATGCACGCAGTTGCGCTCGCGTGTGTGCAAATAATAACCTTCAAGGGATAGTCTTCCCAAATGCATAAACTCGATCGATCCGCAGAGATCTAACAGGCAGGAAACAGCAACCAGTGATCGATCTTCATGGAAGTTTCACTTATATATATATACACTACACGCTATATATCTTGAACGAAACCCTCGAGGAAAAGCCCTAAATTCTATTCAATCACTTTCTTTCTTTCTGTAGCTCTTTCTGTGACATATATATATATTAAAGCCAGCTGCCCAGAATGCGTCTCCTTGGGATCACATCTTACAACTCAGGCATGCATGGAAGCATCGATAACAAACAAGAAAAAGAATGGTAGAATCTGCAGCACAAGTCTTCTGATTTGAAAAGCAAACGAATAATATTATCAAGTATTCAAAGTAAAGATGGGGACTGAAATTAAGATCGATGGTCGTTGATAAACCTGTCGCCAGATCCAAGAAAACATTAAAGGAGGTACTGCTATGTCGAAGTGGTCCACTTGTTAGATAGATATGAAGAAAAACTTTTTGCATGCAGATGGACTGAGAGCTTAATTAGTCTTATGAGCGCGTGGGGAGGCAAGATGCCTGTGTCTGTCGACATTGTAGCATGCACACAGATCTCGCTCTCGTTGCAGGCGTGCTTGCAGAATGGTAGTACTGGTGGTGAGTTTCATAGAGAGTTTAATAAAATTTTATATTAAAAGATAAAATTAAAAACAAAATCTAGGGATGAATGGCGCCCAATATACAACCTGAAAGGAGAGGCCTATGGATCTGGGCTAGATTTTATGACCTTGATCTCTTCTGAAAATAAATTTTGCATCCCTTTACCCCAATTTCAAACTACGTATTACAAAACAATTAAAGAAATATATTAACTTAGTTTACTAATCATATGAATAGTTAAAACGAGCCAACATATTTTAGTTGTATTTATAATTATAATATACATGTATGTATGTTTATTAATGTTATTTTTATTTGAATCTCATCAGGAGACTTATATTTAAGCTATTTAAGCATCATCAAAAATATATAAGAACTTAGAAAATATCCTACAAGTAAAACAAAGTAGAGGTCCATCAACCCATCTAATTTTAAGCAGTGTTAGAGAAAAACAGGTTATATATAAAGAAGAGGTCCATCAGTGTTAGAGAAAATATCCTACAAGTAAAACAAAGTAAGCTATTTAAGCAGTGTTAGAGAAAAACATTTCACATGGAATAGTTAAACAAAGTAAAACTAAAATATTAAGAAAAGAAACAACCCATCTAATTTTGTATGATATAAGAGTTTCAAAGAGGTCCAATGACTCAACAAATATCCTAGAGTTCAAACCATTTGATTACACCAAAATATGGGTTATAAGAATGAAGATTATTAGATATCCTATCCTATATAAAATAACTAACAAACAGGTTATATATAAAGTAGAGGTCCATCAGTTTTTTGGATAGGACCCAAACTTAACTAATTAATTTAATATGATATCAAAGTCTTAAAAGGCTAGCAATTCGAAGAGATTCTAAAGTTCAAATCACATAATTATACAAAAAAACTAAAAGAGATTAGACTTTCACTATAACAGTAGACACATATCACTATGAATTGCAATAGTGTAATTACTGTTTTATCCCTCGGTGCGCCTCAAACTTAGCCTTGGAATCAGGGGTGTTTAAGACATTTTCAAGGGACTAGTTGGCATTACCAGAATGATTGGGGGTATTTTAGTCTTTGCCGTATATTTTTCTATAGTACAACTACTATTTCCCCCTGCCAACAGACAGAATACAGTTGGCTTCCCGAGGTGTTTTCGATTTTTTACATTTCTTTACACAGTAAAATAACTATATTACCCTCATATAAGACAAAAAAACAAGAATTGTCGGCGGGGGTGTTCCTGACATTTCATATTTTTTGAAAATGTATAAATAGGGATATCCTGTAACACCCTCTACTCTTGGGGACGACCACGTAATCTTATTAATACACATTCCCCAAAGAAACGTAATATTTTTTTTCTCAATAACAAGCGAGCAGTAACATGACCTTAAACAATAACAGGTATCAAAACAGTAACAGGTCTCAAACATTAACATGTCCCAAAACAGTAACAGGTCTCAAACATTAACATGCCCCGAAACAATAACATGTTCCGAAACAGTAACAGGTCTCGAACATTAACATGTCCCGAAACAATAACATGTTCCGAAACAGTAACAGATCTCGAACATTAACATGTCCCGAAACAATAACATATTCTGAAACAGTAACAGGTCTCGAACATTAACATGTTCCAAAACAGTAACAGGTGGGCAGTAACATAACCCTTGATTCAATCATGACCTATTCATCCTGGGTCTACAAAACCTTAAACATTATCCTCATCACAACCATAATTAATAAACCATACATTTAACATCATTCAACCATTTACACTAGAGTTGATATAAATCCAATCACATTTAATAAAATACGACAAAACGAGTTAATTTTCTTACATTCCAATATTTTTCCCAAAATAGTGAACATACATATCAGTTTGCCAATATTTACTTTATACATATTACTATTGGATACAAAGATTAAGAAACTATAGCTTTGCTCCTGACGTGAAGATGATGGACCTGAAATAGAGATACAAGATAATCTCATAAAGAAAATTCTAAAAGAAATCATATTAAAGTTATTAAACCCACGATATGCCATCATATATAATTGAAATAATCAACATAGCTATTTGAAAACCAAACTATCTTCCCCACTTAGGTATTGTCGATACTATAACTGATACTAAGTATTGCCAATACTAAGCATTTCCGATACCCTTATCATCCTACCAACATTAGAAATCAGAGAAGACCCCTTCCCGGGTCCGAAACATACCTCATACATTTTTATTTTACCCTTGAAAGTTCAACATACATGAATGTGTGTTTAAGCATCGTACCACAATCCCTTTATCCGGGATTCTAACATACATTAAATGTATATTAGCCTGTGCATAGTGATCCCCTTATCCGGGATCCTGACATACACTGAATGTATGACAGTTATTCATGATGATCCCCTTATCCGGGATCCTAACATACACTAAAATGTATATTAGCCATTTTCTTTGGTGATCCCTTTATCCAGGATCCTAACATACACTAAATGTATATTAGACATTTATACCGATCCCTTTACCCGGGATCCTGGCATACACTGAATGTATGACAGTTATTCATGTTGATCCCCTTATCCAGGATCCTAACATACACTAAATGTATGTTAGCCATTTATACTGATCCCTTTACCTGGGATCCTGGCATACACTGAATGTATGATAGTTATTCATGTTGATCCCCTTATCCGGGATCCTAACATACACTAAATGTATGTTAGCCATTTATACTGATCCCTTTACTCGGGATCCTGACATACACTGAATGTATGACAATTATTCATGTTGATCCCTTTATCCGGGATCCTAGCATACACTAAATGTATACTAGCCACCGCCATGTTTTGTTCGTGACATTTCCAAACTTTCCTGATACACAAGCCTTAAATATTCTTATTGATACATCATATCTTCTCAAACTTCCACCAAGACTTTAAGCATAAATCACACATTTCCACAATGAAAATTAAATTAGAAACATAGGCATGAATCACCTACCTGCTGTGGATGCTCTGCTCGTGGTCCCTTGTTGCTGCTGTTGCACCACACTTTTGTTCCCTCCTGCAATTACAGGAAATTCTCGTAAATCATTTCCAACCACCGATACTCTTCGTAACAAAAACATCGAAACAATTCAATATACCTTTATATTTGTTATTCTTTTATAACTTTTGTCAATAAAAATTATCATTATAAACACCCATTTTCAAACATAACTTGTTTCGTTTCCTTTAATACATCTCACTTCATCGTTTCGCGACCTCCCACCTCTTTTCCCCTTTTTCTCAGAGCTTCCACCAGAGGTCGGATTTCGAACTCTACCGTAGAGCTCTGTTTTATACAAACTTTATCTTGTTAGAAAGCTAACATATAGGGCTATAACTCTTATGAAGGGGAGAAAACCCAATTTTGTCCCCAAAATTCACGAAATGCATCACGAATGTGATATACCTGCTGTTCTGCAGAGTCTGCCCTGCACAGTCACGTTAGGTGACCCTTAACTAGAGTTATAAAATTCCAAATTAAATGAAACAATTTTTCTTGGATAGTAGACATCCAGAACTACAACTCCTACAAAGGAACCCAATCCTAATTCCCTTGTTTTCCCACTCAAATTCTCTTCGAAAATCAAGAGATGAATCTGTCAAGTTATTCACTTCTGCAACACATGCATTTGGCCGAAAGTTGGCCTTGGGAAAACAAGACTTACCTCATTCTTTTCATGCTCAATCATTCATTACACAACCATTCACATGCAACACAACATATACAATAATTATTTTACAAAACACATAATCTTTCTCTCCTAATTTTTGTCCTCAATGGCCAACCATGGCCTTTCCTAGGGCTCCCCCTTTTTCCTTTCCATTTGTCTTGCCAATTAACTCTCATTTCATCCTATTTCATGCCACATTCATCAATTTCACACAATTCCATATTTCCCCCAAAATGTTTCAAGAACCCTAACCCAAAATTCATAAAGAAAAATAATGCAATTTAACCATAAAGTCAAGAATCTTTTAGATGCATATAGAAACACTTTACCAAGAAGGATTCAAGATCCTAATAGCTTGTGAAATCACAATATCCTCATCTCCTCTTTCTCTTCCTACTACTGCCAGCCCAAACACTCCTTTTCCTCCACTTTCTCCTTCCAATAATACTTCAAATCCTTGGTTTTGATGTTTGAATGTTTTGGTAACCCTTAATCTCACTTTCACTTCGAAATTCTTCTTCAATTTGGGTAAGAAAATATCAAAATCTCCCTTCCTTTCTTCCCCTCCTTCTCCTGGAAATGAGAGAAAAGAGGGGTATTTATACTCCTCAATTTCTCTTATTGCACTAAGCCCCCCCCCCCCCCCCCCCCCAATTTCCTTTAAATGTTTCTTTTTACCCCACATGTTCTCTTTTTATAATTTAAATCATAATCTTTACATTTATTTCAATTTCACCCTCCCCTCAACTTATTTTATTTCTCTTTTACTTTATTTCTTTAATTTAACACTTATATTTATTTCCCGGGGTTTACATATCCTCTCATAAAAGATAAAATTAAAGAGTTGGTTGTAGGGGTATTTAGATAATTTGCTCTTTTTTTCATTATTTTTCCTGCGGGCACTGTTGGTGCATCGACGGTTTTCTTCATCACGTTATCTTCTGGCAGTGCATGCGGCGTCGTTCGATGGTGAAAATATTCATTCGACGTCTCAACAAATGCACTACCATGTCTTTTATCTCATGGAGGTGCGCATGGCGTTCCAAGATGGTCGAATCAGTGACGGTGGTTGGTTGAACTTTTTTTAACCTTTTTCTCTCTCTTAAAGGTCAAATTACACGTCAGAACCCTATGTTTATGGTGGCTTCATTTTTTTCCCTTCTTTTTTGATTGTTTTATATGGTTGTGATTTCTGTAATATAAGTTTGGATTTGTTTCAATTTCGTCCTTCAATTAAAATTGATTATATATTTTGTTTGCATTTTGGTCCTTATTCTTTTAATTTTGGGTTTTGTTTTAAATCCCTTAATCTTTTTGGTATAACAATTTGGATTATATTCAATTTTGCCCTTCAATTGACATTAATTATATGTTGCATTTTCATTTCGGTCCTTATTCCTTTATTTTGGGGTTTAGTTTTAAATCCCTTAATATTTTTTATATAATAGTTTGGTTTTTTTTTCAATTTGGTCCTTCAATTGAATTAATCACATGTTTTATTTTCATTTTGGACCTTATACTTTTAATTGTTTTATTTGAATTTCATTATTTTATTATTTTATATATATTTATGCATTAATCCCTGTTTTTTTTCATGTTTATATGTATATGCTTTTAGTTTTTGTTTTTAATTTTTTTTATTTACTCTTTTAATATAATTTTTAGTTTTTTTATTCTTCGAGGTAAGTTTTTTTTCATTATATATGCAATAATAATAATAATAATAATAATAATAATAATAATAATAATAATAATAATAATAATAATAATAATAATTTTAGATGTTTTTTTCTTGCTCATTTGTTAAAGTTTTTGAATTTTTTTATTTCTTAGGGTAAGTTAATAATTTTTCTGTTTTAACAGTACTAATAAAAATAATTTGAGGTGTTACGATCATGATGATAATAGTAACATTATAAATCATAATGATAATGGCAATTATAATTTATTGTAATAGTTATAGCACTTATGATGTAACTAATTATGGTTTTGATGGTAATAAAAAAAATAACTCATAAAATAATATAAAAATATCAATAATGACAAAAACAAATAATGATAATAATACTAATTATAGTTTAAATAATATTAATAAAAATAACAGTGTTGGTTATCGTGATGATTATTGCAGGAATAATAACTACGATTATAACAATACTACAAATAATAATTAGAATATTAATTATTTACAATAATGATTATAATAGCAGCTATAATAATTGTGACAATTTAAGAATCATGATAATAAAAATATGATGATAATCAAAATAATTCATTAGTCGATGTTTTTTTGTTCAAAATTGACTTTCATGACTTTTTTATATATGATATTTCAAATTTAATATTGTGTAAACAAAAAATATCAAAGCCACTTATATACAAAATGTGTGGGAAAATTAGGCCAAATTATTTACAATGAAAACAAATATGATCCACTTGCCTTGCGCTTCGCCGCAACCACGACCACATTTGTTAACGTGTAAAAAAATTTAATGGTCCTAGATTTTTGTTGTGATGCTATAAATCTGAGCGAAATAATCAACCTACAAAAATTTTGATTATTTAGTTTTCTTATATATTCATTTTATTATGAATAAGGCATTTAAAATAATGATAAGAATTATTTTTAAGGTTTTTCTTATTCAAACTATATGAGACTAATTATATATTTTCATATTTTTTTTAATATTAACACCTTAGAATTAATATATAAAATGTACGATTTCTTTTTCAAAAAATTATAGATTAATTTAATTTTAGTGTTGTGAAATACTTTTAATATAATAATATGAAGAATAAATCTTAAAATATAAAAACAAATAATTTAATTATCGTAAAATATAATGGATCTTAAATAATCTTAAAGAAAGGAGAGGCCTAAGGATCTGGGCTAGATTTATTGGGGGGGGGGGGGGGGGGGGGAAAGTTTGCATCCCTTTACCCCTGTTTCAAACTATGTATTACAAAACAATTAAAGAAATATATTAACTTAGTTTACTATTCATATGAATAGTTAAAACCAGCCCGCATATTTTAGTTGTATATATAATATACATGTATGTATGTTTATTAATGTTATTTTTATTTAAATCTCATCAGGAGACTTGTATTTAAGCTATTTAAGCATCATCAAAAAGATATAAAAGCTTAGAAAATATCCTACAAGCAATACTTCACAAAACCATAATATGGATAAAAAGTAAATGGGAGTGTTAGAGAAAAACATGTCACATAGAATAGTTAAACAAAGTAAAACAAAAATAGTAAGGAAACAAACCACCTACCTTAAGATTTAAATATTTTGGATTGAATATCATTTCAACTATCTAATTTTGTATGATATAAGAGTTTCAAAGAGGTCCAATGGCCTAACAAATATACTAGAGTTCAAACCATTTGATAATACCAAAATATAACAGAGATTATTAGATACCCTATCCTATAAAAAATAACTAAAACAAAGGTTATACATAAAGTGGAGAATGGACCATCAGTTTTTTAGATGGGACCCAAACTTAACTATTTAATTTAATATGATATCAAAGTCTTAAAGGGGCTAGCAATTCGACAAGATTCTAAAGTTAAAGTCATATAATAAACCCTAAATGATGGGTTACAAGTGAGGAGAGTGTTGAAGAACATATTTTTACTATTGTATTTACTGAGTTTCATATATGAGTGACATGTCGATTAAGAATGAGAATGGGGAGATTATAAACAAAATAGATTCATAACCTAACATTCTAGGCTTTTAGATTAAAGTGATATCCATCGATGTATATAAGCCCTTTCGTGTAAGCCTATAACGAGCTTCTAAGTTACTTTCATAATAAATATCTCCTCAAGAAGTGGTATCAAAATTAATGAGTCAATTAGGATGAATGTAGTGTGGTTGATTAGGCTACCATTACAATCGTCCAATGATTGACCAAGTTTGTACTCTTATGTTTTACGCCATCTAACATGGTAAAGTAAGAAAGTATTAATACCATACTCATATTGTGAAGAATCTTATGATGGAGAGGAAGTAGTGTTTTATAAGAATGAGAAACTCACATGTGATAACGTTTCTAGAAAAATAGATATTTTCCTATTTTTATTCTTTATTATAATGCTTGCCAAACTTTATATAGTGGTGATCCCATAAAAAAGATATTATTTTATGTTTAGAAAGTAGGGTAAAAAATATAAATATGAGTTTTTACCTAGCATTATAGTCACTAGACACCATGATTGATCTTCAAAGATCTATGGTAAAAGACTAGTTATACTAAAAGATAGATATCATCACTTTAAAGCATCTTACCTAAGGTTGATTACATTACTAATCTTATCTTTTATTCCTAATAATTTTTTTTTGTCTACTCTACTAGTGGTCAGTTCACTAGATGATAACAGGTTTACTACCGTGAGTTAAATCTTAGATTATTGGCTTAACCTAGTCATTTTATGGTTTGGGTTATTTTTGTCACTCCAATTATAATCTTTGGATAACACTTGGTGAATTGATAATTTTAACGTCGATCACTTCTAATCAAAACCTATGTCTAATTTTCAATCTAGTCATATTAGTGAATGATCTATAAGCCTATGTTGGGCTTATGGAAACCAACATAAATCCTAGGAAAGTATTCATAGAAGGTGCCTCAATGAAACTCGCATATCCTATGGCACCTGAGTTTCACTAGCAATATTTGCTCAATAATGACTTAAAACTCTTGATTCTTACTTAAATGTAATAGGTAAATGTAGACTAAAAGTGTATTAATACTTCTAATTTTGTCATCAATGAAATTTCAATACTATTAATTTTATTCTTGATAAATATTAGACAAAAAAATTTATTATTTGAAAAATCAAGAGGATGTGCTACTCCTCTTAATATTTAGGGAACAACTCATATTAAGTCCATTTACCTTCAATCCTAAGTGAAAATAAAAAAATAATTTGTTATATGATATTCTAGAAAACAAGGTTATGTTGTTTAAAATGTTGGCCTAATTGGACTTCTAATGTGGGTTAAACCTAAATGATTTTCATAAACTTCTTACAAAACCCTTAAAATAGCATGCAATAAGACAAATATTTTTTTGTTTTATTTTTATTTTTGTACGGAAAAAAAAAAAGCATAATCAAAGATTAATAAGACATGCATGAATGTTAGAATACATGGTCAAAATGCATGATTAAAACCATGATAAATCAGTTTTTCTATATTTTTGAACTAATAAAGACACTTAAAACATAAGAAGTTTGGTTAAAAAAAACTAATTGACTTTTTTTTGGAACATTTTGATAAAAAAAAAACAAAACAAAAAAAAACAATCCTTGGTTTCACAAGAACAATCATCAAGCTTTATTATTGAAAAAATAAATTAACCTCTCACACATAAAATTTCCATAAACCTTAAGAATGTTCACAGGACAAAATTAAACTCATACACGACCTCTACACAAACCATGTACATAGAAAGAGACAACACATAATAATGGATTCACTCCTATCCACATCTAGTTTTTTTTTCTTAGTTTAACTTTGCAAAGAAAAGTAGCAACATGCAACATTACAAAACCCAAAAACATGATATAGGATATGTGCAAAAGACAAAAATGGTAAATGTATAAAAAATGATAAATATGCAGAAGCAAAAAATTGATGGTTAAGAGACGCATCCACTAACTTCCCAACAATCCTTACCAAGAAAAGTTCAATTATACATTTTGTTTAAAATGTTATTTTCCCTTTTTATACCATGAACTAACTAGTTTATAACTCAACCAAATATGACAATTTGATTGATTAAAACCTCTTAACCTTTGGGGCTCACACCTTAAAAAAGCTACTTCCACATACAACCTTTTCTAATATCAAATAATGTGTGAAATTCTAAAATGTATGTAATCAACACAATTAAAGTAAAGTGTTGGAAAAAAAATCATAACCTTTGGTTGGAGATGAGCATTTATATTTTATGTGGTTTTGTTGTTGGCAAGGAAAAGACACACCAGCTTGCAGGTTGGTTGCTATTAATTAGGTGTGAGTTTTTTTCTGAGTGCTCTGCAAAGGGTGTTGGTTAGGAAATTAGAATGAAATAGGTTTATAAGTGTAGTTTGAATTCAAGGTTGTAAGGTTTGATAAGTCTTATCCATTTTGGTATGATAATAAGAGCAAATAAAGGCTAGAAGTTGGCTAATCAATAAGTCATCATGGTTTTTCTAGTTTTTTTTTACCCTAAGTTAATTAGGGTTTTTTAATATTTTCCAATTCTATTTTGGTCCTTTATCTTTGAAACCTTGCAATCATGTCCTTAATTTGTCATAATCTTGAATAACCTTTTCTATTTTATCCTCAACAATCTTTAATTAGACCATTAAACTTCAGCATATGTTATAAAATGGTTTTTAATCTTTATGCTCTTTAATTTAACCCCTAATTTACCCTTTAACATAAACTTTTTTTCAATTTTACCCTTGATCAAGCTAATTTTCCCCAACTTTTAGTCTCTAGACTTGATTTAGTTATTATTAAAGCCTCCAATTGATGAAAATGTACTACCATGTTCATTTTGGTCCTCAACCCTCCAACTTGTATAATTTCAAATAATTTCAATCCATCCTTTAATTTTTGTACAACAAGACCCTAAATTGCATATCCACATGATTTTTTGTCAGTTATAGATGAAAATACTTACCTGTTTATGAGTTAAAGACTTATTTTTTGAGATTTTTTAATTAATATTTTTAGTTTTGATTTTTTTGAAAACAAAATCTAAAAATTAGGAAAATTATAACAAATCCAAAATTAGTTATAACAATTGTTCTCTCTAAAAACATTTATAGTATAAGTCTTGTAAAAGGCTTTGTGCAGTGTACTTGTAAAGAAAAAGATAATATTTTATCTTTCAAAATGGGTCAAATTATTTGGGTGACCAATTTGGATAAGAAAGTTTAAAAAAGAAAATGGCTTGAATGTTTTAGGCAACTAACTTGGATGAAAAAAATTATTTAAAAAAAAAAGTATGATTATTACAAGCAATTGAACTAAATAACAAATTTGGAAAAAAAATTAAATAGACTAATTATCACTAACAATCATCATAAAACTGAAAGTTTTGGGAAATTTTCAAAATGGTTCTAATGTTACAAAATCAATGTATTTTACAAGACTAATTAGGAAAATTTCCCATTTTGAAAAATACATTGATTTTGTAAAATAGTATGATTGTTACAAAAGCAATTGTTACATGTGATCTACTTGGAGGTTCTCAAATGTATTTTGAAATCTAGCCATTTAGATATGTGACCTCTTTATTGTCAACAGCTAGACTTTTTTATGAAACATTAAATTGGATGAACACTTTTTAATTCCTAGTGTCTTAGATCTTTTAGAGGCTCATTGAACTCTATTATGATTTTATTCCTATGTAATTTCTCTAGATGACAGTCTTTATTTTTACCTAGTTTGAAATATAGCCTTATTTTTTATTGGTAAGGATTACTATTCTTAATCCAAGATTTCTTGATCATTTGACTTACCAACCACACGAGTTGGTTTATATTGGTGCTTCTCTAAAATGTTTGTAATTTTTCATAACCTAGGCTTTTAACAATACTCACTACACCCTATTATTTTGTTATTTGAAGCTTTTATCCATGCTGAGAGGATCAACTACCTTTAATCATGATGCTGCCCATGCCCATGCCCCCTAAGTGTGCTTTGGTAGTGGCTCGAATAAACATGGTTTAAACAACCTTTCTAATCTTTTTTTTTTGTTTGGTGTTTATGAGTGAGCCTTTTGCTTGAGATAATTTTTCAAAATCAAGAATATTGGTTTTTGTAAGATTAAAATAAAAAAAATTATTTTAAATTTATTTTAATTCTCAAATAGTTGCTTAGGGAAATGATGATTTAAATCTTTTGTGTATATCAAATTGGTATTAGTGATAATATAAGATAAAATGACCTTTTGTCTTATGGATTTTAAGCTTAAAAGGCTCAAGGAAATGCTTAAGATCTTATCAAGAAAAACATCTCTTTTTTAAAATGGACTTTTTTAAGGCATGTAATGTAGGCTTAGGTGTAGGTTATAAAAGAAAGGGATTTATAGTTTAAGAGTGTTTCAAGGTTTTAAAGACATAAAATCAATACCATTTATTAGACTTGATGTATCTTTCAAAAATAAATTATTTCTTTTATTTTCCTTTTTTTATTTTCTATCGGGCACCCTCATTTTATTTTGACTTTTGATGTCATTTATTTACGAAGGCATGCCTTATAATACTTTGATGTCTTAGGCTCTTTTATACTGGATTACCATGACATTTTCTCAAAAAAATTAAACTTTCATGAAGAGAGTTTCTCTTATGCTCAAATAAAATTGCAAGGGAAATATTTCTTTTTAGATGTGAAAGGAATAAAAGCATGGAATTTCTTTATTTCTAGCATAAGCATGTAGGACATATATATTTTGACCTTATCTAATATAATGTGATTAAATTTACAAATAATTGCATTTTATAAGGCCATGACTATATAATCTATTACATGCCATTATTCATACCACTAAAACATAACTTAAGAGACATGGTGCACGAGTAAGTAGGGGTTTTCTAATTCAATTCTTTTTTGCTAAGGTTGTTGGTCACCTTAATGATATAATTGTTTAATTCATTATTTAATTCAACTTCCATCCCATGAAAATGATGTTTAAATGTTGTTTGAAAAAATATTGAATTGTATTTGGAATTGAAAAGTAAGTACAAATTCCCAAAATTGTTTAGCAATATTTTTTGCAAAACAAATTTTAAACAAGATATTGAGTTAAGCTTACGAGGTCATGCAAGTCTATAAAGGTATGGGTGTTTAAGAGTATTGACAAGTATTTCTAGGTAAATGGAGGAAAAAGAACATGTAAAGACAATTCCTGGCCAAAAATTTATTTTATTGATGTGATGAAAACTTTTATATTATACAAAGTACTTCTTTATATAATCAAAGTTTACAAGCATGGGCAAATCCTCTCTATTCATTCTAGTCAACATCAATGCCCTTCTTGAGAATGCATTTTTCATCACATAAGGACCCTTATATTTTATTGCTTATTCTCTCTAGTTTTAGCCAGGTAGTGGTGGAATTCTTCTTAGCATAAGGTCTCCTTCTTTGAACTCTCTTGGGTGGACCTTTTTATCATGTAACTTGGCCATTCTTTTTAGTACGATTGATGGTAGAAAATAAAAACTAATCTCTTCTCATTAATCATGTTTTGATGTTTGTATCATATTTTGAACCATTCATCTAATTCTAACTTTGAGTTTATTAAGGTTCTTGAAGATGGGATCTATATTTCTATAGGCATCATTACTCTTTTTTATAAACTAGTGAATAAGGCATAACTCTAATTGATGTTTTTATTATTATATGATATGCCTGAAAGGCATAAGAAAGCATTTCATACCAATATATATAGATGATAACCATCTTATAAATAATATTTTTTGATTTTTTTGCTAATAGCTTTCATAAATCCATTCATATTTAGCAAGTAAAGGGACAAATTTGAGTGTTTGATCTTCCACTTCATATATAGTATTGTAATCATTCTCTCATTCATTTCATAATTGTTGTTTTTCATTATCTTCTCATATAAGTCATACAAACAGATTGGGTCTATCTCAATGAATCATTTAACAACCTTTTGAATCACAAAGTCATACGAGTAGGCTTCTATCTATTTTCAATGTCCACTACTAGCATTTAGATTGAGATAACATATATTATTTATATTGAAAATAACCACTTGTTTAAGATTTCTCCATCTAAGTAATATTGCATTGTCATCCTTGTTAAGGTTTTTTTTGTCTACCTTGGATGCTCTTAAAGGATATTAACAACATTGGATGGTGTTTTTTATATCATAGTACCAACAATTATCATCTATTTGTCCTTCATCATAATAATAGCAAGCTGAGAAGTTTCTAACTTCTATACAAACTAGCTACACTATAACCTCACAATCAATTTTAACCATAAAACTCAAGGTTTGCCAAAGTATTTGTAAACTGGTTCTTATTTCTTTCCAAAAATTTTAACTCTATTTCTTTGAATTCTACTACTAGTTTGGAAAGATAGGTATGGTATGGTCTCAAACTCTCATCTTTAATTTGTCATTCACCCTCCACCTAAAAGATTATTAGCATTCAATCATGATACACATTCAACTTCCTTATCTTTATTTCTAAGGCAACCTCTAATTCATTAATATAGATTTCATACTTACAAGTGTTGGTGCAATCAAATTATAACTTGATTGAGATGGGAGATTATTATAGCACTAGCTCCATTACAGGACACAATCATTGCACCATTATAATACGTTGTTCGCCACTCTTTTTTTTCCTCTTATTCCATTATCATAACATTCTTATAAGGGAAATCAAAGTTTAAAGGTTTGTAATATTTTATGGTATTATCACTCAATTAATATATGATTTTATTCTTTTCGTTGGCTTTCTTGCATATAGATAATATCATATTATACAAATAAAATCTTCTATCTAGTTATTCAACTTAACAGGTAATGCTTCTCAAATATGTACTTTGAGAGGATCCATTTTCAATATACACCAAGTTGTCTAGTAGAACATATATTGTTGAAGTCATTTACCACTTTGTACAAGTTTGTGACATAGCTTTTCTATCATACTATAGCGGGACTAACTATTTTTGAACTTTTTATTGAGGAATAGATAACTTTATGTTTCCTTTTATAATCATCATATTGATTTAATACATAATCCATAACTATTTTGATTATTGTAAGGTACATATTCAAAGGTCTTCCAAGTACAAGTAATATCAATAGAGTGATCAAACCTTCACTTATAAACCAAAATATTAGTTTATATAGCAGGGTGATCAAATTGTACCTCTCATCCATTATGATTAACCTACTTATTGCCAATATTCTCCAACTCTAATTCTTTCTTCTTCTTTTTTTGTAGGTTCTCATGTCCTTTTAGATTGTTCAACTAATCTAGCAAACTTCTTAACATCATCTTCTTCTTATTCTCTATCTACCATAATTGCAATTTCATTGAAATTTGATGAATTATTCTCAGTGCAATATGTTTATATGTTTATTAAGGACCCACTTATATGGTTCTTAAAAGAAAAATATGTTTGGTGTGAATGTGAAATTTGCATTAGAAAAGAAAGGAAAGAAAGAGACATGATTGAAAGGGAAATGCTCAATCAACAACATTAATAAACATTGTCTGATTGCATGTTGGTACGTAATTTTCATAAATTTTAGCTAAACATTTAAATGACTATTTATTTTGCAGAAGACTCCTGCTCTAAAAACACCTAAATCTACCGACTGACTACGAGAACTCTACTCTTATTGCTGCGATCAGTTGCTTTTTATAGTTCTTGTTTGATTCTAGCATTTCTTATCCGTCTATTGAATCAGATGCATGCACTTCTAGCCTTGCCGTAACTCAGAAACTTGCAACTCTTAACAGGTTGACGGCACAATTAAAAAGCACAAACAAAAAGGTGGGCTATATATTTTCTTATCAACGTGGTGACATGATCTGAAAAGTTCATTTCTTTACAATCCAGCATTTAAATGCAGTGCTTAGCCACAAATTATTTCCTTTAGACAACGGGAAAAGTAAAAATAAATATGTAACTCACAATGAGAAAAGAGAAGATAATAATGAAAAATAAAAACTAGAAGACTATGTCGCAGATCGCTAGCTAGTTACTTCCCAAACAACTGCCGACGCCTTCCAGGTTTGGTCCGGAAACCTTCTGCCTCACCAATCACAATCTCATCAACTAGATCCTTGAAGACCAAACGCTCAACATCTAACACGATGCCAGAAGTCTCACTGTGAAAATCCACCCAACTCTCTGACCGACGCATCACATCATACCAGAAAATGCTTTTCAAACCATCCTCCTCTAAGCTGCATTCTGATTTCTTGACTAGAAGTTGCTCCATCTCTGAACATAATTCTTTCAGAAGCTTTTGAGCACTGAGGGTCTTCTTTGCTAGCTTACCAGACTTCAACCATGGCTCAGGAGAGAGCCCCACTAATGCTAACTTTTTGACAAGAATCTCATTAACAGCATCAAATATGAGCTTCCGATGAAACTTCTCTGGGTTTGTCTTTGAATGGAAGGACTCTCCAGGACTGCATTCTTCTTGTGAAACCAAATTGCTGGCCTTGGTTTGCTCCAATACAAAGAATAACTCAGGGTTAATGGGGTGACCAGATGGGTGGAGTTGAAATGCTGACAGTCCAGAACTAAGGTCTCTAAGTAGAAGGCCGGAAGCTAACAAAATCTCTGAAATGTATCGGTGGTCAGGATTTGTGTTCTCACAAAGTGATGCTATGTAATCTGTGCTGGCTTCATCGTGAGTGGAGTTCAATTGTCTAAGCTTTTGTACCAAATTCTCAATTTTTTGTAATTTCTTGCGATTGATATCTGAGGAGAGGCCAGGGACCACACTGTTAGACAATAAATTATCTGCAGGGTTCCACTGATCTTCACTCTGTTGCTCATGGACATCTTTGGGGCCATCTCCTGCAATATGAATTGATATCCCTTGAGATGAGAGAAGCCTTGATAAATAGAAAATAAGAATTTGGTTACAAAAGGGTTCATTGTTTTATGTTCTGTGCTATACCTGTAGCTACCACATACTCCATATATTATAACACAAAGTGGACCCGGGCCAGGTATCGAAACCCAGAATCATACTAGAACAATGACCCGCGGATCAAACAAAGGTCTCCAGCTGCAACTAATTTATCAAACCTATTCTAATCAAAGGAGATTATACAGAATATGTAGCAATGACAAAACATTCTTTTTGTAGAACTTCTCTCAGAGTCTGTTGACCAGTTGTTGGGATAAAGCAGAATGAAAGTAATAACAAGTACAATGACAACTCCAACATGATGATGAGGAAACTGTTTGTCTTTTATTTCTTTTCTTCTTTGCAACATCGTAGTTTCTTTTTTATTAATAACAGGTCCAATGAGCACTTTTTAATGACATTGTTCAACTGCCTGGAAATGTCAGAAACTTCAATCATTGACTATATAATATGAGCAGCTATTCCCTCAATGCCTGATAAATTTCCTGAATGTGTTGCAAAGAATATAGACACCGATTTTACATTGGTTTTTGGAAGCGAATAGCGAAACCAGAAAACTCAAGAGGCCAGATAAAACTACATGTAGCAAGTTGAGAATCTATCCCCACAAATACATGGTTTCAACGTACTAGAACAGATAAATATGTGGTTAAATTGAGGGGGGGGATTTTTTTTCATAAAAGTTGTTATAGATGAAGTTGTCTAATCCGAGGAATATATAACAGCACGTCCTCGCAACATCCAAATACCAATCATCATTATTTTATATTATGCCACATCCAGCTATAAGTTTTTTAGCATAGCAAAATTTTACCTTTGATCATATTTGGTATCTTCTTTACAGGAGACAATGCATCATCTCTATATACAGATGCATCAAGTACAGAGACAGGACTAGGATGCTCTGGGGCAACAAAGGCAGGCTCTGCTGATGTCCAATCTTCTTCAAAAATCAAAGTTGATTTCTGAGACAAGGAAAACAAAGTGTCAACTATATGATCAGAATAGATGAGTGACTAGAGAAGTTCAAAAGCACCTACTTTCTGTAATGAGCCAGAAACTAAGCTACTGGCAGCATTCAGGGTTGGCCTCTGGCCACTGTAGTTGTCAGTAGATCGTTCAGTACTAGTGACTTCCATATCCGTCTTCAAGTCAAAAATAGTGCCATCAGACTGCAAAGAAGTGTTATCTCCTTGGTGACTTGAAGTTCTTGATTCATTACTTATCTGACTTAACTGGTCATCACTTGGTGGCACTTTGGGATATCTCACCCTGTGTTTTCCACCAGGTGAACCTACTTCTGTTGGCTGCCTATTGGATTGCGTTTTTGGTTTACTTGTATCAGATGGAGGGGTAGGTGGACGTGATCGCTTCTCTAGCTCAAGTTTCTTCTGTGGAAGTCTTGGGCTCACAGATCCTGAACTCCTTGCAGAACTCGGGTTGCTTTCTTTTGGCACTTGTTGGGATCTTGTCAAGGATTGAGTTGATTTTGTATTCTTGACAACAGTTCTCTTATCACTGGAGCTGGCTAAGGAATCTCTCTGGCTGTTTTTTGGAGATCGATCTTTAGCTGTTTGGCTATTTTTGGATCCCTTTTTACTATCTGCATGTCCACCAGTTGGAATTTTATGAACACCGAAAAGGCCATCAATAGGAATTACTGAGGAAGCAGGAATACCGGATTTCTCAACTAGTTTGGCTGTTTTAATGATCACAATTGGGGATTCATAAGTCCTCAAAGAATCAGAACCCCTGGTTGTGGGAACACCGACATGATTTTTCTGTTGGTTTTGTTGACTTAGCAACCTTGACTTTTGAGTGGGACTGCTACATTTTAGTTCATGATCTGTCTGGGGTACAAAATTTGAAGCTTGCTCTTCTTTTCTATTCTCCAAGAACCCCTTCGCCTGCATTGCTTCCAGAATCTGTTTAAGAGCTCTAAGATCCTTTCCGGATTGTTTGAACTCAAGATCCTTCAATCTCTTCTCAATCTCACTGTAAACTGAAGGGAACAAATTTGGTGTCTTCCCAGGAACTTTTGCATGCTTGAAAGGTTGTTTCAAAGAACTTTGACCTCCATCCAGCTGCTTCCATGGTGCTGGTTCAATTGGCATCCTTGAAATGGGTTTCATGACCAGATCAGGATTCTTCCACCGTGGTGATATTGGATCTTTCACTGAGTTTCTCTGAGACTTTGGAATCCGGATTGGTCTGTTTAGATCATTTGTTTTCAATGATCTCGAGAAGGAATCATCATGTTCCACCAATAAGTTATTGATCAAACCCAGTTGACTATGACTGGTGAACTCAGAATCTGGCAATGCTTCCAAGCCCATCAGCTTGGCTACCACACCAGGAGGCCGCTTCTGAGTTTTCAGTGATTGATGTAGAGTAAAGATCTTATTATTCGAGTTGCTGCTACTTTCTAGATCTTTTGAAAGGTAATTTGATCTAGAATCAATGTTGGATCCACGCACTGAAAATACTCTACTATCCAGTGAAAGTCTTGGAAGCTCTTTTAGGTTTGGGATGGACTTGATGGTATCTCGAGATTCAAAAGACAAATGATTGCTCTCCCACCCATCAAATGAAAACCGAGGTGCATCTTTTGGAATTGTATGCCAAGATCCATTTTTTTCTTCATATGATGATCTTAGATGCTCTTTAGTTTCATTATAATGCCAAGGTGCTTCATTAAGTTTAGTAGGAACTCTGAGAGACTCCTTGAGGTCAGCAGGAGGAGCATTTTTCTTTCCTTTGTTGCCAAATCTATATGATCCATCTGCAGATTTTGATCCCTGTAATGGCCTTAGGGAACCTTTCTGCTTCAATACATGGCTCATTGCTTCTTCTTTAGCTGTAGTTTTGACTGATAGCCCTCTGGCCTCTCTATACATAGAACCCTTGACAACATCTCGAAGATCAAGAGAATGCCGCCCTAAATGTGCAGAGGTACTTGGCTGAGTTATAACTGGGTCCCTTGAGGGAGTTTCAGGAAAGATAATTCTGTCAAAGGAAGATGCTTCTGGTTGAGCTGTTTTATTGCAGTCCAGAGAGGACATGGAAGATGAGCAAGAGGATGAGAAAGATGCTCTTGATAATTCTGTAGAAATTCTTTGCTTCTCATTCAAATTCTTGTTCAGATTAATGTCCTGCAATCAATAGTTCATATTCACTCTGATATGCACAGACATGGCTAGAATATATAGCACAGAAAAAAGTTGAGGTAGAAAGAGCAACAGAGTGAGGAAAAAATCAAATTGAAAATGACTTGTAGGGAAGAAAAAAGACTTGAGAGCAACAGAGTACACGTTATTCAGCAATCAATCAGATCACAATTCTAAACTTGTTTAGCCATATAGCTTAATTGAACCTTTTCTAATTACTTTGGAGAATCAATGAAATTTCCAGGAACTAAGAATGCTTACAACTGTTGTGTTCTGATTGTATGTATTAAAAAATTCCGTTTCTGAGCTGCCATTTTTGAAGTGGGAATCACCTACATTGTCACAGAAACATCAGAGACAGACTGAATGTTAAGCTACATAAGTAAGTCAGAGATCAACCCCTCTGCTCTATAATTCCAAACTGGAAAAATTTACTACTAAAACCTTCTTCTTTTTTTTCAAAATACCCATCAAGCTCTTTTTAAAAAGACATTTGAAGAAATAATATGAAGGTGATGAGGGTAATATAGGAAACAAAATGAAATGAATTTCATCTCTTCCAAACATGTGAATTCACTTATTTATCAATTATTGAATTCAAATCAAACACTATAATTGAATTCAATTACAATAGAAAATTGGTTGAAGGATATGCAAACAGCAGATGTGCAATTAATTTTCTTTGGATTCATACAACGATGATTTATCAAGTTAGAACTGGTCTGTATGTAAATGTTTGTTAAGTTCATGAAAATATGTTAGCTCTGCCGATGAAGTGATGATTGCAATAGGAATTTACTAGCAAAAATGAATGCACATCTAAAAAACAGTTGGAAACACACCATTAGGTGAAGCATTGGCATGCTTTCAAGGAACCATGTACAAATGCATGTCTTTATCTATCCACATTCACCCCAAATAATAATAGGCAATTATTTGAAAATATATGTTAGAGTAAAAGATCTCGAAGAAATTTACATCCAAAAGACAAACTTTCATTATCAGAAGCATAAACTATTCGGATACATGAGTGATGTTCTCCTCTATTCTTTTACTTCTTTTCTTATTCTTTTTTATCTTGTCGATATTGATTATCAATATTGGCTCATCCGATGAGTAGAGTTAAGAGCATATTTCATTTACCAGGCTATAAAGTAATCAGTTTCATTTTTCTTCTTTTCTTTTTCCTAATCGCATGCCTTTGGAGATGATGAAGGATTCAGGAAGGGTCAAGTAATAGATATCAACCAAGTAAATGAGGACTCTGGATTAATGAAATGAATGCTACAAAGTTAAGCTACACCTGATAATGAGAATTACCTGGAGGAAGCCTCTTCCGGCTGAGGCGCCTACCGGTAAGGACTTGGTGACGATCAAATATTTGAAAAACCCCATTCATGCATCCTATTTGCTTTTGCAAATCTGGATTATCATCTGCTAAAGAATGTAAAAGTTTTGCGGCCATCTCCTCTTCTTCTCAGCTATAATAGTTCAATCCTTCCACTTTGTAAATTCTGTCTTCCTCTATCCAAACCACAAAATTACAACATTTCAAGCCTCTATCTCCCCCAAACTCTGAATCTATGGATTGGAGCCAGTGCTTGAAAAGCATTAACTTATGAGATATCTGAGCAATTTTATGGTAAACCAATCAATAAAATATGATATCTAGAGTCTCCCTTATTCAATTTGATTTCTTCATCTGTACAAATCTAAAACACAAACTACGTTTTTATTAACACTAGAAACCAAAAGAGAATGGAACACTTTCCATATTTATGTAAATCCAAATAATGGGTTTCCAAAAACAGAAGTTTAGCAACATATCAGATAAAATCCTTACTGCTTATCTGCCATGAACTAGGCACCTTAAAATCTCTTACAAAAACAGTGATTTCCAGGTAGTGACAGCTCAAGAAAGAAAAAGGCTTGCCATTTATGGATACCCACAATATAAAATGCTGTCCTTTACCACCAGAATCACAACCCCACCATTTATGGATAAAATATGATTGCCCATTTTGGATTTTCCATGATATCCTCCAAAGTCTGAAGCTTTCGAAGCAATAAAGAAAAGTAGAAAGAAAAAAAAAATCCCAGAAAATCAAATCAAATCAAATATCACATGAAATTGAAAGATACCTTATTCAGAATGAGGACCAACCAGAATGGATTGTAAATTGAATAGAACCAGAAGAAAAGGGTAAGGCAAGGGACCCAATACTCCTGACAATACGTGGTTCTATTACATCCGACAACACAAGAATGTGCCGAGTAGAGTTACGATCAACAGAATCACTTCTAACTCCAGTTGCCTAGCTATAAGAAACTAATTCCAAAGCTAAAAAGAAAAGGAATTAATCGCTCCAGATCCAAGAACAAAAATAGACGTGTAGACAAGAAAAGAAAATGCTCTTCCGTTCAGAGAGCATATGGAGACAGCCAGAAGTGATATGAAGGTTTGTCATTTCATAACTATGATGATTAAACTAATCTGGCCTGGTCTTGCCTGGCCTGGAAAAATAATACAGATGGCATTTTTCTGTTTTTATTTATTTATTTATTAGAGATAGAGTGTGGGGCAGAAGTCTTCTAGGCTCTATCTCACACATCCATGTGGGATGAGTCTGTGAGTGGGTCTAAGGCTGTCTTCATGGACAAGTGATTTTGTCAGGACCGAGACAAGAAAGAAAGAAGCTTTCCAACCTCCAAGTGACCTTCGGCCAACGGCATGTTCTAAGCATAGTAAGTAGCAAGAGACTTGTTTATAAAACTCTCTTTTTTTTCTACCTGGTTTTTAAATAGTTTTTTATTTTCAAAAAAAATACTTTATAATAGTTTTCTGACTGCATGCTTTTATAACAAATGTAAAGCAGGAATTTGTTGAGAGAAAAAAAAAATGGAGGGAAATTACAATTTACAACTTTACATGGAAGCAGCAGCAGTTAAAAACTAACAATTGTTTGATTTGAACTGTGTTTCAAAATTGTTTTTAACAAAATTTAAAAAAATATATATTTTAGTTGTTTTTTAGTATTTTTAGATTATTTCGATATACTAATATTAAAAATAATTTTATAAAAATAAAAAAATATTATCTTAATATATTTAAGAGAAAGTAGGAAATTGTTAGGTTGGTCAATAGGGCCGGCCAAAAAAAAAAGGCAGAAATGCTTCTCTTATAATTAATTATCAAGTGGCTGATGGTAAAGAAGAGCGAGAGACTACCAAACATGGAGGCCACTAAAACTAAAGTGCTTCCTACATGATCATTTCCAAAAGTTTTCTCTTTTTCTTCTTTTTTTCAAATGATGTTGATATTTTTACAGTGTTTTCACACTGCATTTTAAAAGTATTTTAAAAAAATTAATTTTTATTTTATTTTTTATTTTTTTGGTATTTTTAGATATTTTAATATGCTGATATCAAAAATATTTATTAAAAAATAAAAAATATATATTTTGATGTATTTTTTAATAAAAAAATATTTTCAAAAGCAACAAACTAATTAATTGCAATCATATATCAATAAAATATTGGTATGGTATATATTTTTTAATTTATAATTATAGTATTAGATTTTCATTTTAACTTTGTATATACATGGCTAATGATTTCCTCCATCATTGTACTTCCCTTATTTGGCAGATACTTAAGTAAGAGACAAACCCTAACAAGCTAATGACAAACTGTGTTCTCTATTATCTTTCTCTTAACATCAAGCATAGGTTAAATATCCATTAAAACTTACTATTAAATCAAAATAATGTTGCAATCAAGACTTCTTATTTAAAAAGGATAACGAAAGAGACACCGGGGATGCTAAAAGAAATAAGATTTGTGTTAATATTTTTATGATATTATTCATGAGAAATTATTGTAGCAAATTGAATGACCTCTCATTTTATTTGGTTTGGATTAATTGAATTCCATTTGAAATTCAAATCAATACCTTTAAAAAAATGAATTTAACATTTGAAGTTGAATTCAATTTCAAGAATTCCTAGCAGCATTCTAGTGATTTGGTTAGTTAAACAACATTCCTTATTTAAAAAGGTTTTGAAAAATTTTAAAAATATTATTTTTGTTTTTTATTTTTAATTAAAAAAATCGTATTTTTTTAAACTTATACCAAAAATATTTAAAAAAATAAAAAAATATTATTTTGATATATTTCTAGGAAAAAAACATTTTAAAATCAACTGAAACACAGAATATAAAGTGTTGGTGGGTCCATGATATGTGTTTTTAGCAGCAGCAATATGATCATAATCATAATCATTGTTGTTAAAACCATGACAATTTTGGAAATTAAAATAACAAAATTGGTAAAATCGAGTAAAAAATTTGGACTCATTAAAATCTTAAAAAATTATAAAAATCGATCTGGATCGGTATGCAAATCTTGTCATTTGCCATGCCCTATTGGGTTGTCCCTTTGCCGCAAATTTTGCCAATAACATGCCCTGTTGAGTTGTCCCTTCTGCCGCAACCACGCTAGTCATAGGACTGCGACGCCTGACCTGTTGCTGGTCCCTTCCGCCGCCACCCAATTGCTATGCACAACCACTTAGATAATAAAATGTCAATCAAGTATCCTTTGCAGAGAAAAAACTTAGAGAATTGGTCCTCTATAACTCTATCAACATCATGCACAAACACATCAGCATCTCCATTTTCTCTATTTCTTCCCATCAATCCAGCTGTGTAGATTGCATTCATTATCCCCTGTGCCACATGGGCAAGTTGACACCTGGAGATTCTCGGATCACCGACGATTTTAATGAAATGATGGGCTGTGACGCCTGCCTTGTTGGGTTGTCCCTTCCGGCGTAAAACTTTCCAATAGTATGCCCTGTCGAGGTGTCCTTTCCGCTGCACCCCACGCTAGGCCATAGGCCTGCAAGGCCTGACCTGTTGGTTGTCCCTTCCGCCGTCACCTAAATGCCATGGACAAGCACTTAGATAATAAAGTGCTAGTAAAGTATCCTTCGCGGAGAAAAAAATTCGAGAATTTGTCCTCTATCAACATCATGCACAAACACATCAGCCTCTCCATTTTCTCTATTTCTTCCCATCAATCCAGCTGTGTAGATTGTAATCATTATCCCTGGTGCCACATGGGCAAGTTGACACCTGGAGATTCTCGAATCACCGACTATTTTAATGAAATGCTGGGCTGTGACGCCTGCCTTGTTGGGTTGTCCCTTCCTGCGTAAAACTTCCCAATAGTATGCCCTGTCGAGGTGTCCTTTCCGCTGCACCCCACGCTAGGCCATAGGCCTGCAACGCCTGACCTGTTGGTTGTCCCTTCCACCGTCTCCTAAATGTCATGGACAAGCACTTAGATAATAAAGTGCTTGTAAAGTATCCTTCGCGGAGAAAAAAATTCGAGAATTTGTACTCTATCAACATCATGCACAAACACATCAGCCTCTCCATTTTCTCTATTTCTTCCCATCAATCCAGCTGTGTAGATTGCATTCATTATCCCCAGTGCCACATAGGCAAGTTGACACCTGGAGATTCTCGGATCACCGACGATTTTAATGAAATGCTGGGCTGTGACGCCTGCCTTATTGGGTTGTCCCTTCCGGCGTAAAACTTCCCAATAGTATGCTCTGTCGAGGTGTCCTTTTCGCTGCACCCCACGCTAGGCCATAGGCCTGCAATGCCTGACCTGTTGGTTGTCCCTTCCGTCGTCTCCTAAATGCCATGGACAAGCACTTAGATAATAAAGTGCTAGTAAAGTATCCTTCGCGAAGAATTTTTTTTGAGAATTTGTACTTTATCAACATCATGCACAAACACATCAGCCTCTCGATTTTCTCTATTTCTTCCCATCAATCCAGCTGTGTAGATTGCATTCTTTAACCCCGATGCCACATGGGCAAGTTGACACCTGGAGATTCTCGGATCACCGACGATTTTAATGAAATGCTGGGCTGTGACGCCTGCCTTATTGGGTTGTCCCTTTCGGCGTAAAACTTCCCAAAAGTATGTCCTGTCAAGGTTTCCTTTCCACTGCACCCCACGTTAGGCCATAGGCCTGCAACTCCTGACCTGTTGGTTGTCCCTTCCGACGTCTCCTAAATGCCATGGACAAGCACTTAGATAATAAAGTGCTTGTAAAGTATCCTTCGCGGAGAAAAAAATTCGAGAATTTGTACTCTATCAACATCATGCACAAACTCATCAGCCTCTCCATTTTCTCTATTTCTTCCCATCAATCCAGCTGTGTAGATTGCATTCATTATCCCCGGTGCCACATAGGCAAGTTGACACCTGGAGATTCTCGGATCACCGACGATTTTAATGAAATGCTGGGCTGTGACGCCTGCCTTGTTGGGTTGTCCCTTCCGGCGTAAAACTTCCCAATAGTATGCTCTGTCGAGGTGTCCTTTCCGCTGCACCCCACGCTAGGCCATAGGCCTGCAATGCCTGACCTGTTGGTTGTCCCTTTTGTCATCTCCTAAATGTCATGGACAAGCACTTAGATAATAAAGTGTTAGTAAAGTATCCTTCGCGGAGAATTTTTTTTGAGAATTTGTACTTTATCAACATCATGCACAAACACATCAGCCTCTCGATTTTCTCTATTTATTCCCATCAATCCAGCTGTGTAGATTGCATTCATTAACCCCGATGCCACATGGGCAAGTTGACACCTGGAGATTCTCGGATCACCGACGATTTTAATGAAATGCTGGGCTGTGACGCCTGCCTTATTGGGTTGTCCCTTTCGGCGTAAAACTTCCCAATAGTATGTCCTGTCAAGGTTTCCTTTCCACTGCACCCCACGCCAGGCCATAGGCCTGCAACTCCTGACCTGTTGGTTGTTCCTTCCGACGTCTCCTAAATGCCATGGACAAGCACTTAGATAATAAAGTGCTAGTAAAGTATCCTTCGCGGAGAAAAAATTTCGAGAATTTGTACTCTATCAACATCATGCACAAACACATCAGCCTCTCCATTTTCTCTATTTCTTCCCATCAATCCAGCTGTGTAGATTGCATTCATCATCCCCGGTGCCACATGGGCAAGTTGACACCTGGAGATTCTCCGATCACCGACGATTTTAATGAAATGCTGGGCTGTGACGCCTACCTTGTTGGGTTGTCCCTTCTGGCGTAAAACTTCCCAATAGTATGCCTTGTCGAGGTGTCCTTTTCGCTGCACCCAACGCTAGGCCATAGGCCTGCAACGCCTGACCTGTTGGTTGTCCCTTCCACCGTCTACTAAATGCCATGGACAAGCACTTAGATAATAAAGTGCTAGTAAAGTATCCGTCGCGGAGAAAAAAATTCGAGAATTTGTACTCAATCAACATCATGCACAAACACATCAGCCTCTCTATTTTCTCTTTTTCTTCCCATCAATCCAGCTGTGTAGATTGCATTCATTATCCCTGGTGCCACATTGGCAAGTTGACACCTGGAGATTCTCGAATCACCGACGATTTTAATGAAATGCTGGGCTGTGACGCCTGCCTTGTTGGGTTGTCCCTTCCAGTGTAAAACTTCCCAATAGTATGCCCTGTTGAGATGTCCTTTCCGCCGCACCCCACGCTAGGCCATAGGCCTGCAACGCCTGACCTGTTGGTTGTCTCTTCCGCCGTCTCCTAAATACCATGGACAAGCATTTAGATAATAAAGTGCTAGTAAAGTATCCTTCGCAGAGAAAAAAATTCGAGAATTTGTCCTCTATCAACATCATGCACAAACACATCAGCCTCTCTATTTTCTCTATTTCTTGCGATTAATCCAGCTGTGTAGATTGCATTCATTCTCCCCGGTGCCTCATGGGCAAGTTGACACCTGGAGATTCTTCGATCACCGATGATTTTAATGAAATGCTGGGCTATGACGCTAGCCCTGCTAGTCTGTCCCTTTCGTCACAAATCTTGCCAATAGCATGCCCTGTTGAGCTGTCCCTTCCGCCTCAAACCACGCTAGGCCATAGGCCAGCGACGCCTGACCTGCTGGTTGTCCCTTCCGCCGCCTCCTAATTGTCATGGACAACCACTTAGATAATAAAATGTGAGTCAAGTATCCTTTGTAGAGAAAAAACTTAGAGAATTTGTCCTCTTTAACTCTATCAACATCATGCACAAACACATCAGCCTCTCCAGTAAATCTGTTTCTTGCCATCAATCCAGCTGTGTAGATTGCATTCATTATCCCTGGTGCCACATTGGCAAGTTGACACTTGGAGATTCTCGAATCACCGACGATTTTAATGAAATGCTGGGCTGTGACGCCTGCCTTGTTGGGTTGTCCCTTACAGTGTAAAACTTCCCAATAGTATGCCCTGTTGAGATGTCCTTTCCGCCGCACCCCACGCTAGGCCATAGGCCTGCAACGCCTGACCTGTTGGTTGTCCCTTCCGCCGTCTCCTAAATACCATGGACAAGCACTTAGATAATAAAGTGCTAGTAAAGTATCCTTCGCAGAGAAAAAAATTCGAGAATATGTCCTCTATCAACATCATGCACAAACACATCAGCCTCTCCATTTTCTCTGTTCCTTGCCATCAATCGAGCTGTGTAGATTGCATTCAT
This sequence comes from Salix brachista, assembly GCA_009078335.1. Lineage (NCBI taxonomy): Eukaryota > Viridiplantae > Streptophyta > Magnoliopsida > Malpighiales > Salicaceae > Salix > Salix brachista. Next base: position 11,893,417 of record CM018586.1, read on the forward strand.
TCTCCCTGGTGCCTCATGTGCAAGTTGATAACTGGAGATTCTCGGATCACCGATGATTTTAATAAATTGCTAGTTTGTGACGCCAGCCCTGTTGGGCTGTCTCTTCCGCCGCAAATCTTGCCAATAGTATGCCTTGTCTAGTTGTCCATTTCGCCGCACCCCAAGCTAGGCCATAGGCCTGCGACGCTTGACCTGTTGGTTGTCTTTTCCGCCGCCTCCCAATTCCCTTGGACAAACACTTAGATAATAAAATGTCAGTCAAGTATCCTTTGCAGAGAAAAAATTTAGAGAATTTGTGCTCTACAACTCTATTAACATCATGCACAAACACATCAGCCTCTCCATTTTCTCTGTTTCTTGCCATCAATCCAGCTGTGTAGATTGCATTCATTCTCCCTGGTGCCTCATGGGCAAGTTGACACTTGGAGATTCTTCGATCACCGATGATTTTAATGAAATGTTGGGCTCTGGCGCCTGCCCTGTTGGTTTGTCCCTTCCACCACAAATCTTGGCAATAGTATGCCTTGTCGAGTTGTCCCTTCCTCCGCCTCCCAAATGCCATGGACAAGCACTTAGATAATAAAGTTCTAGTCAAGTATCCTTCGTAGAGAAAAAAATTAGAGAATTTGTCTTTTATCAACATCATGCACAAACATATCAGCCTCTCCATTTTCTTTGTTCCATGTCATCAATCTAGCTTTGTAAATTGCATTAATTCTCCCTGGTGCCTCATGGGCAAGTTGATATCTGGAGATTCTCTTATCACCGATGATTTTAATGAATTGCTAGGCTGCGACGCCAGCCCTAGTGGGTTGTCTCTTCCACCGCAAATCTTGCCAATAGTATTCCCTGTCTAGCTGTCCATTTCGCTGCATCCCAGGCTAGGCCATAGGCCTGTGACACCTGACCTGGTGGTTGTCCCTTCCGTCGCCTCCCAATTGCCATTGACAAACACTTAGATAATAAAATGTCAATCAAGTATCCTTTGTAGAGAAAAAACTTAGAGAATTTGTCCTCCATCATGCACAAACACACCAGCCTCTCCATTTTCTCTGTTTCTTGCCATCAATCCAGCTGTGTAGATTGCATTCATTCTTCCCAGTGCCTCATGGGCAAGTTGACACCTGGAGATTCTCGGATCACCGATAATTTTAATGAACTGTTGTGCTGTGACGTCAGCCCTGTTTGGTTGTCCCTTCTGTCGCACCCCTAGGCGAGGCCATAGGCCTGTGACGTCTCTCTCTCTTTTAAAATAAAAAAATTAGTATTTTTTAAATACACACTAAGACAATTTATTATACAATAAAAATTTCTTGATTTTAATATATTGATTTAAATATTAATTTTAAAATTTATATTTAAAATTTTTGAAAAAATTAAAAAATTTTATTTTTATTTTTATTTTTATTTTATATTTTATATTAATTTTTTATATTTTTAAATCATTTTTATGTGTTGATATTAAAATAATTCTAGATGTTGGTACCAATAATAGCATTAATAATACTTTCAATAATAATATTTTTGATGAATGTATTAGAAGTAACAAAGAAAATGAAAGTAATGAGACTAATTTTAGTTTACATAGCACGTCAACAGACTATTTGTTTTAAATTTATTAATTTTTATCTAAACAAATTCTATAGACATAATTATTTTGTAATGTATTTTTAAGTTATTTTAAATTATATATGAACCTTAACTAATAAAATTTTATAATCATAATTACATTGTATTGTATTCAAAAATATTTTACTTATAATTTTAGCTATAATTTTATAATTTTTATAAAAAAAAATCAAAATCAAATTTTAGAATACTGAGTTCAAAAATCAATTACTTTTGGTATCAAAATCATGATTCTGACAACAATGATAATATGATATCTACTGACTTCCCTCCAAAATAAGGTCATCCACAGGAGACGCGACGGGACAGTATTATTATACGTGGCCACTCCTCCATTGCTGCTTGCTTCTAGGTGAGACGTGAGATCACGAGGCGGCGCACGAGATCTTGACCTCAAAATGCAAACCTTCGCCTGCACTTGACCATTATTCTAGGTAGTATCCTGGTTTTTTTTCTTTTTTAAAAAATTACGCAACAAAAACCAAGCCAAGAATCAACAACATGACATGGAAACTGAATCAGACCTTCACCGTCTAATCAAAAGGGAAAAGTGTTGAGCAATTTGAAAGAATTTCCTAATTTCAGAGACCAACTCATTTTAGAGAACATCTACATCTATCCCAAAAAGAGTCTACATCCATTGGTTTGGTTTCATGTGGATTATGCTACCTAATTGCCAACTTGAGGTTTCATCTGCATCGCTATCAAACTGATATAGGTACAGCGCAAAATATATTTTGGTTCAAAAATTGAACATTGGTTGGCATTTCAGTCAACATTTAGAATCAGTTCACGTACAAGCATTCTAGGATTAGTATGAGTCAGCACTTGCAAAATCCTACTATAAAAACCCCAGGATGGATCAGATTTTGTAATAGTTCTTTGACCAAATGGATGTTGTGAAATATATTCTCGAACGTTTTGAGCCTCAGCTAATCGCTCCAGATATAGGCGAAGATCACCATCCGGTCCTGTTAGGAACCATGTGTATAGACAAACATTCAAAAACATGAAAAGGAAAGGAACATTACTAACAAACATTAGAAAATAAAATAGGCCATGTGAGAACTAGTAGGGCCGATATTAAACATCAGAAAGATAATTACATAAAAGATGATCATGACTAAATTCCGAATAGGAGTTAAAACTAGCATAATAACAGTTCAGAAACTAAAAGCACAACAAATAGAGATTAGGGATGCTAACTCAAAATAAGATCCAAAAGTGAGGGGGTGGTTAATGTTATTTTCTTCTGAATGGCTTCTAAAATTAATGTATCTCCTGAACAAAAAATAAAGATCTTGGTTATAGAGGAGAAAACAAGGGATTTGAGACCCCTGAATATAAATATGGGTAATGCAAACTAGCCAGGTATATTGATTGCTTACTGTTCATTAATAGGCTCAAACGTTGACCCATCATATCTAAGCATAGAGATGTTAATAACCCTTTCATGAATACATTATAACAAAGTGGCTTCCCCTCTAAACCTTAAGTTTTCCAAAAGAGAGAAGCCTCCATCTAACTTGCAAGTGTCTTACCTAATGAAGAATCTGCACCGTCCCTGTACCTGTATGACTGAGGAAATATAGCAGTGTGCACCTAAACAACAAAACAATGACATAAAATTAGATAAAGAATGGTGTCAAGAAGTCACCCAGCGCAAAACCAGTTACACACCCACAAGGAGAGAAATTAGAGAGAATTAAAATACATACTGGATTGCATAGAGCCTTGTATGGTGAATCATCCAATAATAATGTATTTGATTCATCATATTCTCCTTTATTCAAGTGAGGAGTAGACTCAAGATATTCCCATAATTTTTTTAGTTCCTTCAAAAGCATTGGTTTGCTTGTATTCTCAACTGTGGTGAATCCTGTATCAGTGCAGTGAGATTGATCCTGCATGGAAACAATCATCATAACTTAAACAATGTTAAGCCAAAAAAAAAAGATAAAGAAAGGCCACAGCAGCAATAACACGAAAGCCAAGAGATGTGATCTTTAATTGGTTGCACCTTTCAACAACACCGCACCGCACCGCACCAATAAAGTCACCTGAGTTGAATTTTTTACAACATCCTAAGAGATCTTGAAGCGATTAACTGAAGAGCTTCAGAAGTTCTTTAAACTTCAACCAAAATACATAGATAGCAGAAGTTCAGGTTTGACTGTAAATTTTACACCTAAACTATAAGAGGCATGACTGAATTTCTTAGGACATTCAGAGAAAACTATCCGTCCAATAAGAAAAGCATTACTGAAAGGGAAAGAAAAGTTCTATAGTAGTCAAAATGAGTTGTGATCCTGCCAAAAACACCTGGATGTAATTCCGAAAAGGAACTGGTTAAACTTAAAATGACCAAACCAGCACCAATTCTCTAATTTGGCATTGTTGCCAGTGCCAAGATAACTTTTTTCATTGCAAAGCCATGCTCGTAAAGCTTGAAACTTTTTTTATTGATGTTACAAGCAGGAAAAGAAAATTATCGACTCCAGAAAAGAACAAAAGTCACAAAAGAGACAGTGAGCAAACACTACAGCACTACTTTCACTAGGAAAAACTCCCCAATGAACCAGTAACATTGAGTCCAATTACCTGCTCAAAAGGATGGAAAGTTCTCAATCAAACACCCTTTTGTTCTGTTCCATTCATGCCACAAAATATAGTGAATGGGATGTAACGCAGAGCTCCCTTGGTTATTGACATGCACAAAAGAAGAGAACGTTAAATTTGAAAGGCATACTTACCCAACAGAAAAGCAATTTATGCCTTGAATCACCAAAGAGAAAATCAATCAGCGGGTTCAAATTTCTCCTGCAGTTAATGAGAATACAGTTAAGATACAATGATGGCCACCAAAGCAAATGCTAATTTGCAAACAGATATAGAGAGCAGTGGTGTTAATGTTAAATAGTATGAAGAGATTTTACAAAATGGAGTATAAGACTATCACAGATATGAACTAAGAACAATACTTGGTTCTTGATGACCAAACACCAACATCAAATTTCTGAAAGCAAAACCTCAGAAAATCATCACAGAAAGGCCTTTTGAAAACTGAAAAGAGACAAGTGGAGATGAAATTAGAATTCAACGATTAAATGAGAAAAGAGAACATTTGAACATTCTAGATATACAACCAAGCTTTATACAGCAATGTTCACCTGACTTCCCAGAGACTTCTATGTTAGCCTGATATCCAACAGAAACATATGAAACAATATCAACCAGAAGTCCATTAACATCAAGGATAAGGAGCTTTTTAGTGACACGTCCTATGCGGGGTTGTTCCAGTGTACAGACACCTGGAATCTTCACCTCCTTTGTGGGAACTGGATTCAAAGTATTGTTCTGAATCGGCAACGCCTCCTCATGCTCGGATACAACACAGGATGGGGTTTTCTTTCTCCTGTTTCTTGAATATTTAAATATCACTTCACATTGGCGGTTCGGGAGAGCTGAAAGAGAAGTACTATTTTCTATTGATGAATCTTTAAGTAAGGAAGAAGTCTTGTCATCCGTCTTTCTCTTCCTTCTTGTATATTGCAATAAGGCCTTTGTGGGAACTGAATTCAAAGTAATGTTCTGAATCGGCAACGCCTCCTCATGCTCGGATAGAACTGTTTCAGAAGCATTTTTAATGATTGTAGCTCTCTCTACATTCATCAAATGATCTCTCTTGGCAGAATCATGCTCGAGCGCCATACTTGAGTTATCTTATCCTACCACAAATTTACTTGAGCATTTTACAAAGAAGAAAAGAAATCGACCAAATTTAAAACCTTGTGTCTAATTTTGTTTCTATTTTTTTTTTACCTGCGACAAACAATCTAGGCTTAGGAAGCTAGAAATAAATGGTTATCATTAAAAATAATATTTAGAATACTAACACTAACCAATTAAAAAGAAAAAATAAAAATACGACATTCACTCTTAATAAATTAAAATATTATTTAGTTGGTTTTCATCTTTTCTTTGCAAAATGAAAATATTAATTAATTTAAAGAACGCAGCAAGAATTTAAAGGTGATTGTGAACACTAACATGGACCAATTTCTAAACTGAATCTGGAAGAAGGAAACCATAGAAGAAGAAGAACACGAGCTTTATCAGAGCAATAGCAAAATCAAATGAAACATATAACAGTTACTTTCAAGGAAAAATGAAACAAGGTAAAAGCAGAGCAAAGAGAAGAGAAAGAACCTGAGAGAAATTCCCGCGACTTGAAAGCAGAGTGTGAAAATGGTGAAGAATTGAGCAGGAAAATTAGAGACAAAGGGAAGTCTTGTTTGCGCTTTCTTGCAAGGATTACCGTTTAAGATGTGATGTTATGACTTATGAGTGTATGAGGAAGGGCTCTGCTCCAGATTTTGATTTCTCGCACAAGTTACAATCCAGTCCCTTTTTTATATTCTTCCCTGTAACTCGGTCCTCAATCTACCCAGTTTTGCAGAAGCCTCAAATCCCACGCTAGCTTTAAATGATGGCTGCTTTTATTTTTCTCTCATTATTCGTGGAGGGTTGCTCGATAAATGTTACTCGTGAAGGTGTCATAAGCAAAAAGCTTACGGATTTACTTCCTTCCCCATCGAATTTCACTCATAAATGTTTTGAAGCATACATGCTTAAAAAGATAAGCATGATCAACTTTTGCATTGTCTTAAAAAACAATCATTTTTTATAAATTAATTCGCTTATTACTTGTAAAATAGTAATTGTAGTTTTATTTCTGTTTTTTTTTTCATATTTATCTTGCTTTTTGAGTCATATAAATATATTTGGATATGCTTCTAATGTTATTATATTTATTGTTGATTTTAGTTCTGCAAGAGTAAAAAAAAAAGAAGTAAAACGAAAGAAAATAGACGTAATGAACATACTTTAATGAAACATAAGAGAAGTGTAAATACATGAGAGGGTGGGTGAAAAATATGTATTTCTTGTCATTTAAACAGTTTTTAGATTCAAAAATATTGTAGATAAGCAACAACATGGCACCACATAGAGGAGATAATGAAATGATATCTCAATTACACACTATAAATTAACAAATATGTCAAATGACCAATAAATTTGGAGATAGGTTGCAGAGGAATCATGTTAATGATGATGGTAGGGTTCAAAATAGTTCTAAATTTGTAATTTTGTGCACTTGTACCCCTGTCCGAATTTCAACATTAGCCTTAACTTTGCGCGCCTTTTTCATTTTGATCCCTGACTTTTGATTTATGCAATTTGACTCTCAATTGAGCATTAAACTCTTAGTTGTCTTCAATTTGGCCCCTAATTTTGCACAATTAGCTTGTAAAATTTTAATTGGGTCTCTAAAAATTCCAATCTTCTCAATTGAGCCCGAATTAAATTCAAGAATTTGATTTTTCATCAATAAAATTAATTTGACTAATTTAAAGCATAATTAAGTCCTTGCACTTAATTAAATTCTTCAATTGGATCCTAAATTAATTCCCAAACATAATAATACTTTAAATTAGCCCATGATTAAATCATACTGGCCTATAAAAAATATAATTATGATTTTTGACTTGGTTGTTACCTTGAATTTCTAGGCACAAAAGAGATACGATTCGGCTCCGAAAATATTCAAATTTTTCACCGTGATTTTCCACTGACACCAAAACCCTTTTATTTTATTTTTGTTATTTTTATTTTATTTTGGGGAGTAACCCAAAAATTGGGTTACGACAGTACTAATTTATTGCTCTTGGAAAATGTTTTCCATGATATAGATAAAAAATGAAATCTTGTTTTTTTAGAAAAAGGAAGAATGATATGAATCAAGTTAGATCTGAATTTGGCCTTAATATATTTATTGACTAGTTTTGCAATATCAAATATATCTCTTTAATCATACATCAGATTAAGTTAAGATTATACAAAGAGATACTAGAAAAATAGAATTATATTGTGGTAAACTCTCATGTCAAATGACTTTAGGAACATATTATTTTAAAGGGTGTAATCTTCAAGTCAAATGGTGTTCATGAACATATTATTTTAGAAGGTCTAAACTACTAGATGAATCTTGTCAAATTTTCTAGACTAGACCTTGATATACTATTTAAGACCTGTTTTGATTTATAGGTGGAACTTTTTCATGAGATTGTTGGGATGAAAACTAGACTTCTCAAACCGTATATGTTAAGCCCAATAATATATCTAAATGAGAGAGAATGACGTGTTTGAAGTCATGAACAAAATCTGCCAAAAATTAAGGATTCAAGCTACATAGAAATTTTTTAACATTAAGAGTTTTTTATATACTATTTCATATTGAATAATTATTTTTTATTTGGGTTTATTCTATCCCATTATATATTGTTTTAAATGTTTATTTTATTATTGAACTCATATTAATTGGTTACTAATTTAGGCATAGGGTTAGTTGGAGGATACCATGTTGTTGTTGTTTATATTCAAATTTTGGAAACAAATTGAAGAGATAAACATGAGTTTTTATTTTGTTTGTTTGTGGAAAAATAACTGGTATTTGAAGGGACAAAGATTGTACATTAGCTTATAAGAAATTAGTTGTTTTTATGATGTCATTTGCATACTTAAAGTTCTTAGATATATAGTTATATCTGGGTCCAAGTTCTTTTTTTCAATAACTTTGGTTTCTAGATACAAGATTATTTCTATGTTAGAATTCTATCATGAGTTTAGCTTTTTTAGGTTGTTATTTACTTCGTTAAGGGTTGTATTTATTTACCATGTGATCAATAAGTTTGCATTAGTAGCATAAAAGTTTATTCACTCATACAAAACATTTTTTTTCCTTTTCTATTTTTTCTTATATAATGATTTGTTTTTGGAAAATATACTTATTTGTTGGGAATGAAAATGAAGTCATATTTTTTTTCAAAATAAAAAATACAGATTAAAATTATTTTTCATAAAAATCAAATTCATAGTTATCTTAGTATTTTGTATTTGTAATAATATAATTTGAAAATATTAACTTTACTTTATTCAAACTAAAACTTTTCATGAAAAGTTATATTATTAACTCAATATATATATATATTCTTCATTTTTTTTCATTTAAGTAAAAATAAAAACAAATATTTTTGATATAATTATATTATTTTCTAATATATATATATATATATATATATATATATATATATATATATATATATATATATATATATATATATATATATTGTGAAATAGAAAAATATTACTTTTGAATAAGTTCTATTTTTTCTCTAACCCTTTTTTCATAAAATTAAATGAAATTATTGCTTTGTTTTTTAATGCTAATTTACTTTTACAAAATTCAACTTATAGGATATTATTTTAAGGAAAATATTAAATGTTATTGAATGTACCATACATCTATAGAAACCAGGTCTTTAAAATCAATCTGAAAAGATTTAATTTTGATGGAATACAAGCCTCCCTAAAAAAATCCTTATTATTATTGTTGAAAAAAAAAAAAAACCTTTTTCACACCATTTTTTTTATTATTGTGAAACACGAATTTGTCTCCTCGTATTATTGAGGCTCGTCTATTTAAAGCAATCTCCCTATGCTCACAGTCCCTCGAGCGAGATAGAGTGTGAAAAATATCTGATTTAAGAAGAAGAACATCACGGACGAGTAAGTACTTTCCCCTCCTATCTCTCCGTACTAATGGAATTTTCTGATATCTGCTTGTTTCTCGAGAAAATGCTGGAAAACAAGATCGTACCAACTGTTTTAATTTTAGTTTTTCTCGGCAACCAAATAAAGATGGGATCATCGTAATCTTGTCCGGTAAGATTTAGATTTCCGTTTCTGATGTGTTAACGAACATCTCCTGTCTTGGGTTTCACATATACTACGATTAAAGTTGTAACATTCCGAATCTATCATAGATAATTTGTATAAGATCATAAACTTTAAATTCTATATTTCTAACAAAACAAATAATAAGTTATCATAAGCTTAGAATTCTATATTAATCAAGGAATCAATAATCGGTCAATAAAGTAATACAAATGGTCATCAAATTACATGTTAGATCAACAATATTAATCATCTATACGTATAGGATCACAACTTATACAAGAAAAATCATTTTGAAGAATAGAATTTTCCCGCAATTTGCTTGGTCAAAAAACAAATAGGACTTGATATTCAAATAGGAAAATCTTGAGCTTTTGAAATCGAAATTAAACGATTCAAAAATTAACAATCATCTATACGTATAGGACTACAAATTTTATGAAGGATTCAAAGCGAGAAAAAATTGTTTTGAAGATGATATGCTCGCAATTTGTTTGGCAAAAAAACCCAGGTAGGACTAGATATTCAAATGGGAATATCTCAAGCTTTCAATATTGAAATCAAGCACTTCAATAATCCAAAGTCATCTATGTGTACAGGACTACAACGTGTATGAAGGATTTGAAGCGAGAAAAAAATGTTCTGAACAATAGAATCTATTCGCAAATTGCTTGGTCAAAACAAAGTAGGACTAATATTGTGCAATTTAAATTTCAGACATAAGTAAAAAAAAATGATTAGAACTAATATAACTCAATCGACGTGATGAGTTCATACATAACATGTAAAATTGATAAAAATATGGTCTAACTAAAAAAACAAGTTTACATCTTAAACAAATATTAAAACAACGATATATTAGATCAACTAGGGTCAACTTAGATTAAACTAATGTGTGACTTGCATTATAAGACCATGATAACCTTAAATGAAGTAAATCAAAGCAAATTATAAAGTTTAGTTTGTAATAAACTTCTTGTTGAATAATAAAATTGAGGAAAATATAATCTAAAAAAGACAATAAAATCATATTTTGAACAAAATTATGGATTTGTATAATATTACGAGAATATCATCATCAATCTCACAAGGTCGTAACATTCTCAGATTGCTCTGAAAGTTTAACATGATATATATAAATATATCAAGAGACTCATCGTAAAAGTTCATCTCAATCTAACAGTCGGATTAAGAGATATGATTGATAATATAAAACTATTCACTATTTAAAAAATCTATTTGGCCTAAACAGAATAGGCGGAACGAAACTGGAACGACTTGGGCAGAAATTTCGGCGGAATTTTCGGAACGGACCGAGATTCTGAGGGAGAGAAAACTTTGTTCCAGTTGTTGCATTTTTTGAATTGGAATGAAATGTATCGGGCATTCCGGGTGGTAGATTGAGAGAAAACTTGTTCCGGAGTAGTCGTGGTACGTTTAAACTGGCCCGAACACCCCCATTATAAAAAACAAAACAAAAAAATGTATAAGTGAAAAAAGAAATAAAAAAAAGTATAACCAGGGGGAAAAATGTGTTAGGGGAAAAAAACCTTGGTTATAAAAGAAAAAATTGGGTCCGGAGATTAGTCTTGAAGCGTTTAAGCTGACCCGGATACCTCGGTTATAAAAAACAAAACAAAATATATACGTGGAGAATGAAATAAAAAAAATATAAGCAGGGAAAAAATATTTTAGGAGGAAAAAAGAAAAAAGAAAGCACTATAACGGGAAAGCAGGGGAAAAAAACACAAAAAAAAAAAAGCAATGTATCGTGAAAGTACTGTAGCAATTCACAGTGTTATGTGTGGGGAGCTACAGTGCTTTCCCCACACCATCTATATGAATTTTGTAAATATTTTAAGACGTTAATATTAAACAAATATCTAAATATATAATTAGTCTAACATATTTATAAGACAAAAAAAAAAACCTTACAAATAATCATTATCATTATTTTGAATGTCTTGTCCATAATAATTAGAAATTTTAACACCTAAAAATATTTTAAAAAAATAAAAAATAAAATCAATAACCGAATAAAAAACAATATTATTAACTTAAAAAACATTATTTAACTTTAACAATAAATAAAGGAATGCTCAATATTATATCCATGCTCTTCTCAAAGAACAAATACCTAAAAATCATGGGAAAACAAACAAATAATAAGGTGGGCTTTACGTATTTAAATGAAATGAAGAAGATGGTCCAGAAACTGCGTTCCCTGCACCTTGTCTGACGTGAAACATCAATCCTCCTGCCGCCTCCTGCCAAAAGGCAGTGCGCCGTCGATCTCATCACCAAACTACAGCAAAAGGGTTGGCTGCTCAATATCTTGTCCATTACGTGTAGATTTTTAAAGGATTGTTTTTAATATTACAGGGATTTATTAACGCGACGCTACTAATTGCATGTGATTAGGATGTTTTTTGAACTGACATGATGCACCTGCGAAATGAGTTCTCGATGTATTTGAGACAGATGTGTGCAGAGGACAAAAACAATGCACAGGAAACATGCATTAATTAATTAATTAATTATTATTATTATTATTATTATTATTATTATTATTATTATTATTATTATTATCAAATGACCACCACAGCTGCACATTAATTAGCAGCTGCGCATATATCCCAAAAAGAGTACATCCATTCGTTTCATGTGGATCAATATACACAGTCCTTTTACCCTGTCAACCCTAACTAATTGCATAAGAAGGTCCAGAAAATACATTGAAGTCCCTGTGCATTCTCCCCGTGCCTTATCATGGTACCCAGTAGACGCATCTGTATCATAAATATCATCAGGGAACACCCAGGCTAGGCATTAGGCCTGTGATGCCTGCCCTGTACCCCTCTCTCCCTCCCTCCTGGTTTTGAAATACGAAAATCAGCCCCCCAGATAGGGTCCCTGTCCCTGTCCTGCTCTCTCTCTCTACCTCTCTCTCTCTGTCTCTCCTGGTTTTGAAATAAGAAAATTTCCTTTCTTGATTCTCAAATCCACTGACTTCCCTCTAAAATAAGGTGATCCACAGGAGACGCGACGGGACATAATTATTTTACGTGGCCACTCCTCCACTGCTGCCTGCTTCTAGGTGAGACGTGAGATCACGAGGCGGCGCACGAGATCTTGACCTCAAAATGAAAAGCTTCCCCTGCACTTGCCCATTATTCTAGCCAGTATCCTGTTTTTTTTCTTTTTTAAAAATTACGCTACAAAAACCAAGCCAAGAATCAACAACATGACATGGAAACTGAATCAGACCTTCACCGTCTAATCAAATCACAGGGAAATGTGTTGAGCAATTTGAAAGAATTTCCTAATTTCAGAGACCAACTCATTTTAGAGAACATCTATCCCAAAAAGAGTCTACATCCATTGGTTTGGTTTCATGTGGATCAATATACACAGATTAGAGTACTTTTACCTCCTCTACCCTAAGTAATTGCCAACCTGAGGCTTCATCTGCATGGCTATCAAATTGATATAGGTACAGCGCAAAATATATTCTGGTTCAAAAATTGAACATTAGTTGGCATTTCAGTCAAGCTTTAGAATCAGTTCCCGTACAAGCTTTCTGGGGATTAGTACGAGTCAACACTTGCAAAATCCTACTATAAAATCTCCATGATGGATCAGATTCCGTAATAGTTCTTTGACCAAATGGATGTTGTGAAATATATTGTTGAACGTTTTGAGCCTCCGCTAATCGCTCCAGATATAGCCGAAAATCACCATCGGGTCCTGTTAGGAACCACATGTGAGACAAACATTCAAAAACATGAAAAGGAAAGGAACATTAGTAACAAACATTAAAAAATAAAATAGGCCATTTGAGAACTAGTAGGGCCAACATTAAACATCAAAAGGATAATTACATAAAAGAAAGCTGATCATGACTAAATTCCGAATAGGAGTTAAAACTAGCATAATAATAACGGTTCAGAAACTAAAAGCACGGCAAATAGAGATGAGGAGGTGCCAACTCAAAATAAGATCCAAAAATGAGGGGGTGGTTAATATTGTTTTCGTCTGAATGGCTTCTAAAATTAATGTATCTCCTGAACAAAAAATATAGATCTTGGTTATAGAGGAGAAAACAAGGGATTTGAGACCCCTGAATATAAATATGGGTGACGCAAACTAGCCAGGTGTATTGATTGCTTACTGTTCATTAATAGGCTCAAACGTTGACCCATCATATCTGAGCATAGAGATGTTAATAACCCTTTCATGAATACATCATAACAAATGGCTTCCCCTGTAAGCCTTTAAGTTTTCCAAAAGAGAGAATCCTCCATCTAACTTGCAAGTGTCTTACCTAATGAAGAATCTGCTCCGTCCCTGTACCTGTATGACTGAGGAAATATAGCAGTGTGCACCTAAACAACAAAACAATGACATAAAATTTGATCAAGAATGGTGTCGAGAAGTCACCCAGCGCAAAACCGGTTACACACCCACAAGGAGAGAAATTAGAGACAATTAAAAAACATACTGGATTGCATAGAGCCTTGTATGGTGAATCATCCAATAATAATGTATTTGATTCATCATATTCTCCTTTATTCAAGTGAGGAGTAGACTCAAGATATTCCCATATTTTTTTTAGTTCCTTCAAAAACATTGGTTTGCTTGTATTCTCAACTGTGGTGAATCCTGTATCTGTGCAGTGAGATTGATCCTGCATGGAAACAATCATCATAACTTAAACAATGTTAAGCCAAAAAAAAAAAGATAAAGAAAGGCTACAGCAGCAATAACACGACAGCCAAGAGATGTGATCTTTAATTGGTTGCACCTTTCAACACCACAACACTGCACCGCACCAATAAAGTCACCTGAGTTAAAAATTTTACAACATCCTAAGAGATCTTGAAGCGATTAACTGAAGAGCTTCAGAAGTTCTTTAAAGTTTAAACTTCAACCAAAATACATAGATAGCAGAAGTTCAGGTTTGACTGTAAATTTTACACCTAAACTATAAGAGGCATGACTGAATTTCTTAGGACATTCAGAGAAAACTATCCATCCAATAAGAAAAGCATTACTGAAAGGGAAAGAAAAGTTCTATAGTAGTCAAAATGAGTTGTGATCCTGCCAAAAACACCTGGATGTAATTCTGAAAAGGAACTGATTAAACTTAAAATGACCAAACCAGCAACCAATTCTCTAATTTGGCATTGTTGCCAGTGCCAAGATAACTTTTTTCAGTGCAAAGCCATGCTCGTAAAACTTGAAACTTTTTTTATTGATGTTACAAGCAGGAAAAGAAAATTATCGACTCCAGAAAAGAACAAAAGTCACAAAAGAGACAGTGAGCAAACTCTGCAGCACTATTTTCACTAGGAAAAACTCCCCAATGAACCAGTAACATTGAGTTCAATTACCTGCTCAAAAGGATGGAAAGTTCTCAATCAAACACCCTTTTGTTCTGTTCCATTCATGCCACAAAATACAGTGAATGGGATGTAACGCAGAGCTCCCTTGGTTATTGACATGCACAAAAGAAGAGAACGTTAAATTTGAAAGGCATACTTACCCAACAGAAAAGCAACTTATGCCTTGAATCACCAAAGAGAAAATCAATCAGCGGGTTCAAATTTCTCCTGCAGTTAATGAGAATACAGTTAAGATACAATGATGGCCACCAAAGCAAATGCTAATTTGCAAACAGATATAGAGAGCAGTGGTGTTAATGTTAAATAGTATGAAGAGATTTTACAAAAATGGAGTATAAGACTATCACAGATATGGACTAAGAACAATACTTGGTTCTTGATGACCAAACACCAACATCAAATTTCTGAAAGCAAAACCTCAGAAAATCATCACAGAAAGGCCTTTTGAAAACTGAAAAGAGACAAGTGGAGATGAAATTAGAATTCAACGATTAAATGAGAAAGGAGAACATTTGAACATTCTAGATATACAACCAAGCTTTATACAGCAATGTTCACCTGACTTCCCAGAGACTTCTATGTTAGCCTGATATCCAACAGAAACATATGAAACAATATCAACCAGAAGTCCATTAACATCAAGGATAAGGAGCTTTTTAGTGACACGTCCTATGCGGGGTTGTTCCAGTGTACAGACACCTGGAATCTTCACCTCCTTTGTGGGAACTGGATTCAAAGTATTGTTCTGAATCGGCAACGCCTCCTCGTGCTCGGATACAACACAGGATGGGGTTTTCTTTCTCCTGTTTCTTGAATATTTAAATATCACTTCACATTGGCGGTTCGGGAGAGCTGAAAGAGAAGTACTATTTTCTATTGATGAATCTTTAAGTAAGGAAGAAGTCTTGTCATCCGTCTTTCTCTTCCTTCTTTTATATTGCAATAAGGCCTTTGTGGGAACTGAATTCAAAGTAATGTTCTGAATCGGCAACGCCTCCTCATGCTCGGGTAGAACTGTTTCAGAAGCATTTTTAATGATTGTAGCTCTCTCTACATTCATCAAATGATCTCCCTTGGCAGAATCATGCTCGAGCGCCATACTTGAATTATCTTATCCTACTTCAAATTTACTTGAGCATTTTACAAAGACTGAAAAGAGATCGACCAAATTTAAAACCTTGTGTCTAATTTTGTTTCTATTTTTTTTTTTACCTGCGACAAACAATCTAGGCTTAGGAAGCTAGAAATAAAAGAATGCTATGTTATCATTAAAAATAATATTTAGAATACTAACACTAACCAATCAAAAATAAAAAATAAAAATACAACATCCACTCAAAATAAATTATAATATTATTTAGTTGGTTTTTATCTTTTCTTTGCAAAATGAAAATATTAATTAATTTAAAGAACGCAGCAAGAATTTAAAGGTGATTATGAACACTAACATGGACCAATTTCTAAACTGAATCTGGAAGAAGGAAACCATAGAAGAAGAAGAACACGAGCTTTATCAGAGCAATAGCAAAATCAAATGAAACATATAACAGTTACTTTCAAGGAAAAATGAAACAAGGTAAAAGCAGAACAAAGAGAAGAGAAAGAACCTGAGAGAAATTCCCGCGACTTGAAAGCAGAGTGTGAAAATGGTGAAGAATTGAGCAGGAAAACAAGAGACAAAGGGAAGTCTTGTTTGCGCTTTCTTGCAAGGATTACCGTTTAAGATGTGATGTTATGACTTATGAGTGTATGAGGAAGGGCTCTGCTCCAGATTTTGATTTCTGGCACAAGTTACAATCCAGTCCCTTTTTTATATTCTTCCCTGTAACTCGGTCCTCAATCTACCCAGTTTTGCAGAAGCCTCAAATCCACGCTAGCTGTAAATGATGGCTGCTTTTATTTTTCTCTCATTATTCGTGGAGGGTTGCTCGATAAATGTTACTCGTGAAGGTGTCATAAGCAAAAAGTTTACGGATTTACTTCCTTCCTCATCGAATTTCACTCATAAATGCTTAAAAAGATAAGCATGGTCATCTTTTGCATTGTCTTAAAAAACAATCATTTTTTATAAATAAATTCGCTTATTACTTGTAAAATTGTAATTGTAGTTTTATTTCTGTTTTTTTTTTTTTCATATTTATCTTGCTTTTTGAGTCATATAAATATATTTGGATATGCTTCTAAGGTTATTATATTTATTGTTGATTTTAGTTCTTCAGGAGTAAGAAGAAAAAAGAAAGAAAATAGACACAATGAGCATATTTGAATGAAACTCAAGAGAAGTGTAAATACATGAGAGGGTGGGGTGAAGAATATGTATTTCTTGTCATCTAAATAGTTTTTAGATTAAAAAATATTGGAGATCAACAACAACATGGCACCACATAGAGGAGATAATGAAATGATATCTCAATTACACAATATAAATTAACAAATGGCAAATAGGTCAAATGACCAATGAATTTGGCAATAGGTTTGAGAGGATGGAGAGGAATCATGTTAATGATGATGGTAGGGTTCAAAATAATTCTAATCAAAGAGAATTTAATATTAGGAGGGTTGTTAGGTAAGTTAAGACTAATATGGATGAGTTTGTGGTTGAAAACACGGACATAAGAGATGTTGATTTTGAAGATGTGTCCGTGAGACATGGGGAATGTTTTGGACAATATCATCATCATCATTTTAGAGCAAAATGATATGGTGGTAATTTTGTCCAAAAAGGTAATTATAAGTACCAAGACTATAATACTGAGTTTTGTGGATATATGACTATAATTAAGCTGAAAATATTTGTTTTTCAAAGTAAGAATGATTCAAAATTTTATTTAGAATGAGAAAATAAGGTAGAGTGGTTTAATGATAATGATGAAAAGAAAGTGAATAAGTAGGCTTTGGTTGTTTTTTCTATTGATAAATATGGTAATGAGGTGTTGTGTGATGTTGTGTCAATGTAAGCTAATTATTTGTTGCATGGTAGACCATGACAATATGATAAAAGAGTCATGCATGATGGAGAGACAAATAAATATTTTTTTTAAATGAATGAAAGACCTATAACTCTTATATCTTTGACATCTAAGCAAATATATAAGGAGCAACTAAAGTTGAAGAAGGAAAAAATTTCTTAAAACGAGAGTTTGTATATTAGGATGATCTTCTTTGCTACCTAAGTTTGGTTTTGATGATAATGTTATTCTTCAGCTTGATACTAATTTAATGATCTTGGAAGATGTTTTTTAATGATATCGATTAAAGATGATTTTTTTTTTTTAAAAAAAGAAGAATGATATGAACCAAGTTAGATATGAATTTGGCCTTAATATATTTATTAACTAGTTTTGCAATATCAAACGTATCTCTTTAAT
Source organism: Salix brachista (assembly GCA_009078335.1). Taxonomy (NCBI): domain Eukaryota; kingdom Viridiplantae; phylum Streptophyta; class Magnoliopsida; order Malpighiales; family Salicaceae; genus Salix; species Salix brachista. Next base: position 11,911,616 of record CM018586.1, read on the forward strand.
CATACATCAGATTAAGTTAAGATTATACAAAGAGATACTATAAAAATAGAATTATATTAATTTATAAGAAATTAGTTGTTTTTGTGATGTCAAATGCATACTTAAAGTTCTTAGATATATGGTTATATCTGGGTCCAAATTCTTTTTTTCAATAACTTTGGTTTCTAGATACAAGATTATTTCTATATTAGAATTATATCATGAGTTTTAGCTTTTCAGGTTGTTATTTACTTCGGTAAGGGTTGCTTTATCATGTAATCAATAAGTTTGTATTAATAGCATAAAGGTTTTTTCACTCATACAAAACCTTTTCTATATTTTTTCTATAATGATTTTTTTTTTGGAAAATATACTCATTTGTTGGGAATGAAAATTAAGTCATATTTTTTTATTCAAAATAAAAAATTCAGATTAAAAATCAAATTCATAGCTATCTTAGTATTTTGTATTTGTAATAATATAATTTGAAAATATTAATTTTATTTTACTCAAACTAAAACTTTTCATGAAAAGTTATATTATTAACTCAAAAACTATATATATATATATATATATATATATATATATATAATATATATATATTTGTAATAATATAATTTGAAAATATTAACTTTATTTTACTCAAACTAAAACTTTTCATGAAAAGTTATATTATTAAGTCAAAAACTATATATATAATTGAGAAGAAAAAATATTACTTTTGAATAAGTTCTATTTTTTTTTCTCTCACCCTTTTTTCATAAAATTAAATGAAATTATTGCTTTGTTTTTTAATACTACTTTACTTTTAATTTTTACAAAATTCAACTTATAGGATATTATTTTAAGGAAAATATTAAATGTTATTGAATGTACCATACATCTATAGAAACTAAGTCTTTAAAATCAATTTAAATAGATTTAATTTTGATGGAATGCAAGCCTACCTAAAAAATCCTTATTATTATTGTTGAAAAAAAAAAAACCTTTTTCACAACATTTTTTATTATTATTTTTTTTTTTGGTAGAAACCATCCGGTAATCCGGCTACTGCCGACTAATCCGGATTCGAGCCGGGTAGGACCCTGAAGGGCGGCAAAGCTCTCCCAAGCGAGTTTTAAAGCAGCTGCATACCCAAGGCTCGAACTCGAGACCTTGGTTAAGCTGGGAGGACCCCTTACCAGTCCACCCACGCCCCCGTTGGTTTTTTTTATTTTTTATTATTATTTTGAAACACGAATTTGTCTCCTCGTATTATTGAGGCTCGTCTATTTAAAGCAATCTCCCTATGCTTAGTCCCTCGAGCGAGATTAGAGTGTGAAAAATATCTGATTTAAGAAGAAGAACATCACCGACGAGTAAGTACTTTCCCCTCCTATCTCTCCGTACAAATGGAATTTTCTGATATCTGCTTGTTTCTCGAGAAAATGCTGGAATACAAGATCGTACAAACTGTTTTAATTTTAGTTTTTCTCGGCAACCAAATAAAGATGGGATCATCGTTATCTTGTCCATTAAGATTTAGATTTCCGTTTCTGATGTGTTAACAAACATCTCCTGTCTTGGGTTTCACATATAACAGCTGGATCGAGATAATGGGACGTGGAGTGAGCAGCGGCGGTGGACAGAGTTCTTTGGGCTACCTTTTTGGAGGTGGAGAGGCTCCTACTCCTCCAGTTCCAAAGCCCACCACCAATACCACTTCTGAAACTCCTCAGAGCAGCCGCCTCCCTGTAACCAATGAGCCTGTAGCAGAGGTCAGCAAGCAGATTCCAGCTGGTGTTCCTGCAAAACCCAACACCACTAATAACTATTTCCGTGCTGATGGGCAGAACTGTGGCAACTTTCTCACGGTATGCTGATAAATTACTCAAACTGGATCTTGTCTAGAGTTGATATTTCACAATTACTAGTTATAAATCTCCGACACTAACCTAACATTCTAGCTAGCATATGTTGTTGCTGTTGCACATTAGCTATGCAAATCGCCCATCCTCGTTACAAAGGGGTGTGTTCTGGTTAAGCTTTTAAATTGAGCACTTGGTTGGAAAATGAATGCATGTCAATGGTAAATTATTGCTCCTCGATTTGGGAAATTTCAGGGGATTCGATATCATACTTGCCGCTCCATAGAAATCAAGATTCCTCAATTTCAGGCCTTTAACCCTGCTTATTGATACTATGCATCGCATTCGTCATACAATTTAAAACTCCAGAATAACAGTTATGTGATGGACCTTATTCTTACCATTATGCACGAGATGGACATTTTTTTATTTTCTTCTGAAGCACTGATGGGCGGGATTGGTGAAATAGAAATAGGCTTATGTGATCTAAGCCAGAGGATTAATAGTGCCCCACAAAAACGACATGGATTGAACTAAGGAAGTAACCTCTACTGCCCTTGTAACATCCAGTAACACTGTCACTTGTTTCTTTGAGCCATCTGGCTTCGTGTTCTATGTAGCATTAGATAATACCTGAAGCTCTTTCTGTTTCCCTATGTTTTCAGGCACGTTTCAAAATTCTGAACTCTTTCTTGAAGCTTCATCCTCACTGTAACAAGTGCAAGCTTGTTGATAGTATGTAGTTGTCGCTTTACATTTGGCACCAGTATATGGGCTTAGGTGGTGGTGATTATAGATGATTCATGTGACCTGGGCTTATATGTGACTGAAAAGTGAAGTTTTCTGATAGAATGTTATTCCTGGTTTAAATTTTTTGGCATTCGGTATCTTATATTTGGTGGACTGGTGGGTATATATGCATTTTTTTGCTGATATTCAAAGGCAACTAGTCATAAAAAAAGTATTTTACAATTTCCTCATTTTTGCGCATCATTACAAAAGGCAATGTTCTCTCTAAAGTGATTTTCTGGAAATTCTCTGCTCAGGACCGCCCAACAACAAAGGTACATGCAGCTCCTGGCGGTGGATCTTCACTGGACTTCCTGTTTGGTGGTGCTGGTGCTGGTGCTGGTGCTGGTGCTGGGGCTGGGGCTGGGGCTGGGGCTGGTGCTGGTGCTGGTGCTGGTGGTCGTGGGAAATGAGGCAACTTGACATAGATGGTGGAGCATTGGTCACTGTTGTTCGAGGACCTTTTGAATTTCAATGAAAACAGTATATCCATGTATTATGTCTGGATTAAAAAACTGTACTACTAAATTTCTCGCTTGTTTGCATTATTGGTGCACACTTCTAGGTGGGCATCTCGGAGCAGACATTCGTGCTTGTTCGCATTTGGATTTGATGAAAAAAATTGAACTTGTAGGGAGTGATCCTCAAAGTTAAATGGCACCATTGAAATGTCTCTTCCCGTCATGCAAGTTCCCTTACCATTTTCCAATGTTGCCTAGTCAGTGTGGTTCCTGTCTTGAGATCTGGGAGTGAGCAGAATATTATTATATTAGGATGGCAACGCAGCTGCTGTCTCCAGGTAACATGGGGGTTAATTGTTCTTGATGTGCATCTACTATTGGGTTTTAAATATTTTTTTCTTGGTCTTTTATGAAAAAACAATTGGGCATGTAAGGTCAAATAAATAATAATAATAATTTCGGTTTTTTAATCCAAACACCCCAATTAGTAGAAAAAATAGATTACATATGTTTAAATGATTGTTGTGCTAGTGAAGCAAATGGGTTTTGCGTATATAAAATAAAAAAGGTTGAAGGATAGTTTTGCTGCATAAAAATAAAAAGAGTTAATTGGCGCTGGTAAATCATTATAGCTCCAGATTTATAGATGTTGTTCACTAGAATAATGTGATAGTATTTTTTATTCTCCACCTAGAAAACTTAACACTAGCCTGACACCAAGGAGTATTTCTATGGCCCATATGTGAGAGACGTCAACTCTCTTTAGACGGTGCATGCAGTGCAACCTATAATCTAAAATCTAAATATATTAGTTTATTGTGTTGTTAAAAGCACCGTCATGTCCTATTCTTGGTGGTGTGGCATGTGTCGAACCTCCTCCTCCTTCCTCTTCTTCTCCTTTCCCCTAAATATTATAGCTTAACCCTCTTAATTATTAATATTTTAACTTCAGCCCTTATCCTTTTGATTTCTAATTTTTATTTTAGCTCTTTTGTAAAAGTTATATTTATTTTCAATTTCAACATTCACTCTCAATTTACTGAAATTTTGTAATCTATAATGTGATCCTCATTATTTGAATTTCTTTATAAAAGTTTTGGTAGTTTTCGATTTCATCTTTTAATTTAAATTGATAGTATTATATTCATCAATTTAATCCTCATTTTTTTTTGGTCTTTTTGTAAAAGCAACTATCCTTTTCAATTTCACCCTTTATTACAAAATTATTTTATTTTTTATGTCAATTTTGATAATTAATTTTTTTCCTTTTACTAGACTGATTTTTTTTTTCAATTTGAACTTTCATAACAAATATTTTTACTCAATTTTGATCTTTTTTTTCCATTCATAATTCTCCATCATCCGCCCGGCTATGTCACCTAGTCTCCACAAGGAAAGGGTTTACTTCCAAGCATACTCTAAAATGGAAACTTAACTTGTATGCGTTTTCCAAATTGCACCATCATCTAACCATCAAAAGTGAAAACGTGCACAACTTTATTTTTTATGGCTACCATCGTACAAGCATTCTTGGATTTAACTTGCTATGATTTTATATTTTAAAAGTGTTTATTTTTTAAATTATTTTTTATTATGTATAGTCAAGTTTATTTGATATTTTAAAAAATATTTTAATACATTGATATCAAAAATAACTTTTTAAAAATAAAAAAAATATTATTTTTATATATTTTTATATAAAAAACAATTTAAAAAACAACCGCTATCACGCTCAAACACCCTCTTTATGTGTGTCCACACCACACGTTGTGTGAACATTATTTTTATTATAAGAAATAATATTTAAGAACTGCAAACTTGATTTTTTTTAAGAAAAATATTTGACTTGAGAAATTATAGCCCTAACTAGTTAAATAAATTGACTTTATTTGAATCAGACGAAAAAATAAAATGGCAACAATAGTGAACTAAGAAAATAGATCTTAAGAGGTAACTAATCAAGATATTACTGAAGTTGAACAAAAAACTACATGTAACTAGTCAATCAGGAAAAATAATACTTGAAATAAAGGGAAAGGTAAGTACTGGTAGGGGGGTAGATTATATCACCAGTCAAATACATCCATGACCTGCTTCAAGTCATAATGTACAGAGGTTAACTACACGTCAATCAAATTGATATCCATGGATCATTTAGACCTCAGCACTTGGTGTCTGGCCATCTGTCAACAGCAATTAGTTCACGTGAAAACCTCGACAAAGCACACGACAAAATAAAGGCATGCATGGGAGATTCATTTTGTTAAAAACAATGTCATGTTTGTGAAGATTTCCTCAAATTTGAGACAGTAGTAATGTTAAACAATGGCTACAAATTTGACGCTGGTTGGTCGGCACAGAAATCACTTGATGCAATGCAGGAGCAGGGATTATGTTCAGCATACTTGTTACTCCTGTAAGACTTGTATTGTTATTTGAAAATACTCGTATCCTCCTTGCATTGCATCATACCACAAGAAGTAGCAATCAGGCAGCTCATGTATATTAGGTATTGTTCGTGTCAGAATCATACAAAGATTGAATTTGGAAGCAATTGTCAGCATAAGGCATTTCATCAGGTGAGTGGTTTGAAATGCAATTCCATTTCTCCAGCTTTGCCAACCTCAATAGGCTATAAAATTAAATGCTTCCTAGATTTCATACCTTGGTTTCGGAACCATGTCGTAGCGTCCTCTGCCGGGCTAGACTTTTCTTTTGAAAATCCTGTATCAGAGTTTGGTGCATCAGAGATCATATCATCATTCAAATTCAGGGTAGGGGCCACTGGAGGTTCAGCATTTTGAGGAGCCTGTAGAAAATCCAGAAAAAAATGGTGAATTCACATTAGACTAACGAACATGAAGAATGAATGGTTATGCACTAGACATTTGAATGAATCTGTATGTCTGGACAATCTCATGATAAAAATTGGTATACAAGCAAGGCTCTCTGAAGCACCAGGAGCACAAGGAGATGCATGGTTAAACCAGACATCCCACGATGTTTAGCAAAAAGAGCTGGCTATTAAATGCATACCAGCATGGTTTTAAATAACACCTGTTATTTAGCATTATCGGAGGACCCATCACTCTTATTCAGTACTGTAGTGCCATTAACAGTGTTCACAACAATAATGGCTACAGTGCCATTATATAGCATTATTGATTGTTATTGAGAATATAACACTGCATGCAAGCACACAAACACATAGATATGTGTGCGTGTGTATTTACATCAAGCAAATTATCTATAAAAGACTTCATTACCGTAACGAGTCCAACTTGGTTAACAAGTTAAATTTAGTTGGAAAAATAAGCTACGAATATTATTCCACACTTCATTCACAAATGCTCCAGCAATCTTGTGCAATGTTTATCACAAAAAAGAAAGAAAAAAAAAACTCAGGAAATTCAATACAGGGCACCATGTTTGAACCTACTCAATTCTGAGCATAGCATTTGAAGCAGGCATCTAACCTAAAAACAACATAATTTAGAGTAATCAATGAGCAGACAGGATACTGAAAGAAGAAAAAAGGCAACTAGGTCTCAACCTCATGGGACTGATAAACATTAGAAGAAGCCAGATTCTTCAAATTAGGGACACCAGATTCTGTCATGGGTTCCTGTGATGTGGACTCCTTCTCATGAGCATTGTCTGGCTGCATGTTTTCTTCTGCATCCTGCTTGAGGGTTTTAGAAGTTTTTGGTTTGCTGTTGTAGTCACCATTCAATCCCAGACCAATTTCTGCACTTGCCCTTTTTCTGATATGGGCATGTAGCGAAAATAATCACAAGTTTGATGGGAAAAGCAGTGATAGCAATAACTGCCAATTAAACAAATACAAAAACACCAAATTCTCACCTGCTGTTATTGTGGTTAACTATCTGGGGAGAACTTGGCTTGTTGGAAAATAATACTCCACGTAGAGGCTTTCCATCCACAGTGGTCTCAATGGTATATCCATGTGGAAGGCTTTCAGTAACTTTGGCTTGAAATGTCTTCTTCCCTTGATGAAAATTTGTTTGATTCAATGGGAAATTTTCTCTGCCTGAAAATAAAAGCACAAATTTTGTTCAGTATTCAACTCGCGTGCCCTTTTTAGAAAACAGTTCAGACCATGATCATTAACATCATCATGAAACCTTGACCACACATGACCCAAATGCTAGTCTTATCATGTTACCATCAAGGTAAGTCATAATTGGCTTTCTTTGTTTTCAGCTGATAAAATATATCACACTAATATAAAGAATTAGTAATCAGGAATAGGTTCTCACCCGACTTGATTTGCATGCTTAAGGAAATTAAATCATGAATAGAATGACTCAAAAAGCATCAGTATACTGATGGCCAGGAAAGTAAATAATAAAGTGCAATAAATAAAGGGAAACATTCAGAAATATATATGTTGGAGATTGGAAGCATTTAAAAATTTCAATGCACAAAATTCTTTTTTTCCACTGTTGGGATATTATGTTTTCATTCTGGAAACCACTATCTAGAACTTTTCAGGATCCAGGAAAGATTCCATAGCTTTTTTTCCATAATTTAATAATGCAGTACTGCGCAGATTATTCTTGAAAGTTTAGAAACTCTGGGAAACTACAGGAAGTAAATTTCTCACATTTTCCCCTGACCTTTCACGCAAATTAAAATTCATTTCAGATCTACAACTAGTTTGCAAAAGCTCCCCTTTCCTTAAGAAGCATATTAAGTGTACAAATCCCAAACAAATTTCAACCAAGAATTCATCTTAAGTCTGCAGTCTGAACATTTTTGTTGATGCCAAGAGAATCCGATCTCAGAAAGGAGATTTCAACTCAAGTCATGTAACTGCAGCCTGATTGTTTTGTTGATGCCAAAAGACTATCTGATCCCAGAAAACAGAATGGCATTCAAGGACCTTGTATGCTTGTGGCCGTCCAAATATGTCATTAACTTGTTCTGAATATTGTCATCAAATGCCTTTGTAACACAGTTTAACTCCCAATCAATTACATGCCCTAATCCTTTCTTCACTGCAAGAAGACAGCCATCAGAATTCATTTATTAATAAGCCAAGCAGCAATAGACATTCTTTATGTGTTCAATACCAAACCTTAGGTCGACTATATCTCAACTACCTTCCAAATCAAGACAAATAAGTTTGTTCTTCATTCTCATTTGGCCTCAGGGGGTGAGAGCTACCAGTTAGAAATTGTCCTAGCCTCCTAGGGCAATGGAATTATAACTTATTTCACTTTCATAAAACTCTTCCTTGCCAATGCATGAATCTTGAAGCATTATAGCCCCTCTGAAGTGCTTAAAGTTTACCCCACATCATAGATACTACTTAAAAAGTCAGTGTAGCCCAATATATAATGATAAGAAACTTATTACATAACAGCAGTCTCCGATTAACTGGGCAGGCTTATACACTGGGTGATGGATACAAGAAATGGTTGTGATGACTGGGAGAGAGACAAAAGGGATGTAAACTAAAAGCTATTTCAATCCATTGTGCACATCTTAATAAAACAAGACTACCAGGAGGGATAAAAACTAAAAAGTTCAATCATATTCTTATCCTCTGTTTAAATAGCATTAAGGTTGCCTTTTCCATTGGAACTAGAAAATCATGAGGAGCCCTTTGTCCTGGTCCATCCTCAAATTGATAAGAGCATATTTCATAGCTTACATTTCCTACAGGAAGATTATTTTATCTTATCCCCAACCACTTTCACATAAAAAGAAACAAAATCTTGGTATCCCCAATTGTGCTTTTGAGCTCGTCCACTCCATTTCACAAAAGAAAACGAAACAGACCATCCATTTGCATGGTGAATAAAATTCCTCAATTGTGCTTTCAGGCATCATGCCAATCAGTAAATACGGATAAAGGAAATTGCACATCCACTGAACTTATAGGGCATAAAGACATTGAATTGCAAGGACCAATACAGAATATTTTCCACATACACAGATAGATGCCTAGAAGACCACTAATTCCAGATAGAGAATTTACCATTTTCCTGAAGAAAAAACTGCCTGTGCCAGTAGTAAATACAGATACATTCTGACCCAACAAAGAGCATTCCCTAAACTTATAGAGCATTAAGACATTGCACTAACAATACAGAATATTTTCCACATACACAGATAGATTCCTAGAAGACACCTGCCACATACCCAGGAACATTACAGAATAATTCCAGATAGAGAATTTACCATTTTCCCAAGGAAAAAACTGCCACTGAAAGATGTTTTGACGAGCATCCACCAAAAGCTAAATGTATCTAGCCATTATAAGTTTAATATTTTGGACAAAGTAAATAGGTCGCACAAAAACTCATTGTAGACTGATATAAACTCATTGTAGATTTATAAAAACAAATCTTTTAGTGATACCCCTAGCTCAGATATGAAAAACTACTAGATTGATTTCATGAAAGGAGTAAATAATCCACTTCTTACCTGGTTGGGCATTGCTCGGCATGGCATGGTGAAAGTCAGCGTTTGTGTCAATTTGGACTAAAACTTTATCATGCACAGAAGAATTACGATTTTGTTCTTGGCATTTTAGTTTCAATTGCTTCTTCAGAGATAACTTTTCTGGACGCCATTCATCTTGCACTCTTGTATGTCCTGCAATGAAAAAAATGGATGAGATTACCAAAATAAACAGTGATCTGGACAAAAATAAGGGTTTACAGAGTACGAAAATTGCATCTCAAAAGCATGTAAGAAACTTCACTTAAGAAAAAAATTTAAAACTGTACCAAACCTGTGTGTAAGTAGTACATATCTTCCAGCGCCTCAAGACTCTTATTGCAGCCACCAATGAAGACAAGCACACCACCCTTCTGTGGATCCAAGCAGTCCCCAGCCACAGAGAATCTTGCAGAAGGTCCATCTCCAGTTGTCATCACCTTACTCCAAACACCAGTTTCTGGCCCAGTAACAAATGTGGATGTTTAGAACTACAAATAATGATACCTATAACAAGTCGATGTATAATATGCTTGTGCTTTCAAAGCCAAAGGACAGACAAGTCAAATATTGAAAATTTGGTGGATTTACAGGGAGAGGGAAGTGCATTTTCTCATGCAACTAAATTTTTTATCAACAATAGCATGATCACTTACCGACATCAAGCATATAAAAATCATCATATAGATTTTGGGCATCTGTAAATCCACCAAAACAAATAAATTCTTGCCAAAAGCAACAATGGATTGACCAGCTCAAGGTAGCCAATGCCCCAATAACAAATGTGGATGCTTACAGCTACAAATAACGATAACTACAACAAGCTGATGTATAATTCACTTGGGACTTTCAAAGGTACAGGAAAGAAAAGTAAATTATTGAAAATTTAGTGGATTTACAGGGAGAGGGGAGTGCATTTTTCTATGCAACTAAAATTTTATCAGCAATACCATGATACTTACCAACATCAAGCATATAAAAATCATCATATAGATTTTGGGCATCTGTAAATCCACCAAAAACAAATAAATTCTTGCCAAAAGCAACAGAGGAATGACCAGCTCGAGGTGGCAACTTCTGACCCAATGTGTTCAGCTCCTTCCAAACAAGAGTTTCTAACACAACACAAGAAAGCAAAGGATTAGGCAGCACATTCTTGCATGAATTAACAGTTCGAATTATAACTCAAATTAATCACGTGCATGTATTTGAAACCAAATACAGGACTTATAAACACACACACACACAAATACACATGGAGGCACATGTTGTATAAGTGCATGCAAATATATAATTATATGTAAAATAATGAGCAAAACCTGTATCTAGGATGTGGACATCTGACAAATAATAATCATGCCCATCTTCACCACCAATCACAATGATTTTGTCCCTCCAAGATGAGCAAGTATGGCTATCACGGGCAGAAGGTGGAGTGCCTGTTGTTATTGCTTGTTTCCATACAAATGTCTCTACAAAAGTAGAACATGAATGATATAATGTCTTTAACACATTGCAAGAAAATTATAAATGATTAAAAGAGTGGAAAGCTTGCCACTTTCAAAGGCCACTCCAAAGAGTCTGAAAATAATACAAGTTGGGAAAATTGATTCGGTCCCCCCTAACCCCACATCCACAACCCCAATCATGTGAGCGTGCTCACTCATACACACCCACAAAAAAAAAAAATCCTTTGCCCAGTTAGCCTAGGGTGGTACTGCAGAGCATAACAAATTGCAAGAAAATGATAATTGACTAGAATAGTGGAGAACTTATCCACTCTCAAAGACCATCCCAAAGAGTCTATGAAAAGTGAATACATATTAGAAAAATTGATTCAACCCCACTTTACACCATCCACAACCCCCACCATGCACGCACGGGCACACACAAAAATCCTTTAGCCCAGGGTGGTAGTCCTGTATAGCATACGAACCTGATACATGCATAAATTGTACACTAAACTAGAGCAGGATCAAAATCAATACTTGCTGATGGAGAAAGTTACCTGTATTAAAGATATAAAGATCATCATAATAGACTTCGTGATAATTATCTGAAGATTTCCCACATCCACCAAATATAAAAAGTCGTTTGCCAACTAGGGCAGCACCATGACCCTCTCGTGCCTCTGGCCCATCACCTCTCACATTTGGCGTTATCCAAGTATGAGATGCTATAATATGATAACCAATGAAGGAAGTGTAAGTCATATGATTCAATACAAACCAACATAAACAAATATGTTAAATCTCATTTCTTTGATACTCCTCAATGGCCACATAAAAGACTGGGGCATGATATACAAGGAAAATCAATTGGAAAAGAAATTAAGGACAGGATAACTCACAAGTATCTAAGATGTGCAGATCATTGAGAGGGTTCTTCCCATCAGTACCTCCAAACACATACAGATTGTCACCAACAGTTGTACAAGTGTGGCTATCTCTCGGAACTGGTGGCGTGCCATTTAACACTGGTTGACTCCAGGTATGGTTAACTGCAAGTCAGCAACCCAATAGGAGAGCATAAAAACATTTAGGGAAAACGAAACTGCATATGAGAATTCAATAACTCAAAGGGAAACCCATAAATGAATCTCAAGTGAAGAATTTATTGAAAAAATTATCCTAAAAGAAACCACGAACAACCCGGCAAGAGAAGATGAAAGCTCACAGGTAGCAAAAGCAACTAGCATTATAGAGTACCGTTATGATCAATCCCATTAGGTGGGATAAAAACTTTCATGGTCCCATATATTACATTAACTATAAAATTGGACGTTAATTAACTTTCAAGCAATACACACACCACCCCTTTGCAAGCCGAGCGAAAAAGAAAGAAAAATGAGTACTAGTCCACGAAAACCAGAGACAACCTAAACAAACACTTAGAACCCAAGTTCAATAAAAAAACCATAAATGCCACACAATCAATGCTCACAACAACCTTCAAGTAATTTCAAACACTCCAATAAAAAGCAAACCAACAAGTTACAGGAAAGAGAGAGTAAAATAACTCCAATAATCACACATCCTCTCAGCAACAAACACTAACACGCAAAATTAATGCCAAGCAACACAAAATAATCCACAAAATCCCAATGAAACAATTTTAATGACTTCCCATTACAACAACAGCAAAACAAAATTCGAACTTTATATAAGTACCAAACAAAACCACCCAAAACTGAAAATGAAAGAGGCCCAACAATTACAGAAAAAAAAGTGAAGACCCACCAGTATCAAAGACATGAACTTGGTTTGTCTGGCAGTTATCTTTGCCATAGCCACCAAAAACATATAGAAATCTTCCTCCTTTAATTGAGTTACAAGAGTGTCCCCACCTCTTCCCTGGCCCATTTAACTCTTTTATATGAACTCCTTCATGCTGCTGCAGCCGCACTCTTTCCCATCTCATTTTTCTTTTTCTGGGAAAATTAATATATAAAGGTGAGGTTTTTACGTCTCAAAGGAGAGAGAATGAATAAAAAAGAAAAGGAGATGGGATAATTAGTGCTGTCGATTATTATATTAGAGTTTGTTGTTGTTTTATTTTTAGTTTTCATGCAGAACAGAAGGTAAAGCCTAATTTAAGCACGTGTGTTAATAAATTAGAGACAGATGCAGGGTTTAGGGTAAACTGTATTCTTAGCCCTACAAATGTCGCACTTTTACTTCTTTATATCTAAGATTGTTGTTTGAAGACTATAATTTTTTTTTTCAAAAATATTTTTCCATGTGAATTAAAAATTAAAAAATTTAAAAGAAATAAGTTATTGATGTGATATATAAATTAAAAGTAATTTTATTGTCCTCATCATCATTATTATTTCTAAGATATTTATCAAATTTATAAATCATCTTTAACTCTATAACTCTCTATTTTAGCATCATTAAAAACTTCATCACCTCTTTCATTTTTTTATCACTTTTTCTTTATGTTGCAATATCAATAGCACCAAGCAAATCAAAATTTGATGAACCATCATGTTTTTCTCTCTCAATAACCCGATCATAATCAAATGAGAAATCATCTAAAACTTCAACAAAATTATTGGCTTGTTTTTTTACTTGGTTATTATTCAATTTTATTTTGCACATTACAAACATCAAGTCATTGATATTTTTTCTAGTGCAAATGATTTCTTCATTTTGTATAAACCTAAATAAGAAATTGAAATTGATAACATATAAGATTTTTATCAAATATTAAAACATTAAAAGTAAAAAAAAAAAAAACTTTCACCATCTCTAATGCACTCTAGTTATGCTCATATTCAAATGAACTACACGTCAACCTTAAAACTAAGATTACAAACTTTTAGAAACCTACATGACCTTCATTTGATGAAAATAAGCATTGTCAAGAGTTGTATCTTACAATTACTCAAGCATCCAATAGTCAAGTATGTTATATCAAATCAAGTGACAACATACCAAATCAAATCATTTCCTTTTGTAAAGTGTCTTAACATGAGAATATGAATAGTTCTCGAATATATGTATGGAGTGATTTTGCTTCCCTTCAAAATAGTTATTTGATGAACCTCTAGTTTCTTCTCAAAATCTTTTAATGTCATGTCAATACAGTAAAAGGTAACACATGATATCCAAAACAATAATTTTCTCTTTTTCATCAACAATTATCCTATTGTGTTATAATTTGTAGAATTATTAGTGATTATTTGTACAATATTTTCCTCTTAAATCCTCTCCACTATAGCATCTGATATCTCAAATACCTTAAAACAGTCTTGAATATATTAGGTGCAACATTCCCTTTCTTTAGAAAAAAAAAATTAAATACACATTCACAAAGAAAAGACAAAATTGTTTTTTTTAGTAATTGATAATATTCTACCAAAATATCTACTGAAATTTTAGCAGAATCTCCCTTGTATTGGCAAATCCTACATTATCGATATGCAACATAACTTTCAAAGAAAAGTACACTAACTCTTATTCAACTTTGACCTAAAGATCTTGGTCTATATCTTCATAAACATCATTCTCATCACATCCACAATAAAATAAAATAAACAAAATATACATTTAACATCAATTGTTAATTAGCACATTAAATAGGATATCATGAATTCTGGAATTAAATTCTTAATCTCCAATTTTTTTAAAGAGTGACATTCATACATGTTAAGTTTATTAACACTTAAATAACACAAAATAATCAAATAAATATAGTAGTAAATTTATTTATCCAACTACACACCATCATCCTAAAACATAACCATACGTATAATTATATGAGTTGTAGATTAAACTTTCGGCCTACAATACTGCATATATCTTCATTGTCTTATGAGCGATGTCATCATAAAACCTCTTTCTGGGTCTCTAATATACCTCTTTGTGTGTATAAATGGAGGTGCAACAATTCCATTTCTAGAATCTTAACATACATTAATGCATGATTGACATTGCACAGCAATTCCCTTATCTAGTATCTAACATACTTTTAACATATGTTATCCTATGAATGGTGATCCTCGTCCCCAGGATTGTAACACACACACTAAATGTATATCAGTCCTTTTATAATGATCTTGTTTATCTGAGATCCTAATATACACAAAATATATGCTAGTTATTTTGACGATCCCCTTATCTAGGATCCTAACATACACTAAATGTATGTTGGTCACTGTCATATTCCATTCATCCAATAAAGACTACAATGACAATCCTACCATGACCTAGCAGATTTTCACAATAAACTTTCTTGGCATGCACACCTTAAATATTTTTATTGAAAAATCACATCTTTTCAAATTTCCACTAAAAACTTCAAGTATAATTCATGCATCAAAATTATGGAAATTAAATTGGATGATGTAGGCACGAATTACCTACCTATTATGGATATTCTAGTCATGGATTCTGTTATTGCTACACTGCACTTGAGGCCCCTCCTGCAATTACAAGTAATTCTTATTAAGTATTCTCATTCAAGGATATAATTCATAATAAACACAAAAAACAATCACATAAGTCTTTTAATTCATTATTCTTTCCTTTTATTCTATAACAACATCTGCATCCTTAATCCAATTGAAACATTGTTCTAAAAGCTCATTTCCAAACATAACTTGTTTACTTTCGTTAATGCATCTAATTTAGTCATTTCGTGACCTTTTCCTCCTTATTTTTTCTTCTCAAATCTGCCAGTAAAGATTGCATTTTGACCTCTACTAAGAGTTTTTACTATAACTAGATTTATAGAACTCCATTTTGAACAGATTTGATCTCGTTGGAAAGATAAAATATAAGGATACAATTATATTGAATGGAGAAAAACCCAGTTCTTCCCACAAACTTCATGAAATTTTGCATAAATGTGGCAGAAGTTTTGCGCTATAGAGTCTGTCCTACATAGCCATGCTTGATGACTCATAATTGGAGTTCTAAAATTTCAAATTAAATAAAACTGATTTTCTTGGATGGGAAACAACCCGAACTACAATTCCTACACAAGAAATCGATCCCAACTCTCTCATTTTAACACTCAGATTCTCTCTGAAAGTCTAGAGATGAATTTGCATAGTTTGTTGATTCATGCTCAATATACATCTTCCTTTAATTTATCTCAACTTCCTAGCCATATTACTTCAACCCATATAAACATATATTATCAATTACATAGAAGTATAATCTCTCCCTCCTAATTACTCCCTTCAATAGCCAACCATGACCTTCCCTAGAGACTCCTTTTTTCCTTTCCATTTGTCTTATTATTTATATCTTTTTTCATCATATTAGCAGCCATATATATCAATTAAACACAATTCATAAAAAAAAATTCAAGAACCCTAACTCTTATTTTATAAGGAAAATCATCCAATTTAGCAATAAAGTTAAGAATTTCTATATGAATATAAGAAGCACCATACCAATGAATATTTAAATCCTAATTACTTGTGAAATCAAAATCTCATCCCTTTCTTTTTCTTTTGTTGCTGCCAACCACTCCTTCCCTTTTTTCTCCTAATTTATTCTTTCATTTACACTTATAATCCTTGTGTTTTTTAATAAATGGATGTTTTGGTAATACTTATTCTCTCTTTTTCTTTTAAATTCTCCTACATTAAACAAGAACACTTTCAAAATATTCCTCCCTTTTCTTCCACCATTTCTGCCAATTGGTAGAGTGAAAGAGAGGGGTAGTTATACCTATCAAATTTTCTTATTTTTACTTAGACTCCATTTTCTTTTAATGTTTTATTTTACGCCCACATCTTTTTTTCTTATAATTAAGTCCCAACTATTTATATTTCTTTCAATTCTACCCCTCAACTTATTATATATCTATTATTATTTTTCTTTTAATTCATTTCTTGAATTTAAATCCAACCTCAATTAATTCTGAATAAAAAACTATAATATCTTAAATATTTTGTCCAGATGTTATATTCAAAATTCCTAAATTCCCATTTTTTTTAAATCTCTACATGTACTTCCTCTACTTTTATTTTATACATTTATTTAGTTTAAAATGTACACCTACACTTATTTATCAAGGTTTACAAAAGGTATATATCAATAATAATATTTTGTCCTTTTATGCCTGTTAACCAAAAAGTTACTAATAAAACTTCTTTTCTTATCAATTCGTCCATTAGAACAATCTATTTTTTTCTATTTTAGCTTGTACTTCTCAAGCAAGTTCATTATATGATTTCCTTGTTGCTTGAAATGCTTCTCTTTAATACCATAGTAAGATGGAGGCTGAAAGCATTACCTATGCTTTGTAACCATTTCAAATGCCTTAACAAACTCAGAGTTTTTCACATAATTAGATGGAGTTGCACTAATGAAGAAAAACCTTACAATTTATCAACATGCTTTTTTTTAAGATCTTTTTTAGCAGATGATTAAGGATAATTTGTGTACTTCCACTCTTACTTATTGTTCGCTTTCATTTGTTCATTGGGCGAATTTTTTCCCCTTCATCTTCATCTTTATCTCTTCTAATATATTGGAAAACTTTCATTTTCTTCTTAGTAGCTTTTTGATTTTTCACCAAAATATTCAAAATCATCTTTTGACACGTATTGTCATGAATCAACATCTTTTCAAACACTAGTTAAATGATGTTTGAAATGATAAATTCCTGTTGGTAGAAATCGCAAGTGCATGAATCGTAACAAGTAATAAAGTGATGAGTAGAGTATCGTCCCACAAGGATTTGCATAAATTATTAATAAGTAACAAAATTATTAAATCCCTATCTATTTGATGATTCATTTATAAAGGTTTATGAAACTAAGAATAATTAAAACAAACAAGCAAAAAATTAAATGGTGTTGAAATCAAGTTTGATGGATCCTAGGATTTTTGATTTCACCGTAGCTAATCTTATGTGAATTTTATCAGTTGAATTAATCCTCTCAAAATTTCTTTCTTATTGTTGATAATAAGGTTTTAATAATTTAATTCCTAATCTCTCTCGAGCATCAATGAATTATTTTAACAAAGCAAACTTCCTACCTCTCGGTGAAAATTCTAAAACTCATCAAAATACATTAAAATGATAAAACCTTGCACGATTACACAAGTTCCATAGATATCTCTATCCTATAGATTTCTTATGGTATTTCAAATAATGGCTGAAACAATTATCACTTCTCAGTCTCAAATCGAATCTCAAATCATGCAAACGGTGATCAAATGTATATAAGCATTAAGCATATAATGAAACACTCAACAAATATTAGATTAATTCAATCAAAGAAATTGTTCACATATTCATAGTTAGGCTAAATCAAAAATCCTAGAATAAAAACACTACTCCATAGCAAAATTGAAAAGAAACAAACTTTATACGATGAACATCACTCAAGAGTATTGGAAAATTGGAGAGCTGGACGTCTTGAAGGGGTTGATGCTCTTGATTTCTTTCTTTCCAATTTGCTTGCCTCCTCTCCTAGATGCTTCCTCCTGTCTTTTGTAATGTGTTTAGGGTTTTCTTCTCTCAAAAAGACTCTCATTAGTTGTTACCTTATGAAATATGTATATATGCTGAGTTTTTCCTCTAAAGAAAAACACGGATTCAGTTCCTTTTTGATATTGCAAGCCAAATTCAGGCCAATAAACGTGTGAATTAAGACTCCTCTATTTATGGGAAAGTTTTAGAAAAGAAAATATTTTTTCCAGTAGACTTGATGTTAAAATGTTTTGGCATCTAGAACTCTGGATATTGTCCAAAATCCAAGACAGTGTCTGGGTTGCATGGACTCCTGGTTTGATTCGGAATCTGTATTTCGACTAGATTTTTGGACTTCAAAACGGAAAAACTGGGTTCTTATCATTGCATAAGAGTTGTAGGCCTGTGTATTCTCTTTTCATAAAGGTAAAGAATACATGAAACTGAGTTGTATAACTCTTGTTATACCTCAAAAACCAATCAGTGCTTAGACTTGTCTAGGCAGACCAACCAATGTTTGAATTTTAAGCTCATCCTATTGTTTGCTTCTTCATATGATCTCAATTTCAGTATATTCTAGTAGTCAACTACTTGAAAATACATTGAATTTTCAAGAGGTGGATAATTCTCAAAGATACCTAAAACTCTTGATAATTTGCTAAAAATCCAACGCAATTATCTAAAATAGAGCAACAATGACTTAAAATATGTATGGAATATATTCCATTATCAATTCCTCAACTGAATACAATACTTGCATTGAACTTTTTTAAAATTATTATCAATATCCATATGATGTTACCATCCCACATCAAGTCTATTGCCACTAGTAGTTTTTTTTAGATGTCATGTATTCAGTAGTTCAATAATCAATTCAAATAAACCATGTAATTAATTCAAACAAGATTGATAGTTATGTATATAATGATGATAATGTTCAATTCAAAGAAAACTTAACAAGACTCAAGACCGATAAATATATGTAAAGAACTTAAAGACAAACCTTGATAATGAAATGTCAAAAAAGTGTTTTTTTTTGTTTTGAACCATATTTTGAGTAAATTTATTTCTTAAAAAAATGTGAGTCAACTAATTACCTAACATAATGATGTGTATTTTTCCTCTTGTGATGTATACTAACCAAAACATATCATACTTTAGGGAATTTTGTTTTTAAAAGAAGGAAAACATTAACAATGTATTAAAAAAGCTCAAGGATGCTCCAAAACTAGAGAAATTGTTGCATTAAATAAAAATAGTCTTTTTTTTGTCATAGAAGGATGCACAAAAAAAAATCAAGACAACTTGTTATATATTCCTATGCCACATGTGAGACACATTTCATAATAATAACTATGTATGATATCTGCATCTAGCTATCTCCTCAAACACTTTTTTGTAGGGACTTAAGAGTAGGACCAACACAATATATGGTTTTTAGTCCATCAATATTTAGAGTCAACTGGTTTATGTAAAATTTGTTAGGAGTTATCAATGTTTAATAATCATAACAAAACTATTCAATATCATGTAATAAAATGATGGTGATTTAGAGTTTCCAATTTTAATAACTCGAGACTCTATGTTAAATCATCTATCGTAAACTCGCATAAGCGATTTATCTTATCGAGCGATTTATCGAGCGGTATCCAATTAAAAACTCAGTAAGAGGAAAGGAAAACTTTTCTTTTTCTTCACAGCTACACCTATACTCGACGCTGGCTCCATACGGTATAAATATAGGTTAAGGGGCCAATCAGAAGCTTCGAGCAGAAGCTCGGAGCCCTAGATTGGTAAGCGCTTCGTGAGAACGCAGCGAAGATATCAAATATGAAGTTAAAAGTATCTTCCAGACAATATCATATTTTACTCTTAAATTAAGAGTAATATGACATATCAGGTTGGTTAAATTCAAATAATAAATTTTGAAATCAATAATTTGAATTTCATTTTTTTTATAAATCAAACATCTCATTTTATCATCAAATTAAATAAAGCTTATAATTTAGCATGGCCATATTGTCTAATGGTTAATAATCAAAGTTATTTACTCCATTAGATTAGAGAATATTTACATGTATTTACAATCGGTCAAGGAAGTTTTTCAGATGGGATGCCTCTAGGAATCTCTGGTACTTTTAACTTTATGATTGTATTCCAGGCTGAGCACAACATCCTTATGCACCCATTTCACATGTTAGGCGTAGCTGGTGTACATATGACTCAATTCAAACATTAATCATTACTATATAAATAGTGGTTAATTAATTAAAATTGATAAACATTCATTCTTCTTTTGTTTTCACCTTTATGAAATGAATTAAAGCCCTAATTACTTCCAATTTCATTTAATTTGCTAACATAAAAGGAAGTTTTGTTTGATGTGGTATGACATTATCAATATTATTCAAATGATAATCAAAAGTCCATGCTAGCTAATTGGACGGTTAAAGCAAAATTACTTATACACCATGTGATTAGAAACTTTAGATTTTTGTATAGGGTAGGCACTAGGTAAAGTGAAATAATATTTTGTTTAGTCCTTCTTCACTTCACTTTCTTATTAAGTAGCACATTGGCTCTTCTTAGAGTTTGATTGAAAATTCTTGAAAATTCAAAGGCAAATACAATAAGAACATATTAGACTCACATTACATCATGTTTTTTTAATATTATTTCATTCAAATTAAATAACTTAAATTTCAGTACTTGTGATTCCACTAAATATTATTTAATTCTGAATTTGTTTTTGAATAATATTATAATATTCACAAGCATTTTTTTCTATGGTCATTCATAATTGTTTCCTTTTTAAAAGTTTAATTATAATCAATTATAATTTTATTTAAAATATTGTTTCATATATATATATATTAATTAATTTTTGATCTATTTTTAAATAATATCCTAGCCTTTTATAATTTTAGAAATGATTTTGATAATATTTATACGTGAATGTACTTTCAATATGTTTTTTTTAATATATTTTTGGTCATTTATATATTATGAAAATGAGTTTCAAGTAATTATAATTATTATTAACATAGTTTTTGAATTATTTTTACTTTTTATTCATTGAATTGCGTTTCTTGTAAAAAAAACATTCTATTATATAAAAAAAACATAATTCCATTGGTAAAAAAAGTGGATGAAATTTTTTTTCCTTTTCCCCATAATCTTATTTGTTTTCTTTCCTGCAAATTCTTTTTTCTTTTAACAATATAACTAATTAAAAAAAATGATTTTAAGAAGTTCCATGTGTGAATGAGAAAGTATTATATTATTTTTTAATATATTTACATCCAAAATATTAAAACATTTCTTTTTTATAATATATCTTCTATTTATATTATGATAATGTATTATTTTAAAAAATTATTTGGGTAGAAAAATATACTAAAAAAGGGATCCAAATGACATGAATGATGAGGTTTAAATTAAAAGATGTCATTTATCCTTATTTTGAAATACTTCCAAATGTTTTTGATATTTGTCTTAATGGCTTTCAATTATTTTTTAATAAACAATATTGCTCAAAAATCTATATTTTATGTTAAAAAATATATTAACATGAAAACACAAGAATTATACTAGAAAAATATTTTGTTTCAATATAACTTATATTACCATTTTACTATATGAAAAAATCTAAAAATATTTCACTTAGGTATCTTAATTTATATCTCTTGAATTTCTAACTTAGTCTTTACTTAGTATTAATAAATTTTCTTTACATTGAATTCTAATTTTGTTTTATTAAATACATTCATTGAGTTTTTAGTTCACAATTAGAATTTGATATTATTTTAGTTTTCATATTAAATAATAATATATGATATTTTGATAATAGATAGTTCAAGGATTCTTGATGAAAGTATTGACACACACACACATTAAGTTTTAGTGATATGCATTTTCTATTCTTTACTTGACACATAAGGATTTTGATATTGATTTAAAAAAATATAAAAAAATAATCCAATTAGAATTCAATGAAATTTATAAAAGATTATTATTAGAATTAAAAAAATTACAAGTGCTCCTCATATAAGGTCATTCTTGGTATGTCATATCCGAATTTGGACCTTAGCCATCCTAAGTCATACATGTTAAACTTTCTTTTTAGTTTTAGATCTATGGGTGGTTTCATAAAGTGCAACTATTTTACCATATGAGCAATATCATGATGAACAATTGAACTACCATAGTTAAAAAAATTAATTTTCAATATAACACAATTTAAACAATCACATAGATAATACTTGCACGATCAATTAATCCCCTAATGAAGAATCTGTGAGACTACTCAAATTAAGATTTTAGAATTATTTACCCTCTTTTCTTTCCCCCTTGTTTTTCTTTTCCTTAGTTTTATTCCAGCACCCCCTTCACCCTCTTGATCTCTTCTTTTATTGTGACCCCCCCCCCCCCCCCCTCTCTCTTATATATGTAATACCATGTATTGTGAAATTATATATAAGGTGTATTCCGAACATAAAAAGAAAAAACACAGATATAATTTTTATTTTTATTTTTATAATGGTTAGGACTAACCTATATAATAATTTTTCACTCTTCTAGGTGAACTTGTTTTGACTAATCGATATATCATTGGTTAGAAAAACATAACCATGCTTTAGTAAAAGACAAATAGCAATATAGCTTACCTAAGGTTAGGTGTGTCATGAGTAATATTGTCCTTATATATAACAGGTCTTCTTATCCAGACTCTAAACACTAGTTAAGGTTCCTAGTCATTAAATAAAAGGTGGTGGTTTCAAACTTCTTAGTTGATAAGGGATTAAAATTTCTTGTTCTTCGTACCCATACCCAAGGTTCCTTGTTCTTTCTATACATGTGTGAAAAAGTCTAATTGACTTTGTGATGTTATTCCATATATTTCGTATTTGCAATTCGCTTATTGTTGGCTAGGAGCTTATTATAATAGTGTTGGTGCCTTGGTTGAAATACTCATTATGTCAGACTTTCTATCAAACTTGATTTTTGGCTTTCTATAAAACTTGTTTGTGGGTTTCTAGATCTTTATATCCCCAATATTCATATCAACCATTCTATGGGTCACGAGGAGTCAAAAAATAACTCACAAACACAAAGGCTAATAAAATGGAATTTATAAAACATGATATGAAATAACTTATCATTATCTAATTTTATATATAAACAAAAAAACTATACGTGAATAAAACCACAATATCCTTGTACAATGAATAATGCTACCTCTTTTTCCAATGTTATTGCTTTTACTAATTTTTGGTGGGTATGTTGGTGTTTCTATACCTCCATCAACAACTACATGTTATGGCATGATTAGATGGTTATAACTAGTTTCACCAAACTTTAATAAATCAATAATGTCTCTTTTTAAAGTTACATTTTTTATTATCAAAATTTAAATATATCAAATATTGATTTAAGAGATATCTAGATGGAAATAGAAAATATAACCAATACACTTACCATAATAATCTTGTGATAATTAACAAAACCATACAAGCTATGGTTGAATAACTCAATTAAATCCAAAATAGGTATAAGCAAGGTGATCAATTATGTACTTCTTTTAACTAGTGTTTTAGGTAGAAAGTCCCATGACATACTTAAAAATCAAGCACTTCAATAGAAATGTTAGAAGTATTCAACCATATCCTAAGTATTATACGCCTATACAATAAACAACATAACAAACTCAACTTAATCTAGGAATGATCACCTCTAAGTATCACCTACCCTATAATTATACTTGCATTTTTAGGCTATTTACAAGGAGCAAGTACTTTATCTATAAGTAGCTTAACTCGTACTTATGTAGTTTTGTGCTCTACAAACTATTTTATAGTGAGACAATCTTAATTTCCCTATACCCTAGTGATTTATTGTCAATGAACAAGGAAGAAAAATAATTGATAAGGTTAGATTAGCCTAACGCTTAAAGGAAATAGGGATAAATATTGCACATACATCCAAACCTTTATATATTTATCCAAATCTAATGGATTGGTAAGTTGTATCTAATTCCCAAAGTTATCAATATACTTGACTTCAAACAATTTTCTAGAGAGAATAACCAGTGTGATGAACGTGTTACTAATCCTTTTTGTGAAATTAAGGTTATTTGATCATTACTAACCAATACTACCTTTTATTATTCTCAACACTACCACCTAACTTGTCAGTATAAAAGAATAAATAGAGGTTTGTTTTCATAAGCATTTTTATAAAACTAAACTAGAAGTACTACTAGTTGGCTTGGATAAGATAATTTAAGACCTAAAAAAATCTATAGAAATCTATCCCTTTCATTCTAAGACTTTAAAAACTAAGTGCACTATAACAATAATAGAATACATATGCATTATATTATTTTTAGAAGGTATGTGGTGTAATATTAGAAAATAGTTCATAGAATCAAGTATTTAAATGTTTACACTTTATAGATGATGTTACTTGATATAACAAAATGTTAGTAAATAGAGTAGAGAAGAAGTTACTTAGAGGAACATACCTTGTTAGCCACTTAAACGAGATCATGATGACCCATTTAATGATTGTTTCAATATATAATGAAGAGTTTAAGGAAATTTAATTGATATTGATCATAAAACTTCTAGAGAAAAAACCATTTAAGATTGCTATATTAAAAAAGCCCAAAGAGCCAATAAACCTATTAATGAAGAAGCAAATCTAAAATAGGTAATGCAAAAATAATAATATTCACTGAACATAAAAAAGCACCAAATATATATTTGACCAATTTATATAGGAAGGATAAATTAAACTTCTCGTAAAATACAAAATCCTAATTGTTAAGCAAATAAAGGAATTGTAAATGGCTTAACTAATGAATAGATAATACTAATAGTTATGCTGTCTCTAGAAATCAAATCTAGAAGGCATTATAAGTTACTCATATTCACTACTTAAAAAAAAAGGATCAAAGTGAATAATGCCCTATTCTTTAAGATATAAATAACAATGGCTTCTTAAAAATAAAAAGACTCTTTGGTAAAGGAGAAATATAGCATACTAGAACTAATAAAAACATCACAAAGAATGAACTTATTCATTTATGCTATTATAGGTAAGAGATATATCAATCATAGTTATACCAAATAATCAACATAGAAAACCTTTTTATAAAGTATAAATATGTATCACTTGCCATACAATTCTACATAAGAGAGAAAACATGGGGAGTAAAGCTGAAAATATAAAGAAATAAAAGTTCAAGACCTTTAGATGTATAAAGATTGTTGATAAGATATGGCACAAACATCAACCATAATAAAAGCCTTCCAAACTTAGTGATAAGGATGATAAAATGGCAAAAGATCACTATTATATTTAAGACTTGGAAAAAAAGATGATGACAAAGTTGATTAATTGAAAAGCATATAATATTTGAATGTGGCGAAGGATAAAACTAAACCATATATCATACTAAGAGAACAAGTATTGGGATATAAAAAGGATCAATTATTTGAATGACAATCAATAATGAAAAACATTTGTGAAATTTATAACACACTTGGTACTAAAGATCAACTACACATATGAACAATAGTAGGCACGATTAAGTCATATCTTCTACCAAATTGCTAGCAATATAATAAGGGCCTTTAAAAAAGGTGTGCAAGATTCTAATATAAACATTATCTTCATCCTTTTGTAAGGTTCATTTAGGTCATAAATAACTTAAAGGGAAGATATATAAGGATATTTATAGGAAAGTGGTAATGGACACCATAAAGAGGATAAAGAAGTTCAAATGAAATTAGTAACCATGATTTGAAAAAGGGAAGGCAAGGGATTAAGACATAACAATAAGTAATATAACAATAAAGTTGTCTAATGCCAAAGGCCAACTATTAAGGAGTTAAAGTGAAGAAAATTAGTAAAGTTACGGCTTGAAAACATAACTTGCAACTAATAATAATAAAAAATACCCTTGATTGTTCAAAAGGAATTGAATATTGCTTCTAAAAGAATAAAGAAAGTCACCCAACTACAAATTTTTTTAACCAATTGCAAGAATGTTAACAATTGAACAAAGAAACAAACTTAAGGATAACATTATCATTATGTTAACAAAACAAACTATCATCTGAAAGCATAAATTGGCTTAAACTGATATCTTTATGGATAAAAATGCACAACTGAAGAAAGAAAATGACCTTATAGATGATGATAATGCCTAATTAAAGAAAGTTATTGTGGAAGAAGGATAAAAAATCCTCTATAGTTGACTAAAGATGATGATGATGATGTATAATTCAAGAGAAAAAAATAGATGATGATAATAAAATATTGTATTCATTCAATACAACATAAGATAAAGAGTTTTAGGATTTATAAAAGCATATCAACCAATGATTATTTGATATCGATTTTAATTTACTTACCAGTTTTTTAATTATATCAATATGTTATGTTAAAAAACTCTTACTAGAGAATATTTTTGATAACAAACATGGTGACAGAAACTGTGAAGCAAGGAAATTCAAGTTATTCTAGAAGTTGATTTTTAACTGATCATGGCAGACTCGTGCATGCAACTGTCCTGTTGCTGCTCTCAACCACATGTCTTATTTAGGATTGGATTGTTATAAATTGGACATCTCAACATGACAGACAATGATCACTATGTACGGGAAGTGAAGTACAGCAGCTACAAGCAAGGTAAATTTCATGAAATATGGTGAGATTGTGTCAATTCCTCAATCGTGGGAGCCTAACATTTGTTGATGTCTTGTATTAACAACTATAAAGATTGTGATTACTGCAGAAGAGAAATTCGAAGATGTCCACTGTTAGATGAGGACACAGGATTTTCTCTAATAATTTTGATGAGTCGGTATGCTAATTGATGGTTGTCGAAACCTCCATAAATTAATTCTGATTTTACTATCACCAAAACGATAATTTTAGTAGTATGGTGGTAGAGACCAAGTCGAACCCAAGGGAAATTGATTTATTTTCCTACAAATACAAAATTCAAAAGAAGGGGGGTGGTTTGAATCAACAAGAATTAAATAAGTAAAAGTTCTAAATCTTAACGAAGGTTAATCACGATGTTGGCAACTCGGTTCAAAGGGTTGATTCCATTCTTACAAATCGGTTAATCATAGAAGTTAAATTAATATCCTTTCACATCAAGCAAATAAATTAGGCTTCCATTAAAGCTAAGGGAAATCTAGAGGCATGTTAAACTACTCCGAATAAACTTCTAGTTAGTTCCTTATCGTCAAGTGAATTAAGTATTGAGAAGCAATCTTTCTTCACTCAACGGTAGCTTTAAGATCAAGATCTACACAATTTATTCCTAGCCAACATTCAAAAGCTTGAACATATACTTGTCATATTCATCCTAAATAAATTAATGTGATAGATAAGACAATCAAATTAATTTACTTGCTTCTTATTCTTGTTTCCCACAACAATTACGGATTGAAAGAAACATAGAAAGCACATAAACCATATCAAACCAATTCCATAAGCATGAATCCGAAATCAATAGCTTAAATTCTGGACAAAGATCAATAAATACTTGAAAGTGTAAGAATTACAATAGAAATGCTACTTCTCACAACCAATAATGAAGATGGATGCTATCCCCTTTGAACAAGAAAGTGAATCAGTTGCTCATGCCTTTGTTGTTTGCTGCCGAATCTGGAAAAAAAAAAGAGTAAAAGAAGAAGAAACCCTTGCTTGCGTGCATCTTCCCTTTTATTCTGGAAGAGTCCTAGCCCTAATGTTGTACTCAAGATAAAAAGTAGGAGATAAATGTTGTAGAGAAAATCTATCTAATCTTTGACAGATTAGAGAGCACATCCCGTCATCCAGCTTGCACCAGGATTTTCGTGCTGCATATGATTTTTCCTGACTTTGGCCCTTCATGAAAGTTGTATCCCTAAATGTGAAGATGAATTTGGACTTTTGAATCACTTGATTTCGATATTGTATGCTCCAGATATGCCCAGTTCAGTGTTGGTGCACGAACAGAGTCAGGGTTGACGTTGTTGTTCCAATTGGATGCCCAAATTTGCATTGAATTTCTGCCTACAACACTTTTCCAACAAGCTTGATAGCTATAGTTCCAATTCTGAAACTCCTCTTTAGGAATTAAAACCTGAAACATGAAACAAAGGTCCGAAATATAAAGTGCAAAATTTCCTATTTATAACAGGTAATCCACAAAGTCTTTTAAATATGTCAAACCCATAAAATAACTTTCATTATGTTGAAATAAGCTTGAAAGATGTTAAAAAGCATTAGATGTATATTTTGCACTTGTCACTAATCCAAACGCCCGAAAAGGCAAAAATGAAATGGATTATCTTGGTAAATCAGCTCCTCTCAGTTTTCCCTACTTAATAGTATCTGAAACGATAAGGACTTGATCATAAGATATCCTCATTTTGAATCGATTTGATAAATTAACGTGTTCTTCTGATAATATTAACTATAGAGCTTCGTGGTACCACGACGTGCGTTCGTGGTTCATATTTTAGGGTTCCAATCTAGACTTCTGTTTTGGGTCCTTGTAGTTGTTTCTTCACTAGAGCAGTGTAGACCCCATCCCTGCTAAGGAGCTCTTCATGAGTGCCCCTCTCCACTATCTGACCATCGGAAACAACCGCCACAGTGTCTGCACTCTGGACAGTTGATAGCCTGTGTGCTATAACTAGAACAGTCCTTCCCTTCATTAGAGATTCCATGGCATCCTGCAAAGTTTGCACCATGAGAGAACTTGTAAGAAAATCATGTGAGAAATAAATGGCATCAGGTTTTTGGAAGAAAAAAAGTAATTCTAAGAAACCAAAACAAAGACCGTTTAGGTTGTCATGCAAACTAAACTGAACTACATATTCACTTTCGGCATCCAAAGCACTGGTCGCTTCATCAAGGAGGAGAATCCCTGGGTTCATCAGTAGGGCTCTAGCAATTGCTATTCTCTGTTTCTGACCTCCTGAAAGTCTCAGCCCACGTTCTCCTACGAAAGTTTGATATTTATCTGGGAATTTTGAGATGAAATCATGTGCATTGGCCATTTTCTGCAATATCGACGTTTATTTAGCTAAAGCTGAGTGTTTAAGTTAGAGGAATTGTGTGGCAGGTTAGAGGAGGTAAGCACTTGCCGCTGCATTTTCTATATCCATGCTGCTGACTTCACCCTGACACCCGTAGGCTATGTTCTCTTCTATCGAGCAGTTGAAAAGAACAGGCTCCTGGCTCACTATACTGATCTGTACAAATACAATGAAGAACTGTGTCTATTATGGATAGAAAATCTCTAGACCATAAAAGAACCAAGTTTAAGAGAAAATGTAAAATTACCTTCCTGTGTAGATGTTCGTGTGATATTTCTACTAGAGGAACTCCATTTAAGAGAACCGCTCCCTTAATTGGGTCATAAAACCTTTCAATCAAGTTTGCTATTGTGGTCTGCAACAGGCAGAATAATATCCGCATCAGAGGCATGTGACATTCCACCTTTTGTAAGAAGTCAGTTTATTTCTTAAGAGAAGAGAAAAAAAAGGAAGGGAATGGTACTTTTCCTCCACCACTAGGGCCAACAAGGGCAACTTTCGAGCCAGGCTGCAGTTTCAATGTTATCCCCTGCAATGGAAAGAATGTATCCAGTTTTAATCATCGATCGGGATGGCATGAACACATATATAGTAACATCTGAGAGGCTAATTTACCTGGAGAACCATACGGTTAGGACGGGATGGATAGGCAAACCAGACATCATCTAATTCCACATCACCAACTTGTTCACTAGAATAGAAGGAAAACCACTTATCACTTGAGAAATTCTTTCTTGTTTTCAGGTCACAATATGCATGGATTCTATACTTTCTGTTTTTTTTTCATGTGATATTTGTTCTTTTCACACAAACTGGCAGGATGAGGAGGAGGATCTTGATGAAGAAACAATAGCCATGATCCGGAATAATGAGTTAAAAATAATATATTTGATTACATGATGAAAAAAGTAATTTCATGGTAACTCCAGGAATTCATGATTTCATATTCAATTGCTTCCCAGAATCAAGAATGACGGGTGGGAAAAATGATTCTTAGTCCAAACTCCACAGATAGGTAATGGCCTGATTGGCAATCTCAGACATGGACTGCTGACACCCTATCTGTACTCCAATATATATACCTTATTCTGATCAGTAGTTAACAAGCACATGGAATCATCAACAGGCATATCAGAGGAATGACTAACCCTAAAGGACACTTATTTCCTGATTTCGGCATGGAAGAAACACGATCTAGAAGTTGGAAAACCCTCCTGCTGGCTCCCGCAGCTTTCATTGCTACCGTGTACAATCCCGACAAGCCGGATATAGAGCCGCCAACTGCAAGTAACAGTAGTTGATCAAGCTGAAGTTCAGAGATTTCGATACTGATAATATGAAACCATCAAAATCAATTGCCCAAATTCGGTAATCACACTCAAAAACCTTACCTGTGA
The DNA here is from genome assembly GCA_009078335.1 of Salix brachista. Lineage (NCBI taxonomy): Eukaryota > Viridiplantae > Streptophyta > Magnoliopsida > Malpighiales > Salicaceae > Salix > Salix brachista. The sequence continues at coordinate 11,942,608 of CM018586.1, forward strand.
GGCTGTAGAGAATGAAGGATGTAAGAGCACCAGTGGTCATAGATCCTGTGATCGTCAAGTTAGCTCCATATATCACTACTGTGATCACTGAGAGGGTTGATGCTGCATTTAGACCTCCAAAGAAGACCCCGACCACTTTCTGTTCCAGTAAATAGCTAAATCAAAAGAAGCTCCACATGAACAAGGACGGATTTTATTTTGTTATTATTATTATTTTGTTGGATGGGAGTGTGGATAGTGTATGTTCCGGTGAGGTTGAAGAGTAGATCAAACAACACAGAGGAACTTACAGCTTGCTTAAGTCCAAGCTTCAATGTCTCATCAACTTTCTCAGAATAGCGTGAAATCTCATAACCTTCTTGTGCAAAAGATCTGACAGTTCGTATAGCCCCGAAAGATTCCTAAGCACCAATCATACATTTCACAGGTGATTCCCAACTGTATGCCAGATATAATATATAAAACCACATAATGAGAGGATATCATCCTTACTCAAGATTTCACAGTAGACAGTTTCTAGTAGCATTTCAGAAAGTAATGCAAGTAGGCCCTTTGCATTGTAATCATAATCACACCAAAAAAGAAAAAGAAAAAACAAATGAAAAGTCATCATACTAACAACTCTCATATATACTAGTTATGTGACCTAATCTTCCTTCAAGATCTTATCATTTACTCCCATTATGAATGAACTTTTAGCATAATTTACATGTTCAACATTTGCAGGAAAAAGCATTTAACTGGTCTATGCTGGGCATTCCATCGGCATCACAGCATCAGATTTGTAGAGTATATAGCAGTGGAGAAGCCTATATTTTACCATGTTTATATGATCTCACTCATCATTTAGCAATTCTTAAATCTTATGAAAAATCTTCAAACTATCGTATGACGAAATATTGATCAATGGATTACGCAATCCCTCATCAATTTTCTATGTTCAACCGGTGAGGATCACAATTTTAATGGAAAAAAAAAAACATACCTCAGCAATTGAAGCAGCAGCTGCAGCTGCAGCTTGAGTCTTGTGAGAAAGTTCACGAAGGAAGCGGCCAGATTGACTTACAGCAACAGAAATAACAGGCACAACCACCAAAGCCAACACTAGGGAGTAAATGAATAAAACAGCCCCAGATGAGCACCATGGACTCTTGAAAAGTGAAGTTCGCAGACTACCAATCCAATAATTAAATGCTTACATGTCAATTTCCACGATGTTGCAAACATGAAGCCAAGACCAATAAGTGCTGTTGATACATTTCTTAGGGCCTCAGAAAGATTTGAGGTTGCAGCATTTTTTATGATCTGTGTATCTTCAGATAACCTGCTTAGTAGCTCTCCTGTTCTGGTCACGTCAAAGAAGGCTATCTACTGCAGAATTCGCCGGCCATTGTAGCCAATAGAGCATAGTGATTTAGAGAGAACACTGTAAGGAAATCCTACTGTAGTAATCTCTTACCTGGTTAATAAGGTGGTTAAACAAATTCTTTCTCAGCCGAGCAACAACCCTTTCACTAGCAGAAGAAAACAACCATGCTCTGAGTGCTGCGCAAACCGAACTGAATGAAGAAACAGTGGATTACGATTAATAAACCCCTTGAAAGATTAAGAAACAGTCGATTAAGATTAAAAAATCTATGGAAAACATCACCAGTCATACCCGATTATGACGATGAGAAAGATTTCTAGTATGGTACTGTTGACAGCTCGTAAACCTTCAGTTTTCTGTTCAGGTGTTTCTGTATCTCCTGACACAATGTCTATTATCTTCCCACCAAATTTAGGCTGCAGAAATCCAAAGGTTATCATAACCCAACAAACACTAACGCCTGAAAATCAGAGAAATTCATTGTTTCTGGAATCGCAAAAGATACGCACAATCAGTATACTTGATGTGGAAGCAATCAGGAGAGCTAGCGTAGCAATTATCAGCTTTCCTGCATCAGGTTTTGCCTTCATGACAAGAAAAGCTTATCAAGATCAACATTTCTATAGCCATAATAGTATTCCAACAAGAAACACCACGTCAGCACTTACAAGTGAAAGTACTCGGCCAAATCCCACGTTTGCAGCCTGAAAATTTCATAAATAGAGTTGGCAGCATGTTAACAATCAACCACAGGGAGATGAATTCAAAGAAGCTAACAGGAAATGCACGTACTGGCACTGCATCTCCATGCTCAAGGTCTTGGAGCTGATTGTTTTCAGATGCACCATTATTCCCCTTTCTTCCTCCCTTCAATTACAAAGGATAAGAATTCATTACATAGCATAGCTAGGAAATGCGAGTAAGCTATGGAAATATTTAAATTTTGAACAGTTACAGCTAAAGAGGGCAAGTGAAAACAGAAACCAAAAATAACAAACACTTGTTAAGTAGAAGAAATTGACCCCAATACAGTTTTTGTTACGTTATATAGATCGAAACATGATCCAGATGAATTTAAGTCTAGAAAGGTTCAAAGCAGAGTCGATTCTTGAACATGATAAGTAGAACTGATCGACCAAAACAATGAGCAGAAATGATATCATGCACTACGTAGCTGAAGATTGCAAACAAAATGAAAACACAAAATAAAGGAAGCTTACTCCTTGACTTAGAAGAGGTGTTCTTTCACCACCACCAAACTGTCAAATTGACTTTCTTTCTTTCTTAGTATTATTTCTGTAGAATAATGTACAAGATATAGAGGTACAGGGGACCTATTTTAGGAAGCTATTAAATGCATATAATATCTTTGGCTACAATCATGTAATTCCTAACGGGAAGAAAATCCCAAGTCTAAGCTGGCTGATTACGTGACTCACGCCAACACTCCCCCTCAAGTTGGTGAGTAGATATCTCTAACACCTAACTTGTTGAGTGCGTTGTAGAAGCTTCTACTGGAGACTGCCTTGGTAAGAATGTCAGCCAGCTGGTCTTCAGTTTTGACAAACGGGAACCGAATAATCTTTTCTTCCAAGTTCTGCTTGATGAAGTGTCGATCTACCTCCACGTGCTTGGTGCGGTCATGTTGAATTGGATTGTGTGATATGTCGATGGCTGCTTTATTGTCGCAAAATAAATTCATAGCATAGTCAGGTGGGAAGCCAACCTCCGTTAGCAGCCTTCTAAGCCAAATAAGTTCGCATAATCCTTTTGCCATCCCTCGGAATTCTGCTTCAGCACTGGATCGCGCCACTACCTTCTGCTTTTTACTCCTCCATGTAACCAAGTTCCCTCCCATGAATGTAAAGTATCCCGAGGTAGATTTTCTATCCAAAATATTCCCTGCCCAGTCAGCATCCGTGTAACCCTCAACTTTTAGATGGCTATTCTTGGAGAACATTAGTCCTTTTCCTGGTGATGACTTTAAGTAGTGAAGAATCCGAATTACAGCTCCCATGTGCTCTTCACTCGGGTTGTGCATAAACTGGCTTACTACACTGACTGCATAAGCAATGTCTGGACGAGTGTGGGATAAGTAGATGAGTTTTCCCACTAATCTTTGATATCTCACTTTGTTTGCCGGTACCTGATCTGGATATTCTCCTAGCTTATGGTTCTGTATAATCGGTGTATCTGCTGGTTTACACTCGAGTAATCCTGCTTCTGTCAGCAGGTCTAGTACATACTTACGCTGAGAGAGAAATATGCCTTCCTTCGACCTTGCAACCTCTATTCCCAGAAAATATTTCAGGCCTCCTAGGTTCTTCATTTCAGACTCGGTAGACAGCTGCTCTTGTAGCTTTGAGATTTCCTTGGCGTCGTCTCCTGTAATTAATATGTCGTCCACATAGACTATTAGTGCTGTCACTTTGCTTTGTTGATGCTTCAAGAAGAGGGTGTGATCCGAGTTGCTTTGGTGATAACCATACTTCTTCATAGCTGAGCTAAATCGGCTGAACCATGCTCGCGGTGACTGTTTTAGCCCATACAGTGCTTTTTCTAGTTTGCAAACTACCTTGTTCTCAGTAGATCCTGTATATCCTGGTGGAATATCCATGTATACCTCTTCGTCGAGATCGCCATGAAGGAAAGCATTCTTTACGTCTAGCTGGTGTAGTGGCCAGTCGAAATTTGCTGCAAGAGATAGTAGTACCCGAATGGTATTTAATTTTGCTACCGGTGAAAATGTTTCCATGTAGTCTATACCATACGTCTGAGTAAAGCCCTTTGCCACGAGTCTCGCCTTGTATCGGTCAATTGACCCATCTGCTTTGTACTTTATGGAAAAGACCCATTTGAATCCCACTAATTTTTTTCCTTTCGGTAGTGGGACCAATTTCCACGTATTATTTTTCTTCAATGCTTCCAGCTCTTCCTGCATTGCTTCTGCCCATTTTGGATTGGATAACGCCTCTTCAACACTGTTGGGAACGTGGCACGAAGATAGCGTTTGGGTAAAGGTCCGGAGCAATTTTGGAAGACCTTGAGTGGATACATAATTTGCAATTGGGTATTTGGATCTCCTATCTTCTTCTTCTGGGGAGTATCTCTTCGGTGGCTTCCCGCGGTTGTGTCTGTATGGTAACACGGAACTAACAGAGGAGTCCATAAAATTAGTGTGTTCATCTACAGTAGGGGTACTTACCTCAATGACATTCTCAATAGGAGTAGGGTCTTTGGGAACTGAAGATTGGGGGGACTGTATGTCATTCTCCACTGCAGCTTGCAATTCGTTTTCTCCAGTTTCAGTGCTACTGTCAATCTGCTCACCTTGTAATTCGTTCTCTCCAGTTTCGGCTCCAAGTCCAGTAGTGCTTTCATGCCCAATTAAATCACGCTCGCAGCTGTCATGCCCATTTTCAGTAGCCCCGTACATCAACCAATTTGACTCTTCCACTTGATTAATCTCCCCCTGAAGTGGAGAATTGGGTATAGGTGAAGGGAAAAAATTTTATGACTCAAGGAACGTAACGTCCATGGTGATGTAGGTCCGGTTTGTCTTGGGGTCATAGCATCGGAAGCCCTTCTTATGTTGGCCATACCCCAGAAATAAGCACTTGACAGCACAAGGTTCTAGTTTTGTGCGTTGGTTCTTATGGAGATGGACAAACACTACACACCCAAAGATCTTTGGGGGTAGCATCAAGATGGACGGCAGTGATATATGGGCAGAGAGAGTGTGTAAGGGGGTTTTAAATTGTAAGCTTTTTGATGGCATACAGTTGATTAGGTACACAGCCGTAGCCACTGCATCCCCCCAATAGCTACTGGGTACCATTGCTCCAATGAGTAGGGCGCGGGCTGTTTCGAGTATATGCCGATTTTTCCTTTCGGCGACACCATTTTGCTGTGGTGTTTGGGAGCATGAGGTCTCATGGAGAAGGCCATGTTGCTGGAAATAGGATTGAAATCTGTTGTTGATGAATTCTCCCCTATTATCGGACCGAAGTATTTTTATCTTAGAGGAGAATTGATTCTGAACCATGGCATGAAATGCTTGGAACACAATGAAAACTTCATCTTTGGTTTTAAGTAGATAGAGCCACGTCATTCGGGTGCAATCATCGACAAAAATTACAAACCAACGGTGACCAGTCGAAGCAATTTTTGGGGATGGTCCCCATACATCTGAGTGTACCAACACAAATGGGGTACTGGTTTTATTCAAACTAACTGGAAAAGAGGCCCGGTGGCTTTTAGCCTTGATACATGTATCACAGGTGAGATTAGCATGCTGCACCCGTGAGAAAAGTGTTGGAAGTAGATGTTTGAGATAGCCAAAGGATGGATGCCCCAAGCGCCTATGCCAAAGCCAAATCTGCCGTTCATGACTGCTGGTTTGATGACGTACATGATTTACTTTGCCTAGACTGAGATCATCCAGGTAATACAGTCCCCCCCTCTTAGTACCACGCCCAATAATCTCCTTGCTGAGAATGTCCTGTAGAAGGCAGAAAGTAGAGTACATTAACACCACACAATTAAGCTCTTCAGTAACTTGACTTACAGACATCAATTTATTGGAAAGTGAGGGAACAAGGAGTGTGTGGGATAATGAGAGGGAGGGAGACAGATTCACGGTTCCAGCCCCTATGATTGGATATGTTGCCCCATTTGCATTGGCAATGCAGGTCCTTCTCGGCTGTGTTATGTTGGATAAGTCTTGTGAATCATATGTCATATGATCCGTTGCCCCGGAGTCGATAATCCAATCATCTTCATCATGATGGATACTGGAGCTGGAAAATACATAGCCACAATTACCTTGATCTGAGGTTGATGCAGAAAGGTCTGCGGATGGAATGAGAGATAGGTGAGAATCGGTTGTGGCTATTGCTGTTTTTCCCAGAGTACCTCCTGCTATTGGAGCATTGTGTTTCTTTCGGGCTTGCAATTCATGCCACCAATCTGGATAGCCGTGCACTTTAAAACAAGTCTCCTGAGTGTGTTTTGTACTCCCACAGTGAGTGCACTTATCAAAATGGCCTTTAGATCATGAAAATTGCCCTGTTTTCAGAGAGATGGGTTGTTGTGGCCGATTGGATCTCATGCCTTTGATGGCCATAACAGCCCCACTCGCCACTGCTTCTGCTCCTGTCACCATGACAGATTGTCTCAGGTCTTCCCTTCGGATGTGAGCATATGCCTGCTCAATTGAAGGGAAGGGTTTCATGCGAAGAACATCACTTCGAACATGATCCAGTCGATCATCTAATCCATCGAGAAACATGTACACTCGTTCCTCTTGTAAGATGGAGTTGTATTTCTGAATATCAGTAGTGCATTTCATTGGATTGGGTCGACGAAAGTCAATTTCTCGCCATAATCCCTATAGGTTGTTGTAGTATTTTTCGATAGATCCTCCTGCTTGTTTCAATCGAGATACACGGCGTCTGAGGTCATAAACTTGTGAGGTATCCGTTCCATCAAAGTATGTTACGGCAACAGAATCCCACACTTGTTTAGCAGTTGGATAGCGAATGAAATTTACGACCAGAGACTGATCCATGGAGTTGATTAACCAGCCTTTCACCATGGCATTCTCAGTGCGCCACTTGCGAAAGGAGGGGTCTGTTTCTGGTGGTTCGGGGCAATCTCCATTGATGTACCCCAGTTTGTCTCTTCCAGCTATGTACATCTCCATCACTTGGGACCACAGTCCGTAGTTTGATCCATCCAACTTGATGTTGCTGGGAACCGTTGGAGAATCATTTGAAGAGGGCTGGACTTTTGTCAGGACTTCTGTCATCCTTGATGCTAGAGTGTCGAGGGTTATTTCAGTGGAATCAGCCATGGAGGCTAGGTGATAATAGAAGAAGAAAAGAAAAAAATTGTCTGATCAAGACACAGGAAACCCAAGAACCTGCTCTGATACCATGTCAAATTGACTTTCTTTCTTAGTATTATTTCTGTAGAATAATGTACAAGATATAGAGGTACAGGGGACCTATTTTAGGAAGCTATTAAATGCATATAATATCTTTGGCTACAATCATGTAATTCCTAACGGGAAGAAAATCCCAAATCTAAGCTGGCTGATTACGTGACTCACGCCAACACAAACCTGTCCATCAATGGTGACTCAAAGACTGTAATATATGTATGATATGATACAAGAAAAAAAAGACTCTTCTGCAAACAGTATAAACTTTTTTCTCGATTTATAATCCTAGCATCAGCTAGGACTGGGTGGAGCTTGGTCAATGGAGAAATTTCTTAAGGAAAGGTCTTGGTCTTTCTTACAAAGTAAATTTTACGATTGGTTCGAAAATTCAAATCAAGCTCGGGAATGTGTTTGGATTTGCTGTCGTCAAACTCATATGTAATCTGCTCCTTGGATAACTACAAATTTTTCCCAAAACTCTAAATTTATGAACCAGTCACTAACATTCAAAATTTTGCTAATTTCTCTTGCTTAACAAGTTCGTCCTTCCTTTAGTTCTTTCAAGAAGACGTGGTTAAAATTGTTAGTGAATATGTATTGTATCAAATCAATTAGTTATATTTAGTGTTGATTTTATTCCTATAGAATATATATTTTATCAAATCAATTAGTTATATGTTCTTTCTTTATCTTTAATATTCTTTTTTTTTTGGTAAGAAGGGGGCTAGAAGCCCAAAAAACAAAAAAGCTTACAAAATGACAGAACGGGGCCTCACAACACCCCTAACATTCGCAACAAGAATATCTTTAAGGAAGTCAAGAGCCTCCTCATAGACATGGAGGCCAAAACCAAGATTATAACTTCTAGTAGCCAGAGCATCAACAACTGCATTTTGTTCACGGTAAATATGCTTAATCGTGCAACACCAATGGTCATGAATCTTCATTTTACAGCAGGAAATGATGTTGTATAGAGGATGAGTTGAGACCGTAACAGAAGTTAAGAGAGTGACAGCAACACCAGAATCGCACTCAATCTCCACAACTCGATATCCATAGTCCCAAGCCAATCTAAGCCCCCAAAAAATACCCCATAATTCAGCCTCAAGGATGGGGCATGCACCCAAATTCACAGCAAAGCCCTGGATCCAGGCCCTAGTTGAATCATGTAAAACACCTCCGGCACCATTAAGACCAGTGGCATTAATTCTACCTCCGTCTGTATCAACCTTACAAGCACCAGGTTTGGGAGGTTTCCAATGGAGATAGACCACAGTGTGCTCTGTAGAACTTGTTTTTTCAGTTTGCGCCCTATACCAATTCAAGGTATAATCAAGGATCAGATGCAAAGGCTCAGAGGGCATAAGAAAACCTTGCTCAAAAATCACTTTACATCTCCATTTCCATATGAACCATAAAGCGATCGAAAAAACTAGGTACCAAGGCAAGCCATGGGTAATATTCTTACTGGATTGAAGATGCAAAAATAACCAATCATCAAATTCCATAGGAGAGTGACAGATATTGGGTCCGTTACTACCAAACCTACACCAAATAAAATGGATAACTTGGCAATCCTTAAACAAATACTCAATGGACTCCATAAGGTGGGGACATCTCGGGCAAGTTTCGACATGGGTGAAACCTCTCTTATATCATTGGGCATTTGTGAGAGTCTTCTTATGACATAAAGCCCAAAGAAAGGTTTTCACCTTGGGAGGAATCTTCAACTTCCAAAGGAACTGCCATTTCCATTTGAGGTTGTTATCCTCCATCAAGGTGCTATAAACAGTTTTAATAGAAAAGCAACCATTGGAGGTGAATTGTCAAATACACTTGTCTACCCCACTCTCATTAAACCTAGCATGAATACCAGTAATTAGCTTGACAATATTATCAGGCAGACAGGTTAGAAGGCATGTGGTGTCCCAAACCCCATCATCCAGAAAGTCACTAACCTTAGTTTGTAATAGCTCCTCAAAAAGATCAATGGTAGCCCATTGACGAAGAACACCGCAGCTAAGCCAATTGTCAGTCTAGAATAAGACATCATCCCCAAAACCAATTCTCCATCGAATACCATGATCAAGAGCTTTAGAACCATAGAGCACACCCCGCCAGACACTAGAGGAATCTTTATGTTGCAAATCCTTTGCATCCTATGCTTCAAATATTTGGCCTTAAAGACCTGCGCCTATAAACCTTGTTCATGTTGTAAAAGACGCCAACCAGTTTTAGCAAGCAAAGCTTGGTTCATGCAAGCAGATTTTTTAATGCCCAAGCCACCACGCCATTTTGGTTTACACGCCGTCTCCCACTAAACCAGATGAGTCTTGGTTGTCATAGGAGTGTGCCCCCATAAAAAAATTCTGTTAATTTGATCCAACTTGTTACAAATAGAGATAGGTAGGGGGGCTATTTGCATAGTATAAAGAGGAATCGCAACTGTAATAGATTGGATAAGAGTAATCCTACCAGTTATAGAGAGAGTATTAGACTTCCAATATGAAAGTCTTTTCTGCACTTTCTCAATGATCTCTTGATAAGTAGTTTTGGAGACTCGAGAGTGGATAAGGGGCATACCAAGATATTTACCAAGACAAGCCGTGAGGAGGGAACCACTAATGGTAGCAATGGAGTTTGCCAAATTAGCATTAGTGTTTGGGGAAACACATATAGAAGACTTTTCAAAGCTAACTTTTTGACCAGAGAGATTACAAAACTCATCAAGGCACTACTTCATCAAGGACGCTTGAGTAGTAGAGGCTTCTCCAAAAAGTATCAAGTCATCAATAAATAAAAGGTGAGATATGAAAGGGCCACCATTACAAATTTGAATAGATCTCCAAACTTTTTCCTGAACCTTCTGCTAAATGATATGCGAAAGTTTTTCCATGCACAACACAAAAATATATATAGAGAGAGGGTCTCCTTGCTTGATGCCACACTTAGGAGTGAAAGTATCTGAAACCTTACCATTCAGAATGGTCTGATACTTAACTGAAGTGATGAAATGCATTAGGAGCTCAAGGATTCTACCCCCAATCCTAATTTCCCCAAGCACATTCCTAATGAAAGTCCAGTTCAGACGATCATATGCCTTTGACAAGTCAATCTTCCAGGCAATGAAACTTTTCTTACCTTTAGAGCTATTAAATTTATGTAACATTTCCTAAGAAACAATGATATTGTTCGTAATATGTCTTCCCGGAACAAAACTGACTTGATTAGGACTGATAAGATTAGTCATGTAAGGACGCAGTCTGGACACCAGAATCTTTGAGATCACTTTATAGATGGTATTGCATAAGCTAATAGGATGAAATTAAGTCATGTTAACAGGGGTATCAACTTTGGGAATCAAAGCAATAAAGGTCTCATTGAGTTTCTCAAGAAGAGTTGTCATCTGGAAGTAGTTTCAAATGAGCATTATGATGTCATTGAAACAAAGATCCTAGAAGTTCTGATTAAAAATGGCTGGAAAGCCGTCAGGCCCAAGACTTTTAAGACCACCAATGGAGAATAAGTTTTTGTGAATTTCCTCATTAGTAACATCACTGCTTAACCCATCCAAGTCTGCCTCTACAAGTTTAAGAAACAACTAAGTGGTAAGATTGTAGTGGTCTGACATTCCAGAGTTGAAAAAAAGCTTATGAAAATAATTCACCACTATATCTTTCATTCCACACATATCAGAAACCCAATCACCATTAATATTTTGTAAACCTTTAATCTTGTTCTTCCTTCTTCTAATAATAGTTGAGAGATGAAAAAAATGGGTATTTCTGTCACCTTCTTTAAGCCAAGTATTCCTAGATTTCTGTTTCCAGAAAAGCTCTTCTTGATCAAGAAGGAGATTATTCTCACCAGATAGCTCTAAGTCAAGTTGATTAAGAAAAGGGTTTGGAGCAATACATAACTGCTTTTGAATACCAACAAGTCTTGCCAAGATACTTCTCTTCCTTTGAAAAATACAGCAAAAAACAGTCTTATTCCAATGGATAAGAGGGGAGACTAGATTAACAGTTTTTTGAACAACATGATTTGTACACGAGTTCCAAAAATCCCTAATAACCATAGCAAAGTCTAGATGGGATAACCACATAGCTTGGAAATGGAAAGGAATACAATCTATGTTAACAGAATGGTTAGAATCCAAATGAATCATGATAGGGAAGTGATCGGAATTATTTTTGGGCAAATGGGAGAGATGGGCTTCAGGAAATAACAGACGCCAAGTAGAATTACTAAGACCCCTGTCAATTTGCTTCCAAATAATACCCTCTGCATTCCTCTTGTTGCACCATGTAAATTTAGATCTAGAGAAGCCAATATCAATAAGGTGATTACGATCAATCCAATCAACAAAGGCTGAGCCCTCAAAATCAAAATTACCACCACATTTTTCACTAGCACAACTAATGTCATTAAATCTCCCATGACTAACAAGGGCAGATTCGAAGCTTTAGCAGGGCTTTCAAAATAGGTCCATAAGGATTCACGAATCCTAGGATTAGGATTGACATACACCACAGTTAGGAGCCAACACTTATTTTGGACATGGAAAAGAGCAGTAATAGATTGACTGGTGTGGGCAATGACCTGAAGAGAAATAGTGTTGTCATTCTAGAGCAACCAAACACCTCTAGAGAACCCAATGGCATCAACAATATGATAATGGGAGAAGCCCAAATTTGTGGCTACATTGAGAGCTTTGGAGCTGCTAATTCTAGGCTCAAGCACAACAAAAACATCAATGGCATAAATCTTTTTAAAATCCTTGATAGTAGAAGCACATTTAACCTTACCAGCACCCCTAACATTCTAAATGACAACTATCATTATAATAATAAAAAATAAAAGGGAAGATCTAAGGACTGACCTTCAACATAATATTTTATCCCTCTGGACTGCAGCAGTGACATCATTAGCATTTGGCAATTCATTACTCAAATCAGAGTCCGATCTCGCAGGGGCTTTCAATGCTTGACTATGCTCAGCAGAGATAGAAGCTTGAACATTAGGCACATGCCCATCATTAGTAACATCCATACTATCAATATTAAGATGATCATGTTCTGGAGTCAAAGTAAGAGGAACTCCCACATTAAAGGAAAAAACCCCTTGGACATCATGCTGAAAATCAGAGCCCTGCACTTGTAACCCAACAACACCCACACAATTGAGAGGCATAGTTTTATTTCTCAAATTCACATATGTCATCCATGACGAAGAGGTTGCACAATCCGTGAGGGGAAGCTTTCTCCTTCCAAAACTTCTCTTAGGGATCAAATTATGAGTTGCTTTTTTAACACCATTGAGAGAATTCTGGTTGGTATTAGTGGTATCTTTAGAGGCATAACCTCGGTTTCCATCTGCCTCCAGGATAGTAAAGTGAGACCTAGTAGATAAATGTTTATTTTGCTCAACATGCACATTCCCTACTTCAGCAGAAGATTTCTTTTTGATTTTTTTCCGTTTTAGTAACATCCACTATCCATGAAGATTAGGAGTATTATCCTCAATAGCATTGGTACCTGCACTCACAGCAACCCCAAGCACCTGTTCAGTTCGGGTGGCCTCCAAATTCTCAATTTCCACAACTCTTTTGTCTAGGCCGGTAACATCCTTCATGCTCTCTACTTCAGTAGCTTCACTTGTCTAAGTTTTAGCATTTTCTTTAAATGGGTAATTATCCCTCCCATAGCCATAATGACCACACTCAAAGCATATAACCTGAATCCCCTCATACACCACCCAGTAGGTGAGCCCCTCCACTTCAATAAAAAGAGTTAATGGTTTGGATATATCAAGCTCGACACATATACGAGCAAACTTCCCCCTTGATTGACTCATAGTATGAGGATCAACTTTAACTGTGAGTCCAATTAACTTTCCGATTTTCTCTAAGACATCAAACCTGAAAAATTCAACATTCAGTCCATTAATTCTTACCCAAGCTGTTATATGTGTGATTTTTCTTCTTTTGGATCAAACCCCGGTTTCCACCTCTGGGTTGTTACATATTGACCCACAACCTGCCAAAGACCTCCAGTAAGGACATACTCCATGTCTTCCTCAAGTAAGAACTTCACAATAAAAAAATTATTCTCCAAATCAATTAAAGTCATCGATCTTTTAAGCTGCCATCTTCGAAGAAGTCGGTCACAAAGAAAATTAAAAGTAAGCGGCCTGCCCATGAGTTTGATGATAATAGCTAATTTTCAAGGACGATACAAACATTCTTTGATCTTATCAGAGAATTGGATTGAAGGGACCTCTCCATTCTGAATAATATAGTCTTCATCTCCAATCACCATATTATCTTCAGCCTTGCCAAAATCAGCAAAGACTTTGTCTTTAAAGCTCATCGGCAGAGGTGGGGGAGAAGGGGGAGATGAAGCAGTGCCTCCAAAATCTCTCACCTCATTGGTTCGTGGTCTTTTCCCACCATTTGGGCACAAGTCACTCGCTCCAGCAATAAAAACAACATCATTTGTCATGGGTTAGGTTGAAAAAGGAAGAAATCACTATCAGTTGTATCAAGATGAGGGGCGGCAACAGAAAAATGCAAAAGTGAAATGAGAAAGTGAAGACGTGTGAGGCGCGTTCCACTAGGGCTACGAATAGTTATGGTAACCAAATATATATTTGATTAATGAATCTAAAGTAAAGATAAAGTTCATAAGATAAAAATATTTTAAAAAAAATATTACAAAGTTGTTATATTGCATCAAAATATTATTCATAAATGTTTATGGTCAATGTCCTATTAAGACTGATATTAATTAGAGTTGTTGAGATTGATAAATATTATGTTGTTTTATTTATGAAAAGAAACAGTAGCTCTTAATACAGAGGTATGAGGAATACTTGAAACTGATGTGTAAGTACTTATTAGATATATGTAAATGCTTATTAGATAAAATGTACATGGAACTAACCCGCAAGAGAATTCCATAAAGAGATATCACTTATATTTATGGAAAGATTTATGTGATAGTTGTTTAAGTGATCTTTAAATTTGAGATTACTAAGTTGTCTAATATAAAATGTGGTATGCCTTGATCCTGACCACACATTATCATAATCAAGGGTAACAAATAGGCATATATTGGGCAGAACATTAACTATATGAAGATATTTAAGTAATTAAAAGATGATTCATCACCCTAAATGAATTAGAAAAAAAAATATTATATTTGTTCTCAAATAGTATTGATTGTAAAATTCTTGACGAATGAGTTTTGAAAAGAATTTCAAAATCTTATTCAAATAATTAATAACTATATTGTTAAGAACTAACATAATTTAAGAAATAAGATATATGTTATGCTGTAATATTTAACTCAGAACATTCATCATAAAGAAACAATAATTACTCTAAGAAACTAGTCATTAAAAGGTTGATTCAAATTACTTTTGATTTCCCTAATATTTAGAGATCATGACAAGTTACTAGACATTGTACTTGATCTTTAAATATAAATTAATTAATTATTAAATTCATATAAATTAAATTTATTTATTTATATGATCTTATTTTATTTAGGATTATGATTGATATTTGGGTCAACTTATTAGAAAACATAATGGGTTATACACATAAAAGTCATTAGTCAAAATTAAAATGAGATAATTAATCAAGTATGATTTAATTATAAATAAATTTTAGAAATTGGGATTATAATGTAATTAATATAAAGGATTACAATTCTAGACATAGAAAAAACAAGCAAAGACTTGATTGAATAAATTTATAAAATTAGGATAATATAATATATGTGATATTATTTAACAGGAAATTTGATATTTTGCTATTTATAGGGATTTTAGATTATTTTTTTTTATAAATAGAATGTTATGTCTGTTATTTCCTAAGAGGTGAAAAAAATATAGTACATAAACATATAAAACATAAAAGAAAAAAGCTAGCACTCAAAGGTATAACAATCTCTCTCCTAAAAGGATTTAAGAGATTTCTCATTGGAGGTTCGTGTAGATTATCAACAAAAGCCGAACATTTAGACGACTTGTGGTTTACGACAATCCAACCTTAAAGAAAATATTCAATTAAGAAAAGAACATTTGATGTACAAGTAACAAATCTTGATTTCTCTAACGGGATCCTTGGACATCTTGAAAAAAAAAATTATTGTTTTCATTGTGCGTATATGTTTTGAAAAACCCAATAAAAATATGTTCAAAATTGACAAAAATAAATAAATAAATTAAAGTTAAACCTTTTTTTTACACCTATTTTGGAATAGTGCGCTTAGATCAATTGTAACACACAACGTTGTGAGTTGGATCAATTGTTTAACATAAAAAATAGTTCAATCACTAAAAAAGTGTATCATAAATTCAAAATATGATGAATATTGGATAATGCCTTTTTATTAAATATTGATACAATAATATATTGGATTGATATTTTTTAGAGCTTGGGAAAACTTAATATTATGTCAATTAATAAAGTCTCATTATCATCTTTATTATTTTAAAGGGTATTTTCAGAAGTGGTATCTCATAAGTGTTTTGTGCAAAAAAAACAAAGTTATTCATTTCATCAAAGTTTTCATAAACAACTCTTTAACTTAAGGACTTTATCGTACTTGTGTGATGATAAAAGACTTTTTGAGGTAAGTAATGAAGGCTTGGTTTTGCGGTTACCAAAGAAAATAAATGTATTAAGCTTAAAATGTGTTTACGATAGCACTACTTTTCATGACTTTTCTTATCATTTATATTACACCATTTATGTTACCAACACTTGCCATCCATCTATTATGCTTGATAAATAGGGTTTCTTACAATATATCTAAGAGGATCAAACTTTGAGATCAAACATGTGATATAGTACAATATATATTATTGGATGGGTTAGAATGTTTTTTTTTTGTTACTTTGTTATATTTATATTGTTGAAATTATGCAAGCTTATTTTGTTTTTTTTTTTTTGGGAAAGCTTGCATCACCTTAGCATAAAAAATTTACAATGGAAATATTTTTGGGCGTCACACGACATAGCACAAACCATGTATTAAATTGATACTACAAAGTGTGTGTTTGATAATGTGATGCAAAATAGTTTCTTAAAAGTATTTCTCATTTGAAAATATGTTAAAATATTTTTATTTTATTTTAACACCAACATATTAAAACAATACTAAAAAAACATCAATTAAATATTTAACAAAGACATTTTTAAGGCCATATTTTTGTGGGTGGAAAATATATTTTTTATAATTTGAATGATTTTTTATTTTAGATTATTTTTTATGTTTTTTTGATCAATTTAAAGTGCTTATGTCAAAATTAAATTTTAAATAATAATAATAATATATTACTTATTACCTAATATACTAAAAGAGGACAGAGTCAGTTACTATGCATTGTGTATAGAATCACTGTGGATTATAATAGTATTGCTCAGTTTTCAATTTGGTTCAGGTCGGTTCGATTTACAAGTTTACTGATTTTTATTTATGTTTTCACAATAAAACACGACAAAGTGCCTGTAATTCAGTAGATAAAGCGTTTGTATCCTAAGCAGGAAGTCTTGGGTTCGACCCTGTCTAGCACTTTCTCTTCCCCCTCTTACACTTTTTTTTTTCATTCCCCCCTGATTATGCTTTTTTTCTTCTTTTTTTTCCTCTAAATTATATTTTCCCTACTTATAATTTTTTTTTCTTTCCAATTATATATATATTTTTTGTTTTTTCTTTTGGTTGTATTTTATTAGTTTTTTTTCACGTCAAATGATTTTTTTAGCTAATAATTTTTTTTACAGTTTTTGTTTGCTCTTTTGTTAAAGTTATTTTTCTTTTTTTTTCTTTGATTGAATTTCCCCCCATTATTAACGCAATAATAATAATAATTTTTTTCTTGCTTTCTCTATTATTAATGGTTTTTTATTTATTTTTCTCGGGGTAATTTTATAATTTTTATTATTTTAGCAGTAATAGTAATGATATTTTTAGATGTTAAGGCTTCGATGTTTCACTTGTTATAATAAATTGTGTTGATGTGTTGTATTATATCAAATCTTGCATGTATAGATGTTGTATTTTATTTGATTTTTTCAATTTTTTTATTTGATTGAAATTGATAATATATTTGGTTTTCATTTATGTCCTTATACTTATAATTTTTTATTTTAATTCTTTTAATTTTTTATAGTTCTTAAATAATCTCTATTTTTACCCATGTTTATATATATGTTCTTTTAGTTTTTGTTTTTAATTTTTATTATTTTCTCTTTGTTGAGATAATATTTTTTTCAAAAATTTTGTTCTTAAATTTTAGTTTGTGTTTATGATCATTTGAAAATTGATATTTTTTTTCCTTTGTTTTTTCTTTTGGTTTTTTTATTAGTTTTTATTTTTTTCACGTCAAATGATATTGTTTAGCTAATAATTTTTATTTTTTTTATTTTCTTTTTTGTTAAAGTTTTCGGCTTTTTTATTCTTCTATTGAATTTAATTCCCCATTATTCACGCAATTATAATAATAATTTTAGTTTTTTAATGAATATAAACACACGCACTCATTGTAAATAACATCATTTAATTGAATATAGTTAAGCGCGAGACACCGACATGATATCGGCCGTATGTGTAGAGCATCAACATATTTTTGTAGCTGTGAAGATCACCGAATCTTCTTACCTGACTGCAATACAGCTCATTTCAGCTGTCCTCATTTTATAATAAAATTAAATTAAAAAAATTATTGTCGGCACAGATTTATTTCATCACAGTCACACAAAACTCATTCTCGTTCATGGCCACAGCTGTTGCTGTCAGTGACTAATATTATTGGTCTTTTTATGATATAATATTTAGTAAATTACTTTTTTGACCTTCTCTTTGTTTTTATTATTGGTCCTTTACACGAGAGGACAAATATCTAGTCTTGTACCAATATTTTTTTAATGGTCAAAAATATAATTTGTAAATTAGATGGTATATTTGAATTAGTTAATGCCTTAATTAAAATTAATTTTTAAGAAAAACATTCTTTATATGATGGTATATTTAGAGCAGTTTTATAAATTTAAATTGAAAAACCCCTTAATTACAACACCGACTCTATTGAAATTGTTTAGTAGCAAGAGTTCCGGGCGTTTTGACATTTATTTAAAAAAAATATAATTATTTGAAAATATTTATTTATGTTTTTAGATTATTTTCATGTGTTAATATTAAAATTAATTTTCAAAAAATAAAAAATATACATTATTAATAAATTTAAGAACAAAAAATATCTTAAAAAATAATTTCAACCACAATCTTAATTAAACACTTCACTCCCGCACATATATTCTATTTCATTTTACCCAAACCTTGATTTCTTGAATCTTATAATATGAAATGGTATACCAAACTTGAAAAACAAGCAATGCATTTAAAAAAGTGAATTTTCTTTTTTAATTAAGTGCTTTGAGGATTAATAATTATTAGTCCATTAATTGGATGAGTTCACAGCATTATTTTTTCCCTTTCCCTTTCATGCTCACCTCACACAATTAAAAGCTAATTTTAAAAGAATAGCATAATATTTGTTTTTAGAATCGTTCAAAAAAATAATAATTTCAATTAACATATATAAACTACTAGATTAAACATATCATTTATCGTAAAAAAAGAAAAGAAAAGAAAAACACGTTACTCGTATCTTTTAAAATTTAAACTCCTCGGACTTGACATGAACTCTCTCCAGCTTTCCCATGTGAAAAAAAGGACACCCTCTTCCTCAGTTGTCCCTCTCTTTCTCTCTGCTTTCATGCAGATCTCGAGCTGAACCAGAGGCATAGGCATCCCATTTTCAACACAGGCTTACATCAAGAAATGGAGCCTTCTTCCTCATTAGTCACCATGTCCGTTACCAAGATTACCACTTTTACCATTTCGCTTCTTTTCTTGATTTCGTGCTCGACTTTCACTTCAACAGGTCACTTTTCTTCTTGTGATTAGCTTTCTTGTTTCTTGAATTGGAAATGCTAGTTTCTCTTTTCTTATTTATTTTGATTTCGCTTATCTTGCTAGGAATCACTGGTAAAAGACTGCAATCTTGTGTGTCAGAAGCTCAAGTTTGTGGTTCTATTCATGTATTCAACTCAAAGATCTTGAATTTATTTGTTTGCTGTAATTCTAGTCTCAGAAATATGCACAAGAAAACTAAAATAATCTTAGTTTTGGACCTGGATGTCTTTTAGATTGCTCTCATGCCATCATTCTTCTCTCTTCCACTTCAATTCAAACTGTGATCTACTTTGTATACGATATCTGTCGGAGTTAATGAGAACCTTAAGCGCTAAAGTTTTCATCTTTGCCTGCAGAAGCTTATGACGCTCTTGACCCAAATGGGAATATCACTATTAAATGGGACGTGATACAGTGGACTGCAGATGGCTATGTTGTAAGTGTTAGCTAGTACATGATGCAACATCACTTTTAGTGGATTTTTGGATAACTGAATCAGGCACTCCGATGATTCACCACTTCCATTCTTTTGAATTTTCTCCCCGGAATCTTTTCCCTGGACTTTCTCATGTTTGTTGGTCTCATTTGCAGGCAGTTGTTACAATGTATAACTTCCAGCAATATCGCCACATTCAGTCGCCAGGCTGGACTTTGGGGTGGACGTGGGCAAAGAAGGAAGTGATCTGGAGCATGATGGGAGCCCAAACCACCGAGCAAGGCGACTGTTCAAAATTCAAAGGGAACGTACCGCATTGCTGTAAGAAGAATCCTACTGTTGTGGATTTATTGCCTGGAACTCCTTACAACCAGCAGATTGCCAATTGCTGTAAAGGGGGAGTGATAAGCTCCTGGGCACAGGATCCAGCCGGTGCGGTGAGTTCCTTTCAAGTTAGTGTTGGTGCAGCTGGAACCACTAACAAAACTGTGAGGGTGCCAAAGAACATCACCTTGAAAGCACCAGGGCCTGGATATACTTGTGGGCCGGCAAAGATCGTGAGACCAACTGCATTTATGTCTGCTGACAAAAGGAGAGTCACTCAAGCTTTAAGTAAGTTCCTGCCTCAATTCTTTTCGGAGTGATTTAGAGGTTCCTTACTTTGAATGTTTTATCTGGCGTGGACAACTGATCTAGTATATTGATATGGTGACCCGCGATTGCCAGAAATTCTAGCTATGGATTTTCTGAGCCTCAAAATCATGTGATGCATAGTCTCTGATTGCCAAAACTTTTAGTGATCGTAGTTGTTCCCCAGAAATAAGCCTGCGTTGTTCTAGTGGTAACTAAGCCTGACATGGACTAGAAGTTGAAGTATAGTGTGGCTACTATGAATCATTACACTGATATAATTAATATAACTCTCGGCCTGGAAGAGTTACAACCTGAGTTTATCTAACATTGCATGTTATTGCAGTGACCTGGAACATTACTTGCACTTATTCACAATTCCTTGCTCAAAAGACACCCACCTGTTGTGTTTCTCTCTCCTCCTTTTATAATGACACAATAGTAAGCTGCCCAACTTGTGCTTGTGGCTGTCAAAATGGTACCGCAGGAACTGGGAGCGGAACCTGTGTGCAGTAAGTTTCCTCATTTGTCAGTTTATTGAAAACGTGAAGTCCTTTTTTCTCTGTCGATTTTTTTAACTTAGTTCTGCTCTGCATCATCCTTCTCCCCTGATATTTTTCTCGTCATGTGTATTTGTGTATTTCCAGCCCGGACACCCCACACTTAGCCTCAGTTATTTCGCCTCCTGGAAAATCTGACAATACACCTTTGGTCCAGTGTACCAGTCATATGTGTCCGATCCGAGTCCACTGGCATGTGAAGCTCAATTACAAGGAGTATTGGCGGGTGAAGGTTACAGTCACCAATTTCAATTACCGAATGAACTACTCTCTGTGGAATATGGTTGTGCAACACCCCAACTTCGACAACCTCACCAAGATTTTTAGCTTTCAGTACAAGTCACTTACTCCTTACGAAGGGCTAAGTGAGTCACCAAATTCCTCTCTGCCTCCATCAGTCTGCTCTTGGAAACTTGTGTGGTTCTCTTTCTTCTTGTGTCTGAGATGTATCTATGTGATTTTATTTTGCAGATGATACGGCCATGTTATGGGGTGTCAAGTTCTACAATGATTTTCTCTCACAAGCCGGTCCTCTCGGGAATGTTCAGTCAGAGCTACTTTTCCGAAAGGACGAATCAACTTTCACTTTCGATAAGGGATGGGCTTTCCCTAGGAGGATTTACTTCAATGGTGATAATTGTGTCATGCCACCCCCAGATGCCTACCCATGGTTACCAAATGATAGTTCTCGCCCAGTGATCTCTCTACTTCTTCCAGTGATGACTTTGTTTTTGTCCATGGCATTCCTATTTGCTCATGTGTGATGAATCAGGTCCGTGCCATTTTTTAAAGCCATCTGTTCTAACAATCAAGAAATCCCATAATGTTCGAGTTACAGTGCTGGGATTTAAGGGAATCCAGTCAAAGGCTTGAATGTATAAGATCAAGTTGTGGCAATACAAGTGAATTTGGATCAGAGCACGATAACCACGTTACCACCATTATGTTAATTGGCAATTAGAAATCTAGTCACTTTTTCCCTTTTTTGTATTGGGAATCAGTGGTTGCTCGATATGTTTTTGTGCTGTACACCTGATCATTTTGTTTGTGGAATATCAACATCTTATTATTTGTTCGTATCATTGTAACAAGGAACACCGCAAAGAATTTACAGTTGATAAATGGAGTTGTACTCACACATATATATCGAGTCCTTGTGCATGTTTATTGTCATTGCTGCTTGCCAAACACGAATGATATGCTAAAAGTTTGATAAAGTTTGAGTGGTAATAAACCTGTTCAGACAGAAAAGTAAGAGGAAACAATTTGATTTGAACACCAAAATTCTTCTCTATGTTTTGAGTGAGATATAGCTGTAGTTTGTTCATCCCATGTTCAGCTGAATGTTCCCACGCCTGATTATAACATCTAGTTGGCCGATGGGGGTTAACGATGATATACGTACCTGTTACAAAAAAACAAATCTGGCTTTCAAAACCACCATGTTCATGATCTGCTGCAAGAACATCTGGAAGATATAATAATTCTCCTCGGTTGGTCACCACATTGACAGCAATACCAGGAGCAATGAAGCTGTCATATCCAGAATTAAAGTTGGATTTGCATTTGATATGGATATGTGTCAGGTGGGGGAAGCCTTTTACCTGAACATTAATTTTATGATCAAAGCTGAAGACTTGGGTGACATTGTTGAGATTTGGATGCTGAAGAACAAGAGTCCACAGAACTCTGCGTAGTTGAAATTAGTTACCGCAACCTTTGCTCGTCAGTAGTCTCTGTATCCCCCTTTTGCGTGCTTCCTCTCCTGCATTTCTTATATCTATGAACACATACCAGCCTTCATAATTAGCTTTATTAACATGCAGATATACTCTTTTATTTACGCACAACTATATCAGTTAATATCATGGTGTAACATTGCGGAGAAAGACTCCTTGGAACATGAATTACTACCGTGTAATCATATTTTTATCCTTTATAATATATGCCAAGAAGCTCTTATTGAGGTGCAAAAAATGTTTTCACAAGGATGAATTGGTATTTTCAAACTGAATATAGTTAAATATATTGTTTTATATATTTTTATTGCACCATAAAATTATTAATTTTCCTTTAAATAAAATAAATAAATAAATAGGCCATAGTTTTTTTTACTCTTTTACTTTTTTTCACACCATAATTAATTAACTAAAATTGAAATTTTATTTTCTTGAACATGAGTGTTTTAATCATTTCATTATGTTTTTATATATAAAATTATCAAATGAACTCAAGATAAATTGAGTATTTTAACATAAATAAAATATATTTTAAAGAAAAAGGTGGTTGGTGAGAAACATGAATCTTTTAGGAGGTGTGCAGACCACTACGACGATCAAACCCCGACACTTCAATACATACATGTATAATAATTTTATAAAATATAAAATAAAAGGGAAAAGACTAAAGGGAAACCAAATATGACGCATAAAAAAGAAAAAAATGATGAATTATGCATGTATTCTCTAATTTTTTTAGTATTCTCTATTTTTTTTAAGAAAAAAGATTGAGAGTGAGAGATAAATAATATAACCGTGAAGAAGTTGAAAGAAGGTTTAGGTGAAGATGAAGTTTTAAATGAAAAAGAATGAGAAAAAATGTCAAAACTAAGGAAGAAACCTAGGAGGAAATAGGAAGATTGGTAGAAAAATATATTAAAAGGTTTTGCCACTTCAAAATTTTTAGGTAAGTGCTCTAAATAATTATGTTATGAACAATTATATGATTCTGATAGAAGGGGGAGAAAACCCCAAAAATTGTGAAATTAGTGTTCATATAGAAAATTGTTAATTCTTGAGAATTTGACATAGGATGATGATTTTATGATTAATTAGTGGAATAAATTCTTATAAATTTAAAAAGATAACTCTAGGAAATGGTAACCCTAGATTCGACCAAACTTGGATTTCATAAAGGGAAGGGTGTTCGTATATTAAATAATGTGTATTTAGGTTACCTTCATCATATAATGAATTGGAATGAGGTTTTGCATGCTAAATTAAAGAAAGGTAAGAAAACCACCAAATCTTGAGTTTTAGGGTTCATATAAGAATTTCTGGAAAATAATTGATCCTTTGAAATTGAATTAGTATACAAGTTTAGAATGTGTAATGAGGTGAAAAAAACAAGAAAAATGAATAAAATCCTAAGGAAATAGGTGTCCCTAGGTTCAATCAATAGAAAAAGAAATAGGGAGAGGTTCTTAATTGATTCTTGTGAGTAATTAGAAAGTAGACATAGCAAGAAATTAGGGGAATCAAGTTAATTTGCTTGAAGTCTTAATAAAAGATTGAGTTTCTTGAATTCTTGAGTTTTATGGTTTTGATTATATTAGGGAATGGAATTAATCCCTCAAAAAACATTATGAATAAGGAATAAAATTAATCCCAAATGAGATATTATGAATAAAAAAGAGTGAATTATGTAAGATTTGATCTAGAAAGGAAAAAACTTCTAATTTTGAAGGAGGGAAAAATTTGGCCAAATGGTGGAATTCTTGAATTATGTGTAATAATGAAGTTCTTGAAATTCTTGAATTCATGTTGATGAAGTTTCTTGTAAAATCTTATACTATATTGATAAATAAACTCTTGAAATTGTATAGAATAAATAGATGTACTAAAACATTTTATGGACTGATTTGAATTATAGTATGTAAAGGGGTGTTATGGCTATTGTTAATGAATTTTAACATAAAATTTGATGATGTGTTGAAAACCCTAAAAAGATAGAATATGGGCTATTGAAACAACCCCAAGATTAAAGAAAAACAGAGCATGAGAGACATGATTTTAAGAGACTTAGGGTTGTTGTAATAAACTTGAAAGTTTATATTTAGGGGGCTAAATATTCTTCAAAAAAATAGAAGAAAAAGGGCTTCAGTGACATTATTAAGGTAAAGTTATTTATGAATCAAAAGTGTCCCTAAAAGACTAAAACAAGGTTGTTGTGAAAGACCTACTAATAAGGGTTAAAGGGTTGATTTGGTCAGCTCAAAAACATAAATAATAAGAAATTAGAGTCTCATATACATTAATTAAGGTGAGGTAAGTTTGAGTTAAGATATTAACTTGGAAACGTTTACACAATTTGGGTTAGTAGGTGGTTAAATGAATATAAAGTAATAATTTAAACCGCATATAAAAATTATATGTGCAGTTATATAATAATACTTATGAGTTGATAAGAACCAAAAACAATGAGTGAGAATGAAAAGAATAATGGAATACAATTCTTGATATTAAGAAATGCTATTTAATGAGGGTTTTATGAGGAACAAAAAAAATATCGACTATGAGACCATAAGGTTAATTTAAGGAGATAATATTGTAGGCCATAAAAGTAGTGGTAAGGAAGATAATGATCGAGCATATGAGTAGGGACAATGTAACAGTAGTCGATCATATTAATTGAGACAAGGGGAAATAGCCAGCTATAAGAGTGGGAAAAATATAAATCTTAGCCAACTACAAGTGTGGTGGCAAATGGAAATAGGATACAAGAATTTAAAGCTCTCATAGCGTAGTATTGTACCATTAGATATTAGATTTCGTTAGAAATTAACAATTATATTAATAGGGAATGCATGTATTTCATATCTTATGATTGATTATTTTGTATATATTATTTTTCTTTCAAGACCTTCTCATATCTGCCATGACTTAAGGATTATCTGCTTGATTTTAGTATTTAAATTTTAGATTTTTGAATGTTTTTCTCAAGACATTGTAATAAGGTGTTGAAACCAATAAACTATGTTTTATTTTAGACTTGAATTTATGTTTTTAATTAATCGTGATGTTCCTTTTAAGAATTCCAATTTTACTCATGCATATTAATATTATTTATTTTCTTATTTACGCATTCAAATTTTAGTATTAATAATTAAGGAAAGTTATGTACTCTATATGTGTGCGAATATTTAACGATGATTAATTGATTAAATGTAAGTTGATTTGAATGGAGTGATTATTGATATACAAATAAAAATCTACATTTAACGGAGGATGTAACAATAAAAATCTACATTTAACCCAAAATCAAATCAATGTTTCTCATGAAAGTTAAATTAAAGCTTGTGATAGAGCTTAACACAATGATTACTTATACCAATGCACCAAGACTATAAGTAACTAACCCCACCCAATGCCAGTAATGTCTTATACACTTCTCATTCACGTTTTGATTTATTTGATGGGGTTGGTTACTTATAGTCTTGATGTCTCGGTATATGTTATTGTTGTATTAAACTTAATCACAAACCTAAATTTAACTTTCTTTTGAAAAATTGATTTAATTGTGGATTTTTATATTTTTATATTCACGAGGTTAACATGAGTTGGTATGAGGGAAATGCTATAAAAATAAGTTATATCCATTTATCTTTTAGTTTTCGTGTTATTTCATTGTTGTTGTTTTTTCATCTAGACTTATAACATATTATATTTATAAAATTACTTATGACCTAACTTCAAAGATGTTGG
The DNA here is from genome assembly GCA_009078335.1 of Salix brachista. Taxonomy (NCBI): domain Eukaryota; kingdom Viridiplantae; phylum Streptophyta; class Magnoliopsida; order Malpighiales; family Salicaceae; genus Salix; species Salix brachista. The sequence goes on from CM018586.1 coordinate 11,969,017, forward strand.
TCTCTCTTGTTTGAATGAATTGTTGGCCTACCATATATAAATTTAAATCTTGAAATGTCTAATTTCCATCTCAATTGGAATGCCACAAATTTTTTTATGTAGTTTTAAATATGGTCTATACATACATAAAAGTTTAGTTTGGTAAATTTGCAATTTTTTAATCCAAATATCCAAAATCAACCCAATTACTTTCTCTTGGATCCTGTTATTTTTATATCTTATAATAGATCCAATTTTATACCTTTAATAGATCTTTTGGTGATGCTCACTAATTTGTATTGTTGGTGCACCAAGATCTTACTATTGGTGTGATGCGTGGGTGACAAATCAATAATGTGGCTTAGATGGAGATCTCTCTCTCTCTCTCTTTTCTTGATAAAATATAAAAGTTTTTCATTTCATTTATTTTTTGTATACAATTTAGTCTTTATTTTTTTATTGCTACTTATTTTACTTTTTATCCTTTGTATCTTAATTTTTTAGTCAATTTTGTTCTTTATCATTTAATTTCAATATCAAATTTGTTTCTCATTCTTTTAATTTCTATTTATTTAGTTTTATCCTTCTTTTAATTGAGTTTTATTTTCAATTTCATTAATTTTTTTATTGCTATTTATTTATATCCCTTTGTTTATTGTTTTTTCCCTTACTTCATCCCTCATTTTTTCTTTATATCAGGATTTTACTTTTTACTTTTTAAGGTTTTCTTGTTATAGGTGAGTAATAAGCTTATGACCAATTTCATGAGTTTTGAATATTAAAACGAAATGACATAGTTTTTTTAGGTTATTTATTAAATTTGATTTTTTTTCAACTCGTCATTCAATGTTTGATTTATTAGAGATTTATTTTCACATGTTTTTCCTCACTTTTCTTTCTATAGAGTTCTCTCAATCCTATACCCATGGTAACCAGTCAATAGTTTAGCCTGAGTTGAGTCATATCTTTTTTTCTATTGCTTTTTTTTTTTTGTAAAATTATTACTTTTCTTCAATTTCACCTTTTAATATTGAGTTGTTTGGTAATTAAGTTCCATAGATTTATTCTAAATTGCTTTCAATAGGGCTAATCAAAGCACATTAAACTTAGTTTAGTCAATATTTGTTTTTTAGGAATGCTTAGGTCACTTTAGTGTTAGTTTTCTTACAATTGAGAAAATATGAGTCGGCCCACAATATAGAATGAACATCTATTTAGTTGATATTATAAAGTTTATTTTAATATTAGTGGATAATATTTTTAGAATTATTTTTTTGATCAAAAGTTTTTTTTTAGATTTGTTTTTAATATCAATCTAACACATCAAAACAAATAAAAAATACTAAAAATATATATATCAAATTAATTGTTTTTTAAACCAAACACACTTTAAGGCTCTAATTGTTTTAGCGGTTAGAAAATGTTTTTGCAAAAAAATAAATTCTTTTTGTTTCAAATTAAATTTTTTATATTTTTAAATAAATCTAATATGATAAAATTAAAAATAACTTTTTTATTTTTTTCAATTTTTTTTTTAAAATGCGATGCCAATACCCTGCTTTGGAGAATCTTGCACGACGACGACCAAATAATTATAGGCTAAAAACGAGCGGTATACCCGCGCGATGCGGCGGGTTTTTTTTATCTATGTAGAAAATTGATTGTTTTTATATGTATTGTATTTTATTATTTTAATATTTAGTTAGTATAATTATATTTAAGAATACTGATATGAATTTTTTTTCTTCAAAAAATCCAAAGTCATTTTTCCTCTCTCTCAATATATTTTTAGGCGATAATATTCAATAAATATCAGATATATTAGAAATAAAAATATTGTAATTTGTTTTTAAAACATAAACTTAATTTTTTTGTGTGCTATAATTATTTATTTGCCGTCTAAAAAGAACAGTCTAATGGAAACGGGAAGTGACTTGTATATTTTTTAATTTGACCTGTAGATAATGCAGGTAAATTTGTCAACATTTTTTTCCTTGAGATGTTTTTTTTTTCCAGTAATATTAGATCTAAAATATTAAAAATGAAAACATTGGAAATTCTTGTAAAGAAATAAACTTAAATAAAAGAGCACAAAATTAAATTTTGAAGCCAATCTTTTTTTTATATAAGATTTATTAATCATATTATTATATTAAATATATTTAAGAAAACATGATATGAATTTCTGTCCTTCAAAAAATCCTAGGTCATTTTTCCTCTCTCTCAATATATTTTTAGGCAATAATATTCAATAAATATTCAAACATATAATTAGTTTTACATATTTTAATTTGACATAAATATACAAATATATAATTAATTTGACATAATTTCAATAATATATTTAATTTAAAGGATAATCTTAGGCTATTTTGTTCTCTCTCTATATATTCTTAGGCGATAATATTCAATAAATATTAGAACATATAATTGGTTTCACATATTTTAATTTGACATAAATACACAAATATATAATTAAAAAGTCAAAACACTGCAAATTTATTTCAAGAAATAAACTTAAACAAAAGAACACAAAATTTAATTTTGAAGCCAATATTTTTTTTATTTTATAAGACTTATTCATCGTATTATTATATTAAATGTATTTAAGAATACTGATATGAATTTATGTCCTTAAAAAAATCCTAGGTCATTTTTCCTCTCCCTCTATATATTTTTAGGCGATAATATTCAATAAATATTTGAACATAATATTAGTTTTACATACTTTAATTTGACATAAATATACAAATATATAATTAATTTGATATACTTTCAATCATATCTTTAATTTAAAAGACAAAATTGAAGTAAACCCAAACATTGAAATCAAATACTTCAAAACAAAACCGGAAATTAAAAGAACTGGGACTGAAATGAAACTGAAATCCATAATTAACTTGCATAGAAGGATAGAATTGAAAGAAATCAAACTTTTGATACCTAAAATATTAAGGATTTATAATAAATTTGCATGGAAGGATGAAATTGAAATTAATCAAACTTTGATACCAAAAATATTTAGAATTCCAGCCGAACCCGCAAAATTAAAAGCATGAGGACCGAACTGGAACTTCAATACATAATCAATTTCAATTGAAGGACGAAATTGAAACAAATCAAAACCCATTTAATAGAAATAAGGGTCAGAAAAACAAATTATAACGTTCAGGGACTGAAATGAAATTTGACAAAAAACAGCTTAGCTGACGTCATCTGGCGCAGGCAGGAGAGAGAAATTGAGGGGGGGGATTCAAACGACCACCGACACGTCTCCGGACACCATAGTGCCACACGCGCTGCACCAGGGGGAAGGGAACATGCCTGAAAATCATTGTAGACGATGTTTGTGCATTTTCCGACGTCTTATGACGCCGTTGGAAAAACGCGTGAGCGTTAAGACGAACGGCGCGTTCGGCGACTCGCCACATAGCTGTCAGACGAAAAAAAAATAAAAAATTGGCTAATTACTGGAGCGCCCCTCACCCCCAGGCGTGTGTTTTGTCCTTTTCAAGGGACAAAACGGTTAATGCATTGTTCAATGAATTATTTAAAAATAAAAGAACCGGCCGAACGAACTGGACCGAACCGGGCCGAAAACGGTCAATGACCGTCCAGCCCCTGAAAATGGCGGCGTTTTTTGTCTTTTTCGGGGGCTAATTTCGTTAATACACTGTTCAAAATCGAAAAAAAAAAAAAAGACATACACCCGCGAAGCACCGGGTCAAACTGCACATGAATAGTGACTATGAGTCACGGTAAACAGTGTTTTTACTGTTCAAAATCTCGTTATCTTTTAGGTGTATAATAAAATATAATACGGTGGTTAGAAAAATATTTAATATATATATATATATATAATATTAATAAACAAAAGTATTTAAAAATTAGTTTAAAAAAAAGGACACAAAAAAAGGACACACCCTCTTCCACAGTTATCCTCATCCGATATTTTAAACTCCGACTTGACTTGAACTGTCTTCCACAGTGGTCCCCGTCTCCCTCTCTTTCTCTCTGTTTTCATGCAGATCTCGAGCTGAACCAGAGGCATAGACATCCCATTTTCAACACAGGCTTACATCAAGAAATGGACCCTTCTTCCTCATTTCTCACCCTGTCCGTTACCAAGATTCCCACTTTTATCATTTCGCTTATTTTCTTGATTTCGTGCTCGACTTTCACTTCAACAGGTCACTTTTCTTCTTATGATTAGCTTTCTTGAATTGGAAATGCTAGCTTCTCTTTTCTTATTTATTTGGGTTTTGCTTATCTTGCTAGGACTCACTGGTAAAAGGTTGCAATCTTGTGTGTAAGAAGCACAAGTTTGCGGTTCTATTCATATATTCAACTTAAAGATCTTGGAGTTTCCTTATGTATACCGACTTTAACATATATAAGATATGGTTATTGGTGACATAGTTCATTCTTTTGTTTGTTGTAATTCTAGTGTCTGAAATATGCACAAGAAAACTAAAATAATCTTTGTTTTGGACCTGGATGTCTTTTAGATTGCTCTCTTGCCATCATTTCTCTCTCTTACACTTCAATTCAAAATGTGATCTACTTTTTATACGATATCTGTCCGAGTTAATGAGAAAATTAAGCGCTAAGGTTTCATCTTTGCTTGTAGAAGCTTATGACGCTCTTGATCCAAATGGGAATATCACTATTAAATGGGACGTATTACAGTGGACTCCAGATGGCTATGTTGTAAGTGTTAGCTAGTACATGATGCAACATCACTTTTAGTGGATTTTTGGATAACGGAATAGGCAATCCGATGATCTACCACTTCCATTCTTTTGAATTTCCTCCCCGGAATCTTTTCCCTGGACTTTCTCATGTTTGTTGGTCTCATTTGCAGGCAGTTGTTACAATGTATAACTTCCAGCAATATCGCCGCATTAAGTCGCCGGGCTGGACTTTGGGGTGGACATGGGCAAAGAAGGAAGTGATCTGGAGCATGATGGGAGCCCAAACCACCGAACAAGGCGACTGTTCAAAATTCAAAGGGAACATACCTCATTGCTGTAAGAAGAATCCTACGGTTGTGGATTTATTGCCTGGAACTCCTTACAACCAGCAGATTGCCCATTGCTGTAAAGGGGGAGTGATGAGCTCCTGGGCAAAGGACCCAGCCAAAGCGGTGAGTTCCTTTCAAGTTAGTGTTGGTTCAGCTGGAACCACTAACAAAACTGTTAGGGTGCCAAAGAACATCACCTTGAAAGCACCAGGGCCTGGATATACTTGTGGGCCGGCAAAGATCGTGAGACCAACTGTATTTTTGTCTGCTGACAAAAGGAGAGTCACTCAAGCTTTAAGTAAGTTCCTGCCTCAATTCTTTTCAGAGTGATTTAGAGGTTCCTTATTTTGAATGTTTTATCTGGCGTGGACAACTGATCTAGTACTAAGATATTGATATGGTGACCCGTGATTGTCAGAAATTCTAGTTATGGATTTTCTGAGCCTCAACATCATGTGATGCATAGTCCCTGTTTGCCACAACTTTTGTTGATTGTAGTCGTTCCCCAGAAATAAGCCTGCGTTGTTCTAGTGGTAACTAAGCCTGACATGGACCAGAAGTTGAAGTATAGTGTGGCTACTATGAATCATCACACTCATATAATTAATATAACTCTCAGCGTGGAAGAATTACAACCTGAGTTTATCTAACATTGCATGTTATTGCAGTGACCTGGAACATTACTTGCACTTTGTTGAAGATGGTGCCTTAAGCTGCTGCCGTTAATTGAAGATCATTCCTTTAATTTGCTGTCATTGTTGACTTAATTTCTACTGTAATAAAGGATTTGAACTAGTCCTTATTTTGTTAGCTGAACATGGCACATTGTGTTGCCAAAAATCAGCAATTCTGTTTTTTCAATTCTATAAATAATTGTAAAAGATTGCAGTAAAATAAGGCAATTGTGTTCTTCAAATTCTAGTTTAATAAGGCGATTGTTACTGTTGAGATTAAATTTGTCAACTCTCTCTCACGTTTCAATCATTTTTTTCTAAACACTTTCAATTGGTATCAAAGCTTAATTTCTTGAATGGATTCTGAAACAAAGTTCTCTCATTTATCTACTTCAATCATCAATGGAGAAAATTACCAACTTGGGGCAGTGCCAATGGAAACTTATTTGGAAGCTTGGATATGTGGGAAGCTATTGAAGAAGATTATGAAATTCCACCACTTTCAAATAATCCATCTATGACTCAAATCAAGAGTCATAAGGAGAGAAAAACCAAGAAATCAAAAGCGAAAGCATGTCTATTTGCTGTTGTTTCAACAACATTCTTCATAAGGATCATGTCCCTAAAATCAGCCAAAGATGTGTGAGATTATTTGAAGGAAGAATATGCAGGTGACGAAAGGATTTGTGGAATACAAGCCTCGAATTTGAGCTATAAAGAATGAAGGATTCTGAGACCATAAAGGAGTACTCAGACAGATTACTTGGAATTGCTAACAGAGCCAAATTACTGGGAACTTCATTTACAGACTCAAGAATCGTTTGAAAAAATTATGGTCACAGTGATAGAAAAATATGAAGCTTCAATCACCACATTGGAGAACACCAAAGATCCATCAAACATTACATTGACATAACTTCTAAATGCCTTACAAGCTCAGGAACAAAGGAGACTTATGAGGCAAGATCATGTCATTGAAGGCACTGTACAAGCAAATTTCCCAGATTCTGAAGAAAAGAAATTTTTCAGAAAACACCAAGTCTTAGGCAGCAACAAACCAACTGTCAGTCAAAGTCACAACAAAGGAAAATTTGTTAAAAAGAATTTTCCACCATGTCAACATTGCAATAAGATGGGTCATCCACCATTCACATAATGGAAGAGGCTAGTGCGAGATGCAACAGATGTCATCAAATTGGCCATGAAGCAATTATCTGCAGATCAAAAACAAGAAGAAGATGCCTAAACTGCCAGTCAAGATGATGAAGAACAAATGTTTGTAGCCACATGTTTTTCAGTCCAAACCTCCTCGGATCAGTGGTTGATAGACAGTGGATGCACAAATCACATAACTTTTTACAAAAGTATTTTTTGAAATTTGCAGCCTACTGAAATCGCAAAAGCCAGAATTGAAAATGGTGAATGCATAGAAGCCAGGGGAAGAGGAATCATTGCCATCACAACAAATTTAGGTACAAAAACAATTGATGATGTTTTTTATGTACTTGATATAGATCAGAATTTGTTGAGTGTTGGGCAATTAATAGAGAAAGCCATGAAAATGGTTTTTGAAAATCAATCTTGCTATATTTTTTATGTTGCTCGACTAAAAATATTGCAAGCCAAGATGAGAGGCAAAATCTTTTCATTTTTACCATTTAAAGAGGAACACACAGCCTTTCCAACAAAGTTGAATAATGGAAGTGTGGCATAAAAAACTAAGTCACTGTCATCAACATCGAATGATCAGTATGAAGGATCATGATGCTATAAGAAGAGTTCCTCCATTTACTGATTGTCTACCAAATTGTAATGCTTGTCAATTTGGTAAGCAAATCAGGAAACCATTCCCAAAATCAATATGGCGATTAACACAGAAACTACAATTGATCCATATTGATGTTACTGGTCCTTTAAGCATACCTTCACTAAATAACAGTAGCTATTACTTGTTTTTTATTAATGATTTCTCCTGAATGTGCTGGATTTATTTCATGAAGTTCAAATTAGAAGTGACTGGATTCTTCTGGAAATTCAAGAAGAATGTGGAAAATCAAAGCAGCTGCAGAATTCAAGTCATTCATTTAGACAATGACAAAGAATACATTTCATCAGAATTCAACCTCTATTGTGAAGATGCTGGTATTAAACATCAACTTACAACTCCTTATACTCCAGAGCAGAATGAAGTCAGTGAGAGGAGAAATCGATACATAATGGAGATGGTTAGATGCATGCTGCATGAAAAGAATTTGCTAAAAATGTTTTGGGCAAAAACTGCTAACACAGCTGTGTTTCTTCAAAATCATCTTCCTACAAGATTGTTAGAAGAGAAGACACCTTTCGAAGTTTGGCACTCTTACAAGCCTTCATTAAGTTTTCTTAAGATCTTTGGCAGTGTGTGTTTTGTTCATGTTCCACAGATCAAGAGGGATAAGCTTGACAGGAAGGCAATGCAAAGAATCTTTGTTAGCTATAGTACAATCTCTAAAGCCTACAAAGTATATTATCCCCAAACCCAGAAAATTGCAATTACCAGGGATATGAAATTTTATGAAGATGAATAGTGGGACTGGACTGATTCACAAAGGGACTATGTTGCCTGATGATCAAATTATTAATCCCTTACAAGATGAATTGATTGATAATGAATCGATTGAAGATCCACCAATTATAGGTACCAGATCGATTGAAGATATTTATCAAAGGAGCAATGTGGTTGTTTGTGAACCAGAAGGCTATGAAGAAGCTCAACAAAACCCAGCATGACAGGAAGCAATGAAAGAGGAGATATCCATGATTGAAAAGAACAACACATGGAAGCTAGTTGAAAGACCTCCAAACAAGAACATTATTAGTATAAAGTGGATATTTAGAACCAAATTGAATGCAGACAACACCATCAACAAATTCAAAGCTAGGTTGGTGGTTAATGGATATGCTCAAGTGTATAGGGTTGATTACTCAGATACATTTGTACTGGTAGCAAGGATGGACACCATTAGACTCTTGCTTGTTGTTGCTGCACATAAAAATTGGAAAATGTTCCAGTTAGATGTGAAATTTGTCTTCTTAAATGGCGTCATAAAAGAAGAAATCTATGTTGAACAACCAGCTGGATTTGTGGACACCATTAGTTTCATTTTATTTATTTTTTGTATACAATTTAGTCATCATTCTTGTAATTGTTACTTTTTTTTTATCCTTTGTAGCTTACTTTTTTCTTCAATTATGTTCTTTATGATTTAATTTCTATATGAAGTTTATTTCTCATTCTTTTAATTGATATTTGTTTAGTTTTATCCTTTTTTCAATTCAATTTGATTTTCTTTTGTTCTTTTATCCTTTTTTCTAATTGAATTTTGTTTTCAATTTTATTCCTCAACATTTTATTTTAGTTTATTTTTATGTCAAATTCGTTCCTCTTTTTTATTGCTATTTATTTTATGTTCTATATCCCTTTTTTATTGTTTTTTTTCCCCTTACTTCATTCCTCATTTTTTCTTGGTTAAGAATTTTACTCATTATTTTTTAGGGTTTTCTTTTATGGATGAGTCCTAAGCTTTCAATCAATTTCATGAGTTTGAATATTAATATGAGATGACTTTGTTTTTTTAGGCTCTTTATTAAATTTGATTTTTTTTCAATCTTATTCTTTAATATTTGATTTATTGAGAATTTATTTTAACATTTTTTTCTCTCACTTTTCTTTCTATAAAGTTCCTTCAATCCTATATCCATGGTAGCGAGTCAATAGTTTCTCTTGAGTTTAGTCATATCTTTTTTTCTATTGCTTTTTTTCTATTTGTAAATTTAGTTTTTTTCTCTTTAGTTTTACCTTTTAGTATTGAGTGGTTTGATAATTAAGTTTCATTGATTTGTTCCAATTTGCTTTCAATAGGGCTAATCCAAGCATATTAAACTCAAATTAGTCAATTTTGTTTTTCATTTTTAGGAATGCTTAGGTCACTTTAGCATTATTTTTTTTACAATTGAGAAAATTTGAGTTGGCCTATAGTATAGAATGATCATTTATTTAGTTGATATTATAAAGTGTTATTTAATATTGGTGCATGTTATTTTTTTAAAGTATTTTTTTATTAAAAAATGTTAAAATGTTTTTTTATTTAGATCTGTTTTTAATATCAATCAACACATCAAAACAAATAAAAATGAATTCTTTTGTTTCAAGTTAATCAGTTTATGTTTTTAAATATATCTAATATGATAAAATTAAAAATAAATTTAAAAAAATATAATTATACAAGTAAAGTCTTCCAGTCAAGTAATTGAATGTGGTTAAGCATGAGACATTGACATGACATCGACTCTTCTTACATGAAGTGCACTACAGCTCATTTCAGCTGTCCTACGAAAAACTGGAACAAGCGAAGGTCACTCCACTATTTTTAAATTAAGAAAATTATTGTCGGCACAGATTTATTTCATCACATTGCTCCTCCAGAAAACTCATTATTGTTAACGAACAATTAAGAGCATGCCCCGCTTTGGAAAATCTTGCAAGACGACGACGACGACCATATAATTATAGGATAAAAATAAAATATGATACGGTGGTTAGAAAAATATTTAATATATATATATATAATATTAAAAATAAAAAATAGTTTTAATAAATAATAATTACATCACATATTTAGCCTCTCTCGGATCTCTTAAGCTCCTCCGACTTGTCTTGAACTCTCTCCAGCTTTCTCACTGCTTTCATGCAGATCTGGAGCTGAACCAGAGGCATAGGCATCCCATTTTCAACACAGGCTTACATCAAGAAATGGAGCCTTCTTCCTCATTAGTCACCGTGTCCGTTACCAAGATTACCACTTTTACCATTTCGCTACTTTTCTTGATTTCGTGCTCGACTTTCACTTCAACAGGTCAGTTTTCTTCTTGTGATTAGCTTTCTTGTTTCTTGAATTGGAAATGGTAGTTTCTCTTTTCTTATTTATTTGGATTTTGCTTATCGTGATAGGAATCACTGGTAAAAGACTGCAATCTTGTGTGTAAGAAGCACAAGTTTGTGGTTCTATTCATGTATTCAACTCAAAGATCTTGAATTAATTTGTTTGTTGTAATTCTAGTCTGAAATATGCACAAGAAAACTAAAATAATCTTTGTTTTGGACCTGGATGTCTTTTAGATTGCTCTCATGCCATCATTTCTCTCTCTTCCACTTCAATTCAAACTGTGATCTACTTTGTATACGATATCTGTCCGAGTTAATGAGAAGCTTAAGGGGTAAAGTTTTCATCTTTGCTTGCAGAAGCTTATGACGCTCTTGACCCAAATGGGAATATCACTATTAAATGGGACGTAATACAGTGGACTGCAGATGGCTATGTTGTAAGTGTTAGCTAGTACATGATGCAACATCCCTTTTAGTGGATTTTTGGATATTTGAATCAGGCACTCCGATGATTCACCACTTCCATTCTTTTGAATTTCCTCCCCGGAATCTTTTCCCTGGACTTTCTCATGTTTGTTGGTCTCATTTGCAGGCAGTTGTTACAATGTATAACTTCCAGCAATATCGCCACATTCAGTCGCCGGGCTGGACTTTGGGGTGGACGTGGGCAAAGAAGGAAGTGATCTGGAGCATGATGGGAGCCCAAACCACCGAACAAGGTGACTGTTCAAAATTCAAAGGGAACGTGCCGCATTGCTGTAAGAAGAATCCTACTGTTGTGGATTTATTGCCTGGAACTCCTTACAACCAGCAGATTGCCAATTGCTGTAAAGGGGGAGTGATAAGCTCCTGGGCACAGGATCCAGCCGGTGCGGTGAGTTCCTTTCAAGTTAGTGTTGGTGCAGCTGGAACCACTAACAAAACTGTGAGGGTGCCAAAGAACATCACCTTGAAAGCACCAGGGCCTGGATATACTTGTGGGCCGGCAAAGATCGTGAAACCAACTGCATTTATGTCTGCTGACAAAAGGAGAGTCACTCAAGCTTTAAGTAAGTTCCTGCCTCAATTCTTTTCAGAGTGATTTAGAGGTTCCTTACTTTGAATGTTTTATCTGGCGTGGACAACTGATCTAGTATTAAGATATTGATATGGTGACCCGTGATTGTCAGAAACTCTAGCTATGGATTTTCTGAGCCTCAACATCATGTGATGCATAGTCTCTGTTTGCCAAAACTTTTCTTGATTGTAGTCGTTCGCCAGAAATAAGCCTGCGTTGTTCTAGTGGTAACTAAGCCTGACATGGACTAGAAGTTGAAGTATAGTGTGGCTTCATCATTACACTGATATAATTAATATAACTCTCGGCATGGAAGAGTTACAACCTGAGTTTATCTAACATTGCATGTTATTGCAGTGACCTGGAACATTACGTGCACTTATTCACAATTCCTTGCTCAAAAGACACCAACCTGTTGTGTTTCTCTCTCCTCCTTTTATAATGACACAATAGTAAGCTGCCCAACTTGTGCATGTGGCTGTCAAAATAGTACCGCAGGAACTGGGAGCGGAACCTGTGTGCAGTAAGTTTCCTCATTTGTCAGTTTATTGATAACATGAAGTCCTTTTTTCTCTGTCGATTTTTTTTAACTTAGTTCTGCTGTGCATCCTCCTTCTCCCCTGATATTTTTCTCGTCATGTGTATTTCCAGCCCGGACACCCCACACTTAGCCTCAGTTATTTCGCCTCCTGGAAAATCTGACAATACACCTTTGGTCCAGTGTACCAGCCATATGTGTCCGATCCGAGTCCACTGGCATGTGAAGCTTAATTACAAGGAGTATTGGCGGGTGAAGGTTACAGTCACCAATTTCAATTACCGAATGAACTACTCTCTGTGGAATATGGTTGTGCAACACCCCAACTTCGACAACCTCACCAAGATTTTTAGCTTTCAGTACAAGTCACTTACTCCTTATGAAGGGCTAAGTGAGTCACCAAATTTCTCTCTGCCTCCTTCAGTCTGCTGCTCTTGGAAACTTGTATGGTTCTCTTTCTTCTTGTGTCTGAGTTGTATCTATGTGATTTTATTTTGCAGATGATACGGCCATGTTATGGGGTGTCAAGTTCTACAATGATTTTCTCTCACAAGCCGGTCCTCTCGGGAATGTTCAGTCAGAGCTACTTTTCCGAAAGGACGAATCAACTTTCACTTTCGACAAGGGATGGGCTTTCCCTAGGAGGATTTACTTCAATGGTGATAATTGTGTCATGCCACCCCCAGATGCCTACCCATGGTTACCAAATGATAGTTCTCGCCCAGTTACCTCTCTACTTCTTCCTGTGATGACTTTGTTTTTGTCCATGGCATTCCTATTTGCTCATGTTTGATGAATCACGTCCGTGCCAATTTGAAAGCCATCTGTTCTAACAATCAAGAATTCCCATCTTGTTGAGTTACAGTGCTGGGATTTAAGGGAATCCAGTCAAAGGCTTGAATGTATATGATCATAATACAAGTGAATTTGGAGCCCCATAACCACGTTACCATCAATATGTTAATTGGCAATTAGAAATCTTGAAACTCTCTTTTTTATATTGAGAATATGTGGTTCTTCTATGTGTTCATTTGTGCTGTACACGATCATTTTGTTTGTGGAATATCATCTTATTATTTGCTCGTATCATTGTAACAAGGAACTCCACAGAATTTACAGTTGATAAATGGATATTTATTCACACACATATATATATTGAGTCCTTGTGCATGTTTATTGTCATTGCTGCTTGCCAAACGCGAATGATATGCTAAAAGTTTTAGTGGTAATAAACTTGTTCAGACAGAAAAGTTAGAGGAAGCGATTTGGTTTGAACACCAAAAATTTTCTCCATGTTTTGAGTGAAACATAGCTCTAGTTTGTTCAACCCACGTTCATTCACACGTACAAAGAATAGTACAGCTGAATGTTCCCACACCTGATTATAGCATCTAGTTCATAGATGAGGGTTCATGATGATTTATGTACCTGTTACAAAAAAAATAAAAAAATCTGGCTTTCAATACCACCATGCTCATGATCTGCTGAGGAAACACCTGAAAGTAACAACAATTCTCCTCGGTCGGTCACCCCATTGACAGCATTACCAGGAGCAATGAAGCTGCCATTGCCAGAATTGAGGTTGGATTTGCATTTGCGGAATTAGGCAGATATGGATACGTGTCAGGTGGGGGAAGCATGCATTCATCACCGTTGAAGTAGACCTTCCTTGGAAATGCCCATCCCTGCTTCAGGCTAAAAGTGTTCTTGTCCTTCTGAAGAAGCACCTCAGACTGGACATTTCCAAAAGGGCCAGCTTCCATTAGAAGGTCATTGTAGAACTTCATGCCATAGAACATACCAGTATCATCTGCACAGAACCAGTTCCATGTGAATATCAACTTCAATCTGGAGTTTCGAAATCAGAAGAACTTCATAAGCTTTTTATCTGAACATTAATTTTATGCACCTACTTATGGACTCATAAGGTACGAGAGGCTTGTAATCAAAGCTGAAGACTTGGGTGACATTGTTGAGATTTGGATGCTGAACAACGAGAGTCCACTCTGTGTAGTTCATACGGTAGTTGAAATTAGTTACCGCAACCTTTGCTCGCCAATAGTCTCTGTAATTGACCTTCACATGCCAGTGCACTCGAACAGGGCACATATGATGTGTGCATTGTAGCAATGGTGTGTTGTCCTTCTTCGGCGTGTTTATCCCCCTTTTGTGCGATTCCTTTGAGTTACTCCTGCATTTTTTATATCCAGCAGCAAATGATGAACACATACCAGCCTTCATAATTAGCTTTATTAGCATTCAGCTGTGCTTGTATTTACGATTTCAGTTAATGTCAATATGTAACTAGAGACGAGAGGAACGCGGAGAAACAAAATCTTAAGCCTTACTTGACACAACTGTTCTTGTTATGGCAACCGCAAGCACAGGTTGGGCAAGGCGTGATTGTTTCATTGTAGAAAGATGAGAATGACACGCAGCAGGTTGGATTTTTGGAGGCTAGAAACTGTGAGTAGGTGCAGGTAACATTCCATGTCACTGCATAAAGAAAAATTCACTTTATTGCGGACCTTGCAGCAACATATGACGTTCAGAACAACCTCGGAGGAAATAAACTTACTGAGGGCCTGGGTTTTTCGTCGGCGGTCAGGTGTTAGGAAGACCGTAGATGGCACCACCTTTGCAGGTCCACAAGTATACCCTGGTCCTGGACCAAGCAAAGTGAAGTTCTTGGGCAGTTTCACTGTTTTATTTGATGTTCCGGCAAGTCCAACGCTTACCTGAAAGGCTGAGACTGAAGATGTCGGATCTTGGCCCCATGCAGCCATCACACCGCCCTTACAGCAATTGGAGTATTGCTGGTTGTAAGGGACTCCGGGCAGCAGGTCGACCACCACGGGGGTCTTTTTACAGCAATGTGGTATGTTTCCGGTGAACTTGGAACAGTCTCCCTGCTCTGTGGTTTGAGCCCCGACCATTGACCATATCACTTCTTTCTTAGCCCATGACCATGATAGAGTCCATCCCGGGCTTATAATGTGCCGGTACATTTGGAAGTTGTTCATGGTTACTGCAGCCTGTGAAAGGAAAACATGATTGATATGCTTGCTGATAGAGTTATTTTCATTTCGTTTTTGCTGCGCTCAATAATTATCTCATCGGTTACTTGAAGTCTAATCTTTATCTAAGAAAGAGTGAGGAAAATTAATGCTAACAAATACTCAAGCAACGTCCTTTCATTTGTGTGTGATCAATGAAAGCAATTTAGTAGGGAAAGGGAATGAGATCCTGAGCTCTTGTTTGACTTCTATTAGATGGCTGGAGAGGGCAGGGGACAAAATCAAAACTTGAAACCTAATCCAGGCTAGGTTTCAAAACTCAAGCAAGGCAGGCTTATTATTATTCTGGATTTGTTCTGCTTCCTTGATCAAGTTTTCTTGAGATATTTGGGTAATATGATTTGTGAAATATGTGAAATTAATGAAATTGAAGTGGAGGAGAGTTTAGTGCTACAAAGAGATGATACTCACCACATAACCGTCTGCTGTCCAGGACATTACGTCCCATTTGATTGTTATGTTTCCATTTGGATCCAATGGATCGTATGCAGCTACAATCGTGACAGAAAATGAATGGAGGTTAGAGCTTGATTTCATGAAAACAGTGAAGAAAATCCAGCTTTCAAATTTATTATCCTGAGAAAGAAGTCTACTCTATACCTGCATGGGAAACTATCATCGAAACTAGAGCGATCAAGAACACGAGCTTCATTTCAGCCAACAAGGAGCACTGCAGGGACTGATAGCAATCTTTGGCAGACTTGTCGAATTCCATGGTGTCGAGGTCACCTGACCAGTAGCTCTTCTTCACCAATGATTTAAAGGGCACAAGAATAAGATGAAGAGCTTCTTAACAGCATTATGTTAAAAAGGAAAATTGGAGACAGCTAAAAATGAGAATGAATTCCTTGCTTGTTGATGTCGCACCTACTGGTTGTTAGGCTATTCAGCAGCAGATATAAACTCAGCACCTTTTACATATTTATTTTTCTTCACTAGGGTTCCTGAATCTTGAAGCAAAGCTTTGGTGAGAAAATGATGGACAAGCTGGCGCGAGAGACTTTTAGAGGTTTGAACACAACAGCTCAACGGTTCTTCCCTTTCAAAGTACTGCTGCTGGTCACATACTGGCATGTTTGGGCCTGGCACAGTCCCCTACTGGACTGCTTTGAAAACAAGTCTTCTTCTTCACATGGTGACTTTCTACCAATTCTCCCCAGGGTCTTCTTCTTCACATGGTGACTTTCTACCAATTCTCCCCAGGGTCTTCTTCTTCACATGGTGACTTTCTCACCTCCTTCACTGCTCTGGATCTTCTGGGTCTCCAATTTTATTGTTTGAGTAACCTCTACTACACGTAGCATGGTTTACCAATCCAATCCAGTGACATTGATAGGACCAAGCTGGTTGCTTGTTACCATCCAATACCAATCAAGGTGTCATACATCTACTGCCACCCCATTAAGATTTTTTGTGGAAATGAGAAGCACAGAATTTGTAATCAGATCTAACATATATATCTGCCAGGGTTCATCATGCATGGTGTCGGGCTGGCCTAGTAGTAGTATTAGCTTCTTTATTATTATTGAAATGTGCTTTGCTCTTTATTTGTTCCACGTACTCTTCAATTTGTTTTGATCGAAGCCACATTCTCTCTGATCGAGTTCTTCCACTCTTCATTATATTTCGTTACTGTTTCTCCGTTATCACACGCTGGATGTTTATGTCTGTCAAAACCTCATCCTAAATGCATAACACTTGCTGCATATATGAAACCTAATAGAGAGACTGAATCAATACAAAAAGAGTATGAGGGTCCAATCAAAACAACTCGAAGAGTACAAGGGCCATATTAAGGGCAAAACCCTTTCTGAGAATAATAGCAAGCTGCACTATGGGATCACTCCACACACAATTTAGCCCATCTGATCAAATACTAGAGGGGAGAACTGCAAGAAATTGACTTCCAAGCATGTATATGCAAGGGATTTTCCATCTTTTTCGAAGAGAATCGAATTTCTGAATATAGATGTGTACTTGCACGTATCCAATTTGGAAGGTAGGAAAATGGTTTCCAGAGAAGAGTGGATTCCATTATAGAAAAGGAAAAACGAATCTTAGATTCTGTATACAAAGTGCATTTTACAAACTTGGTAACAACTACTTGCGTCCTCTTCTAGTTCCCACCTCCCCGAAGAGCACAGCACAATTTAGGCACATACCTGCTGGTGAAATAGACTCGAACATTCAATCTGTTTACTCGATTTAATCGTTACGGTTCAATGATCATCACCAAAAGGCTAGCAACTCTAGAAGCAAAAATGCAGAAATAAGAAATGATAATCCAATCACATTTTCTGGGGCAGAATTAGGTAAATATGGGTAATCTTCAGGAAGGGGCATCATGCATTCATCCCCATTGAAGTAGACTTTTCTCGGGAAAGCCCATCCCTTGTCAAATGTAAATGTGTTCTTGTCCTTCTTCAGAATCAACTCTGTCTGGATATTTCCATCTGGCCCGGCTTCCATTAGGATATCATTGAAAAACTTCATACCATAAAACATTCCAGAGTCATCTGCATAAATATCATTATACAGCAACACTCAGCCTAACTTCAGCAGATGCCAAGTAAATAAAGAGCGAAAATTACAAGTCAGAAGAAAGAAGCACTGCAAGTAAGATGAATAGATTGCTGACTCTTACTAAAATGTTTGCACTGAAATATTTTGCATATCCCAGTTCATGAATGGCATCATAAGCATAATGAATCTAGAAGTGAGAAAGGTTCACAAAGCCTTGCTCAAGTGTTATTAGACAAGGACTTACTTGCTGAAATATATGGCAAGAGTGGCTTGTAGGCAAAGCTGAAAACTTGAGTGATATTGTTAAGATTTGGATGCTGAGCAACAAGAGTCCACTGTGTATAGTTCAGGCGGTAGTTGAAATTGGTGATGGAAATCTTCACTCGCCAATACTCCTTGTAGTTCAGCTTCACATGCCAATGCACCCGGATAGGGCAATTGTGTTTCGTGCATTGCACTAATGGGGTGTTATCTTTCGTTGGTGTGCTCAGTCCCACAACGCTTTGAATCTTCGAATCACTCCTGCATTATGTTTTTTTTTTTTTAATTTAAGGGAGTGAGACTTCTTAATTATGAAGATATCCTAAGAAATCAAAGTAAATGTTCATGAGTCTTCAGGTAATTAATAGCATCGGATTGCCAATATCTTCTTCACATTAACTACTAGTGGTTGCAGACATACAAATTTGGTGTGTAGAGTCAAAACACTGCAAAATCATGTAGCAGATTCTGAGGAATGCACATAAATATGGCAAAGATGCAGTATACATGTGCACAAATATAGTATTTAGTAGATGAAATGTAAATGCGACTCTGTAAGGGTCGTGGCCTAGCGGTGGGAAGGGACTTGTTCCCTTCCACTACACCCGGGTTCGATTCTCTCTGTGCATGCATGTCACCCCCGCGGTGCATTACCTGCCCAACTGGGCTTGCAGGATGTTCAGTTAGGCCCGGAGATTAGTTGTAGTGCGTGTAAACTGACCCAGACTGCCCGGTTATAAAAAAAGAAAGAAAGTGTATTGATGGTTTGAAAGATTCTTACGGAACACAAGTTCTGTTGTTCTGGCAGCCACAAGCACAAGTTCGACAAGGAGTGATGGTGGAGTTGTAAAAAGATGACATCGATACGCAGCAGGTTGGATTCCTAGACGCCAACATTAGCGAGTATGTGCATGTCACATTCCATGTCACTGCAAATAAAAAACAGAGGATTGAAATGATAATAATTGTGAAAACTACTGTAACTGCTTTCCTGCTCAGGCAAGTGAGAAATTTTGGTTTCAAGGTTTTTTCATTAGAAAACTGTAACACAACAGTAGCTGACTTAGTTTTCCAACTTGAATTGATCATCAAATTAACAACAGCTTGGTTATTAGCAGTAATGAATTATCTGGTTTGTAATGAAACTACATTAGTGTTTTTGGTTGTCAATTGAACTTCTTTTTCCGTGTTAAAGAACCACCTCACCTAAAAATTTAAGGTGTTAAGTGAGACCTAAAATATGATTTATATTATTTTCTAATAGATAAACAGATAAGCAGACTTACTCATTGCTTGAGTTTTTCGACGGCCATCAGGAGTTAGAAAGATAGTGGGTGGAACAATTTTTGCTGGGCTGCAAGTGTAGCCTAGTCCTGGACCGAGCAAAGTGAAGTTCTTGGGCAGTCTCACTGTTTTATTGGTAGCACCAGAACGTCCAACACTCAGCTGAAAAGAAGAAACTGCGGCTGAAGGGTCCTGTCCCCACGATGATACCACACCGCCTTTGCAGCAATTGGCAATTTGCTGGTTGTAGGGCACCCCTGGAAGCATGTCAACGACAGTAGGATTCTTCTTACAGCAGTGCGGGACGTTCATTCTGAACTTGGAACAGTCTCCTTGATCAGTGGCTTGAGCTCCCACCATTGACCAGATAACTTCTTTCTTAGCCCATGTCCATCCTAAGGTCCAGCCAGGACTCATGATCTGACGATACATTTGGAAGTTGTTCATTGTCACCACTGCCTGAAAAGTCACGCAAGTAATTTTAAATCTTCCCAGACATTTGTATCTGTGCAATTTGCCAAGCAATTCTTTTCATTAATCGCCTAATCTGCGGCCATTTTAGAAATGTTAATGGAGGGTAGTTACTTACCACATAGCCATCTGGTGTCCATGAAATAACGTCCCATTTGAGCGTTATGTTCCCATTTGGATCCAGATAGTCATACGCCTCTGAAATTGTAAATAAATTACAGTTCAAAAGAAACAAAAAACTAGCACCACATCAGAGCATGAACAGAGTTGAAAACAATGAGCAGAGACTATATATAGTACCTGCATGAGAGAATATCAGAATAAAGAAAACAGCAGAGAAAAATGGGGATGGGAATCTATCAAAATCCATGCCTCAAGCTCTCTAGTATCAGGCAGCTCTACGCCGAAGATATATGGGAAGGGGAATTAGCGTCAAGCTAATGAAGGCTTGAACCACTTCATTCTCATGATTTCTTTATATCAAACTCGCCAGCCAGACTCGCTGCAAGCTAATGTCATTATCTTGACAGGTTTGCTTTTGTGTGTGTCCATCCAGGTCTGTCACAGCAAATCTTTGTTTAGGGTTGACCAAACCTCATCTGATGTAACCCGCCAATGGACATTGCACACCTGAAATTACTTCTATACCAGTTCATAGCTCAGACGGCAAGCAAGGATGGATATGGTGGAAGGACATTGTTGTCAATGGATATGATCAGGAGAAGCATTCAAAACCAGAACCACATAAGATTCATTTTAAAAATTATCTCCACCATTTATTTATATAAATTTCTGTTTGTTTAGCCTGGTTTGTAAGAGGGGGCTAAATATTTTGGTAGGGGCTGGAACAAGTAGTCAACTCCCCTTACGAGAATGACTTATCAACAGCTCTCTCAGGCCACAGTATTTCAACAGAGATGAATATTCTAAAATAGATTGTTTATTTAGGCTTCTTTAGAGGTTGGAATTCCCTTTGCAGTTGGTCTCTCTGTATCACCACGCCACAGTCAGGCCACTTCAGCTGCTCTAACCTCTTATTGATGCTAAATAACTCATTAATTGCATCTTGTTTTACCACAAATTTGTGGGTTTCAAATTTAAAATGAAAAAAAAAAACTCTTACAATATTTACTTATGTAATATTTTCTCATCATTTTTCTTGGTATACACCGATGAAGTTTTTTCGTAAATAAATACTGAGGAAATTACAGTTGAAGATGAAAGAATGAAAAAAATAAAAAATAAAGTGCATTATTACAAGTAAAATTACTACAGAAATCCATTGCTAATTCTTGTTGATGAATCTTTTAGTGATATTTAAGTTATGACCTCACAGTCGGCCCCCTTTATTTCTTCTTCTTCCCTTTTATTCTATAGAAAACAACATATATTACCCATATTCTGTCATAAATCAAGCTCTCTTCATCACAAAGACAACTAGCCTAACACTCTGTCATCATCTTTGTTTTATTTCATTTTTTTTGTTGTAACCTATTTTTAAAATATTATTCTTTTTTGCATTTTGATGTTGTATATGTAGTTTGTTTATGTGTTTACTTGTTTATAGTTTTTTTCCATAGAAATTTATCGTATGAATATATGATTTATATATGTTAGTGTTTGTTTGAGATTGTACAAAATATTATTTGGTTGTCATTTGATGAAATTGAGTTTTATTTTTTAACTTGGGTGTTTTATAATTAAATTTATGATGACTTATTTAATGAGAACATTTAATATTTGTCAATTTTATTGTTCAGTTGGGAATTTTAGTAAATTTAGAGGAATTTTAGTAAATTTAGAGGAATTTCAATTTTTGGAGAAAAATGATAATAATTTAGGGGTACTATTAAAATATTTTAAATAGATTTGAGATAAAATAATGATATCTAATTAGTTGAGTACTGATAATTTATTTAGTTCATAATATTAATTAATATTGTTGCTATTAATATTCTATACAAGTTTCATATAAGTAATGAATCATCAATATTAGATATATTGAGTTTTATCTAAGGGGTTGCACATGATGAATTATTATAATAGGATTGAAAGTTTTATTAATTGTGAACCATCTACTCTGAAAAACATTAGTGAAGGTTGTATTACATGTTTATGTAAAAAGTATAAAAATAAAAAGTTTCTCAATCTAGATGTTACGATGAACCTTTTACAAAAAGGTTTCATGAAGAAAAAATACTTGTGTTGGTTTGTACATAAAAAACCAAGTCTTTACAAGACCTTGGTAGAAACGATGGTTACATCAACTTATAGTTCTAGCAATAATTATAGAGTTGTAAACGATAATAGTTATCATTATAGGAGTATAGTTATGAATGCAATAAAAATGAATCTAGGTGATGCTGATGAATTTTAAATCATGGATGAAAAACCAAATGCTTATGAAATAAGTTTTTTTAATCTCTTGAAAGATCTTGACGAGCGATTATATAATGAGTGTACAAATCATAGTAAGTTATTAGTTGATTCATAGGTGTTCGTCATCAAATAATATTAATAGGTTGAGTGATGCTATAGAGTCATCAAATGGCCAAAAAACATTTTAATTTAAGGAAATAAGTTGAAGTAGAACTTTTTTTATGCTAATTCTATGATGAAGCCTTTTAGCCTAGGATACTAGAATTTTGATATGTGTCCAAACTTTTTCATGTTTTACTACTTTGAAAAAATATATTTGACCAAATACAAATTTGTGGGTTTGCTCAATATAAACTCATAACTCACAGGGGAAGGACTTTTCTTGCACATAGAAAAATAAAATACTTCGCAAGGGAAGGACTTTTCTCAAGACTACAAAGGTTATTTATGTCTCCAAATATTGTTGAACATATAACACGTCATCATTCATATGATGTGGTGTATAGAGTCATGACGTAGCTTTTTGATGGTGAATCTTGTAAATAGTTTAATACGGTTCATCCTTAGTTTTTAATGGAACTATAAAATATACATATTGGGTTATGTAGAGACAAGTTCAATCTAGTTTGGTCATTTTCTACATTATTCTTATTAGCTAGAGATACTCATGATTTGATACTTGCCAACAAGGATGTTTATGAGGTCATAATTCATGTTCTTATCTATGATCATACTCAATCCTATTAGTACATATAGGAATATAGATGTTTGTCTTTAACTGTTGATTAATTAATTCAAGCAGTTATGGTTATTCGAGACTTTGACATATAATGTTTTGAGACAACAAATTTTCAGATAAAAGGAGCTTTGATATGACCTATAAATGATTTTCCTGCATATAAGATGGCTTTAGGTTGAAGCACATATGAAACATTAATATGTCCATATTGTATAGAAAATAATAAGGCCTTTACCTTAACAAATAATGATATTAAGTGACAAGTTGTTTATCCTTGTTTTATTATGTTTCTTAATTGATAAGGCTAATAAGGCTAATCGATTTTTCATATTGAGACAAATGAATGTGGCTTCTTCAACTACCTTAGAGACTCCAACCACCACAATTCAATATATGATAGTCTCCTCTTCAAGGTTATGCCTTTCTTATTTAATGTCTTTGCCATACTTATCAGATGGAAGTCCTCAACTTCTTGTCCCAAGGCAACCTTGTTAGATTAAGCAAACCTTTTTTACAATGTTACACATGACTTTAGATATATGATATTAAGGCTACAAGCTACCAAATCAATCATGTTTTGATCCTAGTTAAGGAATAACTCCCCCTCTATATGATCTATGATCTATTTAACTTTAACAACCTTCTAATTGCCACAATTAATTTATGGAAAGTTTTCCCATCGATCAACCAACCATTATCGACCAAGTTTTAGTTATGAAACTCTCATACTTTGTTAGACATTTAGGAAGTAGAGAAACAAAAGAAGAAAATGGAAGAATATTGTTCTAACATATCAGAGAAAAAATTTAGGAAATATCCCCTATGATCTAGATTTTTTATTTAAAAAAACACCTTTAAACCCTCAAATGATTTCTAGGTTGGTGTTCTTCAAATAAACATTTCCTTAGGTCAATGCTTTTGTTTCATTTTGGTTGATTGATGGTTCTTACACACGCGTGCATACTTGTTGATCTTAAATCTAATGTTTTTACGACTTAAAACCCTAGTTTTAATGACTTTTAATTTTTGTTTTTCTTTGCATATTTTTTGCATAAAAATTAAATAACTTTCTAGCCAAACACGACCTTAAAGAGATTTTTAAGCCTAACATGATTTTATAATTTTTTTTTATCCTCTAATTGTTTCTGTTAAGAACCTGTATAGTAAACACTTCCTATTGACTTTCTAGCCATGCTTTTTTATTCTTCTAATTTTTTAAGCTTCTGCCATACAGATCCCAAATAATTTTAGAATCTTTTTAATTTCTTAAATAATATCCTTCGTGACAGATTAACTATATTCGAGTCGGCATGCCAAGAGATGTTTCAAGTTATTGACCCTAACAAAGAAAAGCGTAAAAAAAGGTTTCTTATTGAATTCTTCCAATTTTGATGACGAAGGAGGCTTGCAATCTTGAAGAAATTCAAAAACTATTTTTAAATTATTAATGGGTCTCCTGGATATATTTTTAACCTTTTCACTTAATATTTAGGTTGTAGATTTATACTGTAAGATACCGATCTAATATTAAAAATCTTATTTTTCTTCTTAAAAAAAACAAATTCCTTATTTGCAAAAAAAAATATAAAGTCTTCAAGGGATGTGACGTGATAACAAATGACTTGCAATCTACACAGAAGGTCTCGAGCTCAAGTCAGAGTATGTACCCCTTGTAAAAGCTTGAGATAACCGGGGTTTTACTAGCTCATCTGGGTCCACAAAGTGCGCTTTCCAGAGGGTGAAGTTTCTTCGCATAAAAAAAAAACATATAAAGATATTTTCTATTTGTGTGCATATGACCAAGTTTCATAAATAAAGATAAAAACAAGAAAGATATGTAACAACTTTATCTATGAAAATTAACTTTTGTTTTTTGAATCATAAATTATTTTTATGAATAACATATGACAAAAACTAATTTAGGTTAGAAATATGATTCGCAAAAATCTACTAAAAGCAATTTTTTAACATTTGATGGAAGCAAAAATCTATACTGAATTTGATAACAGCTTTTTTTTTTTAATTAAAGAAATAAAATTATTTCTAACCAAATGTGTTATAACTTTTAATTGAGTCAAAAGCCAAAACTTAATCTAGATTAATCTAAAAAAGTCATACTACTATACGAGAAATTTAATTTCAGAGACGATTTGGAATTTAGTAATTTATATTCAAGTGGATGAAATTAAAAATTAGAATATGGAATTGGACAAGAGTTTATGATATGATATAGGTTGCATGTAATGTAATGTAATGTGTGTAACAATAACAATAATAATAAAAAAATGGATAATTTTCTCAAAGAAAATGACTTGTAATTAAATATAAATGTTCGGTAGTTGAACTTTGGAGCATCGGATCGGATGGTACTTCCTATCTAACTCAGTTGAAAATCAAAAGACTGAGCATGAATGGAATCAAAATAATGATGATTGTTCTTCAGGAAAACGTGCCCATAGTTGCAATCGTGCTTTTGACTTTTGGGTGCCCATAGTTGCAATCGTGCTTTTGACTTTTGGGTGCCCATTGCGAGATGCTTCCCGATCATGTTTTCAACTAAAATTGATTAATTTATCCTTGAATAAATAAATATATAATATTCCATCGGGTTATATAAGATTTGATTTGTTTATAGTATTTTACTTATTTGTTTTTAAATATATATGTATATATATTTTTGGGATCCCGTCTGCTAAGAAGATAATAAATAGTACAAACTATCAAATATATCATGGATGGAATATATAAGTGAAAGCTATACACAACTTGTATTATTGTAAGGATTCTTCGAGGCATGGAAAGAATTAAGACTTCATGGAGGACACACGCATGCCGAACCCATAAGCAAGCTTTTATATATATATATATATATGGGAAAGCTTACCATTGTAATCCACAATTAAGAATGTTTTTATAAACGATAAAAACTCAATGTTATTTTTTGTTTTTCCTCTCACCTCCACTTACAACAAGTTTAAAGTAAGATTACTCATTTTTTTATTTTTTTCTTAATGGTATTGAGGTTATAGCAATATTTTTACATATTTGTTTTGTTATTAATGGTTTTGATGTGGAATTATTGTATTATTTTTAATTAGATTTTCTCGTGTTAATGAATTATTAATTGATAATTTTTAACATAATTAATGTTTCTTGTGTTAATAATTGATTGGTAACTAATGATTTCTTAGTTATTAATGCGTATTTTGTGTGTTGTTTGCATTATTTTATTTTATTTACTTTTTTGTTAGTGATGGATCATTCAACAATATCTTTTTGTTATTGTTTGTTATGGTATTATTTCAATTATTTTTTGAAATATTATTAATTGCAATTTGTTTGTTCAATGAATGAGTAAATATAGATATTAAGGTGTCTAGTTAAATTATTATTTTCATTTTTTTTTGAGTTTTTGTAATTTTAAAATAGATTTTTTTAAGTTTAGGATTATTTTAAAAAATATTATAACGTAGAAAAAAAATATTCGATAAAATTAAGTTATGCAAAATTGTTTGAAGAAAATGAATAAAATCAATTGGTTTGTAGCATATATGATGTGTATTTGCAGGTTCGTAAATTTTTGGGTGGTTTTCCATATGGGGGGGGTTGGTGTCGAAATGTTTTAAGATGTAGGAAACGTTTAATTTCGAATATTTGTTAATTTATGTAGATGACTATGGAAAAATTCATTACGCGTCATTAGGATAGGATCACTGCTAGTCCTGCTAGTAGTGATTTTGAGGACCATGAGTTTGTAGGTGCCGATGACAAATAGGCACCCGAGGCACATGTACTCACGATGCAGGGTCATTGAGTGCGATGCTACAAGTTCGAAAGGGTGTTCCTTCACAATGAGATCCAATTACCCACAAGTACTAAGCCCAATACAAGGATAATATTTCAATGTAGGTTTTCATTTTTGTTTTGTTTTCATGATTATATTTGACTAGTAATTTTTAAAAGATAATTTCATTCAGGGAATAAAATTTCAGGTTTATAAATATTGAGGTCCCAAGAACAATAACAACAACTTTTAAATCATCGATGGATATTTCATTGTTTCAATGGAGCTAGATCTCCAAAAATCCTGAATGGAGACTGCAAGTCAATGCATAGTTTACAAGGTTTAAGGTTAGTATGAACTTATATTTTATTATTATGTTAATTTGTTTACTTCATTAAAATTAATAAAAAAAATTATAATGATGATGTTTATGCAAGTCAATACATAGTTTACAAGGTCTAAAGTTTACAAGGTCTGATTGAGAGGATGCTACTGATGATGTTTCAAGAAGGGTGTGAGAGAATCACGCTGGTACTAGATAATTTCGACGATGTTGGCAATTTTCTATTTTTTTCAAATACCACAATTTGATTTTTAATTTACTAATAAATAATTCATGTGTACTATATAGGTCGCATGATATTTGGTATGAGGTGCAGAAATAAGCAACAAAATATACGCAAGAGAGCTTCTAAACTACAAGAACATGGTAGTCTGGAAGGAATTCAGACTGCCATACATCTTAGTGGCAATATGAGAGGATTACATTGAGTATGTGATGTCTGATTGTTTCGCGTGACACTTACATTTTGGTGAACAAAACTGGAACCAATGTTTTCTAGGTTCCGTTAGCATGCACTCTAGCGACTTCGTGCCCTTTGTTTTACATGCCAAATGGATGGTATGTTTTTTCCATTACATCATTATTTGTTCATGATTTCTTTCATCTTAATATTTGTAACTGACAACGGTTTTTTTTCTTGTATGCTATGAGTCTTGGACGGGATCAGTTATCAATAGAGCTTTTTGTTAAGACGTACGTGTAGAGTAGAGATCACCAAGAAGGAATGCAACATTAGTTTGTGGATAGTCACGGTCATCTATTCATGATTTGTTGGTATTCTTCATTTTTTAAAGTTATCAAGAAACATTTAATCTCATTATCCAGAATGACCGATTTGATGATCATCATAGTCCTTGATTGGACTGTTATCAAGTAGTTCATTTTCCAAATCGATTATGTTGTCCAAATTATGATTTGTTTGTTTAGTCAATGCAGGAACATTGATCTCTGCTTGAGACAATGTATCTTTAAGCAACCTAATGATTCTCTATGCTTCTATATGTTTACTAATTTGGAATGTAACATCTTTCCTTAATTTCTCTAGTTCTTTGTATATAAGAACTCCACTAAGTTATGCCTCTTATTTCTTTTCGGTGATTATATAAATATTATTCTACCAGTGACAATAGGTTTAAAATTATGTAATTCAAGTTTTAAATTCTTCATTTCCGAATTCTTCTCTTCCATAAGAAGTTTTAGACTCTTTAAATTTTGATCCAATCCCTTGTCTTCATCCACGACCAAGCACAACTTTTCCCTCGATTAAGGAAAATTTGCCTTTATATGATTAATTTATCTTTATAAAATCTTTCTCTTTCTTCAATATAACAAGTCCTTACTTCATAATAGAATAATTTTTAATTTTAATTATTATAATAAAATAAAAAAATTCATCCAATAATACCTTATTTTTTAAAATAAAATTTGAGTTTTTCATTGTAATATTGTCAGTCAATTAATATAAAAATATTTATATTTTTAAAACTTTTTTCATGAATATTCAATTTGAATAACATTTTTATATTAATTTTTATGTAATTTTCTTGAATTAATGATATTTTAAAAATCTTTTATACTTCTCTGTTAAAATTATCATGACATAATTAATTTTTTTATTATTGTTGAATTTCATTGTCTTATTATATTAAGTTTTAATTTAAAATTAATTTTATAATAAAAAAGAAATATTTCTAATTAAAAAAATGAATAAGGAGGATACAGATTCTCTAATACTACGATTGGAGACAAGATTGTCCGGTGGACCTTATAGAAATCAGTATATAAACTCTCTAACACTACGAGTGAGAATTTGTGATCATCCCGTAGTGTTTCAACAATTGAATCATCTTTCAAATCGATTTCGTTCATGTAAACTCTAAAGTTTTAGTTGACTTTATTCGAGAAAGTGCATGATAAAACAACAGAACTTCATGATGAGAAGACAAAACTTTGTGTTGATACAACCATACTATGTCGAACGATTATACTAATGCAATTATATTGGGGTGATCCATGTGCTCCTCCTTTTACATTCCATGATCCCGACCAACCTCCTCCTCCTCTAGCGTTGCCTCTGTTTTAGATTTATTGTTTTTGAATTTTGAATGTTAAAAATTTAATAATTTGTAACAAAATTTAATTGTAAATTAATTGAATTTAATTCAAAATATATTTTGATTTTAAATTTATTTTTTTATATTTTTGAACTTTATTGAAATTTTTTATCAATTTATTTTTTGAAATTTTTGAATTTTATTGAAATTATTTTTGAATTTATTTTTTTGAAAAAAATGAAAATAGTTGTGATCGAATGACAAATTAAACTTTCCAACGGTATTTTATAGAGAGTTGGACAATAATTACTCGAAATGTTACTATTACCGATGACTATAGCGACAAAATCATACCGATAAAATCACAGACGATATGTTAATGATGACATCACCGACATAAAATATCGGCAGGAAATACTGATGAAATCGACGATAAAATGTAAACGATGAAATCATTAAAGGTATATACCAACGACATCACTGATGAAATATTCTGATGAAATTACAATTGATATTTCTGTCAGTAGATTCAAATGTGAGGGAGTCACCGAAGAAAGAGATTACTAATGAAAGTTTTTTTTGAAGGAATGTTTCGGTTCGTATGGTTGTTGGGATGTTACATTATCGACATAAATTTTTGTCGGTGAAATAAATAATTTTGATAGTGAGTTAATGTTGACCTTTTTAAAAAAAAAATCAAAATAAGAAAAATAAAAAAAGAGATCTAAAGCAAAATAAAATAAAATAGAGAGATCAAAATAAAACTATGTTGCTTGGGACCAAAATAATTGAAAAAAAGAAGAAAATTACTGGAAAAAAATTGGAGGGGGGATATTTCATAAACCAATCACACACAACTAGTTATCATCCTTTAAAATCACAAAAAACAAATTGATGCCCTACCTTAAACAAAAAGACTACGAACATGAGCACTAATTATCATTAGTGAACACTGATGATCTCACCAACAACGCCACCATCTATAGACCTATCACAGGATAGATGAAATTACCCTCCCACCTTCTCCTTCATAACCTGAAATCTTTATCAGCCGAGTAACAAGGACCATCACAACCATCCTATGGCTCTCCACTTTCCATGACAGCCATACGACTCTCATTATCTCCTTCATCCATAATATTAAACACTAGTTGCAGGAGCAGCGTTGTTTAATACTAACCAAAGTATACAACCATTCGACCAATGAAGAAGAAGAAGGGGAGCAAGCCATAAATTTTGAGGGACCTTATCTGTGGCTACAGGCAGTAGTAGACTGCACCACCTTGAAAGAAAAGAGGAGGAAGAAGAGTAGCTCATGATCCGCCAACCCAAACCAAGCATCATATATTCACGTATGCTATTATACGAAATATCAATAATTCTGATAATTACCTGGCAGCGGCAAAAGATGTGGCTTTAGAGGTTACACCAGCTTCAGACATGGTTCCTTGTCGGTTGCTTTCTCTTTTAATATGTGTGTTCCCACCCTCACGTTCTAGCTTTGACTCCATCCTCAAAATCTCTCCTCGGACTTGATCAAAATTATTGTCCAAACCTACAAGAAATATATATACTCTTAGACCATCAACTTCTCTTCATCTAGTTTTAATGTACGAGGGATGCTTCATGGTGCTTGGACTTAATTGCTCAAGCTCTTGAAAAATCTCAGCGAGCTCACTGTAATATTTGGCAACTGTAGCACTTGTCTGTCTTCATTATGAATGATCTTTTGTGAAAGTCATAAATCTTAGCTTCATCAGCCTCATCTGAATAAGTCTGCTTGATTACATCACATACTTGTTTTATTATGTCATAACAAATAAACCTTTTAATCTGAATTGGTTGCACAGCGTCAGATAACCAACTTTTAACTTGGCAATCTGTTGCACGTCATTTATTAAATATGAGATTTATAACTGCAGGTTGGGCGATATCATCCGTCAGATGATCATGTTTTTACGCCTAACTATCTTCATATCTATGATTTGATACCATAGAGTTTAGTTAGTCTCAACTAGTTTAATTCATGCACAAAAATTAGAGGTGTCACTCTGCAACGTGACTATTTGTGTGGTAGTGTTGGAGTCTCCCGACATGAATGATTTATTGGTGTTTGCTGAACCATCATCATCTTCCATGATTTTGGCCTAGTAGATTAGGAAAATATTTAGGAATGTTTTATAAGCCTATAATATAATCACATAATTGATTACACTAATTAGGAATATATATAGCTCATACTAATTAGGAATATACAGCTCATTGTTCAGCATATATTTAAATGGTACGAACCAATTTGCAATTCTTCATCAAACCCAATTTGTTATACCCCAACCTAAACAAATCGAATCCAAAATATTGAACTTGCTCCACCTCTTTGCCCTCGTGTGATTGTTATGAAAATTAGGCTGAAGGTTATAGAATTGGTGGCCTGAGAAGATTTTAGGGTTTCCAAAATGAAAGAGCTAATGAATTGATGAGTTGGGATTGATGGCGGTTGGAGAGGGATCAAAGATTATTGAGAAATAAAAAGTAATATATTGAATCAATTATGGTAAACTCATCAAATCTGTAACTGAGGTCTTGGACCCAATCATGTTTAATAAGTTTACTTTTATGAAACTATTTTTTTTATTTAATTTTATGATAATAAAAATAAGTTCTCATGATAAATAAAATAAAATCAAAACATTGATCATGATTGGATTTACAGGAAGAATGCTTATTAATAGTTTTAAAAGACTTCTATAATCATATTTAAGAACAAAGTATAAATTAGATTAAATTTAATAATATAATATCAGAAATAAAGTTTTAATTAATATAAGTATTTAATACACAAACATATTAAATTATTTAGTTTTTAAGCATTTGCATAAAATAATATGGGCCATTTTTTCCCATGACTCTCTCGCTCCTTTTTCAAATTTAAAAAAATATAAGATGTGAATAAAATAAAGTTTTGAATTAAACTATATAATTTTTAAACAAAGGATAAAAAAATGAAATTGGATTAAATGTGAAGGCAAAATGTTTGAAAAACACATTGACACTGGATTGTTTTTTTTTAAAAAGGCTCCTATTTTATCAAAATTAAAATTTTAAAACTCTTATTTTTTATTTTTTGCAAACAACAAAACTAAGTATTTTTAATGAAGAATCAATCCAGTGAGGGGGGATGGAGCCGCGGGAGATGGGGGGAGGGAGAAGAGAGTGACGGAGGCGAGAGGTAGCCGAGAGGGAGGGGGCTGGAGGCTGAGAGGGAGGGGGGGCTGGATGGAGAGACAAACGGGGGCGACACTGAGAGAGAGGAAAAATAGGGTTTGGGTGTGTGTGTGTGTGTGTGTGTGGTGTGGGGGGGGGGGGGGGGGGTGAGGGGGGGGGGGGGGGGGGGGGGGGGGTTATATATTATTATTATTAATTATAATAATTATTATAGTTAGCAAAAAAAAAAATGCAAAATTCGTTAATTAGGATTTTTTTTGTCGGTTAAAATAGTTAGCACAAAAAAATAATTATGCAAAATTCGTTAATTAGGATATTTTAGTCAGTTAACTTAATTACATACTATAAATTTACTGTTAGATTTATAAACTGTTTAAATTTTGTGTTTAGAGCTGCTGTGAATTTATTCGTAAGTTGTATGTTGATAATGATGTTATTTTCCTTGTATTAAATATATGTTTTTATAAGTTTATCAATACTATAAGTTTGATAGAATTTGATTTAAATAGAATGTAACATAGGGCAATCACACGATTTATTTTTTATGCAGATGGATTCAAATTTGCCGGCCTCATTCACCAAGTTTCTTATAAGTGAGTCTGAACAGTTTGTTAGATTTATAAACTGTTTAAATTTTGTGTTTAGAGCTGCTGTGAATTTATTCGTAAGTTGTATGTTGATAATGATGTTATTTTCCTTGTATTAAATATATGTTTTTAGAAGTTTATTAATACTATAAGTTTGATAGAATTTGATTTAGATAGAATGTAACATAGGGCAGTCATACAATTTATTTTTTATGCAGATGGATTCAAATTTGTCGGCCTCATTCACCAACTTTCTTATAAGTGAGTCTGAACAGTTTGTTTCTCAACAAAGTGATCCTAATCAACTTTCTTGTGACTCCATGGACTCTAATTTAAATGTTCATACAACTAAAAAATCACAAAGAAATAAAAACTTCTCGCCGGAGGAAGATTGTTTACTTGTATCTGCATGGTTAAATACCAGCAAAGATCCAATCACGGGAGTTGATCAACAAACAAGACAATTTTGGGCTCGAGTACATGCTTACTTTGTCGAGAATGGAGGAAACCTGAATAATCATTCTCAGATAAACATCTCAAATTGATGGCAAGAAATAAATAAAGAAGTTGGAATATTTGTTGGCTTTGTTACCCAAATTAAAAACCGTCAACAAAGTGGAACGACTGAAGAATCAAGGGTACTGTTTTTTTTTTTATCATTTCCATATTAAATTATTTGTTTAACATATTTATTATATAACATAGCTTTATTTATTGAATTTGATTTACCAGATTAATGACGCTCAACAAATGTATGCTTCAGTCGTTGGCAAACGATTTCAACTGGAACATTGTTGGGTTATCTTAAAAAAAGAACCCAAGTGGCAATTTGAACGTGCAAGTCTTCATCAGAAATCAAACAAAAACAAAAAAAATCATGAAAATGCAAGTCCAGCTTCTTCAAATCCATCAACTGCTGATTCTGTTAGTTTAGGAGAAGACAGTGACGCATTTGTTTACCAAAATAGATCAATTGGTCAGAAAGCTGCAGAGGAACGACTTACACGCAGACAAGGAAAAGAAAAAGTTGGCGAGATATATATAACAAATCTCTTAGAAAAATTCAAGGATAGTATGGAGAAAATTGAGGATAAAAAAAATCAACATAGAGTAACAATGTTAGAGCAACAAGCTATAATAATTAAACAAAATGAAGAGAAACAAGAGGATGAAATCATGAAGACGGATACTTCTTGTATGGATCCAATTTCTGCAGTCTATTTTCAAAATAGAAAACTGGGAATTATGGCAAAGAGAGGTTTTAATTTATAATTGATTTGATTGAATTATTTGTAATGGAATGTATCAAATTTGTAAGAGTCGGTTATTCTTTCAATTTTGAAATTTAAATTTCAAAAGTTGGTGGCAAATCAAATTTTGGGGGAATTTTTCAATATTTTAAAATTCAAATTTAAATTGTTGTGGAGTTTTTAATTTTAAATTCATTTTTTTAATTTAAATGTAATTAAAAAATTAAGAATTATATTGTTGGAGGGTTTTTTAAAAGTACTTATTTAATTATTTAAATTACTCCTATTAATTGTATAATTAGTTGCATAATTAAATTATATACAAAATAATTGCATTACATTTAAAATAATATAAAAAAAATGGCTCTCCATAATAGCTTTTGTCATTGGAGTACACATCAACAAAAAAACTATACATACACGATGCAAAGAGCCATTTTAATGATTTGGCTCTTCAAAATAGCTTCTCCCATTGGAGATGCTCTTATGCATGGCGCGTTGGAGACGATGGAATGAAAAAAAAGGCAAAAGGTAGAAAAATATAGCTTTGGCTTTCCAGATGCATGCCGCGGTGGAGTTGCTCTAAGATCTAAATTAAATTAAAATAATAATAAAAAGCTCTAAACCAGAACCCACTTTTATTTTGGAATATTTTTGTAGTTCCTCAATCGTATTCTGATCACATTTTTTATCTCTACCTTCACATTTAAGAGAGGAAATCACCGGAAAAAAGAAAAAAAGAAAAAAAACATTTGATCGTCTATATTATAGCAATGATAAAGGTTGATTTTAATATTAATTAAATAGTGTTGTTTCATGAGGATGGTTTATAATTTTTATCTACCTAGAAAAAATAGATTCGAGCTAAGAAATGTTTTTTTCTTCTTATAAATATTTATTCTATTGGTATTTGACTTTTTATTTAAAAAAACATGCTGTTAATAAAAACGAATGCCTTTTTATATATATAGAAACATTAACAAGAATATCAAAATCCATCTAATAAATTTTTATTTCTTAGAATTTAAATTATTAGATTTCTTACAAATATCTATTTTTACTCCAGCTAGAAAGAGATTATCTCATGGTATTGGCGTATTGCATGGATAAAAAAGTAGTAAAAATACTAAACAGATAAAACAAGTTATGGTATTGCAAGACTATATAGTTTTTTATATATAAAAAGTTGTTTTTCACCTGATGGAGTACCTATAGTCACAAAAGTAACTTAGGTATTATTTGCTTCGCTATAATTGTTTTTTTTTAAATAATATTATTATAAAAATACTAAATTACTAATATATTTATATAGAAAATAATATATTATGATATATAATATATTTATTTGATATATTAATGCATATAATGTTTTAATTTAAATAATATTGTAATCAAATATATTTGAATATAAAACGTGTTATATTATACAATAATTATATATCTGAAATCATATAGATTCTGTTAAAAAAAATTTAGGAAACCATAGATTTTTTTATATATATCATCCAAACACCAAGAAAATGGTTGTCTATAATATTATATTTAAAAAACTATATAGAAATATATAATATAACAAATTGTTTTTTTTTTCACATTACATATTTATATCACATTATTTTTTTGTGGTAAGTGATCAAATAGTTACATTTAACATTCTATATACATTAGAAAAGCTCGAAAAAAAATTAGAATATTAATAAGTGATATTCCAACTCTTTTTTTTCATGACACTACGACACATTATTTTGAAATTCACTTTCCAAAAATAACTACGTTTCGACAGACAGACAGACAAACGAGAGCTTATGAACACGTAAAATGACAATATATAGCTACGAAGCAAAGAGGACTAAGCACGCTTTCCTTCTGCTCGTGTAAAACACCACATTAAGCACTAGAGTAATCAAATGAATGCGGCTAATGAGTTCTCTCCCATGAAGGGAACTTATTTGGCACCTCACTTGAAGAAGCCCGTGAGCTAAATCATGGTAGATTCTCATTCAAAAGGAGAGTTTGCAAGAAGAGAAGACAGTAGTGTCCTAAAGTTCCAAAACAAGGCAATTGTAGGGAAACTTATTGCCTCTTAAGCTATTTTAATTGTCATTTTCCGTGTTGCATTGTCACTCTGGTGAAAAGAGTGTACAATATTTGCTGCCATTAACTCGGACAGCAGATTCTGTTGTTCTTCAGATGATCATATGGGTTTCAACATATTGCGCCAAGAGAATCTGAGCTCCAAGTAACAGCTTATTATTTCAAGAGGCATGATGGTGATTGCCATCTTTATTTCATTCATCAAAGAAATTTAATGGTCTTACTAGGCGATGTTGGAGCAACTGAAAGGATCATTTCCTGTTTCTCTTGCATTGTTGTACTCGCTGAGGCTGTGACGGCAGTTGAAGCAAGTCAGTAGTCGTGTCATCTTCACTGCCGTGGTGATCTTTGGCATTAAGAAAATGTGATCCATGGTATACCCCATCTGTTACATCAAAGTTGACGACATGACTATTGCCAGATATCAGTAATGGACTCAAATGACTCCCTTCGACAGAACTCGTCACCCATGAAGGGAATTTATTTGGCACCTCACTTGAAGAAGCCTGTGAGCTAGCTCCTATGATTTGATCCATGCTGTAACATGTATTTCTGCATGAAACTACCAGCTGGTGGTCCATAGGAACTCCTGATGAATGGCTTGAAGAATTTTGTGATTGAGATGACAGAAGAGAGCGAGCACAGCCAGAAGCTGTTATCCCCGAAAAATCTTGGATGGTTGATGCTGTATCAAAAGCAGTGAGTTCATTATTTACCAATGACGTATCCTGGAGAAAAGAATGTGAACTAGAAGTTCTGCCTCCCATAACATCTTGATATCTATCAGTGCTCTCATTCAAAATGCTTCCTGATGCAGTGTTAGCTCCAACTTCATGAAAAGTGGGAAATATTTTCTCAAAATTATTTGAAGGGAAGAGGGACTTTGAATGCAGATATGCATTTGTAATGGGAATTGATGATGGTGGACTACCAGTCCCATCTTCAATTTTTACACGCTTGCACCAACCATTTGCTCCATATTTATGAGGATGCGACAGGCCACTCTGGAGTATGTCTTGGCAGATAAAAGATGCTGTTGTTAATGCATTTCCATGAGTCCTGCTGGAAAAGCCTGCACCATGTTCGGGAAATGATCTCAGGTTTGCAAAATAATATGTCTAACAAATCAGAAAAGGATATAAACAAGAAACTGTTGCTTAGAACACTAAGATGTCTAGAAGAAAATTTGGCACAGAAACAGTAAGCTATCTTTTCTCTGCAAAGAAGCACGCTATACTTCATCCATTGTTTCATCATGTCCCTGGGAAACAGAAACGATCCATTGTTTCTTTTCTTGATTCTGGTTAGATCCATTGAGAATGGTATTTACATTGATAATGTGTAAAATATAGGCATATGGCTTGATCTGCAGGTTATGTAAGGCTATTACTACCACAGAATTACTAAGTGCTAGCACAACCTAACTAAGGTCTGGGAAGGATGTTTTGTATGTGATCCTAAATTAGATGCTCTAAAGATCAAAACCATGCAGTTCAATAGGCTCAGTTCCTCTTTTCTTCCCAGCAATTATACTGAAAGCAATTATGGGGTTTGCTACTTGCACGGTTCCATTAGGATACTTGAAACAAGTCTGTACACAAAACAATCAAGTCTTGAGCTAGCATGGCTATGATAAAAAAACAAGCCTTTCATGACTGATGAGCATAACCTTAGAGTGACATTTCAAGGAAGAACAAACTCTTCTGTAGCTTATCTTGATGATATCTGAAGAAATGCAGCATCAGAAGGTGATTGCAACAATTTCCAATATGGAAAAAATTCTGTAATTATTTTTAGCAATCAGAAGAAAGTTTTCAAAAGAAATAGTTCCTGATTTCATTTTCATTCAAATTGGGTATCCAAACAGTTGCTCATATGTTACGTCCGCAGAGTGAAGCATAGCCTAGCAGTTTAAGTTCTTCCAGGAAGTGAAACAATCTATTGATGATAATTCCGTGAACATGCTTCTAAAGGTATACATTTGTACACATGTTCCCACAAACAGACTAAAATATTCCAGCATAAACTAGGATGAAATTAGAGAAAGCTGCATTATTTATCTACTCGCAAGCAAGACATTGGAATAAAAAATTGATGCACATAAACGAGTCAATTTTGATTAAGAGAATGTAGTAGAAAAAAAAACAGCAAGTTCAGTTAAGATCTACATGTTACAATTTTTTTTGTATAATTACAAAAACAAAAAATTCTTGGAATGGATAGATATGACATTGAGTTCCTCCAATACCAAAACTGACTACCATGATTCAAGCTGAGAAAGAAATAATTTCATCCTCATTTCCTTGAACAAAGCTTAACTACCTAAGAAATTATCAAGTAATGGATGTGTCAACTTCTGAACGACTGCACGAGATAGGAAAATGTTAAGAAATATGGAAATTCTACAGAGATTCTGGTGCAGCCAACCTAGACGAAGAATGCCGTTAATTTTATTAAGATTTACTTTAGACATTAACTTTATAAAAGTAACTGAACATCTAGTAAGTAAAATACAAGGGCTAATATATCAAGACTTTTCTACAGCATGATAAGAAGTCAAGGTGAAGATAACCTTAAAGAGACATCGAGACCACGACCAGAAATAACATTCTCTATACTGACAGCCAAAGCAGTTAGCTGCTACTATGAACTTAAGCAGAGAAAACACGGTAATGATAGTAATAGTTATTATGCATGTTTTACCACTGTACGAGTGAAATAGCCTTCCAGTTCGTCCAGATTGAAGACCAGCTTGAGGCTTTCTCCTCCGCTCATTGTGGCCTGCAAGGCGATTGCGACAGCTGCGCTTACTATCATCAAATTCAGAGAGC
This sequence comes from Salix brachista, assembly GCA_009078335.1. Taxonomy (NCBI): domain Eukaryota; kingdom Viridiplantae; phylum Streptophyta; class Magnoliopsida; order Malpighiales; family Salicaceae; genus Salix; species Salix brachista. Next base: position 12,008,114 of record CM018586.1, read on the forward strand.
AAATGAAACCTAGGCAGCCAAAAACTAGTGCACGTTATGGTGGGAATAATGGAATAGTATAGAGCCATTATGAAAACATTTAACAGGAATTTAGAATTTACTTTTATTCTTCAATGATGATATCTGAACCACAGATCCCTTAAAAACAAAAGATAAAAGATAAATCTGAGCTTATTGGGATGTTTGAATTGGGAAAATACATAGACCCTTATGGAAGAGGAAATGAAAGAATTCAAAGAGAAAAAAATGCAGAAGAAGAACATTCGAGGAGACAGGGGCATAAGAAAGCAAGTACAGCTTCAACCCTCCTACAAGTGATAGAAAAGAAAAGCACAATGTAAACATGACAAACCTGCTGCATTGCTGACAGAACCTCTGTTCTATTCCATTGACAATGACTTTCGCAGTCTTGGAGTGAACTTCACAAACTTTATGTCTCTTGTGATACTGTTTTGAGGAGCTGAGATCCTTGTTACAATCATAAACTTGACAATAGGCAGTATGGGAATTCATTCCTGCTCGATAGCTTCTTGGAGGTGCAGATGACTCAGATGGAAAAACAGTGGATGAACTTTTGGAAATCCTTCTGCAGTTCTGTACATCTCTAGGATCACCAAACCTCCCAAGATTCAAATCGATGAATGCAGAAACCCTGCAATCAGATTCCATCACAGTGCTTGAAAGCCTGGAAGTGGACTCATCTTCCAAGGTAAATGAATTTGGGGTTACCATAAAGGAATTGGTGTTTTTTCTACAAGACACCTTACTTGTTAAGGCATCCCTGATTGAGGTGTCAGGTTCATGTTTCTCGATCAATTGCTGATAACCTAGTTCCCTACGAGCCCCATTCTCAATAACTTGTGAACCTGAGACTAAAAAGTCATATTCAAAATTACTTTGATTTTTCAAATCGCAACTCATCAAAACATTTTTGCTTCTTGAAAAAATATCAGAAGATGATGTTGCTCCAATGGATACAAGACCCTTCCCTCCAAGAACATAGCTCCCAGACTCCATTACTTGTGACAAAACCACAGTTTAAGAGAATCCACTTTCAAAATTAAGTAAGAAAATCATCTCCTTAACACTATATCACTGAAAAGGGAAAAAACCAAGTTAAATTGTATGCCCAAAAGCACAAGGGGCTTGAAACAAAAAAACAAACCACGTGTGAGTGATTGTTCAAGGATCTTGCTGAGCTCTGCGCACACTAACTAAAAAAAGCCCAACTCACTTCAACATACAAGGAAAATCCCCAGAAAGACCCTTCTTTCTAGTCTCCGATTTATGGGAGTAATCAGTTCCTGAGACATCAGATACATCACATCAGAAACGCCCGTTAAAGACGTTTCAAATCTCAGATATTTGAACAGCAGAAAAATGACATTGAACCAACCAAAGACTGAAATTTTAAGACTGGTGAAAATCTTTAACATAAAGGAAATGAAAAGTTCCAGAAAGGAAAGCTGTTGAAGAAAGCAATTTAGTTAAAAATATGAGAGAAACATGTCTGTAGCTTAATAGTTTAGAGTTCAGAAGTGGAATGGTGAAACGAGGTGGTTTGGTTACCTTTAGGCAGACCCAATTTACCGAAAACGATTTTTCATAGTTGTGTTCTCCAAAACTTCATGAAACAGAGCCAGTAGCAGTTGCTAATTTTAGAGAGAGAAAACATACATTGACAAATGATTCTCAACTTCTTTTTACTTTGTTTAGTAATAAACGAGCTGATTTGCCCGCTTCGCTGGGTTTTTTTATCTATGTAACAAATTAATTGATTTTATAAATGTTATATTTTGTAATTTTAATATTTAATTAGTATAATTGTAATTGATAAAATTCGTTAAAAATTGTTTTTTTGAACCAAAATGTGATTGAATATTGCTATTGCTTAAAAAAAAAAAAAAAACCGGTTAAAAAAGAACAACTGACTTGAACAGCAAAAAATAAAAAATACATGTGAAAAAAAGGTCACCGTTTCTTAAAAGGAAAAAAAGAGAGTCTAAAATATAAATTTAAATTCAAAGCCAAAGTTTTTTTTATAAGATTTATTCATCATATTATCATATTAAATATATTTAAGAATACCAATATTAATTTTTTTTTGCAAGAAATCATAGGTCATTTTTTTTCTCTTTATATATTTTTAGGCGATAATATTAAATAAATATTAAACACATATACTTAGTCTCACATACTATACAGTGTGATCGAAATGGGAAGTGATTTTTATAGTTTTTTAATTGTAGATAACCTAAAGTAATTTGAAAAAAAAATATGAGTTGCCTGTTTTCCCCAGTAATATTAGATATGACACATTATAAATACAAATATTGCAAAATTTTTTAAAAAAAGAAATATAAATTTTTTGCGTGCTATAATTATTTATTTGCCGTCTAAAAAGAACAGTATAGTCGAAACGGAAAGTGCCTTGTATATTTTTTAATTGTAGATAATGTAGGCAAATTTGTTTACCTTTTGTTTTTTTGAGTTGTATTTTTTCCCGGGTAATATTAGATCTTAAATATTAAAAATTCAATTTGTGTTTTTTTTAAGAAATAAACTTGAACAAAAGAGCACAAAATTAAAATTCACAGCAAATTTTTATTTTATTTTATAAGATTTATTCATCATATTATTATATTAAATGTATTTAAGAATGCTGATATAAATTTTTTTCCTGCAAAAAAGCCGAGGTCATTTTTTTTTTCTCTTTATATATTTTTAGGCGATAATATGCAATAAATATTAAAACATATAATAATGACTTGTTTGCCGTTTCAAAGGAACAGTGTAATCGAGACAAAAGTAACTTGTATCGTTTTTTAATTGTAGATAACCTAGGTAAATTTGTCTATTTTTTGTTCTTGAATTGTCTTTTATCCCCAGTAATATTAGATACAAAATGACTATTGTTATTATTGCAAAAACAATTAAAATTATCAAATTATCTCGAAAGAAAAAACATTCAAAAACATTAACAAAAGAGTAAGCAAGAAAAAGAATATATTATTATTATTATTATTATTATTATTATTATTAATCTTATTATTATTATTATTATTATTATTATTATTATTATTATTATTATTATTATTATTATTATTATGTTAATGATGAATAAAGAACAGAAATAAATAAAAGAAAAAAAAATCATACTAACTTTTTTTTAAAAAAAAAAACATAATTATCAGGGGGAAAAATTCATCTAACTTGAAAATAATAACAATAAAACCAATAAAAAAATAAAAGAAAGAGCACATAAAAAAATATAATAGATGATAAAACAAAACAAAAAATTATTAGATGAAAAAATCATTTAATTTGAAAATTTCAAAAAATATATGTTCTACGTTGCGGGCTGAGTAAACAATTTTTATAGGATTTGCTGGATGTAAATAAAAATATAATTTTTATTTACGCGAAATTTAATATAATAAAATAGCTCAACACCCCCTATTATAACAATAGCAAAATAAAAGTTTGAAAATCTAAAATTATCAATGCACACATAAACTATCATTGATACCCTAGTTTTAAAAAATAATAAGAATAAGAATAATAAGAATAATAAAAAAAAAACAGAGAAAGCAAATTTTACAGACATACATTTTCAAAATCAGTATTGTAGAAGGAAAAAACAAAAACATGGTAGTTTAAAAAAATAAGATTAATAAGAATAATAATAAAAAGAAAAACAACAGTTGCTTTCCCAAAAAAAAAACGTTATTAATAAGAATAATAATAAAAAGAAAAAATAATTTTAATTAAATTACGTAAAAAAAAAAAAGAGAAAGCAACTTTTACAGACAAATATTTTCAAAATCAGTATTGTAGAAGGAAAAAACAAAAACATGTAGTTTAAAAAAATAAGATTAATAAGAATAATAATAAAAAGAAAAAGGGAAAGCAACTGTCCCGTAATTAATAAGAATAATAATAAAAAGAAAAAGTAATTTTAATTAAATTACGTAAAAAAAAAAAAAAAAACGTAAGAAAAAGGGAAAGCAACTGTTGACAGTTGCTTTCCCAAAAAAAAAAAATGTAATTAATAAGAATAATAATAAAAAGAAAAAGTAATTTAAATTACGTAAACAAAAAAAAAACGTATTTCAAAAAAAAAAAAAAAAACAAATTGAAATTTGGTGGCTGAGGGGTTCGAACCCCTGCGCGCTGGAAATCTAGCGCGCAGCGAGCCGCTCGGCCACAGGCATTGTTCTTAGTCATCTCCACAATAAAGAGTATAAAAAGCATCTATGTGCAAAAAATAAAATAAAGACAGGTGCACATACGCGCGCGAAGCAAAGGAGAAAAATGGCCAGTCCACAGTGCACATGAGTGTGCGTGCACAGTGGATTGGCCGAGCTCTTTTAGCTCTTGTTATAATTTAGTTATTATTGAAAGAGTATTTGTTTGAGAGAATTTGTCTCCTTGAGTATATTATTACTGTGTGCTTGTTTATATATTACAAGGAGTAGCAGTATTTACATTAAATACAATAACTGAAGGATAACTTCGTAATGAATAAAAAGACAATTGAATTTAGGATTCAATAGCAGTGTTGGTGTTCATGTCCATTACGTCTCTGTCTCTATTTCCTGTAACAGCCCCCCTCAAGCTCATGGGTAGAGGACGAATCATGAGCTTGTTCCTGAGTTCAATGAACCTTGATGTAGTCAGCCCCTTTGTGAAAATATCTGCAATTTGTGCATTTGTATTTATGTATTGAGCAGAGATGTCTTTTGCAGCAATCTTCTCACGGATAAAGTGGTAATCGATTTCCACATGCTTTGTTCTAGCATGGAATACAGGATTTGAAGCCAATGCAAGGGCCCCAATATTATCAACCCACAAAGTTGGTGTTTCTGTAAGGTGAAGGTGCAGGTCTTTGCAGAGCATTCGGATCCAGTAGAGTTCAGCAGTGGTGATGGCCAGTGATCGGTATTCAGCTTCAGTACTGGACCTCGAAACGACTGGTTGCTTCTTAGCTGTCCAAGAGATTAAACAAGGTCCCAAGAATATCCTATAGCCACTGGTGGATCGTCTGTCATCGGGACTGCCAGCCCAGTCGGAGTCGCAATATCCATTCAGCTGCAGAGAACCTTTAGTGAAGTGAAGACCATGTTCAATTGTAGCTTTAAAGTACCTGAGCACACGTTTAGCAGCAGTGAAGTGTGTAACAGTAGGTGCTTGTAAAAATTGACATAGTTGATTTACACTGAATGCAATGTCAGGTCTTGTTAGTGTGCAATATTATAATGCTCCCACTATATGTCTGTAAATAGAGATGTCTGGAAGTGGATCCCCTTCGAATTTTGACATCTTCTTGGCTGGAACACATGGTGTTTGATTAGGCTTTGCACCTGCCATGTTGACTCTATTCAGTAGATCAACAATGTATTTCGATTGATTGAGATGAATGCCTTCTTTATTGCGATGGACATGAATCCCCAGAAAGTAAGAAAGTGGTCCCAAATCCTTCATGGAGAACTCCTGTTGAAGCTTGATAATCAGTGTAGAGATTGCAATTGGTGTGTTGCTTGTGACTATTATGTCGTCTACATACACCAAAACATAAATTTGCACAGAATGTTGAACAAGCACAAATAAGGAGGTATCAACCATGGATGCCCGAAAGCCAAGTGCTAAAAGAACCTGTGAAAGGCATTGAAACCAAGCCCGTGGGGCTTGTTTCAGGCCATAAAGTGATTTTTGTAAACAACAAACATAGTCTGGATGTGATGAACTGATAAATCCTTGCGGTTGTTCCATAAAAACCTCTTCTGTCAACTGTCCATGAAGAAATGCATTTGAAACATCTAATTGCCGAATTGACCAATTGTAATGAACAGCCAATGCAAGAATAATGCGAATAGTTGCAGGTTTGATAACTGGACTAAATGTCTCCGTATAGTCAATACCATCCTTTTGTTCAAAACCTTTAGCCACCAACCTTGCCTTATATCGATCTATGGTACCATCTGTCTTTTGTTTCAATTTGTAAACCCATTTATTATGAATAACAGCCTTGTGAGAGGGTCTTGGACATAAGAACCAAGTGTGATTTGCTGTTAAGGCTTCAAATTCTGCAGTCATGGCATCCTTCCAATTCTGATCTTTAGAAGCTTGTTTAAAAGTAGTTGGTTCTGATGGAAGGTGTACCGTGTGTAATGCCTTGAGTGGATGTCTAGTGGAATAGTAGAGATGAAAGTCACTCATTTGCTTCGGTTTGAGTGATCCAGTGAGACTGCGAGTGAGCATGCGAGGTTGTTGTGGAGCAGATTGAATGGCCTGTGGAGATGCGGATGAGACAATTGCAGCAGGCACAAGGTGCTGAGACAGTGGTTCTTCTTGTGACAATGATACTTGCGGCTGATCATGACTGAGAGGTGCATGTGCAGGTGTTGAATGTATAGATGAAGCATCAGATGCAGGGGAAGATGAAATATTTTGAATGTTTGTGGATGCAGTGACAGTAGGACAAAGAGGAGTAGAGAAGAACTTACTAGTTAATTCCGTGTGAGAGACTGAAGAAGGGGGAACCTGCTGTGAGGGAGTTGCTGAGTATATATCTTTAGCTGGAAACACATTCTCATCAAATGTAACATGACGCGAAATATAGACCCTATTAGTTAAAGGATCTAGACACCTATATCCTTTGGAATTTGAACAATAACCCAAGAATATGCAACGTTTGCTGCGAAAAGCCAACTTATGATTATTATATGGACGCAATAATGGATAGCATGCGCAACCAAAGACTTTCAAAATTGCATAATCTGGTTCGGCAGTGAATAGCTTGGTGTATGGGTTAGTGTTTTCCAGAATTGGTGTGGGTAATCTATTGATGAGATAAATGGTAGTGAGAAAGGCATCAACCCAGTATTTATTTGGTAGGTGTGAGTGAGCTAGAAGGGCCAAACCAGTTTCGATAATATGGCGATGTTTGCGTTCAGCTATGCCATTTTGTTCTGATGTATATGGACAAGAAATTCTGTGAACAATGCCATTGCTGTCAAGAAAGTTTTTGAATTGGGTTGAAGTAAATTCCCCACCCCCATCGGTTTGCAATTGTTTAATTTTATGGGACAATAAGTTTTCAACCAAGCACTTGAATTTAACAAAGCAACCAAACACATCAGATTTCTGTTTTAATGGAAAAAGCCAAGTGAACCGTGAGAAATCGTCAACAAACAAGACATAATACTTGCCAAGCCGATTATGCCAAATTGAAACTGGAGCCTTGACACCCATGAATGCAAGAAGACCGTGAGTGTTATTTGATGAGAATTGGTTTAAATATATGGGATATAAGCCAACTTTACTCGGTCCCTGCAGCAGTATTCGTCCCGTCTGTAAGTCCTTCACAAGAAAACAACTAGAAGTTAGGTGAAAATAACAATTGTTATCAGCACAGAATTTCTGAATGGATAGTAAATTTGCAGAAGCTGAAGGACAATGGAGAATATTATTTAGATGAAGTGTAGATGTGGGTGTTTTGATAAATATAGAACCAGTGTTGGATATTTGCAAACCTCCACCATTGCCAACAGTGACTGATTCACCTCCTTGATAAGGTTGCTGTAGTGCCAAATTCTCTAGAGCAGACGTGATATGGCTGTTGGCACCACTGTCAGCAAACCATGGTTCACTGTCATTAAAATTGTGAGTGTGTGCAGCCATTGCACCTAACCGAGATGGTGGGTGACGCCCCTGGTAAGAAAAATCCATACGGTGATAGCAATCCAAAGCTTGATGGTTAGGCTTGTTGCAAATCTGGCATATGGTGCGATTTTTGTTAAAAATCGAATTTTGAGGCTGCTCCTCATTCCTGGCAATTTTCCCAGACATCAAACCTGTGTGAATTCCAGTTTGAGATGAATATTGTGGGCGAGCAGAGTATGATGAATTCGTCATACGTGGAGAATGTCTTGGCTGGCCATAACGTTGCTTTTTATTGAATCCAGGAGAATTGCGATGTTGATTAAATAAGGCAAATTGGCCAGCCTCTGGGGGGACAGACTTGATTTGAGTCTCCAACAGAGTTTCGTAGCTAATGAGTTCAGATTGAAACTCATTGAACGAGAGAGAGGTATGTCTTGTTGCGAATGAGAAGGAGGTAATGAATGGGGTATACGCAGTGTTCAAACCACTGATTATGTAAGAGATCAGGTCGTCATCATCAATTGATTTGCCCACAGCAGCAATTTGGTTTGCCCATCCTTTGGCAGTCTGGATATATTCTGTGCAAGATTTGTTACCTTGCTGTAAATTCTGGAGTTGTCTCTTCAGATGTGTGATGCATGAAAGGTTTTGCGCAGCAAAACGATTGGACAGTAAATCCCAAACTTCTTTAGAAGTGTTTAGGCCGAATACTGTGGGGAGAATTGTCTCTGACAAGGTGGCATTCAACCAACTTAATAGATACTGGTCTTTCTTGGTCCATAAGGTGAATTTTGGATCCAGTTCAAGGGTTGGTTTTCCATTGGAATCAACCAGAAATTTTGAGGGGCACGTTTCTGAGCCATCAACAATGCTTAGGAGATCATTACTCCTTAAGACAGGAAGAAATTGAGATACCCAACTAAGATAATTAGAGCCATCTAATTTAACTGAGATAAGATGGTTCAAGTTGGGAAAAATAAAGGGGATAGTGGCGTCTGTACTGGAAGAAGCCATAAAAAAAAAATGGAAAAATTTGAAGGATTCTGATGGTGTTAACCGAAGGGCTCTGATACCATGAAAGAGTATTTGTTTGAGAGAATTTGTCTCGTTGATTATATTATTACTGTGTGCTTGTTTATATATTACAAGGAGTAGCAGTATTTATATTAAATACAATAACTGAAGGATAACTTCGTAATGAATAAAAAGACAATTGAATTTAGGTTTCAATAGCAGTGTTGGTGTCCATGTCCATTACGTCTCTGTCTCTATTTCCTGTAACAATTATATAGTTACCAAATCAAGAAAAAAAAATATTAAAAAAATTAGTAATTTACTAGATGCCATTTCTTACACAATAACACGATAGTTTTTTTTAAAAAGATTTTCCTTTTATAGATTTTCAGGTAAACTTGTTTGTACCTTGATTAATTTAATGAACTCTAAAATTAATGATTATGTAAACCTTTAGTGGTCATCATATTAGCAAATTTAGGACTCGCTAACTTGACTACACCGATACTTTTTCTCCCATTGCTAAACTTGTCACTTTTCGTTGTCTCCTTGCCATTGCCTCTGCTTCTGACTGGCCGATTCATCAACTCGATGTGCAAAATACTTTCCTACATGGTGACTTAGATGAGGAAGTCTACATGATTCCTCCTCCCGGTCTTGGCCGACAAGGGGGGAACTTAGTATGTCGGCTACAAAAGTCGCTTTATGGTTTAAAGCAAGCAAGTCATAATTGGTTTGCAAAGCTCACTACTGCTCTTCGAGAAGTTGGATTTGTTCAATCTATAGCTGATTATTCCCTTTTTACCAGGTCCAACACAAATTCCTTTACTGTTATTTTAGTTTACGTTGACGATATTGTGATTATAGGAAATAATTACCAAGATATTCAATCCATCAAGGACTTTCTCAACCATCGTTTCCGCATCAAAGATTTGGGTCTCCTGAAATATTTCTTGGGCATAGAAGTGGCAAGATCCAACAAAGGCATATTCATTTCCCAACGCAAATATGCACTTGAATTGCTTGATGATGCTGGTTTGATAGGAGCACGTCCCTAAGTCTTGGCTTCTTGAGTTTTGTAAAGAGGGGGCTTCTCTTGTTACTCATTTTAGACCCCACGTGATCGAAATGATATATCCTTTTTGAGACACATGCGGGAGTTTAACTCATGGTTACTACACAGTTGAAAAAAATAGAGAATAAAAGTGTTTTTTTCGAAGCCTGTCTTTGTTGCTTTCTACATTTCTTATCCTCTGTCCTTGTTGCCGAAATCGTTAGGATTCTTAGATTAATTAAGAAGCATAATGTTAAATTCATTCTTTCTTTATCTAGTCTTTAAGTTTGGATAAATCTCTCAGAATTTTTATTGATTTTGCTATTGTCGCAATTCTATTCTAATACCAAAATTTTCTTTCGACTTAGACTTTGAATGTGACTTGGTGTCGTGCGAAATCTGACCATCCCACCTATATTCTATCATTCATGACATATCCAAGAATTGATCTAAACCTTTATTGGATCCTAGAAGCCATTGTTCTTATGTCAGATTCTCAGTCGGATGGGGTTGCTCGACATTGTCAGTTTGTGAATAAAATCAGGAAATCTTTTTGGCCACGTAGATTGCAGGTAAATTCTTTTCTTCAAAATGATTTTTTTCTCGCTTCAGAGCTTTCATGAAAATTGTAGTCCTATAAATATAGATGACTTTGGATTTTTGAATTACCTGATTTTGATACCAAAAGCTCAAGATATTCCTATATGAATGACTAGTCTTGCTTGGTTTTTAAACAAGCATATTGTGGACAGATTCTGTTCTTCAAAATAATTTTTTCTCTTATTGGATACTTCATGAAAGTTGTATTCCTGTATGTATAGATGACTTTGGATTTTTGAATTGTCTAATTTCAACATCAAAAGCTCAAGATATTTCCATTTGAATATCTAGGCCTATTGGTTTTTAACTAAGCAAATTGCGAGTAGATTCTTTTCTTCAAGTCAATTTTATCTCACATTGGATCCTTCATGAAATTTGTATTCCCGTATGTATAGATGACTTTGAAATTTTAAATTTCCTGATTTTGATATTGGAGGCTTAAGATATTCCCATTTGAATGTCTAGTCTTGTTTGGTTTTTGACCAAATAGATTGCGAACAAATTCTGCTTCTCAAAACAATTTTTTCTTGTATTGGATCCTTGATAAAAAAAATTATTCCTATCATTTATATAACTTTGGACTTTTGAATTGCGTGATTTCAATATTGAAAGCTCAATATATTAATGTTTTAATGTCTAGCATAAAAGGAGAAAATCCTACTAGGAGAATGATTCTGACCCGAGATTTATAGGTCTTATTTGAGGGACCTAATTTAATATTTCAAGGATTTAGTGGGATAATAAGAGATCAATTTTAAATTTGGGAAAGTTAATTAGTCTTCTTGGAAAATCTAATGGTCAGTTAAGGGAATATAACAATAATTTTTGTTGCTTAACTGTCGCGCAAGATTATATTTTGTTCTTCTCGCAAAACCAGCAACACTATTTTTTTTTATCATAAGTTTAAAGTTGGATAAATCTCTCAAAATTTGCTCTAAAAAAATTATTTTGCTACTGTCGTGAATTTGTTTCTTCAAAATAGTTTTTGACTAAGCAGATTACGGGTAGATTCTATTTATCAAAACAATTTCTTCTTACTTTGGGCCCTTCATGAAAGTTGTAGTACATGTAGATAAATTTGGGGTTTTTAATTTCATGAATTAGATATCAGAATCTCAAGATATTCCCGTTTGAATGTCTAGTGTAAAATCAGAAAATCTGTCGTGTTAGGTACTATTCATCATCACTTTGAGAAATAGCCCCCGCCTACAAATTCTTTCCTTTTCTCTGCAATTTCCCACTCAATATCTTGGAGATTAAGTTTTTTGCTTTGGTTCATTGGTGTTGGGCATGGACTAGCTTCAAGCATGTTTGTTTTCCTGAGCAGATTAGAGTGTAGTTGGTTTATGATAAGTGAATTCTATTAGCCCCCCTGGTTGTCTCAAAACCTAGGAAATAGGTTATTGAGCCAAGAGTCTTGAGAGAAAATTGAGACTGAAGATGAGAGATGATGTGGAGGACTTGTTGAGAATGATTGCGTGTCAGTAGAATATCACTAACATATACTAGTACAAATAAAAAAGCTTTACCATTTATGTAGATGAATAAAGAGTTGTCTGAGGTTGAGTTTTTGAAACCAAGATGTAAGAGAGAGTTTGGCAGTTTATCAAACTAGGCACGAGAAGCCTCTTTGAGGCCATAAAGAGCACGGTAAAGCTTGCAAACAATAGAAGAATGAGTGGCATTGATGTTATCAATAGTCTACTCCATGAAGACTTCTTCTTATAGAATGTCATTCAAAAAAGCATTGTTAATGTTAATTTGTTGAACATCCCAGTCATATGTGATAGCAAGAGTAAGAATTACTCTAATAGTGGATGGTCTGACAACAGGACTGAAGGTTTCAAAGAAATCAATTTCTGGTTGTTGTTGGAAACCTTTGGCCACAAGTCTAGCTTTATGGCATTGGACAGTGCCATCAACATTGTATTTGACCCTGAAGATCCATTTATTGTCAACTATATGCATATGGGGTTGTCGTGGGACTAGGTCCCTTGTGCTATTGCTTATAAAGGCATTGTATTCATCATCCATTGCTTGTTTCCATGTAGGTGTTGTTAGGGATTACTGGACTGAATCAACAATACTAACAAGATAGGCAGTTATGTGAGGATTGCAAAGGATGGAGGCAAGGTAGGTTTTAGGTTTGAAAGTGCCTAAAATAGATCTAGTCATTATGGGATGAGATGGAGGAATAGATGGAGAAGATGTAGTGAGCTTGCTAATAGGCTGAGACTGAGGTGGGATGATTTGTGAGGGTGTTTAAGTTGAAATAGGATTGGTAAAGGATGGGGAACCTGAAGAAGAAGATTGAGGAGATGCTTCTGGGAGTGGGGATGGCCCTATATTAGTTGTAGAGGGATGATGATTACTGTGCTGCAAGGTGTTAGATAAAAAGGTAGCCAATAGCTGCATTGAATATGTGTATTATTTTGATGAGAAACTGGATGAGGAAGAGTTGTGTTAGGGAAACCAGTTGCAAAAGGTAGTCAAACTCATTGAAGGTGATGTTTTGTGCTATGTATACTCTGCTTGAGGGGTGTAGGCATTTATATCCCTTATGATTTGGATCGTAGCCTATGAATTTACACTTTGTTAATCTGAAGTCTAATTTATGTTGGTTGTAATCCCTTGGGTGAGGAAAACAGTTGCATCCAAAATTTTTTAGGAATTTTAGATTGGGTTTTAAGTTGAGCAATACTTCAATGAGTGATTTATGGTGCAGGGTTGGTATGGAGAGATGATTAATGAGAAAAGTGGAGGTGCTGAAGGCTTCCCACCAATACTAAACAGGCATTGAGGCTTGAGTGAGGAGGGTAAGTCCTATTTCTATAACGTGTCTGTGTTTTCTTTCATATTTTTCCATTTGGGGAGAGAGTGTGAAGTCAGGGATGTCTGAAATGGATGCCTAAGGAGGCTAATGTGTGGGTGCAAAGCTGCGATATTCACCACCCTAGTATGACTGAATAGCTTTTATTTTGGTTTCAAATTTTTCTTTCAATAAGTTTTTGAAATTTGAGAAAGGTTTCTTGTACTTCAGATTTCAGTTTTAAGGAAATAATTCAGGTAAACCTACTATAATCATCTACAAAATGAACATAGTATCAAAAACCATACTTGGAAAGAGTTGGAAAGGGACCCCATACATCTGAATGTATTAATTTAAGGGGTTTCTGAGTGGCAGTGTGTGAGGAACTGTAGTGTTTGTGTTTAGATTTGCCTATATGATAAGCATCACAGAATGTAGGCTTAGTTTTGAAAGAAAAGTTTTCATCATTTAACATGTATTTCATTACATTGATATTTGTATAACCAAGTCTCACATGTCATAGATCAAGCTTGGAGACTGAGGAGGATTTAGCAAACAAAGACTGAATAGGAGATTGAAGATAAACTGACTTTACTAGACTTTTGTAGTCAAAATTAAATCTTGATTGAAATGTTTTGAATGGAGTAGGGTTATGATGTATCTATATCTATAGCTGATATAGGCCTTCATTGAGTACTCCCTAAAATAGCTCCTTCTTCATAGTTTGATCCTTCACAATGCTATAGTCATGATGAAACTCAACAAACACAGGGTTGTCAGTTGTTAGCTTAGTAATTGACAAAAGATTTGGAGAAGGGAAAGGTACATGAGTATAGAGATTATGCAGCAGAGAAAGCTAAGGAATCAAAGAATTCTTACGCTGCAGAGAAAGAAAAAGAAGGAAATTGAGTGAAACCAACGAGGCGGCGAGGAGGAAAATGGAAGGTATGAAGCTGAGAGGTGAAGAATACAAAGAAGATGCTACCCAAGAAAAAGCCAAAGAACAATAAGCTAAAGACATTGAAGCTGAAAGGTGCAAGCGATCGCGCTAGTCATCGTGTGGAATTTGGCTACCTACTGTTGCCTTTGTTATTGTATTCATATATATAGAAGTTTACAAGAGGGATTGCCTCCTATACATGGTAATCTAATCATTCTAAAAGCAGTATGAAATATTACAGGTATGATGGAGATATTACAGATATGATGGAGAGATCACAGGGAGTCATTTAAGGGCGAGTATCATGGAGAATTAATCTTGCTCTTTCATCCCCCCTCAAGCTCAAGGTGGGTGCGAACCAATGAAGAGCTTGTCACGATTTGGAACAAACTTGGAAGAGCAAAGTGGTTTAGTGAAGATGTCTGCGGTTTGATCAGGACCAGCAACATGTTCTAGCAGAAGGTCTCCACGAGCAACCTGTTCTCGGACAAAATGGAAGTCGATTTCAATGTGCTTGGTGCGATGATGAAAAACTGGATTCTTGGCCATTGTCACAGCACTGATGTTGTCACAATACAACTTTGAAGGGGGAAGATGATAGCCAATACTTTGTAGTAAATTCATAAACCACATCAGCTCAGCTGTAGTTGATGCCAGTGCGCGATATTCTGCCTCTGCCGTGGATCTGGATACTGTGGCCTGCTTCTTGGCACCCTAGGATAGCAGATTATTGCCCATATATATAGCAAAACCAGAGGTGGAGCGTTGATCATCATGGAAGCCAGCCCAGTCTGCATCACAGAAGCCATGAAGAGCAATTAAAGGAGTGTGAACTAAATGAAGACCGAGATTAAGGGTGCCTTTCAAATATCTAAATATTCTCTTCACAGCAATAAGATGAGGCTCCCTGGGAGCATGCATGTATTGACAAACACGATGAACTGAATATGAGATGTCAGGTCTTGTAAAAGTGAGATATTGCAGGGATCCAACAAGCTGACGATACAAAGTTGGATCGGTTAACAGAGCACCATCAGTGGCAGTCAATAAGGTTCCTGATGCAAGTGGGGTAGCAACTGGTTTAGCACCAGCTAGGCTGAATTTCTGCAGAAGAGACACCAGGTATCTTGTTTGAGTGACAGTGAGAGTTGTTTCATCCCTAGCAATTTGGAGGCCAAGAAAATAGTGGATATCACCAAGATCCTTCATGCTGAACACAGAAGAGAGATGTAATATAAAATCAGATATTTTGGAAGATGAATTGCCAGTAACAAGTATATCATCAACATAAATTAATAATATGAGGATATCGGCTCCCTGTCTTTGATAAAATAATGACTGATCATAAGGGCATCTGAGAAAACCCATTGACTGGATGTAGTTGCTGAACTTCATGTACCAAGCACGAGGTGCTTGTTTTAAACCATACAAAGCTTTATGGAGAAGACAAACATGCTGTGGAAATACAGGATCCTCATGACCAGGTGGTTGAGCCAAGTACACACGTTCTCGTAAATCACCCTGAAGAAAAGCATTATTGACGTCTAATTGGCGAATGATCCAGCCCTGAGATAAACAATTGTGAGAATTAACCTAATAGTACTTGCTTTAACAACAGGGCTAAAGGTTTCATCATAGTCCAGTCCTGGAAGTTGCGTAAATCCTCTAGCTATAAGTCTAGCCTTATACCTGTCAAGTGTGCCATTGGATTTTGTCTTAACCTTAAAAACCCACTTAATACTTACGACATTCATGTCTGATTCGCGAGGAACCAAAGTCCATGTGTTGTTGGCATGAAGGGCTGCCATTTCAGCTTGCATAGCCTGTTTCCATTCAGGAATTTGTAAGGCCTGACGATATGAGGTGGGTTCTGTTGGCTGAGCTGCAAGGTCAGCAAGAAAACAAACAGGTATATTATATTTAGTAGAAAAGAAGGCTTTTGGTTTAAGATTTCCTGTTTGAGTACGTGTGACCATTCGATGAGTGCGCTGTGGAACACTGGGAGGAGCAATTTCAGATTGCAAAACATGCTCTGCTGATGTTATTTGAGCTGAAGTTGAAGGAATTGCAGACGCAGGTGCAGACACAGGTACTGAAGGTTGGGTGGATTCCATCAATGATGTAGGTTCACTTACTGTAATAACCATTCCAGTAGATTGAGGACTAGCAAATGAGGGCTGTAATGTAGTATTCTGAAGAGATTTGGGAACTGCTTTTAATTTAAACAATTGACTATAAGATGAATGAGGAGCTGTAATATTTTTGAATGGAAAATGATGCTCATTAAATCTGACATGTCTACTAATATATATGCGACCTGAATGAGGTTCAAGACAACAATATCCCTTATGATTTGTGGAATAACCAAGGAATACACAACATACTGATTTGTATTCTAATTTGGTTCGACCAAATGGTGAAAGTAATGGGTAGCAGGAGCATCCAAAAACTCTTAGAAAATCATATTTCGGTGAAGAGACAAAAACAAGTTCATGAGGAGACATATGATCAAGCACAGAGGATGGCATGCAATTAATTAGAAAAACAGCAGTGTTAAAGGCTGATGTCCAGTATTTAATAGGGACAGACGCATGTGCTAATAGAGTTAAACCTGTTTCGACAACATGTCGATGTCTTCGTTCAGCTAAACCGTTTTGTTCAGGTGTTCCTGGACATGAAAGTCTATGAATTATACCATTAGCTGCAAAATGAGTCTGCAATACTGTGTTAACAAATTCACCACCACCATCACTTTGGATAATTTTCACAGATTTGTTAAATTGCTTTACCATTTGTTGAAGGAATGCAGGAAAAATCAATGCAACATCAGATTTTCGAGCCATAGGAAAAAGCCATATATAGCGAGAATATTCATCAACAATAAGTAAATAAAAACAAAAACCATCATAAGAGGAGACTGATGCAGGTCCCCATACATCAGTATGTAATGTATGCAGAAAAGAGTTTGCATAAGACCGACGAGAATTAAAAGGCAACTTGGAAGACTTTTCCAGTATACAACTTTCACAAAAAGCTGTCATTTTATTTAAAGGTTGTAAACGTAGTCTGCTAATAATTTGAGAATGAGGGTGACCCAGGCGAGCATGCCACAAAATGCCTGGAACTTTATTTGCTAGAAAACAGAATGCATTGCGCTTGAAAATTGCCGCAGGTTTATTGGATATAGGCCATTCACCATGGGACCTTTAAGAATCACTTGATTTGTCTTCATGTCCTTGAGAAGAAATCCCCATGGATAAAAGAGAAAATAACAGTTATTATCTTTTGTAAACTTAGACACAGATAATAATTTTCCTTTAATATCAGGAACAATTAAAACATTTGACAGTTGAAGATTATTAGTTGGCAAAGTAATCTGTCCAGTACCAGTTATAGATAAACCATTACCATTGCCAACCATGACAGTATCAGTACCAGAATAAGGATGAGTACCTTGCACCTCATTGGAATTGGGGGTCATGTGCTGGTTTGCACCAGTATCGGGATACCAGGTGTCCTCTGTCGTGTCCCTAATTTGAATGGCAGCAAAGGCCTTGTAATGATCTGCATCTTCATCTGAGGCAAAGCAGCCATCTGCTTTGTGGTTTGGACCACCACATCGAAAGCAAGTAATGTTACCTCCACCTCGTCCACGGCCAGAATTGCGTTGTCCACGAGTGAAGGAAGACAATTTTGCTCCTGAAGAATTGTCAGCAAAACGAGAAGAGCGTGTGTCTCTATTCCGTGACTGAAAGGGCATCCTTTGATAGCCACCAGAACGATTGCGAGGATTTTGATTTCCTTGAGATCTTGTATGAAAACGATTTTTGTTAGTATAAAAAGCAACACTGGATGGTTGGGTTCTTGTACCTTGAAGTCTGATTTCAAAATCACGAAGCTTGTCAATAACCCCTTCAAGAGAGGGAAACATATCACGGGCATTGAGTGCAGCAACAATAGGATCAAACTCAGATCCTAGCCCACGCAAAATACAAATAATAAGGTCATCTTCATCAATTGGTTTTCCTGCACCACGAAGAGACAATGCCAACGACTTGGCTTTGTGCAGATAATCTTCTAAAGAGAAGGTTCCTTTGGTGAGAGTTTGCAACTCTCCCTTTATCTGCTGAATACGATCTCTGGTATGACTTCCATAAAGAGTCTCCAAAACATTCCAAGCATCATGACTAGACTCACTGTTGATGACTTGGGAGAGAGGACCGTCTGACAGGGAACTGTTAATCCAACCAAGGATTAGTTGATCAATTCGCAGCCAAGTTGCTGCAGCTGGATTGGGTTGTGCTGCACCATCAGCACCAGCAATGGTTAATGCAGGACAGGGAACTTCATCTGTCACATATCCAAGAAGACCATGTCCTCTTAGGATTGGAACAACTTGTGCTTTCCATAGGAGATAATTGTTTGAGGCTAGCTTAGTGGAGATATCAGGTAAGTGAGTCTTGGAGGGTGTAAAATCGAGAGAAGGAGTGGTTGCTGGAGATACAACTGAAGTGGTGGGGGATTCCATTGCAAGCTCTGATACCATGTGGAATTTGGCTACCTACCGTTGCCTTTGTTATTGTATTCATATATATAGAAGTTTACAAGAGGGATTGCCTCTTATACATGGTAATCTAATCATTCTAAAAGCAGTATGAAATATTACAGGTATGATGGAGATATTACAGATATGATGGAGAGATCACAGGGAGTCATTTAAGGGCAAGTATCATGGAGAATTAATCTTGCTCTTTCACATCGAGCTCAAGCATTTTTTTCCATAATTTGGAACTTTGTGAATCTACTTAATCAAGAGAGACGATCTTTGACATTCTTGGATTTGGGACCATTAACGAAACCATAAGAGGGAAGCTGGCAACGCCAGGGGACAATGCTGCTGAAGAAACAAGGGCTACATGTGAGCACAGAGGTACCGCAAGAAAGTGTTTAAATAAAGATACTGAGAAGGTGGAGATGGTGATCCCCCTTGAAGAGACTGCTCCGGAGCTGTGGCGTCCATTCTAAGAGCGTCCGATCAGATGACTAGTCAAACTTTCAATGATGTTGGACGAATGGTGATGAGGGAGTAATTTGAGTGGAAATGGAATGCACTCCAAAATTGACCAAAGATCGCTAAGAGATGATATTATGCAGTATAATATCCAATGCTAATGATATTGTTTTTTTTTCCTAGAAAGTAGATTCAAGAAATTTATGAAGTGCAGGATGGAAAATGAGATGCTTTTTAGGGTATTTGTTTTCTCTTGAAGTTTAGAGGAATATTTAGAATTTGACATTTTTCTCTCCTACCACATAAGATTAATTGACAAGGCTGTGAAAAATTAAAAATAAACACAAAATAATGGACATTCTTAAATATAAACTCACTAAATTAATAAGCTTTGTTGGTTCATATATTCATTTTTTGATGGGAAATTGCGAAAGTTAAAAAAATACATAATAATGGGTATTCTTAACACAAACCTACTTACTTGAGAGTAAGAGAATCAGGTACTTTATATTTATAAGCTTTTGTAGCTCTTTTATCTGAAATACATATATTAAAAAAAACCTTTTTTTACAATAACTTGGAAAATAAGAGGAAAGTTAAAAATGTATTTGGAAAAATAATATAATTTGAAGAGTTTGCAATTAATATCAACAACATTTGAAACTTTATATTTAAAAAAAAAAGATTGTGGTATGCAATTTCATTAGGTTCTCAACTCTATGAAAAACAAACTCAACATACCATATTCATGTAACTTAAATAACAAAATAAAATCAATTCTATTATATATAGATAAAAAAAAATTCTAATTCAACTATAGATGTTCACAAACCTTTTTCTCATCATCATTATATTCAAAACCAAGTGTAGCTAAAGAACTAGTTTATTTCTAATTTTATCTCAATTTGACAATCCTATCTTGAAAAGTCTTTTGTATTATGAGGATATTTAGGAAAAATAATCCTAACTATTTTGTTGTTTACTTAATTTTATACTTGGCCTCTATTGTTTCAAAAATTACCAAAAACATTTTTTGTCTAACAAAAAATTTCAAATTGGTTGAAATGACCAAAATAATCTCATATAAATTATATAGAATACCAAGTAGCAAAATGAAATCCTAAACCTTCTTTGTTTTATACTTATGACTTCTCTCTCTACATAATCAAGTTTCTCACTCTTTTCTATATTTATATTTTCCTTCTCCTAACCAAAAAACTCTAACTTTACCCCTCTCTTCCTTTTTATTCAATTCAGGTGGATTTCTTACATTTGTTTTAAAATCTTTAAAATTCATCTAAACCCTATAATTTCCTCCAACTCTAGGAGTTTATCCCCTGTATCTTGAGATTTTGCTAAAAAATATTGATACATCATCTTCGACAATTTTAGTCATTATTGATGCTTTGTGAAAATTATACAAATAAGATAATTGTTTCATTTTGACAATAAAATTAAAGATTTTTTGGCAATTGGGTTAATGAATTTTTGATGAATTATGACAATGTTTTAGGGCAAGTTCTTATATGTGTTTTGATGTGTGAATATTTGAGTTCTTAGAAATGGAATTCTTAGAGATGAAATGAGTTTGTGTTGTGTGCTTTTTATGGAGAATAAATGTGAGTGCTTTGCTTGGAGAAGAAAAATAGGTGTTGAAATATGGGTGTTTAATCATGGTGCAAAAGAAAAAATTGCATCATAATTTTCAATGACATTTTCATTAATTTCATGCATTAGAAGTTTTTAGTCAATAAATAAAACACAATGACAAACTTGTTAATGCTTTGATTTTTTATTTACTTTTTCTTTAACGCTAAATAAAGTGGTATGAACTTACAAAGTTTAAAATATTTTCTGTAATTTTGAAAACAATAAAGGCAACATATAATATTGAGTAAACTACAGTATGATCAGGGTGGCTTTATAAAATATTAATTTATTTCCAAAATATCCTTTTTATTAAGCTTAAAAAATTCAAGTTGATCCCCTTCATTGTAGCCACTAAAAAATCTATGAAAAATTTATAGTTAAGCCTTTGATCAATATTTATATAAACTTAGAGAACTTAGGATGAATTGCATAATAACCCCTATTCTTTGGTTAATAACACAAATTTGGTCCTTTTTTATTATTGTTCTATACTTGTACAACACTCTTTCGACTTTGAATTAATTTCCGGGTTAAATAGATTCGTAATATTTCGGCTGCGAGACTAGTTTTGCCGAGCAATAAAGACAATTTGGCGCTCAGTGATCATAAAGCTTAGAAATTTATTTGTCTGTGAATCTGTAAACTAACAACGGTCCCGAAATTTATATCAATTTTGTTTTCTTTCACAAGTGAAGACCAATCTTGAATGTTCATATCCCATTTTGACTTTTATGAATTTTCCGGATGCCCGGAGTGCAGATTACAACCGGACAGTCTTTATTTTTTTAGAGAAAAAAAACTTGACTCAAAAAAGAAAACAATACATTAAATAAATTAAAGAGTTAAAAAAGATAAAATGTAGAGTTGTAAATAAAGAGAGAAAGAGAAATTATAATACATAAATGTCGATCCGCGATGTCGATCTTGACATATTCTAGCAATTTCTTTCGATTTTTATAATAAGAATACGTGGCCTGCATAATAATTTTGGATATCAAGAAGTAAAGAATTCTCGCATCGTGATCGATCTGCTGTCTTCTCTTAAGGTCAATGAAATTCTGTACCAAAAATCCCTTATCGTGAAGAGAACAAGAGAAAGATGATGTATTTTTCTCTATTAAATTTTCTGCAGACGTGTGTGTTTTAATTATATAGATATAAGTCTAGCTAATTAGTTTTAATTGTACAATGGATATATTAAAATTCAGTAATGATAATATAATACATAAATGCCTCCATATCTATGTTGGATCAATTGAATATATATATATATATATATATATTCTAATAAATATAAGTTGAATTAACAATATTTTGGATAAGGAAGGTTCCGCTCATGGTGATTCCTCGCCTAACTTTTATTTAATTGATCTCTTGGTGCATCTCCACCAATCATGCTTGGTGATTGCAAGAGGGAAATGCATTGACTCATCTCCTCCTAACCGTTATGATTACAAGAATTTGCGACTTGCATGTAATAGGGCCAAGGAATTTATCGTCGACATATGATTGGATTATTTCTTATAATTCAACTTGTAACTTATGGTGATGGAGCCCATGTCCATGTGCCACAGGAAGAAGCTCCATGGGAATGGAAAGCATGTTGAAGAGGAGGCTACCCCCACTTAGAAAATAAAAGAAAAAAACAAGAAATTTGATTAATGAAGGAGAATTTTGTATGTCAAACTATCAACGCCCCGGGGAAAAAAACAAAAAAAAGTGGACAACCTTACAAGTAGGTCGACAAGCATTGCTCCTCTTGTTATATATTGCTCAGTTTCCCACCCGAAATTCTGCTCAGCGCAACATGGCTCCGTCACGCAGGAGACTACCAAAATTCTGTGTGGGTCGATCCATGGCTCGTGTTGGGATCCGTTCTCCGTCCCGTCGGTCCAAACCCACCTCCAATTCTGCTGAAGGTGATTCAAAAATGGAGTTTTTGGGCGGTGGCACGGAGAGTTTCTGTGGCGTTGGCTTTGGGAATGGGAACAAGGTCATGGTGGTGGTCGATACAAGCCCTGAAGCCATGGGTGCTCTGGAGTGGGCGCTGTCTCACACAGTTCAGAACCAAGATACCATTGTTCTTCTTTATGCTGCTAAGCCATCAAAACAAGGTCAGATTAATTATAGCCATTGGATTAATTGATCAGTTTGGGCTACCATAGCATTCATGCTCACTACGTTGTTTATTTCTCAACTCAGGTTCTGAATCCAGTTTGAAGCTTAATCTGAGGGCT
Source organism: Salix brachista (assembly GCA_009078335.1). Taxonomy (NCBI): domain Eukaryota; kingdom Viridiplantae; phylum Streptophyta; class Magnoliopsida; order Malpighiales; family Salicaceae; genus Salix; species Salix brachista. The sequence goes on from CM018586.1 coordinate 12,031,094, forward strand.
CAGGAGACGCTTGACTCGATGAAGAATATGTGTGAAAGGAGGAGGCCAGGGGTAAGTGACAATGACGTTATTCGATTCATTTTAAGCTTTCTAAGTTTTTAAAGTCAATGAAGTCAAAGGTTCTATCCTTGGTGCCACCCATAATATGTAAATAATGTTTTTGTTTTTGTTTTTAATCGAAATATATGCCAATAATTATTAAATAGACGATTTCTACATTGATCGGAGGCTCACACAAGCCGGTAACAATTTTCTTTTGCTAACCTCTTGGTTGAGAAAAAAAACTTGAAAAACCGATAAAATTGAGAAAACTGAAAAACAAATCCATATTAAATCAGATTGAATTTGTTCTTGATAATTATTATTGTATTTTGGATCGATATTTTCAGTTCGGTTTGATTCTAAATAAAATTAGTTTGGTTATTTTTTTAATAAAAAAACGAACTACGCCGAGAATATTTACCTTTATTTTTTAAATCACATTTTTTTTCGTAGTTTTTTTTAAGAAAAAAACAATTTTGATACTATAACAACATTAAATAGAAATTGATAAAGTTGCTGATGGCAATTACTTTGGATGTACGTAGGTGGAAGTTGTGGTGGTTATGCATGAAGGTAAAGAAAGGGGTCCAATAATAGTGGAAGAAGCAAAACAACGAAGTGTATCCCTGCTAGTGTTAGGGCAAAGAAAACGATCGATAATGTGGCGGCTGATGAAGAGATGGGCAGGGAAGAGGAGCCGCGGCGGCTCTGGGGCGGTGGGGTATTGCATCCAAAATGCTTGCTGCATGACAATTGCAGTGAGGAGGAAGGGCAAAAAACTTGGAGGTTATTTGATCACCACCAAGCGTCATAAAAACTTCTGGCTTTTGGCTTAGATTTATTTCACTTTCTTTCCCACTTCTGTATGATTCTTAGGAGAATCGATTCAATGAATTAAGGGGGAGGAAAAGGAAATCAAATGCTAGCTAATTATTTGGAGCACGTGCAAAACTTTTTGGTGCTGATCTTTCAAACATTCGTCGTATACAAGTTAACCGCAACAAGCATTATTTCTAGTCAGCCCGTCGAAGAATAAGATGAATCGAAGAGATTGATCGAGATTCTCGGCAGCTGAAAGTTTAAGTTATTAGGATATGTTTTAGAAGATATCATATATATTATTTTTTAATATATATTCTCAAGTAAAAGTTTTTTGAGCTTGAAACATATATTTATATTAACTTGTGCTTAATTTTTATTAAATAGAATGATAATGATGAGATTTGAACTCGTGCCCACTGAGTCAACAAGACTCTGATATCATGTCAAGGAATCATCTTAACTAAACACTTAAACTGTTAGATGAGACCACAAAATATAATTTATATTATTACATGATAGAATGATCCCACCAAAATGATAGGCTTGAGGGCAAGGTTGTCAATATCACGATCTTGACACAACACGGAATTGGTTTTGAACTCGGATCGTAAAATCATAAAATCGTACGTAAAATCATAAAACCGTACAAAAATCATAAAATCGCAGCTAAAATCGTATAGGTAGAAAAATCATAAAATCATAAGTAAAATAATTTTGAATAAAATACAAAATAATTATGGCCATAAAACTTCATTAATTAAGGTTCATACATGATTTAAAATAACTTAAAAATACATTACAAAACAATTATGTCCATAGAATTTTATTAGGTAAAAACTAACAAATTTAAAACAAATATTCTGCTAGCGTGCTATGTAAACTAAAATCAGTCTCATTATCATCATCTTCATTATTTCTAATCATTCATCAAAATTATTATTATTGAAAGGATTATTAGTGTTACTATAGGTACCAACACCGATATTTCTAGTACTAGCTCCAACTCCAACAAATTATTTCAACATCAGCACATGAAAATGATCTAAAAACACCAAAAAATTTTAATTTAAAGTAAAAAATAAAAATAAAAAAATTATATTTTTCAAAAAATTTAAGTATAAATTTTAAAATTAATATTTAAATCAATACATGAGAATCAAGAAATTTTTACTGTCTAAGAAATGGTTTGTGCGTGTATTTAAAAAACACTAATTTTTCAAACCATAACAACGAATTATAAGTGATTCCACCTTTGGGGGGAGAGAGAGAGAGAAGAGAGGGGGGAACGACAGGGCATGGCCTATGGCCTAGTTGGTGAGAGAGAGAGAGAGAGAGGGAGGGGGGCAACAGGGCATGGCAGTTGGTGTCTTGCAGTTAGGTAGTCAGTTGGCGTCTTGCAGTTAAGTAGTTAGTAGCCTGACAATTGCATCATAGGATGATTGGGTTGTGATGGACTTATGAGATGTGGGATATTAGAAGTTTAAACGGGTTATATGTCAATAACTTGGATCTCATGGTATAGGGGAGACTCTACCAAAAATTTTGTAGAAGGCTTGGTGAACTGTATAAAAAAGTATAAAATAAAATAAAATAAAATTTACTTTATTTTTTATTCTATATATGATTAGTGTTTTATCTCCAAGAAAGGGATTTGATATATGCCACTAACTTTAGAGCTTTTGATATATGAGAAATTTTGTATAATTCCACAAAAAGAATTGACAGCTATGTTGGAATATAAAAAATATTAATTTTTTTGTAACTTGGTAAAAAAGATTGAATGTATTAGATGAAATTTTAAGGGTTTTATATTTTATGCTTTTATTTTCATTTATTCCTCTATAATGATATTTGTTGTTTAGTGTATGTTATAAAGATTATGGTTATGATGATGATGATGATGATGATGTTTGTAAGATTGAGACATAGGATGATAGGGTCGTGATTGAGTTATGAGATATGGGATATTAGAAGTTTAAACGGGTTATATGTCAATAACTTGGGATCTCATGGTATAGGGGAGACTGCCAAAATTTTGGTAGAAGGTTTGGTGAACTTTTATATGAAAACTATATAAAAATATAAAAAATAAAATAAAATTTACCTTATTTTCTATTTGATATATGATTGGTGTTTTATCTCAAAGAAAGGGATGTGATATATGCCACTAACTTTAGAGCTTTTGATATATGAGAGATTTTGTATAATTCCAAATAAGTTTTGGAAGAATTGATAGCTATGTTGGAATATAAAAAATATTAAATGTTTTGTAACTCGGTAAGAAAGATTGAATGTATTAGATGAAATTTTAAGGGTGTTATACTTTATGCTTTTATTTTCATTTATTCCTCTATAATGATATTTGTTGTTTAGTGTATGTTATAAAGATTATGGTTATGATGATGATGATGATGATGATGATGTTTGTAGGATTGAGACATAGGATGATTGGGTCGTGATTGAGTTATGAGATATGGGATATTAGAAGTTTAAACGGGTTATATGTCAATAACTTGGTATCTCATGGTATAGGGGAGACTGCCAAAATTTTGGTAGAAGGTTTGGTGAACTTTTATATGAAAACTATATAAAAATGTAAAAAATAATATAAAATTTACCTTATTTTCTATTTGATATATGATTGGTGTTTTATCTCAAAGAAAGGGATGTGATATATGCCACTAACTTTAGAGCTTTTGATATATGAGAGATTTTGTATAATTCCAAATAAGTTTTGGAAGAATTGATAGCTATGTTGGAATATAAAAAATATTAAATGTTTTGTAACTCGGTAAAAAAGATTGAATGTATTAGATGAAATTTTAAGGGTGTAACATTTTATGCTTTTATTTTCATTTATTCCTCTATAATGATATTTGTTGTTTAGTGTATGTTATAAAGATTATGGTTATGATGATGATGATGATGATGATGATGATGATGATGATGATGATGTTTGTAGGATTGAGACATAGGATGATTGGGTCGTGATTGAGTTATGAGATATGGGATATTAGAAGTTTAAACGGGTTATATGTCAATAACTTGGTATCTCATGGTATACGGGAGACTGCCAAAATTTTGGTAGAAGGTTTGGTGAATTTTTATATGAAAACTATATAAAAATGTAAAAAATAATATAAAATTTACCTTATTTTCTATTTGATATATGATTGGTGTTTTATCTCAAAGAAATGGATGTGATATATGCCACTAACTTTAGAGCTTTTGATATATGAGAGATTTTGTATAATTCCAAATAAGTTTTGGAAGAATTGATAGCTATGTTGGAATATAAAAAATATTAAATGTTTTGTAACTCGGTAAAAAAGATTGAATGTATTAGATGAAATTTTAAGGGTGTAACATTTTATGCTTTTATTTTCATTTATTCCTCTATAATGATATTTGTTATTCAGTGTATGTTATAAAGATTATGGTTATGATGAAGATGATGATGTTTGTAAGATTGAGACATAGGACAATTGGGTCGTGATTGAGTGATTGAGTTATGAGATATGAGATATTATAAGTTTAAACGAGTTATATGTCAATAACTTGGGATCTCATGGTATAGGGGAGACTGCAAAAATTTTGGTAGAAGGTTTGGTGAACTTTTATATGAAAACTATATAAAAAAGAAAAAAATAAAATAAAATTTAACTTATTTCTATTTGATATATGATTGGTGTTTTATCTCAAAGAAAGAGATGTGATATATGCCACTAACTTTAGAGCTTTTGATATATGAGAGATTTTGTATAATTCCACAGAAGTTTTGGAAGAATTGATAGCTATGTTTGAATATAAAAATATTAAATGTTTTGTAACTCGGTAAGAAAGATTGAATGTATTAGATGAAATTTTAAGGGTGTTGCATTTTATGCTTTATTCCCTAAACTAATCAATATTTATCTTTATCTCTTATGATTTGTGTGTTCTATGTTATTGTATATATGTTTGTCTATATGAGTTGTCAAACATATTACAAGATCTAATTCTCACTTAAAGCTCTAAATACTTACATTTTCTCAACCTGACTACTTGCCATTGATATGCACCACATTGTGGTTTTTGGTGCCTCTTAGTTAGGATCATTACTCATCATATTATAAACCATATAATCTAAATTAATTGAGTCCAATATCCCTGGGTGGGATTTTTAAGTGAGCCTTCCAATAAACTTGGCTAACCCGATAGTCCTAGGGATACCTTACAGGTGTGCAAACTATTCAACCACCATGGATGGTGCAGAACCAATATAACTATTAACACCAATTTATAGGACCAGAGATGATTGTCATAAGATGTCAAGTGAGATCTTAATCTAATTCATTTTGTTTTTGGTGACAATGTCATATAATATGATTGAGAATTAATAAATCCATTAATTCTCTGACCATCTCTATCACTTCGTAACCATTATTTCTACAAAAGTTTCCTAATCATTTCACCATACTAACTTAAGCAATCATTTGTAATTTACATATAGGGGAGCAATAATAGCCTAAATATTTACAAGGCCACACTCATTATTCACTTCAAATCATTACCTAATTTAGTTTTATTCTCCTTAAACAACTCATGTTAATTACACCAATACCACTTTTTAGTTCCTTTTTTGTCTTTCATCATAGTCAATTTCATCATTATATTGAACAACTTCTTAACTTAATTCACCACCTGACTAAACCGATGCCAGGAGTATACTATATAATAAGGGTGTGCTATTTAAAGAATTGGTTGGTATTCTTATATGGTATAAGTCAAATCAATAGAGTTAATGGAGAGATATTCGTATAATGGGCTTAACAACTAAATTAAAGCCTTTAAAGTGGTCAATTGAAAGGGAACTCAAAGTAGGGTAGTCATATTTCCATACATGACCTTAAATTCTTAGTGATCATCTAGTTATAGGTTATTTCAATATTAATATAGTTTTTTAGTAACATTGATTTTTTTTTTCAAATAGATTTCCTCTTTCTACTAAAGAAATCCAAATATAACCTCATATTTTAATGTCTACTGAAAATGAAATTTCTGGTCAGCTTTACTAAAATATTATGAACATTTAGTTTAGTTAGGGTTTCCATCACATCTAGCTTTTCTTTTATTCCCTAATATAGATAAGTAAGTTTAAAGTTTGGATCTAGTTTGTTTAAGTGATCACGGTAAACTTTAAGTGTCAATGGTTACCTCTTAGCTCGAGTAGGGATTTGAGTCATTTCAACTACAAAATAGTTACTCCACTAGGAATAATAGTTTTTAGGTTAAACATGCATATATAAAAATCATTTTTAGTTTATGCTCTTATGTTTACTTATGTGTTATATTGCAAATTGTTTACGTATAGATATTATTTTATATTTATAGGTAACATTTTATACAATATATTATTTTTGGGATTAAATATGAAATCATGATCCTCATACACTCGCACCACATAATTGTTTTTCACATATTAAACTTTTTTAGGGAGAAAGTAATGGCTTTCTAATGGGCTTGTTCCTGAGCTAGAGCTTATAAACCTTGAATCTTTTAGAGGCTAAAAAGCTTATGATAGTTACATTAATTGGTTCCCACCATTTCTTGTTTGTTTCTCTTGTGTAGTCTCACTATTATTCCTAGTGGAGTATCTATTTTGTTGTTGAAATTATTTCACGTTGCAATGTGTGATAGGGGTTTCCCTACGAGAGAAGATGACATAATTATCAAATATCGTCTATAAAGTCAAAGCATCGTCATCTAGGGTTAATGGTCCTAGAAACATAATAACTAATCTATCAAAGTTTAGGTAAGAAGTTAGTTATTAAGAAGAAAGATGAACTAAATCAATGATACTTATTTAGCATCTAGGCTAGGTTTAGTTGCATTACACACATTAATAATATAAAATATATCTAGATTTAATAAAAAGCATTAGGCAAAATAAAAATAAAAAATAGATACATGGGAACCCTTCCTTGAAAAAAATGGTGTTATCTTGACTTGATAACAAATATAATAAAATAAATACATAAGCATATAAGATTCTAACTATTGAACATAAATGATAGGACTCTTGATTTTAACTATTTTTTTATACAGGGTGAAACACCATACCTATTAAAATCGAACACAGACTACATATAAAATATCACCACAATCGGTCAACCATATCTCCAAGATATATATAAACTGTATGAGTTATATTAGGCTAGTTTGATTTATTTGGATCAACATGAAATTTGAATGAAATAGGTGACATTAATTAAATTTACGTGAATGTTTGGCATTATTTCATTTTAAGTCAGTCAAAGATAATTATTTGTAATTAATATCATAGTTAAAATAGTCATGATAAAACAATTTACTTTTATCTTGCCAAATACATCCTTTGTCTATTTTTAATAATTTGATAATGCTAGGAAGACAATTTTGAACTCTTTTATTTTTTCTACTCTCACATATTTAATATTTGAAATTGTTACCTACATGTGAGGCACTTTTTTAGTATTAAATGAATTGATTCCCTCCCACAAAAAACAAAAACAACAACAAAAAAATATTTCCTTAAAAAATAAAAAATATTTTAATTGCATATGGTCAAAAATCCTAAAATTATTTAAGCTTCTTTTCAAAGAAAAAATAGAACATTTTGGCATGTTTGTTTTTAAAAAAATATTGCAATGATTTTACAAAAAGTCTATAAGATTGAAAAAGGATTTTGGCTTATATTTAAAAAATATTTAGAAATATCATTTCTAGAAAGAAAATATTATTCACTTTTAATATAAGGATAAAAAATCTAAAATGGATTAATATCCAAAATATTATTAGGTATAATAATTTTATTACTCACCTTTAATATAAAGATAAAAAAAAAAAACTTACATGAAGCTAATATCCAGAATATTATTGTGAATAATATAATTCATTCACTTCTAATATAAGGATAAAAACCAAAAGGGATTTTATTTAGAATATTATTTTGAATGACACGGTAGCAAAAATCTCAATTGTATCCCAGAAAAAGCCTTAATGATGATAAAAAATATTTACTTTTCCAAATTGAGATTTGACTTAGAAAACCAGGGTTTGTTAATCGTAGCAAACCCACCATGGGAGGCCAATAAAAAAAACATCATCAGACCACACACAAAAAAAAAAACAATGCAGTCATCTCAAGTAAGACTTACTAGGGGTGTTAATACCTTTTATTTACTTAACTAGATCGTTGCTTGAATCTCTTAAAAATCAATCAAGGTTCTTAGTATAAAATGGCGACTCTTATTTTGTTTTTTTACCGATAAAAAACAAGAATTTTTTTTTATCTTTTCACACCATTTAGGACCTTCTAACTGCATGTTTGGGAGTGCGATTGCGGTAGTTTTTCAAAGTGTTTTTCGTGCTGAAATACATGAAAATAATATTTTTTTTATTTTTTAAAAATCATTTTTGACATCAGCACATCAAAATGATCTAAAAATTTCAAACCACCGGTTTTTAAAATGAAAAAAAAAAATTTAAATTTTTCCCAAATACCAGTTGCAACACAACGGGCTATAAGTCTAGGAGAATTATCGTCACAACACCGCACATTTACAACACTTATCTTGATCAAGAAACTACCTTATATGCTTATGTATATAAAAATGACCGTAGATCCTTGATCACTCTCCTTACATTCCTACTTTTCTCTTCTTCATCTTCGTTAATTGACGAATAGTTTTTTAACTTGACTCTACAACTTTATCACTACGAATTAGTAAATCAATTTTGTAATTTGCTTTTACATTTTTTTAGCACGCAATTTTTCTCTTTCCCGAGAGAGAAATACACCATCCCTTCCTGCACAAGCATACCATGTTCTACAACCATTTTTTTCATCCATAGTAATTCAACAACATATTTACTATTAGAAATTATTGGACCCTAATACCAATTGATGCGAACAAAAAAAACACTAATTCACATTTTAATTACTAGTATTTATTTTTAAGTAGCGTGTCACCTTAAATAAACTAACAATCCAACATAAACAAATAAAAAACTTAAAAAAAAGAAAAATAATAAAAACCTAAACAAACTAAAAAAATCATTATAAATATTGTTTTTAATTTTTAAAAGTAAATAGAAATAAAAATATAATTAATTAGAATATATATATATATATATATATATATATATATATTCCCTCTCTTGCCCATCTAGTACCTCTCACTGTATGATTCTTAGAGGATCTTGTCACTGCGTTTTATTTTGAAAAAAGAAATTATTTTTATATTTTATTTTAAATTATAAAATTTAATATTTTTTAAATTATTTTTACATATTGATATAAAAAATAATTTAAAAAATATATATATTTTTAACACATTCCTACAAAAAAAAAATTCAAAAAAAATTACAATCACGATCACGATCACGATCACGATCACAGTAACATTCTCCGAATTAAAGCTTAAACTATCGGTGAAAGTGACACACTTAATTTAACAAATTGACAACTCCACGGTTAAACTCGGTGATTGGGAACTTGAGCTTTCTCCTTGTTTTCGGGAACCGAACTCCACTTCCTTGTTTTTTTTGTGTGTGTTATTGATTGTTTTTTGTATAAGCTTATCTATTAAATAAAAAAACTAAGAAAATAATTAAATTGAGAAATAAAAAAATTAATTACGAAAATAAATCAATTAAACTAATTAGAATATTCTGAAAAAAAATGGTGTGGTTCAGTTTAGATTTTTTATTCAGTTTTTTAAATCGATAAGTCATAACTAAACTAAACCGGTTTAAATTAAAAAATATATATATACTACAAAAAAATATTATATTTTAAAACAAGTAAACCATAGCCGAACTGGTTTGATTCAATATTTTTGGTCCAATATTATTTTGATGAAATGGAAATATAGAAAAAATTGATTAAAGTCAAAAAACCCTAAAGAACAATGTGCTATTTTTCAGTTTATTAAAATAAAAACCAAACCAAAACCGGTCGGTTTAACCCATTTTGATTTAGTTTTAGTTTTTTTTAATCATAATTTTGATTTATTTATTTTTATAAATAAAAACCGATTCGAATAAAAAATATCACTCTGGGCTTATATTTCAATTTTTACAATTAAATTTATCCTAGAAAGAGTGTAACTAACATTAAATCTGCAACTCTGACTCCACTTCGGTACGGTAAATTTCGTTGACTGCCAGTGCAAGGTGGGAACTCCCTGCAGTGCTATGACTGGTACCAGAGAGGTCGTATTTAATATTTTACATTTGCTGCTTATGGTAATAGAATGGAAAAGGTTTCAACAATCGAGCATGTTAAGTTTCATACGCTTGCTGGCTGTTTCCTTTTTGCTAGTTTCTTCCTCCTCTCATAAAAAATTTCACACCCGATTGAACCCAGATCACAATCATTCTCTTCTTGCTCTTTCCATCTGAACTCCACCACATTCAATTCAATAAACCGGTCTTTCCCATTTCCTGATTACTATCTATGTCTCTGTTTCACCCTTAGTGCTGTGATTGTTTCTTTCTGGTATTTTAAATCTTGGGGGTCATTGGGTGGATTTGGAAAATCTTGATTTTTTTTCCTTGGTTGTGAGCCGTGAAGAAATATGAGGAGGCGACCGGCAGAGTACCGGCGCCCTGTTAGAAGGAGGTTATCTCAGTGGATCTTAACGCTTCTTGGGATGTTCTTGATTGCAGGATTGGTTTTGTTTGTGTGTCTCCACAACCAGCATCAAGATCAGGTTAAGCAGCCAATAACGGTAAGGTTTACTTCCATGTCCCGTTTTTTTTTTTTTGGCCTCCCTAATGTCTATTTGATCTTGTGTGTTTCTATGAATTTGATTTTTAACTGTCTAGTTTGATATATTCAGTGGTTTTTGACGATACCCAATTGATCCAGAAGCTTAATAAATATATCTGATTGATAGCTATTTTGTTTCAATCATATCAACGTTTAGATAACTTGATTCGGAGTGAGTTACAGTAACTAAGTGGATTCAATTTAATCATCTTTTTGTGTTAAATGACTATTGTATGGATAAAATGAGGTCTTGTTGTTCTTATAATTAATCAGTATAAATAATAGGATTTGAATTAATCACAGAACTCATCTGTCGGCTACTACTTAATGGTGATTAAATTGTATGCCATTTCTGCTCTAAATAATGATGTTTCTTTTAGGCATAGATGTTTAAACATAGATTATACATTATCTGGTTTGCCTGCTTTTTTTCCTGAGAGATGATACCAAAACTCATTCGGCTATCATAGTTTTCGTAGTATCCTGTTGTTAGGGTTGTTGTTGGGAATAAAGATACAAGTAAAGTATATTTGATGAATTCAGACGTGCCATCTTCTCATGACTACAGCTGTGATAGCCATTGTTTCACTAAGTGGTTCTGTATGCTCTCTTTTTTGAGAACCTGCTTATAGAATACATGACCTTCTTGGTGCCTGCTTGATGCTACTATGTGTTTGCAACAAAACAATTTAAGTATTTGGTAACACAGGGCTTTTTTGGGGAAACATCATTGTAATCTCTTATAGCGAGCTAAATTCTGTTTCTGGGAAAGCAGGGATATGGGGTGCTTTCTCCGATGGCAATTTTTCAACCACTAGAAGCTTAGTTACAAGATATATAATTTTCTTATAAACCAAGCGCATTAAGGACTGGAGTGTTTACCATGGAAATCCCATATTTTTAATCTCATCTTGTTGATTAATAAATTACATGACAGGGTCAATTATGCTGAGAGTTTTAAGTTGATATGTGGCATTGGTTCTTCATCCCTTGTCTTTTGTCCCCTTAAATCTGAGCACTTCTGCTACACTATGTTGCAGAACCAAAGCAACTGCTACTGTTTTTCCTACAGTGCTTTATGATTATGATAGGATGGAAGTAATCTAGTCCTGGATCTTTTCATTTCCTTTTTGTCACAAGACTGAAGAATACTGTAAATGGTGGAGATGCATTCAAATACTTTAAATGTTGGAAATAAATCTGAAGCGTGTGCTAGATGCATGTAATCTTTGAAGTATAAGGCCAAGGGAAAAGATTTCCATGGTTTGATGCTTCAATCCAAGGTTTTTTCACCATTTGTTTTTGTGAAATTTTACGCTTTTCAGTTTACTGAGTAAAGGCATTTCTATTTTTCTCTCTGTCATGCCTCGTGTGGACCAGAGGTTATGATCATCAGTCGATTGAAGATTAAAATCGTACAACACATCCATTGGGTTCTATGATACTGTGTTGTTCTTTTGAGAATGCTGGGCATTTATTTTAGTAGCGTCATCTTTGGTAATAATGAATGGACTGAAATCGAAAGAGGCTACAAATATTATGTTTCTTAACGGGGTCACAGAATTGCCTTATTTTCATTTGCGCTCCATCTTAGCGTGATGTTAAGCTTGGACAAAACAGCTAATCCTGTTGTTTTGAGAATATTGCTAAGAAATCTAGTGAATCTGCAGGCATCAATGATCACCTTATAACCAGAATTGTTATGGTACTCTAGGCAATCATGTAAGATCAGAAACAAAATTTGTTTTTCATACCCCACAACATCAGTTCTCAATGAACAATTAATAGAGATATAAACAGAAGTTTGTATCACAAAATGTGAGTTGCATACATTTTCCCAGTACACAGACACTTCAAGTCATGATGCAGTAATTACAGACATTGCTCTATTTAAGATTTTTCGACTTACTGAACAGTGATGCTTCTTTGTCAGGGTGAACATGCAATAAAAGAGCCAATAAAACATGAGGGTTTGAATTTCACCAAGGAAATATTAAATGCCATGTCGTTTTCGAGGCAGTTGGCAGAGCAGATGACACTTGCCAAGGCTTATGTCATAATAGCTAAGGAGCACAATAACCTTCATCTTGCTTGGGAACTGAGTAAAAAGATAAGAAGTTGCCAACTATTGCTTTCAAAAGCTGCCATGAGAGCAGAGCCCATAACAGTAGAAGAAGCAGGGCCGATAATCAGTGGCCTATCATATCTCATTTTCAAGGCACAAGATGCTCATTATGATATTGCAACCACCATGATGACAATGAAATCTCATATCCAAGCCCTAGAAGAGAGAACAAATGCAGCAACAGTTCAGAGTACATTCTTTGGTCAGTTGGTGGCTGAAGTTTTGCCCAAGAGTCTTCACTGCCTGAAAGTAAAGCTCACAAATGACTGGCTTAAGCAGCTGCCCCTCCAAAATCATGCAGAGGAGAAGAGAAACTCCCCTCGAGTCGTGGACAACAATCTCTATCATTTCTGCATATTTTCAGACAATGTGCTGGCCACCTCTGTGGTGGTCAACTCCACAGTCTGCAACGCTGACCATCCAAAACAACTTGTCTTCCACATAGTAACAGATGGAATAAGCTATGGATCCATGCAGGCCTGGTTTCTAACTAATGACTTCAAAGGGGCCACTGTAGAGGTGCAGAATATAGAAGAGTTCTCCTGGTTGAATGCCTCTTATGCTCCTGTTACAAAACAGATCCATGATCAAAATTCAAGGGCCTCCTCCTTTGGGGGGGATCAAGATATGAAGGTTGAGCCAAAACTGTGGAACCCCAAGTACCTGTCGTTGCTCAATCATCTCCGCTTTTACATCCCTGAGATCTATCCGCTTCTGGAAAAGATTGTCTTCCTTGATGATGATGTTATTGTCCAGAAGGATCTGACAAGACTGTTCTCATTGGATTTGCATGGGAATGTTAATGGAGCTGTGGAAACCTGTCTTGAAGGATTTCATCGATATTATAAGTATATCAATTTCTCTAACCCAATCATCAGCTCAAAATTTGACCCACAGGCATGTGGTTGGGCATTTGGAATGAATGTTTTTGATTTGATTGCATGGAGGAAGGAAAATGTGACTGCACAATATCATTCCTGGCAGGAACAGAATGCTGATCAGACACTGTGGAAGCTGGGAACACTCCCCCCTGCCCTTCTAGCATTTTATGGACTGACTGAGCCGCTTGATCGGAGATGGCATGTGTTAGGATTGGGATACGATATGAACATTGATGACCGTCTGATTGACAGTGCTGCAGTTATTCACTTTAATGGGAACATGAAACCATGGCTTAAATTGGCCATTGGCAGGTACAAGCCTCTTTGGGAAAGGTATGTAAATCAGAGTCACCCGTATTACCAAGATTGTGTCTTGAGTTGAATGTGCTCCTCCTTGACTCTTGATATTTATGCGATCTTCAACGTTTTTAAACAGTTGATCCAGGTTCTCATTGTTGTAGAGCCGGAAATAGAAAATTTTGGCTTTGTTAGGAGCTTTACTTTTCTTTTCTTTTTCTTTATATATATATGTAGTCTCTTAAAGGAAAAGGAACGAGTTCTTATACTAAAGAGGATTTAAATTCAGTAGGGAAGAACTGTTGAGGATTCAATTTTGGCTGATGGGGTTTCCTTTCCCCTTCAGCTAGCTGTAGAATCATTTGTTTCTTAGCAATTCATGTAATAAATTTTCAGCTTTTATGAATTCTATTGTAATTGGAAAGACGTTTGTTCTCTGTTAATTTACACAACCAGATATTTAGTCCTTGTCTTGGTGCTTCCCTATCAGAGCATTCAGCTTCGTTGCATGGTTTTATAAAATCTTCCTTCCAACCCAAAAGTTGAGCAGTTGAATTTTAAAGTCCTTGCCAAACAGAGACCCCATTATTAGCCCAAGCCACATCAAAGGACTTCAACCATGACCACGACAAGAAGAAATGATTTTTTTCCTTGTATCCGGATGTTTTGGTTTTAAGTTCAACCATGATCACGGCAAGAAAAAATGATTTTTTTTTAGAAAAACATTAACATTTCTGGACCAACTCTAGTGTAATGTTAAATCAATGGTTGAGCATCCCTAACTTATTTCGTCCTGATTGGTACTGCATTTCAAAAATATTTTTGGAAAATAATTTCATTCACATTTTTAAATAGGTACTTGAGTTTATTGAGCAATTTCATACTATAATTGTAAAAATTAAATAAGAAATATTGATATTGATAATTTAATTCAAGATCCATGTAATCGTCCATGAATTTAAGATGAAACTTGAAGGACATACATTAATCTGGGGCCATATAACATTTGATGTCTGAATATTTGTTGATTTCAGTTTCATTGGTTCAAAAGTTTTTTCTTGGCAGAGAAAAATGAAGCATTTTGAAATTTCAAGTAAACTTTTATACGAGGAAACTATATCTCTGGAAAGCGTATTTTGTGGGCTCGGGTGATTGAGTAAAACCTCGGTTATTCCAAGTTTTAACAAAAGATACATGCACTAATTGAATTCAAAACTTGTTGTGCAGATCATACCAAGCCACACCTCTTGGAAACTCAACTGTCATTGATAATGAAAAACTGTGTTTTTTCTTACTCATATTGAAGAAGGTCCAAATTTAGCTCATAGAGTTATTATCAAATGCTTGAAAGAAAAAAAATCAATCATGTCGTATTGGAAAGACGTGTTTTTTTTACTCAGATTGAAAAAGATCCAAATTTAGCTCATAGAGCTCTATTATCAAATGCTTGAAAAAAAATTAAGAATCAATCATGTAGTGTTGAAAAGGATGGTTGAGAGCTAAGCATCTCAAGAAATTCTAAATAACTCGATGAATGACCAGAGTAAGAAATAAATAAAACTAGGGTAATTGTCTTAAAATGATGAAACTTTTAGCATCATACAATGAATAAGTAGGTGCTCTTGTTTTGGATAATGCTGAAATTCATAATAAATATGATAATTGATTATTTCTATTTCATAAAAGAACGACAAGCATAATTAAAATAAATATATAAGATTTTTTCGCTATTTTATCTTATTTTTAAAAAAAATACTATACATATATTATGCTTCATTTTAGTTAAAAAATCTTGTATGCTTATATTTGATAGGTATAAAAACCAAAAACAAAATTAAAGTGGTGGATGCATTATAAAGATAAAATTAATTTCATCGCTTTGATTCAATTTGAACTTATTTTTTACTTATTTTCCTATATAAAGGTTAATTTATAAATATATATATATATATATATATATATATATATATATTATTTTTAATTTCATATCACTAATTCAATTTGTGCTTAGAACTCATGTATGGTAAATTATAAAAAATTATTTATATCTTATCATAGTTCCATCTCTGCCTCCGTTATTTGTATTAGTCTCTTGTCTCGTTGCCCTATAATTTTTAAACACGTGGTAATGTTTAAAGTTCGGGAAAACCAATTAAACCAAAAAAAAAAATGAAAAAATTTAAATAAGAAAAACTGAACCATTAAAAAAATCAATTAAATTGATTGAAATACTTTTAAAAACTTCCAATCTGGTTCGGTCTCAGTTTCTTCACGCTAAAACTGTAAACCAAAATCGAACCAATCTGGTTCAAATTAAGACAAAATATATACTATAATTTTTTTTTCTATTTTTCTATTTTGGTTCAAATTTTTGTCTAATTTTATTTTGTTGAAATGGGATAAATGAAATACTTGGTTAAAGTCCAAAAAATCCTAAAAAAACAATGTACTATTTTTCAGTTTTTTACAAAAAAAACCTAATTGAAACCGATCGGTTTAAACCGGTTTTGGTTCTTCTTTTTTTTAATCATAATTTTAATTTGGTTCTTTGTATATATAAAAACCAAACCAAACCAAACCAAACCGAAATAGTCACCCCTACTAGATATCACTTCATTATTAATTGAGTTTAACCTTTTGATCTTATTAATTTCACACCAAATATATTACCTCAATATTAATTGATCCTTAAGCCATTGATTTTTATCAATAATGTCCCGAACGTAATAAATGTTTAACATTAGCAACCCCTCAAAGAACTTGAGATTTGTTTTGCAGGTCATAGGTTCGAGTTAAGACATGCTTACCTTGTAAGAGTCTAGGACAACCGGGATTTTACTTGCTTAACTCGAGCTTACAAAGAGTACTTAAAGAGAGATGAAGTTTTCTCAAATCAAAAAAAAAAAATTATCAACCCTCAATTCATCCATTTCTAGTGATAATTATGTCGATTTTCACGTTCTAGTTAGTGTTTCAATCCTATACGCTAGAATAAGCCAAATTAAGAGAACCTAAACCCTATGTGAAAACTAGTATTAAGCACTATGAATTGGAAAGAAAATCAATGAATTGTCTTTAAAGGGTAAATATGTCTTTTTACATTATCTATTAGTCATTCTTGAATTAATTTGGGACAACATCATCTTTTTATATTTTTTTGCATAATAAAATAACTTAAATAAGATCTAAGAAAACATTGAACTACTTGTATAAGTTCTTTTGGAATTATAGTTTCAAAGCACCATTAAATTACCATGTCACCTGTAGATTCAAAATCTTTAAAATTGGAGTCAATTTTTTTTTTTGGTACCTTCACATTGATTTACTTGTTATTATAAAATGGGTTAGTGAAAATTTGATGTTTTAATTAATATCAAAAAGTTGTTGCTGCATATGCAGCGACTTACTTACGATGGCCAAAAATAACATTTCTTAATGCTTTTTGATTTGGAAGGAATTTTGGCAATCGAATGTTTTAGGATGATGAAAATTATTTTGCGATGCCAAATTAAATCCAATAAAGAATTAATTACAAAAAAAAATAGGATCTTGAAAATCCTGGCATCAGGTTTGCATCCAAGGAGAGTCCATGGCTTCAATTTGATGTAGAAGAACTTGTATAACATTAATACTTTGACATTAACATTGAATAAAACAATATATTGGTATCATCAAAATAAATATTTTATAGGCACATGATAACCTTTAGGCTGATGTTAGGAGTCTCATAATTATAATTATTTTTTTAATTTTTTTTAAGCATTTTTATTTCGTGAGCTTTATCTTTATTCTAAAATTATTTATCAAATATTTGATTCATTAATTAAACATGAATGTGTTGTTATGTGATTAAGACAACAATAAATTTATAATAATTTAATTATTAAACTAATAATCCTTGATGGTTGATCCGGCAATCAAACACATTTTGTGAATTCCAAGGGTCTAAATAAATTATAATAATTAATAACGTCGCTAAACTGTCGTTGTTTCATTAATACGAGCCCTTTTCAGTTCGAAGGTCGCCGATTATATGTTTTGACCCTTTACCTTATAGGAAAGCAATATATTTTATTTTCCCCGTCAACAACTACAGAATATTACTTTCTATATATAAATAAATAAATAAATAAATAAATAAAAACAAACAATTGCAGAGTGCCACGTCATATCACGAGAATCTCCTAACAAACCAGCAGCCACATGGCCAAAAGACTGCGGACCGACCATCAGAATTTGAAGCATCCTCGAGCAATGGCCCTTCCACTTCACGGCCATATTTCTATCTTCTCTTGGAAAATTGTTAATTGCATGTATTTTCATTTCAATATATATATAAAAATACAAATAATATTCTTTAATTTAATTTCATACCAAGCTTGATATTCACAGTTTCTAAGGGGGAAACGATGCTATAATCACCCCCCAAAAAAGTATAAAATTATTGTTTCAGGGCTTAGTTTTAATCCTATTCATGAACACAGATCGGCTCATGGGACGGAGTGGATAGGCTTGGCTAGCTCCAATCCATGTTCTGGTTCATACATAGGATTTGTATATGATTAAACCAGTGGATGATGAAATAAAAAAGTGATTTAATCAGAGGGCCTCCCACCTCTGATCTGCTGATTCTAGGATTCGTCCCACTTCCTTATCTTTTAGGCTACTTATTATTATTATTATTATTATTATTATTATTAAAGCTCTCTTGAAAGCTAAGAATTCAGTCACGTCCCACGAGTGGACACCCCCCTCGAGAGCTTCTTGCCGAGCAATTCTCTAGCACTCGATGGTACATGCCCCCAATATAGTTTTCTTTATGGAAGATGCAAGGAAAAACTTTTTTTTTTTTTTATGTTTTGTTGGAACGTGGGTATCTGTATCAGGATTACGAGTTCTTCGATTAATTTTACAGGGCTTGAAGTTAATGATCAATTAAAACCTCTAATGATCTGACTGATATGGGATTTGAACCGGTGATTTATGGGAAGTAAATTCAGAATATGATCGGTAAGTCACGCGGTTGTAAAAGAAATTTCTTTTACACTCGTGTTTGTTCAATTTCTGATTCAATATTTATAATTTGCTTTCCAATTCACAAATCCCTCCCGGAAAGCTAGATTCATATACTTTATGATAAGTTTAAGTGACATTAATCTGAAAGGACACTTCAATTGTAAGCCGTGGAAAGCCACCCACATGGCAACTTCGGTATCTTATAAATTAAGATTTTACCCTATGATTGAACTCATAAATATGTAAGCACATAGCTTGTGTTTCAAGCATACCGAAAGCACTGATTGAATTAGCAAGCCAAACCACTAGCTAGTCAATAAACTATTGGATTTAAACCTAGAAAAGTGCTGGTTAGATTAAATATTCCTCGCTCCAATTGGCCAGCCACGGTGGGGACTCGGGAGTTGGAGATAACAAAGACAGCCCCCCTCCCAAAAAAACAAAAACAATCCAAATATAAAATTGTGGAAAACAATGCCCAAACCACCTCCACATACATCTGCAAATTCTATTTGCTTAATTAGACTTTAGTTGACGTATCTATTCAATCCAAAGCACTATAACAACACTCTTCCATCGATCAAACCCATCGGGAAGAAGAGAGAGAGAGAGAGAGGAAGGAAGCTTGGTATAGAAATTAATGGATAAAGTGGAGAAGAAGGAAACATCGAGCTTACCAGCTTGCTCATCACCTCATCATTTTTCCCTCCCGTCGATGGAGGATGGGGTTAGCATTCCGACGATGGAAAAAACAGGCGGCAAGATTTTGCGAGAATCGATCTTTACTTTCCTTCAAAACTATCAATACTTCACCTCAACCGCAGCCCTTCTCGCCTTCCCTTTCTCGGCCTCGGTTCTTCTCGCACATCTGCTTCTCGTCCCCTCCTCGTCTCTCCTTCCAGTCATGAACCAGAGGCTGAAAAGTCTGTTCCAGGCGGCGGGATTCCCTCCCTCGTCGGAGTTGTTCAACCTTGTCAGTCTCAAGCTCTCTCAAACAATCTCCTTTTCCATTCTTACGCTTCCCTTTGCCCTCACTTTCTCGCTCCTCATGAAAGCATCTGTGATTCGAGCTCTCAATAATAATCACAAAAAACCACCTTTCTACTCTATTTTTTCCATTTTCAACCCTCTCCTCCTCACCTACATGTGCAATTCATTACTGATCCTCTCGGCGAATGCCACCGCTTTCTCTCTCTTGTTCCTTACCTACAGTCTTTTCCTTGAGAATATTGGATTTGGCCTCCGTCTCTTCCTCTCGGCTGCCGGAGCTGTTGTTTACTCCATCATCCTTGCCCATACAATCATAGTATGCAACTTAGCTCTGGTCTTATCCGGCGAGGAAAGAATCGGAGGATACATGGCCATTCTGAAAGCTTGTGTTATGATTAGGGGAAGGGCTTCAACGGCGTTATCACTTACACTGGCTGCCAATATAGCCATGGCAGGAGTTGAAGCACTGTTCCAGCACCGGATTGTGAGAGCTTATCGTCACAGAGGTGAAACACCAGGCTCTCTGCTGATAATTTCAGAGGGGACGCTTATCATCTACGTGTACTCAATTCTTGTCGTTCTTGACACCATTATCAGCTGCATCTTCTTCAAAAGCTGCAAGGCAACCTACTGTCGCATTGATCAGGAACGAGGTAAATGCGCTTACAGGATCGATGAAAATGAAAATGGTGGATCTAATATTAGCTTTAAGGTGTAGGGTAGAGTAGCAGAAACGTTTTTTTCTCTCGTCACAGGGCCAGTATATACACAAGAAAGATTCACACAAGGATTTCTTTCAGAGAAACCATACTACAGTGCCTGAAACCGACAAGCACTGTATGTAACACACACGTTCCAGCTGTTACATTCGTTCTTCTTTGTCTCGTTTACATTTTCTGGTTTAATTAAATATTTGTACATTGGAATTTGTAGAATATCACCTTGTGAATTCAATTTCCATGGTTTATTATTATTATTATAGCTTTGTTTCTGTATTTATTATAGAGTTGCTGAAGACAAGATGGCGTTGTAGATGTATTAATCAAGAAATTAAGAGTGGTCATCAAGAAAATTGAAATTTCAGCTACTTCGTAGATCCAAAGCAATTCTTTCTACCTTCCAGAAAATAAAATCTAAAACAAAACATAGAATTTATTAAGCAAGCATTCCTCAGTGAAGGAAACTAAATCAGTATGAAACTCTAAGAGATTGGTCCAAGAAGATATGGTCGCTTCTTTGATTTTGTAGGTTCAAATTATGAGCTAAATTGCTTTAAATTCACTAGATTTCAACAAGGAAATTCAATCCTGGATAAATTGGTTCTGAAAACACTTGTTGTCAAATGAAAATAAAAGTCATTTGTGTGTAAAGAATGCTAGTAGTGTTTATAAAAAGATATCATAGAAATATAAAATGATACGATGTAATATGGATTCAAGTATAGATGATAGCTTTACCTCATCCAACAGAGATCCAAGCTGGTCACGTGAAAACCTGACCTCGTTTTATTTATCCCATCATTGACCTTGCATTTTAACTATTCTTGATTTTATAAAACAAAAATTATAATATATATATATATATATATATATATATTATGGAAAAATATGTATTTTGGTGAAAAATTATTTTTATGGAAAAATTTCAAATATTTCATTCAAATCGAAAGTACTAAATGTCATATAATATAAGTTAGGTCATTGATGTATTTTTGTTAAAGTGCATAATCTAAATGAATTACAATACACATGATTTTTTAACATAAAAGAGATCGTGAATAATTTTTATGATATATGTGTTTGTGTATTAGTTATGTAACAACTAAATGGAAAATCAATGTGCATGCATTTTATAAACTATTTAATATGTGCAAAAGTTAACATTAAAATTTATGAACATTTCATTGCCAAGATATGATATTCGAGATTTAATTGTTAAGAAATAAAAGAGGAGAGAAGTCAATGTGGAATGAGAGAGAGAGAGAGAGAGAGAGAGAAGGGGAGGGAGAGAAGAATGAGTCATTGAACACAAATCAAGGTACTATTTTGTATACACCATGTGTTGTTTCAAAAATCTCAACAGATTATTTTAACCTAACAAAATTGTAATTGATTAGTATTTTTTTTAGTTAAGATATTTTAGGTTTTGGTTTTGGTTTTGGTTAACCCCAAATAAAATCAATAGTCAATTACATTTATTTAACAATTTCATAGTATAATTAGAATCATCTCGTCAAAATTTTTGAAACCAAATCAAATGTATAACAAAACCTCAATGTCTCCGGTAACTCATTCTTTCTTTCCCTTATTTTTCTTCTCTCATTGCTTTCGAATAACATATTTTAGTCATTGGATCTTCATAAATCTTCATTAATTTTATTTTGGGTTTCTTGAGTAAGCAACTATTATTCTCAATAGTAATTGCCACAAACTAATATTAAGAATCATGAGGGCGTTAAAACTGTCTTATTTTTTGAGCTGTGTTAAAAGGTAAAATACCTTCAAAGGAGAGAGAGACAGAGAGAGAGACAGAGACATGTTATGGTGGTTAAGCATTTTTTTTTTTGAAAAAAATAAATTTGTACCTTCAAATTTCTTTTTCTTTTAATTTAATTATTTAATATTTTATTGATTTTAAATTAATCATCATTATTTATTTATGTTTTTCTTCTATAAATAATGATGATTAATTTAAAATAAATAAAATATTAAATAATTAAATTAAAAGAAAAAGAAATTTGAAGGTACAAACTTATCGGTATTTGTTTAGTACTTAATTTAAAAAGAAATTTGCATTCCAAAATTATTTTTTTCAAGTTCATATTTCAACATTTGATTAATTTTAAATTGATTATCTTAATTTATTTTGGTTTTCTTTATATAAGATTAACATATAGTCTCAAACAAGTGTTATAGCATTGGGTTGGTACTCAATTTCAACATGTGTTTGTTTTTGTTATCATAATACTAAATAAAAAAATAAAAATAAAAATCTTTTTAAAATCAGTGGAGTCTGGTTTTAGTCACAAGTTTTATGAGCTAAACAACAAAACTTGAATCTATTCAATATGTCATCATCTCAATATTTAAAAATACATTGGTATTCAAAATTTGTTTCAATTTATTTTTATCATGGTCTAACACACACAATTCTCTGTGTTTTTATTTTTATTCCCGTATGATGAAGTAAAAATTAGTTGGAAAAGATTTGTTTTAGATTCATATAAAAAACTGATTCAGAGTTAATTACTGAAGGATTTGTTATCTTTGATAATAAATATTTTTCGATTTGAATTAAAGTGCTTTAAAACATTAATGAAAATGAAATGTGAAAGGAGAGTAGGATATTCCATGAATGCCCATGTTTAAATTAAATTAAATTAAATTAAATTAGGAAACAAAAGTTTGAAAACTGTTCTGCAAGCTATATATTTTTTTTTTCTGTTATGTTACACAAATACACTAAGAGCAACCCCATCTTCTAATCACTGAACCTTAATACCTATACATCTCTTGCGACGTGTCAAGTCAAAATCTCTAATAGAAAGAAAAAAAAGAGAGAGTGAGAGAGAGAAGGGAAGGGAAAGGTTGCTCCCTACGTTACAAGAAACAAATTAAATTCTAGTGCTAGTGTTGGGGGGTTAGAGCTTTGTACATGGTTTCACGGCACACTGTCACTTTGCGGCTTTTAATATCCGCTCCGGTGCACAAAAAATTATGCCAAACAAATGACGACGCAGGAAACCGAGTCATCAGCTACTGGTGCAGAAAAAATTATGCCAAACAAATGACGAAGAAGGAGCTACACTGTGTAATGAAGGATTCACCCAAAACAACAAACTTTCTTCTCAATGAGACATCGAGGCCACATCCACCATCTTTTTAAATCATGCAGAGACCCAGCAGTGCTGATCAAGTTTTTTTAACCTCCCAGCATGCTGAAGTTCGATCCGCCGCCACCGCCACTGCTGCCGCCTAAATATCTAGCAAAATGAAAGCGTCGCAACATCATCCTCTTCACTGAATATAGCTTAAGGTTCTGCAAGGAGTGGTGCACTTGCCTTGTCAATATCACTTGTAAGGGTTATATTTGCAGCACACTGGCGAATATGGGAGCAGAGAATTGGGGTTTTTTGTCACCGATCCTCAGTCGCATACACGCCGCCACCATTCAATCTGAAAAACTCGGCAGATGGTTGTTGTAGGAGGGGACCTCAAATTGCCATGCAAGAAAAAGAAGAAACCAATAATTCATGGCTATTTCATATTCTTCTTTGTAAGATTTATTCCCTTCGCCTTCTCCATTTCAGCCTCTTTGTCAGCTTTCTTCTTCTCCAATTCTGCCTGTTTCAAATTTTCTTCATGCGCTTTACGAAACAGTCTCACAAAATTTAAGAGAGTAGTGGTAACTGCATCAGTGAAGAAGTCATTTTAGATTCTCTCCATTGCTAATCTTTAACATATAGACCAGACTTGTATTCTAGTACTATCAAAGTTTGATTCCTCCACAGCTTGTCCTTTTTCTTTTTTCTATATCCTTTGCCACCATTTCATATTTATAACTAATGAATGTATGTCTCAAGGAAACAGTACAGAATTCATGAAAAATCATTTTAAATCATAGTCTGAATATTATTCCATGGCCCATTGCTTTTACCCAGTTCCCAATAAACAAAACTGACCCAAATCTCATTAAGTAAAATCCCGCTGAACCTTCAAAGTTATGTATAATCATCAATCAAACCTTGTTGAGACACTGAACTTAGTAAAGTCCACTAACAAATAACCTGTGGGTATACCACAGCGTATTACTACCAAATGCAATACTCTATCAAATCGAAACTTCACGTATCAATTAAATAAGAAGATTGTCTTGTGCATAACTTGCCTTGCTCAAACGGGCAACGGGCTGGATCCTCACCGAAGTACAGTGCAAGTGCATCCGCATTTCTACCCTGTCCATCACAAGACAATGATTGATGACTGTGATAATAAAACCTATTTACTCTGGTAGATAATAGCGGATGCAAATGAATAGTTGGCAAATTACCACCACAGCATATAAATTTGTCACGGATGCCACCTCCATCTCAGCAACACTAACGAATTGTTTTAGTGTCTAAAAATTCACATAAGAGAATGTTAGTGCATAAAGAACATATTAACATGCAAAAGAAACAAAATGCAAATTACATTGATCCTCTACTAAACATATAAAATTGGCATTAGATACTACATAGATTTTTTATAGTGAGGACCAAAGTTTAGCCCGATCATTCAACTATATTTGAGTCTGATGTTACATCAACTACAGATGTCAATATCCTATCAAAGTTCAGGAAATAATTTTATATAAAATCTACCCATGAAGGAAAAAGAAATACCAACAAATCATATCGGTACTTTAACAAGCTCACCGAGCCAAGTACTCCTTTCTTACAAAAGAAAATGATGCAGTATCAATTAATCAAAGGCAAAATAAATAAATAAATAAAAGGAGCAAGTCCCCAAGTATAGCAAGCCATTTCAGATTCCTATAAAGTTAAGCAATTAACAATGAAACAGCAACAGAGGAAATTAAAGCAAGCAGTTTTAAAGAGGCAAGCTGAAACAAAAACCATGAAAACAGCTTTTCACACAGAATAGAAACAAAAGAATGGGCTCTGTACCTTTCGAAAAACTTCGGAGACAAGACCATCATTTTCTGATGCTGCCAGCTCCTGCTTAACCTTCTCTAATCCCTTGATGATAGCCTGCATTTCTTCTGCTAAAGACTTCAATTGTATCTGCAAGAAATAACGACTCCATCTAGACATAATCTTTACTACTGTAATTAAGAGTCATTAACAGTTAAAACAAGGTGGGTACCTTAGATGCAGTTTCAAGGCTCACAAGGTCCCGGTGAAAATCTAGAAGCATTGGTGACTTAGCAGCAAGGACCTAGCAGACAAGAAAACAAAGTACAAGTCTGAATATAAAACTGGCAATTGTCACTGGCGTTCATTTCTTTGATAAGTAAGAGGTAAAAGATAATATATAGTATCCATTTTATACAACTTTGATTCAAATAAAATTTTCAATTGTGGGGTTCTTAAATGGAATATTTTATGACTATTTGTTGTTGTAAAGATTCGTGTATTCATGCTTTCATTAAATGAATCATTTTCTGAAAACAAAAGGAGAAGAAATCAGCTATTACAAAGCAGATGCCACTACAATTGCAACAAGGATAGAGTCTTAAAGCAATTCAAGTTCAAAATTTTACAACCTGCATTGTGCACCCAAAAGACATGGTTAGGGAAATCGTTTCACTGCATTGTTCAGTCTATTACAAAATGCAGGACTTAATATTTCTAATCAAATAGATAGTTATATAACCATCGCAGCATCCCAGGAAGCAATAGAGCAATCATAAATAGGCTCCACAACCACCAAATTTAGAATAGAAAATCTAAAATTGTCAGTGAACATGATTTTGATTCCACTAGGAAAAAAAATAAAAAGAACATAATAATAATCATACCTTGCAAAGATAATGCATAAGTGTCATCTTGTTGTTGGAAGCACGCGTGTCAGCGAGTTTTAAAAGACTGTCCAACTTGAATCCAATTGCAGAACCTGTACAAATAGGAATGTATTTGATATCTTATATCTATGGGAAAAAAGAAAAAGTTCAAAACAAAAAGTCAGCTGGTAAGATGATGGAAAATAGCAAACAAGTGAGAGAAACCAGTATTGATTGTATTAGTACCAGATAATATGGACATGCACGCTTAAATTCTTCCAAAAGAAAACCAATATTATATATCTTACATGTTCTATTCATGTTTACCATGTTGTTTATAGCAGTTTCTTTTAAAAAATGCATGAGCCTCACTCCTAAATTGATCATTACTTGACAGGAAAGTGTTCATAGATCACTAGTTAGGGGAGATTAGGTGTTAAGAGAGTGGGGAAGAAGAGGAGAGGAAACTATATGAGAAGAATAGGGACAGGAAAGACAAACAATTAGAGTTGAGTGGAAACACTTTCATAGTTTAAGAGCTAAACAATCGATCGATCCTTGGAAAATGGTGGAAAGTGAAATGAAAAAATTATTTAATAAAAATTCCAAACAGAAAATAGAATGGAACTAAATCAATTGCACAGGAAATAAAATATTAAATCCCTAAAACAACTAGAAACATCACGTGTTTAAATTACAGCTCCATGATTCTCAGTCAGTTCCCCATCACATAAAACCTTCAAATTATACTTTGCTAGATTTATAATATCTCAAAAATATAAATCCTTGTCACTACAACAGACATCAAAAGATGGGAAGAGGAGCTGTTTTCCTTTGAAGTTGAAGCTGCATGGACTGTTGGTAAAGGCACTAGTTGAGTTTAAGCCATGAATTGTGATACACTATACTAATTGTACAGAAAATGGAAATTGGCACATCTTATAAATACTGTGATCTTGTTGCTTTAAGACTACAATGGTTCTTCTGATTCTCTAAGTTGCAATATGGGCTATGCCCCTCAAGAAGGTTTTAGACAAGACACGGTTAATTATGGAAAGAGCAAGCACACCATCGCAAGCAATTAAGTTGTGCTTCATCTTCTTTAATTGTCTCATGAAAACATACAAATAATCATGACAGATACCATTATGAAAGTTCCCTGTAAACCTTTGCTGGGAACACAATTTATAATTTCCTTGGTTCAGTATTCCCCAGATAATGATTTTTCACAAGAATTAGAGAGAATTCCAGACTTAGGTCAGAATTTAGAACCTGAACTACTTACCCCGTGCAGTTCCTTGATTCAGTGTATTCCCCAGATACAGAATTTTCTTCAAAATATCTTTCAATTTGAGGGAATTCCGGACCTAATAAGCAGAGATATTCATGCCCCTTATGTAAAAAAATGAATGTGTAAACTACACAGAACCCTACATCATCATTTGCAGAGCATACCTCATCACATGCAGAATTTACAGTGTTTAAGCTCTTTTTAAATTCTGAAATCTGTGAAAAGGGGCAAGATAAGAAAACTGTGGAGAAAAACATAGTTTAGGAGATTTGTAAATTTATGAAAATTACACTAACAATGCAGATGCCGCCAAACCTGAGAGCCAAATTGAATCTTGAAAGAAAATACCCTCAACTTGGATTCAACACGTGGCACTTTCATCAGCTCCAAGAAGTACTGGATGAACACATAATAAAGTTGAATAGTTCAAATTATCAAAATAAGAAAAATGCATTCAAGTTATCCAGCATAACCAATATAGGTAAAATCAGTTGTCATCAATAGTGTGATCTACATGCATGCCAAAGATTCAAATGAATGGGCTTAACATGATAAACTATAGTCAACATGCACTGTAATATCCTCAAAGACAAATTCATAATGCCCTCAATTATAGCAATTGATACTATCAAGACATGTACAGTCAGCTTTCACCAATCCACACATCCACAAATTAGTAATTGCCATAGTATAGTAATTGAAGATATCAAGATAAGCAGTCAACTATCACCAATTTCATTCATCCAGGTTCGGCTCTACCAAGCACACTGACCATTTCTCAATTTGTGCATGATATTCTTGAGCAGTGCCAAGCTAATTTTTCCTGTATAGTTCAGATCATATCAGATGTCTTCAAAAAGCCTTCCATCTTTCCCCTTGTACTGCCCTAGCTCTTATATAGCTTCTAAACAGCTTTTAAGTCAACCATCTAAGTCTCCAGTGGGATCCTTTTGTATTGGGAATAAATAACCATGTCTTTAATATAATGGACAACAGTAACTAAACTTGGCTCAGCTAATTGAAAATTTGTGTTGAAGTTATTCATTCTACTTCCAAGTAGAGTTTGCAGTTCTGCTGCAAATTAAGAGATTCCATAATAGACCATTCTTTTTCAGAGTGATGGAGAAAAGTTACTGCTTATATTCCATATATCAATAATAACTATGACATTATCAGGGTTCCACCATTAGAATACTCAAGTCTCCAAAGGAACATTGCGATTTAGAATTGGGATTTCCACTTGGAGGTTTTAGTTTCCATGGTTGGGAGGGGGGACTGGAAAGAGTTGCCCACCATTGTGTAGGACAAGACCCATTGAAGCCTCCCAACAAAAAATATAAAACTAAACTCATAGATATCCGATATCCATCAAAAAGTGGGGCTTGCCTAGCACGTTCATCACTTCTCATGCAGTTCATAATACTGAATGCAGACATGTTCAAACTACTTGTACCCTGCTTTGGTATAATAGCCTTCTTTAAAAAACAAAAAACAAAACCAAAACAAGAGCAAAGGAAAGAAAAAAGGCAACCAGGAAAGAATGAGAAAAATGACTAGAAAGGCACTGGTATTCTTAGCCTGCATCTTTTTATTAGATAAAAGAAGAGAATCTATTAGAAATATTGGGTATTTCTTTCTACCCCTAGACAACCAAACTTTGTTGATGAATCTCCCATAACTAGTCACAAGATAGTTTCCATTCTTTTCCTCTTTTTTCTCTTCATATAGGAGAAGAAATTTCTCAACGCTTGCTTATCTTATTTGAACTTCAAAACTTTCAAGTAATCTTCAAGAACAAATCCGATTCTTTCATGGTACTTACAATCACCACAGTACTTTCCACGTTCCTTTTTTAGTGGGCCCAACCAAATTTCTCTTACCACGAGTTTGTCTTCTAATGCAGCAATTTCCAATTAAAAATTTGATAGTTTGGAGTTCATTATTTCAAAAGGAAATTATCAGGGTATCATATACCGGTGATACTAGAAGCAACTTTTAAGGTCAAATGGATCAGCACACCTATCTACTTTATTGTAAAAATGAAAACTATAAAGGGCGAGGACAATTATAGCCATCATTTCAGATAATAAAAGAGAAGCTATGAAGATTTTAAGAAGTCACGTAAGCCAGGCTACAGGTATGGAGTCACATGTCAATCCTCTAGAGTTCAACTAACCCATGTGTGACACCTGACAAAGTACTCAAGAATGCATTCCAGTAAAAGATGAGGAATTTCTGATTGATAAATAAACTTTGCAGACCTGTTCACACTTTCCCAGCTTCTCCTTGTCACCAGTGTAGCCCTGTTATTTTACAATTAATCATGATTAAACATCTTATATTGACATTCAGTTTCAAGGGTCAACAGAAAGTCGAAGTACTCTTGAACATGAAAGAATTCAAACGAGATCATAGTTATTTGAAGGTTGACCTTGAGAAGTTCCATCTCCTCTTTAGTGGGACAGAACTTTATAAGATTTTCCACTTGATCAACATCTAATATTGAGTCATCCATTGCTAGTACTGCAGCCTAAAAACATGCAGGCAGGTGTCAAATAGTTAATGAATAACAAAAATAACCTACATTTTAAAAAAAGAAAGAAAAAAAAGGTTACAACTCCAATTGCAAGAAAGGTGGTAGATTCCAAAATAATAAATTTCGAGTATCAATGCATAAAAGCATGATAAGCATATTGTCTCTGCTTAAATCAACCACAGAGCTTAATCTTTTAAGAGGGAAACCTACTATAATCGGGGCAAAATTGCATGCATGCACAGAACATGATAGCTCGGGAAAGTAATTCCACCACAAGGTTAAACTGATATTATGACCCTAAACAATACACTTTTTTTCACAAAATCCTGCCCCAAGATTACCAGCTCTGCTCATCTCCCAGTCACAGCTGTCTGCAAAAGCCCTACAGCAATGCTACCTAAAAACGAATCTTAAAATACAATAGTACAGGGAAATCCAAGTTGCAGGAGAGTACACTCCAAGGTCAACAAACAGAGTGGTGAAGCCTGGCCAAATCAGGGAAGTCAAAGTCACGGGAATTTTTGTATTCACCTATATCGTGCAGGGAAATCCAAGTCACAGGAGAATGTGCTCCTGTGTCAACAGACAGGATGGCTTCTGGCCATTACATGACACCCAACCTTTTACACTTCAAAAAACATGCATTTCTAAAAATGGTTCAAGACTAGCACAAATTGCTTGAAAAGTAGAAGTCTGTAATTAAAGAAAAATAACTCTCTTTTAAATATACACAACAGAAATACCAACACATACCACATGATGCTATCCCATTTAAACTTGCGAATCTCAAGCATTGCCTATCTAGTCTAAGTGCACAATATCACATCGTCATCCACTAATCAAGAAAAATACTTTTAATAAATAAAACAGATTCTTATCACTGCAAGCACTTCCAGGATGTCTGATCTTACCATCATGTCAGAAAGTGGCATCTTAACTTTTGTAAGCATGATTTCAGTGTTATTTGCCCTCCGCAGATCAATCTACAGTAGACAACAAGATGCTTCATTTGAGAGACATTAAGTTGTAAGAAAAAAAAAAAACAAGATTCTATCATAATAATATCTTCTTTGACAAGAAACAGCAAAAAGTGCAATCAAAATGATATATAAAGATACACAAAACACACATGGCAATCACACAGCAATAAATAACTACTAGAATTCAAACACAGATAAATGAAATCACTAATGCATGGTGAGACTGTACAAGGGACATATACTTCTTTAATGGTGTTACTTTTTTCTTCTTTTTTATTACATGCATCACACCTGCTTAGCATCAAACTAGGCTGAACCTTAATATCAAAATGCTTACATCTAATACTTTTCCTTCATCCCATTATATGTAGAGCGAGTTTGACTTTTCCATGCAGAGTTGAAAATTACATCCTTACATTTTCAACCCTAGTCAACTTGGTTTAATCCTTAACAGTAAACAGCCAAGTATTTAAAACATGTTACTCTATCTGCACTAAAAAGGTATACATTGATAAATAACTAATCCAAGGGAGATATTGTAAGCTCAGTTATCAACCAACTATTATGCAATGGCCCATAATTTAAAATGAAAAATTTCGCTATATCACACAGGGATTTCTCCATATTTCACAAAACAAAGGCCACTGACATTGGTTATTCAGCTATTCACCTGAAATCCAAATAATAATTACAGTTGCTACCAACATCAAACATTTAAACTTGCATCTTCAAGCGTAATGTTTGTATGGTCAATTCATGGCCGTGCTTGGTTGTAGGAAATCCAAGGATTGGTATTTGTAGGTAGTTGGATAGTGCTCCGGTGCATTTCATCAAGTAGAACAAATAGATGTAAACTCTAGTAAACAACTGGTAGGAAGTAAAACTGGAAGGCAGTCTTGTTTTTATCCTTAGTTTAAAAACTTCGTAAATAAATACCAAGCTACATGTTTTCATTATCATATAAAGAATATCTGAATAACTGATGCAAATACATTCAAAGTAACTTTTCTCACCAAATTATCACAGAAACTACAAAAATAAACACCAGTTCTAGAATCATTTGATCTTCCCCAGAAAATGAAGGCATATGAGCTAATGAAAAAAGTGGTGCAATTCCTCCTACAATCAAATTAACTCAAGCCTTGTGGAGAAAGAAATAGCAACTTATGATATTATGATTGGAAAAAGAAGAAACACCATTGAAAATAAATCAAGTGAGAGATAAAATATAACCCCAGTGACAAGAATAAAATATTCATCACACACTTCTGAGGTTCTTTTACAGACAAGTTTCAAGACAGGGAAATGAATTTTAGATTACCAAGTTAACTTTGTCAGTTTTTGATCCAACAGACTTGCGTCTTCCTCCAGCTTTACCCGAATCAGCAGGTTTGGGGACTGTTGCAGAGAAAAGGCTTTCTAGCTCTGACACATCAAATTCTGGTGCACTATGGCACAAGGATGCAACAAAAAAAAAAAATGAACAAAAAGAGAGAGGGAGAGAGAGAATGATACAAAACAGTAAATAGTGAGGCATGTATAGATTCAGGAAAGTATGGCTGAATAGTGTGTTAATTCTCAAAGAAAATTCAAAGTAAAAAAAGTTGCAATACATTTGGGGCTCCCCATGCCTTTGTAGCTCTTCCCATAAGCTTCCTTGTAATGCTCTTGTTACCTTGCTCCAATGCAAAGGTTTTAAGGAAGATCTTCTAGGTGCTGTAGCGGATGTCCCCGTCCCTGAAAGACGTGAAAGGCCACGCCCTCTTCCCAAAGATAGACTTCTGGCACTGCCTGGAGGTGGAGGAGGTGCACTGCCTGGAGCTGCTGGAGGGCCAGGAACACGAGCACCCGGTGGAGGCGGGGGAGGTGGGCCAGCTCCACGACCCATAGGAGGTGGGGGAGGTGGGGCTCCACGGCCTGGTGGAGGGGGGGGAGGGGGGGCTCCACGACCTGGAGGAGGCGGTGGAGAGGGTCTCCCAGGAGGAGGCGGAGGAGGAGGAGGTCCATGCCCTGGGGGAGGTGGCGGAGGAGGAGGAGCTCCACGCCCCGGTGGAGGTGGCGGAGGAGGAGGAGCTCCACGCCCCGGGGGAGGTGGTGGAGGAGGTGGTCCACGCCCCGGGGGAGGTGGCGGAGGAGGAGGAGCTCCCCGCCCTGGGGGAGGTGGCGGAGGAGGAGGAGGAGGAGCTCCACGTGGCGGAGGAGGAGGAGCTCCACGCCCTGGGGGAGGTGGCGGAGGAGGAGGAGCTCCATGCCCTGGAGGAGGAGGAGGAGGAGGAGGTGGAGGTGGAGGAGCTCCATGTCTTGGAAGAGATGGTGGTGGTGGAGGAGGGGGAGGTGGTGGTGGTGGAGGAGGAGGTCCATGCCCTAGAAGAGGTGGTGGTGGTGGCGGAGATCTATGTATAGGAGGCGGGGGCGGGGGCGGGGGAGCTCTATGTGAAGCTTGTGAGGGAGGGGGGGGTGACAGTGGAGCCCCATGTGCTGGCCTTATGACGAGAGGAGAATGAGATTTAACTCCATGAGTAGGTAGTAAAGGAGCACTGCATGAGTGTATAAGAGATACAGGTGGAGGTGGAGGTGGAGGTGGAACTCCACCTCTGCCATGATATGAAGTGGTAGAAGCAACTGGAGTGTACTTAGACTTCCAAGGGGGTGGGGGAGGTGGGGGAGGTGGGGGAGGCAAAACCTTCCTGATATTCTGTCCACTAGACAAAGAGGGAAAGGTAGGAGGGGATGGTGGAGATACATGCTGTGGAACTATCTGAATATTCTGCATGCTACATGACGAGGATGCTGGAGGTGGAGGGAGGGCTCCATGTTGCCAGTCAAGAGAAGGATGTGAATCAGTTGGAGTGGGAAATTCACTTGAAATTAAATCTCCAGGGGCAGCAACATCAGAAGAAGTCTTTACATGGCCACCAGCACTGGAGTCCTTTGGTGAAGCACAAAATGCAAGAGCTGGTGGTGCACTATTATATCTTGATGGTGGATATGCTACATGCATTGAATTGGTAAAAGGGCCTTTATTAGGAGGAACCCACCGAGGAACAGTATTTGGCTTGCTTTGTTTTCCATTGGTTCCCTGTGGTTCATACTGTTTAGTCTTTTGTTTGGTTACAATTGAATCCGCAGCCGGTTTTGCATTTGAAGTAGGATGTCTCCTTGCTGAAGGTAACACTAATTTCTCAAGTTTTTCTCTGCCAACATCAACACTCAACTTTACTGGTGGAATGATGGATTCTAACTTCTTTGTAGCAGTATTTTCTCCATAACCATGATCTTCAATCTTTTCAAGTTCCTCATCCACATCTTCAATCATTTCTATTGTTTCTTTACTCAGTGCATGAGTAGTAACAACCACAGAATCTGACTTGAGATCCCCGTCATCCACAGCAATGTCTTTTACTGCCAAACAATCAGAATCCACCTTCTCATCTACCTTGTACTTGACATCATCCACAGCAATATCCTTAACTGCATCAACACTAGAATCTAGCTTCCCCTCCTGTTTGCGATTCCCATCATCAGAAGCACAATCTTCAAATGAGTGAAGATCCAAATCCTCCTTCCAGAGTTCGTTGCTATCTACATTAACTGGCATGTTGTCATGGACTATATGAGAGGCCTCATCCACCTTTGCTTCATGCCCATCTACTACATTGCTGAAAATTTCTTCCACCTCAAAAAACTCCTCAGGTGAAGCACTTTCTGTCTCATTTCCATCTTCATTTGCCATGACTGTGGTGACATTAGGCACAACAGCATCAGCATCCGCAAAAAGTACCTGATACAGATATGAGTATGCATTCAACTCCTACAGCTTCAGAAAAGCAGGTCAACAAAAGAATTAGGATAACCTACCTCTGCTCTGAAATCCTTTGGAAATTGGTCCTTGGCATCCCAGAGAGTGTCAATCTCATCACGAACAAGCATCAAAATATTGGCCCGCACAAATGCTGTGTGGAACATCACTCTGAACATGATCTCCTCACGTACCAAATCTTCATCCAAATGGATGCACTCAAGAACAACGTCTCCTTGAATGCGGCACCTTATATCTATTTTCACTAGCATACACTCTTCCTGCAGTTGATGAAATTCATAAGAAACATCTTAAATGGAGGCGTTTCATGTACCATTTTCAATTAGATGACTAAGGGCATTTACCTGCTGGTAGAGGCGAACATGTTTTTTAGTCTTTGATGTGGAAAACAGAAGCTTGGAAGTTCTATTAGCTGGTTTTGAAGGATCCTGGCCATAAACACGAACAACTGGCCGGCAACCTTTGCCCCCCTCAAATAATGGAAGGGCTCTAAGCATCAGACAATCCAACAGTAAAGGAGTATCTGATGGAGGCCAATCAGAACCAAAACTTCTTCTAGAAATGTACTGAAGATATCTAAGTTGGGAAGGCTGTGGATTTAAAGGAGAAAGAAGATGGAGAAGTTCCCTAGGAGCTTGCTTATAGACCATATCAAGAGTCTTGTTCTCCCCAGTATACTGTTTCCGATATAACAAAAGACCTGCAAGCATGAAAGCAAGTACAGGCCAACCTCCTCTTTCACAATGCATTAACAGCACATTATGTTGCCCTTCCAAGGACAGCCAACTTTCACTTGATCGAAGGAAGTGGTGGATCATCTCCAGTGGCAGCATAGGACAGCCCTCATACTGACGAGGGTATTCCATAACTGTCATGTCATACTGAGACAGCATGTCCGAAATTTGGCTCCGCCTCTCTCCTTCTCTAAAGTTAAATACCATGAAGGATGCATCAGGAAAATGGTCTTGTAGCTGCGCTACAATCCCACCCAAGTACACCTTGTACTCATCTTCTTCCAACACATCCGTGGAGAAGCAACAGTCAAATACTGCAAAACAAAGAAAATGATAAAAAAGAATTAGCTAAGAAGTGCTGAAACGTCAAAAAATTTAAAGCTCCGTCAAACTCCTCAACATTTCGGCCACTTAACAAGTCTATCTAAGCTCTCAAGACCTAGGAAATACAAACGAAAACGATTGCAGTAAAATTCTTTAAGCATTGCTCAATCGCTGATTCTTAATGCATTGCCAGGATTCAATACCGGACTTGGAATAATTCACAGCTAAATTACAAGAAACCTAATAATCAGGTTTGAATTGTCCAAGATAGCAAGCAATTAAGCAGAAATTTGAAGATGCATTCAATAGAGAAATTAAAAAGGGAAAAAAAACGTACCGTAAACTCTCTCGGAGATCTCAAGAAGCCGATCCGGCGGCTTCCGGTAGAAGAAGCGTCTGAACAGCGCCATCTGATGGCGCTGTTTCTCCGGCGATCGGATCCAAACCGTTGATTCACAATAGCACCGGAAATATCAGAATTGAGCAGCTCAAAATCATAGCAGATCCCGATATTCTCCAACACAATTAATTACACGCGTTCATAAAATAATAATTGAAAAGAAAGAAAATAAGATGGGCAACGTTTCTGAAGAGAGTCGGTTACGCAATTGGATCAAATCAACCACAATGAGCATAACATTCACAATTTAGCCTCTATAATAATAATATTCACAATTTAGCTTTATAATAATAATAACCAGCAGAGGAAAGTGTCTTTGTGTGTGTGGCAAGTGACAGTCGCGAAAAGAGATCCAGATGAAAATGGAGATAAGGTTTTTGGCAGATGAATTATTTCGGATTCAAATGTTGATCGGTGTTTTATTTTTTATAATTATTATAAAAAATCCTAAGAAAAAAACCACATAGAGAGAGAGAGAGAAGCGTAGTGGACTGTTGGGGAGAATAGTTTCAATTCAGAGACCCCTCTCTCCTTTTGGCTTTTGCATCGCAAAAAAATAAAAATAAAAATAAAAAGTAATTATTTTGCTTCCTTCCTTCGATAGATCATTGATTATGCGGTTTGACACGTGGAAATTATGACTCCCATATTATAAAGTCACGACACAGCACGCACGTACAAGATAGAGAGAGAAAACTAGGCCCAGCTCAGACATGGACACGCAGGTGTGCGAGGTGGACATGTTCTTTTTAATGTCCTCTTCGCTTGTCTTTTATCTTCGTATGAGAGAGTTAATTATAGATCAGTCCTTTTAGTTTTATCAAACAAATTAATTACTCTTTCTAGTTTAAAAACTAATCAATTAATTTCTTAACATGAGTTAACTACATATTTTTTAGTTACTTTTAAATAATAGATAAACACAAGAAGTTTTCGATAAATTTATTTTTATTGCTTTTTATGGGTTATAGATTATATTTTCTCTCATCCAATTTATTTTTAGTGTCTGTTTAAGAGTGTGGTTAAAGTAATTTTTGAAAGTGTTTTTCATTCAGAAATATAATAAAATAATATTTTTTATTTTTTTAAAAATAATTTTTGATATTAGT
The DNA here is from genome assembly GCA_009078335.1 of Salix brachista. Lineage (NCBI taxonomy): Eukaryota > Viridiplantae > Streptophyta > Magnoliopsida > Malpighiales > Salicaceae > Salix > Salix brachista. Next base: position 12,068,761 of record CM018586.1, read on the forward strand.
ACATAAAAATGATCCAAAAACACCAAAAAAAAATTAATTTAAAATAAATAAAAAAACAAAAATTGAGTTCTAAAATGTTTTGTTTTTCCAAATAGATCTCAAAAGGCAACTAATAAGATATCAACTAATAAGATACCACAGTTTATCTCATCTATATCATAAAAATTCTCATTGTTTATGCAGTATTTAATACATGATTAATTTAAAATAGATAAATATAAGCAAAATATATAAATTATATGTGAAGTAATTTAATCATTTCTAGTGGGTTACAGATTTTATTTTTTCTCGCCTAGTTGTGCTTCTTTTCATTTTTTCAAAATGTTATATTTTTTTCAAAACAGATATCACTAGTTATTTTATTTGTATCATTTAATACATGCTTCATTTAAAATATCTTCTCTTTTAATCAAAGTTTTATTATCTACTGATTTTTCTTTTCAAAAAAATTGAAAACAAATGGGAAAAAATAAGAAGTAATAGAAGTTGATTTTTAAAACTAGAGAGGCTGTTTAATGTGTTTCCTAAGAACTAAAAGGACTAATCTATAATTTTCTTCTTTTAGCTAGAGAGAGAGAATTGAAAAATAAATAAATAAATAAAGCTAAACTAGAGAGGGGCCGGGGAGACCTTGAGCAAAGGGACGTTCGGTGAATTTCATGATTTCGGTCTCTATGCGTAAAGTTCCATTAACCAGTATTTTTAGGAAATTTGATTAATCACCTCTTTTGCGCTCCGTTTCAATTGAAAAGTGTTTTTTTTTTTAAATAAAAAATATATATTATTTTTTTCATTTTAAATTAATTATTTTTTTATTTTTAGAGATGTTAAAAAAATAACTTAAATAATGATTTAGACCGCAATAAATATCTGACCTTAGAGCATCTCCAGCAGGCATGCCAAATTGAGAAGGCAAAAATAAAAAAACAATATTTTGACACTTTTGAGTACTTTTCGGCACTCCAGTGGGAGTGCCAAAAGGGGAGGTAAAAATACCTCCCCCTTCCCGAGCTGCTATTTCTAGCAGCTCGGGACATGGAGCTAAAAAAGGTGGCCCCACCTTGGGGCCACCTTTTATATATATATATATATATATTAGAAAATAATATAATTATATCAAAAATATTTATTTTTATTTATAAATACCTTAACAAGAGAGTAAAAATTTATATATAAAATTAATAATTATAGTGTTGGAGGGTTTTTTAAAAATAATTATTTAATTATATAACTTACTCCTATTAATCGTATAATCAATGTAATATATATATTAGAAAATAATATAATTATATCAAAAAAATTTATTTACAAATACCTTAACAAGAAATATATAAAATTAATAATTATATTGTTGGAGGGTTTTTTAAAAGCAATTATTTAATTATATAATTTACTCTTATTAATTGTATAATTAATTGCATGATTAAACTACATACAAAATAATTGCACTATATTTAAAATAATATAAAAATAAATGGCTCTCCAAAATGGCTTTTACCACTAGAGCACACATCAACAAAAATGCTATTTTTACACTACTCAAAATGTCATTTTGGAGATTTGCCTCTCCAAAATGGCATTCCCCACTGGAGATGCTCTTAGAAGACTGCTGCCATTTTATCTGCCAACATAAGACAGGTATAAGGTTTTTAGTTTGTAAATGGAACAAGGAATAAAAAAAAGAAGATCCCCGAGGTGTTCATCATATCATGATCAAAACTTTAGCAAACTTTAGAGCAAATTTAACGCAGAAGCCATATGCGTTAGCAAAACTAAATTTTTGTAGTTTTAACTTCTTTTTTTTATACTATTCAAAAAATTATTTTAAAGATTTAGCTTTTTAAAATAGCTTTGACCATTGGACTTGATTTAGAATTCAAATTTATTTGTTTATGATGTTTTTCTGAACTTTTTTATTTTTTCTACTTGTGATTATTTTTTTATGATTTTAGATCATTTAAATGTGTTGATGTCAATAATATTTTTTTTATTATTATATATATATATATATATAATTGTGTTTCTATAATTATAATTGTTAAATAAATGAAAGACGACATCCCGAACAGAACACTCTAAATTAATTGGAATTGGTTAGTTCCATTTTGGTTTATAAAGTCATTTTGTTGTGAGACGTAATCAAACAATGAATATAAGAAAGAAATTTTTTGTGCTTGTTAATACAGGAGAGACCTCAGGATTTATACAACAATCGAGAAGTACTGCGAGAGTAACCAGGTGTTCAACACCTTAACAATTTATTCTATAAAAGTTTCTTTATAATATTTTGGAAATTTTATGTTATTTTATATCTAATTATTGATATATATATATATATATATATATATATATATTACACCATATGGCCATCCCACTAGTGAAAACAACTAGAGCAACGTCCATTCTTTCCTCCAAGTGAAGAGTCCAATTAACTTATAGAATATGATTTTTTAAAAAATATTAAACATAAATAATTCATTGACGTGTAATGATTTTTATTAACAAATGATTCAAAAAATACATGGATAACATATTGTCTGTCTATTTGGCTCCAATAAACACGTGTTGAATTATTTTCATATACTCTACCAGCACACCTAGCATTAAATATGTATGCATAGGTGCAATTTCATTTTACAAGTTATAATTACACCATATAAAAGCACACCACCTAACATAAAATATATATTAGTTTAATTTCATTTTTTAAGTTATAATCAATGTTGTTGATCTCATTTCGTTTGGACCGAAACGTTTTGCACCAATTAAAAAAACAAGATAAAACAACATAGTTGTTATCTCGTTTAAAATTTTGATCAACTCCATATTTTCCGGCCAAATTCCGGCCGCAATGATCCGGTCTCATTCACATGTTCCCTTCCCGGTCTTTAAAAAAAAGAATTAATTCATTTAATTTAAAACTGAAAAGCCCCCAATTCCCAAATCATTTTGTCTGAACTGAACCCTGAACCAGCAGCATCCCGAACCTCTCTTCCTCACAGCCTAACTGAACCCTGAACCAGCAGTAAATCCCTAGCTTGTCTTCCTCACAGCCTCAATTCTCAAATTCCCAAATCTCAACCAAAAAACAATCGACATCACAACCCCTCCAATCTTTGAGGGCAGCAAGTCTAGACAAGTAAAGCCAATTAAAGCTAGAGCGATACCTCAAATAATCCCTCTTAGACTTGATAGCTCTAAAAGAAACCCTCCCAAGAACAGTATAACCCCGAAACAGAACACCGAAATGCTCCGAAACAGGAACATTCCGTTTCAATTGAAAAAACAAAATACTAACCGAAAGAGAATTGACAACCTTTGTTATAATAACATAATATAAATGCATATACTGTGAAAATAGCATCGTAATACCTGCATTAGAATGAGAGATGAAGCGTACCCCCTATAGTCTGGACAATCATAGATGACAATTAGGGTATTTGAGGTCTGCTCATATGAAAATGTTCCCATGACAATAATTGTTTTTTTATTTAGTGTTAACAGTAATAATCTAAATAGGAATAATATTTCTAACTTCATACATACATGTAAAAGTAATATACATGCCCCAACTTGTTTCACCCTTCTTTTTCATGCATGCAAGATATAAATGTTTCTACAAGTATACCAAGATAGTAAGTCCCTAGATACATACATGCATGCATACATACATGCATGTACGAATGACGTCAAAATCATTCAAGAGCGTGGATGAGATAATTTAAGGGCATGTATCTCTTGACTATTGTCTTAAAGACAAATTACATTGCTCATGTTTGATCTAATTGCCAAATGTCCATGAAACCAAAAAAAAAAAACTGGAAAGCCCTGAAATCTGATCCTTTTCATAAATAATCTCAGGTCACTAACCATATCACACTTCTTATATGGTGCAGGAAGAATAAAATAGGAACATCTTGGCAAAAGAGAATAAATGAAAAAAAAGAGGTGATAATTAAAACAAAAGGAATTGAAAAATAATAATAATAATAATAAAACGACTAAATGCTCAATTGTAGGAAAAAAGAGAGCAAACCATCAGCATGGACCTCTCTTCAATCCAATTTCATCCTCACTTTTGGATATATAGGATCGCAATCATCTTGTAGTTTCTCGATTTTCATTCCTCACCAGTCACATGCAGGACTTTCTGTCCAGCAGACGATCCGATAGCATCGTCGTCTTTGGGTACGAAAGGTCAGTTCAAACATGTTTCCTCGTGTCCTGTTCGGGGTTTCCTGATTTTTTACTTCCAGGAGAGAAACCTGTACATCATGCAGGAAAGGACTTCGGAAGCTGGCCATCGATCACTTTCCATGCTTCTTGCCTAGAACTCAAATAAAATATTAGTCAGATTGAGCATTATGGAACTTCATGAAAATGCATGTGCGGTGGCAACCGGCAACAATCATCATTTGATCAAATTAATGGGTAATGGAAGCCCCACTCTTCCAGAGTTCAAGTTCCCTCTATAATTTCATTTCCAATCTGAGAGAAGCAGTATTTCATAAATGACAGCATCAGTTATGACCGTTATAATGGTAAATGAAGAATTAGCCACATGCTGTCCCCAATCAATGGTCTGGGATTCAGTTCTTTCGATCTTCCAGCAATTAATCAAAGTTTTGAGGTGAAATCGTAGGGTTAAGAAAGGAATCAAGTCAGGGCCTCTTAGATGATTCAATGCAATGAAGAAAACAATGATGGCATAGCCCAAGTAGGTGTAACTTGTGATGCAAAACCTTTAGAGATGATTAAAAACACAAACGAGGGGATTAATATTATCATTTACGTACCACTTTGAAACCATGATTTTCGGACTGCCTGGCGAATGTGGCGTTCATGTCTTTCCAAGAGTTCATCCACTCTATGCGTTTGAGATAGCAAGGGTCCAGAGAAGTCAACCTTGTCCACTTGATCTTGAAAAACCTATTCAAGTAAAACCTTAAGTTAGATAATCAATTGACAGCTGCGTACTATAATTTGCACCCCTCTATTTTTTTTGCATTCACAAAAAAATAACAACAAACAGAAAATGATTAAAGCTAATTTCATATCTCAAATTCTGTGCAGTTCAAATAATCTACAAGTAACAAGAGCTACGATCAGAACTAATCATCCCAGTGTGGTTTAATGGTGTCAATTTGCCAACTCTTGACATCAATCATGATGATGTGAAAATCATATTTTGAGAGCTTTATTTTAGCCTTCTGTTCCAACATATAGTGATCAATAATAAGCAAACAAAAAAGGTACTTGAGACAAATATTAATGCTCCTTTCCTCTCTGATTTTTTTTCCTGGATAAATAAGAAATTTAAAGTTTCAAAATTCTCTCCAGAGTTAAAGAAATAAAAATCTTGAAAAATTGCTGCCCTTGCTGTTTTCTTCGCTAAAGTACACCATCACTTACTAGTGACTTGAAACCTGCTGCTAACTCTGTATTCACTGCCACCTCCCACTTTTACCCATCTAGGAATTTCATTCAATTTTAAACTATGACAAGCAACATGTGCCAAAGCAAACATCAAGACATATTTCATTTCATCTTTAACAAAGACTGTAATTAAAGTTAGACACAGTTCTTATATTTACAAACGTACCAAATTACTTCCCCTGGCTTCCATTCCTTCTCTTTGATAAAGTGCCAATGATAGTTCTTGCGAATGGTACTCCTCAGAAGCATCAAAAGAATCTGGACGTTCAAACTGACGCCATTGTTTTTGCAAAGCAACCTTATTAATCTCATATGAATCATGGCCTCTAGAATTGGTACGGATTCCATAGGTGAGATCCCCATTATCATGTCCTTTTGTGTCAGAATTATTCTTCTGTTGCAATGCAGAAGAGGGTTCTAATCTATTAGAATGACCTCTTGAAATAGACCTACTGTGGGATCTTACGGATGCATTATCTTTTCTCCGTTTTGCCCAAGCAAAACCACTTGTTAATGGACCAGAAAAAGGAATGTCTCCTTGGGATGCATTCTTCATATGGAAAATCTCTTCCAATTTATCAAGCGATGGCTTCTGTGCCTCTCCACCAGACTTGCCATTTCCTCCCTTTGGAACACGCATGTTACTGATATTGTTTTGACCATATTGCTTTTGAGCTGCTAGATCCTGGAGACAGAAAGTAACTCACTATCAGTGTGAATCAGCTTCCACAAACACCTGTGTGCGCTAGTGTGCATGTGTGCCCATGTGAGAGAGAGACCTCTGCTGCCAATTTAGTGATTCCACATGGTTTTCTTGTACACTTTCTTGTTTCAGTTCCATGTCCTCTCCCACCAATCTTTTTCCTGAAAGTTCAGAGCCAATGTAATTGGATGTCAGTATAAGTGTATAACCTATGATCCTAGAGATTTGATTTTTTTTAATAATAAGCCTGTAGTCAATATAGTTTCTAGTCATAAATTTCCAAGTGCTGTCTAGTAGTGGTCACATGACAGCAACAAATGCTGTCCAATGCAATTTTAAAGCATAATGGACTAATTTTATCATCATTGGACTCCATGTTCATAAGTTGCTCAACTCGGTTACATATTTAGAAAATCCAGCTAATTATACGTCTCAGTTGTGACAGCAGATATGGAATGACTTCATTTCAAGTGCTCTTTAAAAAAAGTAATGCAGCCAAACCAATGTTTAATTCAGAAGAGAAACACAATGCTTTTAGAGAAAACTGGATGAGAAAAATGAGAATCCTCACCTCCTTGCCTCCTCACGGTTTTTTGCATCTATCTCTTTGCTAGGTGGGTATTTTGGCAAGCTTGATGGATCACATGGATAAGGTTTTGTGCTGAAATACTGAAAAATTGAAGGTAAGGAGCTTGTGTTATAATACGCTATGGCACCTAGTCACACAATTTCCATAAAAAGATACCCCTGCTATTTTTTTGTTCTAAAAAAATCCATAAATGAAGGTTAAACATGAAAACTGTTTTTTGGTTAGAACAGAATGTACGGATAAAATGTGATCCATCAGTGTATGATGATTCAAATAGAACTTCACAAATAATTTAAAATTTCCATGGGTTTATAAATAAAGGTCATCTCTTGAAACCGGCATATCAAATGCTTTAGGAGGTAATAATCACCTCAGATGCAAGAGCAGAAGCAGCAGTCCCGCGCTTGTAAGGCTCTACAGAGAGAAGTGTTTTGATCAGGTTCACAGCAGTTGTTGGCAAATCTTTAAAGGTCTCATGAAGACAGCTATCATAAGGTTGCTGTGGTTTGAATAAAGTTGCATGAGGAAGTTTGGACTTTTTCCAGTATTCATCAGGTGGTGACCCACAGAGCTTGAAAATTTTGTGTAATTGTTCAACCTGAAAAAAAACAAAAAAGAGCATTCATACAAGAAGAGAAAGCAAATCAACAGAAATTACAAGAACAGCTAACTTTTATAAATTATAACTCTTTAGGTCTGCAACAAGAAAACTGGTAAACAGTTATATCTCACATGGCAACGAGGATAAAATAAAAGCATATCTGGTATCATAACACAGTATTCTTTAAGGGATTTTACTTCTACAATCCATTTGTGAATTCGAGAATTGTATATGATGATTTTCAGGATCTGAAGTGGGCTTCACAAAATTCTACCACTGATGCCACTATAATGAAAAGAGGAGATAATAGTGATATGTAGCTTTAAAAGAGAGAACGACAAAAAGGAAAACAGAGAGAGAGAGAGAGAGAGATGAACAAATCTACTTTGCTTGCATTAATTCTAGCCTAAGAAAGATATGAGAAAAGTAGAATTACTCAGCAGAAACTACAAATTTCCTCCATGTAAATCTTTAGCACCTTCTATTTATTATATTTCAACAATCATACAAAAATCATAATGATGAACAACCATTTACAGGAAAAAGATGCGTACCTCTGTTCTCCCTTGAAGGATTGGTTTTCCAAGAAGAAGTTCTGCAAATACACAGCCGACACTCCAAAGATCAACAGATGCTCCATAATCAGTAGAACCCAACAAAAGTTCAGGAGGGCGGTACCACAAAGTCACAACACGACTGGTTAAAGGTTGCCTGTGCCTGAAAGTGCAGAAGTTTGCCAATCCAAAATCTCCTACCTTCAGTATACCTTCATTGTTTACGAGAAGATTTGATCCTTTGATGTCCCGATGCATAACACCCTTTGAGTGACAGTGATCAAGTCCTGATATTAACTGCTTCATATAGCACTTAATCTGCGAATTAGAGTAATTTATGTACTTAAGTGAACAGAAATAAATAGCAATTAACTCACTAGGTGGCACCTAAACATGGAACGAATGTGAACAAATCTTTTACATTTCCTTGTATTCAAGAATGACTGAACTTTGTTCTGTACAGTAAACTTTAATTCGATGCTACAGATTAAGAGACTTTTTATTTCCATGATGTCTTGAAACTCCCAAAAAACAAATTTTAGAAAGCAGCATAGACAAAGGCAGAGTTAAGACCTGTGCCTCACTGAACCTGACATCAGGGCAAGACAAGAGTCCAGTGATGTCATGCTCCATGTACTCAAAGACAAGGTACATGCTGCACGACAATCGCGAAGTGATCAATCCATCCAATTTCATGATGTTGGGATGATCAAGCCTACGAAGAATCAATATCTCTCTTGCCATGAATCGAACACTCTCAGGCTCAAAATTGTCGAACCGAACTTTCTTCAGAGCAACTATCCTCCCAGTTTCAGCCTCGCGTGCTCGGAACACACTGCTATATGTACCCTGTCCTATCTACCAAAGCAATTGTATAGAAAATAAGTTGACTATCCAGTTGAAGAGGAGAACACTGTGTAAACTTTTAGCATTATATAAAGATCAAAAGAAAAGTTGTTATTATTTTAAAAATGAAGGATTATAATGCACAAACAAAATTTTATTTCTCCAAAAGAAACGAAAGAAACCAGTAGATTTTCTATAAATGAAGAATATATACAGTACAGCAAGAAGCGGTAATTAGTAGCGAAGGCATCAAATATTAAATCATTTCAAACAAACAAAATAAAAACAAAAACAAGCACCACATTGTCTAAAATGACAGAAAAAACACAACCCATCTCCTACTTTAAAAAAAAAAAATGGGAAAAATTAAGTAAGGCTTAATAATTAACTAACAACCTTCTCCAATTTCTCAAAAGCATCAGCCTTGAGAGGGACCCAACCGTGAATGGCTTCTCCAGCTACGGCACTTAGCCAGGCGGGCCAACCTGCAGCCACCTGCTCACCTTCAATGTACTTGTGCAAATTCCTCAATCTAAAGCTCAACGACTCCCCATTTGAACTCGGAGCTCTTCCTGACTCGCCCAACTCGCTCGCTCCGCAGCTTACCACCACCTGATGATGGTGGTGACCCCCATTCTTCTTGAAACAAGGGTGCTGGTCCAATCCGACACGGGCCCGGCCCGACCCGGACCGGGCAGAATAGTCCAGCGCTGGTGTGACGGACACCGCCTGCTTCGAGCTCACGCAACCCATTTTGGTATGGTAAGAGTCGGGCCAGTGAATTCGTATCCAGAAAGATGAGCTTAAGAAATGGAAGGGTTTTTGTGGGTTTGCAAATGCATGCCCAGGCAGGCAGCTTCCTTGAAAAAGAACAGGAAAATAGTTTCTTTGCTATTTATACCAACCAAGAAAAGGAAAAGCTTTGAGATTTTTGTTTGGAATCGTCCCATGCAGCTAGCTGTCTTTCTCTCTTTTTTCTTTTTTTTTTCCCTTACAAAATTCTGCGACAATCGCGGAAGATAGATAGGATGAATACAGCGGAATCGACGGAAGGAAAGAAACATCTAACAATAATGACGATGATGATGGGCATTATTACACACCACCCTTGACTTTAATACATTAACCCACTTCGCATGAAGTACTTTACATGTGTCTCAATATAGGACATTGATTTAAGGGTTACATGTCGGGTTAATTTTTTTTGTCTTGAAAGTGAAAAATAAAAATAGAATTTAGGATGTTTATTTTAGTAAAAATTTAAATTGAGTGATAGTTGATTTAAGATAATTGGTTTAAAGTAATTTAACTTGTAAAGATATAATTTTACTCAATTTGTTTTCAAGATAATATTTTATATATATTAAGATTAATTTTGATTAATCCAAATTAACATGATAGATCTATGACTTCAGCTATAAGATTATGATAACTCTGTAAAAAAATAAATTAAAAAACTTAATTTTCATTCAATCAAATGTTAAAATATAAAGTTGAAAAAACAAATCAAAATAAATTATGAAGTTCAATCTCTAATCAATTATGTTGGACCCAACATTGAACGATAAAATTTATAAAAATTTAAATTAAAAAAGTGACACAAAAATAACCTAAATCAATCTGTTAAGTATTATTTCTAAGTCACGAGGCCTCGATAATTTAATAGAAGACAAATCAAAGCATATCATAAAACCTAATTCACAATAAAATACAATACAAATTGATGAAAATATGGGGAAATCAACTAAAAAAAGGGAAATTTTAAGTTGATTAGATTAATCCACCAAACTCATGACTCATATTATTAGACAAAGACAACCAATTAAAAAACAAATCCAATATTGAAGGACATGTAATCCAAGTGATGAAATTGAAATAACCTTTTAGAAATAAAAAAACAACAACTCAATTTAATTAGGGTTAAAATGTCAAAACTCATAAGCTTTATCATGAGACCAGGATATTTCTATAGAAATAAAATCAAGACAGATTATGAATCTCATTTCACCTAATGTTAAATGATAAGATTAAAAAAAATCAATTAAAAAAAGACATAAAAATAACCCGAGTCAATTCAGGTTAACTCATTAAACATTATTCCTTAGTCATGATGTCAGAATAACCTCATAGAAAGTAAACAAAATAAATCATGAAATCTAATTCTCAATAATCTTAATATTAAAAATTGAGAAAAAAAAAGTTCATTAAGAAAAAAAAAACTTAGCCAATCAAGTTAACCATTTTTTGTAACGTGGATGTCTAGATCAACTTATACACACCTCGACTAATCCCATGAGTTATGGAGTAAACGATCAATTACCAGCTTGCAGTGGTCCTGAGGGTTGTGAGACTCAAACTTGTGACTTTTAAGGAACAAACCTGGAGCCACACCACCGAGCTACACTTCTCAGGGTCCAATCAAGTTAACCCACCAAACATGTAATCCATGTTATGAGAGTGAGATAATCAAATAAAAAATATAATATTAAAAAAATAAAAAATACTTAGTGGAAAAAATGAAGAATAAAAAATAAACTAAAAAAATGTTACAATAAATAGTACTATATGTGAAGAATTATAATAAAAACTCTTTTTTTAGTTTATAGTTAATTAATAATAATAATAATAATAATAATAATAATAATAATAATAATAATAATAATAATAATAATAATAATGTATCCACCTAAAATGTATTCTTTTAAATATCTTTTCACTATTTGTTTTATTCAAAAACACATCTTATAGCATACAATCTCAGGCTAAACATAACTTGAAAAATTCATAAAATAAAAAACAATGAAAAACCTAGAAACTTGAAACATCTCTAGAAAATATTTAAAATAAACCATAAAATATATATATAAAAATAAAATTAGTATTTACTAAAAATATTTAAGAACTAAACTCATTGCTATAGACTATTTATGAGGTTTCATGACATGATTTATTTTTTCATATTTTAGATTTTATAAGTTATTATATATTTAGGTTTCATTTTTTTTCTATATATTTTTAATATTCTTATTTTCTATGGTTTCGTAGGACTTATCATATGTTTTAAAATTTATTTTTAAAAAAATAAAAATGAAGTTTTCTTTTAATGGGTGTAAGGAATTTTAGTTTAAAAATTTAAATATATAGAGAGAACTAGTTAAATTGTCTGCACTACGTTGCGGGTTGAGTAAATAATTTTTATAACTGTTGGGATTGAAACAATTAATAGGTTTTGCTACTTCAAAAATAAACTATAACATCTATGTATGCAAGGTTTGATATAGTGAAACACATCAACACCCTATTATAATAACAACAATATCGAAGGCTTAACATCTAAAAATATCATTACTATTATAGCTAAAACAATAAAAAATATTAAATTATCCCAAGAAAAAAAAACTCGAAAATATTAACAAAAATGAAGCAAGAAAAAAAAATTATTATTATTATTATTATTGCATTAATTATGGGGAAAAAAATTTATTCAAAGAATAAAAAAAGCCTAAAACCTTTAACAAAAGAGAAAACAAAAAAATGATAAAAAATTAAAATAATTAGCTAACAAAAATCATGTGACATGAAAATAAAATAAAAACTAATAAAAAAACCAAAATAAAGAACAATGGAAAAAAATAAGAAATATCAATTTTCAAATGATCATAATCACAAACTAAAATTTAAAAAGAACAAAATGTTTTCAAAAATAAAATGCTACCTCAACAAAAGAGAAAATAATAAAAATTAAAAACTAAAGCTAAGAAAACATATATATAAACATGGACAAAAATATAGACTATTTAAGAAATATTAAAAAAATAAAGGAATTAAAATAAAAAATTAAAAGTATAAGGGTCGAAATGAAAACAAAATATATTATCAATTTTAATCAAAGGACAAAATCAAAAAAATAAAATATTTTGTACCGAAAATATTAAAGGATTTAAAACCAATTTCAAAATTAAAAGAATAAGGATTGAAATAAAAATATAATATATAATCAATTTCAATCGAATGACACAATTGAAAAAAATCAAAATATACATAACAAAAATAAAGACCATATAGAAAATTAAAAGATTAGGGACTAAAATGAAACAACCATAAAAAACCGAGGGCTACCGTGTAGTTTAGCATGAAGGAGAGAGCAAAGGGGAAAAAAAGTTCAACCGCACAACGTCACGTCACTGGTCACCGTGTGAGGCCATGCGCACACCATGAGGAAGAGGACATAATGACGCATTCACAGAGACATTGGATGAACATTTTCCGCCACTAGAACTACCAGACGCACCGCTCAAAGTGTGCGTGATGCCGAATATTGTCAGCACGTATGTTAGACGCGCACACAATATTCAGAGGAAAATAATAATAAAAATAGTAAATTACTGGAACACCCCTATAGTCAACTCTTCAATTTTGTCTTATTGGGTAGGGCATATTAGTATTTAAACATTTTCAAAAAATGTGAAATATCGGAAACACCCCTGCAAGCAAACCTTGGTTTTTGTCTTATTGGAGGGTAAAAGAATTATTTTAATGTGCAATGGAATGTGAAATTACCGTGGCACCCCCTCCGGCAGCTGTTGTTTTTTGTTTTATTTGAGGGCATAAAAATAATTTTACTGTGCAAAGAAATATAAAAAAATCAAATAAACCGTGACCTGCCCGAACCGACCCAAAAACCAAACCCATCCAAAAACACTATTGTAATCCACATGAAACCACTCATAAGCTATAGTAACTAACCCTGATCTTTTTTAGTATATAGTATAATATGAAAATATAAGGGCATATGAGAGATAATGTTTTTAAAAAAGGTACATACAAAATGAGATGAATATATAAAAGTATATAGATGAATTAACCTTGATTTTATCATATGGATCATAATATTCATTGATTATACGTTCACTAATGTATAACCTGTAGTGTTGCTGACCTACATCTATAATAATAATAATAATAATAAAGCTCTCAAATTTTTAGCTGAGGTCTTAACAAAATATATTAAAAATGAAATTTTAAATTTTGTTATGAGTGTATTTCCAAATATGTACTCACTAATAATTGCTACAATATTAAAATAATGTTTTCCCCATTGCATTATACATTTGTCCGTCTACCACAATATTAGGCAACGGAAAGAATTAAATTGGTGCGTGTGAGAATGTAATTGAAATTGTTTTAAAAATGCATTTTTTATTTAAAAAATTATTTTTTATATTATTATATTAAAATGATCTAAAAAATAAAAAAAATAATTTAATTTAAAATAAAAAATAAAATAAAATTCAATTTTTTTTTTGAAATGCACTGATAAACACGTGTGATGTGAAACGGATTTTTATTTTATGTTTTTGTTTGTTGTTTTTAGTACTTGTCTTTTTTTTTATTAAATTAAAATTAAAAAAAAAACTTTAAAGCGATGGGGAAACACTATGATGTACACAGTGGATCTCATTTTACCATCCCAACACAGAAATAAAAGCTTTCATTTTGTTTTTTTACATGACCACATTTCTCTTTTAAAAAGTTGGTAGGGACACAAGACTTTTTCATTTTCTTTTTGCAGTATAATTATTAAAATAGATTTTTAGGTAAAACAAAACTTTTGTTTGTGATATTTTTTTTAAATGAACAGTAAAAAGATTTAAATGTTCGAACTTTTATCTATCTTTTAGTTTTTTTTGTTATTTTTTGTTATTTTTTGGTGGTCCATATAAGTTTTTTAGTGATTGAATGTCAACCATCAAATGCTATCTTCCATAGTAGTGTCGGAAGTGCATTGCCATTCTCTTGCCTAACACTAAAATGCATGACGACGGAGGATTGAGGGGTTTGACATCGATGTTCATTTCTTTTTTCTTTTTTTATTTTTTTTCTCTTTTCTTCCTAAAAAATGCATGTTAGTCCTTTTTATTTTATTTTTATTTTTTTAGCTTTAATTCTTATTCTTTTAATTTCTAATGTTTGTTTTTGGCTCTTTTAAAAAAAAATTGTCACATATTATCACCATGTGCAGTGTTACAATTATCATCTTCCTGAGTCGGGATCTCTTTGGTGATGGGTGAAAAAACAAGAAATTCTTGATTTTTATCAATAAAACAAAGACGAAGTTTGTCGCGACGATGTTTTGTGCTTCGCACCGGCCAACCCCGATGGAGGAGACAGTGCGCGATGAAAAAAGAGGATTTATAGTAATAAAATTACGACTATAATTCTTAGGAGTTGTCATTCAGTATCAAGGTCACTAGGAAACTTAATGGTCTGCGAGAGTCTGGGTAAGGGGACTTGTTGTGCAAGGAAAAGACACATAACCCCCAGTGCACCCTACCTAAGGCAAACTGCATTGTTGTTTGATTGTTTTTCCTTAATCATTTTTTTATCTGTTGGTCTATTCTAATGGTTGAAGTGAATCTCTCTTCGTGAGGGAGTCTCTACTTCATTGGAAGTTGAAAACCTAACCATTCTAAAGTTTGGAAATTTCATACTACATTTAAAACAAACTTTTTTTTACTATCTGTTAGTGTACTTTACAATGTAATTTTACACCCCAATAGGTAAAAAAAATAAATTATTATTATGTTATTTGATATTTTGCCCAAATTTCAATGGATAATCATAAACTGGTTACGATATCCAATTTTCGTTCAAAATATGTGAAAAATGCAACATATATTTTTTTTACAAAAAATAAGTTTGGAAAAACCTTGGAATTCGGTCGTATGCACGAAAACAATATATTTTTGTTTGTTTTTTAAATGTGTTTTTTAATATTATTTTTAATAAAAACATCAGACCCGGCCCAGCCAACTAGGCTGGGTCGAGAACAGCCCGCCCCAAGACATAATAAAAAAAACTAAATTGTTGCACTGTTCATGTATTGTGTGAATAGTAACAGACTGGCTGACCGAGTGTGATGAGAGGCTTATCTACCACTTTCGCCGGGTAGAGGAGGCCAAGGTGATTTTTCCTGTGGTGGCTGAGAGGAGCGCCAGAAGCTTGCTGGTCTATGCTACAACAAGATGTTGCTGTGTCGCTGGAGTTGGGAAGGAAGAGTTGGGTTGTTGCATGTGTTACCGGCGATGAGGAAGGAGAGCATGCGATGATGACGTGGACTAGTCTTGATTATTATTTGAGTCCATCTTGGTCTTTTTAGAATCAACCTAATTCTTTTGGATTAGCTTATTTAGTACTTGCTTGAAACATTTAGCTTTAAGTCTTGTAAATGGACTACTTAGAAGTGACAAAATGGTCTTGCAAATTTTCAGCCCCATTCCCAAGTGTATGATCAACATGTTCAGCTCATTGATTTGCATCATTCTCCCTCTCTTGAGAAGGATTTGTCCTTAAATCATCATTTACATCAAAAAGAGACAAATTAGAAACATTAAAGCTTGCACTGACACCATACTTACTTGGTAAATCAAGCTTATAGGCATTATCATTAATGCGTTCCACTACTTGAAATGGTCCCTCACCTCGAGGTAGGAGTTTTGAACGTTGTTTCTCCAGAAAACATCCCTTCCTTAAGTGCAAGCAAACCCAATTGCCTGGTTCAACACTACCTTCATGCGTCCCTTGTTGGCTTGTTGGACATATTGTATAGTCCTCCTTTCAATGTTCAATCGTGCCTTTTCATGAATCATCTTTACAAATATGGCCTTATTTTTGCAATCTAAGTTCACATGTTCACTCAAAGGTAAAAAAGTTAAATCCAAAGGTGACAAAAGGTTAAATCCATAAATCATTTCAAATGGTGAAAACTTAGTTACAAAATGTATACTTCTATTATAAGCAAATTCAACTGTGGAAAACAATCTTCCCATATTTTCAAGCTCTTTTTGATGATAGCATGTAACAAAAAAGACAAAGTTCTATTCACTCCTTCAGTTTGACCATCCGTTTGTGGATGACAAGTAGTAAAAAGCAATAACTTGGTTCCTAACTTTCCCCACAAAATCTTCCAAAAGTAACTCAAAAACTTTGCATCCTTATCAAAAATAGTGGTCCTAAACATGCCATGTAACCTAACAATTTCTTAGAAGAACAAATCAGCTATATGTGATGCATCATTAGTTTTATGACATGCAATGAAGTGCGCTATCTTGGAGAATCTATCTACCACCACAAAAACTGAATCTCTCCCCCACTTAGTACTTGGTAATCCCCAAAAAAAATCCATAGAAATATCAGTCCAAGGTTCACTAGGTATTGGCAAAGGGGTGTACAAACCATGGGGTTTCAACTTAGACTTGGCCTATTTACAAGTGATGCACTTCTCATAGAATCTCTCCATATCATGTTTCATATAAGGCTAAAAAAATGATCATGCAAATTTCTAATGTCTTAGCTACACCAAAATGACCCATCAAACCTCCACCATAAGCTTCTCCCATAAATGATTCACGCATATAACACATAGGCACACAATTTATTTTCCCGAAACAAAAATCCATCATGCATATAAAACTTACTAAATGCCATTTTTTCACATGCATTGAACACATCACCAAAATCAAAATCTTGTGCATACAAATCCTTAATGTATTCAAAGCCAAGCAATTTTGTATCTAAAATGGAAAGTAAAGCATACCTTTGGGACAATGCATCAGTTACCACATTTTCCTTACCTTACTTGTATCTGATCACATAAGGAAATGTTTCAATGAATTCCATCTACTTGGCATGGTGTCTATTCAAATTTTATTGTCCTTTCAAATGCTTCAAAGACTCATGATCTATGTGAATCACAAATTCCTTTGGCCATAGATAGTGCTGCCAATTTTCCAAAGCCCTTACGAAGGCATACATCTCTTTATCATAAGTAGGGTAATTTAGGGCTACCCACTCAACTTTTCATTGAAATAAGCAATTGGGCGACATTCTTGCATAAAAACAGCTCCAATACCTATTCCTGAAGCATCAAAAAACTGTCTATAGAAACTAGCTAAGTCGTGGAAAATCCTCACTTGGCTGATTGTTATAGGCGTTGACCACTCTTGGATTGCCTTAATCTTTTCCTCATCCACCTCCATTCCTTTTTTACTAACAACAAAACCAAGAAACACAAGTTTATCGATGCAAAAGGTGCACTTCTTGAGATTAACAAACAAATTTTCTTTTCTTAGAATTTCCAAGACAGATTGAAAATGCATTACATGTTCTTTCAAGTTTTTTCTATAAATACGTGGACTAAACCTTGATTATTTTTTGAGCCAATCTTGGTATTTTTTAGAATCAGCCCAATTCTTTTGGATTAACCCATTTAGTGCTTCCTTGAAACATTTGGCTTTAAATCTTAATGGACCACTTGGAAGTGACAAAGGGTCAAATCCAAGGTTCATTAACTTTGTTTGCATCATGCCTAAATGATATTAATGTTCTTAACCGGTCACCTGTCTTTGTTGCACATGCTGAAGGCCGTGCTTCTCATGTCAATTACACAATCAATGGATATGAATATGTAATGGGATACTATTTAGCAGATGAGATTTATTCGAATTGGTTAACCTTTGTTAAAACAATCCCAAGGCCATTAGGAGCAAAGAGAAAATATTTTGCAAGTAAACAAGAGTTTGCAAGAAAGGATGTGGAGAGGGTATTTGGGGTGTTAAAATCTCGTTTAGCAATAGTGCGTGGACCTGTGCGATACTAGGATGAAGAAACTCTTGCAAATATTATGAAAGCTTGCATATATAATTATTGAGGATGAAGGAATTATCTTATTTTGTTGTTCAACTCCTGTAATTGGATCTTTGCTTGTATTTAATCATGCAAACACAAGTAAATAATCTTCCTCTTGTGAGAAGTTTTTACTTCTTTGTGATTTTTTAATTGTATTGACAATTAAATTAGCGTCTCTAGAGTCATAAGAAAGCTAAGTAGGATCACTTGATTAAGAGAAACAATATCTTCAGACTCACTTATAAGAAAGTTGATGAATGAGTTTGGCAAATTTGAGTCTATATAACAAAAAAAAGAATCATGTTAGGTGATATGTTACATTCTCTCTAACTCAAATTTTATCGAACTCACGTTATTAATAAACTTATAAAAACATCTATTTAATACAAGAAAGATAACATATTTAACACCATATTTAACACACTAAACAATATATTTAACCAAAAGGCAAGGACAAAACTTAATATAACATCATCATGTCATTAGCTTAAGAAAACTTAAGAAAAGGACTTCTGCTAAAACTATTTTTCAAGTTGATAACAAAGAATGAAGGCATTTCCAATCAATATAACTTGGCTAAAAAATAGAGTGAACAATTATATGAGAATAAAATTTCAAGCTTTGCATGGTCATATCAGGACTCAGAAAGAAAATTTACAGAATATCAAATCTAGGAAATTTCTTGATTTGGTGCAACAAGATAATGTCAATAAAATTCACAATTGATTGAACTCACTTTCCCTTGAAAACGATCCAGATCCTCTGTCACCAATAACTCCTGGATTTCTCAGTCATGTTACAACTCTATTCAACTATGCATTTAAACAACAAATTCACAGGTCAATAGAAAAAACATTAGAAAGCATCCCTTGATCCTCAGGTTGGAAAAGACATCTGAATCAAGAAGACTAGAAATAATAGTAGTAGAAGCATATAGAGATAAATAATCCTAACAAAACAATGTGATATAATGATAGAAAAAAACATGTCTTATCTTCCTAGTTTGGGCCCAACCTGCTTAAGGAAAGCCCTTGATTATTGTTGCTTATCTCATACTTCTTCCTTGGGCCAACTAATACTTATGGGCAGTTTCAGGTATAGAGATCAAAACTCATCTAACAGAAAATGTATGTTTAGTTCATCCTCTCTTAGAGGAATTTTTAAGATCCTTCCTCATTTAGACCTCCTCAATAAACATTCATGCTACTAACTTGCAGAACTCATTTCAAAAAAGCATTTTGAGTTACTTATCCAAACACCACGAGTTGATAGACAGACAGGTAAGTATCATTCGAATGAAAAGAAAACGAGGGGTAATTCAAAAAAAAAAGTGAATTGTGTGCTTAGCATTAATAAGGGCAAAATGTCTAACATAAGATCATCACAGAGCAGGGTGGAAGATTGGCTTTTGATCAGGGTTGGAAAGGGGGAGAAAGCAGATCTTATGTGTATTAGTTGTACTGAAAATCACTGGGCAAGGTAGAAGATTTCTTTTGACACATTTACAAGGTTTGCGGTGATCTGGAGTGCCTAGATGGACCAGGATTCAAGAATATTTGAAGACTCACACAAGTGAATGGTAGAAAAGTTTGTTTTCTTGGCCTTCTCCAGTCTCTATAGAGCATTGCTTCCATAAAATTTGACAACATGTCTTCAATTGGCTTTCAGTGACAGTAACATACCTCTTTTTTATTGATTTTGTTTTCTATCTCTTGTATTCTGCTATGGAGACAACTTTTCTCCATCATGACAAATCTTCTTCTCTCATTCTCCTAAATTCTTAATTTTTTATCAACAATTTGAGATGAAGATGAGCTTGGTGATTGGACATAAAACTCCTAAAGCAGTACCATAAGCTTTAAACAAATTCTAGAATCTAATGTAACTTAGTTATCGACTAGCATCATCACAGATTACATTTGTATAGCTTCAAATTAGTTATAGGATACTAAACACTAGTCCAAATAAAACAGCAGCAAACTCTAGATCATAGCAACAATTATAAATAAGTTAAAAAAATAATCAAGGGCTGTATCCTTCTCCCATCTTCCTCCTACTGAATGCTACAATCAGAAATGGAAACATCAAACTCAAACTCCACCACCCCCGCATAGAAATTCTGGCATCCAAATTTTAAGAAACAATAAAAGAAAGCATAATATAGGTCATTTTGGCTTTTGACCCAACGAATTCATAGTATAAAACCACTGACCTTGATTGACAAGAGCTTGATGTTCTCCTTCTTCTTGACAGACGATCTACAAATCCACTGGAGCTAGAAATCAGCTTCTTATTTATGTTTCTTCTGTTCCGAATTAGGAGAAGAAATTGGGTTTCTTGTTTGGTGGTTTCCAAATGTGATGAAACAATATATATTTGCTTTAACATTCATTTCATTATGTTTAATTGTGTTTCAACATAAATATGTACTATGACGTTTTTGTTTCAAGTTGATACAAATAGTAGATGATGCAGAGAACAACTATTTTAGCTATTAAAATAATTGTTCTGTTAAATAGAAAAATTAAACAAAAACACTAAAAGGAATTGTTTTTGTGTATCTTTTCTGATGTGCTAACTGCAAGGTTGATATTGAGCAAAACTAGAACGTAAGCTCTTTATTTAAAGCCTACGAATTCCTATACGGTCTTGCTCGGAGGCCAAGTAACTCTCTTCTCTTCATCTTAATGTCCAAGAGTTATTAATTAAATAAATTCATGCCAGAAAAAAAAATCTTTGTTAACATAAATTCACACGGATTAGAAAAGTAGAGCATTAAGAATAGAGAAAAGAATACAATAAGATTAATCTCCTGAAAATCATAAAAAAACTTGCGTTACAAATCATTTTTCAAAAAAATAATTTTTTTTATTTCTATTTCTAGTTCTTACTTTAAAATAGTTTTTTTTTATTGGTTTTATATCATTTTCTTTAAATTACTCTTTTTAAAAGAGTACAGGTTGCCCTTACTTTGTTCGGAGAGAAAGGTGGTCGCAAGAAACCCCGGTCTGTCTAGCGGTGTCAGTGGTGATGTAAGCTCTCTTTATATTTGGAACTCATTCCTTTTCATTTCTACTCGGCCTGGTTAGTATTCACTTTTTGTTTAACATTTGAAATAAATATTGTTAACGTAATCAATATTATTTGCTACTACACAGGCCAACTCCCCAGCTGATCACTCGGCTATTTAATTTGCTGCCTGGCTGTTTTAGGCTTGAATCATTTCTTCCTGGCTCTGGCTCCTGAACATTTTGTATAGGTTCTTGTATTTAGTGTCTTACGAATCTCAAGGCACTGGCAGAAGCAGAGCTGATGGAAACTGCAGCAAACTTGGGAAAGAAAAGATCTGAAGAACTGGTAAAGCATGTCGCAGAGCTGAATGAAGCTATTCTAGTGTCAAAGATTGCTTCCACTGAAGCTGCAAAAGTGAAGTGCTTGGTTCTATCTGATAAATTAAGATGATCGGTTAGAGTCGGCAATGGAAAAGGCTGCTCAAGCACAAGAGCTGGTGGAGGAAAGGAAAAAGCGATTGGAAAATCTGATGCAAGCCAAATATGTACTTGTCGATTCGCTACAGGCGGAACTCGATCACGCATCTGAACTACTTGGTTCATCTAATTAAACTGTTTCGGATGCTGTAAATGATCTGAATCAGCTAAAATCGGGTTTGAAAGTCAAGGAAAGAGAGAATTCTGATCAAACATTTTACTTTGGGGCATTGGAAACCGAATTGAATCAGCTAAAACTAGAACTTGAGAACGAAAATGAAGAGGCAAGCCATTTGAGTCGTAACGTGGAAATCCTCATGGATGACCTCCAGTAAGTAAAAACCAAAATGTATGAAATTAAAGAAAGAGAGAAGGAAGCACAGGTGAAATTAAAGAAAGAGATTGTAGTGCTAAATGTTATACATTCTTTATATAATCAAATGTTAAATTCATATAGCAGCGGAAATTTAGATTATAAATACTTTCAGTCATTGTTGCTCAAGTACTGAAATGAATTTCTAATTGCAGCAGCAGCAAAGCTTTTCCCAAAATAGCAACAACAATACACTTTAAAATAATAAAAGTTTTACGAGAGAAACCTTCTGATCTATGTCTATCAGTAGCTGTAGATGAAGTACACGAGCTATTATTTATAAGTAGATCATGGACTCCACTCATTAATTTATTTTCCAATTTTCTCCTTCCATCGAGGAGATAATTAGCCATGATCAAACCCCATGATCAAACCCCATGATCTATCTCTATCATCATGGGTTTACATGATCAAGAACATGGGTGTGTCATGATGGGCACAAATGGTAATTTCCAACGCTAAAATCTGAGCTTCACAAAGGAAGGTCTGACCTTGCAGCAGCTGAAGCAAGGACTGGGAGTATAAAATCCGGCCGGATCACATCCTGCCGTTCAGCAGCTAGCAGTCGAAGCTGAAGCAGCAGAAAGGGAAAATCAAAGCTTAAAAGGATCAGATAAGGCAACAGAGGAATCTGAGGACTTTGGGCTCAAGCACACTGATGAATATGAAAAGTACTCGTGTCAAGACGTAGAAGCTTTTCAGAAAAATGAGCCACATGCAGAATCTGTGAAGAGAAGAAGCGAGAACGATGGAAATATAACAATTTCACTTGAAGAATACGAGTCCTTGAACAGGAAAGCTGCGAAGGCCGATGAATTCATAAGAAGAGAACCTTCTAACATGTCCATCACATCTGAAAATACGTACGAAATACAAACTCTAAAGAAAGAATTGGGAATTGCAATTGTGAAAAATGGGGAGCTGAGGGCTAGGTCAGAATAGGCTGCTACAAAGGGCTGAAGCCGCTGAAAAAGCTAAAACAATCTCGAAGATCAACGAAAGAGGCGTCAAGAACAAAAGAAGAGGATGAAGGCAGCTATAGTGGGGCTGCGCGAGGAATCTACATCAACAGAGTTCTATTCTTCCACATCTGAGATTGCCCCAAAAGAATATCAGCCACTGGGCAAGGTTCTCAACATGAAATTCTAGTCTTGGTAAGACATTTTTTGCAAGTAAATCTCATCATGCATCATTGAACGTTAAAACCCTACCTGTAATAAATTCTTAACCCTTCATTTGACTAAGATTAAACTATCACTTGGTGTCGGAGAGATCGTTTAGCAAAACCAATTAAATATATTTGTAGGATAATAAAAAAATATTAAAGAGAAGATAAGTATCATCAAGTACTGTACAATCATAGAGTTTTGGATCAAAACCAAGACAGAAACTGAAGTTGTTGTCGAGGACTGTGTCATATGTCCTCCTTGAACGTCAACTGATGCAAACGTTCGTAGTGCAACTTGTCTCCCACAATTTCAACAACAATACCTCAAAATAATGCATTTCCAATCAACATTTTTCAGTAATTTTCTCTCTGCAACAACAACCTAAGGCTAGAGAAAAGAGAGCACGAATTTCAATAAATTTGAGAAGATTCAATGAAACGTAGTTAATTCAAGATTAATTATAATTACTTTTTAATAAGTGTGTGGATAACGTGTGCTCTTTTTTATGATTTTTTTCTCTCCATGAATTAGCTATAAAGGAGCTAGGTAAATTAATAAGTGAATATTTTTTATTTATTTTAGTTTTGGATAATTGAAAATTTAATTTTTTTATATAGAGAGAGTTAAAGTGATTTGCGGTGTTTGGGTAACCAGTATTGCTCTGGTTTACGAGTTTGATAGAATATATTTTTTAATTGAACTTAATGTTGTAATCATCTATTGTTTTTCTCATATATTTAAAAAAAAAAAAGTTTCGAAAAACAAAAAAATTAAACTTTATAAAGTACATGTATATGTTGACAGATTAGGCTACTTGATATGATATGTGGGTTTAACAAGTTTTTATTTCTTTTGATTTCATCTATAGATATTGGGTTAATTGACAGTTCAATTTCATAATCGGTTTCGTTTCACTTCTTATAAGGTTATCATAGAGTCAATAAAATATATCGGTTATGGTTTAGTGTTCCATTTTGCGATATCATATAGTTAAATAAAATATAGTACAAAACACAAATGATAATCCTAGTGGAGTCCAAAACCAGGTTCACATGATTGATATGCTAGCCTATGTTACTCGATTCATTAGTTTGACGAGTTTATCCACCAACCAAATATACTTATTTTTTTTAGTTTTTCCTTGAATATTGGATTGTTTAGAAAATAGACTACATATCTTATTCTTGTTTATATTTCACAGGGTTATCACAATCATAAATATTTTTTTGTTTTATGGTTATATTCAATTTTACCAGCATCTATTTTTATTATATAATTAAAGAAAAAAGTTCATGACCCTAGTAGGAAGGGTTGATTCAATTTTATGAGCATCTATCTTCATGTTGAAGGTTTTTTAGAAGTTAATCTATATTTTTATTAGTCATTCAAATTATTTAAAAGTCTTAAGATTAATTCTATAAATTAAAGGTTTTAAGATTAATTACACTTTGTCAAGGTATTGTTACAAAACTCTCCATACTCTTAACAAATTATATAATCATATTTATAAAAAAAAAAAATTTCATTATTTTAATATATTTATATTAAAAATATTTTTTAAAAAAATACATACAAGTTGTTAGATTGTTTATTCAATTCTCTAAACACGATGATGATGCAAATAACTTGTAAAAGAAACTCAGTGATGTAATTGAAAATTCTAATTTATTTATTTCACTGTGCTACCAGAAGTGATAACGACCACCTGGCCAGAATATATAATGGTCAAAAAATTTGATTACACAATGGTTGACAATTTGAGCCCTAATTCTGCCGTCAAGCTTGATCCTCAGACACGACGGATGACAATTGTTGTCATTAAAAGCCTCTATGTTGCTCGACATTGGAGCCCATGACATCGACGATGGGGATTCCCTTTGTAGGAGACTAACAACTCTTGAAGAAAAAACATCGTTTTCTTTTGACTAGCAAATTTCCATCATAGATAACTATAGTCCTCGGATAAAGTCCCTTTTTTAGGTGGCATTTTGTGTTATTTGTTGGGACTTTCCTCGAAGATTCCAATGAAAAAACATTAAGTACATTTCATTGGAATAATCATTTTCATATGGAATCCAAAGATAGGATGATTGCTTGTGTTTTTTTTTTTTTTTAATTAATGTTTAGAATTGATATATTCTAATTAGGAATACGTATTATCAAGTGTCTAATAAAAATTTAAGATACTATTTGTTTTTTTGGTAAGAAAGTATATCGCATGTTCTGTAAAGTTGTCTAAAGCACAATATAAAAACTATAATGTAAATTTAAATTATAAAATCATAAGCAAAAATTTATTTTTCATAAATAATTTAATCACTTTAAAAATTTGGTTTAATTAAAAATTCATACATGGTTTGAGTAATTTAAAACGGCAATGCAATTATTCATGTCCATAAATTTTCATTAACTAATAACTAATAAAATATGATATAAATAGTTTGTGGGTATGTCATGTAAGCTAAACTACCCTAATTGCCTTCATCTTTTTTATTATTCATAAAAATCATTACCATCTACAGAATTATTAGTGATACTACTAATACCAATACGAATATTATCAATATTATTTAAATCAAAACTTATTGAATTATGTGTAATGGTATCAATTTAAATCTCCAAATCATCTCCAAAATGTCGTGACTCTCTATTTTAGTATCATTAGAAATTTGTTGTTCTTCACTTTCATATACTTCATCATTTTTCTTCATTTTGCACTATCAATGACACCAAGAAAAATCAAAGTTTGATAAATCATTATGCTTTTATCCCCCAGTTATTCAATTGTCATTAGACGAGAGGTAATTAAAACTTCACCAAAATCATGAGTTTACTTTTTGACTTGGTTATTATTTAATTTTAGATTGCACATTACAAATATCAAGTCATCCATATTATTCAATTTCAAAAATCAAAGTGCATGACACCTCCCTTCTACTATTTAGTGCACAATAATACTTACTATGTGCACTTATTGTCAAATTCAATTCTAGTCATCTTATTTCTAGCAATTTAATTCTCAATTCTTCAATTAATCCAAGCTACCCATTAATGAACATGTTCATTAACACAAATCAAACATAAAAAGTAGTTCATCATTCAATCAATATTCCATTTACACAATTCCATACAACTTTCAATTTCTTCTTTCTAGACCCAATCATTCAACTAATCAATATTTCATCATTTTTGTTAATTCAACTAAATAAAGAAAAAATCATTATTCATATGATTCTACACATCAAATATCAAAATGCACGGCACCTCCCTACTACTGTCTAGTGCACAGTAGTCCTTACTATATGCACAACTCTTGTCATATTCAATTCTAGTCATCTTATTTCAAGAAATTTAATCCTCATTTCTTCAATTAGTCCAAGTTCTACCCATTTATCAACATGTTCATTAACACAAATTAAACATAAAAAGTAGTTCATCATTCAATCAATATTGAATTTACACAATTCCATACATATTAAAATTTCCTCTTTTTAGGCCTAATAATTCAATTAATCAATATTCATCATTTTTGTTAATTCAACTAAATGAAAGAAATCATTATTCATATGATTCTACACATATATTTTTAACATACTTATTGGTCCATATCATAAATGCATAATTTATTTTTTTGGTCTCTTTATGGTCGACCCTATAGTCCTTCGTTACCTATCAATTTTCTTCATCATTCTCCCATGATTTCACTCCCTGAAGAACTTACAAAAGTCCTAGAAATTCAATTTCAAAGAATTTTACTTTCCCTTCAATTTCATATCAAGAACCCTAATTTTTTTTTTTTTTACTCAAAATCAACTAGCACTTGTTTAAATTGACGTGTAGGGGTTCCAAACATCTTACTTAGTTACAAAATGTATTCCAAAACTAAACCAATTTAATTTTTTTCAAGGATTCTCTTTCTTCCTCTTGTTTTTTCTAGACTAATAAAAAAAATTAAACAATGAAGCAAAATTAAATAAAAATGAAATTTATCAAGAAAGCAAATCTTAGTCGTAAGTACGCATCCACCTATAGAAATTAGAACCAATCCTTGAAATGAAACTTCAATTTATATTTTGAGTTCTTATCTTTTCTTAACGTTGGTTGCTTAACAAATCCAATGTATAATTAATTCTAACCAACAAACAATCACAGTGTTCGCACTACTGATTTACTTCAATGGAAACTTTAAAAACTAGATAAATTGATTAACTTATACAATAGAATTATTCATAATTCATATTGATCTGTTCTAATGTTCTCCAAATTATTAATAACATAGATCCGCCATAATTATTAAGCTCAATTGCTTCACAAGTTTATATAATAATTTAGATACTACGCTAGCAATTAAGATAAACAATCATAGAAAATATGTATAGGAAAAAAAAACATATTCATTCATCATATACACTGGAAAAAATGGAAGAATAGATTTCACGGTTCTTAAAATCTGAAAGTTTTTATGTCCTTGAAACCAAGATAAATAGTTTAGCGTAGCATATTTATTGAATAACTACTACAAAGGATAAAGAATGCTTGAATTTGGATTTTTAAGAGAGAGATTTTGTGTTACTCTTCTTCCACCCCCCACTCTCTTATTCTTTCCTTTTGCTTTTTATTTTTATAGCCTAGGAAACCATTGTCCCTACTTTATAAAATAGTCCTCCTTTAAGTAGATAGTTTTACATTTAAATACTTCAATGGCTATTTTCCTAAAAAGGAGAAATAGTCTTGCATGAAGCCTTCAATATTTGACTTAGAAAGCAAAATTGTTGAAATAAAGACTTGGAAGTCGGTTTAAATGCTTTAGGATATAATTTGGATTTGTTTCTTTACATAACATGTCTGTTGACAAAATTCATTTGTCATCTTAGCAAACTCATAGTTCTCACATATGAGATCTTTTTATAATACAATTTGGTATGATGATAGGTAATTAAGTCAGGAATCCAAAACAATTAAGTTTGCATCAATTGACTTTTTATAGCTCAAGATATTCAAGGTGTGATGTCTAAAGGTTAACACTAGCAGAATGCAAAACTTGACATTGAAAGCTGAGATTTCCATGTTATTCATTTATTTACTTTTATTTACATATATCTACAGAGAGGTATGAATATTATCTTTATAATACCACTAGAATCACTTCAATTCAACCTTTGTAGCTCAAGCTCTGCACAAAACATCGACTAAAGGTCAAATTTGCCAATTTCCTCTAATTTACTCCTTTTTGAATCTTTCATCCAAAAATACCTTCAAAACATAAAACACATGATATTAAGGTAATTTAAATATAAAAAAATAGGGAAATTATTAGTTAAAGACAGGTAAAACTATCGAGTAATATAAATCAAGTAACATGTCTCATCCTAGGGATTTCTTGTTATCTTCCATTAATACCGATTAAGGATTTCCAAAACCTAGTATATAAGAGCAATTTATGGGTTTTTTTTTTAACTATTTCCCATAAAAGATGCCAACTAATGATGTTCAAAAAATCCAATATACTTAGGAATATGATTTTTAGTGTTTGGATAATGAATGATCTTAAGTTCATATCAATGTTGTCTTCTTAGGAACTAGGGGAACAAAGGATTGATGGTAAAAGTCTCGATTCCTGCAAAACAATCTTTTTTTGGTGAAATATTATGACCCTTTGATGATCAAGTTAATAGCTTTCCAATAAGAGATTATAATAAATGAGCATTACATTTTAAGGGGGAAAAAGTGTTTGTTTTTAGTTTGTGTAATAAATTCTTTAATAATATATCATAAGAGAACAAAGATTATGAGTTTTTTACTTTAATGATTTAGAGATTATTTATAGCCCTTATACCTTAAACTTTCTTGTTTTTTTAAAAGGGTTGAAAGTCTTTTCTTTTAGAATATACAAGTGGGGGACATCAACATTAATATTGATGAAAATATCTTTTTACATGGTATCAATGCTGATGAGAATTCTGCATCTCTATAAAAGACTTTCATTCTTCATTTCATTCAAAACTTTAATGTTAATGGAAATAACTCTTATCATCAACATTAATGTTGATTGACATATATCCGACTCTTAGAGAAACTTTATACACTTAGGGTGTAGGGAGACAAAATAGCAAATTTTTAGATATCACGTTTCTTAACCATTATAATTAATTAAAACCACCCTCTAAGCTGCAACATCAATAAAATATCTCTTATAAGAACTATGATAAAAATTTAATTGATATCGCGGTTAACTGGTGAATCGGTTTGTAATTGTCGGTTAAAGAGTCGATTAGTTCGTAAGGAAATCACAAAGTTGCCAAGATCAAGATCCTAGAGTGAGATTTTTGAAATCTAAAGTTTGATGATCGAAGTAAAGAAAATGGACTCCAAAAACTTTAGTAAAAATTTGTGTGCGCTCTAATGGTCGGACCAAAAGTTATGGCATTTTTAAGCTATCATTATTGTATGGCAAGATAAGATCTTCTCTTAGGCTTAGACATGTCCCATTAGTCTACAAATGTATATGTAAGTCATTTATGTAATATGTTTGAGACAAATCCTCATCTAGTTGTGGAAGAGCTACATCTAACTGTTCAAAATCATCCATTATTGTAAGCTTGATAATTAGTAGTCTTTTAAGCCCCAAAAAACCACACAATAACTTTTATGTGAACATAACTTTTTTGAGATTTTAAATAGAGTTTGTTATAGAGTGTACAAGCCGGACAAAAATGTATATTTGATTCATAAAATATATTTAAAAAAAGCTAATAAAATTATAATTTTTGTGTTAAATGAGCCAAAAAAAAAAAATAGTAGTGAGGCTCCATTTTAAGTGATCTTAGTTTAGAAGCATATTTAAGAGCCTCTATTATAAAAGAGTGTTGTTTCACTGATTCTTTTTAAATGGTATTATAGTGTTAGAAATTTTAATTTACCATGTAATTTTTTTAAAAACAAAATCCTTAAAGTAATCCAAACTTATTAATAATACAAAACACTGATTTGTCCAGAGGAAGTATTTAATGTCAGGTACGTTTCTAGAATCACCAACCGTGACCGTGTGGCACCCCATCCTGTATATATATATATATAGAGAGAGAGAGAGAGAGAGAGAGAGAGTGTCCGTAGAGGAATAATGGTTTTCATGCACCCATCAATCATTTTCAATACCAAGTTTTTTCTTGTTCAAACTTCAAACTTGTACCAAAGGGGAAAAACTTTGATTTTTTTGTTTTTTTAAGAAAAAATATCAAAGAATCAACCTGACAAGTATAATCTGTGTGTTTCCCTCTTTAATGTCTTCGAGCAAGTCTGGGTCAAACTGCGGCCAATATGCATGAAGGGGTCAACACGGGCGGCTAACCGGCCCTTAGTTGCTTCAAGCCTTTTTCTTCTACCATACAAAGCACGCACAATAAAGGATGTAAGAGAATATTATTTATTAAAAATTTTGATTATTCAAATAGTACACAGTTTTTAAAATACTGTTTTGATTGACAAGACACCGTTAAAGTATCAATTTCCCTGCTATTTTTTTATTTATTTTATGTTACGAACCAGTACCAAGTCTGTTTTAGAATAATTTAGAGATAATAACCTGAAAAACTTTATATATTTATTGAGCCATAGTCAATGAAAGGAGCAAATTTCTTTCGTAGTCACTGGGTTAACTTTCTAAATTATATAGTATGATGGTTATTTTCATTGTAAATAAAAAACAATATATATAAACTATGCGAACCATTTCTTCCATGTTTGGTTTGGTCTACCTGCAGTCTGCAGGCCCTTCGATTCAACCAAGTTTAAAGTATTTTGGATAGCTTCAACCATTTTCTTATAATCTGTGTTTTTCTTGAATGGAACTGTGAGGAGGCTGAAGATATAGAGAAGAAAAGGAAGCAAGACTGATCATGAAAGAAGACGAAACTGATAGCTTATGGCAGGTCGTATTATTCATCTTCTTAATCTTGATTACAGGTAAGTACTAATCTTTCTTTTCTTGTTCTAATTCCTAGAAATCAGATGATCATGGTATTGCTTTTTTGCTCGTATGCTTGCTTCGATCGATAGTATAAGCCTCGAGCACGGCACGAGTATAATCACAGCTCTCTAGCTTCGTTGATTTCATATAATTTACTTGTTCATGTTCATTATTCTTTCATGGAGTTCAAGAATGTTTTATATTCAAGGAATCGAGATGCCGATGACTTGACTAGAATGTTCTGTTTCTGCTAATTAATCGTAGGTTCAGTAGTAGTAGTGTCTGGAGATTCTCTTGAAACGGATTGGCAAGTCCTTCTTGACTTGAAATCATTCCTTGAAGAACGGAACCACGTAAACAGAGGACAGTATTCTCGGTGGAACCAGCAGAGCTCGAATCCCTGCAGCTGGCCTGGAATCCTATGCACAAGTGATGGTTCAAGAGTTAACGGCATTAACTTAGCTGCCAATAGCATCTCTGGAGATTTGTATACCAACTTCTCGTCCCTGACAGCCCTCACTAACCTCGATCTTTCTCTGAACACTTTTAGTGGTGCTGTTCCTAATGACTTGAGCAACTGTCAGAATCTTGTTCATCTTAACCTCTCACATAACATCCTTGAGGGAGAGCTCAACTTGACTGGCTTGACCAAATTGGAGACTCTTGATCTGTCAACGAATAGGATTTTTGGCGGAATTCAGTTCAGCCTTCCGGGAATTTGTAGCTTGATTGTGGCAAATGTTTCAGCGAATAATTTCAGTGGTGGGATTGATAATTTCTTTGATGGCTGCTTGAATTTGCAGTATCTTGATTTAAGCTACAACTTTTTCAGTGGGGCAATATGGAAAGGATTGTCAAGGCTGAAGGAGTTTTCTGTCTCTGAGAATTATCTCAGTGGAGAAGTTTCAGGGTCATTCTTTGCTGAGAAGAATTGTAGCCTGCGAGTGTTGGACTTATCAGGAAACAGTTTCACTGGTAGGGTACCAAGAGAGTTATCAAATTGCAGGAATTTGGCTATTTTGAATCTGTGGGGAAACAATTTCACTGGACAAATCCCATCAGAGATAGGCTTGATTTCTAGTCTTGAAGGTTTGTTCTTGGGGAACAACACATTCTCTCCGACAGTACCAGAGTCTCTTTTGAATTTAGATAACCTGGCCTTTTTGGATTTGAGCAGAAATAATTTTGGGGGTGAAATACAGCAGATATTTGGGGGATTCACACGGCTGAAGATTCTGGTGCTGCACGGGAATTCATATACCGGCGGCATAAATTCTTCTGGCATTCTCAAACTACCTAATCTAGTTGGATTAGACCTGAGCAACAACAGCTTCACGGGTCCATTACCTGTTGCATTCTCTGAAATGCACAGCTTGAAGTTCTTGATCCTAGCGTATAATCGATTTAACAGCACTATACCACAAGAATATGGAAACTTTCAAGCCTTGCAAGCTCTCGATCTCTCCTTCAACTCCCTAACTGGACAAATACCATCTTCTCTTGGAAAGTTGAGGTCACTTTTGTGGTTAATGCTTGCAAACAACATGTTGACAGGTGAGATTCCGACTGAATTGGGAAGCTGCACTAGTTTGTTGTGGTTGAACCTTGCCAATAACCGTCTCTCTGGGAGTATTCCACGTGAATTGATGGAGGTAGGAAGGGACCCCTCGCGAACATTTGAATCAAACCAGCGGGATGAAGGCGTCATCGCTAGCTCAGGTGAGTGTTGGACAATGAAGAGGTGGATTCCTGCAGATTATCCACCATTCAGTTTTGTACATAGAATTCTAAATCGGAAGACTTGCAGAAGCATATGGGATAAGTTGCTTAAAGGGGTTGGCCTTTTCTCGGTATGTGCAGCAGGATCAACTGTCCGTACACTTCAAATCTCAGGTTATCTTCAACTGGTCGGCAACCAGCTTTCTGGAGAGCTCCCTGGAGAGATTGGTAAAATGCAGAATTTCAGTATGATACATTTGGGTTTCAATAACTTGAGCGGCACGCTCCCTCCACAGATTGGACAATTGCCACTGGTAGTCTTAAACCTCACCAAAAACGCCCTTTCGGGTGAAATTCCAAGTGAAATTGGGAACACCAAGTGCATAAAGAACCTTGATTTTTCTTACAACAACTTCTCTGGCACGTTTCCCGTAAGCTTGAACAACTTGAGTGAGCTTAGCACGTTTAACATCTCTTACAATCCTTTAATTTGTGGTACAATCCCAACAACTGGGCAGCTGGCAACATTTGAGGAAGATTCCTACCTTGGCGATCCACTCCTGAAACTTCCCGGCTTTATCAACAATACCATGGATTCCCCGCCAAATCAATACTCAATAACCGGGAAGAAAGATCATAAGAAGTGGGTTGCAGTTCTGGTGCTGTTAACAATGACCATGGCGTTCTTAATTTGCGGACTTGTTTCACTGGTAGTTTGCATGCTGGTGAAAAACCCAGCAGAGTCACCAGGATACCTCTTGGAAGATACCAAGCACCTCAGGCATGACTTTGCATCAAATTCAGGGAGCTCATCTCCATGGTCGTCAGACACAGTTACGGTCATACGTTTGGACAGAACAGCATTCACTCATGCTGACATTTTGAAGGCAACAGGAAATTTTTCAGAAAGCAGAATCATCGGGAAGGGAGGCTTTGGAACAGTGTACAGAGGAGTATTGCCTGGTGGAAGAGAGGTGGCAGTCAAGAAGCTACAGAGAGAAGGAGTTGAAGGTGAAAAGGAGTTTCGATCTGAAATGGAAGTCTTAACTGGAAATGGCTTCGGCTGGCCTCATCCGAACCTGGTAACGCTTTATGGGTGGTGCCTTGATGGTACAGAGAAAATACTGGTGTATGAGTACATGGAGGGTGGAAGCTTGGAGGATCTCATATCAGACAGGACGAGGCTAACATGGAGGAGGCGTATCGATATAGCAATTGACGTGGCAAGCGCATTGGTATTTCTTCACCACGAGTGCTACCCAGCGATTGTGCACCGTGATGTCAAGGCCAGCAACGTCCTCCTAGATAAAGATGGCAAGGCACGAGTCACTGATTTTGGTCTTGCAAGATTTGTTGACGTCGGGGATAGCCATGTGAGCACGATGGTGGCTGGCACCGTTGGGTATGTTGCGCCGGAATACGGACAAACTTTCCACGCCACCACCAAAGGCGATGTGTATAGTTTTGGGGTGCTGTCAATGGAGCTGGCAACCGGGAGGCGAGCTGTGGACGGCGGAGAAGAATGTCTGCTGGAATGGGCCAGGAGGGTGATGGGAAGCGGGAGGCTAGGATTGAGTAGAGCTACAATACCGGTAGTGCTTCTGGGATCAGGGCTGGCTGAGGGAGCAGACGAGATGAGTGAGCTGCTGAGGATTGGGATAGGCTGCACCGCAGAGGCACCGCAGCGCAGACCCAACATGAAGCAGGTGCTAGCTATGCTGATAAAATTATCAAGCTGCAGGCCTAGTCGTGGGGAGATTCCATTCCTTCGTCACGCTGATTTTCAAGATTAGATGATCTTAGTTGCACTTACAAGTTGTCCATAAACAGGTCTAGCTAGGCTACTCTTACAAAACCACACAGGAAATATAGCACACAGATTCTGATTCTTCTTGTACACCAAAATATTCTTCATTTTGTTAGGAGTTGAAGAGTTCATTCACTCGTTCAACTCATTGGCAATGCTTTAAACCACAACTTCTACTTTCTTTCATATTCGTTTGGGACATTTTTCAATTCTTTTCTTACATTTGGAGCAGTCGCTGTTCAGATACTGTTAACAAAACGAAGGGTTGGAACAAGATAAGGTGGGGAGAGTGTAAATTCTTCAATTTGCAAGAAATTTCATAAACCAGGTACGCGTCAAAGTAATGAAAATCAATGATGAACACTCAGCTTGGAATGTAGTGGTAATTTATGGTTTTAAGTATTCACTGGAGGTTGGTTGTCTTTAGAAAAACATAAAATCAAACCAAACCAATGACTTTTCCTCTGTGTCGAAGAAAAAAAAAAGGTGCATATAGTTGGAAGGTGTTCGGTGTAGGAAATTTCAAATTCCACCCATCTAGATATCTTGAATGTCCTTTTTTCTAAAATATTAATATTCTTACATCACATTATCCCCAACCCACCAACGTGATTCCCATCTAAAATGAGAGGACTGTGATTAACCTTTTTTTATGGCCCCTCTATATTATTTTATTTCTTTCAGAAAGTTTAATTTATTTTTAGATTCTATGGAATACATTGTGTTTTAAAAATGATTTTTGAAAAAAATTGAAAAATTTTTATTTTTATTTTTTACATTAAATTAAATATTTTTGGTGTTTTTAGATCATTTTTATGTGTTGATATCAAAAATAACTTTTTAAAAATAAAAAATAAAAATAATTATATATTTTTAAATAAAAATTATTTTTAAAAATAATCTTAACCATACTCACAAACCACAAATCTAAAGTACCCCCAGGAAGATGGCAGTGGATCCAAAGATGGGCAAAACTTGCAATCCACAAGTTACATTCATTTTTATGAAATTATAAAAATATATTTTGGATTTTCTTGCTCTGGCTTTTTTTGGGCGCAACCTCCAAGTCCAACTCCCATCCCGTGCCCTAGTCCGACGCCGTATTCATGTTCAAGTCCAATGCTCTCAGGATCAAAAAGCCAAGCACCAACAAATTCTTATCATCTCCACAGCCACATGAACATGATAATCGAGTATAGTTGTGCTTTTGGAATGGTATGCCAACTGCCCTGCGCCGAAGCCCCAGCAATAATAATAGTAATAGTAGTGATAATTTAGCTTTCTGGTGGATAATTTAAAATTTTAGGGTCAAAACTATTTAATTTTATTCTTTGGTTAAAAAAATTATTACAATAAAATTGTATATTAAAGTCATCAACACCCCATATAACTAATTAAAAATGACATCATCAATTCCTAAAATAAAATCCAACACAACATAAATTTTAAGGAGTGTCGAATTCGTGCAATTAAAACTCTTGAAATGAATGATTTGTAGATATAGAAAGTAGGTTATTGTCCCTCAAAGGTATATGTATTAGAACTTAATTACTTAATCAAGATAAGACAAGCTATTTAAATTTAAATTTAAATTTAAATTTAAATTAAAGCAAACCAAGTAAATATGCACTCAATAGATTAATCTAATGGATTGACTCATATGCAATTTAAGTAACAAGTAATTAAAAGTAAAAAAAAAAAATTATTTTCAAAACTTACTAAAGGTAACTTAGAAAGCAAGGAAAATAAACTATCTTACAAATAAATAGCACATTATTATGCCTTAAACATATACTAGTTGCAACCCAATCCTCTCGACCTCATCGTAAGATATTGATTCCAACTTTATTCCACCTTACAAATAAATATCTTATGACATCATACCATTGAGGTTGCCAAATAAAAGTGTAGGCCCGTAACACTTTTAATTTTCATAATCATATGCATTCAATTAGAAGTCAACAGCATGAATCAATCTCTTATCACAAGAGTTCAATTATATATTAAAATTTATTCAAAAAATAAATAGGGTTCAAAAGTGTTTAGAGTTTGGTTTAAGCTAATGTAATAAAGGGAGGTAATGTGTTCTTTCATTTCATTTCATTTTATTTTATCGTCACATTGCATCAATAATTGTTCGGAACTTCCATCTTCATCTTGGAAAGATCTCTCTTGCACTCATCTCATCATGGCTAGTTAATGTCATTTCTTCAATTATTGTCTTTGTTTGAACATGGCCATTCCTCCTAGCCATATATTCTTCTTTTGCGGCTACTGCCAGAATTCTCTGTAGCCAAACATCTTTTTTCAAGAATATCTATCCATTTACTCTTTCTTTTATCACTTTGTTTTGTGGGTTTTGTTGCGGGATTAATGGAGGGTATAGATACCCTAGCAACCATTACCACCATTTGTTTTAATGTCAGGGGAAGTGAAACTATTAAGGGGATATATAGCAGTTAGTGTATATACCCTTTTTTCCTTCATCGTTACACATCCCCTTTCTTTCTTTTTTCTTATTTCTTTGTAGAGAATATTTGATTATGTTTTTATGTCACTTCAATGATAATATCCTGATCATTTGTTATCCCCAACAGCTTGCCCTTATTTGTTTTATCAATTAAACATTCTGAAAACCTAGCTCTTAAATTCTGAACAAGTGCTCCTGTAATAACCTTAAACCACAAGGCACCCTTGGCTTTGAAGATCATATGTATAAACTTCACTAATATCACGTGTTCTTTATATTGAAATGCAACTGTGTGATACTGGAATCCTTACTGATACAATGAACAGATGGATGGGTGTTTTGCCATGAATTCCTGGGAACACAAATAATGTATGGTTTCTTTTCAAGATAAAATGATTGCTACCAAGGAACTTTATTATTTCCATCGAAGCTTGCTCCAAAATCGGTGTCCTTTGTTTTCCTTCACCATGACTTCATCAGTCTAGCATGGAGTGTTGCCAAGTCTCTTTTTCTGCTACAAGTTCTTATTGCTTCATAACAGTAAGGGCAAGTCCAACGGGACTAGCCATCAGAGGAGACAAAGCCATATTTTAAAAAAAATGGCTCTTTTTGTTAAATTTGTCACTCCAACGGGGAGAGCCAAATGAAGAGGCAAAATGCCTTCTCCATTTTCGGGAGGCATTCCCACAGGATTCAGCCGGGGAGGCAAAAGAGAAAATCCGACCGTTGTAATAAAAATAGTCGTTGGAATACAAGAAATTAAACTGTTGCAAAAACATAAAACATAGCAGCAACAATCAACAATGAAAACCTCTCATTTAATTCCAACAAAACCCAGATGAACCAAAAAAACAAGCAATCTTGTAGTAATAAGAGGAAATCGAAAACCCTAAAATTGCTTTTCTCTCGGTACTGGTGTGGTTTAGGGTTCGAAAAGAAGAAGGAAAGGGAGAGACCTCGATCGATCGATCAACTGTAAAAAGAAAAAAAAAAGGAGAGAAAATGAGGGAGGGAGGAAAACGATGGCTCAAGAGAGGTTAAACGAGTGTGGGTGGGTGGGGAGCGGCTAGAGGGAAGTGGACGGGTGGGCGACGGCGACGGCGACGGCGGCGCAAGCAGAAGGGAGAAGAGAAGGATGATAGGGTTTTTTTTAATAAGTTTGAGATGGGGAGGGGGGCGGCGACCAGAAGAGAAGAAAGTAGGGTTTTTAAATGAAAATAAAGGTGACAAATTGGGTGGGGGGTGGGTATTTATAGTAAGTATTATTATATTATAATAATTATTATTAATTATAATAATAATTAATTATATAATAATTATTATTAATTATAATAATAATAGTTAGCATAAAAAAATAGGGGTATTAATTTGTAATTAATTTGATTGAATTATTTGTAATGGAATGTATTTTAATTAATTATGTTTGAACTTATTGATTATTTGTTAATGTGTTCATTTTGTTTTTTTTAGTTTTTCTAATACTGAAAGACAATAAGTAACATTAATTAATTTCAAATACAACAGCCATAAAAAAACATAGAATTACTTAAAAAACATACAATAACTAGCTTAAATTTCAAATATTGTGGGTTTTTTTAATTATATTTAAATTCATTTTTTTAATTTATATATAATTAAAAAATAATTTTATTGTTTGAGAGTTTTTCAAAAGCAATTATTTAATTATATAACTTACTCATATTAATTGTATAATTAAACTACATACAAAATAATTGCATTATATTTAAAATAATATAAAAAAAATGGCTCTCTAAAATGGCTCTTACCATTGGAGCACACATCAATACAAAAGCCATATAAACACTATTCAAGGAGTCATTTACAGATTTGACTCTTAAAAATAGCTCTTACTATTGGACTTGCTCTAAGACGAACCTAATTCATGCTGTAACAAACTAGGTTTGGAGTATGACAAGAAGAAAGCTGGATCATGGGCTTTGAATTTAGGCTAAACGTACACTTGAAACAAATGAAGGATAACCAAACTCCAGCACCATGTTTAGAATGAGTCATTTAGACTAGGCAAGTTTTAGAAAAACTTAGAAATTACAGATATACTCTTGCAACTGAAAATATTTGAAATGCCCTCAACTCTTGGAATCACGCAGAAAGCAAGCGTTGATGTTTTTGATGGACGCGTCAAAGTTTTTTTAAGTTATATTTATATTATATTATATTATTATAGACGATCATTAATTTCAAAACTCATAAAATTAGTCAAAATACATACAAACATAATATTCCTGGACATTCATGTTAATATAGAAAAAACAGCAGGGCTGCAGGATGCAGTGATAATGAGTCATTTTCGTAGACGGGATGCTATGGAAATATCTTCTTTCTTACACCAGTTTAATGATTCATGAATTGTAAGCCTTTACCTTGTTATTGTTAGGCAGCAGAACCGGCGGTTGTCCCTTTTTACGTATCCAAGTTTCTTTTTTTCACCTGTCTCAAAATGTTTTGTCAAAACATGCTAAAAGTGTTCAGTTTTTCATTGTACTTGCTAAAACCATTTGTATTTGATGGAGAAAAAAACAGAAGGACAGTGAGATTGGGCATAAAATCAAGAACATTGTAATCTTAGAAAGGTTGGAATAATCTTAGAAATTACAGATATACTCTGGCAACTGAAAAGATTTTCAAAATGTTTAATTTATTCATCCGTCAAACTGGTAAAAAATGATTACGAGAGAAAGGTTGGAGTAATTTTGGATGATGTGGTATTATATCTATTGCTTTTAAAAATAAAAATAAAAAGTCTTCAAGAAAAGTCAAATGGGGCAAACAAGACTCGGATGAAGGGAATATTTAGTGTTTTGATCCAAATTTCAAGGGTTCAAATCCAAACGTAATAGGGCGTTAGCAGTGAGCAGAAGTAGTGGTGTGGGTGATTATGTTGTTTGAAATAGTGTTTTTAAAAAAATATATATTATTTTTAATGTTTTTGAATAATTTTAATATAAGTTATGATTGTTTTTGCTGGTGCCTGCTGGTGCTGCTGCTGCTGTACTTATTGGCATAACGCGTAGCTCGCTATTAGTTAAGGCTTTAAAGATTATTTTTCTTACCAAGTCTTCTCCTTTGCCACCCATCCAATCCAAATATTATAACATCAGAGAAACAGGACAGCCCTGCACGTCCTTCCTTGCTTGCTCTCAACTATCTTCTCTTTATTTGTTCAACTTTACTGCTATTTTATTACGTGCAAGTTCTTTCCTTCCAGCCAAACCACTCTTCAAACACCATCCAATGCCATCCCCGCTGCTGCTTCGGCCACTTTTTTGTTAGCAAACCGCATTGCCATTCCCCACACCACCTCAAGAGAATGGAGAGCCGGCAGAACTGGCCGGTCTCCTCCCTTTCACTGCTTTTACTCTTCAATCTTCTTTTCATCATCCTTGTAAACTCTGTTTCAGCAGCAGACTCTTCTCTTACTTCTGTGGCTGCATACACGCCGCCTGATAGCTATCTGATTGATTGTGGATCGCCACAGGATACCAAGCTTGATGATGGCCGAACCTTCAAATCGGATCCTGCCTCACGGAGCTACCTTGAAACCAATGAAGAGGTGCAGACTTCTGTCGATTACATCAGTACCGTGAAAGCGTTTTCTGTTTCTTCCTCTTCACTCCCTTTATTTCGCAATGCAAGGATTTTGACGGCTGTTTCAAAATATACATTTTACATCACTCGTCCAGGGTGGCACTGGGTTCGTTTTTACTTTCACCCGCTTCCTCACCCGGTATACAATCTGACCAGTGCTGTTTTCAGCGTCACCACCGATGAGTTTGTCCTCTTACATGACTTCATTGTCGAGGATAACTCCGCGTTAGTTTTCAAGGAATATCTCTTTAATGTTTCCAGTGATAGATTCTCCCTCCTTTTCAAGCCCAAGGAGAGATCTTTCGCATTCATCAATGCCATTGAAGTTGTGTCCGCCCCGGACGGTCTTATCTCCGATTCTGCATCCACAGTTCCCCAAGGTGGAACCTTAAATGGTTTGTTCCAGCATGCTTTTGAAGTTTGCTATCGGTTGAACGTTGGAGGACCAGCCATAACTCCGATGAATGATACCTTATCAAGAACATGGCTTCCTGATTTCCCATACAACGTCTTTCCCCAAGGAGCGCAGAGTGCATCCATTATTCCCAGTGCTGTCAAATACCAGCAAAGTGGAGCTACTCCATATATTGCACCGAGCTGGGTTTATGCAACTGCGGATGAAATGGCAGCATCTGAGACGCTGCAAGCAAACTTCAATCTGACATGGCAGATGAATGTTGATCCTGGATTCTCCTACTTGATCAGAATGCACTTCTGTGACGTTGTCAGCCAGGCCCTTAATGACTTGTACTTCAACGTGTATATAAACAGCATGATGAGTGTGTCAGGTCTTGACCTTTCTTCCATCAACAATGCCCTTTCAACAGCATATTATGCAGATTTTGTGCTCAATGCCTCGTCCATCAGAAATGGTTCCGTCAGGGTTCAGGTTGGCCCTGCTTCCGGCGTCCAGTCAGGCATCTCGAATGCTATTCTTAATGGATTGGAGGTCATAAAGATTAGCAACTCAGTGGGGAGCTTGGATGGTTTATTTGGCCTTGATGGATCAGGTGGAGGACGTACAATAATGAAGATTGCTGCGGGTGTTGGGCTTGCAATGTCGGTGACAGCAATGCTGGTACTTACAATTGTGTGCATCCGGTGGCAACAGAGGCCTCAAGATTGGGAGAAGGGAAACAGCTTCTCGTCATGGCACCTTCCTCTCCGCTCCGGACAATCTTTTTTCTTGAACAGCAAGAGCAGCTCGAGGATATCTAGCATGTTTGGTTCCCGGAAAAGCAAAAGTGGTTATTCTAGCTACTTTTCTAATCAAGGTCTTGGACGGTACTTCAGCTTTAGTGAATTGCAGAATGCCACACAGAATTTTGATGAGAAGGCAGTGATTGGAGTTGGTGGGTTTGGAAAAGTTTATCTTGGAGTGTTTGAAGATGGAACAAAGATGGCAATAAAACGAGGAAACCCAGGATCGGAGCAGGGCATAAACGAGTTCCAGACAGAAATACAGATGCTTTCCAAGCTAAGGCATCGCCACCTTGTATCACTTGTTGGCTTCTCGGATGAACAATCAGAGATGATTCTTGTTTATGAGTACATGGCTAATGGCCCACTTCGTGACCACATCTATGGCTCGAAAAAGAACCCTTTGTCATGGAAACAACGGCTTGAGATTTGCATCGGCGCAGCTCGAGGTTTGCATTATCTGCACACCGGTGCGGCACAAGGCATCATCCACCGCGATGTAAAAACCACAAATATACTCGTTGATGAGAATTTGGTTGCAAAAGTATCAGACTTTGGGCTTTCCAAAGCTGCGCCAATGGAGCAACAGTATGTGAGCACTGCCGTAAAGGGTAGCTTTGGATATCTTGATCCTGAGTACTTCAAGAGACAGCAGCTTACTGAGAAATCCGATGTTTACTCGTTCGGAGTGGTTTTGTTTGAGGTTTTATGTGCAAGGCCTGTAATAAATCCAGCATTACCAAGAGAGCAGGTGAATTTGGCTGAGTGGGCAATGCAGTGTCGCAGGAAAGGAGTGCTTGGCAAGATAATCGATCCACATATCGCCGCGAGTATTAACGAAGAATCACTGAAAACATATGTGGAAGCTGCGGAGAAATGTTTAGCAGAACATGGTGTTGACAGGCCTGGCATGGGAGATGTATTGTGGAACCTAGAATTGGCCTTGCAACTTCAGGAGACTTCCTCTCAAACTCAAACAGATCTTCCAGAGGGTAAAAGCACCAGCGATCACATTATTGCTTTCGAAAAGCCAACTGGAAGAGTTTGTGGAGAAGACTCTGGCGTTTCTGCCGGTGATGATTCTCAAGTAACTGTTACTTCTCCTTTATTCTCTCAGATTGGAGATTTTCAGGGAAGGTAAGAATCTGATGACGAATTAGTCAGCTGAATAAACGGTATCAGCATGCATGCACTTGTCGGTGGTATATCTACGTCTCTATGCATGATCGTAGCTACTCTCAGCCTGTTCTTCGGCACACCACGGCGGTGAAGATTTCTCCACCAAAAGGGGATAACTTACCTGCCTTTCCATTTTATATATAAGAAAAAAATCCCCTTGTTTCTTTGTTTTTTTATCTTTTCAGTATGCTAAACTAGGTTGTTTGTAGATTCTGCTGAGCAGACCTGATTGCTTCTTCATTTTTTCCCCTTTATATTGTCGTGTTTGGTTGCTAAGTACGCTCCAACATTGTCGCTATATCTCCAGCAATTACTAGATATTCTCATGGTCATAATTTTTTGTTATTATGTTTTATCATCATATATAACGAGACATAAACCCGTGCTCCGCTGCAGGGATTAAATTTTTTTGTTTTTTTAACACATATAATTTTTTATTTTGTATTTCAGTTTATATTCTTTTATTTTTTAGTTTAGTTTCGATCCCTTGATTTTTTCAGTCCTTCTAAGATAGTTTTAAATTTTTTATTTGTATCTATACATCTTTGCTCTTAGTTTAGATTTTTAATTTTTATTGTTAGTTTTATTTGTATTAAATACAACTCGAGTTAACAAACATAGTAAGTTTAGCTTTGGTGGTGTAAAATGAGAGCGAAACTCTTTTTTTATGCAAGTATAGTTAAACGTGTAATATTTGAAACACCACCGCAGATAACTCTTCCATTTTGTCTTATTTGAGGCTACAAAAGTTATTTTACTTTGCATCAAGAAAGTAAAATTATCGGGACACCTCCACTGACAATTCTTGGTTTTTGTCTTATTTGAAGGTATTATGATTATTGTACTATGCACAGAAATGAAAAAAATTAAAAATACCTCCGATACCATGACATCATTTTAAACATATTTTATATAATAAAATGAATATATAAAA
Source organism: Salix brachista (assembly GCA_009078335.1). Classification (NCBI taxonomy): domain Eukaryota; kingdom Viridiplantae; phylum Streptophyta; class Magnoliopsida; order Malpighiales; family Salicaceae; genus Salix; species Salix brachista. The sequence goes on from CM018586.1 coordinate 12,113,109, forward strand.
AATTAATATACATTTTTAGAAGTTCTACGACGCCGCAAGCGCCATCCGAAATGTGCATGAGCTCTGAAATTGACGTCACGCCCGAAGACACGCCCACAACACTGTGACAGAAACTATAATTAAAAATTGGTAAATTACCAATAAACTCCTATAAATAACTCTTGGATTTTTTCTTGTAGAGGGTATATACGTACTTATACAAATCGCGGTGCACGTCATCTGACCCGGACACCCCGATTAACAAAAAAGGGTCTGAGGATTATCATGGTATGCTTAAGCTCACCCAGAGACCCAGGTTATAAAAAAATATATAAGTGAAAAAAATAAAAATAAAATAAAAAAAGTATAAACATAAAAGCATTGTAGCAATCCATATAGTTTTTTTTTTAAATCAGTCCGGGAATTAGTCATGGTGAGCGTAAGCTGGACCCCGGTCATAAAAAAATTGTATATAGTTGAACAAAAAAAAATATAAGAAAAAAAATAATAAATTGGTCCGGGGATTAGTCGTGGTGCGCCCAAGCTGGCCTGGACACCCCGGTTATCGAAAAACAAATTTGGTCCGGGGAGTAGTGGTGGTGCGCTTAAGCTGGCTCGAAGATCCTGGTTAAAAAAAAATGTATAAGCGAAAAAAAAACCAAAAAAAAAAAACTTAAGCTGGCTTAGAGACCATGGTTATAAAAAATATATATAAGTGAAAGAAAACCAAAAAAAAAAGTATAAGCGTGAAAGCACTATAGCAATCCATATTGTTTTTGAAAAAATTCGGCTCAGGAATTAGTCGTGGTGTGCTTAAGCTGGCCCGAAGACCCCGGTTATAAAAAAAATGTATAAGTGAACAAAATAAAATTATAAGAAAAAAAAATGTATCGGTGGGAAAGCACTTTAGGAAAAAAAAAGTGGGTCCGGGGATTGTCGCGGTAAGCATAAGTTGGCCTGGACACCCTGGTTATAAAAACAAATTGGATCTGAGGATTAATCGTGATGCTCTTAAGCTAGCTCGGACACCCCAATTATAAAAAAAAAGGAAAAAAAATAACAGGCAAAAAAAAGAAGAAGCAAAATACGGGGAAAAAAGCACTGTAGCGGGAAAGTACTGTTGCAATCAACAATGCTATGTGTGGGGAGCTATAGTGTTTTCCCCACACCATATACAATCCATATTGTTTTTAAAAAAATTCGGTCCGGGAATTAGTCATGGTGTGCTTAAGCTAATTCGGAGACCCTAGTTATCAAGAAAAAATTTGGTCCGAGGATAAGGAAAAAAAATGCATAAGTGAACAAAAAAAGGTATAAGGAAAAAAATTTAAAAAATAATAAATTGGTCCGGGGATTAGTCGTGGGGAGCGCAAGCTGGCCTGGACACCCTGGTTATCAAAAACAAATTTGGTCCGGGGATTAGTCATGGTACGTTTAAGGTGGCCTGGAGATCCTGGTTATAAAAAATATATAAGTAAAAAAAATAATAATAATAAAAACTTAAGCTGGTTCAGAGATCATGGTTATAAAAAAATATAAGTTAAAGAAAACAAAAAAATATATAAGCGTGAAAGCACGGTAGTAATCCATATTATTTTTAAAACAAATTTGTCTGGGAATTAGTCGTGGTGTATTTAAGTTGGCCCGTAGACTCCGGTTATAAAAAAATGTATAAGTGAACTAAACAAAAGTATAAGAAAAAAAAAAGGAAAAAAATGTACCAGCAGGAAAGCACTTTAGCAAAAAAAAATAGATCCGAGAATTAGTCGTGGTACGTATAAGATGGTCTGGATATCCTAGTTATCAAAACAAATTGGATCTGATGATTAATTATGGTGTGTTTAAGCTAGCCCGAACACCCTGATCATAAGAAACAAAAAAAAATATAAGTGGAAAAAGAAAAATGTATAACCAACAAAAAAAAAATTCATGGAAAAAAATGAAAAAAATATATAATTAGAAGAAAACAAAAAAAAAAAACATAATCAAGACAAAAACAAAAAAGAAAGCTATAAAAAGAATTGAATCTGAGGATTAATCGTGGTGCGTCTAAGCTAACCCAGACACTCCGATTATAAAAAAAATAAAAAAATATAAGTTGAAAAATTTTAAAATTAAAAAAATATAACCAGCAAAAAAAATATTTCATGGAAAAAAATGGAAAAAAATAATTAGTAAAAAAAGTAATAAAAAAAAGCAAGAAAAAAAGAAGCAAGAAACAAAAAATAAAATAATAATAAAACAGAAATAAAACGTAATCAAGAAAAAACAAAAAAAAAAAAAAGCAAGAGATAAAAAAAAAAATTCACTGTTGCAATCCACAGTGTGGAGAGCAACAGTGATTTTCCGGGACGGTTTAGCTGTTTCTTTAATAAATACCACTCGAATGATTATTATCCATTAATCAAGAAGAAATAAAAAAGGAACTCGAATTACTTTGTAGGTTTAAGAGCAACGTCTATCCAAGCAGAAGAGTCTGATTTTCCAGATTTGTTATTAGAAGATGCCATCAGATTTTTTTTATGCAGAGTAATCTTACTTCCTCTTAAAGTATATATATTTTATAGGCTCAGGTAAATGAATAAAATCCTGATTATTTTAGATTTAAAGTGTATTTTATAGGCTCAAGTGAATGAATAAAATTCTGATTATTTCAAGCTTTTAAAGTATATTTTTTTATTTTTAAAATTATTTTTAATATTCACGCATTAAAATAATCTAAGAAGGCCAGAAGCAATTAATTTAAATCAAAAAATCATTTTTTTTTCACAAACATTTTTTTTTCCCAAACACCCACTAGATTAAATTAAATTAAATCAAGTGAAAATATTAAACCAAAAATATTTATATTATCTGTTTTTTTAATTCAATGAGGTCTATAAAGAAACTTTGCACACACTTGTTCAATGAAATTCACCACACTGTATTATTGAGATTCATTGAGTATTTATACAGGTAATTATAGAGCTTTGTAGCTGATACATTTACTGTACTTTAATGAAAAGATAATGAAAGGATTTATACAATAAAGAGAAGAGATTACAGCTTGTAACGGTATGATGCTAAACATGGAAAGTCTTCTGTTTGAGTAATCTGTGAAGGAGATTTGTAACGGCTAAGTGTCTGTGGATGTTTTGGCAGATTTGGTACGTGTTTCCTCAATATGCCCCCGCAAGATAGGGCTACCATCGGTAAGGCCAATCTTGAGCCGAAGATCGTCAGTGCGCTGTCGAGATAAGGGTTTGGTTAACAAGTCTGCTAGTTGATCATGAGTGTTGACATGTTGGACAGTGAGGGTACCCTTCTGGACCAAGTCACGGACAAAATGGAGGTCAATCTGGATGTGCTTCATACGCGAGTGATGAACTGGATTGTAGCTGAGGTGGGTGGCACCAAGGTTGTCACATAATAATGCAGGGGCAGCCGTGAGAGAGAAGCCAAGTTCAGTGAGGAGGTTGAGCAGCCACATGGTTTCCGAGGCTGCGTTGGCAAGGGATCTGTATTCGGCCTCGGTGGATGATCGAGCAATGGAACGCTGCTTTTTGGAGCTCCATGATAAAGGGTTGCTGCCAAGGAAGCTGATATAGGCCGACGTGGATGTACGATCATCAATGTTCCCAGCCCAGTCAGCATCAGAATAAGTTGTGAGTTGCCAGGAGGTATCTCTTCTGATTTGGATACCATGGAAACTAGTCTGCTTGAGGTACCTGAGTAATCTTTTGACTACTGCCCAATGAAGATGTGTGGGTTTATGCATGAATTGAGACAGTTTATTCACAGCAAAAGATATGTCAGGGCGAGTAAGAGATAGGTATTGGAGGCTTCCAATTACTCGACGAAATTCAGTACTATCAAATGCAGCAGACCCATCAACTAGTGTGAGACATGTACTAGTGGATAGGGGTGTAGCAACATCCTTTGCACCTAACATGTTGGTGGTGGACAATAAGTCATGTATATATTTATGCTGAGATAATAACAGACCTGCCCGAGTGGGTAGTACTTCCATTCCCAAAAAATAATGTAGAGTGCCCATATCTTTTAGAAAGAATTTTGCACCAAGCTGTGAGATGATGGTTTGCACAAATGATGAACAATTTCCAGTAATCACAAGGTCATCCACATATACTAATAAGAAGCAGATAATGGATTTATGACGATAAATGAATAGAGATGGATCAGCTCTAGAAATAGTAAAATTAAGAGCAATTAAGGCAGCCTTAAGAGTGCAATACCAGGCCCTCGGAGCCTGTTTAAGGCCGTAGATAGCCTTGCGTAATTTGCATACATTGGAGGGTTTAGACTGGTCTTTGAACCCTGGAGGCTGACACATGTATACTGTCTCAGTGAGCTGACCATGTAAGAACGCATTGTTAACATCCATTTGCTTTAAAATCCAACCCTGCATCACAGCAATTGTAAGAATGGTGCGAATGGTGGCTGGTTTTACAACGGGACTGAATGTCTCGGTGTAATCAATTCCAGGTTTTTGGTGAAAACCTTTTGCAACCAGCCGGGTTTTAAAATGATCAATTGAGCCATCAGCCTTCCTTTTGACCCGAAAAACCCACTTACAACTCACGGGGTTGCAACCTGCTGGAGGTTGAACTAGGTCCCAAGTGCAGTGTTTCATGAGAGCAGTAAGCTCATCGGACATGGCAGTGCGCCACTTGGGCATGGATAAGGCTTGGGTCACACATGTTGGTTCTAGACTTTGTGGCAGGGGATGTTTGGTAACAATGTTGAGTTGTTTGGGTTTGAAAATTTGGTTCATAGATCGGGTGGTCATGGTGTGGGTTCGATGCTGTAATGGGTTATTGTGGGATGAGGAAGACACAGGTGATGGTGGGTCTGTCGGTGATGACTCTCCTGGGTTCGATGGGGAATCGGGGAGAGATGATTGAGGAGATGCAGAAGGAATTATAGAATTGACAGTATGCAGGGAATTAGAGTTCACAGGGAAGGGATTAGAAGGGAGTGTACCTTGAGATGATGATCCGGTGGCGAGAGCATTTTCCGAAGACACTGGTGCAGTGGCATGGTAGATCGGGGCAAGTGGTGGTTGTAGAATGGGTATGAGTGACGGTGCAGGCTGTGAGGTAGATGGGTTATTATGGGCTAAAGTTTTGGTTTCATCGAATAATACATGTCTGGATGTATAGATTCGTTGGGTTTTTGGATCGAGGCATCGGTAAGCATTCTGGGTTAGGGAGTACCCAATAAAGACACATGGAGTGGATTTGGGCTGTAATTTATGGGTGTTGTAAGGCCGGGTCAATGGGTAGCAGATGCAGCCAAAAGTCTTTAATTTTAGGTAATTGGGCTTTTGGCCAAATAGGGCTTCAAATGGTGATTTATTTTGAAGAAGAGGGGTTGGTTGACGGTTAATAAGATATGTGGCAGTGTGAAATGCATGGGGCCAGTAGGAAAGAGGAAGGTTTGCTTCATAAAGTAAGGTGAGACCGGTTTCAACAAGGTGACGGTGACGACGCTCAGAGACACCATTTTGTTGGGGTGTGTGTGGAGCAGTTGTGTAGTGGCTGATTCCATGCATGGAAAGAAAGGATTTAAGACTGATAAATTCTCCACCGTTATCAGAATAAAGGCTTTTGATGCTTGTTTGAAAACGTTTTTCAACAAGTTTTTTAAACTGAGGGAAAATGCTTTTAACACAGGATTTAGCATTTATGGGAAAATACCACATGTATTTGGTGTAATGGTCTACGAAAAGTAAGTAGTAGCGGGAGCCATCGAGACCAATACTGTGGGCAGGTCCCCACACGTCAGAATAAACAATATCAAGGGGAGCATGACTTTGAAGGCTTGTGGGCCGAAAAGGAAGTTGGTGGACTTTATTAATAGAGCAAGAGGAACACAATGAGCTAGTAATATTTTTTTGTGGTTTTTCAATAGGAAGGGAAAAATGATTAACAAGTCCATGAACAATTTTGAAGGACGGATGTCCAAGACGCTTGTGCCATCCATTTATTGAGGTCCGTTCATGCACATTAGCAATAAATTTGGAGAAGTTGGAGCCCACCAGTGATTTCGAAAAATGATAAACGCCGCCTTCACATGCACCTCTTAGTAGAAGCACTCCCGAAGTCCGATCCTTCACAAGAAAATAAGAAGGGTGAAGCTCGACAAAAACATTATTTTGAGATGTGAAATGATGAACGGAAATTAAGTTTTTGCAGATATTTGGTACACAAAGTGTGTCATGAAGGACAAAGGTGCGTGTGGGTGAGTTTAAAGTCAAGGAACCAATATGAGTGACCGGCAAACCTGACCCATCACCAATAACGACTTCATCAGTGCCATCATATTCCGAATGAATGGATAAATTGGCAAGGTCCCCAGTAATGTTATGAGATGCGGCGGAGTCAAGAAGCCATTTTTGGTCTTTTGAACCGGTAGCATTGGCACAATTTGCCGTGATTTCAGATGAGCGAAATTGGGAGCAAGATTTCGCTATGTGACCAATTTGATCACACAATTGACACTTCGGTTGATACCTCCGTGTAGTGGGCCGGTTTGTTGAAAACCTGCGGTTATCCCTTGATGGGCCTGAGTGAGTGTTATACTGGGCCGGGAACTGAGATGGCCCATTGAACTGAGATGGTCCATTGAACTGAGATGGCCCATTGGGCTTATATGAGGTCTTTCTATAAGACCCATTTGGGGAATTAGTGTTCTGCCGGTGACGAGAATAGTTGGCAGAGGCGACGATGTGCTGAGTCGAAGACACCAGCCGTCGCAGGTAGTTATCGTGTCCCACCAGAATGTCATGTAACTCCTCGAAGGCCAAGGAGGTGGCTCGTGCTCGGATTGTCACAGCAATGTCCCGAAATTCAGGACCCAATCCATTTAGGATGTAGAGAGTAAGATCATCTTCTGCTATTGGATGATCGATTAGGGCAATCTCGTCGGCAAGAGCTTTGACAGTGTGCAGATAGTCAGTGACAGGTCGATTGCCGCGTTGAATCAAGGTAAGCTCTTCCTTCAATTGCATGGCTCTTGTTCTGGATTTGCTGGCGTACAGGTGATGAAGCTTCTCCCAGGCTTCATGAGAGGTGCGAGCAGTAGCGATCAGAGGGGTGACAGTGGGTGAGGTTGAGGCCAGTATGGCACTCAAAATCAATTTGTCTTGACGAACCCAGTGAGTTTTATTTAACTCAGTAAGAGAGATGCCAGCAGGGGCTGGGCTTTGTGAAATTCCATGAACATAATCAAGAAGGTTATAGCCTATGAGCAAGGCTTCGAATTGTGCTCGCCATTGCGGAAACGTTGATGGTTGCAATTTTTCATTGATCTGTGTGGCGATATTAAGTGCAATAAGGGTATTGTCTGTGGAAGGGAGGGGATAAGAGGTGGGATTCTGGGTTTGGGTGTTAGTTTGATCTGCAGAGGAGGTAGGATTTTGGGTACTGATTTGATCTGCGGAAGTGGCCATTTTGTTAAATGGAATGGATCTTTTGCTCGTTGGAGATGAAGGCTCTGATACCATAAAGAAACTTTGCACACACTTGTTCAATGAAATTCACCACACTGTATTATTGAGATTCATTGAGTATTTATACAGGTAATTACAGAGCTTTGTAGCTGATACATTTACTGTACTTTAATGAAAAGATAATGAAAGGATTTATACAATAAAGAGAAGAGATTACAGCTTGTAACGGTATGATGCTAAACATGGAAAGTCTTCTGTTTGAGTAATCTGTGAAGGAGATTTGTAACGGCTAAGTGTCTGTGGATGTTTTGGCAGATTTGGTACGTGTTTCCTCAATAGTCTAGTTAGAAAATACTGAGCAAGATTTTAGTGCTATCATAATTTGAATAAAATATCTACTTAGTTTCTAACGTAGAGATCTTGGAGCCAAAAGATCTTCATTAGAGAAACATTTTCATGACCAAAAGTTTTGGTGAAATATAAATGGGTTTATTTGCATTGTTTTTTGAGTATTGAAATTGTTGTTGTGAAATTAATTAAAATATCAGTAAACTTTTTTCCTTTTTTGTATATACGGTTTACTTGTTCTAGGTATCACGAGTATGCTTGCCCGTGCGTTGCACTGGGTTTTTTCTATTTAGAAAACTAATTGATTTTTTATATGTTGTAATTAGTTATTTTAATATTTAATTAGTAAAATTATAATAGATAAAATATGTTAAAAAAAAAATTCCGCCTAAAAGGAATAGTGTGATCGAAATGGGAAGTGGTTCGTATATTTTTTAATTGTAGATAACCTAGGTAATTTTGTCTACCTATTCTTTTTAGTTGTCTTTTTTTCCCAGTAATATTAGATTTGAAATATTATAAATAAAAATATTGTAAATTTTTATTAAGAAATAAACTTAAAAAAAAGAGCACAAAATTAAAATTAAAAGCCAAAATATTTTATATTTTATAAGATTTATTCATCATATTATTATATTAAATGTATTTTAGAATATTGATATTGGTTTTTTTTTCTTCAAAAAATCCTAGGTCATTTTTTCTCTCTATATATATATATATTTTTAGGCAATAATATAAAATAAATATTAAAACATATAATTAGTTTCACATATGTATAGGAAAAAAACCTAAAAATAATCATTATCATTATTTTGAATACTTTATCTAGGCTTTTTTCTATGTAGAAAATTGAATGATTTTATACGCGTTGTAACTGGTTATTTTAATATTTAATTAGTAAAATTGTAATTAATGAAATATGTTAGAAAAGTTTTTTTTCCTACCTAAAAGTGATTGAATGTTGTTACTGTTAAAACTGTTTCGATAATTATTGTATCGGTAGATTGTACACTTGGAATCGAAAAAATTCTGTTGAAATGAGTCATGTGCTCCGTGTAACATACTTATTGATTATTATGTATATTTTATTTGTTTCATGAATTCTTTAATTAGCAAATACTAAAATTACAGTTATGGAATTTTAGCACAGATGAGTGATTTATTTTATGCACCAAACAATTTGATTGGTGTTTTTTTAACTAATTTGGTAATAATTTAATTGGTAGATAGTGAAACCACAATCGATGATATTGATTACAGATTTTTTTTTTTTTTAAAATCTAGGTCATATATATATATATATTAAGACGCTAATATTACATAAATATACAAATATATAATTAATTTGACATACTTAAAAGAAAACAAAACTAACAAATAATCATTATTTTGAATGTCTTATCTATAATAATTAGAAAATTCAAGACCTAACAATACTAACAAAAAAGCAATTTAAAAACAAAATAAATAACAAAATTAAAAATAAATATTATTAGATTTTAAGAAATTATTTGACTTAAAGGAAAAGAGAAAGAGAAATCATCATAATTATTAAATTTCAAATGACCACCAGCACATATTAAAATTTAAACAGTAAATAAAAAAACCCTTAATAATAGTGGAAATAAATAAAAATTGAAAACAAAAATATATATATAAAAAAAAGGAAATAGAAATAGAAACTATGTAAGAAATATATATATATATATATATATATATATATATATATATATATATATATATATATATATATATATATATATATATATATATATATATATTTAATGTAGTTGTTTTTCAAAAAATTCAATAGCAACATGAAGAAAATCGGCTTCTTTGATTTGTTCTCCACTTCTCTCTTTGACGACTGTCTGTCATATGATATCTATCATATAATATGTGGTATATCTATGACAACTTCTAGATTTATTATATATGTATTTTTTCATTTCAGCTTCTTTGATTTGTTCTCCACTTCTCTCTTTACCGACTGTTTGTCATATGATATCTATCGTATAATATGTGGTATATCTATGACAACTTCTAGATTTATTATATATGTGTTTTTTTCATTTTGAACCTTATACTTTTATTTTGGATTTTATTTTAATTCCTTTTATATATATATATATATATTAGCCCATACCTTGCACCCCATTACAAGTGATATCATATGTTTTAAAAAACAAAACAAATATGTGAGATGTTTTTATTATGATATAAATTTAGACAAAATAATAAATATGTGCAGAAATTCCTGTTAAGTGCAAGTTTTCCATAAAATATATGAATTTTAAATTGATATAAATTTATCTATTTAGTAGATTTCAATGAAATAATCAGCATAAAATTATCATCATTATTAAAAAAAGCAAGAAGATTGGGATATTAACAAAAAATAATCATTATCATTATTTTGAATACTTTATCTATAATAATTAGAATTTTTAACACCTAAAAATATTAACAAAAAAGCAATTAAAAAAAATGACAAAACAAAAAAAATATTATTAGATTTTAAAAAATTATTTGACCTGAAGGGAAAAAAATAATAAATATCAAATTTTAAATGATCACCAACATAAATTAAAATTTAAACATTAAATAAAAAAAGCCTTCATAATAGTGGAAATAATGAAACTAAAAAAAAAAAACTAAGAGCATGTACATATAAACATAGACAAAATAAGAACCATTTAAGAAATGTATATAAAAAAATAAAGGAATTAAATAAAATCCAAGATTAAAAGTATAAGGACCAAAATGAAAAACACATATATATTAAATGTTATTTAAAGGACAAAATTTAGCTAGCAGTTCAATTCGACTTTTACTTTCCAACTCCACCACATGTAGTGCCCGTTTGGGGGTGTGATTGAGGTTTATTTTGAAAATATTTTTCGTTTACAAATACATCAAAATGATTTTTTTTTAATTTTTGAAAAATTATTTTTGACATCAGCACATCAAAATCATCTAGAAACACTAATTGTTTTCAATTTAAAAAATAAAATAAAAAATTCAGATTTGTTCAAAAGCGATTTTCAAACACATTCCAAACACTCCTGCCATCTCCCACCAGAATCACAGATCAATTCACTTTTTCAAATAGTAATGAACAACAAAAACCAAAGTTCAAATCATTGTTAATTACTGTTTGAAATTGCGATCTCCTTTTGTCATCTATAAAATAATAGTTATGGTGCACGTGAGAGACAATTGACAGAAAACCAGGGGGGAAACGAAATGAGAGACGGGTGAAAACTTGGGAAAAACAGGGGAGAAAATTTTGGGGACAGTGGGAGTTCATCGTGAAACTGGAAAATAACACAGGGGGAGGAAATATTTTGACAGTGAGGGACTGCCACGAGAGAGAAAAAGAGAATACGAGGAACATAAAAATACACAGATGGGGCATGTATAAACACTGAAAAAACAGACCCGTAACAGCCCCTCTCCATCGTCGTTTGCAGCTCCAGTTCTCTCCTCCACTTTAGCAAATCCAGTAGCGTCTCCCTCATCTCTTCTTCTCCATCTTCGGCAGTCACTCCGGCAGCCCTCTCCCTCTCCCTGACGTGGTTCTCTCTCTAAAAAGCTAGCAACCTGTCAGCTCTCTCCCTCCTAGCTCCAACGATCCTCTCTCTCCCCTCAGGCATTGCAGCTACTCTCTCTCTCCATTTGAAAGCTCTGATGGCCCCTCATCCTCTTCCTCACCGACGGAAACAGCAAGCTCTAGTAGCCCTCTCTCTCCATGCTGCAACAGCCCAGTACAATTCCTCCTTCGGCAGCGCAGCAACGGACCTCCAACCAGCTCCCGTCGACCACCACGCAAGAAGCTCCTCCTCAGCTCCGTCGAAAGCAGCTCCAGCCAAGCCTTCTTCTCCAGCTTCGGCGAGAGCTCCAGTCGTGACAGTTACAGCGGCAATCAACAGACAAGCCCCTTCCGACACCTCCCACAGCCACCACAAACCACCATTTTCGACGCCACCACGATAGGGAGAACCACCTCGACCTTCTCTACCCCGCGGCAGTGGCAGGTAAGCCTCTCATGGTGGTCGGTCGACCGCATTTTACTGTTCACGTAATACGTGAACAGTAGCAACCGCATTATCTCTTTTTTTTCTTTGGGTCTGTTGGGCTGGACCACTCTCGACCCAGCCCAGTTGGTTGGGTCGAGTCCAACCCAAGTCCTCTAACCCACCTTGACAAAGCCCATTTAACTGGGCCAAGCCCGTCCCAATTTTGTTTAAAACAAAAAAACAAAAAAAAATTGTAGTTAAAAAAATGTATTTGTTTTCGTGCATACGACCACATTCCATGATTTTTCAAGCATATTTTTCATTAAAAAAAATATATGTTGCATCTTTCACATATTTTGAACAAAAATTGGATATCATAACCGGTTTATGATTATCCGTTGAAATTTGGCCAAAATATCAAAAAATTTAAAAATTATTTCTGTTTTAGCTATTTCGATGTAAAATTACATTATAAAGTACACCTGCAGATACTAAAAAACATTTTATTTTATTGCGGTGTAAAATTACATTGTATAGTACACCCGCGGATAAAAAGATTTTTTTTTACTGCGGTGTAAAATTACATTGTAAAGTACATCCGTAGATATATAAAAAAAGGGAGTTTTTAACCGCGGTGTAAAATTACATCGTAAAGTACAGTAGCAGACAAAAAAAAATTGAAAATGCAGTGTAAAATTTTTTAACTTAGTAAAAAACAACTAAACAACAATGCAGCTTGCCTTAGGTAGGGTGCACTGGGGGTGATGCGTTTGCCCCTTGCATAACAAGTCCCCTTCCCCAAGACTCTCGCAGACCAATAGGTTCCTAGTGACCTTAATACTAGGTGGCGACTCCTAATAATTATAGTTGTAATTTTTACGACTATAAAACAAATACTCACATTTTCACCGTGCGCCGTTATCTCCTCCAACCCGGGGGGGTGGCGGGGCGCGAAGCGCGGAAAAAATCTTCGTCGCGACACTCATGTTTTAAAATGAAAAATGAATATTGTATCTAGTTTATGATTATCCATTACGGTTTGTCAATTATAAAAAATCTTTCACCAATTATTTTGTTTAATTAATATAAAAAAATATTAGGATTTAGCTATAGACTTTAATATTTTGGGGTTATAAAACTACGGTGTAATGTATACCTTCAGATATTAAAGATACAAAAAAATAAATACAGTGCTAAAATTTAGGTTTTATAATAGTTAGGTTCTTTACCTAATAAGGTATAGATTATTTCATGAAAAAAGATCTACCTTAGACCTTAGATGAGACAAATAAATAGAAATTTGGCCTAGAAAAATAATCAGGCAACAATGCAATTTATCTTAGGTTGAGTGCATTGAGGGTGATGCATGTTTTACTTGCACATTTAGTCCTCTTGCTTAGACTTTCTCAAACCATTAGGTTTTCTAATTATCATATATTAGGTTGTGACTCATAAATTTTATAATCATAACTTTATGATTATAACATCATGCACATCATGACAATACATGACATAAGATACATTATAAATGTTGTTGGTTGAACCATCATAAGCTATTTTCAAAAAAATTATCGACATCTCTAAACATTATACTAGTTAATTCTCAATTTCAATGTAATAAATCAAAATTCTACATGTCCCAAACAAATCTACATTTTAAAAATGCATTATTGCTACTATTATTGTTATTTATGACTTTAACACTTTGTAAAGTAATTTTCATAATCATTTATCTATTTTAAATGTTGTTCCATATCAATAAGCAAAGAAACTAATAAGTTGTCTCGTGCTCTCCTATGTTATGGGTTAAATCAAAAGATATTTTTAAATAAATAAATATGCAAGTGTTATTAATGCATTTTAGAGATTTTTTTGAGATTGTGAATTACACATTTAATGCTTGTATTTAATAGAATAAATTAAGAACTATATATGTTAATAAATATTAACAGTATAATCATTGTTAACTAAAAATATAGTCAAAAGGAATAAAGACAAAAACTGATTAAAATATTTCATCTTGTATCATTGTAAGACCTAAAATAAATTTAAATGCAATTATATTGTAATAAGTTTTTAGTTATAGAAGTGATCATTTAAATTTTATTGAAATAAAATAATTTTCTAGAATAAGTTTTCTTTTTAATTTCAACTTATGTTTTTCCATGAGCTAGCTAGCTAGTTGCAACTTATGTCTAAATATTCTAGATGAAATATTTTAAAATAAAAATATTTTGTAAAAAGAATTATAAAATTATTATAATTATGAAATTCATATTTCTTCAAAGTATTGTACCTAAATATTCTTAATTGATACTGTAAGAAAACTAGACATTAATTTAAATTATTGAGACGATACATATTATGCTCTTTCATTTATGAAAGAATGCAATTGTTCTCGTAAGCTAATGTGTGAGGAATATTTGAAACTAATATGTAGGAGCTTGTCATATGGCATGTATATAATAAATCAACTCGCATGAGGATTTCATATGAAGATATCATTTGTGTTAATAGAAAAGTTTATGTGGATATTATGTAAGTGACTCTTAGACTTGAGGGGTTATCTTATATAAAGAACGTTATGTTTTAATCAACAATATGATGTCTTAATCAAGGATAACAAATGAGAAGATATTTAGTATAACATGAGTTATATGAAAGGTCAAAATTTAATGGCTTGTAATCTTCCAAGCATTATCTACTAAATCGTCAGCAATGACATTATTCTTTATTGCCTTGTTATTATATAATGTCGTGTTCCACCAAAAACATTTTCCATCGTGTTATTCGGCTTGAAAGTAAGTCTTTTCACATATTTACTTGAGTGGATCCAATTTTGAAACCAATCAAGTCATGTGATATAAAATATATTGTTTGAGCTTCTTTTTTTTCTCTAAACTAAGGCACGACATAGCCTTTCTAATACAGTATATTGGATTTCAAAGTCATTGAACTTATTGCTCAAGTAATAAATAATTTCTTCCCTCCTCATATCATTAAGCTTTCTAGCCTGCATATGTAACTAAATTATGAGTCAGATCTTTTCACTTTTATTTGAGTCATGGCTACAAATATTTGACTTTAGGAAAAGGTTAGAAAAACATTTAGTCTGATAAAAAAAACCTGATCAACAAGCAGTAAAACATGGTCTTTCAGGGAATTCAAATTCACAAAGGAAAAACATATTATAGAATTAAAATTCTATTTTACCCCTTTATGATATAATAAAGAGTGAGACAGTGTCTCGCAACAACTAATGTCTTCTTAACATAAAAAGAATTATTGAGTGTCTTTTATAATAAGTAAGAGTAATTTGGGAATCATGTCATTGACTATACTTGGTTTAATAAGCACAATTAATATAATAATATGATTAAAAATAGACAATAATAGTAAATAAATTGAACTAATATACACACACAATGATCAACTCATAAAATGAATGCATGTCAAAATCATAGAAAGATATCCTTTCAATATTTGGTTTTGAAGAAGAGATTAAACGAGAATAGGAAAACTCATATAAAGCAAAAAAAAAGCTCAATTACTAGCAAATCAAATGTTGAAAGACAAAAATGAAATAAAAAAAGAAAAAAAAAAAAAAACAATCTTAAATCCATTCAAGTTAGTATCTCAAACACATGACCTAAACATGAGAATGAGATAACCATGTAGAAATCAAATTGAATAAAACAATGAAGTTTTAATATAAAACAACACGATGTTAAATGATGGAAGAAGAAGAAAAAACTAGTAAACTTGAGTTAATTGTTAAAATCACGACTCAAGACATGAGATTAAGATAACTCAAAAAAAAAAAAAAAAAGTGAAAAAAAACATGAAGCTTAGTCCTCAACTAACTCAATGCTCAAAGATTAAATTGGAAAAAATTCAATTTCAAAAAAGAACCATGAAACTCAACTTGAGCATTGATGTCAACCTGAGTTAATCTTTAAAACACATGGCACATATTAAAAAGCCAAGACCAACCCTATGAATGCAAACCTGAAAAAATAATCATGAAACCAAATCCTCGATCAACAACATATTGATGGATGAAATTGAAAAAATAAAAAAATGCAATTAAAAGAAAAATTATGAAATTTTACAAAGAAATAAAACGAAACAAAAGGCATAGGGATAAAACTAAAAACACAATCCAATTAAGAAAATAATAAACAAAGTAGCAATCAAAAGAATGAAGATTATATGTGATATAAAACAAAATGATAACAAATGTTAATGAATGAGATTGAGTAAAAATATCAATAAACAGGTCCAAAACAAAATAAAAAGAAACTAAAAGGAGGGTCAAACTTGATACAAAAGACAAATGACAGAACAACACTCATCTTTAGCATGGTAGCACTTTTCTCGATGAGGTGGGATAGAAACAAAAAGAAAATAAAACTCATTAGAGCTCAACCATGATGTTGGCACTAGCATGCACCATACCACCAAAAAGAACACGGCATAAGACTTTAATTACCACAATGGAAACTATCTTTTAATGGTCCAAAGGCAATAAGTGTCTGCATGTTATCGTGTGGGATGCACATGCCATCTGGTTTTGGTTTTTAAAATATTTTTATTTTTATTAAAATATGAAATTTCTATATAGTCAATTTGATTATCACTAAAAAAAACTATAATAAAAATATCAAAAAGTCTTTGGACATCAGCTAAACAAAAATATATTTTAAAAGGTAATTTAGTAATTTTACTGTGCTTTTAAAATGCAAAAAAGCCTACTTGCACTTGATTAATCCAATAATGACTAATGAAACATGCAAAAAGACTATATTAACATTAACAATTACTTCATCATTTTTTTAGAAAGGTAAAATGGTTGTTACATTGTTCCAATGAAAATGAATCCTCTCATGGTGAGCATTGTGTTTCCCTCCCCAATTAGCTTTTGATAATAACATAAACTTTACAAAATAACATCTTTTAGTATCCCTTATATAGTTATAATCCTATTCATCAAACAATGACCAAAAGATCTTACGATTTTAAAACATTTTTTATGCAAAGTGCAAACCAAGAGAAAATTGTACTTTAGTGCAACAACTTATAGTTTCTTGTGATAATAAATTATAACATAATAAATTATGGGCAAAGGAAAATGATTTCACAAAATATATATATTGCAAAATAATGACATTTAGAAAGTACATGCTTGTAGGGGCAATTAACTGTGTACATGCTTGTAGGGGCAATTAACTGAAGTCAATTGAATGGTTTGGAAGTAGTTATGTCATGATAAATTGTCGGTAAAGATAGTATTTAAAAGAAAATGAAGAAAAAGATATATAATGAAAATGGAAAGTAATAGTTTTTTTAGGTATAACTTTTGTATATGCTATTTGTATTTTGTAGATCAACGCATATTTATAGTCTCAAAGAGGAAAAATAACAGCAAACATTAAGTCATCGTTAGATGTTTCAGTATGTAGTTAATTTGTGGGGAAATAGGAAGAAATAAAAGGGATATCACTTGATGTAACATATAATGTCGGGTATAGATTTGAATATTATTGCATGGCATTAATGGAATTCAAGTAATAACTCCACAACGTGTAAGAAAAGGTCACCATATAGACATAACCCAAATCAAACTCTTGAGAAAAAATAAAGGGAAGTGTTGACATTTGCAACAGCTCATTGAAGGATATGTTTGCAATCTACCATACTATTATTAAATGTCCATGTTTTGCTATCGGGGGGCGGGGAGCTACTTTTTAGTAGGAAAGCTTTTTGGAAGTAAAACAGGGTTCAAATGATAATCTCTTTTTATAAACTGTAACAAAAGGGAATTTCTAAAGCATAAGATCATGCTTTTCCAAAATACATTGAGCCAGCTTTGGTAAATAATAAAAAAAACACCCCTACAAAGGCATGATAACTACGCACATTTTAGCCAAATTCAGTCCATGGATCATATGCCAGTTTGCAATGAACTTCACGAAAAGAAAGAAAGAAAAAGAGGGGATGAATTTGTTGACATTTCAATTCAACCAAAGGTAACTGGAGAAATGACTAATGGAAAGGAAAATAAATAGATCATGCAATATATAAAGTAACAATAAAAAATAAAAGGAAGAAAACCAAACAGGGGAAAAAAACACAGGACAGCAGTTTTGATTATAAATTTGCTTCATTGATTACTCAAACGTAGCTGGAAAACAAATTTGAGTCAATAAAAGAATTTTTCCCTGTAGTTCTCAGAAGCAGAAAGAAAACAATATCACAAGCAAAACTCACTGAAACTGAAAGTGTTATCAAATTTAAATCTGTCCTTGACTGAGGAATTACATTACCTACAATAATGACATATGGAACGCATTTCAATTGCTAGCTCCTTGATCCACTGTTGCCATGCATTGGACGCCGAATATCAAACTGGTCTACATACTCCAATGGCGTCACAGTTTCATTCCTAATTCTCTTGATCTTAGGGCTCAACAATCCCCTGTGACCAAATCCATACAGCTTAAGAACCTGGTTGTCGGCAAAATTGAAAGCTCTCTCCATGCTTCTAATGCACTTCTCAACTGGATAATCCCCATAGCTACCACAAGGTTTGCAACCAACGAAATGGGTGACAAATGGCCACCTCTCATCGCCCAATCCCGGATGATACTTGTCCATCATCTCCTCATACCGATCCACCAAGCCCGCCCAATATCCATGCAAATAATACTGATTCTCAACATATACCTTATCCATCCACTGATCCTTTTGCGATAGCAGCAAGTAGATCAAAGCTGACTGATCATCTGCCTCAAATGCCGGCCTTCCCTTCAAATTGGCTGTCAAAATCTTTCCAGCCTCCTCTCTAATGGGACCTTTAGGACCCATCGGAGCCCACGCATCAAGCAAATCCAAACTCCATTGACAATTCCTAAACAAAAAACTCCCTGTATTCAAGGCAATCCACGACTTCTGCTCAAACAACAAATCGGGATAGCCATGAATCACCAAATCATGCTTATCATACTTGGACAAGGGGATCTCAAACACCATATCAGTAAACATCGCATCACTATCCATCCACCATATCCACTCGATTTCCGGATGGGACAACATCAACCTCCTAATCATCGGTAATTTCGCCCAATACCCAGCAAGTTCCTTATCCAAATGAGCCATATTATAAACGATCTCAATCCCATGAATCCTACAATAATCAATCTTATTCTTTATAGCCTTCAACAAGTAATGATCTCCAATCGGGTTATCACACGGGCCAGGGGGAGACCCGGTCAATAGCAAAATCCGAGGCTTCCCATTAACAGAATTGGGGAATTCAGGGTTTTGACTCAGCCATACCTGGCGTTCCTGGTTCCAATTGGATATTTTGGGACCTAAACTGTAGGTGACATTAGGGTTGATCTCCGATTCTGCAGGATCATCCGGTTCGTTGTCGGATCGGATCTCTTCAAGGATCCGGTTTGTCTCTTCGATCAAGTTCTGGTTGACGGCTTCAGCGTCGGAGCTACTGAGGCTTCCAATGCCGACAGTGCCCCGAAGGACGAGGATTGTAACGAATCCACAGAGGATTGTGATTTTGATGTTGTTGAATGTCTTGTTGATCTGCCTGCCACGTGGGAGCATTGTACGAGCTCTGCCGTTGGCGGTGGTTGTTGTGGGCAGTCCTCCAGCTCCTCCACCGCCGCTAGCTCTCTTCTGAGCTGCGAGGTTGTCTTGCCCCATATTCGTATCGTACTGTCTCTCTAAATTCTAGGAGAGAGTCTTATTAGATGTAATAAGTAATGATTTTGGTATCTGTCTCTGTATGTGTTAGAAAAGAAACAGCCAGAAAGAGGGGGGGGGGGGGGGGGGGGGGTTTCCAATTTCTCTCTCTTCTATGTGGACAGATTAAGGTAGTGAAGTAATTGTTGTTAATTTATAGATCTGGAGAACATTTGAGCATATATTTTATTCTCTGCCAGAGATGAGAAACCCTAGTTAAAAGGACTTGGCTAGGTGGTGATGGTGGTGGGATGGCGGTGGCGGTGCAGAAGAGGGTAGGAAGGTACTTGATAGTTGATACGGCTGGCCTCCAAGAACCAGCTGTTACAGGGGTCTTAAATTAAATAAATAAAAATATGTATTGGAAGACAGACAGGTTATGTGCAATTGTCGGATTTGGGAATCACGTTGATTATATTTTATTATTATTTGATTTGGATGTTTATTACTATAATTCATTTATTGGAATTAAAATGAATCTACTGTTTGGTTGATTCTTCTTTTCCTTTTACCTACAAGACTAAGGGCAAGTCCAACGGAGGAGCCATTAGAGGAGGCAAAGCCAAATTTTTTTAAAAAATGGTTCTTTTTGTTAAATTTGTCACTCCAACGGGGAGAGCCAAATGAAGAGGCAAAATGCCTCTTCCATTTTCGGGAGCCATCCCCACAGGTTTCAGCTGGGGAGGCAAAAGAGAAAATCCGACCGTTGTAATAAAAATAGCCGTTGGAATACAAGAAATTAGACAGTTGCAGAAACATAAAACATAGCAGCAACAATCAACAATGAAAACCTCTCATTTAATTCCAACAAAAACCAGATGAACCAAAAAAACAAGCAATCTTGTAGTAATAAGAGGAAATCGAAAACCCTAAAATTGCTCTCGGTACTGGTGTGGTTTAGGGTTCGAAAAGAAGAAGGAAAGGGAGAGACCTCGATCGATCGATCAACTGTAAAAAGAAAAAAAAAGGAGAGAAAATGAGGGAGGGAGGGAGGAAAACGATGGCTCAAGAGAGATTAAACGAGTGTGGGTGGGTGGGGAGCGGCTAGAGGGAAGTGGACGGGTGGGCGGTGGCGACGGCGGCGCAAGCAGAGGGGAGAAGAGAAGGATGATAGGGTTTTTTTAATAAGTTTGAGATGGGGAGGGGGGCGGCGGCTAGAAGAGAAGAAGAAGAGAAGAAGGTAGGGTTTTTAGATTTAAATGAAAATAAAGGTGAAAAACGGGGTGAGGGGTGGGTTTTTATAGTAAGTATTATTATATTATAATAATAATTATTAATTATAATAATAATTAATTATAATAATAATAATTAATTATATAATAATTATTATTAATTATAATAATAATAGTTAGCATAAAAAAATAGGGGTATTAATTTGTAATTAATTTGATTGAATTATTTGTAATAGAATGTATTTTAATTAATTATGTTTGAACTTATTGGTTATTTGTTAATGTGTTCATTTTGTTTTTTTTAGTTTTTCTAATACTGAAAGACAATAAGTAACATTAATTAATTTCAAATACAACAACCATAAAAAAACATAGAATTACTTAAAAAACATACAATAACTAGCTTAAATTTCAAATATTGTGGGTTTTTTAATTATATTTAAATTCATTTTTTTAATTTATATATAATTAACAAAATAATTTTATTGTTTGAGAGTTTTTCAAAAGCAATTATTTAATTATATAACTTACTTAGATTAATTGTATAATTAATTGCATAATTAAACTACATACAAAATAATTGCACTATATTTAAAATAATATAAAAAAAAATAGCTCCCCAAAATGGCTCTTACCATTGGAGCACACATCAATATAAAAGCTATATAAACACTATTCAAGGAGCCATTTACAGATTTGGCTCTTAAAAATGGCTCTTACCATTGGACTTGCTCTAAGAGCAAGTCAAATGGTAGGAGGCATTTTTAAGAGGCAAATGATAGAAATGGCTCTTTGAATAGTGTATAAATGGCTCTTGAGGTAATGTGGTCTCCAATGGTAAGAGCCATTTTTAAGAGCTATTTTTTTAATCTTATTTTAAATAAAATTCAATTATTTTGTATATAGTGTAATTATACAATTCATTATACAATTAGTATGAGTAAGTTATATAATTAAATAATTGTTTTTGAGAAACCCGCAAACAATAAAATTATTATTTTTTAAATAAAAAAATAAAAAAAATGAATTTAATTATAATTAAAAGATCTAGAATATTTGAAATTTTAAATTTCGCATACTTATTTTTTTACTAAATATTATTCTTAATTACCCTTTTTTTTCCTAAATATTATTATTAATTACCTCCACAACAATTCTAAAAACTAAATTTACACAGTTCTTAAATCTAACTGTAAATTTAAAACATGTAATTAAGCTAATTGCTCTAAAAATTCGTAATTTATTAATTTCACATAATTATTATTTTTACTAAATATTATTAATATTCACCATTTTTCAATATTACTAATTATTATTTTTACTAAATATTATTATTAACTACTTATTTTTTTCCTAAACATTTAATACCCCCCACCCCGAAACCCTACTTTATTTTGCGCCACACCCCCATTTTCATCTCATCAGCTCTCGCCTCCTCCTCCTCCAACCACTGCCAACTCTCTCTTCTTCCTCTCCTATCCTTCTATTTCTTCAAAATCCACTGCACTATGTCCCTTCTGTAACCTCTCTTAAAAAACCCAAGAAGATTCTCCTTTCAAAACCTCTCAAAATCCCACCTTTTGCCCCCCTCCCTCGAGCTTCATACCATTTTCGATTTTTTGCAAAAAATCCATCGCTGAAGAAGAAATCAAAGCTTCTGCTTTGATATTCTTGTTCAAGTTTCTATATCATGGGTTCTTGTTCAAATAGCAATTCAGCTTCTGTGATTTTCTGTGATTTTTCTTGTTTGAGTGCTGTAAAATATGTGTTCTTGCAATTTTTCAATTCATTGTATTTCTGTGTTCATGTTGGTTTTTATTGGTTGGCAACGGTCAAAAAAATTACAACGGTCGGATTCTGGGTTTTGGCTCCCCGGCCAAAACCTGTGGGGATGCCTCCCGAAAATAGAAGAGGCATTTTGCCTCTTCATTTGCCTCTCCCTGTTGGAGTGATAAATTGAACAGAAAAAGCCAAATTTTACCTTTGCCTGCTGGGATGCCTCTCCCGTTGGACTTGCCCTAATACCTTGTTTATACATGAGATCTGGCCGAGCAAAAAAAAATCAACTTAAAAACAATTTGTAAAACTCAAATCATTAATTCAATTGATAATTTAAATAATATATTTAAAAAATACAACAATAAAAATGACAAATAAAAAAAAGGTTAAAAGAACTTGATTCGAGTTATAAAACAACTTAATAATAAAAAAAGATAAAAAAAAATCGGTTAAACCTGGTTAACTCACTGGTTTTAAGACCATGGATATAACATTGAGATAATCTCATATAAAAAATGCATGAAGAGAAAAATTTGAATGTTAGTTTTTAATAAATCAAATAAGAACATAATAACTCATATAAAAAGTAAACCTTAAAAAAGTAATAAAAGAAATCTCTTAAAGAATAAAGGGTAAAAAAATAGCTTTTAAAAAAGAAAAAAAAGTCAATTCATCTAAACCTTCCAAACCTCGTCTAATCTCTAAAATTTTGAACTCATGAAATCCTTAAATCAGGTTCAATAAAAAAACTTAATTCTCAACTAATTTAATTTTGAATGGTCAAGTTGTGGAAAAAAAAAACATTTTAAGAAACTTGTAGAAGAAAAAAAAGATAGCGACAAAAAGAACAGGGATGAAATTAGAAAAATCTTAAATAAAAAATAACAATAAAAAATCAAATTTGAAGGATAAAAAAATGAAGGGGGATGAAATTAGAAAACAATTTTAATTTTATAGTTTATTAGAAAAATAGTAATCAAAAGAATGGATAAAAATTAAAAAAAATTAAAGTTTAAAAGAGAGTGAAATTTAAAAACATTTGTAATTTCATGGGTTATTCAAAACTAAAAAAAAATAATCAAAAGCACATGGACCAGATGTGAAAGGGAAATAAATTGCAAGAGATAGTTTGATTTTTTAAGTAGCTAGATCCATATTAAATACAAAAGATAGTTTTGTCTTTGAAAGCATCATAGTACTTTCATTATTCTTAAATAAATATAAAAATACAACATGTGCTTTAGTTGTAGATAAAATTATTAATCAAACCATATACAATTTGTACAAAAACAATTATGTATCTGTTTGGGGTTAAGATTGCTTTTGAAATATTTTTTTTCTTAGAAATACATTAAAATAATGATTTTTTATTTTTAAAATTATTTTTGATATCAACACATGAAAATGATCTAAAAATACTAAAAAAAATTAATTTGAAATAAAAAAAATTAAAAAAAAAAATTGAAACACATGGAAATGTCCATCTTGTTTCCAACACCTAGTTCGAAGATTTGTTTTTCAAGTGTAATTTTATAATTATATTATTCCAATAAATAGTAATTTGTGTGCGAGATAATTTATCTTTAACCTTTGCTTCTTAATTTAATTTAATTATTACAAAACAAATAAAAGGTGTGGGATTATGCACTGTGCACCCTCTCACAATCCACTGTGGATTGTGGCAGTGCAGGGACGGAAATGGGTCTCAGCCTCAGGCGTGTGGTATTTTTTTAATGGGGGTGTTTTTGGTTTTTGGTTTTTTTTTTATTCAGCCACAATGTGCACAGTGTCATGACGAATAAACCCCTCGAAAACGACAAAATAGTGCACAGGGACGAGGGGCGCTGTCGGTTTTTCCCTCCTTCAGTGCACAGTGCACAGACAAAAAAAGCCCTCGAAAATGACAAAACAATGCACAGTAACCGGGGACACGGGCGTCCTTTCCCCCGCGGTTTTTTCGTAGATCTAGGTTGAGGCAGGGGTGACTTGGTAATTAGCCTATTTTTTTATTATATTTCGGGATGAACGGCTGGTGCGTCGTCAGGATGCGACAGCGGCCGTCAGCGCCAACGCGCCTTTTAGGAGGCGCGTGCGGGTACATGCGGCGGTCAAAAATTGGTATCCGCCGGTGCTTACGGTGCGCCTCCACGTGCTCTGTCTGCCGTCGCGGCGTGTTTCCATCATAGATGCCCGTGGAAGCGGCGGTGGCCGGTTTTGTGGCGGCTGTCGCTTTTCTCTCTCCTGCGGGCCCAATGTCAGGTCTGGTCCCTCATGTGTGTGGTTAGTTAATTTTGGTCCCTGAGGTTTTGATTTCGATTGTCTGCCTGATTTCTTTAATTGAAAATTTGATTGTTTTCAATTGTGCCCTTCAATTAAAACTAATTATATAAAGCAATTTTAATTCGGTCCCTATACTTTTGATTTTTGGTTTCTTTTTGGTTCCTTCAATTTTTCCGGTACTGAAGTTTTTCTTTCTTTAATTTAGTCCTCCAATTGCAATTGGTAATATATACAAAGTTTGATTTCAGTCCCTCTTCTTCTAATTTTTTTATTAAATGGCAGCATTTGATCATTATTGAATTTTTGGTACTCCAATTATTTTTTTTTCCAATTTTATCATTCAATTGGAATTAATTTATATATGTCATTTTTCATTTTTGTCCTTATTCTTTTAATTTTCTATTTGATATTAATTCATGTGTTCTTTTTTTTAATGTTTATTTTTTATTGGTATTTATGCATCTATGCTTTTAGTTTTTGTTCTCAGTGTAACTTTTGTCCATGTATATATAAGTGTATTTAACACAATAATACATATATTTTTTTATATTTTCTGATTAAATTATTTTTTTCAGCTATTAATTTTTATTTATGTTTTATCATCTATAATATTTTTTTATTTTCTCTATCTTTTAGTTTTTTATTGGTTTTTTTTATATATTTTCAAGTTAGATTATTATTATTAATAGCAATGATAATTTTTATTTTGTTTTCATCTTTTGTTCAGATTATTAGAATTTTTTTGTTCTTTCATTTATTTCTGGTTTTTAATTCATTATTAACACAATAATAATGATAATAATAATAATAATTATAATAATAATAATAATAATAATAATTTAATTATTTTTCTTGCTTACTCTTTTGTTAATATTTTTTTCGCTCCGGATAATTTGATAATTTTTATTGTTTTTACAATAATAGCAATGATAATTTTTATTTTTTCTTATTTTTTCTCTTATGTTTTGTTAAAGTTTCTAGGATATTTTTGGTCTTTCATTTATTTTTTCCTTTCATTACTAACATAATAATAATAATAATAATAATAATAATAATAATAATAATAATAATAATAATAATAATAATAATAATAATAATAATTTAATTATTTGCACAATAATGATTTTGTGATTAATTTTTTTTTTCTTATTAAAATTTTTTGCTCTGGTTTTGAAAATGTTAGTTCGCGCTCTTTTGTGATCTTTCATAATGTAATATCTAAATTCTAAAAGATGTAATCTATGCTTGCGTAATAAACTGTACTTAAATTTTTTTACATTTTATCTCCTGATGTATAACTTTTATTTGATTATATCATATAAATTTATCGTTGTTAATTTAATTATATTAAATTATATACATAAAAATACCCGCGACAACGCGCGGGCAATATAGCTAGTATATATATATTGTGTGTGTGTATAACAAATCTATTTCATATTAATAAAAATCAAAATGAATAAATAACGGGTTCGAAATTTAATTAATTTTCTATTCTTATAAAAAAAAAAAAAAAAAAAAAGAGTTTCTGTTTCGAACTAACAATTGCTCTTATTTTTATCCATCCAGTGCACATTTCCCGCAAAAATTATTGAAAGATCAGTTTCTAGCATCACAATTTTTATAATTTTTTTATGCAGGCTAGCTATTGCTTGATGTTTAGTAAATTATTATTTAGTTATAAATATTATTATTGGCTATTATTTTATTTGTAATAATTAATTATTTATTTTATTTTATTTTTATATTATAATTATTACAAAGATAAAATCCATGGCAAAAACTTTGTGGAATACTTTACAGTCACACAGATTAGAATTGTTTTTTCCTTTGGGAACTTTTTATTTTAGACGTCAATTTATTTATTTAAAAAAATCCTTGAAATTGTGCTATATGGGTTTTCAAGCTCATAGTATGTTTTTTAATTTATTTTTATAGGGTTTTAATGATATCAGAATAACATACTAACATTTGATCGGTGTTAGATTTGCAAAAAAAACAATTAAGTTCTGTTATTTAAAAAAAATAATCATTTATGGATCCAGATAGCTAAAATAAATTATTTTTCTTCTTACCTCATTGCTCAAAATACTACATATCTTTTTTATTATTAACTATCACTTTATTATGATTTGTTTTTAAATGAAAACCATAGAAAATAACAAAATGAAATTGAAAATAAAATAAAAAAACACCAGATAAAAAAATAAAAAAAATAAAAGTAAACTTGAGCGAACCTCCTAAACTTGGTAAAATTTCAAAAAGTCATAACATGTGCAATCCTAGACCCAAGTTTAATTAAGAAGATTAATCTTGAAAAAAAATTATTAAAAAAACTTGCAAAAGAAAAAAATATAGAAACATAAAGAATGAGAAAAAAGATGGATAGAAAACAAAACCCAATAAGGATGAAGTGTTTTAAATATCTATATACACACACATGTATAGAAATTTAAATAAAACAAATAGCAATGAAAATAATAAAAATAAAATTTTAAATAAAAAATCATCATGAGTGAAATTTAAAAATAATTACAATTCTATATATTATTTATCTATTAAAAAATAGGGGGTGAAATTCAAAACAATTATAATTTTATAGAGCATTCAGAATTTTAAAAAAATAGTAACCAAAATAACAATAATCAAATATGAAGAGAGAGAAAATTGCAGGGGTTGGTCTATTATTTGGACAGGAAAGGCATTGAGAGAGAGAGAAAGGGAAAAAAAAGTTATCGATGCCCATCATGTTAGGGTGTCAAAGACCTTTCAAATTCTCCTTCGTTTATTTTTCTCTTCACTTCTTGAAATTCATGCCAGATTAGCTAAAATCACGATTGTCCTCTTTCAATTATGATTTATGATGCTTTTTCTTTTTAATTTGTCTTTCCTTGTTTAGGATTTTTTTATTTTTTTTTATTTCATCATTTTTCATTTATTTTTTTGTTTTTTTATATCAATACAATACTCATTTTTTTAATTGTTTTTATCCCTTTTTTAGTTTGACTTTTCTTTCAATTTTTCCCTCAATATTATTTTTTTTCCCAATTTTAATTCTCATTCTTTTAATTATTTTTTATTAAGTCTCTCATTATTTTCTTTCATTAGTTTTTACGAGCGGTTTACCCCCGCAATGCGGCGGGTTTTTTTATCTATGTATAAAATTGATTATTTTTTTATGTATTGTATTTTATTATTTTAATATTTAGTTAGTATAATTATATTTAAGAATATTGATACGAATCTTTGTCTTTCAAAAAATCCAAAGTCATTTTTCCTCTCTCTCAATATATTTTTAGGCGATAATATTCAATAAATGTCTGACATATTAGAAATAAAAATATTGTAATTTATTTTTAAAACATAAACTTAATTTTTTTGTGCGCTATAATTATTTATTTGCCGTATAAAAAGAACAGTGTAATGGAAACGGGAAGTGACTTGTAGATAATGCAGGTAAATTTGTCAACAACTTTTTTTTTAGATGTTTTTTTTTCCAGTAATATTAGATCAAAAATATTAAAAATGAAAACATTGGAAATTCTTGTAAAGAAATAAACTTGAATAAAAGAGCACAAAATTAAATTTTGAAGCCAATGTTTTTTTTATATAAGATTTATTAATCATATTATTATATTAAATATATTTAAGAAAACATGATATGAATTTATGTCCTTCAAAAAATCTTAGGTCATTTTTCCTCTTTCTCAATATATTTTTAGGCGATAATATTCAATAAATATCTAAACATATAATTAGTTTTATATATTTTAATTTGACATAAATATACAAATATATAATTAATTTGACATAATTTCAATAATATATTTAATTCAAAGGATAATCTTAGGCTATTTTGTTCTCTCTCTCTATATTCTTAGGCGATAACATCCAATAAATATTAGAACATATAACTGGTTTCACATATTTTAATTTGACATAAATACACAAATATATAATTAAAAAGTCAAAACACTGCAAATTTATTTAAAGAAACAAACTTAAAGAAAAGAGCATAAAATTTAATTTTGAAGCCAATATTTTTTTTATTTTATAAGATTTATTCATCGTATTATTATATTAAATGTATTTAAGAATACTGACATGAATTTCTGTCCCTAAGAAAATCCTAGGGATATATATAGAGGATGTACATATAGGGATATATATAGGGATATATATAGAGGATTTCAAAAAATACAAATTTTTTTTTATGCTATCCGATTTATTCATTATATTATTATATTAAATGTATTTAAAAATACTGATATTTTTTTTTTTCAAAAAAAAATCCCAAGTCAGGTTTTCTTCTCTCTCTATATATTCCTAGGCGATAATATTCAATAAGTATCAGAACATATAATTATTTTAAAATATTTTAAACATGATATGAATTTATGTCCTTCAAAAAATCTTAGGTCATTTTTCCTCTTTCTCAATATATTTTTAGGCGATAATATTTAATAAATATCTAAACATATAATTAGTTTTACATATTTTAATTTGACATAAATATACAAATATATAATTAATTTGACATAATTTCAATAATATATTTAATTCAAAGGATAATCTTAGGCTATTTTGTTCTCTCTCTCTATATTCTTAGGCGATAACATCCAATAAATATTAGAACATATAACTGGTTTCACATATTTTAATTTGACATAAATACACAAATATATAATTAAAAAGTCAAAACACTGCAAATTTATTTAAAGAAACAAACTTAAAGAAAAGAGCATAAAATTTAATTTTGAAGCCAATATTTTTTTTTATTTTATAAGATTTATTCATCGTATTATTATATTAAATGTATTTAAGAATACTGACATGAATTTCTGTCCCTAAGAAAATCCTAGGGATATATATAGAGGATGTACATATAGGGATATATATAGGGATATATATAGAGGATTTCAAAAAATACAAATTTTTTTTTATGCTATCCGATTTATTCATTATATTATTATATTAAATGTATTTAAAAATACTGATATTTTTTTTTTCAAAAAAAAATCCCAGGTCATGTTTTGTTCTCTCTCTTTATATTCCTAGGCGATAATATTCAATAAATATCAGAACATATAATTATTTTAAAATATTTTAATTTGACATAAATATACAAATATATAATTAATTTGACATACTTAAAATAATATATTTAATGTGAAGAATAAAACTGAAGAAAATGAAGCATTGAAATTAAATAATTTAAAACAAAACCTAGAATCAAAAGATTTGGGACCGAAATGAACTCAAATCTATAATTAATATGCATAGAAGGATAAAATTGAAAGAAACCAAACTTTGATACTGAAAATATTAAGGATTTATAATAAATTTGCATGGAAGGATGAAATTGAAATCAATGAAAACTTTGATACCAAATTTATTCCGAATTCCAGCCCAATCCACTAAATTAAAAGAATGAGGACCGAATTGGAACTCCAATATATAATCAATTTCAATTGAGGGACGTAATTGAAACAAATGAAAACCTATTTAATAGTATTAAGGGCAATTAAAACAAATTAAAACGTTCAGGGACTGAAATGAACTTTGACAAAAAACAGATTTGCTGATGTCATCTTGCGCAGGCAGGAGAGAGAAATTGGGGGTGAAAATTCAAACGATCATTGACATGTTTCCGGACACCATCTTGCCACACGAGCCGCCTCATGTGGAAGAGAACATGCCTGAAAATCATTCTAGACGCCGGTTGGGCATTTTACAACGCCGTGTGAAGCCGCACGCGCCGTCCTAAAAACGTGTGAGCGTTGCAAACGGACGGCGCGTCCAGCGACGCGCCAACAGTTGGCAGCGAAAAAATAAAATAAAAAAATGGCTAATTACCATAAAGCCCCTCACCCCGAGGGCTGGTTTTTGTCTTTAACGGGGGGCTAAACCGTCAATGCACTGTTTAATCTAATATTTAAAAAATAAAAAAATCGGCCAGCCGGAATGATCAATGACCGTCCAGCCCCCGAAAATGACGGCGGTTTTTGTCGTTTTCAGGGGCAAATTCCGGTCAAACACTGTTCAAAAAGTAAAAAAAAAAAAAAGAGGATGTACACCCGCGAAACACCGGGTCAAACTGCACATGAATAGTGCACATGAGTCACGGTGAACAGTAATTCACTATTCCTTTCTCCGTTTTGTTTTATGTATATTGATAATATCATACTCAATCCTTATTATTTGGTTACTATTTGTTTTCATTTTAATTTTTGATGGTTAAGAATTTTGTTTAAGGTTTTTTTATTATATTCAGTAGTTTTATCTTGGTCTTATGACCATAGTTGTCTGTTCAAAGATTAGTTTGATTTAACTTTATATATATTATTAGACCGTGAACTTTATTTTCTCTCTCTGTTTCTTTCACTGGGTTATTCTAGTTCGCATGTTAATCAATTTATTTTATTTCTTTAAGAAAAAAAATTATTCAACCAACAATGTAGTACAGAAAGTAACCTAGTATCTAACTAAATGCTTAAAGTACCATGATAAAATGATATAATAATATAGCATGATCTAATTATAACTTCAAATTCAAATATAGGAAGGTAATCCTATTTTTATATTCTAGTCATTTTTGTCTTTATTATAGTTTCATTACAATCTTTTATAACTTTAATCCTAGGCTCTTATACTATATTTAAAACATTTTAAAATTATTCAATACAAAGAAATCTCTAAATCTAACTTGTAATTCTTAAATAGTTCTTAAATATTTAAAGTAGTAAAAATAAATAATACTAAATTCATTTTGTGTGTCTGTTTAGCACTGCGTTTCAAAAGTGTTTTTGAAAAAAAATTGAAAATTTTCATTTTTATTTTTTATTTTAAATTAAAAAAAAATTGGTGTTTTTAGATCATTTTTATGTGTTGATGTCAAAAATAATTTTAAAAAATAAAATAATATCATTTTGATGCATTTCTAAATAAAAAATACTTTTAAAAGCAACTTTAACTATACTATTAAACAGACAGAAAACCTTTGATTGTTTAGAGAGTGTATGAAGCATGGTTGTTAAAATCGCGATTTTGACACGAATCAGAAATTGCTTCTGAACTCGGATCGTAAAATAGGAATCGTAAAATCGTACTTAATATTTACCGTACAAAAATCATAAAATTACCACTTAAATCGTGTAAGTAAAAAATCATAAAATCGTAAGTAAAATATTTTAAAATATAATATAATATAATTATGGATATAAAATTTTATTAGTTAAGGTTTATACATGTTAAAAATTCATAACAATTATATCATTATATTAGTATTTAAAAAATATTGATTTTTTTTAATTTTTTTATTTTAAAAGCGGGGCTAGCTTGGGGAGAGAGAAAGGGATGGGGGTACGGGACTGTAGGCAGAAGACGCAGAAGGGATTGATTTTTGAGTAAAATTGGGTATCGTAAAATCAGACCGATTTGATTCGATTTTACGATTCTGTACGATTTTATTGTTTTTTTACCTGATTTGACCTAAATCGATTTTTCTACTCAAGTTAACAAAATTTGATAAGTTGACTCGTAAAATCATATAATTTTATAAGTTTACTCGCGATTTTGACAACCATGGTATGAAGTCAATCAATGTATGTATGTATGTATCTAAAATGGCCAACCACTTTATATTTCCAGTCAAATGGACTTTCAGGTCTCTACGGGCCTGTCTCTTGCTAATCACAGCTAGCTTTAAAGTTTAAACACGTTCAGTTAAGTCCAGAGAATGATCTCCAGAAAATGCAGCCGAGAAAGGCAGGTAAGCTGCTTCTTGCAGTAACGTTAAAGTTATTGTTTGGAGTGTAGTTGAAGTTTTTTTTTTTTTTAGAAATATATTAAAATAATATTTTTATATTTTTTTAAAAATTATTTTTAACATCAACATATAAAAATAATTTAAAAACACCAAATTTTTTTAATTTAAATTGAAAAATTTAAAATATTTTTGAAATGGAATAACAATCATGTCTGAAGTTAGAAACACGGACCAAGCGCACTGCCAGTACGTGACCATTGACCTGTGCATTTCCACCACGGCTCGTCACTTGTTCAACGAAAACGGACCACGCGCACTGCAAGGACGTGACCCAAACGCTTAGCCATTGACATGTGCATTGCCAACACGGGTCGGTACATGTCCGCAACAGATCCGCCACCAATCTTCATGGTACCCATGTGCCCATGTGCCCATGTATCCCGCTTCACACCTCTACTCTCGTTCATTCTAGCTAGTGGTAGTGTCTCTCATTCCATTTCTACAGTAAAAAAAAAAACTCCAAACATTTTCTCGAATGTCTAGCTTTAATTGATTTCCAGTTTGACCAGAATAAAAAACAATTAACAATTCATCAGGCGTGAAAATTATACAATAATCTAAAAGAGCTCAGACATTCATTGTAGCACCAGACTCAGTACACTGTGGACTCGCCATTTTTCGTCCATGCGTCACGCGAGTTTGTCCGCCTGTTTTTTTTTTCATTTTTAAACAATGATTTAACGAAAAAAACCCCGAAAACGACAAAAAATGCCGCCAGATCGAGGGGCTCCGTGGTCATTACACACGTCGGACCGGACCGGTCCGGTCCGCCCCGCCGGTCTTCTTCTTATATTATTATTTTTTGAAATTGGCTAAATACGGTTTTAGCCTCTAATAAGACAAAAAAGTTGTCTTTCGGAACAGGGGCAGGACAGTAATTGACCTAATTTTTTATTATTTCTTTCGGTGGTTGTCAGCGCGTGCTGGGCACACGCCAGCCGGTGTTCCGCCGCACGCCCTGTTTAGGTGGCGCGTGTGGCGTCATACGGTGGCCGGAGACGAGGTTTCAGAGTCTCTCTCAGTGCGCCTCCTCTTGGTATTCCTCCCGGTGCGACGCGTTTTATTACACGGTGGACGTGGACGCGGCGGTGGCCGGTTTAAGCCGGTTTCACCGTTTCTCTCTCTCCTGCACGTAAAAGTGCATAAGAGGCTCCCAGGTTTGGTTTCTTTTCACTTTGGTCCCTTGACTTTTAATTTTGTCTATGGTCCTGATTTCTGTTATATAAGTTTTGATTTAGTTCGATTGGGTCATTCGATTGCAATTAATTCAAAGTTAATGTTTCACTTCGGTCCTCCGTCTTTTAATTTCCGGATTGGGTTGAAAAAGCTTAATATATTCGGTACAGAAGTTTCAATTTTTGCAACTTTGTCCTTTAATTGAAAAATGTTAATAAATGTGATTTTCATTTCAGCCCTTAAACTTTTAATTTTTTATTTTAATCCCTTTATATTTGATTTTCATTTCAGCCCTTATACTTTTAATTTTTAATATTTCTAGAATAATCCCTACTTTTGTCTATGTATATATAAGTGTGTTTAACACAACAACAACAACAACAATAATAATAATAATAATAATAATTCAATTGTTTTTCTTACTTACTCTTTTGTTAATGTTTTTTTGTGTTTTTTTTCTCCGGATGATTTGATAATTTTTATTATTTTGACAGTAATAGCAACGATAATTTTTTGTTTTTTATTTTTTTTATCTTTTGTTAAAGTTTCTAGCATGTTTTTTAATCTTTCATTTATTTTTGTTTCTTTCATTATTAACATAATAATAATAATAATAATAATAATAATAATAATAATAATAATAATAATAATTTAATTGTTTCTCTTGTTTACTCTTTTGTTAATATTTTTGAGTGTTTTTTTCAGAATAATTTGATAATTTTTATTGTTTTAATAGTAAGAGCAATGATAATTTTAGATTTTAAGACTTTGATTTTGCTATTGTTATAATAGGGTGTGTTGAGCTATTTTATTATATTAAATTTCACATATATAAATATTATATTTTAATTTTGATCCAGCAAATCCTATAAAAATTGTTTGCTCAGCCCGTAACGTAGATCATATATTTTTTAAAATTTTAAAATTAAATGATTTTTTTCAGCTAATAATTTTCGTTTTTGTTTTATCATCTATTATATTTTTTTATTTGCTCTGTCTTTTGGTTTTTTATTGGTTTGTTTTTATATTTTCAAGTTAAATTAATTTTTTTTGCCTGATAATTTTGATTTTATTTTTTTCTTTCATCTTTTGTTAAAGTTATTAGGATTTTTTTTGTCTTTCATTTATTTCTGGTTTTTTATTCATTATTAACACAATAATAATAATAATAATAATAAATTTCATTATTTTTCTTACTTACTCTTTTGTGAATGTTTTTGAGTGTTTTTTCTCTCAGGATAATTTGATAATTTTAATTATTTTAACAGTAATAGCAATGATAATTTTAGATGTTAAAACTTTGATTGTGCTATTTTTATAATAGGGTGTGGTAATCTTTTTTATTATATTATATTTCGTATATATAGATATTATATTTTAATTTTAGACCAACAAATCCTATTAATTTCTTTAATCCCAACAATCATAAAAATTGTTTGCTCAGCCCGCAACGTAGTGCGATCAATTTTTTTTAATTTTCAAGTGAAATGATTTTTTTTCAGGTAATAATTTTTGTTTTTGTTTTATCATTTATTTTATTTGTTCTTTTGTTTATGTTTTTAGACTTCTTTTAGTCTTTGATCTAATTTTGTTTTTTGGTTATTACGCAATAATAATATTAATATTAAGAATAATAATAAAATTTGAGTTTTTGTTCTTACTTGCTTTTTTATTTCTCTCGAGGTATTTTAATAATTGTTATTGTTTTGACAGTAATAGTGATGATAATTTTAGAAGTTAACACTTCAATGTTACTGTTGTTATGACATGATATTTTGATTTGTTTCATTATATCAAACTTTATATGTAGAAATATTATATTTTAATCTGAACAGTTGTAAAAATTATTTGCTCCGTCCGCAACGAAGTGCGGGCCATCAAACTAGTTTCACCTAAAGTTGTGAATTTTATTATGTTTCGAGTTTATTTTTTCAATTAAAAGTATTTTGGAATTTTACTGTTATATATATATATTAAGATATTAGTTTAATAAATATAATTTTAATTCAATTTTGAAAATAAATCAAATTATAAATTTTATACTCCAATAAACCAAGTTCTGAAGGATGAAACCAAATAAAAAAACAAATTTTCTTTTAAAAAATATTATTTGGCTGAAACAAAATCGAAATATTCTCGCTAAAATTTGATTGGAATTTTCATAATGGGCTGAGATTCCGAGTAAGATGAAATTTATTCCAGTTTTTTTGGAATAAATGAGATATACTTACTACTTTGGATGGAATGAAACAAAATTGACAAGTTTGATTTCACTTGTGATTTTAAATCAAACCCTTTTTTTTTTATCATGATGGTAGTGATAAACATCACCATGGATGTTATGTCTTAATTATGATTATGTCACATATAAAATATATTAAGACTTAATATCTAGAAATACATAATATCTTAAAAACCTCTTTTGAAATTAAGTCATTTATAATTAATCTCTTAATGTTTTTTCTTTAAAAAACAATGATATCTTAGCTTTTAATTCTAACAATGTACTTTTTTAATAGATAAAAACATGCCAAAATTTATGAATACTTTTCTTTTTCCTTTAAAAACTATTTTATCCCTCTTAAACAATAATTGAAAGAAATAATTTTTGGAAAGAAAATTAAAGCAACCATAAGTTTTTGGAGTTTTTAATTGTTTAAGAGTTGAAAAAAATAAATCATCCACAAATTTAGACTCTTAGAAACTATCATTACTAATAAACACGAAGTATTAACTAGAAAAGAGGTAAAACAAAGTTGCAAATAAGTACAAGTTTAAAATAACTCATTATGCTCTATTGTACCTAGTTAAATGGGCAAGTAAGATCAACCAATAAAACTTTACTACTTAATATTCATAAATTGATAAGAAACTTTTCTCCTTATTATTAAAACTTTTCTCCTTAATATTCATAAATTAGTGAGAAATTTTATTTCAATTATATTCATGGGAATGGAGTCCAAGAAATTCTACTCTTTAACTAATACCTGAGACTTTTAAAATGAGATGTCATGGTTTAAAACTCTTTCACAACCTTGTTATTCTATATGTTAGTGTATATGCATTTTAATTAATCGATTGATTATGCTGACATTGATTTTGTTCATGCAAAACATATTTATTATTCATAAATAATTTTTCATCTTTAAAATTTATTTATGTGTGATAAATGAATTATTTTGTTAATAAGTCTATAGTAAAGATAAATTCATTATGATAAAAATGTTTAACAAAGAAAATTATAAAGTTGTTATAATTATAAGTTTCTATTACATCAAAGCATTGTTTCTAAATATTTATGATCAATGTTATATTAAAATTGTATATTAATTATAGTCATTGAGACTAGTACATGTTATATTATTATTATTTTTATAAAAATAAGTAGTTGTTGTCATAAGTTAAGACTTAAGGGATACCTAGAACTGAAATGTAAGTGTATGTCACATGACATTTACTCTGAAATGAACTACATGAGGACTTTATATGGAGAGATCATTTGTATTTACAGAAAGGTTCGTATGACCCTTGTGTAAATAATTCTTAGATTTAAGATCATTAAATTATCTTGTATAGACAATTTTGATTACATCTACATGTTGTTCTAATCAAGGATAACAGAACATGAAAATATTGAGTATAATATAAACTATATATAAAGGTATTCGAGTGGTTGAGAAAATACTTAACATCTTGGGTAAATTAGAGAAAACTGTCTACAAGTTTTCAATAATATTAATTGTGAAATCTTTGTACAATATGAATTGATATTTGAAAAAAATTCCAAATCTTATTCAAATAATTAATTACTATAACATCAAGAGAGAAAATGATGTGATAAAGTAGACACACTTCATACTATAATATCTAAATCAAAATATTATTAATTAAGGGATAATAATTACACTAAAAAACTATTTACTAAAAGGTAAAGTCAAACCAAATATGACTTCTCTATTATTTAAGAGATCGTGACATGTTATTAGATGATGCTTTTGATCTTCAAATATAGATCAATTAATTATTGAATTGACAATAAATTAGATTGTTTAATTTACTCAATTCTAGTTTATTTAGTATTGTGATTTATATTTTAAATAATATATTAGGAAATAAATATGTCACAAATTAAGAATCATTGGTCAAAAATTAAATTGGTATGATTAATCAAATGTGGTATGATTCTCTGATTGAATTCTTCATGAAATCCATCATGCTTGTCGACATGTTCTTCCTATAAAACATGTTTAAAAACTTATTCTCAACTAAATATATTATTAGTTTATTTTTTATTTATTAGAATATATAAAAGACATGAATTAATCTAAATTCATTAAATATATATCATTAATCTAAATATATCATTAATTGAATATATATGTTTATATATTCATTAATCTAAATTCACTTAGAGTTATTTTTTGGATTTTTTAATTGGATATAATTTTTATTTCTGGCCTAATTAAAATTAATTTTTTTTATTATCCTTTCTTAGTGCTTAAGTCACAGGTTTGACGAAGAGAACACGTGAAGTAACGGTTGATGGTCACCAACACATTATAAATATAACTAAAAGAGATCAGGAAAACACTGTGGACTGTAATAGTTTATTTTTGGGTTGATTTGGTTTTTCGGGTCGGTCGGTTCGGTTGGTTTGCCGGTCCAATTATTTTTTTTATCATTATTTGCATAGTAAATTAACGATTTTAGTCCTCGAAAAAGAAAAAAAACGGGTTTAACACTGAGAGGCTTCACGGGAATTACACATTTTTTGAAAATGGCTAAATATTATTCTGCCCCCATAAAAGACAAAAAACATTTATGAAAGGGGAGGGGTACCTCGGGTATTTCCCATTTTTTTAAATGGCTAAATACTAATGTACCTCCTAATAAGATAAAAGTGAAGAATTGTAGGTAGGGGTGTTCCAGTAATTGACCACAATTTTTTTTTTATTATCTTCTGAAATCGGCACGCGCGTGGGCCACACGCAACAGACGAAATGCAGCCTCACGACCGCTTCGAGCGGCGCGTGCGGCGTCCTTCCTTACTGGCAAATACGCTTTTGGGGTCTCCTCCGTTGCGCCACCGTGTGTTCATCCTCATGGTTTGGCACATTTTGGTCAATAGTGTCCGGTGTCGTTGCGGTGGTGAGGTGAACTTTGTTTTTCCATTTTCTCTCTCCTGCACGCAAAAGTGTAGGATAGGCCCCCTGGTTTTTTGCTTTATTCACTTTGGTCCCTTGTCTTTTAATTTTTCGTGTGGTCCTGATTTCTTTTAAATAGGTTTTGATGTAATTCAATGGGAGCCTTCGATTGAAATGAATTATATATTTATATTTCAATTCGGTCCTCAATCTTTTAATTTTCGGATTAGGTTTAAATACCTTAATATATTAGGTACAGAAGTGTTTATTTTTTCAATTTTATCATTTGATAATTGATAATATATTTGATTTTCATTTCGGCCCTTAATACTTTTAATTTTTTGATTTTAATCCCTTTATTTTTTTTTATTTTCAAATTGAATGAATTGTTTTCACTCGATAATTTCTATTTTTATTTTATCATTTATTTTATTTTTTTGATTGATCTTTTGTTAAAGTTTGTAGGATTTTTTTAGTCTTTTATTTATTTTTGTTTTTTTCATTATTAACATAATAATAATAATAATAATAATAATAATAATAATAATAATAATAATAATAATAATAATAATAATAATAATAATAATAATAATAATAATAATAATAATAATTGATTTTTTTTCTTGCTTACTCTTTTGTTAATGTTTTTTAGTTTTTTTTCTTGAGATAATTTGATAATTTTATTTTTTTGACAGTAATAGCAATGATAATTTTTATTTTTATTTTATTTTTTGTTTGTTCTTTTGTTAAAGTTCTTAGGATTTTTTTAGTCTTTCTACCGGGGGGGTTTGTTATAAATTAACAATAATAATAATAATAATAATAATAATAATAATAATAATAATAATAATAATAATAATAATAATAATAATTTTATTTTTCAAATTAAATGATTTTTTCAGCTAAATTTTTTTATTTTTGTTTTATCATCTATTATATTTTTTTATTTGCTCTTTTATTAAAGTTTTTATGCTTTTTTTAATCTTTGATTTCATTTTTCTTTTTTCATTATTAGCACAATAATAATAATAATAATAATAATAATAATAATAATAATAATAATAATAATAATAATAATAATAATTTTAGTTTATGTTGTTATTTGCTTTTTTGTTAATTTTTTCTCTAGATAATTTAATAATTTTTATTATTTTGGTAATGATAGTGATGATAATTTTAGATGTTAAGACTTCAATGTTACTGTTGTTATAATAAAGTGTGTTGATCTGTTTCATTATATCGAATTGTACATGTATAAATATTATATTTTTATCTCAACAGTTATAAAAATTGTTTGCTCGACCCACAACGTAGTGCAAACTGACAACACCATGAATGTTAATGTAAATGTTGGAAAAACACTATGTTTTCCCATTTTTTTTTGTTGAAAATCTTTCGAGGCAATTATCTATTTCTATCTTTTTGATGTTAAAGTTTTGATGTTGTTGTTACAGTAGTGTATATTAATATGTTGTATCATATCAAACTTTTCATGTGTAAATATTATATTATATTTTTAAATTATTAAAATTTATAAATTACATCAAATCCAATAATTATAAAAATTATATTATGTCCGCAATGAATTGCGGGCAATCATACTAGTTTTCTCTAATCTCTTACCCTCACACAAACGTCAACGCATTGGCAAACGACAATCAAATATAGAATCGTGGCCTTTTTTTGTCAAGATATTTTTTAGATTTTCCGCTTGACGTGGCCTCTTCTCTATCTCTTCCAAACTATCCAGATCCAGAAAGAAAAGAAACCTCCTGCCTCATTACCCTTTTTCTCTCTCCACTGTCTTCCCCCATGCCACGTCTCCAGCCCTTCTAACATACGCTTATGTGCTCACTCAACCCAACTCACCTGCGCTATCTCTCATCCATTCATTTCACTACAAGCTCTTCTCTTTTACTCCCCGGCGCATGTTAACCCTAACCCGATTCCATTAACGCAGTATTTTAAAATAAAACCAGAAAAAGCTTAGCGTAAAAAGGAAAGAGTTATGAGAGAGGAGAGGTTGGCTTGCTTTTGAGTTAAGCATGTCCAGTGATCCAAACCAATCCGTGGATTTCCTGGCCTGATCTCACATGAATCCTCAATCAAGACCGTCAGTAAGACATACTTTAGGGAAAGGGGCTAACATGCGCTTGTATTAAAAAGGAGAGAAAATATTTCCATTAATTAATAGTTTTTGTTGCTGTGTTGTCTTCATCACCGTCATCACTTAGGAATTTGGATAATCCAAACCCTAACCCTAGTTTTTG
The DNA here is from genome assembly GCA_009078335.1 of Salix brachista. Lineage (NCBI taxonomy): Eukaryota > Viridiplantae > Streptophyta > Magnoliopsida > Malpighiales > Salicaceae > Salix > Salix brachista. Next base: position 12,154,318 of record CM018586.1, read on the forward strand.
CCCAAATTCTCAACCAGAAGGAGAAGAGGTGGGCATTATTAGTGTGCTAATATTCAATTGAGATCGTCGACTTTTTGAAAGAGAAAGACAAATTGAATTGATGACATATGGAAGGGGAGGTAGATAAGCAAAACTTGAGTGGGCACATGAAGGAGAGTGGAAATGGTAAAAGTGTCGTAGGAGGAGGAGCAGGAGATGGTTTTGTTGATAGAAGCAAAGTGAGGATTTTGCTATGCGATAATGATGCAAAGAGCTCTCAGGAGGTTTTCACTCTCCTTTTGAAGTGCTCTTATCAAGGTAATCTTTTTTTTTTTTTTTTTTTTTTTTTTCACTTTTCCTTCTTGTGAATGCTATGAAGTTATATAATTAGTGCTATTTTTTAGGCCATAAGGAGGGAAATGATTTATGCCCCCTTGGTGATATTTGGTTTATGCTATTTTGGGTGAAGGATATGAAAAACATGTGCTTAAAATTGATATGAAACATTGTATTTTCGTTATTTTTTTCCCAAGAATTATTTTAAGTCACGTGGAAATCCAACTACATATATTGTCGTTTTAATGATTATTCAACATTTATTTATTGTACCCACATTTGTTTAAGTTCAATAATTCCACTACTTTGCTATATTGGTTTTTGAAGATTATGTGCAATTTGTGCAACGAATCTGTATTCCTTTTGCTTCACAGTTACATCAGTGAGATCAGCTAGGCAGGTGATTGATGCACTTAATGCTGATGGGCCTGAAATCGACATCATACTTTCTGAAGTTGACATTCCAATGACCAAGGGCATGAAAATGTTGAAGTATATCATGCGGGATAAAGACTTGCGGCGTATTCCTGTGATCAGTAAGCTTATCTCTTTCAATTTAGTTCTAAGATCAGTTGTGGTAAAGTCTATTTTCAATGTAGGTCCAAGTATTGAAAAGCTTTTTGTTTGATTAGTGATGTCGGCACAGGACGAGGTCTCAATTGTTGTAAAATGCTTGAGGCTTGGAGCGGCAGACTATCTTGTAAAGCCTTTACGTACTAATGAGCTTTTGAACTTGTGGACACACATGTGGAGAAGGCGACGCATGGTTTGTTTGCTTTTAATTTTTTAGAATTCTCTTCTTTTTTTCCTTGAACCAGTTTTGAATCTCTCTTTCTAATATAGTGACTATGTGTGTTGTGGGTACATGGGTGGAGTTGGTGAATTAGTGTCGCAAGGCAAATTCGTAGAACCCATAATCAAGAATTGGAATACACACCTAAGAGAGCTAAAATTAGATTCGAAAACCTCGACCCAATGATCTCTTGAACCAAGAACTGAAGGTATATGGTTAAAATGCTATAAAGATGTTATCTTTGATAAGCTCTAGAAATTCAATAAAGAACTCAAAGAAGAAGTGCACTCACACCGTTAAATTTTAATGATCGCAATTTTTTATTTTTATTTTTCAATGTTATTTCAATTATTTGTATATGACTTACAAAATAAACCCAAATTAGCTAGTGGACTTAAATTTAATCCACAAAACTAAGTATTTAAATTCAAAACTATACAAGAATAGACTATGAAGCCCATTCTTGTATTCAATGATATCCATTCCACATATGCGCTACATGTTAAACAACCCTAACACATGCTTGGATCACATTGATTAGGGTTTTATCCTCTTTTGATTGAAGCCATCTTAGAAAGAATTTTCGTGGCTTACTCAACCCAATGTCATGAATCATCCCTTTAAATACCATTTTTATCCTCTTGGTATTTGCCCTTGTAATAGGTCCAATCATCAAGCACATGTAATGGATCCTAGAGTGTTGCTTGTTTATTCTCATAATTTCCCCTCCTAAAAAAGATTTGATCTAAAATCGTTACTTGCATAAAAAAGAGATCATAAAAAGTTTCAACTCATATGCATTGTCTTTAATTTGATCAAGAACTTGGAATATACCATCCATTCTAGAATGCAACTTAGTTTGTCCAAATCGTTAGTTTATTCTCATAATTTCCCCTCCTAAAAAAGATTTGATCTCAAATCGTTACTTGCATAAAAAAGAGATCATAAAAAGTTTCAACTTTTATGCATTGTCTTTAATTTGATCAAGAACTTGGAATATACCATCCATTCTAGAATGCAACTTAGTTTGTCCATGAGTTGGAAATCTTTCATTCCTCGTATTCATCCAAACCTTATCACCAATTTCAAAGTTCATGTTAACTTTATATGCATATTGATAATTCTTACTTTTTTATGTGTTGCCAAACACTCTCATGGAGTTTTTTCATTAATTCATTCTTTTTATTTCCATTAAGACTAACACTTTCATCAACAAATAAAAGACAACAAATCTAAAGAGTTAGTGAATAAAAACCTTTTTACTGTAATATTGTTGACATCCCTACAATCAACATATATCCTTCAAGACCCATCCTTGAGCACAAGTAGCACTGGAACCACACATGGACTCATGCTCTTTCTCAAGTGCCCTTTACTCATCAGTTCCTCAACGTATCTTGGAAGCTCATTTTTCCCTTTAGATTACTTCTATACACTAGTTGATTGAGAATTATAGCCTTGGGAATGAAATCATTTTGATGTTCTACACCTTCAATGGCAACAAACCACCAATAACATCATCGTAAAATACATCGTATTCCCATAACAAAGAAATAACACTAGGAAGGAATTTATCAAGATTGTTAGTATTAAGATATGCTATTTTGTACAAAAATATAAACATGGTCTGGTTAGAGTAGAAAATGCCCCCGACAACATTTTTCCCCGCATAAAAGCTCACTTCTTTGTTTTTCCTAAGCCTCTTTCTTTTCTTCTGATGTGACTTCTTTTCTCTCATCTTAGTCACCTCTTTGTTTTCACTCTCTTTTTATCTTCAATTAGTTTTCATATAATTGTTTTGAGGTTAAAGGTATGGGGGTAATATATTTTATTATCTTTTGCAAAAAAATTACATACTCCTAATGACCATCCTATCGAACTACCATAGTTTGCCCATTAGTAATGACATGCATGCATGAGAACAACTTTTCAAAGTCCATGATCACTATACCCTCCAATTAAAAGAAACTAACACTTGTTCACCTTTACTTCCTTGCACTCATTCAACCATTGCTTATGGTGTTTTAAAGTATGCAAATTTATTTTTTCAGCTAAACTATTGTTGGTTACATTGACACAACTTTCCCCATCGATAATTATGCTACATACCATGTTATTGATGTGACATAGGCCCTATTTGGCATTGAGCTTCAAAAGCGCTTTTGAAAAAAAATGATTTTTTTTTTATTTTTTACTTTAAATTAGATTTTTTTGGTGTTTTATATCATTTCATGTGCTGGTGTCAAAAATAATTTTTTAAAAAATAAAAAAATATCATTTTGATACATTTCTGAACAAAAAGTACCTTCAAAATCAACCTCAACCACACTCCCAAACAAGCTCAAAGTATGGAAGATGTTTTTTTTTTTGCTGCTCCAACTCATCCTTCTTGATTTGAGCAATCAATGCATGCCACACCTAACTACAAGTGACTCAAATTAAATTGGATACTCAACTCCATCACTATGTGATTGATCGTCAAACATTGCATGCATTTTATATCATGATTATGAGGTGGTTGGATATTAGAGTAACTTCTAATGTTAGTTTAAACACTCTTTTGCCCCGGGGAATAACCCTATCCTTCTTCCAATTTGGTATCATTGACAAGAACAAACCATAATTTTAGTTTGGCTTTGAATTATTTTTTCTCTTGAGTTGTCTTTTCACTATTGAAGTTATATGCACCATATCTTCTATTTTTACATGGTATTGTAATCCCACAACATTTTCTATTTGGTCCAGTATATTAAATAATCTTACTATAGTAGCTTTTCTATCTTCATTATATTTGTTTGAATCATCGTTACCTCTATCTCTTTAAGGTAATCCTCCACATCTTAGAACCTTGAGTCAGACTTTACAACTTTTGATATAGGTCGCTATAATTGTATTCATCATAAGTTGACCCCACCATATAATTTCATAGTCAGTAACTGTATCAGAAGTAACTTCATTTTTTTCTCATAGTAATTATGCAATAAAAAAATAGCTCTACTTTCTTCTACCACTCTAGATAAACTTTTAGATAATTTCTTTTTAAGGATAAGAGAATCTTCGTTTTAATATTCCTGAGGTTCCTATCTACACCTTCACAACCTCAACATCCCTTATATACCTATCATTGTTGTGAATAAACCTATCTATATCATCCATTGATACTTGATCACCTTTATCTTCATTATCTACATCAAATCTAATATGGGTATGAGAGCACATCTCTCGTCTTTAAGCATCAGGGACCTTTTAGGGCTATCCCATTTCAAGTTAGCAATTGTAGTGTCATGTCTATCCATCCAATCCCTTATATTATCAAATACATATTCATATGCTCAAATTGTTGTAGCATTACTTACAACACAAATAATGGGCTCCTTTTTATTTTTACATGTTGACTCATGTTTGGAAGACATATTTGAGAGTTGTAAAAGATATTTATAAACCTCACACACTGTCTTACATGTTTGTACATAAGCCACTCTACTTTTGCTTCACTCTTGTCTTGTCTTTTCTCAATGTTCATCTCACATCCGTTTGCCTTTTTCTACTCTTAACTTCTCTTTTAGTTTTTTATAGAACTAAACAAACTCAATAAAAAATAAATCTGATCATAGCATTCAATTCAAAGAAAAACAAAAAAAAAGCAAACAAGAAATGACAGGAGTTTTGAAAGATGATCAAAAGAAATGAATTTAGGAAGCAATAAGGTTTAATTTAAGTTAAATGAAATATTTAAAAACTAGTGCTAAGAATTATTTTGAAAGGCAAATTTGACAACCATAGATCAACAAAGAAAAAAATTCTTGAAGAATAACTCAACAAAACAAAATTTAGATAGATTGAACTTCTTGACATGCATTTATGATGTTTATTTTACCAAAAAACTTACTAAACTAGAAGACTTGTTTTTATTTTTTTTAATAATTGCAAAAAAGCAATTGGAAGATAAGAAAACCCAAAAATTAGAACACAAGCTTTAGTAATTTGCGGTAATTGTTTTGATGAATGCGCACAATGTGAATCTTAATCTTATACGGTGCTATTTGATGCAAAGAACAATTATCTATGTTGTAATATCGAAACAAAAAGAAAATGAAAATTGAATGATAATGAAAACAAGAAACTGATAGCAAATTTATTCTTAGAGTCAATCTCATATATTAAACTGATGCAATTAGGAAAGCTAAATCTTAGACCCCACAATCAAGAATTGGAATAATTTCCCAAGAAAGCTAGAATTTAATTAGAAAATCCTAACTTAATGATTCTTTGAACCAAGAACTGAAAATATATGGTTAGAACGCCACGAAATCTTTGATAAATTCTAAAAGCTCATGTTCAATTATTAATGACGTCACATTTCTTTTCCTTTTCAATGTTATTTTAACTACTTATATAATTTAATTTACGAGATAACCCTAATTAGCTAATGAGTTTAAATCAAATCTACATAACTAACTATTTAAATCCAAAATTGAATAAAAACAGAGCTCATGCTTGTATTTAATGAGTCCTAATTTGCATGTGATGCATGCTAAACAACTACATCCCTTCCTATAATGTTGCTTGCTGTTCTAATTATGATACCAGGATGATATAAAACTCGCAAGTTACACCACTCACACAAAAAAAATAATTTCGCCCACCTTTAAGGTGCAAAACCTAAAAGATATAAAAACAAATAAACTCACCACCTTGATGTTATATATCAAATCACCACTTTAGAGATACAGAGTTAAGGTACAAAGTCCATCATTCAAAGGAGATACAAAACTTGATAGGTTGCCAAAAGGTAAAGTAAAGATTTCAATTCAAATTTTGGTAAAAGATCCCCATGCATGGCCTGAATTATAAATATATACTTTTAACAACCATCCAAATATAGGAAAACCTAAAACAACATAATTTAGACCAAAATAAAATGATGCTGACAGAAAACTAGACAAATATTAACCAACACAGGTTTTTGACTTTTAAGAAAGACAATCAGACACTTAGAAATGTTAAAAAATAAAATAGACATAACTTCTCATAGAAAATTCCAATGGATGTATGGTTGGATAATTTGAATAGATCATATTCTAAACTTAAAAACAACATATTATAATCTTATTTTTTCATGCAATTAAGACATGCAAATTCAGGCTCAAATTTGGCCTACGGGCTGACAATAAACTTCACCAATAACTTCACTTATTTGCATTTCCTACCCAAACTTAAATAACCCAGTATCTACAGGACCATTTGAGAACACTCTTGTGTCAAGTTCTTATAATTGATAAAAACTCATCCTCGAGTTCAGTAAGTTTTTCCCCTGACTGTGGATTTCCAATCAAAGCTCTTCTATGATCCTTCATGCAAGCCTTCAACTGGAATCCTTTAACAAGAGTTGCATTGCTTTCCACGTCATAGATGTTCCTTGAATTATTATGAAAAAACAACATAACTCCACCTTTATCAACTCTTAGATGTTCTGAACTAATGAAATATGTTTATGAAATGTTGTCAGAAACATTGTCAAGTTAACTTTTTTTTTGTCCAGAAACATCAAATTCGATGCCAATAATTTCAGAATTCTTCTTAATCACATGTAAAATACGTGCTCCACAACTTTCTTCATCAAAACCAACTTCTATAACCACCTCCGCAACGAGCTCTTCAACTGACATAACATGAACTTCTTTTGCAAACTTAAGGGTCATCATAGATGGTGGAAATCTTCTTAAATATCATCTTCTCATAGAATATTAGTGGTAGTTTCCAATCCATAGAGGTTCCAAAATCATACAAAAATTTCAGATTCCACTTCAATTTCTTGTTGAATATTTTTTTTGTATATCCAATAAAAAGGATGCCTCTAATCATTATAACTAGAAGAAACATTTTCAAGAACGTTAACTTTAAAATCAGGTTCTTGATATGAAATTCTATTACTTCTTTGATACCGAGAAGAACTATCACTAAAATTATTGTGCTGGCTCTGATGGAAAGGATTAACATACTCTGATATATGGTATTGATTATCAAATTGGTCAAGATGCTCTTGGAGTTGCTAGAGTTACCGTTTCCTTTCATCAATTTCAAGAACATGAATGTACATCTTGAATTCTTGCACATGACGTCCATGAACTACCATGACTGTAAATCCAAAGCTCTGATACCAACTTAGGATGGTATGAAACTCGCAAGTTACAAATAATTCACATAAAAAAATGATTTTGCTCTCCATTCTAAGGTACAAAACCTAAAAGATACAGAAACAAATAAACTAACTGCCCTAAAGATACAAATCATCACTTTAGAGATTCAAAGTTAGGTTGCCAAAAGATCAAGTCAAAAGACTTCAATTCAAATTGTCAAGAAAATCCGATGATCTGTATCTTTCTTTAGGGTGGTGGTGGGTTTTATCTTTTAGGTTTTGTATCAAAGATTGGTAAGTGAAATCATTTTTTTGTGAGTTTCATACCATCCCACATCATGTTACATAGTAGCGATGATGAGATAGAGAAAAGGCGCAATAGAGGGTATCTTAGGAATATTCAGGAAGCACTACACTAAATAATTCACCAAAAGAAAAGAGAGAGAATGTGAGGTGAAAGAAAATCTCTCAAGTGAAGGAGTGACCAAAGGATCCCAAATGAGGTAAGAGGTGGGGAATTTTTTTTGTGTAAGAGGTATTACTTGTCTGTTAGAAGTGTGCCAAGTTTTCAGTGTGTACTGGATGAATGCCATGTGTTTAGAGCGATACATGTCTACATTCTTAAGTTTTATCAAGAAAGATTAAGATAGCTCTAGGTCGACTTTACCAGACCTTGCTTTGATCTCACAAAGCCGAATCTCCCTCAGCATCCTATAAGCATTCCATAAGGCCGAAGATTAACCATGGACCCACATGGCCTTGGCTAATCCTTCTGCCCCCCCAGCCCTTATCCAAGTGTGTATTAAGTCTTTATTTTTGTTGATATCCATTTTGGTAGTTTCTCTAAGTCCATGCAATAAATAAATAAATAAATAAGGGAAAATGGACAGTGTTTGTTATGCCTTAAATTGGTAACTATCTATGTAGCATAAAGGTCATGATAATGTTGTAAAATGAGCTTTGATATGATTATAAATGCAATGTTCATGTATTTAGTGACCTGCAGTGTTACATTGCTTGCCAATTGGATCTATGTTTTGGTATCTTTTTACTCTTTAGCAGAATCTTTTTGTAGAACTGTGGTGATTATTACAGGGAAACAAAGTCATTATGAAATGATTAGTAGGTGCAGGGAATTTTGATGAGTCATTTTTCTAGGTGATTGAGGTGGATTTGGTTTATTATTGTGTGGAATGGCACAAAAGGATCCATGTAGCTAGCCCAAAGGCTTTGCTGTTGTTGTTTCTTTTGCTGCACAGAATTATTGGAGCTCTCTTTTCATGTAGCTCCCATTCTGTTTAGCATTTAAGATTGGACAGTAAGGTGTATTGGGTTTATTTGGTGAGAAGGTGAAGATGACCTACCTACATCTGTTCAGATGTCTGTCCAAGGACATTTCCATGCTTTTTCTCGCATTAGCTCATGCCCAATTTCCAAGTGGATTGTAGTGCTGTGTTATATTTATGTGGGGACCTGGTTGACATGTGTGTCAGATGTTTGTTGAACTAAACTTCTTGATTCTTGCATATTTGCCATTCGTTCTTGTTAAAAACTTCACTGACAGCAAGCACATATCTATCTGTATTAAGAGGTACTCATAAATATCTCTGTTGGCAGCTTGGATTGGTGGAGAAGGACATCTTGAACTATGACTTCGATCTGGTTGCATCAGATCATAGTGATGCTAATACAAACAGTACTACGCTGTTTTCAGATGACACAGATGACTGGTCCCGTAGGAGCACAAATCCTGAAATGGGGATGTCTATTCACCAGGAAGATGAGGTCAGTATAATGTGCACCTGAAGTTTGACATTTAAAAATAAGTGCACATAGTGGAAGGAATATCTCTTTCCTACAGATGAATACATATTTTCTTTTGTGAAATATATATCACCATGAATCTTGATGTGCACAAGGGCCTGTTCACCAGTCCTTTACATAGTAACTTTTCAGATGTGCAACAGCTTCACTAACCTACATGTCTGCACCACTCAATTTCTGTGCAATTGTAAGGTGCAAACAGCACATGTACTCACTTCCAGAACAAAGCAGTTAAACTTGTTCCATTGCTTGGTGCTCGCCAAATAGTGTTAGTTTTCATAGGCAATTTTATGAAGAAGTTTAAAAATGAAATACAATGGAAAAGCAACTCGCATGCAAGTCATTTCAATATATGAAAATGTGTTTATAGGTATCAGTAGTTATGAATTAGAATCTGTTACCCAGAATATGCAATTGACATGATTAAAAACAATTTTAGGAAATAGAGGATCCTGCAACATGGAGAGGGAATATGATGAGGAGAAAATGATACCTGAAACTTCTGTGTATCATTAACCATATAATTACAATACATAGGTGCTCGCTTGAAAACTTGAATTTGAAGCATGTATCATAATTGACCAAGACATTACAAACAAGTATCTACACTACACATTTCACTGCTCAAATGTTCATGTAAGCCAACATCTCGTTTCAAAATTATCATTGAAACTTTTGGTACTCTCTGATGTGCCAAGCTTGACATTTGTCTGTACCTTAGTCTGCTGCTGCTGCTGCTGCTGCTGCTGTTGAGCCTTCTCCTGGTAATCCACAGAAATATCGACCTGATGTGCCAGGGATTAGTGACCGTCGAACAGGTGAGGTTTGCATAATTTGATAATTTCTACTCACTATTTTGGCACCAGCTTTCAGGTTCCCCCCCACCCACCCCCCACCCCCTAATATTAAATGCTTAACTTCATCAATGCTGTTTTTAAGATTTGTAAATGTTATGTTCCATTTTAAGTTTCACTTTGGCAAATGATATTCAGGACATTTATCATCTGGTCCAAAGAAGAGTGAATTGAAGATTGGCGGGTCCTCTGCCTTTTTCACTTATGTCAAATCAGGCACAGTTAAAAACAATTCCCAAGGAGTTGCACTTATTGAGGACAATACTAATCAAAATTCGAGGATGGAAGAGAAACTTCAATTATGTGATCAGCAATTGGTTAATGATACCCATTTACAAGAAAATGGGGAGACATTGGAAAGCTACTCACAAGGAGATGACTTCCGTAGCTGTACTAGTGTGCCTGACTCTCTCTCGCTGGAAAGATCTTGCACCCCTCCTATGTCAAGTGAATTTTCCCAAAGAAATTTCAAGGAAGATGGGGTCCATATGCATCAAATAAATGAACCTCAATTAGATGCTTCAAGTTTAACAACACAAAGTGTGTATCCATATTTTATTCCAGGGGTTGTAAATCAAGCTATGATGTCATCGTCAGCACAACTCTATCAAAAGAACCTGCATGAGTTGCAAAGCCATGGAACTTCAGCCATGCTGCCACGATACAATCATCTTCCCCAATGTCCGCCTCACATGTCTGGGATGCCACCATTTCCATATTACCCTTTCAGTGTATGCTTACAACCTGGTCAAATGCCTACCGCTCCATCATGGCCATCATTTGGAACTTCAACGTCATCTGATGTGAAACTAAATAAAGTAGATAGAAGAGAGGCAGCATTAATCAAGTTTAGACAGAAAAGAAAAGAGCGCTGTTTTGATAAGAAGATTAGGTATGTTAATCGGAAGAAACTTGCTGAAAGGAGGCCTCGAGTGCGGGGACAGTTTGTGAGGAAGGTAAATGGTGTAAATGTGGATCTCAATGGGCAACCTGCTTCTACTGATTATGATGAAGATGAAGAAGAGGAGGATGATGAGCAAGCATCAAGGGATTCTTCTCCTGAGGACGATGCTTCAGGATCTTAATATCAAGTTGCAGATAAATGAGGTTCCTTGCTTTTCTTAGATATCCCTTTCATTTATTAAGCTATTAGTCCGTAGTCTGCCAATGATGCTTCGTTTTTTCATTGAATATGATTGTGTGAGCTTCATTGAAGGACAGATGAGATCAAGTTGCAAAGGCATGATTACACGCTGGGAGCGCATCTTCTAGAAGATTCTAAAAGCATCAGTGTTAGCATTTGATAGATATCATGAGATTATGCATGCATGGGGAGGCAAAGCGCTGTTCTTTTACTATCCCTGTGGTTCAAATCCCAAAGGTTTGGGTAGGTAGCCTTTTCAAATTCTGAAAGAATGTTGGGACATGCAAAAATTCATCCTTAGTTCAACTGCTGTAGTGTCATGACAAAGAGACCCATTTATGTGGTTAGATGTCAGCTGCATAATAAGCTATCCTTGCTCAGGCATGGTGTAATTGGCGAAATTGAAATCAGGCAGCAATGGAGGCGGGCAGATCGATTTGCTAATCTATTGATTACGTGGCCTGTGGTGAAGAACATGTAAGGGAGTACAATTCCATGCCAAAAAAGAAAAATAAAAAAAGGAAAAAAAGTGAAGCAATCGTTGAAGTTTTTCCATTGCGTTAACTCTGTCGTTTGTTTTTATTTTCGTTATCCAGGTTCATGGGGTCCACCATTTGTCTATTCTCTAATTCTTCTCATCCAGGGTGTTTGATAGAAGTCAAATCTTAGGCTTTACAATACTTTTCGATTTATGAATGTGAAAGATATTGCTCTTAAAATGTGTTTCCGTACTAAAAAGAATTTTAAATGAAACGCATCATCAACATTGCTAAACAAGATTGCTCCAAATCTTGAATAAACTAACAATAATAATTGATGCTTGAATTTTGTAAAAGATAAAATCACATATTAGCCAAAGACCTTGGTAGAAAAGGTGGAGAATATAAGAGTGGTAAGTTTAAGTTTTTGCTATTATAAAGATAGGTAAAAAGTATTTAAACAAAAACCATCCAATTGCCAAGAAAATGAAGATTAGACCTAATGACAAGGTAAGAGTAAAGTTAAAACAATAACAACGGGATATAATTATTTAACATGCTAGGCCAATAATAAAGAGGTTGAGTAATAGAAGTAACCAATGTAGTACTAATTTAAGTTTTTGTTAGACATATAATAAAAAAATAAGAATAGCATCCTCTAGTTAGCAAAAGTGAAAAAACAAATACTAGTCCAACACTCTACGTAACATAAGATAAACCACTACTTGTGGTGAACAAAGAAATAATAGAAAAGACTAAGGATGGCAATAACTTCCAAACTTTAAACCATTTACTACTATAAGATGTTAAATTAATTTAAAAGATATTTTCATCTAAAAAAGAACATCTTAAAAAAACAATATGATTATTATTGTTGATGAATTTTTGGATGCTTATTTGTTAGGATAAGACAATAATATCTTTTATGATGATAGTACAAAATAAAAAGGTAAGAACTTCTATTTTTTTTTTTAATTTTAATGCACCAATTCGATGAATAAAATTCAATTAAAGAATATAGATTGAAAATTCCTTTAAAAACAGAGATGAACGAACATGATGAAACCATATCTATAAGTATGATATTTGCTCTTCCATATCCTTTATAGACAAACCTAACCAATTGTCTTGTTGATACGAATCTCTTGATTATATAGTCACGCAATCCATAATAAGATTGACAATGAATCCCAAAAAGCTAAAATAGATTTAATAGAAGTGTGATGCTATGAAAACATGTCATAAAACATCAATACTATTAGAATAAGAACTCCCACCTTATAAATACCAATTCATGAATAAAAAGTGTAATGAAGACACCACGAAGACAAATAATATTTGATGAATCAATTTAGTTTTGTAGAGAACTAAAAAATATGAAAATCTACTCACACAAGTTGAATAAATTTGGCAATAATGGTATTATCAAGTCTTTTATTATTTTTTTCCTTACAAAGAATATTTATACTTTTAAAAATAAAACCCGAATGGATCTATTCTTGTGGGCTATATTGGCCCACTTACAGAACTGATCCAAACTTATACTAATAAACCCAAATGTATAGACTTAAACAAGTTTTAAGCCATAGATTGGAACTAATTATTAACTAAACCTAAATAAGCTAACAAGTAAACCATGGATAATAGTTGTTTCCATAAATATCTATTTGTTTGACATAAAATTCTTGTAAAATAGGAAGCCAATAGTTGTCACACATGTCTCCAAGAACGTTAATGAATCTTTATATTGATTGGAATTCATTATACACAAGAAAACAATATTGCTCTAATTTCACACATTCTTGGAAGATTTTTTTCATGACTTTAAACTCATCGTTCTCTCTTGACCGAATGAATTATCATATCTATGATATCTTTGAAAATATATAAATGTCTACTTTCCAATCAAATTGGAATCTTAGCTTAATTAATTTTTAACTGTATATTCAATCCAAATAAAGGGGTAACCTTAATGAATAAACCCTTGTGGGATATATTGGTTCACTTACAAAACTGACTAAAAACCTATACCAATAAACCCAAATAAGACTTGATCTATAAATTAGAACTAATTATTAATTAAACTCAAACAAACCAATAAGTAAGCCATGAATAATAGTTGTTGCCATAAACATCTCTTTGTTTGACATAAAAGGCTTGTAGAATAGGTATGCCAATAGTTGCCACACATGCCTCCAAAAGCATTAATGAATTCTTATATTGATTGGAATCCATAATACACAAGAAAACAATATTTCTCTAATTCTAACATCGTTCTCTCTTGTCCAGATAAATTATCATATCTATGATATATCTTTGAAAATATAAGAATGTCTACTTTCCAACCACATTGGAATCTTAGCATAATTAAAATTTTAGCTATATATACAATCAAAATAATAAATGAGGTCCAGACAAAAAAAATGATAATATTTATCTAATATCTTTAACCCTTTGAGATAGTCAGTTTTTAAACTTCGATTGACTAAAATTTTAAATCAGTGTAGAAAACAATGGCTACATATAAAAATCTCAACTCAATCTAAGTTGAGATGAAAGTTATGCTTGGTAGTGTAAAACTGGATAATAGAAAATTTTACACAAATCTAAACTTTACCTTACTTGGATCATGTCACTCATCTAGTCATGGACTATGAAGACAAAGTAATTATTGTTAATCAACAAATATATCTCAAATTTTCTAAGTTAAAATTCTATGAGTTGTCATTTGAAACTTTTTATACATCATAATGTTTGTTTAATGGTGTCCTAATATAGAGGATCTTATTTGATAATGGTGTGACACTCAATATTATACCACTAACATTGATAAGGAAGAATGGTCATAACAGGGCTGATATATTCCTATATAAAATAGTAATGTTATATTATATAGGAGGCATAGGATAAACTGTAAGTGCGTTTCTAATGGATCTAATTTTTTAATGCAGGAACTTCATAAAGATTTATTGATGTACTTTGTTTTTAGTATATCAAGATAAACAATCATCTCTTTAAATAATTGAATATATTGACTGACACTAACTCTAATATTTAGACTAGTCATGTTTGTCTTATCTTTCTATACCAATATGAATATCTTTCAATCTTTATCGGATAAATTTATAGTGAACCAAACATACCTTTAGATTGTTGATCAACCTTTGACTGAGAATTTTATAACTTGCTCCTAACATGCTTATAAGATTTATGGTTGAACATGCATTTAGATTGTTGAGCAACCTTTGATTTATAAGTCGAGTAACCATTCCTGGTTATGGTTGTGATCTTTGTCATGGAAGATAGTGTCATGGTTGTGAGAGCTAATTGGGATGCCATATAGTTGGTTGATTTATATGGAAGATAGTGTCATGGTTGTGAGAGCTAATTGGGATGCCATACAGTTAGTGATAGTGTCATGGTTGTGAGAGCTAATTGGGATGCTACACAGTTGGTTAATAAAGCTTATTATTTGACCCTCTAGTTAGCGAATGATCTTGAAATTAAGGATGAGGTTTGGAGGGCAGGAAGGAGCTATAAAAGATAGTCTAGAAAAGTAAAGATTCATAGATGAGAAAACAATACTTTAGATAAGTAGAGATTTAAAGATGAATCCATAGATCAAAGCAAATTCTTTGCCTTGACATCTCTATATCCCACAGAGCATGTCATTAAATTTGTTACCAATATTAACAATACGAGACACTTCTGAATAAATTCTGCTTAAATACATACGAGTATCAGTGTCAGCATAAAAATCTACATGTTAAGAACCTTGTTACAGTTTTAATCAACTAAATTGCCTTCGATAGATTTAGCAAACGTTCTGCATCACTCATTATGGATGATTAATTTTGTTGCCACTAATCGGATGCCAGAACTCTGCTGATAGTCGTATGGATCCAGGGACAAGTATGAATCGACGAAGGTCCCTGGTTTGAGAAATGTATCTAGCTCAGTAGCATCGAACTTGCTGAATATGAGCTTTTGTATGGTTCCAGATGGTTCTTTCAGATACATATCCGTTGCATATTGAGCAACATCCCCATTTACTGCAGTAGGTATGCTGAGAAAAGAAAAGGAAACAAAATTAGGAAAGATTCCAGAACCATTGCGGATCAATAAGATGGCATAGAAAATGAAATCTTAGTAGAATATAATAACTATCCTCCCCATCAAAAAGCACCATCATGCAATAAACGAGTTCTTTCTCACTTCATTTTTAACAGTAAGCTGAAAAGCATGAGCCTTTGAAATTGGACAGAGTAAGCGAAGCAGAGCTTCAAATGTTAGGGAAAAGAAATGTAAGATAATGAATTAACAAGCATATAAAATTAACAACCAGGACCCCACAACCATTTGGGTTTTATTTGTTTTTGCTAATCTTTAAGATTCCAACGATAACCCTGTATGGGAAATGCACAAGAAACTCTGTAATGGCTAGATGGAAAAAAGGTAGATCCAAGTTAGGTGTTGCAAGGAAACCTATGAACAGAGAAATCAAACCAAAATCAACAAGAAAGCTCAAAAAAATATGTTGACCAAACCAGTTGGTTGCTTTTTGGTCTAGATTTTTTCCATATATTTTCAACATTTCAGATAAGTTCTGGGTTTTGTTCCAAGAATCACATTTACCTAGGTCAAACCACCAGTGCATTTCATTATTCTCCATATTTATTCATGATGAAATACTAAGGTATGTAAAAAGATTGGCAAGATATCATTCCATATGGGGAAGGGGGCATTATTCTTGGAACAAACCACCAGTGCATTTCATCATGAATAAATATGGGCCCCCTTCCCCATATGGAATGATATCTTGCCAATCTTTTTACATACCTTAGTATTTCATCATGAATAAATATGGAGAATAAACTAAGATGATGTTAATTCATCCTAAATAAGAAAAGTAAGAAGGCAAAAATGGAAAATCAACCAATGCATCAGTTAATTAAACAGGTTAAAAAAATTATAGTTAAGAGAGCTCCATCTATTAGATTTTGGTTAATAAAATTCTTGAACTAAATCTTCCAGTTTGTTCAGAAAAAAAAAAAGAGGCCAGAATTTGAATGACTGAACCAAAAAGTCCCACTGAGGAGCAATTTCTTTAGACAACATTTATATCACTGTAATCCTAAACTTGGACAATGCAATGCTATAAAGAGAAGGGATAAGATGACTGGGACTTACTGCAATCTCACAGTAGGGTAGTTGACAAAGCCCTGTCTTCTGGAAACAACACACCTCCAATCAGAACTACAACCTGAATCTGCATAAACTTTCTGCACAATGCTATCACATGTATCAAGAACACCACATAAACTTGGAGATGCATCAACCACAAAACTCAATCTTGGCCGGCCTGCATGATCAGAAAACTTTTTACTTATTCCAAACCGTATCCTCAACCGAGGACAGCAAAGCTGCAAGATAGCCCCCTCGTAAAATAATTTGACTCTTTGACTCCCTCGAAAGAATGGGACATGTAATGCTCTAATAGAAGGAAGAGAAACTTCATCAGGCTCTAAAAAACCCAAAGAGTCACTGCAACTTTCAGGGACAGTCACTGTAGAAGGCATCTCAGGAGGCTGTAGTATTGGATTTTCCTCCATGGTGACATCTGGTTGAAGGGAGGCAGCATTCATTTCATTGCCAAGTGCGACCATGTCAAATGCATCAGGTTGAGCTGTATTAGATGCAACGGAATATGGGACCTTCTCAACAGTACTGCTTGTAAGAGGAGAAAAGAGTGAAGGCTTTTCCTCAGCTCTATCATTTTCTGGAGACAGGGCAGGGCTGCTTTTAATGTGTGAACTTGAAGACGGAGAATCCTTGTTTAGGGCTGGGGATTTTCCATTTCTACTTCTTGTGATAGCATTAGGGGAAACCCAATGGTTTTCTGGAAATGTGTCTGGGAGGCTTGATTCCTGAAATGGGGTGGCTTTTGGTTAATTGTTGCCCAGAAAACAAACAAAACACGCAAGTTTGACGGCCACACAACTTAATGGTCATTCAAAACGACTAGGATGGAGGTTGATTTTTGGCCTGCTTTAAGCAATAAGGGAGCGATCATGTAGTTTACTAGGAAAAGAAATAAGCCAAACATATCATGTAAGAAAATCTGCAATGGTAAATCAGTCGCGAGAAGAGGGAAAGGTTGGTTAGAAGAATGAAGTCGAGTGGACTTACCAAGAATAAAACAGTAGCACAATGCTTAAGAACCTCAATATTCATTTTTACATCATCTAAACTCCTGATCAAAATATCAAACACATCATTTCATTTAAAAAACTCCATTACATAAGGTAAATTCCCAGAAATACATAATTTATTTTACCTATGTGTTTGGTTGCCAAGCCCAAAATAAGTCGCAAGACTTGCCATCTGATATCAATCATCGAAAAAATCAGCAAAAAACAAACAGACATCATTAACAACAACAACAGCAACAATCAGCTAACCTTCATGTTGCCAGCTCTTCTTCCGAATTTTTGAGTCAATAATGCTAAAGTGTCAATAGTCCCCTTTGGCTCCGGAGCTTCCCTTCCAATTTCCGTAAACGCCTCTCTTATTCGCACACAATCAAATCTGACTATATTATGCCCCGCCCATATCCTCCCATGGAGAATGTCGTAGACCGTATCAGCAATGTCAGCGAAGGACGGTGCTGAAACCACAGCCTCTGGCATGATGCCATTACACCGTACGGACAAGGAAGATATGAGTTTTGGGTTGGAGGGTCGGACCAAGGTCGAGTAGCTCCTGAGCTCTTCCAGCTTCTTGGGGCAGACAAGGATGGCCCCGAATTCAAGCATAGCATACCCCTGTCCGGGCCGGGTCGGGACCGTGGTTTCTATATCGAAGAATGCTATCTCTGTTTTGTTTTCCATTCCTAGCTCCTACAATTCGGACTACCCTTTCAGAAAGCAAAGAGATCCGTGTGTGTGTTGATCGTTCTTTCGCTCTGCTCTGTGTGTGAATTGATACAGGGATACAGGGAGGGATATAGGGAAGGGAAGGGGGTTTGCTTCGTCGGGTCGGTTTGCTTCGCGGGCTTAAAGAAGTAAAGCACAATGGTATTTAGCCCATTGTTACATACAAAGAATATACTCCTTCCACATTCATTGTTTTCCTATGCGGTTGTCCTTCGCTGCAAGGGAACTTTCTACTCCTTTGTATACCGTTGAGCTGTCATCCTTTTATATTTTACTGAATTTACTATTCACGATTTTTTTTTAATTTTTTATTGTGATTTTATATTTATATAAGAAATTCATTCAAGGGTAACTGAATTAAATTTATTGAATATCAAAGTAAAAAAGACATCAAAATTGATGATAGTTTCAAATTTCACATAAAAAAATAATTTAGTCCTCGTACTTTAGAACCTTAATATTTTTTCAATTTAATTTTGATCAAGTTTTTTATTTTATTTTAGTATCTCTTTTAAGAGATGAGAGAAAAATATCGCTCAATTTTGGTGGTAAAGAAAGAAATAAATCGTTCTTATTGATTTAAACTGCCAAAACAGTCGATGTTTGTGTCAAATGATTTTATTTTATTAGAGAAATTCATATCAAGTGTTTTCTTACATTTAGAGTTCATGAAAAAACATATTTGAGCTTAGAAAGTTTTTGTTTCGGGTTGAATTTGATTTTTGAGATAGTTTTGTTGGGCTTACTAATAGATCTATCATTGTTATTATGGTGTTTTGGGTTAGAAATTAGTTGAACCACAGGTTTTGATGTCAAAAAACATTAATCCCTGAATTATGGTCATTGAAAGTCTTTAAAATCAAACGATATGTTGTCTAATTTTTTCTTCTTTCAAAAATAATAATTTGAATGAATGATATGTTATTCACCCCCTAAATACAATAAAAGAAATATAAGAATCCAAGAATAGATCTTGGTCACCCTTAAATTTCAGTTACAACATTCTTCAATGATCTGATAATCTTATTTTATAGGTATATTATTTTTAATCATCAATAATTTGCATTCTTTATAAGAACATAGCAAAAGATCTAACAAAATCAATTTATACATAAATAAATCAATTTATACATAAATATTTATATCTTTTATCAATAATGTAATTACAATTTTTTATTTTTTAAAAAAATCAATGAACAACTAGATTATTTTAATATGAGACAATGAACTAGTTTAAAAAATCAAAATTATTTATCAATTAATACTCTTGTGTCAAGTTCTTATAGTCGAGAAAAACTCATCCTCGTGTTCAATAAGTTTTTTCCCTGACTTTGTGGATTTCCAATCAAAGCACTTCTATGATCCGTCATGCAAGCCTTCAACTGGAATCCTTTAACAAGAGTTACATTACTTCCCACGTCATAGATGTGTTCCTTGAATTATTATGAAAAAAAGAAGTAACTCTACCTTTATCAACTCTTATTAGATGTTCTGAACTAATGAAATATGTTTATGAAATGTTGTCAGAAACCTTGTCAAGTTAACTTCTTTTTTTTTTCTTTCCAAAAACATCAAATTCAACGGCATTAATTTCAGAATTCTTCTTAATTATAAAATAAACTAAAAGAGGTTAGTATTTCACTATAGATTGAGAGACAAAATACTGTGGATAGTAATAATGTGTTTTTGGGTCGGTTCGGTCGGTTTACCGGTTTATTGATTTTTTTATTGTTATTTCCACAGTAAAATAACTGTTTAGCCCTCAAAAAAGACAAAAAAAAAAAAAACATTGCTGCCAGGAGGCGCTTCATGGGAATTTCATAATTTTTGAAAATAGCTAAATACTAATTAGCCCTTATATAAGACAAAAAACAATTCTGGTAGGGAGGGGTACCAAGGGGATTTCCCATTTTTTGAAAATGGTTAAATACTAATTTGCCTCCAAATAAGATAAAATTGAAGAATTGACTGTAGGGGTGTTCCGGTAATCGACTACATTTTTTTATTATTATCTGCTGAAAACTGTGCACGCGTGTGCTAAACGCGACTGACAGTGTTCGGCCTCACGCTCGCTTCGGGCAGTGCGTGAGGATGGTTCCGGTGTCTGAAAATGCCCATTCGGCGTCTCCCACGATGCGCCGCCGTGTCCTCTTTCTCATGGTGTGGCGCGTCGTAGCCCATGGTGGACGGTTTGGTGCTGATGGTCGGTTAAAATTTGTTTTCCTCTTTTCTCTCTCCTGGATGCAAAAGTCCAAGGCAAACCCCTGGCTTTATGGTTGTCTCATTTAGTCCCTTAACTTTGAATTGTTTTGCATGCTCTTGGTTTCAGTTATATAATTTTTGATTTGTTTCAATGGAGTCCTTCGATTGAAATTGATTATATATTTAGGTTTCAATTCGGTCCTCAGTTTTTTAATTTCCGGATTGATTTTAAATCCCTTAATATAATCGGTACATAGGTTTTGATTTTTTTAATTTGTCCTTTGATTGAAATTAATAATATATTTGCTTTTCATTTTGACACTTATACTTTTTAATTTTTGATTTTAATTCTTTTATTTTTTATATTTCTGAAATAGTCTCTATTTTTGTTCATGTTTAATATGTGTGCTCTTAGCTTTAGTTTTTAGTTTTTATTATTTTCTTATTTATTAAGGTGTTTTTTTTGAAAGATTTAGTTCTTAAATTTTAGTTTGTGTTTATGATAATTGGAAAATTGATATTTCTATTTTTTTTCTCTTTGTTCTTTCTTTTAGTTTTTTTATTAGTTTTTTTTTTTATTTTCAAGTCAAGTGATTTTTTCTCAGCTAATAATTTTTATTTTTGTTTTATCATTTATTTTAGATTTTTGTTTGCTCTTTTGTTAAAGTTTTTATGCTTTTTTTAATCTTTGATTTCATTTTTCTTTTTTCATTATTAGCACAATAATAATAATAATAATAATAATAATAATAATAATAATAATAATAATAATAATAATAATAATAATAATAATATTTTTAATTGTTTTTCTTACTTACTCTTTTGTTATAATTTTTTTATTTTTTTTCTCTGGGTAAGTTAATAATTATTATTGTTTTGACAATAATAATAATGATAATTTTACATGTTAAGACTTCGATGTTGCTGTTGTTATAATAGGGTGTACTGATCTATTTCATTATATCAAACTATGCATGTATAGATATTATATTTTATTTTGAACTGACAAATCCTATTAATTGTTTTAATCTCAACGTAGTTATAAAAATCATTTACTCGGCCTGCAATGTAGTTTTTTTATTAGTTCTTAAATTTTAGTTTGTGTTTGTCATAATTTGAAAATTGATATTTTTGTTTTTTTTCTCTTTGTTTTTTCTTTTAGTTTTTCTTTTAGTTTTTATTATTATTTTCAAGTCAAGTGATTTTTTCTCTGCTAATATTTTTTATCATTTATTTTATTTTTTGTTTGCTCTTTTGTTAAAGTTTTTTGACTTTTTTTAGTCTTTGATCTAATTTTGTTTTTTTTTTCATTATTAACGCAATAATAATAATAATAGTTTTTGTTTTTGTTTTTTTCCTTGCTCTATCGTTAATGTTTTTGAGTTTTTTTTTCTCGGGTTAATTTAATAATTTTAATTGTTTTGATAGTAATAGTAGTGATAATTTTAGATGTTAAGACTTTGATATTGTTGTTGTTATAATAAGCTGTGTTGATCTGTTTTATTATACCAAACTTTCAATGTATAAATATTATATTTTATTTTGAACTAGCAAATTCTATTAATTATTTTAATCTTAACAGTTATAAAAATTATTTACTCGGCCAACAACGTAGTGCCGGCAATTTAACTAGTCACATGTAAAACACGTGCTCCACAACTTTCTTCATCAAAACCAACTTCTATAACCACCTCCGCAACAAGCTCTTCAACTGACATAACATGAACTTCTTTTGCAAACTTAAGGGTCATCACAGACGGTGATTTCTGCTTTGAAATCTTCTTCAATATCATCTTCTCATAGAATATTAGTGGTAGTTTCCAATCCATAGAGGGTCCAAAATCATACAAAAATTTCAGATTCCACTTCACTTTCTTGTTGAATTATTTTTTGTATATCCAATAAAAAGGATGCCTCTAATCATTATAACTAGAAGAAACATTTTCAAGAACATTAACTTTTAAATCAGGTTCTTGATATAAAATTCTATTACTTCTTTGATATCGAGAAGAACTATCACTAAAATTATTGTGCTGTCTGTGATGGAAAGGATTAACATACTCTGATATATGGTATTGATTATCAAATTGGTCAAGATGCTCTTGGAGCTGCTAGTGTTACCTTTTCCTTTCATCAATTTCAAGAGCATGAATGTCCATCTTGAATTCTTGCACATGACGTCCATGAACTACCATGACTGTAAATCCAAAACTCCGATACCAACTTAGGATGGTATGAAACTCGCAAGTTACAAATAATTCACATAAAAAAATGATTTTGCTCTCCATTCCAAGGTACAAAACCTAAAAGATACAGAAACAAATAAACTAACTGTCCTAAAGATACAAATCACCACTTTAGAGATTCAGAGTTAGGTTGCCATCAAAAGACTTCAATTCAAATTGTCAAGAAAATCCGATGATCTGTATCTTTGTTTAGGGTGGTGGTGGGTTTTATCTTTTAGGTTTTGTATCAAAGATTGGTAAGTGAAATCATTTTTTTTGTGAGTTTCATACCATCCCACATCTTGTTACATAGTAGCAATGATGAGATAGAGAAAAGGTGTAATAGAGGGTGTCATAGGAATATTCAGGGAGCACTACACTAAGAAATAATTCACCAAAAGAAAAGAGAGAAAATGTGAGTTGAGAGAAAATCTCTCAAGTGAAGGAGTGACCAAAGGATCCCAAATGAGGCAAGGATCCCAAATGAGGTAAGAGGTGGGGAATTTTTTTTTGTGTAAGAGGTATTACTTGTCTGTTAGAATTGTGCCAAGTTTTCAGTGTGTACTGGATGAATGCCATGTGTTTAGAGCGATACATGTCTACATTCTTAAGTTTTATCAAGAAAGATTAAGATAGCTCTAGGTCGACTTTACCAGACCTTGCTTTGATCTCACAAAGCCAAATCTCCCTCAGCATCCTATAAGCATTCCATAAGGCCGAGGATTAACCATGGACCCACATGGCCTTGGCTAATCCTTCTGCCCCCCCAGCCCTTATCCAAGTGTGTATTAAGTCTTTATCTTTGTTGATATCCATTTTGGTAGTTTCTCCAAGTCCATGCAATAAATAAGTAAATAAGGGAAAATGGACAGTGTTTGTTATGCCTTAAATTGATAACTATCTATGTAGCATAAATGTCATGATAATGTTGTAAAATGAGCTTTGATATGATTATAAATGCCATGTTCATGTATGTAGTGACCTGCAGTGTTACATTGCTTGCCAATTGGATCTATGTTTTGGTATCTTTTTACTCTTTAGCAGAATCTTTTTGTAGAACTGTGGTGATTATTTCAAGGAAACAAAGTCATTATGGAATGATTAATAGGTGCAGGGAATTTTGATGAGTCATTTTTCTAGGTGATTGAGGTGGATTTGGTTTATTATTGTGTGGAATGGCACAAAAGGATCCATGTAGCTAGCCCAAAGGCTTTGCTGTTGTTGTTTCTTTTGCTGCACAGAATTATTGGAGCTCTCTTTTCATGTAGCTCCCATTCTGATTAGCATTTAAGATTGGACAGTAAGGTGTATTGGGTTTATTTGGTGAGAAGGTGAAGATGACCTACCTACTTCTGTTCAGATGTCTGTCCAAGGACATTTCCATGCTTGTTCTCGCATTAGCTCATGCCCAATTTCCAAGTGGATTGTAGTGCTGTGCTATATTTATGTGGGGACCTGGTTGACATGTGTGTCAGATGTTTGTTGAACTAAACTTCTTGATTCTTGCATATTTGCCATTCGTTCTTGTTAAAAACTTCACTGACAGCAAGCACATATCTATCTGTATTAAGAGGTACTCATAAATATCTCTGTTGGCAGCTTGGATTGGTGGAGAAGGACATCTTGAACTATGACTTCGATCTGGTTGCATCAGATCATAGTGATGCTAATACAAACAGTACTACGCTGTTTTCAGATGACACAGATGACTGGTCTCGTAGGAGCACAAATCCTGAAATGGGGATGTCTATTCACTGGGAAGATGAGGTCAGTATAATGTGCACCTGAAGTTTGGCATTTCAAAATAAGTGCATAGAGTGGAAGGAAAATCTCTTTCCTACAGATGAATACATATTTTCTTTTGTGAAATATATATCACCATGAATCTTGATGTGCACAAGGGCCTGTTCACCAGTCCTTTACATATTAACTTTTCAGATGTGCAACAGCTTCACTAACCTACATGTCTGCACCACTCAATTTCTATGCTATTGTAAGGTGCAAACAGCACATCTACTCACTTCCAGAACAAAGCAGTTAAACTTGTTCCATTGCTATTTGGTGCTCGCCAAATAGTGTTAGTTTTCATAGGCAATTTTACGAAGAAGTTTAAAAATGAAATACAATGGAAAAGCAACTCGCATGCAAGTTATTTCAATATATGCAAATGTGTTTATAGGTATCAGTAGTTATGAATTGGAACCTATTACCTAGAATATGCAATTGACATGATCAAAAACAATTTTAGATGGGGAACAATGGGAAAGGAAATAGAGGATCCTGCAACATGGAGAGGGAATATGATGAGGAGAAAATGATACCTGAAACTTCTGTGTGTGTATCGTTAGCCATATAATTACAATACATAGGTGCTCGCTTGAAAACTTGAATTTGAAGCCTGTGTCATCATTGACCAAGACATTACAAACAAGTATCTACACTACACATTTCACTGCTCAAATGTTCATGTAAGCCAACATCTCGTTTCAAAATTGTCATTGAAACTTTTGATACTCTCTGATGTGCCAAGCTTGACATTTGTTTGTACCTTAGTCTGTTGTTGCCTTTTCTGATGCTGCTGAGCCTTCTCTTAGTAATCCACAGAAATATCGACCTGATGTGCCAGGGATCAGTGACCATCGAATAGGTGAGGTTTGCATAATTTGATAATTTCTATTCTGTATTTTGACACTAGCTTTCAGGTTTTTTCCCCCTAATATTAAATGCTTAACTTCATCAATGCTGTTTTTAAGATTTGTAAATGTTATGTTCCATTCTAAGTTTCACTTTGGCAAATGATATTCAGGACATTTATCATCTGGTGCAAAGAAGAGTGAATTGAAGATTGGCGAGTCCTCTGCCTTTTTCACTTATATCAAATCAGGCACGGTTAAAAACAATTCCCAAGGAGTTGCTCTTATTGAGGACAATACTAATCAAAATTTGAGGATGGAAGAGAAACTTCAAGTAAGGGGTCAGCAATTGGTTAATGATACCCATTTACAAGAAAATGGGAAGACATTGGACTACTACTCACAAGGAGATGACTTCCGTAGCAGTACTAGTGTGCCTGACTCTCTCTCTCTGTGGAAAGATCTTGCATCCCTCCTATGTCAAGTGAATTTCCCCAAAGAAATTTCAAGGAAGATGGGGTCCATATGCATCAAATAAATGTACCTCAATTAGATGCTTCAAGTTTAACAACACAAAGTGTGTATCCATATTTTATGTCAGGGGTTGTAAATAAAGGTATGATGTCATCATTGTTGGACGGTAATGATACTTCCTGGTCTTCAGGAAGAGTGGTAGCAGATGATGGAGCTAGGAGTCTTGCATTTGAATTTGAATTAATCTTTATCATGTACATTGAAGATTATCGAATGTAGCTGATTGTATGGTTTAACTTTTGAGAGTTGTATGAATAACGTAGGGATGTAAATGAAAGATAATACTATGAATCTGTTTGTATGGTATCAGAGCAAACTTAATCTTTTTCTTCGTCATGGCTTATTCCAGCAACACCAGAAACACTATAAGCAACCTATCTAACCTCGTGATCATCAATGTCACAACACTAACCCCTCTCAAACTCATAAGCTCCAACTATTTGTCATGAAAGTTACAATTCTAGACACTCTTTACAGGTTATGATCTTCAAGGTTTCATTGATGGATCTAAACCTTGCCCACCACAGCAGCTTGCCACAGACAAATTTCAACAGTCCCAATCCTGCGTATCATGCATGGATTCGTCAAGATCAACTCATACTCAATGCTCTTCTTGGATCAATTCATCATACAATTATTCCATTTATTGCTCAAGCAACAACATCACAAGAAGCCTAGAAAATTTTAGCATCAACATATGCCAACCCCTCCAAAGGTCGCATCAAACAAATCAAAGCCAGTTTCAAAGCTCTTATTAAAGGCTCTCTTAGCATCTCCGATTTTATATACTTTGTTAAAACAAAGGCAGATAAACTAGCCGTACTTGGTGCACCAATAGATGGTAAAGATATCACAGATAAAATTTTAGAGGAATTAGGCAATGACTACAAAGAGCTGGTGCGTGCAATGCAAGCAAGAGCCACTGCAATAACTTTTGATGAACTACATGAGAAATTACTCATGTTTAAAGCTTCGTTACCGTCAATACACAAATCACCATTACAATTTTCACCTACAGCAAATGCAGTCACTGGTAGGCTTGGCTATCGGCATTCAAACTCTATTATCCATAGGTCTCATTCTCAAAATACATCCTAGTGGTCCCCTTCTTACCAAGGTCCTCCTAGGCAGTAAAATTTTGGTTACATTCAGGGACACACCCACCTACGACCTGGCCCTCGTCCATACTTGGGATGCTGCCAAGTCTATGAAATCCAAGGACATACTGCTAAGAGATGTCCCTCCTTTAAATTTGTGCCTCAAGACATAAATTTTCCCAAACCAAACAATCCTACCACCTGGCAACCACAAGCTCACATTGCCAGCAGCAGCAATCACAGTTCTTCCTCATGGCTACTAGACAATAGTTCCTCACATCACATCACAACTGATCTTAACAATCTTTCTCTTCACAATCCTTACACTAGCTCAGACGATGTTATGATTGGAGATGGTACAGGCTTGAGTATTACACATGCAGGCTCCACCACTCTAAACACCTCCTCCAATTCCAAATATTTACGGTGAATAACAACGAATTATCTTCGCTAATATTTTGGATATTAACCCCTTTAGGATTTCTTAACCCAAATATCAACAGTGAATAATAATGAATTATCCCCGCCAATATTTTGGATATTAACCCTTTTAGGATTTTTTTTTACCCAAATATTAATAGTGAATAACATGAATCCCCCAAAATAAGATTTTTGATATTTTTGGAATATTGGCCAATACCCTTTGGATTTTACAAATATGTTGTAAAATAAAAAAATGCGAGAAAATGATTTTTTTGTTTACGAAATCCATGCTAAAACCATTTTTCTTTAAACTCCAAAATAATATTTTTTTTAAAATGAATGTTCGAAATATGTTAGTTTATTGGCCGTATGCATGAAAACAACACATTTTTATTGTAGATATATTTTTTCTAAAAAAAATATATTTTTTTATTGCAAATTTTATATTTTTTTATTTCTTTTTCGGTGGGCTGGCTGCCAGCCCACTTAACTCGGGCTGGAAGCTCGTCTTACGGGGGGGTGAATTAATTCACTCCCCCTGCATGCATGTAAACGAAGATGAACAGTGAAATGCTAAATTTTGGAGTGTGATGACTGACGTACCTGTTAATATCGTTGGGTAGAGGAGGTCGAGGTGGTTCTTCCTGTCATGGTGGCGTCGGAAATGGTGGCCTGTGGTGGCTGAGGAGGCGTTAGAAGCTGGCCGGCCTGAGTTGATGCTGCTACTGCCTTTGCCTGAGACCGTGGTTGGGTCGCCAGTGTGGAGGGGTAGCTGCTGGTGATGAACGAGGTGGTGCTAGGTGGTCAGAGATGGTGGACGGAGCTGCTGATCGAGAGGGAGAGAAAGAGTTGTATCTGCTGTTTTTTTAGAGAGAGAGAGAGAGGGAGAACTGACCGAGAGAGACGAAGGGGAGGGAGAGAGCTCACGCCGGAGCTGGGAAATGAGATGGGTGGCTGCCGCTGTGTGTATGATTTTGTTCTATAAATTTTTACTGCGTCTTCGTCTCTAAACTGTCAAATTTTCAAATCTCCTCTGCTATGTTTTTTTCTCCTCTCTACTCCAATGCTCCTCTCCTCTCTGCTCCAATGCTTTTTTTTTGCTCTTCATCTCTGCATGCGAACGAACGATGCATTTATAGGGGGAGGAGGCAACCCCATGCACATTGTGTGATGGGTTGCTGCCTTTGCAGAGGGCTTGCAGAGGAGTGCCCTGCGCTGTTCAGGTGTCAGAACATTGAAGGCACCCTACAGATTTGATTTTAGGAAGGTGAAAGTACGATTTGGTCCCTAAATTTGCAATTGTTCTAATTGCATCCCTGATTGGTTTAAACTTTTAATTTTGTATAATTGTATCCTCGTCAGAATTTTGAGAGCATCCTTAGATTTATGCGCCTTTTTATTTTGGTCCCTGCTTTTTGATTTGTGGATTTAACCCTCAATTGACCATTAGACTCTCAATTCGTTCAATTTGGCCCCTGATTTCGCATAATTGGCTTGAAAAAATTCAATTCAGTCTTCGAAAATTTCAATCTTCTCAATTGAACTCGAATTAAGCTCAAGAACTTGATTTTTTTTTTATCGATTAAGCCCTTAATAAAATTAATTTGACCAATTTAAAGTATAATTAAGTCCTTGCACTTAATTAAATCCATCAATTAGACCCTAAATTAATTCTTCAACATAATTACACTTTTATATTGGCCAACAATTAAATCGAACGGGCCCATAAAAATATAATTATATCTTTCGACTTACATTTTACGCAGATTTAATATGCATTTTCCTTCATTTCTGGGCACGAAAGAGGTACGATCGAGCCCTCGAAAACATCAAAAAATTTAACCTTGATTTTCCTACTGACACCGGCCCCTTTTTATTTTATTTTTGCTATTTTTGGGTAGATTTAGGAAATAACCCAAAATTGGGTTATGACACTATGTCACCAATAATGTTTCAATCAAATTCTTACCATGGTGTTTTCTTGTGAAGGATTTGCTAACGGGAGTGGTTCGAGGTCAGGGTGAAACCAATGGTGGTGTCTACGAATGGTTGGGGCTCAGTCCACATTCGTCTTCCCCAGTTGCCTTCTCCAGTTTTAGAATTTCTCCAATAAATTGGCATTTCAGACTAGGTCACCTATCGTCTCCCATTTTAAATTTAACTCTGTCCAAGAATAAGCTAGACTCCTCCTCGATGACAGAACACATTTCATGCAATGCGTGTTACAGAAACTAGAGTCATAAACTTCCCTTCTCAGTATCTTCCTTAAAGTCTCATCGTCCATTGGACATCATTTTCTCTAATTTATGGACTGCTCCTTTGCACTTAATCGATGACTTTAAATATTATGTTATTTTTTTAGATCATTTCACACGATATACATGGTTATATCCTTTAAAACAAAAATTTGACGTCAAATCTACATTCATACGCTTTAAAGCCCTAGTTGAAACATTTTTCAAACAAAAAATCATCACTTTCTATTAAAACAATGGAGGTGAATTTGAGGCTCTCAAAGATTTATTTCTCTCCATGGAATATCACACCGTACTTCGCCTCCACATACCCCTGAACACAATGGAGTCTCTGAATGCAAGCACAGGCACATTGTTGAGATTGGTGTTTCTCTTCTCACATATGCATCGTTACCTCCCCAATTTTGGTCCTTTGCATTTTCAACAACCATTTATTTAATAAATAGGATGCCATCACCTTCTTTGCAATACCCCTCTCGGTTTGAGCTTATATTTCGTCATACTCCAAATTATATGAAACTTTGCACTTTCGGGTGCTTATGTTATCCATGGCTTCGTCCATATTCGGCTCATAAACTAGATGTCAGGTCCAAACCTTACATATTTCTTGGATACTCATTATCTCAAAGTGCTTACATTTGTTTTGAACCCATGTCTTCAAGATTTTTTGTCTCATTATGTTCAGTTTATTGAGTCCAGTTTTCCTTACAATTCTTTTCAGCATTACAAATCCCTCCTCTTCCTCATCTACAGAAACATAGATTCCTTCTATCATATCTATTGTCACCGCTGCATGACTACATCTGTGCCCCCCATTTGCACGCACCAAAAGTTCTACCATCTGCTGAACCACAAGCGTGCAATTCTTCCATTTCTGCTCCCACCAGTCCTCTGATCCAGACCACCCTACCTTCACCACCTCAGCCCGACTCTCTTACCACATCATCACTTATTGCTTCACCAGTTGTTCCTACTCATCCAATGCAAACCAGATCAAAAAATAATATCCACAAATCCAATCACAAATTCAATTTTTATACCCATCTTATTGTCCCAACCATCAAAGAAACTACAACTATTACACAAGCTTTGAAAGAAACTCATTGGTGTCATGCCATGTAGGATGAGTATAATGCTCTCATGTGTAATATAACCTGGGATTTGGTTTCACCATAAAGTGCTTCTAATTTAATTGGTTGTAAATGGATTTTCAGGGTGAAGAGAAACTCTGATGGATCAATTACTCGCTATAAAGCACGAATGGTGGCTAAAGGCTTTCATCAGAGGCCAGGACTTGACTATATCAATACCTTTAGTTCGGTAGTCAAACCTACAACAGTCCATCTAGTTCTGTCCATTATTGTGAGTCAAGGGTGGAGGCTGAGACAATTAGATGTCAACAATGTGTTCCTGCAAGGGACGCTGCAAGAGGATGTGTACATGGCTCAGCCACCAGCCTTTGTAGACAAAGACAGACTAGATTTTGTTTGCAAACTGCGTAAAGCCATCTATGAGCTAAAACAGGCTCCTCTTGCATGGTATCATGAACTACAAAACTTTCTGCGTTCTTCAGGCTTCACAAACTCGGTGAATGATACTTCATTGTTCATTTTAAAACATCACAACCACCTTATTTATTTATTGGTATATGTCGATGACATTATCATCACCCATGATGACAATCATAAAGTCAATCTCTTTGTTCACAGTCTAGCTCAAAGGTTCTTATTAAAGGATTTGGGTCCTCTAACTTATTTTCTTGGTGTCAAAGTTCAACACCATCGTCAACGATTACTCCTCTCTCAACACAAGTATATTCAGGATCTTCTGTATCGCACGAACATGAATGACTCACGGCTTGTTGGCACTCCATTATCAGCTGGTCCTCCACCTACTCTTACAATGGGTACATTGCTTACTGATCCATCTGACTCTCGAGCCATAGTTGGGAGTCTTCAATACCTTTCACTTACCATACCAGACTTATCCTTCGCTATGAACAAACTATCCCAATTCATGCATAAACTGACAGTTGCTCATTGGAAGCTTGTCAAACGATTATTGCATTATCTCTCTGGCAGCAACACTGTGGGTCTTCTTCTGCATCATCAATCTCCTGTTCAATTGCATGCCTTTTCTGATGCCAATTGGGGGGGAAACAGAGATGACTTCTCTTCTATCAGTGTCTACATTCTATATCTTGGCAGGAACCCTGTCTCATGGTTTCCAAGAAACAACCATTGCCCGATCATCTATAAAGGCTGAATATCGTTCGGTGGCCGACATATCATCATAAATCAGCTAGGTATGTTCATTACTGAATGAACTTCAATACCAGGTTAATCAAGTTCCTATGATTTACTATGATAACATTGGTGCAACACAATTAAGTTCAAACCCAGTTTTTCATTCAAGAATGAAACATGTCTCGATTGACTTTCTTTTTCCTGTGAAAGAGTTCAATCTGGAGTTCTTAGGGTTTGTCATGTCTCTTCTAATGCTTAACTCGTTGATGCCTTAACCAAGTCACTCTCACGTTATCGGTTTGAAGACCTCAAGAATAAGATTGAACTTACCCAAGGTTGTCCATCTTGAGGGGGGATGTTGGGCAGTAACGATACTTCCTGGTCTTCAGGAAGAGTAGTAGCAGATGGAGTTAGGAATCTTGCATTTGAATTTGAATTAATCTTTATCCTATACATTGAAAATTATCTTATGTTGTTGATTGTATGGTTTAGCTTTTGAGAGTTGTATAAATAACATTGGGATATAAATGAAAGATAACACTGTGAATTTGTTTATAATCATCAACACAACTCCATCAAAAGAACCTGCATGAGTTGCAAAGCCATGGAACTTCGGCCATGTTGCCACGATACAGTCATCTTCCTCAATGTCCGCCTCATATATCTGGGATGACACCATTTCCATATTACCCTGTTAGTATATGCTTACAACCTGGTCAAATGCTACCACCCCATCATGACCATCATTTGGAACTTCAACGTCATCTGATGTGAAACTAAATAAAGAAGATAGAAGAGAGGCAACATTAATCAAGTTTAGACAAAAGAAAAGAGCACTGTTTTGATAAGAAGATTAGGTATGTTAATCGGGAAAAAAAACTTGCTAAAAGGAGGCCTCGAGTGCGGGGACAGTTTGTGAGGAAAGTAAATGGTGTAAATGTAGATCTCAATGGGCAACCTCACTACAAAAAATGGGGGTGGTTTGCAACGGACGTGTCCGTTGCAAACAAGAAAGGAGGCCGTTGCAAATATTATTTGTAACGGACTTTGCAATGGATGCGTTTCGTTGTAAATCCGTGACTGCAAATTTTTTTGCAACGGATTTTCCATTGCAAATTAATTTGCAACGAAAATTCTGTTGCAAATAGGCAGCGGAAAATCTGTTGCAAAGTGGCAACGGAAAATCCGTTGCAAGCTTGTCAAAAAGAATGTTCATTTAATTTGTTTATTAAATTGTTTATTTAATTTCTTAAATATTTGCATGAATATTATTAATATCTAAATATTAATATAGTTCAAAATAATATAAAAGGATATTGTTTAATACAACAAAGATTCAGTTACATTTACACGTTAAAGTAAATACATATTTTTACATCATGAAACAAAAAAATCAAGAATTTTACATCAACATGAAACAAAAAAAAAATACATATTTTTAACCATTGTTTAACGTGGAAATGATCTACGATGTTGTGGATGAGATGAAGATGGAACACTATTTGGGAGATTGGGCCGATGTCGATACACTTTGCAGTCAACATATATTGATCATTGCTTGATGCTCCTTTCTAAAACCCTGAGTAGAGAGACATTGTTAATTAGTACATTCATTATAAATTGAACATCAACCAGCAACAATATTAAACTTTATATATATTCGATTGCATCCTTTAGGCACAGATTTTACCTGCTGTGATTTTTAGAAAGCTGCCTCTGAGATATTTAATAAAAACAACACCAAAATGACGATAACAACTAATAAAGAAAGGTTTTGAAGTAAACCTGAGTCTCCATACCACCATCTTGTGAACCAAATTGTCTGCGAACAGCGCTATACCTTGTAGCAATACAAACAGCCCTGATAAGGCAGTGGAAGCATCAGCTACAACTGTTTGCCGCACGAACACCATGGTGCCATAAATCAACTGCCATGGAACATTGGATTGGACACATTTCCCTTCCCTTGTGACCTGCAACACTCTGCATTGTTTTCAGAAAAATAAAATCACAGCAGGTAAAATTTTGGTGTAATGAAAGATCATAATCTAAAACTCTCTTGCACCTTTTAGAAAAAGTGTAAGTACTATATATATATATATAAGTATGTGAAGCTGCAGCCACAGATCAAGACTGTAAGAAGAGAAAATTGAAGCACATATTTTCTATGGATTTGGGAGAAAAGTGTAATGACACAGCCAAGGGGAATGGAACTAAGGAGGATGACACCAGTTGGTGCCAATGAGAGTTCAGAGAAGGGGAAGGAATTACCGGATTTAGAGAAGATGACACTGGAGGAGTGGTTTGATTCTATGGAGGTGGATTTGCCAAAGTAGATAAGAGAGATATCAAGAGAACAAAGAACTACCATTTGTAAGTTTCACTAAGATTTTCAGCATCCAACAATAATAAAAATAAAAACTTGGAAATCTTTGTTTGCTATTTGATCATTGAAACTCAGAAAATGAACAAAAGGTGATAATTAGAAGTCTATTGTACCAAATACGATCTTCAACTAAGAACATTCAAATCCCATTACTATTCCAAACTTGCCCATAGATTTAGACTTCCAAAATGACACCAAGCATTCAATAATTCAGAAGAAGCCAAAAGAAAGAAAGAAAAACAGAAAAGCATCATTCATATCATTGAGTAAACACAGGACTCATTCAATTCACTCAAGTTAAAACAATAAATCAGTAAACATGATACGAGGCTAAACCAAAACCAACACCTATGATAATTCACATCACATACGTTCCAAAAAGCATAATAATCGTAACCGATTATACATTTCAATATGGTTTTAACAACAATCATAGCATCTACCCTCAAAAGTAGCATCAAAACAGTCAAACCCCAAGTGGTTTTTCCACAAATTCAATAAAGATGAATCATACCATATCAAAACAAGAAAAAGAAAAGAAAAGAAATTGAACCAAAAAAAGAAAAAGAACTTTAAGTGGTCTCACGAGAGCATGTCTTTGCCCAGCTTCAAACGAAAGCTTGTTATAACTGATTGAACCACTAACAAATGCAACAACACCACCAACAATAACAAAGCAGTGATATCTTGGTGAAATTTCACCAATCTTACCATGGCCTCTCCCCCCAGTCCACAATTTCAACCCGGCGCACTTCACGCCAAACCACCCAGTTCGTGACCATGACCCATTTTTTATATGATATGTTGCAATTTCACCATTAATGGTTAAAAATCCAAACACTCCTTAAAACACCTTTCAGCTGAACCCAAATCTCCATTCTTTGCATAATTGAACCCAAAACAAGAAGAAACCCCCCAGACTTTCTTTGCAAACAAACAACTAGAAACCCAAACTTAACAACTAAGGAAATTAAAAATGGAAGTGCTTACCGTACATGAAGGAGATCGGCGTTGTGGTGGTGATGGGTTTGCTGTATAACTCAAGACGCCGGCAAGGTGGAACGGGAGTAAGAGATGGTACTCCGGCAAAGGTGTTACTGTTGACTGTTTTCAGTCCTCGACAGTAGAGAGAAGGAGAGAAGGGAAGAAATTTGTTTTGAACGAGGGAGGAAGAGAGACGAACTTAATTTGAGGAGTAAAACGGGAGCAAGAGATGGAACGCCGACAAGGTTAACTGTTGACTGTAGAGAGAAGGAGAGAAGGCCGGCTAGGGAAGAAATTTGTTTTGAACGAGGGAGGAAGAGAGACATCTCTGAGGAGTAAAGCAATTAAGTCAAAACGGTCCGTAGCAATTTGAATTTGAGGAGTAAAGATTGCAGCGGATTATCCGTTGCAAATGGTTTGAGATTGCAACGGAAAATCCATTGCAAACTTAAAATGAAATTGCAATGGATAATCCGTTGCAACTTGTTTTCACTTGCAACAAAAAATCCGTTGCAATATCAGTTTAACTTGCAACGGATTTTTCGTTGCAATTGGTTTTTTATTGCAACGGATAATCCGTTGCAAGATAATTATATATTGCAACGGATTATCCGTTGCAAATTGTTTTAACTTGCAATGGAAAATCCGTTGCAATATCAGTTTAATTTGCAATGGATTATCCATTGCAAATTGTTTTAACTTGCAACGGAAAATCCGTTGCAATATCAGTTTAATTTGTAACGGATTTTCCGTTGCAAATGGTTTTTCATTGCAACGGATGTTCCGTTGCAATTTTAGTTTGCAATGGATAATCCGTTGCAAATTAATTTTACGTTGCAACGGATAATCCGTTACATTTTGTTTTATCTTGCAACGGATATTCCGTTGCAAATTAAAATTGCAACGGAGAATCCGTTGCAACACATATGTATGTATTTTTAATTCAGGAATTTGCTTAGCAACGGAAAATTCGTTGCTAAACAAATTTCAATTGCAAAATTTGCAACGGATTTTTGCCGTTGCAAACACCCCTCTTTTTTAGTAGTGCCTGCTTCTACTGATTATGATGAAGATGAAGAAGAGGATGATGATGAGCAAGCATCAAGGGATTCTTCTCCTGAGGACGATGCTTCAGGATCTTATTGTCAAGTTGCAGATAAATGAGGTTCCTTGCTTTTCTTAGATATCCCTTTCATTTATTAAGCTATTAGTCCGAAATCTGCCAATGATGCTTCGTTTTTTCATTGAATATGATTGTGTGAGCTTCATTGAGTGATAGATGAGATCAAGTTGCAAAGGCATGATTACACAGTGGGAGCACATCTTCTAGAAGATTCTAAAAGCATCAGTGTTAGCATTTGATAAAGGATATCGCTATGAGATTATGCATGCATGAGGGCAAAGCCCTGTTCTTTCACTATCCCTGTGGTTCAAATCCCAAAGGTTTGGGTAGGTAGCCTTTTCAGAATTTTGGGACATGCGAAAATCCATCCTTAGTTTAATTTTATATAGTGTCATTACAAAGTGACCCATTTATATGGTTAGATGTCAGGTACATAAGCTATCCTTATTCAGGCATGGTGTAATTGGCGAAATTGAAATCAGGCAGCAATGGAGAAGGGCAGATCGATTTGCTAATCTGTTGATTATGTGGTCTATGGTGAAGAACATGTAAGGGAGTACAATTCCATGCAAAAAAGCAATGGAGAAGGGCAGATCGATTTGCTAATCTGTTGATTATGTGGTCTATGGTGAAGAACATGTAAGGGAGTACAATTCCATGCAAAAAAGCAATGGAGAAGGGCAGATCGATTTGCTAATCTGTTGATTATGTGGTCTATGGTGAAGAACATGTAAGGGAGTACAATTCCATGCAAAAAAAGAAGAAGAAAAGTGAAACAATCATTGAAGTTTTTCCACTGTGTTGACTTTATCGTTTGTTTGTTTTTAGTTTCTTTATTCAGGTTCAGGGTTCCACCACTTGTGTCTTCTCTAATTCTTATCCAGGGTGTTTGATAGAAGTCAAATCTTAGGTTTTACAATACTTTTGGATTTATGAATATGAGAGATATTGCTTTTAAAATGTCTTTCCGTACTAAAAAGAATTTTCTACAAAAATAATCTAGACTATTTTGAATTTATTTTAGCCTATGGACTAAGTCCGTTAAACTCCTAGTTAATTGGATTCACTTTGTTTTTGGATTAATAATAAATCTAATGAATACTCCCAATGAATAATTTGATCCCATTTTGTTTTGTTGGTAGAGATTAGTTATTTTTTATTTTATTTTATTTTAAAATGTATTAAAATAATTTATTTTTAATTTTTATAATTTATTTTTTATATTAAAATAATAATAAATGAAAGTATTAATTTTTTTTAAAATATTTTAAAAAATACAACTGTGCTAAACAACCATACCCATAAAAAAAGTTTAAGGGATAGATTTTTTAAAAGAGTAGCAAAAATCTCCTTCTCATCAAATCAATTAATCCAGATTTACCAACACACCAATAGAATTTGCAATGCATCCCAGATTTATACCACATTAAATCTCAAATAATTTTTTACCAGATATTGTAGCTCGTGAAAATAGTAAAAAACTACAGAGATCTTCACATATAGATTTTATTCGTGATGACATTACAAGTAGTTTGCTGGAATAATTAAAAAGTATCCAATTTACTTAAATTATTAGTTACATTATGTTGTTATGATTATTAAATCTACATGTGTGTGTATGTGCGCGCTCTTTAAAATAATTTCACAAGTTGACAAAAATATGAAAAATATAATAACCAAACACACGATATTGCTTTTCATTAAAACTCAAACTCAACCATAATTTTAACCAAACACTTCAAATTCAATTATGAACCGCAGCTAAAAGTGCTTTTAGCTAAAAGTGCTTTTCATGAAACTATTTTTTAAAACTTTAACCACAACAACAACCACAATACCAAACACACCCCTAGCAAACGTTCTGCATTACTCATTATGGATGACTAATTTTGTTGCCACTAATTGAATGCCAGATCTCTGCTGATAGTCGTATGGATTCAGGGACAAGTATGAATCGACAAAGGTCCCTGGCTTGAAAACCGTATCTAGCTCAGTAGCATCGAACTTGCTGAATATGAGCTTTTGTGTGGTTCCAGATGGTTCTTTCAGATACATATCCGTTTCATATTGAGCAACATCCCCATTTACTGCAGTAGGTATGCTGAGAAAAGAAAAGGAAACAAAATTATGAAAGATTCCAGAACCATTGCGGATCAATAAGATGGCAAAGAAAATGAAATCTGAGTAGAATATAATGATAACTATCCTCCCCATCAAAAAGCTCCATCATGCAATAAACGAGTTCTTTCTCACTTCATTTTAACAGAAAGCTGAAAAGCATGAGCCTTTGAAATTGGACAGAGTAAGCGAAGCAGAGCTTAAAATGTTAGGGAAAGGAAATGTACGATAATGAATTAACAAGCATATAAAATTAACAGCCAGGACCCCTCAACCATTCTGGTTTTATTCTTTTTTGCGATTCTTAAAGATTCCAATGATGATCCTGTATGGGAAATGCACAGCAAATTCTGTAATGGCTAGATGGAAAAAAGGTAGATCCAAGTTCGGTGTGTTGCAAGGAAACCTATGAACAGAGAAATCAAACCAAAATCAACAAGAAAGCTCAAAAAATTAGGTTGACCAAACCAGTTGGTTGCTTTTTGGTCTAGATTTTTTCCATATGTTTTCAACATTTCAGATAAGTTCTGGGTTTTGTTCCAAGAATCATATTTACCTAGGTCAAACCACCAGTGCATTACGTTACGTGACTCAAACAGCACCATTAAGACAGATTAGTTAGCACATTAATCATACGGAAGTTATTGTTGCGTGGATATTTGTTTCGCCCTCTTCCCCTTCCCCATATGGAATGATATCTTGCCAAATCTTCTTACATACCTTGTTAGAGAATAAAACAAATCATATTATGGGGCCTCACTTACAAGCTTAAGCTTTTAGGTGAGATGGTTCCTTAACATGGTATCAGAGCCTTGTTGACCCAGCGGTCACGAGTTCGAATCTCACCACCCCCATTCTATTTGATAAAAATCAAACACAAGGTGATGTGGCCCTGTGCAAGTTTCAAGCCCAAAGGGCTTTCACTTGAGGAGGTATGTTAGAGAATAATACAAATTATATTATGGGGCCTCACGTACAAGCTTAGGCTTTTAGGTGAGATGGTTCCTTAACATACCTTAGTATTTCGTCATGAATAAATAAGGAGAATAAACTAAGATGATGTGAATTCATCCTAAATAAGAAAAGTAAGAAGGCAAAAATGGAATATCAACCAATGCATCAGTTAATTAATAAGGTTGAACAAAAAGATTAGTTAAGACAGCTTCATCGATTTGATTTTGGTTTATAAAATTCTTGAAATAAATCTTCCAGTTTGTTCAGAAAAAAAAAAAAAAAAAGAGGCCACAATTTGAATGACTGAACCAAAAATTCCCACTGAGGAGCAATTTCTTTGAACAACATTTATATCATTGTAATCTTAAACTTGGACAATGCAAATGCTACAAAGAGAAGGGATAAGATGACTGAGACTTACTGCAATCTCACAGTAGGGTCGTTGGCAGAGCCCTGTCTTCTGAAAACAACACACCTCCAATCAGAACTACAACCTGAATCTGCATAAACTTTCTGCACAATCCTATCACACGTATCAAGAACACCACATAAATTTGGAGATGCATCAACCACAAAACTCAATTTTGGCCGGCCTGCATGATCAAAAAACTTCTTACGTGGTCCAAGCCGTACCCTCAACCGAGGACAGCAAAGCTGCAAGATGGCCCCCTCGTAAAATAATTTGAGACTCCCTCGAAAGAATGGGTCATGTAATGCTCTAATAGAAGGAAGAGAAACTTCATCAGGATGAACCCAATGGTTTTCTGGAAATGTGTCTGGGAGGCTTGATTCCTGAAATGGGGTAGCTTTTGGTTAATTGTTGCCCAGAAAACAAATAAAACATGCAGGTTTGACGGCCACACAACTTAATGGTCATTCAAAATGACTGGGATGGAGGTTGATTTTGGCCTGCTTTAAGCAATAAGGGAGCGATCATGTAGTTTACTAGGAAAAGAAATAAGCCAAACATATCATGTAAAAAAATCTGCAATGGTAAATCAGTCGCGAGAAGAGGGAAAGGTTGGTTAGAAGAATGAAGTCGAGTGGACTTACCAAAAATAAAACAGTAGCACAATGCTTAAGAACCTCAATATTCATTCTTACATCATCTAAACTCCTGATCAAATTATCAAACACGTCATTTCATTTAAAAAACTCCATTAAATAAGGTAAATTCGCGGAAATACATAATTTATTTTACCTATGTGTTTGGTTGCCAAGCCTAAAATAAGTCGCAAGACTTGCCATCTGATATCAATCATCGAAAAAATCAGCAAAATACAAACAAACATCATTAACAACAACAACAGCAACCACCTAACCTTCATGTCACCAGCTCTTCTTCCAAATCTTTGAGTCAATAGTTCTAAAGTCAATAGTCCCCTGTGGCTCTGGAGCTGTCCTTCCAATCTCCGCAAACGCCTCTCTTATTAGCACACAATCAAATCTGTCTATATTATGCCCCGCCCATATCCTCCCATGGAGAATGTCGTAGACCGTATCAGCAATGTCAGCGAAGGACGGTGCTGAAGCCACAGCCTCTGGTGTGATGCCATTACTCCGTTCGGACAAGGAAGATATGAGTTTTGGGTTGGAGGGTCGGACCAAGGTCGAGTAGCTCATGAGCTCTTCTAGCTTCTGGTGGCAGACAAGGATGGCCCCGAATTCAAGTATAGCACGCCCCTGTCCGGGAGGGGTCGGGAGCGTGGTTTCTAAATCGAAGAATGCTATCTGTGTTTTGTTTTCCATTTCCTAGCTCCTACTATTCGGATTATCCTTTCAGAAAGCAAAGAGAGGGTTTAGGTTCTGCTCTGTGTGTTGAGCTTTCTCTCGCTCTGCTCTGTGTATTGATATAGGGTCGGGAAGGGGGTTTGCTTCGTCGGGAAGGTTTGCTTTGCGCGCTCAAAGAAGAAAAGCACAAAGGTATTTACTATTTAGCCCATTGTTACATGCAAAGATTCCACTTTCATTGCTTTTCCTATCCGGTTGCCTTCGCTGCGAGGGAACTTCCTACTCCTTTATTTCAAATTTCGGACTGAGCGACACGCAAGCTGCCCTTCCAAGAATCAAAAAGTGAGATCAGGATTTTCAACTGTTTATCATTGTTGAAAACCGAACCTCTTTTTTCTTCGATAGCTATATTCATTGTTGTTAAAATCACGAGTTGAGTAAAATCATATGATTTTGCCATTCAACTTATCAAATCCTGTTAACTCGGATAGAAAAATCATTTAGGTCAAATTCGGTCAAAAATATATGGAATTGTAAAATCAGACCGGATCAGTTTGATTTTACGATCCCAAAATCCATCCGGAGTTACATTCTTTTTCTTCGGCAATAAAAAAAAGAAGAAGAAGATACAACAATTATTAAGTCTTGCTATTATACAAAGAGAAAACACAAGTGGAGGAGATAAAGAGAGAGGACTATGTACAGGAGCGAGAGGAAGAGTGGTAGTGGAAGAATCGGAGTTGGCCATCGATGGAGATTTGGATTAGGATTAAAGGGTTTAGTGCTTGTAGATTTTGAGGATGTTAGCCTGTCTGTTTGTTTTAATTTAGCAACAAGGGGGGAGTGGAGATGAGATGATGAATTGATGATGATGGCTTTGTGAGTGAGTGGCTTTGTGTTGTTTAGGACAAAATAAAAGGTAAACAAAACTCAAATTTTGAATTTTGGAATTAAGGTCGTGTTTGCCCCAACCCCCCTCCTCTCTCTCCTATTTTAAATTAAAAAAAAAACAAAAAAATCAGTATTTTTAAATGCTAATATAATGATATAATTGTTATGTATTTTTAATTTTCTTTAAATCATGTATAAACCTTAACTAATAAAATTTTATTGCCATAATTATATTATATTATATTCGAAAATATTTTATTTATGATTTTTCTACCTACACGATTTTAGTTGTGATTTTATGATTTTTATATGGTAAATTTTAAATACAATTTTACGATTCTGATTTTATGATCTGAGTTCAGAAGCAACTTCCAATTCGTGTCAAAATCACGATTTTGACAACCATGGCTATATCTGACTTACGAGCAATTTCTCTTAGAAATTTTTAACAAATTTTAAATCAATTAAATTGTACTTGGTGCAGACATTCTATTCATATTTCCAATAGAGGCAATGTACATTTACTACTATTATTATAGATTATTATCTTAAAAGCTAAAATGGATTAAGGTTTTCAATAGTAAATGAACAATAATTTTCACTATTCATTTAGAATTAGAGGCATTGTAGATTGGAATAATAAAATTATTATTTTGCCCCTCCATTTACTACATCTTTAGCCTTGGGTCCGAGGGTATTTTTGAATTTTTATCTTTTATGCACAGTGAAATAACTACAATACCCATGAATGAAACAAAACTGCACAGTTACCACGGGGACATTAAGGTTATTGCACATATTTTTTAAAGTGACTAAATATGGAAATACCTTCTAATAAGACAAAAGTGCACGGTAAAATCAGGGGCTATAACGGTAACTGCATCTTTTTTAAAGTGATCAAATACATATATACCCCTATATAAGACAAAATGCAAGAGTTCATTGCAAGGATATTTCGGTAATTGATCATTTTTTTAATACATATTCTGACTCGGTACTGTTGGCGCGTCGACGGATGCGTCATCCACTCCACGCCGACACGGATTTTAGACAGCGTGTGCAAAAATACCCTACTAGCGTCTAGAATTATTCTATGTCATGTTCCCTTCCTCATGGAGTGGCGTGTGGGGTTCTACGATGGTCGGAGACATGGCGGTGGTCGGTTGAAGTATTTTCCTCTTTTCTCTCTCTCCTGCGTTCGAAAATACCTGTTAGCCCCCTCTATTTATTGACTTTTCATTGTAGTCCTTGATCTTTCAATTTTGTTTTATGGTCCTTATTGTTGTTATAAACATTTTGATTTCATTCAATTCGGTCAATTGCAATTGACTATATATTGTAGTTTATTTTGGTCCTCGGTCTTTTAATTTTCCTATTGGTTTGAAATTCTTAATATTTTTGGTATCAGAGTTTTGATTTGTTTCAATTGTATCCTTCAATTTAAATTGATTAAATATTTTAGTTTTATTTTGGTCCCCGGTCTTTTAATTTTCGATTTTATGTTAAATTCTATAATTTTTCCTGTATCAAAGTTTTAATTTGTTTTATCATTTAAATGAAATTTATTATATATGTGTTTTCCATTTCGGCGCTTATACTTTTAATCATGGATTTTATTTTAATTTTTTTTTTATATATATTTCTTAAATGGTTACTATTGTTTTTCTATGTTTATATGTATACGCGCTTAGTTTTTGTTTTAAATTTTTATTATTTCCATTGTAGTTAACGTTTTAATTTTTTATATGATATTTAAATTTTAATTTGTGTTAGTGATCATTTAAAAATTGATATTTAT
The DNA here is from genome assembly GCA_009078335.1 of Salix brachista. Taxonomy (NCBI): domain Eukaryota; kingdom Viridiplantae; phylum Streptophyta; class Magnoliopsida; order Malpighiales; family Salicaceae; genus Salix; species Salix brachista. The sequence goes on from CM018586.1 coordinate 12,198,401, forward strand.
TATTTTTCTCTTTTCTTTTTATTTTTTATTTTTATTTATTCTTCAGGTCAAATAATTTTTTAAAATCTAATAATATTTATTTTTGTTTTGTCATTTTTTTTAATTCCTTTTTTGGTTAATATTGTTAGGTGTTGAAATTTTTAATTATTATAGATAAGATATTCAAAATAATGATAATGATTATTTGTAAGTTTATTTTCTCATAAACATGTGATACTAATTATATATTTAATATTTATTTAATATTAGCGCCTGAAAAATATATATATCACCTAGGATTTTTTGAAGAAAACAAAATTTAATATCAGTGTTTTGAAATACTTTATGAGGACTAATTCTTATAAAATTAAAAAAAAATAGTTTCTTTTTCTAACAATAATTATGGTGTCATTGATAGTATGAGCAATAATAATTAGAATATGAGTTATTTATAATAATATTTATAATGATAACTACAATAATTGTGACAATTTAACAATCATGATAATAACATTGGCAACAATAATAAAAATAATTCATCAGTTGATGTTATTTTTCTTAGAGGTTGACTTTTACGGGTTTTTTTATGTATAATATTTCATATCTAACATTACATGAACAAAAAATATACGAAATCACATGTAGACGAGGCAGGTCAAAAACTTGGGGCAAATTATCTACAATGAAAAAATATACGAGCCAATTGTACTCCACTTCACCGTAGCCATAAACAATTTTTAAAAATGCAAAAAAATATTAATGGTCTTAAATATTTTTTATAATGCTATATATTTGAGCAAAATAATCCACGTAGAAAACTTTAGGTTCTTACTATAGCAAAAATATTTACAATAATTGTCATCACCTAATTTCTAGGTTACTCCCCAAAATCAACCCAAAAATAACAAAAATAAAATTAAAGAGGTCGGCTTTGGTAGAAAAATCAATGTGCAAAATTTGGTTGTTTTCGAGAATCTAATTGTATCTCTTTTGTCCCCAAAAATAGAGGAAAATACAGATTTAAGGCAAAAATAATTTATCATTGGATAAATATGTGTAAAAATTAAGTCAAGCGACATAATTATATTTTTACGGATTGATTTGATTTAATCGTCGGCTAATTTAAAAGTGTAATTATGTTTAAGAATTAATTTAGGATCCAATTGAAGGATTTAATTAAGTGCAAGGACGTAATTATACTTTAAATTGGTCACATCAAATTAATTAAGGGGCTTAATTGATGAAAAATCAAGTTGTGGAGCTTAATTTGGGTTCAATTGAGAAGTTTGGAGTTTTCGGAGACCGAATTGTATTTTTTCAATCCAATTGCGCAAAATTAGGGATCAAATTACACAAATCCGAAGCCAAGGACCAAAGTGGAAAAGGTGTGTAACTTTGAACTCTATAAATAGGACCTTATTTTCCATTTAGAGGGAGACCCGAAAATTTTAAAAGAAAAGAAAAATCAAAAAACCCTAAAATCCCAAAAACCCTAAGAAACCCAAATTTTTCTCCCTTTTGGGGTTGCAGCCGCCAGCCCCTTTGGAGGCAGCTGCAGCCCCTCCCGTCCTTTCCTCCCTTTTTCCCTTTTCCAGCCAGGGCTCCCTCATCGTCCCCGGCCAGCCCCTTTCCACTCTCTTCTCTCCGTTTTCCGGCCATATCCCTTCTCCCAGTCTATGACCATTCCTCTCCATCACTCCTCCTTTCCTTCCAGCCCTTCTCCAACCAGCCACCGCTTCCTCTCCCTCTCCGGAGACTGACCAGGCCTTCCCTGGCGAGCCTCCTCTCAGCCTCTTTTTCCATCAGCTGCTCCCTCCGACAACCTTGACTCTCACCTCAGGCGACCGCAGCATCTCTTCGCCGACAACCTTCTTTCCCGGCAGCTCTCCTCTCCAGCCGTCGGTGGCCAGCTCCTCTGCGCCGACGGCCTCCCTTCCCGTGGCCACCGAAGCAGCCCACCTGATGGATCTGCCTCCCAACCACCACAGCAGCCCCGGTTGACAACGCCGTCTACCTCCAGCCACCAGCCACTCACAGCCTTCTCCTCGAGCTGAACTCGTAGTCCCCATCAGCTCTCGTGCTCTTCTTCTTCTTCTTCAACAACACAGCCCAACTCCATTGGAGGAGAAAACACAGATCCGAGATCTGCAGAATGCTACAAGTTCAATCGTAGAAGAAGAAGATGATGAAGGGAGAGAGAGAGAGAGCACGTTTAGTGCATGAAGGGAGAAGGTGACAAATGAGAGAATCTCTCAAATTCTGTTATAATTTCTCAGTGTCCCTTCTGTCACTAGCAGCCGGGTATTTAAAACAAGATAGCGACCTCCAGTGTGGCATTCTCACGTGAGTGCCAGCTTGGCTAGGGAAAATTAAAAACAACAGACTACACGAAACGCAGTCGTTTACAAGAAAATTAAAACAACAGACTGTACGAAACGCAATCGTTTTCACTAAGGGTTTGGCTGGCCCAAAACGCAGTCGTTTATGCTAATGGATTTAAATTTCAAACACAGCTCTGATTCCCTCCACTCGTGAAACTCATCCTCTGATTTCAGTTCGTGACAATGCCCCGTCCACGGAATTCACCTTGTCCTCAAGGTGAAAGTAAGGGAACTTGGACACAAACTCTTCCGCATCCTCCCAAGTGGCTTCACTCAAAGGTAATTCTTTCCACAATACCAGAAACTGGGTTGCTGCACGTTTCTTTTCCTCACCATTCTTCTCTCAATGATCTTCTGTGGCTGTAACAAGGTGTCCTCTGCAATGATTGGAGGGTCAGATTGCAGCACATGATTTCCCACCTGTTTCTTCAATTGAGACACATGGAATACGGGGTGTATGGCAGCTGTTGCAGGTAACTTCAATTTATATGCAACAGTCCCAATTTTCTTGATGATTGTATAAGGCCCGTAGTATTTGGCTGATAGCTTGTGGTAGGTCCGCTTGTGCACTGATTGTTGTCTGTAGGGCTGTAGCTTCAGATAAACTAGGTCACCCTCTAAGAACACTCTCTCACTCCTCTTCCTGTTAGCTTGTTGGGTCATCCTGTTTTGGGATTTCAGAAGATTGCTCCTGATGAGCTTGAAAATTCCCTTCCTTTAGTTTAAATACTGGTCCACAGCCTCTACGGGTGAGTCCTTGGGTGTGTAGGGAATGTGGATTGGGGGCACCACACCGTAGAGTATTTCATAGGGAGTCTTCCTTGTGGCAGTGTGGTAGTTTGTATTGTACCACCATTCACAGGAGCTCAACCAGCTTCCCCACTGCATAGGGACAAAGCTTGACATGCATCTTAGGTAACCCTCTATACACTTGTTGAGTACCTCTATTTGACCATCAGATTGAGGGTGATAAGCAGTGGAATACTGCAAGTTAACCCCCTGATGCTTGAACAATTCCTTCCAAAACTGGCTGAGAAAGACATTGCCCTTGTCGCTCACAATAGATGCTGGCATGCCATGCAACTTGTAAACATTTTCCATGAAGACTTTGGCTACTGTGAGGGCTGTGTAAGGGTGTTTTAAGGCCATTAGATGGGCATACTTACTGAACCTATCTACCACCACTAGAATAACTTCCCTTCCATCTGACTTGGGGAGCCCTTCTATGAAATCCATGCTAATATCAACAAAAGGGGCATAAGGGACTGGTAATGGTTGTAGGAGGCCAGGGGATTTGACATTTTCCCTTTGTTTTGCTGACATACTGAGCATTCCCTCACATACTGTCTGACCAGCCTCTGCAATTTCCTCCAATAGAACACCTGCCCCACTTTTTTTGAAGTAATGGTAGCCCCTGAGTGCCCCCCTACTGCAGAATCATGGTATAGGTTGATGAGTCTGTGCTGAAGTGTGAGGTCTTGCCCCACAACTACCTTCCCTTTTCTGAGAAGGGTGTCATTTACCCATGAGTAGTGAGGGTGAGAATTGTTGTCCTGGATTAACTCTGCTATTAGTTTCTTTAGATTCAGGTCAGTTTCCAAAGTTCTCTTAATGTCCTCCATGATGTTGGAGGATACCAAAGAGAGAGTGAAGGCACTAAGCTCTTGGTGAGAAACTCTGGAGAGGGCATCTGCAGCCAAGTTATCCTTCCCTTTTCTGTATTCTATCTCATACTCAAAACCCAAAAGTTTGGTTAGCCATACTTGCTGTGCCACATGAGTAGCTTTTTGAGTTAGCAGGAACTTAAGGCTGGAGTGGTCAGTCCTAATGAGAAACCTTCTTCCCCATAGATAGTGCTTCCACTTAGTGACTGCATAGACAATAGCCAACAACTCCCTCTCATAAGTTGATAGGGCCAATTGTCGAGGTCCCAAAGCTTTGCTTCCGAATGCTATGGGATGCCCTTCTTGCATTAGTATTGCCCCTATACCCACCCCTGAAGCATCTGTCTCTACTACAAATGTCTTCTCGAAATTAGGTAAAGCCAACACAGGAGGTTGGGACATGGTCTTCTTGAGCTGATTGAAGGCCAAGGTGGCTGATTCATTCCATACGAAAGAATCCTTCTATAATAGCTGGGTAAGAGGTCTACAAATGGCTCCATATCCCTGCACAAACCTCCTATAATATCCTGTCAACCCCAAAAAAACCCTGAGTGTTTGATAGTTACAGGTATTGGCCATTGTAGGATGGCTGTAACCTTGTTGGGGTCTGTTGCCACTCCTTCTTGAGTGATTATATGTCCTAGGTACTCTATTTGTTTAGTACCAAATACACACTTACTTTTCTTGGCTGCCAGTTTATGATCTTTTAAAATTTCGAAAACCAGCCTTAGGTGGAGTAGGTGTTCTGTCATGCTTTTGCTGTATATTAGGATATCGTCAAAAAAAACCAAGATGAATTTCCTCAAATGATCCCTAAATATATCATTCATTAGGCTCTGGAAGGTGGCAGGGGCATTGGACAAGCCAAATGGCATGACCAGGAACTTATAATGGCCATTATGAGTCTTAAAGGCTGTTTTAAAAATATCCTCTGAAACCATTCGAACTTGATGGTAGCCTGCCGTTAAGTCGATTTTAGAAAAAATGGTTGCCCCTTCTAATTCTTCTAACAATTCATCAATGATAGGGATGGGGTACTTATCTTTGATAGTGATTTTGTTGAGGGCCCGATAATCAACACAAAATCGCCATGTTTGATCCTTCTTCTTCACGAGCACCACTGGGGAAGCAAAAGGGTTGTTGCTGGGTTGCACTATGCCTTCTTTTAACATCTCAGCCACCAAGGTCTCGAGGGTGTCCTTCTGCAACCCTGAGTACCTATAAGACTTTAGGTTGACAGTTAGATACTCATCCTTCAGTGGTATTCTGTGATCGTGTCTTCTAACAAGGGGTAGGCTTTTTGGTTCACAAAAGATAAGGTGGTAGGCTGATAATAGGGCCTGTAGGGGGGATTCCTCTGAATCATTGGACCCTTGGGACTCCTCAGCAGCATGTTGATCCCAACCAGGGCTTTCCACCATCCTTAAGCTGCACAGCCGAACTTCTGAGAGTAAGGATTCAGAGCTCAATAACCCATTCAACTCTTCTAGTCTTATGGACTGAGCCAGCTTAGGAGTTTCTCCCCTGAGAGTCACCTCCTTGCCCTGCCACCAGAAAGATACCCATCTTTCTTCATAGTTAGATAGCACGTTTCCTAACAGTTTTAACCACTGAATGCCCAGTACCATGTCATAATTTTGCAGCTTCATTACAAAAACATCTGCCTGGAATTTAACCCCTTGCATTTTTCACTGCAGGTTCTTACACACTGAGGTGCACGACATAGTGCCACCATTAGCTGCTTCTACCTCTATGGGTTTTATTGGGGTCAAGGGACATTCCAGTTTATCAACCAGCCCAGCATTCAGGAAATTGTGGGTACTCCCCGAATCAATGAGAATAAAAATGGGGCATCTAGCTATCCTCCCCCACACCTTACTAGTCTGGCAGCCTGTAGTGCCTTGGATTGCCTGGAGGGATAAGTGGGGGGTGAGGGCTTCCACACTCAATGTCTCTATTGGTTCCTCTTCCTCTGAGTTTTCTCCTTCATCCTCCACTATGCATAAGGAGTATAACCTACGATTTCTGCACCGATGGCCAGGTACAAACCTCTCATCACACCAAAAACATAGTCCTTTGGCTCTCTTGTCATCCATTTCTTTGGTCCTAATTGGTTTAATAGGTCTCTGCTGGTTAGGGTTAAGGCTGGTGGGAGTAGGTAGTAAGGTTGGAAAGGAGGTTTTCAAGGGATGGGTGTTTGTTTGTTGATGGTTTGTTGAGTAATTGAATCTTGCAGGTTGGGAGTTAGGGCTCCTTGGCCTTGTGATTTTGGGTAGTGGGGGGTGATTTTTCGATGAGTAAGGGTATTGTTGTGTAACCTTGCTAAGTTATAGGCTTGCTTAAGGGATTTAGGTTCAAACATCTTCACTAGATTTTTAATCTCTATTTCCAGCCCCCCTAAGAAGAATACCAATACCTGTTTCTCAGCAATTTGTGCCCTGTTCCACAGCATATCAAAGTCCTTGATATAGCTTTCTAAGTCACCTTCTTGCGTGTGTTCAGTAAGCTCCTCTAAGGGATCCCTTTGACCACCAAACCTACAGCATAAAGCATCCACGTACTCTGTCCATGTAAGCTCTCGTCCTTCCAAGTTCCTAGTGTAATTCTGATGCCAATACAAGGCCATCCCATCCAAGTAATAAGAAGCTAACTTCAATTTATCAGCTTCAGGTATCTCCTCCAAATCAAAATATTGGTTGCATTTGTACAACCACTTGTGAACTTCTTCCCCTTCAAAGGTAGGGAAGTCTCTCCTGGGTCTGCGTGCTCGGTAGTTAAGTTGGGAGCCTTCCCCTGACCAGTCGTGGTGGTTGGTTGGAGGAGCATGTCGGGGAGATAGAATCCCCTGTGAGGAACTTGCTTCTCCAGCTAGAGTTTGTAAGTTTGTTTGATGGCAATTTGTTGGGTTGCCATTTCCTTTATCATTGCCTTAAGTTGAGCCAGGTCATCAGATTGGGAATGCAATCTGGTCCCCACCCCCATTGACTCTTTGGTTAGCAGCTTCCAAGGATTCCTCCATCCTTCTCACGTCTTGGGATCTGGTTTCAGGTGCCATGTTTATTAAATCCAAAGACGAAGGCTCTGATACCAATTGCTGCAAGTTCAATCGTAGAAGAAGAAGATGATGAAGGGAGAGAGAGATAGAGCACGTTTAGTGCATGAAGGGAGAAGGTGACAAATGAGAGAATCTCTCAAATTCTGTTATAATTTCTCAGTGTCCCTTCTGTCACTAGCAGCCGGGTATTTAAAACAAGATACCGACCTCCAGTGTGGCATTCTCACGTGAGTGCCAGCTTGGCTAGGGAAAATTAAAAACAACAGACTGCACGAAACGCGATTGTTTACAAGGAAATTAAAACAACAGACTGTACGAAACGCAATCGTTTATGCTAATGTTTTGGTTGGCCCAAAACGCAGTCGTTTATGCTAATGGATTTAAATTTCAAACACAGCTCTGATTCCCTCCACTTGTGAAACTCATCCTCTGATTTCAGTTCGTGCCACAGAAGATGAACATTGCTTGTGTGTTGTTGTGCTTTGCGTTTTTTGTCTGTGTTTGCAGGTCACCATGAACGCCACTACCGGCGAGAGAAAGGAAGGGAAGAGGCTGATCCACACCCCTAATGCATTTTTTCTCCGGCTGCGGCGCGTGGAACCACGCGCCGCCAGTGACGGTGGCGCGTGGTACGACGCGCCACCACTACTCCTGCGCGGCTCCAACTGTCAACAGTGTTTCCGGAGGTTTATTTTGTATTTTTTTAGATGTTTATGTGTTTGTTTTAAATTGTTATTATTTTTATTTCTTGTTCATGTTATGTAATTGTAAAATGTAACAAAAATAAATAATGAAAAAGAGAATAGGTGTGTGTGTTGCATTTAAAAAAAAAACATAAAATTTGCATTTCAAACAAAAAAGGAAAAAAACAAAAAAATATGTTGTTTTCGTGCATACGGCCGGATTCCAAGGTTTTTCTCACCATATTTTTCGTAAACAATGTGTTGCATCTTTTCCATATTTTAAAGTGAAAATTGGATATCGTAACCGATTTACAATTATTCGTTGGAAGACGGCCAAAATGTCAAAAATATTTTAATAATTATTTTGTTTTATCTATTGCGGTGTAAAATTACACTGTAAAGTACACTCGTGGATAGTTAAAAATGAGATTTTTAAAATGCAGTGCAAAATTTATTTTGGTTAGTCTTTCAACCTGCAATGAGGTAGAGATTCTCTCACGAAGAGAAATCCACGTCGAACCTTAGAAAAAAACCAATAAAAATGATTTAGGAAAAACGATCAAACAACAATGCAACTTACCTTAGGTAGGGTGCAATGGGGGTGATGCGTCTTCCAATTGCACAACAAGTCTCCTTACCTTAGACTCTCGCAGACCAATAGGTTCCTAGTAACCTTAATACTAGGTGGCGACTCCTTGTAATTATAGTCATAAATTTTACGGCTATAAACAACCTCCCATTTCACCGCACGCCATTGTCTCCCCCGAATCAAGGGAAGATGGCGTGGAGCAAAGCGCGTAAAAAAAATCGAAGGCTGAGAGTCTAGTAACCTTAATACTAGGAAAAATGAAGGCTGAGGCTCCCCAGTGGAGTCGCCATCTGTCGCAAGTGATTTTTCACGCGCTTCGCGCACCGCCATCCCTCTCTGGAGAGACAATGACGCGCGGTGAAAATGAGGTGTGCTTTAATAGTCCTAAAAATTACGACTATAAATATCAGGAGTCGCCACCTAGTATTAAGATTACTAGGAACCTATTGGTCTGCGAGAGTCTAGGTAAGGGGACTTGTTGTGCAAGGGGAAGACGCATCAACTCCAGTGCACCCTACCTAAGGTAAGTTGCATTGTTGTTTAATTGTTTTTTTCTAAATCATTTTTTATTGGTCTTTTCTAAAATTCGACGTAGATTTCTCTCCGTGAGAGAATCTCTACCTCATTGCGGGTTGAAAGACTAACCAAAATGAATTTTGCACTGCATTTTGAAAATCTCATTTTTAACTATCCACGAATGTACATTACAGTGTAATTTTACACCGCGATAGATAAAACAAAATAATTATTAAAATATTTTTTGACATTTTGGCCGTCTTGCAACGGATAATTGTAAACCAGTTACAATGTCCAATTTTCGCTTTAAAACATGGAAAAGATGCAACACATTTTTACAAAAAATATGGTGAGAAAAACCTTGGAATCCGGCCGTATGCACGAAAACATCATATTTTTTGTTTTTGTTTTTTTGTTTTTTTCTTTTGAAATGCAATTTTTATATGTTTTTTTATGCAACTCACACACCCATTCTCTTTTTTATTATTTTTTTGGGTACATTTTACAATTACATAGCATGTACAAGAAATAAAAATAACAACAATTTAAAACAAACACATAAACGTAAAAAAAAAAATAACCTCCCGGAAACACTGTTGACAGTTGAGGCAGCACAGGAACACTGGTCGTGGGTCGTCCCACGCGCCATCGTCACTGGCGGCGCTTGGTTCCACGCGCCGCCGCCGGAGAAAAGATGCAACATGAAAGGCGGGTGGATCTGCCTCTTCCCTTCCTTCTCTCGCCGGTAACGACATTCATGGTGACCTGCAAACAAAGCAAAAAAACACAAACACAACAACACAAGCAATGTTCATCTTCTGCAGATCTCAAATATGTTGTTACCATCAAATGGCAGTTGAAATGTCAGGGGGTGATGAGATGGAGTGAGGCTGCCTTCGGGAAAGAGATGGAAGCTGAGGGAGTGAACCCTTGGGGGGAAGAGACGAAGGTTGTGTGGGTGAAGAGAGGGGAGGTCGTCGGCGTAGAGGAGCTGACCACCGATGGCTGGATAGGAGATATGGAGGCTGTCGGCAAAGAGATGCTGCTGTCACCGGAGGGGAGAGTCGAGGCTGTCGGAGGGAGCAGTTGATGGAAAAGAAAGTGGGGGCTGGCTGGTCAGTTTGCCGGAGAAAGGAGCTCACGGGAAGGGAGGTTGAAAACGAAGGCTGAGGCTCGTCGGGGAAGGGCTGGACGGCGAGGGAGGAAAGGAAAAAGAGAGTGGGGTTGTAGCTGCCCCATGGGGACCGGTGGCTGCAGCCCCAAAGGGGAGAAAGAGATTAGGGTTTTTTGGATTTTAGGGTTTTTTGATTTTTTGGTTTTTTTCTCCTTTGATAAATTTTTGGGTCCTCCCTCGCCGTCCAGCCCTTCCCCGGTGAGCCTTAGCCTTCGTTTTCAACCTCCCTTCCCGTGAGCTCCTTTCTCCGGCAAACTGACCATCCAACCCCCACTTTCTTTTCCATCAGCTGCTCCCTCCAACAGCCTCGACTCTCCCCTCCGGCGACAGCAGCATCTCTTTGCCGACAGCCTCCATATCTCCTCTCCAGCCGTAGGCGGTCAGCTCCTCTACGCCGACGGCCTCCCCTCTCTTCACCCACACAGCCTTCGTCTCTCCCCCCCACGGGTTCACTCCCTCAGCTTCCATCTCTTTCCCGAAGGCAGCCTCACTCCATCTCATCACCCCCTTACATTTCAGCTGCCATTTGATGGCAACAACAGATTTGAGATCTGCAGAAGATGAACATTGCTTGTGTTGTTGTGTTTGCATTTTTTTGCTTTGTTTGCAGGTCACCATGAATGCCGTTACCGGTGAGAGAAGGAAGAGGCAGATCCACCCGCCTGTCATGTTGCATCTTTTCTCCGGCGGCGGCATGTGGACCCACGAGCCGCTTGTGACGGTGGCGCGTGGGACGACGCGCCACCAGTGTTCCTGTGCTGACTCAACTATCAACAGTGTTTCCGGGGGGTTATTTTGTTTTTTTATGTTTATGTGTTTGTTTAAATTGTTGTTATTTTTATTTCTTGTACATGCTATGTAATTGTAAAATGTACCCAAAAAAAATAATAAAAAAGAGAATGGGTGTGTGAGTTGCATAAAAAAAAACATATAAAAATTGCATTTCAAAAGAAAAAAACAGAAAAACAAAAACAAAAAATATGTTGTTTTCGTGCATACGGCCGGATTCCAAGGTTTTTCTCACCATATTTTTCGTAAAAATGTGTTGCATCTTTTCCATGTTTTAAACGAAAATTGGATATTGTAACCGGTTTACAATTATCCGTTGGAAGACGGCCAAAATGTCAAAAAATAGTTTAATAATTATTTTGTTTTATCTATCGCGGTGTAAAATTACACTGTAATGTACATTCGTGGATAGTTAAAAATAAGATTTTCAAAATGCAGTGAAAAATTCATTTTGGTTAGTCTTTCAACCCGCAATGAGGTAGAGATTCTCTCACGGAGAGAAATCTACGTCGAATTTTAGAAAAGACCAATAAAAAATTATTTAGAAAAAAACAATCAAACAACAATGCAACTTACCTTAGGTAGGGTGCACTGGGGGTGATGCGTCTTCCCCTTGCACAACAAGTCCCCTTACCTAGACTCTCGCAGACCAATAGGTTCCTAGTAACCTTAATACTAGGTGGCGACTCCTGATATTTATAGTCGTAATTTTTAGGACTACCTAAGGTAAGCTGCACTATTAGTCTGCAAGGGGAAGACGCATCACCCCCATTGCACCCTACCTAAGGTAAGCTGCATTATTGTTTGATTGTTTTTCCTAAATCATTTTTTATTGGTCTTTTCTAAAATTCGACGTAGATTTCTCTCCGTGAGAGAATCTCTACCTCATTGCGGGTTGAAAGACTAACCCAAATGAATTTTGCACTGCATTTTGAAAATCTCCTTTTTAACCATCACGAGTGTACATTACAGTGTAATTTTACTCCGCGATAGATAAAATAAAATAATTGTTAAAATATTTTTGATATTTTGGCCCAATGCCAAAGGATAATCATAAACTGGTTACGATATCCAATTTTCGCTTTTTTAAAATATGGAAAAGATGCAACACATTTTTTACGAAAAATATGGTGAGAAAAACCTTGGAATCCGGCCGTATGCATGAAAACAACATATTTGTTGTTTTTTTCTTTTTTCTGTTTGAAATGCAATTTTTATGGTTTTTTTTTAAAATGCAACACACACACCCATTCTCTTTTTTCATTATTTTTTTTAGTACATTTTACAATTACATAACATGTACAAGAAATAAAAATAATAATAATTTAAAACAAACACATAAACTTATAAAAATTACAAAATAAACCTCCTCCGAAACACTGATGGCAATGGAAGCCTGCAGGAGTAGTGGTGGCGCGTCGTCCCACGCGCCACCACCACTGGCGGCGCGTGGTTCCACGCGCGTCGCCGATGAAGACCCAAGGCAGGGGGTGCGAATCAGCCTCTTCCCTTCCTTCTCTCGCCGGTAACGGCCACGATGACCTGCAAACAGAAATACAACACATAAGCAACGTTTCGGTTTCAGATCTCAGATTTGTTCGTCTCCCTTCAAACTCGGGTTCTTGGGCTTTTCAAATGGTGGCTGGACCACTGTGGTGGCTGTATGGTGGCCAATTTGTTGGCTGATGATGGGGTTGTTGTAGGGTACCACCATGGACGGTGGAGAGAGGATGAGCTGAGGCTGGTTGAGAGAGGGAGACACCGTCGATGGCAGCTGAGTGGTCGATCTGTGAAGGGGGCAGGGTTGTGCAATAGGCGGCGGCTGTTGATGAAGGCTGTGTGGATGAAGAGAGGGAAGGAAATCGGCGTAGAGGAGCTGACACCGACGACTGGAGAGGGGAACTGTCGCAAAAAGGGGAAGGTTGCTGGAGAGAGGAGCTAACGGAGTGGGAGAGAAAAGGAGAAAACAAAGGCCGAGGCTTGTCGGGGAAGGGCTGGACAGCGAGGAGAAGTGACAGAGAGGAATGGCCACTGACGGGGAGAAGGGATCTAGCCGGAGAACGGAGAGAAGAGAGTCAAAAGGGGCTGCAGCTGCCTCCCAAGGGGGCTGGTGGCTGCAGCCCTAAAAGAAAGAAGATTAGGGTTTTTCTATTTTTTTATTTTTTTATTTCGGGTCCCCCCTTTTCAAATGGAAAAACTACTCTATTTATAGAGTTAGATTTTACACATTGTTTTCAATTTAGTCCTCTATTTTGGATTTGTGTAATTTGATCCTTAATTTGACCATTAAATTCAATTGTCTTCAATTCGACCCCAACTTTGCACAATTGGATTGAAAAAATTCAATTCAGTTTCCGAAAAACTCTAAACTTCTCAATTGAACCCAAATTAAGCTCAAGCATTTGATTTTTTTTTATCAATTAAGCCCTTAATTAATGTATAAGAGAAAGTTTTACTTTCATTTCACACCACAAAAGATCAACTTATTCTATTTTTTAATCAAAGCTACATTTAATACAAAGACAAATTCTACTAAAAATTAAAAGTCAAAACTAAGAGTGTATATATATATATATATATATATATATATATAAAAATACAAACAAATTATTTAGAGTTATACCAAAATTACTAAAAATAATAAAGGCATCAAAACTAAATCAAGAAATAAAATAATTAATTATTTTTTCCTTGCAACACTTTTAATTATTTTAATTTAATCCTTCCATTTAAATTATTTACATATTTTGTTTTTATTTTGGCCCATATACTTTTAATTCTTTATTTTAATTCTTTTATTTTTTAGATATATTTCTAAATAGTCTCTATTTTTTCCATATATATATATACACGCTTTTAATTTTGGTTTTTAATTCTAATTATTTACTCTTTTGTTTAGGTTTTATTTCTTAGAAAAATTTAATTCTTGGATTTTAGGTTGTTTTTGTTAAAAAATTACTTTTACAATATTTTTAAAAAAATTACTTTTACAATATTTTTATGTATAATATTTCAGATTTAATATTACATAAAAAAAAGAGGCAACACATAAACAAATTGGGTAGACAAATTGCCCGAGTTAACTACAATTAAAAAATATATGAACCACTTCCCCTGCATTTTGATTGCAATGTTTCTTTTAGGTGGAAAAAAAACTCATTTCTAAGAGATTTTATCTATTACAATTTTAGTAATTAAATATTAAAGTACTTAATTACAGCACACAAAAAATCAAGCAGTTTCCTACATAGAAAAAAACTCATTACAGCGCGCGGGCAAGTTACCTCGTAATTCAGTAAAACACATATACCCTTGAGGTGTCATCCTTTTATATTTTACTGAATTTAATATTCATGATTTTTTTTTTATTGTATTTTTTTATTAAAAATTCAAGGTTAATTGAATTGAATTTATTGAGTAAGCATAAAAATAAATGATCAAAGTAGAAAAGACAACATTTTGATGATAATGTCAAATTTCACATAAAAATTAATTTAGTTCTTATACTTTAGTACCTTTATATTTTTTTCAATTTAATTTTGATACATAAGTTTAGTTTTATTATTTTTCTAGTCTCTCGTTTAAGAGATGAGAGAGGAAGGTCACTGGATTTTGGTGGTAGAGAAAGAAAAACATCATTCGCATCGATTTACACCACAAAAACAGTCTATATTTGTGTCAAATGATTTTATTTTATGAGAGAAGCTCATATCGAGTGTTTTCTTACCTTTAAAGTTCATGAAAGAATATATATGAGCTCGGGAAAAGTTTTTATTTCAGGTTGAATTTGATTTTTGAGATAATTTTGTTGGGGCTACTAATAGATCTATCACTGTTATTATGATGTTTTGGGTTAGAAATTAGTTGAAACACAGGTTTTGATGTCAAAAAATGTTAATCCTTGAATTATGGTCGCTAAAAGTCTTTAAAATCAAACAATGTGTTGTTTAAAAGTTTTTCTTTTTTAAATAATAATTAGGATGAATGATATGTTATTCACCCCCTAAATACAATAAAACAAATACAAGAATCCAAGAATAGATCTTGGTCACCCTTAAATTTCAGTTACAACATTCTTCAATGATTTGATAATCTTATTTTATAGGTTTAGTATTTTTAATCATCAATAATTTGCATTCTTTATAAGAACATAGCAAAAGGCTCTAACAAAATCAATTTATACATAAATATTTATATCTTTTATCAATAACAAGATAAAAAAAGATGATGAGCTCATTGAAAAACCATTTATACTAACTTGATCTAATATATACAATTCACTTCACAACACATTAAATTGAGATGACATTCTTAAATAATAAAAAATTACCACAACTTAGATCAATAATTTATCAAATTTTCATTATCGATGATTTATATAATAAAGATTTTGCTTCTATACTACTTATAAAATAATTATATTTTAGTCCATAAGTATTTGATGATATTGTGATGTTGTCCTTATGAAAATCATATTCATCCCTTGATAAAAATTTAACTAAGATGTTTTTCAAAATGTCCAAATTATCATTTTCATATGCAATTTTTTTTTTATCACGGGCGAGTTTGAAAACTTGACTAGTTATACCTACTAGATCGAAGATTTTGAAAGAAATTAATTAATTGCATAATTACTCATCATCTAAAAATTTGAGTTACGATACATGACATCAATGACTAATATATTTATTGTCATGAATTTGAGTTCACTTCTTTCTTTTTTATTAATATCTCTTTATTGTTTTACACTTAGTACCATTTTTCTATCAACTTAATAAACCAATTTATTTCGTGGACATGATACTTTGATCTCATTATGATGTGTTGTTGGTATAAAAATAAAAATAAATGTTTAGTAATGAAATTAAGTTTAGTGGTTGAGGTATGAAGATTAGATTTGAGTTAGAAGATAACTCAAATAAGGGTTAAGAATGAATTACTAAATAAGTGTGAATAATGAGTTACTGCAACCTATGTTAAAAGACAACCTAAAAATAGTCATAAAAATAAGGAATAAAGAGGAAAAAAAACATTAGAGCAAAAAAATTAAAAGCCAAGGTGAATTTACTATGCCATAGACATAGATCATTTATTCACCATAATAATGTAATTACAGTTTTTTTCTTTTAAAAAAATCAATGAACTAGTTATAGGTTAATATAAGACAATTTAATCTTTGTGACTTTTAAAAACACAATAAAATAACTAATTTACATTGAAAAAACAAAATAAATTTAATTTGAGAATAAGGGTTTTTACTTTAAAAAAACATAATGAATTACTAAATTACTTATAATAACAAAAGTTTTCTACCTGCTTTTTTTTTTTTTTTGTATTTGAATCTTGGTTTTTTACTTATTATTAAGTAACTTAGGGGAAATTCAATCTTTTAGTAAATACATAATATTAATTAAAAAGAAAAATTAGTTGGCATATGCAAAACATGCTCTAATTTGTTAGGTTCATCTACACTCTTTGAACAACATATAAGGCGGTATTTAGCGGCCAAACACTATATAACATTGGGATTGTCTTTGTTGTCTCTTTTTATATGGGCAACGCATGTGACCAAATAGATCTCTAGTTTGTCACCATCAATTTTTTTTCTCTCTCTTCTTCTTTATTTCCACAAATGACCCTTTTTAAAGTAACCCTTCACTTTATTTTCTTTTAGATTTGATGTTTTTTCCTTTGACTTTAATTTGTTTTATTTGAAATAGTTTATAAATTTAGATTTTTTTTTTCAATTCATCCATGTTTTTGGAGAAAACATTTTACTTTTGAAATTTTCTAACTTGTATTTTTTATGATCAAGTCATTTTAATTTATTTTAATATTTTTATCATTATAAAAAAATGTTTTTACCATAAATATTTTTATATTTTTGAATTTGATAAAATATTTGTTTTGGCATAAAAATAAAGTATTTTATTTTTATCTTTATTTTTATTGCCGTGTTAGCATCTAAATAAATAAATAAATAAATGCTTTGTGTTAGCATACTTTTATTTAAAAAAAATGCTTGTTGCATGTATATTTGGACTTAATAAAAAGATTATTAAGTCTATTAGGACTTGACCAAAATATAAAGGTCTATTGTGTCAAGATAACCAAAATTTCAAAAGCCCAATTTTGATTTTCTCAAAATCTAATAAAAAATATTTTATTATTTAGTTTTAACGTAAATAGACTCACAACGAGTCGTTATCTTGATTGTTAATACAAATAACTAGTTCCTCATATTTTAAAATGAAAGTTTTCAATGCAATAATTTTTGACATTAGAGTCAAAAGTACTTAGGTGAATCTTATCAAGACATCCGTAATGGACTTTTCTTAGAATTTAGATTGGGATTCATGAATCCAACATTGGCATAGTTTAAGTTATGATTTGGGATAACCAACTTAAAGTTGTCAATTTACCATGTAATTGACAATAATAAAAATAAACCAATCAACTTAAGATAAGACCAATAATATAACTTATCTTAAATAGGATGATTTAAATATTTTTTATTTAGTTTTTATTTATGTTAATTTGTTTGAGAATTAGACTTTATATATATATATATATATATATATATATATATTAACTAAAATATAAATCCCATGACCCTTTTACTGTGCAATTCTTCACTGTTCACCTAGACACAGTTCAATGTGGATTGCTACGGTAAAAATACCATTTTTCCCTCATGACCAAAAAATTTTAACCCCCAAGACCAGGGGTATTTTAGAAATTTCTAGGGGACATGGATGATATTTCTAAATTTTTTGCACAGTAAAACTACAAAATTAGCCCCTGAAAATGACAAAAGAAGACACCTGGAACCGGGGGTATTGCAGTACTTTCAACCCTGATTTTTTCGTAGATAATGCTGGGTCTAGGGGTATATGGGTAGTTGACCCTTTTTTATTAATTCTTTTTTCAGAAACTAGAGGCACTCGTACGAGAAAACTGCCCTTCGGCAATGTCACCTGGTGCGCCACCATGTTCTATGTCTATCGATGTGGTGGGTGTCAGTGGATGGTGTTCGGGGAAGCTCCGACGAACGGTTTTGTGTTTTTACTCCCTTTTCTCTTTCTTGCCGCCGCAACTTACATCTAAGTCCTTAATGTGTATAATTTGTTTATTTTAGTCACTGAGGTTTTGATATCGTTTTTATTCTTAATTTCTTCAATGAAAATTTTGATTGTTTTGAATTATACCCTCCAATTGAAACTGATTATATATGTTGGTTTTCATTTCAGTCATTATTCTTTTGATTTTTGATTTGTTTTTGGTTCCTTTAATTTTTTTGGTATGTAGGTTTTAATTTTGTCCTCCAATTGAAATTGGTCATATATGCTACTTTTCATTTCAGTCCTCATTCTTTTTTTTTTTTTTAAATCACACTGCAATTACCTTTAAAAATGCCATTATTTATTTCGCTCTCAAGGTTTTTATTTGTTTCAATCTTATCCTTCAATTGGTATTAATTAAATATATTTGTTTTAATTGTGTCCTCCAATTGAAAGTGGTCATATATGCTACTCTTCATTTCGGTCCTTATTCTTTTAATTTTTTTAACAAAATTACACTCCAATTTTTTTCAAAATAGTTTTATTTTTTTCGGTCACCGGATTTTTATTTATTTTAATTTTGTCCTTCGATTGGAATTAACTATATATATATATTTTATTTCGGTCCTTATTATTTGAATTTTTTATTTGATATTAATTCCTTTGGTTTTTTGGTCATTCTTGGAAAATGTTTATTTTTTATTTCAGTCCTCATTCTTTTTATTTTTTTAAAAAAAATACACTGCAATTACCTTTAAAAATGCCACTGTTTGTTTCGGTCTCAAGGGTTTTATTTGTTTTAATTTTATCCTTCAATTGGTATTAATTAAATATATTTTGTTTTAATTATGTCCTCCAATTGAAATTGATCATATATGCTACTCTTCATTTCGGTCCTTATTCTTTTAATTTTTTAACAAAATTACACTCCATTTTTTTTAAAACAGTTTTATTTTTTTCAGTCACTAGGTTTTTATTTATTTCAATTTTGTCTTTCGATTGGAATTAACTATATATTTTATTTTTTTATTTCGGTCCTTATACTTTGAATTTTTTATTTGATATTTATTCTTTTGATTTTTTTTGTCATTCATAGACAATGTTTATTTTTATCCATATTTAAGCATTTATGCTTTTTAGTTTTTGTTTTTAATTTTTTTCATTTGTTTTTTATTGGAATTTTATTTTTAATCGGTTCATTTCTAAAAATTTTAATTTATATTGGTGATCATTTTAAAATTAATATTGCCCCCTTTTTCCCTTTGTTTTTTTTTGTGTTTTTTTTTATCTGTTCTTCGGATCATATGATTTTATGATTTCATTGTTTGGGAATAATAATGATAATTTTAGTGATTATTTTTTTATTGGTTTTTTTGTAAAAATGTTTTGCTTTTTTATTTTTATTTTTTGGGGCAATTTAATGATTTTAATTGTTTGGGCAGTAATGTTGATAATAATTTTAACTTTTATAGTAATGATAATGACGGTAACATAGAGATAGATTTTCAATTTATGTTTTCATCTTTCTTAGGATAGAAAATTAACTACTTATTTTTGTTATTTAATTATTGCAGTTATTTTCACAATTTATATTTTGTTTTTGTGTTTGATTTAAATTGAATTATAAAATGAACTAAAATTAATACAATGAATTTAATAATTCAAATATCCTAATCTTCTTGTTTTTTAATAATGATGATAATTTTATGTAGATTATTTCGTTGAATCTTACTCAACAGATAAATTTATATTGATTTAAAATTCATATAATTTATAGAAAACTTGCACTTCACATAAATTCTGTATAAATTTATTATTTTGACTAAATTTATATTGTAATAAAAAAACTCACACAATTAATATTTTTTTATATTGAAAAAAATATGGTGCCACCCGTGACGAGACGCGAGGAAATTGATTAGTATATATATATATACTAGACAATGCCCCCGCGCTT
The DNA here is from genome assembly GCA_009078335.1 of Salix brachista. Taxonomy (NCBI): domain Eukaryota; kingdom Viridiplantae; phylum Streptophyta; class Magnoliopsida; order Malpighiales; family Salicaceae; genus Salix; species Salix brachista. Next base: position 12,218,249 of record CM018586.1, read on the forward strand.
CGCCGCGGGCGGCACAATATTTTTTTCAATGTAAAAAATATTAATTATGTGTATTTTTTTATTATAATATAAATTTAGCTAAAATAATAAATCTGTGCAGAATTCATGTCAAGTGCAAGTTTTCTATAAAATATATGAATTTAAAATCGATATAAATTTGTTTGTTTAGTAGTTTCAAACGAAATAACCAGCATAAATTTATCATCATCATTAAAAAAGCAAGAAAACTCGGATATCTGAATTATTAAGTTCACTGTATTAAGATTAGTTCATTTTATAATTCAATTTAAATCAAACAAAAATAAAATATAAATTGAGAAAATACCTACAATAATCAAATAAAAAAAATAAGTTGTTAATTTTCTATTAACAAAAAGACAAAAACATAGATTGAAAATTCATCTTGATGTTATTGCCATTATCATTGTTATTAAAGCTAAAATTATTACTAACATTACTGCCAAAATAATTAAAATAATTAAATGGCCATGAAAAATAAAATAAAAACGCAAAAGATTTTTATAAAAAAACAATAACTAAAATTATCATTATTATTGCATAAATAATAAAATCATAAAAATCATATAATCTAAAGAACAAATAAAGAAACAGAAAACAAAAAAAAAAAGAAAGGGAAAAATAGAGTAATATTACTTTTAAAATGATCACCGATATAAATTAAAATTTTAGGAAAATCTTTAAAAAAAATCAAAAGATTTTTATAAAAAAATAATCACTAAAATTATCATTATTATTGCGTAAATAATAAAATTATAAAAATCATCTAATCCAAAGAACAAATAAAAATAAAAGTGAACAAAAAAACGTATAAGGAAAAAAAAATAAAAAATAATAATAAATTGGTTCGGAGATTAGTCATGGTGTGTCCACGCTGGCCTGAACACCCCGATTATCAAAAAACAGATTTGGTCCGAGGAGTAGTGGTGGTGCACTTGAGCTGGCCCGGAGATCGTGGTTATAAAAAAAATATATAAGTGAAAAAAATGTATAAGTGAAAAAAAGAGCTTAAGCTGGCAGAGAGACCATGGTTACCAAAAAATGTATAAGCGAAAGAAAAAAAAAAGTATAAGCGTGAAAGCACTGTAGCAATCCATATTGTTTTTAAAAAATTCGGCCCAAGAATTAGTCGTGGTGTGCTTAAGTTGGTCAGAGATCCCGGTTATAAAAAAAATGTATAAGTGAATAAAAAAATATAAAAAAAGAAAAAAAATATACCAGCAGGAAAGCATTTTAGAAAAAAAATGTGGGTCCGGGGATTGTCGTGGTATGCATAAGTTGCCCTGGACACTCTGGTTATCAAAAAAATTTGGATATGGAGATTAATCGTGGTGCATTTAAGCGAGCTCGGACACCCCGATTATTAAAAAACAAAAAACCAAAAAAATATATAAGTAGAATAAAATATATATAATAAGAAAAAAATGAAAAAAAATATAATAAGGAAAAAATAAAAAAAAAGGCAAAAAAAGAAGAAGGAAAAAATTGAGGAAAAAAAAAAGAAAAAGAATAATTAGGAAAATAAAAGCAAAAAAAAAAAAGAACAAACGAAAAAAAAGGAGCTAATCATAAAATAAAAACCGAAAAAAACAAAGCAGAAAAAAAGAGAAAAAAAAAGTAAGCAGAAAAAAAAAATAATAATAAAAAAAACACTAACTGTTGCAATCCACAGTACACTATGTCTGTGTGCACAGTGCGTGGGTGTACAGTAAAACACCCACGTCTTTTATATATATAGTAATATTATGTGGAGTTATCTCAATCTCATTACCTATATTATCCCGATATCTTGATGACTTGTAATTTACTCTTTTTTAATTTACTCTTTTTTAAAATTATTTTAACTGTATGATCACTTGTAATTTTAACACAGTAACTTGTATAACTCGATTGATATATTTTGGAGTTTTTTCCTAAAACAAACTCGCGCACGGAATTTACACGGTGGTAAGCAAAGAGAGCCACTCGTCGCAGATAAAGCAGCACATCTTGAAAATCCAAGAGGACACGTGTCCACCGCGGAAAATTTTTCCCGACATTTTAATTTAGCCAGTGTCCCCAAGCATTATCTGCCTAACAAGCATTTTAGTTTTCTTCCTTTGAAGACTCAGGGTTGAGAAATGTCAACAGCAGTAGCAGCATCATTGTGTTCACCAACGCAAATCAATGGCTTCGGAGAAGCGCGTAGGCTTCAGAAAAACCGTCTCTCTCAAACCAATTCAATCGCAACTTTTACCAGGTCTCTGTTCTTACTTATTTTTGCATTAAAATTATACGGGGTTTGTTTTGGATCGGTGAATTGAAGGGAGTAGTTTGAATTTTTTATTTTTATTTTTATTAGGATTTATCCAATGGAGCTGTATCAGGAGAATCGTTAACGAAATATGCGTTATCTATGCACATTTTCTTGGTATTAGATTTGGTTTACCTTTTGTTGTATACTTAATAATCTAGAAGTTTGACAGTATAATAGGTTATGGAATCGTGACAAAATTTTGTTAAGTTTTTGAGAATGGTCTCTGCATGACGGCATGTGAGTTCCCGATTTCAATTTTCTGCACAAAAGAGTGTTGTTTTGATGGAAGAAATTTAATCTTTCCAGCCATTTGTCAACCCTGTTTTTGAATGTCCTAGACCTCCATGATCGTTGATGTTTCGATTAATTATCCTACATGGTCTATAATCTACGGTTTTCTATGATTCTTCCACTGGATCATTCCAAATAGTCTTTGTATAATCGTCATTTATAAGTGTGTGTTTAAAGTTTAATCCCAAGCTAAAGAATCCCCATTCTTAAGATTTATATTATCCTCTTTGAAGTTTGCTAATGGAAGAGGTGAGATTCAATTTGTAGGAAGGAGAGGTAGTCTTGTGAGCAAATAATGCATCAATATAGGAATTTGAATGAAAGAAGTGACTGAGAGAGAAGAAGTAGGCTATCCTTAGTGAAAAGTGTTTATGCTGGCAGTACTCAAGTAGAGCACTAAAGTTGAGTCAAATGGGTTCATTAGATAGTTATGACTTTGAGAGAAATGATTCATTGTCTCTAGTAAGTTTCTTAGAGAGAAATTCCAGTGGTTTTAGAGAATGGAACTTTTAACTCCAAAAATGGTCAAAAGTCCTCAAATGAGAAATCTTAGAGGTATTTGCTGGCAGGTGTCACAACCAATGAGATAGTGACATGTGCTGTGAAAGTTAAATGTTTAATGAGTTACCTAGTTTCCTTGAGAAGGAATATGTTTTGCACTCTTATTAGTTAAGGAAGATCAAGGTTAAACTAGGACAACCTTGACAAACCCTGCTTCAAGCCTTGCATGCTATAACTCCCAAGTACTCACTAGCTAGTCAAGGACCTTTCTAGTATTGAAGAATTAGTGAGCCTTGTCATTTCCTTGTTCCTCAGAAGTGATCTCCTTCAAGTAATTTTAGAAGAGAGAAGAATGATTTATTTATAAGGAAAATAAGCATGCTTATTCAAAACAGAAGGGAAGATGTCGGGTCACTACTTATTAAGAAGTAATGTGTGACTTCTTATATTCATACAAGAGCTGCATGATTACTTCCCTTTTTCATTGAAGAGTACTTCCTTTTTTCATTGAAGAGAATCCTGGAGTTTTGTCTAAGGCAAACTTTTGTAGGATTAAGGCTTGGTTTGATTGATGTCTTGTACTATCAAAAAACCACCAAGTAAAATAAAGAGTCACTTTTCAAGAGGCACATGACTCTTTATAACTGAAGGAGTCACACCTCAACCTATATATAAGGTAATGACACTGCCTCTTATGTATAAGGAAGACACATCTATTCTAGAATCCTGCATAAGAAATCCTTGCTGATGTAACGCTAGTTACATACAGTATTTAGATATATGAACCATTTAAAAATGAATTAACTTCAAAAAGCTAAATTCGGATATACAAGTTATGAAGTGTGTTTGTCTGCATAGAAAACTCAAAAGTCATTGATAATGTGAAAATATTTGCACGAAGTAAAAATGAGAGTAAGCGAAAGCAATCGAGATGGTATCTTGTGAAAATACATTACCAGCATGACGAATATGTTTAATGTTATTACTTATGAAATTTGTTTTGCACGTGGTTGTGCACAAGTAAGAAGGGAATGTTTTAATTAAATGAATGCAAGTGAAGGAAGAAAATTGGAATTCATTCCAAACACTTTCTCCTCTCCCTTCTCTCTCTTTGGCACCAATTAAATTTGTTGGGTAAACCTTAGCTGAAACTCTCCAAATGTAAGATGTTTTTTGCCCCTTTGGAGTTCATTACTTGTGCTCTTTTCTTATGTAAAGGGGACAAGGAGAGATATTTCACTTTACTCATCAAATACCGACTATACGCTTCACCTAATGACCATCTTTATAAAAAGAAAAACTTTACACTTTGCACTATAAACTTGAAAATCATTACTCACAACTTTCTTACTTGGTGCTGAAAAGTACAAGGATGGGAGAACAGAGTCTGCTATGTTTTCTAATTTAGCCAAAATTCCCTGAATTTGGAGAGGGTCTTTTATTTCCTTATCCTTCACACCTCTCTCTAGTTCAGTTTTTTTTTTTTTGAATTACACTAATCCAACAAAGCAAGCTTTTACTCCTGCAAAAGTTTGTCTTGGAAAAAAAGTTCGAGTATTTTCTCTGTGAATGTGCACCTCTCCTATAAACAAAAGAAGTCACACACTATTTCATATTAAGTAGTGGCGTTACATCTTCCCTTTGAGTTTTAATAAGGAAACTTATGAAAATAACCAAGTCAATCTTTGTTGGAGATTACTTCCAAGAAACAAATAAATGAGAAGGCTCGCAAGTGAGTTTTGATACTGGCAGATCTTTCACTCGCATAGGAGTACATGAAAGTTGAGGCACAAAAGCCTTGGAGAAGAGTTCGTTAAGATTATAACTTAACCTTTGCTCTCCTCATTTAGGACTTTTTGGCTATAGACCAGCATGTGTCAGCCACAAATTGGAGCATACCTGGCAGAAAAGAGAGTTGGTCTATTATGCTTTTATGTTATTACTTAGGAAATTTGTTTTGCACATGTATGTGTACAAGTAAGAAAGGGGATGTTTTAAACATATGAATTCAAGAAAACAAAAGATCAATTTACTCACATAACTGGACTTAACATGACAAGTATTGATTGCTATTTCCAGAAGGTACTTGCAAAAGTTGTCTTCTAACTAATTTATGTCAATGACCATCCCTTTTTCTATATCAAATAGAATAATTTTCATAGTTACTTGATTTTGCCCATTGCCTTGGCAAAGGACATAAGCACCATGGTACCACCTTCCTATAGGCCACGTAATGTTTGGCTGAAGTACTGTATTTAGAAGTGGATAGATAGTTCAGTCCGCCGTTTCCTTCAAAGATTTTGACTGTTTCTTCAGTGTAATGATTTCATAATGTTGATGTTGAAGCATAAATTGTGTACAGATGTCAATGAGTGCGTGTGATTTTGACTTTTAAGGTTCTGACCTTTGTACCGAAATCAGCCCAACCTTTTCCCATAAAAGTTAAATAGAGAATTCAATGTGTGCTTAACTAAAACAAATATGTGTCTCCTATTCAAATTCTTTCTCTTCCTGTCTCCATCAAATCTACTTGAAGAAGTTCCAGATATTAGCGATTCTTTTCTTATTTCTGCTATAATTTGGTTTGTAAATGCAGGAGGAAAATTTCAACCACAGTGAGGGCCACATCTCGAGTCGACAAGTTCTCCAAAAGTGATATAATTGTCTCTCCGTCCATTCTCTCTGCAAACTTTGCAAAGTTGGGAGAGCAGGTTTGACTTTTCTCTTCTGTACCATAACATATAAATTTTGTAGCATTGCTCAGATTATGATCTTTTCCTCTATAAACAAGTGGAAAATATTTATTTATGCTCCTGATATGGACCATGCGCCATATTATTTTGATTTGTAGTTTTTTCTCAACTCTATTTCCTCCAAGAGCTGCTCTGAATTTTTCTCCGTGCTCTATGCCACATTGTACCCTTTTGGAAGAGTGGGTTCAGTTTGTTTTTATTTTATCTAGGTAAAAGCAGTAGAATTGGCAGGTTGTGATTGGATTCATGTTGATGTAATGGATGGTCGTTTTGTTCCAAACATTACAATTGGACCTCTTGTGGTTGATGCTTTGCGCCCGGTGACAGATCTTCCTCTGGATGTGCATTTGGTACTCCTTTTTTCAATGCCAGTGATTGGGAATGAAGAGACATCAATGGGAACATGTCTTTGATTATTATGATATATGATGTATGATTAGTCTAGATTTGCAGTATTATTTAAGAATATTAGTGTTTGTTCCTAGAGGATATTTACTGATTATTCTTGTAAACAGTCAATATCCTATATGATTAAACACTAATATTCCTAGGTAATACTCAATTCTAGAATAATTGTACAAATTAAATAACATAATATTCCTAAATTACACCAAAAATCTTGAATAATCAAACAACACTAAAAATCCTAAATAATCAAATATTAATTCCCATGGTTGTCTTTCTTCATCCCCTCAGTTTCATAATTGTATCCCAAATTGAATGGTAGCCACTTTTTAACATTAAGCAATACAGATGATTGTGGAACCTGAACAACGAGTGCCAGATTTTATCAAGGCAGGAGCTGATATAGTCAGTGTTCACTGTGAACAATCTTCCACCATCCATTTGCATAGAACGCTAAATATGGTAAGATTTCATCTTATCCTTAATGTTGTATATTCTGCTATTCAAAATCAGATTTAGTAAGTTATATCTCAAAACAAACTTTCAACTCATCCCTGAAATTCCATGACGAGCCCTCATAAGCAATGTAATATTTAGTTTTACAATTTTGTTCAGGGTACTATTTACATCCTTTTCATTGGCATGTCTGAATAGGAGACATATATTTGCAGTCTAGCTTTGTGTGTGTGTGTGTGTGTGTGTTTGGGGTGGGGGAGGGATTGGAGTCAAATTCATGAAAGGCTGTACTTATGATAACATTGTAATCAATTCTCTTTCCTGATATTATTGTGTTTGCTTAAAAAGCAATTTGTTCCTCATTTGGCTACTTGTTTCTCTCTTACAAATAAGATAAAAAGTCTTGGAGCTAAAGCTGGAGTCGTATTAAACCCTGGTACCTCACTGAGTGCTATAGAATATGTCCTTGATGGTGAGTTTTCTTCCCCTGTTTTTTCTGACTTCCATTCTATCTGGTTTTGGAGTTTTATGTGTTTGATGATTTTATGAAAGATGACTGTCATAGGGATGATTTTCCCCTCTAAGGTGCCGCCATCCCCACCGTGGTGTTTTTCCTATTAGAGTTAGGTATCGTAGACATGTCTAGGATTGCTCTAGATGGTCTTAGAGAATATAAAAACAGGAACAAAAGTTCCAAATTTGAAGCCTCACCTCTGGTTTGCCTGAATGAAGTAGTTGCATAATGGTAAATGGTCAGATAAGTGGTAAAAAAAAACTATTACATCACTATGATGATTTATGATATATTTAGAAAAGCAAATTGATTCTGACTTTGTGGTTCTTGCTGAGTTGCAGTGGTTGATCTGGTGCTGATTATGTCAGTCAACCCTGGTTTTGGTGGGCAGAGCTTCATTGAGAGCCAAGTAAAGAAAATCTCGGAGTTGCGAAGAATGTGTGTAGAAAAGGTATAATCATTCATGTGTAGACACCCTGATTCGTATTTATTTTTCTATCCACAATAGTGTAAAACTAGCATGTAATGCCTGTGTATGTAGGGAGTAAACCCATGGATTGAAGTGGATGGTGGAGTTGGTCCAAAAAATGCATACAAGGTACCTGATATAATCTCTTCGCTCTCTCCCTCTCCCTCTCACTCTCTCCACTCTTTTACATGAACATATGGGCCTTAATTGTGATTTCTGGATCAGTTTCACTGTCCTTGTGAATAGATGGACTTATGCTAGTATAGATGGTGTTTGTTTATGATTTTCTATTTCTTCCTTGTACTAATCATGTGAAATTGGGTTCTTGAAATTTGTTTCATCTGATCTCAAAAGTGCTATAACGATTGCCATTTACTGGTGCACTTTCAATGCTATTCCTGCCAAGAAAATGCTCCAAAGAAACCTGTATAGGCTCCCTCTTCTCTTCCTGCTTTTAAAATTAATTTTACTCTCAATATCTCTCAAAATATTATTTCACATAATCTTTGTTTTGTGATATGAAATTAAAAGATGAGTAGGGTGAAGGGTAGAAAGAAAATCTGAAACAGTGTTGTCCACAGAAACTGAAGAACTTTTGCTCCCCATTATATTATGCCATTGAAAACACAACCAAATCTCCTTTGGTTATATTTATTAGCTATGCACGTCCTTGTGATATAATTATCAAAACTAATCAACATTCATACTGGCAGGTTATCGAGGCTGGAGCTAATGCTTTAGTTGCTGGTTCAGCTGTATTTGGAGCTAAAGATTATGCTGAAGGTATGGGCACAGACCGTTTGCTGATCTTATGCATAAAAATACTGACTATATACTGAAGGTATGGCCACATGATTGTGCTTTGAAATATTTGTTTGATATAATTAAATTGGTTTGCAGCTATAAGAGGAATCAAAACCAGCAAAAGGCCAGAGGCAGTGGCAGTTTGATCCATGATTTCCAGAAGATTTGATTTTTCCAATGTGCAATATCTATATTCTTCATTCTCCTGTATGTTCCCTACCTAACTCATGTGGTCAGATTCTCACTTGAATTTATACAACTTTCTTATGGGTTCCAATGTTACAACAAGATTAGGCATGGGTGAAAATCATCATAATATGTATATGCATTCGTTTTATGACATAGGCTTTTTCCCTCTGGTGCAATCATCCTGCAATGAGCTCTTAGATCACCTGGCGCTAGTCTCGCCCCCCTCAAGAGATATTGAGTTCGACCCTCTCAATTGTAACCACACACACACACACACACACACACACACACACACACACACACACACACACATATATATATATATATCAAACAGGGGGTATACAACAATTTTAAGTTTTGATATTAATTTGCATGCCCGATCTTTGTATTTGCGGATGATGCAAATAGGATATATACATGTTGCTAGCTTTGTGTTAATTGTCAGATATGCCTTGACTTCTCCGTTGACTTGTCTGGTGTGACAGTTATGGTAATAAGAAGTGAAGTTTGCAGTGTGAGTAAACAAACCATACATTTTTTATACCACATCCTTTTCAGTCAAAAATTCTATCTTTGAACCACTTAGTACCCGTTAATTGTTCCCATTAGTTTCATTCATGTGGAGAGTTAGCTGCACTCTTTGACCAAGTGTTAGGCACCGAATTGTTGCCTAACTTTGAAAAATTAGGGGAGAGGGAATGCTCGGTCATCCCAAAGCCTTTATTGCATAAAAGAGAAAGGTGTTATCTCACAAGAGTTGAGTGATACACTTGTATTTAACAAGAGAGTGCTTATTTACTCAAATTAGTAGATATAATAATCGTTCTCCTATTAATTAGAGAGAGATTGAAATTCTCATATTTTTCTGAATGAAATCATCTTGTAACCTTGGATGTAGCCTAGATTTGATGAGCTGAATAAATTCTTGTGATTCATTTCACAAGTTAGGTGTAGCTGGTGTATATGACTTACCATTTCAGTGCTCTGCATGGTCTTTGGTAACCTCAAGTTTGATCAGGGGAACTACAGAAAAATGAATCTGCTAGTGAAGGTTACAGATTTGGTCAATAGGAAACTTATAATATCATAGCTGTCCATTGTTATTTTGGCTGATTGATCTTACAATATGCTACTTTTAACAACTATTGTTCTTTGTATTTCTTCTCAGCTGTTTGTTCTCTAGTATGTATTTGGATCACTGCTTTAGGTATTAGTAGTATGACTTTCAATCTAAATAGTTTCAATTGTTACCAATCTGTAGTTGATAGTCAAGGTTGTCTAATTAATTAATTCTTGGGCTGGTAATATTAACCGCACTAGCCGTGGTATGGAAGTTATGCATGAACCTAATGCTTATAATTTCTCTCTAGATCTAGCTGCTGTTGAAGTTCTATCTATAACCTTGGTATTGTCTTCTCTCGAAGAAAAAAGGGAGCGATCGCCAATTTCTTGTTCTATCAAGATGGTTGACATTGCTCTTTTTATAGTAATTTTATTTATAGTAAGTTAGTTGATCTCTTTTTTACCTTTTTATTTCTTTCTTAAAAGACTTGTGAAAAATAAAAATAAGTCATTGAATGGTAAATGCTAGAAATTCAAATATGGAAATTTGTAAATATAGTATTAGAGGCATATGTAACCAAATGGATTAAGATAGTGGATTTTGAATTTGATTTTTTTTGGTTCATGTAATGTTATTGTGGATAAATATGGTTTAGAAAGTTCTTTACAAGGTGATTGAGTCTTAAGCATAATTGTTTGACTCTCCTAATTTTCTATTGAGTACTTAATTTATTCCACGATAGTAGTCATACATGTTACAATTTGTAGTGAAATAGTTATAGTTGAGAAAATCACGGTAAATAAAATGATTACAACACGAGATTAAAAGGTTAAATAAAAGCAATTGTTCATCATGGAAGATGAGGATTAAGGCAATCTTTAGAGAGGACAATTATTTGGTAGCAATTATTGATAAACTCATGAAGATCAATGATGATGTCAATAGATTAAGATGGATGGCAATGCTACTGCTAATATATATGTAGTAAGATCATTTTGATGTGTTGATGTCAAAAATGATTTTTTAAAAAATAAAAAGCATAATTTTAATGCATTTTTAAACGAAAAATATTTTTATAAGCAATCACAATCACATTCCCAAATAGGTAATTCAAGTCTTCACTGAATATCAAACTGATGACATTTATACTAAAGTTCTTTCTCGGCATTGACATAAATTTTTAGTTTGAATTGATGTTTTTTAATCTACTAGCATCAATTTGAGAGGGATGTCACGGGATTTGATTGTGCAGGTATGGTATTAGATTTTATATTAATTTAGAGAATTGATTTTTCCTTTATGGCAGATAATTAGGGATGTAAATACTTACTTTGTATAACATGCACTCTGATCTATATAATACAAATAAACCTAACGAAAAGGGTATTTAGACCAATTTTATCAATCATCTCAATATTAAAAAATAATATTTTTATTTTTATTTTATTTTAAAAAATTAATCCATACTTTTACCTATCATGTAGGTTGTTAGAATTAACTGTCATGTGGGTTAATTCTAAACTTGAGTTAGACAAAAACTCCAGTACAGAGATTTCAAGGATGAACCGTGAGGTATTATAATAATACCAAATATTTTTCTTTTCTAAGAAATAAAATTCAATCTTTCATTTGTTTATTCTTTTGTTCAAATACTTTATAGTTTTTTCTTTTTTTTTAATTTTATCTTTTAATATTTGATTGATTTTGAATTAATATTTATAATTTATTTTTTCTGAGATTGTTAGTCTCAAAAAAACATCCTAGCATTTGGTTCATATTTAATTTTGTGAGTGTCCATTTTTTTTGTATCACATGATTAAGTTAATAATAGTTTCTTTTTAAAAAAAATAAATTCAATAAAGTTTATACTATGAGTTGCAAGTTTTGGTAGGTTGAGTTGCAAACTTGATTTTTTTTTAATATTAAACCATGCTTTTTTATTGGTAATTCAAATAATTTCTTAAATAACCAACTTAACTAAATCATGTCATGATTATACAGATAAATTTAAAATCCGAGATAGTGTAGAAGTAATGTCGAGAATATTAAATAGTTTCTTACCATGAACTATATATTATTATACAATAAACTAAAAGAGGTCAGGAAAACACTGTAGCTTGTGAGTGAAAACACTGTGGATTTCAATAGTGTTTTTTTTTGTCTGGTTCGCTGTTTTCATACTATTTATATATTCTGTCACAAAAAGAGACGAAGAAAGGCATGTAGCTCACTGGCAAACGATCACGCCTGTGACTTAAGAGGGTGGGGGTTCGAACCCTCCCTAGCGCGAAATTTTTGGTTTTATTTTGTTTTTCGTTTTTTGTTTGCTTTTATGATTTTTTTTTCATTTTTATTTATTTTGATTGTTTTTTTATTTGTTTATTTATTTTGACGTTTTTATTTATTTATTTTGACGTTAATTGTTTTTATCACTTATGTTTTTTTTTTTTTTTTTTAAAAAAAATTATTGACATTTTTTTTTCTTCAATTGAATTTTTTCCCTATTATTAACTCAATAAGAAAAATAATATTAGTTTTTTTTTTCTTGCTTTCTTTTTTTTATGTTTTTTATTTTTTTCATCGTAATAATTTAATAATTTTTATTGTTTTAGTTGTAATAGTAATAATATTTTTAGATATTAAGACTTCGATATTTTCATTTCGGCCCTTATACTTTTAATTTTGGATTTTAATCCCTTTATATTTAATGTTCATTTCAGCCCTATTACTTTTAATTTTTTATTTTAATCCCTTTATTTCTTTTTATTTCAAGAATAATCCTTACTTTTGTCAATATATATATATAAGTGTGCTTAGCTTTGATTTTTAATTTTTGTTATTTTCTTATTTGTTGGGCTGGTATATTTTTTTCAAAAAAAATAGTTCTTAAATTTTATTTTATATCTATGATCATTTGGAAATTGATATTTTTATTTTTTTTTGTTATTTCTTTTAGCTTTTTTTTCTTTTTTTCTTTTTATTTTTACGTCATATGACTTTTTATACCTAATAATTTTTATTTTATTTTTTTGTTTGATCTTTTGTTCAAGTTTTTATGATTTTTTTAGTCTTTTATTTTTTTTTCATTATTAGCATAATAATAATAATAATAATAATAATAATAATAATAATAATAATAATAATAATAATAATAATAATAATTTAATGTTTTTCTCTTACTTACTCTTTTGTTAATGTTTTTTAGGTTTTTTTCTCTCAGGATAATTTAATAATTTTTATTCTTTTAACAGTTATACAAACTTTTTACTCAGCCCGCAACGTAGTGTGATATTTTTTTTATAAATTTTTAGGTCAAATTATTTTTTTCCAGTCAATAATTTTTATTGTTTTTTTTCATTTATTTTATTTTTTCATTTGCTCTTTTGTTAATGTTTTTAGGTTTTTTTTAAGCCTTTGATTTAATTTCGTTTTCTTCCCGTTATTAAAACAATAATAATATTAATATTAAGAATAATAATAATAATTTTAGTTTTTGTTCTTACGTGCTTTTTTATTAATATTTTTTTTTGTTTTTCTCTGAGATTTGTTGAATAATATTTATTGTTTTGACAGTGATGGTGACAATAATTTAAGAAGTTAAGACTTTGATTTACTATTATTATAATAAAAGATGTTGATCTTTTTATTATAATAAATTTTACATACTGAAATATTATATTTTAATCTCAATAGTTATAAAGATTATTTGTTCCGCCCGCAACATAGTGCAGACAATCAAACTAGTATATGTTAAATTGTGTTTTATTTGACGTTAGCGTGGGACAGAAACTTACTTCTGAGAGTAAAATGACAATCGATCTGATTTTTTATTTGCAGCAAAAAATCAGGCAGGAGGGTGTTTTGGAAGCGCTTAAACACATGCATGAATCCCACGAAGGCCCGTCCCTGTCACATAATAAAAAAATCTGTAATTAATATTATTATTGTTTTTAAAATTTTTTTTTTTTTGAATCAACACCTGAAATTGCTATAAAAACATTGATTCATTTTATTTTAAAATAAAAAATAAAAAAATCTATTTTTTTTGAAACACTTTTAAAACACCTCTGCATAAACTGCTTTTGTTCCTGGGAGATTAATGGCAGACAATGCTTCTTGTGGGCGTCTGACTGTGTAATTAAACGAGAAAATCTGGTTTTGTGGCTGTGAAATTTGACGAGCAAGGCAAAGTCATCGTGTTGAGTGAAATTCTTAGAAAAGAAGTTATGATAAACTTGGTTTTAGCTGTCGTTGGATCCTCCATATGATTATGAAATGCACTAAGTAGTGCCTTCTTGCTCAGTGATGGTGAATGGCACGCCTGAAGAAAAATTCTTCCCCACTGGGAAACCCTATATATATTATCAAAAAGACACCAAGTTTGTACAAAAAAAAAAGCCAGTCATTTTCTCCTCCACTATTTACTACTTTTACAAGGTTGATTTACTTCAATCTATGAGCTGATCTATAAGGTATTAATCTACCTAACTAAAGGCTGGTTTACAATAATTGAAGAGCTTGTTACGGGACATTCATTTACAGCGGTGGTGGCGGCGTCGCTGGAGGTGGAGGAAAAGATAGGGAGATGTTGTTGCCGGGAAAAGGATAGAAAATACTAAGCTGAAAAATTGTTTTCTAAACTTTGGATTCAAATTTCTTGATGATATAACATGTAATCCACCCCTATTTATAAGTGATGGAATAGGGCAATCTTATTTTTGTTGGGGTAAAATTTCAGCCATTGATTCAACCTGAAAACATCTTAACTATTGACTGAAAGTTTCTATCATGAACTAACAAATTTGACACTTATAAAAACTTTATGAGTTAGTCATTTTGGGGTGGTGTCGTGACAATTATGGTGTTAATAAGCCAAAGTAGACCATACTATAGTGTAAGAAAAATTCATGTCATAATTTTGGTGCAAATTTGGTGAAGAAATGAGCATTAAATGCCATTGAAAAGTGGCCACCGAGTTGTCCTTGCGAGCAAAAAAAAAAACATTAGTTTACAATACACAACGTGTTGTCTTGTTCTTTTAGTGGAACAGACGACACATCATGTGCTGTTTTTCTCTCTCCTTTTCTACCTCAAAACGATGTTGTTTTGAGCAAGGGTTTTGGCCAAAGTGCAATTTGGTCCTTCAACTTATAATTGCTATAATTACACCTTTAATTGACCATAAACTTTTAAATTTATGCAATTTCACCCCTGTCAAACTTAAATGTTAACCCCAGATTTACGCGCCTTTTCTTTTTTGATCTTTGGTTTTGTATTTATCTAATTTAGCCCTTAATTGACCATTAAACTTTGAATTTTCTTTAATTTTATTCTTGATTTTAGTCAATTGTGTCCCTATAATTCGACGTATTTTATAAATTGGTCCATGTATTTGAATTTCTTCAATTCAGCCCTTAAATGACCCTTAGACTTTGATTTCTTGCAATTTCCCTTGTAATTTCAACCAATTGACTTGGTTAAAAATAAATTTGGTTTTTAAAAATTTTAATCTTCTCAATTAAGTCTGAATTAGGCTCTCAAACATAAGTTTTCATCATTTAAACCCCTAATAAAATTAATCTAACTCATTTAAAGTATAATTAAGTTCTTGCATCTAATTAAATCCTTTAATTAGACCAAAATTAATTCTTAAACATAATTAAACTTTAATTTGATTCCTGATTAAATCTAATGGGCCTATTGAAATTTTTATCATGCCAATGAACTTGATTTTTATGCATATTTGTCCAATAATTATTTATTTTGACCTTGAATCTGCA
Organism: Salix brachista; assembly: GCA_009078335.1. Classification (NCBI taxonomy): domain Eukaryota; kingdom Viridiplantae; phylum Streptophyta; class Magnoliopsida; order Malpighiales; family Salicaceae; genus Salix; species Salix brachista. The sequence goes on from CM018586.1 coordinate 12,233,788, forward strand.
TTGTTTCTACATTCTTGGGCACAACATGATATAGTCGGGCTCCCAACGTTTTCCAAATGTTCTGCTTGATTTTCCCACCTAGTGAATCTCTTTTATTGTATTTTTTTTGTTATTTTATTAATTTTGATAAAATTTGTTGAATAACCCAAAAATATATTATGACACCATCTTTCATTTTTTTTTAATATATTTCACATCTAATAAAATGATTCAAAGTTTCAATTCATTTTATATATTAGTTAATCTTATAATAAAATCAATTTTATTCATCTAATCGAGCTCTTTACTATTTTTGAGGATGTTCAATCATGTTTCATAAAAAGTATGAAGGAAAAAGAAAAAAAACAACAAAAAAGAAAATTAAAATGCAGTGCCTTAGAAAATATCTCTACTGTAATCAACCTATTCCTCTTAACAAGCATAACCCAAGTAAACCAAAAAAATAACAGGGTTACACTATAAACCTGTTAGCATGAATAGTAAAAAGCATAGAGAAAAATGATGAAAAAAGATAGATAGCAAATGCTTAGGTAAAAACTAAACTAACTAGTTGAGAATCAATAACATCTTGATAACTAATATTAAATACCTATAGAGTATGATTGGAAAGAAAAAAAAACCATAAATTAATCCATAACGATTAAAACAACACAAATTACTACTAAGATAAACACAACAACAATAAAAGATATAGGGAAAAGCAATAGAAGATAAACACAAAAAAACCATAATAAACTGTGAGAAAAGTAACAATAATAAAAAAAATCAAGCACATTTGTAGTTATTTCTAACCAACATACTTGAATAAAGAACCTTTTTTACATGACTAAACTAGAAAACAAACATTAATAAAGTATGCTCAAATATCATAGTTGTAACAAAAATATATTAGAAAAAAACAATAGTCTACTAACATGTATCAAGTGCCTTTAGAGCAAATAGTAACAACATGAAAATTCCTAACAATCATAATCGCAACAACCAACTTTTATGTTCTACCAAACATGCCAACAAGTAAAAAACTTGAACAATAAAACATGAAAAACCCAAAGGTAAATGCCAATACCTTGATTTCACCATAGAGTCACAATAAATTAATCTTGAATTAAGCAATGGAATAACTCATCAACTAAAGTTGAATACAAAGGCAAACTCATTCAACATTCTATGATAGAAGTAAATAAAAAAAACCTTGTCTTTATTAAAGCTTTTAACATTGCAAGTTTGCTTACATAGCTTTTCTTCGGGAGTATACTCCTTAACTATAACAAGACTATTCAGTGTCAATCAAAATAGATTTAAAAACAAAACAAAACCTATAATGAAAAGTGACAAAATAGTTTTAAAAACAACCTTCATTCTATAAGTTTGTTTTTCGTTCCCACCTCAATAACAACTTTGATCTAGCATTCTGATAACATTCTATTAAAGAATTAAAAACAAGTTTAGTTTTTTAAATCATTATTGTAAATTAAGAGATTAAATACTATAATTAATTTGTCAAAACTATTTCAACAATATTAGAGTGTCTTACCTTACTTATATCCAGGGATGAGTTTGTGCTCTAAAGCTAATTGTAATTGCACAATAACTCCACCATGGCCCCCCATAACTATTAAAAAAACAAATTGAACAACATCAAAATATCATAGGTAATAGTCGAGCAAAGCAATGCCCTAACACAATAGAGAAGCAAATGATAACTAAAATAGAGAGAAAAAAAACATAGTATCTTAGATCAAGCTTAATTTAGATAAAAATAAAGTTTAATCTCAACACCAAGCTCGCAAGTCTAATTTACAAAAATAAAACATCTTTAATGAAGTTAGAAAACTCAATATAAGACAAAGTTTAAAGAAAATATTTTTAGTACATTATCTTAGTACTCCTAATATACTTTATCAATTAAACCCAATAAATTAAGCATAGATAACCATACAAATTCTTCAAAAGAGGACATTAATGGATAAATAATGCTAGAAAAACAAAACCCTAATTACTTGTTTGATTGCAACCTAATGAACTGCTTCCAATTTGAATTTGAATTCAAATTGTTTCTTTTGCTGCTTTATGTTTTTCAGGCTTCCCTCCAAGCTGGACATCTGGATATGACGTCGTTTGATTTTCTCCTTGGGCAATTCGTTGCTCTCTTCCGTGGTCTCCTTGTGCTGCTTTGTGGGCTAGTGGGCTAGCGGGCCTTTCCTTCTCAGCTCCATTTTCAGGCTTTGTTGATGGGCTGCGTTTGGGTTTCTTTTATGGGCTGAGCTCCGCATTCTCTCTTTTGGGCTGGCCCTTGTTTGGGTTAGGCTTTCTAGGGGGCTTTGTTGTATTGTAGCTTTCCTAGGGCCTTTGTTGTTTTGCGATAAGGGAGCATGTTCCCTTTTCGTTTTTGTTTCTTTGCCGCTCTCTCCGAGTTTTTTCGGTCTTGTATATTCTTTGTTTCTTAATATACTTACAATTCAACAAAAAAAAAAAAACAAAAGGAAAAAGGAAAACCCTGTATAAGTTCAAAGAGCACCACTTTAGTTGACATTAATTTCATAAACAAAACCAAACATAAAGTAGTTTATAGGCAAAACAAAATTAAAAAACCAAAAAAAATTAAAAAACAATGACATTGAATAGTTAGAGTAAAACTTATTAGGCAGAACATAACATGATATGTTATTGGCAAAGGACACAAACAAAGCAGAAATATCTATGTGACAATTTATAGGAAACAATTCAAATTATGGAAAGAAAAACATTATAAGAAAGCGTAACTAATCTTCAATCCTTAATTATCATCTTTAAGTTCCTACATATAAGAAATAAAAGAGTAGAGATTATATGAAAAAAGTATATATAAAAAAATAATTAGGGATACAAACTAAATAAATTGAGAATCTTGACTTGAAAAAAGATCTAGAATCAGAAAAACTACATCCTCCAATTCAATAACAACACAACAGATCCAAAATTCATGTTCATATCCAAAACCCTAATTTGTAAGGTCAATTTGAATTAACATAGAATCAACAACAAAACCCTAAAATTGTGTCAACATATTTTGGATTTTGAGAAAAATAAATTGCCTAAGTATTTCGTGAAAGTCAAAAGAGAAGATGCATACATATTATTATGAGGAATTAAGTATGGTAGAATTTCTTCAGTTATTTTTTTTCTAGTGGTGGATGTCCTAATGAGCCTGTCAAACAATCATTATAATCTCTCAATATATTTTCTTTGATTTTATAATGTCTTTCTCTCTAGCTAAACCTTAATATTATGCTCTCTCTCATGTGAGAAAAGAAGAGAGAATTGAGATAAGAAATTCACCAAAAACTTCGTTGTAACTTACCTTTAGATAAAGATCTTGTTGATATTATAGTTCAACTGTGCGTTTGAAAACTTTGGAAATATTTTTTAGTTTTTAAATTATTATTTTTTGGTATTTTGGATCATTTTGATGTGCTAATATTAAAAATATATTTTAAAAAACTAATAAAATATTATTTTAATGTATTTTAAATTTTTTTTTATCATATTTCCAAATAAATCCAAATAATTATAATAATAAATAAGGTTTAAAAGATTGGTGATGGAGAAGCCTTATCATCACCAAACAACTAAAATCAGGACGAAAACACCTGAAATATCCAAATCCCCTCCTTCGTAAACCATTTAACCACCCAACAAGCTCAAGCTAAAATCATTACTGAAATCCACTGTAAATATATTCAGTCCACAGTGCATACGCTCTGGAATTTTAGTTTTGTTTTAATTAATAATAAATAGTTACAATGAGCAGTATACCCGCGCGATGCGGCGGGTTTTTTTTTTTTTATCTATGTCGAAAATTGATTGCTTTTATATGTATTGTATTTTATTATTTTAATATTTAGTTAGTATATTTATATTTAAGAATACTGATATGAATTTTTGTCATTAAAAAAATCCAAAGTCATTTTTCCTCTCTCTCAATATATTTTTAGGCGATAATATTCAATAAATATCAGACATATTAGAAATAAAAATATTGTAATTTGTTTTTAAAACATAAACTTAATTTTTTTTATGCTATAATTATTTATTTGCCGTCTAAAAAGAACAGTCTAATGGAAACGGAAAGTGACTTGTATATTTTTTAATTTGACTTGTAGATAATGCAGGTAAATTTGTGAACATTTTTTTTTTTGAGATGTTTTTTTTTCCAGTAATATTAGATGTAAAATATTAAAAATGAAAACATTGGAAATTCTTTTAAACAAATAAACTTAAATAAAAGAGCACAAAATTAAATTTTGAAGCCAATATTTTTTTATATAAGATTTATTAATCATATTATTATATTAAATATATTTAAGAAAACATTATATGAATTTCTGTCCTTCAAAAAATCCTAGGTCATTTTTCCTCTCTCTCAATATATTTTTAGGCGATAATATTCAATAAATATTCAAACATATAATAAGTTTTACATATTTTAATTTGACATAAATATACAAATATATAATTAATTTGACATAATTTCAATAATATATTTAATTTAAAGGATAATCTTAGGCTATTTTGTTCTCTCTCTATATATTCTTAGGTGATAATATTCAATAAATATTAGAACATATAATTGGTTTCACATATTTTAATTTGATATAAATACAAAAATATATAATTAAAAAACCAAAACACTGCAAATTTATTTCAAGAAATAAACTTAAACAAAAGAGCACAAAATTTAATTTTGAAGCCAATATTTTTTTTTAATTTATAAGATTAATTCATCGTATTATTATATTAAATGTATTTAAGAATACTGATATGAATTTTTGTCCTTCAAAAAATCCTAGGTTATTTTTCATCTCTCTCAGTATATTTTTAGGCAATAATATTCAAACATATAATTAGTTTAACATACTTTAATTTGACTTAAATATACAAATATATAATTAATTTGACATACCTAATAATATATTTAATTTAAAGGACAATTTGAGACCATTTTTTTTTATCTCTATATATATTCTTAGGCGATAATATTCAATAAATATCAAAACATATAATTGGCTTAACATATTTTCAATAGACAAATATATAATGAAAAAATCAAAACACTGCAAATTTTTTTGAAGAAATAAACGTAAATAAAAGAGCACAATATTTTTTTTTCAAGCCAATTTTTATTTTATTTTATAAGATTTATTTATCGTATTATTATATTAAATGTATTTAAGAACACTGATATTACTAACACGTATGAAGTGCCTCTAGAGCAAATAGTAACAACATGAAAATTCCTAACAATCATAATCGCAACAACCAACTTTTATGTTCTACCAAACATGCCAACAAGTAAAAAACTTGAACAACAATAAAACATGAAAAACCCAAAGGTAAATGCCATCACCTTGATTTCACCATAGAGTCACAATAAATTACTTTTGAATTAAGCAATGGAATAACTCATCAACTAAAGTTGAATACAAAGGCAAACTCATTCAACATTCTATGACAAAAGTAAAAAAAAAAAAAAAAAACTTGTCTCTATTAATGCTTCTAACATTGCAAGTTTGCTCAAATAGCTTTTCTTCGGGAGTATACTCCTTAACTATAACAGGATCATTCAGTGTCAACCAAAGTAGATTTAAAAAACAAAACAAAACCTATAATGAAAAGTGACAAAATAGTTTTAAAAACAACCTTCATTTCTATAGGTTTGTTTTTTGTTCCCACCTCAATAACAACTTTGATCTAGCATCCTGATAACATTCTATTAAAGAATTAAAAACAAGTTTAGTTTTTTAAATCATTATTGTAAATTAAGAGATTAAATACTGTAATTAATTTGTCAAAACTACTTCAACAATATTAGAGTGTCTTACCTTATTTGTACCCAGGGATGAGTTTGTGCTAAGCTAATTGTAATTGCACAACCACTCTACCATGGCCCCCCATAACTATTAAAAAAACAAATTGAACAACATCAAAATATCATAGGTAATAGTCGAGCAAAGCAATGCCTTAACACAATAGAGAAGCAAATGATAACTAAAATAGAGAAAAAAAACAGCATAGTATCTTCGATCAAGCCTAATTTAGATAAAAATAAAGTTTAATCTCAGCACCAAGCTCGCAAGTCTAATTTACAAAAATAAAACATCTTTAATGAAGTTACAAAACTTAATATAAGACAAAGTTTAAAGAAAATATTTTTAGTACATTATCTTAGTACTCCTAATATACTTTATCAATTAAACCCAATAAATTAAACATAGATAACCATAAGAATTCTCCAAAAAAGGATATTAATGGATAAATAATGCTGGAAAAACAAAACCCTAATTACTTGTTTGATTGCAACCTAATGAATCCACAACAAAAGAAAAAAGGAAAACCCTGTATAAGTTCAAAGAGCACCACTTTAGTTGACATCAATTTCATAAACAAAACCAAACATAAAGTGGTTTATAGGCAAAACAAAATTAAAAAACCAAAAAAATTAAAAACAATGACATTGAATAGTCAGAGTATAACTTATTAGGCAGAACATAACATGATATATTATTGGAAAAGGACACAAACAAAGCAGAAATATCTATGTGACAAAAAAATTTAGGAAACAATTCAAATTTTGGAAAGAAAAAACATTATAAGAAAGCATAACTAATCTTCAATCCTTAACGATCACCTTTAAGTTCCTACATATAAGAAATAAAAGAGTAGAGATTAAATGAAAAAAGTATTTATAAAAAATAATTAGGGATACAAACTAAATAAATTGAGAATCTTGACTTGAAAAAAGATCTAGAATCAGAAAAACCACATCCTCGAATTCAATAACAACACAATAGATCCAAAATTCATGTTCATATCTAAAACCCTAATTTGTAAGCTCAATTTGAATTAACATATAATCAACAACAAAACCCTAAACTTGTGTCAACATATTTTGGATTTTGAGAAAAATAATTTGCCCAAGTATTTTGTGAAAGTCAAAAGAGAAGATGCATACATATTATTACGAGGAATTGAGTGTGGTAGAATTTCTTCAGTTATTTTTTTTCTAATGGTGGATGTCCTAATGAGCCTGTCAAACAATCATTATAATCTCTCAATATATTTTCTTTGATTTTATAATTTCTTTCTCTCTAGCCAAACCTTAATTTTATGCTCTCTCTCATGTGAGAAAAGAAGAGAGAATTGAGATAAGAAATTCACCCTAAACTTCGTTGTAACTTACCTTTAGATAAAGATCTTGTTGATATTATAGTTCAACTGTGCGTTTGAAAACTTTGGAAATATTTTTTAGCTTTAAATTATTATTTTTTGGTATTTTGGATCATTTTGATGTGCTAATATTAAAAATAAATTTAAAAAAACGAATAAAATATAATTTTAATGTAATTTTTTTAAAAAAATATTTTTTTTATCATATTTTCAAATAAATCCAAATAATTATAATAATAAAAAAAGGTTTAAAAGATTGGTGATGGAGAAGCCATATCATCACCAAACAACTAAAATCAGGACGAAAACACCTGAAATATCCAAATCCCCTCCTCCGTAAACCATTTAACCTCCCAACAAGCTCAAGCTAAAATCATTACTGAAATCCACTGTAAATATATTCAGTCCACAGTGCATACGCTCAGGAATTTTAGTTTTTTTTTTTAATTAATAATAAATAGTTACAATGTATTTCCACGGATTATCTATGTGTCGCTTGGCATGGATAAGATGATACTTCAACTAGCCACGAGGGAAGCATTTATTGGTTGCATATGATCCGAGGTGGCAGATTCGTCTTACCATTGATATCACCAGCATTCAGAAAGAGGGCCCCACGGGATCTTATTTCAGCCAATAGCGACATAGCAATATATATATGTGGATATGTCATCAGGATAAAGGGATAAGCCCCTGGCGCTCCCATTGGACCATCCGAACGCGCAGAGCACATTTCCATCGTTGGATCAATAAAATCAACCACATCAACCGTCGATTTTTAACAATGAACAAGAGCCACAAGTGATCATCTGAAATGAAGATGAGATATAAAGTCATGTTTTAGCTTACAAAACTAATCAAGACCCTCCTCTGTCTTTGCCGGAACTCAGGTAGTAGAAAGGGGGGAAAATAAAACAACAAAGAAAGAAAGAAAAGAAGAAAACGAATGGCCACCGTCTCAACACAAGCTTCTGCTGCCGTTTTCCGGCCATGTGCTTATAAGTCGAGGTTTCTCGCTGGGGCTCCTAGTAAACTCAACAGAGAATTGTCCATCAAACCAATCTCATCGTCGTCTCCAGCTTTCAAGGTTGAAGCCAAGAAAGGAGAGTGGCTACCGGGTCTGGCTTCTCCATCTTATTTAAATGGCAGGTGAAAGAGAAACCATGTTTAATAGCTTTTCTTTTAGCTAATGCTCTCAATTAGCATTGACTGAAACCTTGTCTTGTACAATTCAGCCTTCCAGGTGATAATGGGTTTGACCCACTCGGGCTTGCTGAGGACCCTGAGAACTTGAGATGGTTCGTTCAGGCTGAGCTCGTGAATGGACGTTGGGCCATGCTGGGCGTTGCAGGAATGCTGCTGCCTGAAGTTTTCACAAAGATTGGAATCATCAATGCCCCTCAATGGTATGATGCTGGCAAAGCAGAATACTTTGCATCTTCCTCAACCCTCTTTGTGATCGAGTTCATCTTGTTCCACTACGTCGAGATCCGGAGATGGCAGGACATCAAGAACCCTGGCTCTGTCAACCAAGACCCCATCTTCAAGCAATACAGCTTGCCCCAACATGAGTGTGGATACCCTGGTAGTGTGTTTAACCCCTTGAACTTTGCACCTACTTTGGAGGCCAAGGAGAAGGAACTTGCCAATGGTGGTTATCCAGAACCTGGTTAATCGAGCTTTTACATTCTTATGGCTGCTATTTATGACGGCTAAGCTAATGTTGTCTGATTTATGCGACAGGGAGACTGGCGATGCTGGCATTCTTAGGATTTGTGATTCAGCACAATGTCACCGGAAAAGGACCGTTCGAGAACCTCGTGCAGCACATCTCAGACCCGTGGCATAACACCATTGTCCAAACATTTAGCGGTAACTGAATTCACCGGAGATGAGTTGGAGTCATATTGTCTGTTTCTTTCTATGGTTGAATGAGATTTGTGTTTCGATGTAAACAAGTAAACTTCAATGTACAGGGGAACAAGTGGCATTATGATTCACATAGATTGATCTTTTATTTTATTTTTGTTTATAGATAGATAGATAGATATATCAAAATGCTAATTTATGATATTTTTCAATATAAATGTGCGTGTTAAATCTAATATAAATTGATTATTCAAGTTTTTATTTAACAACTTGGACTTTTAAATTGAAGATAATTGTGGTGCCTGGCTGGAAAGAGAAACCTTGTTAACGTTTTAAGAAATTATTACATAATTCTTCTTTTGAACCCAAAATATTCTTCATTATTATAGGAAAAGGATAGTTAGTTTTTAATTAAAAAAAAACTTAAGAAGCTAGAGAGAGAATATAATAAAATGGGCGTGATTATTGTTTTAGTACATGAATAAACTATTTAATTTTGGTCATTCTTATTTTGATTTTATTAATATTCTTTTTTTTTAATTTTACTATATATTTTTATATTGTGATTAAGGACATTTTGGTTGTATGGGTTTTAAAATTTTTAGATAGCTTATAAGTTTTCATGTTACTTCAATGATATTGTAATTTATCTTAAGCTCTATGTATAAAAATATTTTTTCTACCAAGGCCATTTGAATCTTGGTATTGAAGATATCTTTTGTTATCGTATAAGTATGAAAAATATATATGATCTCATAAGTTTTTACCATCGTTGATAGTTTTAGCATGTTACCATTTATTGATGCGTGTTAGGATTTGTCCCCGAGGGGCTGGCGCAGTGGTTTGCGCCTGGGGGCTGCCAGCGCAGCGCCCCAGGTTCGAGACTCTGTTGTAAGAGCCTGGGACAGCCGGGGTTTTACTCGCTCACCTGGGCCCACAAAGTGCGCTTTCCAGGGAGTGAGGTTTCCTCGATATCCAAAAAAAAAAAAAAAGATGCGTGTTAGGATTTTCCATTCTAATAAATGTGCTTGACCCTATGAGAGATGATAATAGTATAGTTTATATAATAATTGAATTATATTAGTAGCTTTTTATAATGCTTGAGTAATTTTAGGTGATATTGGGTCTTAGGTCCAAATCCTATCTTGTTTTATTGTGTGATGTGATATGGAGTTTAGGTTTTAGACCCTAATATAAAATAAAAGAAGGCCATCACCTTTTTTATGCATATGATTTAACTTGTTTATTTTTATGCATATGAATCTTGGTCTTGTTTTGTTTCTTACATCTTTTAATTATCATAATGTGCTTATCAAAAATTTAAATTCTAGAAGTTTATAATTAGCAATTGCATTATTTACTAAATATCAACTATTATCCTCCCTTTCATCACTCTCTTACTTATATATAAATGATGTCATATTTTATTAGCATAAGTTTCATCTTGCAATTTTAATTAACATGGTTTGATTTTAAAAACATGATTGAATTTATATTTTAGATCAATGTGTAATAAAACATACAATGTGTGAGTTATTGAGTACTCCATAGAATACCATTTTAAATTGTTTTTATTACATTATTAGGACTTGTAGTAAATAAATATTTTACTTGGTAGTGCATGTGAATGATTATTTGTTTTATTTCTTACTTTGTGTTATAACTTAATTTTTGACCCTCAATTCAAAAATATTTTCCAAGAAAGGCAAACAAAACTCAAAAAATATGTTTTTGATACATTTTGATCATTTATGCCTATTTTTTTTAATTTTCAACATCTTTCTAATAAAAACAAATTCAAAAATATTCTTTCGACACATTATACTCATTAACACATCCATTTCAGAATCCTTGGTCACTTTTATTTTTATCAAATTGATGTTAATATATGTTTCTCAAAAAAACAAAATACATAAAAGATAAATAAAAAAATCAGAAGATAGCAAAATAAACATGTGGACTAAAATGCAAAACAAGAAGTATAAAGTAACAAAACATATACAATAAAGATATTCTTGGGATATACTTAGAATAGGGTATAAAAAATAAAAATATTCTTATATAGAGGGCTATAAATACGAGTGAATAATAAAGATTAAAAAAAATCCACAATGTACATAAAAAACTCTAACATTATCTATTCCACCAAAAACCTTAGCCATGAGAAAACAATGAGAGAGGATGAGTGAAAAATTAAAAAAATAGAATAAAAAGAAGAAGAATACAAAAAATATAACTTAAAAACACAAGCTCTCTCTTAATCTCTCTCTTTTAGTCTAACCATTGTCTCTATCATAAATAAATCCTTCATCATCTACAACAACAATTAACCACCACTAGACCAACATCTCCCCATTTCAACCACGTTGAGAACACCCTCTAGAACCATTTCATTTATCTTTGTCATTCCAATAAAAACAACCTCCTTTCTAGCAGCAACCCTATCATAAGTAGCACCAACTTCATCGTAACAATCATAACAACCTCTACAATTCTTAGTCATCATTATTGCTACCTTACCTAACAACAACAATTTGAATACTTAATCTTTTCTCCATGCATAACCATAACAATTGTTACCATTGTTTCCATTAAAAAATAATCATTGAAACATTCAGTATGAACATAACCTATTTCTCATGATTCTAGCAAATGCTAAACAAAATCGACCATAATAAAAACAAATAACCAAAGTAAAATATCAAGTAAAACAAGGGAGGCAAAACTTCATAGAGATAAATCTCTCATCTTGGGTGGTAGTGAAGCTCATCACCAACACTAAAAGAAAAGCAATGATAAGGTGCACCAAGTAAGCTAGTTGATGTAAATACCTAACTTATACAACATTCAATGGAATGCCAATAGTGAAACCATTTTTAGCGTATGGCATCCATATGTCCCCCATTTCAAAACCATTTGAAAATCCTTAACATGACTCTAGCCATCTAAATAGTAACTCCTCATATAAAGGAGATAGCATGCCATAGCTCCAAAAGTTTACCCTTACACATATATGAATGTAATTAACAACTAAAAAAATGTATGCACTAATCAATTCAAAGTTAAACATAACAAATTAAGATTAAAATTACTAGGGAAAAACTAGAAAAAGGTATACTTTAATTAGATAATGAAAATATTGATTCAGCTAGATTGTATAACTAGTTTCTTAAGGTTTAGTTTTTTTTTTTGGTTAGTTTTTTCTTTCTATTTTCATTTTTTTCTACTCAACTCAAACTACATCTTATCAATAGAACCCTAGATACTTATCTTCTTAGTTATCTTTATCAATGGTTTTCTCACCTATTTTCCCATAAATATCTTATCTATGAGAAGATAAAAATATTATCTATGTGAAGATAAAATAGAGTAGTGATACTTTTATTGTATGCTTGCATGTGGATGACTTGGTTTTTATAGAAATAACCCAAAGATATTTGGAGACTTTAAGAAAATAATGATCAAGAAGTTTCAAATGGCAAATATTCCTTTTAAGACCTACTATATAGCGATCAAGATCAAAAAATAAAAAGATGGAATCTTTGCGAGTCAAGAGAAGGTTGAAAACAAATTCTTGAAAGTTCAAAGTGATGGATTGTGAAAAGTGAATACTCTAATTAAGTGTGGAATGAAGTTGTCAAAGAATGATGAAAAAGAGAAAATAAACTTTACAACATTCAAGAGCCTTGTTAGGTGTTTGAGATATTTGACACATACTCATTCATATATTCTATTTAGAATAAGGCTTGTTAGCAAGTTTATAAAAGAAAAAACTATGACACATCTCAAAGCATTGAAGTGAGTTATTGATAGATCCTGTTAGATCACAATGAAAAACACACAGTAAACTTGACTTTTTTTGGGTGAAAGACAACCACAAGTTTGAATAAAAATCTTGACATCCCTTTTATTACAGATATAGCAGGATCCCCAAAATTCTCCTCAAATCATGTTGTATCTGCTATCAAAACTCAACCCCATGATTCTAGGCAATTACTTGATTATAGACAGTAGCTATATATAGAAGGATACATTGACTTTGTACATTAATTACCTTGATGTAATTGTTGTAATATTACTCTATAAATAAGATCTGCACCACCAGACAAACACGCGATGGTTTTACAAACCTTCTCACCTTTCTACTCCAAATATACTCTTTAAATAGAGTTTTTTTTTTACATCAACTGAATAGCTAAATTAACTCCTAGACTTCAACTAGTCAAGACCATGACTTAACTATTATTCTAGAGGTAACTAACCACTTATAACTATGACCAAGGAATAAGACAAATTCAAAATAATAAATTAGAAAAGAACAATGCAATCAAGTTAAAAACATGAGATATTTTCTTGGAACCCTAGAGGATCTTCTCAGTGTATCAGTTATTCAATATATCAAATATACCATGGATTCTTGATTATTCTATATCAAATGTACCAGAAATCAAAGGAATAACAAGGTTTAGTTGATTTGGAAATATGCTCAAAATATATTGATATGATCTTATATAAATGAACAAGATAATATTATTTAATTAGGCATATAAGGGATAGTAAATTACAACTATATCTAACTCATTAAGATCCATTTATTTTTTGATGCACCACAATATAAAAGCATGAAATTCTTGGTTTTCTATGGTGCTTTGAAAAATAAAATACGCTCTTAACCAGCAAGTTTTAGGCCAACGACTTATTTGGTAGTGTGGTTGATGTTGCTTTTGAAAGTGTTTTTTGTTTATAAATACATCAAAATGATGTTTTTTTTATAATAAAAAAATCATTTTTGATATCAACACATGAAAAATAATCTAAGACCATAAAAAATAAATTTAAAATAAAAAAAATTATTTTTTATTCAAATAATTCTTGAAACACAATGCCAAACAGAATCGTAAATATAAGGAAGATGCAAGGAAGATTCGTCACACTACTAGAAAAGTATTCAAATCTCTCTCTATTTTTAGTTAAAAGAACATAATACCCTATTTTTGTTTCAAAAGTAAACAATGTTTTTTTCAAAAGTGAAATTGATTTGGTTTCTAAACAACTTAACCATCCATTAACTTAATATATTTTTTTTAGTATTTATTGACACTAAAATAGATATTGTCGTGATCCACCAATTCAAAAAGTATATGCAGCTACGGACACGACTATTGGTGATCAAATAACATATTTTCTAAACTTTCCACTTCTTAGATACTGATTTTACTGTCCCAAGAAAAAAAAAAACTTTATTTTACTATGAATCTGTCACTAACTTTTCACGGATGTAAGCCGTTGAAGACCCAGAAAAAAATATAGAAAATAAACAAAATGGAAGACGGAAAAAAGTCTGCATTGAACATCCTTTGGCTCCAATAAAAATAATTTCCACTAGATTAGTGGAAGACATCATATATGTTGCCACACTAATAGTCTATAGTCACCCTCCACTTGCATTTAGGTGCTCCATCCATGCCCACTACGTTAATTGAAATATGTTTTTCATTACATCCCCACCTCAACAAATTTATATATATATATATATATATATATATATATATATATATATATATATATTATATATATATATTTGGCTTCCATATGATCTTATTATGGTTGGACTTCAATCGCCCGACCCCCCACCCCACACACAAGTGTTGTCCTCGAGTCACTTTTTGACTTTGGCAAGTCTACTGATCACACCCCTGCAGATATACACATATAATGTAAGTACTTCCCTTATTGTCAGAAGCATTAGAAATACGAAGAAATTCTCAGCAAGGAAGCTTGCTCCAGCAATGGCGGGAATACTCTTTCGGTTGCTAGTAAACTTTCTGCTGCTTTCTAGCCTTGTTTATTGGAGTGATTCATTCCAAATAAAGAGTATGTCTTCTTAGCAATATTTTCATTTTATTTTTCTTAATATAATTCTTCCTGTTTTCTCTCCTATTTTTGCATAATTTCGTTTTTGTTTTGTCTCCAGGAATTGGAATTCAAGTGCATGGTCACGATCAGGTTCGTCCGATCATTCTGGAGGGCACCCACATGGTACTTAAAAAGGAGAATAATTCTAGATTTTCCTGCAGCTAGCTGTGATCATGATGCTTGATTTTAAAACCCTAATATTCACTGACAGGTGCTCCAGAGCAGGAAGAAAGATCAGGATGAACATATCGGGCATGGAAGAAAGATTGTGGAGCTCAACGATTATCCTGGATCTGGAGCCAACAATCGTCACACTCCAAGGCCACAATTTGGCAGATGTGCTGACTGTTAGTTAATTTATCGAATATTATAGGAGTGGACTGCAGCTATCTTTCAGTGATTGCAGGTGTGGGTGTACCGGAGAACATTATTTTGCTGTTAATTGTTCAGGTCATTTGGAAGTAATTTATTTGTTTTTCTCTGGCTGCTCAGAATAGAAACTTGTTGGTGACTTTTGTTTTCTATTTGTATTTCAAGTAAATCGCAACAATTCCCTCGAGTTTCCCTCAAATTTATAAAAACTATCTAAAATTTGATAGAATCACTGTTTCATATATCCGAACAATTCCCTTGATTACTATTTAAAAAAGGATAGTTAGATTAAGAAAAGGAAAGAGAGAAAAAATATTAAAAACAAATCTTTAGATTATTGATTTTGTAAGCTTTTAATATATTTTCAAACATGGTAATTTTGTAATTCTTGAAAGAGTTATTATATAATGCACTCTTTTTAATTGGGATTCAACATTTTTTTTGGAAAGTTAATTATATTTAAGAAGAAAATATATAAGATTCTAAACAAGCAAAAATAACAGAGAAAGAATTGACATGGTACGTTTTGCTATATCTTATTACCTTTGTAGATTTCAATATGAACTTGACAGAGGCCGAGTTAGGATCTCTAAGTAGGCATGATCTGGATGATGCCCTAACTTGTAGGAATCCAACATGGTATCGAAGTCTGAGATGGTGAGAATTCAAGGTAAGGATGCCCAAAATAACAACGGGTTAAAAACAAATTCAAATATTTACTGATTTCATGGCTGATCATCCAGCTTGAACTTGGTGATTTGGGCAAGATGGATATTACTAATGTGAAATTGGCCCCTTGAAAGCCTTGGTTCGATCAGAAAAATCGTCACCAAACGTGTCTAATTGTGTAAGAGATTGTTATTATTTATTTATTTAGTTATTTCACATTCTTTAATGAATGAATATGTGGATTGCACTATTTCATCAAAAAAAAAAAAAAAAACTCTTTTTTGCATTTTACCATTAAACTCTAAAATCAATAATCCAGGTACAATTAAGTATACAAGTAGGCAATTATTGTTAGTAGATATGCTATGTAATCAATAAGTTACACATAACTCAAATTTTATTTACATAAAGTATATTTATTATTATTATTATAAAAAAATATCTTTAATATTCAATTATATTTGATTAATGAATCTGATGTTTGATTAGTAAATTTAGAGTAAAGATAAGGTTTATGGAACAAAAATACTTTGCATAGGACATTATTAAGTTATAATTATGAGATTTATTTGGCATCAAGCATAGTTTCTAAATATTCCTCGTCAATATTCTTGATGTGGGTCTCTTGATCACATGGTCAAGCAACCTCCAAATAAATAGATAACAAGCCAGAAAGGCAAAAATTAGATTTGAAAGATATGTTTAATATCGCAAAACTAGTCAACAAATATTTTAAGTCAAATTCAAATATGAATTGGTTTGTATCATCCTCTCATTCATTAAAGATATTCAACATCAAATATGTATCATGAAAAACATCTTGTATGGTCAACAAATCAACACCAAGCATAATAACATCATCATTAAAACCAAGAACATTGTTAGCAAAGAAGGTCGTCGTGATATACAAGCTCTTATTTTCACTCATCTTTCCTTTCGTCAATTTCATTTGCTCCTCGTATATTTGCTTAGGTGTCAAATATACAAGAGTTGTAGGTCTTTCATTCATCTTAAAGGAATACCTATTTGTCACTCAATCATGCATAGCTTTTCTATCATACCATCATGGTCTACAAGCAACAAATTACTTGCTTGCATGGATAGAACATCATATAACACCTCATTACAATATTTACCAATAGAAAAAGCAATTATAATCTGCTTATTCACTTTCACTTTACTACTATCATTCAAACACTATAAGTTATAAGGTATGGTATGTTTGGTAGTATGCAAGTTCAATTTGTCCACCAAATCAGTAATAGCTACATTAATGCAACAATCACCATCTATAATTAAGCTACATACCTTATTATGAATATGAAATCTCATGTGGAATACATTCTTTTTCTGACCTTCCAAATCATTCACCTTAACATACATATCTAGTGCTCTACTTACCACAAGTATCTCTCCCTCAACTAGATACTCAACATAAATATCATTAACATCCTTCGATGGTGGTATCTTCTCTTCTCTATCCTCCTTATCAGTTTTAACCTCATTAATAGCTTCCCATTTGAAACTAGATCTAGGGATCTTTAGTTAACTAGGTATGGTTATCATTATTGCATTCTTTCATTTTAAAAGGATTAATCTCATTCTTCTTAACAGATTATAAACAAATCCTCATGATAAACCATCGGTTATTGGATCCACAATATTTTCTATAACTAATAATCGATAAAAATAATTTCATCTAAGAGAAAATATTCAATGGTATTATGTCTACGATTATAAATCTAGAATAAATGTTATATATACTACTTTGTGTCCTTAAAATTGCAAATTGATTGTCATAATAGAGACAAATAGATAGCATTAGTGTTGGCCTACATGGAATATCCTCTAATAAATTCCAAAGCAAGGTTGTCAATTACGTTTCGGTTGGTTGTTTGTTTTTTCAATTGGAACAGAATGTTTCAGTTTTGGAGCGTCGTTTCGGGGTTGTACTCTTTATATATATATAATTTAATATATTAATTCAAAAAAAAATTAGTTCAAATCTTAAAAAAAAATTATTTAGAGTTGTACAGTTTAATCTAAAAAAGACAGTAAAATGATTTTTCCGAACAAAATTATGAACATTTATAATATTATGAGAATGTTATCATCAATCTTGCAAGGTCATTACAATCTTTTATTGCTCTAAAATTTTAACGTAATATATATAAATATGTCAAGAGACTCCTCGTAAAATTGTATCTCAATCTAATGGTCAGATTAAGAGATATGATTGATATTGTAAAATTATTTATTATTTAAAAAAACACTATTTAGCCGAAACGGAACAGGCAGAACAAAATAGGAACATTCCGGCTGAAATTTGGGTGGAATTTCCGGAACAGGCCAAAATTTTAAGCGAGGTAAGAAATGTGCACTTTTATCTCGTTTTTTTAATTGGTACGAAACGTTTTGGCCGTTTCGGTCAAAATAAATCAAAGTTATCAACATTGTTCCAAAGTCATTTGGCTTACCTTATAGCTTTATCAAGAGAAATAAACTTTTATTTCATCAAGGATCTTACAATACATCTTTACATGGAGGATTTCCATGACACGACTATTCTATCAAGTATAAAGATATATCCATTGGTGAATTTCAAATTTTTAGTGTCGAAAATCCAATTCACATCATTATAACCTTTTAGTACTATCAGGTAACCACTATAATATAGCTCATAATCCAAGTTGTATCTCAAATATTTAAGTATTGTTTTTATTATTTTCTAATGATCTATACTTTGATTATTGATAAATTTACTCAATTTGCTAACCAAGTATACAATATTAGGCCTTATGCAATTCATAACAAGCTCCTAATTATCCAAGAATGTTCCAATTATTCTATCCCCTACCTTTATTTTTGAATAGATGGACACTTATGTTCATTATTGTTTTGACAATGTTACTCTTAGCTTTAGAAAATATGTCGATCATTTTCTTAACGTAATAAGATTGGAATAATTCCATACCATTAAATGTTCTAAAGATTTTTATTCTTAGTTTGACATTTGTAACTTAAGTCTTTCATGTCAAACTTATTAGTTAATATTTTCATTGTAGACTTTATCATAATCACTTCCCAAAATAACCACATCATCCATAGAAAGACATAAATTGACATAACTTTTATCTATGGTTTTCACATAAAAACATTTATCGGCTTCATTCATTTTAGACTCATTTACCAATATAATATTATCAAATTTTTCATGTGATTGTTTAGGTGTTTGTTTCAAACCATATAATGATTAAACAAGCTTTCAAACATTCTTTTCTTGTTCTATATAAACCTTTTCATCAAGATCACCATTTAAGAAAGTTTTTTTTTTACATCCATTTGATGTATTTTAGTTTTATTAATAGATATGATGGCTAAATATTCATATGGAAGTTATTCTTGATACATCAAAAAATATGGCAAAATAGTCAACCCTTTCTTATTGTTTGAATCCTTTAACAACAAGTTTTGTTTTATATTTGTGAATAATTCCATCAGCTTTTATCTTCCTTTTAGATATTCATTTGCAGCTTAACGATTGCTTTCAATTGGAAAATCCACTAATTTATGATTATTCATAATGGATTCAACTTCATTATTTATTGTTTCATTCCAATAGAAAATGATAGGACAAGACAATTTCTCGGAGAATGTTCGAGGTTTATTTTCTTACAAGTATTTTAAAAAATTGAAACTAGATATTTTGGTCAGTATTTCCCTTTAACTCATTCTTAGCTCAACTTCATCATCTTATAGTTCTCTTAAACTTATCAATATAGCATTAGTTATTTTTTTAATGTGTCTCTATAAAGTCATTTTGTTTAGGTTAATAAGGAGTTATAGTTTGCTAAATACTATCATATTATAAACAAAATTCACCAAATGGTGTTTCATATTCTCCACCTTTATCACTTATTATTACCTTAATTGTTTTATCAAGTTGATTTTTAACTTCATACTTGTAATATTTAAATATTTGAGGAGCTTCTTCTTTCCTTTTATTCAAATAAGTATAATAATACCTCGTGCAATCATTTATAGAATTAATGTAATTTTTTTCACCTCTAGTTTACACAAACTTTAAATCATCAATATTTTAGTATATTAAACCTAGAGATTCACCATTTCTTTTACTTGAATCAAACTAAGTATTATAAGTATTGATTCTACACAAACCATGTCATATATCACAAGATTGATCTTACCAACCATGTCATTCACAAGTTTTATCAAAAATCATACTTGTAATAATTTAAGATTTATTAACATTTGGATTGAATTAAAATTACATGATCTTACCAACCATGTCATATATCACAAGACTGAAAGTAGAAAGAATAGTATATATTATATTCCTTCTTCATCTTATCCATGGTATTATAACATTCATTTTAAAGAGCTTATCACTAAGATACTCCTTTCCTACTAACACTTTATTTTTAAATAATAAAATTTATCACTTTCAAATACCGATTTAAAAATATTTTTACTCAATAATAAACCCAATATTAAGTTCATTCTATTGTTATCAACATGAAACACATTTTTTGGGTCAAAATAATTTTGGAATTCTTCTTCAATATGACCTTTATAGTACCTAGTACTTTGAAATTAAAGAATTCCTCATGTATAAGTGTTCATGGTCTTCTTATTTATAGGTGGAGAACATCATTTTCTATTTGCATACATGTTTTATTGAACCGATTTCAAACAATCACTACTTAAGAGTTTTTATTAGGTTTACTTCAAAAACAAGAACCAATATTTTTATTTATAAAACTTTATCAATAAGGTTATCAAGCTCATTAAGATTGGATTCAACATTCATTCCTCATCGTGTATTATTCTTTTAGCTCTATTTTTGCAACCCTTGGCTAAATACCTATCTTGTTGCATATAAAGCATTTTCCATTAAATTTTGCAATATTTTTCTTCTTCTCAACAAGTTTTGCCTTTTGGTCTTTATTATGGAGCTTTGACACTAATTGTACTAGGTTTTCTTTAGGGCAATACCAAAAGATTTACCTCTTTTTTCGAATACCTTGTTGTGTTTTTCTACCTTTAGCCTCAAAATAAATTATTCAACTCTCATTTTGTTACACTTATGCTTAAAGTAATTCCTAAATTCTCCAATATATTGTTCATTTAACAATAATTTTTCCACTTGAAGGGATCCATTTATAATCATATTTTTAGTTGATATACCATTCATGGTGTCATTTTGATGGCGTTATTATGATATAATCATCATATCCTTGATAGTGATGTGCCTCGCCATCTCACATTTTCTATAAGGATTGTTGGAGATATAATAAGAACAAAGAATAAAAAGGCATATAGGTTGCACCAAAATAATTATATATGTATATGTATATAATTGAAACAACATTGTTTCAACATGCATAAAGGGGTTGTTTTATTTCCCTTATGCATTCATTACCCTTACATTTTTATATTTTCTTTCCTTTTTGCAGGTTTTGAATGGACTTTAGACAATGGTTCTCTCTCTCCTACATTATATAAATTTGTACTTGTATTTTACTCTTAGCTTAAAAATTGTTGCATTTCCTTTTTCAGAAAAGCATGCCAAAGTAGCCTGGGCATGTTGTACAAAATACATAATAATGGTGAAGAGTCAAGATCCACCAAAGAAAATTAAAGGATGAGATTATTCCATCTAAATAGGTTAAAGGACTTTCCCCCTGCTTATAAATGAAAAGACTTGGCAAGAAAAAAGAGGAGTCAATCTAGAAAGAGAAAATATTAAACTAGAGATAGAAAGAAAAGGGTAAAAGAGAATTTGAAATGAGAGTGGTTATATAGAGGGTGAGATGGAAGAGAGAAGATAAAAAATAAGGAGAGAGACTACCATAAAACCATAAGAACTCAAATGCGGTAAAAAGGAAAGGTTAAATTTTTTGGGTCAAAATCTGGTTCATTCTAAACCACAGAGTTTCAGAATGTATAGTGAATGCAAAATAGTGAGGAAAAAGAGCCAAAAACAAAAAACAAAAAGTTACATAAAGGTAAAGAAAGAAAAATATCTGAAACACCACATAATTGTCAGCCAACCACCATCATTGCTACTAGGGACCACCATAACACTTACACATCTAGAATCACCCTTGTGGTAAGTCCTCTCTTCCTTATTTTTATTTTCTTATGGTTTTGTTTAAAGTGGTAACTTATATGGGTTTTGGTTCTTTTAAGAAAATAAATGCAGGAATAAAACTAAATATCATATTTTTAACTTCTAGTTGAGTTTAATATAGATTTTATATGTTTTTTTTAAAAATGAAATTAGGGATAAATATGTGTTTTGATTTTCTAATAAAATAAATCCATGAATGAAAATTTAAACTTTGTGTTTTTAGAGTTTAGTTGTGTTTTTATTATAAAATATGAAAAAATAGGGTTAAATATGTGTTTTGATTTTCTTAGAAAAGTAATGCATAAAGAGAAACCTAGATTCTATGTTTTTAGGGTTTAATTATGATTTAGACTTGGTATGTTTCTTTAATTAAAAAAATAAATGAAGAATTAAGATTTAGCTATATGTTTCGCCTATTTGAATGATGGTACATAAAAAGAAATTTTAAATTTCATTAGGGTTTAGTTATGTTTGAATACAGTTAAGGTTAGCTTGACCAAGGTCTATAAGTATCATAGGTCATAGGTTAAAGGTTACGAAAATATTCTCATACCCAATAATCTTGTTCTTCAACAATTCATGCTTACACTTTTCTCTCAATTATCTCATACATTATCTCTCTCATACACATATTAACTTAAGCATCATAGAGTTCCTCATTTTATAGGAAACTTGTGTTTTTAGGAAAGCCTTCAGTTAAACTTGTGTTTTTAGAAAAGCCTTTAGTTACCAGTCAAGTCAAACAACTAGTAAGCCCACACATAAAGCCCATATTAAGCCTACATGTTTTGGCCTAGGATCATAACCCACGAAAAAAATATTTTTTTTTTGAAATAAACTTTATAACTTCATTAGTGATGTTGTTTATGGGTATTAAATAAAAAGTTAATCCATTCCCTTTTACAACTTACCAAAACTTTTTCCATGGTTAATAAGTGTCTAAGAATTGGAAGAGTAATTGATCTTTCTATCATAAGAACTCTAACTCTTCTAGGTCTCTTATAACTTTCTCATCACGTGTAGATGCTCAACGAAGTTGTCACGATATAACTAAATTTTTGCTCTTGTCCTCCTAAAGAACAATAAAATTTTGTGTATGCATCTAAATATGTAATGATGAATCCAAAATGACATGCAAGCTAGTAATGTTTACTCTTATATGCTAAAAAAGGGTTACTATTCTCACATTAAGCGCTTCAATTAAGGCTTTAAATGTCATTGATCTTCATTTTAGTCTCACTTATATACCTCTTAGAAAAAAAAAAACCTAGGTGTAAGATGAGATTCGTAACTTTATGATATCTTAAACATAGTCCATTAGGACAATCTCTGCTTTGCAATAAAATATTGAACAAAACTTTTCAAAGATTGTGCTTCAGCAAATACCAGCCTAGACAACTATAAGGGATTCACAAATCCTCGAGAGCATATATAAAATACAAGATGCATCTTAAAGCTTTTCATATAATATAATGATGCAATATATAAAATTTTCTATAATGCTCCATGGATATAGTTGTGTATACTACCATAACCTAGAGTCTGGCTCTTTACTCCATTTTTATCTCGACTCCAAACGTACCTTTCACTTTAGCATAAGTATTCTAGCTAAACAAAGCACCGCCAGGTTTTTCACCATTGCACAACAAGAAGATGAGAGCTCCAATGCATATCTTCAAAAGTTCAATACAGAAATACTCAATATAAAATTAAATTCATCGCCATATAAGCTTTGATAAGTGAATTATACAATTATTCCCTATGAAAAAGGTTATACACTCTCCCTGGAAAAAAAAAAAAAACCACTTTAGTTTCAAATAGACCATGGAAATTATAAGGGTGTAAAAAGTCAATATAATCAGACAAGGTCACCCATATTTCTACCAAAAAAAGTCTCCCCAACATCAAAAGTCTCCATAAAGCATCTAAAATGAGCACCAAGGGACAAATTCATAATCTCCCTTACATTCTTCGAGTTTTGTACCACCCCTCTAACCACCACCTTGATTGAGGTGCTAGCTATTATCAAAGATAGAGTTTGTGCAATATTTTTCTCTCATTAAAAGTAATGTGAACATGAGAAACCCTAATAAATTATATATTTTTCACCTTGATTACAGATATGACACCGAGGAATGTCACAACCTGAAAAAAAGAAGATAAAAAGATTGCACACCAAAGGTTACCTCTACCAATTCATGAAGAAAAAACAAGGACAAAGCAAGGAAGTAAAGAAGTTCGCACATTTAATGAGATACCTAGGATCAACCAATCTCTAGATTATCTATAATAATTGTATCTTCATCTTTTAAACTATTCATTAGAAGTAGTAAGTTCTCTTCACGTCTTAAATAGAAATATTCGTTAAAATATAAAAGATCTCCACAGTGAGATCTTCATGTCTCCATATATTTCCCTATTGAATCTCGATATGTGTCTACAATATCTTCATAAAGAACAAGGTTCCTTTTTGAGATCTCCACAACTATTTATCTCCAAAAGAATCATTGTTCATTCTCTAAGTCTTTGTGATGGATTTTAACAAAGGCATGAGAGTAACACTCATATAAACACGTTCATAATACACAAAGATGTAACATTTGTAAAGACCCGAATTTTTTTTTTTATATAGTGTTGATACTCAACGATCCATATCAGTTCACATCGGTAAAATATCATCCATACAATAAACATTCCATTAAAGAAATAAAATTCGCATAAACGTACAATATTACAGTTTCATAATTAAAGATTTATATTAGAAATATACATACATGGATATGAGTTTATGTTCTTAACCTACTAGTGGAATTTACAGATTTTCACAAAAGGGTCTGATAAAAATTATGCATTCAATACATTGCTTCATCCTAAACACATCTTAATTTAGAATGCAATCTACGTGGTTCTTTGCAAAAGTAGGTTCCCTTGTATCAGGTTCCCTAGACCTCTCGTGGCTGTGACGTCCCTGCAGTAGTACAAACATTTAATAAAATGCAATTACTTAATGATAGTATTAATAATTTTGACCAAATGACCTATCAGTTAAAAGAAACACTGACAAGTTGTAATTTCTGCATATACATAAAGCAATGCAATTGTAGAATTTATAGGAGCTCCATTTCTCTTTTTCAAGCAACATTATCTTTACTTCGATTATTCTTATAAGGCACTCATATCTGAGGTCAACTGTTCCTCCCCCATGGTCCTTCTTTCTAGACGCCGTCAGACGAAACTAAGCATTCATTTGTTCCGGCCATCCCTGCGGATGCCATTAGCCATAACTAATCAATCATCTGTTCCGGCCATCCTTTCGGATATCATTAGCCAAAGTTAATCAATCAACTATTCCGGCCATCCTTTCGGATGCCATTAGCCGAAGCTAATCAATCAACTGTTTCGGCCATCCTTTCGGATGCCATTAGCCGAAGCTAATCCATCATTTGTTCCGGCCATCCTTTCGGATGCCATTAGCCGAAACTAATTAATCGTTTATCCCGGCCATCCTTTCGGATGCCATTAGCCGAAGCTAATCAATCGTTTATTCACATTTAAGCATTCAACAATCTAGTATAAACTCTATCGTATTCGAATAATATTCAATTTAAAATACTTCTTACATGTCGTATGAAAAAAAGAGGTGTAAATCACCTACCTGCTCTACTTCTGGGCTGTTCCTGTCTGGACGATGGTTCAATCCCGACCGCACCGCCTGCGACATCAATGTCCAAAAATCAGTATATTTCTATTTTTAATTTCACATTCGTCAACATACTCATTTCAACAAATTTTCAGCCGAAAAACACATGAAATTTCAGCAAAATTACCTATCAATTTTCATCACAACCCACAAATTTTCTAGCACAATCCACACATGAAATTTCAGCAAAATTACCCATCAATTTTCATCACAAACCCACAAATTTTCCAGCACAATCCACACATGAAATTTCAGCAAAATTACCCATCAATTTTCACCACAAACCCACAAATTTTCCAGCACAAACCACACATGAAATTTCAGCAAAATTACCCATCAATTTTCATCACAAACCCACAAATTTTCCAGCACAATCCACACATGAAATTTCAGCAAAATTACCTATCAATTTTCATCACAAACCCACAAATTTTCCAGCACAATCCACACATGAAATTTCAGCAATTTCAACACATAATCATTCAATAATTCTAACAAAAACACACACATGAATGCCAGCCAACCCCTTAAACAAAATCAGCCCCCTCACATGATTTGTTAATTTCGTTTATCATATATTTTCTTTGTTAGATGTTCCCAAAATTAGCTTCATTTCGTTTCTATTTCTTTGTTCTCTTAATTCATTTCGGTTTACTTTACATCTAGCTTGTGTATTAGGTTAATTTCCCTATGGTTCTCTTCTTCATTTTGTTTCATATCTTAAGAAGAAAAAGGAAGAGAGTTTCATGACTCTTACCTCTCGTATCTCACAATTTTTATTTGAAAGACTTGAAACTCTTCTTTCTCTTGTCTTGTTGCTTCACTTCCTTCTTCTTCCCTTTCTTCTTCCTCTCGGCAATGTCCACTTTTCTCTCTAGGACTCAACTTCTCACACACATTCACAAAGTCCTCTCCCCTAATATTAGCTTAAGGTTCGGCTGTGAAGAGAGGAGATGGAGAGTGACGGGAAAGAAAGGAAAAAAAATCCCCCACTCCCTCTCTCCTCCTTGTATTTATATTCATGAAATGAGGGGGTTGTTTGGGGTTTGGGTTAGATGTGTCTTAATCCTTGTTTCGCTCTATCTAAAACCGGTTTTGCTCTTCTTTTTTAAAAAAAACAGAATTTTGTCTTCATTTCCTATATATACATATATGTTTTTCTCTTGGGTGTTTACAACATTTCAATGCATGCATAGCCACAATAAGTAACACTTATATTGTAAGTATTTGATCCCCTAATTATATTAGTTAGGTTTTTCAAACACATATGTTTAAAACACTTGAGGGGGAATAAAGGTGGATAATTTTTTCTATGAAAAAAAAAAGGCTTGTTTAGACCATAGCCTAGACAGATTGCCTTTATAGTCACATTTGGGTTGGCTGCTTAAACAAGCTACCTTTCATTTAGAAAGAGTGTAGGCAGACTGATTTTCATTATATTTAGGCTAGCCTAATGGACCACCTCTCCTTTTTCTCTTATGTTTTATCGCCAATAAATGATTTGGATCTCAAATCAATACCATAAAAAAATACTTTTTGCTCTTGGCACATACATCTAAGTACTTTTTTAGTCTTGAGAGGCCAGTCACACACCGCCATACACATAATATTTTTTATGATTTAGTAGCATTTTTATATATTTTCTATAAGTATATATTTTATAAAGAGTTATCACCATATTTTTAGTCATTGATTGCATTGCAACACGAACCATTTTCTATGCAAATATGGCATCTCCTTTCTCAACCAATGGTTATTTCTAGTTAACATGTCATTGACAGTCTTGAACTTTTACAATCATTGATGAGCATTAATATTTCCACCAATCATAAGGCTCTCTACATCTCGAGATGAGTGTGATCAAGGTCTATAATACCTTGGGTCTTAGGTTAAAGGTTAAAACAAACTTATACTCAATCATTTCTCTTAAACAATTAATGCTTTAATTATCCCTTACACTTTCACGGAAAACTTATTTTTTCACAAAAACTTTCAATTATTAGTCAAGCCTAAACAATTAGTAAGCTTAGACATAAAACTCATATTAAGCCTACATGTCTTTGCCCGGAAGTGTAAACCATAAGAAACCCATTTTTCTTATAAAGTTCTTACACATACATAATGAGTGAAAGCCATAAAAAAAATAAAAAAAATAAAAAAATAAAAAAAAACTCATATATGCCTATTACTTCCAAAAATATCCTACAATTATCAAAAGAGCTCGGATTATTACTGTTCATTGTGACTCATTGTCACTATTCATTGGCAATTTGCTCCAGTGCTCCGCGCGCGCACGTCCACCTTTTTTTCCGCCTTTTTGAATAGTGTATTAACGAAAAAAACCCTCGAAAAAGACAAAAAACACCGCCATTTTCAGGGGCTGGACGGTCATTGACCGTTTTCGGCCGGGTCCGGTCCGGTTCGTCCGGCCGGATTTTATTTTTTTAATATTTAATTGAACAGTGCATTAACCATTTTGTCCCTCGAAAAAGACAAAAAACACGTCTGGGGGTGAGGGGCTTTCTGGTAATTAGCCAATTTTTTATTATTATTTTCCGCTGACATCTGTTGGCGCGTCTCCGGACACGCCGTTCGTTGCAGCGCTAATGCGTTCTTCGGACGGCGCGTGCGACTTCCTACGGCGTCGGAAAATGCCCAATCGGCGTCTAGAATGATTTTAAGGCATGTTCTCTTCCACCTAGGGTGGCGCGTGTAACACTATGGTGTCCGGAGACGTGTCAATGGTCGTTTGAATTCCCCCCCCCCCACAATTTCTCTCTCCTGTCTGCGCTAGATGACGTCAGCTAAGCTGTTTTTTATCAAAGTTCAGTTCAGTCCCTGAACGTTGTAATTTTGTTTTCTTGCCCTTAATGCTATTATATAGGTTTTGATATGATTCAATTTTGTCCTTCAATTGAAATTGATTATATATTGGACTTTCAATTCGGTTCTCATTCTTTTAATTTTCGAACTGGGCTGGAATTTTTAATATTTTTGGTATCAAAGTTTTGATGGATTTCAATTTCATCCTTCCATGCAAATTTATTATAAATCCTTAATATTTTTGGTCCCAAAGTTTGATTTCTTTCAATTTTATCCTTCTATGAAAGTTAATTATGGATTTTAGTTTCATTTCGGTCCCATTTCTTTTAATTTCAGGTTATGTTTTCAATTATTTAATTTGAATTTTTGGATTTGCTTCAATTTTGTTCTTAAAATTACATGTATTATTTAAAGTATGTCAAATTCATTATATATTTGTATATTTATGTCAAATTAAAGTATGTTAAACTAATTATATGTTTTAATATTTATTGAATATTATCGCCTAAGAATGTATATAGAGAGAAAAAAATTATCTAGGATTTTTTTAAGAAAAAAATTTAATATCAGTATTCTTAAATACATTTAATATAATAATACAAGGAATAAATCTTATAAGAAATAAAAATAAAATTGTCTTCGAATTTTAATTTTGTTCTCTGTTTTTTAAAGTTTATTTCTTAAAAAATATTTATAATATTTTGGTTTTTAATATTTCATATCTAATATTACTGGGAAAAAAATACAACTAAAAAAATATGACAAATTTACCTAGATTATCTACAATTAAAAAATATTCGAGTCACTTCCCGTTTCGATTACATCGTTTTTTTTAGACGGCAGATAAGTAATTATAGCACGCAAAAAATTTAGGTTTATTTCTAAAAACAAATTACAATATTTTTATTTATAATGTGTCAGATCTAATATTACAAGAGGAAAAAGGCAACTCGTAAAAAAAAATTGACAAATTTACCTGGATTATCTACAATTAAAAAATCTACGGCTCACTTCCCATTTCGATTACACTATAAAGTATGTGAGACTAATTATATGTTTTAATATTTATTGAATATTATCGCCTAAAAATATATATAGAGAGAAAAAAAATGACCTACGATTTCTTGCAAAAAAAAATTAATATCGGTATTCTTGAATACATTTAATATAATAATATGATTAATAAATCTTATAAATATAACTTTGGCTTTGAATTTAAATTTTTATTTTATACTCTTTTTTTTGTTCTTTTAATAAACGGTAACCTTTTTTTCACATTTTTTTTATTTTTTAATAACCGTCGTGTCCAAGTCTTTTTTTTTTAACCGGGTTTTTTTTTTTGTGTTTTTTTTAACCAGAGTATCCGTGACAGCAAATTTCTAACAAATCATTTCACCTTCTTAGCAAATTTTCTAACAAATTTTATCAAAAGTTTTTTAGCAATAGCAATGTTCAATCATTTTTTGGTTGAAAAAAACTATTTTTAACAAATTTTATCAATTACAATTTTACTAATTAAATATTAAAATAACAAAATACAACATTTATAAAATCAATCAATTTTCTACATAGATAAAAAAGCCTGGCGGAGCGGGCAAATTGGCTGGTACATTCTAGAATCTATTGAAAAATCTTGTATCTCGATGAGGGACAATATTGTCAGGCATGCCAATGTAGACAAAAACATTAAAAAAAAATGTTGCTCTCATTACATCTATGTTCTTATAAGGATTCATTATTGTTGTTTTGCCGAAACTATCGGCCACCATAAAAAAATAATCATTACTCTTCGAAATAGCAGGTGTACCAACCAAGAGGTTTATTGAAATTTTTCCTATGGGAGACTAGAAACATGTAACAGAGTGTATAAACCAATTTTTTTATTGTTTGGGTTACTAGTACATACTAAGCAGCCTCGAATATATATTTCATTTCCCACTTCAATGTGCCAATCTACGCTGGCAAAAGGGCGGTCAGAAAGAGTCCAGTCCCGAGGAGAGTTCATGCGTGTGAAGTTTCATTGTTGAATGAAGGTGAGAAAAAGGGCTTCTTTGATCGGGAAATGCACGCACTTCTTTTGTTGTCGTTAAGGTCCCTTCCCCCTGAGTTCAAGAAGCTACGAGGAGTAGTAACTCTGAAAGGACTGATGGAAACAGGGGAGTTGGCTGAAAAAGATGGGCATAATATCCATTTTCCGGCCTCGAAAGCAGCTTCCGATTGCTCGGGAATTCTCAGCTATTGGGGGAGCTTGGATGGTTAGGTTAGTGAACATACCTTTGCAGATTTGCAACTACTATTTTACATAGGCCAAGATGACAACGAAAGAAGTGTGCGCTTCACGGATAAGCTTCACTCGGCTTACTTTAGGAGCATATAACTTCACATCCATCAACAATTTCATAATCCTTCGTGTCTGATTTACATGTGCGGAGATTTCCTTTTATGAGCTTAATGTCCATGACGCTCTAGACAAACAATTACCATGCTAATCAATCACTTAAAGTTGCAATGTCTTTTATAATGCAGGATGATAACATATTGGTTTACCTCAATACAGCGAAATATTTTATGGAGAAAGAATGGATGAATAAATTTCTAACCAAACATCTAGTCGAATCTTTTGACTCTTTTAACATTAATTTGCTCGAAAGTAGAGTAGCTAAAAGCTAGAAACAAGGGAGAAAACAAGCATTGTATAGTCACATCTTTGCCTAATCAGAGACATAAATTCAGCGGGCATCTTTAAAAGAGCGTTGAATCTCATCATTTCTGCATTCTTCACGAGTTTGAATTTGATATAGTCATCATCAAGCATTGTATTCAATTCCAACAACATCAAGCTTTCTCAAAAAAATATGTAAAACATCAAAACATTGAACCACAACAGAGCCTACCAGTGTCCACACATGGCAGAAAGTAATGTTCAGTTTCGAAGAAACGCCACAGTCGCAACACGTGATCCAACCGATCCACCAAACATAAAGGTAGGATATGTTCGAACATGATTGAGGTACCGAAATGGAGGATCTCTGGATGCTTCATGGCCCTTCATGGACTCTGATTCCACCAGGGATACATCAATCCTCCTTTGCTTTAAATTTTCTACTTCTTGCACCAATTCATCTTTTGTGTTGTTACATGATGTAATCACCTGCAATTATGTATCATGATCAGAAAAAACAAAGAGAACATTACTCAGCAGGTTGAAGGTTTAGACACTAATGTCAACCTTGCAAGAGTTAAAAGAAAATGACCTAGTCTAGGGAAAATATGACATTTGAATGCAAAATGCAACCGAAATCTTTAGCACAAAAATTAGGCTTCTTGATTGACTTGCAGGCTAGTATTACTGAATGCAAAGTTAGGAAATATAAATTAGCTCCAACATGCATGCTTACCAAGATTCCATCTGATGCAACCAACTTTGAAACTGATTCCCAGTACATGGTCCTGCAATTAAAAAAAAAAAAAAATAGTTTAGCATTTACTATTTAACAATTAGTGACTGAACTGGAATCTTATCAGAAAAGGTCACAAATTTGATTTGTAAATGTAGAGTACTGAAGTTAACAAGACTAGAATGCAATCAGGATACCCTGATCAGTAGGTACTATTGATTACCTTTTGATAGCACCATCAGGATGCAATCCAATGGCATCTAAAGTCCCTTTATCCATGACCAGCTGAAACTGTCTGTTTAATTTTGTCTCAAGAACATCATCAACCTAAAGACCAAAAAGTGACAAGATTTATGTTTGAGCAGAAATTGATACATCTACGTGACCAAGCACAATTAGAAGATCATGTCACTTAGAAACAAGTTCTACGAGACATTCCAGCTTGAAATGTCACCAGTTTTCTAAACTGTTGATGCATGTCACTTCAAAAAAAGAAATAAAGGCAAAAAATAGATTGATGCCATGTCATCATATATTAAATGCTTGTTTAACAATTAAGAAAAAACTATCCAATATTAAAGTCCAATAAAAGAAAAGAAACATATGACCAATAAAAAATTGGTAAATTACAACAAGCCCACCCAAAAGTTTGAAGATTTTACAGAAACCCCTCGACGATTAAAAACACTACAGAAATTCTCTTTTGAATCCAGAATGCCCTTATGTTTTTTTAAAATCACCCCTTAAATAGTAAGGGGAAATAGCTTGGGAAAGGGAGTTTCTGTAATATCCTTAAACTTTTGGTGGTCTCTATAATTTCACGATACATAGTGGGGGCGGGGCTACTGCAATTTATCTATAACAAAAGGCTAGGGATGGATTGCTCACTTTAATGCTATCAATCATTAAGATTTCATTTAAACAATAAGATGAAACTATCCAATATCAACATCCTGCCAAAAGACGACAAAATGATCATTCCATGGAGAAGACAATCACAAGCTTATTATATATGAACCTAGTGCATTTACAAGTCAAAAGGAAAGAGACAATAATGAAATTGTAATGCATATATCAAATTTTCACAAGAATACAAACATAGTAAGTTATAATTTCATAGTAATATCAAAGTTATAACACACCAGAAGATTGATATTAGAAAACCCATCACGATCAGCAAGCCTACGCGCCAGGTTAACGGCCCCTTCGCTGTAATCAACTCCAGTTAAATCAGAAAACCTGGTAAACACAAGTCCCTTCATTATTCTAGCAAAATATAATAACCAAGAGCAAATTTTTAGCTCTATTAACAAATTTCAACAGTTGCAACAGCACTAAATCAGGCTCTGCACAAAGTGGGCAAATTTGGATGAATTATCAATTCCATATTTCTGAAAACAACAGCGAAACTAATCTTATTTTGAATTGAAAGTGCACCCACTGAGTTTTGTATGTGTCACAACATGCACACAGAGGTAGACTGAACACGGATATTCAAGAACCAAAATGTATTAAATGAGACTTTGATCAAATTTTGCTACTTTCCTTCTCTTTAACATCTCTTTTCCAAAACAAAAATGTGAATATTTACTTTCTTACATCACAAAGGTCCATGGAAGTTGCTCTCCAGCATGGCCTTCAGTAATTGAGATACCAATCAGTGGTGATGACAGCAAGATCACAAATGTGTATGTGCATATTCTAATCAAAATGACAGAAAGCAAGTATACAAAATTATTTTTTTTCAAGACTGTATATGAACTTGCTCTTCACTGGCGGATACATGTATGAGTACTAAGGTCCCTATGCATTAGCCACCTTAACCATCTCTGATGAAGGCTCTGCTAGCAATAATTTTATCAATATTTTCGTAACAAAATAACTTTCCAAATCCTAAATTATTTATTTTAGGACATATGTATCATGTCTTCACACATAAAAGGAAGAGGTGATCCAGTTAAGTCAATTTTATTACTTTTGTAAGGCCACTTTAAATTATTCGGGTGATTTAGTATATAATACCATAACTAGCAAAATCTCAAAGTGTACCCCAGTTTAGCAAGTTCATGAAGGAGTAAACCATTGCCCGTCCCAATGTCAAGTACACTCCAGCTGGACAAATATTTATCATTCTCTTCAACGGTTTCAGACTTGATATCATCAACATGATTAGGAATGCAACCTTGAGAAATTTCAAAGCACAGGCTTTTTGTCCAAGAAGCAATGACATCCATTACATCATCCCCAAACCTATAGC
Source organism: Salix brachista (assembly GCA_009078335.1). NCBI lineage: Eukaryota > Viridiplantae > Streptophyta > Magnoliopsida > Malpighiales > Salicaceae > Salix > Salix brachista. Next base: position 12,268,152 of record CM018586.1, read on the forward strand.
AAAAGATGAAAAAGAAGCAATCAAATGAGATCTCAATAGCATAAACATATGGATTAATACATGCAAAAGAGAAAAATAATTATTTACATGTTGCAGACCTCATCTTCACATGATACATTTATGTGTGTGTATGCGCCCACGTGGGCGCGTGTATACAAATATTTTGAATCAAATGATATAGATACTAGGACAGGTATACCTTCTTATGAATCATCTATTGTAATGAATTGCTTCTAAGAAATATTCAAATTTTACTCAAGCTACATCATGAATAACTCAATCCAATCAGAAACAAGTGAGACCCAGCCAACTATCCATTGAAGACCAGCTTTCTTTTGAAAGCTATTACAAAGAAAGCTGACCTCAACTGATTGCTTTTTTCCTTGGAAAACATTATTGTGGAGAATTATGGCCATTGACAATGTCCAAAAAAGAAAAACCTTAGCCAGTAGGTAAAAACTCTGTAAGAGAGCATCAGAATCACTGCATAACTTTGGCATTCTGCCTAGACTGAAAGCTGTGACAGCATTCATTCTCAGCTGTGGCAATCTGCTAGGCATTAGCTCAAGGACAAGTATGGAATTAAGAATGCTTGTGTACAGATAAGGGGAAAGTGTCTTAATACCTTTAATTATAATAGGAAGCCTTTAAGTAGTGTAACTAACCTTCTATTATTTAAAGCTGGATTATAACACACACCTTTGTCATGCAAAAAGTACTTGTGTGATGCCCTTTCAGTATAGATCATGATGGCACCGTGTTGGTGCTCCTAAGGTTTTTTCTCCTTTTTTGACTATAGAAAAAATCCAATCAAGATATTCACGAAAAGCATAGTATTATATAGATTTATCATGCATAGTTTAGTAATGATTTATCATTCATACATTTTTTATGGCAGGCCCTTGAATTAAAACACATTCCTTAAAGTACATCCAAATGGAGAGAATCTTATTAGTTAACCCGGAAAATTTTGCATGCAGCTTTACCCCATAGGGAGAGAAACAAACAAAGAAACCTCTGTTTATCAAGAATCTAATGATAAATAGCCTTTTTTTCTCTTTACAAAAGAAAATTCTAATTTTACCTCATTGCAACTTCAAAAAAAGACCCAGTTTTGTAGGCACTTTAAAGGACCAACATATCCTTACAAGAATCAGAATATGCTTCTCGTTCTAAGACCATTATGATAATATACCATTAATTGATCACATAAGACATTTGACCTTTGCTGAATTCAATTTGAGCATCATTATTGCATATTGAGCGAGAAATGACAAATTCTAGGCCACAAGCAACAGAATTAGATAATGTAATTTTGAAAATTAAAACTAGATAAAAAAATTTAGTGACACATGTACAAAACAATGAATTTCCCTGAAAGAAAAAAGAAATTCCTTTGTGTGTTGACATTGAGTGAGAAAAGCAAGGTCCACGTATGACATGCGTTCCTAATAGCTAATGAGAGTAGATGCATGAGATTTTCAGACTATTTTCAGCCATCAATAAGAAGTTTCTTTTTTGAGGGACTACATTTCCTTTGAAGTCACAACTAAAGCTCCACTACAAGGAAACTTTATATTTCCATTCGGTTAGGCAGAAGACATCAACCTTCATCATGATGAAAACTGAATAGCAAGAAGTTTTTCTTATGCATAGAAAATTAAACGAGTAAGGGAATATTTACCAAACTTCACCAGCATGACCATGTTCATGGAAGTTTGTCAACTCATCAGCATAGGCAGCATCCCAATAACTTTGTAGACCTAGCATGGAAGCCACGCCTTCAGCATCCAGTTCTTCCTTGTCCGAACTGTGTTCAAGAGCAATCAATGATTCAGTGTACAAGCACATTTGCAAAGACATCTAAAACAATCCCATACAAAATTAAAGCTCTATAACGAAAGACAACAGGCGAGTATTCTCGAATATAATAAATCCATTAATCCGTCACTAAATAATCTTTCCATCACATATGCAAAGAAACCTAATAAAAATAATAAAAACTGAGAGAAATTAGGCGAAATAAAGTGGTTTCTAAAATAAATCGAAAGGGTTTTACCAAATTTCTGAAATATTAAAACAATAGAAACACTAAAAGAATATGAATTCACGCAAAGCAAAACGATTTTTTAATTTTAAATTCTCACATTTCAATTCCAATGACGTTAATAATAATAGAAAAAGGTCCAGCCTCCTAATTTAATCACTGATTTATTTCAGTTTCAAACAGTAAAAGAAAAGTAAAATGTGAACAAATTAAAAGTAAAAATACCAACCTGTAATCAGAGGCGGAGCGACAGTTAGCGGCAGCGGAGAGAGCCTCGGCGGCATCAGCATGGCGCTGATCGTCATCGAGAGTACTCCCATAATCACTCTTAATTGACCAAGAGTCCGCCGCCAAAGACCTATCGTCGTCCGACACCAGATCGCCGCCGGTACCAGCAGCTCTGATTTGCGTTAGGTCAGCTGATTCTTCTTGTTGCAACCGAATTCCTGTCATCGAGATTATAAAGACAGGGAGAGGGATTTGAGGGTGAAGACAAAAATATTTTACAGAAGCGGCCTTGAGGATGTGAACTGTGAAGTCAACTTCCTATAGTTTGGAATTGGGGAAGATTGAGAAATGACTGCTGAGGTTTCTTAGTGTATACCAGAAATCTAGATTTAGCCCCTTAGACGACGTGATACGCTGCGCGGGTCTGCACGATTTTTTTCGCACAAATTTTAGGTGTTGAACGTGCATTTTAATTTTTATAAGGGAAGAGAAATTTATGTGAGGCTAGTTTTATTAATTATATAAAATAATATATAATTTATGTGAAGCTAGTTTTATTTATAAGGAAAGAGAAATTTATGTGAAGCTAGTTTTATTAATTATATAAAATAATATATATATGTATATAATAAACTGAAAAACTTACAAGATTTATTCAAGAGGTTGTTTAATTTTTAGTAAATTAAATATGAAAAGACAAAATAAAGTAAAAAAAATGACATGATTATCTCAAGCTAACATATAATTTGGAGATTAAAAAACAAATTGGTTGATTTGTCAAACTCACATTTCAAATCATAAAGTCAAGATAATCCAATAGAAAAGAAAATTGAAAAAAGCTACAAAATTAGTTTTTTTAAAAAAAAATGAATGAAAATATAAAAAAAAAAATATGCCAAAAGAATATCAAATCCTATTAATTTTTCAAACTTGAGACCTAAAAAAAAAAAAAAAAAAAAAAAAAAAAAAAAACCTTAACCGAAAGCCTTTCTTTTCATGAAGGGAATTTAAGTAATTTTATTATGCATTCATAAATAAAAAGATCATAATGCTCTCAACAAAATAATAAATAACAAAAAATAAAAAGATAAAAAAGACTCGTGACCGAAGGTTATTTTTCTCTCTAAAGGCATTTAAGTGAATTCAAAGCAAAAAAAAATAAAAAATAAAAATTGCCCCTAAATGTTAGACATATATTTCTTACCTTAAAGAGCAATTTAGTAAATTTACTATTCAAAAAAAGAAAAAAGACCCTCTTGCCCCCATATATCAGGCTAATTATTATCTGATTCGGAGCAAAACTGTAAATGCACTATTATAATTCATAGTGACATTGAGTCTATAGCTACTATAAATTGCATTATGGACATCACCCTTCTGTTTTAGTTTATTTTGTTACAAGAAATTATTGGTTGTCATTACTACAAGTAGAATCAAGTTTTTTAAAAATATACAAATAAAGTTTAGGCATTGTTAACGTATTTTCTTGTAAAATTGAATATTAAATTGAGTGAAATTGACCTGATATGACTTGATAACTTTTAAAGTAACATGTATGGTTGTAAGAATATAGTTTGACTGAAAAAATCAAGATAATTTTAAAAAAAATGAATTGACAATACACATGATAGAATAGATTAGAGACTTCATTAATTAGAAAACTCTAAAGTTTGAAGAGCCAAAAAGAAAAAGTCATTTGATGCTTGAACCGGGACCAACTGAGGTCAACCAATATTAACCTGCCAAAATCATGACTATGGACATGAGGTCATGATAAGCTCATATAAAGTAAATTATTAAAATTTATAAAGCATAATTATCAACCAACTCAATATTAGATTTTTAAAATTGAAAAAATCTATTAAAAACAACCTAAAAAAAACTCAAGTCAAGCAAGGTTGACCTCCTAAAATTGTAATCTAAATCATAAGATTGAGATAACCTCATAAAAAAATCAAAATAAATTATGAATCTCAATTGTCAATCAACCTAATATTAAAAGATGAAATGTAAATAAAAAATCAATTAACAGAAAATACATAAGAAAATATCTTAAGTCAATTTGGGTTAACTCACTAAACCTATAACCAGAATCATAAGATCAAGATAACCTCGTCGAAAGTAAATTGAGACAAATCAAGCATTTGAATTCTTAATCACCCAATGTTAAAAAATAAGATTGAAGAAAAATATTTTAAAAAGAACCCAAGAAAAATCTCGATTCAAACCAGGTTTCATTCATAAAACCCACAACCCGGATCATGAAACCGGGATAAACTCATATTAAAGGATGAAATTGAAGAAAAAAAACTAAATTAATAAAAGTTATTATTCTATTAAACAATATTTTGCAATAAGGCAAACATTGACTTAACATTCTCTTTTTAGTTTATGTTAATGAACATCATTCTCAATTAAATTATAAACCCATAAATTTTATCAAAAAAACTCACAAATAAGTCTTTTATAAATATTCATCATTTTTCTAGTGCATGAAATATGTGCATTAGGAAAAAAACAATAAAAGTCATTTACTTTGTGTGAATTTTTTTTCAAATTGACAATGTTTAATGAATAATTGTACACAATAGACTTGAAATATTGGAAAACATTAATAAGAGATCTGATTAAAAAATGTAGGAAATAATCAGAACTTGATTAATAAATTTATAGGATTGAGATTCAATTGAAAATAAGTAAACAAATTTGTGAATAAATTGATTTTTTATTTATTTATATCATTAATGATAATATTTAATTGGTTGTAAAATAAAGGATAACATTAAGAAAAAAAATAAAAAGTAAATGAGAAGGAAAAGGAAAAGGAAATGAATTATATATTTTAATCAGACAACTTGTTACTATTATGAGGTCACTCTAATAAGATTATCCATGCACTACCATTTAGAATGTTTTTGATAATATTATTCAACAATTATCATAGCGTTAACTTGATAACATGTTAATCTAACATGTCACCTGAATAACTTACTGATTTAATCTCTAATCTAAGTCGAGTTTCAAATCAAACTAGGTACAAGAATATAAAATAAGGAGATAATAAGGAATAACCAAACTATTGTTTATGCGTATGTGTGTCATTGTATATGAGTGAAACCACTAACCTTAGAGGAAAAGAATAAGAAGAAAGAGTTCATAATAAATATTTAGAAAAATCTTTAGGAAAACAAAGATTTAAAAGAAAAACCTTGAGAGTATTTAACAACAAAACACTCTAAACACTAAATTAAAAGGAAATCAAATGAGAGGAGATGAGTCAATTGAAGATGATGGTGGAAAAGTGAGGAAGAAAATAGAGTCATTGGTAATTTCATTGGAGGATAATTGAGACTCAAATAATCATCTCGTAAAGCATTTTATACTCATTTCAATAAGTTTACATGTAGTTATATAAGTTTTAATTCAAATTTATAATTTTTGAGTTAGGAATTCATTATTAAAATTTAGGGTTTTAGGAGATTAGAAGTAATTAAGTGGTAATAAGGTGTGGTGGATGTGAGATTAAAAAGAGTTGAAAAAAGGATCATGGTGACTTGAAAAGATGAAAGTTCATCCATGATGGGTTATTATTAGGAACCTTGATGTACTTAAGTAACAAAGAAGAATTATATGTAAATCATGTTAAGAGGTATAATAAGATTAAAAACAAGAGTAAACATAGTTTAAATAACTTGAAAATGAGAAAATACACTTATTGTTACTGGTAGAGGCTAGAAATAAAAGAAATTATAAAATTGGAAATAACATTATTCAGCAAGATAACAACTAGGTACATCAAATTATTTAAAATCATTAAAAGGATGGGGTATATTTCTTATTGATTAATGTTTCCTTTATACTTGGCAAGGATAAATAATTTTTTATATATATCATTTCTTAGAAAAGCAAATGTAGATCCTACATGACTTTTGTCAAAAGTACAAATGGAAATCAATGAAATTGACATTAGAAGTGAAGTCATTGAGCATTCTTGATAAATATGAAAAGGAATTAAAGAATAAAAAGGTTAATTTAGTAAAAGTATTATGATTAACCTATCAGATTGAAGAAGCTACCTTAGAAAGAGAGTCCAAAATGATGATGAAGTATCCAAAATTATTTTCTAACATAGGTATGAATTTAAATTCTAGGGACAAAATATTTGTAATAAAAAAAAAGAGAATGTAAACGTCTTGATAAATTTTATAAAATTAACAAGAGAATATTATGATAAAGTGAGTAAATGGAGTATTTAAAGTGTGGAGATGATGATAAATTTAAGAATCATATGTAAGTCAAATTCTTAGGACAACACTCAAATAAAATTATGTTCACAATCAATATGTGTAAGTCCATCACAAATTCTATTAAAATTTCAGTAGAATCTTCCCTATACTAGGAGTAACCAAGTTATCATCATGAATCTATTATACTTTTATATTTCATTCCTCAATTCTAATTTAATCATCATGGATCTTAATCACAACAATCATTATCTTTATATCGCAATTCCATACAATAATGCATAACCATTGATTTGCATCAAAATAAATCTTAAGGCACACATACATCTCCAAAATCAAACGTTTATCATTCCATTAGTATTATTAGTTTCCTTTATCGGGTTTGAGCAATCAATTTCATTGCAATTATTGATATCAATACAACTCACTCATGTAATTAAGTATTACAAACTTGGAATAGTTAATCAAGCCCATTATAATATTTCAAGTCATCCATTGAAAATGTTGAGGTCAAGGTCTCGTTGACATCATTAGCCTCCATACCAAGAGTAGCTAATAAAAATTAAGTAAATGTTGATATCAATAGAACTCATTGATATCATCAACTATTCTCAACCTGAAATAACTAATCTAGTCCATCATAATATTGATGTTAAGGTTCCTTAACATCATTAGCCTTCATACCAAAAATAACTAGTCAAATTTAAGTAAACATTGATATCAATAAAACCTATTTATATTATTAACTATTCCTTACCCAAGATAGCTAATCTAGTCCTTTATAATATCTTAACTCATCATTTAGAATTGTTTACATCAATGATTGTTTGACATCATTAACCCTTGTAATTAGAATAACTAATCAAATTCAAATGTAAATGTTGTCATCAATATAACCTTATCAAAAAATAAATTATAAAAAGTAGAAAGGGCCATTGATTTTATAGAACATTGAAAAACCTAACAACATAATTGGTTAAAAAAAGCTAAGGTGTTTTTTTCCCATTGATTTTTAGCAAAGAATGAGGAGAAACTGTAAACTTTTTCCCTCTCCATGTCTCTCTCTTTCTATATCAATCTATATAGACATACTTGGTATACATGTATTTCTTAAAACTTCATTATTTATGCATTTTGAGTTTGGTAGAGTGGTATCCATGCCTAACCCAAAACTCACTTTTTTTTTCCTTTAGGTTTGACATGATAATGACCGAGTTAACAAATTTCCTATGTATTTGATAAGTTAGGGTTAATATCTATTATATTCAAGTGAAATTATCATCTCAAGTGGCAAGGCATGTGTTATTCAAAAAACATTAATGTATATATTTATGTATTTTTTATGTTTTGATACTTAAAATGTTAAAACTACTTTTATTATTGATTTTTAAGAGTTTTTCATTCCAAAATAACAATAATGAAAACAAGTCTAATAAATATTAAAAATATATATTTGATCAATTTTAATAGTTGTGTTTTATAAATAGATAATTGATAAACTTTTAAGAGAAATTTCTCTGAAATAAATCATTGTTATGAAATTATCAATTAAATAAGTTGTTGTGCTTGAAGGTTTTGTAAAAATAAAAAACAAGTCTTGTTTCATTTAATTTTATTTTTATAGTTTAGAAGATATTAAAATAAGTAAAACGAAATTGGAAATTTATTTTAGGGTTTAGAATTGGAATTTTTGCCTAAAAAGTAGAATCTGGAAAGGAAGATGAGACGAAAAATTGAAATTAAAATGTAGCTGACGTCATCTCTAAGTGGAACGTTGTCGTGTCGGAAAACAAATTCATAAATTAGGAGAAGATGACAACGGTGTCGTTTTAAGAGGACGGTGGTGAGGGTTAGAGGTACGCCCTATATATATGCAAGCATAGCAAAATTGAAGGCGGAGAAAACCCTAATCCTATGTTTCTGGCTGCTTCTTTTTCTCTCTGGGCACGTTGTTCATTCCTCTTCCTAAAACGGCTTCTTATCCCTTGCGGTCCTAGGAGAAGAGAAGCCATTTTAGGAAGGGAATGAATACGGTGTCGGTGTATGAGGGAGACAATCTGATAAAATTATAGCATGGTTTTTGTTCATTCCTGAAATTTGACATCAACGTGTCTGTTTATTTCAGGTGAAAACATGATCTTTCCTTTGAATCAATTTTTAAATTCATTGCATTTTTTTAATATGTTTATTTCATGTTTTTTGATTGTTACTCTTTTTTCTTGTCGGTCGAATCTGCTGCCGTCGTCTTTACAATAATAATTTGCTTGTGATGTATCAGGGGGGACTGGGTTTGGCTATTTGGGATTTAAGTTGTTAGGAGATATAAATGGGATGCATTTAACTGTAGCTATAGAAACTGGAAACTAGATGGGAATTGCAAGGCCTTGCTAAAACCATGTAACAATGAATCGACGCTTTTAGATGCAAGGAAATATGATTATTAGCACAATCCATGATTTTAAACCTGTTGCAGAGGAGCCCTTGTTCCCCAAATATGGATAGGAGTGAGGATTCATTTGAGTCTGCTTATTCTGATATGACTCTGGTTAAACAAATCAAGTTATAACCTCTAAAGAATATATGGACAAATCATGAATACTCGCTTTTGTTTTTACCTCACCAGAAAATGGTTGGTTGCCTTGTGCTGGATCTGGTTCCACTCAATAAGGTTAATGGATCTCATGATTTTATTTTTATGGTTACTCAAATCTATTGTTTATATAATCGTATTTGATTTCTGTTTTTTTTTAAATAATAATTTAAACCAGCAACATAAAGCTTTTTGCTGATTAAACAACAATTATTTTTTATTTTAAAAAAAATCAAACAAAATGGTTTTCAAAAAGATAGTGGATGATTGCTGGTTTTGCTTTTCGTCCGCGTCAAGAATAAAGTTTTTATTTCTCGATTACATTGAATGATTCATTACCCAAAGCTTCAGATAAAAGCTGCTATAAAATCTTTTGCTTGAATAAAGAAAGTGAGCAAGGAGTTACTTCAGAGCAATTGGAGGATCGATTTGAAATAGTTTTTCGGGCTTATGGCTACTATGTTGTTCTGTGGTGTGCTGTGTTGTGTTGTGGGACTAAATCAATGTTTCGGAGCTGGTTACTGTGATGTTTTGTTTAAATAGCAAGGTTAATTTAGGACACTCGGAATAGGTTTCAAATAAAAAAAAAAACTTGAAGATGTAATTGGCAAAGCTTGGATGAGATTATTTCCAAACTTATTAATTTGAGAGAACTACATATACATGCATTGTTTCATTACATTTTTAATATGGGATATTAAGTTCTGGTCAATTCAACATTCAATTATTTGCCCTGAGCCAAGTTTAAAGACAATGATCAATAACATAGAATTGAATAATAAAGACAATTATGCTAGAATCTGAATTTTTATTTTCAATTTCTTGGTCATATTGTATTTGTCTTGCTTTTGGCAAGGTGTGATTTGAAAATTTAAGCAATATTTGATGATTTTTTTAGTTTATCCTTTGAGAATATTTTTGAAGTTTTGAAACTCGATGAGTTAAGATTTGATTCTTTATTCGCCATCGTTATGAAAATCTGGCTCAACTTGGCAAGGTTAATTTAGGACACTAGGACTAGGTTTCAAATAAAAAAAACTTGAAGATGTAATTGCCAAAGCTTGGATGAGTTATTTCCTAGCTTGTTAATTTATCTTAGAAGGTGAACTATAATCAAGTAAAACTTTGTTTGGATATAGATCAGATTATATTTATAGATTATTAGAGGGTTATATTTGGAATTTTAACATGATAAACGTTTTTAAAATCTTATTAATTCCACTTCATCATTCTAAATTAGTAATAAATATGAATTTAAAGAATCTTAAAATGACATAATGGAAATCTGTCCCAAGACACTAGCACTATTGAAATTTGTAGAATGATGCCACGAAGCCAATTAATATTCGATAAGTTAGATTTAGTTTGTTCAATAACTAAAGAATATAAGAATCACTCATATAAAACTGAAAAATTCAAAATTAATATTCATCAATTGCTGTTGAAATTTAGGTTATATGAGTTTAACCCTAATGGACCCTTTATATGGACTTAAATGAGATCCACTCAAAATTAACTCAAAACCATAAGTTGGAAAGCCAATGATTTAATCTAAAGAAGCCTTGGATTCTAGCTGAAAACAAAATAGTAATTAAGCCCAAACAAGTTTTAGATTGTAGCTAACAAAATAAAATAAAGCTCATAATATTAAATCCATGTTCTGCCATGAGAAGAGAAGTAAAATATTATATAACTGATATAAGGTTTATTTATAGTTTTCTATCCAGCCTCTTAATCCTAGAAACAAAGGAAAAGATAACCACCATATTATTTCCAAGTTGTAGTAGGATTTTTTTTGTTTTCTTTGTTGTCCTCATTTCATGGCCGAAAATGTTTGTATTCGACACATCTTGTACATGGATAAGATGTATTAGGGTCTCCTCTTGATACTCTAATAGACCTTGTAATTCTGACTTGGTTGAAACTTTCAAAACCAATGTATTCAATGTCTTTGTCTTAAACCGAGTCATTGGACCATTTGGAATATGTAATTGGTTCATGCTAGTGTTTCTGGGCTGATCCACATCATATGTTGTGGAGAGAGAGGTTGTTGGTTTTAGGCGTTGTTGAATTTTGAGGTTAGCAATAACTGAATAACAACTATAAAGCTTGAAGAACAATCTGTAATTCATTTAATCCAAATTCAAGAAGGGGCTAATTTAAATTCAAAGAAAAGACTAATGTGTTAGATCCTAACTCAATCTTGATTTGGACCTATTTTTTTCCTAAGTCAACATATTATACTCCTAAGAAAATAAAAAAACTAGACTTATAAATCTTTGATAAATAAATTCCTAGCAAAGAATTGTTGTAATCCTCTAACTCTCCCCTTGTGAGAATATTTTTGAAGTTTTGAAACTCGATGAGTTAAGTTTGATTCTTTATTCGCCATCGTTAGCAAAATCTGGCTCAACTTGGCAAGGTCAATTTAGGACACTAGGACTAGGTTTCAAATAAAAAAAACTTGAAGATGTAATTGCCAAAGCTTGGATGAGATTATTTCCTAACTAATTAATTTATCCTTTAAGTTTAGAAGGTGAACTTTAATTAAGTAAAACTTTGTCATTTGGATATAGATCAGATTATATTTAAAGATTATTACAGGGTTATATTTGGAATTTTAACATGATAAATGTTTTTAAAATCATATTAATTCCACTTGATCATTCTAAATTATATGGTAATAAATATGAATTTAAAGAATCTTAAAATGACATAAAAAAATTATTATAGCCTAGTTTTATGTTTAGATAATATTTGAAGTGCAATAGCTTCTGTTTTTAGATGTATTTTTAAAACACAATTCACATGAAAAAAAGTTTTAAACTAATTTTTTTTATGATTTTGATATGTTGATATAAAAAAATTATAATATTTTGAAACATTTTCAAGTAAAAGTATTTTTGAAAAGTGTGTATCGTAATGCCAAACACATTGTTAGATAAAGTAAGATTGAAGTCATTTGGTCGAAAAAATTGTAAGTTAAGCAAAGACACAAATATAACCTCAAAGAACTCATATGGTCTTAACCACCATTAGAATTTAACTAGTTGAAAGAAAAACTTACAGCATTTCCATTAAACCACCCATGAAACTAAAGCAACGTGCTTCACAAAAAGAAAGCAACAAAGAAAATAATTGAAAGCAAACAGAAAAATAAAACCATACACACCAGAAAGCCTGCACCACTCCTACTTGCTATTTCTACCAGAACAAGGAAATTAAAGAAATAATGAATTACTCATAGTAGGAAAACACTTATCTAGCAGCTAGTACATTCAGCCAAGGCAGTCAAAATCGCGAGCCAACTCGCAAAATCGTACGATTTTGCGAGTTGGCTCCAAAAACCTGGTTGAACCGGTAGAAAAACCGAAACCCGGTCAAACTCGGTCAAACTCGTAGAAAACTCGGTCAAACTCGTAAACTCGTAAAAATCGGAACGATTTTACGCGTTCGTCATATTGCACTGTGCGCAGCGTGGTTTTCTTCTTTCTTCCTTCTTCAATTCGATTTTTCACACACACCCGTTCAGCCGTTCTCTTCTTCTCAGCACAAAACATCATTTGCCCTAAATTCTCAGCTAGAAATTCTCTTCTCTTCTCAGCACAAAACACCCAAATCATCAGCCCTAAACCCCAAAATCTTCTCTTCTCTTCTCAGCTCAAAACCCCTAAAATCGTCAGTTCTGAGTTCGGTGGCCTCCTCCCCAGGACCCCAGCTGTTGTTCTCATCCTTCTTGTCGCCATTAAAGGTTAGTGCTTCTCGTCGTTCTCAGTTGCTTGATTTTGGTTTTATCATTTATCAATGTGTGTGATTTGATCTTCTTTTTTTATTTGACCATGGTTGTTATGGTCATTTGGTATTTTATGCTTTTATTAAGTTGAAATTTGATTACTTTGGATTGATAATTGGATCTCATTTGATTAAATTTTGCAACTCTAGCTTAATTTTAGTGGAATTGAAACTGGATTTCTGATATGCACTCAATCTTCAACTGGGTTTTTTCGAAGCTCAAGTTTGGAGTTAGTGATTAGCGATGTCATATTTTGGTAAAGCTGCTGACTTCAGCTTGGTTTTGATTAAATTCTAGCTGGGTTTCGGCTATAATTGCATCTTTTTTTTTTATCGGGTCTGTTAAAAATTGAAGCTTGGTAATGGGAGTGGTGTTATTTTGGATTGATGTTACAAGCAATAAGATAATCTGTTGTTGTGTCTAGGTAATGGGATAATGGGAGTGTTGAATTTAGATCTAGCTCAAGTTGCTGAATTTGTGAAAGCACGCCTTGGTGCAGAGGTGATATTTTGGATTGAATTGCATGAAAGTTCGTTCTTTTGTTTGTCTGGTTAGATTTTAGATTGATGTGCAAATTGGATCTGCTTTTTTAGGTTGAGATGGGTGGCTGTAAGACAAAGCAGAAAGTTTTTGTCAGTGGTTCTGTTGATAGAGCAAGATTTTGGTCTTAGAACATCATAAATGTTGCAACCAACATTCAGAAATCAATGATAAACTCCCCAGCTCAGCTGAAAACTCACACCAACAGAACTTCAACGTAATAGATTATTAGGGATGGCAATAGGTAGCCATGGATCGGTTTTGCTACCCTCCATACCCGAATCTGAACACAAAATTATCATCCATACCCAACCCGAAACACAATGCGTATGGGTTTTAGATACCCAAACTTGAACCCGATCAGGTTTCAAAAATGCATTAGATATCCATAACCCGGCCACTATTCATGCAGTTATCAATTCATACCTAAAATTATCAATTCATTCATGTACTTTTGGGTCAAAAACAAACACGATGATACTCAGCAAAACACAACTTCATTATCCAATATGAGCATATTACTTGCGGGAGTCAATTTGAGAAATCATAGTACGTTGAACAGAAAGAGCCTATACTAAATCTCTTGTTCTCCTGCATTTCAAAATATATCCCAAGTTTCAGATTATTGGATGTCATGCATGGGAATTTCATTGTGTAGCTGAGATTTTATTGCGTGGCTTGTAATTGTCGAATTCCCAAGTTACCTTATTTGATGTATTATTTCAATGAATTGCAGATTACATGGCATCCAAAAAAACTACCAGTGGCAATAGACTTGATGTGGGATGGCAGCATGGTATAGATATTGAGAATACTTCAAGAAAAGTTCAATGCAAGTATTGTCAGAAAATTTTCAGCGGAGGCATTTATCGTTTCAAGCATCATTTGGCTTGCACTCGAAAGGATGTTGAGCCATGCCATCAAGTACCAGCAGATGTGAAGCAGATGATGTTAAATGTGTTGGTGAAAAGTCTAGAAGCATCTGAGAAGAAAAGAAAGGCTTCTCTGTTTTTTACAAGTGGCGAAGATGCAGACGAAGATTTTGAAATTAGCTCAATGAACAAGGGAAAGAAACCAATAAGTGGAAGTGGAAGTACTCAACTGACCATCAATCACATGCTAAAGAAGGATATTAGAGAAGAAGCATGTCAACAAATAGCAAGGTTTTTTTACACTAGTGCTATTCTTTTTAATTGTGCTAGAAACCCTGAGTTTGTTAAAGCGCTTGAATTAGTTGCAAAACATGGACCTGGATTTAAGCCTCCATCTTACCATGATATTAGAGAGAAGTACTTAAAGCAAGAAGTAGATAAAACAATGCATTTGCTTGATGACTATAAGCTGGAATGGAAAAAAACAGGCTGCTCAATAATGTCTGATGGATGGACTGATAGGAAAAGACGCTCTATTTGTAATTTTTTGGTTAATAGTCCTAGAGGAACTTTTTTTTTATCATCTGTAGACACATCTCATATATCCAAAACAGCTTTTAAAGTATTTGAGATGTTAGATGCTATTGTTGAAAGGATTGGAGAGGCAAATGTGGTGCAGGTCATTACTGATAATGCTGCGAACTATAAGGCAGCTGGGCATTTGTTGATGGAAAAAAGAAAAACCTTGTATTGGATACCATGCTCTGCTCATTGTATTGATTTGATTTTGGAAGATTTTGAGAAGAAACTAGAGCTGCATGCCTTAACCATTGGTAAGGGGACGAGAATCACCACTTATATTTATTCAAGATCTCTCCTTATTTCCATGCTGAGAAAGTTCACAAAAGGAAAAGATTTGATCAGGCCTGGTGCCACTCGATTTGCCACTGCATACTTGACTCTTGGATGTTTGAACAATTGTAAGATTACACTGATGTCAATGTTCACTTCCGTCCAATGGAGGTCAAGTCGGTATTCAAAAAGTGAAGAAGGGCGGCAAATTCAAAATTGTGTTTTGAACAGCAACTTTTGGCATGATGTCTCTGAATGCATCAAGGCAGCATTTCCTCTTATAAAAGTTCTTCGATTAGTTGATTCAGATGAGATACCGGCCATGGGTTTTATATATAAAGCCATGAAGGAAGCGAAAGAGAAGATAAAAGTGAATTTTGGAAATGTGCAAAAAAGGTGCACATTATCTATTATGTCAATTGTTTATTTAATATAACTATTGTTTTATCTTATGTTATTTAATGTTGATGTTAATATCCTAATTTTTATTTTCTTTTGTAGATATATACCTGTATTGGATATTATTGATGCAAGATGGGAGCTTCAACTTCACAGACCTTTGCATGCATTTGCTTATTGGTTGAATCCTCATTATCATTATATTACTGATTATAAACAAGACAAAAATATTAAATATGGAATGTATGACTGCCTGAATCGGATGGTGCCTGATGAAGTAGAGAGGGATAAAATTGATGTACAACTTAATATATTCTCCGAAGCAAAGGGGTTATTTGGCATTGAGGCTGCCAAAAAAGCAAGGGATAAAAAGACTCCAGCTAGATGGTGGGATTCTTATGGAGATGAATGTCCAGAGCTACAAAATCTTGCAATTCGAGTTCTAAGCTTGACTTGCAGTTCATCTGGATGTGAGCGTAACTGGAGTGCATTTGAGATGGTAAGTTTTTCTTAAAAAAAAACAAATATTGTTTTCATTTTTTATAAGAATCTTATATTTTATCAATTGTGAATTTTTTTTATAGGTTCATACTAAACGAAGAAATTGTCTACAGCAGAAAAAAATGAATGACTTGGTTTTTGTGATGTGTAATTTGAAAATGAATGATAAGGACAAAAAGCAAGTCATTGATTTTGATGACGTTGTAGATGATCTTCCATCTGATGATGAATGGGTGACTGAAGGAGAAGGACATAGTGGTTCATCGAACATTAATTTACTTCAAACTATTGATAGTGCAACACGAAGACAAAATGGAACAGAAGACGATAGTGATGAAGATAATTTTAATGGTGTTGAGATGAGTATTGAAGCCACTGAAGATTATTTTGAAACTTTGCATTCAAGGAGTTTAGAGTTAAATAATGTTGGCACCGGTAGTACTAGTAATCTTTTTCATTGTGATGCTATTGATGCAATTCCTGGACATAGTGAGGGGGGTGAAAGTGAAACTGAAGCTGGTTTTAGTTTACATTGTACGCCAGCTGAAGATTTGTTTTAAATTTGTTAGTTTTTAACTTATGAACTTTTAGGGACATAATTATTTTGTAATGTGTTTTGAAGTTATTTTACATCATGTATGAACCTAAACTAATTAAGTTTTATGTCCATAATTATGCTATTTTGTATTCAGAAATATTTTACAAACAATTTTACGATTTTTCTTCTCACACGATTTTACGATTTTACGGTTTTTCTTCTCACCCGATTTTACAATTTTTCGATTTTTGTACGGACATTTCGGGTACGATCTTTCTACGATTTTACGATCCGATTTTTCGGAGCCCTTTCCGATCCGTGTCAAAATCTCGATTTTGACTGCCTTGCATTCAGCAAACATTGATACATTAATTTCGACTAACAAAGACACAAAATTAACATCAAGGAACTCATATGGCCTTAACCACCATTGGAATTTAACTAGTTGAACGAAAAACTTACAGCATTTCCTTTAAACCACCCACGAAATTAAAGCACTGTGCTTCACAAAAAGAAACCAACAAAGAAAGTAATTGATAGCAAACAGAAAAACAGAACCATACACACCAGAAAGCCTGCACCACTCGTACTTGTTATTTCTACCAGAACATGGAAATTAAAGAAATAATGAAATACTCACAGTAGGAAAATACTTATATAGCAGCTAGTACATTCAACAAACATTTATACATTAATGTCGACCATCAAAGACACAAAATTAACATCAAGGAACTCATATGGCCTTAACCATCATTGGAATTTAACTACTTGAACGAAAAAATTACAGTATTTCCTTTAAACCACACACGAAATTAAAGCAAGGTGCTTCACAAAAAGAAAGCAACAAAGAAAATAATTGTTAGCAAACAAAAAAACATAACAATACACACCACAAAACCTGCACCCCTCGTACTTGCTATATCTACCACAGCATGGGAATTAAAGAAATAATGAAATACTCACTTTAGGAAAATACTTATCTAGCAGCTACTACATTCAGCAAACATTGATACATTAATTTCGACCAGCAAAGACACAAATATAACCTCAAGGAACTCATATGGCCTTAACCACCATTAGAATTTAACTAGTTGAACGAAAAACTTTCAGCATTTCCTTTAAACAACCCACGACAATAAAGCAAGGTGCTTCACAAAAAGAAAGCAACAAAGAAAATAATTGATAGCAAACAAAAAAAACAGAACCATACACACCAGAAAGCTTGCACCACTCGTACTTGCTATTTCTACCAGAACATGGAAATTAAAGAAATAATGAAATACTCACAGTAGGAAAATACTTATATAGCAGCTAGTACATTCAGCAAACATTCATACATTAATGTCGATCATCAAAGACACAAAATTAACATCAAGGAACTCATATGGCCTTAACCATCATTGGAATTTAACTAGTTGAACGAAAAAATTACAACATTTCCTTTAAACCACACACGAAATTAAAGCAAGGTGCTTCATAAAAAGAAAGCAACAAAGAAAATAATTGATAGCAAACAAAAAAACATAACAATACACACCATAAAACCTGCACCCCTCCTACTTGCTATATCTACCACAGCATGGGAATTAAAGAAATAATGAAATACTCACTTTAGGAAAATACTTATCTAGCAGCTACAACATTCAGCAAACATTAATACATTAATTTCGACCAGCAAAGACACAAATATAACCTCAAGGAACTCATATGGCCTTAACCACCATTAGAATTTAACTAGTTGAACGAAAAACTTTCAGCATTTCCTTTAAACAACCCACGACATTAAAGCAAGGTGCTTCACAAAAAGAAAGCAACAAAGAAAATTATTGATAGCAAACAAAAAAACAGAACCATACATACCAGAAAGCTTGCACCACTCCTACTTGCTATTTCTAACATAACATGGAGATTAAAGAAATAATGAAATACTCACAGTAGGAAAATACTTATCTAGCAGCTAGTACATTCAGAAAACATTCATACATTAATGTCGACCAGCAAAGACACAAAATTAAAATCAAGGAACTCATATGGCCTTAACCACCATTGGAATTTAACTAGTTGAACGAAAAAACTTACAGCATTTGCTTTAAACCACCCACGAAATTAAAGCAACGTGCTTCACAAAAAGAAAGCAACAAAGAAAATAATTGATAGCAAACAAAAAAAACAGAACCATACACACCAGAAAGCTTGCACCACTCGTACTTGCTATTTCTACCAGAACATGGAAATTAAAGAAATAATGAAATACTCACAGTAGGAAAATACTTATATAGCAGCTAGTACATTCAGCAAACATTCATACATTAATGTCAATCATCAAAGACACAAAATTAACATCAAGGAACTCATATGGCCTTGACCATCATTGGAATTTAACTAGTTGAACGAAAATATTACAACATTTCCTTTAAACCACACACGAAATTAAAGCAAGGTGCTTCACAAAAAGAAAGCAACAAAGAAAATAATTGATAGCAAACAAAAAAACATAACAATACACACCATAAAACCTGCACCCCTCCTACTTGCTATATCTACCACAGCATGGGAATTAAAGAAATAATGAAATACTTACTTTAGGAAAATACTTATCTAGCAGCTACTACATTCAGCAAACATTAATACATTAATTTCGACCAGCAAAGACACAAATATAACCTCAAGGAACTCATATGGCCTTAACCACCATTAGAATTTAACTAGTTGAACGAAAAACTTTCAGCATTTCCTTTAAACAACCCACGACATTAAAGCAAGGTGCTTCACAAAAAGAAAGCAACAAAGAAAATAATTGATAGCAAACAAAAAAACATAACAATACACACCATAAAACCTGCACCCCTCCTACTTGCTATATCTACCACAGCATGGGAATTAAAGAAATAATGAAATAGTCACTTTAGGAAAATACTTATCTAGCAGCTACTACATTCAGCAAACATTAATACATTAATTTCGACCAGCAAAGACACAAATATAACCTCAAGGAACTCATATGGCCTTAACCACCATTAGAATTTAACTAGTTGAACGAAAAACTTTCAGCATTTCCTTTAAACAACCCACGACATTAAAGCAAGGTGCTTCACAAAAAGAAAGCAACAAAGAAAATTATTGATAGCAAACAAAAAAACAGAACCATACATACCAGAAAGCTTGCACCACTCCTACTTGCTATTTCTAACATAACATGGAGATTAAAAAAATAATAAAATACTCACAGTAGGAAAATACTTATCTAGCAGCTAGTACATTCAGAAAACATTCATACATTAATGTCGACCAGCAAAGACACAAAATTAAAATCAAGGAACTCATATGGCCTTAATCACCATTGCAATTTAACTAGTTGAACGAAAAAACTTACAGCATTTGCTTTAAACCACCCACAAAATTAAAGCAACAAAGAAAATAATTGATAGTAAACAAAAAAAACAGAACCATACACACCAGAAAGCCTGCACCACTCCTACTTGTTATTTTTACCATAACATGGAAATTAAAGAAATAATTAAATACTCACAGTAGGAAAATACTTATATAGCAGCTAGTACATTCAGCAAACATTCATACATTAATGTCGATCATCAAAGACACAAAATTAACATCAAGGAACTCATATGGCCTTTACCATCATTGGAATTTAACTAGTTGAACGAAAAAATTACAGTATTTCCTTTTAACCATACACGAAATTAATGCAAGGTGCTTTACAAAAAGAAAGCAACAAAGAAAATAATTGATAGCAAACAAAAACACAGAACCATACACACCACAAAACCTGCACCCCTCCTACTTGCTATATATACCACAGCATTCGAATTAAAGAAATAATGAAATACTCACTTTAGGAAAATACTTATCTAGCAGCTACTACATTCAGCAAACATTGATACATTAATTTCGACTAGCAAAGACACAAATATAACCTCAAGGAACTCATATGGCCTTATCCACAATTGAAATTTAACTAGTTGAACGAAAAACTTTCAGCATTTTCTTTAAACAACCCACGACATTAAAGCAAGGTGCTTCACAAAAATAAAGCAACAAAGAAAATTATTGATAGCAAACAAAAAAACAGAACCATACATACCATAAAGCCTGCACTACTCCTACTTGCTATTTCTAACATAACATGGAGATTAAAAAAATAATGAAATACTCACAGTAGGAAAATACTTATCTAGCAGCTAGTACATTCAGAAAACATTCATACATTAATGTCGACCAGCAAAGACACAAAATTAAAATCAAGGAACTCATATGGCCTTAACCACCATTGGAATTTAACTAGTTGAACGAAAAAACTTACAGCATTTGCTTTAAACCACCCACGAAATTAAAGCAACAAAGAAAATAATTGATAGTAAGCAAAAAAAACAGAACCATACACACCAGAAAGCCTGCACCACTCCTACTTGTTATTTCTACCAGAACATGGAAATTAAAGAAATAATGAAATACTCACAGTAGGAAAATACTTATATAGCAGCTAGTACATTCAGCAAACATTCATACATTAATGTCGATCATCAAAGACACAAAATTAACATCAAGGAACTCATATGGCCTTAACCATCATTGGAATTTAACTAGTTGAACGATAAAATTACAGCATTTCCTTTAAACCACCCATGAAAGTAAAGCAAGGTGCTTCACAAAAAGAAAGCAACAAAGAAAATAATTGATAGCAAACAAAAACACAGAACCATACACACCACAAAACCTGCACCCCTCCTTCTTGCTATATATACCACAGCATGCGAATTAAAGAAAGAATGAAATACTCACTTTAGGAAAATACTTATCTAGCAGCTACTACATTCAGTAAACATTGATACATTAATTTCGACTAGCAAAGACACAAATATAACCTCAAGGAACTCATATGGCCTTATCCACAATTGAAATTTAACTAGTTGAACGAAAAACTTTCAGCATTTCCTTTAAACAATCCACGACATTAAAGCAAGGTGCTTCACAAAAAGAAAGCAACAAAGAAAATTATTGATAGCAAACAAAAAAACAGAACCATACACACCAGAAAGCCTGCACCACTCCTACTTGCTATTACAACAAGAACATGGAAATTAAGGAAAGAATGAAATACTCACAGTAGGAAAATACTTATCTAACAGCTAGTACATTCAGCAAACATTAATACATTAATATCGACCAGCAAATACATAAAATTAACAACAATGAACTCATATGGCCATAACCACCATTGGAATTTATCTATTTGAATGAAAAATTATAGCATTTCCTTTAAACCACCAATGAAATTAAAGCAGCATTGCTTCACAAAAAGAAAATAAGTGATAGCAAACAAAAAAACAGAACCATACACACCAGAAAGCCTGCATCACTCCTACTTGCTATTTTTACCAGAACATGGAGATTAAAGAAATAATGAAATACTCACAGTAGGAAAATACTTATCTAGCAGCTAGTACATTCAGCAAACATTCATACATTAATGTCGACCATCAAAGACACAGAATTAAAATCAAGGAACTCATATGGCCTTAACCACCATTGGAATTTAACTAGTTGAACGAAAAACTTACAGCATTTGCTTTAAACCACCCACGAAATTAAAGCAACGTGCTTCACAAAAAGAAAGCAACAAAGAAAATAATTGATAGCAAACAAAAAAAACAGAACCATACACACTAGAAAGTCTGCACCACTCCTACTTGCTATTTCTAACATAACATGGAGATTAAAGAAATAATGAAATACTCACAATAGGAAAATACTTATCTAGCAGCTAGTACATTCAGCAAACATTGATACATTAATTTCGACCAGCAAAGACACAAATATAACCTCAAGGAACTCATATGGACTTAACCACCCTTGGAATTTAATTAGTTGAACGAAAAACTTACACAATTTCCTTTAAACCATGCACGAATTTAAAGCAAGGTGCTTCACAAAAAGAAAGCAACAAAGAAAATTTTAGAAAGTAAACAAAAAAACAGAACCATACAAACCAGAAAGCCTACACCACTCCTACTGGCTATTTCTACCAGAACAAGGAAATTAAAGATATAATGAAATACTCACAGTAGGAAAATACTTATCTAGCAGCTAGTACATTGAGCAAACATTGATACATTAATTTCGACCAGAAAAGACACAAAATTAACATCAAGGAACTCATATGGCCTTAACCACCATTGGAATTTAACTAGTTGAATGAAAATATTACAGCATTTACTTTAAACCACCCACGAAATTAAAGCAAGGAGCTTCACAAAAAGAAAGCAACAAAGAAAATAATTGATAGCAAAAAAAAAAAACATAACAATACACACCGCAAAACCTGCACCCCTCCTACTTGCTATATCTACCACAGCATGGGAATTAAAGAAATAATGAAATACTCACTTTAGGAAAATACTTATCTAGCAGCTACTACATTCATCAAACATTGATACATTAATTTCGACCAACAAAGACACAAATATAACCTCAAGGAACTCATATGGCCTTAACCACTATTGGAATTTCACTAGTTGAACGAAAAACTTTCAGCATTTCCTTTAAGCAACCCACGACATTAAAGCAAGGTGCTTCACAAAAAGAAAGCAACAGAGAAAATAATTGATAGCAAACAAAAAAACATAACAATACACACCACAAAAACTGCACCCCTCCTACTTGCTATATCTATCACAGCATGGGAATTAAAGAAATAATGAAATACTCACAGTAGGAAAATACTTATCTACAAGCTAGTACATTCAGCAAATATTAATACATTAATGTCGACTAGCAAATACACAAAATTAACAACAAGGAACTCATATGGCCTTAACAACCATTGGAATTTAACTAGTTGAATGAAAAAATTATAGCATTTCGTTTAAACCACCCACGAAATTAAAGCAAGGTGCTTCACAAAAAGAAAGCAACAAAGGAAATAATTGATAGCAAACAAAAAAACAGAACCATACACACCAGAAAGTCTGCACCACTCCTACTTGCTATTTCTACCAGAACATGGACATTAAGGAAATAATGAAATACTCACAGTAGGAAAATACTTATCCAGCACCTAGTACATTCAGCAAACATTGATACAGTAATGTTGATCAACAAAGACACAAAATTAACATCAAGGAACTCATATGGCCTTAACCACCATTGAAATGTAACTAGTTGAATGAAAAACTTACAACATTTCCTTTAAACCGCCCACGACATTAAAGCAACGTGCTTCACAAAAAGAAAGCAACAATGAAAATAATTGATAGCAAACAAAAAAAGAAAACCATACACACTAGAAAGCCTGTACAACTCCTACTTGCTATTTCTATCAGAACATGGGGATTAAAGAAATAATGAAATACTCACAGTAGAAAAATACTTATCTAACAGATAGTACATTCAGCAAACATTGATACAGTAATGTCGACAAGCAAAGACACAAAATTAACATCAAGGAACTCATATGGCCTTAACCACCATTGAAATTTAACTACTTGAATGAAAAAATTACAGCATTTCCTTTAAACCACCCACGACATTAAAGCAAGTTGCTTCACAAAAAGAAAGCAACAAAGAAAATTTTTGATAGTAAACAAAAAAAAACAGAACCATACACACCAGAAAGCCTGCACCAGTCTTACCTGCTATTTCTACCATAACATGGAGATTAAAGAAATAATAAAATACTCACAGTAGGAAAATACTTATCTAGCAACTAGTACATTCAGCAAACCGTGATACATTAATGTCGACCATCAAAGACACAAAATTAACATCAAGGAACTCATATGGCCTTAACCACCATTGGAATTTAACTAGTTGAACGAAAAAGTTACAGCATAAGTTTTAAACCACCCACAAAATTAAAGCAACGTGCTTCACAAAAAGAAAGCAACAAAGAAAATAATTGATAGCAAACAAAAAAACAGAACCATACACACCACAAAACCTGCACCCCTCCTACTTGCTATATCTACCACAGCATGGGAATTAAAGAAATAATGAAATACTCACTTTAGGAAAATACTTATCTAGCAGCTACTATATTCAGCAAACATTGATACATTAATTTCGACCAGCAAAGATGCAAATATAACCTCAAGGAACTCATATAGCCTTAACCACCATTGGAATTTAACTAGTTGAACGAAAAACTTTCATCATTTCTTTAAACAACCAACGATATTAAAGCAAGGTGCTTCACAAAAAGAAAGCAACAAAGAAAATTATTGATAGCACATAAAAAAACAGAACCATACACACCAGAAAGCCTGTACCACTCCTACTTGCTATTTCTACCAGAACATGGAAATTAAGGAAATATGAAAAACTCACTGTAGAAAAATATTTATCTAACAACTAGTACATTCAGCAAACATTAATACATTAATGTGGAGCAGCAAATACGCAAAATTATCAACAAGGAACTTATATGGCCTTAACCACCATTGGAATTTAACTAGTTGAATGAAAAAATTATAGCATTTCCTTTAAACCACCCATGAAATTAAAGTAACGTGCTTCACAAAAAAAAAGCAACAAAGAAAATAATTGATAGCAAACAAAAAAAGAGAACCATAAACACCAAAAAGCCTGCACAACTCCTACTTGCTATTTCTACTAGAATATGGAGATTAAAGAAATAATGAAATACTCACAGTAAAAAATTCTTATATAGCACCTAGTACATTCAGCAAACATTGATATAGTAATGTCGATCACCAAAGACACAAAATTAACATCAAGGAACTCATATGGCCTTAACCACCATTGGAATTTAACTAGTTGAACGAAAAACTTACAACATTTGCTTTAAACCACCCACGAAATTAAAGCAACATGCTTCACAAAAAGAAAGCAACAAAGAAAATAATTGATAGCAAACAAAAAAACAGAATCATACACCCCACAAAACCTGCACCCCTCCTACTTGCTATATCTACCACAGCAAGGGAATTAAAGAAATAATGAAATACTTACAGTATGAAAATACTTATCTAGCAGCTAGTACATTCAGCAAACATTGATACATTAATTTCGACCAGCTAAGACAAAATATAACCTCAAGGAACTCATATGGCATTAACCATCAACGGAATTTAACTAGTTGAACGAGAAACTTACACTATTTCCTTTAAACCACCCACGAAATTAAAGCAAGGTGCTTCACAAAAAGAAAGCAACAAAGGAAATAATTGATAGCAAACAAAAAAACAGAACCATACACACCAGAAAGTCTGCACCACTCCTACTTGCTATTTCTACCAGAACATGGACATTAAGGAAATAATGAAATACTCACAGTAGGAAAATACTTATCTAGCAGCTAATACATTCAGCAAACATTGATACATTAATTTCGACCAGCAAAGACACAAAATGAACATGAAGGAACTCATATGGCCTTAACCACCATTGGAATTTTACTAGTTTAACGAAAAACTTATAGCATTTCCTTTAAACCACCCATGAAATTAACCAACGTGCTTCACAAAAAGAAAGCAACAAAGAAAATAATTGATAGCAAACAAAAAAATAGAACCATACACACCACAAAACCAGCACCCCTCCTACTTGCTATATCTACCACAACATGGGAATTAAAGAAATAATGAAATACTCACATTAGGAAAATACTTATCTAGCAGCTAATAAATTCAGCAAACATTGATATATTAATTTCGACCAGCAAAGAGAAAAATATAACCTCAAGGAAATATGGCCTTAACCATCAACGAAATTTAACTAGTTGAACGAGAAACATACACCATTTCTTTTAAGACTCCCAAGAGAGTAAAGCATGGTGCTTTAGAAAGAGAAAGCAACAAAAATAATTATTGATAGCAAACAAAAGAACAGAACCATACATACCAAAAAATCTGCACCACTCCTTGTATTTCTACCAGATTATGGAAATTAAAGAAAAAATGAAATAGTCACAGTAGGAAAATCCTTTTCTAGCATCTAGTACATTCAGCAAACATTGATACATTAATTTCGACCAGCAAAGACACAAAATTTACAATATTTCCTTTAAGCCACCCACGAAAGAAAAGCAACGTGCTTCACAAAAGAAAGGAATAAAGAAAATTATTGATAGCCAAAAAAAACAAAACCATACACGCCAAAAATTTTGCACCCCTCCTACTTGCTATATCTACCACAGCATGGTAACCACCATTAGAATTTAATTAGTTGAACGAAAAACTTACACAATTTCCTTTAAACCACGTACGAAATTAAAGCAAGGTACTTCATAAAAAGAAAGCAACAAAGAAACTTATTGATAGCAAACAAAAAAACAGAACCATACACACCAGAAAGCCTGCACCACTCCTACTTGCTATTTCTACCAGAACAAGGAAATTAAAGAAATAATGAAATACTCACAGTAGAAAATACTTATCTAGCAGCTAGTACATTCAGCAAACCTTGATATATTAATTTCGACCAGCAAATACACAAAATTAACATCAAGGAACTCATATGGCCTTAACCACCATTGGAATTTAACTTGTTGAATGAAAAAATTACAGCATTTCCTTTAAAACACCCACGAAATTAAAGCAACGTGATTCACAAAAAATAACCAACAAAGAAAGTAATTGATAGCAAACAAAAAAACAGAACTATACACACCAGAAAGCCTGTACCACTCGTACTTGCTATTTCTACTAGAACATGGAAATTAAAGATATAATGAAATACTCATAGTAGGAAAATACTTATCTAGCAGCTAGTACATTCAGCAAACATTCATACATTAATGTCGACCACCAAAGACACAAAATTAACATCAAGGAACTTATATGGCCTTAACCACCATTGGAATTTAACTAGTTGAATGAAAAAATTACAACATTTCCTTTAAACAACCCATGAATGTAAAGCAAGGTGCTTCACAAAAAGAAAGCAACAAAGAAAATAATTGATAGTAAACAAAAACACAGAACAATACACACCATAAAACCTGCACCCCTCCTACTTGCTATATCTACCACAGCATAGGAATTAAAGAAATAATGAAATACTCACATTAGGAAAATACTTATCTAGCAGCTAGTACATTCAGCAAACATTGATACAGTAATGTCGACCAATAAAGACACAAAATTAACATCAAGAAACTCATATGGCCTTAACCACCATTGAAATTTAACTAGTTGAGTGAAAAAATTACAGCATTTCCTTTAAACCGCCCATGATATTAAAGCAAGGTGCTTCACAAAAAGAAAGCAACAAAGAAAATTATTGCTAGGAAACAAAAAAAAACAGAACCATACACACCAGAAAGCCTGCACCAGTCTTACGTGTTATTTCTACCATAACATGGAGATTAAAGAAATAATGAAATACTCACAGTAGGAAAATACTTATCTAGCAGCTAGTACATTCAGCAAACATTGATACATTAATGTCGACCAACAAAGACACAAAATTAACATTAAGGAACTCATATGGTCGTAATAACCATTGGAATTTAACTAGTTGAACGAAAAACTTACAATATTTGCTTTAAACCACCCACGAAATTAAAGCAACGTGCTTCACAAAAAGGAAGCAACAAAGAAAATAATTGATAGCAAACCAAAAAACAGAATCATACACCCCACAAAACCTGCACCCCTCTTACTTGCTATATCTACCACAACATGGGAATTAAAGAAATAATGAAATACTCACAACAGGAAAATACTTATCTAGCAACTAGTACATTCAACAAACATTGATACATTAATTTCGACCAGCTAAGACAAAATATAACCTCAAGGAACTCATATGACCTTAACCACCATTGGAATTTAACTAGTTGAACGAAAAACTTTCAGCATTTCCTTTAAACAACCCACGACATTAAAGCAAGGTGCTTCACAAAAAGAAAGCAACAAAGAAAATTATTGATAGCAAACAAAAAAAGAGAACCATACACACCAGAAAGCCTGCACCACTTCTACTTGCTATTTCAACAAGAACATGGAAATTAAGGAAAGAATGAAATACTCACAGTAGGATAATACTTATCTAATAGCTAGTACATTCAACAAACATTAATACATTAATATCGACCAGCAAACACACAAAATTAACAACAATGAACTCATATGGCCATAACCACCATTGGAATTTAACTAGTTAAATAAAAAAATTATAGCATTTCCTTTAAACTACCAATGAAATTAAAGCAACGTGCTTCACAAAATAAAAATAATTGATAGCAAACAAAAAAATAGAACCATACACACCACAAAGCCTACACAACTCCTACTTGCTATTTCTACTAGAACATGGAGATTAAAGAAATAATAAAATACTCACTACAGGAAAATACTTATCTAGCAGCTAGTACATTCAGCAAACATTGATACAGTAATGTCGACCAACAAAGACACAAAATTAACATCAAGGAACTCATAAGGCCTTAACCACCATTGAAATTTAACTAGTTGAACGAAAAAATTACAGCATTTCCTTTAAACCGCCCACGACATTAAAGCAAGGTGCTTCACAAAAAGAAAGTAACAAAGAAATTTATTGATAGCAAACAAAAAAAAACATAACCATACACACCAGAAAGCCTGCACCACTCCTACTTGCTATTTCTACCATAACATGGAGATTAAAGAAATAATAAAATACCTACAGTAGGAAAATACTTATCTAGCAGCTAGTATATTCAGCAAACATTGATACATTAATTTCGACAAGCAAAGACAAAAATATAACCTCAAGGAACTCATATGGCCTTAACCATCAACGAAATTTAACTAGTTGAACGAGAAACTTACACTATTTCCTTTAAGACTCCCAAGAGAGTAAAGCATGGTGCTTCAGAAAGAGAAAGCAACAAAAATAATTATTGATAGCAAACAAAAAAATGGAACCATAGAAAGAGAAAGCAACAAAGAAAGTTATTGATAGCAAACAAAAAAACAGAACCATACATACCAAAAAATCTGCACCACTCCTTGTATTTTTACCTGAACATGGAAATTAAAGAAATAATGAAATATTCACAGTAGGAAAATACTTATCTAGCATCTAGTACATTCAGCAAACATTGATACATTAATTTCGACCAGCAAAGACACAAAATTTATAGTATTTCCTTTAAGCCACCCACGAAAGAAAAGCAACGTGATTCATAAAAGAAAGCAACAAAGAAAATTATTGATAGCAAAAAAAACAAAACAATACACACCAAAAATCCTGCACCCCTCCTTCTTGCTATATCTACCACAACATGGTAACCACCATTAGAATTTAATTAGTTGAACGAAAAACTTACACAATTTCCTTTAAACCACGCACAAAATTAAAGCAAGGTGCTTCACAGAAAGAAAGCAACAAAGAAACTTATTGATAGCAAACAAAAAAACAGAACCATACACACCAGAAAGCCTGCACCACTCTTACTTGCTATTTCTACCAGAACATCGAAATTAAAGAAATAATGAAATATTCACAGTAGGAAAATACTTATCTAGCAGCTAGTACATTCAGCAAACATTCATACATTAATGTGGACCCGCAAAGACACAAAATTAACATCAAGGAACTCATATGGCCTTAACCACCATTGGAATTTAACTAGTTGAAAGAAAAAATTACATCATTTCCTTTAAACCACCCACGAAATTAAAGCAAGGTGCTTCACAAAAAGAAACCAACAAAGAAAGTAATTGATAGCAAACAAAAAAACAGAACCATACACACCAGAACACCTGCACCACTCGTACTTGCTATTTCTACCAGAACATGGAAATTAAAGAAATAATGAAATACTCACTTTAGGAAAATACTTATCTAGCAGCTAGTACATTCAGCAAATATTGATACATTAATTTCGACCAGCAAAGACACAAAATTAACATCAAGGAACTCATATGGCCTTAACCACCATTGGAATTTAACTAGTTGAATGAAAAACTTATAGCATTTCCTTTAAACCACCCACAAAATTAAAGCAACGTGCTTCACAAAAAGAAACCAACAAAGAAAGTAATTGATAGCAAACAAAAAAACAGAACCATACACACTAGAACGCCTGCACCACTCGTACTTGCTATTTCTACCAGAACATGGAAATTAAAGAAATAATGAAATACTCACAGTAGGAAAATACTTATCTAGCAGCTAGTACATTCAGCAAACATTCATACATTAATGTCGACCAGCAAAGACACAAAATTAACATCATGGAACTCATATGGCCTTAACCACCATTGAAATTTAACTAGTTGAATGAAAAAATTACAGCATTTCCTTTAAACAACCCATGAATGTAAAGCAAGGTGCTTCACAAAAAGAAAGCAACAAAGAAAATAATTGATAGCAAACAAAAACACAGAACAATACACATCATAAAACCTGCACCCCTCCTACTTGCTATTTCTACCAGAGCATGAGAATTAAAGAAATAATGAAATACTCACTTTAGGAAAATACTTATCTAGCAGCTAGTACATTCAGCAAACATTGATACATTAATTTCAACCAGCAAAGACACAAAATTAACATCAAGGAACTCATATGGCCTTAACCACCATTGAAATTTAACTAGTTGAAAGAAAAAATTACATCATTTCCTTTAAACCACCCACGAAATTAAAGCAAGGTGCTTCACAAAAAGAAACCAACAAAGAAAGTAATTGATAGCAAACAAAAAAACAGAACCATACACACCAGAACACCTGCACCACTCGTACTTGCTATTTCTACCAGAACATGGAAATTAAAGAAATAATGAAATACTCACTTTAGGAAAATACTTATCTAGCAGCTAGTACATTCAGCAAACATTGATACATTAATTTCGACCAGCAAAGACACAAAATTAACATCAAGGAACTCATATGGCCTTAACCACCATTGGAATTTAACTAGTTGAATGAAAAACTTATAGCATTTCCTTTAAACCACCCACAAAATTAAAGCAACGTGCTTCACAAAAAGAAACCAACAAAGAAAGTAATTGATAGCAAACAAAAAAACAGAACCATACACACTAGAACGCCTGCACCACTCGTACTTGCTATTTCTACCAGAACATGGAAATTAAAAAAATAATGAAATACTCACTTTAGGAAAATACTTATCTAGCAGCTAGTACATTCAGCAAACATTGATACATTAATTTCGACCAGCAAAGACACAAAATTAACATCAATGAACTCATATGGCCTTAACCACCATTGGAATTTAACTAGTTGAATGAAAAAATTATAGCATTTCCTTTAAACCACCCACGAAATTAAAGTAAGGTGCTTCACAAAAAGAAAGCAACAAAGAAAATAATTGATAGCAAACAAAATAAACATAACCATACACACCACAAAACCTACACCACTCGTACTTGCTATTTCTACCAGAACATGGAAATTAAAGAAATAATAAAATACTCACAGTAGGAAAATACTTATCTAGCATAAGATCAAGTTTTGTTAGAAAGACATGAGATCATCAAGTTTGTAGCAATTATTGTTGGTGATTAATGTGTTGATGTGAGCCTCGCAATCATATGGTCATGCAACTCACAACCAAGAATGAATATGATCCCGGAAAGCCGAAATAGATCTGATAGGAGTGTGACATAATAGAAATCTGCCCCAAGACACTAGCACTATTGAAATTAGTAGAATGACGCCACAAAGCCAACTAATATTTGATAAATCAGATTCAGTTTGTTCAAGAACTAAAGAATACAAGATTCACTCACATAAAACTGAAAAAATTCAAAATTAATATTCATCAATGGTTGCTGAATTTTTGTTTGCATGAGTTTAACCCTAATGAACCCTTTATATGGACTTAAATGAGATTCACTCAAAATTGACTCAAAACCATAAGTTGGAAAGCCAATGACTTAATCTAAATAAACCTTGGATTCTAGCTGAAAACAAAGTAGTAATTAAGCCCAAACAAGGCTTGGACTGTAGCTAACAAAATAAAATAAAGCTCATAATATTAAATCCATGTTCTGTCATGAGAAGAGAAGTAAAATATTATAGAGTTGATATAAGACTTATTTGTAGTCTTTCATCCAGCCTCTTAATCCTAGAAATAAAGGAAAAGGTAGCCGCCATATTATTTTCAAGTTGTAGTAGGATTTTTTTTGTTTTCTTTGTTGTCCTCATTTCATGGACAAAAAAGGGTGTATTGGACACATCTTGTACATTGATAAGATGTACTAGGGTCTCCTCTTGATACTCTAATGGACCTTGTAATTCTGACTTGGTTGAACTTTCAAAACCAATATATTCAATGTCTTTGTCTTAAACCGAGTAATTGGACCATTTGAAACATGTAATGGGTCCATGTTAGTGTTTTTGAGCTGATCCACATCATATGTTGTGGAGAGAGAGGTTGTTGGTTTTAGGAGTTGTTGAATTTTGAGGTTAGCAATAACCAAATAACAACTATAAAGCTTGAAGAACAATCTGTAATTCATCTAATTCAAATTCAATAAGGGTCTAATTTAAATTCAAAGAAAAGACTAATGTGTTAGATCCTAACTCAGTCTTGATTTGGACCTATTTTTTTCTAATATTATATAGTCTAAGTTAACATAGTATTCTCCTAAGAAAAAAAAAATTCAAATTACTTTTTAAAGAGGAGATGATTTTTAGCATATAATTTTTTTCTTAGTGTACAAAAAAAACCAATGAGCTGTCATATTTGTTTTCTAAGCTAGAGGGTTATGTAATGATTTTTCTAGAGTATTAGACCCATCCTGCATATGGATAAGATGTACCAGAGTCTCCTCTTGATACTCCAATGGTCCTTACAATTCTAACTTGTTTGAAACCTTCAAAATTAATGCATTCAATGCCTCTTTCAATGGTTTTATCTTAGATCGGGTCATTGGACCATTTAGATCATATAATGGGTCCTTGTTAGTGTTTCTAGGTTGATTCACATCAACTTGTTTGATATAGAAGAGGTATCAACTACAAGATCACAAGTTAGTGAAACAAAACCATTGAAAATAATACATAAGTGTCTATCACCCTTTTATTTTAAATTTTATTTGAAATATGAATTTTTCGATGATTATCATGGAATAATTTTATATAAAAGAGATTTTTAAAATATTTTTTAAAATAAAATAAGGTTAAAATGATAATTTGATGTTATTGGGTTACATGGTCAAATTTAATTTACATGGTTAGTAACATAATGAACAAGTTGGATAAATGATAAATTAAAGGGTAACCTTGTATTAAGCTTTTGTTGTTTTGTATAGTCAGCCACATGAACGAGAGTAAACACTTAATAACCAACCATAACTACAAGGACATAAATATAGTAGCTGATCATAAGAGTGAGGACATAAATATAGTAGTTGACCACTTGAGGGTGGGCAAAAGGCAAGGTAGTTAGCCACATGAGTGGAGACAATACACATGGTAATCGACCACAAGAGTGAGAGTAATGGTTTCACAGTCAACCGTAGGAATGAGGAGGGAATAAATGTGTATAATTGACCACAAATATGGGAAAAATACAACATCAACCTTTATCTTAGTGAGAGTTGAAGACACTAGACAACATGCCATCATTTTTTTCAAATTGAAGTGGGGTATCTACCCTATTATCTTACAAAAAATAACCTATGTGATTGGGCCTGATGCTCAATGCTCATGCATGACCCTTTAATTATGGGCCACACAATAGGTCTGGCCTTTTTTTTTTCTAGTTTTATATATATATATATATATATATATATATATATTTTAAAAAATCTTATTTTTACTATCTCTAATTTTTTTATTTATCCTTTTTTAATAATGATTAGCTTTTAATTATATAATATTTGTTTATTTTTTAAGTTATTCAAATTATTCATTTTTTTTTAATATTACATATATATATTACATTTATTTTTAGAAATGAAAAATATTTATTTATTGTCATATTTTTAATATGTGCAATCTTGCATAATATGTTTTTTTTCTTTTTATTTTATCCAATAAATCTTATGTGTGTATGAATTTCTATTTTTATTTTATTTGAATAAACAAACTCATTAAACACAATCATGTAAAATACTCATATTACAATATTATATATCTTGATATATATATTTTCTTCAATTTCAAACTTTAAGAAAACAATCATGAACCTAAAATGAGTTTGTTAAGGTGTTTTTTTTAATGAACTTGAATCTTTTTTTCATCTATTTTTTCTTTTATTCTAAAAGAAAATATTTTCATAGAAAAAGTTATGATGAATTTAACTCTCTTTTTTCTCATTATTATTCTCAACAACTCAATATTAAGTTAATGTTTTATTTTGTGATTATCTAATTTTTATCATGTAATTAAATAAAAAATAATTTTTCAAAAAACAAATTATAATCCCACTAGAATCAATAACACGGTTCACAAGTTTGGAGTATTATGTCGAGATGTCTGGGTCATAGGTTTGACAAGTTTATCCACTAACATAATATGTTTTTTTGTTGATCATTTAATTAATTTAGTTTCAATTTTATTTTTTAATATTGAATTTGTTGAAAAATAAATTAAGAATATAATTTCAAGAAAAATTTAGAAAAAAAAAAAGAATAATTAAACTCAATAGAATATATGACACATGTTGCTTAGGGATTGGGATCAAGTTAATTTGTTATTATCTCAATAATTTCTTTGATAAAAGAAAATATAGACACACATTTTGCATTAATTATTTTGATATATATATATTTATATATAAACTGTACTTGCATGATATGTTTATGATAAAAAAAGAAGAAAACATGAATTAAAAGGTAAAGTTGGGGTGAAACATTGAATAGGTATTTAACTTTTTGTTTGAAGAAAAATATTATCTTTTTATGTTAATATTTAATTAACATTATAAACTATTTTTTAATTTACTGGTTGATACATTTTTAAATTTATCCCAGTCAGCAAAAACATCTTTATATGTCTCAATTAAAAAAATTCACAATACAATAAAACTCATCTGCAATATTAACATATTCTTCTACTATATATATTATATTAAAAACTACCTACAATATTAATTTATTTTTTAATTTTTTATTTAAATGCATCAGCTAATTAACAATACCTGCACTGCATCTTCAAAGCGCAAGCGCATAGGTAAAACGACTTGTGCTCGCCAGTTTATAAATGGACAGCAGTGCGAAAATACAAATATCATCTTCCATAGCTTCGGGAAGGGAGACGTTAATTTAAGACAGTCAGTCTCTCATGGAGGTCGAGATGGGTAGCCTCTAAATTACATGGTTTTTCATAATCTCATACGCTAAGCTTCTCCATCTCCCTTCTGAGTGCACTGGCCCTCACCAAGCTCCCAATGGTATTCACAGCCAACTTCAAATCCTCCAATGGGTTCCCAGGCGCTACCTTCTTGTACAAATAGCTATCAAAAGTCATCTTCTGCACGTACTCATCTGCGCACATCTCTACAAAAGCTTCTCTAGCTGGATTCGATCTGTAGAAAACTTTCTGCAACACATCCAGCACCTTGTATGTGGGCCAATATGTCTTATCCCATTTCTCCAAATATTTCCTCAGGTCACTTTCATCCACCATCTTCTTCCCATTCTCTGAACCCTCGACAATCGCCTCCGCACACATTCTGCCGCTCTTTGCTGCAAAATAGATGCCCTCGCCTGAGCATTTGGTCACATACCCAGCTGCATCGCCAACTAGTGCTACTCTACCTAGTACTCTGCGAGGTCGGGGGTGTTCTGGAATGGGGTGGGCTTCCACTCGTATAATCTTACCACCGAGGATCTTGTCCCTGGCTCTGTTTCTCGTGGCTGCTTGGAATTTTTTGATGTCACCTTTGTGAGTCACTGTTCCTGTTCCAACTGCAACATGGTCGCATTTGGGGAAGACCCACCCGTAGAAGTCTGGCGAGACATCATCACCAACATACATCTCAGCTAAATCCTCATAGTACACCATTTTATCATTGGGAATTTTGATCCTCTCCTGTAAATACAAGGAAAAAAATAAACCAGAAGAGTTTAAGAACATCAACAGAGGAGGAATTGATCATTCATGAGAGCAAAATCCAATTGCGAAAGCATAAATAAAGCAATGTATGTCAGAAGCTGCTGTAAACATTCTATCTAAGATGTTTTTGCACAGAAAAAATTGAGAGAATATAGTAACAATTCATCCGGGCAACCATAAAATTAGTTATATGGCAAACAAGAACCAAAATTACAAAGGCCATACTAAAGTATCCATGGCTGCTATGGAATTCCTTTTTTGTGTGTGTGTTCGACAAATACATAAGACCACCAGCAATAACAACTTGCTACTGGTACAAAATGCTTGACATATTTAGCTGTATCTTCACAACATCATTGTTTGTCAGAGTATCGTTCCTGTATTTGAGAACAATTAAAAGTACCCAAGTTCCCATATCAGGAAATCTAAAAGTTAACAAAATTCGATGTTGTAGCATATTATTGTTAGTTCGAAGGACCTCTAGTGCAAATTGTGACTAGAAAGTGCACTTTCAATCACCAAACAAGGACAAGAACAGGAACAAGAACAAGAAGAACGGTGATATGATTATGGCACCTCGCGTAACAATCAGAATGCAAAGGCTCGTAAATCAAACATTTTCCACAATTCGATATAAGTTTTAAGTTACAAATTCAACGAGTTCACAACTGAGCTCATTAAAGCAGTGTATGAAAATGTTGCCAAAACAAAACAGAGTAGTGTTAAGTTATTAAAGAGACATAGTAGTAATAAGTATACCTGGAAAGCAATAGCGTATTCATAATCACCAGCATCAATAGACTTGGCGACACGCGAATTTGCCCCATCAGCACCAATAACCGCGTCAACCTCCAAAGTCTTCTTCTCTCCGGTTGCGCCTTTCTTCCCATCATACTCAGTGTAGTGCAAGACATAGGGAGTTTTAATATTTTCATTACCTCTGGTAGGAATGTCCATCTTCAAGAACAAACCATTTATTACTTTAGCCCCATTCTCTGACGCTCTTTCTCTCAAGTAAGCATCAAGCACCTCACGTCTCACCATGCCAATGTACTCGTGAGGTTTCAGAGTTTTTCCAATGTCCACCGCGACATTGGATGGAGAGATCATCTTCATCTTGGTTACTCTCCGATCTATGATGTCCAATGGGAGGTCGAACTCACCCACCATGCACAAAGGGATGGCACCGCCGCATGGCTTGCAGTTGTCCATCTTCCGTTCGATGAGGTATGTCTCAATGCCTCCTTTGGCCAACGTTTCTGCGGCTGCACCTCCGGCAGGTCCCCCGCCTATGACGGCTACTCTGAGGTTGCGATTTTGGAGCTTGGGACTAGACTTGCTGGCTGTGATTCGGAAGCGGCGGTATGGAAACGGGGAGTTGGGGGTTGTGTGGGGATGGATTAATTTTGGATGCTCGAGGGAGGAGTGCCGGAGTGCGGTGAAGGACTTGAAGACAATAGACGAAGTCATTTTGTTACCGTGGACTCGAGAGGATCTGAGCCTTCAAATTTCGCTTCCTCTTCTTCTTCAGTTGTAGTTGTAGTCAGTTGGAGTGTCAAGATTTCATGTGGATACGATTTTGGATACTAGGACGTGTTTGCCGCTGGATTAAGTAAATGAATGGTGCAGGTTGTATGTGGATAATCTTGATAGATTTCGCTTGTTCGTTTTCCAATATTATTTTTCTTTTGTTAAAATGGTTTTATTTTTTTTCCAGTGTTTTTAAATTATTTTAATATTTTGAATTAAAAATAAATTTTAAAAATTAATATATATTAATGTTATACACTTTAAAATAAAAATATACTGCAGTTATTACTTTGAAAAGTAGCTGTTATAATAATACTAAACAGATTCTTAAGTTTTCTGTATAATTGAGTGATTATTATTAAGATTGTTTTTAAAAATATTTTTTATTTAAAAATATATTAAAATAATTTTTTTTTATTTTCTTAAAAATAATTTTAATATTATTACATTGAAATATCTAAAAATATATTTTTTTAATTTAAAATAAAAAATAATTTTTTTTTAATTAAAAAAAAAAAACACTTTACAAAGATATTCTCAGACACCCCATGGTCAAATATCCAACCACATCAGTTGATTTTTAATCGCCAAAAAACTGTTGACCCAAAGCTCTGTCTCTTCTCTCCATTTTCAATGACCTTCTCTCTCTCTCCCTCCCTCAACATTGATTAAAATATTAAATTAAAGAAAAGAAGTCCCATAATCGCACAGAATTGTTCTTCATTCTCCCCCGTAATAGTATGAGACTAGTTAATTACTCAAACTATATATTGTGAGCGGAACAAATAATTTTTATAATTGTTAAGATTAAAATATAATATTTTTATATGTAAAATTTGATACAATGAAACAGATCAACATACTCGATTATAACAACAATAACATTAAAGTCTCAACTTCTTAAATTATCATAATTATTACTGCCAAAAAAATAAAAATTATTTAACTAACCCGAGAAAAAAAATAAAAAAATTTAACAAAAAAACAAGTAAGAAAAAAAACTAAAACTATTATTATTATTATTGATATTCTTAATATTAATATTATTATTGCATTAATAACGAAAAAAATAAAATTAAATCAAAGAATAAAAAAATCCTATAAAACATTAACAAAAGAGAAAATAAATGATAAAACAAAAATAAAAATTATTAGCTGAAAAAAATCATTTGACTTGAAGAAACAATTTTTATAGTTGTTGGAATTAAAGAAATTAATAGGATTTGCTGGTCTAAAATTAAAATATAATATCTATATATACAAAATTTAATATAATAAAACAGATCACCACATCTTATTATAAAAATAGCAATATCGAAGTTTTAACATCTAAAATTATCATTGTTATTACTGTCAAAACAATAAAAATTATCAAATTATCCTAAGAGGAAAAAACTCAAAAACATTAACAAAAGAGTAAGTAAGAAAAATAACTAAAATTATTATTATTATTATTATTATTATTAATAATGACAAAAAACAAAAATAAATGAAAGACTAAAAAAATCCTAAAAACTTTAACAAAAGATCAAGCAAAAAAAAAAAATTCATTTGACTTGAATATAATAAAAAAAAACCAATAAAAAAACTAAAAGAAAGAACAAAGGGAGAAAATAAAACATAAATATCAATTTTCAAATGATCATAGATAAAAAAAACATTTAATAGCTAATTTTTTTGAAAAAAATACCACCTCAACAAATAAGAAAATAACAAAAATTAAAAATCAAAGCTAAGAGCACACTTATTTCAGAAATACAAAAAAATAAAGGGATTAAAATAAAAAATTAAAAGTATAAAGGCCGAAATGAAAATCAAATATATTATCAATTTCAATC
The DNA here is from genome assembly GCA_009078335.1 of Salix brachista. Taxonomy (NCBI): domain Eukaryota; kingdom Viridiplantae; phylum Streptophyta; class Magnoliopsida; order Malpighiales; family Salicaceae; genus Salix; species Salix brachista. The sequence continues at coordinate 12,308,124 of CM018586.1, forward strand.
AAATGACAAAATTGAAACTTCTGTACCGAATATATTAAGCTATTTAAACCCAATCCGAAAATTAAAAGAAGAAAGACCGAAGTAAAATATTAACATTTAATTAATTTCAATCGAAGGACTCAATCGAACTAAATCAAAACTTATATAACAGAAATCAGGACCATACACAAAATTAAAAGTAAAGGGACTGAAGTGAAAAAGCAACAAAACTGGGGGCCTCTCCTGTACTTTTGAGTGCAGGAGAGAGAGAAACGGAAAAAAATGGTTTTAACCGGCCACCGCCGCGTCCACAGCCACTATGTGACAAAACGCGCCGCACCAGGAGTAATACCACGCGGAAGCGCATCGACAGAGATGCCGGTAGCCCATTTCCGTCGACCTAAGCATCCCTCACGCACCAACTGTCGGTCGCGTGTTCCGCACGCGCCGACAATATTTCGAAAAACAATAATAAAAAATGATGGTCAGTTACCGGTAAACCCCTATGCCTAAGTCATTAATTTTGTCTTATTAGGGACTATATCCGTATGTAGCTATTTTCAAAAAATAAAAAAAATAAAAAAGTGCGGCGGACAGGACCGAAAAAGTGCAATTACCACAGAGCCCCTTGTCTTTTTAGAGGGATAAAACCGCTATTTTAAAATTGAAATTGAAGTATTTGATTAAAATTGTGGTTGAGTTTGAAGTTTAATGAAAAACAATTTCGTGTGTTTTGTTACCATGCTTTTCATATTGTTATCAATTTTTGAAATTACTTTAAAGAACACACACACACACACACACACACACACACACACACACATATATATATATATATATATATAGTTTTTTTAAAATATTGTAGATTAAAAATCATAAAAATAAAATATAATTAATAATTCAAGTAAATCAGATATTTGTTTTTATTCTCCCATCAAACTAATTGTAATTTCATCACGAACTAAATTCATACATGAACGCGTCTGCAATTTCTGACTATGTGATCGATGAACAACATCAGGTAAAATATCTTCATTTTATATATCATTTTAAATATAGTGCTATTTTATATATAATTTAATTATGCAATTAATTATACAATTAATAGGAGTAAGTTATATGATTAAATAATTGCTTTTAAAAAAACCCATCAATAATATAATTATTAATTTTGTATATAATTTTTTTACTTGTTAAGGTATTTTTTAATAAAAACAAAAACAAATATTTTTGATATATATATATATATATATATATATATATATATATATATATATATATATATATATATAACCCACCCCACCCACACACCACAGACCCAGCCCCCCTCCCCTCCCCTCCCCTCAGCTCTTCACTTCCCGTTCCCAGCCCCCCCAGACAGCACGGAAATAAAGATATCTCAGCAGCCGTCAAACCGCTATTCCGATTTCAACCGGTAAAGCTCTCTCTCCCCTTCCAAATTGGGTTTTTAATTTTGCTCTGCATGAAAATTTAAGAAGTGAAAAATCAATGATTTCTGCTGATGATAAAGCCCATTTTGTGACGAACAGCAAACTAAACTACATGTCTATATAATTTAGCCTTTCTAGCAAACTTTTAGTGCTACAGACCATTTTGCTGTTTTATTTTTATTTTTTATTTCTAGTTTCTTGAATGATTTACAAGGGAAGTGCTAAATAGCAAAGAAGATTGTGGTATGCTGCTTGAGTTGGGTAATCTATTCTACCTTTTCCTTGATCTTGAAAAGCGAAAATAGAGTCACATGCTTGGCAAATTCTATCTTTCCAATTTAGTCTTTGCAAATGCAGGCAAAGTTATGTGATCAGTTTGGACTCACGATGTTATTGAACACTGTGGTTATGTTTACAGGGCATGCCTTCTTCTCCTCTGCATTTTGTGTTAAGAGGACTTTCTGTAAGTCAAATACAAAAATGCATACCTAAACAAGGAAAAAAAAGTGCCAAAGCAGTTGTTGTTCAAAGCAATAACCCTGCTGGAGAAACGGATGCGTCTAACAATGTTTCTATGATAGATAACCTTTTTAATTCTCTCAGAGACCTTGCAAGGAAGGGACATTTATTAAAAGCATTTGAAACCTTTTCTCTGATCAAGCTCCATGCCTCTTCAGCTAATCATGATGTTATCTTACATTCAATTTCTTCATTACTTTACTCTTGTACCAACATTAAATCACTCCCGCAGGGTAAACAGCTCCATGCCCACACCATCTCTTTGGGATTTGAAAATCATCTGGTTTTGGTTCCCAAGCTTGTTACATTTTACTCAAGCTTCAGTCTCCTAGCTGATGCCCACATCATCACTGTGAATTCAAATATTGTGAACCCTTTGCCTTGGAACTTGCTTATATCTTCCTATGTTAACAATGGGTTACATGGAGAGGCTCTTTCAGCATATAGAGAAATGGTACATAAAGGGGTTAGACCTGATGATTTCACTTATCCATCAGTCCTTAAGGCTTGTGGTGAAAAATTGGATCTGGACTTCGGGAGGGAGGTACATAAGTCTATCAATGCTGCCTATGGGCACAGATGGAACTTGTACGTGCATAATTCTTTGGTTTCCATGTATGGAAAATTTGGTGAATTGGATACTGCTCACCGCTTATTCAATGAAATGCCAGAAAGAGATTTTGTTTCTTGGAACGGAATAATCAGTAGTTATGCCTCCAGGGGCATGTGGAAGGAAGCATTTGAACTGTTTGAAGAAATGAGACTAGCAGGTGCAGAAGTGAATATTATAACCTGGAACACCATAGCAGGAGGGTGTGTGCAGACAAGAAATTTTAAAGGGGCACTCGAGTTGCTTTCTCAGATGAGAAGGTGTGGCATGGATTTGGATCCAGTGGCAATGATTATTGGCTTAGGTGCATGTTCAAACATTGGGGCCATTAAGTTAGGAACAGTGATTCATGCTTCTGTAATTCGTAGCTGTTTCGATGGATTTGATAATGTAAGAAATGCACTGATAACTATGTATTCACGTTGTAAAGACCTCAGGCATGCTGGCATTTTATTTAAATCAATTAAAACTAAGAAGTTAACTACCTGGAACTCCATGCTTTCTGGTTATACTCGCATGGACCGATCTGAGGAAGCCTCATTCCTGTTCAGGGAGATGCTGTTTTCGGGAATTGAACCAAATTATGTGACTATTGCAAGCATTCTTCCTCATTGTGCTCGAGTGGCAAATTTACAACGTGGGAAGGAATTCCATTGTTACATTTTGAGGCGAGAAGAGTTTGAGGACCATTTATTACTTTGGAATTCCCTTGTTCAGATGTATGCAAGATCTGGAAAGGTTTTAGCAGCTAAAAGAGTGTTTGATTCATTGGGAAGGAGGGATGAAGTGACTTATACCTCCTTGATTGCTGGGTATGGTATACAGGGACAGGGGAAGACTGCATTAAAATTGTTTGATGAAATGATCAAACATCGGATTAAACCAGACCAGGTCACCATGGTGGCAGTTCTATCAGCTTGCAGCCATTCTGGTCTAGTAACTGAAGGAAACGCGTTGTTTAAAAAGATGTCAACTCTCTATGGGATAGTCCCTGCAGTAGAGCACTTCTCTTGCATTGTTGATCTCTTTGGGGGAGCTGGATTGTTAAACAAAGCAAAGAAAGTAATTACCAGTATGCCTTACAGGCCAACCACTGCTATGTGGGCCACTCTTATAGGAGCCTGCCGGATCCATGGAAACACAGAGATAGGGGAATGGGCAGCTGAGAAATTGTTGGAAAGCCTGAAAACCCAGGTTACTATGTGTTGATTGCTAATATGCATGCTGCTGCTGGTCGGTGGAGCAAGCTGGCAGAAGTCAGGACTTATATGAGGGATTTAGGTGTGAGGAAGGCCCCTGGATGTACCTGGGTTGATGTAGGCACTGGATTTTCCCCCTTTGTGGTTGGTGACACTTCCAAAGACAACTCAAATGATCTTTGTTAGGGTTAATTATAAAAAAAAAATTATTAGGCTCAAATAGGGACTTCAATGGATATTTGAGACTTTGTGAAGGCATATCGAAGATAACCTCTCCTCATTTCAAAAACATGCATTCTGAATCGATAAGATTTGCTTTTCCATGTGAAATGATTTTTTGGATTATTTGTTTAGCTAAGAGCTTAGCTTTATATATGTGGGTTTTTTGAAGGTATAAGATCATTTTTCAATAAAATCCTTTGAATTCCCAGAACACATTTGTTAAACAAAAATCAAATTGGCATTTCTTTTCATACTAGAATTTGATTTGCCAAAAATCTTGATGAAATCATGAGATCATGTATAATTTGGATGAAAGGGATATAAGGTGTGCTTGTGTTATTTAAATAATAAGCAAGAACACATCATAAACACAAGCAAATACATGATCACTGAAGAGAAATGTTTGCTTAACAAAAAAAGTCTTGTGGCATTATGAGCAAAATTGCCGACAAGTCAAAACAATAATATAATGCGCAGACATGAACAAAACAAAAGGAAATCATGGAAGTAGCTTCATCTCCCGATATCGGCACACTCCCTTTCAAAAGCTTTTGCCGACGTCATTTTAATGGTGCGGACACTTGATACCTTATTTCCGTGAAGCCTAATTGGATGCAGGACCTGGATTTTCTTCGAATGTTATCCACCTCGCTTTAATCTTGCTTGCACTTGTCTTTTCCCTCATCAAGACAAGCACATGAATCTTGCTTGCACTTGTCTGCTGCTCCTGCCTTGACTGTCACCTAGAAAAAGGTCATAGGAAGTGAGCCCATTTTTGCTCTCGTGAGTTTTTTTTTTACCACTATTGAGTATATGATGCCACCTATACATGAAAACCCATATGGATTATTGTATGAGAAGTGTTTTTAGTTATTGTAATTTGCGGCTATGGTAACCCTGAACAGTGCAGCTCAGTGGTCCGGCTCTAGACTGTTCCCTAACGGTTATATCTCTCAGGACCACTAAAAGCTGGTAACTGGTTATCACTCAAGGACCTATGATATTAATCAAAGTACACACAAGCTGACTCAGATAACCACGTTAAGCAAGCTCTCGACTAGGGATGAGTGCTAGTTAGATATTTATATACTTGAATGATTCAGGGAGTGCTATCAGAAATATATTGTGTTCAAGTTTGAGTGTACTATCAGAAATGTATCGTGTTCAAGTTTTTTGCAAGTAATCATTTTCTGCACTGCTACCCTCGAGAAACTAACTTCATAGTTTAGAACGATATAAACTTAGGTATTTGACTGGAAATTTCTGTTATCTAAATCAACAAATTTCGATGAGAAATTCTTTGGGAAGTCAAAGAACAAGTCCACTGTCCGCCTTCCAACCCCCACTTGGTCGTTGCCCTGATTTCCCTGAAACGCTGAAGCAAATTCATCGCAGAGACTCTTTCATGCACTCGAATGCTAAAGCAAGGAAGCCGATCAATATTTGCATAAAAAAATTGTGAGGTCTCAGGGCACTGCTACTATGGCACAAATATTTAGAATACTATCAATTAAAATATCTGAGTGGTGAATTGCATGTCAAGGCAAGTAGATGTGCCTTTTCCACCAAAGCTGTGCCCAATTAGAACGCGAGGGGTTATTCGAAGCTGTGCAACCTATTCAAACAAAAACACTAACATTTAATTAGCCATAGAAAAATTCTCCATTGGTGGTTGGGAGGTTTGCTGTGGTTATGAAGGAGGCATCAACAAAAGAAGAGCTGCAACAATCTCAAGAAGAACAAATTGTACACAAATAAATACCCAAAGCTTAAAAGTCACTCACTAGCTTTAAGACATCAAAAGCAGTTGAGGCAACAGTGTGGGGGGCCTTCTTTTTTATTGATGCTGAATCACCATGACACCGCAGGTCAACCAAAAGAAACTGCATCAGCATAATTCGTCAATGATAAGTAATATTCTAATCACCCTCCCAAAACTGACTCATTTGAACGCCAGATACCCCAAGTAATGTACTTCATGCATAATTGAAGTTCATGATTGTATATGAGCCCCCCCCCCCCCCCCCCCAATAATCCACTACAGTTGGATCATAACTGGAAAGTGATTGTTTTCTCTTGCTTCCAACAGGGACAAAAGAAGTCACACAAAGTATCGGCAGACACTCACACAATAGACCTTCAAAAGTACATGAGCATTATCTGACAGCATTAAAAGCTCACGTGAAAAAATTAAAATGGCGCCACTCTGACAATGAAACCTATTCACACATGCAGACCATGAAATCTAACTGTTTCATAAAGTTGGAACATAGGGGGATTGGTTGTTTTATCTTACTTGTGAATCCTCGGTCAGACTGATATAGGCATTACAGGGAATTATGGAAACATGCTAGCTTGACCTAGCACTTTTTTTGGGGTTATAGAGAATATAAAAGATAAAGAAAACAAAAGGAAAAAAAAAGAGAACAGTACCTGCCATGCTGGAAATTCTTGTGCCAATCTCCGCGTAAAGGTTCCTGTGATATTTTAAATCTGTAAACTATATTTCAAAGCGTTCCTATTAATGTGTATATGTAAAAGAAAACATAAAGCAACTAATCAAAATATGTTAGAAATTAACACATGAAGTTCTGCAGCAGAAGGTAACGAGACCACTTCACTGAGGTGATGGCACATACAAACAAAATCATCAGAAAAGGAACACTTGACATTCCATAATTTTATAGAAAAAGACAAACTAGATTGCTTAGGTTATCAATGCTACAGCATAAGACAACTTGAGCACATCACAATTGGAACCTATACTTTGAGCGGAAATAAAACAGAAAGGATAACAACTAAGATTATTGAGCTCTAGTTTTTGCATTTTAGTGTATTGTCTTTCATAATTGTTAATTCCAAGGTTTTCTTTCAAAGGGTATTTATTTTAGGAGTCTAAGCTAGTCCCCTGGCTCTTGTCTCCATTAGATAGTTTCCTGTTTGAAATCCTAGTTCTAGAAGGAGAAATGGTATCCCAACTAGCAATCCAAGGGGCAAGGATTAAACATAAACACGGTGCAAGTATATCGGTCGTGAAAATTATATTTTCTAACAGGTAATCAAGACAAACATAGAAAATCATAAATGAGTTAAAACTAACATGCAGTACTTACCCCAGTTCTTCCTGCTGCCTAAAATTCCATGCAGAAGCACGGCTGTTGGTGGATCCGGCTTTGATTTACCCATCACAGAACCCCATTTTACCTAGGCAGCAAATCATTCAGCACAAGCAATTCTGCCCATGACATAATTTTTACACCCACTCCGCTGACCTCAACTCTATTTCACACTCAAAAATGTAATATGAAAAGATAGCGCATCAACCATAAACCTCATTTTCCATACATCTTCTCACTAACTATAATCAGTTGGACATGGACCAACTTTCCAAATCTATTCATTTTCACCATTGAATCGATACAAGACTTAAAAAATTCTTTATTTACAGTTGTACACCTCATAAGAAAAGAAAAGAGAACCTCATTGTTTTTATATGAACCATTAATTCATCGAATATTCTGCAGATAACCAAATAGTAACAATTCATTCTAATAATGTAATATTTTTTTTTTTTGTAAATTTGGGAACACCTAACAACTTACGAGTGATCCTTGAAAAAGTTCAGAGGCCTGAAAAAAATAAAAAAATAAAAATCCCATCACTCAAACTGAAAACACTACTAGTTTTCTAGCACCCTAATTCCTTTTTCTTTTCTGAGATAAGAAAAAAAAATTAAATGAAGAAAATTGGATATACCAAGAGAGCAGGTCGCTCGGTCGTATCTCTTCCATAAACGACCTTCTCATCTATCAATGCCATCCGTATTCTCCTCTTTTCTTTATTCCCTCTACTTGATTTACCCTCAATACCTAAACGGAATTCATTTTTCTAAAGGAAAAACATTATCAAAATAACACTAACAACAATAATTAAAAAGAAAAAAAATGAAATCAAACGATCACCTCAAACGGCATTGAAATCCTGGTTCTACAGGTGGCGGCTCTCCAATTTAAACCGAAATCTAAGATCTTCTTGTCAATGCAATTAACGGCGGGTTCACGGAGACCACTGCACGACATGAGATTAGAAATCACCGACATTTCTCAGAAACCAATCATGCAAGGACGCACGCACCGATTGTAAAAAACAGCCAGAGAAGTGTTTAGTTGCGAGGAAGCAGACGGCAGCGTATTGGAAGGGATTTGCAAGAGCGTGCGCAATGCAAAAGGAAGGTTCAAGAGGGAAAGGCAATGGAAGGCGGAGAAATTTAGAGGTTTCTTTTTTGCCTTTTTTAACTTGATATAAAAACAGTATCCATTAATAGTAAAAATAATAATAAATTTTTAAAATATATACAGTGGGGGAGAGGGCTACCGACGCTTGCGCGTTTCTCAGGGAGTCGCGGTAGCTGTGGTGGTAGGGTAAAGGGTGCTCCTACCACCACGACGTCGGCAGCCATTTTATAAGGAAATGACTAAAATGTCCTTTACAGTTGATAGTGATTGTCACGTGGATGGGAACATGGTCATGTTTGCTCGCTGGCAATAGAAGCAACTTGTAATTTTTTTGTTTCTCTGCGTCGCGTCGCGTTTCGTTTCGCATACAGCGTTTCGTGTCCATGGTGGAAGAATCGCGTTTTCGGCTGAAACTGGCAAAACCCTAAACCCTCACAGGCCATAGGGTTCTATCATTATCTCCTCTTTTCTCCCCCATTTAGCGTGGAAACCACTCTTCCTGCCTGCCAATCTGAGGTTATTAAGAGTCTGTTTAGCACGGTTGTTGCTGTTGTAGTTTATGAAAAGTATTTTTTATTTAAATGCATCAGCTAATTAACAATACCTGCACTGCATCTTCAAAGCGCAAGCGCATAGGTAAAACGACTTGTGCTCGCCAGTTTATATGTGGACAGCAGTGCGAAAATACAAATATCATCTTCCAATCCATAGCTTCGGGAAGGGAGACGTTAATTTAAGACAGTCAGTCTCCCATGGAGGTCGAGATGGGTAGCCTCTAAATTACATGGTTTTTCATAATCTCATACGCTAAGCTTCTCCATCTCCCTTCTGAGTGCACTGGCCCTCACCAAGCTCCCAATGGTATTCACAGCCAACTTCAAATCCTCCAATGGGTTCCCAGGCGCTACCTTCTTGTACAAATAGCTATCAAAAGTCATCTTCTGCACGTACTCATCTGCGCACATCTCTACAAAAGCTTCTCTAGCTGGGTTCGATCTGTAGAAAACTTTCTGCAACACATCCAGCACCTTGTATGTCGGCCAATATGTCTTATCCCATTTCTCCAAATATTTCCTCAGGTCACTTTCATCCACCATCTTCTTCCCATTCTCTGAACCCTCCACAATCGCCTCCGCACACATTCTGCCGCTCTTTGCTGCAAAATAGATGCCCTCGCCTGAGCATTTGGTCACATACCCAGCTGCATCGCCAACTAGTGCTACTCTACCTAGTACTCTGCGAGGTCGGGGGTGTTCTGGAATGGGGTGGGCTTCCACTCGTATAATCTTACCACCGAGGATCTTGTCCCTGGCTCTGTTTCTCGTGGCTGCTTGGAATTTTTTGATGTCACCTTTGTGAGTCACTGTTCCTGTTCCAACGGCAACATGATCGCATTTGGGGAAGACCCACCCGTAGAAGTCTGGCGAGACATCATCACCAACATACATCTCAGCTAAATCCTCATAGTACACCATTTTATCATTGGGAATTTTGATCCTCTCCTGTAAATGCAAGGAAAAAAATGAACCAAAAAATTAGTTATAGAACATCAACAGAGGAGGAATTGATCATTCATGAGAGCAAAATCCAATTGCGAAAGCATAAATAAAGCAATGTATGTCAGAAGCTGCTGTAAACATTCTATCCAAGATGTTTTTGCACAGAAAAAATTGAGAGAATATAGTAACAATTCATCCGGGCAACCATAAAATTAGTTATATGGCAAACAAGAACCAAAATTACAAAGGCCATACTAAAGTATCCATGGCTGCTATGAAATTCCTTTTTTGTGTGTATTCGTCAAATACAAAAGACCAGCAATAACAACTTACTACTGGTACAAAATGCTTGACATATTTAGCTGTATTAATTGTTTGTCAGAGTATCGTTCCTGTATTAGAGAACAATTAAGAGTACCCAAGTTCCAATATCAGGAAATCTAAAAGTTAACAAAATTCGATGTTGTAGCATATTATTGTTAGTTCGAAGGACCTCTAGTGCAGATTGTGACTAGAAAGTGCAGTTTCAATCATCAAACAAGGACAAGAACAGGAACAAGAACAAGAAGAACGGTGATATGGTGATGGCACCTTGCCTAACAATCAGAATGCAAAGGCTGTGAAATCAAACATTTTCCACAATTCGATATAAGTTTTAAGCAACAAATTCAACGAATTCACAGCTGAACTCATTAAAGCAGTGTATGAAAATGTTGCCAAAACAAAACAGAGTAGTGTTAAGTTATTAAAGAGAGATAGTAGTAATAAGTATACCTGGAAAGCAATAGCGTATTCATAATCACCAGCATCAATAGACTTGGCGACACGCGAATTTGCCCCATCAGCACCAATAACCGCGTCAACCTCCAAAGTCTTCTTCTCTCCGGTTCCGCCTTTCTTCCCATCATACTCAGTGTAGTGCAAGACATAGGGAGTTTTAATATTTTCATTACCTCTGGTAGGAATGTCCATCTTCAAGAACAAACCATTTATTACCTTAGCCCCATTCTCTGACGCTCTTTCTCTCAAGTAAGCATCAAGCACCTCACGTCTCACCATGCCAATGTACTCGTGAGGTTTCAGAGTTTTTCCAATGTCCACCGCGACATTGGATGGAGAGATCATCTTCATCTTGGTTACTCTCCGATCTATGATGTCCAATGGGAGGTCGAACTCACCCACCATGCACAAAGGGATGGCACCGCCGCATGGCTTGCAGTTGTCCATCTTCCGCTCGATGAGGTATGTCTCAATGCCTCCTTTGGCCAACGTTTCTGCGGCTGCACCTCCGGCTGGTCCCCCGCCTATGACGGCTAGCTACTCTGAGGTTGCGATTTTGGAGCTTGGGGCTAGACTTGCTGGCTGTGATTCGGAAGCGGCGGTATGGAAACGGGGTGTTGGGGGTTGTGTGGGGATGGATTAATTTTGGATGCTCGAGGGAGGAGTGCCGGAGTGCGGTGAAGGACTTGAAGACAACAGACGAAGTCATTTTGTTACCGTGGATTCGGAGAGGATCTGAGCCTTCAAATTTCGCTTCTTCTTCTTCTTCTTCAGTTGTAGTTGTAGTCAGTTGGAGTGTCAAGATTTCATGTGGATACGATTTTGGATACTAGGACGTGTTTGCTGCTGGATTAAGTAAATGAATGGTGCAGATTGGATGCGGATAATCTTGATAGATTTCGCTTGTTCGTTTTCCAATATTATTTTCTTTTTGTTAAAAATGGTTTTTTTTTTTTTTTCAGTGTTTTCAGATTATTTTAATATTTTGAATTAAAAATAAATTTTAAAAATTAATATATATTAATGTTATACATTTTAAAATAAAAATATACTGCAGTTATTACTTTGAAAAGTAGCTGTTATAATAATATTAAGGGCCTGTTTGTGAGAGCTGTTGCGGTAGCTGTTATCAAAATGATATTTTTTTTTAAATCATTTTTGACATCAGCACATCAAAATGATCTAAAAACACCAAAATATATTCATTTAAAATGAAAAAAAAACCAAAAGCTGCGGCACGACGGGTGAAATGCCGTGCCAAACAACTTCTAAACAGATTCTTAAGTTTTATGTATAATTGAGTGATTATTAAATAAAAAATATATTAAAATAATATTTTTTATTTTTTTTAAATTATTTTTGATATTATTACATTGAAATATCTAAGAATATAATTTTTTTAAATTTAAAATAATTTTTTTAAATTTAAAATAATTTTTTTTAACACTTTACAAAGATATTCTCAGACACCCCTATGGTCAAATATCCAACCACATCAGTTGATTTTTAATCGCCAAAAAACTGCTGACCCTATGCTCTGTCTCTTCTCTCCATTTTCAATGACCTTCTCTCTCTCCCTCCCTCCTTCAACATTGATTATTAAAGAAAAGAAAAGAAGTCCCATAATCGCACCAGAATTGTTCTTCATTCTCCCCGGTAATAGTATGGCACTTGTTAATTGTTCAAATAATTTTTATAACTATTGAGATTAAAATATAATATTTTTATATATAAAATTTGATACAATGAAATAAATTAATATACCCTATTATAACAATAATAACATCAAAGTCTTAACTTCTTAAATTATCATCACTATTACTGTCAAAAAAATAAAAATTATTAAACTAATCCGAGAAAAAAAAAAACAAAAAAACTAACAAAACAACAAGTAAGAAAAAAAACTAAAATTATTATTATTATTCTTAATATTAATATTATTATTGCGTTAATAATGAAAAAAATTAAATTAAATCAAAGAATAAAAAAAGCCTAAAAAACATTAACAAAAGAGAAAATAAATGATAAAACAAAAATAAAAATTATTAGCTGAAAAAAAAATCATTTGACTTGAACAAATAATTTTTATAGTTGTTGGAATTAAAGAAATTAATAGGATTTGTTGGTCCAAAATTAAAATATAATATCTATATATACAAAATTTAATATAATAAAACAGATCACCACACCTTATTATAAAAATAGCAGTATTGAAGTTTTAACATCTAAAATTATCATTGGTATTACTGTCAAAACAATAAAAATTATCAAATTATCCTGAGAGAAAAAAATTCAAAAACATTAACAAAAGAGTAAAATTATTATTATTATTATTATTATTATTGTTGTTGTTGTTGTTGTTGTTGTTGTTGTTATTATTATTATTGTGTTAATAATGACAAAAAAACCAAAATAAATGAAAGACTAAAAAAACCCTAAAAACTTTAACAAAAGATCAAGCAAAAAAATAAAATAAAAAAAAATTATTAGGCAAAAAACATTCATTTGACTTGATATAATAAAAAAAACCAATAAAAAAACTAAAAAAAAAGAACAAAGGGAGAAAAAAACACAGAAATATCAATTTTCAAATGATCATAGATACAAAATAAAATTTAATAGCTATTTTTTTTTAAACAAATACCACCTCAACAAATAAGAAAATAAAAAAAATTAAAAATCAAAGCTAAGAGCACACTTATTTCAGAAATATAAAAAAATAAAGGGATTAAAATAAAAAATTAAAAGTATAAGGGTCGAAATAAAAATCAAATACATTATCAATTTCAATCAAAGGACAAAATTGAAAAAAATGAAACTTCTGTACCTAATATATTAAGCTATTTAAACCCAATCCGGAAATTAAAAGAAGAAGGACCGAAGTGATACCACGCTGAGGCGCATCGACAGAGACGCTGGTAGCCAATTTCCGTCGACCCAAGCATCCCTCACGCGCCACCTTAACAGGGTGTGAGGCGGAATACTGTCGGTCGTGTGTTCCGCATGCGTTGACAGTATTTTGAAAAACAATAATAAAAAATGATGGTCAATTACCGGTATACCCCTATGTCCAAGTCATTAATTTTGTCTTATTAGGGGCTATATCTGTATTTAGCCATTTTCAAAAACTAAAAAAAATGCGGCGGTCCGGACCGGACGGAAAAAGTGCAATTACCACGGAGCCCCTCCTCCTATAAGCCATTTTTTTGTCTTTTTAGAGGGACAAAACCACTATTTTACTGTGCAAAATTGAAAAAAAAAGTAAACCGGAGACCCGACTCGACCCAAAAAATAAGTAATACTATTATAATTCACAGTAAAAGCACACATAACGACTCTTGAGCTCTTTTATTTTAGTATATTAAATAATAATTTGTTTATTCTGCTATTTTGTGCTCAATGCAAAACAGCTTATACTCGGTTTCTTGAAGCTGATGTTGTGTTTTACAAATCTTAAGGCTTTCAAACTACCATCTCTCTCTCTCTCATCTTCCTGAGATGTGGAGGAATTAGGGTAAAGTTTAATATTCACTTTATGGTATTTGTCCTTGTAAGGTGAGCTGTCAAGTTGTTATAACAATTTAACGTCAGGACCTCACCATTAGTATTAGGAAAATTGTTTTTATTGTTTTAACTGCTTTTGTTCTCTTTCCCTGTAAAAGGCTTATATACGAAGCCACTGCTCAATGAATCAATTACCCAGTTTTCCATTTCTCAATATCGTGAGTGTTCAATTTCTGAAACAACAATTGGTATCAGAGCCGGTTGTTCTGGGTATGGGAAATATTAGGTTAAAATTGAGAGGAAAAGAGTGAGATATCATCAACGGGGAGTGAAACAAACATTGGGTTAAATAGAGGGAAAGAGTGAAACACCATGTCCATAGAGAGCAGTAGCTTTGTTCAACCAGCGATTCCAAGGTTCGATGGTCACTACGACCATTGGGCTATGCTCATGGAAAACTTTCTCAAGTCCAAGGAGTATTGGGATCTTGTAGAGAAAGAGTTACCCACAGCAACAACAGAAGTGCAGCGCAAGGCGATTGTAGACTTGAAGCTCAAGGATTTTAAAGTCAAAAACTATCTATTCCAAGCTATAGATAGAAACATTATTGAGACCATTCTCAATAAGGAAACTGCAAAGGGTATCTGGGATTCGATGAGATTGAAGTATCAAGGCTCCACAAAAGTGAAACGTGCTCAGCTACAGGCTCTGAGAAGGGAATTTGAGCTGCTGGGTATGAGAAAGGGTGAAAAGGTGAATGATTATTTTGCTAGAACACTGATTATAGCAAATAAAATGAGGTCACAAGGGGAGAAATTAGAGTAGAGTGTGATTATTGAAAAAATTCTAAGATCAATGACACTCAAATTTAATTATGTTGTTTGCTTAATCGAAGAATCCAATGATGTATCCATTATGTCTGTTGATGAGCTTCAGAGCAGCTTGTTGTTTCACGAGCAAAGGATGCTTGGGCAAAAGGAGGAAGAACATGTATTGAATATCACCAATACAGAGAAGGCCAGGGTAAGGGATGTATACAAAACGGAGGGAAGAGGAAGGGCACGAGGAACCTTTAGAGGAAGTGGTCGCAGCTGGAATAGGCAGCCCCTCAATAAAGCCTTTGTTGAATGCTTTAATTGTCACAAATTGGGTCATTTCCAATTTGAGTGTCCCTAGGTGAGGAATGTTGCAAATTACACTGAATTTGCTGAAGATGAAGAAATGCTCTTAATGTCTTATATTAAGATGGATAAGTCAACAAACGGTGAAAGTGTGTGTTTTTTGGACTCGAGATGCAATAATCATATGTGTGGCAGTAGAGGTTTCTTCTCAAATTTCAATGGAAATTTCAGACAGTTAGTGAAACTTGGAGATAACTTAAAGATGATGGTAATGAGAAAGGGCAATATTAGACTTCAAGTTGGTGGAATGACTCAAGTAATCACTGAAGTGTATTTTGCACCTGAATTGAAAAATAACTTGTTGAGTGTTGGTCAGTTACTTAAAAAAGGCCTCACCATTTTGATTCAAGATGGAATGTGCAATATTTATCACCCTGAGAAAGGAGTAATTATGCAGGCCAGAATGTCAACAAACAAGATGTTTGTTGTCTCGGCTTTGGTAAAGCCTCAACACACAACATGCTTTCAAACTGTAACCAACAACAATTCACACATTTGGCACTGTCGATTTGGACATCTGAGTATGAAGGGGTTGCGAATTTTGTTCTACAAGAAGATGGTGAATGGACTACCAATGATTCAAGCTTCATCACAAGTGTGTTCTGACTGTTTGGTGGGGAAGCAACACCGAGAAGTAATCCCAAAAAGGAGTCTGTGGAGAGCCTCTAAACAACTCCAGCTGGTTCATGCCGATATCTGTGAGCCTATCAAACCAGAATCACACAGCCATAAAAGGTACTTAATCAACTTCATTGATGATTATAGTAGGAAAACTTGGGTTTATTTTATGTCAGAAAAATCTGAGGCATTTGATGTGTTTAAGAAATTGAAAACATTTGTTGAAAAAGAGGTCAGTAGTTCTATTTGTTGCTTGCGTACTGATAGGGGAGGGAAATTCACTTCAATGGAATTTAATCAATTTTGTAGTACAAATGGCATAACTAGGCAGCTTACTGTCTCTTATACACCCCAACAAAATGGGGTGGCTGAGAGGAAAAATCGCACTGTTATGAACATGGTGCATAACATGTTATCTGAAAAACAAATCCCTAAGGAATTCTGGCCTGAAGCAGTGAAATGGGCAACATGTTTTGAATAGATGTCCAACCACATCATTAAAGGAAATAACTCCTGAAGAAGCTTGGAGTGGTAATAAACCCTCGGTGCATTATTTTAGGGTGTTTGGTTGTATAGCTTATGTCCACATTTCAGATAAGAAAAGATCAAAAATGGATGACAAGAGTGAGAAATGCATTTTATTGGGTGTGAGTGAGGAGTCCAAAGCCTATAGGCTATATAATCCAGTTTCAAAGAAAGTGATAGTTAGTAGAGATATAGTATTTGTTGAAGATAAGAAATGGGAATGGGGAGAGAATAGTGCTGAGCTTGAAACAGATGTCTTAGAATGGGGTGATGAGGATACTAGGGTCATGACTGACAGGAATCAAGACCATCTTGAGGGAGGTGTGCATGCTGAAGCAGAAGAAACAGATCATGTGGATACTGGAAATACAACAACAGAAGAAGAAGAACAAGAAGTGACAGAATATGTGGGTACTGGAGATCAAAGAGCAGGAGGTCCCTTCGAACCAACAATCCAAGGAAGGAACAAAAAAGAGCCTTCTTGGATGCAGGATTATGTGTCAGGAGAGAACTTGCTAGAAGAAGAAGAAAATTTGATTATGTTTACTGCTGCTAAAGACCCTGTTTCATTTGAAGAAGCTGTCAAAAGTTCAAATTGGAATGAAGCCATGCAATTGGAAATTAAAGCCATCACAGAGAATGAAACTTGGGAGCTTACAACACTACCAGAAGGGGCAAAGAAAATAGGAGTTAAATGGGTATACAAAACTAAGCTCAACAAAAAAGGGTGAAGTGGATAAATTCAAAGCTCGTCTAGTGGCAAAGGGTTACTCACAACAGCAGGGTGTTGATTACAATGAAGTATTTGCTCCTGTGGCTAGGTGGGATACTATTAGGGTAATTCTTGCCCTTGCAGCACAAAAGAATTGGTATGTCTTTCAATTAGACGTAAAGAGTGCATTTCTGCTTGGAGAATTGAAAAAAAACTGTGTTTATTGATTAACCACAAGGCCTTGTGACAAAAGGGGAAGAACACAAAGTCTATAAACTCAAAAGGGCATTATATGGCCTCAAACAAGCTCGTAGAGCTTGGTATAATAGGATTGAAGGATACTTCATCAAAGAAGGTTTTGAGAAGTGCTACTGTGAACACACATTGTTCATAAAGACTGAAGGAGGAGGTAATATTCTTATTGTAAGTCTTTATGTAGATGATTTAATTTTTACTGGAAACAATGAGGGCATGTTTGCAAGGTTTAAGGAGTCAATGAAGAAGGAATTTGCCATGTCTGATCTCGGCAAAACGAAGTATTTTCTTGGTATAGAAGTCATACAAGATCAGCATGGAATATTCATCACTCAGAAAAAGTATGCACACGAGATACTAGAGAGATTTGGGATGTTGAATAGCAATTCAGTGAACAACCCAATTGTTCCCGGAAGCAGACTGTCAAGAGATGAAGGAGGGACTGCTGTGAACACAACAACATTCAGACAAATGATAGGAAGCCTCATGTATTTAATAGCTACAAGGCCAAATTTAATGTATTCTATTTGCTTGATTAGTAGGTACATGGAGAGGCCTACTGAAATACACTTGCAGGCTGCAAAAAAGGATTCTAAGATATTTGAAGGGCACGGCTGAGTTAGGAATTGTTTATAAGAAAGGAAGAGAAGGCACATTGATAGGCTTTGCTGACAGTGACTATGCATGAGACATTGATGATAGGAGAAGCACTTCTGGTCTCATTTTTATGTTTGGAACTGGTGCAGTCTCATGGTCTTCAAAAAAACAAGAAGTTGTGAGCTTGTCCACCACAGAAGATGAGTTTATTGCAGCTGCATTCTGTGCATGCCAAGGAATTTGGTTGAGGAGAATTCTTAAGAAATTGGAATGCATTCAGAACAAGAGGACAATCATCTACTGTGATAATAGCTCAGCCATAAAGCTTTCAAAAAATCCAGTTATGCATGGGAGGAGTAAGCACATTGATGTAAAATTCCATTTCTTACGTGACTTGACAAATGAAGGGATTGTTGAATTAGCTCACTATCATACACAAGAACAACTTGCTGATATCATGACCAAGTCACTCAAATTGGAAGCATTCTTGAAGCTGCGAGATAGACTTGGTGTGTGTTTAAAGAAAGACTAAACTGATTGCATTGTTGCAATTCAGTTTAAGGGAGGGTATGTTGAGGAATTGGGGTAAAATTTAATATTCAGTTTATGATATTTGTCCTTGTAAGGTGAGCTGTCAAGTTATTA
Source organism: Salix brachista (assembly GCA_009078335.1). Classification (NCBI taxonomy): domain Eukaryota; kingdom Viridiplantae; phylum Streptophyta; class Magnoliopsida; order Malpighiales; family Salicaceae; genus Salix; species Salix brachista. The sequence continues at coordinate 12,326,655 of CM018586.1, forward strand.
TAACAACTTAACGTCAGTACCTCACCATTAGTATGAGGGAAATTGTTTTTATTGTTTTAACTGCTTTTGTTCTCTTTCCCTGTAAAAGGCTTATATACAAAGCCACTGCTCAATGAATCAATTACCCAGTTTTCCATTCCTCAATATCGTGAGTGTTCAATTTCAAGATCGCCGGCCATTTCCATGATATCTACTCATCCATAGCTTAATTTGTGCTATCATAAATATTAACTACACGCATTTATGTTTGATTGGAGTGGACGTTGTTCGACCACCTTTCTGAACTAAAACAAATTAAAAAGGAAGTTGGCAATTAATTGTTCAGTGAGCTGTTTGCTCAATCTCGCTCTTTTTTTGTTTTCATATTCATGGGTGGAGCTCCGATCGAGACAGAAGCAATTTATTTCATTTGCGATAACACATCAAATACACACAAGCGTAGCAAACACTCAGAACCAACTGAAAAGAAGGAAGCCCAGTACGTACGTTGTTCCTATTTGGTTATGCATAAGCAGTAGGGTTTTCCACCAGGTGAGCATCCACAGCCTTCACCATGGCAAAGATTCCTTGCTGTAATTCGGTGGCATCTTCCTCCGACAGCAAGCTTTCCCCCATTGATTCATACTCGATTTTCATCTTGGCCAAGCTTCCTCCTTCACTAGTTGATGCCAAACAAACCTCAACACTATACGACTTCACTTTGACACCGAGAGCACCGCCTTCAAGGATAGAATACTTCACCGTGTGATTCTCGTGGTCCATCACCTCCACACGATCCTTCAAATAGCTACAGTCCTTGATAGCTGCACAAAGTTTGAATCTTATTGTCAATATATATATATATATATATACATATATCATGTATGTATGTATGTATGTATGTATGGTCGGCTACTATGCATGGTGCGAAATTAATGAATCGTAAGCTCAAACAAACCATCGGTGAAGTTGAATTTCTTGACGGTGCCGACCCCAGCACCATCTCCTTCAAGTATATCAATGCTTGAAATGATGACGGACAGGATTTTTGGCAAGAGGTTATGGCCATCACAGAAGGTTGCTTTCCATAGCCTGTCTACCGAGACTGCAGAGGGGAACTCTCCAACAATGGTGCCAGAAACCATGGCTGTTATTTGAAGCAAAAGACTTGAAGAAATCAAAGTAAATTAAGGATTTGGATGAGAAATTGGACGCAGATCAGTGGATTTATATAGATTTAATCGGTGAATGGTTCTTGCATCCAGCTTTCTTTAAGTTTACCAAACACAAAACCTACCAACCCTTGGTCATCCCATAATTAAGGTACAGAAGGGGTCTCATAATAATTTTATAATTTCCATTAATTTAATTAATCAATCACCTTCATTTTCATTTATATATTACAACCTGCACCGTAACATGATCAGTGCCAAGCTCTTCTTTCAGGGACGGGGGATCCTCGAAGCTGACTTTGTAAACTCACCCACTCCCACATGCTTCTTGAATTATACACACATATGTCAACTCATTAAACTGTAAAATAATCATGTCTGCCTTTCCGGCCATCTTTAATTTATTCCAGTTGATGCCGATGCATGCCTGGAATTATTCCACTCTAATTTGTTCCAATCGAGGTTTGTATTTTATAAAGTCAATTGAAAAATATATCAACTAATACATTGTATAATATATTATTAACACTGATTAAAAATTAAAGCGAAGAATTGATTTTCGTTCTAAACAGCAAAATATAAAATATAGATATGCAAATGTGAATATTTGATCAAGTGGACAAATTTTATTTATTTTATTTAATTGTGTAGCAATAATAATATATTTTTGTAAGAAACATAATGATTTCTACCAAGAGAAAAGTACTTTTTTTTTTTTGTCAAAATCTTCTTTTAATATTTAACTATTATTTTTATTTTAAGAAAACATATATATTTAATTTTCTAATAGCAATATGGTTTATTGAATAAAGAATAATAAAAATAAAACTAGAAAACATTTCCATGGATTTAAAACAAAGAATAAGAGAAATGGATCTCACTAATCAAAACTCTATTTGCGTATTATTGTTTTTTTAACAAAAAAAACATTTCTTTTTGTCTTAAGAAGTATCATTTTGTTGAATTAAAAAGTATTATAATCATTATAAAAAATGAGAAAAAATCATGAATAGATATTTTCCATGCATGTTAGGTATAAAAAAACATAAAATTTGAGAAAAACCATATAACATATAGATAAAATAAAAAATAATTAAATAGATTTTTATATGTATTAAATGTTCATGAGGAAAACATTTTATAAATAAGGCTGATATATAATTATTAGAAAATTAATAATTAATATTATAATAAAATTGATAGTAATATTATTTAAACAATTTTTTTAAAGTCAATGATATTATAAAATATAAAAAAATCACAATCATTTAATAAAAAAGGAAGAAGCAGGTGCAGCTACTATTGAGAGATTGCTTGACCAAACCATGTAATGCCTAGCTATTCTTAGACTTTGAAAGCAAGGTCTAGGCTCTTGGATTTAAATTTATTTAAAAAGGAGTGAATGACTTTTTCTTTTTGTTTCTCTAGAATAATGCAAATGATGTGTTGTTTGTTTGTAATATTTTATTCACTATCAAAATTAGCATTAACCACTAAAAAATCAAAGTATAAGTTTTTTAACCTTAAAAATATGAGTTTTAAAATTATTTTTAGTTCAGGAAGATAAAAAATCATAGATGGACATTTGAAACCCACCATTAACCACAAAACACATTTTAATTATTCAAAAAACTTAAAATCAAAACTAAATTAAATGTTTCAGCCTTGGTCTATATTGTCAGTGAAGGTTGAAATAAAATTCATCAAGTTTTTTTTTTCTCTTAAAGAAGAATCCAAAAACAACAAAATTAAAGTTATTGTTGAATAGAATTTTCCCATCGAGAATTTTCTCTCTATTTTTTTTTTGTCTTTCCATCTCTTCTCAAGACAACTAGGAAAATGAACTTATAAGATGAATAATGAAAAACTCAAAGAAGAGGGATCAAATATAAAAAAAGTAAAACTCGAGGGATGAAACTATACATTCCATGTCAGTTGAATAATTTTGATCCTTGATATTATTTTCAAGATTAAGGATAGGTAGACTCTTGCCTTATTTAGAGCGTACAAGTAGTCTGGATTGGGCACATTAAAGATGGAATGTGAAAGACATGTAATGGGTACTACAATAACATGACTGTATTAAAAAATATTTTCAAAAAAACATGAACATTATATTATATTAAAAAATAAATTAAAAGACGGGACTAAACAGCTCATTATTGCACTCGTGAAACTTGACCTGATTTAATAGGTTGACCTGAGATCTAAATGATCTCAAACCTTCATATAGTTTTAAAACCTAGGTTTACAGTTGATCATGTTAAACTCGTGAGACCTTTAAAGTCAACCCAAAACCTGAGTGAATCCTGATAATATGAGAATACATGATATATATATATATATATATATATATATATATATATATATATATATATATATATATATATTATTTTTAATAAATTCAAAAATAAAATAAAATTAATATATGAATATTTGGCCTAATATATTTTTTATAGCTCATATTCACATGATTTGTTTCTTAACTTTACGATGCGAGACAACTAAATATAACAATAATTCACATTACTTGTTTCTTACAACTCTTTACATTTCATTTTTTTATAGCCTACATTTAATATTTAATGTGTCATAATTATATATGTCGCACCCCTCGCGAGAGCGCGGCGTCGTGACGACCCTCCCCGTGAGCGGGGATTCCAATGTTTGGGGTATCATCTTTATTTTAATGAAAAAGGGAGTCGCCACCTAGTATTATGGTTACTAGGAAACATAAACTGGTCTTTCAGAGATTCTAGAGTAAAGGACTGGTTGCGTAAAGGGAAGGTTTTAGCACCCCTAGTACGCCCTACCTAAGGTAAGCTGCTTGGTGTTTTTGTTTGGTTATGATTTGTTATGATTTTGATCTTTCAAAGAATATGTTGGTTAAATGAAAAATGGGATATTACTCCGCCGAATATTTTGGATATTAACCCCTTAGGATTTATTTATCCAAATACCGACAGTGAATAATGACATATCATTCCCGCCGAATATTTTGGATATTAACCCCTTAGAATTTATTTATCCAAATACCGATAGTGAATAATAAATTCCCAAAAATAAGATTTTATATTTTTTGAAATATTGGCCAATACCCTTTGGGTTTTACAAACATGTTGTAAAATCCAAAAATGCAAGAAATGATTTTTCTTTGCGAAATCCATGCTAAAATACATTTTTTTCTTAAAATTCGAAGGTAATATTTTTTTTTTTAAACAACAAGATTTTTTTAAAATATGCTAGTGTATTGGCCGTATGCAAGAAAATAACATATTTTTTTGTTCTAGATATTTTCCTAAAAAATATATTTTTAATATATTTTTAATATTTTTCTATTATTTTATTTATTTTTTATTTATTTACTGGTGGGCTGGACTGCCAGCCCACTAGTTTAAGGTCTGGGCTGCCAGCCCACCAGTTTAAGGTCTGGGCTGCCAGCACAGCCTGTCTCGGGCTGGGCTGGCAGCCCGCACAGAAGCTGGGCTGGCGGCCCGGCTTTGCTGGCTGGGCTCGCGGCCCGGCTGCACTGGGCTGCGCTGCCAGCTCAGCCTGTCTCTCTTTCAGGCCGGGCTTCCGACCTAAACGGGCCGAAGCCCGTACCCTTTAATGGTCGGGCCGGGCACCAAACCCGGCCCGACCCGACCCGGCGGGGAGTGAATTAATTCACTCCCCGCATGCAAAACGAAGAAGATGCACAGTGAATTGCCAAATTTTGGTGTTCGACGAATGGCTTACCTGTTAATACCGTTGTGTAGAGAACGTCGAGGTGGTTCTTCTGGTCGTGGTGGTGACGGAAATGGTGGCCTGTGGTGGCCAGAGTTGTCGTCGGAAGGTGCACGGATTGGTTGCAGACGACGGGTTTGTTATGCCAAATCCTTGCCTGAGATGCAATCTGAGTTTCTGGGGAGGCAGTGAGAGTCTGGTGATGACGGAGTGGAGTAATGTGGCTAGAGTTTGGCTGCTGAAGCTTGTGACCGGAGGGAGAGAGTGACAGAGGCTCCTCTGTTTTAGAGAGAGAAAGGCAGAGGAAAACGAGTGAAAAATGCAGGGAAGAGCAGGAAGAAAATTAAATCAATTTTTTTTATGTAAATGGCTTTGCAACTCTCTCTATTTCTCTGCGTTTTTTCTTGTATTTTCCACGTAAAATCTCTTCTGTCTCCCCCGTTTTCTCTTTTTCTTTTTCCACTTCTTCATCGTGCAGGCTGCTATTTATAGCAGAGAAAATCTAACCGTTCGGCCGTTTAATGCAGTGTTGAGGAAAGTATGGAAAAGCTAAGCAAATCAGAGGAGAATCAGGAAGACAGGAGGAGAATCAGGAAGAAGATTTTGATGGAGATAAATCAGGCAGAAAATCACGATTGATTAGGAAGAAGATTGATCTGTTTTGCTGTGATCAATGAGAATTAGGCGCGCCTGAAAATGCAATGCACGCCGGAACAGTGCATGCTTATTTAATGCAGATTTCAAATTTTTTAAGAAGGAAAAAATATGATTTGGTCCTCCAATTTATAATTTCTTTAATTGCACCCAATTGGATTTAAACTTGTGATTTTATGCAATTATATCCCATCAAAAATTCAATCTCAACCTTAGCTTTGCGCGATCTTTTTATTCTGGTCCTTAGTTCCTGATTTTCGCGATTTAACCCTCAATCGACCATTAAACTCTCAATTTGTTCAATTTTTCCCTTGTACCCAGATATGTATTTTTGGATATATTTTTTTCGAAACATAAAAATAATGAGTCAAAAATTGGGTAGCAACAATATATATACCCATATCCATATGAGTTATTTTTTAAATTCTCAATGTGGAATAACTATATTCATATGCATTGTTTTTTAATTTCTTGGTGTGGAATAATTATATAAAACTACATCCACATGTATTGTTTCAAACATTTTATATGTAGAATATTAAAACCTCAAATATTATTTAATTTTATGTTTTGAAGTTGACCTAAGTTAACTTGTGTGACTTAAGATTGAATTTTTAAGTCAACCCATAAATATTTTAATATATATGATTGTATTGCTTAAGTAAATAATGCTATTTTTTGTTATTAAACTTTATTTTTATATATAATTTTATCCTATGAAGTTGTGTTTGCAAGTTTTATATTATGATTTTTTTTTCACTTTGAACATTCTAGTGATTATTATTTTTGAGCTAGTGGATGGGCATTTTTATGGACCATAGTCATGTACTATGTTGATGTCCGTTGCAGGTTTGCATTATTTGTCCATTAAAATACTTAGGCGTTGCAAACTTATTTTTAAAGGAGAAAACAAATCTAAGAACTCAAATTATAGTCTCTACTTATTAAATAAATTGATTTTATAAAAACAATGTGTTATTAGTTTGAGTTCAGAGTGAAATTATAAACAATAAAACTTTTATAAAATATTTTAAGAAAAAAACTAAAAATTCTTAAGAATAAAAATCAAATTGAAAATACCACTACATGATAAAAATTTAAACATGTAGAATTTCAATGTGATTTTTTACATTAAAAAAATTATACATATATAACGAAAACTTATGCACATATCAAGTGAAATAAATCATGAATATTATTTTGTAAATAAGTCTTACAAAAATGTTATGAACAATAAATAAAAATCTAATTCAAAAAATTTGAAATAAATATATTTAATATCTCAACCAAGTCATTTACCTCATTGTATCTAAAAAAATATTTATTGAAATAAATTTATAATAGAAATCAACACACAAAATCTATTGAATAAAATAAAATAAAAACTTCTTGTGCAAGGTTATATATATTGAAAACATATCATGTAAAGATACATAATAAAACTATATAACACACACACACACACACAACATTAAATCTTAATTATTCTAACTTGTTTTTAAGAAAATAAACACTCAATATAATGAAATAATAATTTTAAAAAGGCTAAATAAGAAAAAAATATAAATAAGAGATATTAATTAAACATATATTTAGAAATTATTTTACAAAAAAAAAAACAAAGTTATTAATATATATATATATATTTTTAAATGAATGAAGCTAGGAGTTGCTGTGTGTGAAGAGTCAAGCCCAATACTTGGCCCATATTTTAAGGGTCTGCATGTGAGCCTTTAATTTGTTTTTGTTATCCACCTTAATTTTTTACATGAAAGAAAAAAATTGATGTGTCTTCTAGTAATAGTTTTTTTTTTAATCTAAAATTTATTTTCAATCCATTTGACCTAAAAAACTTAGGAAATATCCAAGGAATCTTGTTAAATCAGTTCATGACCTCTGAAAACATATAAAACAATGTTGAATCCCAAAATTAACTTGAAACTATAATTTTTCTAAAACTTAGATTTGTTTTTTGTAAGTTATTCCAAGGTAAAAAAAACTAGTTGACATAAATAAAATCTAACTTCAAGAGAAAAAAATAAAGTTTGATACTAAGAGTGAAAAACATGAGAAATGAAGGACTAGAATGATATTATGTTATTTAGGGGCCAAACAATTTCTGATGACAATAACACCATTTTCTTCCTAGTTTAACCCTTACAAACCACCATCAAGAATAGAGAGATAATATCATTTTTCAGAACTTCTCTCTTTGATTTCTCTCTCTTTTGATCTCTAGAAATATAACACCCTCACATAAACATTATGTGGGCATATCAAACATTCAAAAATAAAAGAGCATGAAATTATTTTTTATCCCAAACTCAGGTGTACTCTTCTCATAATATTTTCTATAATCATCCAGTAACACTGCCAATTGATACATCACAATTAAATAGGATTTAAAATAGTAAAACATCCAAATCTCATATTTGATAAAAAAATATATTCATCATTAATATTATAACTTTATCAAAATATAATAATAAACCTAAAATATTAATTATTTAAATTTATTTCATGATCTCCAGAATTACCATAAATATTATAAAATATAGAAATATTATAGCTAAACAAAACTAATAAAAACCTATAGTTAAACAAAACTAATAAAAACCTGTCAAATGTAGTTTGAGGAGCATACAAAAAACTTGGTAAATGTAACCATGCTAACATTTAGAATAAAAATAATATATCATTACGTAAAGACGCTAACAATGAATACATATAATTAACTTTACTTTTAATTTCTTTTCATATGATTATTATTATATTCTTCACCATAATAATTTTATTTACCAACCATCAATATAAATAATACACCAATCAAACTTTTACTCCAACAACCAACTCATAAGCCCGAACTTCTAGCCTATCTTTTCATATATCATTAAATTCAAAATGTTGGTTTCCACAAAAGAATATCAAAAAGATAACCTTAACATTAAGGGTCATCATATCTTAATAATAACCAATCTTTTGTTTCTTTTGGTTTTCATGCCTAAGGTGTTTGTCCAACATCTTTTAGTCTCTACTCATATAACTCATTATAAATTGCTAACTGCCTCTACACCTTTGGTTGATATATTCATTTTACGATCAAGTTCCCATGTTCTTATGACTAACTTAATGTTAACAACCTTGGGCCCCTACTCCTATGCATACAAATACCTCTAATGTTCCCTAAAAAAGATTTTGACCTTAGCAGCAACACATATGACCGACTATCATGCACACAACCCATGTGTCCTTGTTTTCTCTATTCAAGTTTATTTAACTAAGCACCACTCATGACATTGACCTTTTATTTAACCACTCAAAAATCTTATACATAACATCTTATCAGTCTGAGCTCCACTCATATGGTTGGCATAATATATACAACACTTGTCGAAAAAATGTCCATATTAAGACTTCATAAGCCTTTATCATTTCATATAATTTATATATGGTTAAAATAAAAGCTTATATAAATTTTGGCAAATTGGAAAATTTGAGGTGACAAACATCTATCTATTCCTGTCACTAGTCTTGTTTCACTTGCTTGGGGACTCGCAGTTGATGCGTCTTTCATATTACACCATTTATTATATCATATTATCTAATTAAAAATATTGTGAATGCACTACTCTATACTCTTTTAACAGATGAAGTACTTGTTACTCATGAATATATGTACCCTTGCATCATTACATATAATTCATAAACTCTTAAGATTTTAATATATGAAATGTTATTATTATACATGCTAATTTCATGCATATCAAGTTATTGTATTTTCTTTTCCATTGTCGTGATGGTGTTTTTTTCGCGCTTCGCGCCCCGCCATCCCCGGATTGGGGAGACAACGACGCGCGGTGAAAAAAAAGTGTGTTTTATAGTCGTAAAATTATGACTATAAATATCAGGAGTCGCCACCTAGTATTAAAGTCACTAGGAACCTATTAGTCTGCGAGAGTCTGAGTAAGGGGATTTGTTGTGCAAGGGGAAGACGCATCACCCCTAGTGCACCCTATCTAAGGCAAACTTCATTGTTGCTTGATTGTTTTTTTGAGTTTAAATTTTTTTAAACTGCATTTTAAAAAAAAAACATTTTTTTTTCTGCGGGTGTACTTTACAGTGTAATTTTTCACCACAATTAAAACCTTTTTTTTTTGCAGATGTACTTTACAATGTAATTTTACATCCTCATAGATAAAACAAAAATAATTTTTTTTTATTTTATATTTTGGCCAAATTCCAACGGATAATCATAAACCGGTTATATTATCCAATTTTTGTTTCAAAATATGAGAAAGATGCAATATTTTCTTACGAAAAATATACATGGAAAAACCTTGGAATTTGGCCGTATGCACAAAGCAACACATTTTTTGTTTTTTTGAAAATGCATTTTTTTGTTTTTTTAAAAAGACCGAGGTGGTTGTCCCTGTGGTGGTGGCGTCGGAAGGGCTGGTATGTTTCTGCCTTGCCCCTGCTGCTTCGTACTGATGCTGCTGCTCTTCGTCGCCGGAGCTGGAGAAGAAGGCTGAGTGGTGGCTGGCGACGGAGCTGAGGAGGGAGACCAGGTGGTGGTCGACGGGAGCTAGCTAGAGTTGCTACCGGTTGTGGCCTGTACACTGTCGAGGGAGATGAGAGAGAGAGAACTGCAGGGGAAAGGAGAGAGGATGACCATCGGGGAGAGTAAGAACGTTGCAAACACCCGCAGCCAAACTTTACATTCGCCAGAGAAGACGATGGGCTGCTGCGTGTGTGATGGAGGGATGGTCGTCGATCGTGCCTTTGTCTTCCTCCCCTACTAATTTTCCATTTTCCCGAGTTTGTGTATGTTGTTTTTTTCCCTGCAAATTCTTTGTGTATTTATGTTCTCCTCTCTATCTTTTCCTCCCCGTGACTGTCCTGTGTGTTGGCTGTCTCAGAATTTCCCCCAGTTTTTCGATGATCTCCCCTCTTGTCTGTGTATTATCTCCTCCTATTTATAGGCGAAGAAGTCATGGTGCAGGGCATGGGGGTGTTGCCCAGGGGATGGTGTTGTAGAGAGAAGGAAAAAGGAAAAAGGAAAAAGGAAAAAGGAAAGTATTTAGAATTTCTTTTAGTTTTTCCTTCTGTTTGCCATATTTATTTCTAGAAAAGGAAAAAGGAAAGTATTCCCTGAGGGTGATTTCAGCTTCATACTTGAAACTGAAATCATTTGTCGACGGTCTCTAACTATAAAGATTGACATTAAATCTGAGAGGATGCATGATAATGTTTATTAGGAAGTTCCAAGTTTAAAAGGATAACTAAGGTTGCCTAAAACTTATATGGGTGACATACAAAGTGAAATTACTTGGGGGTAAATATCCCTAGTTAATGGTAGTTATCTAGGAAATTATATAGTGATTGTTCCTGAAGTTGGTGACCATATTTCTTAGGTCGCTAACAAATATAGTGGGGGTAATATTATTATTATTATTATCCTCATATATATATACAAGATTGGATACTTATTTCCTTTACAAATATTTGTAAAAGATATTTTGAGGTATTGCAACCCTAGTCCTGTCAAATTTATTCTAATAGATGGACTATTCTCATTCGACAAATTACTAGGGATTTTGAATAAGAAGCCTACAATTAAGATATCCAGACAGTAATACTAAAAGGGAACCTTCAATCTTTTAATTTTATACATTTGTCAATAGATGAAATAGACCAATAAAGGACAACATGAAAGAAAAGTCATCTTCCTTTAAGAAATGTAGGTAGAGATAGATAATAGTAAAGTTTGATAGCCTAGTTAGACCTTATGATATATACAGTCCAATCTAGGATTGTACTTACTATTGGAGAACACCTCAAGAGGGTGTAAATGAAAAACCATTCTTAGGCCCAGAAAAGAAAAAAGTTTATGCCAGGTTGAATAACCTCTATCTGATTATGACATCAATTGTATGATTAAATACTTATATGGCATTTCAAGTATTTTCATTTTCATATGTTTTGGTTTTGATTTCAATGTATTTTATTTATTGATTGTTACTTTGTGTAAGGTCTTTTCTTGGGACTATTAGATATAATGGACTTATACCTTCTATGTCTAGTCATGTATTTACACTCTCTCCTAATGACAACTTCTTTTTTAAAGATAATCAACCATTTGTGTGAAGATGAAACACTAGGTCTCTCATCCAAATAAATACTAAGAAATTTTTTATAATCCAAGTTAAGGATGTTCCTATAACTAATCTTCCCACCAATATGGTTAGTCAAAAGGCAACATGAAGGTCTCACTCCCCATTATCACATAGCTCTAGAGTGCCAACACCAACCTTATATTGAAGATTGTTTCTTAATGGAAAAGAAGAAGAGTCTTCATCCCTTTGGATTTTGATATGGAGATTATTCCTTCTTCCTTCTCCATATACTACTCTTGCTTCCATAAACCTAGTTTACTTGTTCCTAGATCTTATAGTAAAGCTCATTCACCCTCCACTATGGAGGACATTTCCTCCAATCTTAGGTTGGACTATGACACTGTCCATTTTTCCATTCCAGGGGAATAAGATATAGGGATAATAAAGAGCATTATCTAAGGAAATCTACACGGGGACCTGGTGGGTTGGACATTATAGAGACATTGGACAAACTTTTCACCTTTCCTTCTAATATGGAAGGGTTGATTGATCTAAGCTTCTAGCACTACTTAACTATTACTAGAAAGATGATTTTTTAGGTAAAAATAGTAAACTTAACACTTCATTGTATTATACTATTTTGAAAGATACCTAATTTTATTTATTTGATTGTTTACCTTTTATTCTTTTGAAAAGAAGAAAAAATCAAAAAAATAAAATAACAACGAGACTAACAACTTGGCAAAAACAGGCAAAAAAACATCAAACTATTATCAATACTATTCATTGACAAATGTTATCGACCTATCACTACCCATAAATCACTCATCATTTATTTGCATAACACATAAGTACATTATAGATAGATGCTCGGAGCCACAAAAAGTAATGATCCTTAAAAGTAAATAAATGAAGACTGACATAACCTATTTTGATTATTCCCCTAAATTTATTCAAAATAAAACAAAAATAAAAAAAATACAAAATAATTTATAACAAAAATTCTCAGCTCATCAGGGTTGGAAACCAATCCACAAAAAAGAATTAAAAGAATTAAAAAATAGAAAAAAAATACAAAAAATACAAAATTTGCATTAAAAAAATCTTTTTCTTAAAACAATTATAAACAAAAAAGTGTTGTTTTTGTGCACACGACTGAATTTCAAAGTTTTTTCAAGCATATTTTTGTTAAAAACAAATATAACATATTTCTCATGTTTAGAAATGAAAATTGGATATCGTAACCGGTTTATGATTATCCATTGGAATTTGGCCAAAATATCAAAATAATTTAAAAATTATTTTGTTTTAGCTATCACGGTGTAAAATTACATTGTAAAGTACACTCGTAGATAGTTAAAAACAGGTTTTCAAATGCAGTATAAATTTTTTCTGGTTAGGTTTTCAACTCCCAATGAGGTAGAGACTCTCATAGAGAGATCTATCTCGAGCTTTAGGAAAGATCAACGAATAAAAAATTTAAACTTAGAAAAACAATCAAACAACAATACAATTTGCCTTAGGTAGAAGGATGTACTGAGGGTGATGCGTCTTTCCCTTGCACAACAAGTTCCATTACCCAGACTCTCGCAGACTAATAGGTTTCCTAGTGACGTTAATACTAGGTGACAACTCCTAAGATTTATACACTACTAAAAAAGGGGGGTGTTTGCAACGGAATTTTGTTTAGCAACGGATTTTCCGTTGCTAAACAAATTCCGGAAATAAAAAAAAAACATGGGTTGCAACGGATTTGCCGTTGCAAATTTAATTTGCAACGGAAATTCCGTTGCAATTTAAAATCATTTGCAACGGAATATCCGTTGCAAAAGAAAATTACTTTGCAACGGAATTTCCGTTGCAAAATTAATTTGCAACGGATTTTCCGTTGCAATCTAAAACCATTTGCAATGGATTATCCGTTGCAAATTAAATTACTTTGCAACGGAATTTCCGTTGCAATTTAAAACCATTTGCAACGGATATTCCGTTGCAAATGAAAATTGCTTAGCAACGGAATGTCCGTTGCAATTGCAATTGTTTTTTTTAATAATTTAAATATTGCGCCCCGTTTTATTTAATTTTTCAAAAGTAATATCCATTCTTCTCTTCTCTCTCGTTCCGTCTCTTCTCCGCTCTAGAAGACAGATCTGTCTTCTCCGTTCTCTCCGTTCTCTCTCTCTCCATTCTCTCTCGTTCTGTCTCTTCTCTCTCGTTTTGTCTCTTCTCTCTCGCACTGCGCTCCATCGATATCTCTCTACTGAAATCACGGTTGTGAACAGTGAAGGCAACGATCTCCACCTTGCCAGCTTCGATCTTCAGGTACCCAGTAGACCCATCACCACCACAACGAAGATCTGCTTCCGGTGTTGCCTGCATGCACGGTACGGTCAACATTTCCATTTTTTAAATTCCTTAGTTTCAAATTTTGTTTAGGGTTTAGTTGCATTTCATTTCCTGTATTTTATCTTCTTCCCTACACCGAGCTTCTTTTTTTCTTTTTCATTTTCCAAAATTAATTATCTTTTTTCCTTTTCATTTTCCAAAATTAATTATCTTCTTCCCTACACCGAGCTCCATCTGCAGTTTCAGCAGCCTTGCGGGTGCTTCCCTGGAAAGGTTTTAGTTCCTGGAATTGTTGATCAGCTTCAGGGACAGACATTTGCTGCATTGAAAGTTTTGACGGTAATGTTTTTGATTATCAATTTTTTTGAGTGATGGTGAGGCAACCAGTGTGTATAAACTGTATAGAAAAATGCGGATTACCAGTTTAAATTTTTTCCTGCAATTTATTTTTTCTCTAAGTGATTAAACATATTTGAATTTTCATATTAAATAACTTTCAATATATGTGCTATTTTTTCCCCTGACAGTTTCTTTTGTTTGTGGAATAGGATTTTATGTCTTTTTCTTTGTTGAATATATGCATGGTATTTTTTCAAGAAAAAAACTCTGTATCTTGAAGTTTTATGTTGTACAGTAGGAATTAAACTTCTTGTGATTAGCAACTAGGCAGGTGGGATTTGAAAGAGGAGTTCTGATATAATTTTGATTTGCATAGGATGATTGAGATCATGTGTCCAAAGGGATATAGGCTGGCCATTTATGATTGTCTTAGCTAATTTTTGTTTAATTATGTTTGAAGCTGAGGTGTTGATATACTGGCAGTAATACTAAACATCCAATGCTAAATTCTTGATGCTTATTCTTTGTAATTATCGAAATTGGCAGCAGAGTGATAAAATTATTTGAACTTTTTCATGCAGGAAAACGAACATCACTCCAGTGAATTATTCCTGGAGTGATTAAACTAACTTTTTCAGCAGAGTGATTACTATGATTTTCAACTAAGCATCCTGTCACAATAGCTTTGTTTTCCTTCTGTTTTGCAGTATTGTACTTGTGTATTTTTTATCAGCTGGAAAACATAATGCTAATCCTCTTTTATTCTTTGAACTAGGTTTTTACATCTGCCAGCAACCTATTTCCACAACTCATAAGTTTGATTGCACATCCTGCACTTATCCAAAGGTGTGTAATATGCTTTTATGACAAAATATTGACTAAAATGAAGATGCTACCTAGCTACTGTGATGTAAAATTTATCCTCTGGCTAAATTCAACCTTATTATACATAAAGTGTTGTATCATTTGGAATCTACCAGGATTTTTCTGTCTTTTGTTTGCAATATGTGCACTCGTGGCTGCCTTGTCTGCAGGAGATCAAGGAATTATATCACTTGCATTCGGTGAGTCATGTTAGCCTGCAGTCATATTTTCTTAATTTTGTGTTAAGTTGGATAATTGAGATGCCTAACCCTCCAACCCCCTTCTTTGTGTGTCCCTGAAGGTTGCACAAGATTGTTCCAGCCTGATAAACCTGTCACAAAGGCCCAAGCTGTTGTTGCTCTTGCAACTGGTGAGGCTTCTGACACAGTTAGTGAGCAGCTTCGATGTACATTGAAGCAGAATCTGTGGTACAAAATGCTGTTTCTGCCCACAATACTTTAGTAACTCAAGTTGAACAGGATATAAATGCAAGTTTTGAGAAGGAGCTTTCCATGGAGAGGGAAAAGATTAATGTTGCAGAGAACATGGCTGAAGAGGTGCGAATTAGAAAGGTTAAGAGCTGAGAGGGAGAAGGATGATGTTGCCTTGAATATGTATTTTTTTATTCCATGTTGATTTACTTAGATATGTAAATGTAACTGAATCTTTGTTGTATTATAAATTTTTATTTATGAAATTTTTATTTCAACTATATTTATTTAGTTTTCAATATTAATAATATTTATGAAAATATTTATTCATAATTAATTAAAAATAAATAAATTTGAAATTGATTAAAAAATTTAATTGTCATTGCAATTTGCAAAGGATTTTCCGTTGCAAACGTGCAACGGAATATCCGTTGCAAATACATTTGCAACGGAAATTCCGTTGCAACAAAATTTGCAGTCACGGATTTGCAACGGAACGCATCCGTTGCAAAGTCCGTTGCAAATAAATATTTGCAACGGCCTCCTTTCTTGTTTGCAACGGACACGTCCGTTGCAAACCACCCTCATTTTTTGTAGTGATAGTCGTAATTTTACGATTATAAAACACATCTCTTTCACAGTGCATCATCTCCCTTCTAGGGATGGCGGGGCGCGAAGCGTGAAAAAACACCATCGCAATAAAGACTACAAGGTAGTATAAGAAATCTTTGAATGTTGTATAGATTCATTGTCTAGTTCAATGTTTGATTAGATTTGATGTTTAAAGGGTTGATTAAGAGTATCTTAACAATTATTTTTTAAAACATTTTTTGCTAATAATTTTTTATTCATTTTTAATATCAATACATCAAAATTATTTTAAAAAAAAACATTTCCAATCAGCTTCTAAGATTTCAGTACACAGATACATGAGAAGAGTGATGTTAATAGTGATTATTGACAGCCAAACTTTTCTAGTGATAAATAAACGTATTGATTTGGTCCTTTCATGTCCCAATAAATATAACAGTGCTTATCCAAATATGGTCAAAATCTTAACTTTCAGCGACTTGTCAACATGTTATCCATATATATTGCTGGGTGTCTGAGCAAGAGGCCAGTACGTTAAAAAAGCACTTTTCCTTAACAGCTAAACCAACCCTTTGAGATTAACGTAATTTACAAAAGTTTAAAGTAGGGTGAGTTAATGGAGATACAAGCATGCATGTACACGTTGCAGGTAGGGTAGGACCCCGAACCCTAATTCTATGTAAATGTGGGAGTGGCACTCGGCGGATATATATTGCAGCCCCCACGAATTCCCTACTAATATAGTGATTGGTTCTCAAGAATCCGGCCATTAACCTTCTCTCAGTCAAAACTCTGCCCCACTATACTTGCCCCCACCTTCAATACCATATATTTCCTCCTCCTTTTTAATGTCATGGCCTTAGTATCTTCAAAAACTGATTCCTATCATTCAAAAGTCGGTTTGTAAACTGATTCCTAATTTCCACAAGGTTCTCACCATCTATTTGTTCTCTTCTTTCTTTCTTTCCCACAGTTTTTATTCCCAGCTTGTCAAGCTCCCATCTCTGCAGGTGCTATGGAAAGCACGAGATCCGATCTTCGCGAAGCCTCATTTTCTTCTTATCTCACCCAACGAGAAGACAATTTTGTACTTAAGCTGACAGATCAGTCGGTGCAGTTTACCCCTCCGGCCAATATGGTCACTTCAAGCCAAGAGATTTCCCTTCCTCCCAGCTCAGAGAGGACTAAAGCTGACGAGGGGGAAATCAGCGTCTTTGGCGCGGAGAGATACTTCAATATGAAACTGGATGATGATAGTCCAAGAATCACTGACAATATTAATGCAGGAAAGTGCGTGCGTGAGAAAGAATACCCGGTTGATCTACAACAGATGAGACCAAAAAGCAGATTAGGAACTCCAAGTGTGACTTCTGAAGCAAGTTGGAATAGTCAAGCTGCTTTGATACCGAATTCCCTGAGAAATTCATCTCCAACCAGGCATCAGAAAGTCAACGAGAGATGGTTCCTTTCAGGCTTTCCCTGCAGTGGCTTTTGTTCAGACAAGAAATCTATTGATACAGATAAAAATACTTGTCACAGAGGGGTTCATGGAAAAGAGCTCAGAAAGGAATCTGCTCGCAATCCTATCGGACTGGAAGGAGCTCGAAAGCAGTCCCAATCACGATTAAATCAGGTGAAAGATGAGTTTCACAGCCCGAGCTTTAAAAGATCGAATGTTGGCTCAAAAAGAAGAGAGTACTTTGTGTTGCCATGTGTTAATTCTGGGGTGCAAAACTTGGATTTCAAAGGAGGGGAACAGAAGATCATAGAAGACGACCCACGAAAATCCCTCGAGGTTTTCGGCTCCCATTTGTTAAAAAGGGAAGATATAGCACTGAATCTGCAGAGAAAGCTGTCTGTGCTAACTTGGGATGCCATCCCAAAAGCCCCAAACTTTCCAACCACTTCAACCAGTAGCCAGATGTATGAAGATATTGAAAGCGATGGCAGCTCGGATCTGTTCGAGATTGAGAACCTATCCGGATGCTCACATGTACAGCCTATATTCACCAAGCAAACACCTGACGCCATGTCTAGCTGCATGACACCGACCGCCAGCCGGTGCTACGAGCCAAGTGAGAGCAGCATTGAATGGAGCGTAGTCACCGCCAGTGCTGCTGATTTCTCGGCTGTTTCAGTGGACTATGACCAAAAGATTCTGGCTGAAAATAGCAAAATTAATCCTGGTTTAGCATCCACAGCACCCAGAAAAAGCCGCCCAAATGGCCTTTTGGGATGTAAGAGTCAGAAAGCAGTAGATGTTGCTGAAGCTGCATACAAGAGAAACGACAAGGCAAAGTCGATCTCACTTGCAACAGCTTCGAAGGACAGACGCAGCCGTCCCACCGAGGAGTTACAGGCTAATGAAATAGGGTGAAAGATCTTCATTCCCCTTGAATGATTCCCGATGCATCTTCAGCTTGACAAGTTAAGCTCTGTTTGTTGAACTCTAGATTTCGATCATGAGTGTCTCCGCTTCTTACATGTATGATTAGGGAAACAATTAAAATTTGCACCCGATAATTATGTTTAAATTTGAGTGAACAGGCCACATTAATTATATCATGCAAACAAGATTTTCTTACTTGCTTGTTTCATATTATCCTTAAAGTTCCTATCTAAATTCTCCGGCTGATTAGATTAGATATGAGCTGAATGATATTGTAGATTTTTTGTAGCCATCGTCGACATCTTAAATGTAATTTCAAAGGGAAAACAACCAGAAACATGAAAAGTGAAAGTACTTGATTTCTAACCACACCCCCCCGACCAACCATGTCTAACCTCTTTCTTTTCTCCACTAATATCGACTTGTTCTTGCTCTCTTGATTTATAACCTAGCGTGTCGTTCAAGTTTTGGACATTCTTGAGATCGTTGAGCAGATTTACTTTTGGCTGCCCACCTTTGCCTCGCATATAAGCCTACAAATCGAAAGTTCAGGTTGGCATGTATGTATGTATCTATTTAGATATCTAAAGCATTTGGCCCTACAAATGGAGATGCACCTCCGAATCCCCACCCCAGATAGAAGATATCAGATCCATATATACTTCAGAAAGCAATAATAAGACGTATATTGCAGGCCAAGAGATTATACATTTTGTTAGTGTTACATAATAATATAAATCATATCAAAAATAATTTAAATTTTTAGGTGAGATGGTTTTTTATTATAGTATCAGAGCCTTATTAACCTAAAAGTCACAAGTTTGAATCTCATTACTCTCATTTATTTTGATAAAAATCAAACACAACGTAGTGTGGATCTATATGCAAGTTTCAGGACAAAAAAAAATTCACTTAAAGATGTATGTTAGAGAATAATATAAATCATATAATGAGACCTTACCTAATAGTTCAAGTTTTTAGAGGAGATGATTTCTACATACACATTATATACACACGTTCTTTTTACATTTTGCACTGCATTTTCCAAATTCTTGATACTAATTAAGCTTCTTCTTCCTATTATTATTACTATTATTATTATTATTATTATTATTGTATCATATCCAACGCTTTTGGATAAGTTTTAGGTCTTTTATCGGGATATTTTAATATTGCTATGTCAGGATATTTTCTTTTATGTTGAAAATTTAATTGTTTTTTTTTATGATTCTTGAAATATGTTCAACTGTTGAAATCAGTTTATTATTATATTTCCTTACTGACTATGATGTCTCCACGCATGATAATATGACTTTATTTTTATATAATTTTCTTATTATGAATTTAGTAATCATATATTTGTATAATTTATATTTATGATTACTTTTTATGCAATTTATAAGAATTATATATACCAGAATTTCTTCCTTTTATTTAATTAAATTAGCATATTGAATATCATCACATTAAAAGAGTTTAATTTACTCATAATTATATAACTTCAAACAATATGTACTCTTTCTGATTAACAACGACGGTGTTAGAGTAGGGATTTATTAATATTAGAGCTAATTGATCCAACTATCGTATATTTCAAAGCATCATCTCACATTATTTTAGAAGATTTCTAGTTTTATATATACGAAAATTCTCTCTTATCTATTTTGCTACTTTTTAGACAAGAATACGTACCCTACATCAACCAAAACAAAAACTGTATGGGAGAATACATGTTAGGGCAATTTTGTCTCACAAAGAAAACGTTCTGTACATTTAATGTCACCTGAGGTTTTCCCTTGTTTTTATTAAAATCTTGTTTAACCATCTCAGAAAAATCCTACTCAAGAGGTTTGGTCACAGTCAGAAAAGAAATTTACCTGGCCTATGTAGGAGATTAATCTTTAAGATTCTTAGAAAAAAATATTTAGTTTTGATTGATATACAACTTATTTTTTGTCCCCAAGGGACTTGACGTGATGGTAGAGGGTTTGCGATCTGCACAGCAGGTCTCGAATTTGAGTCAGGACATGGTCTCCTTGTAAGAGTCTAGAACAACCGAGATTTTATCCACTCTCTTGAAACTCCTGAATTGAGTTAGATACCATAAAAATAAAATAAAAAACTTGTTATTACAGTAAAACCAAATAAAAAAACACTTATCTCTCCTCCAGATTGCAAGAGAGGTAGGAGATTTAAATTGTGGGATGATTCAAATGGCGTGACTGTCAAGGAATGTTATCCAGAATGACATATTCAAGCCATGCATGGTGGTCATCCGCATTATCAAGACGGGTAGCTGCCTATTCAATTCTATAACCATTTCGCTAACAGAGTGGAACCCACACTCTCTTCTCTCCCTTTCACTAAGTAGAACGAGGTTGGCTATCTGGTAAACACGTACAGCATAATCTAATCTTGAGAAAATCCCATCAAATAATATAAGTAACAATGGTTTATAACATTAAATCTCTGTAGATTTCAGCTTGATATGATCACGATAACGTGAGATTCAGAGAGATATGTCCTAACTTCTCCTAATTATATATACACCCTATAGCCTTAAATATTGTGAATGATGTGAGAATGATAAGAAGAAAAGAAGAAGTTGATATGCCTTTAATGCATAGTAGCGGGAGAGGTTGCCTTTCACATCCATCCTTTTAAGAGATTTGATAAACTTTTTGATTATGAAAAATTCTCTAGGTGTGATGTAATGAATCAAACCACACGTCTAGTAATGGAATGTCGTGAAGGGACCAATTAGAGTTGGACCGACAGCAAATTGAAACAGCTCATTGAATGAAAATACCACTGCGAGGACCACTTCGAATATGGCAGCCATCAGAGCTCACTCAGGGGTACCACTTCGAATATGGCAGCCATCAGAGCTCAGGGTACTGTCTCAGAAGGAAACCTACTTCATGAAATTTGAGCCTTCGAGCAATTAAGAAGACATGCATCGTCGGAAGATAGGGTTGAATGAGCAACAATATCAAAAATAATGTATATATTGAAGAAAGGATGAGAGAAATAAGAGAAAAGTATAAGAAATATACAACGAGATGATGGGATGCTGGTGGTTTTGATTGGGAGAAAAATACGAGGACTGTGTGCATGCTGCTGCAGAGAATGATATAAGGGGTGTGAGAGGAAATGACAGAATGAAGATGAATGATGGAAAGGAATTATCCAGAAATAAATTATAAATAATTAGGAAAATTTGAGGGGAGGGGAATTTTTTGAGGAAGATAGGAAAGCTGTATTTAATTTGGACAAATTTTAGAGGAAAACATTCTTAATTTTATTTATTCCCGAAAAAAATAATTATTTATCAAAAAAAATACCATTATATAAATTTTAAAAATAAAAATACATTACCATTTCCATGGTAGTTAGTTAAAAAAAACCCTTAATTTCCATCTTTACTTTCTTCCTCAATAACCACCGATGAAACAATTCCTCGCTGTGTAATTAATTGCGGAGCTCTTCTCTTGCCAATTAGCGCTACTAAAAAGCAGTTTTCTGCTTCTGCAGGCGAGATATAAAAAGAATTTCATTATTGCCTAATAAGCTAATTCAGTTGGCATTTTTTCGGTAGAAAAATTACCTTAGCAATAAACATAAATTATTTTGGTTTGTAATTGTAAAATTATTATTTTATCTCTCCATGCAGAATAATTCTAACCTTGGTATTAGGGGTATTATCGAATTTTTACATTTCTATACACTGTAAAGTAACTATAATACTCTCAAATACCAACAAAATAAAGAGTTGTCTACGGGGTGTTACCAGAATTTCACATATTCAATGCACAATGAAATAACCATAATATTA
Source organism: Salix brachista (assembly GCA_009078335.1). Classification (NCBI taxonomy): domain Eukaryota; kingdom Viridiplantae; phylum Streptophyta; class Magnoliopsida; order Malpighiales; family Salicaceae; genus Salix; species Salix brachista. The sequence goes on from CM018586.1 coordinate 12,349,097, forward strand.
TCATATAAGACAAAAATCAAGAGTTGTCTGCGGGGTGATACTAGAATTTCACATTTTTTTAAAATATATAAATATTAAAATATACCCCCATAAAAGAAAAAAAATCAAGAGTTGACTGTAGGAGTGTTTAGGTAATTTATCAAATTTTTTATCATTATTTTCTGTTGAATACTATTTATTGGCACGCCCACTTCGGGCAGCGCGTGCGGAGTATCACAGTGGTACAAAATGTCCTTCTAATGTCTCTTCAGATGCACCTCCATGTCCTCTTCCTCGTGGTGTGGCGAGTGACTTCACCCGGTGGCCGGCGACGTGACGATGGTCGGTTGAACCCCCCCCTGAAGAAGCAATTCCACATGGCACTCAACAAACTCAAACAATAATCAGTTCATTCTTGTTATTTCTGTTATTCTGTTAAGCACACGTGTTTAGTGCAGTAGAAATAATAAACTGTTAAAAGTTAGTTAAGCTTGTTAGAGTCAGTTATAGTGAAGGCCTAATAAGCCGAGATCAACTACTCAATACGAACTGAACTCAAAAATCATTTCTTGCGTTTGCAATTCTTAGAAACTATATTCTTCTCTGTTTCTTTTGACAAATTGGTATCAGAGCTGGGTGATAACTCTCAACTGGACGAAAGATGGATTCAAGTAACTTTGCACAACCTAGCATTCCTAAGTTTGATGGAGATTATGAACACTAGAGTATGTTGATGGATAATCTGTTACGATCAAAGGAGTTTTGGTGTGTTATTGAAACTGGCTATGAAGAACCATCACCAGGAGAGGTCCTTACCACGGGACAGAAGAAGAACTTGGAGGAGATGAAATTGAAGGATCTGAAAACCAAGAATTACTTGTTCCAGTCAATCGACAAATCAATTCTGAAAACAATAGCTCAGAAGAAAACAGCTAAACAACTATGGGATTCCATGAAAGTCAAGTATCAAGGAAATGCAAGAGTGCAACGTGCTCAACTTCAAATTCACCGAAGGAATTTTGAATTGCTTGAGATGAAGGATGGAGAATCTGTAACAGGATATTTCTCAAAGGTGCTGTTGACAGCAAATAACAAGAGAAATTATGGAGAAGATGTGTCTGAGGTGATGATTGTGGAGAAAATATTGCGTACGTTGACAGAGAAGTTCAACTACATTGTATGCTCAATTGAGGAGTCGAAAGATACAAATAAACTGACAATAGATGAACTGCAAAGTTCATTACTGGTTCATGAGCAGAAGTTTCAAAAAACTAGAGAAGAGGATCAAGTATTGAGAGTGTATGATGAAATAATCAAAAGCAGAGGCAGAGGGATGAATACCTATAGGGGAAGGAGTCATGGAAGAGGAAGTCAAATATATAACAGAGTCACTATTGAGTGTTTCAAATGCCATAGACTTGGGCACTTTCAATATGAATGCCAAAATCTGAATAAGGAAGCACATTATGCATAGTTGAGCCAAGAAGAGGATGTATTGCTGATGACATATGTTGAAACACACAACCAGAAACGAAATGATGCTTGGTTCTTGGATTCGGGTTATTCAAATCACATGTGTGGTGAAAGAGGTAAGTTCACAAGTCTGGATGACACTTTTCAACATTCTGTTAAACTGGGAGATAATAGCAGAATAAGTGTGGCTGGAAAAGAAAGCATGAAGTTGATTCTGAATGGAATAAATCATGTGTTTAATGAAGTGTATTATGTTCCTGAGCTCAATAACAATTTATTGAGCATTGGTCAGCTTCAAGAAAATGGCTTGGCAATAGTGTTTAAAGAAGGGAATTGCAAGCTTTATCATCCAGAAAGGGGATTGATTGCTGAAACCAGAATGAGTTTGAATAGAATGTTTATTCTATTTGCTGAAACTCAGCTAGCTGACAATACTCGAGAATGTCTGTATACAAATTCTCAGAATTTGTCTCACCTCTGGCATAGGTGTTATGGCCATCTAAGCTACACAAATCTGCAGACATTGCTGCAAAACGAGATGGTTCGTGGACTTCCCCAGTTCAAAGTAACAGAGGTAAATTGTGTAAGTTGCAAAGTAGGGAAGCAACGAAGGGATGCAATACCAAAAGCAAGTGCATGGAGAGTAACTCAGCCACTGGAATTGATACATGCAGACATTTGTGGACCAATTTCTCCTGCTTCTAACAGTGGAAAGAGGTATATTTTTTGCTGCATTGATGATTATAGTCGTAAGTCTTGGACATTTTTTTTAGCAGAAAAGAGTGGTGCATTTCAGTAGTTTAAGATCTTTAAGAGAATTGTTGAAAAGGAGAAGGAACTCTATGTCAAATGCTTGAGAACTGACAGAGGAGGTGAATTTAATTCAAAGGAATTCAATGATTACTGTAAAGAAAGTGGAATCAAGAGGCAATTGACTGCTGCTTACACGCCACAACAGAATGACGTGGCTGAGAGAAAAAATCAGACAATAATGAACATGGTGAGGTGTGTGTTAACTGAGAAGAAGATTCCAAAGTGTTTCTGGGCAGAGACAGTGGTGTGGACTTGCTATGTCCAGAATAGGTGTCCTACAAAAGCATTGAAGGATGTAACTCCTCAAGAGGCATGGAGTGGGGTAAAGCCAACAGTCAACCATTTTTGTGTGTTTGGGTGCTTAGCACATGTTCATGTTCCACATGAAAAAGAAAAAAAATTGGATGACAAGAGCATATGTTGTGTTTTATTGGGAGTGAGTGAAGAAACGAAGGGTTATCGTTTATATGATCCCATGACAGACAAGGTTATGGTCAGCAGAGATGTGGTGTTTGAGGAAGAAAAGGGGTGGGATTAGAGTGAAAAACATCAGGAGCAGAATCTGATGGATTTAGAGTGGGATAATTCAGTTACAGAGAGCATTGAGCATGCTGAGATTAGAGAAGAAAGAAGTGTAACTGGAGCAGTAACCAATACATTGGGAGAAGCTGCTGAGAGTGATGAAATTGTGGCAACAGAAGATGAAGAACATACAGCAACAGTTGTAGATGCAGAAACTGGTCATTATACAGAGGATCAAGTTAAAGGGAGAGTGAGTGGTAATAATGCAGATGATCAAGTTGAAGGGAGAGTGTGTCGAGCTCCATTATGGATGAGGGATTATGTAAATGGAGAGGAGTTGAGTGTTGATGAAGCATATGTAGCACAAGTAACTGCTGCTGAAGAAAACCCATTTGTTTTTGAAGAAGTTGTGAAGGAAGAAAAATGGAGACAAGCAATGGACAATGAAATACTGTCAATTGAGAAGAATAAAACATGGACCTTGACTGTGCTGCCAAATAATGCCAAAAGAATTGGTGTTAAATGGATTTACAAAACAAAGTTCAATGAAAATGGGGAGATTGACAAATATAAGACACGGTTGGTGGCGAAAGGATATTCGCAGAAGCATGGGATAGATTACACAGAAGTGTTTGCACCGGTAGCCAGAATTGATACAGTAAGGATGATCATATCTATGGCTGCGCAAAAGGGTTTGAGAATTGGGCAGTTGGATGTTAAATCAGCCTTTCTTCATAGAGAATTAAGTGAGGATGTTTATGTTGAACAACCAAGGGGTTATGAGAAGAAAGGAAAAGAACATCTGGTCTATAAACTTCACAAGGCCTTATATGGATTAAAACAAGCTCCACGAGCTTGGTTTAATCGAATTGAAGCATACTTTCTTAAGGAAGGGTTTCAGAGGTGTGAGAGTGAACAAACCCTGTTCACAAAAAGGAGCAGTACCGGAAAGATTATAATCGTAAGTATTTACGTTGATGATGTAATCTTTACTGGTGATGATGATGATATATTGACAGAATTTAAGAAGTCTATGTTAAAAGAGTTTGACATGTCTGACTTGGGGAGCATGCGCTTCTTTCTTGGGATCGAAGTATTACAAAGAGATGATGGTATTTTTATCTGTCAAAGAAAGTATGCATTGGAAATTCTGAAGAGATTTGGAATGTTGGAAAACAATGAGGTGAACAGTCCAATTATTCCAGGTTTTAAAATCAGCAAAGATGAAGATGGAATTTCGATAAATGATACACACTTCAAGCAATTGGTGGGAAGTTTGATGTATCTTACGGCCACATGACCAGATATGATGTTTGTTACAAGCCTTATAAGTAGGTATATGGGGAGGCCTACGAATCTTCATTTACAGGCTGCAAAAAGGGCTCTTCGATATCTAAAAGGAAATGTGAACTATGGCATTCATTATAAGAAGAGGGGAAATGGAAAATTGTTTGCATTTACAGACAGCGATTATGCAGGGGATATAGAAGATAGAATGAGTACAAGTGGATATGTATTCTTGTTGAATTCAGGAGCAGTATCATGGTGCTCGAAAAAGCAACCTATCGTCACGTTGTCAACTACAGAAGCTGAATTTGTGGCGGCTGCAGTGTGCACATGTTAGGCCATATGGATCAGAAGGGTATTGAAGGTGCTAAACTATAGTTTGAAGAATGCACTCGTATTTGGTGTGATAACAACTCTACCATCAAGCTCTCAAAAAATCCTGTCTTGCATGGACGTAGCAAACACATAGACGTAAGGTATCATTTCTTGAGAAATCTTACGAAGGCAGGTTCGATTGAGTTAATTCACTGTGGGAGCAAAGATCAGGTGGCCGATATAATGACGAAGCCATTAAAGGTTGATGTTTTTCAAAGACTTCGTGGATTACTTGGGGTATACGACATTGTTGAATTAAGCTAAGTGCTTGGCAGAAACTTGCTTAAGGGAGAGATTGAAGAAGCAATTCCACATGGCACTCAACAGACTCAAACAATAATCAGTTCATTCTTGTTATTTCTGTTATTCTGTTAAGCACATGTGTTTAGTGCAGTAGAAATAATAAACTGTTAAAAGTTAGTTAAGCTTGTTAGAGTCAGTTATAGTAAAGGCTATATAAGCCGAGATCAACTACTCAATATGAACTGAACTCAAAAATCATTTCTTGAGTTTGCAATTCTCAGAAACTATATTCTTCTCTGTTTCTTTTGACACCCCCCCCCCACCCCCTCCTTCTCTCCTGCATGCTAAATTACATGACAGACCCCTTTGTTTATGGTATTTTCATTTCAATCTCTGATCTTTTAATTGTTTTGTCTGATCTTTATTTCTATTATATAGTTTTGATTTGTTTCAATTGTATATTTCAATTGAAATTGATTATATATTTCAGTTTTTTTCAGTTCTTATTCTTTTAATTTTGGGATTGGTTTGAAATCCCTTAATATTTTCAAAATAAAAGTTTCTATTTTTTTCAGTTGTGTCTTTCGATTGAATTTAATCATATATTTTGTTTTCATTTCGCTCCTTATACTTTGAATTTTTTATTTTATTTTAATTCCTTTATTTTTTTATATAAATTTCTAAAATAGTCCCTATTTTTTTCCATGTTTATATGTATTTACTCTTAGTTTTTGTTTTTAATTTCTTTTATTTTCTATTTTGGTGAGGCTGTATTTTTTTAATTTAGTCCTCGAATTTTAATTTGTGTTGGTAATGATTTGAAAATTGATATTTTTTTCTATTTGTTCTTTTATTATCTTTATTTATTCTTCAAGTCAAATAATTTTTTTAAGCTAATAATTTTTTTTTTGTTTTGTCTTTTATTTTATTACTTTTATTGCTCTTTTGTTAAAAAATTTAGGTGTTTATTTTTTTATTCTTTGAGGTAATTTAATTTTCCAATTATTTACACAATAATAATAATAATTTTAGTTTTTTTCTCTTTTGTTAATAATATAAAGAATATCAATAATGACATAAATAATTATAATAATGTTAATGATACTGATTAGAATTTCAATGATATTAATAAAAATAATGGTGCATGTTATCATAATGATTATTGTCGTAATAATAACAATGATTATAATGATGATGATGGTGACGGCGATAGTACTGCCACTAATAATAAAAAAATAGTCAATGTTATTTTTGTTCAAAATTGACTTTTGAGGCTTTTTAAGCATGATATTTCAGATTTAATATCACATAAACAAAATATACAAAGCTACGCGTAGACAAAATGGGTAAAAAAATTGGGTCAAATTATCTACAATAAAAAAATATATGAGTCACTTACCTTGCGCATCGACGCAGTTAGAACTAAATTTTTTAACATGTAAAAAAAATATTAATAGTTCTATATTTTTTTAATACTATACATTTGAGAAAAATAATCAGCCTACAAAACTTTTAATTATTTAGTTTTTTATATATTAATTTTATTATATATAAGGTGTTTAAAATAATACAAACCATTATTTTTAAGTTTTTCATGTGAGCCTAATTATATATTTTCATGTTTATTTAATATTAACATTTTAAAAAATATATATATATAAATAAACTAAGTTTTTCTGACAAAATCTCAAATTAATTTAATTTTATCGTTCTGAAATACTTTTAATCTAATAATAAGAAAAATAAATCTTAAAAAATAAAAAATAAAAAAATTGAATTTTTTTATAACGATAATGATGGTGGCAGCGATAGAACTACCACTAATGATCAGAAAAATAATCAATGTTGTTTTTTGTTCAAAATTGACTTTTGAGGCTTTTTATGTATGATATTTCAGATTTAATAACATGTAAGCAAATAATATACGAAGTTACGTGTAGACAAAATGGGTGGGAAAATTAGGTTAAATTATCTACAATGAAAAAATATATGTGTCACTTGTCTTGCGCATCGCCGCAGTCAGAACTAAATTTTTTAACATGTAAAAAAATATATTAATAGTTCTATATTTTTTTATAATGCTGTACATTTGAGAAAAATAACCAACCTGCAAATTTTTTAATTATTTATTTTTTTATATATTAATTTTATTATATATAAGGCGTTTAAAATAATGCAAACCATTAATAATGAGAATAATAATAAAAATAATTCGCCAATCGATGTTATTTTTGTTAAAAAATGACTTTTGTGATTTTTTCATATATGATATTTCAGATCTAATATTATGCAAATAAAAAATACATGAAGCCACACATAGACAAAAAAAAATGAAAAATTGGGTCAAATTAACCACAATGAAAAAATATACGAGCCACTTGCCATGTGCTTCGCCGCAAGCAAAATCAAATTTGTTAACATGTAAAAAAGTAATAATAGTTCTAGATTTTTTTATGAAGATAGTACATCTTAGAATAATCAGCCTACAAAACTTTAGATTATTTAGTTTTTATATATTCAATTTATTATGGATAAGGCGTTTAAAATAATTACAACAATTATTTTTAAGGTTTTTCCTCTTAAAAATAATTATATATTTTGATATTTTTTTAATATTAACACCTTAAAAAATATATATAAAAAATTGAAAAAAGTTTTTTAAAAAAATTTCAAATTAATTTAATCTTAGTGTACTGAAATACTTTAAATATAATATTATAAAGAATAAATCTTTAAAATATTAATTTCTTTTTTACTAAAAATGAGTTTAAACTAAAAATATATCAAGCTACACATATACAAAAAGAAAAACAAAGATTACAAATCACTAACAACTTCAAATTCACTATACATGCATAAGAGAGAGTTTCACTCAATTTCAAGCCACCAAAGCTAAACTTACTTTGTTTTTTTAACAAAAGTTGCATATAATACAAAGATAAATTACAATAAAAACTAAAAGTCAAAACTAAGAGTATATATGTACATAAATACTAACAGAAAATTAAAAAATATCCCAGAAATACCAAAAAAATAAAGGGATCAAAATTAATTAAAAAAACAAAAGAATAAAAACTGAAATACAAAACAAATAATTACATATGTTGAAACTAGGCAAAAAACAATTTCTCGTTGCGACAGAGCGCGGGCCAATGACTCGTCTAAACATAAATATGGAGTTGAGGATTCTATACAATTGCTTAGCAACGTAAAAACAAAACCCTCTTTGCATGCATATACAGAGAAGATTCTCTAATATCACTCCTAGAAAATTAGAAAAAATAAATAATGGACATCAATAGAAAGTATACCATCATGATATATACAGATGAAAACATTTTAAAATATTTCATCAATATCTCAAACAAAAATAATGATGCATAATAAAAAAAATTTAAATAAAACTTAGAAAATTTTCTCATGTCCAAATATCATCTTCTCCTTTCAATTTAATTTTAAGCAGCACTATCTTTCTTAATACCTTTAACAACCCCTCTCCTTTACAAATCTAAGTCACCATAACTCACCAAGTGTAGATGCAATATCTCTTCAAAGACAATTAATCTTTAATAAATTATATTTAGTTCATTCAATAACATATGATGTGATTTCAACTATAGCAAACAGTATTGAAATTTTGATTAATTATAAAGTGATTTGATTAGAGAACCTGAATGTTATCAATTTGCGATGGAATTTAACCTCAAACTAAAACCTTTAGAAAATGATACCGAAATATACCTAAAATTAATATCTGATGTAATTTTATTCATAATAGATAAAATATAAAGTTTCAATTGATTCTGAGATAGTTTACTTATGGTTCACAAAGAATGGTGTCTCTATGTCAGAATTGAATCAACCTTCAAATTTCATCTAATTTTTTCTTTTCTTTTCTTTATGAACTTTTTTGCTACCGATATGACTACGCAAAATAATAAGATGAAATATAAATAACTTTTTTTCTTAGCTGCAATAGACACAAAGAAAAAAAAAGAACGACGCAAACACTAAAAACCTAAAGGAACACTAAGAAAACAAAACTAGTAGAAGGATATGAACTAATTCCAAAATCTAGCTTTGATACCAATTGATTCAAACATCATGATCATATGGTCACACAACCTATATTTTTTAAATATATTTTTCTCAAATGTACAGCATTATAAAAAATATATATTTTTTAAATCTGGTAAATAAAAAAGGTCCCCTATTTAGGCTTTATAATGATTTATATACTTTTGAAAATATAACCCTAATGGGTTTAGCCTAGTGGATTGATTTGGCCCACTTTTAAAAATAACCCAAAACTGAAAAGCTAAAAAGCTAATCCTAAAAAGCCTTGGACCCTAGCTAAAAATAAAGAATTGATTAAGCTCAAACAAGCCTTGAGTTGTAGCTAACAAAATAAAATCAAACTCATAATATTAAATCTTTGTTCTTTAATGAGAACAAGAGAAGGAAAATTGATTGAAAATATAGCCTTGAGTCATTGACCCATTTAGAACAAGTAATGGATCTTGGACCAAGTCATAAGAATTAATGGTAAAAGTTTTGATATAAATATTGGATCTAAAAGTAGGTTGATATTTATATATTTAGAACCGATCAAAACGTTCCCAAAATTATTTTGAGTTTTCACCACTTTTTAATTAGAATATTGTTTTCATCAAAACAAACAAGTTGTTAAGAACTCATCCACCTTCCAAAATAAGTGAACCCTTTTAAGACATCTAAATGGATATTTTCCCTAAAAAATTATTTTAAGTACACAAGCTCATATATAATCAAAAGGCTAGATTTATTCATACAAATAAATTGTACTCATAAACACTTTTAAACCATATTAAATTTATACAATTTATCTTACCTCAAATAGGGTGTGTTGAGGGTTTTAATATCTTTCCTACTCATAATCAATCTTTTACCCTTTAATCTTTGATAAAACCAGAGTATTTAGGTTTTTCTAGCGACCTTAAATTCGATAACTAGATGGCAATCCCCCCCCCCCCCAAAAAAAAAAAAAAATATTAATATTATAAAAAATGAGACAGCAATAACAATAATAAAACTAAAAACATATTTCTCTAGGCAAAACTAGGCTAATACGTGAAACTGTGACAGGATCTATGTTTTAGGATTGAAGTATTATGTATCTTTTAAATGAATTCAAACTCTTGACAATCACTTTTCTTTGATCAATCATGATTTTTGATCACTTGATTGAATGCTTTCTGGTTTCTTTGATCGATTAGGACTCTTTAAGATTTATTAGCTATTATTTATGATTGATTTTAACCCTTGTTTTCCAGTTCAAGGATGAATCATCATTGTTTTCATCTAGTTCACACATGAATGTTTAATTTTATGTAAATATAATATAGAGTCAAGAAATGTTTTTATATTAATGGCTAGGATGGTAAGACTTTTCTTTCTATGAGAGTCTAATGCTTACGAGCAATATTGAAATCCTTTATCTTTTCTCATTCTTTTCCTTTAATTTTTGTTCTTCTTTTATCTCATTTCTGATTTTTTTCATTTTTTAAAACAATTTCTTGTTTTAAAATCTATTTTTATTTTCAGAAACATAAAAATAAAATAATACCATGAAAATATGTAAAAGTGCAAACTCTTGAGATTTTGTTTTGAAAAATTTATATAAAACATGATAGGATAATAAACGAGTAACGCAATTATACATTCAAGGTAAAACCATCAAGAAGAGATTTTGGATATGAATAAACTTAAACTCTATTTTTTCACATGTTATTGTGATGGTCAGGTATATTAATGTTTTAGCTATATCATGTTTTAGCTATAGATGTGTTATAATATTTTTTTTAGTATTTTAAATATATAAATTAAGATAATAAAATAGAATTATAAAAAAATAAAATAAAAGGTGTGGTATCATATTTGGTTGAAAGTAGAAGGGTTAACCTTAATCGAATATCTTTTAATGTAGTCTAAGTATTTACATCCAAGATGACAAAATAAGTCATTATTTGCTTTACAAGATTGTTTTAACTTCAAATCATAGTAACGTTTTTCTTCTAATTTTTCCTAGCTTGTATAAAATTATTCCTTAGAATAAATTGGAGTTTATTTTTAACACTAAGAATGGAAATTGTTAACGAGCACATACGAAGTGGATGAAATTTCTCTAACTATCACTAGCAGTGAATAGATTGAGGGGTAAGAACATGAGGGGCTAAATAGATTAATGTCAGTTACATTTTGGATAAAATTGATAAACTCTAAAATCTTGAGACTCAAATTGATAATACGGTAATACTTTGTTGTGCTGTCACTCATCCGTTGGTTGTCTACTAAACCTCTACCATATGCTCCACAGCGGATACAAACTCGCAAAACCCTAACCCTTTTGTTCACACCACTCACGGGAAAAAAAAAAAGGGAAGGAAAGACAAGGAGCGCAAAGGCACTAGGGTTTTAGACAATCGTCAACAGCGAAAGCAAACGGTAGGGGAGAGGGAGAAAGAGATTCTTAGGGCTTTGGTTGATAGAGAAAATGGTGGCAGACAACAAGGGTAAGAAGTTGAAGGTAGCGGAGAAAGGCGAGGAAGACAATAACCAAATCGATGAAGAACTCGTTATCTTTATCGAGAAGCTCCAGGAGATCCAAGACGATCTTGAAAAGGTACTGTAAAAAAATGCTGATATAAATGTTGCATATTTGTGGTTATGCGCTTTCAGTGTCCCATATATTGGTGTGAAATTTGAGAAAAAAAATTTGGTTCGGTAGAATCCAATTACTTTTACTTAATATTCCTTACACACACACACACATTGAAATCAGACTCTCTTATTGACTTTAATTATTTGCCTATTCATTCTGGGTTCATGCTACTTTGATGCCTTGTTTTGCTGAATTGTTATGCTTACTTAAATTGTTTAATTCATGTTAATGGTAGCGTCCCATAGAAATTCAGATGGGGCATGTATCTCTGGTTGTGTTATGAAAACTTCTCCCAGAAAGTCAACAATAATAATTTTCCCCCAATCAATAATATTCAATAAGGAAGGGGGATTGTATGAATCATGTTGGATATGTTGGCCTTATTGCTACTTTAGACCTTGAAACTTAAACCGTGCATGGTTATTTTTATAGATTAACGAAGAGGCAAGTGACAAGGTCCTGGAAGTGGAGCAGAAGTATAATGAGATACGCAAGCCAGTATATGATAACCGGAATGAGATCATCAAATCGATTCCTGACTTCTGGTTGACCGCGGTTAGTGATCTGTTCTTATCAAAATATATAATTTGTTAACCTCTTTTATATTGTGCTCCTGCCTTACCTTATAAAGAGTTCATATTCCATGTAATTGTCTGTGGTTCTCTGCAGTTTTTAAGTCATCCTGCTCTTGGTACTCTTTTGAGTGAAGAGGATCAAAAGGTTTGTTTTTTGTTCCTGTATGATCTGAAGATTAACTTGTGTACTTGCATTTGTTCTTTTTCCCTAACTGCCTGTCTGTGTATTAAATTTGATTCCCTTATCCTTGTGCCTATGTAGGTATTCAAATATTTAAGTTCACTGGAAGTGGAGGATACAAAAGATGTCAAATCTGGTTATTCAATAACATTTGTAAGTTTATTGTCTTCCCGTGCTTGCATAGTTTTTCATTATTATCTGTCTTTCCTCTGATTGAGTGGTGCTCATTGATATCTGGTGTCTGCTCAATTGATTTAATAGTTCTTGATTCCAATGCTCTTTCCTTCACAGAACTTTGAATCCAACCCGTACTTTGAAGAGACAAAGCTTACAAAATCCTTTTCCTTCCATGATGAAGGGACGACAGAGATAACTGCTACACCAATCAATTGGAAGGAGGGCATGGTAAATTATGTCATTTCATGACAGGTAATGTCTAAATCGTGTACTCTCTTTTGTTTATTATTTAATTGCATTTCTAAAATGTGAAGGGTCTACCAAATGGAGTCAGTCATGAAAAGAAAGGGAACAAGAGACTTTTGGCTGATGAAAGGTTTATTTTCTCAACTTGTTTACTTTTTTATCTTGTTTCTTGCTGTAAAGCCAGTTATCAAGTTAAAATGGTCTATTTCCTAAAATATCATCTGTTCTGATACCAAATAATGGGAAGCATAATAAAATCTCTGTGCGGAAGCATAACTTCATTTTTTTCTCTTCTCAAAAACATGATTTATTGTTTGACTGTCACTTGTCATTCTGTTCATTGTCGTCAACGAACAAATGATATATTTCCTTTTGATGAGTCTTTGAGTGGTCAAATTTGATCTTTGTTCTAGTAACAATGTTATGTTATATGCTGTTTTAGGTTTCAAGTGGAATACAAGTCATGGTTGCAAGATGTTTTCTATTTTATTGTTTAACATTATTTTCATCTTTTATGGATTCTGCCTGTTCTTTTTCTAAATCGTTTTTTTGTAATCTGAATTTACAATTCTCGTGTTGTGCTGTGCTGTGTGGCTCACCTTCAAATTTACCTTCTTGAATGCAGCTTCTTTAGCTGGTTTGGTAACACTCAGCCAAAAGGCACGATTGATGACATGCAAGATGAGGTTAGTTGAATCTGTATCTGACAAAGTAGTAGAGCTTTGTTCATTGGTGGAAACATTGTGGAATTTTATCTTCTTTACCAAATAGTTTATTGAAGCTGTTACAATCCCTTATGGGGAAAAAATGCAGGTAGCAGAGATCATTAAGGAGGATTTATGGCCCAATCCACTCTCATATTTTAACACTGTAATTGAATTTATTTTTTGTGCTCTTTTCTTCCCTTTCGTTCTTGAAAATGAAGCTTGAAATCAAGTGTAACTTCCCTAATTCTCTAACGTAGGATCCTGATGACGAGGACTTTGATGGGGATGAAGCAGATGAAGGGGTAAATGATCCTATTTTATCATGTTTTGTGAATCTTATGACGTGCTTATACTTTGTCCTTCCATTTTAGTTGAGGACATCGGTTTTATTGCCTCGTTATTTATTTGTTGATACTTGGAAAGTTTAGTTGTTGTTGAAGATATTGAAACCAAAATAGATGGAAGATACTTGTTCTTCAGAAGTATTAACTTAATAGAGGTCTTCTTGCAGAACTTGATAGGAAATTATAACAAAAATTATAAGCTGTCTATTGATTTGACATAATCAATTTGCAAGCATGGAAATGAGACCTTTGACATGATTGAAATAGCTGAAGAAATCTGAAATCTGAACTGCTGGAATTTGGTGTTCCGTTGTGCTTTAATTTGGGCTGACTGACTTTGGGCTTCAACAAATTCCAGTCGTGTAAAACAATATCTAGTTGAAGCTTTTTATGATTCTGTTTAAAAGAAGGTTGCTGGTGAGATCTTATTTTCATTGTTGAGGCTTTTTTATGCCTATGCATGTTAGGGATACAGTATTTGTCATAGAAATGACATTATTGTTTTATCTTTCTTTGCTAGAAACCATACTTTAAGATGTTTCATGTTTAGGTGCAGTTCTATTGACTGATTAAACAGTATATTTGAAGTTTCATCTGATAGATCTTATTTGCTACTTTAAACAATAAAATGAAAGTTTTGTGCCACTCTATTAGGCCGGCCATACTGAATGAGAAAATTCGTGGGAACTAGTAATAAGTCTTCCAAAGTTCAACTGTTATCATATTTCCTTGGTTTTGCCTAATTGCAGGACAAGGATAGCGATGACTCTGGAGATGAAGATGATGATCAAGAGGAAGATGATGATCAAGAGGAGGACGATGATGATGAAGAAGATGGTGACGACGTAGACAAATGATTCCCTTTACTTCAGCTTTTTACTTGTATCAGCTTTCCCTTTTTGGGCAACACCTTGTGTAAAGTAGTCTATAATGATTGCTGGTATCATGTGCTGGTGAGGGTAGCCCACACTATAACATTTTAATGGGTAGATTCCTCTACTATGCAGGGCACTGGCAGTGGCTGTTACCGTGGCCGGTTAGTGGTTTGCTGACTCTGTTCATGTTTCAGGGTCTTCTATTTTGTGTTTATGGTTATTCTATGTGTTCCATCCCAGAAATGCAGTTTCTAGATGATGATGTTATGTAGGCCTCTTATAATAATTTTATTTGCTGTGAACTTCTAAGGGTCCAATATAGAATCTGTGTTGAAAGCTAGTTGAGAGTTGTTCAAGAGTGTGATAACTATATTAAAATTATTATTTTATTTTATTAAAATATTTTTTATATTACAATATGAAAACAATACAAAAACATTTTTTTTAAAAAAAAAAACTAAATCTGAACAAATCTTCCTTTAAGTTTGGGCTACAATTCGTTGATTTTGTCGGTGCGGTTTAAAAATAAGGTGATTGAATAAGTAGAATTTTAGTGTATTGTAAAGTTTAATAAGCAGAATTTTGACACGAGACCACAATGTAATCTGCGTTTCAGAAAAAGCTACAAGTATGTGATTTTTCATGTAACTTGTGGATTTCATGTTATTTTTGGATTTTATTTTTCTTTCCTTGGAAATTTAAACTTTTTTTCTAGATGGGGTAGGGTTTCTAGCCTATTTAAGGACAAAGCTTATTATTGTTATTCTAGAGAAAATAAACCTATGAACTTCGAGTTCACATTTGAAGTCTTTTTGCTCATTAAAATTCACGTGTTTTTTTTCTTTTGTTGTCCTTAGCTTTCGCCTGCATCCATTGGTATAAGAGCCCAACAATCTAAAGTTTATTGTGAGCTGTGCTATAACCCCGTGGAAGAGAATTTTTTGGTCGTTGTGTGCATTAACAAACAGCGGTGAGAAGAGGTGGTGGAGTTGGGCGTGGCTAAAAAAGGGATGAGGAACCCCCTTTTCGAGAGAGGATTCAGAAGCTCATCATCAAAGACTGGTGCAGGTTAGAAAATGCTTAAGGGAAACAGAGAGAAATTTGGGGAAGAAGAAAGAAGATTTGAGGAAGGAGATGATGAAAACGCCTTCTGCGTGGGAGATAAGGAAGAGAGAAAGAATTCACATTCAATGCGTGAGGGAGAGAAAGAGACAGGGGAGGGAATTCTGAATTCTGTTGTATTTTTCTTGTTGTGTTTTCTGTCACTAGCAGAAGAGAATTTAAAGGCAGAATAACAAACTTCAACGTGGCCTCACTCACGTGACATTGTCAGCTTGGTTAAGGAAATTTAAAACAATTAGGCTGCACAAACGCAGTCGTTTACTCTAATGAAATCAAATTCTCAAAATCTAGTTTCAGTCCCCTGTTAATCTTCACTCCTCCTTTTCCAGTTCGTGACAATGCCCCGTCCATGAAATCAACCTTGTCCACAAGGTGAAAGTGAGGGAACCTCCATTGTTTCCTCCTTCATATCGTCTCCATCATCATCTACTATGCATAAGGAGTATAGTCTTTGGTTTCTACACTTATGCCCAGGAACAAACCTCTCATCACACCAAAAACACAGACCCTTGGCTCTCCTCTCATCCATTTCTTTGGTTTGGATAGGCTTTGTAGGTTTATGGTTATTGAGGGAAAATGTTGTAGGAGTGGGTAGTAAGGCTTGCGTGGGAGATTTCAAAGGGTTGAGGTTTGATTCAGGAGTGTTTGCAGGGTGGTTAGATTTCACAGGTTGTGAGTTGGGACTCATCTGACCATGTGATTTAGGGTAATGAGGAGTTATTTTTCGGTATGTAAGGGTATTTTTGTGCAACCTAGCTAAGTTATAGGCTTGCTTGAGGGATTTAGGCTCAAACATTTTTACCAAGTTCTTAATCTCTATCTCCAAGCCTCCCAAGAAGAATACCAAGGCTTGCTTCTCGGAGATTTGGGCTCTGTTCCACAGCATATCAAAGTCCTTGATATAGCCTTCTATGTCACCTTCTTGCTTGTGCTCGGTGAGCTCCTCCAGTGGGTCCTTTTGCCCCCCAAATCTACAGCACAGAGCATCCACGTATTCAGTCCAGGTAACCTCTTGTCCCTCCAGATTTCGTGTGTAGTTTTGATGCCAGTAAAGGGCCATACCATCCAAATAGTATGAAGCTAATTTCAGCTTGTCCATCTCAGGTATCTCTTCCAAATCAAAATACTGGTTGCACTTGTACAACCATTTGTGTACATCTTCCCCTTCAAAGGTGGGAAAATCTCTCCTGGGTTTGCGTGAGTTGAAGTTGGGCTGGTTACCATTTCCCATCCACTCCTGGTGGTTATGTGGAGGAGCTTGTTGGGAAGACCGAACTCCTTGTGAGGAGCTTGCTTCTCCAGCTAGCGTCTGTAAGGTTTGTTTGATGGCAATCTGTTGAGTAGCCATTTCTTTTATCATTGCCTTCAGTTGAGCCAAGTCATCAACCACCCCATTGACTCGTAGGTTATTTGCTTCCAAGGACTCTTCCATCCTTCTCACATCTTGGGATCTAGTTTCCGGTGCCATTTTGTTGAGTCCGAAGACGACGGGCTCTGATACCAATTTGGTGCAGGTTAGAAAATGCTTAAGGGAAACAGAGGGAAATTTGGGGAAGAAGAAAGAAGATTTGAGGAAGAAGATGATGAAAACGCCTTCTGCGTGGGAGATAAGGAAGAGAGAAAGAATTCACGTTCAATGCATGAGGGAGAGAAAGAGACAGGGGAGGGAATTCTGAATTCTGTTGTATTTTTCTTGTTGTGTTTTCTGTCACTAGCAGAAGAGAATTTAAAGGCAGAATAACAAACTCCAACGTGGCCTCACTCACGTGACATTGCCAGCTTGGTTAAGGAAATTTAAAACAATTAGGCTGCACAAACGCAGTCGTTTACTCTAATGAAATCAAATTCTCAAAATCTAGTTTCAGTCCCCTGTTAATCTTCACTCCTCCTTTTCCAGTTCGTGACAAAGACATGCAAACGAAGATCTCAAAAGAAGAAGAGTGTTTAGGGTTTTTGACTAAATCTTTTTAGGAAATCTCATGTTTTAAAAATAGGGGTTATGGATTTTTTTGAGTGACAGATGAAGAATCCAGAGTAAGAACCTAAACGATGCGCTTAAAAGCTAAATCATGAGTAGTTTTTAAAACTAAATTGATAAGATAAAATGTTTAACATGTCAAATATGTTTTAAAACATAGATTGATTAATTTTAGGTGATTAGTGTCACTTTCCACATCATGCTTTATTGATTTGATCAATTGATTTTAGTACCAAGTGTGATGGGTTGAATATTTCTTCATTTGAGAGATAAAATAAGATGAAGGGTATTGTTTACATCTAAAATAAACATATATGTGTCATTCATATAAAATGAAGTTTGTTCATTATAAACATAAATAAAGAAGAAATCTGAAATCAATTATAAATAAATAAATTCAATTAATCTAGAGTAGTCCTTGATAGACTATGAGAGTTGAACTACCAATTAACCAAGTGATTAAAAGTCATGATCGACCAACATATTTGATATTACCTTGCAAACGATGAGATTAAAGAAATAAAAAGAAAGAAAATTTCATTACCTTAAAATAACACATAGAAGAAAGCATAGCCAACCACCAATACATGTTGATAAACCAAAAACAAAGCATAGGCCATAACATATTTAGATGCAATTCAAAAATAAAAAGAAAAAAACCCAGCAAAGACAGCAATGTAATCGAAAAACAATAGAGAGCTATACCTGAAAAGGAAAATAATAAAAAATTTATTCAAAAATTTTTAGAGCCAATAACATTTTCTTGTCTCAAACATAGCATAAAAAAACAATAGTTATGAGAAACTAATATAAATAAATAAATCATATGAAAAAGTAAGGACAAATAAGGCAAACCAAATAAGCAGTATAGAGAGAGCAAAGAAACAAATAAAAAACCCAAAAAGGAAAATAAAATAAAGCCAAACAAAAACAAAAATCCATCATCTAAAAAGGTGCTCAAAGAAAGAAAATCATAAAAAAGACCACCAAATTTAATTAGTTTTTTTAATAATTTTTTATTTAATTATATGATAACAAAAATAGATATTTGTAAAATCAAGCATAACTTTGAACGTTTGTTTAAGACAAAAAAAAAATTTAAAAACCAAACCGAAAACATTAAGAAGAAAAAATAAAAATCAAACAAATCTTCAAGGATAAAATTAAGAAAATAATGACAAAAAAAAAAAGAAAAAAAGAGAAGGCCACCTCAGAGTTGATGTCTTAACTTTTTTAGATGATGTAAACCCCAAGTTTATTGATAATAACAATAAAATAAAATTATTAAATGAGTAAAATTTACTCAACGATAAATTGGATTAATTCGGTAAAAGATAAATATGTCATTGGTAAATATTTAGAGTCAAATTTACTCAATTAATACACAATTTTAATAGAGGTGTAAGGACAAAAACTTGTAGATATAATTTTATTTTATAAGGTTGATGAGACAAAATAACTAGTTAAAGAAAAAAATACCAAAATTAAAAAGGAAGGGCATTGTTGTAATTACAAGATATTGACTAGTATAAATACACATATAATTTTTTAAAGAAGCCAAGTGTGATTGGACATTAAGAGAAAAATAAAACAATAAAGTTTTTTTTTTCTTCAAAATGTATTAAAAAAAATCTCATCTAAACACCTGAAATAAAAGATAAAAACAACGTATTGGAAAGAAATTCAAGCTAGAAAATTGAAGAAATTTTAGGGTAATTATTGTTAGAGAAAAACAGTTTTAGGGTAATTAGACAATTTATTTTGTTTAATGGATATTAAATTACAAGAAAATAATGAATTCTAGGTATAATGATGATGAAGATAACCTGTGTTGACAGGGGATACTACAATGAATAAACTATAGTCTAAAGTAAGAGTTGGGACATCACATGTAACATGTAGGTTTCTACACCTACTATAATTAACTTAATATATCAAGATAACTTTTCATTTAATTATTTACATAATTTTAAAGTGGAATTAAGAAATAAATAATTTGGTGGATAAAGAAAGAATAAAAATAAGAATTGAGAATTTGATTAGACATTCCCGGTATGGAGAAAAATGATATCAATAATGATTATTGGTATTGGTATTTATCTAAATTTGGCTAATCATTCTCATTATAAAAGACTAATGATATCATTGATGATCATTCATTAGTATACACATTTATCAGAATTTGAACAATTATTCTCATATAAGACACTAATGATATTAATGATGATCATAGATATTAGCATTTACCCAGATTTGATTAGATATTTATGATATAAAAGACAAATTATATCAATGATGATCATTGTCATTTACCTGAATTTGATTAATCGTTCCTTGTATAAGAGACTAATAATATTAATGATGATAGTTATATCAATATTTACCTGATATTTGGTTAAATATTTCTAGAATATAAGGAAGGATAATAATGCCAATATGAATACATTAACATCAACATGTACTTGAAATTTAATTAGATATCCAATGAACTAGAAGCTAATTATACCATGTGAATTGGTATCAAAATTGTTTTATAGGCTCGGGTTATGGGTGACTAAAGGCATTATCATATTTCATATACATACTAAGTTAAGAATTATCAGTTAATAATAGACTTATTTATCTTCTTTAATTTTTAATTGTTCATTAGATATTCCTTAGATGATGCATTTTATGTTGTACTTTATCTTTTTTATTCATATAAACTAGGTATGTTACTTGTTTTTGGATTGTAATATTATTTTGTTTTAAACATGTAAACATTAACGCTAACTTCTATTGTAATTATTAGTGTATGTTGTTTGCATTTATTAACATGAAATCAATGAAAAATAAAAGATGATTTAATGATTAGTGATTAATGAGTTATGACTTATTTGAGTTGAGTATTGGTAAAAAATGATTGGATTGCTTTTGAGTTGATTGATATACATTTATGTAAAGGTATGATTATTATAAAAATAATAATAATTGATATCTAATGTATTATCTCATTTGGTTGATTGTCTTTGATTACCCAATGATTTGGTTACCAAATTGATATGAGAAACAATGAAATTAGTTTTTATCTAATTTGGTCAATCAAATCAATCAATAATATGTTCGATCGTTAAAGAAATTGATGAAATTCAATAGTAATTGATTGATGAATTGGTTGAGCCAATATGAATTGGTTGAACATTCTAAATAATACTATTACACATGAATTAGGTAATTATCTCTCTCTTTTTTATCTCAAACTTAACTTAATTAAGTGTTATTTATCGTTTCTTTTCTTTTTAACTTCAACTACAATTTAAGCACAATTATGACAAGTTGCCTTTGGCCTTGACTGAGTTTTAAATCATAAGGACCCATGTTTGCAATAATCTGGTCAAACCTAGAAGAGTCACGAAGTCAAACCAAAACTTGAATGACCTAATATATATATATATATATATATATATATATATATATATATATATATATATATATATATATAAACGGCGTGGCCAATTCACTGTACACCCACGCACTGTAGCTTCTGAGTAAAATGATTGTGGATTGTAATAGTGATTTTTGGGTCGATTCGGTTCTCGGTTCGCTTGGTTCGATTGGTTTGCCAGTTTTCCGAATTTTTTATAATTTTTGCACAGTGAAATGGCGCTTTTAGCCCTCGAAAAAGACAAAAAACCGTTTATGGGTGGAGGGGCTCCGCGGTAATTGCACAAATTCGGACCGGACCGGTCCGGTCCGCCTACCTTTTCATTTTTTAATATTTTACCTGAAATGGCTAATTACCGGTTTGGCCCCTAATAAGACAAAATAGTTGACTTACGCACAGGGGCACACCGGTAATTGGCCATGCTTCTTTTTTTTTCTTTTTACTGTCGACGCGTGCGTCACACGCGGCCGACAGTCTTCCGCCCCACGTCCTCTTTGAGAGGCGCGTGCGGGGTGATGGGCTCGCCGTATATGAGCTACCGGCGGCTCCGTCGATGCGTCTCCTCCCTGTCTTCCTCCCGGTGTGGCGCGTTTTCTCCTCCGACGTCCGTGGAAGCGGAGGTGGCCGGTTAAAGCCGCTGCAGCCGTTTCTCTCTCTCCTGCACGTCAAAGTGCAGGAGAGTCCCCCGATTTTAATGCTCTTTCACTTCGGTCCCTATATTTTGAATTTTGTTTATCGTCCTGATTTTTGTTATATAAGTTTTGATTTAGTTCGATTGGGTCCTTCGATTGAAATTAATTGAATGTGCAATTTTCACTTCGATCCTCCTTCTTTTAATTTCTGGATTGGGTTTAAATAACTAAATAGATTCGGTACAGCAGTTTAATTTTTTGCAATTTTGTCCTTTGATTAAAATTGATAATAAATTTGATTTTCATTTCGGTCCTTATACTTTTAATTTAGGATTTTAATCCCTTTATATTTGATTTTCCTTTCGGGCCTTACACTTTTAATGTTTTTTTTTAATCCCTTGATTTCTTTTTATGATTTAAATTATCTTAAAGTTTTTATGGTTTTTTTTTCTTTCATTTATTTTATTTTTTTAATTATTAACACAATAATAATAATAATAATAATAATAATTTAATTGTTTTTTTTTCTTACTCTTTTGTTAATGTTTTTTAGTTATTTCTTCCACGGGATAATTTGATAATTTTTATTGTTTTGGCAGTGATAACAACGATAGTTTTTTTTTTTTTTTTTTTTATGATCTTCTGTTGAAGTTTTTAGGATTTTTTTTTCTTTCCATTTTTTCCCTTTCATTATTAACACAAAAATAAAATAAATAATAATAATAATAATAATAATAATAATAATAATAATGACGATGATGATGATGATGATGATGATGATAATTAAATTGTTTTTCTTGCTTACTCTTTTGTTAATGTTTTTGAGGGTTTTTTTTCTCGGGATAATTTAATAATTTTTATTGTTTTAACAGTGATAGCAACGATAGTTTTTGTTTTTGTTTTATTCTTTTGTTTGATCTTTTGTTGAAGTTCTTAGGATTTTTTTCTTCTTCCATTTTTTCCCTTTCATTATTAAGACAAAAATAAAACAAATAAATGAAAATAATAATAATAATTTAATTGTTTTTCTTGCTTACTCTTTTGTTAATGTTTTTTAGGGTTTTTTTTTTCCCTCAGAACAATTTGATAGTTTTTATTATGTTGACAGTGATAACAATGATAATTTTTAGTTTTTTCTCTATTTTATTTTTTTGTTTGATCTTTTTTTGTAGTTTTTGCAAAAAAAATTAATCTTTCTTTTATTTATTTAATCTTTCATGATAATAATGATAATAATAATAATAATAATAATAATAATAATAATAATATTTTAATTGTTTTTCTTGCTTGCTATTTTGTTCATGCTTTTTTTTTTCCTCGGTATAATTTGATAATTTTTATTGTTTTGATAGTAACAACAATAATAATTTTAGATGTTAAGACTCCGATGTTGCAATTGTTATAATATTTTAAATAAATATTGCTTCCTTTTTCCCTTTATTTTTTTTTATTATTATTATTTTTATTTGCTCTTTGTATTAAATGATTTTTATAATTTTACTATCTGCACAATAATGATTTTAGTGATTAATTTTTTTTCCTCATAAAAATATTTTGCTCTTTTTTTTAATGTTTGTTTGCGCTCTTTTGTGATATTTTATGACGCAATACCTACATTCTAAAAGATGTAATCTATGCTTGCGTAACAAACTCTACTTAAAATTTTAAACATTTTATCTCCTAATCTATAACTTTTATTTAGTTATATCATATAAATTTATCATTGTCAATTTAATTATGTTAAATTATATACACAAGAATGACCGCGGCAACGCGCGGGGGCAATTGACTAGTATATATATATGTTTTGTAGAGATTATGGCATCGGTGTCATCTTCAATATCACCGCCGTTGGATGATGCTGGCGCAGTGGAGATTATGGCAATGGCCAAGTCTGCCTTGCAAGAAATGTATCCCATCAAGAAAAATGTTTTGTTTCTTCTTTTTTTTATGGGAAATTATAGTGAAAGATGAATTCTTGACGCTCTTTATTAATTTACTAGATAATGCCCCCGCGCTTCGCCGCGGGCGGAACAATATTTTTTTCAACGTAAAAAATATTAATTATGTGTATTATTTTTATTATAATATAAATTTATTGTCAAGTGAAAATTTTCTATAAAATATATGAATTTTAAATCGAAATAAATTTATCTGTTTAGTATTTTCAAACGAAATAACCAGCATAAATGTATCATCGTCATTAAAAAAGCAAGAAAACTCGGATATCTGAATTATTGAGTTAACTGTATTAAGATTAGTTCATTTTATAATTCAATTTAAATCAAACAAAGATAAAATATAAATTGTGAAAACGCCTATAATAATCAAATTAAAAAAATAAGTAGTTCATTTTCTATAAACAAATAGATGAAAACATAAATTAAAAATCCATCATGACGTTATTGTCATTATCATTGCTATAAAATCTAAAATTATTACTAACATTACTGTTAAAATAATTAAAATAACTAAATTGCCAAGAAAAATAACTAAAAAAAAGCAAAAGATTTTTATAAAAGAACAATAAAAAACCAATCACTAAAATTATCATTATTATTGCATAAATAATAAAATCATAAAAATCATTTACTGTAAGGAACAAATAAAAATAAAAGAAAACAAAAAAAAATGAATAGAGGGAAAAGTAGAGTAATATTAATTTTAAAATGATAATCGATATAAATTTACATTTCAGGAAAATCTTAAAAACAAAATGAAAAGATTTATATAAAAAATTAAAAAAACTAATCACTAAAATTATCATTATGATTGCGCAAACAATAAAATTATAAAAATCATCTAATCCAAAGAACAAATAAAAATAAGAGAAAACACAAAAAAAAACGAATAAAGAGAAAAAGGGAGCAATATTAATTTTAAAATGATTACAAACATGAATTAAAAATCCAGGATTTAACCGATTAAAAATAAAACCTCAAGAAAAAGAGAAAAAAACTAAAGTCAAAAACTAAAAGCATAAATGCATAAATACTAATAAAAAATAAACATTGTCAAAGAATAAAAAAAAACCAAATGAATTAATATCCAATAAAAAATTCAAAGAATAAGGACCGAAATGAAAAATGAAATATATAATTAATTTCAATTGAAGGATAAAATTGAAACAAATAAAAACTCTGTGACCAAAATAAATCATGGAATAATAATGATAATTGTTGTGTAATTTAATAAAAAAATTCAAAGAAGGAGGACTGAAATGAAAAGTAGCATATTAACCAATTTCAATTTGAGGACCAAATTAGAACAAATAAAAACTTCCGTACCGAAATGAAAGTTTTTATTTCAGGAAGAAATATTAATTTTTAAATGACTATCAATTCAAATGGAAATCTCAGGATTGAATCGGAAAAAAAAAATCCTAGCAAAAAACAACTATAAAAAAACTAAAAGTATAGATGTATAAACACGCATAAAAAATAAACATTGTCTAAGAATTAAAAAAAAACTAAAGGAATTAATATAAAAAAAACCCTCCAATAATCAAATAACAAAAATAAATTGTTAATTTCCTATCAACAAAAACGATGAACACATAAATTGAAAATCTAATCCTTATGTTATTGTCATTATCATTACTATAATAGTTAAAATTATTATCAATATTAGTGTCAAAACAATTTCAACAATTAAATTGCCATGAGAAATCATTAAAAGAAAGTAAAAGATTTTTGTATAAAAAAGGAAAAAAAACAACAACCAAATTTATCATGATCATTGCATAAATAGTCAAATCATAAAAATCATCGAATCCAAAAACCAAAAAAGAAGAAGCAAAAAACAAAAAAACATGAACAAAGAGAAAAAAATGAGCAATATTAATAGTAAAATGATTATTATAATATTTAAAATTATTATCAATATTACTGTCATAACAAATAAAATAATTAAATTGCACTGGAAAATCATAAAAAAAAAAGCAAAAGATTTGTATAAAGAGTAATTCAAAAATAATAACTAAAATTGTCATGATTGTTGCGTAAAGAGCAAAATTATGAAAATAATTTAATCAAAAGGACAAATAAAAATAAAAAACAAATAAAGGGAAAAAATGTGCAATATTAATTTAAAAATAATTATCAACACAAATTAAAATTTCAGGATTGAATCGATTAAGAATAAAACCTTAAAAAAGAGGATAAAAACTAAAAGCAGAGATGCATAAATACCAATAAAAAATAAACATTAAAAAAAGAACATATGAATTAATATCAAAATAAAAAATTAAAAGAATAAGGACCAAAATGAAAAATGACATATATAAAATTAATTCCAATTGAAGGATAAATTTGAAAATAAAATAAAATTGGAGGACCAAAAATAAATAATGATAAATGATGTCAGTCTATAAAAAAATTAGAAGAAGAGGGACTGAAATCAAACTTTGTATATATTACCAATTTCAATTGGAGGACCAAATTAAAGAAAGCAAAACTTCCGTACCGGAAAAATTGAAGGAATCAAAAATTCAAAGTATAAGGACTGAATTAAAAACTGTTTATATAATTAATTTTAATTGAAGGGCACAATTGGAAACAATAAAACCTTAATTTAAATAAATCAGTAATAAAAAAACGAAATCAAAACCTAAGGGACCCAAATGAACTTACTACAAACATGAGGGACCGGAGCTGACTTTGCTTCGGCAGGAGAGAGAAAAGCGACAGCCAACAAAACACCGTCCGCCGCAGCTTACACGGACATCTATGACCAGAACGCGCCGCGACGGTAGACAGAGTACCTGGAGGCACACCGTATTCACCGGCGGAGAAAATTTTTTGACTGCCTTATGGCACCGCACGCGACGCCTAATTGGCGCGTTGGCATTGAGCCCCGCGGTCGCGTCCTAACGACGCGCCAGCCGTGTAGACGGAAATATATTAAAATATAGGCTAATTACCAAGACACCCCTGACCCAACCGAGATTCACGAAAAAACCGATGGGGAAAGGACGCCCGTGTCCCTGTTCACTGTGCATTATTTTGTCGTTATCGAGGGCTTTTTTTGTCGGTGCACTGTGCACTGAATTTGTGAAAAGCCGACGGAGCCCCTTGTCCCTGTGCACTATTTTGTCTTTTTCGAGGGTCAGAGGCGTCAATGCATTGTACAAAAGCGGAAAGTAAAAAAAAAAGCCAAAAACCGAAAACACCCCCAAAAAAAAAACAAAACACGCTGGATGTTGAAGCCTAAAATCATCTCCACACTGTCGCAACCCACAGTGAAATAAGACACAATGCACAGTGAATTGAACAATAATTTTCCGACATCTTTTATTTGGTTTGTAATATTGAATAGCATTTGACATTGGACTTCACACATAAAAAAAAAGCTTTAATTTTACTATTTAAAATATTATATGAATTATTTATCTTTTTCATTTTGCATTTATAATGGGAGATGATAAAGGAGAAGGGAGATTGGAGCAGCTAAATAAAGGACTGATTTTATCCTTGAAAGTCGCCGAGGGGGCCATATTAACGGGACGTGGTTGGGTCTCTTCCAAAGATTCCACAATGCTGGCTGCACCGAATTCACTGCCACTTGGGAAAACAGTCGGAACGAGGACGCTGCTTTCGTCAATGGTTGAGCTGTTCTCCAAAATCCATCATTAAATCTACACCGTACGTTACAGGAATCACAGATACCGAGAAATAAGCTGATAGTGACTGGAATCGTGAATGATGAGATTTTCAACATACTTTTTACTTACTAATTTATTGAATTAATATTTTTTAATTTTTACAATTTATTTTTAGAATTAATATATTTAAATACCTGAAAATATTAGAAAAAATTAACTTCACATAAAAATAATTTTTTTTAAATATATAAAAAGTAAACTGCACAGTCGCAGAAAATAAGTAGGAAATAAAGCTTTTGAGATATGGCAGCGTTTGTAGGTGTCCGAGAATGAATTTTAATTAGGTTTTTTAATTTTTTTTGTTTAATATTTTTAAATTATTTTAATGTATTAATATCAAAAATATATTTTTTTAAATAAAAATTATTTAATATTTTTTTTAAAAAAAATTATTTTAAAAATCAATTATTTTTAAATAGCACTAAAATCATATTATAAAAGTGTAATTAAAGTTATTTTATAAATTATTTTTTATTAAGAAATACATCAAAATAATATTTATATTTTTTTATTTTTAAAAAAATTATTTTTAATATCAGTACATTAAAATAATATAAAAACACCAAAAATATTTAATTTAAAATAAAAATATATTTTGTAAAATGCTTTAAATACATAAAAACAGGCAGTAGACATGCAAGACTTTTGAGATTTGGCCGATTTTGATAATCCTAGAATGTATTTTTTTTTGTTTAAATTTTTTTTATGTATTATTGTAAAAAATATTTAAAAAATAAAAAAAAATATTTTTCTAAAAAAATATTTTTTGTATATAATATTAAGAATATGTTTGGAGGTGTGGTTAAAATTATTTTTAATGTTAAAAAATACATCAAAATAATTTTTTTAACACCATCAAAATTATGTATTTTTGACATAAAGCTTCTTTACATCAAAATAATATAAAAATATATAAAAAAATAAATAAGGTTTTTTAAACTTTTTCTAAGGTAGTTTTTAATCACAGTGCAAGTAATTAGACGTGCAAAGCTTTTGAGTTTTGTCAGCTTCCGCTTTTCTTTTTCTTGTCCTTGTCCGCTTTCTAACACCACAGACACTGTCACCAAGACAAGCTAGAGAGCTACTTCTTGGAAGAGAATTGAAGACGAACAGAGACAGAGAAAGCGAACTACATTGTTTTTTTAGTGCGTGCGAGACACAGATGGGATCTGGGTCTGGAAGCTTTTTAAAGGTTCTTCTTAAGAACTTTGACGTTCTTGCTGGGTATGCTTTCCTTGTCCATGCTGTATCTATTTGTTGCAAGGATTTTTGAAAATAAAAACATCAAAAGCTTCAATTGTTCTTGATTTGATTGTGTGTTGGGAGTATTATTTTGCTACCGAGATATTGGAAACCTTCAAAGTAGGGTGTTTGTATTTATCTTTATTTTTTTATTTTGGTATGAAAAAGTTATTCAAAGATAAAACAAACTCATTGGCTTATTATTTTTCTATATATATAATGTGCCTTTTTTTTTAAAAGAAAAAAATCTAACTTTTAATCTGAATAATCTCCAGGCCTGTGATCAGTCTTGTTTATCCTCTGTAAGTCCCCCCTCTTTTCCCTATTTCCTGCCATGGTTCTTTTTGTGAGAAAAATGTTATTGGTAGCTGCTTAATTTGGGTTGTATTTGGACAGATATGCCTCAATTAGGGCAATCGAGACTAAATCTCATGTTGATGATAAGCAATGGCTTACTTACTGGATTCTTTATTCCATGCTCACTCTCTTTGAGCTCACCTTTGCAAAAGTCATTGAGTTGTAAGTTTTCTTCACTTCAAATTACCCTCTTCAAATATTTGGACTTGTTTTGTTTTATCTTTTCTGTTTCTATCATTAATAGTACTTTCAGAATGGGAATCAGGGAATTGCATTGCTGATGGTGGCTGTTGAATATTATTGTTTTGCAAATTTGGTGCACTTCTTAATGGGAATAAAATAAAAACCAAAAATCAATTACATGAAATGCTTTTGTGTAGTTGCTACTGTTATTTTAACAATGCACTTTTGGAAAAATATTTAGCTGGTGGCAGAATTTGCTAAACCCTTGAATGTGATGGCAGGTTACCATTCTGGCCATATGCGAAGCTCATTCTGACCTGCTGGTTGGTCGTTCCACAGTTCAGTGGTGCTGCATACATTTACGAGAACTTTGTGAGACCTTTCTATGCCAACCCACAGGAAACCATTAATATATGGTATGTGCCAAGAAAGAAGGATATCTTCAGCAAACCTGATGACGTTCTAACTGCTGCGGAGAAATACATTGAAGAGAATGGAACTTATGCTTTTGAGAAGCTCATTACCAAGGTAGGTGATGAGCCATAGACAATTGTCTTAAACTGATTTTGAGAGCCATGATGACTCTAGGAATCTGCTGATAAAATGCCACACTATTTGTTTGAGTGGAAAGGACTGATGAACAAGTAGAGAGGGATGAAAGAGGCGCGCGCTCCAATCATTCCCTCGTTTCCCTGAGCCATCTCTAGTTTTGATCTACTAATTAAGAAAAGAGAATGATGCTAAACATTAAAATACTAAGACGACTTTATGGACGATTGGAGTGGAGGGTACCACCATTGAATCCTGCTTTAAGATCATGATCCTAGGGCACATAATCTTCTAGAATTAATTCTTGCCATTGTTTTCTTCAGCATTCTTGTTAGCAAAAATATTGCTAGTGATAAACTATGGAGTTTCCTTAATTGATCACAATTGTAGTTGATTAAATGGTTTGCTGATAACATGTAGCATGAAATATCTTCGAACACATTGCAACTATAATAAGATAATAGCTCAAAGCATCTGTTCTGGTTCTGCAGGATAAGTCCAGGAGGAGTAGCGGCTATACATTCTTCGCTGGTGACAGGGATGGTCGACACTGAGAGCTTCCAGCTTGTCCTATTACCATGTTCCTTGTTTGGGGAAGATTTGCTAGAGTTCCTTACGGTCCTATTACCATGCTGCTACTGAATAGAGTTCTTTGTTTTCACTGAACCTGGTGATTTTTTTCTGTCTGTCTAATGTGATCTGTGGTTCTGTGGACACATGATGTGTTGTAAGGTTATAGTATCTAAAAATCATGGCTGCTCGCTCTATTTTCATGCGTTTAATTATGTGTTTGACTTTCACCGGAAGATGAAATACACGCCAGGCACTACAAGATCCTAGTAATCTATCACTTTTTGCAGCAACCATTTCTTCTGGTTAACGTTGTATGCTACAAATGTTTTATATCATGTGAGCTGTGTTGTCTATCTTCAGTATCTCAAGGCTCTATTCCGTAGCCATCTAGCTTCGTGACTGGTTTCTTTTCCACCATTGAGAGAGACACAGCTGCAGGGATTTGCAGGGTATGCCAGATATCTAATGAACCAAATGAGAGTTAATGTCACTGGGAAAGCCAAGTCGGGCCTCGGGAATTCGAGGGAAGTTATATATATACAATCTCACTGGATCCAATATACGGTTTAAGAAATGGTGGACAAGGTAGTTGAAAGTGATGGATGGAAACAGCTCTCCAAGAACTTCTAGTTTAGGAAAATGATAGGTGCAAATCATGTCAATTTATTGCTGGATTAAAATAACTAGCAAATATGACGATCAATTTGTCCACCGAATCTAATATATATATATATATATAAAGATAAGGAGATCAACTAGTTCGGGACCGCCTCCACACACGGTGGAGAGAGCGGCGTTAGTAGTTGCCCTCTAACTTTGATAGATTAGTCACCGCGTAAATTCACAAAAACCTCGAAACAAGTAATAAACAGCTTTGATAGATTAGTCGCCAATTAAATTCACAGAATCCCAAGAACACATAATAAACAGAAAACACTACACTTATTTACCATTGCTAGTAAAAAACTGAAGCTTCATGACAACGCCCCCGGAAGCCTTGCAACCTAGGCAAGATTTCGTTGCTGGCCAAACCTCAAACTTCACTTTCAACTTCAGTTTCAGCAGTATAGATAGCTTCAGATAAGTACTCCTGAGCTTCTTCAAGTGCAGATTCCTTGGTGTCAGCAGCATAAAGTATCTTTTTTATAGCAACTGCCATCTGCATGGAATTTAAACAGTTGCATGACTGAAAGCATTAGCCCGCTTCATGTTTATGATAGAAACCATGTCTTTATCTATATATTAGGCATCCAGAAACTCTCACCGGTAGATCCTCCAATTCAGGAGTCTGACATAGTATTTCTATATCACGCAACTTTGCAAAGTAAAAATCTCTTTCTTTCTCCAGAAGGTCCACTGAGAGCTTCATATCTGTAATCTATTATATGCACACCAGAAACTTCAATACTATCTGCATGATATCTTTCATATTCCAAGGTTTCACTAGCAAAAGGCTGTTATGAGAACAGGTAACCTCAACGTAGCATATTACCTCACTATCAATTGAGTGTAAATTCTTTTGATTCTACAATTTTTTCCCCAAACATAATCGACAGAGGTCAATGTTATCCCTGCATCCATCTGCTGTTGATGACAGTTAAGATATTTCATACAATTTACACACGCTAGTTAAGTGTTTCCATCCTAAGCCAAAATAAACTCTCATGTTCCCTAGAGTATAATTTTACCACCAAAATATAGTAAATTTCTCTTTTATACAAGATAGAGAAACGGAGGGGAAAATAGAAAAAAATACTATTACTTGACGCTAAGATTGTCTTTTAGGGAAAATTAGAGCTTATTTGAAAAACCTTGGAATAAAACACTTTAGAGCATGTGCAAACTATACAGAATCTTTTAACTTATTATTAAAGGTGGATAAATAGAAGAGTGATATTTTCTAATGTTGATTACATTTGGGGCAAAATTGATAAAACCAAAAGGTTTAGAACAAAATTCATAATGAGGTAATATGGTAGGAATTAAATTGAGGTTTCCCCATATGAGAATTATGACTACAAAGTAGAGCTAGAGATAGCATGCTAGTTATTGAAAAACTTCAATCTCCATAATCTGTGTAAAACACTTGCTTATCTCCCTGCAAAATTGACCATCTAAACTCTAAAGTGCATGAGAACAATCTGCATATTTCACAAGACACTAAATGCAAGGGGATTTTGACTTGCTACTGTTTCAAATATAATTAGAAAAAAATGAAAATAAATCCAATACCTCCTTGGACAAAGCTTGAATCTCCTCTGAAGAATTTGCCTCACCTACCACAGCACTTCCCCTCCCTTGCTTCTGCCCTGTAGCAACATGTATTAAACAACAAAGGTTTAAAGAACAGTGAAGGCAAAATAAAAATGTGAGGCAAGGATATGGAAGATATCCCGTGATGCATATTTACCAGACATTTTGTTCAGGTCAACTGTGTAACCAGAGGCAGAGTTATGCACATTGCTTGCTTGCAGCGATTTTGTGGTCTTCTGAGAACCCCTAGAGTTACGGTCCCTCCCACCCTTAGTTCTCCGTTCCGATGGGTTATAGTTCCTTTTAGAAACAAAAATGTTCAACAAAAAGTTTGTACACGACTAGAGCAAATGAAAAAAACAGTTCAAGAGAGTTAAAAAAATGGAAGGGTGATGAATGTAAAAGTGATATACTCATTCATGATGCCACCATTTACAGAGTCACAGTATCGTTTCAGCCACTGTAAGAATTCCAAGTTGTCCAATGGTCTTCCTTTAACAAGCCTGTTAACTTCAAGATGCTGCCATGTAGATCAAAAGAGAAAGGATGCCAAGGAAAACATAGTGTCTTAGTTCTATTATTAAGAAAAAAAAGAAAAACTGTACCCAGTCTCCTCACTAATATCAACACTGTAACTAAAAACATACTCCATCAACTCACATGTTAGCAACAAAAACAACAATCTCAATCATATCTCTATATGTATCACTAATACACAACTGCCAAACATGGAATAATGTCACCATTTGCTGAAACACTAACAATGTTTAGTTTCTCTCTCCCTCTCTGTTTTTTCTTTCTTCCCCTGACTTTGCTGACTAAACCAAGCTCACCATCTTCAATTTTCTGGGCCTAGAACTGATCAAACTGAAACAAACCTGAATCAGAAATTCCAAGAAATCTCCCATCCAACTCTGCCTTTGGACAGACATACTATAATGCCGACTCATATAGTTTATCCAACTGAGGAACGGTCCAAATGGTAATATGCAGGAATGGGAAAATTTATAAACACCAGAGCAGAATACTGCAAATTATATATTGAAACCGTGCCCTATGATGGAAATTAAATTCTCTATTTTTGTCAGCGGAAGCTTCCTGCTGAGAATCAAACTAGGAGCCCAAGGTTTATACGGATATGGTGATTCAGTAATATTAAAAGAAATTAAACTGAACATCAAAAAGTTCTATACATAAAGCGAAGCAAAAAATTTATCTTAGACACGAAAAGTTGAAATTAGTACCTTCTCAATTTTTAACTTGTTAAATACATCTTGCAGAACCTTGTAATTTTGGATCATATCATATTCTGTCTTTGCATCAAAATTCACCTACAAAAAATGAAACTGAAATGTCAAGGAAGTCATTCTAAATTGCAGCACTTAACCAAACGACAAGGCAAATATTAAAAATAAACATGTTCGAGCAGCATCCTGTTACCTTGTGCATCGGTACAACTCCTGGATAAGTCATGTCCATCAACTGACACTGCACAGCACCGGAAGCAGCCTAGGCGCAGTAATCGACACGAATAACATTAGAAAATAAGAGATTATCTCATTCGAAGAAGACTCTATTGTCCTAAAGCCATATCTAAAGAGGGGGAGAAAAACCCTCAAACCTAACAAACAATCCAAAGCGCATGTAAAAATTAACAATCCAGTAGACAAAGCTGATTTCAGAACAAGTCGAACACAGAATTTGATAATTTAAATCAGAGCATCCCATTTTGGTTAATTCTCCGTAACAGAAAATTATCTTAAACAAATCCCAGAAAACGCTTAGAAACAAAATCCCATTTCGTTAACATGTTCAAAATTCGTAAAACAAGATATATAATAAAAAAATCCCAACATTCTCTCAAACTGAGACAAATAAATAAGTTCAAATATACATAAACAAATATATTTAAAAAAAGAAAGAAAGAAAAAAACCTCTTCAATACGAGAGAGATTGAGCTGAAGCCTATTGTTGATCCATGTTAATATCTCATTCCTTCCGACAAAATACGCACTGTCCATCATCCCTATATTCGAAGCCATTGCTCTCTTTAGTTTTTTTTCTTAACAGAGGATAGACGGGTTTTGCTTTAAATGAGAGAATACGAGGAAAGTTTTGGATTTGGATTTTGATTGGAGACTACAGCGTTAAATTAGGGAGTTCACGTTTTATTATTATTATTATTCAAAAACTGTTTTCAATTTTTTTAGTGAGTAGAAACTGAAACTCAAGAAAATGAATGGTGAAAGAGAAAGAGAGAGAGAGAAGATAGGGACAGACGAGAGAAATGAGTGTGAAATTCCAAAATTTTGTTTATTTGGCGGGCACCGACCCTTTTTTTTTTTTTTTTACAAATAGATGTCATATATTATACTAGGTTATTTCACGCAAATATGCTAGGGTTGGATAACAAAATCTTTAGAATAATAAAAAAAAAAGATGATTTTTTTAAATATTAAAATATTTGATATATTAGATTGGTATGTAACAACCCTATTTTGTGTACTAAATCTGTAATTTAGATTATAGACTACTCTAAAAACTTTGAAGAAAAAAAAGTTGTACTTACAAAGAAAAATCTCTTATGTTTTGTTTAGTTTTTCACTTTCAATTTAAGATTTGAAAAATTATAGTTTGCCTCCTAAACTTTATTAAGTTCATTATTCATCACACCTTACATTTTGATGCCAAAAAAGGTAACAATTATTTATTGGTTTTCCATTATAATAATTTTAATGACTAAAGTGTCCCTGGTGGCTGAATGATGTGATCCAAGCAATATCAAGAGATTCGTTAGAGGTTCTAGTTGGCCTGATGATGAGACTTCGAGCTAAGAGATTCAAAAAGATTTTCAATGAACTTCTTCAAGACGCTGAAGTCGAGGGGACTTCGAGAATATATTAAATAATGAACTGCAAGTCTTGATTAATTTAAATCATGTTCAAGAAGGTCTTATAGGTGGGCATTAAGGCATTACAAAAAAATAAAATAAGAAGATTTAAATATGTTAATTTTGATATTTCACTACTTTGGTTATACCTAGAGATACAAAAGATATTTTAATATGATTCTAGTTGCATTTGAAAGTAGACATCTATAGTTTTCTATTGATATATGAAAAACCTTCTAATTCATTACGACGGGAGAAAATTATATGTTTGAAGTTGAGCTTTGATTTTGTCATCAAATTACAATATAAAATGACTTTAGTCTTATTTAAATTAGTTTGACTGCCATTTTATTTATCTTTTAGTTATTATTAGGCCTTTTAAAGATATTAGGGTCTTTATTTAAAATTTTGGTTTATTGGATTATTAGTATTTTTATTATTAGGTTTATCCATATTCATTAGGGATGTCCTATTAAACTTGGGATTCTTTCTAGTATAAATACTTTTTTGTAGAGGTTTTTTGAGAAAAGGTTATTTTTAATAAATAAATTTCCATTCTAGTTATTTTTTATGTGGTTGAGTGATTCATATACTAAGTTATTTTCAACTTACAATTTTTTCAAAGAATTGATCAATTTCATTGTGATTTTATACTACTCGTTCATGTCTCTTTATAGGAGTAGAATAAGAGAGATAATTGTTTATAACTTTAGTTCTCTAAGGTAGGTTCTAGTTTGATTAATTTGTAAATCATTTAATCTTATTTTAGTGTATCTTGGGAGGTGTGTGCATTAGTTTGTATTAAAGTTTATGCTATTATCAAGTTATATCCCTTTAATCTTAAGTTTATTTCATTTCTTGATTTTATTTATTTGTAGTTTCTGTTAAGGTCATGTTTATTAAAAAATAAATATAAAGATAGTCAACTCTTGTTTTATTATTTCAAAATTTGTATCACCCTCTCTGTGTGTGTATAAAATTATCTTCCTTAGATTCTTGAATTTTATCAAACACATCAAAGAAAAATTATGTTATTGACCATCATCTTCCATCTTACTTCATTTCATACTAGAGTAAGACAAAGAAAAAGAATCTTGTTCTTATCGAATGGCGTGGATAAAAAAGAAGAATTAAAGGGGAAAAATGCAATAATTAATTGAGATGACAATTTAAGATATAACTAAATACAAGCCCTTGAGTTTTAAGATTGACTGAAAGTTTCTTGAATATTTTATTGATTTTATTAAATAGGTACATAACAAATCTTGGTATTGCTGAATTGAATTCTTGTTTTTCTTGAATTATTTTGCTTTTCTCATTAAAACTCAATCAGTATAAATCATTTTGCTTTATTTTAATTGTTTTCTTAAAATTCTTGATGTTGAATCTTGATTGAATTAGATACTTTTCTTTGAATCAATAACATAAACTACACAACTTTTATTTCGTGTCATCTTTTTTACATTATATTTCACAAGAATTTAAATTATTTTTTGGAATATGTCCTTAAGATTCTTTTGATTAGTTTTGTATATTTCTTGATTCTTTATTATTATAGGATCATTATGTTATTTTGATTTATTATTTGTTAATTTTCAAAGTTACCTTTAAGAACCTAAGTAAATAAATAATGAGGTAAATGGGATAGTGAGATTATTAGAGTGAAAAACCATATTTAAATTGTGTGAAACATGAGTGGAATGACATTAAATCGAGTGTAAATATATGAGAGAGTGTGTGAAATTTTTTCTTGCTACTAACCTGTATTGCATGTTTATAATATCAATAGGGAAATAGAGAAGTTTTGAAGAGCACAATGGTTTAGATCTTAATTTGGGTAGCATAAAACTTAAAGTTTCATCATTTTAGAGAAAGAATGATCTAGAAGCTTATTTGGATTGAAAAAGCAAGGTAGAATATGTATTCGATTGCCATCAATATTAAAATGAAAGAAGGTAAAACTAATTGTAATTGAATTAACAAATTATTCTATTATTTTGTGGGACTAACTTGTTACAAGTATGAGTCATAATGGAAGAAGACTAATTGATATATGAGAGGAGATGAAAATAATCATGAGAAAAAGTTTGTCTCTAATCATTATTATATTGAAAGTATATAATATATTGTAATCTTTGTCTTAGGGTTCTAAAAGTGTTGATGAGTATTTTAAGGAAATAAAAATAATAATGAGCTAATGTTTTTGAAGATATGGAATCCATAATGGCTGATTTTTAAATAGTTTAAATAGAGATATTGCTAATGTGGTTGACTTATTGCATCATTTAAAAATAAAATATATGGTGTTTATGGCTATAAAGGTGAAAAATAGTTGAAAAGAAAAGGTAGTGCACTACCACATGTTTATTTGAGGTCCTCTAAAAGTTGGAAGTTGAATCCTAAAAAAAAGGGTAATACACAAACAAAGCAAATAAAAATACCTTAAGTTGTTAAACCCTATACGTTAAAAAACATATTACGATAATAAAGGTAAAGGGAAGAAATAATCACTTCTAGAATTAAAAGTTTTACTGACAGAAAAAATATCCATTGGTACTTAAACACACTATTCATTAATAATTATCTTACTAATGTCCTCATGAATAGATATTATCTATTGGTAAAACTCTCATCTCCTATTTTATCAGTATTGAATATTGATGGCTTCACCAACAGGACAAAATGAGCCAACAAAAAACTTCCTACTTAATTTTGTTGGTATATCTATTGGTATATTAAACATATCATTGATGAAGTTTATGTCAGTGATGCCATTGATGACATTATATTGGTAGCAATAGTATTTGTAGTAATTATTTTCCACTCTTTGGGAAAAAAACAATGGAAAGTTTCGCCTGGAAACCCGTCACTAATATTTTAAAAATATTCTCTTAAAAAATATATATTGAAAAATAATTAAAATATATTTAAATAATGTAAAAATTAAAATATATTTTGAATTAAATTACATTTTTTACATTCAAAATTCAAATACAATAAATATAAAATAGAGGCGGCGTTGGAAGATGAGGTTGGTCGGGACCATGTGACCAAATAAGAGGAGCACATGGATCACCATAACGTGATTGCCTTCACCCCAATGTGGTTGCCTTTGCATAAGCATTTAACGTAGTTCAACCATCTCATGACGAAGTATGACTGTCTCATCACGCATTATCTCAACTAAAACTGTCTAGAACTCTTGAGTTTACGTGAACGGAACCGATTTAGACAATGTTTCAATGGTCAAAACATTACAGGTTATTCATAAATTCTTGACCATAGTGTTAAAGAGTCCGTAGACTCGATTTCTATTGGGTCAACTGGACGATCCTGCCTCCAACCACTCATCCGAATAGAAATCTAAATGTTTCGAAGGATCATCCCTGTATTTCTCTTTCAATCGGTTGTTATATATTTCTTGGAAAAGAAAGAAAAAAGAGTAAAAAAACTCAATGAAATAATAGCTTAAGAAAAATAAATTGGTGGAAAGCAATATACTATAAATTGTTGAGAGTGGTTATCCACGAACTGCTACTACACCTTTTTTTGACGGTCACTACTCCTCCGCACATGAATCTCAATAAAAAAATTCCATCGGTAATGAATTGCGTCCAAGAGCCATACTTGTAAGAAAACAAAGTTGTCAGTTAAAAATATTAAAAAAAATAAGTATCAGAAAAAAATGATGTAATAAAGAAAATTACCATCCGCTTCAATGTGAGACGAACGACATGGAGCTGCCAGTACGAACCAGAATATGAGCATTGCATGAAACGCTCGAATGTACATGCTTAATGTTTCCTCCTATATGGTGACCTGAATTCCCTCTGGACTACCACATCATTCCAGTTCTCTTTAACCCGGGCATATTTTTTTTGCTTTCTTTTGCGCCTTGTACCAGAAATCACGCAACGTACACGGTATAAATGAATTATTTGTTAGTAAGTGAAAAATAAAATTATGGTATTTGTAATTTTTTTTACAAATGTACCCAAATTAACCTATTTGCAACATGATTCTTCCATACCATACCATACCATTCTTGTAACATCTTCATCAGCATTATCCCATTCAAATTCTTCCTTGTAGTAAAAATTTAGAAAAGAAAAGTTTCAATAATTTCATTAAATGGAAAAAATATGGGTTATTG
This sequence comes from Salix brachista, assembly GCA_009078335.1. NCBI lineage: Eukaryota > Viridiplantae > Streptophyta > Magnoliopsida > Malpighiales > Salicaceae > Salix > Salix brachista. The sequence goes on from CM018586.1 coordinate 12,388,612, forward strand.
CCTTAGATATTAAAAGGAGTTGTGCATCTTCTTAATTTCTCAAATAAATAAATTTTTAGTTTAATATTCAGAGATGATAAAATCAAGATTATTGAAAAAGTTTTAGTCTAATATTTTCTGATTACATCTGATTATGAATCATGAGTATTAAGTCGTCATTTAACAAATATTACATGTGAAACCTAGGTGTTATAAGATATATGAACCTTATTGAGACATCATCCATGAACCCTTTCTAGGATGCTTGTTGGGTGCCAATAAGCCTAACATAGACCCATGGATCATTAACCTATATAACTTGATCGATAATTAATCATACATCGTGATTGAGAGTGACCAACCTTAAAATTGTCAATTAACGAAGTTTAATCCAAAGATAATAACTAGGAATGACAAAAATTAACTAGACCTTAAAATGGCTAGGCTCAAACCTTACCTTAGGGTTTAAATTGTTAAAGTAGACCCACCATCATCTAGTAGACAAACCACCGGTTGATTAGACACAATAAACTAGTTAAGAATAAAAGACAGGATTAACAATGTAGCTTAACTTACAAAGAATTATTTATGGTGGTAACATGTGTTTTTGTCAGCATAACCAGTTTCTTACCACAAATCCCTTACAAGTTCTTTTGGGTTTACTCTATTCCTTAAATATAGAACAAACATTTTGCTTTTTATGGATTCATGGGTGAAACAATACATGACTTTATATTATACCCAAAGTGGTCTTGAAATTTATGAACATGTTAGTCATATATAAAACATATGACAAATATAAAAGTCCTTAGTAAATTCACACAACACCAAACCTCTCTCACTCTATGAAACCTCCTTCTCCTTTTATTTTTCTAATGACCCCTCCCTTTTTTATTGAGGTTCTTATTTTTTATATGATATTAATCTTTTTAAATTTGCATAGAAAAAGTTAATAGAATGATAAATATAAATCTCCATCATTTTATATGGATAAAATTGTCTCAGCTAAGGACATGAGGATTGGTTAAAAAATCACCCTATTATATAAGGAAAATTGAACTTATATTTTTGTATAATATAGTTGAATTCATTGGTATATGTTCTGTACACACACACATATTATATTTTCTTTTATATAGAGTATAAGTCTTTTAAATTCTATCATATAGGATTTTATTAAGAATAAGATAATATATTTGCTATTTATCAATTCTTAAAAGTTAGGATTTTTATGAACCTCAATACAATAGTTCAAAATTGAAAAATTCTTATTTGACTATTTTTTATCTTATATTTTAAATTAAATAATGTGAGAGTTGCCTTGATATAACCTTGTTCACTAGATATATTCAAAGAAAAAAATAAACTCGATACTAAAAGTTAACATTAAATAAACACCTCATATTAAAAAATAAAATTAATATAGAGAAAATAAAAAGTAATAAAAACATGTCAGAAAACCCCAAGAAACAAAAAAAATCATATTTAAAAGATAGAATTGAAAGAAAAAAAACTAAAACAAAAGCCAAAAAAACTGTTATGACATGATAAAAAACACTAGCCCATTACTAAATACTAAAATTAAGTAAAATCTCATATTAAAACATGAAAGTAAAAATAAAATAAAAAGGGTGAGAAAAAAATAAAAATAAAAATAGAAACATAAGAGGACCAATAAAGAAAAGCAATACAAAGATTTAATTTCAGCCAATGATATACAACATGAATTTATTAACTAAATAATTAAAATAATATATTAAACTAATTCACTTTTCATATAAATCACCCATCTTCTGACCTACCAGCTTGCATCAGTCATTGCAAGATGTGATGTATTTTACATCTCTACGAGCTGCTCCACGTCAGCCACACATAACCTGTTATTTCTTTGAAGGCTACTTCTACCCACTAATTGGGTTAGCACTTGGGACATTTTAATTAATTATTGAAAGTATTTTTGATTGAGAAATACATTAAAATAATTTTTATTTTCTTTTTTGATATTAGTATATTAAAATAATTTAAAACACCAAAAACTTTAATATAAAACAAAAAAAAAAATTTTTTTTTTTCAAAAGCAATTTGGAAACACATTGCATAAATTCACGTAGTGCCTGTTTGAGAATGTCATTGAAGTTGTTTTTGAAAGTGTTTTTCGTTCAGAAAAGCATTAAAATAATTTTTTATTTTTTAAAAATTATTTTGATATCAGCACATGAAAATGATTTAAAAACACCAAAATATTTTTCAAAAGCATTGTTGAAACGCAGTGCAAATATTCACTTAGAAGGTTAGTAATTTTTTATTTAAGAATATATTAGAATAATATATTATTTTATTTTAAAATTTATTTTTGATATTAACAATCTAAAAACATTTTTTTTAAAAAGAACACTTAAAAATAACATTTAATTTTTTTTTTTTAAATATGGTTCATCTGCAATGCAAAACAATACCTAAAACACAAAATTTAGAACTATTTTCATGTCAATTTCTGGATGCTTAAAGAGTCAATTTTATCTTGTCCATGACAGAAGGATTCATGGGGAGAGGATAGGAGTCGTTTTATCAATCAATATGTAGCTGAAAAAAAGCAGGTGAAGGGTAGGAGATAGGATCATGACAAGAAAAGCCATTGTCAATCCCCCACCCCGAAATAAAATGACAAGAAATTCTTACTTCGTTTGGAAATGAAAAGGTATTTAATATAATTTCTTAATTAAATTCTTACTTCGTATTAAGCTTTTCAATTTTTACTGAAATTGTTTTGAATAAAATAAAATAAAGCAACCTTGTTTCATATACTGAGGTGACAAATAAAGAAATGCACAAGTATCAATTTTTTCCAAGAAAACCCACTAAAATTTTAAAAAAAAATGTTTATTAATCAAATATAAAAAATCTTTTACACAAAAAAAAATCAAAATCATAACAATTTTTCATAAAAACAATAAAAAACGTAATTTGCAATAAACAACTTAATATTTGTGTTTGTGATAATCTAATTATAAAATATATATTTTATTTCATTCAAATTAAAACTTTCATGGAAAAGTTATATGCTATATGTATTCCTATTTTGTTAAAGAGCTTGAGAAATGGGAAAAGGTTAGGGATTGGATCACAAATATATGTTTGTTGATCTGTTTTATTAAGTGATGAACAATGCATGATAAATACTTAAACCCTATTAGCTAGCTACAACACACACATGTTTGTATGGTATTTGATAGATGTTTCCATCTCATCACGAAAAGGGTGGCACTAGAAAGAAGATATAGATCATTATATGGGGTTCCAAATTTATTTTAATATGGATCATTCTATATTTGATCTCTTGTATAATTTTATTAATTACCACAATATTATTTATATTTAGAGTTTTTATGTCTTTTTTTTTTGGAATGGGGAGAAATATGAAAGGTTGAATAAGTTCATTAGAGTTTTATCGAGGTGTTGTTTTTATATTATATGAGTTAGTTGATAAAAAAAAACCTCTAGTCACATGTCTAATATCAATTGTTCCATAAGGATTTGTGGTGATGAAGGAATATAAGGTTCTTCTAGTTTTTGGATAAAAACTTATCATTTATCTATTACTTGTACAAATTATTCATTAGGTGTTGCAATAATAGCTTTGACTATACATTTTTGCGGTAAAATTGTTGGTTAGTAGAATAGATATTTATTGTAGTCCCACTAAGAGTGTTGATCTATTGATTAGATAATTATATGATTGATTATTGACTTATAAACTGACCAATTATTAATATTTTGATAAATTATGATACATGTTTATCATTTCCTTTTCCAATAAGAAAAACTTCAACTGTAAATCTTAAATGCACAAGTAACAACCTTGCAAAACTAGACAAGAATTGAATAAGAATAGGTAGTTACAAGATTATAAACCTTTAAAGTTATATTTATCCTAGACAACATCAAATTATAATAGGAATATGTAAAAAAGAATAAGAGTTGAAAGCAAAAGGAATAAATAAAGTAAGAAAGTAAATGAATACTTTTAGTAGATTAAATAAATTAAAGAATACAACAATTTTTAATGGCTTTTGAATTTGATTCTTATAGACAATCTAATTGCTAGTATCATGTCTTTATGAGTCATGCCATTTAGAATATTTTATTTCTCTGTATTAGTTTACTAGTGGGATTATATGTTTTTTTATGATCTTGATTTGTCATCCCCACATCAATTAGTCTAATATCATTTTAGCTTTCTTGATGTCAAATAAGTATGTTTTATTATCATTATCTATCCTAATCACTTTTGTTTATTTAGCATTAGGCTTGTTAGCCTATTGATAATTTCTTAATACAATGACCTTAAAGTTTTCCCTCTTTAAGTATTATAGTTGTTGTTAGTTTTTATTTAGTTAACTTCTTTATACTTTCTATAAAAGTCTAAATTGGTTTTGAAATAAACATCATAATCTACTTTGAGTAGCCAATTGAGTTTGTTTCTTTATGTGGCTTCTTTTCTAAACACTTGGCCAACACTTTCGTAATCAAACAATGACATCTATAAAGGTGTATAATTAACTTAATTCATTTTTGCTCAATTAGGATTATAGTGCACTTGGTTTATAAAATATTGAAATGAAGGGCATGGATTTCTATGAACTCTCGTAGGCTTTGGAATATCCATGTAAACTAGCGTTACCTCTTGTTCAGTTCTATAAAATTGCTCATTAAAATAAGCATTCATTTCTTTCTAGTTATTGATGAATTTAGGTTATAGTGTAGAAAATCAATGATAGGCAATCTTAGTAACAAACTAAAAGCCTCAATTTTGTAAAGGGATTAATACGATCATCGACACATTAATTAGTAAAATTAACTATATGCTCTCTTGTTTACTAGTTATTACTCCCTGTGAAACTATCAGAAGTCAAATATCTTGATTCATACATGAATTGGATGCATCTTATCTATCCATTCAGTGTATGGATGACTATATACAAGTATAAATGTATATCCAACATCTATCCTTGTGTTTTTAAGAATTAAGATAATTTAACCCTATCATTTCTTACCTTTGCTCCCTAGTCAAAAAAATATATATTTGGGATGTGTAAATATGGGGTTTTCCTTATTCGAAGGAAAAATATAGGCCATTAAACTATAGAGGTACATGTTGATTTAGTTACAAATAAGGTTGTTGGGCTATGTAATTAGCCTAAGTTTGTCATGGTGTTTTCTATATAGAAATGTGATATCTATAATATAGTTGAGAACTTTCAAACATCCCTATTAGAATACTTATCATCAAAGCATATCTTAAGACTTGACTCTAGAAAATTAGCTAAAAGGAGTGTTTGATCGACCCTGCTTAATTTTGTTATGGATTCAACCATAGCCTATACGGTCTTGTTAACTACCCCAATATTATTGTTGTAAGTTGTGTTGGTTATATTTATTCTTGACCAAATTCATTGACCATTTAATCAAGCCACCAAACCTAAGAAAATGGTCATAAGGTTGTGCTAAAGTAGTACAAATATTGATATACACATTAGAAGTTGGTAAAGGCAATGATGTTGGAAAAAATGTTAGGTTATACTCTACATAAGATTATTATGGTTTTGTTCAGTTGCAGTTATTTATTAATATATGGATCTGGATGATGAAGAATCATCCCATGAAAAGTTTGATGGAGACTACTCCATTGATATTTATGCTCATAAGTTGTTTTCAAGCTTCTTATGGACAAGGAAATGACTTATATCATTTACATGAACTGATTCATCATTAGTCATTATACCATGTTTTCAATATGATTACTAGTTTGTTATTATTTTAACAAATTAGTTCTACAAGGCATGCTAATATTGATGGGTCAATCAATTTTTGATTAATATGTTACCTATTATTTTTTTCCTTTTTTCAATAAGGAAACTCCACTCTCAGAAACTTAATTCCAAGTAGATGTAGGAATCAATCTCATAAATCAAACTGAGTGTGAAATTCTTAATTGGTTTAACATGTTAAGAGATGAATGTGCATAATACAAAGGAAACTATAAACCAAGTAAAAACAATAAAGCAATAAAAAAAGGAAAAAAAATGAAGTGGAGTTGTTAATTGTGATAAATAAAAGAAAACAATAAAAGAAAAAATGCTTATAAATGAATTACATATATGAGGTTGGTTTTCATTAACAGCTGTTATACAACCTATTTATAATGACGGACAATGAGTTTCATATAAATTATAAATTTTAATCATATATAAACTATGTATAACAAATGAGGATTTTACAATCTAAATTCTATTATAATTCTCGCTTCCAATTTGCACACCTCATGTAGGGTGTATGTGTTAGAACTTTAATTATACTACAATATTTATCAATATTAACTATTAAAGTCTTTAATTTTGAATAAGACGTGATTGTCAATTAATAACTTGAATCCTCATCTTCTTAGTTTATGATTAATCTCAATTATCTTCAATTATTTTCTAAATCTTCTTAGTTTATGGTTAATCTCAATTATCTTCAATTATTTTCTAAAAAACATAAAGTGAACAAATGCTACTCGCGGTTGTTTATTTTTTTATATAAATAGTTTCTTGATTGTTATACTTAATACACCCATATTTGTTATTGTTTATATCTATTTCAATCTTTCATTGCTTACATTTTTCCATATCTTTTTCAAGTTCTATTTTTCTAGGATTGGATATAGAGTAATTTTGGTACATCCATATCACTACATTTAATCAAACACTTTCCCATTAAAGTTAGTACAAGGAAATAATGGTTCCCTAATAGGATTAGCCTCAAACAAGCACTTACGAAACCTCGACTCTCATGGAAAACTTGCATGGTTACAATGGGTGATTGATGGAGCTTTTCTTGGTTTGCATGTTTTGCTTCTAGTAAGCCTTATATTATCCGGTTATAATTTGTAATTTGAGCAATAAGAGACCTTTTTTTATACTAAGTTGGGTTGCCTAGAACCATCCCTTGAGGTTTTCTGATTTTATCACGATGGATAAGCCTGACGTGTATCAAATCTTAACATAAGATCATAATACGGTCTTAAGAATGCATAAAACTCTTATTAAAAGACAAAATATGGCATGAATTAAGGGCGTTGTGAAGTGATGACATGAACTATATACGCTAATATGATAAAATAGGGTATCAATAAAATACAGTGTGGAAAGGGAACATGAGATGGAAAATGTTACAATGAACATAGATAAAGCGAGTGAAAGTTTGTCCAAAATTAAGGATCTGATCTGCTGGGAGTGAAAATTTGGCGACATGCACATGTTTGAAGACCGAAGTGGAAAGCAATATGATCATATGCATTCATAACCATATCCTGGGCCAAACACAATTACGGGGGGGAAATCTTCATTCAATTACATCTAGCTTTCAAGTTTGTAACAGCAAACTCGACAGACCGCTAGGTCATCTGGTCTTTCTCAGACTAGATTTACAGATTAGAAACCAAAAACAAAAAAAATTATTGTTAATTTTCAGAAACAAATTTGTCAGTCGTAAGCCTCAGCCACGTACATTAAACTAAAATGTAAATATATATATAATGCCAATTCCATTAATAAAATCAGACCAACATACCGGTTTTATTTGGAATCTGCTACGCCCCTGGTGGATAAAATTAACATGGACTTTGATTTTCCATCCTAGCTCATAAACACTCTTTTGTTTTGTATCTTTTCTGCCTCGGCTACATTCAAATGGATAACACCATTCTCCTTCATCCGTTTTCCTCCTCCTGAAACAGTATCTCGGAGCTGCTTCTCGTTCATCTTTAACAACTTCAAGCCATCACTGGTTTTAGGGAAGAAGGCTTCAGGCCTCAAGCACCAAGCCCCAAATACTCCGAACAAAGTATCCATATCACAATTTAACCTTTCAACACCAGCATCATGAAACTTCACAATGCTCATAAGGCCATTAAAAAGCAATTGGTCCACCCCCGCTGCAAAACTTCTCCAGACACCAACAAAATCTATCTGGTTCAAATTTTCTTCTGCTACTGCCATCTTTCCTTGCAAATAATCTAGAGCCCCAACTAAATTTTTGGACATTGTCCAACTTTCTTCACACTTTTCTTGCCAATGCCTCCTGTTTTTAAAATATTCTCGACTCCTAGCATCAAACCCCCTCAAAGCAACAACTGATATCTTTTCAACCCACTCTTTTCTAAAATTTTCTAGCTTTTTTATCTCCTCGTCAAAAATGCAACCTACAGGTTCATCAATTCTCCCCTCCAAACCACTACTATCTTTAACCCCTAATCCCAGTTGCTCGCTGTGATCAAATCCCAATTCAAGAAAAAAGGTGTCCTCACACCATTCCTTCAAGACAGATTCAAAGTAGCGAGCTGCATTAACACAGTTTGCAACTTTGATTAATCCATTGTCATCTGTTAATGCAGTCAATCCTTCAGCTTCTTGGCACCTGAGTAGTAAACAATCCAAATACCGTTGAGTAATAGACCCACCAGCCATTTTCAGAAACCTTGACCTCATAAGGGTGTTAGGCAGTGATCGGCATCGATCAATTACCAACAAAAGTCTCTGAACAAAGGCGGTTGAAACTGCAGGAGATTTGTAACTTTCAAAACCAGATAAAAGAGCACCTTCAATTTTTGTTGTCCAATTTCTCTCGTCATCAACCTCAGGTTTTAGCTTCTCAAGTGTGTCATTACATTCAATTTCTGCCCATATATCAAACCAGTCAGGTCGATCACAGAAGACTGATAGAGAAGAAATCTTCTGCAGGCTGCCATCGTCCTGAAGGGAAAGCGAAATTCCAGAATGTGTTACCAGAGACTGAATCTGTTTATCAAAAGCAATCATAAGATCAACAAGATGAAGCCAAGAAACTCTAGCCTTTGATTGATCGCCACTAACACTCTCTCCATCCAGTTCAGCAACATAATTAGGGAATATCTCTTTTGCCAAGTATGTTACTAAAGAGGTTACCATTGCAGAAATCCATTCTTCTCTGCAACTGTAACCCACTAACCTTACTTCATCAACCAGTGGTTGCAATAATTCATCCATAGTGTTGACATAATCCCTGGTAATCTTATAGACAAGAGCAAAAATGAATTCTGGCTTATCGATCCACTTTGAAAAATGTCGTTGGCATGCTATTGAAATAGGATTTACAAGTTCTTCGATTGCCCAAAGTGGCTGCTGCAGGGCCAGTTTCCTGATGCTACCCTCAAGTTGCCGTGATTTTCTCCGCCATTGCAGCTCCTGCAAGTGACACAACGCTAGAAAGTTTTCACAGTACTGTTGTTTAAGAAGCCCTTGCATAGTGAAAAGAGGATTGGAGACTTCAGCTGTTGATTTTCCAGCATCAAGGTTTGCGGACATCAAAGTGGAAAGTGGAGGTGGCCATCCTAGGGATCCAAGAAGTGATCGATGATCTGCAATTGCCTGGGGTCTTAATGTGGCAAGAGCCCTATCTATTCTGTGGTCAACTGCTGATACAAGACTTGTCCACTGAGGGTGTGTCACTGTTACAGATATTAAAACATCTTCTGTTTGTCTAAGTCTTTCAATGGCAGGCAAGCGCATTTCCTGCAAATGTAAGAAAATTAAAAAACTGATCCAATAAAAAGATATTTGCAGCATTATTTAAATTATATTTAATTAAAGACTGCTCACTTCTACACTGTGTGTGGAAGAATGCTTCCTTAGGTTTTTGTTCATTGTAGAAGATACCACATCCTCAATATCACCAACCAATGTATCAAGTTTCAATGCCGTCTCTGAAAGTTACAAAAAAGCTGTTGAGAAAACTGAGCAGATTTTAACCACAACATGTTTTTTCTTTAATTTTTTATTTTTATTTTTCATAAATCTTAATAATTACTAATAAATTTAACATTTTTTTTTTGTAAATGTTAATATTCACAAATAAACTTAAGCAATAGAGGGGGCATTTTTATAACTATTTCCACAAAAGATTAAGGAAAGGTGACAAAAAAGCACTCTGAAATTCATAGTTAAGAGACACATTTTAATTTTTCACAGTTCAGAGACAACTGTTTTCCTTCATTAGCAGGTGTAAAAAAAAAAAAAAATCCATGTGAATAGGAAGTGGAAAGATGGCATAGCAATCACATTTGGCAATCCAAAATGGATTTGACTTGAAAAGGGTTCCAGCATATTATATTCATTTCTATAGTTATTTGAAGGCACTACAAATAATATGCTTTCAAATTACATATTATTAAATATTTTTATTTATTGTATTGTAATAAGTCATATTATCAATTAATAACTTAACTGATAACCCAGTAATAATGCTAGTTGCTAATATTATTACACACTTATCACTCAAAAATTATATTGTTACCTTCCAAAAGAAAATAAATATTATTCATTTAGTAATAAGTGATTACAAACTGTTAAGTAGATTCTCTTAATGTATCATAAAAAATTTAGCTAATAGCTCCGTAATTGTGATAGTTACAAAACTTTAAGTATAATTTCAATAGAAAAGGTTCTTTACTAAATTAGAGAAGAAAAATATTATCTTAGTTGCCAAAAAAAATTAAGTGAATACAAGCTCAAAAATAACTACACTTATTGTATAGTGACTAAAATTATTATTTCATAAACAAAAAGGCACTATAATTTTATGCCTTCAAGTAACCATAGCAAGCACCATTATATTTTTGGTTGAGGACATGTCCAGTTCAATATCTTAATATTGGCAATTTCTATGGTTTTGAAGGCATTATAATTATAGTGTCTATAAGTTATTAAATATTTTTGTTTATTGTATCATTATGATTTATCTTACCACTCAGTAGCTTAATTAATTATCCCACTATTATGATTTTAATAATATTATTGTACAGTTACAACTTCAAAAATACATTGTTACCATCAAAACATAATATTATTCACTTCATAACAAGTGACTACAAACTGTAAAATAGATACGGTTAATTCATCATAATTTATTTATTTTTTCACAATTTACCTAATTTCTTTGTGATTATGACATGGATATTTCAAACAATTAAGTAAGGCTACAATAAAAAACAATAAGGAAACAATACATGTAAAGGAAGATGGTCTGGTAAATTCATATGATTGTTAACTCATGTGCACTTGAATTTCATTACATCGTACATTCAATACTCAAAAGAACCCCACCATGCCATAATGTTAAAAGAGAACAGGGAAACAAAACGAACAAGGAAACAAGAAGTACTAACTGATTTTGATGCTGCCATCAACATAAGCAAAAGTGAAGAGGATTGACCATTTGAGGATAATAGGACCAATTGACCTTTAAATTCACAGAACCATGTATGGGAAACTGTGAGTATCCAACAAAATCCATTCTCATGTTAGGTAAACTAGAAAGCGTGCAGTGTAGAGAGTTGCCACAGAAAACAACCCATCCTCCAATTATGCAACAAAAATATATCAAGCCTATTCAGGGGATCGTCAGGAAACAGCAGAGCATAAATCCTCCATTTTGAGAAACATACACAAAATACTTCAATCGGGTGTGAACCACAAGTACGAATCAATCAAGCAACAAAATTTTGGAATACTTAACAGCAACATTTACTCGTTTATTTCAGTAATAAAAACAAAACTGACCCGCGTAGGCCCGAACCGTTTCGACTCTAGCCACCTCCTTGGCCAGCACTGGTAGTTCCTCACCCAATATCTCCTCCTTCCTTCCTTGTCCATCTATACATTCAACAATTTTCAACAAAAAATACCATAAATACAGAAGAAGAAAAAAAGACAACAACACCAAAGGATTGAAACTACATGTAAACCTGATGGTGATAGAGAAGAAGAAAGCGGTGGGGGGCAAGTGAAGGAGCGTAGATCGGTCAACTTGGAAGTGGCGTCATCGAAAAGGAGATGAATCCGGTCGGAGAACGAAGCGTATGAGAGGAGAGTGGAATGAAGTCTGGAATTGAGGCCGATTAGGGTTTGGTCTAAATCGAAACACTGAGATTGAAGCTCGTCGATAAAGCTTCGTGCACGGCTGAGATCTTGTTCACTGTTGAGAAACGAAAGAGCTGGGGAGGAGAGAGCCGATACTGATGGCAGAGTTATTTGGATTGAGGCGTCCATTGGATCGGGAAGGGAAGAAGAAGGTGTGAGTAAATTTGATGGTTGAGCGAGGGTAGTTTAGGGACATCCCTCCCCTCCTCCTCCTCCTCCGGTTACGTTAGTTATGTTTGCTTTGCCTCTCCTACGAGTGGACCTATTTCATTCCATCCAACGGAAATTACACAGTAGATTATTATCTTAAAACCATTTTATTCCAAATCACATTTAATTTCAAATATAATTTGAATTTAGTTAATAATATATTATAATTTGAATATTTAAAATATAATTTTCATGGAAATAAATTAAATTCATAATTTTGGTAACTTTTTTTTTTCTTATCAAATCATCTGTCATTATTAAAAATTGATGAATATTATAGAGTGAATTATTATTTAATTGTTGAATTTTGAAACTCTAGTTTAATCCCTCTACTTTCAATAATGAAGATTGATTCCTAACCATATTTGATCATCAATTAGGAACATAATTTTTCATCAAATTGATACCAGATCAGCTTCCAATGATGGAAAAAAAAAAGGACAAAATTATTAATAGATATCAAAATCTAAGAATTAATTAAATATTATTTTAGAAAAAAAAACTAAATTATTTGTTACTTAAAAAATAAGGACTCTATAGTTTGCTCAATCAATTACATGGTTTTCCTTACCAACAAGATTACAATTATTACGAACTCCATGTGTCTAAATAAAATAGGTATAAGAAGATTTTTACCTCTATAGCTTAATATTTGTGTAAAACATTGATTGATATTAAATCTGTTAATTTTCTTTAATTTATATTTTTATTTATTTTTTCATCCAAAAATATCTTTAAAACAAAAATACAAAGATATTTTATATATAAAACATAGACAAAACACTAGGTAAATATGGATAAAACTATTAAGTAATATGGTTGCATCATATAATAATAAAAAACAAAAAAACAATTCCAAAAAAAACATCAAAATATTTTTTTTATTTTTTAAAATATTATCCCAATAATTTTGTATAATATCTGGCCTTGAATTTGCTCTATAAGTTATAATCCTGATATTAAAAATACTCAATTTTCTATTAAATTCAAAAAAATCAAAAGTTTATTCTAAAGTATTTTATATTTTATAAGATATTTTTGTACCAATTTGTTTAATATTGGTGCACCGACTTACACTATATGATACGAACCCAGTATAAGATATCTGATTTTCTCTAAAATTTCCAAAACAAAATAAAAGAATTCCTTATATAAAAAACAAAATAGAAAAATTATTTTCTTTTATACGGACAAATCCTAAAACAATTTAAATCATATTTTCTATATATAATTTTTTTTTGCATCTATCTCATGTTTTCAAATGTGAAAGTGAATATCGTGACTAATTTATAATTATCCCTTAAAGTTTGAACAAAATATCAAAAATAATTCACCTATTATTTTGTCCATGTTGATTAGGATTTAATTGTAGATTTTAATATTTAGGAGAGTAAATCTACATCATAGAATATATCTTAAGGTATTGAAGATAAAAAAAAAGAAAAAAAGTAGTGCTAAAAATCAAGAGTTTAAAATGATTAGGATTTGAGCTAGTATGGTAGAGACTTCCTCACGAAAGAGACTCACCTTGAACCTTAGAAAAGACCAATGGATAGAAACTTAACTTGTAAAAATAATAAAACAACAATGCAACTTATCTAAGGTAGAGTATACTAGGAGTGATGCGTCTTTTCCTTGCATAACAAGTTCCTTTACCCAAAATCTAGCAGATCATCAAGTTTTCTAGTGATCTCAATATTAGATAATAATTTCTAGAAATAATAATCATAATTTTATAACTATTCACAATCTTTTTTCCAACACCACATATTAGGGAGACCGAAAACATTGTTACCACATTTCTTACTAATGACACTTCGACATTTTAGAGAGACCGAAAACATTATCACCACATTTCTTACCAATGGCACTTTTATTTCAATGGATGCAATTATCATGTTTTAAATCTTTTTTTTTTTTTGTGATATCTAAATCATAGGTGATAAGGACATAATAAAAAATAAAAGAACAATTAACGGATCAAAATGGATACTACACTTGTGGTTGATTGCCTAATTACTTGAAATGAGCAATTGATGTGAGATAATTGGTAGTGACGTTGAGCTAGGATGAAAATACATGTAGTATTCTATGGTTGTAGAAGAATATTGACTGTAAAAAAAATGTTGTTTTTTGTTTCTAAATAAATTGGTGTGAACTCGTAAGCAAAATTACTCTTACAAGCCTTCTTAGAAAAAAAATAAAAAATAAAATAGCAATAAATTTGTGGATATATACGAGAAGGCCTCAGCAACGATGAAATCCTTTTTGGCGTTTTGTAATCTTACTGTGCACTAAAATCCATCCCTACCATATACAGTTATACACACAAGTCAAGTAACTGATGTCACAAATCCACTACACTTGACAATGTATTGTAACAATATCCCCAAGAGGTTTGTCAACAAAGATTTACTTTGTAAGTCTCGAGTCCGAGTTAAAACATGTAAAGTCTAAAACAATTAAAATTTTACTCGTTTAATTTAGAATCACAAAAAATATCTAAAAAAGAGTAGGATTTCCTCGAATGCAACCACAAAAAAAAGCATCAGAACAGTCATTGACACCACAAAAGATCCCTTCAATTAAAATTTTACTCGTTTAACTTAGAATCACAAAGAATATCTAAAAAAGAGTAGGATTTCCTCGAATGCAACCACAAAATAAAGCATCAGAACAGTCATTGACACCACAAAAGATCCCTTCTTTTTTTACTGCGTTAGAGTTTCTGAAGTTTGACTGCGTTATTTTACATAAAAGTTAACATGAAGGCTTCAAATTTATAGTTCTTGTTCCTGGCTTTGACTATCCACTTCAACCCTTTTGTTCTAGATTCGTGATCTTCCAGGAATCTTATAGCCCTTGTCTCATGCAAACTATGGTAACGGTCAAGTCCTCAGCTGTCACTTTTTATTACAATCTGTTGTTAATAACAACATGAATTCCTGCTATCTGGTCACGTGACATTTCTCTAGCGTAGCAACTCCATAGATTATAAGTAATCAGAGGGATTATTCAATAATCCATACCTCGATAGAGGCTTCGCCTCCAAAATAATCAGGGAAAATTATGAAGCTTAAATCAGGTGGTATCTTTTTATCATGTTAATCATCTATAGAATTTCAAACTCAAAACTCTTCAGAGAGCAGGGACACTAGTGTCAATCGCGCTATAGCTCAATGGCTTCTACAGAACTATTTAAAACCCTAACTTTCGTCCAATCCAACGGCATAATCAAGCGGTGGTAAAAGGGGGCTTGACTTCATAACATTTAGCAAAAATAGAAGGTAAGGAAACTGAAATTTCAGTAAATGTCATCAACTTAATCAGATAGGCAGGAGTAGCACCTGTTCAGTCAACTATAAACGCACTGAACAGGGGCAATAAAACAGTGACTATATACAGAGGCTGATGCTCAGAGATATAGATGCATGCATTTGTGTATATATTACAGTTCATTTGGAACTTTGTACTTGAGAAATAAACACACCAAAACACAAGCTCTTGGCTGGAACAGGAAAGGTATTATTCAACATCACCCCTGTCCAGGACAAGAAAGTTATCATTATCTTATCCAATGATGAAAGTGAGGAATCGAGTATTTTAACAACATGACACATTACAGCAAACTAAAACTGTAATTTATTCATCTGTGTAAGCTGTAGATTTTCCCATCTTTGCAAAGCTCTTATGGTAACCAAACAGACAAATGACAATCAGACTATGAAGGAAGAAAAGAACACAAAGCCATGAAACAAATTAAAACCCGAGTTTATCAGCATCTCCTAAAATTATATCTATGGATCTAAATTAAAACCCGAGTTTATCCCAAAAAGGAAGGCAGAAATTACCAGCTGTCCATATTCCCATCTCCTCAGCAAAGCGATGATCCAACTGACCGATTGGTGGTTGGTGACCGATGTGCACATCAGCATCCCATCTCATCTCAGCACAATTTGCACTTCTATATTAATCATTGATGGTGATATAGATGTGCAAGTCAGCATCCCATCACAGCACAATTGTAGACGAAGCTGCCTGAAGGCTTCCTTGCAAGCAGGTCCCACTGTGGAGGACCTTCACTCGGAGCCCATGAGTTCAGCTCAATCATCCCTCCACCTAGATCCCTAGGTCCACCTACAACAATAAGTCGATCTCCACAAGCCCTAAATGCCAGCCCCCAACCATTCATCGAAACTACTTGTTCAGGTAACCTCCCAAGTGTAATCCACAAGTTGTTTTGTTTGTCATATTTCCTCACCTCGTTTTGTGCATAAACAACTGCATAGAGTTCATTATTCACAACTGCAACTAAAGGAGGTGCCTCAGCTGCAGCAGGTGTTTCTGTCATCCCAGCCCCTCCATTTCGAGCAGGGAGCATATCAGGTACCTCATGCCACATTCTTGTTTTCAAATCATATGCCTCCCCACATGTCAGCATCTTTGAATTTCCGGTTCCAATTCCACCAATAACATAAAACTTTCCGTCCATAAATACTCCGGAACACATTTTCCTAGCTTTATTCATGTTTGGAATGGCAACCCACGTTCCAGTTTCGGAATTGTAAAGCTCTGCTGAGTTCAAAATATTGCCACGTGGATCACAGCCACCAGCAAGTATTGCAATTTCCCCCAGACTGGCAGATCCAAACAAGCACCTGGGTGTGTTCATCTTCATGCCAGATGTCCATGTGTTAGTTAGAATGCTATATCTATAAATAACATGGGCCATTATTTCCATTCCAAAAACTAGAAGATCCGTACCAACGGCCAGTGATTCTTTGTCCGACCACATGAAACATTCATTTGATGTCATTCTTGGCAAATGCAACCACCGACAACGAATAGGATCATAGGCCTCCCATTCTAGGAGATTGCAAGAGAAATATACCCATCGCTCAACAATTCCAGCTTCCCGCCTCAGCTTATACAGCTGACCACTCCGAACCAGAGATTGAAAGCTTTTACTGAGTGAAGCAATGACTCCATAATCAGACCTTGAGCAGTGGAGGAGACAGCTTATTGATAAGTCCCGACCAAGTTGGTTAATGAGGGAACACGAATCTGATTGATTCTCCACTTGATGGTGGTTTTCTAGCTGATTAGTTTGTGCAATTGAAAGAACATGTTGATACTGATTATCTTGTTGATCAGTGTGCACAATGGAATGAGCATGCAGAGCCTCCATCTTTTCCTGTGTCTCATGGCCCTCCAGCAGCTTTGCTGCCTTTCTTGAGGCAACATCTTCCCCACCTTCTAGTGGCCGCTTGTTTGGGAGCTCAACAGCACAGCAAGCATTATAAATCCACTTTTTCTCTTGCTCACATGATGCTGGTAATTCTCTTGCGACAGGATAAAATGAGGCTTCCAACATATTGCGGGGGTTAAAAGAATAAAAGAACCAAAAACTTGCCAGCAGCCTCCCTTGTAATAATAAATTGCAAAAACAGTCAATCAATTAGTCATGAAATCTATTGAAAAACAACGCATGCAACCAAAAAATGTACAGACTAACGAAAAAACAAATGGGAATTGGAAGCAAAAACCCAGACCTTTGCAGATTTCTGAAATGAACTAAACTATGCAAAACCAACAGACACAGAATGATGCATGTCATAGTAACATTTTTTTTTTAATCTACAAACACAAAATTCAGGTATGACAAAACAATCTAATGAAAAATTTGCATTTCACCAATCAAAAAAAGCTTCAAGTTACAGAAATAAATAAGACAGTAAAAGCAGCTGTACATGATAAATGGAAAGAAACCAATCTGATATCTGAGCTAAAAAAAAAACACAGTAATTCAAGAAGTAAGCACACACATCCGACTACGATCCAATTCCTTTATAAATTTTCATTTTTAAAAAAAAAGAAAAAATAAAGATCTGCTGAGAAGACTAATCCATGCCAATCTACAACAAAATACTATCCATATAAGAAATGATTTAGAAAACGAAAAACAATATTAGCAAAGTTTGCTACCATAAATGTTTGCAGCAAACATTACAAAGCGATGAAGAAAGACACTCACACAAATTGGGCAACAATGTTTTGAGCTTTCGCTGCAATTCAATGCTATTTGAGAATCAAAATCCAATTGCTATTTTCCTCCGTCAGAACCCCCACCCCCACCACCACCCCTCTCTCTCTCTCTTGTTTTTCGGGTTATATTCGCTGACAGCCGAGAGAGTAACAAAATATGTTGAATGGAAACGTTGATTTTAATGTTGTAGGCTTTTATAGAGTTAAAAATAATAGTACATAAAAATAAAATATAATAATAATATAATACTTTTTCGACGGGGATAGTTACTGGGACATAAATCCATGTGGTATATATATGGGTGGGACCCACATTTTCCTCTATAAATCCTATTCTTATTCAATTAATAGTAGTAATAATTAATAGTAAGAATAATAATTTTTCGAAAGTAGAAAGATTTTAGAGTGAAAAATCTATTACATTAAGAATTTGATATAATTAAGGGTAAGATTGAAAACCCTAACTAAATCTCTTTCAAATCTTATTTTTTGTAAGCCTCTAGATAAAATTAATAAGAAAAATAAAATGTTAAATGTCTAAAGTGAATATTTAAATTATAGGGATGAAGATAGTCTCAGGAGTTTGAAAGAAAATGCTCATGTGTTATTTAAGCCATTGGATGAAATCCATGAGGATAGTGAAATAAATATCATGTTAAGATATTAAATTGAATATTTTAATTAAAAATATGATTTTAAATTTTGAGAATCTGAAATACAATATTCATGTGTTAATTTAAAAATTAAAATGAAAAATGATAGAGATTTAAAAAACAAAGAAAAGTAGATAAAAACCACATGGAAGAGATAAAAAGAGGAAAGCAATGTTTTGGAATATAACATAATTAAATTCAATGTAGTCATTTTAAACATGGTATTAAAATGTGTTTGAACTTGCAAAAATTACCCGGAAAATATAAAAGATACAATGTAAACCCCTAACCTGAAAATTGATAAACTAGTTCTAATTATAGAGAATGTTTATAAATTTGGGAAGAGAATATTTAAAAAATTTATATTATAAATAGGGATGAAAGTCCCCATTAAATTAGTTTGAAAATCTTGATAATTTCAGCAATAAAAGGAGCCTCTATTTAAACTTTTGATTTTATATGTTTTATTTTATTTTATAAAATATAGGAAACATGTACTCATTTCTAAATTAAAAACAGTATGGATACATGAAAATGTATCCATAACATGGTGTTTGTTTCTTTCTTTCTTTTTCATTAAAAACTATTTTAAAACCTTGATGGCAACATGACCTGGATGTACGGCTAGTGTTTCCTCCGAGAATATATTTATTTTTAGTGCTAATTTCAATATTTAATGTAAAAGCTTACCTTATAAATATGCTTATAGCGCTTGTGATGGCCATGTGAAGGCAATACACATGTCCCATGAGAGCACGTTTATTTTTAATAATTTAACAATTCCTGCTGTGTTTTTATACGACAAGACAAATAAAAAAAGAATAAATGAATATTTATATTTTTCAAAATTCCAAACACCAAATTCTTGTAACTCGCGGGCTACAATCATCAACGTTCAAGTCTCAAGGGACATAAAATAATAACACGAGTAGGATTTGTGGCGTGGAAGTGAATGGAGCCATGAGCATTTTGTTTTTCATCATGGCCGTCCATATTCAGCTCTCTGATGATATGGAAATGGAAACCTTGTGCATTTTATGGTAATTTTCTTCATTTCTATCTTGTTGATGCCTTAAACTAATGAAGGCTTATTTGAAACTAGTTGCTATTGGTCTATTCATCTTGTGGAGGATCTATAGAGGTTTAGGAGACACCAAAATAAGAAATGATAAGAACAAATAGAAAATCTTATAAGAATTTTGAAATAAGTGTTTTTCGATATAACTTATGGCTATTTTTATGTTGATTTACTTAAAGACATGCCTTTAACATGAATATTATATAAGATGAGTTGGAACTCTTTAACTTAGCTCATTTTAGTTCTTGAGTCGACCATTTTAAAATCTAAGAACTTGTCTAGCAAGATATGAGTTGGAACTTCTTCATATCTTATGCTTTTTTGTTTCAAAGCTTCTTATAATATATTTATATTTTTTATTGAATTTACACACCATATAATATATTGTCTAAAACATTTAAGATATAGTTCTTGCAAACAAAATCACTATGATTTAAAGCATCCATATTTGCTATAATGATGGGATTGAATTCATTATTGGATAACCTTGATGCTTATTCAATAAAGCTTTGCTAATTTCAAAGTTTTTTTTATATAATATATACATTTTTATATATATATATATATATATATATATATATATATATATATATATATATATATATATATATATATATATATATATATATATATGACATGCATAAATTCATACAGATTTCATGAATATAAGAAGTTTGGAAGTTTAAACTATTAGCTTTAGAATAAAGGTATCTGGTAACCTTCTAAAATTAAGCTAGAAGAAATAAAACAAGATATATAAAGTAAACAAATACTAGTCATGAATAAAACCTTAAGATTATTGTCTAAAAATTAAATGATAATTTATTTTATCATTAAAAGAGCATACTAATTGAATTAGTTTTCCATGTTTAACCCAAGAGCATGCAAAATATCAAATATCAAGACATTCTTGCAATAAGAACTAAAATCATATAAGGGTTTTAGCATGCATACTAAGTGATTGTCGGGAAGTGTAGTTGAAGTTATTTTTTAAAATATTTTTCGTTCAGAAATCAAATCACGACAATCTTGCAATAAGAACTTATTATTTAAATATATTTTTAAACATGATCGACAAATACAAAGAAATGAGCTCAAATATCTTTTTACTAAGATTGAACTTAAACTCTAGATTAAGAGAGAGAAACGAGGTCTTAAAATAGATTTAAAATCAAAGGAGAAAACACCAAAAAAACATAGGTAAGAAATAGCTGTGAAATTTGTGTCAACGTATAGAAAACTCTTTATTAAACCCTATTTTTGTAATAGAATTTAAAGCCAAAATTAATATAGAATGTTAATTCTAGTATTTTCCATATTTAATTCCCTCTATTATTATATTTTTTGTCTTTAAATTCGATGTTTTTGAGTAAAAACAACTGCCCAAGAAACAATCAGTTATTGAAGAAACTAACAAGACTTTTATTCGTGAGCTTGGATACGCTATTGGTCTAGAATTTGTTTTTTTTTATAAGCCAGAAAAATATAAACTCAAATAAAATAAAAAATGTTGTCAACACAAAAATAATTAATGGATCGTTATTGGGCAAGTTAGGCCATGATAGAGGAATCACGTGGTCATTTCATGCTTGCTTTTCATCGGAGTTTGTAGCTCTTACAATAGCCTTAGAGATTAACTGCTCTTATGAGTACTCTTACTCGTGGATGGGTGATTATTTCTTATTCAGTTTGGTTTGGTTTTTATCGATAAAAACAATAAAATAAAATAAAAACTAAAATTGAACCAAACCTAGTTTAAACCGGCCGGTTTCGGTCTTTAAACTAAAAATAATTTCGGGTTTTTAGGGTTTGTTTTTTACTTTAATCATGTTTTCACTTCTTCCATTTAATCAAAATGGAAACAAACCAAAAAATTTGAACTAAACCAGAAAAATAAAAAAATTGCATATTTTTTTTAATTTGAACTGGTTTGGTTCGGTTTTGATTTACCGGTTTTTTACTAAAAAAACTAAAAACCAGACCAAACCAGAAATTTTAAAAAAATTCTAATCAGTTTAATCGATTTTTTTCTCAATTTGGTTTTCTCAATTATTTTTTTTTAATTTTCTTGATTTAATCGATTTTTCAAAAAAAATTACTCATTGGATTGTGGAGTCTTTTTCGTCTAATGCAATTTTAAGGGTAGCTAAGCGTAGCATTAAATGTGGGTAGAATTTTAGTATGGCTGTAATTTTTGTCTCAAAAAAATATTGTAATTTCTAGCCACCATCTTGTTCCTTTTTTTTAAAATTTATTTCTCTTGATTTTCATGCAATTCAATTATTACATGTGTTCTCATTGACCAATGAAATAAAAAATGAAAGACTAGTCATGCGTCTTTATTAATTATGCGAGCTCTTAGAGGCTCAAGTGTGAAAATAACCTAAGTTAATATCTTTTGAACCTTTTATCTCTGATTGGTCAACATTTTCTATTTC
The DNA here is from genome assembly GCA_009078335.1 of Salix brachista. Lineage (NCBI taxonomy): Eukaryota > Viridiplantae > Streptophyta > Magnoliopsida > Malpighiales > Salicaceae > Salix > Salix brachista. Next base: position 12,411,011 of record CM018586.1, read on the forward strand.
TAATGATGATGAAGATAAGTCTCGTATGGTATGCAAGGAAAATGGTTGATATAGAAGTTTGAAATATGATCTTGAAAAAACTGAGGATTTTTTTATTACATTAATCGATGTATTCATATATTAACATTATTAGAAAATCAAAATCAGTGAATATATATGGAAATATCAATAGAATTTTATTGCTGGTATTTTTTGTGAACTGTACTTATGGTTTTTTTTTTCTGTTTCCTTATCCGTCAGTAAACACTGATAGTATTAAAATGGGAAAAAATAAAAATAAAATATATATAAATCAAATGACATCTAATTTTTTTAAAAACTATTATTGACATAAATTCTACTTCGATAATTGTTGGTAATAAATGTAGCGAGGGAATCATAGTGTGATTAAAAAAAATACGTTGACATGATATTGTTATCGATGGAATTATCGATAAGTTTACAAACATATATATTCCATCAGTAAATTCGTTGGTAATTTTTTAACTTATAATCTGACCATTCAGCCCTCCTCTCCCCCTCATTTCTTTCTCATTTTCCCTTCTCCATTTATTCATGCAACTAACAATCACCCTCTCCCTCTAATTTCAACACAGGTCAACCTCTCACAATAAATTTGACGACCACAACACTTAGTTTTTGGGCATCTATATTCTGATTCAAATTCTTTTTTGGGACAAGAAAATCTACAGAATCTTTCTAATTTAATTTCAATATGTTAATTGTTTTGCATATTTTTGAAGTATATTTATTTTATTTTGGTGTTTACTTGTTTTACAGTTTTTTCTCATTAAAATTTGTTGTAAGAATTTTTAATTTGTACATGTTAGGGTTTGTTTTAAATTTGTTAAAATGTATTTATGTAGTTAATATATTGTATTTAATTAATAGATTATTATTGTATTTAAGTTTAATATAAGAATGGAGCATTGTTCATGAATGTATCAAGAATCACCCTACGGGTTGTGTAGGATGGGGTTGCAATGTGATTCAGGATTTTATTACCTACGCAATATCTAAGCCAAGAAATATTAGTGAATGTGGCATTATATATCCATATAAAAGGTCTAAAATAAAAAGGTTATTGATCTATATATTGTCACAATGCATCTTCTACATAAAGGGTTAATGAAAGAATACTTGTCTTGGTATGCACATGAAGAAGAATAACTAGATGTCAATAATTATGTGTAGGTATGCACATGAAAGAATCTTCTAATTTTTTTTTTTGCAATCACAATAACCTCCTCCTCCAATTTCAACACAGTTTAACCTCTCACAACAAATCTGGCAATTGTAGGAATTCAAGTTCTGATTCAATTTATTTTTAGAATTCTTAATTTAAGTAAGAAAATCTATTATTTTTTTAATGTAAATTTATTATGATAATTGTTTTGCATATTATTGAAGTGTGTGTGTGTGTATTTATGTTTACTTGTTTTCTAGTTTTTTTCTCAAAGAAATTTGTTGTATGAATTTTTTATTTGTACATGTTAAGGTTTATTTTTAATTTTATAGAATTTTATTCATTTATTTAATGTATTTAATTAATACATGATCATAGTATATAATTTTGATATAAGTAATGAAGGATCAATCATGGATGTATCGAGAATCACTCTAAGGGTTGTGTAAGATGGGGTTACAATGGGGTTCAAAGTTTTATTAACAACGCAATATCTAATTAAAAAACTATTGGTGGATGCAGTATCAGATGTCCATGTAGAAGGTGAAAAAAATCAATTGTTAATCTATCCAGATGTTGTCATGATGCATCTTTTACAAAAAGCTTCATTAAGGAATATCTGTGCTGGTATGCACACGAAGAAGAATTTGTTTATCACGAGACCATATTAGAAAGGATGGTTAGGTCAACTTCTAGATTCAATAACAAAAATGGAGTTGTAGATGTAAATAATAATACTTATAGAAATATGGTTATAAATTTTAATTAGGGTGGAACAAATAAATGTCTAATCATAGATGAAAAACCTAATAGAGACATCTGAGGCACATGCATTGACTTGCAATGTGTGGTCATCGAGTGCAATGTTGCACAGTCAAGGGGGTGTCCCTTCACAGTGGGATCCAATTACCCGCAAATACTGAATTCAATGGAAGAATGGCCTTTAAATGTAGTTTTTTATCATAATTAAATTTGTATAATAATTTTTTAAAAGATAATTTCATTTAATGAATGAAATTTTAGGTTTACAATTATTAAGGTCGCGAGAACAATAACAACAACCTTTAAATCCCTAATGGAGATTACGGGTCAATTCTTGGTTTTAAAGGTTTAAGGTTAGTATGAACTTAAATATTTTTTTTATTATGTTAATTTTTTTAGTTTATTGAGATTATTGAAATTTTCATGTTTAAAACTTTTACTACAAGGGAAAATATGATTAGGGGGATGTTGGTGATGATGTTGCAAGAAAGGTATAAGAGAATCACTTTGCAACTAGGTAATTTCGGTTACCTTCGTAATTTTCTCTTTCTTTTTAAAATACCACAATTTTATTTTTAATCTACTAACAAATAATTTATGTTTACCATATAGGTTACGTGATTTATGGTTTGAGGCACAAAAAAGTTAAGAAATATATGTGAGTAAGAAAGCTTCAAAACTGGAATGACATAGTAGTCTAAAGGGAATTCAGGTCGTCATACATCTTAGAGACTATATGGGTGGATTACATTGAACACGTGAAGTTTGAGCATTTCACACGATGCTCACATTACAGTGCATATAACCAGAACCAATGTTTTCTAGGTTCTGTTACCACGCACACCGACAATTCCGTATTGTTTGTTTCACATCTGAAGTAGATGATAATTTTTTTTGCATCAATTTTTCTTATAAGTTTTTTACTAATCTGAATTTTTTTTCTTGTAGGCTACAACTCTTGGATGCGATCCATTATCGATAGATTTTTTTTGTTGCGACACATGTGTAGAGAGAACTCTAAAAATTAAAAACAATAATCAATAATATATGGACGACCCATGGTGTTTTAACCGTTTAAACATCATCCCCATTCATTTTGTTCTGGCTAACTCTAGAGTTCCAGAAGGTTTTAACTGAGAAAATATGTGATGAGATAGTCGTACTTCATGCTAAGATGGCCAAACTGCGCCAAATGCTTATGCAAATGCAGTCGTATTGGCGTGATCTATGTGCTCCTCCTCTTTGGCCCTAAAGAATATTTGTAAGATATTAGTGACGGAATTCAAGATATAAATATCCATCAATATTGTCGAGAGAGTTGAAAAATAATTCTTGTAAATGCCACTACTAGTGACAGAATCATCGACAAAATGTTACGAATAACATCACCAACGGAAACTCCATCATTGATATGTTCAATATACTGTTGGATATTATTATAGAATAGGAAATATAGAATGTAACTAAATAGGAAATATTGTATATATTCCTATGTGGTAAATCTCCACCATTACTATTGTATATTGCCCTACACATATATATAGAAAAGGTTGGCTAACTATTAGGTTAAGCCTCCTAATCTTTTCTCAATTTGGTATCAGAGCCCAAATAAATTAAAACACCTCTTCTCCTCTCTGCAATGGATCCCTCTCAGCCGGCAGCCACCTCCTCCCCTGCAGCAGCACCGGTTGTGCCTTCCTGCACACCTGCCGCAGGTCAATTCTCTTCGTCAGCATCAGTTATGCCACAAAATACAGATGTTGGCCATGCTCTTCTCAACCCCAATAATGCTCCTCTGTTGCCAGCCTCTTCTGCATCCTCTGCCGTGGCAATTGTGTCCCTCTCCCACACTCATCAAGTCATCTCTTTAAAATTGACAAACACCAATTATTTGTATTGGCGAATGCAGATGAAACCTTATCTCTTAGGCCAAGGAGTTTTTGGCTTTGTTGATGGTTCAAACTCCTGCCCCTCTTCACACACCATTGCTGCCGATGGTCTCTCTCTTCAGGTATCTCAATCCTTTCTTCATTGGAAATAACAAGACCAACTCATTCTAAGTGCCTTGCTCTCTTCGCTGTCCATGGAAGTTCTTCATCTTGTTGTTGATTGTATAACCTCATGTGCTGTATGGCACACACTTGAGCAAGCTCTAGCTTCTACATCCAATTCCCGTATTATACAACTTCATGGTTCTCTTCAAGACCTTAGACAAGGTGATGATTCGGTAACTCAATTTCTACAAAAAGCTAAGACTTTATTTGATGAGCTAGCAGCTGCTGGCAGGCCTATTTCGCTAACCGATTTCAATCTATATGTGTTTCGTGGACTTCGCGGAGAATTTAAGGACTTAGTGACAAGTCTGATTACAAGGGCAGATCCTCTACCATATGCAGATTTGCTTAGTCATTTGTTAACTCATGAATTTGTGCATAAAACTTCTCACTTGTCTATGGGACCTGCTGCCAGTCATGCACCATTGCTGCCCACGCCAAACATCCCACATTCAGCACTGCTCTCTCACCGTCAGTCTTCTGCCCAGTTTGGACGCAACAGGGGGCGTTCTTATGGCAGCTGGCGGAATCAATCAAGAGGCTCTCGGTATTCTGGCTCCAGGCCTGATTTTCGCAACTTTCATAACACGGGAAGCAACTTTAATAACACGGGAAGCAACGACAATAGAAGCAACACCTGGCAGGGAAATTGGCAGCGAAACAGGGGAGCAAATTCCCGTTGCCAGCTGTGTAACATGTTCGGGCACACTGCTCCTCAGTGTTCTCAACTTCAGCAACGTGGACATGAACATCAGAATAGTGCCAATCTGGCACTACACAATTCAGCAAGTACTGCTAACTGGATCCCGGACACAGGTGCCAATCAACACGTCACACCTGACCTTGCAACTCTAACTGATTCGGCACCTTATCTTGGTAATGATTTCTTGCATGTTGGTGATGGTAAAGCCCTTGACATATCCCATGTTGGACATACTATTTTACATTCCCCAAAACGCATGTTTACATTGACTAATGTTCTTCGTGTACCTCACATTACCAAACCGTTGTTATCTGTTCAGAAATTCTGTCGTGATAATCATGTTTATTTTGAATTTCACGATTCTGTGTTTTATGTGAAGGATCTCGTCACCAAGGAGGTTCTTCTTTCCGGTCGGAGTCATGATGGTCTTTATGTTCTCTCCGAGTCTTCTGCTACGTCAGTTCATCAAGCTTTTTGGTCTCCTTGCATTTCCGCGACTGCCGACCTGTGGCACCGTCGTTTAGGTCATCCAACTCCTCGCATTTTGAATTTATTAGTTTCCGAAAATAAAATTATTTGTACGTCTAGACGATCCTTTACTCAATGTCAAGCATGCCCTTTAGAAAAATCGTCTCGTTTGTCATTACGACCGACGGGTCACAAAACGTCAAATCCACTTGAATTAATTTTTAGTGATGTTTGGGGCCCTGCTCCCATGTTTTCCTCTGATGGTTTTTGTTATTTTGTTATCTTTGTTGATGCGCACACTAAATATATCTGGTATTATCCACTTGTTGCGAAATCTGATGTATTTTCCACATTTCAACGTTTTCAGACTCTTGTTGAGCGTCAGTTTTCTCGTAAAATTAAATCTGTTCAAACTGATTGGGGTGGTGAATATCGCAAATTAAATAAATTTTTTGACACCATTGGCATTCACCATCGCCTAATTTGTCCTCATACTCATGAACAAAATGGCACAGTTGAACGTCGTCATAGGCATATTGTCGAAACTGGTCTAACCCTTTTAGGCCAGTGTCATGCTCCATTGCGCTTTTGGAATTATGCTATGGAATCATCAGTATATCTTATTAATCGCATGCCTACTTTGGTCCTTCAAAATAAATCTCCTTTTGCATGCTTGTTTGATCGCACTCCTGATTATAACTTCCTACGTACTTTTGGGTGTCTTTGTTTCCCATTTTTACGTCCATATCATGCTCATAAATTAGATTTTCGGTCTTCTCCATGTGTGTTCTTAGGCTATAGCTCGTCTCATCTTGGTTATCGCTGTCTTGATTTAGAGTCTGATCGTATCTATGTATCCCGTCATGTTCGTTTTCATGAAAGTGTCTTTCCTTTTAAGAAATCTGAGCAGGTAACAACTCCCCCGGTACCACCCACTACATCTACCTACCTTCCATCATTGCAACCTCCTCCATGTCTTCAGCCTACCCATTCCCACATCAGCAGAAATACCAACCCATCTTTGCCCGTTGTTTCAGTTGACCCTGCCTCACCATCCCGCCCTGCCATACTGTCACCACATGCTTGTCGTTCCACTGATTTTTGTGCAGGAACAGGTTTTGATTTGCAGGTTTCAGGAGCAGCACAGTCTCGGTCTGAAACCGATATGTCCAGCCCGACAACAGGTTCATCATCGCCTGCGGTGCAGCCCAGCACCTTCCCGGGTTCACCTCCTGGTCTAAAGCTTTGTGTTGACCTCTCTTCTTATCCTCTTCAGCACATTCCAGGTACAGGTACTGTTGCTCCTTGTCCCGCTGTTTCTAAACACCCCATGGTTCTTCGTCCGAGACAGCCCAAGACAGCACTGATCACCACCACGGCAGCCTCATCTGCTGCCTCCTTCAGTCGGGTAGTTACTCCTCCCTCGCATGAGCCACTTGTTTTTAATGATGCAAACAGATATGAGGCTTGGTATAATGCTATGCGTGAGGAAATTCAGGCGCTACGCGCAAACAGCACATGGACTTTAGTACCGTTTCATCCATCCATGAATGTTGTTGGTAGCCGATGGGTCTACAAAATTAAACGCAGATCTGATGGTAGTATTGAGAGGTATAAAGCGCGCCTGGTGGCTAGGGGCTTCACTCAGCAGGAAGGTATTGATTACTCAGAAACTTTTAGTCCTGTTATCAAACAGGCAACGGTACGCTTGGTATTCTCCATTGCAGTTTCGAGTGGTTGGAAAATTCATCAGCTTGACATTCATAATGCATTCCTTAATGGTGTCCTTGATGAAGAGGTCTACATGAAACAACCTCCAGGTTTTGTTGATTCTGCTCTCCCAGGTCATGTGTGCCGATTGCATAAATCCTTATATGGTTTAAAACAGGCTCCGCGGGCTTGGTACACGCGTTTGAATGACTTCTTATTATCCATTGGTTTTCGTGCTTCTAAAGTGGACACCTCATTGTTTATCTTCTCGGTTGGTAGCGACATTTGCTATCTCTTGGTTTATGTTGATGATATTCTACTTACGGGTAATAATGTTGTTTTGCTGCAACGCCTCATTCAGCTACTGAGCTCAGAATTTAAACTTCGGGACTTGGGTGATGTTCATTATTTTTTGGGTATTGAAGTTAAGTCTACTGGTCTGGGACTTATGCTCTGCCAACATAAGTATACACTTGACATTCTCACGCGAGCTGGTATGTTATCCTGTAAACCTGTTGATACTCCTATTTCGACATCCAAAGCCACAATTATGCCTGATCCATTATTTCCTGATGTTACTCGTTTTCGGCAACTTGTTGGTGCTCTCCAATATCTCACCTTCACACGCCCGGATATCTGCTTTGCTGTTAACCGGGTATGTCAGTTTATGCATTCCCCCGCAGAATCTCATTGGGCTGCAGTGAAACGCATCTTGCGGTATCTTCGTGGTACAGCATCACATGGTTTACATATTACTCGCAGCTCTTCTTTTGCTCTACATGGTTTTACAGATGCAGATTGGGCCGGTAGTATTGAGGACAGAAAATCTACGGGTGGCTATCTTGTGTTCTTTGGTCAGACGCTGATTTCGTGGAAATCAAGTAAGCAACGCACTGTTGCCCGCTCTTCGACGGAAGCCGAGTACAAAGCCTGCTGATGGCACTGCCGAAGTTATCTGGCTTCAGTACTTACTAACGGATCTTCAGATTCCGACTACTTCTGCCCCTATCGTCTGGTGTGATAACCTTGGTGCCACATATTTGTCCGCAAACCCTGTCTTTCATGCTTGCACAAAACATATTGAAATTGATTATCATTTTGTCCGAGATAGAGTTGCGAAGAAAGACATTCAGATCCGTTTTATTTCCTCCCAGGACCAGCTTGCCGATGTCTTCACTAAACCACTTCCTGCTCCTTCGTTTACTGCTTTTCGGTTCAAGCTTCGGGTTGATCCTCCACCCTCAGCTTGAGGGGGCGTATTATAGAATAGGAAATATAGAATGTAACTAAATAGGAAATATTGTATATATTCCTATGTGGTAAATCTCCACCATTACTATTGTATATTGCCCTACACATATATATAGAAAAGGTTGGCTAACTATTAGGTTAAGCCTCCTAATCTTTTCTCAATTGATATACTCACAAGTTCATCGATAGAACAAGAATTACTAGCGAACGATTTACATACGTCCGTTGACCAATCAGAGGAAGAGACATAATTATTATTTTAAAAGAAAATAATGATATTAATGATTGAAATATAACATGTTTATTTTAAAGAAGTGGTTGTATGAACAAAAACTGAACAATGGCTCATAAACAATAACTTCAAAGAAAATCTCTTAGCCCATCATTCTCAAGGTAACAAAAACCAAAACTACAGAAATACTAGTGAGTTTTTCTAGTTTGATTTAATCTAAGAAGAACAATTGTATTTCTGTATAAGCGATAACCCTAATGAACTTCAGTATTCTTTTATTCTGGTGCAAATAGGGAAACTGTAATAGTACTGTTATATAATGATGATGCCGTCCGGTGGTTTGAATTTTGATCCAGCTTGCATCTTCATACCGTGGAAAAAGGAAATCAAGATGTTTAGGGTTTGGTGTTTGGTCGCTACAATATTTTTTCCAGCACTAACTAAGAGCTTGATTAATGGCCGAGGACAAAGTTAAATATTTATTGTTGCTCATCTCCTTGCAGCTTTTTGAGCTTGTTTCTGCGTACATTAGCCAGCACTACCCATGCTCTCTTCCAACAAAGTAAAAAAAAAAGAAGAAGAAGAAGGATGGATAGAATCTATGCCCATACTCTTTTCCTTACATATTATATACTTCTGTGGGAGGCAATGATAAACAATGCTCAGAACCCAGAACACTATAGTGAATGATTAACCAAAATAACCTACACACACCCCTATATATATATATATATATATATATATATATATATGGCCTGGCAAGATGACAGTAAAAAAATTAAATTTCTTCAGCAATCTTGAGTGTGTTAATGTTGAAAATAAACCTTTTTATAGTGACCCACTCTAGATCTAAACTTGATTCATTGAAAGTCAACAAATGCAAGGATCCCAAGAACCGTCCACTCTCTCCCTTTATTTATTTATTTTTCGAAAAGAGGGTATTAATAATATATATATACCCATGGTCTTCAGCATGTAAGCATTAATTAATGGATCCAATTGATGAAAGAACGTGCCATACGTTGTTTTGATAAAACCATGGCAATGATTTGCTTTAATAAAAAATATCATGCATGCTGTTGTGCAGAAGGTGATGATAAGTTCATTTGCCTGCAAATATAATAACAGGAGATCTTTTTTTTCATTATTGTTCTTATTATACTCCTTGACATAGCCTTGCAAAAGGATTTTCTAGTCTCTAAAAACCATTATTACCGATTAGTTCTAGTGCTAAAATCTAGAAATTAAAAGATAGAGAAAAAAAAAACAAAGGAAGATCGAGAGGAAGGAAACAAACACAACGATCCTACTGCATAAGCCCTATTGCATAAGTAAATTCCTAATTATTGCAGCTTGGGTAGTGTCAGTTGTTTCTAATAGCTCCGACAGCCGCTCGCTAAGATCATCAACCTCTCTGTGCAAGCTTTTGATGTAGTTGCATGTCTCCTGCAAGGCCTTGGCAGCTGAGACCTACGAGGAATAAAAAAAAAATCCAGTTTATGTTGAAGGCTACGAAATTAAGCACGAGAATATATACAGAAGGTCTTAACATTATTTAGAGAGTAGAGTGAGCATTAGAACATTACAGAATTGAAAATGTTTCTTACAAGAAAGCCGCACAATAGCAAATTAACCTTGCCATAAAACATGTGTAAGTATATTTACTGTCAAAAAAAAAGATCTGTAAGCAGCCCAGTACTCCAAGAAATTGCAGTACTTGAATATATATCAGAACTGGTATTCTTAAAGTTCATGTGTGTTTGTGGTTATTTTATGGATAACTAGAGGAAGAAGTTAAAGCAAGCATATGCGCTAGAAACTCCACTCATGCTTGTGTATCTTAATGGAAAATGATGAATATATAAGATGGAATAGATCAATCCTCAAAAGTCTACCAAATATCAGAGTAGCAGCTAATTGTTCTTCGCTCGTAATTAAGCCATGCCCTTCCGATCCCTTTCTTTTTCTTTGCTTTGGTTTAATTTCTGTTTAGAGGTAGATATATATAGTATATGAAGAGTTTTTCTGTATCTTTTTGGATTGCCACTCCTACTACAGTACCTTTTCAGAACGCCGATTGCGAGTCTCAGGAAGAAGTTGCTGTAACTTTGTAACAAGATCAAGGATCTGATCATCACTGATTCTTGAACTACTTGATTGCCTTGATCGCGACCTCCGGCTAGACATATCTTATTGATATCAACTTATAATTAAAACAAGGGTTAGCAGCTATATCAGCTCAAAACAACGTAAAGATATATATAATTATAGAAGAATTAATACTAGTCTATATATATATATATATATATATATGACTAGGCACAGGGGGTTGCAAAAAGTAGAGGTATATATAGCTAAGGTAGCAGCAAGAAAGAACGTCACAGGGGGTTGCAATACCTAAAAAGAAGGAATTACTCGTGGGAAATATTCGTAGCTAGAAAAGGAGTGAAGATCAGGGCTACCACTGCTACTAGTTATGGAAGAAGGGCTGGAAAGAGAAAATTAAGAGAGAGAGAGAGAGAGAGGCAGTCAGAAGAAGAAGATCACAAGCTAGCAGTGGAGTTGGTGCTGCAGAAAACAAAATAATTCATGGGAGAAAGCAGTGGGCTAAGATTGCATTTAAATAGAGACTTCGGGGAGAGAGAGAGAGAGAGAATCAAGTCTGTAGCTAACTGATTCCTTGGTGTGTGTGTTTTCAGGTCGGAGATTGATCTCGACTCGAATCTCACACTCGGAGCCAGCGAAAGACTCAGTCCCTCCACCCAATACCATCTTATTTTATTATCCCCGATAATTAATCCTTTTTTTCTTCCCACCTTATCAAGCTTATTAATTCTGTTTTGATTGCTTGATGTATTGTTTATATATATTATTATTTTTAAATAGTTTAAATTCAAAAATAAAATTATTTAAAATTGTGCAATTTAATCTAAAAAAGATACAATAAAATGATTTTTTAAAATAAAATTATTAACATGTATGAGAATGTCATCATCAATCTCACAAGGTCAATACATTTTTTGATTGCTCTGAAATTTTAACATAATATATATATATATATATATATATATGTCAAAAGACTTCTCGTAAAATTTTATCTCCACCTAACGGTCGGATTAAGAGATATGATCGATATTGTAAAATTATTCATTATTTAAAAAAATATTATTTGGCTGAAATGGCACAAAAGAAATGATTCCACCGCTGTTCAACCGGAATTTGGCCGAAAAATCCGAAATAGACCGGAATTTAACCCAAAATAAAAACGAAGTCATTTTGGTTTGGTTTTTTAACGGGTACGAAACGTTTCGTCGAAACGGAACGAGATTGACATCCATGGACCTTAGTAGATTTATTATTATCATAAAATGAATTAAATTCTTTTACTATAGCACAAGAGGTTAACGTTTGAGAAAAAAGAGATTCTCCGTTAATATATATTTAAATTAGTATGAAAATGTTTTTATCATCAAATAAAAAAATGGTACGCACTCTATATTTAATAATTATTTTGATCAAAAATTAATCTCATAATTCTAGATCATCTTTAAAATTTAAGCTATGAAAGTATAATTTACTTTCTTTTTTTCATAAATAATAGAGGAGTAAGGGCAGGGATATACCTTCCAGCAAATTCTTATTAAATACTATTTATTAATATTAATTTTTTTCAACATATAAATGTTAGCTTCATCATCTTCGATTCTTAAACTATGCTACCATACTACCGAGTAAATCCCATGTATCTAACAAAGATTTGATGAAGAAACGTATAAATTGTAAGTTCAAGTTATACAATAGTTCAGAGAATATTTGAAGTTAGTTCTTTTTTTCTAAGAAAAAAATAAAAATTTAAGAAGGTGCTCTTAATTATTTGCAGTATCTCGGGAGAGCAATAATTGTTTTTATCTTTTTAATATATTTTATTATTAAATATAACGTAGCCACCTCGTCTCCCTAAATCAAAGTAGAACCATAAAGTAGTAATTTAAGATGAATGTTAGTTAAAATTTCAAAAAATTCATGTCTATTATCAAATTTGTGATTCCATGTTTGAAAGTATTGATGCAGTTGTTTTTGAAAAAAAATTAAAAATACATCAAAATAATATTTTTTTTATTTTTAAAAATTATTTTTGACATCAACACACGACAATGATCTAAAAACACAAAAATATTAATTTAAAATAAATAATAAAAAATTATTTTATTTCAAAAATATTTTTAAAACACAATGTTAAACATAACCTTAAACTAAGTCAACTAGAGTATTTTTCCTTTTTTTTTTCTGGGGGGTGATGCTTTCTTTCTTTCTTTCTTTTTTTGAACGTCATATGTCTATTATCATAATCAATTTTTTTTTTCTAATAAAAAATTACTACAATGAAAAACATAATCCCAAGCTGATATAAATAGTAGCTTCATAAACAAATGAAGTTTTCATGTTGGGAATCCTAAAATGTAAGAAAACAATGACAATTATTGCAGATAGAAAATTCAATAAATAAAATGGGGAAATGTAAGAAAACAATGACAGTTATTGGAGATAGAAAATTTAATAAATAAAATGGGAAAATGTAAGAAAACACTGAAAATTATTCCAGATGGAAAATCCAATAAATAAAATGTGTATATGGGGCTAGTCATCTTATTTAGAGTAGAGCTTGGTTTTCTAGTCAATAATGTAAAACCTTATCTCAATGATCAATTACATTATTCTAGCCACCAATGAATTAATGAAATAAATAGATGAATTAATAGCTCTATCTTCGCAGTTATTAACGAGCCCTCGCAACAGCCAAATTAATGAAGGGATAGGAGTAATTCAAAGTTGACTGGTCAAAACTGCAGAGCCAGCACACCATGTTCTTGCCCAAACCACAAGCACACCGCCACACGTGGTGTCTTGGAGCCCAAGCGCTGCACCAACCCGGTGACGCGGTACGTCTATATTTATTTTTTAACTGAACACAATATTCTATATATTTATTTTTCCAACTTTCATATTTTTATTGTATTTAAAGTTTGTGGTATTATGTTTATGTTTGTAACTGCAAAAATGTTTTTGAAAATAAATATTTTTTTGTATTTTTTTATGTTTTTAGATCATTTTTATATGTTAATATCAAAAATAATTTTTAAAAAAACTAAAAAAAATAATTTTAATATATTTAAAATAAAAAATACTTTAAAAAACAATAATGAAAGCCTAATTATTTTACCTCAAAAAGGGTCTATAGTGAGATCACATCTCAGCTTGCTAGAACTCCTACGGAGTTGTACAAATTAAAATTATCTAATTATTTTATAATCTATGGCAAAGTTATTCAATATATAATTAATTACAGTTAAGGATATAACTTAGATTTAATATTTTTATTAAAAATAAACAAACTACTTGAAAATGTAAATTCTTTCATTGATTAAATGAAGTTTTTTAAATAATTGAAGTGAAAAAATAAAAGAAAAATCCAAAAGATTATATAGGTTTCGTTTACAGTAAATAGAAATAATATAATATTTAATGACTCTCCTTCGACACTTATTCCATAAAAGCTAAGAAGTGCCTGGTTTTTTTATGGGATTTATTTTTATCTTATTCTTATTTGTTTTTCTACTTTTAGGACTTTCTCGTGTTGTAGCTATATCGCTGCAATTTTCTGTATTTTAAATGAAGTCAATGTCTATGAAAAGAAAAATTTTATTTGTAAAAATAAATATATTGTATAATTAGTTAAAGAATCATAAATGCAGCATAAATTTGTTATTGATTTTTTAAAAGATTATTTCATATTTTAAATGAAATAAGTTTCTTTTCATCTAAAACAACGATTTTCCTTGAAATTAAATCTAATAAATATTTCAAAGAATCACCTTCCACTTTCAAAAGTTAAGGGTTGTGTGGTATCATTTCGTTTTTTTATTATTAAAAATAAAATAAAATAATATTTTAATTTATTGTTTATATGTTTCTGAATCTGTTTTAGTATATAGTTTTTATAAATTTTATTAAAATATGAAATTATTATTAATTAAAAATATGAAAAATCATAATATTATAGATTTAATTAGTAAGATAAAATGAAAGGATTGAAGTGGTAACATGATTGTGGCGGTGATAATAGTAATAGTAGTTATCATAAACTTATTTTTATCCCTTTCAAAATAAAAGAATTTGAATTAATATATTTTATACGCAATATTTGAAAAGTGTTATAAGAAAAAGTAATAGTAATAGTGATAATAGTAATAGTAGTTGTCATAAACTTATTTTTATCCCTTTCAAAATAAAAGAATTTGCATTAATATATTTTATATGCAATATTTGAAAAGTGTTATAAGAAAAAGATAGAAATAATCAGAATATATATAAAAAAAACAATGTAACAAAAAAATATTTAAAAAAGATGAAAATAAAATCAGATAAATAATGATTTTCCAAAAAGCAAAAAACTAGCTTACAGTGATCACAACAGATAAATAACTTGTGATCAAAAGTTAATGAAGACAAATGAAATTATCATCTATTCTAAGCTTGAAAAGCAAATTTAAGGAAAAATTTGAAATTGTTTATCGTTGAAGTAATTGAAAGAACAAGAATCTAAATGAAGAGATGAAAAATTTTAGAAATTTAATTCATTCAATTAGGGGTCTAATTGAAGTTGAAATTTAAGGAAATATTGCATAAATTAGGTGGCTAAAGACCAAAATAAAAGAAGCAATCAAAGTTGACTTTAGAAACACATGTGGTGACACAATCTCCTTGTTGTGTAAGGAGAGTAATTTAGCAACTTAATTGTGTTTCCTATTATTGAAAGTATTGCACATTGACACACAATGTCGGGGGGTCTTTGAAGTTGCAATCTAATTGTTTGGTTCAAGATTGCTAGAAAACCCCGAGTGTTTTAGTCTTTCAAAGTTTCAAAGATAAGAGACTAATTATATAAAGAGAAGATATTAACATCTTTAATAAGCCTTATACAAAGTAAGCTACATTGTGTGATTTTGAATGCAGTTTAAAGATTTTGATACGTATTATTTATTCGTATTAATAAATCTATATGGTTTAAAGGTTCTGATGGGTAATATTTATTTGTGTTCTTAAATAATATTTTGAGGAAAAAAATCCATGTAGATACCCTTCTAGGATCCATGTAGAAGATGAATGGATTTCCCATAACTCGTGCATCATGGTAAAAAGTATTTCAATTAAAAATTGGTTAAAACTCATAATAATTCTGGGAATTTTTGGTTAGTTCTAAATATTTAAATAGTACTCTACTTGTAGGTGCAGTATCTATATCATATTTTTTACCATTAATTATCATGAGTTAAAATTGTGAATTATTGATCAAAATCTCATGGATTCAATAAACTGGTTATTCAATAGTGATATGCATACGAATATGTATTTTTTTGAATTTTTTGATTGAAATACAAAACAATATGATCTTTTTTTAATTTTGAGACTTCATTGTATGCAAATAAAATATTGATTTTTGTTAATTAAAATGTTTTATATATTTCTCTTTTTTATCATCTATATGACATAAAATAAAAATAAATAAAAGCCAAAACAACTCACACATTCTTTTTTTTTTTTTTATATTTCTTACTTACACATGTATAAATTACATGTTTACAAAATAAAAAAGAAAAGAAAATAAAAGAAAAACTAGCAATAATCTCAGACATACTAAAAATTCAAAATTTACAAAAAATCCCCCAAACATTCAATGACAGTACTGAGAAGCCGAGGAGCATTGGCAGCGTGTGGGTTTCACGCGTCACTAGTGATGTGTGAACCCATGTGCTGTCGCTAGTAGTGTATGATAAAAGGGATCAAATAGATCTTCCTCTTTCCTCCTTTCCCATGCAGGCGGTGAAGACCAACTTCATTCATATGGAAAAAGAACTCAACAAAACAACAATAATTTTATTTCCTTCCTTTTATTTTATAGATTTGTCTCTGTCTACGTATCTTTTCTCAGGATCAATCAAGCTGTCAATTTCATTTTGTTCTACTAAAAAAACAGTTATATTTCATTTCAATTAAAAAAACATAACAAATTGATGTAAATTTTATCTAACTTGTTATGGTTTCACTTAAAAAACAGAAATTCCACCCAAATTCCACTCAAAATGTTCCGGTTTTGTGTTCCGGCTAAATAATGTGTTTTTTTTAAATAATAAATAGTTTTACAATATCAATCATATATCTTAATCTGACCATTAAATTGAGAGAAAAATTTACGAAGAGTATCTTGATATATTTATATATATTATGTTAAAATTTAAGAGAAATCAGAGAATATAACGACGTTGCGAGATTGATGATTTAAGATAAATCAGAGAATATAACGACGTGACGAGATTGATGATGACATTCTCGTAATGATATACAAGTTCATAATTTTGTTCAAAAAATTCATTTTATTATATATTTTTTTAAATTAAATTGTTCAATTCCATTATTGGCTTCGAGTTTTGGTCATTTTCGTGAGTGGTGGGATGTGGTGCATCCAAAAGGGATTGTTAGGGGTGGCAGATCGGGGAAAGAGGTGGTGTTGGCTGGGTTGTCGGTTGAGAGAAGGAGACCGATGCTTTTGATTTGTTCTTTATATTGGTCGGGACGGGGGTTCACAATGGTTGTTATGGTAATTGACGATGGGGGGGAAGCTGTTGTTGGTTCTAAATAGAGGAATGAGTTGCTGGTCGGTAGTGGCTATAATGGCTGGTGATGTTAGATGAGATAGTTGCTGGTGAGGGTATGACTAGCGGTGGGGAGTTTGTTCACAATAGAGGTTAAAATATTTTTCTTGATCCATTGGTTTTTTTCCTTTTCAACTTTATTCCCTTTATTGAGATTTTTTATTTTTTAAAACAGAGAAACATTAATATCAATTCAAAAAAATAAAATTAATGATTTCTTAAATGATATATTAAAAGTTGAATACCTTGAAAAGACATTTAAAATATGAATTCTTTTTAGATGACATTGAAAATACTAAGAACGACACAAATAAATTAATCGTTTTTTTTTTTTTTTTTGCTATTTTTCTAAAAAATACTTAGAAAAAATAGGGTAAGAAATTAGGTAGCAACAGATGCTTCTTGTTTACAATACTTATAAAGCAAAAACTTATTACATCTATTGCATAGTAAGTTTGTAGAGATATATGAACTGTCTTCCAAAATTAAATTTCTCAAAGTTTCTTAGTTTGGTTGATCTGAAACTTTGTTTATAACAACTTTTTTTTATTTAGAACTATAATCAAACCAAAACCTCAATGTAGTGATTTCTTTTAACTAAAACCTTGATTCTTCTCACTTTCTTCTTCATTGCATGGTCTAACCTCTTAGTGTTTTTTAATTATAAGCTTGACTTTACATTTCGTATCTCAGTGATTCTCTCAATATTAAAATCTCATATTATAACTCGATTATTTGAAATCTCAATCTAGCAATTCTCTTTAACCGAAATCAAAATATTTGTAAATAACTTGGTTAATTTGAGATCACATCTAGCAATCCCTTTTTTACTAGAACCAAAATATAAAAAAGGCTCGGCCAACTTCAAATCCTAACATGATGATTTCCTTTAATAAAAAAACTTATTGTTGTCTCGATTGGGTTAACCTGTAATCTCAATCTAGAGACCCTTTATAACTAAATTCTTGGTTTTTGTCTACAATTAAGTTAATTTGAGATCCCATCTAACGATAATTTTTAACTAGAACCTTCGTTTGTCTCTATTAGATCAACCTGAAATCTCAATATAGAGATATTTTTTAACCAAAACTTTGGTCTTTACTTCAGTAAGATCCTATCTAACAATCTTTTTTTAACCAGAACCGTAATGTTATTTTAGTTGGGTCAACTTGAATTCTCAATATAAATATTTTTATTAACTAAAACTTTGATTTTTATTTTTAATTGGATAAACTTGAAATCTCAATTTTAAAATCTCTTTAACCAAAACCTTGTTCTTTATTTTCAGTTGACACTGCTAAAATTACTTGCAACAAATTTATCAACTAAAAAATACGGTTGATGATATAGCAACGGATTTCTAATGCAAAAGTAAAAAACCTCCATTGCGTTCCTGTCCTTTTTCACTGACCGGTCAACACAATCGACAGGCTTTTCTTTCAATTTTTCCTCTGTGAATGATGAGAAATTTTTTTAGTGACATATATATAGAATGTGTTTGCAATCCAATGATTTCCGAACACGTGTGGTAAACTCTTACTGCGGAGTTGGGAATGGGTGGTTTGTAACGTGGCCTTTGATGATTGCAGGACGAGAGGGATTGCTAATTATTTGTATAACAGTAGTTAATTTTTAAAATATGTTTTACTATATATATATTAAAATAATATATATTTTACTTTTTTAAATTTATTTTGATATTCTTATAATAAAAAAAATATGATTCTATTTTGAAAAATTAAAATTAAAATATTTTAAAACACAAAAAATAAATTTATTCTAATATGACAACGTTTACTTTCTAAAATATTTTCTTATGAATATATAAAATACTATTTTTAAACAATAAAAAAATTGTGTTACATATTCCTAACACAAAAACAAATATATTTTTAAGAAGTGATTTCCGTTACAACTCTCTTTAACGCATGATCCTTTGTGTATTTAATACCAACGTCGACTAAGCTCGGATATGGTTAGTAGATTATTTTTTATTTAAAAATATATTAAAAAAATTTATATATATATATATATATTAAATTTATTTAAAAAAATATTAATTTGATCTCTTTTAGAATAAATATTTAGAATTTTGGTATATAACTTTTTAAATTTGGTGAAGAAATAAAAAATTAAATGTTTTTGAAAAGTAGCCATCAAAATAACTTTTTGAAGTAAGAAAAAAGAAGAAGACAATGAACAGTAACCAAACGAGCATCATCTAATTCCTCTTAATGGGCCAGATAACATGTTGCATGGTCTCTTTTTTGTTTCTTCTTCAAAAAGAAGTTTTGGTTGCCTTCAATCAAAGTTCAATTAGTTCCTTTAATGTTTTTTTTTTTTGGTAGAAACCATCCGGTAATCCGGCCACTGCCGACTAATCCGGATTCGAGCCGGGTAGGACCCTGAAGGGCGGCAAAGCTCTCCCAAGCGAGTTTTAAAGCAGCTGCATACCCAAGGCTCGAACTCGAGACCTTGGTTAAGCTGGGAGGACCCCTTACCAGTCCACCCACGCCCCCGTTGGTTAGTTCCTTTAATGTTAAAGTGCCCTAATTTTACCCTCAATTGACCCAAAATTTTCAGTTTCATACAATTTTGCCCCTAATAAACTTCAATGGAGGCCCTGAATTTAGGTGTCTTTTTCACTTTGGTCCTTGGTATAAGATTTATGCAATTTGATCCTAAATTAATCCTAAACTTTTAACGTCTTTCAATTTCACCATTATTTAGGTCAAATGAGTCTTTATTGTTCGGTGTCTCTTACAAAATGTCAATGGTTGCGGATGTTTTCAACTTAGCCCCCTAATTGACCCCAAAGCTCTCATTTTCTTGCAATTGTATCCCTAATTGCAATTAATTGACTTAGGGAAAAATAAATTTGGTGTCCAAAAATTCAAATCTTTTCAATTAGACCCAAATTAGGCTCCAATACTCGATTGTTCACCAATTAAGCTCCTAATAAAATTAATTTGACATATTTAAAGTATAATTAAGTCTTTACACTTAGTTAAATCCCTCAATTATCCCCGTATTAAATCTAGTTGACCCATGATTAAATGAAATTAACCTCTTAAAATGTAATTATGTTCTTACACTTAATTTTTATGCATATTTGTTTAATAATTATTCATTTTGACATTGAATCTGTAATTTCTTCTTTTTTGGGCATAATAGCAATACAATCGTAATCTTGAATCCACCCAAAATTTCTAACTTGATTTTTCTCCCACATCAACCCCATTTTATTTTGTATTTTCATTTTAACTAAATTTTGATATAACCTAGAAATCAGTTATGACAATCACAATGATATTTCTCTTTCCACTCCTTTTTTTAAGGACATTTTTTCTGATCTATCATAACTCATCCCATGAATTGAAATATTATAAAAATAAACTTCAAAGATCAAACAAACAAACCTAAAATATAGAAACCAAATATGAAAAAAAAATCCAAAGCTTTAGGGACCAAAATGAAAAGGTTAATAAAGAAACAAAATGAATAAAGTTTTCTCTGCTTTTGGATCACACCAAGTTACCATCAACTTCATTCATGCTACAATTCACATCGTAATGATACTTTAACTATCTTGAATTTTATTTCACATTATTATATTAGCAAAATTAGAAATATCTAATCCAAAAATCAAACACATCATATCTCTAATCAATTTTTTTTTGCAAATACTACATAAATATTATATATTATAAGGATTCATAGGAAAACATCAGAAACAAAGTTTACATGTTCCAAATTCTAAGGTACAAAAAAGAAGTTATAATTTTGTATAATTCTATTTATTTGTTGTTAATTTTTTTATTAAAGTAAATTATTTTATAAAATTATAAGATGTTTAATTTATTATTCTGTTGATATTTTCATTCAAATTAAAATAATTTACGTAATATACAAAGAATGGCATTATCAACCAAGAAGGAGATCATTGAAACAGAAAAAGAAAGAAGAGAAGAGGGTGATTAAAAGAGAAAATATTTTATTTATGACATATCTATCGAGTTAAGAATCATTTTCAATATATACATGATTAACTCAATTGATTTGGAAAAAAAAGGAAAAAATTAGCTTAATTAATAATATAATAGCGTACTGAAAATTCAATGTACAAACTGAGCTATATTTTCGCAAAGATATCAGGAGCACTTCATGTGAGGGTGATTCAGCCAACTTTTTCATGAAGCCATGTTTAGCCCAGCTGAACTTCAACAACTCAATTTCATATATATATATATATATATATATGTGTGTGTGTGTGTGTGTAATTTTGCTGGGAAATCTTTAAACCTCCATTTCTTACCTTGACCACAGATAGAGATATGAATGCCAGCTGGTTTGCTTTTGAAACATGTCTGCTGGGCAAGGATTCTTGTTGAATATCTGGAAAACACAATGAGGTTGGCCATGTATATACTGACAGGATTACAAAAATTCAAGCTGACTGACACGTGTTGATGATGCAAAAAGGGGGGAAAAGAAATTAATTAACAGAAGAAATAAGAGGGAGATCAGACTCAGAATAGTTATGCCATGGCATGATGATTCAAATAAAAAAATAAAAAGAGTGCTCAGCGTGCATCTCGCAGCACATGACCTTGATCGGACAAGACAGCCAGGACTGTGTTCGAAGTCACGAGGTTCCCCCATTTCTTTAAATTCTTACAAATCCAGTGGGCTGTTTTCTTCCTGTTTTTTAAACATTTCAAGGACGAGTTCATGTTGACACTGTCCAGGAAAGATGCATGCTGAGATCTTCTCAGATATTTCTTTCTCAAACTACAAGACGGGGAATTCATAGAGACCTTCAGATTCTTAACCTAACCAAGCTTCTAACTGTCATATTTAATTACTTGTGAAATCTAACACCGACACTGTTTGATTTTCTGTTTTGTTAAATCGAAGCTACGTGCGACGTAGTAAACCACAACCCAGAGAGAGAGACTCGCTGAAGTTTATATATTATTCCGGTCAATGGACATGAATATGCCGTAGCTTCAGAATTTTGTATTGTAGGATGCATCCGCGCAGCTCGGACTTTCTGTCCAGAGGCTGTGGGGACGGAAATTGTTTTAAATGTAAAAAATAATTATCATCGCAAATAATTTTGCTATTGTTGTTAAATCTAGAAATACAGTGGTTTTAGAAATTATTTTTATATAAATATAGATTTCCATGGCAAAATAAGGTGACTATGTGTGTTCAAACAAAATAAAATGACTTTTTAGGATTTTAAGGAGAATATTGACAGTAAGAACAAAAAAGGAAGTGACAGTAAACACATAAAAGGAAGATAGCTTTGACAGTAAGAAACAATGACAGTGGACAGTTAACATAGAAAAGGAAAAACATGCTAAGGCTGACAGTAAACACAGAAAAGAAAAGCATCTATACTGAAGTGTAAATAGGAAGATTTACTTACTATAACTAGCACTCTAGATATAGTTTGACAGACTGTAGTTAAATGTACTAATATTATAAATAAGAGCAGTAGAGCAAGAGAAGAGGTAATTCATACCAATTCTGTTATGGTATCAGAGTCTCTTTCTTAGAAATCTTTAGAAACCTTAAAAAAAAACTAGAGTTTAAGAGTCTTAGCTTAATGGAGAAGGCAAATAATGTTTTTGTCCGATTTACTGGCAAAAATTATGTTGCATGGGCATTTCAAATGGAGATGTTTCTCAAAGGAAAGGTGTTGTGGAGTCATGTAGATGAGAGTGAAAAAGAAGATAGATGCTGAAGGATTTATTGGTGCAAAGGCTGCATGGGTAGCCAAGGATGCACAGATCATGTCCTGGATCTTAAGTTCTGTAGAACCTCATGTAATCATGTCTTTGAGACCTCATAGGTCAGTAAAGGCTATGTGGGATCATCTCTCACAAGTTTATAATAAAGACAACAATGCTCGAAGATTTTAGCTTGAATTGAGCATTGTAAACTATACTCAGGAGGATTTATCAATACAGGAGTATTATGCTGGATTCCTAACACTATGGAATGATTATTGGTCACAACTAAGATATATGCGGAAGGGGTTTTGACAGTACAACAAGTTCATAAAATCTGCCAAAGAGATCAATTTTTGATGAAATTGAGATCTGAATATGAACCAGTTCGTGTTTCACTAGTGAATAGAGATCCAGTTCCATCACTAGATACCTGTTTTGGGGAGCTTTTGCGTGAAGAATAGCGTCTCCACACTCAGAACACCATGGAACATGCAAAAGTGGTTCATGTGGCCTATGTTGCCTTCAACAGAGGAAGGGGGTTTGAGATGAGGAAAACTCAGTACTACAGCTGCAAGAAGTATGGACATATTGCACCATACTGTCCAAACAAGGTCTGCAACTATTGCAAACAATCTGGATACATTATTAAAGAGTGTCTCATTCGACCACCCTCATGGTTTAACAGGAATCAACACACTAACAACTCTGCTAATGTGGTAACAAATACTGCATCTCACTCAACCACTCCTATAACAAAAGAAATGATACAAGAACTAATTGTAAGTGCCTTTACCACACTTGGTCTTCAAGGTAAGGCTATTTCCTCACTCTTTTCTTGGATTTAGATTCTGGGGCATCAAATCATGACCAACTCATTGAAAGGGTTAAGAAATATTAGAAAATACCATGGAACCTCATGGATTCAAATAGCTAATGGGAGTGTTCTTCCCATTGTAACTGTTGGTGATAAACCTCCTTTAAAAGATGTTTCTGTCTCACCTAATCTGGCTGAAAGTTTGGCACATGCAGGGCAGTTTGTAGATGATGATTGTAAGGTTTATTTTTTAAAACATGGTTGTATTGTGCAAGATCAAATGTCAGGGCAATTAATGGCGAAGAGGTCTAAGCAAGGTCATCTATTTCTCCTACACTATGTTGTTTCGCAAAGAATGGTTTCTCTTCCTGTGTTATCTCTTTTTTGTAATGTTTCAAAAGTGTCTAATGAGGTGTGACATAGGTGTCTTGGTCATCAAAATCATAGAGCGTTATCTCATCTTTTGAAATCTGGCCTAATCAATAATAAAATGAATTCCTCTTCTAGTTTATTTCTTGATTGAGCTACATGTAAACTTGGAAAAAGAAAAACATTACCCTTCCCATCCAAGGGCAGTAGAGCTTTGAAATTGTTTGACATTGTTCATAGTGATGTATGGGGAATTAGTCCAATTCTATCTCATGCCGGTTAAAAATACTTTGTAACCCTTATATACATGGGTCTACTTCCTAAAACAAAATCAGAAGTCTTCTCTAGGTTCAAATTGTTTCTAGAAATGATACAAAATCAATTTGTTGCCACCATTAAGATCCTTAGATCAGATTCTGGAGGAGAATACATGTCCAATGATTTCCAATTATTCTTGCAAAACAGGGATATTATTTCTCAAAGATCATGTTCTTATACTCCACAACAAAATGGAGTAGCAAAACATAAAAATTGACATCTTTTAGATGTCGTTAGAACCCTACTTATTAAAACTTCTGTTCCACCAAAATTTTAGGTAGAAGCCCTCACTACTGCTGCATACCTAATCAATCGGTTTCCTTCATAAAAATTAGGTCTAAATTCTCCATATTTCAGGTTTCATCATTGTTAGCCTACATACGATAATCTACACACCCGAAGGTGTGTATGTTTTATGCATTTGCCTCCACCTTCTAGGAATAAACTCACTGCTCAGTCTGTTAGATGTGCTTTTCTAGGGTATAGAATGAATCAAAAGGGGTATTTCTGTTTTGATCCTCATACTAACTGAATTCATGTGTCTAGAAATGTTATATTTCTTGAAAATCAGTGCTTCTTTCCTATATTGTCCTCAACAACACCTAACACACATGCTATGTTACCTTATGTCACTGATTTTGACCCTACTGGTCAGCATGATCCACTAAACACTCCTACAATTGAGAACATAACACATGAATCTTCTATCAGTCGACCATTGCTAGTGTACAGACATAGACGACCACTTGTGTAGCCTCCTTCCCTTACTGTCCTACCATCTGATTCAAGGCATCCTATTGATTCTGAGGTACCTAACTCACCTCTTATACTGCCTCCTTTACGCAGAACTGCTAGAATTTTCGTACCACCTGACAGGTATGGGTTTCAATCCTTTAAGACTACATTTTTTCAGTCTGCTCTCTCTACTACAATACACTCTATAACAATACCTGCTTCTTCTTCACAAGTTGCCGCAGAATCTTGTTAGCAATAGGCCATGCAAGAAGAATTACATGCCCTAAAATCTAATCACACTTGGGATATTGTGGATTGCCCTAGTGGTGTCAACCCTCTTAGGTGTCGTTGGGTGTATTATGTGAAGGTTAAGGCTGATGGCAGCCTGGACAGATATAAAGCCAGATTAGTGAATCTTAGGAATCATCAGCAATATGAGGTTAACTATGAGGAAACCTTTGCTCCAGTAGTCAAAATGACCATTATACGTACTATTCTGGCTATTGCAGCTTCACAACAATGGGTTTTATACCAATTAGATGTGAAAAATATCTTTCTACATGGGGAACTTACGGAAGATATCTACATGCAACCCCCTGCTGGCTTATTTTCTACCCCTACTTCTGCTGTGTGTAAACTACGTAAGTCCTTATATGGACTTAAATAGGCTCCTCAAGCATGGTATGCTAATTTTTTCCTCGACTTTGCTGGATTTTAGGTTTCTAAAAAGCAAGTATGATGCATCCTTGTTTATATGTCATACTGCCAGAGTGGATGTGTTTGTTCTAGTGTATATTGATGACATAGTCATCACTGATACTGATGACAGTCTCATAGCTCATCTTAAACAGCACCTGCAACAGTCCTTTCACATGAAGAACCTTGGTAATCTAGCCTATTTTCTTGGTCTAGAAATTCAAGCTGATACATATGGTTTATTTGTCTCACAACACAAATATGTTATGGACTTGGTAGCTGCGACTGGTCTCCAGGAGGTACCACCACTGAATACACCTATGAAACTCAATGTCAAGCTTAGGAAGGATGAAGGGGAGCTACTATTTAATCCTACAGTATATCGCACACTTGTGAGCAGCTTGATCTATCTCACAAACACTCAGCCGAATCTCTCTTATACAGTTCAACAGGTGAGCTAGTAGCCTTCCCTTGATATCTATATATGACTACTGTGAAAAGGATTATTAGGTATGTCAATGGTACTCTTGCACGGGAATTATGCTATCCTACTGGCACTTCCCCTACTCTCCATGCCTACAGTGATGCTGATTATGTTGGGTGCTCAGATACTAGAAGATCCACTACTGGATGGTGAATGCTCCTTGAGTCTGCCCTCATTTAATGGAAAAGCAAGAAATAGGATAGGATTTCTAAGTCATCAACTGAATCTGAATAACGAGCTATGTCCCAGGCATGTTCAGAAATCCTTTGGCTACATGGGCTTTTGTCTAAGCTTGGTTTTTGACAGATTACATCTACTCCTCTTCATGGGGACAATACTAGTGCAATTCATATTTTAGTTAATCCTATTTTTAATGAAAGGACTAAGCGTATTAAAGTGGACTGCCACTTCATTCGTGATGCCAATAAAGACACGATTATCTCCCTTCCTCATATGTCCAGCAACCTACAAGTTGCTAATATTTTTACTAAAACCCTCACCCGACAAAGACATCAGTTTCTTGTTTACAAATTGATGTTGTTGGATAAACCAACATCAATTTGAGGGAGGATGACAGTAAGAACAGAAAAGGAAGTGACAGTAAATATAGAAAAGGAAGACAACTTTGACAGTAAGAAACAATGACAGTCGACAATTAACATAGAAAAGGAAAAGCATGCTAAGGCTGACAGTAAACATAGAAAAGGAAGACAACTTTGACAGTAAGAAACAAGGACAATGGACAGTTAACATAGAAAAGGAAAAGCATGCTAAGGCTGATAGTAAACATAGAAAAGGAAGCATTTATACTAAAGTGTAAATAGGAAGATTTACTTACTATAACTAACACTCTAGATATAGCTTGACAGACTGTAATTAAATGTATTGATATTATAAATAAGAGAAGTAGAGCTAGAGAAGAGGTAATTCATACTAATTCTGTTAAATATTTCTAGGTAGAACAGTTATGCCTTGTTAGCTTTTCTTTGAATATATCCATTATACTTGACCAAGATTTCCATAATGTTTTCTTTACCTTTGTTTCTTTTATTCTAATCAATGAATATTAGATCCAAGTTTTGGTTAACTCTTCTCTCTCCTTAAATATAGGTTTTTACATAAGTGTCTCCCAAAACCATCAAGGTCATTTGTTCATGGTTCGCTATTGAATATAGTTGAAACTTTTACCAAAAAAGCACATTATAAGTGGCTTAATTTTAATCGTTCGCTTAGAAAAAAATTTCTAAGTTTGAAATTTCATTTTTCCAATCATAGATATTGTATCATATATATTATATGTTACCCCCAACACCATAGGCAACACTGAAACTAACACCAATAAGACCAAAAATCCCTCTTACACCACTCCACAACTTCTATAAGCCATCAAAACAACCAAAATCAAAACCCACATTACCTAATAAAACACCCACCATATATCCACTCAAAACACCATCATGGGACAAAAAATATTGACCATTAATAACCCCACCTTTAGAACCCAACATAAAGGCTCTTAGGTTGATAAAGATAGAGTATTGAACTTTATAACCCAAGATATTAACATGGTTTTGGAAATCTTAGATATATTATCAATGAGAGCACATTACTACAGAGTAAATGTTTGGTAGGATTCTTTTTAAGCTATTAGATGTATTACCATGGAGTTAACTCTAATGCTTTTTGGGTTTGAAAAGACCTTGGTCTTAAAAGTATTATGATGACCAAATAGGGTTTTAAAAGTTTTCTATTTTATAATGAGAGTAAAACCTGCTAGTTATAAAGAAAAACTCATTGATGTTTGGGGGGAAGATCATTGTTCTTCAACCATCACACCTTTATTTTACTCTAGACAAGAACAAAATATTCAAGATTCTTGATTGGGTTTTACTTCAGGGCTTACCATTCCCTTTTATGGAATTAAATGAGGCTTGGAATGGTTGCGAGTATGGTAGGGAGACCATTTTCATACGATGAGTAAACCCTTCATGATACCCATCTTGATTATGCTTGAGTTTGTATTGAATTAAGATGTTTTGTTACCTTTGGTTCATAGTTTCTGGCTTAAAGGTAGGTTATCTTTAAGACCTTTCATGGTCTCAATTAACTATGAGTAAAGACTAGGAATTTGTGAAACTTGAAAAAGTTCTTAGACTCTTATA
Source organism: Salix brachista (assembly GCA_009078335.1). Taxonomy (NCBI): domain Eukaryota; kingdom Viridiplantae; phylum Streptophyta; class Magnoliopsida; order Malpighiales; family Salicaceae; genus Salix; species Salix brachista. Next base: position 12,439,407 of record CM018586.1, read on the forward strand.
CAAGCCGTTAATTGAGATCATACAATTACAAGTTGATGATATGTTTAGATCACGAATAGAGGGATGTTTTAATAGCATATAGCTCATAAGTTGATGTTGTAGTTGTTATAATTTTGCTAAAGATTATTGTTATTTCTAATAAAGGAGCTTCAAATATGAAAATGCAAGGAACTAGTTGACCAATTGGAGAACAAAAACACCAACCAACATGTTAACATTGTAATATCCTTGAACTCCAACACTCTAGATATTGGTTGACAAGTTCTATCACCCTAAAAATTGATTAACTAGCACTCTTAGTAGGGTTTAGAAACTACTGAATCTACTAACATAATCATTGATGTTGGGGAAACCAAGTTGGATAATAAAGGTAAGTCAAATCATGACTCAAATAAACACATCTCATATCTTAAAAAGAACCAAGAAACTTTGATTGCAAAAGTTTAATGTATTGAGAGAAAAATAGTGTCTTTTAATGAGACTAGTACTTCATTACCAATCAAAGACATTTCACATGTTAAAATAGAATCTTAAAATATATGTCCTTCTCTTACTACTACTAGAAAGGAAAGAAAAAATATATCTAAGGGTCTTTTATTATGCTCTTTTTATTGTCTCTTCATTCTCTCTTTTATGTTAGATTATTGGAATATACAAAGTCTCAATAGCCCAACAAATTATAAAGTAGTAAAGGATTAGATAAATAAACAAATTTAGTCTTGTTAGTCTTCTTAAAACAAAAGTTATTTATAACCAAATGAGAGAAATTGATTCATCTATCAATCCCTCATCATAGAAATTTTTATATAAGGTATTGAATTTTGTTAATTATTGAATTCTTATTAGTTGAAATCTGATGGTGTATGGTGTTTTTTGCTTGTATTCTTCACTTCAGTGGATAACTTATGATATGTCTAGTTTAGTTAACGGGTGCTCTTTTGTTGTCACATTATTGTAGGGTCTTAACACACATGTTAGGCTTGAGAACCAGTATGATTATTTGAAATGTAACTTTATTTCTTTTTAGTCTAGACCATGGTTTTATTGGGAGACTTTAATGTTATTTTTAGCTTTTGTAATAAGTATAAGGGTGATCCTACTTGGCACAAATATAAGAATGATTTTAATAGTTATGTGTAGGCAACGAAACTAGTTAGAGTTCCATATTAAAGGTTAAGTTCACTTGGCATAATAGTTAGCATGGTAAGAATATTATTCTTGATAAGCTTGATTTGATTTCTAAGAATTGAATGTGGTTCTTTGTTTGGTTGACTATTTTCTTTGAGTTCCTACCTATAGAAACCTTTCACCATGGTGTCATGGTTATTCAGTTCAGTTCTCCCCCTCTTAAGGGGTGTTTGGATATGCGTTTGAAAAATACTTTTGAACAAATTGAAACTTTTTTATTTTTATTTTTATTTTTTACTTGAAATTAAATGTTTTTAGATCATTTTGATGTGCTGATATCAAAAATGATTTTTAAAAAATAAAAAAAAAATAATTTTGATGCATTTCTAAACAAAAAAGCACTTTCAAAAGCAACCTTAACCACTCTCCTGAACAAGCACCTAAGGTTAAGAGTTCTTTTAAGTTCTGAAACTTATAGGCTAATAGGGAAGACATTTTAAGTTCGGTTATGGATGATTGGAAGGTTTAGGTTGATGATACTCTTATGTATAAATTTACCAAGAGATTAGGTTTGCTAAAGTATATGCATCTCTATCACACCAATTAAGTTTCTAGTTGTATACAAGAGACAAAGTCTAATTAGACTATAACATAGGTTCTACTCAATAATTATTCTCAATCTTAAGATTATGTGTTGGCAAAAAGAGAGGTTGCTAAGAAGTTCTTCAATTTGAGTAAAGTTGAAGAGGATTTTCACAAACAAAAGACTCAAGTTCAATGGCTAAAATTGGGGGACAAAAACACCAAGTTTTTTCATTGGTCACTACTACACAGATAGATCAGGAACAAGATTCATTGGTTAACTAATAAGGCAGGGAAACAAGTTCATGATGAGTAGGGTCTAAGTTAGCACACAATACATTAATTCAAGGGTTGTCAACCTTAGGTGTAAATTTTGAAATATATATATATATAAAGGGTAAGAAAGAAAAAATTTACCCTAGACTAGCTTAGAATGTATAAGTACATGTGTTTATGTAATGAAGATGATACAGAAATACAAATTCATTCCCTGTCAATTACATGGTATCAGAGCCATGTTTGGCTCAAAGGAATTCCTGGTTTAGGGTTTTGTTCCTAATAAATTTGGAATAGTAACCTGCCTTTTGGCCTTGTTTTGGGTTTTATTCCTAGAATTAGGAACAATAACCTGGTATACTTTCTAATCTGGATTGCGTCACCACCGACCTAGGGAGGAGCGCAATCATGTTTCCAGCCAACACATAAAGTTTGGTGGCCAAACGAGTTACACGTAAGTCTCACGCGTCAATCAAAGCTTCAGGATCAACCTTCTAATTTGAAGTTAGATTCAGGATCAACCTTCTAATTTGAAGTTAGATGCGCTATCATTGCACCATAGATCCACGTGTTTCTTCACTGATCAGACTTTCCAACCTCTCCCAAGTCTTTCCGGCCATTCTTAGGTGGCACTCTAGCATCTTGATCAATTATAGATTAGTTGGGTTTGTTGAAAGGAATATCATAGGTGATTGAGGAACAATAACCTCTCCATCCCAGTTGCACTTGTTGTCAATCATCCAAGGACAGCGAGTCGGTGCCCTTGCATCTGCTCATGGCATCGTCAACAACATACTAGTTGTGATGAGAAAGAAGCTGACCGAGAAATTCAATTTCATCAAGTTTTTTCCCACTGTTTGTGATGTACTGACATTGCTGAGAAGGAATATCACCATGACTGTTGGTTTCATAAATCAAAGCCAAATTGGCAGGTTCTATCCTTTGACTTATTCTCTGATCATCTGTATTGTTGGAAACTCAATTTTTGGTATTAGTTGTTTTTGGTCTGCTACTGGAATTATATTGTTGTGATTGAATATTAATTAGAATGACTGATAATATAGTCTTTATAACTGAAATAGTTCCAACAATGTCCAAAATAACTAATCATAAATTAAACGACACTAATTATGTGGAATGGAGCAAGACAATTAGAGTTAATTTGTGTAGTGTTGAGAAAGATGACCACCTGATCTTGGAACCCCTTGATGATGAAACTACAAAGACTTGGATGAGGGATGATGCACGTTTATTCCTACAAATTAGGAATTCTATTGATAGTGAAATTGTTGGACTGCTTAACCATTGTGAGTTTATTACAGAATTAATGGATTATCTAGAGTTCTTATATTCTGGTAATGGTAATATGTCCCGGATGTATGATGTATGTAAGGCCTTCTATTGTGTTGAAAAGGAGGTCAAATCTCTAACCACTTATTTTATGGATTTTAAGAAGACTTATAAGGAGTTGAATGTACTTTTACCTTTCAGTACCGATATTAAGGTGTAACAGACTCAGAGAGAGAAAATGGCAGAAAAGAGGTTTTTAGCTGGTCTTCCATCAGAATTTAAGACTGCTAAATCACAAATTCTTTCTAGTCCTGAGATTGGCTCACTTCAAGAAGTGTTTAGTAGAATTTTATGTATTGAAGGTACATTATCTATCCAGCAGACCAATAATGTTCTTGTTGCCAAAGGAAGAAGCATTGACACCGGTAGGAAATTAAACATCAGGGGAGCAAGCAAGACTCTTGATAGTCATATCAATGATTCAAACAACATTGTTACTACTGTCATGAGTCGGGCCATACCAAGAAATTCTACAAGAAACTACAAAATCATAATCAAACAAATCAGTTTGCTAATGTTATCACCACTTCTAGCACCTCTTCAAGGTCTTTTGATAAGACGATCATGGTCTCAGCTGATGACTTTGCAAAATTTTCCCAGTATTAAGAATCATTGAAGATTTCTACTTCGGATACTGCTCCAACTAAGACAGGTAAAACATGTTTTATCTCCTCTTTAAACGAATGGATAATTGATTCAGGTGCCATTTATCATATGACAGGTAATCCTGAAACATTCTTTAATTTTCAATCACATTTAGCCCCTTCTCCTGTTACCATTGTTGATGGGTCAACCTTAAAAGTTGTGGGTTTTGGGACTATAAAACCAACATCTTATATCACTTTGTCATCTGTTTTAGGTTCACCTAAGCGTGCTCTTAACCTAATATCTGTTAGTAAACTTACCAAAGATCTGAATTGTTGTATCTTATTCTTCTCCGACTATTGCAAATTTCAGGATCTTATGACGAAAAAGATTATTGGTAAAGGACATGTATCTGATGGTCTTTATATTCTTGATGCATGGGTACTCCAGTCATTTGCTTGTTCAAGCATCCTCTTCTTAGTTGAAGCTCATTTTTGTTTGGGACATCCCTCTTTACGAGTATTAAAGAAGTTATGTCCTCAGTTTCATAATTTACCTTCGTTTAATTGTGAGTCATGTCATTTTGCAAAGCATCATCGTAGTTCGTTAAGACCAAGAATTGATAAGAGCACTGAATCTATTTTTGAGTTAGTACATTCTGATGTTTGGGGACCTTGTCTTGTTACTTTGAAAAATGGATTTCAATATTTTGTTATATTTGTGGATGATTTTTCTCGGAAGACTTGGATTTATTTTATGAAGAACCATTTTGAAGTCTTCTCTCATTTTTGTGCATTTTATGCTGAGATTAAAACATAATTTAATGTTTATGTCTGAATATTGCGAAGTGATAATGACAAAAAATATATGTCTAACTCATTTCAGACTTATATGACTCAATATGGGATTCTTCATCAATCCTCTTGTGTGGATACCCCTTCTCAAAATGGTGTTGCTAAAAGGAAGAACAAACATTTACTAGAAATAGCTAGGGCACTCTTGTTTCAAATGAAGGTTCCCAAACAATTTTGGGCTGATGTAATCTCTACTGCTTGCTTTCTGATTAATCATATGCCATCTACAGTACTCAATGATCAAATCCTATATAGTATATTATTTCCAAAGAAGTCTCTATTTTCAGTTGAACCACAAATTTTTGGAAGCACTTGCTATGTTCGAGATGTAAGGCCATCTGTGACTAAACTAGACCCTAAAGCCCTGAAGTGTGTATTCTTAGGGTATTCGCGTCTTTAGAAGGGTTATCGCTGCTTCTCTCCTGATCTCAACAAGTATGTGGTCTCATATATCAAGTCACCATCTTGAATACTCTCACTGATTCTTCCGGGCAACCACATGAAGGTATAGATGTACCTGCCTACCTTAGCTAGGCCACCAATTGTTCAGATATACAACAAATACACTGCATCAACTCCTTCATTATCTCCTCCTCCTTATGACCTTGACCTTCGTATTGGTCTTTGTAAAGGTAAATGTCAGTGCAAGTCCGTTTACTCCATTGCTAATTTTGTTCTTATGATCACTTGTCTCCTTCCTCAAGTGCTTTTGTTGCCTCTCTAGATTTTGTCTCTATTCCCAAAATTGTCAAGGAAGCCCTAGATCACCCTGGCTGGTATACTGCAATGCTTGAGGAGATCCAAGCTCTAAAGGTCAATCACACATGAAATGTAGTTGATTTACCAAAAGGAAAGAAAGTTGTAGGTTGTAAGTGGGTCTTTGCAATCAAAGTTAATCCTAATGGCTCAGTGGCACAACTAAAAGTCAAACTTATAGCTAAAGGCTATGCTCAAACTTATGGGGTAGACTATTCTGATACTTTCTCCCCAGTAGCCAAACTTGCTTCAATTTGCCTGATCATATTAATTGTTGCCTCTTAACACTGATTCTTGTACTAGCTAGATATCAAAAATGTATTTCTCTATGGAGATCTCCATGAAGAAGTGTATATGGAGGAACCACCTGGGTTTGTTGCTCAGGAGGAGTATGGGAGAGTGAGTCATTTCAGAAAATCTCTCTATGGATTGAAGCAGAGTCCCCGAGCTTGGTTTGACAAGTTCAGTGAGGTGATTCAAGAATTTGGGATGAACAAAAGCAAAGTTGATCATTTAGTCTTCTATAGACAATCAAAAAATGGCATTCTTATTCTTATTGTTTATGTTGATGATATTGTCATTACAGGAAATGATTGTGGAGAAATTTCTTCTCTGAAATTGTTTATGCATTCCAAGTTTCACACAAAGGACTTGAGAGAGCTAAAATATTTATTGGGAGTAGAAGTATCAAGAAGCAAAAAGGGAATCTTCTCGTTACAAAGGAAATATGTTCTTGACTTGTTTACAGAAACTGGAAAGATGGAAGCCAAGCCAGCACACCAATGATCCTCAATGAACATTTGACAAAAGATGATGGTGATCCTTTTGATAATCCAGAAAAATACAAAAGATTGGTTTGGAAATTAAATTACCTTACAGTGACTCGCCTAGATATTGCCTACACAGTTAGTATTGTCAGTCAGTTCATGTCTACACCTACCATAAAGCATTGGGCAGCCCTAGAGCATATTTTGTGTTATTTGAAAAAAGCTCCTGGTCTGGGCATATTGTACAACAATCATGGACATGCTCAAATTGAGTGTTTTACATATGCGGATTGGGCTGGATCTAAGACTGATAGACAATCTACTTCAGGTTTTTGTGTCTTTGTTGGTGGGAATCTAATATCTTGGAAGAGCAAGAAGCAGAATGTGGTTTCTCGGTCTAGTGCAGAATCAGAATATAGAGCCATGGCGCAAACCACGTGTGAAATTATGTGGGTTTATCACCTTTTAACTAAGATTGGGATAAAAACTCCCATGCCAGCAAAACTTTGGTGCGACAACCAAGCAGCTATTCATATCGCCTCGAATCTAGTGTATCATGAGAGAACTAAACATATTGAAGTAGATTGTCACTTTAATCGTGAAAAGATTCAAGAAAATTTTATTTCCACAAGCTATGTGAAGACGGGAGAACAATTAGGAGATATTTTCACAAAGGCATTAAATGGAACTCAGATTGAATATCTTTGTAACAAGATGGATATGATTAACATTTATGCTCCAGCTTGAGGCTCCAGCTTGAGGGGGAGTGTTATAGAAACAAAATCAATTAGCTGACTTATCTTATTCACGTATCGATTATAGGCTTGATTATAGGATGTAAATATAGGAGACTTAACTTAGATAGACTAGCATAGAATGTATAAGTACATGTTTTTATATAATAAAGATGATACAGAAATACAAATTCATTCTCTGTCAATTACAAAAACCAAGAAGGGGTCGAGACATACCCTACTAGACAATTAATCACCCTCTATAAAATGAGTAGTTTTGAGGGGTTTAAGGGTAGAAGTGGATTCTTCTCTCTTCAAGGACTTATACCTCACATCGAACTACACAACGATAGTTATAGACAATGCTTGAAGACATAAATTACACCAATTTCTATGAAGGTTGCATTCTTGTTAGAGAAATTAAGGAGAAAGATTAAAGGGAACATGATATGTAAATTTAAAGAAATAAGGATAATAATGATATGATTAAAGAGAATTTATATATATTCTTTTGATTTAGAAGGAATAAATGTTCATGAGTAATGACATGGTATGTTTGTTAATTTAGGGAAAGCAATAAGACTTAGACAATAGTCGAGGATTCCTAGTCAAAAAATTGCAGTAGATAGGTGCCCAAGACTTATGCCTTTATTTTATATCAATTCAAAATCATTGTGTGTTAGAAATTGAATTTAGTAGTTCATATATATAAATTGAATATGGTAGCCGTAAATCGATCATGATAGAGGGTTGAGATGACATTGATTAGCTATTCCAGAAATTTGCATAGTTAATGGTATTAGTGGGTTCCATTGATACTGGTATTTTAGATGATTTTGAGCTGGGATAGCTAATGGTATCTATAGAGTTTCATTAGTGCTATTATTTCATAAATTTATTAGTCAACCCGGGTAAGTAGACGACTAATAATGTTAGTAAAGATTACTCACATCAGTATGGTTGCTCCTGGTTAAAGAAAAGAAATAAATTGATTAACTATTTCAAGTTGGGAATAATTAATGATATTAATGGATCACATTGGTACGATCAGCAACCACTTCTAGTGTGATTAGCTACCCTGGATAAGGTGGTTGATGATGTCATAAAAATCTTGACATCGATAAACTTAAAAATAAACTAGATGTGGATAAGACTTGATTAATTATTCTAGGAAATGAGTAATTAATTATATCAATCACTCGTATTTATATCAACATTTAATTAAATTGTTAGTTTAACTTGGTATTGGGAGACTCATGATACTAATTAAATTCATTAGTACTGATAATTATGTTCCAATGTTTGTAATAAATTAATAACATCAAGAGGAGATTACATTGGTATCAATTGGGAATTAATTTTTTTTTTAAATGATGACTAGAATTATTTGATGTGTTTAAGATTTTTAGGATATTAGATGAGATATGTATATTATATGAGCTTTATGATGGAACATTATGTATCAAGTGATATGACGAGAGAATTTTCACTTGTTATTTTTATGGATTTATTATTTTTATACTTTTATATTTATTAATGCAAGTTAGGAATGAATCTAATAACTTTAGAAATATAAATAGAGTCATACTACTACTTTAAAAATATTAAAATTTACAAAATCATATAAAGATGTATCCGATAACTTCTTTCCTTTGGAAGTAAATTTCTCAAAATTATATAGCTTAAGGTTCATTGGAAAACCCTCTGGACCAAAAGCAAGAAACTCAAAGTTGAAATAGAAACATAATTAATAGTTGGACTAGTGGCAAGAATGTAGGAATAAAGAGTTTGTTATCCTGTAGTCTCAGGTTTGAGCTCTATGATTGTTAATATGATGACTATTAGAGGTTTATATTATCATTAATTTCAGGACTTGTGAGATTAGTCAAGATACACGCAAGCTAGCCTAGACACTCATGTTAATAAAAAAAAATAGAGATATAATTAATAAATTATTATGTATGCTCAAAAGCTTATGTCATATCTACATACAAATACAGCAGGGCATTACATCTAAAAATATATGAATCAAAACAAATATATGGAAGTAAGCATGAAAATTTATAAGCAATCAACATATCTATCTATCTAATCATGTAAGCGTGTGGAATTGCTGGGCTGAGTTTGCGACCTTGATGAAGACATCTTCCAAGGTGGTGTCGGACAGACCCCAGGCATAAACCGGGAACCTGCTTTTTGCAACCTCGACTGCTTCGAATACATCTGCAATGCTGACCTCCTGTTTCGGCATCTCAAACTTCTGGGTTCCAGCCATTTCGTATGTTTTTTCAGCACCGGGGGAGAGACGCAGAACCATCTGCTCCACCTCGTGCTCATCGTCTACGGAAGTGGTCATTGTGAATACATAAGATCCCCCGTACCTGCCCCTCAGCTGTTATGCACCGAAGGAATTGCAAATATTACATTTTAAATTTCTGGGAAATTAGAAATAAGAACAGCTAATGCCTTGTAGAACACGAACAAAAGATGCAGATGTAGCAGTTGTGAAACCAACTAGCATGCATTGCAATGAAGATAGTTGCATGAATTTCTGGGTCTATGTTCTGTAATGCATCTCTGTGCAAAAGAATCATGCTAGAACTCTAAGAAAATACAAATAATCGCCTTGGAGTTACCTCTTTTGGGTTTCCGACGCACTGCAAGCTTCCATCAACAAAAATTCCTAATCTATCACAGAGGTACTCTGCCTCTTCCATTGAATGAGCTGAAAACAAGAAGTCAAGCATTGTGAGAGACAATGCAGGGTGTAAAATTTCCTTTTTTTAATAATATTAGAGAGAGAGTATTACTGGTCAGAATAATTGCTCGGTCTTGCTTCGCGCGCTTCACAACATTCCATAAATTGCTTCTAGAAGCTGGATCTAATCCAGTACTGGGTTCATCCATATAAACAACCTGCAAAATTTCCAAGAATTATGATAAGCAAGAGCATTAAAGGAATACAACCAATCCAAAAATTTCATGCATAGAGGATTTTGAGAGAGAAAGTGACGTACTTTGGGATCTCCAATCAATGATATGGCAACACTAAGCCTTCTCTTCATACCTCCACTGTATTTACCAGCTTGTTTGTCAGCAACCCCTCCGTTAAATAGGTTGACGCTCCTCAGAGATTCCTCCACTGCCTAGAGAAACAGAATAGTAAGAAAACACAGAGAGTTAAAACCTTTCCAAATAAGAAGACCCAGCAAACTAAACCACTGATTCCACTATCCACTGCCACTACGGTTGGCACTGTGCATTCATCCATATGATCAACAGATGTACTTCAAATTAAATCCATGGTACTTACATAACCTCTCTAGCCCTCAACAATGAGACTATAAAAACCACTTCTTATATTTCAGTAGTTAAATCTCTTTCCATTCGAATTTCTGAGGCAATTCTATGCATTGTAAAAAATTAAGGAATAGGGGTGCAACAATTTCCATCTGAAAATTCCCCAGCAATTACCTTTTTCTTCAAGAAAGTAAATGATCTTTGACAAGCTACAAGATAACATGATAATGACTTACCCTTTTCAAAGAAGCACCTTTTAGATTCTTAAGTCTTCAATAAAATAACAAGTGCTCTCTTCCCGTCAGAGTTTCCCATAGGAGGCTAGAGGTTGTCCAGGAAAAAATAACAGAAAAAAAGGTCAGATTTCCAGCTGAAGATGAAAATGTATTGGCTGAAGAAAACAGAACCAGGAATTGGCTTACTCATGCTGCGGGCACACGCCCATGCTGGTATAAACCCAATCCATTTGAGTCCGAATGTCTAAGCCCTCAACATATGCTGTCCCCGTGGTTGGCGTTGTGAGCCCAATCATCTAACCAACCGAATAAAGCCAGAAATAGTAGAGAGGCATAAGTGTTTATATAATAGTGCAAGTGGTTATTTGATCAAGACTTCTCGTGCGCATATTTACTATTATAGAACGAGAAAAATGCAAGTGCTTGAAAGCTAGTTCTAATCTTTTTTTCTTTTTTCTTTTTCTTTTTCTTTGAGTGTCAATGACAGAACTATGGCAAACCACGCATAGCAAAAAATGTCGGGTCTCGACAATGGAATTATATTAGCTAGAGCGTACACTGACCATGCTAATAAATGAGGTTTTCCCTGCACCATTTGGACCAAGCATGCCGAAGCACTCCCCTCGAGGTAAAGCAAGAGATAATCCTCTCACTGCCATTTTTTCTGGATTTCCATCCCTTCCTGGATACACCTTTCTCAGGTTGTCACAGACAATGGAATGGCTGGTGGTCGGTTCCAGCAGTAGCTGTTCAACCTTCTCGCACTCAAAAGGGTGTGCACAAATTTAACATTTTCTAATGATTGACTACGAGCCATTGACACAGAAGTATTTGAAGACTAGACAATAAAGTTCAGTATTTGATAAACAAGTGAATACAAGTTCTGAAAATGATTAGAGGCGTAAGCCATTCCATCTAAATATTTATTGTTTGATAAATACTCTGATTCTTCTTAAAGAAGAGAAAATCTACCATGGGGAAAAAACTGCGATTGAAACTGATCAGACCGAAAGTTTTTAATGCCAAAACAAAAGTACGATGTTTTACATTTAATCCTACAAAATCCACAGATAAAAGTAGATAAAAGGAAATGTTACCTCCTGAACGACATCAGGTTTATCCATATCAACAAAAACTTTAGATCCCTGCCTGCCCAAACTAGGCCTCCGAAAAGATGATGGACGCTTCTTCCGAAACTTTTGCAATAAATATTTAGGATTTTTTCCACTTCCAGATGAAAAAACTTGATCCACATAATATGCTATAAAAAGCAGCGCAATCCATTCAAGAAGCATGATGATCATCACATCACTCATCCCATTTTCACTATCACTCAAATTTCCCCACTTCATGCCATGAGTCCCTAAAGAGTTCCCACTAAGAGAATACTCTGCAAACTCAAACAAACCACGATACAGAGCAAAACCAGGATATAACTCCATAAAAATGATCCATCCCTCTGTAACAAGAGAAACAATTTCCATAAGAGTAAAGCTGGCGAAAAGTAGAAGCAGACAATATGGAAAACTTAGACAACTATTGCGCAATGGCAACTAACAGCAGCAACTGGTGGACAATAAGACTCATAGACCTAAATAAAAGGTTGAACAACAAACAACCAAGCTCCTACCAGTGTCTTAAATTCCCAAAAGATCACAAATTAAATTATATACAATCATTAGCCTCCTTACATCTGTTAAATCTCAGGTAACGAAACAGCTACGACAACACATGCAGTAGCGTAAAATCTGAACATTGGGTTTCTTTCCCATTAACACCATCAGTAAACTTAAAAAGCCAGTGGCTTCACAGATTCTTCTACTTACTTGGGAATGAAGCGTCTTCAATGAAGGCCTGGAAAAGAAAGCCACCTAAAAGCCCAGTTCCAAAGACACATATATAGCCTACAACTGTACTCAGCATCGAATTCATCAATCAGGAACAAGAAAACCAGGTGATATCAAAAGTAAATGTCATTTAACAAACAAATCAAACAGCTAACATCAAACCTGTAGCGGTCTTGATGTTCGAAAAGAATGCGGAGACTAGAAACGCCAAGGCAATTTGCAGGTTTATATAGAGAAAATAAAACACAAATTGGATGGAGTAGTCGTTCAGTGTGAAGAATTTCAAACCTGCAATTTATCCATGTTAGAAACTTGAAGAAAAGGCAAAAACTAGAAAGCATCAAGGACTGGAGTAATGCCTACCTACTAATGAGCCAAATGCCACAAAAACGAACATGTATAGTGCACATATAGCAAGAAAATACATATAAGAAATCATCCAATAAGGCCCGTCTCCAAGCCCATGCATTTTCATCATGATTCGTAGTTTTTGTTGCTTCTCGTAAACCAGCGCTGTCAACACCACCTACAGCAAAATAAATTAACATCAAAGAGCTTCAGGAAAATGTAAATAAACGCAATTTCCATAATCCATCCATGATATGAGGTCCATATTTGATCATTCTGTCACTGAACAAAACCAGGGTAAGGTGGTACAGTATTTGCTAAGATCCAGGGTTTAAAATATATTACAGGCAACAAAATCACGAATCTGGGATATATTTCCAAGCCATTAACCTCCAAATGAAACTTTGAAAAAGAAATTCTAAGTTAAAGTTTACATTAAAGATGTGGCATTTGTTGGAAGAAAAGCCGCGCAAACAAAAGAATCTATGTATCAATTCATCACTACGAATTCATGACTAATATACGTCCCACCATGGGACAATTTTAACCTGATAGATCAGAAGTTTTAGCTCATATGAAGTCTTTCAACTCTACATGGATTACAATGCTTCCTGCTAATTTTACGGAAGCTTGTAATTGGTTATCATTTTCAAAGAAGGAAACCGAACTAAACAAAGTTATGTTAATTCAAATATCAGACTTGTCATGATCAAATACATTAATAATCCTCAGCTATCTCTAACCCATTTTGCCAACAAAGTTAGTCATGTTGGACTGGTATGGTTTGAACAAAAATTGCAAGAAAATTGTAGCCTTCAAAATAAATAAATGCTGGCATGAAATGGATCATATGCTTACAGGAAATAGCTGTATGACAACCCATGTAAAGAAGAGAGTGCCAAGAAGAGATGCTATATCCAGCTTTAGCTTCGTTGCAGGTTTAGGCATTTCTTTGATGAACTCTAGCACCATTCTTCCTTGAAACAACATAAGGTGGGCATTTGACACCTGTGAAGATAGAAACATCAGCTTGTATCATTTTTTGATGAAAACAAATATACAAACAAGGGCATAGAAAAAACGAAATTCCATAACAGTTGTTGTGAATGGTTACAAGTCCAGAAAGAAGACGTATAATTTAGATTATGAACAAAAATGCAGCCTTGTTCTTATGAGGGGAAACAGATATGATAGAGTAAGCACGACAGGTGCTCTACATACCAGATTTATTGCACCTGGTAATCGCACCAAGTAGTATTGCCCATCAACAGTATCCTTGTTTGTGGCATTGTACCACACGTTCACATTAAAATTATTGGCATTGGAGTTTAAGAAATCATAGGCTGCATGCAGGAAGAATGAAATAGTTAGATTTTCTCCAAGCATAGGACCTCTGCAATCACACGCTAGGTATATAAAGAAATCAGGGAGACCAACCTCCAAGTATCTCGTTGTACTGCCTCTCTGCATTTCCTTTTTCATAGCCCCTGTATATCTGGTCGTTTATCTCTGAAGAACTATTTCGCCACAAATTTAGACTTGGAACACATACTGTCTCTGTATTTTAAGACAATAAGTGAAAAAAAAACAAAAATCAGAATCTAACATGAAAATAATCTCTTGTACTTGAAAGAGAACAAGGCATGGCTCCATTTTTAAGAAATAAAAATAAGGAAGAGCTTTAGAATATGAATCAAACTCTTTACACCTCCCTTCGTCTTGTGTTTTCCGTGCAGTAATACAAAATAATTTGGTGTTTCATTGTAATGGATTACTAAAACTCATTCCCATCAAATAGAGAAAAAATTTATATTAGCAACAACAGTTGATTGGGTGAACCTAAAAGTTCAAATTAATGATCTTATCATTAATTTATTAGCAAGTTGTGCATGATCATAATTATAGCCATTGACAATAAGAATCTCCATGTTCCAGCAAAACTCTCGAAATAACATACAGGAGTTTCAGCTATGCAATAGTAAAATTATAGTACCGTTTACGAAGTTGAAGGATGATGACTTTGAAGCATTAAGAGAAACAGAAACATTGACAGTAGAATTCGACGTGCACTGGCTTTGAATGTTATAGAGAGAACCCTCAACAAAAGCAGGATCAAGAAAACTATCCTGTTTAGTTAACGAATCTGAACCCTGAAACATTTTTGAAAACGTCAAGATTATGTATTAAAATAGTCAACGAGAGCAAGATGAGGAGTTTATATCAAATTGAAGCGGCAGGAAAAACAACTAACCAGCACACTGTTGGTGGAATTAAGAGGGGAAGGAGGTGAGAACATACTCGCAGCCAAACCTATAAAAATTACAGTAAAAAAATGAGATTAAGATGAAATATTATTCAATAATTCATTTCCATGGCAGGAAAAATAACAAAGAAGATAGAAAATGACTAATTACTTTGTCCAAGTGTCTGATTAGCTCCAGTGATCAAAATAGTAACAGGGCAGTTCCCAGTTTGCCTGCAAGACTCGTCAGGCAAATCTGTAAAAGGATTGGAAGCACTTCTGACAGCACGATATTGAGGAGCTGGAACCTGGAACAAGGGAGGCCACTTGAGTGGACTAGGAACAGGACAGTTAGGCGATTGATCCAAACTTGAGAATTGTAAACCACAGACTGTCTCACATGTCCCGTCTCCGTTTGTATCAATACACCGACAACCACACTTACTACTATTCTTGTTTAATTGATTGTCAACCAGTGTTTGAGTGATAATAAGGAGTGTACACAGCACAAATGGAAAGGAAATTAGCCTGCAGTTCGCATTAATGTTTCGTTTCTGCAAAACAAACAAGCAAACACCACGTAAAAACCATTCCCTTTTGGTTTTGAAACGAAAGGAGAGAGAGGAAATATGATATGAACAAATTAATGTAAGTTTTATGTGTACTAACTAACCTGATAGGTTAAGTTCTTTCTAAGCAAAGCATCAGCTTGAGCCCAGAATGCTGCTGTGTGAGGGGATGAATCCGAATCCGCCATTAGAAATCACCAAAACCAAGCTTTTATCTTATTTCCAGCCAAGAAATTAAGAAACCTTCCCTTGTTTTCTCGTACTTCGTCGGCTATAAACCGATCACCAAAAGATAACAGCAGAATGCAAATGGCAACGGCTATTATGTCACAGCCAAGCTTTTAAATAAAAATGAAGCTGCTGAGCGTTGCGTCACCAACCGGTTAGGACTTCATTTGACTTTTACGCCCCTTATTACTTCCTCTATTTACGGGAGTGGTAATGCAGCGGGCTCTCATCACGACTGATAATATCATAAACTGGATTTAGATTTGGATCTGACGGCTGCCCATCTTTGCTTGCCATCGAAACTACCCTTCGAGCTGTCCGTAATGCCCCTCACACGTTTTGACCATTCAGGGTTGCTGACGTGGAATGTCGAAAGTGCCCCCGGGTCCGGGCTTTAATTTTTTATGATTAATTAAATAATCAAGGGAGGGAAGATGCATGATGACACTGAGCTTGGGGTTAATATTAACAATATTAATAATAATTCAGACAGTTATCCATCGAAAGGGTCCATTTCTTCGCAAGAGATGACTCATAATAATGATTATTTTTAATTCCATACTTTGTCAAACCCATATTCAAGTTCTTTCTTAATATAATAGATGTTTTTCAATTAATTAAAACTAAATTATCTGTTAAACGATTCAAACATCCATCCCCTGCTGCATGGGAAATTTAAAAAGAATAAATTTCTCTAAAATTCAAGAAATCACACACACAACACCTTAACTATCAACTTAAATATATTTATAATGATTTATAAAAATTATCTATAATTGTATTAGATTTTTTTTTATTAACGTGGTTGTCCGGGTCAGATTGCGCGCACCTCGACTAACCCTACAGGCCCTGAAAATAACGATCATATAAACCTCCAGTGATCATCATATTAGCATCAACAAAAAGAATAAACCATTTAATTCTAAGCTCTTTTGATTGAACTGAATGCTATATGTGAAATCAAACGAAGATACTCAATTATTCAAAGCACCTTTTTTGTGCTGGTAGATTACAATATTTTTAGGTATTAAATTATTCGGATTTGATTTCTTAAAGAGGTTAATTCTAGAAGTTGCATGCCCGATTGATTCCGAAAATATATATAATCTAATGCAGGGACGGATCTGGGGCAAAATAATATAAATATTTAATTAATCTATTTAAGATCCAAGAAATCCAAAAATTATAAGCTCTTAAATTCAAGTTCCCTTATTCAATTGTGCAACCAATTTTATCGTTGAGAATTTTCTCTCTGCGGATGCAACCGCCACCAATAATGTTGATTTTACAAGTAAAAAGACTAAAGAAAATATACCACAACCTTGTTTCATCAATTTCTCATGTTTTTTTAAGGTAAGTTGAAAAATCAACTACAACTAAACTACATAACTAAATCCATTTCAATCCTCATCAACACACTAAATACACATAACTAACAAATATTTTCTTTGGCTCCTCCTCTTAAATGAATCGCCCTATTTTCACCATAAACACTCGATGGTGGTTTATTAATGATCATTTACATCATATTTCATCCCAAAAACATCACAATTTCACCGACCCCAATTTAATATTTAAGAACCCTAATTCAAATTTTAAAAAAAATTGCATAAACTTTGTTAATATTTACTTCAACTTGTACAATCGAGTTTAAACTTGGATATGTTCGGTGCTCACACCCTCGTCTCTCTTGCCTTAAATCTTGGTTTCTCTTCAGGGTTTTAGTGAGGATGCTCTCAGATTTTTCTTCTTCTAATGTTTTCCAGTAGGGGTCGGCAGTTTCAAGTTGAAGAAGCATTTGAATTTCTATTTTTTCTGGCTTATTTACAAAATGTCATTAATGAGCTTGCTTGTCATTTTTAGTACGACTATTAAAATTTCGCATATCCTTTCAAAACTTCAATTACCCTACAGCTCTAAACTAAGATAAAGAAATGTGTGAGGAGGTTCCTCGTAAAACTGGTCAGTAAGTGATTTTACGTTAAAATTCAAACTTTCTTATTCAATTATTGTTATAATCATATCAGCTATTTTACCAAATTCATCAGGACTATTTTTCTTACTCTATAATATATTTTTTTCCATTTCATCATTTGTTTCCCTTACAGACTTATTACAATTTCAAGGTAACATTATTAATTTTTAACCAGGGTTTAAACCAACACTTTTTCATATAATTCTTTATTAAATTTATTTCTCATTTCTATTGTAATTCCTTGAAATTATTCCTCATTCTCAAAACATATTTATTTAGATTTTTCCTAATTTTTCTGTCCGTCAGAACTCATTGCCGGTTTTAGGGGCGGTGTGGGCAAGTGCCCACATTAACCACATGTTGGAACCTAGCTTTGCTTCGGACGCAAGGTAACCGCTGATAGGCTACGCTTTGCTTCCAGTAAAGTCAACAATTTACAGGCTTCATTTGGTGCTGTATTGCGGCCGTGCGATTAGAACTGATTGTAATTTATAGTTTATATTTTTTAAACCTGTGATTTATCTCATAATTTATAACCTGTTTTTCAAAACCATAAATACAGAAGACCACGACAGTAATGTCAAGCACACGCTCATGCATCATCCATCTGCTCCATATCCTTTGACTGTGAGAGAAGCTTCCTCTGTGAACCTAGTTTTAACTGACCTCACAGTTTGTTCTGTTCTGGTGGAGGACTGAAGATTTTTAATTTTAATTAATAATCACCATCAACGACACACCGTTTTCTGCTAAACCAGTGGGAAAAAAGACAACCTTGATGATGCGTATTGTTTGTCTCATCAATTTGAACGGTCTTGATTTCACATCTTTTCAACAACTTGATGAGCTTTTATTATTTTTCAACACCTGGAATACTTTGTCCGTAGTACGTTCTGCAGAGGTCAAGAACATGATCGGAGGCCATCTCTGGACTTTCTGCTTAGCTTCCATCCGCTTACCATCTTCTTCGGCTGGGCCTAATTGAACACAAGCAGCAGGAAAAGCTCTAACATGAGTGGCATTACTGGCTTATATTTGTATACAATTGTTGTTCCTTAAGAAAAATCAACGCACTTCATTATTTATCTGTACTACTACTTTTAAAAAGTATATATTATAAAGAAAGCATGTTGTATAATAATTTCCACACATATTGATGTTTGATGCAAGGATATTACATTTTTTTCATACTTTACTAATCATTTAATATTTCTTTATCAAAAAGTGTAGATCCCTGGAACTTGAATATTTATAATAAATAGTGAATAAAAGATAAATTATTAAATGAGATTATACATCTCTAAATCTGTTTTTAACTTTATTGAACAGGAAATTACATAAAATTCGCATAAAACAATTGAGGTTGTCGCAAAAAGTGTACCATTGATCATTTGTATACTTTAATGGTTTATTATTTGTTTATTTGCAAATCATTTTTCATTTCAAAAACAAGTAGAGAGTGTGACAATGTCTTGAGAGATGATAATAATAATAATAATAATAAAATCTAATTAAGAATATAAAACTTAATGCTTTGAGATAAAATAACAGCTAGAATAATGTTAACTGGGCAGTTAATTAATTAAATCAAAGACTAAGTCATATTGAATAAAAACATAAAATTAAAAAAACAAGCTAGACATATTACATCATAAAAAAACAAATCATCTATCCACAAATGTCGACATATAGACCTATCAATAAAAATCAAAAGATTATTAAACGACAAAAAGAAACTATCAAGTAAAACGACTAGGATATTCATCTTTTTTAGTTATCTATTTTGACCGGCGGGCTAATCCCGTATTTTAGAGGCTACAAATTCAATTCACACTTAATTAATGGAAAACACGTATAAAAATAATATAAATAACTCGGTTGCTTGCTCAAGACTAAAATAATATAAAAATATTTATTGTTTAAAAACATATTAGAATAATATTTTTTTATTTTAAAAAATTATTTTTGATATTACTACATAAAATAATTTAAAAATATTAAGAAAAGTAATTTAAAAATAAATAAATATTGTTTTTCAAAAACATTTTTAAAACATAATATTAATCCAGCCATAATTCATCCTAACAAATAAATGTATGCCTAAGATACATCTTGATTAAATCAAACTGTATAAGATCTTTAAATGAATTAACAAAGTAATTTTTTTTTATTTTTTTTGCTTTCGAGCTGCGGTTGGAGGTGAAATTCTACATTTTATATATAGAAAAAACACGTGTTGGGTGTCATTGCTTCGGACTGAAGTCAAACATCTATGCATCTTTCAACTCTGCCTCAGATCCTTTGTCCGAGAGAGAAACTTCATATGTATATATAAACCTAGTTTTAATGAACCTCGCGGTTTGTTCTGGTGAAGGAGTAAAGAAATTTCTGTAATTAATTAATTAATTAATTAATTGTCAGCATCAATGAATCTCCACTTTTCTTCTAGAATAATAATAGGAAAAAAATAAAATTGGAATGTTTCTTTTCTTATAGTTTATATGGTTTTCAAGCAGCTTGTAATAAAAAATTATTTTAGATTTTGGGTGAATTACATAATAAGCTCGACGTAAAAGTATTAAATTGAGAATAAATAAAAAAAGTAAAGTGAAAAGAAAACGCGTTGTGAGTATAGGTGTATTTTTATTATTTTTTTATTAAATATCTTTTTATCTTGTGTTATTTTACATGTTCATGACTTTAAATACCATTTTATAGTTCATCATGCTTAATAAAATTGAACTGGAAGTAAAATGTTCCAATAAAAAAAGAAAGTTTGACTCAATTTTACAAAAATAAACTAAAATCATTAAATGAAAAAAAAACTTGAGGTGGATAATTATTTATATAAACATCGTTTTCACTCGAAGTTTAATTATTATTTTTAATTTCTATTAATAACAATAATGTATTCCATGCCGATCACCGATATCTAGTGGACAGTATCGGTGGCTATTACGGTATTGGCTGGAAGCTGAGAGATTTATTTGTTTTTTTGTTTTTTTTTCGTGGATCCAACATGCACAAAGTCATAGACAATAAATACTCCACGGTATTCGAATTATAAATATATATAATAATTAAAACAACAGAAACGTACATTTTTTTAATTAATTGTGTTTAGAATTTAAATTAGCGATCTACATTTAATTAATTAAACAATTTTAGTAGTTTCCCGAGACTTTATAAATTAATTAATTTACATGTCGTGCCTTTTTTTTCCAGCCACTTTCCATGAAAATCAGTGGCACGTCTAGTAATTTAAGACAAATCTCAAACCCAATAGCAGCTACCTTTTTCGTATTCCCACCTTACCCTCAGGTTGTTTTCGAAAAGTCCGGTTAGAGTGGCCCATTCTGTAATTCCAGGAAAAGGCAAGCCTGATTATTGTCAGGCATATGGACAGAAAGGGCCCTGGACACCACCTGCGAACCGCGCTTTTTAAGCCCCGGCTCTGTTTCACTTGAGAATTCAGAAACCGAAAATTAAACATGGAACTGGTCCAAGGATTTCCATTACTGTTCCAGCAATTTACGGCCCTGTTCAAGAAAAACCTGTTGCTTTCATGGAGAAACAAGAGTGCAACTTTCTTGCAGCTCTTCTCTTCTTTATTCTTCATGTTCTTGTTGTTCGGTATCGAGAAGGCGACGGAGTCTCGCACAAAATCATCGACAGGGTTCAAAACCGTGACGAATCCACAGCCTATGTGGGAGCCTCCTATCCCTCCTTGTGAGGACAAGTTCTACGTCAAAATGCCTTGTTTTGATTTCGTTTGGAGTGGAAATGATAGTTCTAGAATTGGCAATATCGTGACACCCATCATGACTAATAATCCTAGTAGGCAAATTCGCTCTGAAAAGGTATCGAGTTCTAGCTCATTACGAAAACCAAATCTCTCTTTTACTTTCTTTAGATTGTCAAAATGAATAAATATTATGGTAATCTGAACTGGGTTCTTGGAAAACTGAAAGAGGAGGATGTTGTTATGCATGGAAATTTCTTTGTTATAATTGTTTTTACTCTTCTGGTATTGGATTTATGGTGGTTCAGTTTTCTGTATTAAAGGACTACCAGTTACTATACTTAATTTGGAATACCATGCAAGAAAAAGAATTCAAAGTAATTCAATCTGTTTATGTTTCTCTTTTCTTTTTCTTTTTTTTTCATATCCAGGTTAAATCTTTCAGAACACAAGGGGAAGTAGATGATTGGCTTTTTAGAAATCCTATGCAAGTCCCTGGAGCTTTGCATTTTGTGGATGTAAGCCCCAGTTTAATCACCTATGGTCTACAGACTAACTCTACTCCAGTTGTTCGGCGAGGCCATTACGAAGATCCCACCTTCAAATTTCAAATTCCACTTCAGATTGCAGCGGAGCGTGAGATTGCACGGTCTATTATTGGAGGTCTGAAATCTTTAATTTGCCAGATTTTTAATATAGAAATTGTTTTAGATACACAAAGCTCCTTCTTTTCTTTAATAAAATCATGTGAAACAAACAATTTTTTTTTTTTATACTAATTTTGAAACTCTGGATTTTCAGTTCCAACCTATAACTGGAAAGTCGGACTTACGGAATATGCACACCCTGCAAAACCTGCCTTTTCTGCGGTGGCTACAGTAGGACCTGCCTTCTTCCTGGCATTTACCATGTTCGGATTTGTTCTGCAAATTACTAATTTGGTGGCTGAGAAAGAGCTCAAACTTCGCCAGGTATTTGCCATCTGCTGTCTAGAGTTAAACAAGATTATAAATTGTTGATGAATTCTCTATGTTCTGATTATTGTTTTGTTTATTGGTCCATTCTCATCTTCGTCACAGGCAATGAATATGACTGGTCTCTACGAATCTGCATATTGGACTTCATGGATCATATGGGAGGGAATCATTACGTTTATTTCATCACTTTTACTGGTTCTTTTTGGAATGATGTTTCAGTTTGATTTTTTCAAGAAAAACAACTTCGGAGTTCTGTTCTTAGTGTTCTTGCTTTTCCAGGTCAACATGGTAAGATAATTTCTACTTCATCTGTAGGCTGGTGTCAGTATTTTTAGTGCATAAGCTTATTCATACTAACCCTTTTACTGTCTTGTCTCTCGTATGATGCTAGATTGGTTTTGCCTTCATGCTGTCGACCTTCATCAGCAAGGCCTCTTCAGGCACAACAATGGGCTTCTCCATATTTATAGTTGGTTTTATGACGCAGGCAAGTTTTCCCAAATAAAAATCAACGAATAGGCAATGTTTTATAAATGAAATCTACTCCTCCTAACCTTAGACCGTCTCCAAGAGAAACCCCTTTGAAATTTTGATGCAGGAATATTGAGTTTGATTGTGGTAATTGATCTCATTTTTTCATTGCAGATTATTACAATAGCTGGATTTCCATACAAAAAAAGCATTAGTGCTTTCTTACGCCTCATCTGGTCGTTCTTCCCACCAAATCTTCTTGCACAAGCAGTGAAACTGCTATCTGATGCAACTAGCACTCCTGAAGCTCTTGGAATTAGCTGGAAAGGACGATCAAAGTGTCCACCTGACACTAATGATTGTGTGATGACAATTGTATGTAATCGCTTTTCTCACCCACAAACACCAAATATTAATGTGGACTAATAATAGGCCACAGTATCATACATTCTACTGAGAACTCATGCCTTTGCATCAGTTTTCTCATAATTAATTTTCATCTCCTTTTGTTTTTATATTCTTACTCTTAATTTCTTCCATTGTCGATTGCTATTTGACTGTTTGTAACTCGTATTTTCCTGGCAGAATGATGTTTACACATGGCTCATATGTCTGTTCATTCTCTGGTTTGCTTTGGCAATCTACCTCGATAATATATTCCCAAACGTATCTGGTGTGAGAAAATCTGTATTTTACTTCTTTAATCCTGGGTATTGGACAGGGAAAGGTGGAGGCAAGGTTGAAGGTAATGGTCTCTTCCTCATATATATATATATTGGTAGCAAGAACATGTAATTAAGGAAATGAGAACTCTACTTCAGTCCATGTCTCATAGCCAGGTCTGATTGTCAGCTTACTAATAGTCTTCCTCTACTTGGAAAGACGTATCCTGGAGCCACACAAATTGGTTGTTTCAAATGCACCAAGACTTCACCTTACCATGCTGTTACGGTAAGCAATTCCTTGCCAGCTTACGAGTACCATGCTGGTTTGAGAGGGCAAAAGAAATCTCCCTCCTTTTTTCACATTTGGATTGCTGTCTAGTTATGGTTGGAACATTTTACGGAGGAGATTTTGTTGACATCGATCTATTCATTGGTATATCCTATTTATATATCTGATGCCAAACTCTTTTTCCATTTTTATTCCCCATAGTTATTCCAAGTTTTTTTCTATATGTATGTGAAATGTCTGTGGAGATAGGCATGGTGAGGCTCTCTAATATAACAAGCTGAAAACCATTCATCTGCTTGACTCCTGGCCTATTATTTCATTCCAGATTTTACCAAGCATTGCCTCCTGATATACTGCAGGTTGCTTCATATACATGGATCTAGATTTCCTTGTTATTTATCATCATGTTTGCTTGCCTTGTTTAATGTGTTTGTACATCATTATGGATAAAAAGAATGCAAAAAATACTTGATTTTTTCGTCTAGTTGAAAATAGGTGAAATCTTGCTTCTTTTTTCTTTCCTATTCCGATTCTAGCTATTTACCTGCAGGATTTATGGGTCAACTTCAGAAAGGATCAGTTATTTTGTCTTCTTGGACCCAATGGTGCTGGAAAAACTACAACAATCAATTGCTTGACTGGCATAACACCTGTGACCGGTGGAGATGGTAATACACTCTCATTTCACAATCACGATTACATTGAAAGTGGCTTGGAAGTTCACATCATTTTAATAATTTCCCAAATTACTTTGCATAAACAGCCTTGGCTTATGGACATTCCGTTCGAAGCACGGTTGGCATGTCAGGCATCCGGCAAATTATAGGAGTGTGTCCACAGGTGAACTCTCTGCATATTTTCAACAGTTTGTAAGCATGCCCCGTGCTATTGCTAATTGGTCTATTGCGACTAAAATTTCGAACCTCTTTTTATAGTTCGACATACTCTGGGATGCACTGTCTGGTGAAGAACACCTCGAACTCTTTGCGAGTATTAAAGGTCTTCCCCCGGCTTCAATCAAATCGGTATGTGATATATGAACCTGAAAACTGCCAGTCATCCCGATCTCTGTAGTCATTATTTGTTGATTGGTTGTTCTGACCAGCAACTGTAACAGAATTATTTACTTTCATACCAGTTGTTCTCTCTTAGATATTCCAAATAATTAATGTTTGCCCTTTCCATGGACTGCAGGTTGCTCAAGAATCATTGGCACAGGTGAAACTAACCGAATCAGCCAAAGTAAGAGCCAGGAGTTACAGTGGAGGAATGAGGCGCCGTCTGAGTGTTGCGATATCCCTTCTTGGTGACCCAAAGCTAGTCATTTTGGATGAACCGGTATGGAGGTTCAAATACTTCGAATCATAAATACATTTTTTCCCCGTAAAATATCAATTTATTTAACTTTTTATTGATCTGCAGACTACTGGTATGGATCCAATATCAAGAAGGCATGTCTGGGATATCATCCAGAATACAAAGAAAGGTCGAGCAATTGTTCTGACAACTCATTCGATGGAAGAAGCTGACATTCTGAGTGACCGTATAGGAATTATGGCCAAGGGTAGGCTCCGATGCATTGGAAACTCGATCAGGTTGAAGTCAAAGTTTGGCACTGGTTTTATTGCTAATGTGAGATTTGGCGATACCAATGGTGGACAAACTCCTGCCCGCTCGCCAGTAGATACCTCGTCCGGTCATCACGAGGATGTGAAGAAGTTCTTCAAATATGTATGTTGAACGCTTGACCGAATTCAACCAATTCATTTAAATTTCAGAACCATTTTTTTCTGATTTTGAGATTTTGTCTTACAGCATTTGGATGTAAAACCAACAGAGGAGAACAAATCCTTCTTGACTTTTGTCATTCCTCATTATAAAGAGAGGGTTTTAAAGGTAAGCAATTTTGAAAATACTAGAAGTGAGCAATCCCTTGTAACCATTTTATTCAACACAAGTGTACATCTAAATGAAAAAATTCTAAAGCTTATGCAACTTCCTTTGAAGCATTTTCTAACTTATTATTTCATTTTATTTTTCCCATCTCCTCTTTACATTTAAATTCTTCAACAGGATTTTTTTGCTGAGCTTCAAGCTAGACAAAGAGAATTCAATGTATCAGACATCCAGCTTGGCCTTGCAACTCTTGATGAGGTTTTCTTAAACATTGCCAAGCAAGCAGAATTAGAAAATGCTGCAGCTGAGGGGAAGATGGTTACTCTGGACTTAACTTCTGGAAAGTCAGTTCAGGTAGGCACAGTTCTTTCTTTTTCCTTCTTCATTTATGTAAGAAGCAAAAATCAATTGTAATTTCTGTGCTTAAATGGAAATGCAGATACCTGTGGGAGCTAGATTTGTAGGAGTCCCAGAAACAAACTCTTCAGAGAATCCTGGTGGGATTATGGTTGAAGTGTACTGGGAGCAGGATGATTCAGGTTCACTCTGCATTTCTGGGCACTCTAATGAAATGCCTGTACCCTCTAATGTTCAGCCATTGCCTTCTGCACCGCAACTGTTGGCCAGAACAAATGTGTTAGGGCAGACGAGAGGACTAGCTTATGGAATGGTCTATGATTCCAATCAGATTCTTGCTGCTCAATCTGATTAATACAGTCCTTTGTGGACTCCTCGCGTGTGTGTGTGTGTATATCATGAATCCTGCGTTTTTTATTTGTAACACAGAAGATGGTAGGCAGTTTATTCGTTTTTGTTTATCTTATTTGTATGTAATCCTTTGTGAATAGTTTGAATTAATTCCACGGGTATTGAATTTACTTGGTCTAATTTTCTATTTTTGAACAACATGAGATTGTTTTCATCTCCACATGGTAAGTAATATCATCAAATACAAAGGTTGGCATTCTGTCGGGGAAAACTATTTAAAAACAAATGGGGTAAAGATTATATTTTAAAAACAAAACACATCAAAATAATATTTGATTTAATTTTAAGAAAATTATATTTAATATCAGCATATTAAAGCAATTCAAAAATATTAAAAAATAATAATTTTAAACAAAAAGTAAATAAATTTTGACTGCACAACACTGGCACATCACTGATATACTAATGGTGCTGGAAAAACGACAACAATCAATTGTTTGACTGGCATAACACCTGTGACCGGTGGAGATGGTAATACACTCTCATTTCACAGTCACGATTACATTGAAAGTGGCTTGGAAGTTCACATCAATTTAATAATTTCCCAAATACTTTGCGTAAACAGCCTTGTTCTATGGACATTCCGTTCGAAGCACGGTTGTCAAGCCAGGCATCCGGCAAACTATAGGAGTTTAAATTCTATCACTTTTAATTATGCAATTGACTGCATAATATCTATCTATCTAATCATGTAAGCGTGTGGAATTGCTGGACTGAGTTTGCGACCTTGATGAAGACATCTTCCAAGGTGGTGTCGGACAGACCCCACGCATAAACCGGGAACCTGCTTTTTGCAACCTCGACTGCTTCGAATACATCTGCAATGCTGACCTCCTGTTTCGGCATCTCAAACTTCTGGGTTCCAGCCATTTCGTATGTTTTTTCAGCACCGGGGGAGAGACGCAGAACCATCTGCTCCACCTCGTGCTCATCGTCTACGGAAGTGGTCATTGTGAATACATAAGATCCCCCGTACCTGCCCCTCAGCTGTTATGCACCGAAGGAATTGCAAATATTACATTTTAAATTTCTGGGAAATCAGAAATAAGAACAGCTAATGCCTTGTATAAACATGAACGAAGCTAATGCTAATTTCTGAGAGATCTACTTGGAGTTACCTCTTTTGGGTTTCCTACGCACTGCAAGCTTCCATCAACAAAAATTCCTAGTCTATCACATAGGTACTCTGCCTCTTCCATTGAATGAGCTGAAAACAACAAGTCAGCATTGTGAGAGACACTGCAGGGCGTAAAATTTCCTTTTTTTAATATTATTAGAGAGAGAGAGGGTATTACTGGTCAGAATAATTGCTCGGTCTTGCTTCGCGCGCTTCACAACATTCCATAAATTGCTTCTTGAAGCTGGATCTAATCCAGTACTGGGTTCATCCATATAAACAACCTACAGAATTTCCAAGAATTATGATAAGCAAGAGCATTCACCGATCCAAAAATTCCATGCATAGAGGTTTTGGAGAGAGAAAGTGACGTGCTTTGGGATCTCCAATCAATGATATGGCAACACTAAGCCTTCTCTTCATGCCTCCACTGTATTTACCAGCTTGTTTGTCAGCAACGCCTCCGTTAAATAGGTTGACGCTCCTGAGAGATTCCTCCACTGCCTAGAGAAACAGAATAGTAAAAAAACACAGAGAGTTAAAACTTTTCCGAATAAGAAGATCCAGCAGACTAAACCACTGATTCCACTATCCACTGCCACTAAGGCTGGCACTGCGCATTCATCATATGATCAACAGATTTACTTCAAATTAAATCCATGGTATTGACATAAACTCTCTAGCCCTCAACAATGAGATTATAAATTCTCCTTCTTAAATTTTAGTAGTTAAATCTCTTTCCATTCGAGTTTTCTGAGGCAATTCTATGCATTGTAAAAAATTAAGGAATAGGGGTGCAACAATTTCCATCTGAAAATTCCCCAGCAATTACCATTTTCTTCAACAAAGTACATGATCTTTGACAAGCTGAAAGATGACATGCTAATGACTTACTCTTTTCAAAGAAGCACCTTTTAGATTCTTAAGTCTTCCATAAAATAACAAGTGCTCTCTTCCCGTCAGAGTTTCCCATAGGAGGCTAGAAGTTGTCCAGGAAAAAATAACAGAACAGAAGGTCAGATTTCCAGCTGAAGATGAAAATGTATTGGTTGAAGAAAACAGAACCAGGAATTGGCTTACTCATGCTGCGGGCACACGCCCATGCTGGTATAAACCCAGTCCATTTGAGTCCGAATGTCTAATCCCTCAACATATGCTGTCCCCGTGGTTGGCGTTGTGAGCCCAATCATCTAATCAACGGAATACTATTATAGAACGAGAAAAATGCAAGTGCTTGAAAGCTAGTTCTAATCTTTTTTCTTTTTTCTTTTTTCTTCTTATTTTGAGTGTCAATGACAGAATTATGGTAAACCACGCATGGCAATAAATGTCGGGTCTCTACAATGGAATTACATTAGCAAGAGCGTAAACTAACCATGCTAATAAAAGAGGTTTTCCCTGCACCATTTGGACCAAGCATGCCGAAGCACTCTCCTCGAGGTATAGCAAGAGATAATCCTCTCACTGCCAATTTTTCTGGATTTCCATCCCTTCCTGGATACACCTTTCTCAGGTTGTCACAGACAATGGAATGGCTGGTGGATGGTTCCAGCAGTAGCTGCTCAACCTTCTCCCTCTGCACTCAAAAGGGTGTGCACAAAATTAACATTTTCACATGACTGACTACGAGCCATTGACGCAAGTATTTGAAGACCAGAGAATAAAGTTCAGTATTTGATAAACAAGTGAATACAAGTTCACAATACATCAAGTATTAACACTAGGTCTGCATGATTAGAGGCGTAAGCCATTCCAAAATTTATTGTCTTATAAATACTCTGATTCTTCTGAAAGAAGCGAAAATATACCATGGGGAAAAAACTGCAACTGAAACTGATCAGACCGAAAGTTTTTATAGCCAAAACAAAAGTACGACGTTTTACATTTAATCCTATAAAATCCACAGATACCACCTTCACAGGTGCAGCAGAGAGACTCGGGATGAAATGATTGCTCGTAAATAAAAGTAGATAAAAGGAAATGTTACCTCCTGAACGACATCAGGTTTATCCATATCAACAAAAACTTTAGATCCCTGCCTGCCCAAACTAGGCCTCCGAAAAGATGATGGACGCTTCTTCCGAAACTTTTGCAATAAATATTTAGGATTTTTTCCACTTCCAGATGAAAAAACTTGATCCACATAATATGCAATAAAAAGCAGCGCAATCCATTCAAGAAGCATGATGATCATCACATCACTCATCCCATTTTCACTATCACTCAAATTTCCCCACTTCATGCCATGAGTCCCTAATGAGTTGCCAATAAGAGCATACTCTGCAAACTCATACAAACCACGATACAGAGCAAAACCAGGATATAACTCCATAAAAATGATCCATCCCTCTGTAACAAGAGAAACAATTTCCATAAGAGTAAAGCTGGCGAAAAGTAGAAGCAGACAATATGTAAAACCTAGACAACTATTGCGCAATGGCAACTAACAGCAGCAACTGGTGGACAATAAGACTTATAGACTTAAATAATAGGTTGAACAACAAACAATTGAGCTCCTATATATAATCATTAGCCTCCTTACATCTGTTAAATCTCAGGTAACGAAACAGCTACGACAACACATGCAGTAGCGTAAAATCTGAACATTGGGTTTCTTTCCCATTAACACCATCAGTAAACTTAAAAAGCCAGTGGCTTCACAGATTCTTCTACTTACTTGGGAATGAAGCGTCTTCAATGAAGGCCTGGAAAAGAAAGCCACCTAAAAGCCCAGTTCCAAAGACACATATATAGCCTACAACTGTACTCAGCATCGAATTCATCAATCAGGAACAAGAAAACCAGGTGATATCAAAAGTAAATGTCATTTAACAAACAAATCAAACAGCTAACATCAAACCTGTAGCGGTCTTGATGTTCGAAAAGAATGCGGAGACTAGAAACGCCAAGGAAATTTGCAGGTTTATAAAGAGAAAATAAAACACAAATTGGATGGAGTAGTCGTTCAGTGTGAAGAATTTCAAACCTGCAATTTATCCATGTTAGAAACTTGAAGCAAAGGCAAAAACTAGAAAGCATCAAGGACTGGAGTAATGCCTACCTACTAGTGAGCCAAATGCCACAAAAACGACCATGTATAGTGCACATATAACAAGAAAATACATATAAGAAATCATCCAATAGGGCCCATCTCCAAGCCCATGCATTTTCATCATGATTCGTAGTTTATGTTGTTTCTCGTAAACCAGAGCTGTCAGCACCACCTATAGCAAAATAAATTAACATCAAATAACTTAAGGGAAATGTAATAAACGCAATTTTCATAATCCCTCTATGATATTAGGTCCATATTTGATCATTCTGTCATTGAACAAAACCAGGGTAAGCTGGTGTAGTATTTGCTAAGATCCAGGATTTAAAATGCATTACAGGCAACAAAATCACGATTCTGGGATATATTTCCAGGCCATTAACCTCCAAATGAAACTTTCAAAAAGAAATTCTAAGTTGCAGTTCACGTCAAGGATGTGGCATTTGTTGGAAGAAAAGCCATGCAAACAAAAGAGCCTGTATCAATTCATCATTACGAGTTCATAACTAATATGGGACAATTTTAACCTGATAGATCAGAAGTTTTTGCTATATGAAGTCTTTCAACTTTACATGGATTAAAATGCTTCCCGCTAATTTTACGGATGCTTCCTACCAGTAATTGGTTATCATTTTCAAAGAAGGAAACTGAACTCAACAAAGTTATGTTAATCCACAAATCAGACTTGCCATGATCAAATACATTAACAATCCTCAGGTATTTCCTATCAGTGTTGGACTGGTATGCTTTGAACAAAAATTGCAAGAAAATTGTAGCCTTCAAAATAAATAAATGCTGGCATGCAATGGAACATATGCTTACAGGAAATAGTTGTATGACAACCCATGTAAAGAAGAGAGTGCCAAGAAGAGATGCGATATCCAGCTTTAGCTTTGTTGCAGGTTTAGGCATTTCTTTGATAAACTCTAGCACCATTCTTCCTTGAAACAACTGAAGGTAGGCATTTGATACCTGCGAAGATAGAAACATCAGCTTGTATCATTGTTTGATGAAAATAAAATACAAACAAGGGCATAGAAAAAATGAAATTCCATAAAAGTTGTTGTGAATGGTTACAAATCCAGAAAGATGTATAATTTAGATTACAAAAAAAACCTATAAAGAATGCAAACAGATATAATAGAGAAGCACTGCAGGTACTACATACCAGATTTAGTGCACGTGGTAACCGCACCAAGAAGATTCGCCCATCAAAACTATCCTTGTTTGTGGCATTGTACCACACGTTCACATTAAAATTATTGGCATCGGAGTTTAAGAAATCATAGGCTGCATGCAGGAAGAATGAAATAGTTAGATTTCTCCAAGCATAGGACTTCTGCAATCACAAGCTAGGTATATATAGAAATCAGGGAGACCAACCTCCAAGTATCTCGTTCTGACTATCTGCATTTCCTTTTCCATAGCCCCTGTATATCTGGTCATTTATCTCTGAAGAACTATTGCGCCACAAATTTAGACTTGGGACACATACTGTCTCTGTATTTCAAGACAATAAGTGAAAAAAACGAAAATCAGAATCTCATAATCTCTTGTACTTGAAAGAGAACAAGGCATGGCTCCATTTTTAAGAAATAAAAATAAGGAAGAGCTTTAGAATATGAATCAAACTCTTTACACCTCCCTTCGTCTTGTGTTTTTTCGTGCAGTAATACAAAATAATTTGGTGTTTCATTGTCATGGATTACTAAACTCATTCCCATCAAAAAGAGAGAGAGAAAATTATATTAACAACAACAGTTGATTGGATGAGTCTAAAAGTTATAATTAATGATCTAATCATGTATCTCCTCCTTTATTGATCATGAACTTATTAGCAAGCTGTGAATGATTATAATTATAGCCATTGACAATAAGAATTTCCATGTTCAAGCAATACTCTCAAAATAACATGCAGGATTTTCAGCCAAGCAATAGTAAATGTATAGTACCTTTTACGAAGTTGAAGGATGATGACTTTGAAACATTAAGAGAAACAGAAACATTGACTGTAGAATTCGATGTGCACTGGCTTTGAATGTTATAGAGAGAACCCTCAACAAAAGCAGGATCAAGAAAACTATCCTGTATAGTTGACGAATCTGAACCCTGAAACATTTTTGAAAACGTCAGACCCTGAGTATTTATTAAAATAGTCAAAGAGAGCAAGATGAAGCGTTTATATCAGAATGAAGCTGCAGGAAAAACAACTAACCAGCACACTGTTGGTGGAATTAAGAGGGGAAGGAGGTGAGAACATACTCGCAGCCAAACCTATAAAAATTACAGTAAAAAAATGAGATTAGGATGAAATATTATTCAAGTATTCATTTCCATCGCAGGAAAAATAACAAAGAAGATAGAAAATGACTATTTACTTTGTCCAAGTGTCTGATTAGCTCCAGTGATCAAAATAGCAACAGGGCAGTTCCCAGTTCGTCTGCAAGACTCGTCAGGCAAATCCGTAAAAGGATTCGAAGCACTTCTGACGGCACGATATTGAGGAGCTGGGACCTGTAA
This sequence comes from Salix brachista, assembly GCA_009078335.1. Taxonomy (NCBI): domain Eukaryota; kingdom Viridiplantae; phylum Streptophyta; class Magnoliopsida; order Malpighiales; family Salicaceae; genus Salix; species Salix brachista. Next base: position 12,472,681 of record CM018586.1, read on the forward strand.
CAAGGGAGGCCACTTGAGTGGACTAGGAACAGGACAGCTAGGCGATTGATCCAAATCTGAGAATTGTAGACCACAGACTGTCTCACATGTCCCATCTCCATTTGTATCAATACACTGACAACCACACTGATTACTCTTCTTGTTTATCTGATTGTCGACCAGTTTTTGAGTGATTATAAGGAGTGTACACAGCACAAATGGAAAGGAAATTAGCCTGCAATTCGCATTAATGTTTCGTTTCTGCAAAACAAGCAAGCAAGCACCACGTAATAGCCATTCCCTTTAGGTTTTGAAAGGAAAGGGGAGAAGGAAATATGATATGAACTAACAAACATATATAATAACTAACCTGATAGGTTAAGTTCTTTCTAAGCAAAGCATCAGCTTGAGTCCAGAATGCTGCTGTCTGAGGTGATGAATCCGAATCCGCCATTAGAAACAACCAAATCCAAGCTTTTATCTTATTTCCCGCAGAGAAATTAAGAAACCTGCCCTTGTTTTCTCTTACTTTGTTTGGCTTGGCTGTAAACCAATCACGAAACGATAACAGCAGAATGAAAATGGCAACGGCTATGTCACAGCCAAGCTTTTAAATAAAAATAGAGCTGCATTCAAAAGTGCTGCGTTTTTGCCAAGCAGTTAGACCTTTTTCAGTTGACATTTATGCCCCTTATCACTTCCTCTATCTACGGGAGTGGCAATGATGAGGGCTCTCATCACCACTGATAATATTAAAAACTCTGGATTTAGATTTGGATCTGAGGGGTGCCTCATCTTTGCATGCCATCGAAAGATTCGAAACTACCCTTCGTTTGAGTTGTGCCTCACGCGTTTTGACCATCCAGGGTTGTTGACATGGAATGTCGAAAGTGCCCCCGGTTTCGGGTTTTAATTTTTTATAATTAATTAAATAATCAGAGGAGGGAAGATGCATGATGACACCGCGCTTGGGGTCAAATGCGTTGTATTGGGATTTAATATTAATAATAATTCAGACAGTTATCCATGGAAAGGGTCCATCTTCTTCGCAAGACATGACTGATAATAATGGTTATTTTTAATTACTTTTAATTTTATACTTTGTCAAACCCATATTCAAGTTTTTTTTTAATATAACAGATATTTTTTAATTAATTAACACTAAATTATCTGTTAGATTATTCAAACATCCACCCCCCCGCTGCATTAATAGAGTACGAAATTTAAAAAGAATAAATTTCTCTAAAATTCAAGAAATCACATATATATATATATATATATATATATATGTATATATTTATAATGATTTATAGAGATTAGCTCTAATAGTATTAGACTAGCCATTACCCACGCTTCACTGCTGGAATAAAATTTCTTTTACCTCGTTTCAATATATATAAGTTATTTTTTTGGTTTTTATTCTTTTATTTTTTTGGTTTAGTTTTGATCCCTTGATTTTTTTCGGTCATTCTGAGGTAGTTTTTAATTTTTTAATTTATATTTATACATCACTGATCTTAGTTTAGACTTTTAATTTATATTGTTATTTTTATTTGTATTAAATGCAGCTTGCGTTAAAAAAACATAGTAAGTTTAGTTTTGGTTGTGTAAAATGAGAGCGAAACTCTCTGTTATGCATGTATAGTTAATTTTTTGTTGTTACTAATTTGTTATCTTTGTGTTTTTTTGCATTTGTTTTGTCTATGTGTTTTGAAGTGATTTTTATTGAAAAATAAATTCAATTTTTATTTTATTTTTAAGATTTATTCTTCATATTATTGTATTTAAAGTATTTCAGAACACTGAGATTAAATTAATTTAAGACTTCAAAAAAACACTTAGTTCATATATATATATATATATTCAGGCGTAAATATCAAACAAATATTAAAATATATAATTAGTCTCACATATTTGTAAGAAAAAAACCTTAAAAATAATCATTATATTTTTTTTAAATGTCTTATCCATAATAAAATAAATATATATAAAAACTCAATAATCAAAAGTTTTGTAGGTTGATTATTTCGCTCAGATGTACAATATTATAAAAAAAATCTAGGACCATTAACATTTGTTCACATGTTAAAAAATTTGGTTTTGTCTGCGGCGAAGCATAGGGCAAGGGGCTTGTTTATTTTTTCATTATAGATAATTTTGCCTAATTATTCCACATGTTTTGTCTACATGTTGCTTAATATATTTTTTTAACGTTATATTAAATATGAAAAATCATATATAAAAAAGCTCACATAAGTCAATTTGTAACGAAAAAAACATTGATCAATGAAATATTATTGATTATTATCCTTTTATTATTATCATGATTGTTAAATTATCACAATTATTATAGCTATCATTATTGTAAATAATCAATATTCTGATTATTATTAATAATACTATTTGTCACCATTATTATTGTTATAATCGTTGTCATTATTATAACAATAAGCATTACGATAATCAGCACCATTATTTCTATTAATATAATTGCAATTATAATTAGTATTATGATCATTATTATAATTTGTTTTTTTGTCATTATTGATATTTCCTATATTATTTTATGAGTTATTGTTATTATTATCATCAAAGTCATAATTATTAACAACATAAGCATTATAACCATTACAATAAATTACACTTGTTATTATCATTATGATTAATAATGTCACTATTATTAACATGGCTATAACAATTAAAATTATCATTACTATTACTGCTAAAACAATAAAAATTATTAAATTACCCCGAGAAAAAAATTCAAAAACTCTAACAAAAGAGGAAGCAAGAAAAATAAAACTAAAACTATTATCATTATTGTATAAATAATGGGAAAAACCAAATTACATCAAAGAATAAAAAAACCGTAAAAACTTTAACAAAGGAGAAAGAAAAAAAAACTAAAATAAATCATAAAACAAAAATAAGAATTATTAGTTGAAAAAAATCATTTTACTTGAAGAAAAAAAAAGAAAAAAAAAGACGGAAAAAAATATTAATTTTTATTTTTTTCTAAAAAACACCACCTCAACAAAAAAGAGAATAATAAAAATTAAAAACCAAAACTAAAGTTGTATATATATAATATACAAAAATGGGGACTATTTATAAACATAAAAACAAAAGGTAAAGGAATCAAAATTAAAAATTAAAAGTATTAGGGCCAAAATGAAAATAAAATATGTAATCAATTTTAATCGAAAGACAAAATTGAAAAAATCAAAAATTTTGTACCAAAAAAGGAAATAAAATCAAAAATTAAAAGTATAAGGGTTTAAATGAACACAAAATATGTAATCAATTTCAATCGAAGGATAAAATTGAAAAAAATCAAAACTAATGTACCGAAAAAGGAAATAAAATAAAAAATTAAAAGTATAGGGGCTTAAATGAACACAAAATATTAATCAATTTCAATCGAAGGATAAAATTGAAAAAAATCAAAACTGATGTACCGAAAAAGGAAATAAAATAAAAAATTAAAAGTATAAGGGCTTAAATGAACACAAAATATGTAATCAATTTCAATCGAAGGACAAAATTGCAAAATACAAAACTGTTGTACTAAAAATATTAAGGGATTAAACGTCAAACCTAAATTTAAAAGAATAAGGACCGAATGGAAACCTCTATATATAATCAAGTTCAATTTAGAGACAAAATTAAAACAACTCAAAACTTCCATAACAAAAATCAGGACCATAACAAACAATCAAAAGATCAAGGACCGAAATAAAACACCCATAAATAGCGGGGACTTTCGTGCACTTTGGCCTGCAAGAGAGAGTAAAGGGGCAAGAAAAGTTCAACCGACCACCAGCATGTATCTGACCGCCTTTTGATGCCACACGCACCACCATGAGATGGAAGTCATTGCAGCACATCCGTAGAGACGCAGGTGGACATTTTTGACCGCCTGAAGACGCCGCATGCACCGCTATAAGGGAGCGTGAGGCCGACAACCGTTGGCGCGTCCAACACACGTTCAAATAGTAACTGTCGAGAAATAATACAAAAAAATGATAAATTACGTATACACCCCTACAACCAACTCTTAGTTTTTGTCTTTTATTGGGGCATATTCGTATTTATACATTTTTTTTAAAATGAAATGTCTAAAACACCCCTGAAGGTAACTCTCCTGTTTTGTCTTATTAGAGGGCAAAAGGGTTATTTAATTGTGCATTGAAAAAGTGCAATTACCATTATACCCCTTCCGGCAACTCTTGGTTTTTGTCTTATTATAGGGTGTTATGGTTATTTTACTCTGCACAGAAATGTAAAAAATGAAAATACCCCTGGACCCAAGGCTGAAATCATTGTGCACTGAAGAGTAAAATAGTAATTTAACCTTTACAATCCACAAAAATATGTGTCTAAAGGCACAATGAAATCCTGATCTCCTTTAGCTATAGGTATAATATTACAATATTTTTAGGTATTAAATGATTCAGATTTGATTTCTTGAAGAGGTGAATTCTAGAAGTGGCATGCCCGGTTGATTGTGAAAATATGTATAATCTAATGTAGGGACCGATCTGGGTAAAATTATATAAATATATAACGAAATTAATTAAGATATAAGAAATCCAAAAATTATAAGCCTCTAATTAAAATTCAAAGATTTACATATACTATAAAAATAATACTTCATAAAATTCAATTTTTTCTCTTATAATTCACAATCATTCAACTAGTCATCCTTTATTAAATTGTGTAACCAATTTTTAACCAATTTTATCTCTACTGATACAATGATCACAAGCAAAATTAATATTAATTTTACCAAGTAAAAAAACTAAAGGGTATACCACGACTTTATTTCATCAATTTCTCACGAGTTTTTTATAAGTTACATTGAAAAATCAACTACAACTAAACAACATAATTAAATCACTTCAATAATGAACAATAACAATAAAAACAACAACAACAACAACAAACTAAATACACATAACTAAGAAACATTAACTTCGGTTCTTAAAGTTCTCATCCCTCTCCTCCTCTTAAATGGTTGGCTCTATTTTCACCATAAACACTCTTTTTTTCTTCTTCGGTTATAGTTTATTAAAATTTATTTACATCATATTTCATCCCAAGAACATCATATTTTTTGCAATTTCTCCATTCCCCAATTTAATATTTAAAAACCCTAGTTCAATTGTTTTAAATTTTGCATAAAATTTGTTAATATTTACTTAAGCTTGTATAATTGAGTTTATAACATCTTACTCGATATTCATATCAACTTCCAATGTTAACCAATCCAATTTTATTATCCTTTTATTTTTCCTTTTAATATTTGAGTTTCCTCTCTCCACTCCTTTTCCATCACTTGATTTTTCTCTTAATTTTTTAGTTGGATGTGTTCACTACTCACTTTCTTGTCAGACTTACCTTAAATTTTGGTTTCTTTTCAGGATTTTAGCGAGGAAGCTCTTACATTCTTTTTCTTCAAATGTTTTTCAATAGGGGTCAAAAGTTTAAAGGTGAAGAAGATGTTGAATTTCTAGTTTTTCTAGTTTATTTATGAAAATATCATTAATGAGCCTACTTGTTATTTTTGCTCCGACTATTAAATTATTGCATGGCCTCTCAAAACTTCGATTACCCTAAAATTCTAAACCAAGATAAATAAATGTGTTAGGTGGCTCCTCGTAAAGGTTCAACCTGATAAATAAGCGATTTTACATCAAATTTCAATTTTTTTATTCAGTAATTGTTATAACCATATTAGTTATTTTACCAGTTCCTTAAGAATATTTTATCATTCTATAAATTGTTTTCATTTCATCATTTGTTTCATTTACATATTATAGTTTAATGGTAACATTATCAATTTTTAACTGGGGTTTACACCAACACTCTTTCACATAGTGTTTTATTAAACTTTATTTCTCATTGCTATTATATTCCTTGAAATTATTTTCTCATTCTCAAAATATATTTATTTAGAGTATTTCTAATTTTTCTATATATTGACACTCATACTGGTTTTAGTATGATATATATTTCATTTAATTTTTTAGGGTCAGTGTGGGCAAGTGCCCACAGTGACCAAATATTAGATCATGTTTGTGATCTAATGTTAAAACACATCTATACAAAGACTAGGTGTGGTCAATAATTCATGGAGAAACAAACCCAAAGGAAGTATTTAATTTGGCAGTAAATACATGGAAAGCATATAAAATATATAAATATAGGTCATGGACATAAAGAATATATTTGAACAAGTAATACTCACTCCAAGAAAACCATTGAAGTCTATTTGCTTGAATCTTAATGATATTATTCGAGTATTTTTCCACTATTTCTTTTTTCATCTTTCATTGCTTGTTCATCCTCTACCTTACTCTAACCTCAAGTAACTTGATATTTCTCTCCACACAAAAAAATGCTCATCTTTCATCCCTATGACAAACCTTCTCTCTCTCTCTCTCTCTCTCTCTCTCTCTCTCTCTTGTTCTATCTATCTATCTATTAGTTCTATCTCTTTCTCTCTCTCTCTCCATCCATTCATAATAACTAACAATTTCTCTCACAATCACTGCCACCGCCACCAACATCACTCATAATCACCTATTTAATCAATTTGAGTTATATTCACCCTTCTCTTTATCAATTTATTATTTTACTTGGTTAATTTGTGAATGTTTTAGGATAAACATTCTAGGGTTTTTGTTGATTTTGTCCAATTGAAGATTAATTTGATACAAAATTAGTTATGTAAGTGTGTGCATTGTCCAATTGATTAGGTTTAAGGGTTTAGTTTATGATGTTTGTTAATTTAGAAACTTTTTTATGTAACTTGAATAATTTGTTATGTTGATAAATTATCATTATGTTTTGTTGCGATTTTCATAGAAGATGTCTTCTATTGTGGGATTTTTATGTTATTATGGTGGAAAAATCATCGGTAGTGATAATGGTATCATTTATCATAGAGGAAGTACCAAGGTATGTAGCTTGAGATTAGACAGTTCATCAGTGTTGAGCAATTGGGTAGGATTTAGTTGAATTTAATGTTGATACTACTTGAAGGTAATGGTGGGGGGTTATTTGAATCATTATGTCAATGTGCACATTACTAATGATATGAGTTTTAATGAAATTGTTAGGTTGATTACCATAAATAAGTTCCAAATATTAGAGTTCTACTTGAGTAGAAAACCTAAAGTACAAAGTAGAACATTCAACCATAACTTATATGTAGCTATAATATAAAGATGAACTATAATTTTTTATGTATTATTGGCTATAATGAAAATTATTATTATTATTTTAGAACTACTATCTATTTTAATGATCAAAAAGCTACAATTGATAATTTGATTAGCCATGGTATACTGTGGCCTTTACGAGTGCATGTTGAACTTATTATTGATGCATTAAAATCAAGATCATATTATACAGGTATATTTTATATCCCAAATGGTATTTTTCAAGTAAAGACCTATAATAATTGGTAATTGAAGAAAGTTTTGACAAATAGTTCAATTTAATCAAAGAATATATACGTGTGGTAAATGGCCTTCCTAGGCATTGGGACGAGTTAGATTCACGCGAGTCTCACCAGGTATACATGAACTCAATTATTCATTTTCTTATTTAACTTTATTTTTTGGTGTGAATGTTTTCAATATATATGTTTTATGGTTTCTTAGGTGATATGATTTTTGTACACAAATGATTTGATTGGAACAACATCTCCATTATGCATAGAGAGAAGTAATTCATGGTTATCAATAGTCCTCATGCACTATTTTGCCATAGTTGAGATGCATTGTCTTGATCGGGTAATGCGTTAGTTTGGATTGCATCAACGTATACCTGATGACGTTGACACACTTAATGACTTGTATGTTGTTAATATTTAAGGTAAATATGAAGATAATTGGTTGGTGGTCCACGCATAATATGTCAATTTATGGCATGCAATAAGATCACCTATTTCAATATTGTATTCGCCTTTTCAGTTATATCTTTACAAGTCTTGGTACATGAACATGACAAGATGATTCATAACACTACCATGGGAGCATGTTACGAGATTTTTATATGACACTCAGCACGTAATCCTAATAATTATGAGCCTTGTGCGCCAAGATATAATAGATTGATATGTATGGATTAGTTTTTTTAACATTAATAAAATTCTTATTTATATTTTAAAAATAATATATGTATGGTTCTGTTGATGCAGGCCTATTGACGGTTAATTTGTTAGATGTTTAACTTTCTAATTTAAAATATTTGTAATTGAATTGATATTCCAGTGTTGAGATTAATTTTTTATATATTCTAAGTCAAGGATTAAACTAGAGAATAAGTCAACGAAATATATATATGTATATGTATATGTTATGTCGTGATGACAAAACTTGAAAACCTTATGGGTAGCCGTGCTGTGTGCTTTCTCAATAAATTAATTTTTGAGAAAAAGCTTTCTATTTTTAAATTGAAGTTCTTGGTTGTCAACGTGCATGAAATGTTCCCGAAACGAGGCAGCAATTCAAAAATCACTACCCATTCAAAAGATGAAAGCAGCACTTAGCTACTACATGGTTTCAATTTTGAAAGGGATTCTTATATTATATATTAAAGGGTGTTCAGGAAGCACTCTATAAAAAAAATTATTAGAAAATAAATTTTATTTTTTAAGCAATTTTTTGAAGCGGCACCTAACTACTACGTTGTTTCCTAAGCAAATTTTTTAAGAGTTGCTTGCTCAAGGAGACAACAATTAAACTATCAGTTTGAAAAAAGTTGTGCGGTTCAAAACAACATTTTGTAATAATATGAAGCGTCAGAGGTAAATTATTATTTCTTTGATTTTGAGTTTTAATTTTTAAATTAAAAGGCCGACAATACAGAGGAGAATAAAGTTGTTGGGTGTGTCTCCAAGGAACCTCGCTTTGCTTCGGATACAAGGTAACCATCTATAGGCTACGCGTCGCTTTCCATGAATTCAATCATTTAAAGATTAATTGCTCTTATTTTTTAAAGTATTCTTTATATATAAATATATTAAAATAATATTTTTTTAAAAAAATTATTATTTTTTATATAAATAATTTGATGATCTAAGAAAATTAATTTAAAATAAAAAATAAATATTTTTCAATTAGTTTTCAAACACCCTGAATCCATTTGGTGTTGTAACTAGATATATTTTTAATTGACTATAATTTTTAGTTTTTATCGTTTAATCTTGTGGTTTATCTCATATTATAATTTCTATACAAAAATATTAAATCTTTTTTTTCAAAACCATGAATATATAATATCTGTTTGGGAGTTTAATTGAAATTAGTTTTGAAAATACTTTTCATTCATAAATATATCAAAATAATATATTTTTTTATTTTTTAAAAATTATTTTTAACATAGTACACTAAAAAAATGAAAAAATTAATAAAAAATTGAATGCTTTTAAAAAAATAAAAAAATAGAATGGAGTGAGAAACAGCGCCAATAGTAATGTCAAACACGCTTGTGCATCGTTCAACTGCTCCATATCCATTGACTGTGAGAGAAGCTTCCTCTGTAAACCTAGTTTTAACTGACCTCACAGCTTGTTCTGTTCTGGTGGAGGACTGAAGATTTTTATTTTTAATTAGTAATCACCATCAACGACACACCGTTTTCTGCTAAACCAGTGGGAAAAAAGACAACCTTGATGATGATGCGTATTGTTTGTCTGATCAATTTGAACGGCCTTGATTTCCAGTTGACAACGTCTTTTCAACAACTTGATGAGCTTTAATTATTTTTCAACACTGCAGAGGTCAAAAACATGATCTGAGGCCATCTCTGGACTTTCTTACCAGCTTCTTCGGGTGGGCCTGATGCACACAAGTACAAGTCTCAATTTGACAAAGAATTTTCTAATATATTGACCGGCGAGTGTGCTAATTGTAGAATGTTTCATGGAATTAAAGTCTCTTAATTGAGAAGAGAAATCGATCAGTGATCGTTTATGCATTTTTTCCATCGAGATTTTCTTTCAGCAAGGGAGCGTCCATGAGAAAAGGGAGTGGGTAGCTAGTTTTTTTTTATAAAAAATAACATGTTATGGTAATTTTTGCTTTTATAATCTCAACACTAGTCATTAATTAAATATAATAGTAATCTTTTAAGTATTTTAAACTATTTATTAACTTCTTTTTAGCTCATGACATTAGTGAGGATGTAAAATGCTATGTAACTTATAAACTATGAGTTAACATAACTGAGTCAAAGTGAGATCGAGTAAACTATGAGAGGGTTAGCGAAGTAGATAGAAGCAAATAATGATGGAGTTTAATGTCTGTCTCAAAGACCAAAAACACTATAATTATAGGACACACATGAAATATTTAGTAGTTAATTCATTTATGTCTCACTTGTCAAAAATATATTATAATATTTTATATATATATATATATATATATATATATATGAAAAAATCTAGAAACCCTATAAATAATGATTCGAAAAATAAAAATAGAAAAAATGAAATTAACTAAGAAAAATACTTATTTTCTCAAAATATCTCTTGCATCGCTCTTCCTAGTTAGATAGAACTCGTCCTTGAGTTTAGAACCCAGTAAAAAATTATCCTAATCAAAAAAAGTTTTATGTGTGAACCACCTCATCATAAATTCTTAGGGTCTGTTTGGCATTGCGGTTGTTGTTGTGATTGAGGTTGAAAAGGAACAGTTTCATGAAAAGCATTTTTAACTGCGGTTCATAACTGAAATTTAAATGTTTGGTTAAAACTATGGTTGAGTTTGAATGTAATAAAAAACAGTTTCGTGTGTTTGATTACCATGTTTTTCATATTACTGTCAACTTGTGAAATTACTTTAAAAGACACATATACTCACACATACGTACATATATATATAAATATTTTTTTTTTAATTTCGTAAATTTAATAATCATAATAACATAATATTTGAAATAATTCAAGTAAATTAGACACTTGTTTTTTATTCTCCCATTAAACTATTTGCAATTCCATCACGAACTAAATCCTTACATGAACACATCTGTGATCCCTGACTATTTGATCGAGGAACAACATCTGGTAAAATATCTTCAAGAAAAAAAATTAGGATTGAGATCATATTCGGTAAAAGTCATATCATCTTGTGATTTTCTTCTAATATAATTATGTAGTGTCATTGATGAAACCACAATCTTCACTTGTGTTTTATATGGATATGCAGGCATGTTTTGTAAAATTCGTCACCTCTATTTCCATACACCAAATGAGCATTTTATCACGTTACATAGTGAATTGTGTGCACGATTAAAAACTTCCTCACGACCACTTGGTTGTCCAGAACACCTAAACTCTTGGAAATGATACCTATGACCCATATTGCTAATTAATCCACCGCTAATAAAATCTAATTTCCACCCCTTATTTTTCATGAATCTGATCCCAGAATTTTCTTTCTTTTCAACATGAATCTAATTTTTTTTGTCCTTTCGAATCAGAAATCGAAAGGAGGGACGTGTTGACCAAAAAATTGAATTTTGATAAACTATTATCACCACCAAGACACAATACTGAAAAGACTTGTGGTTGATGATGGAATCATCATCACCAACAACATCGGTAGCAACAGTGAATACGAACACCCACATCAACACGGATCGAACAAAATGGAAGAAGAAGAATAAATCTTTGTTGCAACAACAGCAATCAAAACAGAACCAAAACTTGCAGAGCAACAAGAGACACGGTTTCTGTGATGAATGTTAGTGTGTGGTCAGAGATGCCTGTGTTGCAATGTATGGTCATGTGCTATTGGAAAGTGTTTATAAAAAATTTTGAATTTTTTTTTTTTTTTTACTTTAAATTAAAAAAAATTAGTGTTTTTAGATTATTTTGATGTGCTGATGTCAAAAATAATTTTTAAAAAATAAAAAAACATTATTTTGATGCATTTTTAAACAAAAAGCACTTTCAAAAGCAATCGCAATCACACTCCCAAACAGACACGTAAAAGCATATGAGAGATGCTTTTGCAGTTACGGCAAATTATTATTTTTTTGGTGGAACTCACAGTAAAGAATTAGGATCTCATTTAATGAATTTTGTATTTAACTCTGCCTTTCAACTTGTAGTTGAGTTGAACCGCGGAATCAAACATCATCTGAATATTGTTATGCTCGTCTTCGTATCTCGGGTCCCTACCACAATATTTTTGCACGGGTTACTCTATCATGAATCATGATTGTCACCACTAGGGTTTTCAATAATAACAAATAGATAGAAATAGCACACTAGCGACTAGAATGTTTTTTCATTCCCGAGTAGGACATCTTCATCCCCTCTCATACAAACACATCTAGTTTTGCAACTTCTTACCATCATAATTAATAAATAACAACTGACTAACAAGAATTATTAGATTCTAATATCAACTAAAATAGATAAAAGCAAAGGATAACGAGGTTTTTTACCAGTCAAAATCTTAAAAGATCAAGAACAATATAACTATGGGAGACACCCAAAACATTTAATTTTTATTAATAGATGTCTCACTTGTCAAAAGATCATTACAACACTTATATATATATATATATATATATATATATATAATAGAAATATAAAAAATACTATTCCCTTTAACTTTAAAAAAAAAAAACTAGAAAAACTGAATAGAAAAATAAAATTCACTAAAACAATATTTTTTAAAAAACTCTTACATCAATCAGAGTAGTTTTTTGAATAACAATATTTAATTAAATCAAAGAATAGTAATACTGAGTAATTAAAAAAACAATTCAATTCAATTCAAATGTTTAAAAAAAAAACTAGAAATATTATATCATAAGAAATAAATTATCTATCCACAATAATGGTTCCATCACCACATATTACTAGTCTTTGATTTCATTAAATTTTGCTATTATATCATAAAAATAGAATAATCTATCCACAATAATGGTTCCATCACCACAAATGTCGACGTACAGACCTATCAATAAAAATCAAAAGATTATAAAATAGAAAAAGGACAAAAAATAAACTATCAAGTAAAACCTAAACGACAACAGATATTTTTCTTTTTTCGTCGTCTATTTTGACTGGCGGGCTTGACTTTGAAAATTCAATTCCACACTTAAATTTTGCGTGCGAGGGGGGTAATTGAAAGCAAGGTCTTAGTATAGATATGTTCTCTTAAACTATCAATTAATTAATGGAAAGCACGTATTCCAGACAATAGTTTTTACCAGATATTATTTATATATTAAAATAATATATATTTAAAAAAAAAACATTATTTTTATATGAACACATTAAAATAATCTAAAAACATTAAAAATTAATTTAAAAATAAATAAATAAATATTTTTTTCAAAAACTTAATTCTAAACAAGTGTTAGCTCTACCTCATCATGGAGACATACAGCAAGCGAATTAACAAATAAATGTACATCTTGATTAAATCAAACTGTATAAGATCTTTAAATGAATAAACAAGGTAAATTATTTTATTTTATGTTTTTGCTTTCGAGCTGCGGTTGGAAGGGAAATTCTACCTTTTTTATATAAAATAATAATAATAATAATAATAATAATAATAATAATAAATAAACGTGTTGGGTGTCACTGCTTCGGATTGAAGTCAAACATTTATGCTTCATTCATCTCTGCCTCAGGTGCATTGTCCGTGAGACAAACTTCTTTAACTATTTTGAAAGTATTTTTTATTTAAAAATATATAAAAATGATATTTTTATTTTTTAAAAATTATTTTTAATATTAGTACATAAAATTAATTTAAAAAAAATCAAAAAAAATAATTTAAATAAAAATTCAAAAAAAATCAATTTTTTAATATTAGCATATATGTTTTAATGTAACTCACGGTTTGTTCGGGTGAAGGAGTAAATATTTTTCTTTAATTAATTAATTTTCAACATCAACGAATCTCCGCTCTCCGCTAGACTAATAATAGAAAAATAAAATAAAATTGGAATGTTTCTTTTCTTATAGTTTATATGGTTTTCAAGCAGCTTCTAATTAAAAAATATTTTAGATTTTGAGTTCATGTTACTTATTTAAAGATTTTTTGGTTCGGGATAGTTTTTATATAAACCAACCGAAACAAGACATTAAACTCAATTACAAACCTTGAGGTGCATTAACCCTTTACAAAAACATTTTTTAAAACAAAAAAAAAATTATTTAATGTTTTTATTTTGCACTTTAAATTATTTTTTTTATATCATTTTTATATGCTAATGTCAAAAATAATTTTTTAAAAATTAAATAAAATATTATTTTAATGTATTTTTAAATAAAAAACACTTTAAAAAATAACATCAATCATACTTACAAAGAGACACTAAATAAAAAAAACTTGAGTGGATAATTATTTATATAAACATCGTTTTCACTGGAAGTTTAATTATTATTTTTAATTTCTATTAATAACAATAATATATTCCAGGCCGATCACCGATATCTAGTAGACAGTATTGGTGGCTATTACGGTATTGGCTGGAAGTCGAAAGAGATTTATTTTATTTTTTTTTTTTCGTGGATCCAACATGCACAGAGTCATCGACAATAAATACTCCACGGTATTCGAATAATAATAATAATAATAATAATTAAAACAACAAAAGACTTACTGTTTTTGGCAAACATGTGGTGCCTTTGACACCACACTCATTAATTAATTGTGTTTAGCATTAAAATTAGCGATTTTAATTAATTAATTAATTTACATGTCGTGCCTTATTTTCCAGCCACTTTCCACGAGCATTAGTGGCACATCTAGTAATTTAAGACAAGTCTCAAACCCATTGCAGCTGCCTTTTTAGTTTTCCAACCTTACCCTCAGATTGTTTTCGAAAAGTCCGGTCAGTGGCCCATTCTGTAATTCCAGGAAAAGGCAAGCCTGATTATTGTCAGGCATATGGACAGAAAGGGCCCTGGACACCACCTTCGAACCGCGCTTTTTAAGCCCCGGCTCTGTTTCACTTGAGAGCTAAGGAGAAGAAAAACATGGAACTGGTAAAAGGATTTCCATTACTGTACCAGCAATTTACGGCTCTGTTCAAGAAAAACCTGTTGCTTTCATGGAGAAACAAGAGTGCAAGTTTCCTGCAGCTCTTCTCTTCCTTCTTCTTCATGTTCTTGTTGTTCGGTATCGAGAAGGCGACAGAATCTCGCACGAAATCATCGACAGGGTTCAAAACCGTGACGAATCCACAGCCTATGTGGGAGCCTCCTATCCCTCCTTGTGAGGACAAGTTCTACGTCAAAATGCCTTGTTTTGATTTCGTTTGGAGTGGAAATGATAGTATTAGAATTAGCAATATCGTGACAGCCATCATGAATAATAATCCTAATAGGCAAATTCGCCCTGACAAGGTACCTAATTCTAGCTCGTTACAAAAACCAAATCTCTCTCTCTCTCTCTCTCTTTTACTTTCTTTTGATTTTCAAAATGAATTAATATTACGGTAATCTGAACTGGGTTTTTGGAAAACTGAAAGAGGAGGACGTTGTCACACATGGAATTTCTTTGCTATAATTGTTTTTACTCTTCTGGTATTGGATTTATGGTGGTTCAGTTTTCTGTGTTATAGGACTATCAGTTACTAGACGTAATTTGGAGTATTATGCAAGAAAAAGAATTCAAAGTAATCCAATTTGTTTATGTTTTTCTTCTTTTTTTTTGTTCATATGCAGGTTAAATCATTCAGAACACAAGAGGAAGTAGATGATTGGCTTTTTAGAAATCCTATGCAAGTCCCGGGAGCTCTGCATTTTGTGGATGTAAGCCCCAGTTTAATCACCTATGGTCTACAGACTAACTCAACTCCAGTTGTTCGGCGAGGCCATTACGAAGATCCCACCTTCAAATTTCAAATTCCACTTCAGATTGCAGCGGAGCGTGAGATTGCACGGTCTATTATTGGAGGTCTGAAATCTTTTATTTGCCAGATTTTTAATGTAGAAATTGTTTTAGATACACAAAGCTCCTTCTTTTCTTTAATAAAATCATGTGAAACAAACAAAAAAATTTTGTTTTACTAACTTTGAAGCTCTGCATTTTCAGTTCCAACCTATAACTGGAAAGTCGGACTTACGGAATATGCACACCCTGCAAAAGCTGCCTTTTCTGCGGTGGCTACAGTAGGACCTGCCTTTTTCCTGGCATTTACCATGTTCGGATTTGTTCTGCAAATTACTAATTTGGTGGCTGAGAAAGAGCTCAAACTTCGCCAGGTATTTGCCATCTGCTGTCTAGAGTTAAACAAGATTTTAAATTGTTGATGAATTCTTTATGTTCTGATTATTGTTTATTTATTGGTTCATTCTCATCTTCTACACAGGCAATGAATATGACTGGTCTCTATGAATCTGCATATTGGACTTCATGGATCATATGGGAGGGAATTATTACGTTTATTTCATCACTTTTACTGGTTCTTTTTGGAATGATGTTTCAGTTTGATTTTTTCAAGAAAAACAACTTCGGAGTTCTGTTCTTAGTGTTCTTGCTTTTCCAGGTCAACATGGTAAGATAATTTCTACTTCATCTTTAGGCTGGTGTCAGTATTTTTAGTGTATAAGCGTATTCATAGTAACCCTTTTCCTGTCTTCTCTCTCTTATGATGCTAGATTGGTTTTGCCTTCATGCTGTCGACCTTCATCAGCAAGGCCTCTTCAGGCACAACAATGGGTTTCTCCATCTTTATAGTTGGTTTTATGACGCAGGCAAGTTTCCCAAATAAAAATCAAGGAATAGGCAATGTTTTATAAATGAAATCTACTCCTAACCCTAGACCGTCTCTAAGTGAAACCCCTTTGAAATTTTGATGCAGGAATATAGAGTTCGATTGTGGTAATTTGATCTCATTTTTTAATTGCAGATTATTACAATAGCTGGATTTCCATACAAAAAAAGCATTAGTTCTATCTTACGCTTCATCTGGTCATTCTTCCCACCAAATCTTCTTGCAAAAGCAGTGAATCTGCTATCTGATGCGACTAGCACTCCTGAAGATCTTGGAATTAGCTGGAAAGGACGATCAAAGTGTCCACCTGACACTGATGATTGTGTGATGACAATTGTATGTAATCGCTTTGTTCACCCTGAGTGCAACACGTAAGACGCACACACAAACACCAAATATTAACGTGGACTAATAGGCCACAATATCATACATTTTACTGAGAACTCATGCCTTAGCATCAGTTTCTCTTAATTAATTTTCATGTCCTTTTGTTTTTATACTCTTACCCTTAATTGCTTCCATTGTCGATTGCTATTTGTACTGTTTGTAACTCATATTTTCTTCGCAGAATGATGTTTACACATGGCTCATATGTCTGTTCTTTCTCTGGTTTGCTTTGGCAATCTACTTCGATAATATATTCCCAAATGTATCTGGTGTGAGGAAATCTGTAATTTACTTCTTTAATCCTGGGTATTGGACAGGGAAAGGTGGAGGCAAGGTTGAAGGTAATGGTCTCTTCCTCGTGTGTGTGTGTGTGTGTGTGTGTATATATATATATATATATATATATATATATATATTGGTAGCAAGAATATGTAATTAAGGAAATGAGGACTCTACTTCAGTCCATGTCTCATAGCTAGATCTGATTGTCAGCTTACTAATATTCTGCTGTATTCTTCCTCTACTGTCCCAGAGGGTGGCATGTGTAGTTGCATAACTGCAATCCCGCAACAAGATCATATTGTCCCAGACGATGAAGACGTGCTTGAAGAGGAGAACAACGTTAAAAATGATGTAAAAGACAACACAGTCAACCCAGATGTTGCAGTTCAGATACGTGGACTTGGAAAGACGTATCCTGGGGCCACACAAATTGGTTGTTTTAAATGCAAGAAGACTTCACCTTACCATGCTCTTAGGGTAAGCACTTCCTTGCCAGCTTACGAGTACCATGCTGGTTTGAGAGGGCAAAAGAAATCTCCCTCCTTTTTTCGCATTTGGATTGCAGTCTAGTTATGGTTGGAAAAATTTTTGGAGATTTTTTTTACATCGATCTATTCATTAGTATATCCTATTTATATACCTGATGCCAAACTCTTTTTCCATTTTTATTTCCCATAGTTATTCCAAGTTTTTTTTTCTATATATATATGAAATGTCTGTGGAGATAGGCATGGTGAGGTTCTCTAATATAACAAGCTCAAAATCATTCATCTGCTTGACTCTTGGCCTATTTTTTCATTCAAAATTTTACCAAGCATTGCTTCCTGATATACTGCAGGTTGCTTTATATACATGGACCTAGATTGGGTGTTATTTATCATCTTGTTTGCTTGCGTTGTTTATATAAAATTCTATACTTGCTTTTTTCGTCTTGTTGAGAACAGGTGAAATCTTGCTTCTTTTTTCTTTCCTATTCCGATGCTAGCTATTTACCTGCAGGACTTATGGGTCAACTTCAGAAAGGATCAGTTATTTTGTCTTCTTGGACCCAATGGTGCTGGAAAAACTACAACAATCAATTGTTTGACTGGCATAACACCTGTGACCGGTGGAGATGGTAATACACTCTCATTTCACAATCACAATTACATTGAAACTTGCTTAGAAGTTCACATCATTTTAATAATTTCCCAAACTACTTTGCATAAACAGCCTTGGTTTATGGACATTCCGTTCGAAGCACGGTTGGCATGTCAGGCATCCGGAAAATTATAGGAGTGTGTCCACAGGTGAACTCTCTGCATATTTTCAACAGTTTGTAAGCATGCCCCATGTGCTATTGCTAATTGGTCTATTGCGACTAAAATTTCAAACATCTTTTTATAGTTCGACATACTCTGGGATGCATTGTCTGGTGAAGAACACCTCGAACTCTTTGCGAGTATTAAAGGTCTTCCCCTGGCTTCAATCAAATCGGTATGTGATATATGAACCTGAAAACTACCAGTCATCCCAATCTCTGTAGTCATTATTTGTTGATTGGGTGTTCTGACCAACAACTGTAATAGAATTATTTACATACCAGTTGCTCTCTCTTAGATATTCTGAATAATTAATGTTTGCCCTTTTCATGGACTGCAGGTTGCTCAAGAATCATTGGCACAGGTGAAACTAACCGAATCAGCCAAAGTAAGAGCCAGGAGTTACAGTGGAGGAATGAGGCGCCGTCTGAGTGTTGCAATATCCCTTCTTGGTGACCCAAAGCTAGTCATTTTGGATGAACCAGTATGGAGATTCAAATACTTCGAATCATAAATACTTTTTTCCCCGTAAAATATCAATTTATTTAACTTTTTATTGATCTGCAGACTACTGGTATGGATCCAATATCAAGAAGGCATGTCTGGGATATCATACAGAATACAAAGAAAGGTCGAGCAATTATTCTAACAACTCATTCGATGGAAGAAGCTGACATTCTAAGTGACCGTATAGGAATTATGGCCAAGGGTAGGCTCCGATGCATTGGAAACTCGATCAGGTTGAAGTCAAAGTTTGGCACTGGTTTTATTGCTAATGTTAGATTTGGAAATACCAATGGTGGACAAACTCCATCCCGGACGCCAGAAGATACTTCGTCAGGTCATCATGAGGATGTTAAGAAGTTCTTCAAATATGTATGTTGAACGCTTGACCAAATTCATTTAAAATTCAGAATCATTCTAAATTTTTTTTCTTATTTTGAGATTTTGTTTTACAGCATTTGGATATAACACCAACAGATGAGACCAAATCCTTCTTGACTTTTGTCATTCCTCATGATAAAGAGAGCTTTTTAAAGGTAAGCAATTTTGAAAATACTAGAAGAGAACAATCCCTTGTAACCATTTTCTTCAACACAAGTGTACATCTATATTAAAATATTCTAAAGTTTATCCAGCGTTAAAGCATTTTCTAATTCTTATTATTTTACTCATTTTTTTCCCATTTCCTCTTTACATTTAAATTCTTCAACAGGATTTTTTTGCGGAGCTTGAAGCAAGACAAAGAGAATTCAATGTATCAGACATCCAGCTTGGCCTTGCAACTCTTGAAGAGGTTTTCTTAAACATTGCCAAGCAAGCAGAATTAGAAAATGCTGCAGCTGAGGGGAAGATGGTTACTCTGGACTTAACTTCTGGAAAGTCAGTTCAGGTAGGCACAGTTCTTTCCTTTTCCTTCTTCATTTATGTAAGAAGCAAAAATAATTGTAATTTCTGTGCTTAAATGAAAATGCAGATACCTGTGGGAGCTAGATTTGTAGGGGTCCCAGAAACAAACTCTTCAGAGAATCCTGGTGGCATTATGGTTGAAGTGTACTGGGTGCAGGATGATTCAGGTTCACTCTGCATTTCTGGGCACTCTAATGAAATGCCTGTACCCTCTAATGTTCAGCCATTGCCTTCTGCACCGCAACTGTTGGCCAGAACAAATGTGTTAGGGCAGAGGAGAGGACCAGCTTATGGAATGGTCTATGATTCCAATCAGATTCTTGCTGCTCAGTCTAATTAATACAGTCCTTTGTGGACTCCTCATGTGTGTGTCTATATATATATATATATATATAGAATCCTGCGTTTTTTATATATATATATATATAGAATCCTGCGTTTTTTATTTGTAACACAGAAGATGGTAGGCAGTATATTCGTTTTTGTTTATCTTATTTGTATGTAATCCTTTGTGAATAGTTTGAATTAATTCTACGGGTATTGATTTTACTTGGTCTAATTTTCTATTTTTGAACAACATGAGATTGTTTTCATATCCACATGGTAAGTAATATCATCAAATACAAAGGTTGGCATTCTGTCGGGGAAAACTATTTAAAAACAAATGCGGTAAAGATTATATTTTAAAAACAAAACACATCAAAATAATATTGAATTTAATTTTAAAAAAATTATATTTAATATCAGCATATTAAAACAATTCAAAAATATTAAAAAAATAATAATTTTAAACAAAAAAATAAATAATTTTTTGACTGCACGACGTTGGCAGATCGTCAGCCCATGTACACCCGTTTTCTAAGTATCTGCGTTTTCTAAGTATCTGAAAACGAAATTAAGTAGCTTGCTTTCATTCCCTTCGTTTCATTTCCCCCCGGAATAAAACTGTCTTAGGTGTTGCAGTTGTTTTTATGGTTGGTGTTTTAAAAAAATAGTTTCATAAAAAATATTTTTAATTATGGTTCATAATTGAAATTGAATTATTTGGTTAAAACTGTAATTGAGTTTGAGATTAATGAAAAAAATTTCATGTGTTTGGTTATCAAGTTTTTCATAGTGTTGTCAACTTGTGAAATTATTTTAAAGAAAACACACACACACACACACACACACACACACACACACACACACACACACATATATATATATATATATATTCTTTTTTTGTTTTTATCAATTATTCAATATTCCAATTATCATTTTTTTTCTACAAATTATTCAACATTACATGTCATATTCCATTTTTTTATGTTAATTAATCAAGATACCAATTTTTCTTTGTTTTTTTAAGTCAATTATTAAATATCCCAATTTTGTATTCTTGATTTTTGCAATTATTCAAAATCCTATTTTTTTCATTTTTTTATGTCAATTAATCAAGATCCCAATTTTTTTTTTCTGTTTTTTTAAGTCAACTTTCATGGTTAAACAATATCATGTTATTAATATTCTTAATAATATTTTTATTCACCAACTGCATTATGATGAAATCCAAAGGAAACCACTACTGATTCGAGATGCCTAGAGTGACGGCCCTCGTCTCTCCTCAGGATTATTAAGGAAGATCACAGAGATCCAGCCGAAGATCAGTCCAAGCATCACAGCAAATAATTCACAGAAACTTACCTTTCATAAAGTGACCGTTACAGTGTAAATGCATAAGCTCAATTACAGCATTACCGTTGTAATCTTCTCTGTATTTAGAAACTTGCCTTACTTAGGATTGTGTATAAATTAAACACAGAATCATCAATACAAGTGTGGAAAATTATCACTGCAAAAGCTTGTGCTTGTGAGTTTCATTATGGTATCAGAGCCCTTGCTCCCTCTTGATCTTTTATATATCGATGTTTGGAGCCCAGCCCATTGCGTTGGCCTTGATGGCTCTCGGTACTATATCATTTTAATTGATCATTATACCAAATATATGTGGGTCTACACTTTGAAAACTAAATCTGATGTTAAAACCATTTTTCCGCAATTTAAAGCTCTTGTAGAAAATCGTTTTCAAAGCAAGATTAAAACCCTATACTCCGACAATGGAGGAGAATATGTGGGTCTCAAATCTTTCCTCACTCAGCATGGTATTAATCATTTTACTACAGCCCCTCATACCCCACAACAAAACGGCGTTTCCGAACGTCGTCACCGTCACTTAGTAGAAACTGGTTTGACTTTACTTCATGATTCCAATTTACCTCTCAAATATTGGCCTCATGCTTTCACACAGCTGCATATTTAATTAACCGTCAGCCCACACCTTTACTTCAAAATATATCTCCATATCAAGCACTTTTTAATCAACTACCCAATTATCTTAAATTACGCAAATTCGGATGTCTATGTTATCCCCTCACCAAACCATACAACCACCACAAAATGGAACCAAAATCAGTATCTTGCATCTTTTTGGGCTATTCCCTAACCCAAAATGCATATAAATGTTTTGACCCACAAACCCATCGGCTCTATCTCTCCCGACACGTCGTTTTCGATGAAAACCAAAGCCTTCCTCCTCACTTATCATCCTCCTCAGACTCTCCGTGTCCATCTTCTTTCTTATCCACCATGTCTCCTGCTCAAATAGTGTCAAGTACAGTGACACCCCCACCTTTGCCTCGTACGCCACCAGTGTCTCCGGAGGATGCCTCATCATCACCGACAGCCCCTCCAGGTATGCATTCGACTCCTTTTCCCTTTAATTCTCACTCACCTCTGCCATGTTCATCACCTGCATCACACCCTGCTCATATCAACCCAAATTCTTCTCATCATTCATCCAACCCCTCTACCATCCCCACACATCCCGATCCCCTACCCTCAGCCCCGTCTCTCACAAATTCCCCTTTACCAGACAACACAACTGCGACCCAACCAACACAATTCCCAGCAATTAGATCCCACCCCATGACAACCCGCTCCCAAAATAACATCTTCAAACCCAAGCAATTAAACACAGTGACAAAACACCCTCTTGCTGAAACCATTGAGCCTACTTGTGTAAGTCAAGCATTGTCCCATCCTCACTGGCGCACTGCCATGTCTCAAGAACTCACTGCTCTTATGAAGCACGGGACATGGGACTTAGTCCCTCCTCCCAGTTCTTGTAACCCAGTTGGTTGTCGGTGGGTTTACCGTGTGAAGAGAAAACCCGACGGGTCAATTGACCGGTTCAAGGCACGCCTTGTTGCCAAAGGGTACCATCAAAGGCCTGGGGTTGACTATACAGAGACATTTAGTCCTGTAGTTAAGCCGGCTACAATTAGAACTATAGTGTCTATTGCTGTGATGCGTGGTTGGGGTTTACGGCAGATGGACATAAATAATGTCTTCTTACATGGGGCACTTAGTGAAACTGTTTTTATGATACAACCCCCTGGATTCAAAGACCCAAGCAAACCGAACCATGTTTGTCGCCTTCGCAAGGCCATCTATGGCCTTAAACAGGCACCTAGAGCGTGGTACTTAGCTCTGAAAAATGCCCTGCTGCAGATTGGTTTTATGAATTCCTTAGCTGACTCATCTCTATTTATTTACAAACACAATTCAATTATTTGTTATCTTTTAGTGTATGTTGATGATTTGG
Organism: Salix brachista; assembly: GCA_009078335.1. Taxonomy (NCBI): domain Eukaryota; kingdom Viridiplantae; phylum Streptophyta; class Magnoliopsida; order Malpighiales; family Salicaceae; genus Salix; species Salix brachista. Next base: position 12,496,450 of record CM018586.1, read on the forward strand.
TTCTAACCGGGAATGATCCCTCTTTTGTGAATTTTATTGTTGAACAACTTGGCTGTAAATTTTCTCTCAAGGACATGGGGCAACTCCACTTTTTCTTAGGGGTGGAAGTGTTACCCACTCCAAATGGTCTATTCCTTTCGCAGCACCAGTATATCCGAGATTTACTAAAAACAACAAATATGCTTGGGGCCAAGGCTGTTTCAACACCTCTCTCCACCAGCACTCCCCTCAAGCTCACGGATGGATCAGCTTCTTTTGATAGCACAGCCTATCGTCAAGTCCTTGGCAGCCTTCAGTATCTATCCCTCACTCGGCCAGACATCTCCTACGCTGTGAACAAACTCTCTCAGTTCATGCACATGCCCACTCAGAATCATTGGACAGCAGCAAAGCGTCTTCTCCGCTATCTAAAGCACATTATTTTCTATGGTATTCATCTTAAATCCAAATCTCATTGTGCTCTAACTACTTTTTCGGATGCTGATTGGGCAGGTAATCTTGATGATCGCACATCCACTTCCGCTTATATCAGTTTCCTTGGTTCCAACCCCATTTCCTGGAGCTCCAAGAAACAACGCGCAGTTGCACGATCGTCCACTGAAGCTGAGTATAGAGCCCTTGCCAATGCAGCCTCTGAAACCATGTGGCTATCCTCTCTTCTGCGGGAACTTGGCATTCAACTCAAAACATCACCATCCCTCCTTTGCGACAATCTCGGTGTCACTCATCTAAGTTTCAATCCTGTCCATCACTCAAGAATGAAACATATTCAAATCGACCTCCACTTTGTCCGTGATCTAGTGCATCGTGGAATTCTTCAAGTCAGTCATGTTCATACTAATGACCAGCTTGCTGACCTACTCACCAAGCCCCTGTCACAGCAACGAACTGACATACTCATACGCAAAATCTCTCTTGCTGATGGCAATTCGATTTTGAGGGGGCGTATTAAGGAAGATCACAGAGATCCAGCCGAAGATCAGTCCAAGCATCACAGCAAATAATTCACAGAAACTTACCTTTCATAAAGTGATCGTTACAGTGTAAATGCATAAGCTCAATTACAGCATTACCGTTGTAATCTTCTCTGTATTTAGAAACTTGCCTTACTTAGGATTGTGTATAAATTAAACACAGAATCATCAATACAAGTGTGGAAAATTATCACTGCAAAAGCTTGTGCTTGTGAGTTTCATTAAGGATCCCCCTGCTGGGAACGCCTCTCCCTCCCAGGGTGCTCTAGCATAGGCGCCGGACTGTTCTGAACACCCAGCCAAAATACCCATTGGCGCAGCCTTAGTCGATGCATTGTTGGCTGAAACCATAGCCTCCCCCAACTTTGCAAAGTGTTCTCCTCTATTGCTAAGCGCGTGAAAGGAGAAGGCGAAGGTCAATCCAGCAACCACTAATGATTCATTTGACTCAATTTACCTCGGTATTGTCTCCTTCTAATTCTTCACCTCCAGGTATCTCCCTCTCCGTAGTGGATGATGACCACCCTGGGGCCATTGCCTTGCCTAGCCATGCTAGAGGCCATGGCCTCCCTCAGGTCTCCTCCTCTAGCAATTCTAACACATGCTCCTTGTTACCAGATGATTTTAGTACACTTCGAGAAGGGGAGAACAGATGGGTTTGTATGATTTACAGAGGAGAAGAAGTGAGGGGCGAGAAGGTGAAGGAGAAGGGGAAAGTAGATAGGTTCGTATTGTAGAGGACGGGAGGGTAAAGGAGAAGGGAAGAGTTAGATAGATTTTGCAAAAGATGAGAAGTGAAGGACGGGAGGCGCAGTGTAAAGGTGAAGGGGAGAATAGATGATGAGGGTTTATTTTGAAATTACATGCCAACGGTATTATTTGCTGGGGATCATGAAACCACAGGTCAGTCGAGACACAACGAAAATCAGCTCTTTGTTGCTTTTCGTGAAATACCGTTTCATTAATTTTATTTGGTAAGACCCACTGAAAATTCAGTTTTTTATCTTAATCAAACACTAAAACACCAATTTTCTTACAACCTCAGATCAGACTACACCCACTTAAGGTTTATTACAAAAAAAAAAGAAGCTAAAGACAATATCTCAACCAGTTCAATTAAACCCGATTATTGAATTGTGTTATAGCATGGTGCCAGGCATTCTGCTCCATTTTCAGCTTTCCTGGGATACCTTGAATTTTCAATGGCCAGAGATTTCAGTGGTCCTTGAAAAGAAGTTAGCTGATGAGGAAATGAAGATAGGGACTGTCTCGACTGCAAATTTTCTACAGAGGCCCTTAGTGAAGAAAATCAACATAAAAAATTACATTATGAACTGCCCAAAATCATGTCCAAACCAAGCACAAATTCGAATATAATGTAAGATTTTTTGGAGAGTGAAAATTAAAAACCTATGATGTACATTCATTCACTCACAAACAGCCACGGCAGAAAACTAGAATTCAGAGCCAGCACACTCATTCCGGTTATAGACCAAGTTTCACTGTTACAACATGATCTTGAACCAAAGATATAATAAGATAAACCACAAATGAAATATGAGACCTTATGCTATCTCCTTGAAAGGTCGCAATGTTCCACAATCACCTCCTCCACTCTGGTTGGGTTCCCTTTGCTGCATTACCAAAAAAACAAAAAAGAGGAAGAGCAGCATCATCAAGTTCATATTGTACAGCAAAATCGAGCTCAAGCTTACAAAAAGCTGAATTGCTCATGTCAAATAGAAAAAAGTTCTAATTAGTGATTATGATAACAAATTGAACATTTACTCAATTGAAATATCTTCTAAAAGTGACAAGATAAACTTTCATGTTTAGCTGAAGTTCCCGAAGACAACAAGCAATTTCACATGGTATTAGATTTTTAGGAGACTTAGAGCATTGAAACAGGACAAATACAAGCTGATTGATCCCTTAAAAGTAACTACAATGATTAGTAGCTAAAATTTGCAAAACAATTGCTCAATTATTTTCACTACTAAATCAAGTACGCATCCATTAAAAAAAAGACTTGTTGATTTTAGGGGCAAGAAAACACTTTACCATTTCCATCTCTCGAAGATAATAAAGACCTATCACTCTTGTTCCCTCCTTTGCCACTACCATGAACTGCTCTTTGTGTCCTTGGGGACTCAGAGCTGATTTTGCTATTAGTTGAAGATGGCAGAGAATGACGCCGGGTGACGTTATTTTTCTCAACCCCATCTTGGCTAAATCTTGGGGAACCTTGTAGTCTCAGTTTTGCCTTTGCAGATTCAGTTGCTGCCATATAGCTAGGGAGGGTTGGACTGCTCTGTATTCCATTCTCAGCACGTTCTGGTTTCACTCCAACTGAAGCTTTCTTTGCAGTTTTGTGATTTTCATTGATTTCTGGATCATCCTTGTGTTTGGATTGCCCATTTAGTTGAGGAGTATTCTCACCTTTACCATCAGTATCAACTGAAGCTTTAGATTCTACTACAGCTTCATGTGATGATTCCGATGCCTTGATCATTTCTAAAGGCTCTTCAGCAGTCTCTGCATCAGGCAACGTGGACATCAAGTTTGGTTCATTCTTCGCCACATCAAGCACAATGGGTGTTGTCAGGGTAGTTTCTTTCTTCATCTTCTCGGCAGAATTACTCGCGCTCCATCCCAAAACATTATCACCTGAAGTGCCAGTTAACTTTTCCAGAGTTTGCTTTGGCTTTTCAATTTCAACCTCCGAATGAGCAGAGTTTTCTACCACATGGTTATTGACCTTTCGTAAGTTGCGTTTTACCTTTTCAAGCTCAATTTGTGGACTTTCCTGCACTGAATCAGCTGGATGGCTTGAAACTTTCCTCAAATTGCGCTTGGGTTTCTCAGGTTCAGAGGTTGCTTGTACTGAGGTGTTATCAAGATTAGCTGCAGGGACCCTCCGAACACTGCGCTTTGGCCTACCAGTTTCAGCTTCCACTATTTGTCCATTACTATGCTTTCTCTGAGTTTTTGAATGAGGAATTTTCTTTGCTTGGGAAGCTGGTTTCCAGAAACGGGAAGCTGTCCAGCATTCTAACCAGTTTGCAACTGAGTTCGGCTCCATAGAATCATAGGGGAGTTGCAAAGGCATCACCTTAGGTGATGAAGCGAGAAGCTGGAGAAACAGTCCCATCAGAGATCAAATGGAAAGGGTTGTTATTAAAAATCATGCATGTTTTCTAATTGATAACTGCTAAATATCCTTGATCCCAGTGCAGGCACCACAAATGAAAAGGGTTCTTCAAATCCATGCATGTTTTCTAACTGAAAACTGCTAAATTTCCCAAATCCTGTGCAAGCACCACAAATAATTTTAAAGAACCTTTTGTGTTTATTTCAATTTTATATGTGGAAAGCTCTGCATGCACATAGAACCGAGTTACATGGAAGATGCAACACCTGTCCCTTTCCCATATTCAAAAGACTGGAGTGAATTGTTTCTTCAGGATCTCATAAAACATGTAAAATGATGATATTCATGGCATTTCTTATCACTAAAGAAAATCTCTAAATTACCAAATTTTGCAGACATCCTTGAAACAATTGAATTTTGAGGATAGGTATCCCTCTTATTAAGATTTTGTGCCTAAAACTTCCTTTATGAGAGAGCACAGATTAACAGAAATGGATATGAATCTAATTATGTGATTGCCAACCCTGACCACAAGTTACTCATGAAAATATTGAAAACCATTTCTTTCAATACCTTTGTAAGATCACAAAAAGATGTGGTTCAGCAAATCAAGATCATAATGCTAGGCCAAGTAGAGATTGTAGCCTTTTTTATTACAGGAAAATAAGAAATATGGGATTTTATATCTATAGTAATATTTCGGATTTTGTGGAGAGCAAAAGAAAAGAGCAGTTGAAGGGGGAGAATAAAATCCCAACCCTCTGAAGGATTTTTGACTTAAAAGTTATAACTATACACCCAAGGCCTACTGGATAGTTTTTCACTATTGATGAGTACTTATGCATTAACTGTGGAAGTAGTCTATATGATATATAGGAAAAGTATTTGGAATTTTCTATTGCATTTAATCAATGGCTGGTACCCATTGGAGCTTATGTACGCATATTTTTATGCATTACATATCAGAAGCAAATGGGTAAATCAAATCAAATCACAGTTCCTTTGTTAAACTTGTCATGGTGGTGGTTCTCTTTTCTCGTAGAGAATAGTCAGGGTTGTCATCAAGAAGCCAGATATGCACTCACGTTAATCCTAACAATATCTGGTTTCATTAAGGTTTTTGTTGATTCTATCCATAGCCACAAGGAGCTATTTATCATTGGAATGATAAAAAATAAATAAAATCATAGGCACATAGAATGCACATCCTCGGGCTTTTCTCAATATTTCCTTCTAGAGAGGCTTTTTTTGTACAAAATTAAGCCACTATGTAATCTAATACAACCAAATCATTGTTCTATCCATACCTTGCGAACAAAAGCATTCGATGACAGCTTGGCCATCTGGATAACAACTCCATTAGAATCTGCAAGGGTGCCCTTCTGATACACGAGTGAAAGCTGAATTAATGATGAAAATAGAGCAAGTAAAACAATCAACAGTATAATTTGACTAGTTACAAGGCAGATAAGAAAATAAAAGGAATTGGAGACTCATGAACAATTGTTATTCAGAAGTAAGCACTATGATTCAGAAAGTCATTGAATGCCAATATGTTTATTTAACCTTGTTTAGTTTCTTTTAAACTAGTTAAATTTACTACTCTTGGAAGAACTGCAAATGAATCATGCTCGTATTCACTTTTCATGTTATATAACTGTGTCCTGCTCATTATAAATTTCAAAACTCAAAAGGGAATGCAGGAGTCCAAAAGTATCATATAAGATTTCCACAGGATAGCGCTTGATAATAAACAAAATCGAAACCCTAAGACTTTAGTAGCCTTGATAATCTTTGAAACCTTACAATAATAAACTTGTTAATGGTCTAAATTCTTAAACAATAAGGCTGGTTATTTGTTAATGCTATTCGTGGACATTCTTCAAGAAAGAAGTTTTGATTCTGAGTTTACACAGCACTCCCGCACCACTTGGAAATGCCACAAGTCCACCCAAAGTGCAAAAAGAAGAAGGAAAACTAAATTTGTATACTTGACTCAAACATCAGATTATTTTAAACAAGGTGCTCAAATGAGCCAAGAGGAAAGACATTTTCCCAATAATTGCACAAGGAAGGATGAGTGATTGTTGATTTGGTTTTTTAAGAATTTACCGGTGGCTTCACTACGCAACATATTTTATTAACCTCATTGCCAATCTCGGAATTCCTGACCATTCTTCCTCGTGCAAGTGCCTGTAACTTGACAACTCCCAGCACACAGCAGAGAGTAGCAACAGCTTGCCTTCTAACCAAGTGTCCACGGATAAGAGCTTGAAGCCTTATTATCCCTTTAAGAGCCCGAAATGCCCGACGAGCCTTCACAAAATACACTTATATCAGTGATTGTATAACCTCTACAAAACATGATTTGCAATACTGTATCAGCAAATAGAAAAAGACATATCAACAAGAAATGGATACAAGATCAACTAAAAATCATTTCAGCAATTAGAGATTTAGTTAATGTCACCCTCATGCTTGCTACACCACATTAATGCTTCACCACCAGGCTAACTTTACAAGATTTGATAACTTTTTTTAAGCAAAATGAAGACCCACAAGAACAACATGATGAGCCAAAGAAAATGATCCATATAAAACTGTATCTAATTTTAAGGCAATTGGGTTCGTGCACTAGGCGAACAAAAGCTTGAAAACAGATGCCACACAACTATTACCAAAAGCAAGAGACATAATTTTAATAATGTTACAACAAATTAGTTAGATATCCACAACAGTAATAATAAAATAACACAAAAATTACCAAGTAACCCCTAAATGCAGCTTGTGCCATTGTTGCAGCTTCATCAAGCCTTATTTTATCAGCATTCGATGGTGCATCATCAGGAGTGTATACTTGAGAATAATTTGCATCTTGATTTCCAGTTGACAATATACCCCCATCTTGTGATAATTCCGTAGTTTCCCTGCTATCTGGTTCTAACATCCTTTCAGTGATATTTGTGCTGGTGGGGGTTGTCTGCATGGCCACAGGAGGAACTGAGGTCACATCAGCTTCCACGGCCCTGACAGAAACCAATGTCTCTTTCTCATTTGCAGGTCTCTGCACATAGAGATCAAAGTTCAAAAGCAGAATTAGTAGGTACGACTTTGTTCGAATATTAAACTTGTCAATTGGAGTGCAATAGTGTAACCAAGAATGTTCGCCGTGATGGGAACAACATAGCAAGGATCAACAATCCGATTATAGCAATGATCAAGAGTTAATAAAGGATATGAAACTAATGTAAAGTTGAAGTTGCACCAACATTATCTCTTCTTTTTTCCAAACTAATTGCATGATAGATGATTGAATCAAAGGTTGTGAAAGTTAAGGCAGGCAACATGATATTAACAAGGAGTAAGTGGGTAGTAATTACCTCCCTTCCTTTCACTGTGAAAGATTTGGAAGACTTCTTTCCAAACAAAACAGTCTTGATCCATTTCGCAGGTGATTTTCTTCCCATAGCAGTTGAATAAACAGGAGCAGAAAGCCCTGCGCCCATCACGTGTCAAACATTTATAAACTGCAAACTCCGAACCAAATCCCTCCCACTATAATCCATTAATAATGCTGTTGATTTTAACAAGGAGAAAACATAATCCTTTCCTTTTCTTTTTAATTTTTTTTGTACCAAGAAAATACACACTCGCAAAAACACTCCGTCTACTCGAACCAAACTAGTTGTAGAAAAGCTAAACGAGTTGGATATGAACCAGATCTGTTAGTTACCTGAAAAATGTGCTTTTTTTAAGACCACAAACCTATCATTTCCATTCCTTATGCATCAAAACATTACCATTTACGAACAGCAACAATCTCAGCTTCAATTACAGAATCAAAAATCATAATAAAAAAAAGTGGAGTACGCACCGTCCGTCAGTAAGTATGGAGAGCTTGAAAATAATGGAAAAACAGATGCCTCTGTGATCTGCCGAGAGCTGCTTCTTCTTTCTTTTTTTCTTTTTTCTTTTTTTTTGCTTTGCTCTCTCTCTCTCTCTCTCGGCTTTACTCTCTACTGTGACTCTATACTGAACTGGTTTTTTTTATAAAAAAAAAAAAAAAAAGAGGATCAAAGTTCGCCCTTATAGACTCTTCAAAATTCTGCTTTCACCCCCTATATTTCAGATTTTGTCAGTATGAAACTTCTTCTTACCAAAGATTCCAATATTACCCCTAACCATTAAATGGCTTAAAAACTTTTTCAAGTCTTTTTTGATATTACTATATTTATGGAGTATTTTAAGAGGCACTTGATATAAAAGTAGAAAAAAAATCAAAATATTATTAAAATTAAGTGCATTATTTTCTAATAGTTTACTGTGTGTTTGATTTAATTTTAATCATTACTGTGATTGTTTGCTGTTACCTAACTAGATCATAACAAAGTGTTTAAGTATACTCAATTAACAATAAAACTATTTACATAAAAGATTATTTTTTAAAAATATTAATTTATTATAATATGTACTTAAAAGTATAAATAAATAAATAAATAAACTTATATGGATTCCATACCAGCCCCACACCCAAATAATAATAACAAACATGGAATGTATTTGCTTCTGCATTTCTAAGAAAAAGAGTTACTTAAAGTGATTTTTAATTAAAATAATATTATTTTTAATTTTAATTTTAATTTTAACCCATCCAAGATAATATAAAAATATATAAATAAATTTAAGCAAAACAAAATCCAAACTGTGCCTCAAAATGTCCACCCCAAACGGATACACGGTAGTAAGAAGGGAGAAATTACCAAAGTTAGTAAACTTCGAGGGTAGAAGTTGAGTAGTAATGAATCTATAATGATCAAAACTTAGTTTACCAAAAGCCAGGTGCATCAAATCTGAAAAATAAATATGGATAAACAAACGGCAGTGTTTTATCCTCTGCAACTGCGCTCATTTTAATATTCCCAACATCCTCATGGCTACCAGTTGATTGGAATATCAGACAGTACAAGTGAGGGCTTACCGTTGTCGCGCATGCAGTGAATAAATCCTCGAAACAAAGGCCATGGCACCGTGCTTTTACTTCGGGAACAAGTGTTCACTGTGCAGGGTCACGGCTTCCTTATTTTTAAAGCATGGTATGCGATTACATTTAAACCCCTCCTTCAAATGATACAGTAAGTCCACGCGCTGTCTAGAGGTGTGTGGCCTAGTAGCCGTTGATGAGCAGCGGTGGAGTAGGTGCTCGGTGATGGGTGACTCGTGAGAGAGCAAAGATGCCGCATTAATGAACGAAAGAGTTGGCTTTCTCTTTTAAAAATATTTTTGAAAAAATAATAAATAAAAAAATATTTTAATTTTTATTTTAAATTAATTCTTTTTAATATTTTTAAATTATTTTCATGGGCGAAAATTATTTTTTTAATATATATATATATTATTTTAATTTATTTTTGAACAAAAATCACTTTTAAAAATATAATTGATTTTTTTAGAGTATTTTTGTGATTGTTTTTTTAAAAAATATTTTTATATAATTTTAATTTTAATATTATCATGTCAAATAATAAAAAAAGAGTATTGGTTTAATAAAAAAAAAGTAAAAACTTAGAAAATCACTACAACCTTGCCACGTAACAATATCTTGAAGGGCTATATAGGGTCTGTTTGGTATTGCTTTTGCTTTTACGGTTGAGGTTTGAAAAAAGTAGTTTCAAGAAAAGCATTTTTGCTGTGGTTCAAAATAAGTTGTGAAGTGTTTGGTTAAAACTGTTGTTGAGTTTGAGATTAATGAAAAGCAGTTTCAAGTGTTTGGTTACCAAGCTTTTCATATTGCTTTTAACTTGTGAAATTACTTTAAAGGGTATATATTGGAATTTTCTTTTAGTGAAAGAGATTGTTTTTTATATATATAATATTTTTTATATATAAATTTATTAAAATAAATTTATTTGATTTTTTAAATTTATTTTTAACGTATACATCCAAATAATCTTAAACAGATAATTTAAAATAAAAAATAATTTAATTTTTTCGAAGAGAATGATTGGACCGCACTTTCAAATTCTATATATGATTTCTTTCTTTCTTCTTCCATGAAAAACATAAAAATATAAAAATCCCTGTCTTATAAAATTAAAAAAAAAAAAAAAACAGAGAGAGAGAGAGACAGGATGTCCGCTCTACAATTTCACTCCCTTCTCCTCTCCACATGAAGAATCTGCAACCCCTGAACCGAATCCCCTTCCCTTCAAAACTCTTTAAACGAACAAACCCTACACTCAAAAACCCAGCTTCAGCCCCTTTATTCCACCTTTTCTCACCCCGCAGCAAAAGCAACAGCTTCAAATAGGTCCCCCGAAAACAACGACAACAAGGGAATACTAGCAATCCATTTACTTTGGGGTCTTCTCTTCTTTTTCTATGCTGGTCATGAAAATCAAGGTGAGATTTCTTAGTTTTTTCTAAAAGAAACGTTTTCCATGCTTTGCTTTTTTCTTTCCTTTTGTTATAAGCCATCAATTCGTGTAGTATTTCTATCAAACCCTTTTCTTCTGTCTTTAGGATAGTTCTTGTGTTTGGTTGCAGATGTGAAGGAGAAAAGGGGAGCAGAGATGTTGAGGGACGAGGGTTTGATTTGGAATAATAAATTCCAACGGTAATATTTGTGTGGTTTCTGTGGTTGCTATGGTGGGAATTTGATGAAACGCCATGAAAAGCAGCTTTTAGCTGCATTTCATGAAACGGTGGTTTGCATATTTTTTATGGTGGGCCCCATATCATGTGCAGCTGTTTTAAGAGTTTACCAAACGGCAATTGAGTGACTTTTTTTCAAACGTGGTTAAAACCACAATACTAAACGGGCACATAGTTGTGATGTGATGCAAGATAGTAGGAGAGGTGACTCTGCCTGCTGTCAACTGATTGGTCTTTCTGCTTTGGATCATGGATAAAAAATTTGACTTTCGCCATCATGCATGTATTTATTTGAAGTGGCCATCACGTTCATTTCATTGTGACACCAACTATGTGGACTAAAATGGTGCACTTAGTATGATCTTTTTTCTCTTAAACAATCATTTGATTCTATTACTTTTTAATTTCAATTTCATTATTTTATATTATCTTCAAAATGTTTTTTACGCTAGATAATTTATTTGAATTTGTATGTGATATTATAATTGTGATGTTAGAAAATATCCTATATGATATTAATTTGATATTTGATTTTGTAAAATATGATTTAGTTTTATTAATTATAAATAATTGAAGCAACAAGGATCTAATTTAATATGGAAACAAAAAATAATTTTTTTCTCTATTTTACTATTCATGGGATGTGAACAATCTCACTTTGGTTCTTGAAGTTTTAATTTTTGGTCTTTGTTTTTTAGAATTTTAAATTGCAATCCAAAACTTCATTATATATATTAGCCCTAAGATTTAATAGAAGAGAGTGAGTGGTCAATTGACTATTTTTTACCACTAAAAAGTCGATCATGCTGTTCATTGTTTGTTTTTGAGAGATTTAATAAATGTGGTTTTCCCTTAAATATATAATAAAAAATAGATCAGGGCCAATAATAAGTTCTTATCCAATTAAATTGTGGTTTCTTAAGTGATAATATTTTTTGGAATGAGTAAATCACTCTCCAATAATGTAGAACAAGATATTACTAAGGATCAAAAAGTTTTTATTAGGCTAAAGTGAGGGCTACAAAGAAAGGATAAAATTTAAACAAATCAAGATAACTATTTTTTTTAACATCGATATAACACATGAACTACTTCCCAATCATTTAAAAAAAAAACATCTCTTTTTATCATGCTTTAAAGATCCAAGCTCAAACAAAACATAAATCTCCAATGGTAGCAAAGCAAAAAACAAATCATCTTCTCATTAGTCTTATCATCAATTGTTATATTATTTCAAGCTCCCGTTTTTTTTCTTTTGTAAAAAATTTACATCATGTAATCTCAACTAATGATTAAAACATTATTGTTTTAATAAAATAACTTTCCAATACCTTGTTGATTTTCACACCCTTAAACTTATAATTTTAATTGCATGGGATGTGGTGAAATTTACTTGTTGAGATATGAATATGAAGTTTTTTTTTTTAAAATATATATATATAAGATCAAGGTCTAAACTCAACAAAGCTTAAGAGATCCTAGATATAAAAATAATAAATAGGCAAGCTTGAAAGGTTAAATCGATTCAAAGAATGTCTAAATCATTTTCTAAGTAATATTTTATCTAGGATTTCATTTTAGGTGTTAACAAACAAGTTTTAAATTTTGTAGAGATAATAAAAATTTAATATTCACATAAAAGTTTATCTTGGTATGCAAAACAATTAATTATTATTATAAACATTCATTTAATATAGAAAATCTCAAATTAAGCAAAATCAAGTCAACTATTAACAAATAAACTCAAGCAATAAGAGTTTTTCCTAAAAATTATAATCAATTTCAACTATATTCTTACCATAAGATTTTTTATTCACCAAACCAATTCTTTAGTTTTTTTCTTATTAAACTTATTAAAAAATGAGTTTCCTTATTAAACTTCAATTAATGCTCTCCCCATTGCTAAAAATGGTCAATGAAGAATGAGGAGAATTTTATGTCCCTCCTCAATGTTAATAAAAAAAAGTCGGTTAAGAAATCAACTTGTCAACCTTTAAGGACACATTTTTTATAATCCCTCATGGATACTTGATTTATTTATCTATCAACTATAAAAATATTATGGTGTGATCTGTCTCACCATAACAAAAGTTTTGTAAACACTAAAAAAGATATTAATTTCACACTTGCACCTAAATCACATAAATATTCTTTAAAATAAGAATTGCCAACTGTATAAGGGATAGTAAACTCTTTGGATCTTTTAATTTAGGAGGCAACTTTTTTTGTAACATTGCATTACTCTCTTCAATTAACAGCACCATCTCATGATTTTTGAACTTCCATTTATTTGGTAGAACATCCTTCAAAAACTTATCATATTTAGGTATTTTGTCTAAAGTTTCAATGAAAAAAAGATTAATATGCAATTTCTTAAAAATACTAAGAAGTTTAAAGTAATTATTAAGCTTTAAAATTCTTAAGTCTCTAAAAAATGAATTCATAGATGATAAATAGAAGGAGAATAAGTTTCAGATATAAACTCCCTAAAATTATTGAGTTTTAAATCTTTATTATTATTATTATTATTTGAATTTTTAGTTTACTAGTCAATTATTTGATCTTATAATTCTTTCTTATTTATCTCCATATCTTTATGATTATCAGTTTTATCTATTCTAAACTTACCTTTTATGAATACTTAATTATCCTCCCATTTCTTAATGATATTGCTTTTACATGTTCTTTAGGATTGGTGACAATGTTGCTCAACGAATTTTTTTGTGACTTATCTAAAAAAATATTTGAGAGTTAAAAAAATATTTGAGAGTTAAAAAAATATTTGAGAGTTGACCAATTTGAGCTTCAAGATTATGAATTGAAGCTGAGTAGTTTGGGATTGGTGATTTTCTATTTTGCATGTATTGCATGGATATTTCCTAAAGCATCAATTTCTTTTCTTGTTGTGGGAAATTTTAAGGTGATCTAATAGCCCCTAGATTGTTACTCCATGAAAAATTAGGTGATTTCTCCATCCAAGATTAAATATGTTTGAATAAAGATTGTTTGGACATTGGACATTAGTCACATAATTAACTTTAAAAAAATGGTTAAGGAAAAGTCTTCTCCTCTTATCAATTGATACTTAAGTGATTTATTGCATAATAATAAGATACAATATTATTTTGAATAACATTAGCATTTATTTTACCTAGTTGTTTTGATAAAGTCACCATTTGTGCTGCCAATATGGTAATAAAATCCAGTTAAAAAACTCTACCCAAAGACAATTGATAATTTTTAGATGTCAATTATTCCAAAAGTTCACAAGTTGTTTCACAAAATTATTATAAAATGTTTGGACTTAAAGCCATGTTAGATGTTCATGATGTAGATACTTTCTTAATAAATCTCTAAATCTCTCTCATGCTTCATACAAAGATTCATTTAAAAGTTGAGTAAATGTTGTAATATCATCCTTAACTTTGTTTTATTCACTAGAGGAAAATATTTTCCCAAAAATATTTTGTGCTAACTCTTGCCAAGTGGTAATAACATTAGGTGATAAACAATTTAGTATGGTATTCACCTTTTTCTCTATGTCAAAATGGGAAAAATATCAATACAATAAAATCTATGTCACTCCATTATGCTTGAAGGTGTTGTGATTCTTATACCATGAATATTAGGACTTTCCTAGCATAACCCCTCAAACTAGATAGCTTATTGTATCATTTGAATTATTGTTAGCTTAGCCTAAAAATTAGTAAGCGTATAGTAACCTCTTTTATGATAAATGTAGACCTATTAATTAAACGCACGGAGTAGTCCTTTAATGCCCTTTTCACCTATTCAACTTGTTGATCCTAAAATATAACAAAGAGCAAAGAGCTTTTGGGCAATTAAAATGTGTGTTTTTTTTTTTTTTTGTTGGAAATGAGGTTATATAGGTTTATGAGGTTTGTTTTCAATTTTTTTAGATGAAAAATAAATGAACTCTAGGTTTTTGGATCTAAAAACTTGGATCATGATTTTCCAATCCCATAATGGCTTATACTAGCTTGGAAAAATTATAAATGAGCAACAACCATTTTTCTTTGCTAGCGATGTGTCATTTACCTTAGTGACATGTCATTCAAAAATTTCAAAAAATAATAACCCTATAAAATTAAAAAAAAGAAGGTATCTAGGATTAGGTTTATAAGCCTAGGCATATTTCGGTCTTGAAGTGGCTTAGGATCACATGTCTCACTAATGCGTTCTTGACCTATAATTTTTTTAATCACATTTTTTTTCTTCACTTTTCACATTTTATATTTGAATGCTTTTCAAATAAATCTATTTAAATTATGTTTAAATAATTATTCAAACATGTTATTGTTTTTATTTTTAAATAATATCAATGACTCATATTGTATTGAAAGTTTGTTTATGGATTATTATATATGAACTTAAAATGTATGGTTTTGTAAATATGAGTGAAATATCTATTAATTATATGATTCTTATTAAAATTATTATTTTAGTTTTTAAATATATTTGATTACATTAATCAATTAATTATTTAATTATTTTATTTAATTAAACTTGCTTTGATTATGATATGTTTGAGTTTAAGAAAACTAAACTTTTGATAAGATTTCTTTAAAAAAAAAAATTTAAAAGGGCAAAAAGTATTGATTAAAGATATATATTTCTTTGTACCTTTATTTGAAATTAATAGATTTTTTGGGATGTTGATTATTTTTTATTGTTTATTTAAAAACATATATAACAAAATAATATTGTTTTATTTAAAAATATATTTATACTAACGACTATATTTTTTTCAACAATATTCAGGTTTTATCTTCGTCGCACTTGTTCTCACAGTATTGGGATCAAGGAATTGTTATCTAATTATTTGGTTCATGATCACTAGAAGACCTAGTTGGAATGGTCTTATTTGATATTTTATGGTAACATAGTGATTATGACTAAGAAATATATTAATCCCCTAAACGCACCTCACCTGAGATAAGTTGAATTGTGTGGTTTGAATATAGTTTAAAGGTGTTGATGAGTTACTAATCGATAATCCATCCATGAGTTATAACCAAGATTTAAGTGTATAAATAAATATGGTATTCAAGATTTATTATTGGCCCATATGCCTAGATAAATTAATGTCCTCGAAAGTATTTTTCATAACTCGTACATTGTAGTAAAAAATACTTTCAATTCAAATATTGGTGAATATCCAATTTTTTTAGATGTTTTCTATTTTATCATCAAAAAATATAAAAATATAAATACATAACCTAAAGGTCAACAATTATAACATGGGCTCATGAAAAGAGACATACCAGGAGCCTATTTGTTATTGTGGCATGATAATGTTTTTTTTCTTAAATAACTGTTTTTTTGTTTTAAAACATTTTCTATATGTTCTTGGATCATTTCAATATTTCAAGGTAATTAACTTAAAATCAAACTATAAAAATAATTAGTTGTGATTTGTAATATATATATATATATATATGTGTGTGTGTGTATGTGTGTGTGTGTGTGAAACACATGAATGAACTCTGAAATTTGAAGTGAAGTTTGAGCGGACGGCAGGCACAGGATTTGAAATTTTGAAATTCGAAAAACTAACTGACGAGCGTTTGATGGGGGCAGTTGTACTCCACGAACATGAAACGCCTTGCCGTTCTTAGCCTTTGGTAGGTCCCACCCACCCACTCAATTTTAGACCGTTACCGTCTCTTTATCCTTTATTCCCTCCAATTCCATATCAAAGTCTTCTTCTTGTTTTTCTTAAATAATAATATTGTTTTATAGTACTTTTATTAATTAATAATTTAATTTGCCTTGCCGCTTCAATCCCCTTCTCAAAGCCACCAGATAATCCCCCTCTCTTTATTCGCCACGTGTCTAAAAAAGGCATCTCTTGACAGAAATCAGGGAATAGAAAGAGATAGAAGGCCAGATGCTTATCTCATTTTTTTTAATAATTATTTTTAGAAAACCACACACATATATATATATATATAAATACATTTTTTTTGGAGTTTATTGATTTATTATTAGAGTGGTTAAAAATAGGGACAGAGCGTACTTTCCTAGTTTAAATGGACGAAACCCCTTCCTTGCGGACTGTCATATTTTCAGTTTGAAAGAAAGAACGACAAAAAAAAGAAAAAACCCATCAAAATTCTTGAAGAGGAAGAAGAGGGAGTGCGCGTTTCAATTCGCTTCAGAAGGAAGATCACTTCGACAAAATCAAGGAAATGGAAGCATTAGAGCAGCAGTCTGCTGGTGTTCTTGCAGGTTCATACCATACCATTCCTGTAATCTCGTCGTTACTCGTTTTTTTTTTTTTTTAATTTGGGTGTAATGGAAATCAGGAAAATCAAAGTTAAGGTATCCACTGAGATCCGCCTCCAAATCAATATCCAGGGAGGACAAGGAAAAACCACAAGTCTCCATCCCTTCCTCTGCTCCCAGGAGGTGCGTTCTTCTTATAATTTTTTTTCCTTACATTTAACTAAATTTAATTGATTTTTACTCCTGACCTGAGTTGTGTTTATTGTTATCCATGGACAGGGCTCCGTCAACTTTAAGTAAAAGTGTGAGTGTTCTTCAACTGTCCGGCGAGGACAAATCTGCAAGGCCGCCTAGAAGAAGGTTATCTGTTCCTCCCAAGTCAGTGGCCGCTACTGCTCTGAAACCACCAGCAACTGCAGGGAACATCACCCCGATATCTGAGACTAGAGTCAAGAGATCTGCTACAAAAAATGACACCCCGCTTTCTAATGCTTCCATGGTTTCAACCCGAAAGAAATTCAACGCGATCGCTTTAGCTTCCTATTGGCTCTCACAAATTAAGATATCTGAATCTGTTGCTAAGCATTCAATTTCTCTTGCTTTCTTCAAACTTGCCTTGGAAGCTGGATGTGAGGTATGACTTTTTTTTTGTTGCGGTCTTATATTCTCTGCTATTTTCCTTAATTTTCTTTTCTTTTCATGAGTTAACATGGGATGCTCTGATACACGCAGCCGGTCCAAATTCAAAGGTTGCGAAATGAGCTGAAATTGTATGTTGGTCGTCACGATCTCAGTGAGTTTGGGGAATCAGTGAAAGAATTATTTGAGAGCTACAATATTTCAGACCATCAAGAACAGGCTCAGGTCTCGGAAACCTGTTCTCATGTACTGCCTGAAGACACAACTCGATCATCTGATGATGAAGTCCACAGCTCTCTTTCTGAAACGGGGACAAGGAAACTGAGGCCCAGGTCCTTAAATGCTGACGCGGCTCAAGTTTCCATAGTGACAGAATCAACCAACAAGGAGACTTCTCAGAGGAAGAACACTACAGCAATCAGGACCAGGGGGGGTTCTTTGAACAAGAACACTGAAAACTCAAGGACTGTTTCAGACACCGGGGGTCGTAGGGTACAGAAGAAACCCCAGAAGGATAGTAAGGAAGAAACAACCAAGATCAAGATCAAGAAGCAGGAAAAGAAATCTGCTGCTGAAGAAGGTAAGGCAGAGCTTGCACATTGATTTCTTTTTGCAATTCTTGGGTGTATTTAACTTAAAGGGTTCAATGCATTTACAGGTGGTGGTACAAATAGCCCTACTGCTGCTGCGATTACACCTGAAGAGAACAAAGAAAACATGGTAAACTGTTTGCTGTACACAAATTGTGTTTTGCGGTGAATGCTTAAGCTGTTTATGAGTACGACTATCGATTTTTATTCCTGCTGACGGAATTCTTTCTTCCTGTCACAATTTCAGGATGCTCCGCCACTGGAAGAGATCAGTCTAACCTAAACCAATTACGCAGACATGCGACAACAAATTGCTGAACCATTTCATTCTCATACTCTTTTTGGTTTTATCTTCCCTTTTTTTCCAGTGGGTCTTTTCCTTTTAAATGTAAGAGCCTAAGAGGGGTTTAAGATGAAGATGTTTGTGTGATCTTTGCTTCACTGGTCACAAGTGTGGGTTCAAAATTTGGATTTGTCTCGTGTCTGATATTGTAAGATTACCAGTGATGATGAATTGTTCAAATTTATTTTTTTTGTTAGTAAAGGTTTTTGGATTGAAGTGGACCACTATTTTTCAGCCATCTGTGAAGGAGAGTGCTCGCAGCTGGCTCCGCACATCCTACATAATAATTTGACGCGCAAATTCTATAGATGGAATTTTACATGAATGGAAGAAAAGTTGATGAAAATAACTTTTGAGAAAAATTATATTATTAAATAAAATAATCTTTTTTTTATAAAAAATACTCTAAACGCTCATGGAATAAATAGCAGTAACATCTTAATGGTTATTTCTTGAAATCCATTTATAAAAGTAAAAAAGATACGGTATTCTTTCTTATTACTTTTGAAAAATCATGAATTGTATAGTATCTCCTTTTCTTTTTCTGTTTATATCCATCTCTTTCTTCAAAATAGATAAATAGTAGAAAGTAATTAATAAATTACCACTAGCTACGCCTCGTGCATTGTGCTAGTAATGGAGCCAGAGACCATCTTGTAATAGGAAATTCCACTATTTGCTTGCAATTTAAGGCAAACTAACTTCTATATTGAAGCATGAAGCATTGTGCAAATTGATACACAAATTTCTTTTTTTTACTCAGGCATAAAATGGAGAAAACGACACCAAGGTACAGAGCATTTGAAACAGGGACGAAAGCGGATAAAAGTCGAAAAGATTACACGATTCTTAACAGCGGAGATGTTGAAGACATGCCTTGAAACCTTCAGACTTGGGACTGCCTTGGGAGAGAGTCATCTCGAGTTTTAATCTGCCGTCCAGCTCTGCTCAACAATTTCCCTCACTCTCCGGTTGTACTCCCGCTTGTTTTCACTGAACATCCGAGCAGCTTCTGAGTTTGCAGGCGAGTTGGGGTTGGGGTCACAGAGCAATGACTGAAACAAGTAAATGTACAACTCAATCACCAGAATGCAGTAAAATTACTCAAAGCAAATCATTATGGGATGCTATGTTATTGCCAGTATACGAGTAACAAATGACGAGTAAATTTATGATGTTTTTGGATCCGAATTCTACAGTACTGAGTAAATTAAATACAAAGTAAGCAATCATATGATGGAGAGGGGCAGGTAGATTGTATAGTTACTAGTGCTATAAAGGGTAAAGAGCATCCACAAAGAATGGCATGTCTCATTCAAGTTCCCAGTCAAGAAATTGAAGCTTGTTCCTTCCACGTGTTCAAGTCTTTAAAATCCCTTTAAGAAATACAACTCAAAGGCAATCAAAGTCCAAACTAGTGTCAGATAAATGAGTTCATTATTGTCCAATTTCATCAAATATTGCTACCACCAAGCATCCTGTGTTCATCTGATCCAGCATTCTACATCTGAATGTTGATTTTCAAACTATCCCAGGTGTTCTATTATAAAAACTTACATGTCAGCAGTTTTTTTAAGGATTTCTATGCACTCTTATACCAAAACTTAACTGGCAGAAAGGACCGTGTTTTACCATTTCTGGGAAAGGAAAGGGAGCACATTGCGGAAATCATACAAGTTTTGATGCAGGAGACAAAATAATAAGATCTATGTAATCTGTTTAGATTCTAGAATGCCGGGGTATTTTAATATTTTCAAAGTTTGCTGGAAAATCTGTTCCACATCCTTACATTCCAGCAGAAATCCACATCAATCAAAAACCTAAACAGCACCTGAAAATCAGATCCAGAACAGCCCCCATGGCTGTCCTGCATCAAGATGTCTTCCATGCATGTTCAATGGGCACACACTTACAGGGTACTGTGCTTTACACAGTAAGTGTACCATTTTACCCCTTCCCTACAAACACAACTTGCAAGCTGTCTAGTGGTGTTTTTGTCATTTCCTATTGCTTTTCTGATATTATTAAGATGGGTTATGAGCGATTCATTCTTCCTCTTTTAAAATTATGAAAAAAAAAGGTTGAAGAGGTGTTCGAGATAGCTCCATGCTCTTTGAACAGCACGTGAGTCACTGTCTGATGGAAGAACACGTACTTTTGGTACGACATTTGAAGCTCCACGACACCCTCTCCCACATGGGATGGCGTGTGGTTTTTGCAATGACGGTTTGTCACTGACCAAACCTTCTCTTTTCCTCTTCTCTCTCTCCTACCCATTGGATTTCATGCTAGCCATTAAAAAAATAAACTATCATTTTATGACATTTCATTTGAGGTCTTCAATGTTTTTATTTCTACATTTGATTTTTATACTTTTTGTCAAATTTTTATTTATTTTTAATTCCATCCTTGGATTTATCAAACTTTTCTTGATTTGTTTTTATTTTTTATTTTGATTCTTTTGTGAATTTGATTTTTCTTTTCAATTCCATTTAATTTAAATTTTTTAGTTGTTCTCTCATTTTCCTAGAGTTGATCCGGGGCAAGTACATAATCACGTGTCAGGTGGATTGACTCGAGTTACCCAAGACAAACAATTTTTTATTTTATAAGAAATGTAAAAATGACATTTTCAAAATAAAATAAAATAAAGAAAAATAGTCAACAAGTTTTGACCTGGTTTTAATTAGGCTTTCCATGGGTTACCAATTCACAACTCAGCCCATGTTTTTTATCAGGTCAATTCTTCTCTAATTTCTTTTGAAACCCGACCTGTCCTATACCCTAGGTCACACGAATCACAAGACAACCAATCATTTTTTCTTCTATTTGGCTATCCCATCCGCATAATCCCACCTCGTCAATTTTGGCTACCTCACTTGAATTAGCTAGTTCTTTGTTTTTTTACTTCTTGTTAACTTTTTTTTCTATTTCATCCTTGTATGTTTGGATTCTTAGGGATTGACAATCGCAATATTTTTTAACTATCTTTTAAAATATCAAGCCATGGGTTTTTTTCCCTTCTTTAAAATACTTTGACAGCACTTGATCATTGCTTTTTCACATTACAGAAAATTCAGTCCATAGTGAAGGGCAGGCCACCTATCTGGTTTATTTCTATAGAAGGTCCCATCTCCCTTCCTTTTCTTTTCATGCATGGTTTTCAGGGCAGTGTTGTCTCAAGTGAATTGATGGAGGAGTTTTTGGAAAATTAATAATTTCCTTAGTAATTTGAGTTATCACATATAGTTAAGAATAGTTGTGGTTTAGATTCTTTAGTTGCCAAATGATTTGCATGTGAATTTATTAGAGTACATTTCAATAAAGTATTAGGGTTAGGGTTTAATTAGCATAAATGGGGTGTGCCTAGGCTATTTCACAGGTTATGTCTTCTTTTCTATCATTCAATTTATTCTTTTAAAATTTTCTACAGATCCTAAACCCATTTTTTCTAGTTCTAGCTACAGTATTCTTCAAAAAATTTACCACAGTGCCAGATGCTTATTGTATCTCTTCCCACCCTACATCATGAATGCTTTAGTGCATGAACCTTGAGAAAGACAAATTTAGGAATGTATGAAGCATATATGAGTATATCACTGGTCATATAGAATAAACTAATCACTATATCATCCAATGATAACATAATTTCTGCCATACCTGTATAGATGTGAGTATAGCTGCCACATCATATATAGGACTCCACTGATTCTGTAAAATATCCAGACAGATACTTCCATCTGCATAAACTGATGAATTCATAGCAAAGATTAAGTGATAGTTATATTAATGTGAATGCTAAAATGATGATAATTCAAATACTTACTGTTTGGATGAAACATTCGAGAAACAAATCGCACTGTGGGGGGTTTGTTTGGATAATCCTCAGAAAACTGAAGAGTCAATTTAAACGTGCCTGGAGAACTCAAAAAGAAACTTGATTCATGTAGATTTAATTTTTACAAGAGTTGTAACAATGAGGGTATTGAAGCAATGAAAAGAAAATAATAAAAAAACCAAAAATTGCATACAATTGTTATTTTCACAGAAGTTATGCAGCAAGCACATATGGCTGAGTAGCTGGCCTATGAATAAATATTTTTTCTCGATTCAGCAGTAAACATGCAAGCTAACAAAAAGTAGACCACTCAAATAGCTGCTCATCTTCAGCTTCACCTTGGGCTAGGACCTAAGTATTCTAACACCTTCAAGTCACACATCATGGCAAATTATTTGATTTTGGCAAGATTGTCTGACTACAGTCAGACAAACTAGAGCTAATCCTCTTACATTTTTAAAATTATTTCATTAGAAATAGAAGAATGTACAAGCAAAGATTCGGACATAAGTCATCTGGCTAAGTGATCAAAGCAAAAGACACTCCAGTCTCACTGAGTGGTAAGTCAAGGTAATACTTAAGAAAGCACTTGAAACAAAACACCCTAAAGAAGCAATAAATGCTATCCCGGCCCACAAAAATAACCTCAATGTGTAAAAGTCCTTGACAATTCTAGAAATCGTCCTCTAGATGACAGCACTCAAAGAGTAAAATTAATGTTTCATCACAAAATCCCACAACCACCCCACTCCAAGATCCTATAAAAGGATGTCGAAACTTGACGAGAGCTCCATAAACTACTTAGCTTTGGTTTTTGTTTAACCTGATCTCATTTTGTGTCGTAAAAATGAATAATTCTGATAATTCTTAGAAGTCCAACTACTGAAAAATGTAAAATTTGGCTATGAAGCATATTATATTTGCATGTCAATGCATGGTTACACACCAATATGCCATGTAATGCAAACAGTTATGCAACACAATGTTTAGACTAGACTGGATGAGAAAATGACCAAGATAAATTTCAGTTTGCAATTGCATCACAGGCACAATTTCGAACCAGCACTCAACAGTGAGATCAAGCAGAGTGAGTTATTTGAATACATATATAGAGTAATCTAATTCTACAGCATTTGAACATTCATGAAGCTAAATGAGACAGATGCATATAATCCAAGAACTTTTTATGGGGTAATTGAAACATGAAAAAAAACTCAGAAGCAAATAAATTGCATGGAAAGATGAGCTCGTAGATCTAGGAGTAAAGGCTTTAGAGCAAGGATTATTCACCTCCATCCCATGAAGTGTCATCAGGACTGCGATCAAAATCAGACAAAAATAGCTTAACAAATTGTAATTCTATTAAAGAAAAATAAATGAAACAAGGAAATAAAGGACGAAGAAGCAAGGGAAAAGACTTTTTCCAGAATGGCTTCTTAACTTACCCAAAAATCACAGCATTCCAGAGCATTATGTTGTTATCTTGAGGTGCTCCACTGATGCCTGCAGGCGGGTCTTGCTGCAACCTCTTAAAATCTCTCATCAATCTCTTCCTAGCAGGAGTTGACATTACAGGGGAACCTACAAAGCCAAATAATCAAACCTTTAAAAATATCCCAATTCAATTTCAACCATCATTAAACACAACATGACAATGATTGCAAAAACATAAATAGACAATCCCTTTAAAATTTATTACAGCATAGGATCACATAACTCATGTTGTCCTTTGCAAATTTTAATAATTTTCTTTTCGTGTAGTTAAAAAACAAAATTTATATATTCATCTAGTTCGCCATTGACATGACTCAATTAATAAAATCTTGGGCTTTCCCCCTACAATTCATCTGCCTTCTATCTCAAAACAAAGCGAGATCCAATAAAACCAAAAACCCATCTATCAATCTACCATGCGACAAAGCAGTTAGGGTTTACGATTTCCTTATATCTTCTGATTTTATTTTCGTATATACATACAGATCGAAACATAAATAACAATAATTATAAAGAAGATGTGAATAAACTAGTTACCTGTAATAAGGACAGGAAGAAGAGATCGATCGAGAGATTGGATTAATTATTATTACCAAGTTAAAACGTTATGGGGGAAGAGGAAACAGAGTCCAAAAACAAGACAGAGAGTAGAGAATCAAACTTCTTCCTCAATCTTCTGTAAATAAAAAGAAGAAAGGAAAATGGATTGGACGATGGTCGGCCTATTGAGTGCGTGAAGGGACCGACTCATCCGATTCCGTCCCTACCTATCTATTCACTTTCACAGCCTGTAAAACATAAAAAATAAAAAAATATTATTTTAATATATTTTTAAATAAAAAATACTTTTAAAAATTACCACAAGGTCCACAACCGCCCTCACACAGATAATTAAATTATAATTAATTATAATTAACAAAATAAAAGATTAAAAGTTTTTGTATTGTAAGCTTTTGTTTATTTATAGCTACAAATTATATCTTGAAATTCTTAATTGTATTGGGATTTTTTTACATAAATTTAAAAATACAAAAAATAATTATTACTTATTAATTTTATTAATTTATGCTAGATTATTTTTATTTATTTTTTAAATCAAAAGAAAATCGCTAGAAAAAAAATACATGTATGTAAAGATTATAAAAATTTAAACATAAAATCAAACTAAATTGAAAGATCATGCTTAAAAAAACATAAACAAATTGAATCATGTATGTTTAATCAATAAATACATAAATCTATCCTACATTAATGATTTAAAAAATAAACTAACACTTATATATTTTTTAAAATAATAGAAGACACTTTTATGGTAAATAAATAGATAATTATTTTTAAAAAATAAAAAGAAATACAACTTATCATTAATGAAGTAAAAAAATAAAGTAACACTTATTTAATGAAATAAATTAAAAAAAATAAAACATTTTTTTTTGCTTCAAACTAATGTTTTTGTGTTTTTAATTTGTTTTAATGTGTTCATGTAAAAAATAGATTTAAAAAATAAAAATATATATTATTTTAAAATATTTCTAAGATAAAAATATTTTCAAAAACTCGCTACCATAAATATTAAAAACACCAAACTAGCACTATTTAATTGTTACCAATTCATTCTTTTTCTTAGGGTAGATCTCATACGGAAGTGGTAATTAAAATTAGATGAAGATATTTCCGAAATTGAACAACTAGAGCCACGAGATATTTCCGAAATAAATACCCTTTACAGCACCGGCATCTCCAAATTAAAATATAAGTTGCCTAGTATTGTTCTTGTTTGGTCCTTCATGTTGTTTGAAATGTACAACTAAGTCCTTCAACAATAAATGTCTTATAATTTGACTTAAATGCTAAGCGTCAACACTCCTATTGCACCGTATTTCATTTTTTTTTACGATGCACTTCTACAACAAATCATAAACGATATTTTATATTTTGGCACAGATTAGAAAGGGAAAAGGAAAATAATAATAATAATAAAAAAAAAAAAACTATTCAACTTTAAAGATTGCTCACCATCTCTATATGCACATATTTATTTGTTACCATGTAATAATTCCTATATCCATGCCAGGATAATTAAAGCTAATTACACAAAATATACTCAGTTGGCACGATCATTTTTGTCAGCAGGAGACGCGGATGCAGCATTACTAGGAGTAGAAAATGGCAATGAAAGTGGCACAAATATTGTCTTCGAACTTGCAGGTGGCTGAGAAGACGTCGTTTTGTTGAAGTAGCTTGCACAAGGATTGCCGTTAGGAGGTGGTGGTGATGAGAAGCTATTCGTAACCGGTCCCCATTTTGGAACTAAATGATTACCGCCACCTAGATTTGCAGCACCAGTGGCGCTACCGCCAGCTCCGGTGCCAATGATGGAGGAGAGAGCAGCTGCTAGAGCCGATTGGAAACTCGGGTCTGCTGTAATTGCCTTGGTTGCCGCAGCAATGGTATCAGCTGGCAGCTGTGTCTGCTGAGAAGTAGCAGCTGCTAGGTGATCATTAATCTCTTGCATGCAGAACTGATCGTAAATGTTACCCTGATCCATGGCTGGTCTTCCAATGTTTAAAGTTCCGAGGTGGTTCCTGCTGTGAGACTGGCCGGAAGTAGTGAGGAAACCATTGCCCCAGGGCGCCATTGCGTTAGACGTCTCAGAGGGGCCAAAGTTGAGGCTTGTAGGAGCAAATTTTGGAATGTCAGGCCGGTAGTTTGAAGCTGTAAATCTACTGAAATGAGATGAAGCACCGGATGGGCTTGAAGTGAGGTCAAGAGTGATTGTAGGGTATGGTGATGAAGATGACAGTGAAGAGTTGCTCAAGTAGAACTGCTTTGATTTTGAGTTATCGGGTAGATAGTAGTTCTGTCCATGGAGGTCGACGGCGATGGTGCCGGAGTTGAATGATGGGCCGGAACCAGAGCTTGATGATGAACCAGAGAGTAACATGGAAGCAGCTGCAGAAGTCGTAGAAGCCATAGCTGTGGCAGAAATAGGAAGCGGGTGGTTGTGCGTTCCTTCATAGGTTGTGGTTAAGATTGTCATATCTTCAGCACATCTTTGAACCTGAATTTAAAAAACACAGTACGTTATGTTTTATTTATTTATTGTAGATGAATATTATCTTAATTTTATAAAAAATGGAGAGGAAGATATATAAATCAATGGACCGTTCATATCTATAATTTTTTTTGATAAATACTGTTCTTATTTGAGATGGTGATTTGTGGCTACCTGTTTCCTTACTGGGCACGATGGTGCAGCAGTGCAACGATAGTATGCTCGAGGACATGGATTCCCTTTTGCTATCTTCTGCCCATATTTTCTCCATTGGCACCCGTCATTCATCTGCATAGCCATCACTAACTTTTCATTGGAATATCGTAGCAGACTAAATTGATTAAGGAACAGATTTCACAGAGCATTGACGAGGAAGCTTTGTTTGTTGAAAAAAAAAATGAAAGAAAAAAGATTGAATATATTGACGTGTAATTGTTAAAGTTCAATATTAGCTAGGGTTTGGAGTTTGTAAAAAATTTAATTTTGTTATAACTCCATTATTATCTATTAGAGTTTAAAATTTTAGTTAATGTAAGAATCGTTGATGAAGAATGATTTGTAATAGACTAGTTTATTATAATCCTTATTTAATTAGAATGTTAGATTTCTAGTTAAATTAAAATTTTCTTTGAGTAGTTTAATTCTATTATTGTCTAAGACATAGAGGCCTAAAACTATAAAGGCTAATGTATTCAAAATTTAGAAAGTATAGAGAAGAGCTAAAAAGATGTTTTATCTGAGAAAATACTTGATAAAAAAATAATTTCTCTCATTCTTCTTCTTGTTTTTTAGCGTTGTTCTTATAAATTAATTACCATTAATATCTTCATCTTTCACAAGTAGTATCAGAGTATAGGTTTGATTATCTAACATGGTCAACCCAAACTTTTCACTTCAATGTCTTAGGTTGATAAAGGACAACTATGAAACTTGGTGTATTCTAGAAAAAAATTGGCTAGGTTTCTAAAATGTATGAGAGACGGCTGGAAAAGGCTTTGAAAAGCCTATAGAGCAACATTGACTTTAGCTCAAAGCAAGGTTGTAAGGATCATCAAGCAATCACAATCATCCATCAATTTCGGGATGATGCCACTTTTGAGATAATGTCCAATGCAACCACCACCAATCAAGCATAAAAAGTTTTATAAGAATCAAACAAAGGAGCTACAAATGCGAGAAAGATACGTCTACAAAAATTACGTGGTGACATAAAAAATTTACATATGCTTAATTAAGAGAATATGTTTTTAATACTTTGCAAGAGTATTGGTCATATGCAATCAACTAAAGAGATATGATGAGAAGATTAAAGAGACACGTGTGGTATAGAAGATCCTACACTTGCTGCAAAAAAGTTCCATTATGTGGTGGTCGCAACAAAGAAGTCCCAAAATATAAAAGTTCTTTCAATATAAGGTCTCATGGGGAAATTACAAGCCCATTAAAAAAGTCAATGAGATTTAAGAAAACATTGGTGCACAAACACTTTTTTCAAAGCAAGATGGTTCTAGATGTTACCAAAAGGGTTGAGGACATGAACAAAGCAAAGAAAGAGGAGGAAGAGATAAAATTGGAAAAAATAGTCATGATAACCTCAACAAGTTAATCGGTCAACCACATAAAAGGAACTAATCGGCCAGTTTATCTAACAGTAGCAATCTAAAATCAAGATTTGATAGTAGGATTGATAAATCAAAAGTTAAATGCTATAATTGTCAAAAAAAAACATGTCATTATGCTGAGAATTGTTAGATTCCAACCAATAAGGTTAAGGATAATACTAATCTTGTGATAGAAGAATAGAAGGAAGCCACCCTATTATTACTGTATAATGAGAGAATGCAAGATAAAAAGAACATGTGGTATATAGAAAATAAGCTAGCAATCAAATATATAAAGACAAAAACAAGTTTATGGAGCTCGATGAATCAATTATAAGTAATGTCACCTTTGCAGATTTCTTAAAAATTGCCATCAAAGGAAAATATATGATTTTGATTAAATTAAATAAAAGTTATTAATTTATTGGTGATGTATATTATATACCAATGATGAAAAACAACTTATTTCCCTTCGGACAATTATTCGAGAAGGGGTATGAGATGAAGATGAAAGATCGTATTTTGACATTACTTGACTCTAAAAGAGCTATAATTGCAAAGATATACATGATAAAATAAAATAAAATAGAATGTTGCTAACATAGAGATAAATGTGTATATATATGATAAAGTAAGGATCAAGCTAAATGATAAAAGCAAGGATGATCTTTGTGGGCTATGATCAAAAGTCCAAATGATACAAGCTTTACAAACCTAATAAATGAAAAACTATGATTAATAGAGATTTTGAGTTTAACAAAGAAGGAACATGAGACTGAAAGGTAAATAATGGTGAGAAATATGACTTCTTATTGATTCTTGATGAAGAGGAGAAAATATATGAAGATCATCAAGAACCTATAGTTACACCTCCATAAACATCAATGAGCTCAATTTCTTCTTTTTATTATAGTGGAAGCTCAAGTAGTGGCATTCTACCAAGTCTACTAAGAAAGATGAGGAGTCATGATGACTTGTATGAGATAACTAATCCTATTAATGATGATGTAATATTATATTGTCACTTTGTTATATGTGATCCTATAGTGTTTGAGGAAGTAATAAAAGATAAAAAATAGAGAATTGTTATAGATGAGGAGATTGCACTAATTGAGAAGAATGACATATGAAAATTGGTTCATAAACCTAGTCGAAATAAGTCAATAAGTGCTAAGTAGATATACAAAGAAAAGAAGAATGCCAAAAAAGAGGTGAAGAGGTACAAGGTAAAGTTAGTGACAAAAAACTATAGTAAAAAACTTGAGATTGACTATGATGAAATATTTTCTCTAGTTACTAGATTGAAGACCATTTTATTGATCTTTGTCATTAATACCTAAAATAGATGGAGAATCTATCAAATAAATGTCAAATGAACCCTTAATGGTTTTCTTGAAGAGGAGAGCTACATTAAGTAACCTATGAGTTATGAAAAATAAAGTTTTAAAGTTGAAGAAAGCCTTGCATGAATTGAAGAAAGCCCTATGGGCTTGGTATAGTCATATTGATGGCTAGTATTAGAAAATGAATTTGTTAAATGCCTATATGAAAATACTATCTATATAAAGATTAAAGAGAGTGGTGATACTATTATTGTATTTTTGTATTTGGATGACTTAATCTTTATAGAAAATCCAAAGATGTTTGAAGACTTTAAATAAGAAATTATCAAGGAGTTTGAGATGATATATATTGGTCTTATGTCTACTACTTAGGGATTGAGATCAAACAAGAAGAATATAAAATCTTTGTTAATTAAAAGAAGTTTGTTAGGGAGGTTCTCAAGAAGTTCAAGAGAGAGGATTGTACAAAAGTGAATACTTCAGTTGAATGTGGGGTGAAATTGTCAAAGAATGACGAGGGAGATAAGATAAGATCTATAACATTCAAGAGTTAGTTGAGAGTTTAATATATTTGACATGCATTCTTTTAAATATTCTTTATGGTGTAGGACCTGTGAATATATTTATGAAAACACCAACAATGACATATTTTAAAGCCTTGAAACGAGTTTAATGATATATCAAATGTACCATAAATTGACTTATTCTATGGTTATTCTATTAGATTTGATCTTGTTAGCTATAATGATAGAGATTTGGCTATAATGAAAGAGTTGTGAAAGCCACAAGAGAAGCCTACAAAGATTTATAGAGCAACTTATTATCCAGTGCATTAACTAAAAATCCAGTTTTTCATGACAGAAGTAAACACATTAACACAAGATTGCATTCTCTAGAAGATTCCATCGCAAACAAAGAAGTTGAAGTCAGGTATATAAAAACTCAAGACCAAGTAACATATATTTTTACAAAGTCACTCAAATATGATGTTCTTGCAACGATAAGCGTTATGCTAGGAATTATGAAGAATGATGACAAATGATATTAAAGGGAAGTGTTAAAGTTCATTATCAAATAGGATTTAGGCTAATAGCATTTAGAGTTTATAAGAGTTTTAATATTGTTAGAACTCTATAATATTAAGATATTTATTATAGTTTTATCATTGTTAGATAAAACTCTAGTTAATGTAGGAATCTTTAATGAAGAAGAATTTGTAATAGAGTAGTTTATTAGAATCCTAATTTAATTAGAATGTTAGGTTCCAAATTATATTAAAGGTTTCTTTGAGTAGTTTAATTCCTTAATTGTCTAGGACTTAAGATGTGTTTGACAGTGTATTTTAAGAAAAAAATTATTTTTATTTTTTGTTTTAAATTAAGATTTTAGTGTTTTTAAATCGTTTTGATGTGATGATGTAAATTTTTTTTAAAAAAACATTAATACTTAGCATATAGTAACCACACTCAATTTGAAGTTATATATCATCCGCATATTAATACTTGGTATATACTAACCGTTGGGGTATCGCATCTAGCTCTCACAGAAACCCTAGCTTTCTTAGCAGGGTTTTGCTGCATAATTACTTCATCATCTCCTCCTCGCATTGTCTTGAGAGCCTTACTACGTTGCCAGGCCTCCCCGGCTTCTTCCTTTGGCTCACCAAAACTGTTAACGGAGCTTAAATTTGGCAAAGTCTCATTCGTATCAGATTTAGACGCTTCAAATGTGCAGTCTAATCCAAGAGAAATACTTTTTTTATCGTGATTTTCCCCTTGGCTAGAAGTTTTACAGCTCTTTCCATCCCTTTTAGGCTCACCCGAAATTCTTCCAAGGGTAAGCGACACAAGCTCATGATGCTCAATTCCTTGATGATCATCGACAGGATCTGTAGATTTCTTAGTTTCTTCTTGCTGAGTGATGTCATAGAATTTCATTTGAAGGGTCCGATAATCCTTCACTATACGATCCAAATATATTTTTAGCCGTTGATTTTCGTCTCTTGCTTCACCCATCTCAGCTCTTGCAGATTCAAGCTGATCATCCTGCACATGCCGATGTTGAGAAAACAATGTTACTGTTTCTGTTGATAAAGCTTCAAGTGTGAATACTACAACCGTAACACCATGCATATTCCATTACCTTATATTGACATTTAATTTAATTAGAAATAATAATTTAAAAATAATAAGATTTCAACTCATAATTAATTGTTTGGATGCCCCCAAAGGGGCTTATATATTATTTCATGATTGATAATAAAAACGTGAAGAAACAATTCTGACCAGTTCCTTTTGGCTGGAAGATTCTTTTGCATCAGCTTCCATGGCGGTTCTTTCCTGTTCAGTCGCTACAACAACCTGTTTAAGCATTGTGATTATACATAAGAAAATCAACGGAAAATAATCCCGAAAGGAAAAGAAAGTGTAGAAATGGTTAGGGTTTTGTCAACTCTTACTAGTTGGCGAAAATAAATCAAAAAAACAAATCTTTCTAGTTTGAGTTAAAAAGTCAAAGAATTGAGTCAACCTAATGCCTCATTCTAGTTATTTTATAGAGAGAGAAAAGAGAGAGAGTAAGCTTCTTGATCACCAAACAAATCCCTTGAAGTTATATGAACAAAACTACACCACCGAGTTCATATGACTTTTAAACCAATAAAGATTCTTAATTAGGTCTCACAATCGTACTAAAATTCTTCGATATATATTCCAAGAAGTCATTTTCGTGTGGTAATTAATATGGATTATGATTGGTGTGGTTCTAGTTCTTGATAAGAATTGTTTGATGGAAACTTCAATTCATGGAAGGAGTACATTTCTTCGATCCCACATGCTATGAATCATGCCAAACGAAAAGCTATGCATGCAATTCAATAATTCAAGGATAAGAATTTCTATACAAGGACTGATCAGATCCAATCAATATTAATTTATTGATATAAATCTTAAACTTGAATTCGATACTGGAAAGGAGAGCCTCAGAAAGAGAGAGGGGGTGTCTCAAAGACTATCTTCTACCTGCTTGCCTGAATCTTCATGTTCTGGTGAAGATGATCTGCAGTCATCTCTTTTACTTCCGACCTGTAACAGCAGTATACAAAAAGGGCAGCCATGAAAACTCTGGCTTAAATGATAGTTTTTTATGGATATATAATCCCTCAAACATGTACTTCACTAAGAGAAGTTATCAAACTGTAAATCAGATCAAATTTTGCATTACACACAGAAGAAACGAAGAAGAAGAAGAAGAAGAAGAAGAAGAAGATCTGCTCTACAAAAAAACAACTACCATAAAAGAAATTGATCGAGTGAAACAAAGATCTTGATTGTAGTATATGCGATCACTGTATTCTTAAAATATTTCCATGTAGTTTTTAAGGGGCCGGTCAGGTAGGATTCGTCCAAAACTCAGTCGATTTTATTTTTTTTGTCCAAGATTCAGTTGATGTTTGATGGGGATTCATTGAACATGCACTTCACTTCACTTGTAATTTTCGAAAATAAAAGTTTTAATTAGCATGCTTCAGATGAATCCTCTAAATAAAATTAAAGGAAACATATGAACAACAATTAGCAAGAGAAAAAGCTTAACCTTAGTAGCAATCTCTTCTCTGCAACTACCTTCATCACCACTAGAATCAGCTCTTTCATCTTCTTTCAGCAAAACCTCATGACGAGCTCTTCTTATGGCATCCATCTTTGTCATTTCGTGTTTCTGTTTCCAACCTCTTTTCTCTCGGGCTCTCAACAACACCTGATCCCTTATTGCATATATATTTAGAGCATGCTGTCTTTGACTCTTTTTTTTTCTCTAAAAAAAATTAAAAAAAAGAAGAAGAAGAAATTCAACCCCCATTAGCCTTACATGAAAAAGCACACGCATTAAAAAAATGCATGTCACCCTCCAATCAAATTCCAACAATGAGCCAACAATTACATGCGAACTTTTTAACTTCTACCATTAAAAGCAAGACAACATGTTAGAGAGAGAGAGAGAGAGGTTCAAGCCGCAATGCTCGGGCCCCAGCTACCATCTTTGAAACTTCCTGCATTACAAAAGTCAGAATACAAAAACATGGTCAAACTTTAGCTACCTCCTGTATTACCCTCATGGTGACTGCAGTTTCTTTCTAAATGCGGGTAAGATTGAATAATAAGGATCGAGGTCAAACATGGGCTAAAGAATCGATGCTATTGGTCCAAGCAATTGACCTTCGTTAACGTATTAATAGCAAAGATTGATGAGACGACAGAAAAATAAATAAAGAAATCAACAAGGATCGATTGATGAGGCGTCAGCCCAAGTGTGATTCTTGCACGTTTACTGCCTCTTTGAAAATTGATTATTAATGTTCCAATTTGTGGTCGATATATTTAATTAGCTAGTAGCCATGATA
Organism: Salix brachista; assembly: GCA_009078335.1. NCBI lineage: Eukaryota > Viridiplantae > Streptophyta > Magnoliopsida > Malpighiales > Salicaceae > Salix > Salix brachista. The sequence goes on from CM018586.1 coordinate 12,530,777, forward strand.
AACACTACATTTAGGTGTTGTTTGATAATGATAATTAATATTTTAATTATATATATATATATATATATGAATAGTTTTGGAATTAAAACCTTGACTGTTGATAAATATCAAGAGCAGTGAACCCCGGTAGTTGCGATTAACAAATCCAGTGAACCGGAATAACCCAACCGGCTAAATTATCTATATATATTAATTTGGATGGCCGTTTAAGGGTAGTTTTTGTTGTTTAAAAAGTGGGAAATCATTAGTAATTTGTTCGAAATAATTTATTGCAATGGGAACAAAATAAGACTAGAAAAAGCCTTCCAAACGGCTATATTATAAAATTTATTGACTGAAATTCTGTTTTAAAATTAGTTCAATTAATGGACCGAAAGCCTTCAGCTTGCTTGGTTGGAGAATAAAGAGAGGAGAGAAAGGCTTTCCGAACAGTTGACCTTAAAAATAATTAATTGATTAAAACCTTTTTCTATAGATAGATTCCGTTTGTTTTTGTATTGCTTCCACGTTTTGGGCGAACCACAGTATCTAAGTGCCTAGTTACAAGACCCACTTGTATTTTTATTGGTATGGTAAGACCCCACAATTTATCTAAACATTATCTAACTGTTTATGAAAATGATTTTTATTTATAAATATATCAAAATGATATTTTAAAAACAAATATTTTTGATATCAGTGTAGGAAAATGATATAAAAACACGAAAAAAATAATTTAAAATAAAAAACAATTTAATTTTTTTCAAAAGCGCTTTCAAAACGCAAGAATATGTCTTTCTATGTTGTGTTGGTCGTGAATTGTATATTAATTTAATTACTAGATAAAAATTGATTTATGTCCTATTTAGATCATTTTATTACCAACATTAATTGTTTTTTTCTTAATATTATCTTGGATCATAGTTTTGACCGAACATGTATTTCAATCAGACATATTACAATTTTTAAAAACTTGTTTTTTAATGCAATAATTGTAAGAACTACTACATACCAAACACACACTCGTAAATAAAATTTCATCTTACCCGAAGTTTTGTTTGAATTTCAAAAATTGAAAAGGCAAAGCATGTTCTTCCGGGAAGCATGCGGTTAGATTAGAAAGGTAATCAAATCCAAAGTTTTAAGCTTTGATTCATTGTTTTGATAGAGTCAAAGTTTGTGTGGAAATATTGTGAACGAAAGAGACTAGCAAACAAAATCCCATATCATTATTAATATATATATATATATATATATATATATATATATATATATATATATATATATAAGAACTTGGATGGATTTCACTTTGTCTCTAGCTTTTAATCAAAGGTCACAAGTTGGAAAGGTGCAGGGCCTTGTTGTTGGTTTCTGTCTATTATTACTTTGTTTTTTAATGTGCCTATTTTAAATCTTATAATACAAAGAAAAATAGCATGGCAATCTGTATGTGACTCAAGTTGTAGATCCAATTGAATTCAATAAGTTGAATTTAATTCAATTACACAAAACAAACACAAGAACAGTATATAGATCAAACTTACATTAGAATAACTTGGGAAAAAATATTTTTTTGGAAAAGTGAAAAATGATATATCTCAATTCATAGTCTGTTAAATAAAAAATAATAATCTAGATTTAAATTTGTTCATGCTTTTATTTAAATTTGTGTTCATTGGGTTATTATTATTTATTAGATTTATTGTCAATTCCCTTGTTATTGGTGGTTTCGGTTAATATATTTTTTTTTTAATTGGAACAGAATATTTTGATTTTGAAGTATTTTGGAGTTGTACTGTTTATATATATATATATATATATATATATATATATATATATATTAATTCAATTTTTTTTAGTTCAAATCCAAAAATAAAATTATTTAGAATTGTGCAATTTAATCTAAAAAAGACACAATAAAATAATATTTCTAAAAATTATGAGCATGTATAATATTACGAGAATGTCATCATCAATCTCACAAGGTCATTACAATTTATGTTTGCTCTGATATTTTAACATTATATATATCAAGAGATTCCTTGTAAAATTTCATCTCAATCTAACGGTCGGATTAAGAGATATGATATTGTAAAATTATTCATTATTTAAAAAAAATACTATTTGGCCAAAACGGAACGGATAAAACAGAACCGGAATGTGCTGGCCAAAATTTGTGAGGAATTTTCAGAACGGACTGAAATTTTAAACAAGATAAAAACTACATCATTTTATCTTGTTCTTTTAACTAATACAAAGCATTTTGGCCGTTTCAACCGAAATAAAATGAAAATAACAACCTTGGTGGAAGTGATTGAAGTGTAGATTTTTTTATTATGATTTAACACTAAAATTGGGGTTTTGTTTTATGTCTTGGATGAAAGAATTTAGTGAGTGTCATGTCAAAACTAGATTGTTATCACTTGTTACGCAAAGGTAAAGGCTTTGAGAAGGGTAAAGGCTTTGTTACGTTATGACTAGAGTAATGTCGAATTAATTTATGCATATGACAAAGGTGAAAACCAGTAGCACCATTCCCACCATTGTAGCAACTCTTAATTAATGTATTGAAAGCCAACAACTGCCAAGAATTCAAGTTTTTATTTATATTTGCTAGTTAAATTTCTTTTAAAGGAGACGGTGAATATGATGTTTAATCATGCCTGGCTATTAATGCCAATGAATTCATTACATGCGAATAAATGTGTGTTTTTTTTTTTAATTATTATGCTTGATCCTGTTGCTTTTGAATGTTTTAGGCTTTTAGCCTCTGCTTTTGCTAGTTTTGCCCTTCAACATATAAAAAACTAAAAATATTTTACTAATAATTTTATGATCTGATTTTACAATTTAAGGAGCAAGAATTGGTAAAAGGTAAAAAGAATTGATACAAGTAAATAAAACATGAAAGTTACTACAAGAAAAATAATTTGTTCATCTCGCTTAGAATTTCGTTTATTTTGTAAATTCCATCTAAATTTTGATCAGAATGTTCTGGTTCCATTTTGATCATTCTATTCTAACCAAATAATATATTTTTTTTTATAAAAAAATCATACAAAAAAACGTTATCTAGTTTTGTAGTATTAATCATATTTTTCAACTTGACCATTGGATTAAACTAAACTTTCACGAGAGTCTCCTTACATATTGTTATATCTCATATTAGAATTTTATGGCAATTGGAGTTTATAAATATCTTAGGAGATTGTCAACAATAGTTTTTTTATCTTCTAAATTTTGTAAATATGTTTTGAAAAGTTTTTTTTTAGTTTGAATTTTCCCAATTTTACCATTTAATAATAAAATTATTGGGAATTGAGCTTCATAATTTGTTTTGACCTATTTTAGTTTGGGTTATTATGATCTCATGAGCCATGTCATGAATTTGGAAGGTTAATCCATGTTGATCCGGTTCAATCTAATTTTTTTTTTTAATATATTATCTTGAATTTTTTTAAGTCAAACTATATTTTTTTTCAGTTGTTGACACTATTTATAAACTCATTAATTTAATCGGGTGGTATTGGTACAACTTTTATTTTCTTACATGTATTTGAAATATGAATGGTACAATCTCAATTTATCTTAATTTTAATTTTAAATTATATTTATAAAATTAATATTTTAAAATATGCATGTGTATATAACTTAAAATAACACAAAAATATTATTAAAAAGAAACTAAAGGGTGTGGCGTTTCCACTGTAGCCATACACTCAGTTCACTGCGTTTTTTAATAGTGTAACTACGTTTTCACCCTTTAGTGCGCCTCAATATTTGCCTTCACCTCCGGGGTATTGTAGACTTTGCACGGGGACCAGTTGGCATTGACTAAATTTATGGGGGTGTTATCGTCTGTTTATTATTTTTTTACACAGTCAAACTACTCATTCACCCCTGGGAGCAGACCAAAAAACGACGCAAGGTTAAGGCTATTTATGTTTTTTCCTTCTGGCCATGCACAGTAAAAAAACAACTTAACCCTCCGAAAACGACAGAACAATTCACTGGCAATGAGGGCATTTTCGATTTTTGCCTCGGTGGCAAACAGTGAAACTACTGCACTGCCCTCCTAAATGACAAAACAGCACGCTGACGCCAGGGGCCTTATAGTATATTACTCTCAGGTATTTTTGTGATTATCATCGGAAATGGGGGTATTACGGTACGTCGGTATTTGTTTATTATTTTTTTCTGATTATCTGCAGGAGCGTCTGGTTAACACGTCGTCTATTATTTCCTTTACGCGCCAGAGAGGAGGCGCGTCTCATGTACGTAGGCTGTCGAAAATTATCTTTCTCCATATCGTCGGATGCGCAGAAATGTCCTTTACCGGATGGCGTCGCGCGTGTTGGCGTTAAGAGGTCGTGTGGTGACCGGTGGTCGGGGTTTGGTTTTTCACCCCATTTCTCTCTCCTGCAGTGACAGATTTCATGTAAGTGCTCTTAGTTTCCATAGTATTAATTTTAGTCCTTCGTCTTTGTATTTTGATTTACCTCCTTATTTCTTCTATACAAGTTTCGGGTTTTTTCAATTACATCCTTTAATTGCAATTAATAATATATGCAGACTTTCACTTTAGCCCCCACTCTTTTGATTTTTTTTTTTCCCATTAATTTTCGGTCTGTAGCTTTTGATATCTTTCACTTTCGTCCTCCAATTTTAATTAATCATATATGCCATTTTTAATTTTTACCCTTATTCTTTTGATTTTATTTTTGTTTTAAATGCATTTAATGTTTTTGATCTCAAAGTTTTTATTTGTTGCAATTTTGTCCTCCGATAAAAAAATGAGTATATATTTATTTGAGTTTTTTTGTTTTTGCTCTTTTATTAAAGTTTTAGTTTTGTTATTCTTAGAGATAATTTCATGGTTTAATTTTTACACAATAGTAATGATATTGATTTTTTTTTAATTGCTTTTTTGTTAATATTTTTAGGTGTTAAAATTTCTAATTATTATAGATAAGGTATTAAAAATAATGATAATAATTATTTGTAAGTTTTTTGTCTTATAAATATGTTAGACTACTTATTTCTTTTGATATTTGTTTAATATTAACGCCTTAAAATATATATAGATAAATGACCTAAGTTTTTTTTTAAAAAAAAAAACTCAAATTAATTTCATGTCATTGTTATGAAATACTTTTAATATAATAATATTAAAAATAAATCTTATAAAATAAAAAATAATTTATTTTTTTTCTAACAATAATAATGGTGTCAGGGATAATATGACAATAATAATTAAAATATTAATTATGTACAATAATGGTTATAATAATAGCTATAATAATTGTGATAATTTAACAATCATGATAATAACAATGAGAATAATATTTAAAATAATTCATCAGTTGTTATTTTTCTTAAAAGTGGACTTTTGCGGGTTTTTTGTATGGTAGTTCAGATTTAATATCACATAAAAAATATACGAAGTCACATGAAGACAAAAACTGGTCGAAAAATTGTGCCAAAAAATTTACAATAAAAAAATATACGACCCATTCGCTCTACACTTTGCCATAGCAAGAAATAAATTTTTTAACATGCAAATAAATATTAATGGTCTTAGATTTTTTATGATATTATATATCTGAGTTAAATAATCAGCCTATAAAACTTTCGATTATTAAAGTAACAAAATTATTTACAATAATAATAATAATAATAATAATAATAATAATAATAATAATAATAATAATAATAATAATAATAATAATAATAATAATAATTGTATATTATTTTTTTATATATTCATTATATTATGTAAAATATGTTTAAAACAATGTCATGGTATCAGAGGTATTTCAATTTTTCTCATTTTTGTGCACAGTACAATAACCATGGTACCCTCAAATAAGACAAAAACCAATAATTGTCAATGAGGGTGTCCCTGTTATTTCACATTTTCAATGCACAGTAAAATAACCTTTATAGATTTAAATAAGACAGAATAGAAGAGTTGTAGGGGTGTTTCAAATATTTCAAGTTTAGCTATACATGTATAAGAGAAAGTTTCGCTCTCATTGTACACCACGAAAGCTAAACTTACTATAATTTTTAATGCAAACTCCATTTAATATAAATACAAATAAAATTAAAAATAAAAACTTAAATACAAAATAAGAAATTATATATATTAAAACTAGATAAAAAAAACATTTTTAACCCCAGCGGCGAAGCGCGGGTGTATGACTCGTATTATATACTAAAAGAGGTCATGGTTCGGTTACTGTAGCATGTGAGACAAATCACTGTGGATTACAATAGTGTTGCTTAGTTTTTGGTTCGTTTCACCTGTTTTCTAATATTTAGTTATTTTTGCGGAGTAAAAACAGATGAAACACATGTAGCTCAGTGGAAAAGAATTTTTTTTTTCTAAACTAGAGGGAAGGGGTCGAACCCTGCCAGCGCGCCTTTTATGCATTATTTTGCTTATAATTTTTTTTTTCATTTTTTGTTTGCTTTTTGCTTTTTGTTTTTCACCTATGCATTTTTCTCTCTTTTGATTATTTTTATTTATTTATTTTAACGTCAGATTTATTTTTTGCTTATAAATATGTTTTTCATTTTTTTGTTAAAGATATTGACTTTTCTTTTATTTGATTGATTTTTTCCCCATTATTAACGCAATAAGAATAATAATTTTAATTTTTTTTCTTGTTTTCTCATTTTTTAATGTTTTTGATTTTTTTCTTCGGGGTAATTTAATAATTTTTATTGTTTTAGCAGTAATAGTAATGATATTTTTAGATGTTAAGGCTTCGATGCTCCTGTTGTTATAATAGAATGTGTTGATGTGTTTCATTATATCAAACCTTGCATGTATAAATGTTATACTTTATTTGATTTTTTCAATTTTTTCATTTTATTGAAATTGATAATATATTTGGTTTTGTTTTCGACCCTTATACTTTTAATTTTTTATTTTAATTCTTTTAATTTTTTATAGTTCTTAAATAATTCCTATTTTTGTCTTTGTTTATATATATGTGCCTTTACTTTTGATTTTTAATTTTTTTTATTTTCTATTTTGTTGAGATAACATTTTTTTCAAAAAAATTATTCTTAAATTTTAGTTTGTATTTATGATCATTTGAAAATTGACATTTCTTTTTTTTTTTTGTTTTTTCTTTTGGTTTTTTTTTTCCACGTCAAATGATTTTTTTAGCTAATAATTATTATTATTTTTTTATTATTTTGTTTGCTCTTTTGTTAAAGTTTTTGGTCTTTTTTACTGTTTTATTGAATTTATTTTCCCATTATTCACACAATAATAATAATACTAATAATAGTTTTAGTTTTTTTTTCTTGCTTTCTCTTTTATTAATATTTTTGAGTTTTTTTTTCTCATAAGAATAATTTAATAATTTTTAATGTTTTAACAATAATAGTAATGATATTTTTAAAAGTTAAGTCTTCGATGTTGCTATTGTTATAATAAGGTGTTGATGTTTTTTATTATATCAACTCTTGCATGTATAGATATTATATTATATTTTTGAACTAACAAAATATATTAATTATTTCAATCCCAATAATTATAAAAAATATTTACTTGACCCAACATAATACGCGCAATTAACTAGTTAAGACATAAGCTAAAAGAGCTCGGGTTTGGTATTGTTCCTTCAGACTCAGTGGCACTGTGGAGTGGTCTTTTATCCGGCGTGCGTCGCGCGAGTTCGTTAACCCTATTTTTTTTGTTTTTTCCGGATGTGAACAGAGTAATGGCGAAACAACCCCCGATAATAAGACAAAAACACGTTTTCGGCTGAGGGCTACGGTTGTAATTGCACACGTACGGACCGGTCCGGTCCGCCGGAACCTTTTTTTTTAATATTTTTAAAAATGTGTTATTACGTCTGTAGCCCTCGATAAGACAAAATCCATGAATTAGCCTCAGGGGTGGTTTCGTAATTGACACACACATCACTGTGCGCTTGCGTCAGCAACGTCAGGTGTCCGTACAGGCGCGTCAGAGTGTTTTCTCCCCTCCATCGATTCAGGCGGCGCGTGCGGCGTCATAATGCCGTTAAAAATTTTCCTCCGCCGGGTAGAACGATTCGCAACCCTTACCTGAATCTCATGGAGTGGCGCGTGTGGTGATATAATCGACGTATAGGCTCATATAGTCGGTTGAACGTTTATGTGCACGTTTCTCTCTCCTCAGCGTCCGATTCCACTTCAGTCCCCCGATTTATTGTTCATGAATTTCAGTCCCTTGGCTTTTGTTTGATTTATGTAATGGAAGTTTCGATTCCTGTCAATTGCGTCCTTTAATTCAAATTGATATATATGGAGTTTGCATGTCAGTCCTTCTTCTTTGAATTTTTCGGTTTTCTATTAGATCCTTTAATTGATTTAGTACAGCAGGTTATATTGTTTTCAATTTTGTCCTTCATGTCAAATGCATTATATATTACACTCTAATTTCAGTCCCTCTTCTTTTAATTTTTTTTTCTCTTCAATCTTTTAATATTTTTGGTGCAAAAGTATAAATGGTTGTCAAATTAATCCTTCACTTTAAATCAATCATATATTTTATTTTTATTTAGGGCCTTATGTTTTTAATTGTTCTATTGAAATTGATGTCCTTTATTATTATGTGTATATTTATGCATTATTCCCTATTATTGTACAAGTTTATGTATATATTTTTCTTTAATTTGGTTTTTAATATTTCTTTTATCTTTTCTTTTGTTGGGGTTTCTTTTTATTTAGTCTTCAAATTTTATTCCTGGTAGTAATCATGTGAACATTCATTTATTTTTTTTAAAATCACAAATATTTTTTAAATGCTAACAATAATAATAATAATAATAATAATAATAATAATGAGAATAATAATAATAATTAACAAAAATTTAATAATAATAATTGAATTGTTAGAATATTTATTGAATATTATCGCCTGATAATAATCAAATTTTTTTTATTGAAAGTGTGTGAAATTAATTATATATTTGTATATTTATGTCAAATTAAAGTATGCTAAACTACTTATATGTTTGAATTTTTATTTAATATTATCGTCTAAAAATATATACAGAGAAGAAAAAAAAATACCGCGGCTTTTTTCAAGGCAAAAAATTTATATCAATATTCTTAAATATATTTAGTATAATAATATGATGAATAAATCTTATAAAATTAAAATAAATTGGCTCCAAATTTTAATTTTTTGCTCTTTTGTTCAAGTTTATTTTTTGAAAAAAATTTACAATATTTAGATTTCGAATATTGCAGATCTCATATCATTGAGAAAAATATACAACTCAAAAAAACAAAAGGCAGACAAATTTACCTCCATTATCTGCAATTCAAAAATATAAGAACCACTTCCCGTCTCGATTACACTGTTCTTTTAAGACGGCAATTAAGTAATTATAACATGAAAAAAAAACTCAGTTTATTTTGAAAAATAAATTAAAATATTTTGATTTGTATTGCGTTGGATCTAATATTACTGGGAATAAAATTGAACTCAAACAAAGAATAAAATTACAAATTTACCTACGTTATCTAGAATTTAAACATATACAAATCGCTTCCCATTTTTATTACTCTATAAAGTATGTGAGACTAATTATATGTTTTAATATTTATTAAATATTATCGCCTAAAAATATATATATAGAGAGAGAGAGAGAGAGAGAATTTGACCCTGGATTTTAAAACAAAATTTTTATATCAATATGCTTAAATACATTTAATATAATAATATGATTAATAAATCTTATAAAAAAAATTTGCTTTGAATTTGAATTTTATACTCTTTTCTTTAGGTTTATTTTTGAATTTTTTTTTCCAATTTTCCCATTTTTAATATTTCAAATCTGATATTACTAGAGAAAAAATACAGCTCAAAAAAACAAAAGGTACACAGATTGACGTACATTATCAACTCATTTTTTTTTCTTTTGACAAAATTACCTCGATTATCTACAATTAAAAAATATGCGAGTTACTCTCCGTTTTATTTATAATGTGTCAAATCTAATATTATTGGAAAAAAAAGACAACTAAAATATTTTTTTTTTAAATTTACCTAGCTTATCTCCAATTAAAAAATATACAAACCACTTTCCATTTCTATTACACTATTCCTTCTACGCTGGGAAAAAAATTATTTGTTACATATTTTATCTATTATAATGTTACTAATTAAATATTTAAACAACTAATTACAACATGTAAAAAATCAATTAGTTTTCTACATGAAAAAAACCCTAGCGCAATGCGCGGACAAGCATACTGATTATACCATGCAAAAAACTCATTTCTAACATATTTTTATCTGTAGCAATTTTAGTAATTAAACATTGAAATAACTAATTATAGCACACAGAAAATATAAGTTCATTTTTGAAAAAAAAAAACTACAATATTTTTAGTTATAATGTGTCAGATCTAATATTACTGGGGAAAAAATGCAACTAATTAAAAAAAAATTATCTACATTATCTACGATTAAAAAATATACGACCCACTTTGCATTTCGATTATACAGATGTTATCAATTATAATTTTACTAATTATATATTAAAATAGCAAAATACAATACATTTAAAAACAATCAATTTTCTACATAGATAAAAAAGTTCCGGCACAACGCGCGGGCATATCGCTAGTTTCATAACTAAAACATGTTATTTCAATTAAAAAATAAAATATCAATTAATCCAGTATTGATTTCTATCGTTATCCAACATTGATTTCTATCGTTATCCAACATTGATCCAATATCCTCGTCCTTGCTTGCGTGTATTTCCACTCCACCAATACAAAAATCTTACCATCAAATATTTGAGTGGAAGTGAGGTCCACCTTGGTCTATGAATCCCATCATTATATTTCTCAATCCAAGTCAGAACCGTTCGATGTTTGGCCTATTGTATACGTGTGTGGCCAAGAATCGATTGAAATCTTATACACCTACGATTGCATACAGCAGAACTACACTGCATAGAGTTGTAGGCCCATCAGTTATTGGGATGTGAGATGGCACCATAATCTAGTACTACCATTTTAAAAAATAAGGGTAAACTCAAGTCAACTCCTCCAATTATATTTATTTTATTTATTGGGTCCTCAAACTACTGTTTATTGAATTGGGTACCCCGTCGTTGTGCCAATCTCCGCGTAAAGGTTCCTGTGATATTTCAAAGCGTTCCTATTAATGTGTATATGTAAAAGAAAACATAAAGCAACTAATCAAAATATGTTAGAAATTAACGCATGAAGTTCTGCAGCAGAAGGTAACGAGACCACTTCACTGAGGTGATGGCACATACAAACAAAATCATCAGAAAAGGAACACTTGACATTTCATAATTTTATAGAAAGAGACAAACTAGATTGCTTAGGTTATCAATGCTACAGCATAAGACAACTTGAGCACATCACAATTGGAACCTATACTTTGAGCGGAAATAAAACAGAAAGGATAACAACTAAGATTATTGAGCTCTTTAGTTTTTGCAATTTAGTGTATTGTCTTCCATAATTGTTAATTCCAAGGTTTTCTTTCAAAGGGTATTTATTTTAGGAGTCTAAGCTAGTCCCCTGGCTCTTGTCTCAGTTTCCTGTTTGAAATCCTAGTTCTAGAAGGAGAAATGGTATCCCAACTAGCAATCCAAGGGGCAAGGATTAAACATAAACACGGTGCAAGTATATATCTGTCGTGAAAATTATATTTTCTAACAGGTAATCAAGACAAACATAGAAAATCATAAATGAGTTAAAACTAACATGCAGTACTTACCCCAGTTCTTCCTGCTGCCTAAAATTCCATGCAGAAGCACGGCTGTTGGTGGATCCGGCTTTGATTTACCCATCACAGAACCCCATTTTACCTAGGCAGCAAATCATTCAGCACAAGCAATTCTGCCCATGACAAAAATTTTACACCCACTCCGCTGATCTCAACTCTATTTCACACTCAAAAATGTAATATGAAAAGATAGCGCATCAACCATAAACCTCATTTTCCATACATCTTCTCACTAACTATAATCAGTTGGACATGGACCAACTTTCCAAATCTATTCATTTTCACCATTGAATCGATACAAGACTTAAAAAATTCTTTATTTACAGTTGTACACCTCATAAGAAAAGAAAAGAGAACCTCATTGTTTTTATATGAACCATTAATTCATCGAATATTCTGCAGATAACCAAATAGTAACAATTCATTCTAATAATGTAATATTTTTTTTTTGTAAATTTGGGAACACCTAACAACTTACGAGTGATCCTTGAACAAGTTCATAGGCCTGAAAAAAAATAAAAAAATAAAAAAATAAAAATCCCATCACTCAAACTGAAAACACTACTAGTTTTCTAGCACCCTAATTCCTTTTTCTTTTCTGAGATAAGAAAAAAAAATTTAATGAAGAAAATTGGATATACCAAGAGAGCAGGTCGCTCGGTCGTATCTCTTCCATAAACGACCTTCTCATCTATCAATGCCATCCGTATTCTCCTCTTTTCTTTATTCCCTCTACTTGATTTACCCTCAATACCTTGTCACGTGCCACGTGATTGCTGTCCTGCCGTGGATATCAGCCGTCCACGTTGCTTGATCCAGCCGTCCACGTGGTGTTATTGCAGCTGAAGGTCTAGTCTTTGCAGAGAAGGGACTTGTCGGCAGCAACAAGGAATGGTGTTGGGTGCAGTGTCGTTAGGTAGTAACTAGTCCAGTTACAAGTCTAATAATAAATTAAATGGGATTCGGGTTGAGTTAATTGGGTCTCGGTTATTTAATTTGGCAGATTAATGTTGAGTCATGGTTACGTGTCCAGTTAAGAATTAGTCAATAGTTTGTTATTCTTTTTTAGTATTTATTATCTGGAGTCTTATTAAAATGTACTGAACAATTTTTATCAATTAAATTCAAAGGAGGTTTTGGATTCCTCGAAAATCCACATTTTATTTCTTCAAAATTGCTAGTAACGTGACATTGGTATCAGAGCCGGCTTCCATGGTTGAGGGAACCAGATTTGCCCAATTGACAGATTCCATTGCATCTGTTAAACAAACACAAGATCAGACACAGCAGAATTTCAACACACTAAAGAGGTAGTACAGGGGTTAGCACAGAAATTAGATGTGGTGGCATCTCATGTGGAGGCATTGGTGCAAATGAAGGCAGCACAAAATTCAGGAGACCCGGGAGGGTCTACACAGATTACAAATCCATTATTTGAAGATCATACAGGCATACAAACGAGGGCTGTTCGTTTGGATTTTCCCAAATTCAATGGGGACAATCCTAATGGTTGGATATATAGGGCAAACCAGTTTTTTAACTATCATCAAACCAATCCCCATCATAGGATTTTACTGGCATCTTTCCATATGGAAGGAAAAGCCTTGATTTGGTTTCAAGATATTGAGGCAGCTGGGGGATTAAATAGCTGGGAAGGGTTTGTACGGGCTTTGCAAACCAGATTTGGGGGTTCTCCATATGATGATCCAATGGAGGCATTGATTCGGCTCAAGCAAACCTCCACAGTGGAGGAATACAAGGGGCGGTTTGAGGCTCTGTCTAACCAACTCAGAGGGTTAGCAGAATCTTACAAGCTAAGTTGTTTTTTGAGTGGTTTAAGGGAAGATATTAGGTTTATGGTCAGGATGCTTAATCCTGTCAACCTACACATGGCTTTTGGGTTAGCCAAGATGCAAGAAGAAAATGTGGCAGCCCTTAGGAGAGCCATCAGATTCAGTCCTTTTTCGACTGGGCCAACTGGGCCGAATGGGCCAACTGGGCTTAATAGCCAAGGCCGTGGGCCTATTGGGCTAGCCCAGCAACTGGAGAGAAGGGCCGTACTACCAATTAAGAAACTCTCTCCTGCACAAATGAGAGAAAGAAGGGAGAAGGGCCTATGCTACAATTGTGATGAAAAATGGGGCCCAGGCCATAAATGCAAGACTGCAAAGTTGTTTCTAATGGAAGGAGAGGAATTGGAAGAGGACGAAATTACTGGAAATGGAGTTACAACAGAACTAGCAGTGTATCATGATGGGGTAGTTCCGGAAGAAATAGAGCCTGAAATATCTATTCATGCTCTATGTGGGTCACCAGACCCAAAAACTATGAGAATTTTGGGTCACATTGGCAGAAAAATTGTGGTGATATTGTTGGACACAGGGAGCACACACAATTTTATTGACCCCTCAATTATCCAAGAAAATCATATGCTGTATGATTCAACCAAAAGGATGAAGGTAAAGGTGGCAAATGGGCAGATGGTTGAAAGTGAAGGAAAAGCTACAACAGTTACAACACACATGCAGGGACACAATTATGATATTGATTTCTTTATCCTCACTTTAGGAGGCTGTGATGCAGTTCTGGGGGTACAGTGGCTGAGAACCCTAGGCCCTATTTTATAGGATTTCTCCAAGCTGTGCATGGAATTCACAATCATGGAGAAGACACGGCTGTTGCAAGGTATGGCATCTACTTGTAATTCTATAATAGGAGGAAAGAAATTTGGTAAGGTCTCTAGACATAATAAAAAGGGTTTGGTTATTCAGCTAATAGAAAATGAATTACCTGAATTGTTGTCCATTAATGAACCTACAGATCCTTTACTAAAAAACCTGTTGATACAATATTCAGACATCTTCCTAGAACCTAAAGGATTACCCCCATCTAGAGTCCAAGACCATCACATTATTTTGCAACCTGATTCCAAACCAGTAAATGTGGGGCCTTATAGATACCTCTATTTTCAGAAATCAGAAATTGAGAAAATAGTGCAAGAAATGCTACTGTCGGGAATAGTGAGACCTAGCCAAAGCCCTTTTTCATCCCCGGTTTTGCTTGTTAGAAAACAAGATGGCAGTTGGAGACTTTGTGTTGATTATAGGGCCTTGAATAAAGAAACAGTAAAGGTCAAATTTCCTATTCCTATTGTGGATGAACTTTTAGATGAATTGCATGGGGCTACCATTTTCAGCAAATTGGACTTGAGGTCCGGGTATCATCAAATTAGGGTTCATCTAGGGGATATACCAAAAACAGCTTTTCGTACTCATGAGGGACATTATGAGTTTTTAGTTATGCCATTTGGTCTTACAAATGCACCAGCTACATTCCAAAGTCTCATGAATGACATTTTCAAACCCCACCTTAGGAAGTTCATTTTGGTATTTTTTGATGATATTCTAGTCTATAGCCATAATTTTTCTGATCACATTCAACACTTAGCTACTGTTTTGAATATCCTACAAAAACACCAATTATTTGCCAAAGAGTCTAAATGTTGTTTTGGGTGTGAGGAAATAGACTACTTGGGGCACTTAATTTCAAAAGAGGGAGTGAGAGCCAACCCTAGTAAGATTGAAGCTATGTTAGATTGGCCATTGCCAACTAATCTTAAATCATTAAGGGGATTCTTAGGGTTGACTGGTTATTACAGAAAATTCATTCAAAGCTATGGTATTATAGCAGCCCCCCTCACAGCCCTATTGAAAAAGAATTCTTTCCAATGGACTGATGTGGCAAGGAGGGCTTTTCAGGATCTAAAAATAGCTGTAACTAACCCTCCAGTCTTAGCCTTACCTAATTTTTCTATTCCTTTTGTTATTCAATGTGATGCTTCTGGTATTGGTGTGGGGGCTGTTTTGATGCAACAGGGGAGACCAATAGCGTATATGAGTCATGCAATTCATGGGAAGGCTTTACAGCTATCAACCTATGAGAAGGAGCTTATGGCATTGGTGTTGGCAGTCAAAAAATGGAGACCTTATTTGTTGGGTCACCATTTCAAAATTCAAACAGATCATCAAAGCCTAAAGTATCTACTGGAGCAAAAGATTGGCTCTCCACTTCAGCAGAAATGGATCACCAAGCTTTTGGGGTATGATTTTGTGGTAGAATACAAGGCAGGAAAAGATAATAAGGTTGCAGATGCTTTATCTAGAAACATGGAATTTAAAGAGCAATCAACAACAGATTCATCAATCACAGCAATTACGGGGCCAGCAACTGACTGGTTAGAGCAGATTAAAGGCAATTATGCATCAGATGCTAATATACAGCACATTCTCACAAATTTGCAGCAAGGGAAAACAGTGGGAAAGCATTATCAGGAAAAAAATGGACTACTGTTATACAAGAGCAGGTTAGTTATTCCATCATCTAATGAAGTGAGGGAACATATACTATATCTAGTACACAGCAGCCCAACAGGGGGCCACTCTGGCTTCCATAAAACTTTACATAGGGCAAGGGCAGATTTTTACTGGACAGGTATGAAGGGAGACATAAGGAAGTTTATAAGGGAGTGTGACATTTGTCAGCAAAACAAATATGAGAATATCCATTCTCCAGGCTTACTACAGCCATTGCCCATACCCACTCGCATATGGTCTGATATTTCCATGGATTTTATTGAAGGGCTGCCTGTTTCGGAGGGGTACAGTGTCATTATGGTTGTGGTGGATCGGTTGTCTAAGTATGCACATTTTATAGCCATTTCACACCCTTATACAGCAGCTAAGATTGCTCAAGTTTTTATTAACAGTATATTCCGGTTGCATGGTATGCCTAGCTCGATTGTCACGGATCGAGACCCTACATTTACAAGTTCTTTCTGGAGAGAATTTTTTAAATTACAGGGCACAAATCTCAATTTCACTTCAGCCTATCACCCTCAAAGTGATGGACAAACAGAGATTGTTAATAAGTTGGTCGAGCAGTATCTAAGGTGTTTCTCAGGGGATAAACCTAAGGGATGGTCTAGGTTTCTACCCTTGGCAGAATGGTGGTACAACACAAGCATACATGCATCAACAAAATTAACACCGTTTGAATCGGTGTATGGTTACCCCCCCCCAAAAAAAAAACCCCAAAATTATTACAATTTACTGCAGGAACTACTAGAGTGGAGGAGGTAGAACGTACCTTGAAGACGCGAGAGCAGATCATGAAAATCCTCCAGGCGAACCTGCAACAAGCACAAGAGCGTATGAAGAAATTTGCAGACATTAAAAGAACTGAAAGGAGCTTTAACAAAGGGGATTGGGTTTACCTAAGGTTGCAACCATACAAACAGCAGACGGTGGCTCGGCGCAAGAACATGAAATTGTCCCCAAGGTTTTATGGGCCGTTTATGGTGGTGGAAAAGGTGGGTTCAGTGGCGTACAAGCTCGATTTGCCTGTGGATTCGAAGATACATCCAGTTTTTCATGTCTCCTGTTTGAAGGAGAAGCTGGGTCGTCGTCATCAGCTTGTAGTTACGTTGCCACCCACGGACAGAGAGGGGGTAGTGAGGCCGGAGCCTGAGGAAGTTTTGGAGAGGAGAATGAAGAAAAAGAAGGGACGCGCTGTCACGGAGCTCTTGATTAAATGGCGAGGTTTGGGTGCAGAAGAGGCGTCGTGGGAGGAATACAATTTCTTGGTTTCGAATTTTCCAGACCTTGTGGACAAGGTCTTCTGAAGAGGTGGGCAATGTCACGTGCCACGTGATTGCTGTCCTGCCGTGGATATCAGCCGTCCACGTTGCTTGATCCAGCCGTCCACGTGGTGTTATTGCAGCTGAAGGTCTAGTCTTTGCAGAGAAGGGACTTGTCGGCAGCAACAAGGAATGGTGTTGGGTGCAGTGTCGTTAGGTAGTAACTAGTCCAGTTACAAGTCTAATAATAAATTAAATGGGATTCGGGTTGAGTTAATTGGATCTCGGTTATTTAATTTGGCAGATTAATGTTGAGTCATGGTTACGTGTCCAGTTAAGAATTAGTCAATAAGTTAATGGCTGGAAATCAGCTAAGTATTTGAGTTGGGATACTGGGGTCCTAGGAACCCGGTAGTTTGTTATTCTTTTTTAGTATTTATTATCTGGGGTCTTATTAAAATATACTGAACAATTTTTATCAATTAAATTCAAAGGAGGTTTTGGATTCCTCGAAAATCCACATTTTATTTCTTCAAAATTGCTAGTAACGTGACATACCTAAACGGAATTCATTTTTCTAAAGGAAAAACATTATCAAAATAACACTAACAACAATAATTAAAAAGAAAAAAAATGAAATCAAACGATCACCTCAAACGGCATTGAAATCCTGGTTCTACAGGTGGCGGCTCTCCAATTTAAACCGAAATCTAAGATCTTCTTGTCAATGCAATTAACGGCGGGTTCACGGAGACCACTGCACGACATGAGATTAGAAATCACCGACATTTCTCAGAAACCAATCATGCAAGGACGCACGCACCGATTGTAAAAAACAGCCAGAGAAGTGTTTAGTTGCGAGGAAGCAGACGGCAGCGTATTGGAAGGGATTTGCAAGAGCGTGCGCAATGCAAAAGGAAGGTTCAAGAGGGAAAGGCAATGGAAGGCGGAGAAATTTAGAGGTTTCTTTTTTGCCTTTTTTAACTTTATATAAAAACAGTATCCATTAATAGTAAAAATAAAAATAAAATTTTAAAATATATACAGTGGGGGAGAGGGCTACCGACGCTTGCGCGTTTCTCAGGGAGTCGCGGTAGCTGTGGTGGTAGGGTAAAGGGTGCTCCTACCACCACGACGTCGGCAGCCATTTTATAAGGAAATGACTAAAATGTCCTTTACAGTTGATAGTGATTGTCACGTGGATGGGCACATGGTCATGTTTGCTCGCTGGCAATAGAAGCAACTTGTAATTTTTTTGTTTCTCTGCGTCGCGTCGCGTTTCGTTTCGCATACAGCGTTTCGTGTCCATGGTGGAAGAATCGCGTTTTCGGCTGAAACTGGCAAAACCCTAAACCCTCACAGGCCATAGGGTTCTATCATTATCTCCTCTTTTCTCCCCCATTTAGCGTGGAAACCACTCTTCCTGCCTGCCAATCTGAGGTTATTAAAAGTTTGTTTAGCACGGTTGTTGCTGTTGTGGTTTATGAAAAGTATTTTTAGTTGAGGTTTAAAATTGAAATTGAAATTGAAGTATTTGATTAAAATTGTGGTTGAGTTTGAAGTTTAATGAAAAACAATTTCGTGTGTTTGGTTACCATGCTTTTCATATTGTTATCAATTTTTGAAATTACTTTAAAGAACACACACACACACACATATATATTTATATATTTATATATATATATATATAGTTTTTTTAAAATATTGTAGATTAATAATCATAAAAATAAAATATAATTAATAATTCAAGTAAATCAGATATTTGTTTTTATTCTCCCATCAAACTAATTGTAATTTCATCACGAACTAAATTCATACATGAATGCGTCTGCAATTTCTGACTATGTGATCGATGAACAACATCAGGTAAAATATCTTCATTTTATATATCATTTTAAATATAGTGCAATTATTTTATATATAATTTAATTATGCAATTAATTATACAATTAATAGGAGTAAGTTATATGATTAAATAATTGCTTTTAAAAAAACCCATCAATAATATAATTATTAATTTTGTATATAATTTCTTTACTTGTTAAGGTATTTTTTAATAAAAACAAAAATAAATATTTTTGATATATATATATATATATATATATATATATATATATATATATATATAACCCACCCCACCCACACACCACAGACCCAGCCCCCCTCCCCTCCCCTCCCCTCAGCTCTTCACTTCCCGTTCCCAGCCCCCCCAGACAGCACGGAAATAAAGATATCTCAGCAGCCGTCAAACCGCTATTCCGATTTCAACCGGTAAAGCTCTCTCTCCCCTTCCAAATTGGGTTTTTAATTTTGCTCTGCATGAAAATTTAAGAAGTGAAAAATCAATGATTTCTGCTGATGATAAAGCCCATTTTGTGACGAACAGCAAACTAAACTACATGTCTATATAATTTAGCCTTTCTAGCAAACTTTTAGTGCTACAGACCATTTTGCTGTTTTTTTTTTTTTTTTTATTTCTAGTTTCTTGAATGATTTTTTCTCGAGCCTTAGAAATCAGTGGTTTGAAATAGTTTTGAAGTGCTGTTGAAAAAAGTAAGAATATTTGTTTTTCCCCTCCCTGCGTATTCATCCTTATTGTTATCGAGAATCAAGAAAACCTCAAGTGAATTTGACCTACGTTCAGACTTACATGCTACCTGGTGTTATTTCCAGATTCTTAACATGTAAATTGAATCTAGATATGCCAATCGTTTGCATTTTATCACAATTAGTCCATAACTTACATGTAAAAATGTTTACAGGGGAAGTGCTAAATAGCAAAGAAGATTGTGGTATGCTGCTTGAGTTGGGTAATCTATTCAACCTTTTCTTGATCATGAAAAGCGAAAATAGAGTCACATAGTTGGCAAATTCTATCTTTCCAATTTAGTCTTTGCAAATGCAGGCAAAGTTATGTGATCAGTTTGGACTCACCATGTTATTGAACACTGTGGTTATGTTTACAGTGCATGCCTTCTTCTCCTCCGCATTTTGTGTTAAGAGGACTTTCTGTAAGTCAAATACAAAAATGCATACCTAAACAAGGAAAAAAAAGTGCCAAAGCAGTTGTTGTTCAAAGCAATAACCCTGCTGGAGAAACGGATGCGTCTAACAATGTTTCTATGATAGATAACCTTTTTAATTCTCTCAGAGACCTTTTAAGGAAGGGACATTTATTAAAAGCATTTGAAACCTTTTCTCTGATCAAGCTCCATGCCTCTTCAGCTAATCATGATGTTATCTTACATTCAATTTCTTCATTACTTTACTCTTGTACCAACATTAAATCACTCCCGCAGGGTAAACAGCTCCATGCCCACACCATCTCTTTGGGATTTGAAAATCATCTGGTTTTGGTTCCCAAGCTTGTTACATTTTACTCAAGCTTCAGTCTCCTAGCTGATGCCCACATCATCACTGTGAATTCAAATATTGTGAACCCTTTGCCTTGGAACTTGCTTATATCTTCCTATGTTAACAATGGGTTACATGGAGAGGCTCTTTCAGCATATAGAGAAATGGTACATAAAGGGGTTAGACCTGATGATTTCACTTATCCATCAGTCCTTAAGGCTTGTGGTGAAAAATTGGATCTGGACTTCGGGAGGGAGGTACATAAGTCTATCAATGCTGCCTATGGGCACAGATGGAACTTGTACGTGCATAATTCTTTGGTTTCCATGTATGGAAAATTTGGTGAATTGGATACTGCTCACCGCTTATTCAATGAAATGCCAGAACGAGATGTTGTTTCTTGGAACGGAATAATCAGTAGTTATGCCTCCAGGGGCATGTGGAAGGAAGCATTTGAACTGTTTGAAGAAATGAGACTAGCAGGTGCAGAAGTGAATATTATAACCTGGAACACCATAGCAGGAGGGTGTGTGCAGACAAGAAATTTTAAAGGGGCACTCGAGTTGCTTTCTCAGATGAGAAGGTGTGGCATGGATTTGGATCCAGTGGCAATGATTATTGGCTTAGGTGCATGTTCAAACATTGGGGCCATTAAGTTAGGAACAGTGATTCATGCTTCTGTAATTCGTAGCTGTTTCGATGGATTTGATAATGTAAGAAATGCACTGATAACTATGTATTCACGTTGTAAAGACCTCAGGCATGCTGGCATTTTATTTAAATCAATTAAAACTAAGAAGTTAACTACCTGGAACTCCATGCTTTCTGGTTATACTCGCATGGACCGATCTGAGGAAGCCTCATTCCTGTTCAGGGAGATGCTGTTTTCGGGAATTGAACCAAATTATGTGACTATTGCAAGCATTCTTCCTCATTGTGCTCGAGTGGCAAATTTACAACGTGGGAAGGAATTCCATTGTTACATTTTCAGGCGAGAAGAGTTTGAGGACCATTTATTACTTTGGAATTCCCTTGTTCAGATGTATGCAAGATCTGGAAAGGTTTTAGCAGCTAAAAGAGTGTTTGATTCATTGGGAAGGAGGGATGAAGTGACTTATACCTCCTTGATTGCTGGGTATGGTATACAGGGAGAGGGGAAGACTGCATTAAAATTGTTTGATGAAATGATCAAACATCGGATTAAACCAGACCAGGTCACCATGGTGGCAGTTCTATCAGCTTGCAGCCATTCTGGTCTAGTAACTGAAGGAAACGCGTTGTTTGAAAAGATGTCAACTCTCTATGGGATAGTCCCTGCAGTAGAGCACTTCTCTTGCATTGTTGATCTCTTTGGGGGAGCTGGATTGTTAAACAAAGCAAAGAAAGTAATTACCAGTATGCCTTACAGGCCAACCACTGCTATGTGGGCCACTCTTATAGGAGCCTGCCGGATCCATGGAAACACAGAGATAGGGGAATGGGCAGCTGAGAAATTGTTGGAAAGCCTGAAAACCCAGGTTACTATGTGTTGATTGGTAATATGCATGCTGCTGCTGGTCGGTGGAGCAAGCTGGCAGAAGTCAGGACTTATATGAGGGATTTAGGTGTGAGGAAGGCCCCTGGATGTACCTGGGTTGATGTCGGCACTGGATTTTCCCCCTTTGTGGTTGGTGACACTTCCAAAGACAACTCAAATGATCTTTGTTAGGGTTAATTATAAAAAAAAAATTATTAGGCTCAAATAGGGACTTCAATGGATATTTGAGACTTTGTGAAGGCATATCAAAGATGACCTCTCCTCATTTCAAAAACATGCATTCTGAATCGATAAGATTTGCTTTTCCATGTGAAATGATTTTTTGGATTATTTGTTTAGCTAAGAGCTTAGCTTTATATATGTGGGTTTTTTGAAGGTATAAGATCATTTTTCAATAAAATCCTTTGAATTCCCAGAACACATTTGTTAAACAAAAATCAAATTGGCATTTCTTTTCGTACTAGAATTTGATTTGCCAAAAATCTTGATGAAATCATGAGATCATGTATAATTTGGATGAAAGGGATATAAGGTGTGCTTGTGTTATTTAAATAATAAGCAAGAACACATCATAAACACAAGCAAATACATGATCACTGAAGAGAAATGTTTGCTTAACAAAAAAAGTCTTGTGGTGTTATGAGCAAAATTGCCGACAAGTCAAAACAATAATATAATGTGCAGACATGAACAAAACAAAAGGAAATCATGGAAGTAGCTTCATCTCCCGATATCGGCACACTCCCTTTCAAAAGCTTTTGCCGACATCATTTTAATGGTGCGGACACTTGATACCTTATTTCCGTGAAGCCTAATTGGATGCAGGACCTGGATTTTCTTCGAATGTTATCCACCTCGCTTTAATCTTGCTTGCACTTGTCTTTTCCCTCATCAAGACAAGCACATGAATCTTGCTTGCACTTGTCTGCTGCTCCTGCCTTGACTGTCACCTAGAAAAAGGTCATAGGAAGTGAGCCCATTTTTGCTCTCGTGAGTTTTTTTTTTACCACTATTGAGTATATGATGCCACCTATACATGAAAACCCATATGGATTATTGTATGAGAAGTGTTTTTAGTTATTGTAATTTGCGGCTATGGTAACCCTGAACAGTGCAGCTCAGTGGTCCGGCTCTAGACTGTTCCCTAACGGTTATATCTCTCAGGACCACTAAAAGCTGGTAACTGGTTATCACTCAAGGACCTATGATATTAATCAAAGTACACACAAGCTGACTCAGATAACCACGTTAAGCAAGCTCTCGACTAGGGATGAGTGCTAGTTAGATATTTATATACTTGAATGATTCAGGGAGTGCTATCAGAAATATATTGTGTTCAAGTTTGAGTGTACTATCAGAAATGTATCGTGTTCAAGTTTTTTGCAAGTAATCATTTTCTGCACTGCTACCCTCGAGAAACTAACTTCATAGTTTAGAACGATATAAACTTAGGTATTTGACTGGAAATTTCTGTTATCTAAATCAACAAATTTCGATGAGAAATTCTTTGGGAAGTCAAAGAACAAGTCCACTGTCCGCCTTCCAACCCCCACTTGGTCGTTGCCCTGATTTCCCTGAAACGCTGAAGCAAATTCATCGCAGAGACTCTTTCATGCACTCGAATGCTAAAGCAAGGAAGCCGATCAATATTTGCATAAAAAAATTGTGAGGTCTCAGGGCACTGCTACTATGGCACAAATATTTAGAATACTATCAGAATTTTGTGACTTAATATCTCTACACATATGGATAACTCCCTTGTTTGACTTTCGTTCAGGCTTTGAAGCCCTGGAATGATGATGAAAGAATCCTGAAGAGCCCATCTGGGTTATCGGCATGTACCTGTCAAAAACTTGGAGCAATATGAGCTGTTCTTGAAAGAAATTAATAATGCAGAATTGAAATGCAATCCTTTTCTAGTCCCCAACACAAACCTGTCCAGATATTAACATAACAACAGATTAAGAAATGACACAAGGACAACATATTCATTCTGTACAGCTTATAGCCTTAAGCTCAGTAAGCTAGCAAACTAAATGAGCATGTAGTTGCTGGGAGCCCTAGATGGTATTGCCTAGACATGATTTTTCCCTCCTTTCCTCCATATTCAGATTGAAACTCCAGCAAGATATTTTCTGAATTCAGCAGTCAAACAGCTACTCATAATAATATATTTCAAACCATCTTTTCCAATTTGAATCGGATCACATATATACTACTCTATCCTGATCTTTCTAATTATCTTTTAACATCTAATTCCACACAAACTTTTGTTTTTCAGAGCAGAACAAGAGTTGATGAAGTGTCCAAGGAGAACCTGTCATTGTCATGTTATTAAAATTAAATCTATGGGGGCAAAAAATAATGTTTGCCATCGCATCCTCCAGGAAATGTCTCTGAAGACTGCCCATATAATTTGCATGAAAGTAGTCAAGCTAGGAGCAGAAATGATGTAGAAAAAGTTATTACTAATGTGAATTAAGATTCTCACATAGATTACAATAGCAACAGTAGCATTTTTTATGCAGTAGCCGAACAACAATAGGAGTATCATGAATAAGCATTGACAATTCAGAATATACCTGTGCAACATCCATAGAAAACCCTTCTTGTATGAGAGCATTGACAGTATCTTGCTTTGAGTAAACCTTCCTTAAAGAAAGATAATAAGATGCTCATAATAATGACAAAAAGAAATGAAAAGAAAAAGACAAGATAGGAATAAAGTTGATATAATCACTCAAGATAATGGTAGGAAAGACAAGGGTGACAGACATGCTTGGATAGAGAATCCAACACTATATAGAAGTGCATCGGTGTTTAAGGAAAATCACTTGCTTGGATGCTGAGTTAGAGAATCCAACTCTAAATAGAAGAGCATCTATGTTTGAGAAAAATCACTACCCCACCAAGACAAAAACAGCATCACTATCACATAAAAAAGGTCTATGATAGACCCAAATATGGGTGTGTTATAACTTATGAAACATACCTCCTTTGGTAGTTTCCTTATAAAAGATATTAGTTCTGCAGGATGGTCTTCTCCATCTCCACCAACCCTAACTTTTCCAGGAGAAGCATCTAGAGACCAAACCTGAAGTGGCGCAAAGACTATAAGAATCTGAAGAGATAAAGCAAAATGAAATGACATTCACAAACCATAAAAAAACAATTAAGGACCCCGTTATTATATATAGAGAAAATGAATTACTTGCTACAAAACTTGGACTAACATCTGTGAACTGGTATTTTAACCCAATCTTAGGTTCTAAGCCATCTATAGAATATTTGCAGATTATAAACTTACTCTTACAGATTGGGCAAGAGGCTTTGCAGCTTGTTCCACCATACTCAAGGAAACTGCATGGATAAATAGGGAGAATGATTATGCATTGAAGTCAATTAAAATATCTGAGTGGTAAATTGCATGTCAAGGCAAGTAGATGTGCCTTTTCCACCAAAGCTGTGCCCAATTAGAACGCGAGGGGTTATTAGAAGCTGTGCAACCTATTCAAACAAAAACACTAACATTTAATTAGCCATAGAAAAATTCTCCATTGGTGGTTGGGAGGCTTGTTGTGGTTAGGAAGGAGGCATCAACAAAAGAAGAGCTGCAACAATCTCAAGAAGAACAAATTGTACACGAATAAATACCCAAAGCTTAAAAGTCACTCACTAGCTTTAAGACATCAAAAGCAGTTGAGGCAACAGTGTGGGGGGCCTTCTTTTTGATTGATGCTGAATCACCGTGACACCGCAGGTCAACCAAGAGAAACTGCATCAGCATAATTCGTCAATGATAAGTAATATTCTAATCACCCTCAAATCCATGCCAAAACTGACTCATTTGAACGCCAGATACCCCAAGTAATGTACTTCATGCATAATTGAAGTTCATGATTGTATATGAGCCCCCCCCCCCCCCCCAATAATCCACTACAGTTGGATCATAACTGGAAAGTGATTGTTTTCTCTTGCTTCCAACAGGGATAAAAGAAGTCACACAAAGTATCGGCAGACACTCACACAATAGACCTTCAAAAGTACATGAGCATTATCTGACAGCATTAAAAGCTCACGTGAAAAAATTAAAATGGCGCCACTCTGACAATGAAACCTATTCACACATGCAGACCATGAAATCTAACTGTTTCATAAAGTTGGAACATAGGGGGATTGGTTGTTTTATCTTACTTGTGAATCCTCGGTCAGACTGATATAGGCATTACAGGGAATTATGGAAACATGCTAGCTTGACCTAGCACTTTTTTTGGGGTTACAGAGAATATAAAAGATAAAGAAAACAAAAGGAAAAAAAAGAGAGCAGTACCTGCCATGCTGGAAATTCTTGTGCCAATCTCCGCGTAAAGGTTCCTGTGATATTTTAAATCTGTAAACTATATTTCAAAGCGTTCCTATTAATGTGTATATGTAAAAGAAAACATAAAGCAACTAATCAAAATATGTTAGAAATTAACGCATGAAGTTCTGCAGCAGAAGGTAACGAGACCACTTCACTGAGGTGATGGCACATACAAACAAAATCATCAGAAAAGGAACACTTGACATTTCATAATTTTATAGAAAGAGACAAACTAGATTGCTTAGGTTATCAATGCTACAGCATAAGACAACTTGAGCACATCACAATTGGAACCTATACTTTGAGCGGAAATAAAACAGAAAGGATAACAACTAAGATTATTGAGCTCTTTAGTTTTTGCAATTTAGTGTATTGTCTTCCATAATTGTTAATTCCAAGGTTTTCTTTCAAAGGGTATTTATTTTAGGAGTCTAAGCTAGTCCCCTGGCTCTTGTCTCCATTAGATAGTTTCCTGTTTGAAATCCTAGTTCTAGAAGGAGAAATGGTATCCCAACTAGCAATCCAAGGGGCAAGGATTAAACATAAACACGGTGCAAGTATATATCTGTCGTGAAAATTATATTTTCTAACAGGTAATCAAGACAAACATAGAAAATCATAAATGAGTTAAAACTAACATGCAGTACTTACCCCAGTTCTTCCTGCTGCCTAAAATTCCATGCAGAAGCACGGCTGTTGGTGGATCCAGCTTTGATTTACCCATCACAGAACCCCATTTTACCTAGGCAGCAAATCATTCAGCACAAGCAATTCTGCCCATGACAAAATTTTTACACCCACTCCGCTGACCTCAACTCTATTTCACACTCAAAAATGTAATATGAAAAGATAGCGCATCAACCATAAACCTCATTTTCCATACATCTTCTCACTAACTATAATCAGTTGGACATGGACCAACTTTCCAAATCTATTCATTTTCACCATTGAATCGATACAAGACTTAAAAAATTCTTTACAGTTGTACACCTCATAAGAATAGAAAAGAGAACCTCATTGTTTTTATATGAACCATTAATTCATCGAATATTCTGCAGATAACCAAAAAGTAACAATTCATTCTAATAATGTAATATTGTTTTTTGTAAATTTGGGAACAACTAACAACTTACGAGTGATCCTTGAACAAGTTCATAGGCCTGAAAAAATAAAAAAATAAAAATCCCATCACTCAAACTGAAAACACTACTAGTTTTCTAGCACCTTAATTCCTTTTTTTTCTGAGATAAGAAAAAAAAATTAAATGAAGAAAATTGGATATACCAAGACAGCAGGTCGCTCGGTCTTATCTCTTCCATAAACGACCTTCTCATCTATCAATGCCATCCGTATTCTCCTCTTTTCTTTATTCCCTCTACTTGATTTACCCTCAATACCTAAACGGAATTCATTTTTCTAAAGGAAAAACATTATCAAAATAACACTAACAATAATAATTAAAAAGAAAAAAAATGAAATCAAACGATCACCTCAAACGGCATTGAAATCCTGGTTCTACAGGTGGCGGCTCTCCAATTTAAACCGAAATCTAAGTTCTTCTTGTCAATGCAATTAACGGCGGGTTCACGGAGACCACCGCACGACATGAGATTAGAAATCACCGACATTTCTCAGAAACCAATCATGCAAGGACGAACGCACCGATTGTAAAAAACAGCCAGAGAAGTGTTTAGTTGTGAGGAAGCAGACGGCAGCGTATTAGAAGGGATTTGCAAGAGCGTGCGCAATGCAAAAGGAAGGCTCAAGAGGTTAAGGCAATGGAAGGCGGAGAAATTTAGAGGTTTCTTTTTTGCCTTTTTTAACTTGATATAAAAACAGTATCCATTAATAGTAAAAATAATAATAAATTTTTAAAATATATAGAGTGGGGGAGAGGGCGGAAAGCTGAGGCGGAGATACCGACGCTTGCGCGTTTCTCAGGGAGTCGCGGTAGCTGTGGTGGTAGGGTAAAGGGTGCCTACCACCACGACCTCGGCAGCCATTTTATAATGAAATGACTAAAATGTCCTTTACAGTTGATAGTGATTGTCACGTGGATGGGCACATGGTAATGTTTGCTCGCTGGCAATAGATAGAAGCTGTAATTTTTTTGTTTCTCTGCGTCGCGTTGCGTTTCGTTTCGCATACAGCGTTTCGTGTCCATGGTGGAAGAATCGCGTTTTCGGCTGAAACTGGCAAAACCCTAAACCCTCACAGGCCATAGGGTTCTATCATTATCTCCTCTTTTCTCCCCCATTTAGCGTGGAAACCACTCTTCCTGCCTGCCAATCTGAGGTTATTAAAAGTTTGTTTAGCACGGTTGTTGCTGTTGTGGTTTATGAAAAGTATTTTTAGTTGAGGTTTAAAATTGAAATTGAAATTGAAGTATTTGATTAAAATTGTGGTTGAGTTTGAAGTTTAATGAAAAACAATTTCGTGTGTTTGGTTACCATGCTTTTCATATTGTTATCAATTTTTGAAATTACTTTAAAGAACACACACACACACACACACATATATATATATATATATATATATATATATAGTTTTTTTAAAATATTGTAGATTAAAAATCATAAAAATAAAATATAATTAATAATTCAAGTAAATCAAATATTTATTATTATTCTCCCATCAAACTAATTGCAATTTCATCACGAACTAAATTCATACATGAAAGCGTCTGTGATTCCTGACTATGTGATCGATGAACAACATCCGGTATATCTTCATTTTATATATCATTTTAAATATAATACAATTATTTTATATATAATTTAATTATGCAATTAATTATACAATTAATAGGAGTAAGTTATATAATTAATAATTATTTTTAAAAAACCCATCAATAATATAATTATTAATTTTGTATATAATTTTTTATTTGTTGAGGTATTTTTTAATAAAAACAAAAACAAAAACAAATATTTTTGATATAATTACATCATTTTCAACTATATATATATATATACTAGATAATTGCCCGCGCGTTGCCGCGGGTATTTTTATGTATATAATTTAATACAATTAAATCTACAACGATCAATTTATATGATATAAACAAATAAAAATTATAGATTAAAAGATAAAATGTTTAAAATTTTGAGTTGAGTTTGTCACGTAAGTATAGATTACATCTTCTAAAATATAGGAATTGCGTTATAAACGATCACAAAAGAGCGTGCACTAACATTAGAAAAAAGAGCAAAATATTCGAATAAGAAAAAAAAACTTACTGAAATCATTATTGTGCAGATAATAAAATTATTAAAATCAATTAATAGAAAGAGCAAATAAAAAAACAACAGGGAAAAGGAAGCAATATTCATTTAAAATATTATAATAATAGCAACATCGGAGTCTTAATATCTAAAATTATTATTGCCGCTAGAATAAAAACAACAAAAATTATTAAATTATACCGAGGGAAAAAAATAAAAAGCATGAACGAAACAGCAAGCAAGAAAAACCAATTTAAAATGATTATTATTATTATTATTTTAAAACATAAACGAACATTTTTAAGAGAAAGTTTCGCTCTCATTGTACACCACGAAAGCTAAACTTACTATAATTTTTAATGCAAACTCCATTTAATATAAATACAAATAAAATTAAAAATAAAAACTTAAATACAAAATAAGAAATTATATATATTAAAACTAGATAACAAAAAACATTTTTAACCCCAGCGGTGAAGCGCGGGTGTATGACTCGTACTATATACTAAAAGAGGTCATGGTTCGGTTACTGTAGCATGTGAGACAAATCACTGTGGATTACAATAGTGTTGCTTAGTTTTTGGTTCGTTTCACCTGTTTTCTAATATTTAGTTATTTTTGCGGAGTAAAAACAGATGAAACACATGTAGCTCAGTGGAAAAGAATTTTTTTTTTCTAAGGGAAGGGGTCGAACCCTGCCAGCGCGCCTTTTATGCATTATTTTGCTTATAATTTTTTTTTTTCATTTTTTGTTTGCTTTTTGCTTTTTGTTTTTCACCTATGCATTTTTCTCTCTTTTGATTATTTTTATTTATTTATTTTAACGTCAGATTTATTTTTTGCTTATAAATATGTTTTTCATTTTTTTGTTAAAGATATTGACTTTTCTTTTATTTGATTGATTTTTTCCCTATTATTAACGCAATAAGAATAATAATTTTAATTTTTTTTCTTGTTTTCTCATTTTTTAATGTTTTTGATTTTTTTTTTCGGGGTAATTTAATAATTTTTATTGTTTTAGGAGTAATAGTAATGATATTTTTAGATGTTAAGGCTTCGATGTTCCTGTTGTTATAATAGAATGTGTTGATGTGTTTCATTATATCAAACCTTGCATGTATAAATGTTATACTTTATTTGATTTTTTCAATTTTTTCATTTTATTGAAATTGATAATATATTTGGTTTTGTTTTCGACCCTTATACTTTTAATTTTTTATTTTAATTATTTTAATTTTTTATAGTTCTTAAATAATTCCTATTTTTGTCTTTGTTTATATATATGTGCCTTTAGTTTTGATTTTTAATTTTTTTTATTTTCTATTTTGTTGAGATAACATTTTTTTTCAAAAAAAATATTCTTAAATTTTAGTTTGTATTTATGATCATTTGAAAATTGACATTTCTTATTTTTTTTTGTTTTTTCTTTTGGTTTTTTTTTTCCACGTCAAATGATTTTTTTAGCTAATAATTATTTTTTTTATTTTTATTTTGTTTGCTCTTTTGTTAAAGTTTTTGGTCTTTTTTACTGTTTTATTGAATTTATTTTCCCATTATTCACACAATAATAATAATAATAATAATACTAATAATAATTTTAGTTTTTTTTTCTTGCTTTCTCTTTTATTAATATTTTTGAGTTTTTTTTTCTCATAAGAATAATTTAATAATTTTTAATGTTTTAACAATAATAGTAATGATATTTTTAAAAGTTAAGTCTTCGATGTTGCTATTGTTATAATAAGGTGTTGATGTTTTTTATTATATTAACTCTTGCATGTATAGATATTATATTTTATTTTTGAACTAACAAAATATATTAATTGTTTCAATCCCAATAATTATAAAAAATATTTACTTGACCCAACATAATACGCGCAATTAACTAGTTAAGACATAAGCTAAAAGAGCTCGGGTTTGGTACTGTTCCTTCAGACTCAGTGGCACTGTGGAGTGGTCTTTTATCCGGCGTGCGTCGCGCGAGTTCGTCCACCCTATTTTTTTTGTTTTTTTCGGATGTGAACAGTGTAATGGCGAAACAACCCCCGATAATAAGACAAAAACACGTTTTCGGCTGAGGGCTACGGTTGTAATTGCACACGTACGGACCGGTCCGGTCCGCCGGAACCTTTTTTTTAATATTTTTAAAAATGTGTTATTACGTCTGTAGCCCTCGATAAGACAAAATCCATGAATTAGCCTCAGGGGTGGTTTCGTAATTGACACACACATCACTGTGCGCTTGCGTCAGCAACGTCAGGTGTCCGTACAGGCGTGTCAGAGTGTTTTCTCCCCTCCATCGATTCAGGCGGCGCGTGCGGCGTCATAATGCCGTTAAAAATTTTCCTCCGCCGGGTAGAACGATTCGCAACCCTTACCTGAATCTCATGGAGTGGCGCGTGTGGTGATATAATCGACGTATAGGCTCATATAGTCGGTTGAACGTTTATGTGCACGTTTCTCTCTCCTCAGCGTCCGATTCCACTTCAGTCCCCCGATTTATTGTTCATGAATTTTAGTCCCTTGGCTTTTGTTTGATTTATGTAATGGAAGTTTCAATTCCTGTCAATTGCGTCCTTTAATTCAAATTGATATATATGGAGTTTGCATGTCAGTCCTTCTTCTTTGAATTTTTCGGTTTTCTATTAGATCCTTTAATTGATTTAGTACAGCAGGTTATATTGTTTTCAATTTTGTCCTTCATGTCAAATGCATTATATATTACACTCTAATTTCAGTCCCTCTTCTTTTAATTTTTTTTTCTCTTCAATCTTTTAATATTTTTGGTGCAAAAGTATAAATGGTTGTCAAATTAATCCTTCACTTTAAATCAATCATATATTTTATTTTTATTTAGGGCCTTATGTTTTTAATTGTTCTATTGAAATTGATTTCCTTTATTATTATGTGTATATTTATGCATTATTCCCTATTATTGTACAAGTTTATGTATATATTTTTCTTTAATTTGGTTTTTAATATTTCTTTTATCTTTTCTTTTGTTGGGGTTTCTTTTTATTTAGTCTTCAAATTTTATTCCTGGTAGTAATCATGTGAACATTCATTTTTTTTTTTTAAATCACAAATATTTTTTAAATGCTAACAATAATAATAATAATAATAATAATAATAATAATAATAATAATAATAATAATAATAATAATAATAATAATAATAATAATAATAATAATAATAATAATAATGAGAATAATAATAATAATTAACAAAAATTTAATAATAATAATTGAATTGTTAGAATATTTATTGAATATTATCGCCTGATAATAATCAAAAATTTTTTTATTGAAAGTGTGTGAAATTAATTATATATTTGTATATTTATGTCAAATTAAAGTATGCTAAACTACTTATATGTTTGAATTTTTATTTAATATTATCGTCTAAAAATATATACAGAGAGGAAAAAAAAATACCGCGGCTTTTTTCAAGGCAAAAAATTTATATCAATATTCTTAAATATATTTAGTATAATAATATGATGAATAAATCTTATAAAATTAAAATAAATTGGCTCCAAATTTTAATTTTTTGCTCTTTTGTTCAAGTTTATTTTTTGAAAAAAATTTACAATATTTAGATTTCGAATATTGCAGATCTCATATCATTGAGAAAAATATACAACTCAAAAAAACAAAAGGCAGACAAATTTACCTCCATTATCTGCAATTCAAAAATATAAGAACCACTTCCCGTCTCGATTACACTGTTCTTTTAAGACGGCAATTAAGTAATTATAACATGAAAAAAAAACTCAGTTTATTTTGAAAAATAAATTAAAATATTTTTATTTGTAATGCGTTGGATCTAATATTACTGGGAATAAAATTGAACTCAAACAAAGAATAAAATTACAAATTTACCTACGTTATCTAGAATTTAAACATATACAAATCGCTTCCCATTTTTATTACTCTATAAAGTATGTGAGACTAATTATATGTTTTAATATTTATTAAATATTATCGCCTAAAAATATATATATATATATAGAGAGAGAGAGAATTTGACCCTGGATTTTAAAACAAAAATTTTTATATCAATATGCTTAAATACATTTAATATAATAATGATTAATAAATCTTATAAAAAAAATTTGCTTTGAATTTGAATTTTATACTCTTTTCTTTAGGTTTATTTTTGAATTTTTTTTTTCCAATTTTCCCATTTTTAATATTTCAAATCTGATATTACTAGAGAAAAAATACAGCTCAAAAAAACAAAAGATACACAGATTGACGTACATTATCAACTCATTTTTTTTTTCTTTTGACAAAATTACCTCGATTATCTACAATTAAAAAATATGCGAGTTACTCTCCGTTTTATTTATAATGTGTCAAATCTAATATTATTGGAAAAAAAAGACAACTAAAATATTTTTTTTTTAAATTTACCTAGCTTATCTCCAATTAAAAAATATACAAACCAATTCCCATTTCGATTACACTATTCCTTCTACGCTGGGAAAAAAATTATTTGTTAAATATTTTATCTATTATAATGTTACTAATTAAATATTTAAACAACTAATTACAACATGTAAAAAATCAATTAGTTTTCTACATGAAAAAAACCCTAGCGCAATGCGCGGACAAGCATACTGATTATACCATGCAAAAAACTCATTTCTAACATATTTTTATCTGTAGCAATTTTAGTAATTAAACATTGAAATAACTAATTATAGCACGCAGAAAATATAAGTTCATTTTTGAAAAAAAAAAGTACAATATTTTTAGTTATAATGTGTCAGATCTAATATTACTGGGGAAAAATGCAACTAATTAAAAAAAAATTATCTACATTATCTACGATTAAAAAATATACGACACACTTTGCATTTCGATTATACAGATGTTATCAATTATAATTTTACTAATTATATATTAAAATAGCAAAATACAATACATATAAAAACAATCAATTTTTTACATAGATAAAAAAAACCTCAACACAACGCGCGGGCATATCGCTAGTTTCATAACTAAAACATGTTATTTCAATTAAAAAATAAAATATCAATTAATCTAGTATTGATTTCTATCGTTATCCAACATTGATTTCTATCGTTATCCAACATTGATCCAATATCCTCGTCCTTGCTTGCGTGTATTTCCACTCCACCAATACAAAAATCTTACCATCAAATATTTGAGTGGAAGTGAGGTCCACCTTGGTCTATGAATCCCATCATTATATTTCTCAATCCAAGTCAGAACCGTTCGATGTTTGGCCTATTGTATACGTGTGTGGCCAAGAATCGATTGAAATCTTATACACCTACGATTGCATACAGCAGAACTACACTGCATAGAGTTGTAGGCCCATCAGTTATTGGGATGTGAGATGGCACCATAATCTAGTACTACCATTTTAAAAAATAAGGGTAAACTCAAGTCAACTCCTCCAATTATATTTATTTTATTTATCGGGTCCTCAAACTACCGTGTATTGAATTGGGTCCCCCGTCGTTACATCCTTCCTCGTTAATATCGTTCTGCAATTTTTTAAATTGGAGATAACATTAAACAGTGCAGTTGGATAATTTGGGGACTAATTTATAAGTTTTCCAAAAAATAAACAACAACAAAGAAAGTGACAGACAGAGAGCGACTAAAAATGTTCCTGATTGCCACAAAAACAAAACTTATAAAGCAAAAGCCGTAACAAGGCGTTGAGAAAAAACAAAAAAAAAGGAGAGCCTAAGATGATGTATGGATTCCTAGCATGTAGAGCATCCCAAAAGGCTACAAGAAATTGGCTCAGCTCATATAATCTCTCAAGGTGCCCTTTGTTTTGTTTTTGAATTGAGAATTTTGTAACAAATGGTTAATTGAGGGGGGGGATGTGTTGTTGCAGGTCTGTTCATTCCTTACCTTTTGTAACAGTAGATGCTGAAAGTATTTCTGGTTCTCAA
This sequence comes from Salix brachista, assembly GCA_009078335.1. NCBI lineage: Eukaryota > Viridiplantae > Streptophyta > Magnoliopsida > Malpighiales > Salicaceae > Salix > Salix brachista. Next base: position 12,566,592 of record CM018586.1, read on the forward strand.
CCTGCCAAGGTACACAACCTGGGTACGTGCTAACTAAAATAGATTCTCATGTTTTGGACGAAATGATGATTGAAGAATGAATGGATATGGGTTTTATTTTTTATTTTTTTTGTATAATAGTGCAGGGCAAATGGATAGGATCTTCAACCTGGAATACAATTGTGGATCCTTTAAATGGAGAACCATTCATTAAAATTGCTGAGGTAGATGAAACTGGAATTCAGGTATGTGTGTTTGTGGGTGTGTGTATATCACAAACATCCTTTAATATGTTTGGCCTTCATTTCTACTGAACTGATGGAATAATTGTTATGCAGCCATTTGTAGAGAGTTTGTCCAAGTGTCCCAAGCATGGACTGCACAATCCATTTAAATCACCAGAGAGGTTTATTTATTTATTTATGTATTGTTGTTACAGCACTATATCGTTATTATTCTTTGGAAATGAAAACTTGATGACCATTTTTTGCAGGTATCTTTTATATGGAGACATAACTGCCAAGGCAGCCCGCATGCTTTCGGTTCCAAAGGTTAATTATTCTGAGTCCAAGAATGATGTCTTCATTCATCTTTATGATGGTTTTCAATCGGGAATTCTGTTGATGATTATTTTCTTTTTTTTGTTTAAATTTGCTTTTCATTGTTGATGTAATGCCTTTTGTGATGATTTCAGGTTTCTGATTTCTTCACCAGGTTAATTCAAAGGGTTGCTCCTAAGAGTTATCAACAAGCTCTTGGTGAAGTGCAAGTTACTCAAAAATTTCTGGAGAATTTCTCAGGTGATCAAGTAAGTCAAGACAAACCTTTCCAAAAAACAATGGCCTCGTAAGGCTAAATTCCTTCTGAATGGCATATTGGTATTGAATTGCCTAAAATATGATTTATTCAGCTTTGTTTCCCATCTGAGATGAATGGATGTGGTATTGATCATTCCATTTGAGAACTTTTGCTGCATGCATAACTCGCTGCACTACAGCTAATAATAATTCACATTTTCTTGATTCAAATGTTCCATTTATAAGATATTTTCAATCCTGCATGTTTTTTTAAGATATTGTTTGCAATGTTTTGCTAACTTCCCTTCAAAAACAATTCTCTATATATCACAGGTTCGTTTCCTGGCAAGGTCTTTTGCAGTGCCAGGAAATCATCTTGGACAGCAAAGTAATGGTTTCCGGTGGCCCTACGGTGCTGTAAGTACTTCATGTGTTGTATTTCAGTTAATAATTAACAGTTTGGCGATCAATAAGGGATCAAATTAATAGTCAACCAGTTTATTCCATTTGATCTCTAGTCTAGCTTAAGTTACCCATTATGCAATCAGTTAATGCATACAAAATTTATTAGAGAGCAGTTGGATTTTTTTGAAGTTCTTAGTTTTTGAAAATGCACAGTTCATCATTCACATGAATGAAAGAATTTGTATGCAGGTTGCAATTATTACTCCTTTCAATTTCCCACTAGAGATTCCTGCACTTCAGTTGATGGGTGCATTATATATGGGCAACAAACCCATTCTTAAAGTTGATAGCAAGGTATGATAGTTGAAGATATTTCAGTGTACAGTTTTTGTTTTGTTTCCACTTTCCATTTTGTGGTGTTTTTGTGCAGATTATGACTTCATGACCCGATACTTTTCTCAGGTGTGCATTGTTATGGAGCAAATGATACGCCTACTCCATCACTGTGGAATGCCTTTGAGTGATGTTGACTTCATAAATTCTGATGGGAAGACGATGAACAAGCTTTTGTTGGAGGTTGGTTCTATAGAATGACTTTTTTTTAACTACTACTGTTAATATCATCCAAGACATTTTGGAGCGTAATGCACTTTCTTATACTTAGTTTAGTTCATATATTTTTTTTAGCCTATTAGGTCCAACTTTTGTAGTGAAATTGCATTTCTATTCTCCCTCCTGCGTTGTATCATAATTAAATATAGTTGTTGGTACTAAACTGGAAATTGGAAAAGTTTCTTGAAGCCAAAGTTTTTTTCCTGTATTTTATTCTATGATTATTTATTGGGCAATTAAGGCATTGGAAGAAAAATCCTGATTTTTTTAATAGATGTCTCCATGTAACTCTTATAGGCAAATCCACAAATGACCCTCTTCACTGGTAGCTCAAAAGTTGCAGAAAAGTTGGCAGTTGACTTGAAGGGTCGGATTAAATTGGAAGATGCTGGATTTGACTGGAAAATTTTAGGACCAGATGTTAATGAGGTATCTTTAGTTTCTTGCAAATATTATTTACTTTCAACACAATTTTTTTGTGGATCAAGGCTGATTTCAAATCATCTCTTTTGGTTTCTGAGTGTCAGGTAGATTACATTGCTTGGGTTTGTGACCAGGATGCATATGCATGCAGCGGTCAGAAGTGCTCTGCACAGTCGATTCTATTCATGCATGAGGTTAGCTGCTTTAGGTTTCTATGTTTGGTCTAGTATGCTACTCGTTTGTATCATGATGGCTGAGTTATTATTAGTGAATCTACCTTTTACCATTTCTGTAGCTTTGCTGCCACTATCTTAATTCAGTGCCATGACATTTGGTTCTTTTCTTTTCTTTCTATTAATATGCATGTACATTGGTGTAGAACTGGTCCGCTACTTCACTTATATCCAAAATGAAGGATCTCGCAGAGAGAAGGAAATTAGAGGATCTAACTATTGGCCCTGTTCTCACTGTAAGGATGAATGTTATTTATAAAATTGTGTTAGGTTTGCATATGGTTTCTTCTTTCCATACTTCTCATCGGTTAGCCAAAATTATTTAATAACTGAGTTATAGCTTGTTGATCGTTCTCAATATATCACGATTCAATATGCTAACTGCAGGTTTTTCTGTTCACTTTTTGCAGTTAACAACTGAAGCAATGCTAGACCATATGAATAAATTGCTTCAGATTCCAGGTTCGAAGCTGCTCTTTGGTGGAGAACCTCTGGAGAAGCATTCCATTCCTTCCATATATGGTGCTCTCAAACCAACAGCCATCTATGTTCCTCTTGAAGAAATCTTGAGGGCAAAAAATTATGAGCTTGTTACACGAGAAATTTTTGGACCATTCCAGGTAAAGGGATAATTCTTCTTCTTCTTTTTTTTTTTTTTTTTTTCATTTTTCATGCTTTTTTAGCTTTATTGTACCTCTTACTAAATATTTCTTTCGAGGGCTATTTCTCATAGTGAAGATGGAGAAGTGTGCTGATGAAACTAGACCAAGCCTTTTAATTGTAATTTGCTTTCGAAGTTTTACAATAATGTTAATATTATTCTGTGACCAGGAAGTTGGTGATGAGGGGTCCATATGCAAACTGGTAGTGAGATATGTGATAATTTGTATATCATATTATTTAGTTGAGAGGAAAGAATCTATGAGTTTTACAGGGAACTACCAGGAGTAGAACAAATATTATCTGCTGGTCACCCTAAACCTTCTTATACAGATAATAATATGGGCTTAATGTAACTATAAAATATAAAATGACGGGGTGGGAAATTGTGGTTTACTACCTGTGCCATATGGTTTGAAAATAATCTGACTTTTATGGGGAACTACTTCCAGTTTCTTGTGCTTGCCTAAGGATCCTGTGAGATGTGTACTTCATGTAACTAGTAAATAACAAACCTGGGTTTGGAAAACTGTTGTTTATACCTGTTCCTTATGAAGGTATATTATGAGTGACTTGATATTTTAAAGGTTTGTTATCCACCCACATGCCCTGATCAATCCAATGTTGGGGTACCCAGGAAGCATGGATATAGCACTCGGATACAAATATGATCAGTACAGAAGTGCATTTACTTTTACAAGTTTAAGATATGATATGGCAAGGAGTTGGATAACTGATAAAAACATTTTTGTCATGTCATTACGCATTGAATATAGCTTTTTGTTTCTAAATTATTAAAGATATCGAGGTTGCTATCATATTAGCTTAACTTCAATAAGTATTATGCGTCGGCCAATTATTTTCCATTACATATTTGAAGTATTCGATGCACACCAGGTAGTGTATCTATGCATCTAATATGGAGAGATATAGTAGAGAAATATCTGTGTGGTTCAAGCTTACTGGGATACAAAATCACAGTAGAGAAATAAATGCGCGCTTCATACTACTGAGATATGACATCCTAGTAGAGAAATGTCTGTGCGCTTCATACTTGATTTTCTTCTCTAGTGGTCTGTGAATGTGTATTTCTTCAGGAAGAAGATAAGTGATATCAACATTGTGGATCCATTTTATTTGATTCCAGGTTATTACTGAATACAAGAAAGATCAACTCCCACTGGTTTTGGATGCTTTGGAGCGAATGCACGCTCATTTAACGGCTGCTGTGGTTTCAAATGACGTTCTGTTTCTTCAGGCAAGACTCGAAATTATCTTCGCCTCACCCCCACCCCCACTACTGAATTTGCTATGGAAGTTTAATGTTTCCCTAACTGATAGATCTACTCACTCACTTTCAGTCTGTTTATTGAATACATAAATATCCAGGAAGTTATTGGCAAAACGGTGAATGGAACTACTTATGCTGGATTAAGAGGAAGAACAACCGGAGCTCCACAGAATCATTGGTAGGATATCGAATCAGAGTAGTTTTGTTGTTCGAGTAAGCTGAAACATGTAAAAAATTCAATGATGTGTGGCAGGTTTGGACCCGCCGGAGATCCAAGAGGTGCCGGGATTGGCACCCCAGAAGCTATAAAACTTGTTTGGTCTTGCCATAGAGAGGTGATATATGACTTTGGTCCCCTTCCAAAGCGTTGGGAAATTCCACCGAGTACTTGAGGAGCTGTATTCACTAGAAAGAAAGGTTGCTGTACTTAATTGCATACAGAAAATAATTGCATTTATCCTTGGACCAATCAGAATTATCTCTAGTCTTTAAATAAAGCAAAATTTTGTTACAAGTTAAAGAAAAGATTGCTTGGACCGTTACTTCATCGGCTAGATATTTAAGCCGATGAAGCCAAAAGCTCGTGACTTGATTTGGAGCGTGAGGTCTGAGGCCCGGGGCTTGAGGTCTTAGGCCTAAATTTAGAGTCTACTTTGTTTAGGTATTTTTTTTTAAAAAAAGCTTTGGTGATTTGTGCAGAATTTTTTTTATATTTTTTAATGAGATCCACTTTGTTTAGGGCTCATAAAACGTGTCAGCTAAGGATTTTCCTAGATTATTTTTTCATTAAACTATAATTTATTTTGTTCATATTAATGTTTTATATTAAAGTATTTTTGTTGATGTCCATTAAAATTTTAACCCTAAATAAGTGGATCTCATTTTTAAATTGGACTCAAATGTGTTAATTAATCATGTTTCTAAACAAATTTATAATAATATATAATGTGAAAGAATATTATTTAACCAGTACAAAAAGACTTGAAGATTTTATAAAGAGATGATTATTTAGTAGATCATTATACCAAGATAATTTCCTTATAGGAATGCTATTGAATTTATTTTGTTAATTAGTAAATGTGATGTTTCAACTTATTAGGAAAACCAAGAAAATAGTACTTATATAGTTTTTTTGACTAGAAATTTCATTTAATTCTCATTATTTTGTTCCCCTTGAAGATTTCGTTGTACTTTACTTTGTATATCAAAATATAAAAATCATTAAGAGAACAACTCATCATTTATCATGTTGTGAATGACACCTTTTCATCATAAAATAGACAAGAAATAATAATTTATGATTACTCTTGAGAATGTCATATGACTTAGTTTCTCTTGTGAACCTTATTAAAAAATCAAATTAATGCTCACAAGGATGGGAATTGAACCACAACTTCTTGTTTTTTTTTTTTTTTTTTTATGGAAAAAAGGATCTATTGTTAATAAGCATGAACTAATTTCTAACTTTTCATACCACTGGCTAACTAATTTAGGCAGAACAAGTTTATCTTGATCAGGTGACCTTGTTACAGGATGGAAGAGATTATAAATTGATCAATTAAAAAACTTCAAAATGAACTTATATCCTTTTCGCTGTAATGGGATCTGGAATGTAAATTTTTGTGAGCTTAATAAGTCATGAGCTTTTACAAAACAAGTATCTTATCACAATAGGGTCCCTCTGATGTATAAATTAGTAAACTATAGTAGGAAAAAAAATGTAAGACAGTACAATGATAGCTTAATTACTTTTATACATGTTATCATTATTTTATGTATTCTATCGAATGATTAATGTGAATTGATTCTTGAATTGATTACTAAATTATAAAACATATGATCGAAAAAACTAATAATTAATGTGAATTGATTAATGACATGAGATTGCAACATGATATAGATATTGATAAGAATTCACGGAAAGTTCAATGCAAGTACTGTTAAAAATTTTAGTGAAGATATTTATTGTTTCAAACATCACTTCGCTTGCACTTGAAAGGATATTGAGTTATGCTAAAAAGTACTTTAAAATGTAAAGAATATTATTTAGAATGTTTTAGTGAGAAATCAAGAAGTGTCTTAAAAGAAAAGAAGGCTTTTTCAGTATATTGGAAAAGACAAAGACAAAATTAATGAAATTAGCTCAATGGTCAAAGGAAAAAAGAGCAATAAATGAGAGTGGAAGTTCACAAACAACTATCAATCAGTTGCTAAAAAGAGTTAATAAAGAAAAAACATGTTGACAAACTACAAATTTTTGTACACTAACACGATTCCATTTAACTGTGTTAACCTGAAGTTTGTTAGGGCGCTTGAATTGGTTGCAAAGTATAAGCCATATTTTAAGCCTCCATCTTACCATGATATTAGAGAGAAGTATTTAAAGTGAAAAGTAGAATACAATGAACTTGTTTTAAGAGTACATGCTAGAATGGAAAAAAAAAGGTTGTTCAATAATGTATGATGAATGGATTGATAATAAAAGATGTTCTATTTGCAACTTACTGGTTAATAGTCCTAAAGGGACATTTTTTTTTTATCATCGAGAGATACCTTTAATAAATCCAAGATTGTTGAAAATGTATTTGAGATGTTGGATGCTATTGTGAAGAGGGTTAAAGAGGAAAATATAGTGCAAGTGATCAAATATAATGCTGCAAATTATAAGGCAATAAAACAATTATTGATGGAAAAGAAAAAAATGATTGTTTTGGACACCATGTGTTGCCCATTGTATGACTTGATATTGGAAGATTTTGAGAAGAAACTAAAGATCCATCAAGTAACTAATGCTAAGAGAAGGAGATTCATTTCTTATATATATATATATATATATATATATATATATATATATATATATATATATATTCAAGAACTATTATTATTTCTATGCTAGAACACTTTACAAAAGAAAATGATTTGATCAGGCCTGCTACCACTTGACTTGCTATTACATACTTGACTCTTGGATGTTAGAGTGATTGTGAGATACAATTGATGACAATGTTTACTTCCATTCAATGAAGGTCATATAGGTCTACAAAAATAGAAAAAGAGAAATGAATTCAAACTTGTGTTTTGGACAACAAGTTTTGGCATGATGTCATTATATGTATTAAAACAACATATCCTCTAATTAAAGTTCTTTAATTAGCTGATTCAAATGAGAAACCAAATGTGAGTTTTATATGTAAAGTAATGGGTTAAGAAAAAAAGAAATACAATTGAATTTTGGTTTTCTGAAAAAGGTACCAATTATCTTTCTTGCTAATTATTTATTTAACATAATTAGTTGATTCATAATATATATTTCAGTTTTAAATTATTTAATTTAAAGTTGATGTTAATATTTTTACTTTTATTTTATAGTTATATACTTATATGGAATATTATTGATGTAAGATGAGAATTTTGACTTCACATACCCTTACATGCAGTAACTTAATTTTGAATCCTCATTATCATTACAATCCTAATTTTAAAGTTAATACTAACATTAAAATTGGATTATATCAATGCTTAAAAAGGATGATACATGAGGCAAGTGAAATGTGTAAAATTAACTTACAACTTGATTCATTCAAAGATGCAAAAAGGTTGTTTGGTATTAAGGCTACCAAGATAGTGAGAGATAAAAAAAACTCTAACTAAATGGTAGGATTCTTATGGGGATGAATGTCTAGAGCTATAAAAGTTTGCAATTCAGGTTTTAACGTTGACTTTCAGTTTATCTGGATATGGATGTAATTGGAGTGCATTTGAGATGTTAAGTTTTTTTTTTTTTTTTTTTTTAAAGATTTAATTTTCTTACACTTGATAATAGTCTTATATATTATCAATATGAATTGTTTACATAGGATTATATGAAATGAAGAAATAGTTTGCAATAAAAAATAACTTGGTATTTGTAATGTGTAATTTGAATTTGAATGATAACTAAGTGAAGAAGCAAGCTGATGATTTCAGTGAAATTTTAGATGATCTCTCATATGATGATGAATGAATAAATGAAGGAGAGAAACATGATGATTCATTGAACTTTGATTTGCTTGGTGCCATTTATAATACAACACAAAGAAAAAATGATAAAGAAGTTGAAATTGAGAGTCATGATTTTGAAAATGATTTAGAAATTCAAAGTGATGTCAATCCAGATAATTTAAGGAGTTTGAAGTTATATATTATTGACGATATCTATGTTGGGGTTGGTACTAGTAATAATACTACTGTTCAAAATATTGATATTGGAACTACTACTACTAGTAATAATTCTCTAGATGATAATGATTTTAATGAATGTCTTAGAAATACCAATGTAGATGAAAGCAATGAGACTAATTTTAGTTTACATGACACACTAACAAATTGTTTGTTTTAGGTTTGTTAATTTTTAGTTAATGAGATTCTATAGATATAATTGTATTATATTTTAAGTTATTTAAATAATTTTTGAATTTTTATTTGAACTATATATGTAATTTAAAGTGTTTGAACTTTTCTATTATTAATGGGAGAAACAAGAGATAAGAATAAGAGGAGTTATATCCGGTAACTACCTAACATGACGATGTTATAAATAAGAATATTAGTATATACCAAGTGTCACAAGAGAGAAAAAAATAAAAATATATTATTTTATGAAATATTATCTTTCAAGACTTTAATTTACTATGTTATTTTAAAAATAAAAAACCCGAGCCTGCTTGAGAGTGTGGATGATGTTATTTTTTAAAGTGTTTTTTTGTTAAAAAATACATTAAAATGATATATCTTTCTTTTCTTAAAAATATTTTTAACATCAACATATTAAATGATTTAAAAACAGACAAAAAACTAATTTAAAAAAAATTATTATTATTATTTTTTTTCCAAAATATTTTTGAAACAGTGAAAATTATATATAGAAAAGCAATTTTTTTTTTCTGTTGTTGTTGGGAGCAATGTTAACCCAATTCAATGACTGAACCGGGTCTGAGAAGCCCGGGAGAGAGCCACAAATGAAAAACCTCTTAAGCCTAAAACCCTAGCATCCACCTTAAATCACAAAGTCGAACTTTAACTCTCTTCACTGAATTCCCAGTAATAGCCGCTCCAACACTGCTGCTCTCTTTAGGTTTGCTTCCCCTTCTCTTTTCTATTCACTAACGTTTTGCCTTCTGATGATGAATGATTTACGGATTGTTTGTTTAATAAAATTGAATCAAATATGGGTCTCTTTTCCTTTTCTAACAATGTTTTGTTTCGTATAGCCTTAAGCTACCATAACGATTCATGGGTCTCTTTTTTGTTCCCATTGGAATGTATTCTTTGGTTGTCAGATTTTCGTAAAAATTAATGTTGGCATAGTTGACATAGAAGTTCTTGTGAATTTTATATACTTCCGGATTAGTTTCTAAGATTATACACTGCTTCTTTCACAGGTTTCGTCAATATCTTGTCATCATGTCTTTGCTTCAAGTTATCACAAAGGCCTCGGCTGATTCTGACCATGTTGTCTCCCAATCTGAATACCCTATAATTTTAAACACAGACGATATTTTCCCCAATCTGAAGCCGGCACTTGAGAACCTGGATGCCACATCACTTGCCAATCCTGTATCTGGATGGCAACTCTCACAATCTGATTCCCAACTCATTGATTCTGGAAAGAAATTCTACACTAAGCTGAAGCGGAAGCTCAAGGATCACAGTAATTTTAACAAGGATGGCTTCTTTGAGATTTTTATTCCATTTCTTGAGAAAATTGGGAACAAGGCTGGTATTGCAGTTGGGATTAATTCTTCTGATGCTGCTTATAATCGTGTTTTGATTGAGAAGGTTGGTTTTTTGATGGGTAGAGATGTGGCTGGTTTGGTTATGAAAGCGTCTACTAGTTTGGAGATCTGGGATTTGGTGGAGACTTTGATTGTTAATGGGGTTGTGGATCACTCTTCATATTCAGAATTGGTCATGAGTCTTGTGATGAAAAAGAGGTCTGATTTGCTCTCTCTGACCATTCAACATGCTTCGGATTTCAGATTGTCCGAGTTGCTTTCCATTTTGAAATATTTTCTTTGTCCATCAAAGGAAGCTTACAGTTACATGGTGAATGTGAGGAAGGAATGGGAGAGCCAGGCAATGTTAGCTATTGAGATGGCAAGCAATAAGAATCTATCAGAAAAGAAATCACAAATAGCCAAGGATGCTTCAATATTGCTTATGCTTGCACATGATGGGTTCTTAACATCTGAGCTTTGTTTGCATTATTTACTGGCATCGCCAATTATTGATGAAGCAATATTTTCATCTTCAGTTAGTAAACTGAATGGTAAAGAGATGTTGAGTTTGATTAGGTATTTGGGGAAATGGCTCAGGAAATATGAGATGTTTCCGCAGGCAGTTCCCTGTCCAAAGGCTTCATCTATATTGGGTCTAAAGGCCTGTGATTGGGTTCCTAAACTTGAAGATATTGTTAGATGTCTTGGTTTAATGCTGGATGAAAACTTCTCTTCACTGGTGTTGCATCCTGGCTTCCATGAAGAACTGAATTTTATTGGGGGATTTGTTGCTCCTCTAGCCACAGAAGCTAAACTCAGTTGCACTGTAGCAAATGTCATTGAGAATTTGAAAACCCAAAGTAAAGGTGAGCAGATATAGGAACTTGGTAAAGCCATTACCTTTCTACAATCGATGTAATTTCTCTTTCATTTTGGATTTAAGCGGGTTAATACTAATGTCTGTTGTATTTTTATGATTTTGGGACCAAAATTTTGTGTTTATTATCATCTGGTAGACAGCAGCTAGCGATTGCCTTAAACAGCTTCAATCATTTTTTTTTGTTACCCTATTTGCGAACTTCTGTCTAGTCAATTTTTGGCTCACCAATTTCAGATGGGTGACAAAATGTGGGGCTTGTATTAGCTCATAAGATGGATGTAAAATTTTAGTTTGCCTACGTTTCCTTGGTTTCCCGATGCATTAAGTATAAGCTTTCGCTGGAAATTTCTGAGTGCCTGGTACCAGCTTGGATGAGGTTTGATAAACCCTTTGTCTAAGGACCTGTATGAGGAGGTATCACACTGGATATCCATTTGATAAACCCTTTGTCACTTATTCATTTTTCTTGGTGAAAATAGGTGCCCCATCGGAAGAAAAGTTTGAGGTGTAAATTGGTACTTGTTGGTATTTGAGATTTTGATGACTGCGCAAGCCCCATGAGCTTGTAGGAGACGCAAATTGACAATAGGATCAAGTGACTGTTTGAAAGAGGTCGACATTGTTTTAAAAAATGATTTTTTTGTTTAGAAATGCATTAAATAGTATTTTTTTTTTTATTTTTTAAAAATTGTTTTTGATATCAGTATATAAAAATAATTTAAAAACTTTATTTTTTTAATTTAAAATAAAAATAAAAATAAAAATAAAAATATTCAAAAATTCTTTTGAAACTCAATGTCAGGTCCCAAGTCAGTCAAACTACCGGACAAACATTACAGTTGCTGCGAATAAATTAAAAGATGTTAGTGCTGAAAACACACAACACTGTAATTGTTGAGAAAACCACCACTGAAAAATGGGACGCAATGCGCACTTCGTGTGAGAATATTTCACTAAGCTGCAATTTCATCAATCTAATAGGCATTCAATTGTAACAAGACCCGATAGAGAAAAGGGTAAAAGATTTTATATTTTTATATTTTTTAAATGGAAGGCCAGCTTTCAGTGAGCAAACAACAAGAGCAACTATTCTTGCGTTTAGAGGGATACCATAATTCTACAATGAGACAACATCCCTCATTAAATAAAAGCTTTGGTAAGAAAATAATAAAAAACCTGCTTATCACCTAATTTGATTCTTTTGAAGAGTAATGAGCACCAGGAAACCTAGTATGAGTTTGCGGTGGAGAAAATACACATAAATATGCTTTCTCAACTTCTTTTCTCATCCATCTCATCAAAAACCTTCTGTAAGTGCAAAAACACGGCCAGCTAAAGGCTGTGGTAGTCTTTGTATAGCTTCTTGGATTTCCTAGTAACCACAAGTGAAAATCAGCAATTTACTTGGGAAGATTGTTAACACTCGAAAACCCAAAACCATTTTAGATTGTAAACAACAAATGACAAAAGAATAATGTGAACGATTCCTACAAGTCAAATGGTATGTTAATATCTAAGCACAAAGCTGATAATTTTGTCAGCTTGAGATTTAAATTCTAGCATTTATTCAGGATGTGCATAATCAACTTCAAAAACCAGTACAAGAAGTTGTTTAAGGGTTAAAGTTCCTCATTTTTCAGAGCCCCTTTTCTTTTCTTTAATGGTTATACCTAGAGCTTGGATAAAGGCATCAAGTTATATCCCATAATAAGCTCAAGGAACCATCAGAAATATACCTTCACTGTGTAACGAGCTGAAAAATGAATTAGAAGGATTGCTTTGTTCTGAAATTTGTCTGCATAGTTAACTATCTGAAAGATGAATATCAGAAACAAAATGTTACTAGCTTGAAAAGATATGCATTGCAGGCAACAAAGAAGAGAGATAACTTTACCTCAAATAGATGAGTGTGCCCATAATCTCTTGCATGCTCAACAGTTACCGTGCCATCAACAAAGGTGCTCTGCATGAGAAAGGGGACAACAAGATGATAGACACCCATGTCTTTAATGTAAATGCAAACTAAAACAAGAAAAATTTCATCGAAATCCTTTCCGATCACCATGATGTTAGCCATTTGAGGTGGGAGTTTTATAAACAAAGGGCTAAACTATTTCAGTAATAACCAACAAAACTAAAGGCTTAACAAGCACCATGTCGAGTAAACATGCAAGTTTAATAAAATTAACTTTGATGCAACTTTTGTTCCTTAATTGTTTTGATTTAGTTATTTCAAACAAAATATGTTAAAGCCACTTTATGAAGAAAAAAGTTCATCTGAAATTCTTTGCAAATAAACATGAAGTTTGCCATTAAGAGTTGGCAGTTAGAAAACAAAACACAATTCTTTAAATATTTCATTAACAATCAACTGAGCCTTAACAAGTACTATGCAGATATGAGTTTTAAAAAAATATATTTGACGAGTCTTTTGATCCTTAATTGTTTTCATTTACTTATTTCAAACAATATGGTATGGCCGCTTTGACCATACTATAAATAATAGAGCTACAAGTTCCCTAGTTATAGGCATTTAAATCACCTAATTTATTTGTACGTATCTCATCCCATTCATAAATTTTACAACATCCCATTGTCTTGTGGTATTTATAGAGCTATAGAGTTGACAGGCAATGCACACCTCAATAAACAAATACATATATACCCCAAGGATAAATACTAATTCAACTATGAGAGCATGATCATTTGTTCATGCAAATGAGAAAAGTAAATGATCAAATCTCCCAACATTTAAGCCATTCATTCTTGTTTGGTCTAATGATTCAGAGCTGCACAAACCAAACACACATGGTTGAAACAAACTAGAAGCCTACAATCATCAACTAAAATCTTAAAGGCACAACATGAACTCCACACATAAAATAGATAGTAGGAAAGTCCACTCAAAATGAAAGTGATCAAGGTAATAATATTCGACTACCGGTTGTAAGCTAAGCAGACTTTTACAATGCATGTGATTTTACTTGTTTATGATTACTACTTAAAAGCATTAAGTTCACTTCATAAACATAGGAATTGAAGATGAGAAAGATATCAAGTAACAAAATCAAGAAATAATAAAATAGATGTACCTCCATAACAAGAACCTTTGCCCTCAAAGCATCAATATTCATCTCATCAATAATGAAGTCTGACATGGTGTCACCAGTAAAAGCAATCTCAGGTGAAGTTTCAGTGTTTGTAATCTGTACATGAGCAAATTCATCAGTTGATGAATATCATATAGAAGAGCAACTAATCTATGATAGCAGTAAATGCAATAATCAAACCATGAAAACCGAAATCTCAGAGATTTACTCTCTATCCTCCCATCTTATCATGAAGAGAAAAAGGGGTTATTATAATAAAAACATGCATCATGAATTGGATTAAAAACTTACGAGAGAAATGTCTTAAAGTTAAACTTAAAACATCTTCTGGGGAGTGCGAGTTTGGAGGGGAAAAACCTACCAAGGCTTTACGAATTAAGTTGAAAAGAAGAAAGTTTCTTCCGTACTGTAACTGTAAATACGAACCTCAACACCTGATGACTTCAAGTTTTTAATCTCATTCCCAGAAAGGCCAAGGTACTCTCGCTTAAGTTTCTGTTTCACAGAGTAAACTACATAACCCTGAAATACCTCAAGTAGAGTACCAATCAAATAACTCAGTATGGCTACAACTAGATGCTCAACCAAAAGAAGAATATTTCTTAAAAATTAAGAAAAATATAAGAGCAACCTGACTTTGAATTGAGTGGTACGTCTTGAATGCTCTCACTTTAAGATCCTTTCTCACATAAAACTCTTGTCCTAGAATTACAAGTTATGTTATCAAAATGAGTCAAAATTACCAATACATGTATGTAACCAAGGGAAACTAAACACACACAGCTAAGACACAAGACATTACCGACATCGAGAGCGATAAGGTGATGCTTGAGCTCTGACCCATCAAGTCTCCTATGCACCTCAAAGAGTTGTTCGACATTTTCTTTGATGCAAGTGGGCACGACAATTGTTGGAGGCTTCATTCGGTATAAACCACGGGTGGCAACATACATAGGCAGTCCTCCCTAACAAAAAAGCTTGGATTCAATTCCCTTACAAGGACATTACTTATAGCAAAACACTTGAAATCAGAACCAAGAACATTTCGGAAGAAAAAAAAAACAAGGAGCTATATTGAGAGAAACTTTCTTGAAAAATAAAAATTGAATGAAAAAAAGGGACTGACAATATGATCCATGTGAGCATGAGAGATGAAAAGGAAGTCTTGTGAGATAGCGCGTTGTGGGCATCGACCAATATCGAAAGCCATATTGAGAGAGGAGAAAATAATGCAAGTTTCATGCCCTCCTATTGACAATCCCTCCACTGGGTACCCTTCAATTGTTCTTCTCGTCTCTTCTTCCTTTCTCTTTTCCCGAACTGAATCATCACTCTCGTTCTCTTCTCTTTCTTTTCTTCTTTCCATATCTTCTCCCATGGACGAATCACCCACGGAGCATGAGCTAGAAGAGTAGAACTAGGGGTTTAATTACTTATATTAGTACTTTAACTACATGTATTTTCTTAATTAAGTCCCTTAACCATTGAATTTTCAATTGTGTTTTCTAAGATAATTGGAGACCCCATTAAAGATTGGATCTCAAATTTCGATATTTTTAATTTATTGTATTATTAATTCTTTATATTAATTTCATTATATGTTTTTTTAATTATATTGTGCATGTAATTGATAAAGTCGGTAGTAGAGGAATCTATTAGAGAAAATATATATAATTGGGGGACTAATCGTAAGTTTTCCAAACAGATTTAAGCAGCCCCCTCTCTCTACTGAATCAAATCAATCACTAATGGATCATCAATGGCGACCAATGCCACCTCCTCACCCTACCAGTATCTGCCCTATCTGCTCCTTTTCTCACTTCCCATTCTGTCCTCCTCCTCCCCCTCCTCCTCCTCTTCCTCCTCCTCAATACAATCAAAGCCCTATTTTCCCCCCTCCACCACCGCAGCCCGAACACCCGTATCATCCTGGCCCACCCAACCCATACATGGCCGTCAATCCTAACCAGGGGTGGAAGTGGCACAGAGAAGACGGATATGGACATCCCAATCCCATGTATGATCATTATAGGAATAGCACTGCGAGTTGTATTAATGGTGAAGCTGATCGGAGCCATAAGAGGCCTAGGGTTGATGGCGGCGTTGGATCTGGTATGTTCGGATACGAGAATAATCAAAGTCAAGCTAAGTTTTTTTCGGATGACGAGCGTAGATTGAAGCTGATTCGCGATCACGGCAACACAACTAGTCTGTATAGTCCTTTTCCGCCCACACATGATGATATGAATAATAATAACTGGAAAAATCAGCCAATGCCTAATTCCTCCGTCATGAGGCGGCAGCAGCTGCCAATTGAAAGTGTCTACCATGAAAATAATAGGGTGTTTGGAGGACATCCGCCGCCGCCTCCACCGCCGCCACCGCCAACTTCACCGCCACCGCCTCTTCCTATGGAACCACCACTCCTCCCTTCACCACCTAAGTCATCATCTGCTCTGTTTCCTGTTCCTATTAACTCCCCAGCTACCAATCCTTATCTGCATAACAACTCAACTGGGTTTGTTTCTGAGGTACCGTTGCTTTGTTTTGCTATTTGTTTTAACTTCGCTCAATTATAATCTTTTGTAACTGTTTTGGTTGGATGTTTGAAGGAATGGAAACAATCCTCCGGACAAACTTTTTTGCACAAGAAATTGTCTCCAGAGAGGCCAATAGTAGTTGATGCTTCTCACTTGTTTAAGATGCCTCATCGTGCAACTCGCCCCAATCATATTGTGATAATTCTTAGAGGGCTTCCAGGTACTGCTTTCTTTGCTAGAGTTAAGTAAATACCAGACAGAATACACTTCAATTCCTATGTTTTATATTCACCACGAATCTAGTTTGTTTCCCCCCCACTTCACTCGAGTTCAAGTCAATCATCATCTGCTGCTATTTTTGAAAAAAATCATTTTCATACTTCTGAGTGCTAGTTTTGAAGAAGCTGGCTTATTATTTGAACAAACTAAAGATTTCTGTTTCATTTTTTTTTTGGTGTAGTTTAAACATATAAAAATCAATTAAACTTTATTGGAAGGAACTTGATGCCCTGAGAGGTAGGGAAATATTGTACTAATTTTGTTAGTTAAAATTCACATTTGTTAGGTTAACTTCTAGCAAAAATATTCTTAGATGTTAATTTTAATTAACTTTTCATTGGACATGTATTATGCCCTTGAAAGGATTTTTAATATTTCAATTGTCTGCTAGCCGTAATTCTCTTAAGACAAAAATTTCAAACAAATGATGGAAAATCTTAGATGGGAGAGGATGACATGTATAGATGCAGTGCAAGGACCTTGGGTGCCAGCTTCTCATGTCACTCTAAATTTTTTCATCAATTTTTGTACGAAAACTTATTTGAAAGGTAACGGATAAGCTTATGCAAGCATCTATGTTTGCTGCTATTCAAATGATAAGATATGCTGTGCATGTAAACTGTCATTAGAGAATTGAAGATGCCTGTTGCAGTCTTCTAGTTTACAAACTTACTTCACTTCATATGCTTAAAGGCAGTGGTAAAAGTTACTTGGCAAAGATGATGCGTGACCTTGAGGTTGAAAATGGTGGTAATGTGCCACGAATTCATTCCATGGATGACTATTTCATGACTGAAGTTGAAAAGGTCTGTCAGTTTTGTTTGTTCTACATGAATGACCATAAAATGTCCTAATTTAATTTATATCTGTGTATTTTAAATATGCTGTTAAGTATTATATTCCATACTAACAGGTTGAAGATGGTGATGCTTCAAAATCTTCAAGCTCTACAAGAGGCAAGAAACCAATTGTAAAGAGGGTGGTCATGGAGTATTGTTATGAACCTGAAATGGAAGAGGTAGTGCTAATAAATGCCTCTAAAACTAAGAAATTTGGTTAAAAAATATTCCAGAATTGCCTTTGCTTTGCATTTATGTATTCATGAGAATGTAAATTTTATGGTAGAGGTTATGTAAAAAATAATTTCTGTCATTGATAGCATCAGAATATGTGGAGAAATGTGCTAGTTTGTTTGTCTTGTGCAAAAGATGAACTATAGAACAACTACAATTATAAGTGACTTGCTTGCTCTATCTGCTAAGAATTCCAACCTACTGGAATTATGTTTTGATAACTTTATTCAAGCACTTGTTTTTTTCTGTCTGTTACTTATTTTATTGTTTTCTCAAATTTCATTTTTTCTATCCTTACAATAGGCTTATCGAGAAAGCTTGTTGAAAGCATTCAAGAAGACCCTCGAGGAGGGAACTTTCACACTTGTCATTGGTATGTTTTTTGTTTTGGAAACCATTTAATTGATGAGAAATGTCTTTTATTATCCCTGCAAAATTTCTCTATTTTTAATCATCTTCTGAAATACCTTTTTAAAGTTATTGACATTAAATGTTCATTTATTTCAAGATGGTAAGCTGCAGTTTATAATGTCAATGTGTACTGATTTGGCAGCATGGTTTCATTTGGTTTGTTGATAAGAAATTACTTTATCTAGTTTAATGTCTCATTTCATGTTTCTATGATAGTTGATGCACCAACTCAATGTTCTTTGTGTCTAATGTACTTGACATAATGAGTATATTAGGAAGTGAATCTCTTCATTTTTTTAATCTATTTTATGTCTTCAAATAAATTTTCAAACCATAGGCTTGAAACAAAAGACAAAGTGATTCAGGGTTCTTGCAGATATCTTTGGTTTTTAAGGTACCCAACAAATTAAATCATCTAGCCTCATTATAGATTTAGTGGTGATGCAGTGCTCCATGCACTGCTTTCATTGTAACTAACTACAGATGCAGTTTTGTGCGGCAATTGACCCTTTTGTGCTGGTATGTGTGCTTCGTCTTAGTGGATGACCGCAATCTGCGGGTAGCTGATTTTGCTCAATTTTGGGCAATTGCAAAGGTATACCCTCACTTCTCTCTTGTGACAAGCTCTGCGAGTAAATATGTTCTCATTTCCCAATGTCCTTGGAATATGTTGAAGAATGAGGTCTTTGGGTCCTCATTCTTAAATGCATATCTTTTTGTAGTTGGATAGAACTAACGTCTGTATGCTGTGCTTTCACTCTTCCTTTTTAATTTGCCTGGGGGTTCACATTGCTGGACTTTTCTTCCATGGACAGTGTTCACTGTTCAGTACAGTTTACTTTTCTTTCTTCAGGATCTCATTGTAGTTCGATTGGATGATAGCTGCCTCTACTGCATTTTTCACTTTTGTAGTTTTTGCAAAAAGTTTATTTGAGCTGAAATACGAGAATGAATTTCAGTTCATTAGTAGATTAATTAATCATATGTCTGCTTATTGCTCAGAAATCACTTTGATTAATATATTATTGATGTACTAAAATTAATATAACTGATCTGAAATCCATTCAATCGACATAATTGATAAATTGATTAGAAATCCCTTGGGGAGAACTATGAGAATGAAATTTCATTTCAATAGTCGATCAATTAATCAGACAGATTTCTGCTAGAGTTTTTAAAGTGAGCCCTTCTGTTTATAGGTTGAGTAAATAGGTTGGGGATTTCGTTGGTGTATACAGACATCCTTGGAGGTCAAATGATGATCATAATTTTAAAAGACTTCCACTTCTTATTTTTCAGAGGCAAGCCTTCTTTGTTAGATATGTAAATGTTGGTGATTGAAGGAATGTTGGCCTGCCTTGTAATATATCTATGATGTATTAGCTAATACCTTGGCAACCATGTGTAGTATAGAGTTCTCCGGGCTGCAGTAATTGTAAATTCTTCTCTGTTGCACTACTAACTCCATATGAAGTTTTTGTTGTTCTTCTCCATTGTAATCTCCAGATATTGGTTTTTTGCTTCTGGATGACATCTACTTATTAAAAGCATCAGTCAGTGAACTGTTTTACATAAATTGTTAGTGAAAACATGGTTTACATATCTTGTTTTGGGGCTGTTTCGTATATGTGCCTTGTTTGTTATTTATGTGGATGATTTTTAGAATTTCCAGGTCCATATGATGTAGGTACTTGATTCTGAAGAGGTTGCATTTTTACCTTGTTTGGTGAATTGGACTTGATTGTTGCTACCTTGCTAATACCACTTATCAAATCATAGAAGTTTAATTCTCAATATAGCTCATGTGATTAGTCTAGAGTGCTGAATTTTAATCCAATAGTTTGCTTTTCCTTAATATTACATTCCTAGGAAACCCTGTAATGAGAGTGTGTTGCTCAGTGACAGTCAATGCAAAGAATCTATCGGGAAATTCACGATTTAGATATATTGGCTCATCAATTTGTTTTATTCAAATTTGAGGTTGTTTGGAAGATCTTAGCCCTAAAATTTGACTTATTTACAAAATAATCAAATGTTTTTTTGCGAGTTTCTAATAACTGCTTGCATCCTTTAATCCTAATTTCAGTTCAGTAAAATTCAACCACCTGATTTGGTTCTTATTTGCTACTTTTTCTGTCCTGCTCATAGTTCTGATTTATTGACCATACTAGAATTGCTTTCTAGTAGTTGATAAAGAGGAAGACAAGGAGGTGCGGGGGGTAGAAACCCAGCACCCTATAGTTTTTTGAGATCACAGGCCTAAGACAGAACTAAAAGGTGTCATATATTATACTTTTTCATTCAAGGTGTCCATCTTAAAGTGCTACCCTCTCTTTGAATATTTGAAGTAACTTTTGTTTGAATGGTGGTGGTGGTTGTGGTGGTTTAGAATTAGAGAGTTGTTGATTAGTTGTATATTTTCCTATTAGTTGCATCACTTACTAGATCTTTTTTTTTTTTTTTTTTATCTCAGAGATCAGGCTACGAAGTTTACATATCAGAGGCTACATATAAAGATCCTGTAGTGAGTTGCAATCTACTTTCTAGTTTATATTTGGTTGACTACTGATATCCTCTTCCCACGGCACCACACTTGCGTAATATGCAATTATTCATTCAAATTTGTGGTTCCTACTGTTTGGAATTAATCTGATCTGATTGTAACACTGAGACTTCAACATTTAAACATAAGTCTAGATTTGAAGCCTAAATTGGAAAGAAAATTCCTTTTGCTAGATAGTTACATTCCGTTGATAATCCCGTGGAATTGCAGGGTTGTGCTGCTAGGAATGTACATGGTTTTACCATAGATGAAATACAAACAATGGCCCGACAGTGGGAAGAAGCTCCATTGATATTCACTCAACTGGACATCAAGGTTTGTTATGTCTAGCATCTTAGTTTTACCCTGGGTTAAATGATAGGAAGTTCAAAGTGGTTCAAAATTGTGGAATACAAAACTGAATTTGCTATCCAAAAGTGCATTCACTTTAAAATTTTAACAAAATTGGGAACCCAGAAGTGTATTTATCATAGACTCTTAAACTTCAGAGCCAGCCTTTTGACTTATGGTGACTTATTTGATATTTTTCTGGCATGACAGTCATTATTCTGTGGAGATGACCTGAAGAAAAATGGAATTCAAGAGGTAATTGAATGTCATGTTTATGCATTGATGCGTTTTATTTTCTTCTCCCGTGTTAAGAGAAAGTTCATCTTCATGCTACATTGATGCTTTCTTTCTCTCCTGGGTTAATTGTTGTGGAATGTGATCCTACTCTGGGTTTGGGATGAACTGCCTCGAGTAGCTTTCCTTTGTGCATTCTATGTGCTGTTTGGTGCAAATATCTTATCTTACATGTTGCCTGGGACACGAAATTTGTAGTTAATCATTTGATTTGATTTCTTGTATTGAATCTACCAGGTTGATATGGATACTGAAGATGGAGACATTGGTAATGATCCATCAAGCCTGCAGGAGGGAAAGCCGGAGAAGGCAATAATTCCTCCCATAGAAGATGATGCACCTCATGGTATATTTTAACTCTCTGCCTTCAATGCTTACATATAATCTTGTTGATCTGTTCTTGGGCTTCAGGAGTTTCTTGGGCTTCAGGATTTTTAATATCCAGCCTTCCATGGAATAAAAGGGTGCCTTTTGCATAAATTCCGACGCACTTGTCAGTTGTGGGAGTTGTAAAATCTAATGAGGTTAAAAATGATTTCAGTTATGCCTCATGTTGTTGTGGATAAGTGTTGTTAGCACTCCATAGTTAAGACTTTCAGGTTGAAAAGTTTCCCTCGGATTATGCTGCTATTTCCATTACAAATACTAAACTATAAATAGTGCCTCTATTTTCAATGTAATATAGTTTCGTCCCTCTTCATTGAAAACCTATTGTTTACTACCCTGACTGGTTGATCATAATTGACTATTTTTTCATTATCTAAAATCTCGATGCCTTAAAAGTTAACAATGAGTTAACAAGACAAACTATAAGGCACAAAAAATGTCATAAGTTAAAATGCCAAAACTTCAATTAATGAAATAACATCAATACTAGTCAAGGTACCAAACAATATATTTTTTAAAAAGAGGGACTTCTATATTATTTACTGACCATACAGCTTTTCAATGCAAATTCTCTTCTGAATCTGTAGCTGAACCTCGCAGAAAATTTTGATTTGCCAAGGTTTAGTATTCCTTTATGCACCACCTTACATGTAGCAGTAACTGTCTTATGTTGTCAATGTCCAAAATGGCCATGTGCATGAACTTCTCAACTATGCTGAAGATCAGTAGTTTCTGACTGATGGTTCAATTTGTAAATGATTTGGCAGAATTTCTTCTTGGGAGAATGCAAATAAGTTGTTGCACTATAATTAATGAGTGGGATTTCACTAAAGATGCGTGTACTATGAACATGATCTAAATGTCCATCTGGATTGTTATGATTTTAGTCTTGGCAGTTTGCATATAATGAATATCATATTTGACTAACATCTCTACTTTCCTATTAACAACCTATTTTCTGTTTTCTGTAAAGAGATTTATTAATTAAATGGTTATAAACTCCTGTTTTGTTTCTCCAGTTTACTGAGAGACAAACTTGTGCTTTCAACTTTGTTAGATTCTTCTATTCACTATGATTTAAACTTTAGTTCCCACAAAAGATGGTAAGAGATTGGATGCCGAAGAGGACCATCCTTCAGGATTGAAAGAGTTGGGTAAAAGCAAATGGTCAGATGATTTAGGTGAAGATGACAGACAAGAAGGCATGAGGACTAATATTGCTCTTTCTGGTTTGGTTCAAGCTTATCAAAAGCAACGAAAATCAGTGCATTGGAGTGACCAGGTAACTATAACATATGCTGCTTCTATTATTTTGTTATATTAAGTTCTCATGTGAATCCTTTTCTAAATTTCTTTCGTTATTCTTATCTTTATCCTTCTAACAAATACAACATGTCAAACTTCTTATTGACCCAGTAAGATAGAAATATTGAAATCTCTCAAGTATACTACTGTATCACATTGTCTTGAAACTGTAGGCATCCCATTATCATTAGGTTTGAATGATTCATTCTTTATTAAAATATATATGAATAAATAATACAAACCTAACTTGTTGTCATATAATAGTAGTATATATTTAAATGCATGTACAAACAACAACAATATATCAGTTGTGCTTTCATTTTGTAAAACCTGGCACTAAGGAACAGTTAGTAGAAAACCTCCATGTCATAGAAGGTCAGTAATCATTATAACCTCATTACAGTACTTGAGAGTGGCCCTTCAGGAACTGGAAGGGCATATCTGAAATTCTTGTGAGAGAACCACGATGATAAGCTTTACATTGAAGAGAATATCTGAGAGGAGTCCACATAACATGGGACACTCAATATTTTAATATCTTTCAATGACTTTAGTGCTGCACTGAATCACTTGATACCCACCACCTCATGAATAATTACTGCTCCTCTACTTAAAAGCTATTGTCACTGTACAGGTTGGGGATACTGGGTTTTCTATAGTTGCAGCAAAGAAAGCAAATATGTTGTCTATAGTTATTGGACCAGGTGCTGGATACAACATGGTAAGTGACACGGCTATCTCGGCTGGTTGTTCAATATTAGATGTTCCGTTATTGAAGAAGACTAATTACTTTTGATCATTTATCAATCTTTTGAAACACAATAAAATGATTGAATGATCTGCTTATGTTCTTGTGTTCATAACTCCTGCAGAAGTCCAACCCCTTATCAGAAGAAGAGCGACCAACTTCAACCGTAAGCACTGGCAAGTCCAGGCAGAGCATATTCCAAGATCAACTTCGTGTGGAGCATGAGTCCTTCAAAGCTGTTTTTGATCGGAGGAAACAGCGCATTGGTGGATTGGATTTCGAGGAATAGTACTACATGCGGGAAACTCCAGTTTCAAGCTGTCCTTGATATTCTTTTTCAGCAATCTCGTCTGTAGCTGTTGGAATTTGGGGGGGGCTTATGCTGTAATTGCCCAATCATGGCAAAACCAAAATTACTGTGATGCTCTACCACCACGCCCCCCGCTCCCAGCCCCCAGGTTTTTGTATATCGCACAGCGCAGCTCATAGATGCATGCCAATTTTGTTTTTACCAAAACAATCTTTTATGAGAAATGAAAATCGATTTGAACCTTCAGTTTTCTCACAGAATCCTGGGGAATTCAACCTGAACAATACCTTCCTGTCATTTATTTGGCCCGCATCAATAAATACATAAAAGTTCTGTTTCGTTTACTTATTGTTAATTGTCTTTTAAGTTATTTTATAAAGTTTCTGAGTAAAGAAAAGTTGTTAAGTGTGTTTGATTGCAAATAAATTTTTACTTCAATTAAAAATATCACTCAATTGAGACAATTCTGATTTAATAAGAAATTAAAATTTTTAAACTTTTATTATATAAATTATAATTTGCACTGTATTCTTTGCTTATAATAATTATCGAGTAATTTATATCAAATATGTTTCTACTTAAAAATAACTTTTTCTTATTATATCTTAGAATTAAAAATTATAATTTAAAAATAATTACAATCGAAAATAAAAATGATTTTTTTTTCAATGGAACCCGGGGTGTTACTTGTCAGGTCTCCATTTCTATTTACAGTTTTACACACACAGAGGGAGAGTATAAAATCCTGTCATGGAATTAACAAAACAGCAAAAACTAACGCTAGGAAATTTTTCCTATGGATTATAATAATATATATTTTTTTAATTCTTAATTTGATCTTTAAATTTGTGTGCAGAGAGTTAAATTGAAAGAAAGAGGGTATTGGTGAAATAAGTGACAGGTCTGCAATTTGTTGAAAAATTCATTATAGTCCCCCATCTTTTTAAACTATTTTCTAATCAATCCAGGATTATTATTTTTTAAATATATTGGTACCAAGCTTTATTTTTCTCTTCTTTAGTTTTTTTTTCTTTTTCGAATGGAGGAGATAAAGGAGATCCATATTCTGGTTTAGAGAGAATTGTCGTTGGAGAAGATTTTTACCACCAAAGCAATTGATTTTTATGTCAAAAGGTTTTATATGATGATGGGTTTAGTAATAGGTGTTTCTTTTTTTCTTTTTTCTTTTTACATCAAAAACACTTAAAAATAAAATAGATCTAGGCTTGGGAAGATTTTTTGTTTTGAGTTGATTTCAGGTTTCACGCTTTTTTTCTTCTATTTTTTTATTGCCAAGGATTGACTTAACAAGTTTTCTATGATTTTTTTAGGTGTTTTGAATCAAAATAAATTGAAAATATATTAAAATATATTTTCAGGTAAAAAAAAACCTTATTTTTTTTTGCCACACTTGAGCACAAGATTCTAGGATTTTTAGTTGACGCATTCTCTGCCTCATTAAACTAAAACAAATAAAGACATGTGCAAGTGGGCTTGGCCTTGCAGGAATTGAAGTTTTTCATCATAAACACTTTTGAATTGTTTAGACAAGTATTCATGTCCTCGATCTGTTCATAAAGTTTTGATATTAGTGCTTAGTTTATTCTCCACCATCTTTGTGTATCGAATGAAGCAATCCAATGCTTCAGACTTATGGGAGATCAAATAAACATGACCAAATCGTGTGAAATCATCTATAAATATGATGAAGTAATTTCCTCCATGTCTTGCCCTCACATTCATTAGGCCATAAATATCCGAATGAATAAGCTGTAATGGACTACTAGCTCTTTTAGCTTTGCCAAATGGTAATCTAGTTGCTTTTCCAGCAGACAATGCTCACACACGGGCAATTCCACTTTGGAAAGTGATCCTAAAAGACCAACTCGTGCTAATCTTTTTAATTGATCTTGCCCAATGTGTCCTAATCTAGCATGCCAAGTTATGATATTTTACTATCTTTAATAGTGCTGAAATTTTGAACAACATAAATTGAAGCATCATTATTAATAGATATATTAACGTTGTCTAACACCATAAAACCATTTAATACAAAGCCAAAACCATAATAAATTTTATCCAGATATATTTTCACACAACAGCCAACAAATGTAATTTTATATCCCAATTGGAGTAAAGCAAGAACAGATACAAGATTTCATCGAACTTCTAGAGCGTAGAGTACATCATGAAGATAAAGTGTGCGACCTCCCCGCAAATCTAGTTTGCAGGTACCGATCCCAAGTACTGCAGCAGAAGCATTATTCCCCATGTATATGTATCTACTTCCCTTTGGAATTCGATGAAATTCCATAAATGCAGTTCGATCCCTTGCATGTGGTCGGTTGCTCCTAAATCTACAATCCAAAAAGGAACAGATTTAACAAGTATTAAACAACTGCTAACATACAAGTTAGAGTGATGATCGTGGTTCAATAGTACCTTTGGCTTAGTGCAATCACGAGCAAAATGACCAGGTTTACCACAATTGAAACAATTCATTTTTTGTCTTTCTTACCACCACGTTTTCCACGCTTGTGTTTATATTCATTATTACTTGCTTCTTTTCCTCTTTTACCATATTTTGGGCCCTTAGCCTTACCCATCTTATACTTGGAGCCATATGTTCCATGCATTTTTGTCTCAGACATAAAAACCTCATTTATAGGCTTCCCAGCGTGAATTCGATCTTCTTCAACCTCGATATGAGGAGCAACATCGTCAAATGTTTTGATGTTATCATTATGGGTAAGGTTAACACACATGTGTTCCTAATTGCTTGGCAAAGAGCAGATAACTGCTTAGACTTGTTGTTCATCAGTCATTTCATGCCTAACACCCCGTAATTCACTAAGCATGTTATACATGACTGTAAGATGCTGCCTTATCGTCTGATTTTGGCGCTTCTTATAGCCATCGAACTTCAGGGTTAACTGACGAAGTCTAGTAGTGGAGGTTCCTCCATACTGAATTTTTACTGCGTCCCAAACAGATTGAGTTGAACGATGCCTTTCAAAATGCAACATTATATCATTTTGCATAATACTCAACATCAAAATGTGAGCTACACGATCCTTGCATTTATAGGTTTGATATGCTTCCATATCAAGATTATGCTGAGAAGTGTCTCCTCGCCCAAGTTCAGCCATTAGTTGTGTGATTGTTTCCAGCATTTCTTGCTCTTTCAGGAGATATTCAATCTTATGATGCCAAACATCAGAATTCTTTTCATTTAGTTTGTCTCCATGGTTCAAATCAACAATAATACTCTTAGATGCAACCATATTAAGTGTTATTGACACCAATAACAAATATTAGAGTATAATACAATTTAAATGACATATATTCTTACTCCATTCTAATTTAAACAAATAATAATTGAACACATACTATAGGAACAAAAAAAAAAGTTAAATACTTAATCAATTCTCATGTGTATGGTCTAATTATTATTGAAAATTTAAATGAGTGCATCATTATAGTTATTATTTCAACTAACAACACCCACTGATCTGGTTGCAGATATTATCAATGAATTATTATCAATTCATTGTTGATATTATATTATCAAATACATGTATACAATGTAATAAAACTTAAATTACATAATTTATGCAATACAAAATAAACAACCAGTTGTCTTAAGAAAATACAATTATAATAATAATAAACTTCTTAGAATTATCTTATATTGTAGGAACATAAATGGGGTCTCACATCATCTATTTCATCAAAGTCATCTTCTCCAAGTTCAGTCTGCTCAAACCATGGAATGAATTTAGCAGCAACATCCAAATGACTTTGGCTTCTTTCAGTGCGTCGTATACCCTTTTCAGTATACTGACGCTCCCTCTCAAACAACATTTTATTAGCGAGATAATTGAAATCTAAGGATTTGAACCTCTATTCCAATGATTATCGCACTGGATACCATTCCGTAGGTAAGGAATTGAGAACAATCAACATTTGATGTTCAATGTAGAATTCATAAACACCACTCATTGTCAGTCTAAGCATCCAATGATACATATAATCAATGTACTCTCAGATTTTGTGAACAAGATTAATCACATAACTCAATAAATGATCAATTATTTGTTGTCTATCCATTACAAAAATATTCCAGAAACACATAAATATTACAATCAATATGTAATGAAGGCATGTATCATCATTGTTATAAAAAAATTACTAACAAAATAAGCAATTTAGTTTAATGTAACATCATAATATAAACAATTTATATTAATTGTATTTTTTTTAAATAAAATAAAAAAATAAATTAACTGCCATTTGGCAGTTAAAATGACACTGCACATTATCAACTCACACGTTACCCTCTTGAATGTGTATATTTTTTTTAATAAATAAACTGCATGGCAGTTAATGACAAATGGAGAAGACATACGTTCAGGAGAACGTGTATGTCTTCTCCCCCTCTCTTTTATTATGTATATGTATATGTATATAATAAACTGCCATTTGGCAGTTTAATAGCATTAACTACCAAATGGCAGTTAATGGCCAAATAAGGAATCAGGCCACATTTGACATCCTTCTACTGCCGATTTTGGCAGTTAAATAACTGCCATTTGATGTAGTTAATTTATATTTTTGGCAGACGTTCAACAGCTTGTAAATGCTTTTTTCAAACTCTGTATTTCTACAGAGTTGGCTTAGAATTTTCCTGGTCATTTGGACGACCCACTTAATCTGACTCATGGTGATTATACATGGCATATACTAATCATTGAATTATAAAAAATTATGATCTAGACTCTGATACCAATGTAGAATCGTTTAGGAAAACTTACTTGTGATATTCCATTTCCTTGTTCCTTGATCAATTGCTTCAGGGCCACTTCGATTACTAGAACTAAAGCAATGTTTCACAGCACGAATGTCTTTATAGATCTTAGCAAGTTTAATGTAGAGTATTGAGAGAAAGAACTATCTTCAAATATGGAAAAAACTTTTATAGATCTTAGCAAGTTTAATGTAGAGTATTGAGAGAAAGAACTATCTTCAAATATGGAAAAAACTTGTAACAACATGGAGAGGGAAGTCCATATTTATACTAGAGAAGAACAATTACTTAGCGGTTACCAATAAATAATACTCTTAGATAAATAGACTAGGTTCATCCTTTATGGGCGAACCAGGTCAAACCACACCTTTAGATAAATAGACAGGGTTCATCCCTCATGGGCGAACTAGGACAAATCCAATAACCAACATAGAAGGAAAAGGAACAGTTGTAACCTGACTTGTTTACGTACAAAGTTCATCTTTGATGTGTTGTATGTTCCTTCCATTGATCATAATTTGTTTGGTGTTGGCCAACTAATTGAAAAAGGTTATAAAGTGGTGTTTGAAAACAAAAGTTGCTTGATTAAAGATGCAGATGGCCATGATATTTTCAAGGTGAATATGAAAGGGGAAAGCTTTGCTAAAAAAAATATCACTGATGTTGAGCACAAAAGGCTAGGGTATTATCATCATAAAGGGTTGTTATTGTTGAAATCCAAGATGATGGCTAAGGATTTTCCAGCACTTGATGATTATATGTCTAGCTGTAAGACATGACATTCTGGAAAGCAGAGCAGGAAACCTTATCTAAAGGTCACATGGAGAGCAACCAGGAAGCTACAATTAATTCATATAGATATTGTAGGACCACAAAGGACACCTTCTCTAAATGGCAGTCTTTATTATGTTGTATTCATTGATGATTATAGTTGTATATGTTGGATTTTCTACTTGAAGCACAAGTCTAAGGTAGCTTAAGTATTCTGGAATTTTAAAGCTAAAATTGAAAATGAAAGTAGCTACAAAATTCAAACCCTCATAATAGACAATGATGAGTACACCTCTAACATCTTCAACAAGTTTTGCGATGAGGCAAGCATTCATCATCACTAACAAAATAGAGTTAGTGAGAGACAAAACAAGTTCATCTTAGAGATGAAAAAAGCTTGTTATATGAGAAGAATCTACCAAAGTAGCTTTGGACAGAAGCAACAAACACTATTGTCTTCTTGTAGAATAGACTCCCAACAAGAGCCTTCAAGGCTCAAACACCCTTGGAGGCATGGTATAGTTAGAAATCATCTTTAAATTTTGTTAAGATATTTGGATGTATGTGTTTCACTCTTATTCCACAAATTAAAAGAGACAAACTTGACAAAAGAGCACTTCGTGGCATCTTCATTGGCAATAATTATGTTGCAAAAGCTTATAAAAATTTCCAACCACAAATTGGAAAAATTGTTATAAGCAAGGATGTGCATTTTATGGAAGATGAAGAATGGGACTGAAATGATGCAAAGAAAAGCAATCCAACCTCAATTGAGCCGAAAATCAACCTTCTTGCTTTAGACACAGAAGGTCAATACGATGAAGACTGTCAAAGTGACATGGAAGATAACACTCCTATTAGAGGCACAAGATCAATTCTTGATGTTTATCAAAGATACAACATTGCTGTATGTGAACCTGCAAATTTTGAAGAAGCCAAATTGAATCAAAATTGGATTGTTGTAATGAAGGAGGAGTTGCTTATGATTGAAAGAGACAAAACATGGGAGTTGGTTGATCAACCTCAAAAAAGAAAGGTGATTAGAGTCAAATGGGTGTACAGAATAAAACTTAATATTGATGGCTCAATCAACAAGCATAAGGCAAGGCTTGTGATCAAGGGTTATGCATAAATATTTGGTGTAAACTACTTAGACACCTTCACACTAGTAGCAAGGCTTGATACCATTAGGCTACTACTTGCCATTCAATACAAAAGAATTGGAAGGTGTATCAACTGGATGTTAAGTCAACATTCTTAAATGTTTTTTTGCAGGAGGAGATTTATATAGAGCAACCAGAAGGCTATGTAAATGAAGGAGAAGAATACAAAGTGTGTCTTCTTAAGAAGGCCCTATATGGATTGAAGCAACCATAATTGTTGAACATTTCCAGAACCTGGGGTTTGCTAAAAGCTTGTCTGAATCAACATTGTACGTCAAGTAAAATGGAGATGACATTTTGATCATCTCATTAAATGTTGATGATTTGCCTGTGACAGGAAACAACACCAATAATGTGGAGAAATTCAAGCAAGAGATGATGGATGTCTTTGAGATGACAGATCTTGACTTAATGACCTTCTTCCTTGGAATGGAAGTTAAGCAGTCAGAATATGAAATCTTTATATGTCAGAAGAAATATGCCAAACAAATCCTTAAGAAGTTCAACTTGAAGAATACAAGGCAATTAACACTCTTATGAATCAAAAGGAGAAGCTATGTAAAGAAGATGAAGCTGAGAAGGTTGATCAAGCACAATTCAGAAAACTTGTTGGATGCTTGATGTATCTCGCTGTAACTAGGTCTGATATTTTAAATGATGTGAGTATCTTGACAAGATTCATGCATTGTGCAACTGAATTACATTTCAAGGCTGCTAAAAGAGTGATTAGGTATGTAAAGGAACATGCAATTTTGGCATCAAATACATAAGAAACAAGGAATTGAAGATGGCAGGGTACTCAGACAATGACTGAGGAGGTTCTATTGATGATTTGAAGAGCACCTTAGGCTACT
Organism: Salix brachista; assembly: GCA_009078335.1. Taxonomy (NCBI): domain Eukaryota; kingdom Viridiplantae; phylum Streptophyta; class Magnoliopsida; order Malpighiales; family Salicaceae; genus Salix; species Salix brachista. Next base: position 12,598,573 of record CM018586.1, read on the forward strand.
GTTTCTCCTTAGGTGTTGGTGTTTTTTCATTAAATTCAAAGAAACAAGAAAATATGGCTCAATTCACTGTTGAAGTCGACTTTGTTTCTGCAATAGCTGTTGTCAATCAAGCTTTGTGCCTGAGGAAGATTCTAATTGATCTTAACTTGGAACAAAAAAAAGCATAGAGATTCTAGTTGACAACCAAGCTGCTATTGCCATCTCTCATAATCCTGTATTTCACGGGAAAACTTAGCACTTTAACATTAAATTATTCTTCTTAAGGGAAGTTCAGAAAGATGGAATTATTAATCTTGTCTACTGCAAAACAGAAGAGCAGGGTAGACATTTTCACCAAACCATTACCTGCTAGTAAGTTTGAATTTCTGAGAACAAATCTTGGAGTTTGCAATTCCTAAATCAAGGAGTGTTAGAAAAATATGTTTAGGACTACTAAGGTGGAATAAGTTAACATTGTTAAGTGATTTCAATTTGTCAATTCAAATCTGTTGCTATTTCTTTGTTTCTGTTGCTATTTTGTAGCTTCTGTTATCTGCATTATTATCAATCATGACTTGATCTTAGGAGCATGATTTTAGTGGGTTATTATTTATTCAATCTATAAATTGTAATGTTGAATATAATAAAAGTGTTCAAGTCTTTAGTTCCAAACATTGTTCTTAATCTCAATTGCTTGAAACATTAATTTTTGTCTTTATTCTTCTTAAATTACAACAACAACTACAGTTTTTCTGGTTGAATAGTATTGAAACAACACTATGTTCTGACAATTGCATTCACTAACCACATTTTATGCTAGAATACCTTAGATGAGAGAGATTGCACCACCAAGTTGCAAGGTTATCACAACTAATAGCATCAAAATGAAGTTGGAAAGGAGATTGAATTCAAGGTTACTGAACTTTATGCGATATGCAAGATATTTTTCTTTAATGCACATTCTTGTATTAATAAACATAGTTTTTAATTTGATCGTTCGATCATGCTAAAGATTTTCTAGGAGATTTTAGATGCTCTATTTTTAATGGAGTTAAGGTTTCATAATAATCAGAGTTTGGAAAGACTCCAATAAATTACTATTTGTGTTGCTTGTTCTTGTATGTTTTTATCTATATTAATTGATATACTAGCCCAACAAGACCTAATTATTTGCTTATTGTGTTTTGTTAAACAACTATAGCTAGAAGAGGTGCAAACCATAACATATTCGAGGAAGAGGGGATAAGGAGGTTCCCTTTAGGGAGAGATAATTTAGGATCTATTGATAGAATACATGTAGACACAATTCATAGAGTTAATCCGATAATTGATAGAGAGGATCCAAAAGGAATAGGAGAGTGACCACTAGTTAATGGCCAATATAAAAAAATCATTTTAGAGTGATAATATCTTTTAATTGGAAAGTTATCATGAAAATTTAGAATTTTGAATAAAGTCTTATGATTTAATAGGAACTTTGCAAGCATAGAAATTCTAAATAAGGTTGAAATAACTTTTTAGTAAAAGATAGTCTAAATAAGAAGAAAGTGAAGTTGATCATTATAAGATTGAGAACATGCTAAAGTAGGTGAATTGTTGATGAACATTGATGACTTTTAAAGCCAAATTTTAATCCTCATATGTTATCTATTTTTTTTAAATAATTGTGATTTATTTATTAATTACAAATCACAAATATATGTTAATGTTTATGTTATTTTGAATACACAATGAGTTCATGATTTTTTGTTAGTGTTCAATTATACTCATTTACATTAATTGAATTGGTTAAAATATTTATGAATATTTACGGTGGATATATTTGGGAAATAATTAATTTGAGATGGAATAATATAAATTATATAATTAAAGAAAGCAATTCAAAACTTTAGTTTTTGTTTACTATTACTTCAAATCTTCCATTATAATAAAAAAAAATTGAAAATTAGTTCTTGTTGTCAAACCTATATCCCAAATCATTATCCTAGGATTGTTTACCTCTAATAAACTTACATATTTAGTTTAAGTGAATATTAGCATGTATGCACAATATGTATTTGGTCATTAAGGCCTCGTTTGTTTGTCAAAAAGTATTTTTCTTTTGAAAATCAGATTTCTATAAGGTGAATTATTTTCTTATGTTTGAAAATATCATGAAAAACATGTTGAAAAATGCTTTTTATTATTTTATTATGCCATGGAAAATGAGCTAAAAATCAATTATTACTTAATTAATTACTTAATTTTACTTCCTTTAATTTTACCTGCTCATCAATACTTTTGCATAATACTTTATTACTTATTTTTATTTATCTTTTTTTTGTAAACCAATTCAACGGGGACATATTTTTTTCACTATTATTATTATTATAAAAAAAATCCACTATTAAATACCAATTTTACTAATTGTTTATTAGGGTTCACAAAAGTCTTCCTAAACCACTTACTAAAATCAAAGTACCCTAAAATCACTCAACAACACCAAAATTAATAAAATGCAAAAGGTCAAAATGGAACTTAAATGTTCTTTAGACATGTTTATAGAAAAACCCACCACCATCAAGCTCTCATTGTCAAATGGAATTTATTGACACCAAGTTTAACCATTTTTGTTGTTAGTTTAACAACAATCAACTATATATTTTTTTAATCTTTTTAGAAACTTCCTCTGTCTTTTTTTAAGTCAAGAATTGAAAATGAACAAAAAGAAACTTTTAGATCAAATCAAAATTATCATGAATTTTAGGTGAGCCATGTATTTTCTTTGTTTTTTTTAATTTAAAGCCTAATTTCATATAATTAGACCATCCAAACATGTACAAATCATAAATCCATACAACAAATTTCTATGTGAAAAAACTATAAAACTATTAAACACCCAAACAAAATCAATATACTTAAAATCTTTGCAAAAAGGTTAACATATTAAAATTGAATAAAAAAATGGCAGATTTGCTTTGAATAAGAGCACAAATGCCCACAAACTAAGAGTTGTGGTCATTAGATTTGTTTTGCTTAAATTGAGGGGAGGGGTGGCTATTAGTTGCACAAAAAAAGGGGAAAAAAATCTAACCGAATTTAAAAATAAGAAGAAAAAAAAAATAGAATTCTACAACTGATTCATATATATATATGTATGGTTAAAATTAGACAAGCACATTATGATAGCCGATGCTAAATTAATGAACAAGTATTCCACGGGAAAGAAAAGGGTGGTGATGGACGCAAGGAAAGCAAAGAATAGTCCTTTTCCTTCTTAGTTATAACTCAGTAAATACATAGATTGATCTCTGCCTGAACTTGAACCCTTTTGCAGGAAAAGTTTGGAATAACAAATGAACGATCCTACAAGAAAAGATGTCTGAGTATATATGAACATATATAATATAAACTCTTAGCTTCAAAATATATGCGTTTGTGGTACAGAAGATAACAGGTTTATTATATATATAACCCTACGCTTACAAATAATCAAGCAGGCAAGCTAGCTAGCATTACTGGAGGCCAGGTTGATTAATTTGATTTGGTGTTGGCTTATCTGATCATTTCAATCAATGGAAAATATTGGAGGAACGGAATCATCAGGAGAGACCGCAGAGTGGACAGACTCGCGTAGCCACTTTGTTGAAGAGCATGTGCCTTCTTCGGAATGGTCTGAGGACTCATATGGCCATTATCTTCGTGTTGATCTTCCTGGTATTTCCATGCTAACAATTATAGCAATGAAAATAATTGTTATTAGCTAATAGCTATCAATCAATTTGATCTCTGCTTCTATTTAAAAACTAAGAATTAATTTCTGCATGGATTAACTGTAATATATTAAATATGTTAATTGATGGCTGAAGACCCATGTTAAATAGGTTAAATATATATGAGTATATATAGATTTTAAACGATGAACACTTGAAACATTTCTTAAAATCTCTATATATACGGCAGTGAGTCTCAGCTGATCATAAATCTTGAGCGATTTGTTGTATTTATAGATTTTAAAAGGGAGGATGTGAAGCTTGAAGTTGTTAGCCCTGAGGAGACGGCGGTGAGCGGAGAGAGGGTTGTGAACGACGACAGCAAATGTATTTATTTCCATCAAAAATATAAGCTTCCAGAGAATTCAGATCCTGAGAATATCACTGCAAAATTTGATGATGGGATCCTGTATGTAACTGTTCCAAAGAAAGACGAAACGACGTGCAAAGAGCCTGAATATCAAGAAAACGGCACCGCTGCCACTACCAGTGATGAAAACCACCATCAAGAAACGCTAGCAGAGAAGACAAGCATGGATGGTCACAGACTTTTTTCAAAGAAATATTGGCAATGGGAGGATGAGGCTACACCATTAGAGAAGGCTTTTGAGATGATGAAGAAAAATAAGGGGATTTTGCTCACTGCCGTTTTAGCATTTTCTCTTGGGATAATGGTGACTCGCCATAGGTTGGAATCTGGAGGAGAATAAGTGCATTACATTTTTTTTTTCCTTTTTTATTTGCGCCTAATCTGTATATATACACACACACACTACCAATTTACCAGTTAATTATATAGTTTGTATTATTTCCCCAGCTGCTATAAATATTGCTTTAACAATCTAGTTATGTAGCTACTCCTTTATTTTTATTTTTATGCAGATAGAAACTTATATAACAAAGGATATATAACAAAGCAGGAGGTTCCTCTAAGCAGTTGAGGTCAGCTCGATGGGATTTTGAAAGGTAGAAAATTAAATATAATATAAACTTGTAGGGACAAATTATAGTAAATCAATAAACAAGTGAGAATTTCTGAGCATAAAATCTATGGAATAAAAATTAATTTGGAAAAAAGAACTATGTAAAAACATTAAATTAATTTGGAAAAAAGAACTATGTAAAAACATTCTCCCAGAATAAGAAAATATGAACATTCCATAAGACTTCCTATAGAGCAAAACAAATTTTTATATGCTCGTGTTATGTTCAAGAACTACGTGGTTTTGGTCCATTAGCGCCTAACCACTTTTTTATTGTTTTTTACCCTTTCAATTAATTGTTTCTAGTTCAATAGTGATTCATGTCATCTATCTTATTTCTTAGACAAATTGAATTAACTTTTAAAAAAAATAGTGATTGATCTTTTTATATTTTTTTAATTGCACAATACTTTGAAGAGATTGGTTTGATATGGAGCATTTTTTTCCTTTTATATTTTATATAAATTATTTGTACTAGTATGAAGTTCTTATTAAAATATAAATCAATTGTTTTTATCAACAACATTTAGCCGCTAATATAAAATGAATGAAAATAGTTAAAATAAAAAGGACAATCAATATAACATTAGGTTTTATGTATATTTATCTCTTATGTCTACTATGAATATTAGCTTCCAACTTTAATATTAATTAGTATTAAAGACATTTTTTTGGATTTATTAGTTCATATATTTCTTAGTTTATTTTATAAAGTATAACAATATCTTTTTGTTTCTTAATTAAAACAGTCATGGTGCATGAAAACTTATCCATAACATAATATATTTTAATTTTCATGTTAGAAATAATAATAATAATAATAATAATAATAATAATAATAATAATAATAATAATAATAATAATAATAATAATAATAATAATTGTTTGCTAAGACTGAATTCATAGACAACAAGTAAAGTTTATGAAAGATATTTTATTTATCACCAATCAGACTATTAAAATCAATTTGGAAGACTATACAAAAATCAATTAGCAATATGCCTCTTATTTTATATTATATAAAAATAAAAATAACTAGAAGATAACATATATTAAACATGAATGGAGAAATATATAAATTGCATGTTAGCATTGATAAATGTGGAGGAGTTCTGGTGTCGTGGAAGCTTTGCTCAACATACAAGTGGTTGGCATGAACCTCAATCAATCAACATCCTTGTTGAAAAGAAAATCCCTCTCCCTTCATACTAGGGGTGAGCATTTTCGGTTCGGTTCGGTTTTTTGTCAAAATAGTAACCGAACCGAAATTTTTGTTTTTTTAAAAAATCCAACCGAAACCGAACCGAATTTATTCAAAACCGGCCACTTTCGGTTCGGTTCGGTCCGGTTTTTTTGGTTAAAAAAATCATAAAACCGAATTTGTTTTTGGGCCTTCTGATGGGCCTTCTGATGGGCTTTCTGATGGGCTTTTCAATGGGTTTTCTAATAAATTTTTTAATAAGCTTGAAAAGCTATTTTTGTACAAGAACCCAAAGTATTTTTAAATTTTTTTTTGCAACAAATACAAATATTAATTTATTAAATTGTTAATATAGTGTTTATTAAGTTTTTTTTAACCTTTCTAATAATTTTGTTGTGTAATTTAGCATGATGAGAGATAATTAAAACTACACAAAGGAACAAATTTAAATTTAAATTACAGAAAATGCCTTCAAAAAGGGCTTAAAAAAAACAAGAAACATTAACATAAAAAACTTCAAGAAATAGAATCGGTCTTCAACTAATTATCATCCGTCGCTAGATTTAACTTTCCACCAAAATCTACAAAAAAAAAATAGAAATGTTAGATTAAAAATAAGTTGATTAATAAATCATAAAATAAAAGTACAAGTGTATAAGAAAAATAACCTTATTCAAGATTTTGTTGAACGTTGATGTTGGGGACTTGGGGTAGTGTCGGTGGATTAAACATTTTGGATTTGAAAGTTTACCATCTGTAATTACCAAATAAAAAAGATCAAAACATGTTAATAATATATATTTTTAGAATTAATAAATTCACCATATATTTGCAGCATATATTCATAATAAATTTACAAGTATATATACTGTTTTTATACTGATTTTTCACCACATATTCTTAACCATATCAAACATGCTCTTCTATTTCCACATGGATCAAACAAGCTAACAACCTAATATAGCATACTGGACAATGGACATCCACACCCGGAAACATATCATATTTGTCATCTATTTTCATCAACATTAAAACATGTTCTACAAAGCTAACATTAAACATATCAAACATGCTCCTGTTTCCACAGAGATCAACACAAGCTAACATAACATACTGAACAATGGACATCCACACACTGAAATATATCAAATTTGTTTCCAATTTTCTGGTTTCTAAGATTAGATGCGGCAGAAAGTTTAGTAGTACGTCACAAAATCAATTTCAAGCCCTTGTCTCAGCATCTCATAAACAAGCATCATCCCTTCATCATCCATTCCATTTTGTACAAAAGTAGAAATCACGTTATTTCAAGATACAACATCTCTTTTCACCATTTTTATATGCATCTAATGTTTAATTGATCACCTCAGATACATAGAACTTGAAACAAAGATTGCGGTTTAAAGAGGAAAAAGAGATTGTACCTTAAAGACAAGAGATGTGAGCTTGGGATGAAGACGACGTTGCACAGTTGCAGTAGTGCACCTTGCAAGAGTGAAGCCCGAAGAAGAAAGATTGGAGGGGTTTTGAGAGAAAAGATGTAGATCGTTTTGGTTGAGATTTCCAAAGAGACCAAGTATCCATGAACATTAACTAAAACATAGAAATAAAACAGAGAAAATTATTTACTTACTCTTTGTAAGCAAAGGTTCCAATAAAACAGAGGCCGAGAGGCGAGAGGGAGGGAGAGAGGCAAGAAGGGGGCTGATCCGAGAAGCGAGGGAGAGGGAGAAAGGCGAGAGGGGGGCTGGCGGCTAGGGTTTTTTTATCAAAGCAAGGGAGAGGGAGAGAGGCGAGAGAGGGGGCTGGAGGCTAGGGTTTTTTAGCAGAGCAAGGGAGAGGGAGAGGGAGAGGGAGAGAGGCGAGAGGGGGGCTGGCGGCTAGGTTGAAGAAATGAGAGATGTAATTTGTAACTTTGTATTTATATGGAATGTTTTAACCGAACCGGACCGGTTCGGTTCGGGTGAATCGGTTTTTTTTTACAAAACCGATACCGAACCGAACCGGACATTTTTTTTAAAAAATATAATCGGTTTAATCGGTTTTTTTTTTCGGTTCGGTTTTTTCGGTTTTTTTTTTTCGGTTTTCTCGGTTAAATCGGTTATTCGGTTCGGTTTGCTCACCCCTACTTCATACTATCTCTAAAATTAGCTAAGTCCCCATAGCTTCTAAAAGAATTACCCACAAGTCACGTAAATTATTTGTCTGCAATTACAAGCACCGCTAACTTCAAACTAATTCGAAGAAATTGGGGGTTGAAAACAATATACATAGACTAGGTCCTAGGGTTGAGAATAAATAACAAAATCTCGTGGATGTTCTTAATTTCCGCTGCATGAAATGCTGCATGTCTTCAAGTTGAAAGTTGTTAGTGTAATACTAAAATAGAGTGAGGATTAAGGTATAAATAGTCCACCATTTTTGGGATTTGAAAACATGGTTAAGGTTGTTCTGTAATTTTATTTATTAAACAATCTAGAAATACGTACGCTAAGAACCTAAGCAAGTGTGATTTCAGGTTTGTCGTTTCTTCTATTTTGTTCATTCTTTCATCCTTTTGAGTGGTTAATTCTCTCTTTTATTTAACTTTTTCTTATTTTCTAGAGACTATTAAATTACATGATGCTTATTTGGATGATAAAACTCATTTTGAAAATTCAGGATAAACGATATGCGCGCGCACAAACTTATTCAACATGAAAAACTTATTCATTGTGATCTTTTTTGGTTCAAGTTTGAATAACACCTCTCCTTTTCTTTTCTTTCCTTTCATCCACCATTTTAAAATGTTGAATAACTCGATACTGTTTATTTTAATATTGTAGTTACGTCAAATTAAGCATGGGAGAGAATGAAGGAGCTGAGAAAAGAGAGGAGCATGAGCAGAAAGAGAAGCATGAAAATGATAAAGAAGTGAAAGAAGAGAAGGGTGAGGAGAAAGCAAATGAGAAGAAGAAGAAGAAAGACAAGGAAGGTAAAAAGGATAAAGAAGATGGTGAAAAAGGGAAGAAGAACAAGAACCCCGGAGATAAGAAGGACCCTGCAAAGCTCAGGGCCAAGCTACAGAAGCTCGACGCCAAGATGGAGGCGCTGTCTATAAAGAGGGAGGATATTCTTAAACTTCTTCAAGAAGTCGAAATCAACGACACACAAGAAAGTGGAGAAGCCGCTTAAACATGCAAAACTTATTATAACCACGTCTGAGATATAATATACATTACTACTGATGCTAGCTGTTCTTCATATGGAAATAATGTATGTATGAAACATAAAGTATATTCAATAATAAAATTAGCTCAATTAAGAATATGAGTATAGATTAAAGCATTACTCTATTATTATTATTATATAAAGACGGTATTCATTTGCTGTTAACCCTGGATTTTAAAGTTTTCCAATAAGATTTGTGAATAAAATCCCATGTAGTTGCACGTTGTGCATATGCTGCTACTGAAATATTCCAGAGAGGAAGATATGCACTACTGGGAATGTGTTTGAAAAATAAAGATATGCACAACGAAATCTTCATACTCAAATTCCATTCACAAGCCACAGGAGAAAACGAGCCGAACTCTTCAAGTACGAAACCATGAATACTGCGAATCATAATTTGGTAAAAAATATATTACAAACTTAACCACAGCAGCAGCACCTTCTTAAACGTACTGTTTAATGTTATCTTCAACAGTGTCTACTTGCACAACATAAGACATTGACGAATTATCATTTAGAACTCAAGATTGAAAATGAAAATAGCCAGTGAGCAAGAGATTGGAAGGTATAAACTTTACAAATTATATGCATTTAAATGACCAAGTAAGGACCATCCTAGATGGGAAAAGTAGAAAGATGAGCATTGTGACCTATATTAAAAAACAATTCTAAGGATATAAACTTCACAACCACAATAAAGAAAATAGGACAATTAGTAGAGATGTTGAGTTCAATAAAAAAAGAGCATGAGATTGGAAGGTATATGATGGTGAAAAATATGGTTTTCGACTAGTTTCTGATTAAGAGGATGAAATATATAAAGATCATCAAGAATCTACAGTTATGCCTCCATAATCACCAATGAGTTAAGTTCATCTTTATCTTTTACATGTAGTGGAAGCTTAAGTAATGGTAGTCTACTGAGAAAGATGAGAAGCTTCATTGACTTATATAAGATAAATAACTCTATTATGATAATGTAACACTCGATTGTCATCTTGCTACATATGAACTATAGTGTTTCAATAAGTAATAAAGCATGAAAAGTTAATAATGGTTATGGATGAGGAGATTGCATCAATGAAGAAAATGACACATGAAAATCAGTTCTTAAACCAAAAGGAAAACAACCAAGAGATATCATGTGGATCTACAATGAAAATAAGAAAGCTAAAGGAGAAGTAGAAAGGTACAAGACAAGATTAGTGGAAAAACATTATACTTAAAAGCAAGGGATTGACTATGATGAAGTTTTTGCTCGAATTGCTAGATTGGAGACCATTTGATTAATCGTTGCGCAATTGCTTGATATAGATGGAAGATCTATCAAATAGATGTCAAGTCAACCTTTCTAAATGGATTTCTTGAAGAGGAGATCTACATTGAGCATGCTATGGGTTATGAAGTGAAGGAACATGAAGACAAGATTCTAAAGTTGAACAAAGCCTTGCATGGATTGAAGTAAACCCGAAAGTCTAATATAATCACATTGATGGTTATTTTTAAATAATAAATTTGTAAAATGTCCTCATGAATATGTTATCTATGTGAAAATAAAAGATAGTGGTGATACCTTTATTATATGCTTGTATCACTACTAAAAAAACGATACTGAAACACCAAAGGATTTTTTTCGTTGGTATTTTGTTGTGAACGTTATCGACAGTTTTTTTGTCTCCTTATTAATCAGTAAACACCGACAAAAATATTATGTCAGTATATACTAACATAATTATATTAGGAAAAGAGGAATAAAAAATATGCATGTTAAATGATATTTGACTTTTACATGCACTATTATCAATGAAAATTGTTCGTCGATAAATGTCAGTTGTAAATGTAGCACGGGAATTACACTGGGATTCAAAAAACCTCAAAGTTATGATGATGTGACATTTTTATCGATGGAAATTACAGATGGTTTAACCGACAAATATATTTTATTGGTAAATCCATTGGTAATTTTTTTAATTTATGACCTAACCATCGACTCTCTTACCCCCTCTCATCTTTCTCTTTCTTCCTTTTTCTTTTTTTCCTCTACAACTAACAACCATCCCCTCTCCCTAATCTCAACACAGGTCAACATCTCACAACAAATTTTGCGACCATAACACTTAGTTTGTAGGCATTTGTGTTCTAATTCAATTTTTTTAAGAGTCTCCACTTTAAATATTCAAATTTATTTAATCTCATGTTAATTGTTTTCGCATATTTTTGAAGTATATTGATTTTGTTTGGGTGTTTACTTGTATTATAGTTTTTTCTTCATTTAAATATGTTGTATGTATTTATGATTTGTAAGGTTTGTTTTAGATTTTATAAAATTGTATTTGTTTAGTTAATGTATTTAATTAAAACATGATTAGTGTATATAGGTTTGATACAAGTAATGGAAAATCATTTATGGATGTATCAAGAATCATCTCAAGGGTTGCGTATGATGAATGATTGCAATGGAGTTCAGGGTTTTATTAACTACGGAATATCTAATCCAAGAAACATTAGTGGAGATAATATTGGATGTCCATGAAAAAGATGCAAAAATAAAAAAATTATCAATCTAGATGTTGTTATAATGCATCTTCTACAAAAAGGGTCATGGAGGAAGACCTATGTTGGTATACACACGGAGAAGAATTTGTGTCTCACGAGACCATGGTAGAAAGCATGGTTGAGTCAACTTCTAGTTCTAGTAATGTGCATGGAGTTATAGATATCAATAATATACCTTATAGGAATATGATTGTGGATCCAATAAGAATGAATCAGAGTGATGCATGTGAAAGTACAATCATAGATGAAGAACCTAATGCAAACATAACGAGGTTTATTGATTTTTTAAAAGATTGCAAAGAACTATTATGGGGTGGTTGCATAAGTTACATTAAATTATAGGTCGTGGCACAAGTGTTCACAATCAAGTTAGATTATGGAATGAGTAAGGTCAGTTATGATATAATAATTGAATGAACGAGAAGCAGTTTACCTTAAGGGAACAGGCAGAAAGAAAACTTTTATATTGTCAAAGTCATGATAAAAACCCCTAGCTAGAAAATTGGCATGTGTTCAAACTTTTGCATGTTGTAATACTTTGGAAATGAAAAGTTGACCGACTGTAGAACATGAAAATGGCAGCGGACAAACTCTTATTTTTGAATCACATCTAGACTGCAGGTCTTTCTTCAACTCATCTTATCAAAAACTTATGGTTTTTAAATTTTCATTTTTGAATAAAAAAGAAAATATAAATTTATTTTTTATAAAATAATTTTAGAGAATTCAAAATTGGGTTACGTCATATGGTATAGATTTTTCAATTTCTCATTAATTTCCTAATATATATATTTATATATATATATATATATATATATATATATATATATATTGTCATGTTTCAAGGGTTTTCAAAAAAAATTCTTTGTTTTCTAGTTTTTTTTAAAGTTTTGTATATTTGTTGGGATTAACATGTGTGAGTTGGATATTCAGAATAATCTGTAAAATAATAATCTATGAATTGTTAATAAAGTGGTGCCCTCATGTAGCCTTTGTGTCTCATTTTCTTTTTATTAGAAGTATCTAGTTCGATTTTATTTTATTTTTTAACAGCTCACCGAAGGCGTAGATGATTGGCTCGTTCTAATGATAAAATGCAAATCCCAAGATAAAGCTATCGCGGATTCGATTGGTGGATAACAGAGATTCCACAAAAGAGTATCCAACGTAGCGACTGCATCACCATCAACTGAGAAACCAATCTCACTCGACCCCTCTGCTGCTCTGCTTAGAATAACCGGAGAGTTTATTGTTGACCAGCAATGGCGGAGAAGGCACCACTAATAACTTCTGCTGCTTATCTTCGAGGACTAAACCGCCCCCATTTCCTCGCCTCCAAGACCCACTTTGGCCTCCAATCACCCACCAAACAGCTGGCCCTTGCTATCGTTGCCATGGCTACCCAAAAGAAGGTAATTGATCAATTCAGTTCTTTACCTAGAAACCCTTTACAGCTGCTGCCCCTTGGTTCATTGCTAACAAATTAAAACTTCAAAATTTGGTCTCTCTCTCTCATTACTTTCAACTAAAGCAGTGCTTACATATATACATGTAGGTTAACAAGTATGATGGGAACTGGAAGAAACAATGGTACGGTGCAGGGATCTTTTACGAAAACAGCGAAGAAGTCGAAGTTGACGTATTCAAAAAGCTGGAGAAGCGTAAAGTACTTAGCAACGTAGAAAAATCAGGACTCCTATCTAAAGCCGAGGAGTTGGGATTCACTTTATCGTCGATAGAGAAGTTGGGTGTGTTTTCGAAAGCTGAGGAACTGGGCTTGCTGAGTCTGTTGGAGAAAACAGCAAGTGTTTCACCGTCTATATTGGCTTCTGCGGCGCTGCCCATATTGGTGGCGGCAGTGGTGGCTATTGTCGTCATACCTGATGACTCGGCAGGGCTGATTGCTGCCCAGGCTGTGTTGGCAGGGGCCCTTGGGGTTGGTGCGGTCGCTTTGTTGGTCGGGTCTTTTGTTCTCGATGGTTTGCAAGAAGCTGATTGAGTTCTCGGTTTTGTTGTTTAATCTTACCTTGATTTTGTTTTCTTTTTTTTTTATCGATCAAGGTTAATATCATCTCTTATATTTTATCTGCTTTCCCTTTTTATTTTTTCTCTGTATATTTATGCTTATTAAAAGTGCTTAGATTATGTGTATCATCAAATCTAGCCCGGTACTGCCTCTGCTACTGGGAATTGTTTTTTTTTCTTTATAGAATTTCTACAGCTAATTCTAATGAAGGCTCACTGCTTCTTGGGAAGTTGGAGGGGAACTCAGAAATTGAGAACTCTTCCTCACCAAAGGTATGACCTCTTTCCGTCTCCTTCCTATTGTTCAGACTTTGTTACGAGTTAATTAATATGTCGAAGTTTGGATTTGGCCTAGAAATATTAATATAAAGATTGCTGTCGTAGCTTTATTCTGCTACCATTTACATTTTCTACTCATGGATTGATACTGCTGCAGATGTGTCTTTGGAATTTTGCTTTAAATGGTGCCTTATCAAGAATGCACACACTATGAAAAGCTTGTGTACTGAACTTTCTTTACATGGTTCCTATTTTGCCTCAATGAAAGCTAGTGATTTTGCTGGAGTAACAGGAAAACAAGTGTATTTTGAATCTGATTTCATTTTCTTATTCCTCTACCATAATCTGAATACGTTTTCAGTTTTCTACTTAAGAAGAATGTCTTTGATTTTTCATTAGAGAATGAAAACTGGAATTGGAGTAGAAAATTGGATTGGAAAATGAAAAACCTTTTCCATCACTAAACAGGCCCATAGAATCATCTTTGTTACCAGTTTGCCGGCGAATGATAAACCTCTGGCTAAAGATTTGGAAGCTAGGGCGTTGCTTCCAGTTGAAGCTGCTCCTATATCACTTTGCTGCTCAACAAAAGGAACTAAATTTCCATTTTTTAAATTAGTTGTATGTGGTTAACAATCTCAATTTCTGAATGGTCTTCTCTGGTACTGTTTTGGGGCTCCCAAAAGTTCATCGGATCTCTTGCCACTCTAGTCTAGTTGCTTTTGTGGAAAAGGAAAATACCCTGTCACTTAAATCTACTTCTGTTGCTGCAAATGGATTCTTCTTTCCATAGCTCGTGACCTCCACCTCTTATTTCTTCTGTGCTCTTGCCTTCAACCATATAATATTTTGCCTATGATGTTTTGAATGCCGCTATCAGACTCCGCTGAATCATTATGGATATGGTGGTTCCTGAAGTGTTTCCATCAAGAGTTGTTCTGCCATTGCCACCGGTTTGTTCACGTCATCAAACTTAGTTTTGTTGATCTTTGGTGCAGTGATTATGTGTGTGTGTGTGTGTTTGTGTGGTGTGTGTGTGTGTGTGTGTGTATGGATAACTTACTCATTTGGCATATACAATACACGCACTAGACAATTTTCTCTCTGGCCATTTAGGCTTGAGCTAAATGGTTAGAGTCTTGACCCATATGACTAGGTTTCAATCCATCCTCACACATTTCTCTATGAATTTCTTAAAGTTTCAAGGATAATGTAGGCATATAATATTTTTTTATTTGTATCACTCATTCATATATAATTGTTTATGCTATGTAGAGCTCAAACCACCTCTTCATCAATGGAATAACAAAACACCACTCCCAATGACAACCACTAATGATAAACATGACATAACAATCAATGACTGTATTTTCTAGAAAAATGTTTCATTTACATAAGGTAAGTTTAAGGATTGGGTTAATAGAAAATAAATTACCTAGTCACCATGTAAGAAAAATAAATCCTAGATTCTATACACGGACTAATCTTCATTATCTTTATTGCTATACGTCACATGTCAGTGCAAGGGCGTAGGGGTTTGGAGTTATTACACAGTTATTTGGTTAGGATTACTATGAAACCTAAATATTCAAGTCTTTCTCCAAGGTTCAATGGGTAAGAGATTAGTTGTGGTTAGAGAAGATGTTAACATCCTAACGCTTCTTGCTTGAGTTAAGTTGTTTTATGTGGTTTTAAATATGGTTTAATGATTTGATGGTTTTCTAATGAGTATTTTGTGTTGAAATTTATTTGCATAGATAAAATCAGCTTTTAAATTTGTTATGGGTTCATATATCCAAACAAATTCTTATTTGAAAAAATCCATGTAGGGGCCCTAATGATGTTCACCTATCCTAGATAAAGGATTTTTTTCTACTACAATAAAAGACTCCCAATTAAAATTATTGAATATTCAAGATAACTCTGAGAACTTTTTGGTCAATTACTGATATTTTAAATACTGAGATAACTCTGAGAACTTTCAGTTCAATTAATGATATTTTTAATATTTATTCACTTTAGGTCTAATATATATATCAGGGTATTTACTGTTGATTCTTATGAATTAGGAGAACATTGATTGATATTTTGAAATCTAGGTTCAAGATTTAATAAACTCGTTATTTATATCCCAAGACGTATGCAAAACCTAAAAAAGCACAAATTTATTTTTCGATCAAAACATAAATTTATTTTTGAGAAATGTGGTCGTATGCAACACATAAAAAACATATTAAAGAAAATATTTTTATTGTTTTTTTTTATCATTTATATTTTTTATAAAGTTATGTTTGGCAAAACCATTTTATCTCAAAAAAACAAGTTGTCCAAATATACCTATAGGAGTGTTTGTCAAATACACTCTAAAAACCAATATAGTACTTGTTTTGCAAGTCCGTCACTAGCATAGGACATAACCAAGGAAAACTCATTCCTATAAAAAGTTTTTCTTTCTTAATGTTCTTTTCATGGCAGTGAAACTCTAAAACAAGAGAAAGCAATTGATTTATCCATTGTAAGAACTCTAAATCCTCTAGATGTCCACCAATTCCCCCATTAAATACAAGTGCTCAACAATGTTATTCTAGATTTATAATAAAAAATTTACACTTTTTCATTTCATTGATATAAAATATAGCACATAGCTTCATTACCAAGTGCATATATACAACTCTGATTCTATAAAGGAATGTAAATTAGGCATGATACTCTAATTATACGAATTAATTTTCGATATAAAAGACACTCTTCAACAAAACTTAGTCACAAACATGAATATTGTGATCAATATTATTCTAAATCTTGCTTAGGTGCTCCCTGTTAAAAAGACTCAAACATGAGACAAGACTAGTAATTTCACGAGCTACTAAGAATATTATTAGCACTACCAAGTGGAAAAGTCATTGTCTTGCAAGAATCTTCACTATGTTATTAAGTGTTATTCATCTCTCCAAAGGTTGTGTCTCTATAAAGAATAACTTGGATAAATATTATGACCTTATAGATCCCAAGAAGCATATATAAAATTTTTAAAGCTTCCTAGAGTTCGAAACATAAAAATGTAATACTAAATATAATTTTTCTAATAAAACTTGATGAGTTTATTAGGATATTGATATGACCAAACCCTAAAATTTTGGTTAAAACTCTAATTTTTTCTCTATATTCATGGCCAACATCCTCTTCTTTAAAAATTCTGTTAAAACTTTAATATTTTCAATCCTCCTATTTTTAAAGATTACATTAGAAGTTTCTAAAATCCTATTTTTAATGAAATCTCCTATTCTTTTAGGAATAACCATCAATTGTTTTTCCATTAAAATCCTAAAATTGATGAAATCTTGTATCTTTAAGGATTAAACATCAAGTTTCTTGACAAATCTTCAATGTCCCTTAACAATTAAAATAAATCATAAATAAAACTAGAAATAACTTTAGGTAATTGATAGAATGCATATAATAAATTTAGAAAGAACTACATAACAAAGGTAACCTTTTGTTTGAAAGGATATTGTAAGAGTGATGTCAATCTTCTATTTGGCATTACTAACTCAATACATGAATCTCTGACACTAGTGTGTATTTTGAATTCCTAATTTCTTATAATTACTAGGTGGAGATACAAATATTTTATTTTACCTTATTAATTTTGGAGAGTCTAGTATTTGTCATAGTGTGACAACATGCAACTATGGACTAAGGTTGACCCTAATTGCTTTTATTTTCTTTTAATTAGTTACTTTTGATTTCTATTTGTTGTTGGAGAAATACTTTTATCCATATTGTTTATTCTCATTTATGAAATTTAATTTATTGTATTTATTTTACACAATGAATTGTATATGTATGCATGTTATTTTTTTGAGCTTATACACATTTTACTATAAGCCCATGAAAGCTTTGGATTATAGCTTATCCCTTCAAAGATTAGATAAGAAGATTTAGGTAGTGAGTATAACCTAGTTCCACTTATGTTTACTTGGAATATTGTTTAGATTGGAACTTGCTTTATGCGTTTGGTATTTTGAAGACTCTTTTTAATCAAAGTTGTATAAGTTCAATACGTTGGGTTACCTCACTAGTAATTTAGACAATCTGGGATCTAAATCATCCTTAGGAATATATAAGTTGAGCTTGAACTCTTATGAGCTAAATTATCTTTAATAGATCAAACCTTTTTCAAGACATAAACAAGTAATTTGGCATTGTTATACATACCTTATGTTATGTGTTCTCATCATATCTCCACCAATATTCCTAAGAAGTGTGAGATGGTGGGGCACATCATTATCAAGGACATGATGGCTATATCAGTGCAAGGATAACAGGATAAAGAGAGTATTTGCTAAAAGAATTTAAGCCTTGGTAGCTAGATCATATAAAATTTATTGGTAGATCATTTAGTGTTGGTAAGTTATTAAATTGTTAGGAAATGTTTCCCCTATGAGATCATATAAATTTCTAGAATCAATATAAGGACATAATATAGTTTCTCAAAATTGGGAGTGAGCGTTCCTACTCTCAGACCATATTAGAATTTTAGAAACCAAAGTATAGGTATTTCACTTTTGAGACAATAGATATGACTCCCACTCTTGAGGAATACGATTCCTTTTTTAGTTGCTTAAATTTAGAAAAGATGTTCTTTTAAACACCAAGATAATAGGGGTCATCCAATCTTGGTTAGATTACTCAATTAGATATATAGATGGTGAAAAGGCAAAAGATATAGTTAGAAAATAGACAAGGCTAGTTCTGAGGTGCGTTAGATGTTATGCTTCAAAAAAGATTACATCATAAGGATAATGAAGTTCGGTTGAGAACTCTATACTTGGGTATATGTTGTTACTTTGGAAAGAAAAAGGGATAAGATTTGACCCAACTACAATAATAATAGCATGAGTATTTAGAAATTACAGGTGAAGTTCATATTATTATGAGATGCTAGGAAGAAACATGGCTATAAACTAAAAAAATTGCTCAAAAATAATTAGAAGCTTAAAAGAACATCACAAAGTTAAAGAAGATAAAGGAGTCACTCTAATAATAATATCAACACCAGCAAGGGATAACTACTTAATTGGATGATCATTTCGGGGTGTTGGTCAGTCAAGGCGATGATTTCACTCACATAAAGCAAACTTTGATCAAGGAAAAAAAATGTTGTAAAAAAGGAAGAAAATCGATGGTACCTCTAAAACCACACATTATGGCAAGGTTTATTCCATGCTATTAAGATATATAACTCAACATGTAAACTACTAATGCTTTTTTGCTATATCCAAGATTGTATGAACTAGCTTGCAATATATCATGGGCAAAGGCTTTGGAGAGAATTGGTGGTTTTATTTAGGAAAAAAAAAATCAAAAGACAACATTGTATTAAGACAAGCTTTGTAAATTACTGTTTTGTATTAATGAAGAAGAGTATTAAATGTTAGAGGAAATGTGGGGGAAATAAAAAATAATAATGAATTAAAGAAATTGCGGGGAAAAAGCTTCAATTTTGAAAACTTCCATCCGGGGGAGGGTGTTATCCACGAAGGTAAAAACACTAGAAGAAGAGGATGTTTGGCATGGGCATAGAGAAAAACACTACAAGTGCGGAAGCTAGAATCAGCAAATTTGAATTAAAAACTTTTGGTATTTCTAGATTATTTTCAAGCGCTGATACCATTTAAAAAAATATTATATTAATATATTTCTGAATAAAAAAACACTTCAAAAACTACTTAAATAACACTACCAGCCAGCTTGAAATATTTTTTATTTATTTTTTATTTATTTTAAATGGTAAAAAAAACATTGAAAAACGATGACATGACCTCCACATGATTCCGCACTTGTGATGTCGCTTTAGAACTCTGCGTGGGCAGTAGGCAGAGAACGAGCGATGATCTTCAACCGAACTGCATGGTGGGACCGACCGCACTAGTAACAGATGCTCGAGTCGTGGTCCACTCACCTTACACTTCCTTCCTTGTCACTACTATCTCCCATTTCAATCCTCTCCTTTTGTTTTAACAAGTTTATCCCACCTAGTGCTCTTCTTTAGATTCCTACTTATATTATTTAATTTCTGTTCGGACTAGTGATTCCCACAAATTATATTCTTTACTTAAAGAATTTGAGGATGTTATGGTGACTTTTTGTTTTTTCTAACTTTTTCCTTCTTTTTTTTCTTATTTTATCCTTCCATGCTTGTTAATTTTGAGTTTTTTGTTATAATTTATTTTAGTTTTTTTTCTGTGAATTTATCACGGTTTGAAACAAGCATCTCAACGTTTGATTAATGTTCTATTTCTACAAACATTTATTTGTATTATCATATCATTAAATAGGAAATAATTTTAAGAAACTCATAAATTTTTGGGAGTTAGATGGGTCAAACTCCCAACAATTACAAATTAAAAATTACAAAATAATAGTTTAAAAAAAAGATAGAAATCTCGCAAATTCATCATTTATTCCAAAGATTGAACATGATCACAACACACACAAAAGGAGACCCTAACCAAGTAATAGGTGGTCCAGTGATAAGAGTTTGAGACTAAAAGATTTGCTCTTCCTGTAATCTCAGGTTTGAGTCATGTGGTTGTTAATATGATAGTCATTAAAAACTTAAATGGTCATTAACTTCAAAGCCCGTAGAATTAATCGATATGCATGCAAGCAAACCCAAACACGAACCCTCACTTTAATCAAAAAAATAAAAAAAGAACCGGGACTGGCCTTTGATTCAAGAGGAAGAAGAAAAAAGGGAAACAGAAGACAAGAACAAGAGGGGCCCTATCATACATCTAAGAGCACTGGAAAATTCTCTAACCTCCAATCCATCCAGATTCGTAGCCAAGAAACCAAATCAGTCATCAAAGCAATTCATTTCTTCTTTACACATAAACTCGTTCAAGTGAACCCAATAAACCTTCGTTCATCTTTTCCACACTATCACAGCACCTCTCCAGGTTTTATCTCTTCCCACCATTGCAAATTTCCTGGTCTCCAATTCATCGACAACCCTGTAAACCCTGTCATAAATTAAAAATAATAATATAATGAAAATTAAGGAGCAATGCAATGAAATAAGAAAAAGAAAAAGAAAGGAAGTTGAAGAGAATAAAGAAGAGTTCATGGCCTAAAATGTACAATTTGAGAAATGGGTACACCAATTTATATAACTCGATCAAATTATTTCTCAAAATGGTCAAACCACTTTGATTATTGTCTTTTTTATTGTCTGACGATGTGCAACAAGAGAAAAAAAGGAAATTTCGTTTTTCTTTTCTTTTCTTTCATCTTTAAGGACTAATAAGTGATGGTTAGGAATTAAAAAAAAGTGTTTGGGAGAAAATAACACTTCTACACTAGAAATTTAGGGTCTGTTTGGGAGAGCGGTTGCAGTAGTTTTTCAAAGTGTTTTTCGTGCCGAAATACATCAAAATGATATTTTTTTTTATTTTTTAAAAATCATTTTTGACATCAGCACATCAAAATGATCTAAAAACACCAAAACATATTCATTTAAAACATTTAAAATGAAAAAAAAAAATGAATTTCAGCAAAACAGCGGTTTGGCCGCAGTGCCAAATGGGCTCTTAGAAAGATCAAATAGAGGAAAGAGTAATATAAAATGAGAAAGTGATGAAAGAAAAGGAAAAAAGAGAGAAGATTTAGAGAGATCTTAATTGGTTGACTTTTAAAACATATTTTCTTAACCAAGTAAGGTATTTAGAACTCTCATGCATCAATTTGAACAAGAGTTTAGTGATTTTAAGATAAATGATCAAAATTAAATTAGGGTTCTTGATAAAAACAAATTTGAAAAAAAAAACATGAATTTCTTAGTGATTATATTTTTAGGATTCTTACAGATTATTATGGAAGTGAAATGATGTTGAAATAACATATAAATTCGGATAGATAATAAAGTCAAGGGCTTACCATTGAGAGACAAAAAGAAGAGTTTGATGTGTTTGTGTTATTCTTATAAACTATATTGAAATTGTGATAACCAAGCACATGGATTATAGTTTTGATGAATGCTAATGTTTTCATATGATGAAAGTAATTTTGTGATGTTTTAGAGATATAATAACTTCAAGGAATTGTTGAACTTAAAATGAGTTTTAGTGGTAATTATACTTATAGTTTTGTTTCTAAATGAAGCAAGATGGAATAGATTTCATTTCCATTTAGATTTTATTAATTTATGATAATAGGAATTATATGGAATAAGTTGAAAAGGAGAACTATTACAAAATAAACTTGAGTTTCTTGACTTCCATGCTAAAATAGAATTTAAAATATTTAATATTGAGTCATTAAAATTTAGAAAAGATATTGTTGAGGGAGTGTCAAAATATGATTGCACACATAGAGCTCAAATGTCATGCAAGAGCTTCGCACCTTATTAATTATGTTCTATTTAGAATTGTTAAAACATCATAGTTAGATTGTTTATTATTCAATTAATTTATTATTTGATATGAATTTGTTGTCTTGTTTTGAATCTGATGGCTAGTTTCCTAGTTTAAGAACAAGTGTCATGTTTTGGATTAGATGGTTATTTCTCTGGTTTATGAACTAGTCCCTAGTCTGGATTGTGAAATTGACTATCCTAAATAGGATTAATGCCCTGTTTATGGGTGGTGAGGATATTAACCTAAATAAAGGACAATTACCGGTTGAGGGACAAATCTTTTGTATGTTCAAGGGATTGTTGTAAAAGATGTGAAGAAAAGATGAAGATAAATTAGGTTAATTAATTAAATTCCTAATAAATATGTACACCTTACTCTACTTAATAACTTTATTAGATTGTAATGGAAAACTTTATATCATATTAATTAATTGTTTTCCAAGATCCTCACAACTTTATTAGGACTATTGATAAGAGAACCTTTGTATGTTGTATTTTATGAGAATGTTAATGATGCTGAATACTATGTTTAGTTTTTGGAAATGTTGATATGAATGTAAATATTTTGTAGCAAATATTATGCTAGGATTTTACATGTTTTGGACTTAAATATTAATTAAGCCCATAATTATCTCATGTATATTTAATTTGATAATGTTTGTATTAGATTCCAAAAATAATATTGTATGTTATCATGTCTAATTATTTTATGGATGATTAAATTGGAGAATTTACAAGTACAAATTTTATATTGACAAGTATATTCATGTAGTGAGCAATAATGAAATGTGATGTCATATATATGTTTTTATCATATCATGATCATTTTTAATTGAGTAACATAAATACATTGTTTATGCTTAATAAAATCAATTTAAAAACATATGAACCACTAAACTAGAAAAAGTTTTCAATTAAAGAAAATAGAAGATACATATTGCAAATATTTAACTCTTACTTTTCTATTCAATTTATATGCTTTTATTTTATTTTAATCTTTGAGGTTGTTTTTTCTTATCATGAACAAATAGTTTGTATTTTTATAATTACATAATTCCAATAACATTTATTTATATCTAATGTAAGAGCAAGAAATTTGAAGAAAAATCAAAATAATATCTTTGAAACATCATAAAAAACTACAATTTTAAAAAGATAAACTAAATATTACAAAAATCAGAGAGATATTATATTAATTTAAATAAAAAAAATTTAAAGAAAAAAATAAAGTGTGTGTGGGTGTGTGTGCAGACACGTGGGTAAACATATTAGTGGTGGTAATCAAAGAAAGAAAAAAATAAGGCCAGCATTATTAGGCCTAACAACTCACATCTATATGTGTGACAAGTTATTCAAGAGGCAGATGTGATAGGTCTAGAAATCATTTTTTTTAAGTTAGACAATAAGCCATCTATTGTGGTAGACAACTTGTCATCGATTGTAATCTTTTTAAATCACATTCGGTGATTGAAAAATCAAGGTATTTTTCGGGCGCTAAAAACTTATTTTTGGCTTGTTTTTACTTGAAAATATATTAAAAAAAACACTTTATAATTTCAATAAGCCAATAATTTACAAACCTAATACATCTCTAAATCACTCTAAGAATACATAATTAAGCTAAAAAGGTTATTTCTCATTCCTAGTACTTTTTTTCACAAAATGAGACGAAAAACACATTTCAATGAGATTGATATGTAACTCATTTCAATGAAAACACTTATAAACCATAGTATGTGTACAATGGTTTTCCACATATTTTAGGTTTTCATTAACTAGTTAATGGTTTCACTAAGTTGCAAGAAAAAATCTAATTTAATTTATATTGCAAGAGAAGAAGGTGTGCGCATAATGGATGTTTGTTTTTGATATCATGAGATTTATTAATTACAGAATGAAAAGATGATGTTTATACTTAGTATAATGAATTCAAAAAATTTATGAACTAGGAAACTTGAAAATATTTGTAATCACTAATTAAAAACAAAGTGAAGATTTAATTTTTCTAGTAAAAAAAAAAAATATAGATGCATATGATAATACTAAGGCTACATAAATATTTGGTGGTTAATAGAGTAATATAAGTGTAATAAAGTGTGGAATACATGAAAAACTAAAGGCAACTAGGTATTTTAAATTCAATTTTTTTATTTCATGTAAATTAAAATAAATTTTTAAAAACATTTGAAGGATTTAAATTAGTGAAGAAAAAAATTAATTTTTTGACAAATTTTT
Organism: Salix brachista; assembly: GCA_009078335.1. Taxonomy (NCBI): domain Eukaryota; kingdom Viridiplantae; phylum Streptophyta; class Magnoliopsida; order Malpighiales; family Salicaceae; genus Salix; species Salix brachista. The sequence goes on from CM018586.1 coordinate 12,623,215, forward strand.
GATTTTTATGTTTATGCATTTTCTCTAGTTTTGATAAAAACATGTAGTTTTTGTTATTAACACCATGGTGTCTTCACAAAATCTTATGGTAATTAAAATAAATATTTAAAATAAAAAAGTAAATACTAAAAAAATTGTTTTTAGTCAAAATCTCATTTTACTGAATATTTTTTTTTAATTTTGAAAAAAATATATGTTTTTTTATTAGAGGCTTAGTTTTTTAAGTAAAACTATGGTGGCTTGAAAAGAAATTTTCAAAAAACAAAATTATATCTTGATTATTTTATAAACAATTATAAAAAGTAAAATAATAATTAATTCATGAAAATTACATAATAAAATATATATTTACTCTCATTGAATATTAACATGTTATTTTTTTAGAAAATATTTTCATATCAAAATATATGGTTAAGTGAAGCATAGACATGTTTGGGCTTCAAATGATAACTGACATCAATATAATTTTCAATATTCATGTCGACATTAATGTAATTCATCAATATCATTAACTATTTATTTTCTAAGATAGTTATTCAAATTTTCTTTCTATAAATCCACGGATATGTCAATGTCAAACTCCCTTGATATTAATAGCTTTCATTCTCAAAACAACTAATCAAATTTCTTGCTACTATTGATATCATTGTTTTGCACTGATATCATTAACTATTTTCTTCTAGAAATAGTTAATCAAATAAACTTATAATTTAAATTTATTATACAAAAGATGTCAATGTCAATATTATACATTAATATCATTAGTCATTTCTACCCGAAATGACTAATCAATTTTATTTTCTATATACACATGTATATTATATGTTTATTTAATCTCATTCTCATATCAATTGTATTTTCCATTTAATCAATCATAAACCACATCATTCAAACTATACAAAGATAATCATTTTATATAAAATCAATAAAAGAGTGGATAAAAGATACCTACCTATTGTATGAGCTCGACTTGCGGTTCCTGGTGGTTGTTGCACGGCTCCTAGGTTCCCCTTTATAATCATATATTCATCATATCATTTCATCATTCCAATCTGTATTTTTATTTCACAATAACAATCTTAAATCAACACACAAAAATACTCTTTTACAAGATTTCTTTCCCTCTTAAGTTCTTGTTGCCTCTTTTATGGCACCGATTTTGTTTTTGTCATAACTTCTTATATGAAATTCAGCTCCTTACACAACTTTTTCTTGTTTAAAACTAATGCTGCTCTCCCACCCTATTAATCCAATTTCTTTATGAATTAGACTAATTTTGGGGTTTTCCTCTCAAATTTCTTGTTAAATTTTCAGCTCTCCCTTCTCTTTTTTCTTTACAGTAGCTATCGACCAAGTACAGAAACAAATGAGGGGGGTTTAATTATAGTTATATTATTTATAAAATTGACCCCATTTACTTATATATTTCACTTATGACCCCACTTTTACTTTCATTTTCTTTCAATTTTTGTCCCTCCATAATGAAATCTATTTTTTTATTTTTTTATTGTTAACATATGATTATTATTATATTTATTATATTTATTTTTCTCCGATCTTTACATCTTCCCCTTCTAGTTTTAGGTATATAATGAGCAAGCCTACATGTTATATACTCAGTCAACTATGCATTCTTAAAGTAGTATAACATACAAAAATTTAGACATATATTGATTTTCTAGTGTCCTAGACTGAGGATATTTCATCTTGGATTTAGTAGTATAAAATCTCTCTTTCAAGCTATTCCCTTCAGGTAAAATGTTTCTCTCTCATTCAATGATTTTATCATAACCATCATCACTCAACTTATGATTTAACTTGATTTTGAACATAATACAACAATCAATAATTTATTGTGATTTGTACACATATCCCATTATGGTTTATTGTAGTTTTTTAAAAGATCAAAAAATCTAACTTTGTTTGCATTTGGATCTTTATCTATGATTGAACATTCACCTTCATAACACTAATTCATTCTCATGACATCCATAACTGCATTCACAAACAAAACTTAACACATACAAATCATACATTTATAAAATAAAATTCTATGGGAAAAGCAATAAAACAACACACAAACAACTACATACATAATACAAAAATAAGCAATTAAAATTAATATTTTAAAAAAAATTTGATAGTTTTGCTTAGTTGATATAGAGAATACTATAAGAAAATTGAATTAGAACAAAGATGTGGATAGACTGAGTTTTGAGGTAGCTGAATTTATGGTGGGAAGTTGATTTTGTGATAAAATTAGGGGGGGTTTCTATTATGTAGTAGAGTTAATGGAGAAAGAAAAAGAATACAGAAGGGGTTTCTTATCATATTGTAACTTAAATATTAACGATGGATTTATTGATATATTAGATTGACAAATTCATTTCATTAGTAATTCAATTTGTATAAATGAAATGTTGTTGCATCTATTGCTTTTTCCATTATAATTTTCTTGGTATATAATGAGAGAATATTTATGTCGGTATTTACTTATTGATACAACAAATGGCTAATTTGTCGATAAAGTTTATTTCAATCTACTTACATCAATTTGTTGTTGGTACTTCCATTTGAAACTGTCAATTTTATGGTAATGATTGAACTAAAAATACTAATTTAATGTATTTCCTAATTTTTATTGTTGAAGTTAAGACATTTTACTTGTTAAATTTGTAACATCATGTCATTATGATTATATTGTTAAAACCCTACCATATATGATAATATGTTTTCCATCTATATTTTGTTATGTTTGGTGTTTTTTTGCAAAGGTTTTGTTTTACTTAAATAAAATATATAAGTAGATTTTATTAGAAATAACTTTATATTCTAATCAAAATTTTATTCTAAAATTGAGTTTGAATTTTGATTTAAATTTTAAACTAGATTATAAATTATTTCGCACTCCTTCAAAATATAAAAGTCTTATTTGAGTTATTTTTACTAATCGTGTTTCTAATCAAAGTCATTGTAACTCAATTTTTTTTATAAATTATTTCAAAAAATAATTTCCAAATTATAACTTAAAGTAAACAATAATAATTCAAAAATAATATCAAATATATCTCATCTACTTCATATCCATAGTCGATAGCTCAAAGCCAATTTAATAAAAGCATATAAGGCATGAGTTTTGTACTTTAGCATGATTATTGTGGTTTGCTATAATGTAATTATTCTTTTTCTTTTAGTGGAAAAAAGAAAGCCTTAATGTTGCTTGTGGGTATATGAATCTTTTCCAAGAACTTTAATAGGAAATTATAAGGAAGGCTAATATTGATATGAATATGTACACCTTACTCTACTTAATAACTTTATTAGATTGTAATGGAAAACTTTATATCATATTAATTAATTGTTTTCCAAGATCCTCACAACTTTATTAGGACTATTGATAAGAGAACATTTGTATTTTGTATTTTATGAGAATGTTAATGATGTTGAATACTATGTTTAGTTTTTGGAAATGTTGATATGAATGTAAATATTTTGTAGCAAATATTATACTAGGATTTTACGTGTTTTGGACTTAAATATTAATTTATGGATGATTTGATTGAAGAATTTACAAGTACAAACTTTATATTGACAAGTATATGCATGTAGTGAGCAATAATGAAATGTGATGTCATATATATGTTTTTATCATATCATGATCATTTTTAATTGAGTAACATAAATACATTGTTTATGCTTAATAAAATCAATTTAAAAACATATGAACCACTAAACTAGAAAAAGTTTTCAATTAAAGAAAATAGAAGATACATATTGCAAATATTTAACTCTTACTTTTCTATTCAATTTATATGCTTTTATTTTATTTTAATCTTTGAGGTTGTTTTTTATTATTATGAACAAATAGTTTGTATTTTTATAATTACATAATTCCAATAACATTTATGTATATCTAATGTAAGAGAGAAATTTGAAGAAAAATCAAAATAATATCTTTGAAACATCATAAAAAACTATAATTTTAAAAAGATAAACTAAATATTACAAAAATCAGAGAGATATTATATTAATTTAAATAAAAATAAAAAATTTAAAGAAAAAAAATAAAGTGTGTGCGTGTGTGTGTGCAAACACGTGGGTAAACATATTAGTGGTGATAATAAAAGAAAGAAAGAAATAAGGCCAGCATTATTGGGTCTAACAACTCACATCTATATGTGTGACAAGTTATTCAAGAGCCATATGTGCATAGGTCTAGAAATCATTTTTTTTTTAAGTTAGACAATAAGTCATCGATTGTAATCTTTTTAAATCACATTCAGTGATTGAAAAATCAAGGTATTTTTAGGACGCTAAAAACTTATTTTTGGCTTGTTTTTACTTGAAAATATATTAAAAAACACTTTTATAATTTCATTAAACCAATAATTTACAAACCTAATACATCTCTAAATCACTCTAAAAATACATAATTAAGCTAAAAAGGTTCTTTCTCATTCCTAGTGCTTTTTTTCACAAAATGAGACGAAAAACACATTTCAATGAGATTGATATGTAACTCATTTCAATGAAAACACTTATAAACCATAGTATGTGTACAATGGTTTTCCACATGTTTTAGGTTTTCATTAACTAGTTAATGGTTTCACTAAGTTGAAAGAAAAAATCTAATTTAATTTATATTGCAAGAGAAGAAGGTGTGCGCATAATGGATGTTTGTTTTTGATATCATGAGATTTATTAATTACAGAATGAAAAGATGATGTTTATACTTAGTATAATGAATTCAAAAAATTTATGTAGTAAACTTGAAAATATTTGTAATCTCTAATTAAAAACTAAAGTGAAGATTCAATTTTTCTAGTAAAAAGAAAAAAATATATAGATGCGTATGATAATACTTAGGCTACATAAATTTTTGGTGGTTAATAGAGTAATATAAGTGTAATAAAGTGTGGAATACATGAAAAACTAAAGGCAACTAGGTATTTTTAAATTCAATTTTTTTATTTCATGTAAAAAAAATTTAAAAACATTTGAAGGATTTAAATTATTGAGGAAAACATATAATTTTTTGACAATTTTTTGATTTTTTTGTCTATGCATTTTCTCTAGTTTTGATGAAACATGTAGTTTTTGTTATTAACACCATGGTGTCTTCAAAAACTCTTATGGTAATTAAAATAAATATTTAAAATAAAAAAATAAATAATAACAAAATTATTTTTTTAGTCAAAATCTTATTTTTCTGAATTATATTTTTTAATTTTGAAAAAAAAAATTTATTAGAGGCTTGGTTTTTTAAGTAAAACTATGGTGGCTTGAAAAGAAAGTTTCAAAAAAAAATTATATCTTGATTATTTTATAAACAAGTATAAAAATTAAAATAACAATTAATTCATGAAAATTAAATAATGAAATATTTATTTATTCTCATTGAATTTTAAGATGTGATTTGTTTAGAAAATATTTTCATATCAAAATATATTGTTTAGTGAAGCATAGACATGTTTGGGCTTCAAATGATAACTAACATCAATATAATTTTCAATATTTATGCTGACATCAATATAATTCATCAATATCATTAACTATTTCTTTCTAAGATAGTTAATCAAATTCTCTTCTTATAAATCCACGAATATGTCAATGTCAAACTCCCTTGATATCAATAGCTTTCATTCATTCTTAAAACAGCTAATCAAATTTCTTGCTACTATTGATATCAATGTTTTGCACTGATATCATTAACTATTTTCTTCTATAAATAGTTAATCAAATAAATTTATAATTTAAATTTATCATGCGAAAGATGTTGATATCAATATTATATATTAATATCATTAGTCATTTTCTACCCAAAATGACTAGTCAATTTTATTTTCTATATAGACATATACATTATATTTTTATTTAATTTCATTCCCATATCAATTGTATTTCCCCTTTAATCAATCATAAACCACATCATTCAAACTACACAAAGATAATCATTTTATATATAATCAATAAAAGAGTGGATAAAAGATATCTACCTACTATATGGGCTCGACTTGTGGTTTCTAGTTGTTGTTGCACGACTCTTAGGTTCCCCTTTACAATCATATATTCATCATTCCAATATGTATTTTTATTTCACAATAACAATCTTAAATCAACACATAAAAATACTCTTTTAAAAGGTTTCTTTCCCTCTTAAGTTCTTGTTGCGTCTTTTATGGCACCGATTTTGTTTTTGTCATAACTTATTGTATGAAATTCAACTTCTTACATAACCTTTTCTTGTTTAAACACTTTTCTAATGTTGCTCTCTCATCGTATTAATCCAGTTTCTTTATGAATTAGACTAATTTTGGGATTTTCCTCTCAAATCTCTTGTTAAATTTCCAGCTCTCCCTTCTCCTTTTTCTTTGTAGTACCTATCGACCAAGTATAGAAACAAATGAGGGGGGTTTAATTATAGTTATATTATTTATAAAATTGACCCCATTTACTTATATATTTCACTTTTGACCCCACTTTTACTTTCATTTTCTTTCAATTTTTGTCCCTCTATAATGAAATCTATTTTTTTTTTATTGTTAACATATGATTACTATTATATTTATTTTATTTATTTTTCTCCGATCTTTACATCTTCCCCTTCTAGTTTTAGGTATATAATGAGCATGCCTACATGTTATATACTCAATCAACTATGCATTCTTAAAGTAGTATAACATACAAAAATTTAGACATATATTGATTTTCTAGTATCCTAGACTGAGTATATTTCATCTTGGATTTAGTTGTATAAAATCTCTCTTTCAATCTATTCCCTTTAGGTAAAATGTTTCTCTCTCATTCAATGATTTTACCATAACCATCATCACTCAGCTTATGATCTAACTGATTTTGAACATAATATAACAATCAATAATTTATTGTGATTTGTACACATATCCCATTATGGTTTATTGTAGTTTTTTAAAAGATCAAAAAATCTAACTTTGTTTGCATTTGGATCTTTATCTATGATTGAACATTCACCTTCATAACACTAATTCATTCTCATGACATCCATAATTGCATTCACAAACAAAACTTAACACATACAAATCATACATTTATAAAGTAAAATTCTATGGGAAAAGAAATAAAACAACACACAAACAACTATATACATACTACAAAAATATGCAATTAAAATTGTTATTTTTTTAAAAAAATTGATAGTTTTGCTTACTTGATATAGAGAATACTATAAGAAAATTGAATTAGAACAAAGATGTGGATAGACTGAGTTTTGAGGTAGCTAAATTTATGGTGGGAAGTTGATTTTGTGATAAAATTAGGGGGGGTTTCTATTATGTAGTAGAGCTAATGGAGAAAGAAAAAGAATAGGGAAGGGGTTTCTTATCATATTGTAACTTAAATATTAACGATGGATTTACTGATATATTAGACTAACAGATTCATTTCATCAATAATTCAATTTGTATAAATAAAATGTTGTTGCATATATTGCCTTTTCCATTATAATTTTCTTGGTATATAATGAGAGAATATTTATGTCGGTATTTACTTATTGATACAACAAATGGCTAATTTGTCGATAAAGTTCATTTCAATCTACTTACATCAATTTGTTATTGGTACTTCCATTTGGAACTATCAATTTTATGGTAATGATTGAACTAAAAATACTAATTTAATGTATTTCCTAATTTTTATTGTTGAAGTTGAGACATTTTACTTGTTAAATTTGTAACATCATGTCATTATGATTATATTGTTAAAACCCTAGCATATATGATAATATGTTTTCATCTATATTTTGCTATGTTTGGTGTTTTTTGCAAAGGTTTTGTTTTACTTAAATAAAATATATAAGTATATTTTATTAGAAATAACTTTATATTCTAATCAAAATTTTATTCTAAAATGGAGTTTGAATTTTGATTTAAATTTTAAACTAGATTATAAATTATTTTGCACTCCTTCAAAATATAAAAGTCTTATTTGAGTTATTTTTACTAATCGTGTTTCTAATCAAAGTCATTGTAACTCAATTTTTTTAATAAAGTATTTCAAAAAAATAATTTCCAAATTATAACTTAAAGTAAACAATAATAATTCAAAAATAATATCAAATATATCTCATCTACTTCATATCCATAGTCGATAGCTCAAAGCCAATTTAATAAAAGCATATAAGGCATGAGTTTTGTACTTTAGCATGATTATTGTGGTTTGCTATAATGTAATTATTCTTTTCATTTTAGTGGAAAAAAGGAAGCCTTAGTGTTGCTAGTGGGTATATGAATCTTTTCCAAGAACTTTAATAGGAAATGATAAGGAAGGCTAATAAATTTCATAGTAAAAGCATGTGCAGAATTCAAATGTTCATGATAAAATTGAAATTACCATAATTGTATTGCTATTAAAACAAATCAAAAATAATAAATTTATCGTATACAATGACCACTATGCCCCTCCTGTGAAGTTGTGAAAATTAAAGAATAAAAAGTAAAATAATAATTTAACTGTAACTCTAGACATATTTAACTGTAAATGAGTGGTACAATAATAATAATAATAATAATAATAAAATCCCACTCAATTTAGTATCTTACTTAGTGGTCGTTTGGCTCCGCGGTTCACGCTGCGTTTGCGTTGAACGCGGAGCTGAACGCTACTAATACCAAACGGGACCCCAGATTTTTTCTATGTGTCCCACTAAATTTCAGCGGTTTGGAAAAAGCATATTTTTTATGCTTTTCAAAACAAACGCAGGTTAATAAACTGAAGTATAAATGTTGAAAATAAAATAACACTGAGATGTTTTACTGTTCACGTACACGAGCCCAGCTCACAAATGGAATGCTTCATTCCTCATCGTCGTCGTTGGCTTCCTCTCATCATCGTCGCCGCAGCTCCCTCTCTCTCCTCCACAGCCACTGCCCCTCTCTCTCTCCACATGCAGCGACGGCCACAACTCCCTCTCTCTCCTCCACAGCCACTGCCCCTCTCTCTCTCCACATGCAGTCACGGCAGCTCCCCCTCTCTCCTCCACAGCCACGGCCACAGCTCCCTCTCTCTCCTCCACTACATCTCCTTCTCTCATCCTCTCTCCAGCAGCACCAGAGGCAGCAAGCCCCGGCGTCAGCAGTGGCAGTAGCTGGTGCTGCAACCTTCCAGAGCTCCTACCGGCCACCACACAGCTCCATTTTCGACGCCACCACGACAGGGGCAACCACCTCGGCCTCCTCTACCCGTCGGTACCGGCCGTTGACCCTCTCGTCACAGTCGGTGAACAGTGAAAATGCACAGTAACATGCCGAATAATGCAAAACGAAAACGAAAGGCAAATCGGTGTGTTTTGTGTTTTTTTTCTTTAAAACCAAACGCACTGTCTTGCGTTTAGTCTTAACACTTGGGCTGGGCTGCTCTCGGTCCAGCTCAAGTCCGGCAGGGTTGGGCCTTTTGGCCCAACTTGGCTAGGCCGGCCCATTTATTTGGGTCAGGCCCAGTCCAATTTTTTTAAAAAAAATATAAAAATTATATAATTTACTTGAATTATTAATTATATTTTATTATTATGATAATTAAATCTACAATATTTAAAAAAATATATGTGTGTGTCCTTTAAAGTAATTTCACAAGTTGACATCAATATAAAAAACATGGTAACCAAATACTCGAAACTGCTTTTCATTAACCTCAAACTCAACCACAGTTTTAACCAAACACTTCAATTTCAGTTTTGAAACGCAGGTAAAAACACTTTTTATGAAACTGCTTTTTTTCAACCTCAACCACAACAGCAACAACGGTGCCAAACATACCCTTAATATATAAAATAAAACAAACAATGAAATTCAACTGAGGGAACAATGAAGGGCCCTGCAGCATTTGAACGTGGGACCCATCTTGTTGTTATCGTGAGCCACGTATAACCATTCTGTAATTTTATAATATCAGAGAAGTAGCTCAATTTGTATCTTTTTTCTGAGAGCTCTTATAATAGAAATTTAATTATTTATAATCTATTTTTTTTATTTACAGGCTCATATAACATGCTAGTCCAAATGAATGATAGGAGCAGCCGGACCAGGTCAAGAGGAGGAGAGGACTTTAGCTATGAAATTTATGAATCTTTTCCAAGAACTTTAATAGGAAATGATAAGGAAGGCTAATAAATTTCATAGTAAAGGTATGTGCAGAATTCAAATGTTCATGATAAAATTGAAATTACCATAATTGTATTGCTATTAAAACAAATCAAAAATAATAAATTTATCGTATACAATGACTACCATGCCCCTCCTGTGAAGTTGTGAAAATTAAAGAATAAAAAGTAAAATAATAATTTAACTGTAACTCTAGACATATTTAACTGTAAATGAGTGGTACAATAATAATAATAATAAAAAATCCCACTCAATTTAGTATCTTACTTAGTGGCCGTTTGGCTCCGCGGTTCACGCTGCGTTTGAGCTGAACGCGGAGCTGAACGCTACTAATACCAAACAGGACCCCAGATTTTTTCTGTGGGTCCCACTAAATTTCAGTGGTTCGGCAAAAACATATTTTTTATGCTTTTCAAAACAAACGCAGGTTAATAAACTGAAGTATAAATGTTGAAAATAAAATAACACTGAGATGTTTTACTGTTCACGTACACAAGCCCAGCTCACAAATGGAATGCTTCATTCCTCATCGTCGTCGTTGGCTTCCTCACCGTCGTCGTTGGCTTCCTCTCATCATCGTCACCGCAGCTCCCTCTCTTTCCTCCACAGCCACTGCCCCTCTCTCTCTCCACATACAGCGACGGCCACAGCTCCCTCTCTCTCCTCCATAACCACTGCCCCTCTCTCTCTCCACATGCAGTCACGACAACTCCCCCTCTCTCTCTCCACATGCAGTCACGACAACTCCACCTCTCTCCTCCACAGCCACGGCCACAACTCCCTCTCTCTCCTCCACGGCAACTCCTCTCATCCTCTCTCCAGCAGCACCAAAGGCAGCAAGCCCCGGTGTCAGCAGTGGCAACAGCTGGTGCTGCAACCTTCCAGAGCTCCTACCGGCCACCACACAGCTCCATTTTCGACGCCACCACGACAGGAACAACCACCTCGGCCTCCTCTACCCGTCGGTACCGGCCGTTGACCCTCTCGTCACAGTCAATGAACAGTGAAAATACACAGTAACATGTCGAATAATGCAAAACGAAAACGAAAGAAAAAACAGTGTGTTTTGTGTTTTTTTTCTTTAAAACCAAACGCATTGTTTTGCGTTTAGTCTTAACACTTGGGCTGGGCTGCTCTCGGCCCATCCCAAGTCCGGCAGGGTTGGGCCTTTTGGCCCAACGTGGCTGGGCCGGCCCATTTATTTGGGGCAGGCCCAGTCCAATTTTAAAAAATATATAAAAATCATATTTAAAAAAAATAAAATTATGTAATTTACTTGAATTATTAATTATATTTTATTATTATGATAATTAAATCTACAATATTTAAAAAAATATATGTGTGTGTCCTTTAAAGTAATTTCACAAGTTGACATCAATATGAAAAGCATGGTAACCAAACACTCGAAACTGTTTTTCATTAACCTCAAACTCAACCACAGTTTTAACCAAACACTTCAATTTCAGTTTTGAAACGCAGATAAAAATGCTTTTCATGAAACTGTTTTTTTCCAACCTCAACCACAACAGCAACAGCGGTGCCAAACTCTTAATATATAAAATAAAACAAACAATGAAATTCAACTGAGGGAACAACGAAGGGCCCTGCAGCATTTGAACGTGGGACCCATCTTGTTGTTATCGTGAGCCACGTATAACCATTCTGTAATTTTATAATATCAGAGAAGCAGCTCAATTTGTATCTTTTTTTGAAAGCTCTTATAATAGAAATTTAATTATTTATAATCTATTTTTTTTATTTACAGGCTCATATAACATGCTAGTCCAAATGAATGATAGGAGCAGCCGGACCAGGTCAAGAGGAGGAGAGGACGAGTCCATCTATCTCTTCATAGAGAGCGACTTTGATTCAGACAGAATTCCTTTGTTTTTTACCTTCGCCTTCTTCTGCCTCGTCACCACAACGCCCTAGCACTCTTCATTTGCTATCTTATTTTTTTTCTTATTTTCGATCGGAGATGAAATTATTTGATATATTGGAATTATATATTATTTAATAATAAAATTGAAAAGAAATCAATCTAAAACACACACAATAAAATGACCTAAGTCTATTTGGATTAACTCACAAAACTTGTGGCTCGAGTTGTAAAATTAAGATAACTTCATAGAAAACAAATGACAAAATCTAATTCACAATCAACGAAATATTGAATGATAAAACTAGGAAAAAAAATCAATTAAAAAATAGAAAAAAACTTGAAGTTAATTGGTAATATGAGTTATGTGATAATGATAATTATATCGATATATATAAAATAATAAATTATAAATTAAACATTTAAAGAATAAAATTAATATTGTTTTTTAAAAGAGGTAAAAAAACTTTCACGAAATGGAATAAACAAAATAAAACTCGAACAACTCCGAATGAGTTTGACAAAAATAAAAAAAATCTAAGAATGTTCTGAGATTTAAAATGAGATAAGATTTACCATATGACGAGTTATTTTTATTATACTGAAAAACAAAACATAATAGAATTGAGAACCTTCACTCAAACGGTAGCTTAGTGGACAAGGGAGGAGGGGCAAACATGGAAGTACAAAATCGCACCATCTCTGGACTATTAAATCCCATCAAACTCTTCTCCGAGAGAAGAATCTCGTTCAGATTTCACTTCTCCTTCTTCTCCTCCACTGTCTCACAGACCTCCCGTTAACAGAAGAACATCCATCAGCAGATCGTTTAACGTCTCCTTCTTCACTCTCTGTCACCACCTCTCCTTCTGAAAAAACAATCCAGACATATCTCCCACTCTCTCTCCTTCTGAAGCAAACTTCCTTCTTCTGAGTGATGGGTGTGAGCTGCTCCCGGTGCTCCCACACTTCCCACATCACAGAAATCATCATCACCAGTTTCTTTCGCCACAAATCATAGGACTGATATAGAAAGACTGAAAAAAAGAGAGGGAGAGGGAGATCATTCAGTTCTGGAATCTGGGTCTCTCGTTTTTCGTTTTTTTTACCAGATATATTATAAGCATATAGCTGTACGTGATGGCAGCTTGATCAAATCTGTAACAGGAGACAGTTTTACAAAAGCATGGCAGGTAGTACGGGTGGTTCTAATTCCAATTTGTCTGTTTTGCTTCAAAGCCAAAGAGTCCCTTGTGCTGCTTCTCAACCTCTTGAATCTTTTTTCCTTCCTGGCTCTTCTCCTTCTTTTCTTGGTATTCTTTCTCACCCTCTCCATCTCTTTTACATGCTGAGTTGTTTTCAATGGAAAAATCATCACACAATTAGGGAAATATAAAAAATCAGGTCTATACTTTGTAATTTGAGTATTGGTTTTCTTTATCTAGGATAATTTTGTATCTGCTCAAATTATCAAATCAGATTTCTCTAATTTGTCTCCTATATACATATATTCAATGGGACTTTATTTTTTTTTATCTGAGAAATTATCAGAGAAGAACACATACAGCCATGCGTCGCAATTATTCAATATCGATCAATAAGAAATGATTGCTAATTGGTGCATGTTGTTGCTGTGATCGATTTAAATGCGACCTTCTAATTACTGTGTTCATAATTTAGGTTCAAGATCCATGATGAGTTTTGAGGATGTTCATCAAGCAAACGGATCAACTAGATCTTTTTTCCGCGCGTTTGATCACGAAGACAATGGAGACGATGATTTGGATGAATATTTTCACCAACCTGAAAAGAAGAGGAGACTTACTGTTGATCAAGTTCAGTTTCTTGAAAAGAGTTTTGAGCTTGAGAACAAGCTTGAACCTGAAAGGAAAACCCAGCTTGCAAAGGATCTTGGCCTGCAACCGCGACAGATTGCCATATGGTTTCAGAACCGCCGAGCAAGATGGAAGACTAAACAGCTGGAGAAGGATTATGACGTTTTGCAATCTAGCTACAATAGCCTTAAGGCTGACTATGACAACCTCCACAAGGAGAATGAGAAACTAAAAGCTGAGGTAAACAGGCACCATCTTTCTTTATAGAAATATTCAGCAACCTTGCCGGCCGCCATACGTATTTATTACAGAACTGAAATAAGATCGAACGATGGTTTGGTTGTTTTCAGGTTAATCTGCTCACCGACAAGGTGCTCCTCAAAGAGAAGGGAAGCTCAGAATTGTCTGATAAAGATGCATTATCGCAGGAGCCACCTAAGAAGGCAATATTAGCTGCTGATTCAGCTTCCGAGGGTGAAGTGTCGAAAATTTCAGCAGTGGCCTGCAGTAAGCAGGATGAAATTAGCTCAGCCAAAAGTGATATATTTGATTCAGACAGCCCACATTACGCTGCTGATGGGGTGCATTCATCGTATGTTTTCGAACCTGATCAATCAGATTTATCACAAGATGAAGAAGATAACTTTAGCAAGAGCTTATTGCCGCCATACGTGTTTCCAAAGCTTGAAGACGGCGATTACTCTGACCCGCATGCAAGTTTTGAAGATCATGCCTTCTGGTCCTGGCCATACTAAGTTGCATACGTCACCGTTTGATCTTCTTCTTGTTTACTTGCAGCTTGTTATGCAATAAATCCAATCACGTTGCCCTAACCCACATATGTGGGTACTTCTGGTTGTAGTTGGAAATGATTGTCTTTGCCCCGTTTGTAATTTTTTTTGTGTGGGGTTCTTTTTTCTTCTTTTCTTTCCTAAACTAGGTGGAACTTTCTGAACTAGCTGTAACTAAATCTCCTTGTGTGGGAAGGTAATGCATCTATCTCTCTTGTCTCCGAAAACTCTTCCTTGATTACTACGCCTACCTCATTGATCCTGGTGACCGAATTATCGAATTCAGCGGTGTTTATAGAATATTTGAAGTTTGGTTGATGCAGTTTTTTAAGTGATTTTTATTTAGTAATATATTAAAATGATATATTAATGTTGTTTTTTAAATGATTTTTATTTAGTAATATATCAAAATTATATATATATATTTTAAAAAAAAAATATTTTTGATATAAACTAATAAAAATGATCTAAAAATATTAAAAATATTTAATTTTAAAAAAAAAATTCAAATGAAATGCAAGGTTAAAGTTGGTTGTTTGGGAGGTTAAAATTGGTTGTTAGGGAGTGTGGTTGAAGTTGTTTTTAAAGTGTTTTTTGTTCATAAATATATTAAAATGTTGTTTTTTTAAATCATTTTTGTCACCAACTCATCAAAATGATCTAAAAATATCAAAAAATTTAATTTAATGTAAAAAATAAAAATAAATTTTTTTTAAAAAAAACACTTTCCAAACACTCTCAAATACGGACTAAAATGCGATGGAAGCTGTGTTTTAAAATGTTTTTTTATTGAGAAATATATCAAAATTATATAAAAATATTAAAATAAAATTAATTTGAAAATAAAAAAACTATTTGTTTTCAAAAAAACACTTTTCAAATCCTTTGTCAAACAATCCCGGGATAGTGTATAGATTCGTTTGTTCGTAAATTAAATTTAAGCCATGTTATCTCAGTGGTGTTTTTGTATCTATCCAGTTTCATTGACACCTTATTATGTAGGCATGCAAATTTTAAGAATCTTCCCAGTAGATTTTTCAAGCTATTAAAAAGTTTTTGTGTCTGGGAATGCTGCACGAGTTCAAGAACATTGGATAGACAATAAGGTGAGGGAGTGGAGGATGTTTTTCTACTATCTTTTCTCATTTTGTCAATTTCCCAAATCCGTAAATATTATGTTTGTCATATCAAAAATGTAAGCTAAGCACGAATTTGGTATACTTCAAAGTCAGCGGTGAGACTTCATTCTCTTTAATTGCCAATATTTGTTTTTCATGTTCTTTCTATCCTCATGCACAAAAAGATATGAACACATTTCCAAAAACAAATTAATTTTTGAAGTTAGTTTTAGCTAGGGCAAGAGGAGAAAACAAGGTATCTTGAAATTAATTGAGGTTATTATTCTGTTGATGCAGGTTCGAGTCTAATGATTATTAATATAATAATTACTGAAAATTTATATAATATTTAATTTTAAAATTCATATAATTAGTCAGAATATCAAATTAATAGGGGGAAAAGACAAAGGCACGTGGATTCGGGACTCATTGCACGAGTAGTGGTCTAGCTAGACTTTTGCCATTAGCACATAGAAATTGTATTTTTTTGTTTTTTAGTCAGAGAAAAAGGACGTCAGGGATGGGGTCATGATAGTAATTGCAGGGGAAAGTAAACTATATGATATGATTTCTTAAATTGGGAGCATCTTTACTTGAGAAATTGTTGCGTGGAGGTCTTAGTTTCATGGAGGAGCAATTCGTTCCACCTCGGCATTATTTATATTCAGGACTGCCCACTTTCGCAACAATTGCGTGGCCGATTTAAAGAGCCCGAAACGCCGTGCCGCAGAAATTCATTTTTTTTTATTTTAAATAAATATGTTTTGGTATTTTTAAATTATTTTGATGTGCTAATGTCAAAAATAATTTTTAAAAAATAAAAAATATTATTTTAATATATTTCGGTATAAAAAATACTTTAAAAAACTATTACAACTGCCTCCTAATCAGGCTCTTATTTGTTTATGTATTTCTTCACGCTTATCTCTCAGCTGAGCACAAAGTCGAATCTACAGAAAGCGATGCTTTTTTTCTTGGGGGAGGAAGGGGAGTTAGTGCATGTGTTTTCGAACCAATTAATTTATATTTTAGTATATAATAGCCATTTCGAATTTAGATTAAAACTTAGCCTGGGAATATCTTTAAGCTGAAATAAAAAGATATATTCGAATATTTGAAAAAGGGGAGAGGGTTGTGTGAAAAAATTGGTGAGGTGAGAGAGGAGAGAGGAGAGATCAGTGTTTTTGTGTCTTTTTAGAATATGACTACGATGTTTTTTAAAGTGATTTTTATTTAAAAATAAAATAAAATAATATTTTTTTATTTTTAAAAATTATTTTTGATATTCACAAATAAAAATGATTTAAAAACACTAAATAAATATAATTTTTTCTTATTTTTTTTAAAAATACTTTGAAACACAGTAATAATTCTGTCTTGTTACTACCACCACCATGGGATACGGGTTAATGGTTTCCTAGCTAATTTGTGAAGTTACTAATGACAGCATGGAGTTGGCAGATTTTGGACGTCAACTTAGAAAAGTCAAAGCATTGGTGCTTGTTCCACTTGCTGTGGTTTTATTACTTTGCAGAATGGCTTTCTTTTTTTATTTATTAAATAATATATAATAAAATAAATTTATTGCCAATTTGGTATGGATACAATGCGGCAGGCTGCACTTAAATCCAAAGTTGTAAAATCCGTTCCGGGTACCGTTCCGGTTTTTTGTTTGGAACGGAACGTTCCGGTTTCGGTGCATTCCGGCATTCCGTTCCGGTTTTGTACTGTTCATATTTATTTAATTATATATATGAAAAAAATAAAATATTAATTTAACAAGTAAAATTTAAATTCAAGATAAATGAACTTTAAATTATACAATACAAACATAATCTCAAAATTAGAAACATCTTTAAAATTCCAAAATATTATGAAAGTAAAATATTTCTGAATATAATATAACATAATTATGGCCATAAAACTTCATTAGTTAAGGTTCATGCATGATTCAAAATAATTGAAAAATACATTACAAAACAATTATGTCCATAGAATTTCATTAGGTAAAAATTAACAAACTAAAAATAAATATTTTGTTGATGTGAAATATAAATTAATTAATGTTATTTATTATCTTAAATTAATAGGATTTTTTTAAAAATATTTTTTATGCTAACTATTTTTTATGCTAATTATTATTATTATTATTATTATTTTTATTATTATTATAAACCCCCATATTATTATTATTATTATTATTATTATTATTATTACCCCTCCCCCATATAAACCTACTTTTTTATTATTATTATTATTATTATTAATAATAATTTATATAACCCCCCCCTAAGAAACCTACCTTCTTTTTTCTTTCTTTTTATTATTATTATTATTATAATAACTAAGTATAAAAGCCCCTAACATAACCCTAAATCCCAATTTCCTTCTCCCACGCCGCCGCCGCCCACCCTCATCTCCTCTTCTCCATTTTCTTTTCTTCCTCCTCATCCTCTTCTCCTTTACTCTCTTCCTTCTCATCCTCTTCTCCTTTTTTTTTCTTGGTTCCGTTTGAATTGCGTGCAGTTCTTGTCGAAGTAAAGTTGGATTTGCGGATGATTTGTTAGGCTGATTTTCCACAGAATCTTCACTGGCCATCAAAATTGATGTAGGATTGAATTAGCTTTGAACTGGGGCATAATGAAAAACTGATGTAGGATTTTTCGAGTTGGCTCGCGAGTTTGATTACCATGGTTGAAAGAGAGTGGAGATTTGGGTTGATTTTTGATGGATTATCGACGAGCTGGGGTTAAGACTTAAGAGATGAAAATTGATTTGGGAATTTTTGAAATCGGGTTGAATCTGCGTGTTTTGTAAGAGAACTTGAAACGACGTCGTTTTGGCTGGACCCGGAACGGAACACCCGGTAGGGAACCGGGGCGTTCCGGCCGGAATTGGGCCGAATTTTCCGGATCCGACCGGAATTCAAACCGGGACAAAAACATCGCCGTTTTGTCCCGGATTTTGAAGTGGAACGGAACGGGATTCATAACTTTGCTTAAATCTCTATTTTCCTTAAACCAAAATTAAAAATAATAAGAAAAGCCTTCAGATTGCCAGGTGTATTATATTCTCTCGAAGGGTGGGGTCCCTTACCCGGTTTCCTACCGACCATCTAAGACCCCCACCGGCGTTCCTTCATCCACATGTACAGCTGTGATGTGTTCGAGCCGGAGCATCACTATCAGCGACAGCGTCCACTAAGCAACCCCATCTGGAACCATCCCTCTGCTGGGCCCCACCGACGTGGACATCTTGGGACACGTGGCGTTCGATCCCTGATTCGATCGGCTTGTGATCACGGTCAGAAGAATATAGCAACCCATCGCTGATGTACATACACAAGTTTGTTTTGTGGGGAAGGTAGTTTTGATGATTTCTCCGGTAGTTAAATTTTTATTTTATTTTCTGTAGTGCAAAAGTCAAGGTTCATGTTTCATTTTTTTTTTATGAAATCTATATGAATAATTAAAAAAGCTGAAAAAACATTTGTATTAATTAGCATGTAAATTAATTAAAAATATAAGAAAAAAATATCCATCTCCAGGCACGTCACAGCAACAGGGTACAGTACAGATAAGCAGAAGTATGTGAAGTGGGACCCTTGGTTTTATGGGGGCGGAGAGAGAGGAGAAGTGTCCATGACATGACAGCACGCATCTGTCTGTGGTTATCTTTCCTTCTTTCAAACTATCACGACAACGCCACACGTTACATGACAGCTTCTTCTTTTCGGGGCCCACACCACTCGTGCCAATAAGGTGTTGCTGTCTCATTGGGTGTGACGTTTTCAGACTTTGAATAAAAAGAAAAATCGAATAAAAATGTTAATTATTCTCTCCTTCAATCACTGCTATGCAGTCTACACTCCTCCGTACCGCTGTGTTGTGTTTCGGATGGAGATGCTGCTTCAGCCAAAGTTATTGATCCCGCCCCGTTCCGGCCGGAACGGCCGGAACGCCCTGTTCCAATGCAAAATTCGGGACAAAACGGCGATGTTTTTGTCCCGGTCAAAATCCCGGCCAGATCCGGATTTTCCGGCCGAATTCCGGCCGGAACGCCCCGGTTCCGTACCGGGCGTTCCGTTCCGGTACGGATCAAAACGACGTCGTTGTTTTTATCGGCTAGAAATGGTGGACGCAGAAGCCGAAGCTCGTCCTATCCACCGTGACCTCTACAGCCACGCCTCATCATCGTCACCTTCTCGTTTGTGAGGAATTCCAAACCTTGATGAGTTCCGATGGCTTAAAACCACCCATCCACAGGAAGCAGCGTTCGGCTGGAGTGGACCACATTCCAGTGATCAGGTGGAAGACATCAGATTTTGCAGCCACTGCCCTGAGCCGGAAAACGTCATCGTAATGTGAAATATACCCATCATAATGGATGGGGCGGCTAGAGAAGGAGAAGAAGAAGAAAGGATGGGGCGGCTAGAGAAGAAGGATGGGTAGGGTTGGATGGGTAGGGTTTTATATTTTTATACTAATTATTATATAATAATAATTATTAATTATTATAATTATTAATTATTAATTATTATATAATAATTAATTATTAACATAAAAAATAGGGGTATTAATTTGTAATTAATTTGGTTGAATTATTTGTAATGGAATGTATTTTAATTAATTATGTTTGAACTTATTGATTATTTCTTAATGTGTTTATTTTGTTTTTTTAAGTTTTTCTAACATTAAAAACAATAAGTAACATTAATTAATTTCAAAATTCAAATTCAAATACAACAACCATAAAAAAACATAGAATTACTTGAAAAACATACAATAAGTAGCTTAAATTTCAAATATTCTGGATCTTTTAATTATAGTTAAATTCATTTTTTATTTTTTATTTTAAAAAAAATAATTTATTGTTGAAATTTTAGAGATGTTTCTAATTTTGAGATTATGTTTGTTTGATTTTGTGTTTGTATTGTATAATTTAAAGTTTATTTATCTTGAATTTAAATTATACTTGTTAAATTAATATTTTATTTTTTTCATATATATAATTAAATAAAAATGAACAGTACAAAACCGGAACGGTACCCGGAACGGTACCGAAACCGGGACGTTCCGTTCCAAACACAAATCCGGGACGGTACCCGGGACGGGATCAATAACTATGGCTTCAGCTGATAGCATTTCATTTCGAAAGTTTATTGTCTAAATATCATGTTGCGTTATAAAATAAAATTATTTTTAAGTTTTAGGGTTTTGTTATGAACATTCAGATTTGTTTAAAATTTTATTACTCTACATCTGATTGTTATACTTTAGAGTGCTAGCTTAGTATTATGTGATATAAGTATTTTTTTTGTTTTTTTAATTAGAGCAATCATTTTTGCAAAATAAGAGGCATCACTTACTGTTTACAAGGAGATATGAAAAACCCAGTAAATTAGTAAAATATCAGTTTATCCCCTCAATAATATTCATATATTAATTTAAAATAATTTTTAAAATTATCTCAATCAAATCCTTACTTGAAATATATTCTCTGTATTGATTATATTTTAATCAAGTCATACTTAATTATATCATCCTAATTTAATTTTTAACTAAAGGTTTTTAATGTGTGTGACCCATAAGATTCCTAACATATTGACTCAAATATAAATTATAATGTTAATTAAATAGATTTAAATAATATAATTTATATTTTAAGATCAGGTACATTGTCTAACAATGTGTCATAATCCCTAAAATATTAGAAAAGTCATTAGTGATTTGACTTAACTTCTTAGAGACAAGTTTCTGAGTATAGTTAATATCTTTTCATAAAAAATATTCTGATTTAACATTAAAGATGAAATATGCCTGCCATATTAAATCATATTTATTCTCAATATAATAGTCATTGATTGTTTAAATAAAATTTATGACTCTAATAAAAATACAGTATTTAAAAAAACATCGAGCATAAATATTTTAGGAATAATGCTTTGATAGAATAAGAATCTAATAATTATAACAACTTTATGATTTTCTTTGTAAAATATTTTAGTCACATGAACTTTTATCTTTTCTCTATAGCAAATATTAGATTCATTAACTAATATTATATGTAGCATTAATGCTTTTACATGGACAATAACTTTGTAAGAGAATCTTCTTGATTCTTTTTGGTGGGTATTCTCTCTCTTTTCACGTATTTCATTTTATTGATTTATCAAATCAAATAGAATTTATTAATTACTTGTTTGAATCATTGATGAAACCTTGCTTTCTTTGTTTATACAATGACTCGATTATCATTACAATAGAGAGCAATTGAATCAACAATACAATATTAGAAACTAATCTAGTTCATTGATAAACTTCTTGATCTAAACTACTTTTTTGTTTTCTTAAATGTGAATATGTACTTTTAATCAGTTGTAATAAAAATCCCAAGAACAACAAAGAAAGGAAAATACTTAAGAAAATTTTGAAATATCTTGCCACCTATCCGTATTCAGAACCAAAATGTTAATTACTCACAATACATGAATCTTCATATATCATGAAAGTTTATTAATTACAATGAATATTTATAATTCATGAATGTTCATTGTTTATGAATTAATTATTATAACATTCATTCACTATACATAATTAATATATCATTTATTCTCTCTACATAATGAATATATCGGATCATGTACTAAGATATTTAAATGATTAAAAAAGATTGTTGATGAGGTCGAGACTTAATAGAAAATATTTTTTTAACCAAACCCAAACTCAAATATATAGGTCTACAAGCTAACTATCCAATCCACAAAGCTAATTCAAGTTTAATTTTATCGTTAATTTTCTTTTTAAATTAAAATTATGCTCTTGTACAGTTAAGGGATATTCTTAGGAAAGAGATGTATAATTTTGTTAGTTGGATGAAAAAATTGGACAAAATGATGTATTTGATAATATGAGATTATACAAGGGTACAATGAATAGGATTAAAAATGTAGGGAGACATGGAGGATATACCTATTTATATAAGGATAAATGAAAAACATTAATATATTTGTAACATGAACTGTATTTATTTAATTAAAATTTATCAGTATACAAACTCTCTCTCATCCAACATGTAAACTGATACAGTACATCTATATCTATATTTATATCTATATCTATACAGTGACATTGTTTGTTGTGATTCACTCGGGGCTACAATTATGGTACTACACGATTGATCGAGAGGATAATGAG
Source organism: Salix brachista (assembly GCA_009078335.1). Taxonomy (NCBI): domain Eukaryota; kingdom Viridiplantae; phylum Streptophyta; class Magnoliopsida; order Malpighiales; family Salicaceae; genus Salix; species Salix brachista. Next base: position 12,646,167 of record CM018586.1, read on the forward strand.
CTTGTCATGTGCTGGAAAATATAACTGCAACTCACATAATTGCTGCCGTGATTACTGATCTTGCTTGAATAACTGGAATCTCCTGTGATTTTGCTGGAATGATCATGGCATTGGTGCTAGGATTCTTTGGACTGATTGCTCGAGCTCTTGCTGCAACTGTGAGCTGAAATTAGCAGTCGCTTCTGCCAAGATTGCTGCTGAGTAATTGTTGCCGTGGTTGCTGCCAGGACTGAGTATTTCCAGAATTATTGCTGCCAGGAGTATCCTTGACAGTGCATTTGTATCCATCTTTATAACACTCTTTATATTCACCTGGGATAATGAATTCACTATACGCACTCCAAATGAGAATACTGAAGTTTTTGTTTTTTCCTTTAAAAAAACGCATTAAACTTTCTATTAGAGGTGTCGCACCCTCGACGAGAGCGCAGCGTCGCGGCGACTCTCCCCGTGATCGGGGTTATTCATATCGGGGTTTTATCTTTATTTTTATGAAAAAGAGAGTTGTCATCTAATATTATGGTTACTAGAAAACATAAACTGGTCTTTCAGATATTCTAAGGCAAGGAACTGATTGCGTAAAAGGAAGGTTTTAGCACCTCTAATACGCCCTACCTAAGGTAAGCTGCTTAGTGTTTTGGTTTGCCTTACGATTGCTATGGTATTGGTCAAGGTTGTCAATACAATTCAGGTTTTTTCTATTGGTACGGAACGTTTTGGTTTCGGAGCGTTTCGGCGTGCCGTTTCGGGGTTGAACTGTTCATATATAATTAATTATATATATATATATATATATATGAAAAAAATTAAAATATTAATTTAACAAGCATAATTAAAATTGAAGATAAATTAACTTTAAATTATACAATACAAACACAAAGTCAAACAAACATAATCTCAAAATTAGAAACATCTCTAAAACTCCAAAATATTATGAAAGTAAAATGTTCTAAAATAAAATAAATATAAATCAAACATCTTCTACATCATTCATATAAAAATAAGGATTTTGAGGCCGAAACGGCACACCCGGAATGGTACCGAGATGTTCCGGCAGGTATTTGGCCAGTATTTCCGGAACGGGCCAGAATTAAAACCGACACATAAATGACGCCGTTTCGTCTTGGTTTTTTTAACGGCACGGAACGTTCCGGCCGGAACAAAACGGTATTAACAACCCTGGTATTGGTCTTTCAAAAATATATTGGTTAAATGATGATGACGTATTATTCCCGTAAAAATATTTTGGATATTTACCACTTTAAGATTTCTTTATTCAAATATTTAATGTGAATAACAACGAATTATCCCCGCTAATATTTTGGATATTAACCCCTTTAGGATTTCTTTACCCAAATATCAACAGTGAATAATAACGAATTATCCCCGCCCATATTTTGGATACTAACCCCTTTAGGATTCTTTTACCCAAATATTAACAGTGAATAATATGAATCACCAAAAATAAGATTTTGATATTTTTGGAATATTGGTCAATACCCTTTGGATTTTACAAACATGTTGTAAAATCCAAAAATACGAGAAAATGATTTTTTTTTGTTTACAAAATTCATGCTAAAACCATTTTTCTTTAATCTCTGAAATACTATATTAAAAAAAAAAAAGAATGTTCAAAATATGTTAGCGTATTGGTCGTATGCATAAAAACAACACATTTTTATTTTAACTATTTTTAAAAAAAAAGAAATATATTTTTTTATGCAAATTTTGGAGTGTGACGAATGACATACCTGTTAATACCGTTGAGAAGAGGAGGTCAAGGTGGTTCTTCCTGTCGTGGTGGCGTCTGTAAATGGTGGCCGGAGTAGGTGTCGAAAAGTGACGGGTTTACGTTGTTGTCGCGGGTGTTGCTCTGCTGCCTTGCCAAAGGCCACAACTGGACTGCTGGCATGGAGGGGAGGCTGGTGGTGGTGATGAGGGTGGAGCTAGGTGGCTTGCTAACAAGTCTTTGAGAAGAGAGAGAGAGAGAGAGAGAGAGGCTTGTCAACTAGTTTTAGAGAGAATAGAAGCTGACAGAGAGAGGAAGCAGCTGCAGCTGCTGGGGAAGAGGGAGAGAGACGCCGGGGAGAAAGGAGGGAGAGAGGGAAGGCTGACGCTGGAGCTGGGGAGGGAGAGAGGGAATGCTGCATGTGTATGATTTCTATGGTGTCTTCTTCCTCATGCAACCTCTGCCAAATTTTCAATATCACATAAATTTTATCCTGTGCATTCTCTGATTTTTCGTGTATAAATTTTCCTCCTCTCTCTATGTGAATTTCTGCCCTCGCTTTGTAAATTTTCCACTCTGTTTTCCTTCTCTGTTCTCAATTTTCTACTCTTTACATAAATCTTCTCTTCTCTCCTCCCCCGTTTTCTCCTCTGTATGGCTTCCTTTTATAGGCGCAGGAGGTAATCGTTGGGTTACCTCCTGCTGCAGCACACCTGAAAACATGGTTGTCAGTGGTGTGCAGGTGCCTTGTCGGCAGTGGTGCAGGCGGCAGCGGTGCAGGCAATGGCGTGCGCTGCCTGTTGCTTTGGGAGGTGTAAGTGCAGTTTAGTCCCTCAATTTGTAATTATTCTAATTGCACCCTTAATTCGATTTAAACTTATGATTTTTTGTGATTACACCTCCGTCAGAATTTCAATATCAGCCTTGACTTTGCGCGCCTTTTTTATTTTGGACCTTAATTTCTGATTTGTGCGATTTAACCCTTAATCGATCATTAGACTTTCAATTTGTTCAATTTGGCCCCTGATTTCGCATAATTGGCTTGGAAAAATTCAAATCGGTCTCCGAAAATTCCAATCTTCTCAATTGAACCCGTATTAAGCTCAAGAACTTGATTTTTCATCGATTAAGCCTTGAATAAAATTAATTTGACCAATGTAAAGTATAATTAAGTCCTTGCATTTAATTAAATCCTTCAATTGGACCCTAAATTAATTCTCCAACATAATTACACTTTTATATTGGCCAACGACTAAATCGAACTGGCCCATAAAATATAATTATATCTTTCAACTTAATTTTTACGCAGATTTATCCAATAATAAATTACTTTAGCTTTGAATCTGCGTTTTCCTTTATTTTTGGGCGCAAAAGAGGTACGATCGAGCTCTCGAAAACGTCCAAAATTTTCACCTTGATTTTTCTGCCGATACCAGCCCCTTTTATTTTATTTTTTATTTTTTATTATTTTCAGGTAGATTTGGGGAATAAACCAAAATTGGGTTATGACAAGAGGTAATATTAAAAATAATTTAAGTTATTTTGGACTAAATCACGCACAAAGTGAAGGTCAATTTGAATGTGTTTCATGCGCGAATGGTTGACTGGATTGAAGTGTGAGGGGTGTGGTACCGATATTGTCACATAGCAGTATGGGAGAGGTTGAGTCTGGGAAGGCAAGTTCTTGGAAAAGAGTGGATAGCAACATTGTTTCGGAAGCCACATTTGCTAATGCCCAATATTCAGCCTCGCTTGTGGACCTTTCAACTGCTCTTTGTTTCATGGACGTCTAGGAAATGGGATTAGGCCCTAAAAAAATGGTGTAGGCAGATGTTGACATTCGATCATCCACATTTTCAGCCCAATCAGCATCAGAGTATGTTTTTAACACTGGTGAGCCTCTACGAAGGATCCAGATTCCATAGAAAATAGTTTATTTCAGGTAACGTAGAAGTCTTTTGGTTGCTTTCCAATGGATTGCATTTGGTTTGTGCTTGTATTGGGAGAGTTTATTGACTGCAAATGAGATGTTTGTCCATGTCAAGAAAAGGTATTGAAGACTTACCATGATCCTTTGAAATTTAGTGATGTCCATTGTTGCAGTGCCATCAACTAGTTGAAGAGGAGTGGATGTGGACGTGGATAGTAAAGTGAATACGTCTTTAGCGCCACTCATGTTTGTATTAGCCAACAATTCACTGATATATTTGTGTTGTGTGAGAAACAGGCCTGTCTACGTAGGGACAACCTCAACTCCTAGGAAGAAGTGCAGAGATCCCATGTCTTTGAGGGAAAACATATCACCCAATTGTTGAATAATGGTGTTCACAAGTGCTGGATTATTGCCGATGATTACAAGATCATCAACATAAACCAACAAGTAACAGAGTGTCGAACCAGTGTTGTATATGAAGAGTGACAAGTCTGCTTTAGAGTTCTGAAAATCCAGTTGAATAATAGCAGTTTTGAGTGCTGTGTACCAAACACTAGGTGCTTCTTTAAGACCATAAATGACCTTCTTTAATCTGCAGACATGATTAGGGTATGTCATATCTCGGAATCCTGGAGGCTGCATCATAAAAATAGTTTCAGTTAGTGCACCATTGAGAAAAGCATTATTGACATCCAATTGACGCAATTCCCATCTGTTCATGACTACAATGGTTAACCCAACACGTATATTTGCAGGTTTGACGACGGGGTTGAAGGTTTCCTTATAATCAACCCCCGAGCATTGATGGAAATCCTTAGCAACTAGGTTAGCTTTGAATCAATCAATTGAACCATCTACAGCTCTTTTGACTCGAAAAACCCATTTACAATCCATGGGTGTGCAATTGGAAGGGGGTGGCACCATATCCCACATCCCATGCTTCATTAGGGCAGTTGACATGGTCGCACGCCAGTGAGGTTAGGAGATGCCTTGTCTGACAATAGTGGGTTCTATGGTTTGTCAAATAGGGTATTGGACACTATGTGAACTCATTTGGGTTTATAGATTTGATTCATCGAGTGGGTGGTCATGGAATGGGTGTGAAGGGTTGATGGTGGAGGACATGTGGCAGAGAAATTTGGTGAAGATAGAGCGGAGACGAGAGGGCTAGCAGGTAATGGAGGTGAATTTAGGTCTAAGGGGTAGAGGTGACACAAGGGAATTTTCATTTAAAGAATGAGAGAAATGATATGCGTGGTGCGTGGAGTCTTGCAAACAATTAGGAGTAGAAGACACAGGGGAGTTGAAAGTACTTGGAGGATGCAACAATGGTAGGTGATCTTGTCAGAGATGATGATGATGCTGATGTAGTGGACACCATTAATGGGGTCACAGTGAGCGTCAGGGAACTAAAGTGATTTGGTCAATAAACTTACCGCCAATGTTGGAGTATAGTGTTCTGATTTGTTTTTGAAATTGGGTCTCAATAAACTTTTGAAAGTGTGGAAAAATGGTAGAAACACTAGATTTAGTCTTCATTGGATAAAACCAAATATACAAATATATTTTGTATAGTGATCAACAAAAATAAGGTAATATCATGAGCCATGAATTTCAGTATAGCTAGCTGCACCCCACACATCCGTGTAGATAAGTTTAAGAGGTTCATGACTTTTGAGACTTGTGGCACGGAAGGGTTGTTGATGTGTTTTATTAATGAAACATGAGTGACATAAGGATGATTTTTTTTTACGATGAAACAGGAAGAGAAAAATTCTTAACAAGTTGATGAACAATTTTAAGGGAAGGATGTCTGAGACGCTTGTGCCATCCATCAATGGTAGTCCATTCATGCACATTAGCAACCTTTGTGGGTGCCATCATTGAAGTCGGAAACGTATAGATGTCATTCTTACATGCTTCTCTTAGTAGATTCGCCCTCGTGATCGCGTCCTTCATAAGAAAATAAAAAAGGATGAGGTTCAACAAAAACATTATTTTGTTTAGTGAAATGATGAACGGAAATTAAATTTTTGTGAATATTTGGAACATAGAGAGTATCATGTAAGGTAAAGTTTCAGTGGGGGGATTGTAAATTCAAAGAGCCAATATGGGAGACTTCCAAACCTGAACCATCACCAAGTATTACTTTGTCAGTTCCATCATATTCAGAATGAATAGATAAATTGGAAAGATCACCCGTTATATTATACGAAGCGACCGAATCAAGTAACCAATTGGTGTTTTTCCTGGTGGATGCTGTAGCACAATTGACAGATACATTTTAGAGGTGAAATTAAAGAAAAGACCTCATAGTATGCCCAAATTGATCACTATTTTGGCAATTTGGCTGGTGGTGTTGATTAAAATTGTTGGGTCTGCTAGTGTTATTGTTGAAGTGACGTCCATCACGTTGTCCTCAACCAAGATTTCTGCCTATGCTTGATCCGTGAGATCCTCGTGACCACTGTTGATTTCCTCTATACCCATAGGGGTTTGTCTTTGTGTAGTTAGCTGAAGCTACTAGTTGTTGTGTTGCTATTTCTAATCGCCGCAGATACGAATCGTGTCCAACCAACAGATCATGCAGCTCCTTAATGGTTAATGGCGATTCTCGGGCTCAAATCGGCGCCACAATCTCTCAAAAATTTGTATCTAAGCAGCCAATATTTGTGATTGACACATAGAGAGTTAGATCATCATCTGAAATAGAGTGATCTATGATGGCTATTACATCAGCCAATATTTTCACAACATGGAGATAATTTGTGATTGACTGTTGTCCACGCTGAATCAAGGTGAGTTCCTCCTTCAATTGCATAGCCCGAGTACTTGATCAGCTAGCATATAGTGTTTTTAGTTTTTTCCAAGCTTCATGTGAAGTCTTGGTCGTAGCGATGAGTGGAGTGATTGATAGTGATGTGGAGGCAAGAATGGCACTCAGGATCAATTTATCCTACCGGACCCAATAGATTTTGTTTATTTCACCAGTGGTGATTTCAGAGGAGGTAGGGCATCAGAGTGTGCCTTCAACATAATCAAGTAGATCGTACCCAATAAGAAGGGTTTTGAATTGAGCACGTCATTATGGAAAAGTGGAAGGGGTTAATTTTCATTGATTTGTGCAGTGATATTGAAAGCAACAAGTGATTTATCTGCTGAGGAAGGGGGTTGGGTGTTGAACGTAAAGGTTGGGTTTTGATCGGAAGATGAAGACATTGTGATGTTCTTAGATCGGTGATTCGTTAGAATTTAGATGTTCTGATACCATGTTAAGGAACTATCTTACCTAAAAATTTAAGCTATTAGGTGAGACCCCAAAATACGATTTATATTGTTCTCTAACACACACCCTCAAGTGAAAGTCATTTGGGTTTGAAACTTCTTTTAGGTGAGATGGTTCCTTAACATGGTATTAGAATCTTGTTGAACCAGCGTTCATGAGTTCGAATCTCAATATCTTATTCTATTTAATAAAAATCAAGCACAAGGTAGTGTGGGCTTGTACAAGTTTCAAGCTCAAAGGGCTTTCACTGGATGGGCGTGTTAGAGAATAATATAAATCATATTCTGAGGTCTCACCTAACAGCTTAAACTCTTAGGTGAACTTGGCAAAATTCCACCCATTCACAATAATACAACAAATCTAATTTACTGCAAACTTTAATTGTGAACTAAATAAATAGCTGACAGAATAAAAGAAAAAACGTTACCAATAAAAACAATGGGGTAACTTTTTGGAAATGTGGAAGAATCATTTGATTCCTTAACAAATATTATAATTTCTAAGGACCATTAGGTAATATTTAAGTATTTTATTGTTCTTGAATATAATAAAAAACATTTTTACCCTTGAAATAAAAAAAAAAAAGTCATTTGTACAGAGATTTTTGGTATTTTCACTTATGTGTTATTTTTTTGTTAATTCCAAAATCATAGATGGCAACTTGATCATTTAGGATGATTAATTAATTTTAAATTAAAAAAGTTGTTAATGCATGTTGTGCAAGTGCAATTACGTATGATGCCTTCTTGTGGTTAGAACTATTATTTTGTTATGTCATTGGAAGCGTTACCACGATCTTTTCCTCCTAGTGCAATGTGTATTGGTAGTGGTTTGTCAGTTTGTTGCCAATAAGACTTTACCTTCCTCTTTTCTTTTCTCTTTCCTCTCATAAAAATTACATTGTTCTTTTTATTGTTAATATTTCAACTTTAGTCTTATTCTTTTTATTTTTTATTATTTCCCTTGGTCTTTTGTAATTTTTTTGTCTATTCTCAAATTAGTCCTTTTTCTTCTAATCTATCATATATATATATATTTTAATTTGATCGTTGTTGTTTTGATTTCTCTATTTTTCTTCATGTTTTTATAAAGGTCTTATTGGCTTTCCATTTCATTATTTAATCCAAGTTTATGTTGTATTATTTTTTTCCAGTTTGTTCCTTGTTCTATTGTTTTTTTTTCTTTTTATTCAAATTATTTTTCTTTTCAAGTTAACACTATAATTGAAAATTTGTACTTGCCTTCTATTTTTTTATTTTAATGTTGATCATCATTCTTTTAATTACTATTTGATTTTTATTTTAGATTGTTTTGTGTAATTGATTTTTTTTCTTAATTTTATCCTTTACCATTTGATTTGTTGGACATTGGGCTTTGTAACTTTTCAATTTATTGTGCGTCTAGTCTAATAATGCAGGGCATAATTTTTAAAGGTTAATGTAGGGAGACATCCTTTTTTGGTCTTATTTTCTTTTATCAATTTAATCATATAGTATAATTTTTTTAATTAAAAAAACTTATCGTTTCTACATTAGTTTTTTTTATCTATTTCTATTTCTATTTTTCCTTTGTTTTTATTTAATCAATCGTATGCGTATTTTTTTCTAGAACAATTTGATTTAATAAAAAAAGTTATTTTAATAAACAAATTCAATGGACTAGGTAAACGACCCGTATTATGAGACCAAATATCTTAATCTATATTTATCTTTTAATTTTTCTAATTATATTTTTTATTATCGTTAATGATTTTTGTTTCCAGATTTATATAGTTAGATGTGTGTTTAAGCATTTTAATTTTCATTTATGATTTTTTTTGGTAAAAACATGCATTGAAAAAACATACATATTTTTTTATGAGATAAAAAATTATCTGACCATAATGGGTTACATTTAAAATATCTAGTATATTGTAATGATTTAATGATAACTTCACAATAATTCAAGCTTAGTTAGACTACTTGTGATTTTGAATTCAATATAATCTCATTATATTGTAATGATGATGTAAAGTTTGTAATGATGGTAGAAGATTGACATGTTTTCTCACCATAGTTGAAAATTAAATTTTATATGTGCATTACATGTATGTTACAAGAAGGAATATTCTGTTGAGTTCTAAGAAGAAAAGGTGGAATTGTGTCTTTTGATGGTCTATCATCTTGTCATAATATGGATCTTGGGATAATAAAAACTAAAAAGCTTAATTGAATAGTTCATACTCTATGTTGTGGCATATGTCTCAAAGATGTTTAAAGTTCAATATAGTTGTGCTAGTTAGAATCTAAGGGATACATTTGCTTTAATGTAGGGAGAGTCTTGAAAGTCACATATAATGACACATTTCAAAATACAAAGAGAAAAAATGTGATGATTTATATAGTCTGATACAAAAGACAATGAACTCGAGGAGTGGTTGATGATGTAGTGCATATGATGGTGGCTATCTAAAAGAAGTATTTTTTATGCTTGGTAAAGAGAAAAGAATTATGCATTCCTAGGTTTTAGACAAGTGTGAGAAGCTCTTGCTAAGAGATAAGATAGATTGAGGTTCCTTTATAAAGTTAATGAGTAAAGTTGACTTGTGAAAATTGTAACTAGGTAGTGGTTGGACTTTTTGAATCAAGTGGAATTTAAGATTATTTGTTGATCTAAGTCATATATAATTGGTTAAATCTAAAACCAAGGTTATTTTGTTTTTTGTTTTATAAGATTTGCATGTACGTTAAGTTAATAGATCTTTTAAGAGGCTGAAAATTCATCAAGATAGAGATTTATTGGTGATTTGGCTCATTTTTCTTCCTTGAAGTAATGGATAAGAAAATAAAATGATCACCCAAGAAAAGTGAAGTAGCCCCTAAATTTGTTCACCAAGTTAGTTACTTCCTTGCTCACCAAGTGTTTTTGCTATTATAAACAATTAAGAAGATTGATAGTTTTAAGGTGTAAAAATATTAAAGTTGATATTTTTTTAAATAATAAGAGTAGATGTACAAGGGATTCATAATCATATTCTTGTACTAATTTATCTAAGACAAAAGAAGAGTTACTCTCAAATTGTGGCTATAGATAGAGTTTTGTCGACTTATGTTAAATCTTGTGTGTCAACTCTTTATTCATATTCATTGATTTTCTTTCCATTAAATTGGATTTTTCATGGTAGTGCTTATTGAATCTTAGTTTCATATTCCTAACATTCATCTTTGTTATTTTATGACCAGTAAAAAGTTAAATGATGTGAGGGGTGTTTGACATTGCGTTTCAAAAATATTTTTAAAAATATTTGAAAATTTTTATTTTTATTTTTTACTTAAAATTAAAAAAAAAATAGTGTTTTTAGATCATTTTCATGTGATGGTGTCAAAAATAAGTTTTTTTTTATAAAAAAAACATCATTTTTATGCCTTTCTAAACGAAAAGTACTTTCAAACGCAATCTCAACCACATTCCCAAAAAGTCAATAGCCTCCAATACCTCCAACATGTGTTTTTGCTATTATAAATAAGTGAGAAAATCAATGGTTTAAGGAAATAAAAACTAGAATGGACCTAACAGTTTAAAATAGCTCATGCAATTGATCAGATCAAGTGCAGGGGACTTGATAGTTTAATATACCGCTCAAGTGACCGATCAAATCTCGTGTGAGACTCGGTAACTTTTCTCCCCTAAAATGATATTGTTTTTTGAAAACAAAAAATTAACCCGCTCAATCACCAAGCCACGTTTCCTAGCTACGAGTAATGCCAATTTATGATCATTTTTTGGTTTTCCAAACAAATCAAATATAAATCAAATATAAACCCAACTTAATCAAGTCAGATGACAACGAGTATCTCAGTGCAGAAATGCCTTCTTGGTTCCAGGAAAATAAATAGGACGCTCATCAACTTTGGTATTGCTTTTGCTTTTGTGGTTGAGGTTGAAAAAAAATAATTTTAAAAAAAGCGCTTTTATTGTGGTTTAAAATAAACAATGAAGTGTTTGGTTAAAACTGTGGTTGATGTTGGAAAATTTTTTTTTGTTTGGTTACCAAGATTTTTATATAACATTTAATTAATTTTTATATTATTTTAAAATTAAAAATATATTTTTTATATTAATAAACATATATTATGTAAAAATTATTTATATTTTTATTAATTTTTATATTATTTTAAATTAAAAATATTTGATATTTTTTTTAAAAAAATTATTTTAATATTTTTCTAAATAAAAAACAAATTTAAAATAATTTATGAAGTTCATCCGTATATTATTCTTTCCATTTTCAAACCAAAGTGACTACTCAGTGGAGCAACATGATCAACGATCAATGGCTAAATACAAAAATAAAAGTGGGTCCTACACTTGGCATTTTGCCCCCCAACCCGCTCCCTCTCTCCTCACCGCTCGGAAAGCAGAAAATTTCTGCTTTCTCTAAACTTGCGGCTTGACAAAATTTTTGGTGGGTCCCATGCCACAAAACTTGTGTTTTTTATTTAACCAAACAGGATATACCAATGTTTTTTACAAATCTCCGGCTGAACCTCAATACCAAACGGGTTAATGGCAGCTAGCGGCCGTGAAACTGGAAGACCATTGCTCCTCTCTCTCTAACTATCTATCTATCTATCTTCTGTGGTGGATTGGGTTAACAATAACTGCAGGAGGGTGTCTTGTTTTGTTAGGTGTTTGTGGGTCTCGTTTTGTTTCTGGTTTAACAATAGATTAGGGCCCATTTATTCAGACTTGTATACGCCTTCTTAATATTCTTTATACTCAAAGAACACCTCTTTTTTTTTTTTTTTCTTCAGTACTAGGATAGCCAGTCTGAGCTCCGATCATCCGACAATCTATATTAGCCCTGTGTTGCATGGCAATCATTTAGCATAGTTGCAGTACTTTTTGTCCCCTTTACATAAAATTATGTTGGGTATATCTTCAATTTATTCTAACATTTTCCTCAAACACAACAGAGAAATGACTAATATCAGTGTCAACTGATAAAATCTCAGCTTTTCCTGTGAAAAATGGCAGATTGTATTGTCACAGCAAATATTAGCACATCTAGTAAAATTAGAGGGAGATTAAAATGTAATGCTTTTTATATATTACATGCTATCAGCTTCAATTGAGAGTATAGTTTTGATCCATTGATGGAACTTTTCTTTTCTTTATCTAGGAGGGGCCAACAGGCTATACAATTTAATGGGAAAGAAAGCTGACACACGCAAAGCTTGGGGAACTGTCTGTGTGCTGACAATTTCTAACAAACAGTTCATTGTAAACTATGCTCTTGTTTGCTTAAAAAGAGAGAAATTAATTATATGCTTCGTTGTGTTACCCATTACCATTGTAAGAACAGTTTTTCCCCAACTCGATCTTGATCACAAGCTGTTCTGATCTATGACAGCAAGAAGTTGGAGCTTGCAGTACTGCACTACTCTGTTCTTAAGAATTGATTTTGCTGATAAAGATCACCAGTCACCTCAAATTTGACAGAAGTTGTATACACGGAGATTAAAACTTGAGGTTGTCCTTCAAATAGCACACAATCTCTTGCTGTAACATTTGATGAAAACAGAAGAAATCGAGAAATGTAAGTCATCAGCTACCAAGAAATTAATAACTAGGAATCGATACATCGGGCTAAAATTGCATTCGGTATAGTAAAGGAAGAATCTACAAACAATTTTACCATCAACATGTTGATTTACGACAAGTATTTGCATCGGCATATTTGTCAAGGAACCATCTTATCTCAAATCTTAAACTATTAGTTGAGATCCCATAATATAATTTATATGATTCTCTAACACACCTCTTACAGTGAAAACCCTTTAACCTTGAAACTTGCACACATGTCCATATTATCTTGTGCTTGATTTTTATCAAACAAAATGGGGGTGGTGAGATTCAAACTCGTGTCAACAAGATTCTGATACCATGTCAAAGAACCATCTTATCTAAGAGTTTAAACTAATGGGTTTGACTGAATATTTTCTCAGGTCAGAAATACTACGGCTGTGAATGCCTGCCTCCAAGAAGATTGCGATGATAAACCTTCAAGCTATAATCTATTTTTAAAATATCTTTCAAACTTAGGCACAGTATTTCAGTGAAGTCAATCATAAGCATAGCTCTCCAAAAGATGGAAAATTTATGTTGCTTTGATAGCCAGGAGAAAAAAGCAAAGAGATGAAAGTTATGAATCGCAGTTTTGTCAAATACCCTTTTCTCTCTGTTTTCTTTCTTTCCTGAATTTTATGCAAGAACACCGTGTTTGAGGAAGAGTAGTAAAGAAAGCAACTTACAATCAAACAAAGGATGATGCATCCAGCAGTACCAGGGAACAAAGCATACCAAAAATTCAAATGGTGAAACCTAGCTCCATCAATGAACAAAATTGGCAAACTTGCAGCTGTAAGTCAATTTTCATTTTAGCATCAGACAAAGGAATGAAAACTCGGTCCATCAAAAAAAAACAATGGAGTTTCTACTCCACCTGGTGGATGGGTGGAACGTGTATAGATCATGAAAGCAATGGAAGCAGAAAGGGCAGCACTTCTAGCTAGCCAGCTGGGCCCAAATAACGAGAAAGCAATAACACCAATGGCTGCGCAACCTATCTGGGCCATGAACATATTGTACTTCTGCAGGTTGTAGAGCAGTAAGTGCATCAGAAATTTTCATTTCAAGACACAAAAATCCTGCCATTCACAGCGCCAACACTACAAAATCTTTGACAGAAAGAAAAGAGAGAGATATGTTGATGGTTAGGCTACTCTCTGGCTTTAATCTGATTCAATACATAAAGAAAAGAAGATTTATTTTATAAGGATTTCTAGAATCTTTTGAAGAATTTGCCAGGCCAAGAACATAACTAAAACATGACTCCTCCATAAGTGATAGCAGAGCACAATCTTGAACACCTATGTCAAATAAAAAAATGAAGCTTTTGAGTGATCTTAGAGCTCAATCACAGATTTTATTAATCATCTTAGGCAGATTAAGTAGAATACTGCCGCTCTAACTACCTGCATTCAGTGTAGCTTAGGGTGCAGAATTGCTAGTCAGGAAAAAAATAAAACACATGTAGTCGAAAGTAGCAGCATATTACGAGGAACAGATAAAACAGACCCGAGCACCAGGGGATGAAGGAGTGACAAATAGAATAGCAGCAACAGCTCCTAAGGGTGCGATTGTCATTGAAATCCCTTTTGGCGCTAGTATCTGGTCCATCTTTCCAAATATTGCCATTGCTGCGAATGCCCCTGTTCAAGTTCACACGGAGCCGTACATTTTTAGAAACAAAAACCTACGCAGTAATTAGCATATCAGGAAGGCTGAGAAAAAGAAGAAGAAAGAGAAATTAGTGAGTTACCTGCAGAGGGCCAGAAGATATCACTGAAAGAAGGTGTAGAAGCAGGGGTGGTGCTGTCAGGTTTCCAAGAATCCCGAAACGGCGCAGAGACATTGCTCGAGGCCACAGCCCCATGCCTAATCCTTGTGATTTTGCTTCTAAGAGAACTTGAACCAGGAGATAATCTCTGTAAATTAATCTTCCTGCTGCTGCTGGTTTGAATAAAAGGAGACAGAGATGAAGAATACAAACTCCTCAGAGCCGTTGATGGTATTGGTAATGCGGGTGGCACACAAGCATTGGGATGATAACTGGCTCTGATCTGCATTCCCATCTGTTTAAATGCTACGTTGCTTAGATTTGATGGTGGATTCTGTCACCGATTACCTTAATAAATCGATGCCATTCGTTTTATATTTTTAAGGAGCCGGTTGCTGACCGTTGAGATAGTAGGCTTTCGGGGTGCTCCAAAAGGCATTGAGTAGGATAAGGGTCATCCAGCCACTTGAGATTACATATATATATATATATCACGACAATGAGTGAAATCATGTTGTTTCTCATGGTGGGATGACTGAATATGAATTATATTTAAACCTTTGCGCGATATAATACCATCATTCTATCTTCTTCCCGAATTCGAGTTAAGACTTGTATTTTTTTATAAAAATTTAAAATAATCAAGATTTAATTATTTATCTGAACCTACAAACTATGTTTTCGAGAAATAAGTTTCTCCATGTCAAAAAAAAAAAAATGTAATTCCATCTAATTATGCGGTAATCACAATTTAATAATCTGACAAATTACTCTATTGTTAATTGAATATAAAGTATTTTGATTTTATTAATATTTTTGAATGAATCGAAATTAAACATCGTCATCTCTTTATATATTTCATACAAACAAGCCACAATTTGGAACGTCTTTTAGTACAAGCTAGTTAAATGGAGAGAAATTTTATAGTAATTTAATGCAGCTTTTCACCTGCTTTTATTTTATATAATAATATGAGTCCCTATATTTATTTGTTTTACAAGTGGATCAATTTTTGAAAGTTTTTGGTCATATTTTATTACAAATACATTTCACTCCATGTGCTGAAGTACATTTTACAAATAGATTCCGATTATTTTTAATCATATAATCGTTCATTACATGAGACTTTTTTTTTTTCTTGTTGGAATGCTATTACAGTTTGCAATTGTCTATTTAAAACAAATTAAAAAACAGCATAACTAAACATAAAAAATAATTGATCATTATATTTGGCTCTGATTTATATTTATTAGATATCAGTTCCTTACATTTTAGCACATCAAATTATTTATTTGAATTAATAAGACTGATTTGAAATTATTTTAAAAAAAAAATTATGGTTCTGTTGATGTACAAGTTACTTGAATATTTGAACCAAAAGTATTTTCCTGTTTGAGAGTGTGGTTAAAGTTAGTTTTTGTTTAGAATTGCATCTAATTTTTTTTTAAATTATTTTTGACATCGTAAAAATAATCTAGAAAAACTAAAAATATTTAATTTAAAATAAAAAAAATTATATTTTTCAAAAATGTTTTTAAAACTATGTGTCATCCGAATTATTATATTAAAAAAATTAATAAGGGACATCTACGTGGCTGGTGCAAGCAAGGTTGTCAAAATCGAGATTTTGACACGAATCGGAAAGGGCTCCGAAAGATTGGATCGTAAAATCGTAAGATCGTACCCGAATTTTTCCGTACGAAAATCGTAAAATCACAGCTAAAATCGTGTAGGTAGAAAAATCGTAAAATCATAAGTAAAATATTTCCGAATATAATATAACATAATTATGGCCATAAAACTTCATTAGTTAAGGTTCATGCATGATTCAAAATAATTGAAAAATACATTACAAAACAATTATGTCCATAGAATTTCATTAGGTAAAAATTAACAAACTAAAAATAAATATTTTGTTGATGTGAAATATAAATTAATTAATGTTATTTATTATCTTAAATTAATAGGATTTTTAAAAAAATATTTTTTATGCTAACTATTTTTTATGCTTATTATTATTATTATTTTTATTATTATTATAAACCCCCAGATTATTATTATTATTATTATTATTATTATTATTATTATTATTATTACCCCTCCCCCGTATAAACCTATTTTATTTTTTTTTATTATTATTATTATTATTTTTATTATTATTAATTTATATAACCCCCCACCCCCCGAAACCTATTATTATTATTATTATAAAAAAAACCCCAACCCTAATTCCCTTACCTAGCCCCCACAGTGCCCACACACATCTCCCTCCCTCCTTGTGCCGCCGCTCATCTCCCTCTCTTTTTTGTGCAGGTGCGTGTGCTCATCTAGTCATCTCCCTCCCTTTCTTGTGCAGGTGTGCTCATCTCTGATCTCCCTCCCTTTCTTGTGCAGTTGTGTAGTGTGCTCACTGCTCATCTCCCTCCCTTTCTCTCATCTCCCTCCCTTTCTTGTGCAGTTGTGCTCATCTCCCTCCCTTTCTCAAATGCAAAATTGAAATTGAAGAAAGCCCTTCGCCAATTCACCTGTGTTGCGCACAGTAGAATATGATGAACTCGTAAAATCGGACCGGATACCGGTCCGATTTTACGAGTCAACCCGATTTTGACCGAGTTTGACCGGTTTTGATTTTTCTTCCGGTTCAATCAGGTTTGCTAAGCCAACTCGCAAACTCGTACGAGTTTACGAGTTGACTCGCGAGTTTGACCACCTTGGGTGCAAGCCACTTGCAAAAAGAAATTGAAAAGCTACCTTGCCGGTGCCGCGTGCATTTCTTTCTTGAATAGACTTTCAAGCAATGGAGAGTCAATTTCGAAATTGACTCTTCAAAAACGTCACTATCATCACCGTTTTATGAATTGTAGCCTTGCATCTACCATTGAAAGAGGGGCGGCAG
Organism: Salix brachista; assembly: GCA_009078335.1. Lineage (NCBI taxonomy): Eukaryota > Viridiplantae > Streptophyta > Magnoliopsida > Malpighiales > Salicaceae > Salix > Salix brachista. Next base: position 12,663,392 of record CM018586.1, read on the forward strand.
CTTTTAGCTTGCTTTGCGACTAGTGTTTTAACTGTAGTTGGTAAGAAGAAGACGTGTTTGATGAACTTGTGTAGTTGATATTGGTTTATTGATAAATTATTTTATTTTAAAATTTATTTTTATAATAACATGTATTTTAAAGTGATCATCAAGAATAATTTGGTTTTATTTAGTATGATATTATATTAATAAATATACTAAATTATATTTTTATTGTGTATGTGTTCTTTATAATTATTGTGATGCGCACAGCGTCGAATGAAAAGTCTATCTTCTAAGTGTGAAATATAGGTTTTGAGTATAATTGTAGAGTTCACAAATTGTTAAGAAAAAATTCTACAAAGTGATAGTTTGTTCACCTAAGATATATAGAGACAGGAAAAAAAAGTTCTATTTCATGATGATCAAATGAGTCTCTACACATGGAAGAAAGCTTTGAAGTAGGACTCTATATTAAGAAAGAGAGACTATCCAAACATGGTCTATAAAAAGACTTCTCTATAAGAGAAAATAGGTAGAAGAAAAGTCATCCTACGTTTTTAAACCTTTAAACACTCTTTTGAGACTTAAACGCTTTAATTTCCTTCATAACTCATAGTCATAAACTGTATTATGTGCTTGTAGAGGTCATTTTTAATTAAGCACACAACTAGGTTGATAAATGATGATTTTATTGTTCACACAACAAGATAAATGAGTATAACCTTCTTTTTTTTCATCCTTGCAAGAACAATGAAATACTTTAAATCTTTTTAACAGAAAGTCTGACTCAATGACAAATAACATTGTAAAAACCAATAACACCCTTAAGAGGAATTACATAAGGAACTGTTTTGATGCATACATTGAAAATTTCTATTTTTCGTGGACTAAACCAAGTCTTTTAAACTTTTTGTTTTTGAAAAAGGATTTATGTACTGAGACATACACACATACACATAAAAGCCATTAAATTGGAAAATGTCATCAAAGCAATAATAAAAACATGAAAGAAAGTAATTTCAAATCTTGCATTTAGTGGAGTGAAACAAACCTATACTAGAGAAAAAAAAGTTAGAGACTTCTTTCTAAAAATAAGGAGGCCAACACAAGAGATGAATCCTGACTCAAGCATATAATTTTGAACACATGAACAAGATCAAACTAGAAAAAGTTTATATGAAACCAAAGAGAGGGAGCTACCTAAGTTTTTGAAACCAGGTAATAATGCATGCATTTAATCCCAACAATGCTCATTTTTTTATATTTTTTGCAGAAGAAATTTTTTGAAATCAAACTCAGATGAATCAAAAGACTAATGAAGAAGAAATCTTTGGGAAGGTTCCAGTTAAAGGGGATCTCTAGATTGAGATTTCAAGATAACCGAACCGAGGTAACATTAAGGTTTTGGTTATAAAAGGTTGTCATATGGGATCTCAGGTTAACCCAACAAAAAACAAAAAACAAGGTCATGGTTAAAAAGGGTTTATAGATTGATATCTCATGTTAAAACAACCGGGAAAACATTGAGGGTATGGTTAAAAAGGATCGCCAAATGGGATCTCAGATTAACCTAACCAAGGATAAAGACCAAGGTTCTAGTTAATAGGGATCTCTAGATTAAGATTTCAGGTTAATCTATTTGAGAAAATATTAAAGTTTTGGTTAAAGAAAATCACTAGATGTGATCTCAAGGTTACCCGACTGAAGATGAAGACCAAGATTCTAGTTAGAGAATATCTTTGGATTAAGATTTTTAGGTTAACCCAACCGAGATAACATTAAGGTTCTGGTTAAAAGAGATCTCTACATCGAGATTTCAGATTGACCCAACCGAAGATATATTATAGTTTTGGTTAAAGGAGATCGCTAGATGGAATCTTAGATTGATCGAGATTAAGACAAAGACTAGAGTTGTGGTTAAAAAAATCTCTACATTGAGATTTCAAGTTGCCTAAACGAAAGAACATTTTGGTTCTAGTTTAAGGAGATCGATAGATAGTATCCGAGGTTGACCAAACTTGAAAAAAAGATAAAGATTAAAGTTTTAGTTAAAAAAAAATCATCAATTGAGATTTCAGGTTGACTAAGCTATTTTTAGATTTTTAGTTCTAGTTAAAGGAGATTGTGAGATAGGATCTCAAGTTAATCAAGTTATTTACAAAGATAGGATCTCAAGTTAATCGCGCTATTTACAAAGATTTTAGTTCTGCTATAGAAGTTTTGAGAAATTTAGTTTTGGAGGACAATTCGTGTATCCTTACATACTTAGTATGCAAAACACTTGACAAAACTTTGCCCCGTAAGTATTGTAAAGATATAGCATCTGTTGTTATCTATTTTCAGGACCTCACATAGAAAAACATAAAATAGTAAATTTATAAAGATATGCAAACTGTCATCTAAAGCTAAAAGTGGAATTTTGTCAAGTATGGATATTGAAATCACATGGGAGTTAGAAAAACGATGAATAATTGAAGCCTGGTAGAGTTTTCAAAGGTCAAGACAAATACAAGTGGGAGATTATGGAGAGTGAACACATATGATAATTACGCTCACGATCGGAGTTTTGTCAAGAATTCATACATGTAAAATAAAATAAAAGCAATATATAAACCAATCGTGATAATTGTTACTGCTTTTATAATGCATTAACTTCTTATTTAGTATTGTGTTTCAAAAGTATATTTGAAAGAATTTTTTTTTGTTTATTTTAAATTAAAAAATTTGGTGTTGTTAGATCGTTTTTATGGCCCGATGTCAAAAATAATTTTAAAAAAATAAAAAATTATTATTTTAATACATTTCTGAATAAAAAATATTTTCAAAAACAAACTCAACCATACTCCAAATAGATAATAAATTTAGTTTGGTACAATTTCGGTTTAGCATATCAACAATAGTAGAATTAAAAGCTCATTAACTTTAATTATACTTATTTAAACCATTTGAACCGATACTCAACAGAACAAATTAACGACTAAGACAATTTGTGCTTAAAACAAAAGGTAAATACTAAAAGAGTGTTTGTTTTTGTGGTTGGATTTAGTTTTCAAAGTGTTCTTCAAATTATTTTTTATCTAAAAACATATTAAATTAATGCTTTTAATATATCTAAAAAAACACTTTTGAAAATCATTGAATATTTCATTACCAAGCAAAGACTAACTCCCTGTTTGACACTGTGTTTTAAAAGTATTTTTGAAAAAAATAATTATATTTTTTATTTTAAATTAATTTTTTTAGTATTTTTAGATTATTTTATATCAAAAATTATTGTAAAAAATAAAAAATATTATTTTAATATATTTTAAAATAAAATATTCTTTAAAAAATAACAGCTTTCCGAACCTTTTTTACCAATGGAGAGACGGAATCAGAATCACCAAGATTGCTATTACACAGGCTACCCATTTGAGAAGTGGCGCATCGGATCCAATAACCGATAAGATCAGATCTAAGAAGGCCACCATCGAGCAAAAAGAAAAAAAGAACTCCGCATGTTAACATGATTTAACAGTAAAAATTAAAAATAGACAGTGCATATGTATTTCCTACTACTGACAGTAACCACACACAAACCATAACACTGGTCAGACGTTGAAACGCAACCTATGGGAGCCAATCAACAGAGAACACGTACAATCATTGAATCCGATACCCTCCATCAACAAGAAGATCATGTCCGGTGACCATTTCCGATTCATTACAGGCTAGAAAAAGCACAGCATCCGCCACGTGTTTTGCTTTCAGAGACGCTCCTTTCAAGCTCATATCAGTCTCGTACATGCTCTCAAGCTCCGCCACGCCCTTGTTATACTCGTGGAGTGTCATCGGCGTGACTAACCCATATGGTGAGACGCAGTTCACCCTAATGCCGTGCACCCCCAGCTGCTTGCCCGCTGATCTCACCAGCCCTAGCACAGCATGCTTTGACATGGAGTAATCAGTTCTCCGGCCTCCATGGCTAGCAGCCACGCTGCCTGTGCACACTATGCTTCCTCTCAGGCGCTGCTCAACCATTACGCGAGCCGCATGCTTAACGCAGGTGGCCATTCCACGTACATTGATCGCAAATAAATGGTCAAATCCTGAGAGATCAAGATCCAGGATGGTCTGATCTGATTTCCCGAGAATTCCAACATTGCTGAACATTATGTCTAACCTGCCGAAATCCTTGACTGTCCTCTCCACTAATGACTTCACTTGCTCCTCGTCTGTCACGTCACAGTGCATGTAATTACACTTGTCCTGTCCAATTGATGTAGCTACTTGGCGGCCTAATTCATCTTGGATATCAGCAATAACCACCATAAGAGCACCGTGATCGGAAAAAAGACGGGCTGTGGCTTCGCCAATTCCACCTGCGCCGCCGGTGATTATTGCCACCTTGCCTGCTAACCTCTTGTTATTGGACGATGATGGGGTTTCTGCCATTAAATACACATACAGAATAGAGATAAGAACGCAACAACTAGTGTGTATTTGTTTCAAGAAGCGTGGTTCCATATATAGCCTGTGTGGGGCGTGCTTCAAAAATAATTACGCAATACAGTATATGCTAAATTGTGAATAACCGCAGTTATATAAAATTGTTCTTACACCTTATATAAACATGTAAGCTTTAAAGGAGGTAATTTAGAGGCTTGAAAGACTCTTTTCTTGGTTCAGCATAGAAACTGCATTTATAGGTAGTTTTCTAGGGAGCCTAAGCAATGTTTTTCATGTTTATCCGAAGAATATTATCAATCACATAATCTAGGTTATTCTTACATCAATAATAATTACTTTAGGTTTTTAATCTTAGGGTTTAGATCCATCACTGAAACACCTTTTGGTCAAATTGGGTAAATATTGAGGTCAATATCCCTTTGATTATTGATGTGTGCATGATCTCAATTGTTCTTGTGCACCTCTTTGTTTAAAAACTGGTTTGAACCAATCTCCACACTTTTGGGTTTCAATTCTAAAGTTCTTCATGTTCTTTGTTACGAATTATTTTAATCCGTTTTGATTCAAGAATTTTAAAGTTTTGTGTTTTTGATGAATTCTGATATGTTTTTTGTTTGGTTCCCTTCTGATTTTGTTTCTTGGGTTAGCCTAACCGGGTCAACTTGGGAAGGGTCAATCGGCTGAGTTGAACCAGGCATAAGGGCCTATTGCTTTGGTTTAGACTTTGTTTGTGTTGAGTTCTTAGGCTTAAGAGTGTGTTTGATAAACTCATCCTTTTTTGTTAATTCGGTATCAAACAAAAAATATTTTAACCAAACATAGTCTTACCAAAAAAGTAAAAAAATAACAATTTTTGTGCGTCGCAAAAAACCAAATATCTTAAAAATAAATTCACTGTTGTAATAAAAATAACTTTGTTTATAAAAAATTGAGTAAATATTCTAATAAACTATTGGACCTGACATTTATTAGCCTCAAGAAATTATAAGAATAATTTTAAATATTCATAAATTGAAATTATTTTAATCATTCTTCTCGTAATTCTAAGCTAAGATATCCGTTAAGAAATCATCCAGATACATGAACCACACTAAACCTACAAGATAGTTTATCTAAAGTAAAGTGTGGAAATATCTTTTTTTAATCACAATTAAATTTGTATTCTTCAAACCTCTATAAAATACCAGAATATTTAAATTTTCTAATAATTCTAATTAAATAACTAGAAGAATCCTCGGAAACCTAACACCAACTAATGCCGCCACATGGCACTACCAAGGTTATTGATCCCGCCCCGGGTGCCGTCCCGGATTTGTATTTGGAACGGAACGTCCCGGTTTCGGTACCGTTCCGGGTACCGTTCCGGTTTTGTACTGTTCATTTTTATTTAATTATATATATGAAAAAAATAAAATATTAATTTAACAAGTATAATTTAAATTCAAGATAAATGAAATTTAAATTATACAATACAAACATAATCTCAAAATTAGAAACATCTTTGAAATTCCAAAATATTATGAAAGTAAAATGTTCTAAAATAAAAGAAAAATACATCAAACATCCTCTACTACATCATTAATATAAAAGTAAGGATCTTGATCTGGCTGTGGAACATAAGGAAAGTCGTCAGCAAGACATTCCAATAGCTGGTCATCTCCACCAAGCTCATTCTCCTCATTTACACATGTCTCGTCATCATCCAAATTTAAAGTAGCGAAAGGTGCTTCGATACTCTCCCAACTTATGTCATCTCCATCAAGAAGACCGGGTTCTTCACAAATCCATTCATTCAATAGATCAATGTTGTCAAGGCTAATGGGATCTAAAGCATCTCTTGTTCTGCTCATATTCCTACAAAGAATAAACACGAAAGAAATTAAAAAATTAATAGCAATGTAATAGAAAATAATTACTAATATAATAATATTGATATTTTACTTACCTCTGTTGAATCTTTAGATTATAGCGAACAAATACTAAATCGTTTAATCTCTTGTGCTCAAGCCTATTTCGGTTTTTTGAATGGATGAATTCCAATACACTCCAATTTCTTTCGCACCCAGTTGCACTACAGCATTGACTAAGAACTCGAATTGCAAACTTTTGAAGTTCTGGAGTATCAATGCCGAATTGCTCCCACCATGAAACTAGATAACAAATTTTGAATAAATCAAATATTATAGATAAAAAAAAAGACATTGTATTGTAAAAAATAAAAGTTATTACCTGGATTTAACTTTTCTCTATTACGAATAGCCATGGTTACACCAAAAAGACCAGTTGCTCTCTTATACTCCTCAATTTGGGCAATGATGTTATCTTGAGTATCACAATCAGGAACCAATCTCATAATTGTGGTAAGCAAACCTCGAGTTACCTCCCTTTGTTTTGAAAAAGAAGGCCTAAAATATATTCCAGGATTAAGAAAACATCCTGCTGCATGTAATGGACTATGAAGTTGCTTATCCCATCTAGCATCAATTACCCGAATATATGGTCCATATTGAGACATTCTATTTTTCAACCTTATTTTGATGGCTTCTTTTGCTTTATCCATTGCCTCATATAAATAGCCCATTGATGGTTTTTCTTCACTGTCTGCTAACCTTAGAACTCGTACTAAAGGCTCGCTGACGTTGATAATATGTGCACATCTCGGCCAAAAGTCGTTATCTTGTAAAATTATAGCAGCAATTTCCTTTCCAACCCGACTTTTGCCATGACTTGATTCAACCCATTTTGTGCAAGTAAACATTTGTCGAAGCTCCTTCTTAAACTTCAGTATACATTGGAGGCTTAAGAAATGGGTTGCAAACCTTGTTATGCCAGGACGACATAAATCATGTCCATTTGTGAATTCTTTCCTCATCAAAGCTAGAACCCATGCATGATTATATATAAACTTGGTTATATTTCTTGCCTTTTTAATGGTTTCATCAATCATTGGAAAATATCTCGGATCACAAATATTTTCTAGCATTAAATCAATGCAATGGGCAGCACAAGGAGACCAAAAAAAGGTGCCATACCTTTGCTGCAAAGCTTTCCCAGCAGCCTTAAATGAAGCCTCATTATCACTAACAAATTGGACAATATTCTCTTGTCCAACTTCTTTGACAACTTCATCAAACATCTCCAGCAATGTCTCTTTATCTTTTCGAAGTCCTGAAGTGTCAACAGACTTCAAGAATACAGTGCCTCTCGGAGAATAGGCAAGGAAATTCACAATTGGTGCATTCCTCCTATTTGTCCACCCGTCAGCCATAATTGAACATCCATAAACTCTCCAATCAGCCTTGATATTTAAAATGTATTCATGGACATTATGAACTACATCTTTCAAAAGTGGTCCTCTTAAATCATGAAATGATGGGCCTTTAAACCCAGGTCCTATGGATGCTACGGCATCTAGCATTGGCTGATAATAATACGAATTAGCACTGTTAAATGGTATATTAGCATCATACCACCATGTTGCTACGGCTATTCTTGCATTGTGTTCCATCTCTTTAGTAGCCATTGCACTTCTAATACTAGGCTGGGAACCCGGGGTAGTTCGTGGAGCAAATAAAGGAATCCTTCTTCCAGATGTACTTGTTCCTTGCACTGTCGTTCTTCTACTTGTTTGTGAACGAGGATTTGCAGCATCACCCTCTGCTATTTCTTCATCATTGGAAGCTGATTGAGAACTTCCAATATCGGTTCTAAGTCTTTTTCTTCTCTCTTTCTCCATCGTCATCTCATCTACCATTTGTTTCATTTGCCACTTAACCTCCGGAGGGACCTTTTTACAAGCTTCAACTTCACCTTTAATACCAGCAAGGTGGTACTTCAACCGAGTAACACCACCACCATTGATCCGTTTATTACAATAAATGCATATACTTGCATTCTTTACACCATGAACCACCTGTCCATGAGCCCATGCTGGATCATCTGATCTTGTTGGAGCTGAATACATGGAAGTCCCACAACTAGATGCGTTTTCAGCCATGTAATTTAATCTGTTGTAAAAAGATAACACAAGTTAGGCATGTAAAAAGAATTACAAGGACTATACATGAGTAATTTAATCTGGGTTTGTCAACATATGAACAAGCCTTTTTAATGGTTTTAAACATTCCATTTTTTTTTGTTTTGTTTCAAGTTTGGTTTGAATAGCTGGTTCTATTTCGTTGGTGCTTTAATCATCTGGTGATTATAAACTAATATGTTTTGTGGCTTCTTTATTTGTTGTGATTTTTTGCACGATTCAGAGATATGCAGCTGAATATAGAGCAAAACAAACAAAAGTTTTCTTGTACTATGGTTTTCTTTTCCTCTGTAAAAGAAAATGCTTTGTCTCTCTTCTGTGATTTACGGGTTGGCTTTAGTATATGTTGTTTGAGTTCGTATCAATTTGAACTTTGTTATGTATGTGTTTGTACAATTTGTCCTAGTCAACATCTTGCTGAATCTTATTTGACCTGTTTATTTACTCATTTCATTCATTATGAAAAAATTATTTTTCTTAATCGAATAATCGTATTTATGCTTTTGTTTTTCTTCCTCGGCTCCTCCTAATCAAAATAATCTTATTTACGGTTGTGTTTATTTTAAGCAGAAACACTGAAAACATGGCTAACAATGAAATAGAACCAGCTATTCAAACCAAACTTGAAACAAAACAAAAAAAAATGGAATGTTCAAAAACGAAAAGCATTTCCATTATCAAGCATCAACAACATCAAGCATTCATTATCAAGCATCAACAACATCAATCCCACATTATCAAGCATTCATTATCACATTTGTTACATCATCGGAACCTCGTATCTTTGCTCGGATATTGTGATGAACAAGGCGAACAGGTACTCTCTGTGTTCTTTTAAAATTGAGATCTTTAGTAAAGTCTAACATTCCTAACTTTAGCTTGACCAGCATTAAACTGCATGCTTCTCATCCTTGGGAAGCAGCTCAAGGAAATTTATCATTAGCAGTATCATTACTGTATTATCTATTCCTTTTGTGCATGCAGATGTTTTTTTACGAGTTTATGCCGAATGGCACTCTTAGAGATCATCTATCAGGTACATCTCACCATTTTATCCCCTTTGAACTTGCATTTTTCTATCCTAAAGCAAGATTAATTTCTGATTTCGACCTTGAATCTCTATCTACTTATTCCATGGGTTTCGTTTCATGGATCATGCATGTGGTATCTCAGTGAAGGGATATCCAATTTTCCGAAAATTTCAACACTTTCCGAAAATTCATCAACAATCATTCACAGAATCACAATTAACAAGAATGCCCAGTTCAATTAGGAACACAACATGAATGAACATCTTCCAATTAAACATTCCATACAAATGTAATCAATTATCCCAAGTTTCGGCACTTTAATTTTTTCAAAAAATTAAAGGATTAGGGGCCTCAAATGTGTACCTTTCACTGAAGATTTGGGGAAGAAGAACCGAGCAATGTCAATTGTGCCGCCGTGTGGAAGAGATTGTGCCGCCGTGCTGTTCAAATTGTGCCGCCGTGATTTTTATTTTCAATGTAGGAATTCTGAATTTGAGCTAGATTACGGATTGAAATTACAAATTGAGCTTTTCAATTGATGGGTTACTGGATTTGTGAGCTGATTTGAGATGAATTTGAGATTAGGGCAACGATTTGGGTAAAAAGAAATCGGGGAATTGGGGGAATAGATTTAGGGTTTCAGAAATCGGGGAAATGGGAAATGGAAATGGGTTTTGGGGGTTTATTAACTTCCTAAACGACGTCGTTTTCATTCAAGTGTAAACGACGTCGTTTTATGCTTACACCGGAACGGGACAGCCGGTACAAAACCGGGGCATTCCGGCCGGAATTTGGCCGGAACGGCCGGATCGGTCCGGAATTCTACCCGGGACAAAAACGTCGCCGTTTTGTCCCGGAATTCCGACTGGGACGGGCCGTTCCGGCCGTTCCGGCCGGAACGGGACGGGATTAATATCCCTGGGCACTACACGTGAAAAATGAATTGTCTATTTAATTATTATTTTTTGAAACTTTGTCAATCAAATTCTTTAAGAGAGTGGTTGGGGGTGTTTTACCTAGACGACAAAGTTCTGTTTATTGACGGTAGGAGCAAACGAAAAGGATATAAACGGCAACTTGTCTCTTTGAAAAGAAGAGAGATTCATTAATATATATATATATAAAGATTCTTGAGTTTCTCATAAGAAATGTAAAATGGCCCAGCAAAACATGACGTTTAAGTTATAATATTAAATTGATAAGCATAAAATAATTATATCACAAGAACAAGTATGAGCGTGATGATATAACATGATACTAAACTGTTATTTATTTTAATTTGAATTAATAAATTTGGAATTTCTTAAATCTAAAAACATCTGTATAAGAAAACAATGTTTCAATTGAAATAAAATTTCTGCTATAATTTTTATCCAAAAAAGTTATATCGTATTTTCTATATTCTAAAGAATTTTTTCATCTTTCCATGTTGGTATATTTTAACACGTTCCCAACGTAATAATAGAGGACTTGCGATCTACATAACAGGTCTCAAGCTCGAGTTAGTATGTACATCTCTTATAAAAATCTAAAATAATCAGAGTTTTACTTGAACCCATAAAATATACTTTCCAGTGTTTTCTCGCAACACTATTCTCCATTATAAAAATCTCAAATTATCTGATTTTTTTATCATGTCCCTTGATAATGGAGTATTTAATATAAATAAGAAAGGGGTTGACTGGATCAAAAAAAAAAGAAAGGTTTCCCCTTTGCTTTCAATTTCTCTTTTTAAAAACATGACGTGCCTGCAAAGTTTAATAAAGTCTTTGTCGAGAAAAAATAAATAGCACTGATTGGTTGGTAAAATGTCCCCTTTTGTTTTAAATTTGGAAGGACATGGCCGCTTATTTTGGTATCACCCATGGCTTGTACCAATGCTTCAAGATTCTAGAATTGTTTTGATATATTATTATTAAAAATAAATTTTAAAAAAATATATATATATATTATTTTGATGAATTTGTAAATAAAAAAACACTTTAAAATTTTTTTTTTACCACACTCTACATAACATATAATTTTTATAACAATATCATGATTCAATTATTTTTAGGTTTTGTTAACAATTAAATTATTTGTTAAGAAATATTAAAACATCAGAAATTTTCATGGTGCATAGAAAATAATTAATGAAATTATAAATTTATTTTGAAATAAGAGATAGATGCAATGATATAAGAAAAATGATAATTTAATTTGAACTCGATACATATCCTTATATTTAGAATTAAAAAACATAATGTACAAAATTTTGTTATAAATTGTTTTCTCAAAGATAAACATAACCTTAATTATAACTCGCCTAATTTAGTGGAAAATTATCATATTTATTTTTTATAAATTAAATATGTTTATAGCTAATCACTTAGAAAAAAATAGAAAAATTTAGATTTTTCTATTTTATGGATTAATGTTATATTTATTGAGATTGAAAATATTGTTTTATAGGTAATTTAAAAAAATGATAATTATAATTATTTTTAGAAGATTTAAATAAATTGTTGCTTGATATTTATTTCTAAGGACCTTGCACCCGGTAGAATTAAAACATCTGTGAAGTAGGATAACTAAAAAATTAGTCGAAGTACGCACAAACTGACCTAGACACTCACGGTAATTAAAAAAACTAATTCAATCAAATGTAAAGTGTGAATATGCTTAAAAAATACAAAACGTTTATATTAGTAGATTTGACTTTGAATTAATGGGGACAAAAAAATCATTCTATATATATTAGTTAATACGAGCCGATTTGCCCGCTTCGCTGGGCTTTTTTATTTATGTAGAAAATTGATTGATTTTATAAATGTTGTATTTTTTTATTTTAATATTTAATTAGTATAATTGTAATTGATAAAATCTGTTAAAAATGGTTTTTTTCAACCAAAAATGTGATTGAATATTGCTATTGCTAAAAAAAATTTGATAAAATTTGTTAGAAAATTTGCTAAGAAGGTGAAATGATTTATTGGAAATTTGTTGTCATGGATACTCTGGTTAAAAAAAAAAAAAAAAAAACCCGGTTAAAAAAGAACAATTGACTTGGACACTAAAAAATAAAAAATACATGTGAAAAAAGGTCATCGTTTCTTAAAAGGAAAAAAAAGAGTCTCAAATATAAATTTAAATTCAAAGCCAAAGTTTTTTTTTATAAGATTTATTCATCATATTATTATATTAAATATATTTAAGAATACCGATATTAATTTTTTTTGCAAGAAATCGTAGGTCATTTTTTTTCTCTCTCTATATATTTTTAAGCGATAATATTAAATAAATATTAAACACATATACTTAGTCTCACATACTATATAGTGTGATCGAAATGGGAAGTGCTTTTTATAATTTTTAATTGTAGATAACCTAGGTAAATTTGTAAAAAAAAAAATATATGAGTTGCCTTTTTTCCCCGGTAATATTAGATCTGACACATTATAAATAAAAATATTGCAATTTTTTTTAAAAAAGAAATATAAATTTTTTGCGTGCTATAATTATTTATTTGCCGTCTAAAAAGAACAGTGTAGTCGAAACGGAAAGTGCCTCGTATATTTTTTAATTGTAGATAATCTAGGCAAATTTGTTGACCTTTTGTTTTTTTGAGTTGTATTTTTTCCCAGGTAATATTAGATCTTAAATATTAAAAATCCAATTTTTTTTTTTAAGAAATAAACTTGAACAAAAGAGCACAAAATTAAAATTCAAAGCCAAATTTTTTTTTATATAAGATTTATTCATCATATTATTATATTAAATGTATTTAAGAATGCTGATATTAATTTTTTTCCTGCAAAAAATCTGAGGTCATTTTTTTTTATCTCTTTATATATTTTTAGGCGATAATATGCAATAAATATTAAAATATATAATAATGACTTGTTTGCCGTTTAAAAGGAACAGTGTAATCGAGACAAAAGTGACTTGTATCGTTTTTTAATTGTAGATAACCTAGGTAAATTTGTCTATTTTTTGTTCTTGAGTTGTCTTTTATCCCCAGTAATATTAGATACAAAATAACTATTGCTATTATTGCAAAAACAATTAAAATTATCAAATTATCCCGAAAGAAAAAATACTCAAAAACATTAACAAAAGAGTAAGCAAGAAAAAGAATATATTATTATTATTATTATTATTATTATTATTATTATTATTATTATTATTATTATTATTATTATTATTATTATTATTATTATTATTATTATTATTATTATTAATCTTATTATTATTATTATTATTATTAATCTTATTATTATTATTATTATTATTATTATTATTATTATTATTTGTTAATGATGAATAAAGAACATAAAAAAATAAAAGAAAAAAAAATCATAATAACTTTAACAAAAAAAAAATCATAATTATCTGGAAAAAAATTTCATCTAACTTGAAAATAATAACAATAAAACCAATAAAAAAAATAAAAGAAAGAGCACATAAAAAAATATAATAGATGATAAAACAAAAAAAAAATTATTAGTTGAAAAAATCATTTAATTTGAAAATTTAAAAAAATATATGTTCTACGTTGCGGGCTGAGTAAACAATTTTTATAGGCTTTGCTGGATCCAAATAAAATTATAATATTTATTTATGCAAAATTTAATATAATAAAATAGCTCAACACCCCCTAGTATAACAATAGCAAAATCAAAGTTTGAAAATCTAAAATTATCATTGCTCTTACTATTAAAATAATAAAAATTATCAAATTATCCTGAAAAAAACACTCAAAAACATTAACAAAAGAGTAAGTAAGAGAAACAATTAAATTATTATTATTATTAGTATTATTATTAGTATTATTATTATTATTATTATTATTATTATGAAAGAAACAAAAATAAATGAAAGACTAAAAAAATGCTAGAAACTTGAACAAAAGCTAAAACAAAGACATAAAATAAAAATAAAAATAAAAATTATCATTGCTATTACTGCCAAAAAAATAAAAATTATCAAATTATCTGAAGAAAAAAAAATAAAAAACATTATCAAAGAAGCAAGTAAGAAAAACAATTAAATTAAATTATTATTATTATTATTAGTAGTAGTAGTAGTAGTAGTAGTAGTATTATTATGATTATTATTATTGTGTTAAACACACTTATATATACATGGACAAAAGTAGGGGTTACATTAGAAATTTTAAAAAATAAAAGTATAAGGGCTGAAATGAAAATCAAATATAAAGGGATTAAAATCAAAAATTAAAAGTTTAAGGGCTGAAATGAAAATCAAATTTATTAACATTTTCAATTAAAGGACAAATTTGAAAAAATTGAAACTTCTGTACCGAATATATTAAGCTTTTTCAACCCAATCCGGAAATTAAAAGAAGGAGGATCGAAGTGAAACATTAACATTTAATTCATTGCAATCGAAGGACCCAATCGAAGAAAATCAAAACTTATATAACTGAAATCAGGCCCATAGACACAATTAAAAGTCAAGGGACCGAAGTGAATGTATACAAAACCCGGGGGGCTCTTCTGCACTTTTGACGTGCAGGAGAGAGAGAAACGGTGCAACCGGCTTTAACCGGCCACCGCCGCGTCCAAGGACACCGTGTGGAAAAACGCGCCGCACCGGGAGGAAGACCAAGCGTAGGCGCACCGGATTAGACTCCGGTAGCCCATTTACGGCCACCGTATCATACCACACGCGCCACTTGAAAGGGGCGTTAGGGGGAATACTGTCGGTCGCGTGAAACGCACGCGCCGACAGAATTTCAAAAAATAAATAAATAATAATGATCAGTTACCGTTATAGCCCTATGCTTATTTAATAATTTTTGTCTTATTAGGGGCTATAACCGTCTTTAACCATTTAAAAAATATTAAAAAAAAGGGTTGCGGCGGACCGGACCGAACCGGACCGGTCCGTACGCGCGCAATTACGCCTTTAACCCTCAGCCAAAATGTTATTTTGTCTTATTACCGGGGCTAAAATAGTTATTACACTGTTCATAAGCGGGAAAAAAAAAAAAAGGGTGGACGAACTCGCGCGACGCACGGACGACAAAAGTCCAGTCCACAGTGCGCATGAGTCACTGGCTACAGTACCGACCCCGAGCTCTTTTAGCTCTTTTACTAATACTAATGAGTAGATTTAATTATTTTTAAAAAAAAAACATCATTTTATATATTTTTAAACATAAATTCTTTAGAAAAACAATCTTTATCATTCTTATACTCCTAAATAGTATATTAACTGTTCGATGATCAACACGGACGTTCTGTTTCCACGTGAAAGTCACAAATTAATTAAGGCTATATAAATCAACTCACTAATCAACACTTAATTTCCAGCTAAAATGGCAAGCCAGAATAAAGTTCAAGGCAAGGTTGTCATAGTCACAGGTGGCGCTAGTGGCATTGGCGAGGCCACGGCGCTTCTTTTTGCTGAAAACGGTGCACGAGCAGTCGTGATCGCCGATGTCCAAGACGAAAAAGGTCAAAAACTTGCCGGATCAATTGGTACCGATCGTTCCACCTTTATCCACTGCGACGTGACAGATGAGAAGCAAGTGAAATCCCTGGTGGAATCTACTGTTGCGCTTTATGGTCACCTCGACATCATGTTTTGCAACGCCGGAACCGTCAGCTCCGGTAAACAGATGGTTGTCGACTTCGACCTGGACATGTACGAGAAACTTTTTGCGGTGAATGTGCGTGGTATGGCAGCATGTGTAAAGCATGCGGCGCGTGCTATGGTGGGAGGAGGCAGAAAGGGTAGCATCATCTGCACAGCTAGCATCGCAGCCACTACTGGTGGAAACATCCATACAGATTATGTCATGTCCAAGTGTGTGGTGCTGGGGTTGGTAAAGTCCGCCAGTTACCAGCTGGGTGAGCATGGAATACGAGTGAATTCTGTGTCACCTGGGGCCGTAGCGACGCCGCTAGTATGCAACGCCCTTGGCATGGGAGTGGAGGAGGTGGAGAAGACTTTTGAGTCGACTTCTTGTTTGAAAGGCGTGTTAAAGCTGAATCATGTGGCTAAAGCTGTGTTGTTTCTCGCCTCCGACGATTCTGAGTTTGTAACCGGACATAATTTGGTTGTAGATGGAGGATTTATATTTCCTCAATCAACCCAATTCAATTCTTCGCCACAATAAATTAAAGGGAAATGGTCGAGCCATGCGTGCGTTTACTGGGGTTTTCCATGTCCCTTGCTGCTTTCTTTCCGATGTAGCGGGTGTTTGATATTGTCTTTGTGGGTGAGATTGAAAAAAAAAAATGTTGTATTTGATGTTTGGTTAAATCTTAATTTCAATTTCTGCGCCCCTCACCAACATCCCCTCACCAAGTTCATCCTTTTTTGTTCATCACTGCTCTCGTTTCTCTGTATAGATAGATGAAACAAAAATGGGAGAATCAGCTTGTCTTTTGAGAATCACCAAGTTCTATATTTTCTTTTTATACTTCATATATATAGCTCACCAGCTTGTGACTTCGCACTTTCAATTTCGATACTGGGAATCGACAGAAGTTGATAGGTCTTAATTAGGTAGCTTAGCTGGTGGGTTTCGCTTCAATTGTTGTGCTTGGGATGAACACTGTCTCCGAATCATTCATCGTGGCTTTAAGAAAATCGAGGATGACGAATGTCTCCGAATCATTCATCGTGGCGGTAACCAAAAATAAATATATAATTTATCTGTTTTTCCCAGTCATTCTTTGATGATTATTGACCCATTAACATAAAACTAATCAATACTTCCTTGAACGACAAGGATGGGAGCAACAAATTTGTGTTTAATATGCCAAGCGGGAATCAAGCTTGATTATCCAAAGAATTGATGAAACTGACAAATCATCTCTGGATTATGCAACGTTCATCGTGCATTGTAATCAGGAACGTGAATTTGTCTTACACGGACAGTCGCACAGATACAGTTTAATATGATCACACGCATATTGAAATCTTTTTTTTCTTCTTTTATTATAATTATTTGAAATCTTTAATGAATGTTCAAAGTTTCATCTGGTTCATCTTGAAATCTCACTTCCTATCTGGGTTTTGAAATTCTCGCGCTCCCCTTGTATTTTCATTTTTTGTTTTACAAAAATAAACTCATTTGATTCGAACATTTGAAAATATGGGTAAATGAGATTTTTTTTAATGTTTAATATGTGTTGAATTCTAGTGTTTTTCTTTTCTGAAACAGGCGGCTTCGACTGGATTAGCCAAGAATTCTAGTGAAATGAAACAGAGATGTTATTTATTTATTTAATATCAAACAATGTCTTTGTCTACTCTAAATTTTAGAATATTGGAATCATTAAATAATAATATATATCCTGGATAATTTTTTACCACATATTGTAGCTCGCGCAAATAAATAGGGATTGCAGAGGTTTTCACATATGAATTTTGTTCGTGATAGAATTATAAGTAGTTTGATGGAAGAATAAAAACAAATATATAATTTATTTGAATTATTAATTACTTATGATATTATGATTATTAAATTTACAATATTTAAAAAATAATATATATATACACACACGGGAAAAAACAAGTGTGATGGTGATTTGTTTTCATGCCTATGTACGGGAGAATTGTAGTTGTGGGAGAATATTTTATTTTTGAGCTTGGCAAAATAAAATTCAATGTTACTGATTTATAAGAGTTAGAGATTCAAGGGACAAAATCAAATCTTAAACAAAAATTGAATCTTTTTTGCGTGCTAACAACAAAGATTGGTTTGCATGGTCAAGGAAAGAAATTTTTTGCTCACTCTAACTTTTTTTTCTTTCTATTTTGATCCCTTTATTTGAGATTTGACTTGATAATTTGTTTTTGATTGACTTGACACAAGGCTTTTAACCATGCATGGGGCACAGTCTAGTGCTAGAAAAGTATGCATTGGATGTGCTGCAACTAGAGCCTCCCAATAAGGCAATTCATAACCATATGGAGAGTGCATGGTGACCATCTATTTTTTTTTTCTCATCTATATTTTCTCTCTCCTCTCCTTGGATTATGTGTTGATCTACCAAAAATAAAAATGACCCTTCCATTTTGTTTTTTTTTATTTTACTATCATTATTTTAATTCATATTTTTTTTCTTTAGATCCTTTTTTATAACAATTTTTTCTTTTTCAATTTTATTATTCATTATTTGATTGGTTAGAAACTGTACTTTTTTTCTCATTACAGTGATGTTGATCTTATGACAAGGGTTATAAATGTAAATGTTAATTCGAATTGATATTAACTTTTTTAAAAGACTTTTTACGTTGATTTTCATTTTTATCTCATCCTCCAATATTGGGTTTGTTAAAAATTAATCTTCATGATTTTTTTACTTTCTTTTTTGTAAACTCCATATTAAGTAGTATAATTCCTAGTCGAAAAATAATAAACTATGTGGAAGATATTTTATGATCAAGGGTAAATGTTTTTTTTTCCAATTTACTAGTGTAAAAGCTCTAATGAAATAAAGATTAAATTAGTGCGTAAGAAGAAGAGATGGTAAGATATTTGATAGAAATATTGAATGGGTCATTGAATGAGTGGAATTATAATAAATAAAAAGAAAATCTTCTCTTTGTATTTATAAGTGAGGCTAACGACATGGAGGGAAGAAAGTAGTTTGATTTTGATGTCATATTAAGAAACCAAATCAAAATTAGTAAGCATTAGAGAGAGAGAGAGAGAGAGAGAGAGAGCAATTCAAGGGATAAATAGAGAAAGATTACAAATTAGAAGAGGAAGGAGAAGTTCTTGGAGATTATTGTAAAGGCTTAACAAATTGGGTTGATTAGTTGTGGAGAAAAAGGTTTCTGCATATAAATATATTGCAATTCTTGTATCGTGGTGAAGAAATATTCTAATTAAAATTGGTGATAATTCATTATAATTATGAGAATGTTTTGGTCAGTTTTACATATTTAAATATCAGTCTCCTTGTAAATCCAATATTTATATAAACAATTTTACAATTAATTTTCTTTAAATAAAATTACAAATTATTAAAATATTGGTCAAATTCTCATGGATGCAGTAAACTGATTATTAAATCTCGAGATGCATGCGAATACATATTTCTTTGAATGTTTGTATTGAAATTGATAAGTTCCTAAATTTATATATTTATGTACTCTTATACTTAGTTTTTGTAGTAAAATTAGATTTAAAATGACTTATTACGTTCTATTTTCCTTTTGGATTGAAATGGAAAATACAACTTATCAAAAGGTGTTTTTGTGCAATGCCAATTGGAGATTAAAGCTAAGACCCTAAAAAAATTGTGGAATTTTTGTAGAATTTTTGGAGCGGTAAATGAAAATAGTGTTTGAAGTTAAGTCAACATAAAATACAATCCGGTCATATTTGAGGCACTGCGCAAAAAAAGGAATTTAAAGGACTCCCCAAGTTTTCCTCGAGTGCTGTGATATATGGTTGGAAAGATAAGACAAAGATATAAAAGCGTCATATTTTCCCTGAATTTTCTAGGTGGAACAACCCCAAACGTGTGTGCACAAAATCTAGTGTGTTATCCCAGTCAAAGTAGGAGGAGGAGGCAATTATTTATCCATTTTGAAGTTATGTTTTATGTAGGTTTGTCTTTATTGTTGGGCTGCTGTAGAAGTCTTATTAGGACATGAATAGGGTTGTGGTGCTATATTTAAGAATGAGAAATAAACTCAAGTAAGGAGGGACTGTAGATTAGGAGATTAATTTGAAATGCCAAAAGAATACTACAAAAATTGTGTTATTTCTTCCTAATATTTTTGCTCATACAGAATATTATGATTATGTGTAACTATTTTTTCCTTACTAGGGCATGATGTATCCCTAGTATGATAATCTAGTTTTCTTATTTTCCCTATCTATTTATTTTCGTTTGATGTTGGATTCTTAATCACTGTGCTTAAACACTTGATTAATAATCTTGAAGTTTGATCATCATCTAGACTTGTAATTAAGTTAATTAGATGCAAATTAGAGTAAATACCATACTTAATTTGAGGATTGCTTCTTGTGATTAAGATGTGTAATTCGTCTAGGGTAAATACCATACTCCAAGGGTTTACATGTTTATTTGAGGTTTTCATGGATCTTAATGAGTTTTATGTATTGATATTTGACTTAAATACCATAAGCGAATCATATATAGGAGTATATGAGTTAGCCTAAATACCATAGGTAATTCATGGTAAAGGAAAACTAAGTAGCGACACCAATTGGATAATTAATAGCTAGCAGAATAAGAGGCTAGATTGAATTATCAGTGGTGAATTCACTGTTCTAGTGCCTTTATCAATTTGAATTTCTCATCTTGGTGTTACGTGACCTTCTACTTGTTTTGTCATTAATTTCATTGTGCTAGTTTATCAAAATATTCTCTTAAAAACCCCTTTTGCATTTACATGAATATGCTACGTATTTAATTTCTTGTTTATATAATTAGCGTAGTTAAAGTATTTTGTGATTGGGTTAGTCAAATGGGATGTTGAATTCAGTCCTCGTGGGAATGACCTCATATTTCCATACTTAATTACGATTGACCTTTTGCACTTGTGAGTATAATTTGTGTTTAGACTAACAGTTAATATCCATTTTGCAAGTTGTCTAAATTCAACAACATAAATACTAAACGATATGATTTTTTATTTTTTGGGAGGCTTGACCATTCCCAAATAAAATATTTTTTTGTTAATTAAAATCATTTTATCTTTTTTTATATTTTTTATCATCTATTCGAAACACAATGAAAATAAATAAATATAAAAGAAAAAGAAACACACACATTCTACTATATTTTACACACACGCCATAATTCCATGCTACAAAATACTAAAAATTAAAATTCTAAAAGAAAAATTCAATACATATATTAACATCAAAAAAATACAAACTAGACCTTCCAAAAATGTCAAGAATTATCTAAATTTACAAAAAAGACTGGAACAATGCTGGAAACAATGGTGGCATATGTATCCACACGCCATCGTCGGTGCAACATAAAAAATAGGGGGATCAGGAACCGTCGTTTCTTCTTCTTCTTGTGTCGGCAGTGCCATATATACACCATCACGTACAAAACAAACAAACAGTTCTTTAACACCAACAAGGGTGTGGCCCAGTGGTTGAAGGGGAGCTCCTCCCAGTGGGAGTGAGACTGGAGGGGTCCTCCCTTCTTGTTCTTGGGTCCATCCCTGCGCGGTATGTCTGTCACCCCGCGGTGCCTTACATGTTCACTGAGCTTGCAGGATGTTCAGTGGGTCCGGGGAATAGTCGAGGTGCGCGTAAGCTGGCCGGACACCCCGGTCATTAAACAGTTCTTTAGCTTTCATTTCTTTTTCTGTCTGATACGTTCTTTCTCTCGGCGGTGATCGTGTTAATATCACCGATAAAGGAGATTAACTATAATCATGGATGAAGGTGGTGTGGCTGTTCGATTGAGAGAAGAGTTCTGCTGGTCTGGAATGACTAAAAGTAGCTAGGGGGAAGGCGTGGTCGATCGGTTCAACTGGAATTAGAGTGTGGTCAGTTTAAGGTTTAATGGGTTAAGATGTGTTTTTATTATGCGGTTGGTTGGGTCGGGTCTCGATTAAAGGAGTGGTTGGGTTTGAAATGGGTCATGAGTTTGACTGGTGGTGGCCTCCTCAGTATAGGTTGGTTGAGGTTGAAGATGGCCGAGTTTGACTGGTTGTTCAGGAGAGTTCGGTAATGGTTTATCTCTTGGTAACTGGTGGTTTAGTGAAGAGGTTGTAGGTCTCGGTGGAGGAGACACTGCTAGTGGGGGTTGGATGAGGTTGAAGATGGTTGAGATGGTGGTCTGTGTGGAAAGAGGGAGATAAAGGTTGGCTGAAATTGGAGGCTCTGTTTTAGCAAAAGAAAAAAGAAGCTTAAGGGAGGCCCCTTTATTTGTTGATGGCTACCATAGGAAAAAAACAAAAGGGGGCTAAACTCCATTGATAGCTTAATATGAGTACACTAACGGAGCAACATCGACATCAACTTTTAAAAAAATTAATGATTTTGAAAACAATGCATTAAAAAAAACATTTAAAATTTAAATCCTTTTAAGACAATGATAAAAATATAAAAAAGATGCAAATACATTAAAAAATATTTTGGATTTTTTGTTGAAAAAACAATTAAAGATGATGACTCACCTGAGGTTGACGACGCATTATTTGATCTTGTCGAGATTCAGGCCATTATGGTGGCAAAAAATCACAGCTTAAGTTTTTCTAATTTAAAAATCCATTTTAACCTTTTTTTCTTTCAAAAACACCTATTAAACACTTTAAGAACCATGATAAACATATTCATGTACTTTTAAAAATCTATGATGCGCAGCCATGTCCTCTTCCTCATGGTGGTGCGCATGTCGTCGTATGATGGTCGGAGACGTGGCAGTGATTGGTTGATTTTTTTTCTCTTTTTTCTCTCCTCTAGCCTAAAGTACACGTAAGTCCCCTTGGTTTATGGTGTTTTCATTTCAATCCCTAAACTCTTAATTGTTTTGTATGCTCTTGATTTTTGTGATATAAGTTTTGATTTATTTTAATTTTGTTCTTTAATGGAAATTGATTATATATTCTGTTTTCATTCTGGTTTTAATTTTGGGTTTGGTTTTAAATCTTTAAATATTTTCGGTATAGTTTTGATTTTTTTTCAATTTTGTCTTTTGATTGAAATTGATCATATATTTTGTTTTTATTTTAGCCTATCAAAACGCCCTCATGTGCTTCATGTACAATCAATTCACTCATAAAGCTCAATGGAACACACATATGATTTTCTTTAAACAAATATCCATCAAACCTGTAATACTTTCCAAAGGCCAAAACCTTACATGCATGAAAAAAATTAGCAAAATCATTATCATCCTTGTACAGTTCTTTTATGTGTTCAAATCCTAGCAATCTAACATCTATAGCGAATAAAAGAACATATCCGTGAAAAAATGCATCAACCACAATATTTTCTTTCCCTTGCTTAAACTTGATCACATACAGAAAGATTTCAGTAAATTAAACCCATTTTGCATGTCTCCTACTCAACTTTGCTCTTTCAAATGCTTCAAGGATTCATGATCTGAATGTATCATGAACTTCTGGGCCACAAGTACTACTATCACATCTCTAAAGTTCTTACCAAGGCGTAGAGCTCCTTGTCATATGTAGGGTAATTATAAGTTTCCCCATTAAGTTTCTCACTAAAATACACAATGAGTGTCCTTTCTTGTATTTACACAGCTCCTATACCTATATCTAAGGCATCACATCAACTTCAAAAGCTTTTGTAAGGTCTAGCGAAGATAAAACATGCATCGAACAAAGTTTATCTTTCAACAAATTAAAAGCTTTATCTTGTTCATCATCCCATTTAAATCCAATAGACTTTTTCACAATTTTAGTTAAAGGTGCTGCAATAGTACTAAATCTTTCACAAACCTCTTAAAAAAGTTAGTGAGTTCATGAAAACTCCTTACCTCAGCTACAGACTTGGGTGTAGGCCAATCCGGATGGCCATGACCATTTCTTCATTCATCTCAATACCCTATGCAGTTGCTACATGTCCAAACAACATACTTTTCTTCGTGCAAAAGGTACACTTATTGAAATTAACATATAGTTTTTCATCTCGCAATACATTTTGCATCCTAATCTGATAATACCCACTTTTTAAGTCAATTTTAGAGAAAAAAACATGCTTCATACAACTCATCCAACATGTCATTAAGTTAGGGATAAGATGTCTATACTTTACCATTATATTGTTGACAATGCGACAATCAACACACATCCTCCATGTTTCATCCTTTTTAGGCACAAGTAACACTAGCATAACATAATGGCTCATACTCTCACTGATGTACCCTTTCATCATCAACTTATTTACCTGTCTTTGAAGCTCTTTTTGTCTCTTCGAGATTGCCTTTATAGATTGGACGATTAGGAATCGATGATTTGGGTATAAGGTCAATCTGATGCTTAATTCCCCTTATTGGCAGCAATCTATTAGGGATGTCTCTAGAAAATACATCATCATACATTTGCAATAAAGAAACAACCACACTAGGAACAACATAATCAAGATTATTAATGCTTAAATAACCTCCTTATACATAAGTAAGATCATCGACTTGTTAATGAAAAACACATCTGATTTGAGCTTCTTTGGCATAAAAAAATTGGTTGTCTTTAGTTTTTCCACACTATTATCATCACACAAGCTTTCTTTCTTCACTCCTCAGGTCTTACATCCATTTTAACTGATTTAATTAATGATTTAGATTTAGTCGAATTCTGATAGTTTTTTCTCATCATTGTCCTCATATGAATTTTCACTCTTCCCATCCTCTCATTCCCTTTTTAATTTCTTTTAATTGTCATACACTTGCTTTGAAGATAGAGGTACAATAGTGATGGTTTTACCATCTTTTATAATAATGAACCTGTTTTTAAACCCATCATGTATCGCTTTCCGATCGAACTACCATGGATGTCCCAATAGTAAGTGACTAACATGCATTGGGACTGCATCACACATAACCTCATCAAAATACTTCCCAATAAAAAACACAATTGAAACTTGGTTAGTAACCTTCACTTTACCACATTCATTCAACCATTATAAGGTCTAGAATGCTTAATGCAAACCATATTCAATTCCTTCACAAGAGTGTCACTAGCTACATTAGCACAACTACCACTATCGATTATCATGCTACACACTTTGTTTTTGTATGTGACAATGAGTATGAATTATGTTTTCTCGTTGCTCTTCTACATCATCTTCTTTAATTTGCATGTTCAACGCACGCCTTATAACCAAGGTCTCCCCCTCAACAGGATACATATACTCCTCATCATTACTATCATCTAAAGGTGGTATCTCTTTACTTTCAGATTTGTCACTTTTAGATTCAATCTCTTCAGTTTAAACATTAAGATGTAATGTACCCTTTCCCTAAACACTTAAAACATTCAATATCTCTATCATGACTAGGTTGAGACTTAGATTTACCTTTTTCATCTATATGAACATCCTTTTTAGTTTAGGTGGTTCGACCCTCGTATGCATATAAGGCTTTGGTTGGAGAACCCCTTTTCTCTTCAGATTCAGCCTCTATACTAAGGAACATGAAGTTCAATTGGTCTGAAAGCATGTGTTGCCCCTTCTCTTTATTTGCCTTTTCACCTTTGTTTTCATATGAACCATGTCCTTCAATTCCACATAATGTTATAATTCTATAACATTTGCAATGTCTTTATTCAATCCATTAAGAAATCTAGTCATAGTAGCTTCCCTATCCTCAATCATGTTGGCCTAAATCATTGCGATCTTCATCTCTTTGAAATACTCATCCATGGAATTAGAACCCTGACCTAAAGTTTCAAATTCAAATCTCAATAATTTAGTTAGGCACAAAACACCTTCTCATTAACACTTTCATCTCTTTCCACGATGCTACTGGCCTTTCCCTATTTCTCCTCATACTAATCACATTTTGATCCTACCAAATCAGTGCGTACTCCACGAATTCAATGACAACCAATTTCACCTTCTTCGTCTCTGAATAGTTATGGCAATCAAAAATCCAATCCACATTTTTCTCCTACTCCAAATATGTTTCAGGATTGTTCTAACCTAGAAAAGTAGGTATTTTCAGTTTGATAGCATCCAAATCATCATCTACATCATACCCCTAAAATTACAAAAATTTCTTCTTTAGCCAAATTGGCCACTAGTTCGATTCCTAATATCTCTTTGGTTTCTAGGTTGCAGAAAACCTTCCCTATGACCTATGGTCTCGTCCTTAAAACCACCACCACCAATATCATCAATGTCTTCCTTAAAAGCCTCATAATCACCCACCTTAACCTTATCTCTACTGTCATTGTTTGATTTTGGTTCACTTAAACCTTCCTTGCATCATGTGTACTTATATCAGCTTCTTCACCATGTTTCTTCACCCTATCAAGTCTATCAAAAAACGTTTCTCATCACAAAATTCATCAACTCTATCATCTTTATCATAATTTGCATTTGGAACCTAAGCTCACCTTCGGGAGGGGGTGGTGTGTTGCATTTGGAACCTAAGCTCACCCTCAGGAGGGGGTGGTGTGTTGTCCTAATTGAAATGATAATACCTGCAAAATTGGTTAGTGGTAAAAAAAGTCCTCACATCACTCGTGTTTCACTCAACCACTATTAATGTCCTCACCGCTCACACCTCTCGTCTCATCTTCTTGCAGAACTAAAACCAACACCCAATACAATCAACTTCATAGCATAATCCAAATATGTGTAGGAAACGAATCTATCTGAAATATGGACAAAACCGAAGACTCAAAAAAAACAAAACAAAGTATGCAAAACGATGAACCGACACCCAAATATGCTAGATATGTTTTAAATATGCTGCAAGAAACTAAAACAGTATAAAAAAGTGAATTTCAAAGCTGACGAGAAAAACTAAAAAAAACAAATTTGTTTATGACAAGTTAAGCCCAAATGTGGAACCTAAGGTAAATGATACTTGATTGTGCTATAATTTGTGAAAAAAGTATGATTTTAACCCAAATAGATAGAATATTAAAATTTGAAAAATTTATGATAAAATTTGATATTCTTACACAAAAACATTATAAATCAAACATGATTACACTTGAAATTTGAAACCTAAACAAACAATATCCAATTAACCTTAAAATTAATATTTAGTGTAATTAGGACCCAATAATTGGACTTTCAAATTTGAGCTAATTCTGAATTGATTTGACCCGATTTTCCCTTATTGAGTATTTTGTGGATGAAACAAATAAACGACTTTGAACGAGGGTTTTTCCTCTTTTTTTATTCTCTTGCCTTTTATGCTACCATTATATTTTGGACAGTGATAGAAAAATTAATACTTTTTTGTTTTTTTATATGCTATAAATTCAAGAAGAAAAAGAAATTGGACACCTAGGAATTTGTTTTGCAGAATCAACATGAAACAAAAATTTCAAAAGGATATAACTTGATTAATAAAGCCAAGCTCTAATACCAAATGATGTGAACCTCTTGATCACTTGTTCAAGCAACCCACATGCAAAGACATCAATTCCTAAAAGCCAAGTAAAGCAGGTTTGATAAAAGTGTGACACA
The DNA here is from genome assembly GCA_009078335.1 of Salix brachista. Taxonomy (NCBI): domain Eukaryota; kingdom Viridiplantae; phylum Streptophyta; class Magnoliopsida; order Malpighiales; family Salicaceae; genus Salix; species Salix brachista. The sequence goes on from CM018586.1 coordinate 12,691,023, forward strand.
AAGATATCTTGTACCAATGCACCAACATTATTGAATTTGAACCCCCTACCCAACGAATAGCAAATTGATGTCACGAAGTCAGTTAAACCTCGATAAGTCATTTTTAGTCCTTTAGAGAACCAAGGAAGAGAAAATTTTTACCTCACAAGCACACAAAGTTACTGTCATAATCTGAATATCATTAAGCATGAACCTAATATGAAACTTAGGTTATATGTGTTTTTAATCTAAACCAAATCCTAGAATACCCAAATATATGGACTTATATAAAGTCCACTTACAATCAGACTCAAATCCCTAGGTATCTAAGCCTAATTGATGTTTATTATCCCTAAAACACAAAAAACAAATTTAAAATAAAAAGTTTAAGTTTCAGCCATATAAAATAAGATAAAGAAAATTTATTAAGGTTTTCTTTCTAGACTAGGAAACTTCCTTTTTAGAATGCTAAAAATCCTTTCTTCCTTAGGAAATAATAGTTTTGGACTCCATGTCATATAAGAAAAAATAAGCCAAAATCAAGGTTGTTATAGGGCCTAACACATCAGCCCTTTTCAAAACTTGAATGAGAACCTTCTTGGACTTGGATTAGATGAATTAGAGGTTGTCATTTAAGCTCTATAGGTGTCCTTTGTCCCTCTATGTCCATCTTACACCATGTGCTCTGAATTAGCTCATTCAATGTCTCTTTAAGTCTCTTTGTCCTAGCTCTTGTAATAGGCCCATTTGGCACCACCAATTGGTCATTTACATGATCACGCTTGGTGTTGGACTAGTCCTCATAAAATTTGTCTAATGGCATTTTATCTCTCTTTTTCCATAGATACTTCACACCAATAAAACTTGTAATAATATACTTGCATTTGTATTAATTTTTTAAGAAAGAAAATAAAAGATGTCACGTGAAGAAAAAAAGATTTATACTTGATTGTTTCTAAAGCTTTGGTATGATTTCTTCAAAACAAATTAAACATTATTTATAGACACTGATGGGGTATATATAAAAAATATTTTTGTTGTGCTAGGAGATAAACTTATCTTTGAATGTAACTATCTGAATTTGAAACACTTTTAATCTCATCACAATTATAATTAAAAAAACAAGATAAATTGCAAAAGTAAAATAATCTTGAGGGGGCATTTGTAGACATTCAAAATTCAACAAATTTGACTCACGATCAAAAGATCTCTATAACTAAATAAATTAAATTTATTAGGTGTGAGCCTAATTAAATTTATTGGGTTTGAGCTCTGATTAAATTAAAAACTCAATCAAAATATATTTATGGTTCTTACTTTAGTATCCTTCAAGTTAAGGATATTTTAAGTAATTTTTATATAGATTTTCCTAAAATATTTTTTAGATAAAGGATATTTGAGATAAATTGCACTTGATTTGTCTATACATATGCAACAAAGTTATCAAATAATGATAAAAAAAAAAAAACAAACATACAAGCCCATGACAAAAAGAAAAAACAGAAGAAAGACAAGAGAGACTAAAAACCAAGCACAAATACTTGAAAGTTTTCTAAAAAGCATTTAAGTCCATCAAGAAAGAAAATGATCAAAGTATTTTTCTTCATCAAATCAAATCAAGTTAAGATATCACACAATTAAAGTTTTTGGCTTATATGAATAATCTTAATCAAATCAGGTCAAATAAAATCAAGCTAAGATATCACACAGTTAAAATTTTTTTTGACTCGTGTGAGTAATTTTTATAAAATTAAATCAAGTTAAAATCTCACACAGTTAAAACCTTCAAACTCATATCAATATCTTTTTATTCAAAACAAGATCTAGATTTCACTGTTAATTTTTATAAAATTAAATCAAGTTAAAATCTCACACAGTTCAAACCTTCAAACTCATATTAATATCTTTTTATTCAAAACAAGATCTAGATTTCACTGTTAATATGATATTTGTGCACACAAAAAACACTTCAAAAGAATTCTCACTTTTCTTGTAATTAAATTTATTATTATAATTTTGACACTATTTAATGTATTTATTTAATACGTAAAACCCTTGTATATACACATCATTTTTTTTTAAACTGGATTTCATTATTTTTTATTATTCAACATTGTATTTTTAATACTCGTGTTAGTTTAATATTTTTTTCATTTATTTTTATTTAGCTTAAAACAAGGGTATTATAGCTAGTGTATAGTAGTGTTTTTAATTGCATTATTTAAAATTATTTAATAGAATCATAGCTTGACTCTTTAAAGGGAACACCTTAAGAAAATTGAATCAATTAATGGGATAAAATTCGTCACGTTATATTATTATTATTATTATTAAAATTTTCCAGAAAGAAAAGAAAAGAAAACCTAGAGCTTTCCTTGGTTTACAATTCCTCTCAGTTTCCTCATCGACCCTTTATATTTAAACTCTCATTTTCTCCGGTAATAATTCATCATACCAAGTAAGGATGTTGATGGCCAGGATGTTGTCACGTCTTTCGAGGAGAGTGGGCCGACGCTCTCTGGTTCTACACTCTCCGTCTCCGTCCAATAATCACCACCTGTTGCCGATTCTCTCTCATCAGGTACACTCTCTTGTTCATGAGTATGGATATCCTGACAAGAGCGTTCCTTTTTACTAATCAATTTTCACCTCAAGGTTTTCGCTAGGGTTTAAGGATTTGACTCTTAATTGTTTTCTTTTCTCTCCTTGGGTTTTTCTTTTCGAGTCTGATTTCATTTTAGGTTTTTACTGGGGTTTAAGGACCTGACGTCAGAATTTGGTTTTTATGGGTTGTTCTGTCTTCTTCTTTTTTCTTCTAGGGTGTAAGGATTTTGACTCAAATTACTCAGAATTTGGCATCTTGTCTGATTTTATGGCAAGTTTTTGCTAGGGTTTAAGGATTTGACTCTTAATCTTTTTTTTCCTCTTTTTTGTTTCGTGTCTGATATCATTTTAGGTTTTTGCTAGGGTTTAAGGATCTGACGTCAGAATATGGGTTTTATTTGGGGGGGGGGGGGGGGGGGGAGTTCTAGGTTTTTAAGGATTTTGACTCAAATTACTCAGAATGTGGTATCGTGTCTGATTTCATGGTAGGTTTTTCTAGGGTTTATAGATTTTGACTCAAATTACTGAGATGAGGATTTTATTTGTGCATTTTGGTTTTTGTTATTCATGGGTTGGGTTTTGCCAAGGTTTAAGAAATTTATGACTTGAAGTTGAGATTGAGATAGCACTACCATTATTTGATTTTTGAAATCATTTTATGACCAGTGCTCACTTGTTGTCTTCTGCTTCAAATTTGCAAATTCTAATGGTTTACTGAGAGAGCAAGCCAAATCTAATCACCTTTCTACTATCATTTGGGGGTTTTAATCAAGAATTTTATTTTTATTTCATTTATGTTGTTGAATTAATTGAACCAACCTGTCTTCCTTTGAATTGAGGCATCTGATTACGTTGTCCATAACATTCAATAAGTTATTTATGGTTATCCTAGTGGGTATTGATGGTGCCATTTAAAATTTTTGGGCTCAGCTTATGGAGAGAAGCAGTTTGAAGTTACCATCCAACATTGTCAATGTTGGAATTCCTTTTTTCTATGTTGAAATATCGTTCCTTTTATGATTGTTGTTTTATAACTTCTATTTAGCGTGCACATGTGAGTTAGTTCGTCTAATCTATTTAAGTGTACCAAGCTATTTCTTTCATAATTCAAATAGTTGGATTTGAATTTCAGTTATTTCAAAGCACTTTTGGTTTTTTAATATTTTATTGCTTCTTGACTAGTTTGAAATTTCTTTTTTAATTTTTCTCCAGTGTTTTAATGTTTTATAACTCGCATGTCCTATTTCAGTGTATTACAAGTAAGGTGTCTCTGTTTCATCACTCAGCCCAAAACTCCCTTCCTTTTAAAAATTTTGGGTTCACTTCATCTGAATCTCCTGAGGCTACTGAAAAGGAGCAGGGGAGTGGTGTAGACACCAATTGTGATCCCGCAAATGCAGAGTTGGGAAAAACAAATGGAAGTGCAGACCTTCCTGATCAGACAAAAGATTCAGTGTTGCATGAGACCAAAGAATCAGGTTTCAACTCAGAATCCCAACAAACCATATCCCAATCTGTTAAAAGGAGGAGAGGTACTAAACAAACTGCCTATTCTGATTCAGATCCCGAGGCCGAGAATGATCTATCTATGGATGATTTGGTGAAGCTTGTGGAGGAGAAGGAGGAGCTCCTGAAGGCAAAGCATAAGGAGATTGAGACAATGCAAGATAAGGTTCTCCGCACATATGCTGAAATGGAAAATGTCAAGGGAAGGACAAAACGTGAAGCAGAGAACTCTAAAAAGTTTGCCATCCAGGTCAGCTTCACCTAATGATAGCATGCTTTTCTTCCTTCCAGTCTTTTTTTGTTGGAAATGTGGATTCATTAATTATCTTTTTGGTTCTTCTTGTAACTGGAATTTTAACTGAATTTGCTCTCAAAATATGTGCCTCAGAATTTTGCAAAGAGCCTACTTGATGTTGCAGACAATTTGGGAAGAGCTTCATCAGTTGTCAAAGGCAATTTCTCAAAAATCGATGTTTCTAATGACACTGCCCAGGTAGTGCCACTCCTTAAGACGCTTTTGGAAGGAGTTGAAATGACTGAGAAACAGCTTGGAGAGGTAACATTTCTTGTTACATTGTCAGCCATTACCTCGCCTCACCTCACAACCTTCTCGTTATGTATACATTTTTCATTGGTATTAAATCATTGCTCAAACAACCATGTAATGATTTGGATTTCAGGTATTTAAGAAGTATGGAGTAGAGAAATTTGATCCAATAAATGAGCCATTTGATCCACATAGGCATAATGCAATGTTCCAGGTACCAGATGCTTCTAAGCCGCCAGGGACAGTAGCTGCTGTTCTCAAGGTATTTATTGAATTTAATCAAGCTCTTTTATTGATTTACCATATAGCTCACTGTTCCAAACCATGTGATTGAAATTATTGTTGATACAGTCTCTCTTTTTTCCACCATCAACTGGAAAACAATATTTGGTTGTTGATATGTGATTATGATTTTCATTGTTTCTTTTTGCTATTGTTCCGTTGTTGCAACTAGAATTATTTTTCAGGGAATGCTAACTGTGGTCAGTTGTCCACTTTTTGCACCAGTCACCTTAATATTAAGCCATGTAGTAAGTAGAGTTAGAAAGGAACACAGGAAACCAGTTACACTTGCTGTACTAACTTTATACTTTTAATTGAAAAAGAACCTATCATCTCTCTCTGTCTCTCTCTCTCCATCCTGTTTCACTCGCTCCTTAAATCATTTTATCGAACTGAGGGATTTGAAACAATGTGTGAACTGTTAAGAGACAGACCCAAAGCATAAATAGAAGGGTTACAGACCGTTTTCTTTGTATTTTCAGTTTCTTTCCTACTTCTTGCTAATTTAACATAATGATCTTATCCCCAGAGGTCATGCAATTTCCATATCAAATTCATTTTTCAATTTTGAGATTTGCCTACATGACCAATTTCAAAAGAAGCCCTTTTCACATACCTTTTTTTTTTTATGACCCGGTTGGAGATCTATAATCCAATTTAGTTTTGAGCATGCTCTTGTTGTGCTGTGATAATGTTGTAACTCGGTTTTTCCTTTTCTTCATGTAACTGTCTAACTGGTTGCCGTGGATGTTACTGGCTGTGGACATTAATGATGGAGAATGTTACTAACTGCCCCTGGCATGCTAGCATTCCCCTTGTTTCTTTCAGTAGAATTATCTTTTCTTGCGTTTCTCAATGACCGAGCCTGATGTATGTGGTATTACTGCTAATTGCATCTGTAAAGCCTTTTTGGCTGTTTCTGAAAATTCACAGTTGCTCGTGACTAGTATTTGATTCAAAGTGTTACCGAAATGCTTCCTCACGTTGCATCTTTACAGGCAGGATACATGCTCCATGATAGAGTTATTCGGCCAGCTGAAGTTGGGGTTACGCAAGCAGTTGAGAATGGCGCTGAAGAAAACAAATAGGGAGCATGGAGGCACACTTATACTTGAAGATACGACATGGTAGAGATTCCAAAGTTTTGTGTTCTTTCACGAAGAATGAGATGTAACATTTCTTGTCACATTCAACTGCGCCTTGAGAAGGACTTCATGTTTTTTTTCTCCCATGATCTCATTTAATCCACGAGGATGACGCAATGATAGGGCGCCTTAGCTCTGAATATTATTTATGCATTAGATGCTGTTTTGAGCTAGATGAGGATGGATGGCTATTTATTGACGGTTGGGACATATCATTGGGAGTTAAAGGTATCCCTGCTTTCATGTTGTCTTGTGTTCGTGACTTTAGAGGACTGCTTACTGTTTTGCTGTAGAAAATAAGAGCCGCATCATGGGAGAGCAAGTGTCCGCAATTTGTGGGAGGAGATTCAACCAAAATATTCAGATAATTATCGAGCCCGCGCATATTGCACTTCTGCAAGCGGATTCATAATCCTTGCCATGATTATATGCCTCGGGCAACACCAGACATCGGGCAACAGATATATGCCTAGGGTTGGAATGAGTCACCATATAGAGGCTGAAGGAGCTGCCACCACATTCAATTGGGGTGTATTGCTGGCCCTCATAAACTTTTCTTCCGTTAATTTTAAGTATTCTTTGATTTTTCTTAAAGTTTTTTTTTATCTTTTCCTCGCATAGAATTTTGAGTGACTTGAGTCTCTGATGACCAAGCCTCAGGCAACAAATACATGCTTACGGTTGGAAGCAGTCACCTCGAAGAGGAGAGAGTCAACCTTCCTAATGAGAAAATTGTAAAATCCACCTCATCAGATCTGATGTAAAGATTAGAGTTTACCAGCAGTGCTGTTGATGACCTCTCCTAGGTCCTAATGGATGGTGGAAATATGACAACTTGTGCTCATTTTAATGGGGTGGTGAAGGTCGTGGGTTTGGTGGTAACCTCAACAAACCCCTAGGGTAACAGAAAAGTACCGGAGATGTTATTTACCGGAGGGTTTGCCGGAGAATGCTATTATCCCATTCACATAAAAATTAATATTATCCTTGCCATGATTATTACAACTCTTCCACTCACATAAAATTAAAACCCATTCCGCTTATATTATTGCTGTTTCCACCACTACAAAAATGAAGTAAAATCTCCATGTAGTTTTAGCGTTGCCTACAACTAAACAAGGTGAATGACAAGTTTTTTGGGTTTGAAATTTACAAAGTTTTATATTATTTTGTGCTTGATTTTTTATCAAATAGAATGGGGGTGGTGAGATTCTAACTCGTGACTGCTGGGTCAACAAAACTCTGATACTATGTTAAGGAATCATCTCATTTAAAAACTTAAATTATTAAGTGAAGTTCCAAAATATAATTTATAATGTTAATAGAGATCTTGATTAACGGTTGCTAGAGCTCCAAATAGTTGCAACAGTTCTTAGAGGAAAAGGATAGCCTGTAAATATTGTTTTTTTAATTTATACCCGGGTATTGACTGCTACAACAATATAACAATAATAAATATTGTTTTAAATTGTTTGAAAATGTATTAAAATAACATATATTTTTTGAATTTAAAAATATTATTTTTGATATTAGTATATTAAAACGATCTAAAAATAATTTAAAATAAAAAATTTAAAATTCAAAGTATTTTTGAAATGAACTATCAAACACTCATATGAATTAACCTTGTTCTAAAGCGCTAAACCATAAGGAATTTTCAGCTCCACCAGGGTTTTGCAACATTATCTACTATCCCCTCCAATAATAAAACAAACATCATTGTTTCTAGAATAATTGAGTAAATATAAAAATAATACAATATAGTAATTAAATAAAGAAAATAATGACTAATTATTTTCAAAATTAACAAATATAACCGACATGGGATTGTCAAAACTATGCACATAGTGATTATAAGGCAAGAAAATCAATAGATTTAGAAGAACCTTTAAAAATTCAATTTGAATAATTAAATAAAAAAAACTAATAACAAATCATTTCCAAGATGAATAAATATAACCGGCAATGCATTTGAAAAATCATGCACTCACAATAAGAAAATAAAATATAATAGATTTTGAAAATATATGCAGAAACTAGAATAGAAGCTTACGATATTACTTACCCGCGCGTTATATTGGGCCTTTTTTTAACAGCAAACTGATTGATTTTTTAAGTTTTTTAATTGATTAATTTAATATTAAATTTGTAAAATTGTAAGCCGATGGGATAAATGTTTTTGTCTCGTTTCAATATATATAATTTGTTGTTATTTATTTCTGTTTTTATTCTTTTATTTTTTGGTTTAATTTTGATATCTTGATTTTTGTTCTTCTGGGATAGTTTTCAATTTTTTGTTTGTATTTATGTTTCTATACTCTTAGTTTTAACTTTTTATTTTTATTTTTGTTTATCTTTGTATCAAATGCAGTTTTTGTTAAAAAACAGAGTAAGTTTAGCTCTGGTGGCGTGAAATGAGATTGAGACTTTATTTTTTTATTTTTTCATATTTTTCTTCATATTATTATATTAAAAATATTTAAGAACACTGAGATTAAATTAATTTTAGATTTAAAAGAAAAAATTAGTTCATTTTTTTATATATATTTTAAGGCATTAATATTAAACAAATATCACCATATATAATTAGACTCACGTATTTTTAAGGAAAAAAACCTTACAAAATAATTATTATCATTATTTTAAATATCTTATCTAGAGTAAAATGAATATATATATATATATATATATATATATATATATATATATATATATATATATATATATATATAATTGAAAGTTATGTAAGCTGAATATTAAGCTTAGATGTACAGCATTATAAAAAGAGTTCTGGTTGCGGTGAAGCGTAGGGTAGTTGTTTCGTATATTTTTTTATTGTAGATAATTTAGCTCAATTTTTTGACCCATTTTGTCAACGTGTGGTTTCGTATATTTTTTATTTACGTTATATTAGATCTAAATTATCATACATAAAAAAGCCACAAAAGTAATTTTTTCAAAAAAATAGAATCGACTAATGAATTATTTCAATTATTATTCTCATTGTTAGTATCATGATTGTTAAATGATTATAATTATTATAACTTTCATTATAATCATTATTGTAAATAATTAACCAATTATTAGTGGCAATATCATCGCTGCCACTATTATTATTGTTAAAAAAAGAAATGAAATTATTTGTTTTTATTTTTTAAGATTGATTTTTCATATTATTATATTTGACGTGATATTAGAACAGTGGAATTAAATTAATTAGATATTTTTTCAAAAAAAAATTAGTTATATATATATATATATATATATATATATATATATATTAAGACATTAACTTTAAACAACTATCAAAATATATAATCATTCTCAATTTTTAAGAAAAAATACTTATAAAATATTTGTTATCATTATTTTAAACACATTATTCATAATAAAATAAATATATAAAAAAACCGAATAATCAAAAGTTTGTAGGTTGATTATTTCGCTCAGATGTATAACATAATAAAGAAAATATAGTACTATCAATATTTTTTTCATATGTTAAAAATTTGGTTCTGGTAAAGCGCAGGGTAAGTGACTCGTTTATTTTTTTATTGTAGATAATTTGACCCATTTTTTCTAACCATTTTGTCTATATCTGCAGCTAAAATAGATTCTTGTTTAGAACCATTATTAAAGAGATATTTCAACAAATTAAAGCTTGCACATCCTTTAAAACAAAATTCTTTTATGCTAGAATGCAAACAACTAAGAAGATTCAGGTTTATAATCGTGTTATGTCTTGTAGTCAATGAGTTGATTACATGTGACATTGATTTTGTTTATGTAAGTATATTTAATTTATTAATAAAAACTAATTCATCTTTAATATTATTCAAATATTTTATTAATAAATCTAATATTTGATTAATGAGCATAGAATAAAAATGTTTTGCAAAGAAAATTATAAAATTGTTATAATTATATGATTTATATTGTATCAAAGCATTATTCTTAAATGTTTTTGGTCAATGCTCTATTAAAACTAGATATTAATTAGAGTTGTTGAGACTGATATATATTATGTTTTTTTCATTTATAAAAGAAAGCAATTCTTCCTATAAGTTAAGATATGAGGATATCTATAACTAATATATAGATGTTTATCATATGACATGTGCACTTAACTAACCCATATGAAATTGTTTTACAAAGAGATCTCATGTGATGGTTGTATAATTTATTTTTATATTTTAGATTATTAAGTTATCCTGTATAGAAAATATTATTGATCATACTACATCTTGTTCAAATCAATGGTATCAAATAAGTAAATATTGAATATAACATAAACTACATGAATATATTTTGAGTAATCAAAAGAGAATTCATTACCCTAGGTGAATTGATTGTAAATCCATATGCAAAGTTGAATGAGATTCGAAATAAATTCAAATTTTATTTGAAAAATCAATGAATATGATATTGAAAACAACTATGATCCGATAAAGTAAACACATTATATGCTATAATGTCCCAATATGAACATTAATGATGAAAAAATAATAATTGCACTAATAAATTAGTCACTGAAAGATTAAGTCAAACTACTTATGACTTTTCTAATATTTGGGGGATTATGAGAAGTTGCTAGATATTGTATTTGATCTTCAAATATAAATAAAAAAAATCAATTATTGAATTGATAATAAATCAATTTATTTAATCTGATTTTATTTAATGATTATGATTTATATTTAAATTTTTTATTAGAGAACATAATGAGTAACACACATAAAAACAAAGGATCATAAATTAAAATAAATGTTTAATAAATTGTGACTTGATTATAAATAAATTTTAGAAATTAAGACTATAATTTGATTAATACAAGGGATTACAATTCTAGACTTGGAAATAATTAAGGACTTGATTGAATAATTTTATAAAATTATTCTAAAATAATAAATGTGATATTATCGAGGAGCAAATTAATATTTTATCATTTATAGGGATTTTAGATTTTCCAAGTATGTTTTTTTATTTTATATGGGTTCAATATAGTACAAAAACACCTTAAGATCACAAAACAAAAGAGCTCAAAGGCATAACAATTCATTTTTTCTAAAAAATATTAAGATTTTTCATTGGTGGTTCGTGTGGATAACTGTTGCAGGCCAGACACTTTATCGATTTATGATTTGCAATAACTCAATATTAAAGCAATTATTTAAAATAAAAAAACAATTGATCTTCAAGTAATCTTTTGTAAGCCCTAAACAACTCTAAATTCATCTAACTTGAACCTTGAAACTCCTAAAAAAATTAAATTTATAGTTTTTGTTGTGTATATATGTTTCAAAAAACCCAACAACGGTAGTGGAGTCATCGTTACAAAATTAAGGTTGTTGAATGCATGTATTTAATTGAGGCATTGATTCTAAATTTAGTTTATATGCAAAAAACTATTCAACTTGTGGTTTGAGATAATCTAGCCTTGAAACAATTATTTAAAGCCAGAAATAATAATCTGATATTCAGGTAATCTTCGTATAAGCCCTAAAGAACCTCGGATTCATCTAATGGGATCCTTAGGACTCATAACGAAAAATTTAGAGTTTTTTGTTGTATATATGTGTTTTGAGAAACTCCACAATGGTAAAGAGTCATTGTTAAATAATTATAGTTATTGATTGTATATATGTTTCTACTATTGAGTATATATGTTTTGGAAAACCCATCAGAGGCCTGTTTGGGAGTGTGCTTGCGGTAGCTTTTCAAAGTGTTTATTGTGCCGAAATACATCAAAATGATGTTTTTTTATTTTTTAAAAATCATTTTTGAAATCAGCACATCAAAATGATCTAAAACACACAAAAACATATTCATTTAAACTAATAAAAAAATTTCAAATTTCGGCCAAAAGCCGGTGGGATCGCAATGCCAAACGGGCACTAGGTATAGCCAAGCCATATTAAGATAATTAGAGTTGTTGATTAATTGATCTAATTCTTATTGTCATTAATTTTGAATTAATTTATGTGCAAAAATCATTTTCGAAAACTAATTTTTCTCTCTTATATTTTTTTTAAAATGTTTTTTATGGCCGGCATTGGTGCTACTGGAAGTAGTGTCAAGTGCGAGATGGAGAAGTTTATAATGACCACCTCGCCAACACTTCACCAGCTGTAGCCATGGGCTGCTACCGAAAGCCTTACGCTACCAAACACTGCAAGAAGCCTTGCCCTGGATACACTGCAAGTATAAAAATGGCATAAAAAACAATGAAAATTTCTTTTGTAATGTAAAATGTTTTGTTAAGGGGTTTTATGAAGCAATTTAAAGTTGGAAGACGTTAATGTACAATACGAAAAGATAAAGGACCAGAAAGTTTTCATTGCAAGTGATTTACACGTGTCGCGTACAGAGAGACGAAGGCTACTAGATGCCTAACATAACGCAGGGGCATTGTAGAGATACTATGGAGTGTGGGCCCTTTCCATATCTATATTTCTATCTTACTGTTTTACATGGTTAATAAATGAAAGACCAGGGCAGGAGAGGGAAGTGATTGAAGCGGGCAAGCAAGGCAAATATCCAATCCATGGAGCTCAGTCTCAGCTCCACTTCACCTGCTCTCCTCAAACTCAACCACCATTTTCTCTCCAAAAACTCTCTTCCCATCAAAATCCCATCTCTCCATTTTGCAAATGACTGGAAGCTCCCTTCGTTTTACAGCCTAACCAGACGCCCTTCATTCCTTCGTAAATTCGCTTCTCCAGCCTCTTCATCAATTGCTGTTGGACCCAGCAATGATCGTCTTCCTGCCGATATTAAAGTCACTGAAACCCAAGAACCCAATTCAAGAGTCAGTACCTCCTCTCTCTCTCTTTCATGGAAAACCTTCATGCGAAATTCTAAGTCATTTTTTTAATCAATTGCTAGCATTCCCCTTATTTTTTGTTGTTTTAAATGTGCAGATAAGAGTGAGCGTAGAAGTTCCACCAGCTGTATGCGAAGATTGTTACAGAAGGGTCATGAATGAGTTCACGAAACAAGCTAAGGTTCGTTCACTTTTTTTGTTGGCGTCTGATGATGTGCTAAATAGAAGAATTGTTTGCTAAATGGAGTGATTAGTTTTCTGTTTGTGTACGTATGCTTGCTTTTCTCAGGTGCCGGGATTTCGCCCTGGAAAGAATGTCCCAGAGAGCATTCTTTTAAGTTATGTTGGGAAACAAAATGTTCAAAGGGCTACAGTTGAATCTATTTTGAAAAGGACCCTTCCACATGCCATGTCTTCGGTATGTTCCAGTTAGTTCCCAACTTCAACTTGCTTCATATTTCGCAATGTGCAGGCAACCAACTAATTAATTATATTAATTAGATGTTGATTTCACTTTAATGGATTAATTACTATAATTTAAGCACTTATATTTAAATTATCTGGAAGCACCAAGCAAATCTAATGAGGATTTGTTCTCCCAATCCACAGGTGACTGGAGAGGTTTTGAGGGATTCAGTGCAGATAGCAACCAAATTCACCGATATGGAGAAGACATATATATCTCTCAACTCTCTCAGGTTTGTTACTCACACATCCGCTAAGTTATCTGTAGCTTGCATCTTCTTACCTCAGACAGCTTCTCAGTGAAGTAAGATGTGCAGCTCTCACTTTTGCCTCCTTTTTTGTGCGTTTTGTTTAAACGAGAGAACCTTATTCATGAAATTGGTCAGTATGTGCATTCTGAAATTTCAATTATATGATTCGTGCTCTCTGAACTGGCTTGTGGTACAGATATGATGTTGTTGTTGATGTGGCACCTGAAGTCATATGGGTCCCTGAGAATGGATACAATAATTTGAAGATTGTGGTTGAAATAGATAGTGAGATAGATGCACAGAGAGCTTCTGAACAAGAATTAAGACAGCGCCACAAATCCTTGGGTGTGATGAGAATTATAACCGACAGAGGACTACAGGTAATAAATATTTTAATTATACCCCCACCTTTTTGTTATTAGTTAAATTTTATTTGATGCTCGCGGAAAGATCCAGGATATTAAGAAAGCGGGTCTATGCTATAAGCAGCAAATGCAATTAATTTAACATTGTTTTATGTGGAAAATGGAAGGGAGGAAGAGGAAGTTGGCTTGTTCTTTTGGACTAAAAAGATTATAGTTTTGAAATTGTTGAATATCTGCTAAGTAATCACATATGCCACCATTTTTTTTCTCTTAGTTTGTGGAGCTTTATATTTTCATAAACTATGAACCCCTTATTTTATTTTTTATTTTGTATGGCCTTCCTTTATGGTCAATTTGATGTGCTCTACAGCCTGTTAATTAAATTTAGAAGGTTGTGTTACATTTGATCTTTCCTATTTTTCATATGAGGCTTACAACGTATGTTGACATCCCCACAGATTGGTGATGTTGCAGTACTTGATGTTTCAGCAACAAAAATTGACAAGGACGAATCAAATGTTCAGAATATTCCAGCTGCAGATAGTAAAGGTTTGCCAATATGTTCTTTTTTTTCTCTTCACGTTGTCATTATTATATTTGGTGATTTTGCTATTCCTATCCCGAACCATGCCTAGAATCATTGTATAAGGGCATGACCTTGTCATTGGTGGCACAGCTATTTAGATTTTAAATGTTGGGAATGCAAATTCTTAATAGTTAATGCTCCTTTAGTCCCAATCTAATAGTTCATTAATTTCTTTAGGATCACCGATGTTTTCTCCACTTTCTTGATTTGGTCTACTAATTATACAAGTACAGGGAAGAAATATAGTTTTTTAAAAAAAAGTAAAAAGTTTTAATTGGCCTACTATGAATAAAAGACAGTTTATTTGTAAGACACTTAGGCAGTGTGATAAATAAACCCTTTTAAAGTTGGATTTATGTAGATGGACAAAGGGAATATGAGTTTGAACCTGAGCATGATTGTTCATTCCCCAACATGGATAATCGATTCATTACAAAAAGAAAAGGGGGGAAGGATAAGAGTACTCAGCGTCGCCATAATGGCTTAGGCACCATTTGTTTTTGCGGTTGTAAAGTGTTTTTGCAAAATAAAAATAAAAAATCTTGCTTCAAATTAATGTTTTTAGATCATTTTGATGTGCTTTCAATCTAAAAGGGTATTTGGGATAGTGGTGGAGGTTGCTTTTCTTGGAAATGTATCAAAATATTTTTTTTTTAATTAATTTTAAAAATTTATTTTTTACATCAGCATATCAAAACGAATCAAAAACACGCATAGGAAAAAATAATTTGAAGCAAAGAAAAAAAATATAAAATTTCATGAAACTCCAGTTGCACCACTGCCCCAAACAGGGCCTAAATATACACAAGTATTTTGAATGTTGACTTGAAAAGTTAACTGTCTTGATTTCAAAAGGATATGACACTACGTTACCATGAAAATATTAAGGCAGAAGTCAAATGATGGTTCATGAGATGCTGATTTATATACCAAGGTACAACAGGTGGGGAATAACATTTACTTTTTATTTTACTAATCCAGGTAATAGAAATGATTTTAATGAAATGTAAACAATAAATTACATGTATGATGTTCCAGTTTTAAACCAGTTGCCTTTCTTTTTGCTAGTTCAATCTAGTTTATTTTTACAAGCACTATTTAGTTTATTTTTTAAATTTAGCTGTGCTCTTTTTCTGCTTTTACAGTATTTACTAAAACTTGAGGAACATGGTAGCCTGACCAAAGGAGTCCATTGCCTTAAAATCAAAATATTCTGTGTTTTTTGTTTATTCCACATCTAAAATTTTCCTAATAATTTTATTTGCACGAGTCTCAGATTCCTTGACATTGCTACTTCAATTCATTCTTTGCAGGTTTTCATTTCGATACAGAGCATGGTGATAGAGTGATACCTGGTTTCCTTGATTCAATAATAGGGATTCAACGAGGTGAAACAAAGTCCTTTCCTCTTGTATTTCCTGAATCATGGAAACAAGAAAATCTTCGTGGTGTTCATGCTCAATTTACTGTAAGTTCATTTCTGTTTTGAAGAATTTTCCTCTTGAACAAGATATAGTATCCCCAAAGAAATAATTTAATCAATTAATGGAGACATAAATACATGATAAGTGAGGTTGCTTGGTTCTTTTCTCTTACTATTTTGGCCTGTTTGTTCAATTTAATTGGCAGTGGTCTTCTAGCCCTCCGCTCAACGAGCCCATGATTTTGATGAAGAAATTTTAATGTTTTTTTTTAAAAAAAAAAACTCTGGTGACCTAACATTACAGGACAGCTTCTGCCGTGCTTCAGTTTGAACCTTTACATTCCTTAGGCACTCGGTTAGAATTTAAATTGGAGAGCATCATTGTAGACTGACAAGTCTACAAATCATCGAAAAGTTCTGTAGGTTTTGTATAGCTGCATTAACCATCCAAATGTATTATGTTACGCTTCAGGTTGAATGCAAAGAATTGTTTTATAGAGATCTGCCAGAGTTGGATGACTCATTAGCTGACAAACTCCTTCCTGGGTGCACCACCTTGCAGCAGGTAATATATGCATATAATCTTGACACAGTTCTAGATTCAGAATTTTTCATATAGATCATAAGATATGTCCCTTGCACACTTGCAGGTCAAGGAATCACTGTTACAAAAGTTCCTAGAAATGGAGCAAACAGCAAGAGAACAAGCAGCTGATAATGCAATTCTCGATCAGCTTTGCAAGGTTTTTTTGTGTTCTGAAATAGTAATTTGTAGATTGTTGCTTGCCCATCGAGATCTATAGTTAGCTTTGCCATGAATAGATGAGGGTGACCTTTTTTCAGTATTTTTTTTTTCCATGCAGTCCCCCTGTTTGCATTATCTTCAACTGATGATGTTTCATGGAATCAACAGGTCACTCTACTAACTGGCTTGTAATTTTTTGGATGTTTTATCATATTCAGATGGTGGATATTGATATTCCTCAATCCTTGTTTGAGGAACAAGGTAGGCAGCTTTATGGAGCCAAACTTCTCGAGATTCAGGTTGGTTCTAAAATAGAGTGATAGTTATTTATTTATCTTTTGGGGGTGTTGCTTCGGGGGGGGGGTTACAGGATTTTTCCTCTCTGTGAAGTTGTACCAGTTATTATATTACATTGGTGCTGGCAAGTGGCAAATATGAACCGCTGTTAGATTCTTTCAATTTAACATTTCCTATTGTGTAGGGTGTGCTAGTCTCATCATATTACATTTGTGCAGGCAAATATGAAATTAAATGAACAGCAGCTGGCTTCTCTATCAAGTCCAAAGGCAGTTAATGAGTTCCTAGACAACCAAAAGGAGAATATAACAAGGGTGATAAAACAAAATCTTGCAGTAGGAGATATATTCAAACGTGAAAATTTGCAGGTGTGTCTTTTTAGTTGAAATTTTATCCTCCATTTACACAAGTTCGTTTAGCCCGGTCTTACACTGCTTTGTGTAGAAACTTAGTGAAGCATTGAGTTGATGTAACCTGAGTCATTTTCACCTGATTGGCCCAGCCTTTTAAATGTTAGAGCTCTTGGAAAGTTACAAAGTTTTTCACCATTCACAAATGCTGCATTTTGCTACAGTTTTCTACAGAAGATCTTGTCAAAGAGGTCGAGAACTCCATTGCTGAATTCAAACAACAGAAACAAGAGTACGATGAGGAGCGTGTGAAGGAACAGGTCAGTAAATCCCACCCTTATCAAGAATTGGAGTGTTCTGCTTTCTCTTTTTCACTGTTCATCTGAAAATGTTTGAATATGCTGTTTATTTGGGTCTGAAATCTGTTGAATTAAAAACAGACTAGAAGAATAACATAAAACATGATTTACATTAATCAGAAATGGCATCAAACATGTCAAAGCTCAAAACCAGAGTTTACAGATACAGTTTATTTTCAGGGATGGGTTCCCTTATACTTATGAATACCTAGGTTGATGGTGGCTCTTATTTCTTTTCTGGTGGATATGTGGATCCTTTTTATTTTATTTTCTTTTTCTTGAAAGGATGTCTGGACCTTGCATTCCATTCTCTGTCCGGAGGCAGAGGCCATGTTCTTTACAAATCACAACTGAATTCCGTATTGTTCAAGCTACTTCTTGGGTTAGCTTTGTTAACTTGACTGGTGCAATTGCATTTACACAGGTGCAAGAAATACTGGAGGGAGCAAAAGTGCTAGAATGGTTGAGAGAACATTCAAAGATTCAATACATAAGCAGGTGATGTAGAGTTCAATATGCTTGGAAAGAATCGAGAAGAAATTGCACTCTGGACAGAAAATGCTGTTTTTTCAAAATTTTGTTTCTGAAATAAATGTTTTAGAAAGTAGATCTTCTGTGTACACTTTTAAAAATGATACAGGACAAAATTCTATTGGCAAGATTAGCACCTGTTCTGAAATTTGCAATGAGACGAGGCCATTAATTCGAAGTGAAGTGCAAGAGATCACTTGATACTAATCACCTGAAAGGGAGCTAATTGCTTCAAAGTAAACTGTCTTAAGGATTTGGCTGGACTCCTGGTCAGTACCCAACTTTTCAGACAAATTTGATGTCCATGTTAATGATATGTTGCAGGAGTGAGGATATTCCGATTGAAGGAGCAAACTCTAATTTACTCGGCCCTGTTAATATATGACCGAATAAAAAACTTCAAAGATTCCTTTGCTTGTTCCCAAAGTGTGGCTGGTAAACTAGTATATCAGGAGAGAAAAAAATGCCCCACTTTCTCGGCATAAGCTGCCATAAAATATGTTCTGGTGACTAAAACAAAATAGATAAACTCGAGGAATAAACTCGAGGCGTGTACTGATACTATTCTTTAAGGATATTTTTTCAACAATAAGTTATTTTTATGATCCAATAAGCTCTTTTTAATGAAAGAGGGAAGCAAAAACAACTAGAAAAGAAAAGACATTACACCATGGGATATGTATTTTGATAGCAGAAATGTATGGTGTTTATAAGTAGTTATTATGTAATAGCCAATTCAAAATTATTATGGAATTAATAGGTTGTTATAAAAGCTAATAATATATAGTTGTTAGGAAATTAAATAACTATAATAACTGTTAAGAGTTTTAAACACAAAATAATTGTTAATTTTGTAATTGTTAGATTTTATTTTTGAAGTATTTGAAATATTATGATTCCATTTTAAGAGTTTATCAAAAATAAATTAATGTTGAAGACAATTTTCAGAAAGTATAGGCATTGTCCCGCGTTTAAGGGGGGTAATTAGAGGTTTTTCTCTTACTCAGCTCAACCTTGTATGTGCAAGCCTACTATTGTTTTTCTTAGAAGGATTGTTGTTTCTCTTCTTATTTTGATATTGAGGTGCATGGTGGCCAAGTTTGCCACATACAAAACAATTTTCCTTTTTCTTAAAATTATTGGTTTTCAGTTTGAACATATTGGTATTGTTACCATTGAACTTACATTTAGTTTTATTAAATTTATTCTCATACCTTTTTATGTGAATTCTCTTTTATCAAGTTTGCTTTGGTGGTCATTTTCTTCTTCCTAGTAGCTCGCAACTAATTTTTATTTGTATATTCAATGATGACGTGGATAATAAGATCAATCAAAGATAATTATTTATGTTTATGCTTGAGTTGTTCCTTGTAGTCGCTTTATGAGTTGAGAAGTTTGTCGACTAGTATTTCAGTGACGAATCCTTTAGGAAGTTTAATGTTTTCAACTTTCATGTCATCAAGCAGTCTATGATATTTGTTAATTTGATCTTTGATGTCTTTGTTATTCACCATCTCCCATTGGTAAAACTTTCCTATGATAAGTTTTTTATTTCCTCACATCGTCGACACTATATCTTATCACTATATTGTTTCATGTCTCCTTTGTTTCTTTAAAGCTGCAATATACATCAAACAACTCATTAGAAAGAGTGTTTAGAATGGAGCACCTATAAACTTTATTCTCATATGTCCATGCTTCGGCATTGTCGTTGGCCTTAGGATCGGTGAGAACCCAAGTTACTCCATGCATGTCAAGGACACTGAAGATCTTTTCTTGCCATCTTCTAAGGTTTTCTCTCATGAAGACCTCAATCTTTGAAATATCTAGAAATAAGTTGTTTAAAATTATTATGGAATTGATGGGTTGTTACAAAAACTAATGAAATATAGCTAATAGGAAATTAAATAATTATAATAACTGTTAGAAGTTTTAAAAATAAAAGAAGAGTTGTTAATTTCATGATTGTTAGATTTTATTTTTCAAATATTTGAAATATTATGATTTCAGTTTAAGGGTTTATCAAAAATAAATTAATTTTGAAGACAATTTTCAAAAAGTAGAAGTGTTGCCTCGTGTGTAAAGGGGGAAATCAGAAGTTTTCCTTTTTTTCGGTCTACCTTATATGCACAAGTCTACTATCCTTTCTTTGTTGGTCATTATCCATGTCAAGGTTATTATATAAACATTTGATGAATGTTTTATTTTTTTCATGTGGAATAGAGAGCTCTCTCTATATTTTTTGTACACAAAAGGTAAGTTGTGCTTTTCAATATATGATAAGATCTTTTAAAATGTTTTTAAAACCTGGTTTTGTGCTTTTCAGTGCTTATGGGTCGATGCATAATTACAGATGAAAAATCACATATTGCTTCATTTTCACCACTCAAATACTATGAACATTTACATAAAGAGATTACATAGAGGTTCATTGAGAGCTTTCTTCATGTAGTTTCCCTTTACTTTTGTGAAGTTGTAATATAACTGGTTTGTTTGTCTTTCAAAACATGGAATCAAGAATAATATTTCAATGTTTGCCACTCAATAGTTAAGATAAAAATCATTATTAAAAACTTTGCACTAATTATTTATACATCTAGTTAAACATTGAATTATTTTATTCATTTTTCATTTGAGTTGTGTTATGTGTCTTTCTTTTTAAAAAATAAAAGAAAGTGATGAGAGTTTCATTTTTATTACACTATATTTGTATAATTCAGTATATTTCTTAAATATGTTAATTATTTTACACTGATTTAATTTTATGTTAGCATTTTAAAGTTTAATCCTTGCTTTATTATAGATTTTTACAAAATTATAGTCATATGAATAAAAAATATCACCCTTATCATAAAAGAAATTATATAGTTATTAATGTCATTTATCTCCTTTTATATTTCCACTAAATTATTATTTGGAAATTCATTAATTAAAATAAATAATGGTTTTCATCTTAACTCGAATCAATAGACAAAAATTAACAAAATAATATTGATATTTAGTCTTAACTTCATTATCAATATTTTTATTTAAGACAAAATAAATTGAGTTATCAAGAACATGTAACATTCATTCTTATTTGAGAACAATGCTTGGTGGTTTTTCAAACATGGAGGGTAAGGGGTTGTTTCTAGCCTTTTGATATTCAGAGAAAGGTTTCTGACCTTGATAAGAATCCAATAAGAAGGTTTGAAATTTGAACGTGCATAAAAATCAATATTTTTTGCACAATGGGTATCATAGTCATGATGAACTGAGTTGACCACTTTTGAAATCTTGTTAGAGCAACTTTAACGTCATCTTTATTAGAAACCATATGCAGTTGGTAAAGGAGATGGACACGGATCTAAATTTGCTCGATTTGAAGGATCATATCTTTAAATTCATTTATTTGAAAATGCAACCTTGATCAGTCTAGGATTTGTCAATATAGGGATTGTTGTTTAAAAACAAATCATAATTTCGGCCTTCTCAAGACTCAAACCAACAAAATGCAGTCAGCTCTGTTAGACAGGAACATCATGGGGCATGAAATAGGGTGACAACTAATGACATGAAACAAATAGAAAGCAGCTGAAACAGAAGTTATATCACCCAACTGGTCATAATAATTACTCAAACGAACTTGAGTTTGTATCTGATGCAATAGGGGGGGGAAAGAAGAAGAAAAAAGGCAGCACCTTGATAAATTACCTACCACCTGCTATGAGTCTGTACACAATAAAGTGGAGGAAATAACCAGCGTCCTTGACCTTACTATATAAACATAAATGGCAAAAAGACGAGCTTGCGCCATTTATTGCGTGGTGATCTCTCGGACGATCCTCAGAATGTGTATGCTTGTTGAATTGTGTTTATATCAAGGCCCTTCAGTCTCACCACCGATTCTACATGACCCTTGAGTGTATGAAGTTCCCTCAACCTGCAATCAAAGCAAATAAATCAGGGGAGAAAAGAAGCAGAATTATAGCTCAAATGTACTTCAGAGCAACGAAAGACCTGTAAAATGCATCACAACTAGCCCAGAAGATGATGGGTTTTCATAACTTCTGACAAGCTGAATACTAGATACTAGTTCATGTTAATGCAACACAAAAAGGATTCATTACTTGTATATTTTACAGATTGTGTCAACAGAGCTGATTAATAGTTTCAAAACAAGGCTTCTTTGTTTTCATGTTTCTGTAAATCTTCAAGTGAGACCAAGTTCAATGTGAAGCCAGATACATCTAGCAGAGATGTTAGATGTCACGTCCAAAGCTAAAAATGACAGCTAAATATCAGTGCCTACCTTGCGATTTCAGCTCTCCTTTTAGCTTCTTCAGGCATATGATTGAGTTCTGTGAAATGGGCTCGCAAAATAATTTCAGCTCATGTTCTCTGAGCATGAGCCCACTGAAGCTCACGTTGTTCCTTCCCAAAATCCCTACAATTGCCGCAAAGCTCCAATCTGCATAGACTGCAAGCAGAGTGGCACTCTGAGCAAAACGCAAAGTCACGTTATTGTTCACTTCCAAAAAAATTTGAGATTTCGCCAGAAAACAAGGCAGTTGGCTCACCAGCTGAGCAATGACAAAAGACACCACAAGTAATATCCCAGGACGTTCAGCATACGACCAGCTTCGAGATCGGGTGACAAATATAAGTGCTTGGCTTATAGTGCTCACTTGCAAGTAAATTGCTGATGCAAGCTTTCGAAAGTCATCGTGAGCTGTTTTCTCCAAAGTTGACACTCCAAATACCCTCTGGGAAATAGCAGCCATGAACAATTAACTTTTGAGTATCATTAGTTCAGTAGATTTGTGTTGAAATTAGGCTCAAAGTTTGGGATCTCCTAAGATATTATTAGTAAATATTAGTATAGGAAATCTGTTATAATATGCATATACTAGTTAGGAAAGATGCAGCTGTTTCCTAGTGTGTTATTTCCTATTTTGTTATTTCCTATATAGTCTCCAATGCTGTAATATATATATGCAAAGGTGCAGCATACATGAATAAGAAGAGAAAATCAGTCTCACTCTTTCTCAAAATTTCACATGGTATCAGAGCTAGGTTCTGAAACCTAAAATCCATACATGCAACATGGATGCCGAAAGGAAAAGCTCAAACTCTGCAATTTCAGATGACAATCGACAGAGAATCAACCACACATCAGCAGATCCCTTCACCAAAGAACAACTGGAGTTCCTAGAGAAATTGTTCAGCCAGAACTCAACCACTACTGGATCTGGCATGGCAGCACAGAAAGGGACTGAATCCACAAGTAAACAAGATAACTCAGAACCTTGGGTTATAGACTCTGAGCATCAAACCACATGACAGGTGATAAAACTGTACTCCATGAATATAGCGAGAGCAAGGAAGATTGTGCAGTAAAAGTTGCTGATGGAACTTTATCAAAAATTGAAGGGACAGGCCGGAGCAGAATCTCTAAAGACATGATCCTCAAATCTGTCCTTTATGTCCCTAATTTGGACTGCAACTTACTCTCTATCAGCAAACTAACTCGTGATCTTAAGTGCATGGCTAAATTTTTTCCTAACTTTTGTGTGTTTCAGGACTTGGCTTCGGGGAAGAGGATTGGCAGTGCTAGGATGTATTCAGGACTCTATCTCCTTAAGAACAACCTTCCATTCAAGTGCAAAGCTCAGAATGCAGTACTTATCAATCCTAAGTGTCAGTCAGTTTTCAATACCCATAAAGACAGTAATGTTATGCTATGGCACTATCGACTTGGCCATCCTAATTTTGTATACCTTGAAAAACTACTTCCATCTTTATTTATCAACAAAAGTTCCAAGACTTTCAGTTGTGAAATTTGTCAATTCTCTAAACATACTCGTAGCAACTATCCCAGCATAACATATAAGTCTTCAAAGCCCTTTGCACTGATTCATAGTGATGTTTGGGGACCCTCAAAAGTGCAAAACATCTCAGGAACTAGGTGGTTTGTCTCATTTGTTGATGACCATACTAGGATAACTTGGTTATTCCTAATGAAGGAAAAATCTGAGGTTGGTACTCTATTTAGAAATTTCAATTCCATGATTCAGACTCAATTTCAAACTAAGATTCAAGTTCTGAAAACTGATAATGCAAAAGAATACTTCAACACCATCCTAGGCAGCTACCTACTAAATCAAGGCATTATTCACATCAGCTCTTGTGTTGACACTCCACAATAGAATGGAGTGGCAGAAAGAAAAAATAGGCACCTCCTAGAAGTAGCTAGATCTCTCATGTTCTCCACTAATGTCCCAAAACATTTTTGGGGAGAAGCTGTCCTCACTGCTACTTATCTCATTAATAGAATGCCTTCAAGAGTCCTTAAATTCCAAACACCATATCAAACACTCCTCACAGCCTTCCCACATATCAAATTCCTTTCTAACCTAGATCCAAAAATCTTTGGCTGTGCAGTATTTGTCCATGTCCACCAAACACATCGCGGCAAACTAGACCCTAGATCCATCAAATGTATCTTTATAGGATACTCCTCAAACCACAAGGGCTACAAATGCTATTCTCCCACCACAAAAAAAAATCTATCACTCCCTAGATGTCACATTTTTTGAGCATCAAGCATATTATCCCACATCAGATATTCAGGGGGAGAATATGAGGGAATATCAGACATGGGACACAATTCATGACATTACTGACCCTAAGCCTACAGATTTACCTAGTAATACCTCACAATCACCTCTTCTGGATACACCCCAAACATCCATTGAGACTTACCTTCCATCCCCGTCCACTTGTCCTAAAACCACTGCCCAAATTAATCCTGCACACAAAGAAAACCATGAGCTTCGTGTCTATACCAGAAAGAAACACCTCATAAAGGAGATAGAGCACTCAATACCTCCTACTCTTGACCAAGCTTCTGAACCAAGGCCACAATCTGCTCCAACACACACAGGTATGG
Organism: Salix brachista; assembly: GCA_009078335.1. Lineage (NCBI taxonomy): Eukaryota > Viridiplantae > Streptophyta > Magnoliopsida > Malpighiales > Salicaceae > Salix > Salix brachista. Next base: position 12,716,212 of record CM018586.1, read on the forward strand.
AAACTGATGATCATGAGAATACTGCACCTATTATTAATGATACAGATATGCCTATTGCTCTAAGGAAAGGAATCAGAACATGCACAAATCATCCCATCAGCAAATTTGTCTCCTATGACAGATTATCATCATCATATCATGCTTTTGTATCTACTCTTGACAGCATACAGATTCCTACAACTATCCAGGAAGCACTCAAGCATCCAGAATGGTCAAAGGCAGTTAGAGCAGAAATCAATGCATTGGAAAAGAACAAAACTTGGAGAATAACAGAACTTCCACATGGCAAGAAACCAGTAGGCTGTAAATGGTTATTCACAATCAAGTACAATGCAGATGGCAGTATTGAGAGATTAAAAGCTAGGTTGGTTGCTAAAGAATTCACCCAATCCTATGGAATAGACTATCAGGAAACCTTTGCTCCTGTGGCTAAACTCAACACCATCAGAATACTCATTTCACTTGCAGCAAATCAAGACTGGCAGTTACATCAACTGGACATAAAGAATGCATTTTTGAATGGTGAATTGGAAGAAGAGATATACATGGAATTACCACCGGGCTTAGAAACACCAACCAACTACAGAAAGGTATGTAAGCTGGAAAAGTCCCTCTATGGACTGAAGCAATCCCCTCGAGCATGGTTTGACAAATTTACAAAAACAGTAGTCCAACATGGGTGCTCACAATGTCAAGCAGATCACACACTATTTGTAAAATTCTCTACAGAAAACAGGATTGCTATACTAATAGTGTATGTTGATGACATTATCCTCACTGGAAATCATGAAGAAGAACTGGACAGATTGAAGACACTACTAGCCAAGGAATTTGAAATAAAAGACCTTGGCCCTCTTAAATATTTTCTTGGCATGGAGGTGGCTAGATCAAAGAAAGGCATATTCATCTCCCAAAGAAAATACATTCTGGATTTATTAACTGAAACAGGTATGCTGGGATGCAAACCAGCAACTACTCCAATGGATTCTGCTAAGAAGAGAAGAGCAGAAACTGAAAGTGCTCCAGTTGACAAAGGAAGATACCAAAGACTTGTAGGGCGACTCATCTATCTTTCACTCACCAGACCAGACATTGGCTTCTCAGTAAGCGTTGCAAGTCAGTACATGAACAACCCAACTGAAGAAGATATGGAGGCTATGTACAGAATACTCAGATATCTAAAAATGACTCCAGGCAGGGGACTTTTATATGAGAAGAATGACAGTAGAAAGGTTGAAATCTACACAGATGCCGACTGGGCAGGAAATGTATCAGACAGGAGGTCAACATCTGGATATTGTTCCTATGTTTGGGGGAATTTAGTGACTTGGAGAAGCAAGAAACAGTCAGTAGTCTCAAGAAGCAGTGCAGAATCAGAATTCAGAGCCCTAGCACTTGGAATCTGTGAAGGAATGTGGATACTAAGACTGCTTAGGGAGCTGAGAATAGAGACAAACAGTCCTATAAAAATGTACTGTGACAATCAAGCTGCCATAAGCATTGCAAAGAATCCTGTCCACCATGACAGGACCAAACATATTGAGATAGACAGACATTTTATCTCAGAAAAGATAGACAAAAACATCATCCAGCTAGACTACATCCCCACAAAAGCTCAGATTGCTGATATCCTCACCAAAGCACTTCCTAGGCCTAACTTTGAAGAACTAAGTCACAAGCTGAGCATGCACAACATTTACACCTCAGCACATACAACTCAGCTTGAGGGGGAGTGTTGAAATTAGGCTCAAAGTTAGGGATCTCCTAAGATATTCTTAGTAAATATTAGTATAGGAAATCTGTCATAATATGCATATACTAGTTAGGAAAGATGCAGCTGTTTCCTAGTGTGTTATTTCCTATTTTGTTATTTCCTATATAGTCTCCAATGCTGTAATATATATATGCAAAGGTGCAGCATACATGAATAAGAAGAGAAAATCAGTCTCACTCTTTCTCCATACAGGAAGACAAATTCCAAATCCACTGGAGATAGACAACATGCGCACAATGTATCAGTCAGCCGCAGCCCTTCTAACTTAAAACCGGCTAACACAAGTTTCATATCCCCGTGAAACATTGCACTCATTCTGACCAAGCATGCTAAACATATAAAGTACTTGAGAGTTTATGTTCCAAGGTACTTGAGTTTACAAATAAGTAAATGAATCTTCCATGATCGAAACAAATTTCATAATGAAATGAAAGAAGGCATGTCATCTTACTGGGAAGAAGTTCGTTTTATATGCTGCCCAAAAGAATATACTGTCATCATAGCCAGATAGCTACCAAGAACAATTCCAGTTGTAAATATCTCTGCCAACTTCCAGCTGTCTGGCATAAGAGATGGCTTCACCCTATCTTTCGATATTGTCGTAAGTACCTGAAATTACATGGTGCTGCCAGTAATCTTCCAAGAAAACAATTGGCAGGTCATAACAATGATGCATAAATATAGAGAAAAGATGAGAAGTGAACCTACTGACAACAAGATACAAGGAAAATTAAACAAACTCAAATCACTTTGCATAACAGAAAAACATTTTCTTGGTGTGTCAACAATGCTAATCTAAAGAGAGAGAGGGGGGGGGGGGATAAGAAAGAAGCAACAAACCATCATTGAGAATAGCAATGATAAGCACCATAAAGGGTGGAAAGTCAAACTTTCATACGAGAGCCAGTAGCATGAAACCAAGCTATCACTATCTTAAACCAAAACATGGTAAGAAAACATAAAAAAATTCTTCCCAAGATCTATCTACTTTAAGCAATCACGCACACACAGAGATCTAACTTACCACAATACGGATTGTAAAGGAAACTGCATAGATCTGCAAAAGGAAAAGGAAAATGTAAGTTAATAGTCTATTAAAAAGATATGACAAAGTGAGAATCCAAAGCTTATGGTGTAATTTTTCATCCTCTGAAAGATTGCTCGACTTGTCAAGACAGCACTGATTATGACACTAAGGCCAGGTTCAGAAGGACAATATCAGAAGCACTACGAGTTGCATCATTTGCATCGGCAACAGCAATCCCAATGTCAGCCTTCTTAAGAGCAGGAGCATCATTGACTCCATCACCAGTCATCCCGCAGATATGTTTCCCTACCTTGCAAACGTTTTACTATCTCATATTTGTGCTCTGAAATGATAGACATGTCAAGTCTATTAGTATTAGCAAGGAAAACTAAAGATCCAATGCCTATACAAAAGCAACAGCTAAAACATTTCTGTCAAACAATGCATCAAACCCAAGAACTGAGTTCCAAAACTGAGTTAGAGAAATAAAAGAAATGCACCAGGGAAAATGCCAGCAAAGCCATCTGCCTTTTCGATCAATTCATCAATCACTAAAGCAGCAATAGGCTCATCTTTTTCTTTCCCTAGCAATGCAGATGAAGGGTACATGTTGGTTCCCATTCCTAAACAACGTCCAGTTTCCTTCCCTATCGCCAATTGATCTACTGATAAAAGATACAAGAGATCAAAAATTCAAAACATAATGCCAAAGGTAATCCAACATCGTTTGAAATGAAATGGTGTTGGAAAGATTAAACAAATGCAACACTTGGAAATATGATTTACAGAATTGCTAAGGCAGTGCAATAAAATTTGACACATGAAAGGGGCCCACATAAAAATTTTCGGACATAAGTTTTAAGAAATGTACACACTTACATGGAAAATAGGAAGAATTTCCTGTTCTATTAGAATTCTGGGTTAAATTTATGGAAAACCTATACATAAGCATGTCCCAAGTGAAGAATTGCATTTTATTCTACATGACATCTTTAACAGCTATAGCTAAATTAAACATAACTAAATTGAATGAAAGTTCCACATGGCTTGCAACTAGAGAACAGAACAAACCAGTGATCATTTTGACATTTACTCCAAGATTCAATGCCCTCCTAATTGTCTCTGCACTATCATGCCTTGGTGGATCAAATAGGGGCATGAGGCCAATAAATTGCCAAGGGTCTCCAGCACTCTCTTTCCTTCCTTCTGGAACTTTCTGCAATAATGAAGAAGCAGATCATGAAAGCTAGTGCTGAAAAATAAAATCGACAATGAAGCTAGAAACAAACATCTAAGAGAGAAGAAGAAAGGGAGAAATAGGATTGTGATTACCTGGTAACAAACATCTAAGAAAGAAGACAGAGAGAAATAGTATTGTGATTACCTGGTATGCTACTGCAAGAGAACGTAAACCTATTTCTGCAAATCTATCAATCACAGCATGTACTCTTCGCTCAATATCTGACTTATTGTGTGCAAGATTAAGAATCTAAACAAATATTTGCAGCCAAGAATAAGGATCGAAGGAAAAATAAAGAACATCCAATGGCAAGTATAACGAGCATTTTGAGAAGATTACCTGTTCTGGTGCACCTTTGCTGACTCTGTGCTTGTTACCCTCCACTGTCAATATAAGTCAAGGCTGTTCGCTTATCAGTAGGATTAAAAGGAAGGAAATGGACTTCCTGAATTCCAGCACGTGCCTTTTAGAACAAGAAATTAAAATAATATATATAGATAGATAGATAGATAGATAGATATCAATATCAAAAAAGGGGGAGAGACTAGGACAGAGAGAATGAAATGCACAAAGAAGAAATTCAATTAAATATGGATGAAGAAGATGGAACAATAGTACGTGGCGTTGTTACACCTAAGAATGAGGGTTGACTCCTTAAAATAACAGTCTACTCGTGTCATAGGTTTTCAGCCGATATACTAAAGTTTGAAAATGGATTTCTGATGCGAAATGAACAAGGCAAGACCAACAATGTCAAGATCCTTGATCAATCACAGAGCATACTTAATTTGCAAAAATATAAAGATTGAATATGTAAGAAGATTAAAGGTTTAAAGAAATGAACCTTAAAATTTGTATGGAACTGGAGATTTGAATTACAGGAGATGGTAAGTTTTTACAGGGATAATGTAAATGGATACAGTGTTTGTTACAGAGGAATAGATATATAATTCTTCTGCAGAGAAACTTAAGTTCTTTTGTTCGACTAAGTTCTACCCCCCTCGAAATGGAATCAAGTCTTCTTATATGGATGAAGACAAGCTGGAGAGCCTTGAACTGTGAGCCGAAAGTTGTTTGTCGTTTTGTATGACTTTACTCGGAGTGGGAGACACCTTTGAAGTGGTAGGGACCACTTTTGTCTGAAGGAATCTTCACACCAAAAGTAGTTTTGTCTGTTTGCATAAGTGAAAGACAGCTTTTGTAATGGCAGGGGCCACATCTTGTCTTCTTATGCAGACAGTTTTTGGAGGACCTGTTATTGCTTTGTTATGGATGGTAGGATGTCATAACAGTCATCTTCGTTGTCGTCTCCAAGAGATTACCGGAGAAACAAATCCGGAGAGCTGGATTTGGACAAGACTGGTTGACTGTCTTGGTTTTGAATAATTCCTTGCAAAATTTGAAGGTATTCTTCTTCAGATTTTGCAGAGGCAAGGAGAGCTACTGTTTTAGCCTTTTGGGCTAAAAAAATTGGACTGTTGGTTTTGTTGAATGGCAGGGATGATTTTGTTTGTTTTTAACCATTTCTCAACAGCTGATTTGGAACTTTTGTTTTCTGCTACAAAGGAATCCCACCATTTGATTTTGAATTTTCGGACCAAGACTAGAGATCTGTTTTGGAGGTTGTAATCATAGTACCATGAACATAACCATGGAACAAAGAATTTTGTACAGAAAAGAAGAAGTGGAGAGAACTTCTTTTCTGAAGGAGTTGGTTAGTAATGTTGTTTGAAAAGGAGGAAGCCATTTTCGACCAAGGGGTGTCCTTGGAGGAATTCAGGAAGGCAACCAAATTGTTCCCACCATTGGAGGAACCAGAGGGGAAGGTTTGTAGTAGTCATAGAATTATGGAAATAAAATAGCCATGAGTGACTATAGTTGGAATTTTGGATGAGGAAGGTATTAAACCAGGCTTGCTGGTAATCCCAGTGTGTATAGGTGTCATAGGATGGATGTTGTAGTTGTTCTTTTGGAAGGACGATGGGTTTTTCCAGTGGATGACCCCATTTTGAAGGATGGATAATTTTTTGGATAGTACAGGTGGAATAGGCAAGTTCAGAATGGGAAGGATTGATGCTGAAATGTTTGAATTTTGCCGAACCTTTAATTGTAAGGAGTAACTCATAATAGGGTTGAGGTTTATTCAAATCCCATGGTTTGAAATGCCATTTGTAAGGAAAAATTTTGGAAACAGCATAAGTAACATTTTCATGATAAAAACCGTCTTCTATAGTTAAAATGTTTTGAAACTGAGTTTTGAAAATATATTTTGATTTTTGTTTTGAAAATCTTGTAAAATTCTGGGATGAAGTTTGCAAGGCAACCAGGGGTTTTTGAGAAAAAGATCCTGCTTGGGTTTTTTAAATTAGTTTGGAAACACTACCTGATTGTGACTGGGAGTCACTGGAGGTTTGTTGAGAGACCTTTTGTAATGCCAGAAGTAATTCTGGTGATTTGGAAATTTTATCAATCCAAAATTGGACTGAATTCTCTGTTTGTACTTGTTTGGAAGAAGCTTCTTCTTCTTCCTCTTTGACAACCACGTCATAACATGATTTGGTTGATTTGATGGCTGCTGACATGAATTTTGTATCCGGTTGAGGGTATTGAGGCTTTGAAGGTTTTGTAGGTTAGGTTTGGGGCGCTTTTCCCTTGTCCTTTGATGCCAAAATAGGGTCCCTATTTTTAGATCAGTTCCTATTAAAGAACTATGAAAAACAAACAATAAGAACTTAAAACATAAAGCGGAAGATCAAATTGACATAAAACTCACTTGTTATTGATGAACACACGAAAGCTTACAAGACTCAAGACTTAGAGAGAGGTAGACTATTGAGGGGTGCTCGATGCCTAGACTCTCGGACTGACTGCTGTTTAAATACACAACTTAGGCTCGAAGTTGTCCTGGCTGTAAAGCAAAGTGGGTGCTCATTGGGCCCCATCATCCTTTGCTAAAAGCCAATCCAAAAAAGCATCTTAAAAGATAACTACACAAAGTGCGCTTTAGTAAAAGACGCACTAGCTAAAAAGCAATGGCACTAAACACGGGTGCCTGACATAAAGTAAAAGATTCCTTTTGAGTGCGGTGGGTGGTGTCTTCTTCTGGTGGTCCTTCCTTGTCATGTAGCTTAGAGATCAAGATTCCGTTTAAGTAGGGCCTCCAAATCTGCCACCGGTTGATACATAACGTGTTGCCTCTGTTGTAGTGATGGTAACAAGTCACCATAAGCATTGTCGTTAGTGGATATGGAACGGCAGCTTTCCAACTCAGCTCTGAGTATACTTTCCACTGTTGCAATTTGTTTTCCCAACTCCGTGACTTCCATGTTTTTAGCTGTATTAGCGAGTAGGCGGTGTGTCTGGTCTTCCTCGAAGGTGCAAGGCCTTTGAAGGAGCGGGGATAGGTTGACATAGCTGTAGGCTGCAGGCTTTGGTTGGTATTGGGTAACCTGATTAATTCCTTGAATGAGCTTGAAGCATTCAATTGCTCGAGGCTCATTATTAACAGGTTGTGCACTTCTTTGATACCCTTGGAGAAGATAACTTCCTCCTGTATCATCTCCTCCAGTTCCTCCATAGCTTGAATCAGGAGGTGAACCTGTTCCTGTTCCTGAGTTTGTAGGGTCCATTCTGGGTCTTTTCTCTGACAGTGGTATATTGAGTGGGCTAAACGGGATAGCTTATCTGCCAGTTGGTTATTTGTGCCTTTGATGTGTTCGAAACGGATATTTATACCCGTTCCCGTGATAAAGTCACAAAATTTTACCCATCTTACCCTTGATGGTTTATTATGGGACTGCTTGTCGTGGAAGGAGACTATTGCTTGACAATCTGTTCTGATCGTGATTTCCTCCTTATCCATGTAGTAGATCTTTAGTTTGTCAAGGGTTTCCATAACAGCGAATATTTCTGCATCAATGGTGGATTTTGGAACGGCAAATTTTCTGCTGACGTAAGCGCATACGCGTTCTTCAGATTTAGATGATCCTTTGCCTGGTCTCCACTTGCAGATTCCTCCCCATCCTTCCATACACCCATCAGACTCAATGATGATGTATGCGTTAGGTGCTGGCAGCTGTAAAGGGGGAAGATTCCTGATAAGACCCTTTACTTTGGCTACACATCGTCTGTCCTCATCTGTCCATTTTCCTCCACCATGAGGTCCCACTTTAGAGTAAAGTGGTCCTAATATGGTATCCATCTGTGCGCTGCATTCACAACTTATGATGCTGACGCCTCGGATAACCAGCCAGAATGGGATGAGTACCAACAGGAAGAGTTAAGCACTATTGAATATGAGCTTGACTACCCCCATGTTGCTGCAGTCGTCCACACCATCCAACGAAATGAGATTCAGCTGGGACCTTCCTTTGATACTGACGAATGGCGTAACCCATTCGCCCTTTTTTTCGGGGAAGGAGATCTGGATAGTGAAGAAGAAGAGAGACTTTCCGTCAGGAAGTCCACAGAAGAAAAACATACAAGGAAAAAGCCGTCGTCTAAACAACAGTCCAAGGAAAAGGAAAAGATCACCGAAGAATTCCTGGAAGATATGACGGAATCCATGGATTACCCTGCTATAAAAAAATTACATAGCAAGGTACAGAAGAAGCAACATGGAGGGCATGGGGAAACATCAATGTCTGCAATAACCTTAGGATCATCTCCTGGAGCAAGGGATACCTCCATGGGACCAGTAGGATACCCACCAGCAAACAGGCCTCATGCGGGGGTAGAAATTCCCCCCATATCAGTTTTCAACGCTCAAGGAAGACATCAACATATGCCTCGCCCCAGGAGACAAGAGCCTTTCTTTAACTTACCAGAGGCTCAGGTAACAAAGGGGGTTATGTTAGTTCTTCCACCTGACCCAAATATGAATCATGATGTCATCAGCAAATGGGAGTCAATCACACTGAAATGTAGTCAACAAGATGCAGTTTGACACCAATCAAGAAAGAATGACATTCATAGAAAACCTATTGGGAGTAGACGAAAAAGCCATGTGGATCTCATGGAGAATGGCTTTTGAAGCAGATTACCAAGGCCTTGTCTCAGTTGCAGAAGACGCCCAGAATGTCATCTCTGCTATGAGAAAGCTCTACGCAAGGGAAGATCCTTATGAAAGATCTACCTCTATTCAAAATAGGGCATACAGAGATCTGGAGCAGCTGCAGTGCACAAACATGAAAGACATTTTACCTTTCCTGGTAACATATCGATCATTGGCTGCTCGATCAGGAAAAATGTGGTCTTCAGCAGAGTTATCATCAAAGCTTTTTAGAAAGCTACCTGGGCTGATTGCTGAAGAACTAGAGACAACCTTTTATCAAAAGTATTCAGACATGCACATCGGCGTCATCGTCAGGATAAATTTTATATGGAGCTATCTAACAGAGATGTATAAGAGAGGAGCAATACAAAGAAGCCTCAAAGACCTGGCCTTTTGTAAAGATGTTACAATACCAGGATATTTTGGGCCTTTTAGCGGTCAAAGAAGCAACAAGAAGTATGGACTCGGAAAGGCGAAGCACTACAAAGGAAAGCCTCACAACACACATGTAAGGCTTATAAGAAACAAAGATAAGCCCAGATATGCTCGTGAACGCAAGTGCAAATGCTACATTTGCAAGGACGAATCGCATTTCACCAGGGAATGCCCAAAAGGCCAAGGACAGAAGGGCCGACTCGATCGGGCCCATTTCTTGGATAATATGGAGCTGGATGAAGACTGGGATGTCATGTCAGTCAACCATGGAGAATCAGATTCATCAGCCATCTGTAGCCTGTCAGAAAACGAGGGGCCAGCAAGAGAATTACCATTGGTTCAAGAAAACAAAATGCCTTACGACACTGATGCCTCAGGCCTTCAGGAAAGCCTAGAAGCAAGAATGTATCATTGGCATCTTGTGATCATCCAAGACGAGAATATACAAGAACCAAGGGAGATTGTGTGGATGCCCCCCTTTAAACTGACAGAAGAACAAGAGAAGTGCAAACATGCATGGGATGATAATACCATCCTGGCAGATAGAAGAATGCGCATGTGCAGCTATTGCAAGGAGGGAACAGACGGAAAGATCCGCTTACACTGTGGAAAGTGTAAAATCACTAGCTGTCAAGTCTGCGCCAGCCTCAGATGGGGGATAAAAGTTTTAAACACTGCAACCCCGGCTAAAGTATATAAAGATCAGCAGACCCTTTTGGAAGAATTATATCATCATAATTCTCAGCTGATCAAGGAAAATGAGGAGTTAAAGAAAGAGGTATCCAGGCTCAGAAAACTCCTGTATCCAGGGGTTTACTCAGAAGAAGCAGGAAAGCTTGGAGAATTTCTGGAAACAGAAAACCTCGGGGATTTCTTGGTTAAAGAATTAGAGGAACTAACCACAAGGGATGCAGAAAGAAAAGGAAAAGCTACCCTTGAAGAAATCCCAGAAGAATCAGAAGAATCAGAAGGAGAGACAAGTAAAGGAGAAGGAACAGAAGAGTTCACCAGCCTAATGTATGACACTCATACAATAGGAGCAGCAGGAGACACTCAACTCTCCCCAGGAAGAAAGGTTAACAACCGCCTCTACAATGTGGTAGTTAGGTTTGAAACAATGAAACCTATTGGGCAGCTTGGATACTTCAGTATCAATGCCATTATAGATACTGGGTGCACCTGCTGCTGCATTGATAGTAAAGCCATTCCGGAATGGGCTCATGAGGAGGCTTTAAGCGCCACAGAATTCCATGGCGTCAATTCAGAGCAAAAGGCCAGAAGAAGGTTGAAGAACGGAAGAATGTTCGTTGGGGGTATTCCTTTCAAAACCCCTTACACTTATTGTTTTGACATGAATATGCCATGAATATCAATGCTGATTGGGTGCAACTTCATCCGATCAATGGGAGGAGTCAGATTAGAGGGTATGGAAGTTACTTTCTACAAAAGTATCACCAAAATCCTTACTACCCTCGAACCGGAAAAGCTGGCTATGATCCAAGAAGTCCAGCCAGAGACAATGGATTTCTGGGCTTTACAAGATATGGCCTACAACCTCCAAATTGGTGACCCAATTCAGCAAAGGAAGTTTGAGCAAAGGTACAGGCCGTTGCTTGAAGAATTAAAAGCCCAAGGAATCATTGGAGAAAAGCCCATGGCGCATTGGAGCAAGAACAGGGTTATTTGCAAGTTGGAGATCATTGACCCAGGCAGGACCATCCAATGTAATCCAATCAAACATGTCACTCCAGCTATGCAGGACAAATTCAAAGCCCACATCAAGGCCCTCCTTGATATGAAAGTAATAAGGCCCAGCACAAGCAGACATCGGACTAATGCCTTTATAGTCCAATCAGGTACATTCGTGGACCCAGTCACAGGTAAAGAAACAAAAGGGAAGGAGTGCATGGTCTATGACTACCGCATCCTGAATGAAAACATGGACAAAGACCAATACAGCCTGCCCAGCATCAACACCATAGTCCAGCGAATTGGAAACGCTAAGGTCTTTTCTAAGTTCGACCTCAAAGCAAGATTTCACCAAGTCGCCATGGAAGAAGAATCTATCCCTTGGACAGCCTTCCTTGTCCCAGGAGGATTATATGAATGGCTAGTCATGTCATTCGGACTAAAAAATGCCCCTGCAATTTTCCAAAGAAAAATGGACAATTGCTTTGCTGGAACGGAGAAGTTCATCGCAGTCTACATCGATGACATCTTAGTCTTATCCCAAGATTTGGATTCCCATGCAGAACATCTCCTAACAATGCTCAACATCTGTAAAGAGAATGGCCTTATCTTATCTCCTCAAAAGATGAAGATTGCCACCACAGAAGTTGATTTTCTGGGAGCCACCATTGGGGATAGCAGGATAAAACCGCAACCCCACATCCTCCAGAAGATAGCAGATGTCCCAGAAAAAGAACTAATGACAACAAAGGGACTTCGATCATGGCTAGGTGTCATCAACTACGCCAGGAGCTACATTCCAAGATGTGGTACCATATTGGGACCACTTTACTCTAAAGTGGGACCTCATGGCGGAGGAAAATAGACAGATGAGGACAGACGATGTGTAGCCAAAGTAAAGGGTCTTATCAGGAATCTTCCCCCTTTACAGCTGCCAGCACCTAACGCATACATCATCATTGAGTCTGATGGGTGTATGGAAGGATGGGGAGGAATCTGCAAGTGGAGACCAGGCAAAGGATCATCTAAATCTGAAGAACGCGTATGCGCTTACGTCAGCGGAAAATTTGTTGTTCCAAAATCCACCATTGATGCAGAAATATTCGCTATTATGGAAACCCTTGACAAGCTAAAGATCTACTACATGGATAAGGAGGAAATCACGATCAGAACAGATTGTCAAGCAATAGTCTCCTTCCACGACAAGCAGTCCCAGAATAAACCATCAAGGGTAAGATGGGTAAAATTTGTGACTATCACGGGAACAGGTATAAATATCCGTTTCGAACACATCAAAGGCACAAACAACCAACTGGCAGATAAGTTATCCCGTTTAGCCCACTCAATATACCACTGTCAGAGAAAAGACCCAGAATGGACCCTACAAACTCAGGAACAGGAACAGGTTCACCTCCTGATTCAAGCTATGGAGGAACTGGAGGAGATGATACAGGAGGAAGTTATCTTCCCCAAGGGTATCAAAGAAGTGCACAACCTGTTAATAATGAGTCTCGAGCAATTAAATGCTTCAAGCTCATTCAAGGAATTAATCAGGTTACCCAATACCAACCAAAGCCTGCAGCCTACAACTATGTCAACCTATCCCCGCTCCTTCAAAGGCCTTGCACCTTCGAGGAAGACCAGACACACCGCCTACTCACTAATACAGCTAAAAACATGGAAGTCACGGAGTTGGGAAGACAAATTGCAACAGTGGAAAGTATACTCAGAGCTGAGTTAGAAAGTTGCCGCTCCATATCCACTAACGACAATGCTTATGGTGACTTGTTACCATCACTACAACAGAGGTAGCACGTTATGTATCAACTGGTGGCAGATTTCGAGGCCCTACTTAAACGGAATCTTGATCTCTAAGCTACATGACAAGGAAGGACCACCAGAAGAAGACACCACCCACCGCACTCAAAAAGAATCTTTTACTTTATGTCAGGCACCCGTGTTTAGTGCCATTACTTTTTAGCTAGTGCGTCTTTTACTAAAGCACACTTTGTGTGGTTATCTTTTAAGATGCTCTTTTGGATTGGCTTTTAGCAAAGGATGATGGGGCCCAATGAGCACCCACTTTGCTTTACAGCTAGGACAACTTCGAGCCTAAGTTGTGTATTTAAGCAGCAGTCAGTCCGAGAGTCTAGGCATCGAGCACCCCTCAATAGTCTACCTCTCTCTAAGTCTTGAGTCTTGTAAGCTTTCGTGTGTTCATCAATAACAAGTGAGTTTTATGTCAATTTGATCTTCCGTTTTATGTTTTAAGTTCTTATTGTTTGTTTTTCATAGTTCTTCAATAGGAACTGATCTAAAAATAGGGACCCTATTTTGACATCAGAACCTGTTTTGGAGGAATTCTCGAGTTAGGAAGTCAGGGATGGAATTTGAATCTTCTTTAATGTATTGAATGTCAAAATCGAAAATGCTTAAAATAGCTTGTCATTTGGCAAAATTCTGTTTTGAAGCAAGAGTTTGAACATCTTTTTATAAACTTCTTTGGACCGAAAATTATAGTACCATGTTAAACTGATAATTACTAGCTAAACAGTGACCGAAAATTATAAAAGAATATTATATGGACCAATTACCTCCTTTGGATCAGCAATCATTCCGACAATAGCAGTATCTATTGCATCTTGGTTCTCTATTCTAGAGGCTTGAGCGGCCATCAACACAACAGTATCTGCATCTACTCCTTTTGAAAAAACCTGAAAGTTATACCGATGGACATATAAGCAAGATTGTGCTCGGTACTGGATGTTTGAAAAACAGTTTTCACTAAACAACCTCAATAAGGTTTTTGTCCACGGTAAGTTTGTTTAGTGTCAATGTTCCAGTCTTGTCACTGCGAAGCACATCCATGCCAGCCATCTCTTCAATTGCAGTCATTCTCTTGGTGATGGCTCCCTGAATCATATTCAAAACATAATCATTCACTCCAAAAACTCATCATTCCCGGGTCAATTAGAACATTCCCAAGACCTTGGCCAACCTGCTGAGATAACCTCTGAGAACCAATAGCCATTGTGACTGACAGGACTGTAGGCATGGCAATTGGAATTCCTCCAATGAGAAGCACAAGAAGATTGTCAATTCCAGGACGATACTCCCTATCTTGAATGGGGTACATGACAATAATCTCTATAATCATCCCGACTGCAATTGAACATATGCAGAAGTTCCCTATTGCAGTCAAGACCTGCACCAAAGAGTAAGCAAATCAGAATCACAAAGAGAAGCTTAGAACTCAACAAAGAGCATGGAACAATTATTTCTCCTTGCCTTTTGGAAGTGACCAACTTGGTTAGTTGTATCCACAAGGTGGGCAGCCTTCCCAAAAAAGGTGTGGACACCAGTGGCAATAACTGCTGCTTCTATGTCTCCTTGTTTGCAAGTAGAACCAGAGTAAACACCATCTCCAGGGCCTTTTGTCACAGGAAGGGACTCGCCAGTAAGTGCAGACTGAGAAACAGAAACGAAGGTGGTCAGTAAAACACCCATACATAGACCAAGCTAACATGAAGTGGTATCTAAGTATTCGAAGACCAACTTGACAATTTTAAGAGGATCGCCTTCCAGTAAACGAGCATCAGCTGGAATAATATCTCCAAGTTTGATACTAATAATGTCACCAGGAACTAAAACAGCAGCATCTTGCTCACTCCATCTTCCATCTCGAAGAACCTTGAGAACAATATTATGAGAGATGAAACAAAATTAGGAGTTCAATCAAATTACAAGTGCATCAGTCAGTCATATTTGCAATTTTGGATTTGGGTTTCGTCCAAATCTCAAGTGGTCGAATGTAGAAGTAAATCCACGAATTTAAGGAAACAGATGTACACTGAAACAAAAGTTCGTTAGATTCACATACCTTAGCTTTGGGAGCAAGACTTGCCATGAGAGCAGCAGCAGCATCACCCGCATTATTTTCTTCGATGAAACTGATGGTAGAGTTAATCAAAAGCAGTGTAATAATACCTACAAAGTCTTGCCAATCTGGAGGCTTTCCCTAAACAGAAAAAAAGATATTCATATATATATATATATATATGACCACCTTCTCAACAAAACTCCCAAGACAAACAAATCCATTGTGGAATTTTCATAAAAAACAGAATATCCTACTACTTACTCCTCCATTTGCAAGAGCAATGGCCATGATAGCAGCAGCCTCCATAACCCATGACAGAGGATTCCACATAAAGCCCAAGAATTTCAAGAATTTTCTCTCCTGAAACACTCCCAGAAGATAACTTTGAGTTAAAACCTGAATTCAAAAACAGTAAGAAAAATGTTCACGCCGATAAAAGGCACTACCTTTTTCTCTTCAAGCTTGTTGTGCCCAAAAATGGCTAGCCTCTCCTCAGCAGCCTGAGTTGTGAGACCTTCTCTGCTACATCTCAGATTCTCAAACACTTCCTCAATGGGTATGTTCTCCTGCCATAAAAAAAATCAGAATTTTTACTCAAAAACACACAAAAGAGCACTATCACATATAGCAACCAAACCAAACAATGGCTTCAAAGTATGCTCTGGTCTATTACCAAATCCACAGTTTCTTTCAAGACAGCCTCCAAAACCTCAACATTTTCCTCCATCTTCTCCTTAACTAAACCTTCTCTACAGACCAAACCAGTTAAAGATCAAACTTCACTACACGACCACCATGAAAAGATGAAAAAACTTAAGAGTTATTCCACGTTAGAAAGACTGGATTTTGATCATGAAATAAGAGTTTAGCGGGCAAATGAGGACATCCCACCAACACCAAATCTGCAAAGAAATCTAACAGAACCAAACCGCTATGTAGTGGCAAAGAGTGTGGAAGGAACAGTCCACAATCATTTTCTATTTTGCCTTTCGGGTCATTTTCATAAAGGTGCACAATTTATGTTCTTGCTTTTGAAAAGGTCCCACACTTGCTTCAATTATTGTACTGGATTCAGTTTAAAGCTGCACTTCAGGTCGAGGTGAAAATCTTGAAATCTTTGAAGGACTTGGTTTGATTGAATTTCTCTGTCTGCTGAAATATATGTGGTCTAAATTTCTACAAAAAGACAAATTCTTAACAGTTCCCGCTCATTAGACAAACATTATTCCAATGTTCGTTTAACTACTAAACTAAATACTATGTTGTCCACTTTCGAACTGAGATAATATAAATTCAGATTATGAAAAGAACTACTACCGATACATTTGTTTTTTTTTTTATAAAACAAGTGATTTTTATTATTTGAATATATTTTTTATACATTTGAAAAAAGTTAAGTTATTACTCCTTCAAAGTCATAAAATAATAATAAAATATTAAAAGTGGTGATGTTTGAGATAATAACGAGCTGACTTGCCCGCGCGTTGCGCTGGGCTTTTTTCTATGTAGAGAATTAATTGATTTTTTACGTGTTGTAATTAGTATTTTTATAATTTTTTAAAAATTATTTTTTACATTAGCACATCAAAATTATATAAAAACATATTTTTTTTAATTGAAAATTTAAAAAATTTAAAATTTATTCAAAAGCAATTTCCAGACGCATTACCAAACACTCTTGTAATCTCTCACCAGAATCACAGTTCAATCAACTTTTTTAAATAGTAATGAACAACGAAAACCACAGTTCAAATCACTGTTTATTACTGTTTGAAATTGTGATCTCCTTTAGCTATGTATAAAATAATAGTAATGGTACACGTAAGCTAGTTTGGACATTCTAGTTATAAAAAAAATTATAAGTTGAAAAAAACAACAATGTCCAAGGATTATTCGTGGCACGTGTAACCTACCCCGGTTATAAAAAATATATATATATGTGAGAGAAAAAAATATGGTGCGCGTAAACTGATCTGGACATCGCGATTATCAGAAAAACCAAAAAAAAGAAGCCTGAAAAAAGAAGAGGAAAACACATTTTCAAATATTAATAAACAGTGAAAATTGTAAAAAAAAAATTAAGTTTAGAGATTTATTGTGATGCGCATAAGCTAACCCGGACACCCCAATTATAAAAAGAAAATGATTGAAAAAAAAACATGTCAAAAACTAATGAACAGTAGAAAACACTAACTAATGAACAGTAGAAAACATTGTTATTTACTCAAAAATCATTTTTCAAACTCCTGCGACCTGCCACGTACATGTCACCATTACCACTCGGCCAAGTGACTTCTTCTGTCAGTTGTAGGATCCAAATAATTATAAAATCTTATATTTTTAACTATTCCAAAAAATCGTTGCCACAAAGATTCGAACTCCCGCGCCTCGCTTTGCTTGGGCGCGCTCCTACCACCCAGCCAAGCAACTTATTTAGTCAGTTGTAGGATATGAATAATAATAATATAATATTGTAATATAATTATTACAAAAATTCATAGTTATAGCGATTCGAACTCCACGCCCCCCCAAGGGGGAGCGCGGTGTAACCACCAGGCCAAGCGATTTATTTATTTAGTTGTAGTGTACAAATAAAAAAAATATTATTGAGTTATTTGAGTGCTCCCGTCCACAGTGATCGGTGTCTAGGTGAACAGTGCAAAAAAATATTATTTTAACTTATAAAAGAAATTTATAAGTGGAAAAAAATTAAAACAAATGTTAAACATGGGTCCAAGTATTATTCGTGACGCGTGTAAGCTACCCCGATTATAAAAGAAATGTACACGCGGGAAAAAAATTGTGGTGCGTGTAAACTGACTCAAAAACCGTGATTAAAAAAAAACGATAAAAGAAGGGAAAAATACATTTTAAAATAGTAATGAACAATAAAAATTATAAAAATAAAAGTTCAGAAATTTATGTTGATGCACCGGACACTTTGGTTATTAAAACAGCAAAAAAAAAAAGAAGCCCGGAAAAACAAAGAGATTACCCTTTGCAATAGTGATTTCACTGTTCATTATTAGACAAAATTGTGCTGCTGAGATTCGAACTCAGCAGCGTCCCGCGCGAATCGTCCTTGTGACCGCTCGGCCAAGGTCTTGTTTGTGCAGATATTGGATACAAATAATAATAATACTAATAAATATAATAAATATTCCAAAAGATAGTTTTAGTGGGATTCGAACTCGCGCGCCCAACGTCGCTTGGGCGCGCTGTAACCACTCGGCCGAGCGGCTTCTTTCATCATCTCTAGTATCCAAATGATAATATTATGCTTAAGTAATTTCACTATTCAAGTCCACAGTGGTTCTGAGTGTAGATGAACAGTGGTAATTGCTACAGTAGAACCGCGATTGGTTATTAAAATATAAATATCATCACATTAAACAAATAAAATCAGAAAAAATATGAACAAAACTATAAAAAAAATAAGATCTGAGGATTAATTGTGGTGTGTTTAAGTTAACCCAAACACCTCAATTAAAAAAAAAACAAATAAAATTATATATAAGTAGGAAAAAAAATATAACCAGAAAAAAAAATTTCATGAAAAAAAATAATTAAAAAAAAAAAGAAAGGAACGAAAAAAAAATAATCAGAAAAAAAAAAAAAAAAAGAAGGAAATCACTGTTCAAATCCACAGTAAAAGCAGTCTGGATGAACAGTATTACTTGCACAGTATTTGTGCGATCCCATTTAGCTTATAAGATAATGTATAATGATAATACAGGTGGTAGGGTTGGTTTAGTGAATAGATAGCGAGTGTAGTGGTTGTATTGTTTCAGCCTGCTTTTCGCTACCCTTCTTTTAATTTTTTTTTTAAACTACAAATCAATCCCTTGACTATATTCTTGAGCAGTATACTCTCTCTCTCTCTCTCTCTCTCAATATATATATATATATATAAAATGCATCCCGCTTTTCCTGTTCACCATTTTACTGTTTACACATAAACAAATTACTGTGGATCCGAACGGTAAAATTATCATTTTACCTCAGGGCCGAAAATTTTTAACCCCGGGGGCATTTTTGAATTTTCCAGGGGATATGAATGGTATTTCCGGATTTGTTGCACAGTAAAACTACGAAAATAGCCTCCGAAAATGATAAAAGAAGGCAATCCGGACCGAGGGTAATTTAGCAATTTCAATGGGACATGGATGGTATTTCTGAATTTGTGAACAGTAAGACTACGAAATTAACCCCCAAAAACGACAAAAAATAGGCACCGGATCTGGGGGTATTTCTAAATTTTTGACGTTGGTCTTTTTGTAGTTATTGATGGATCCAGAGGTGTGTAGGTAATTGTGTATTATTTTAATATTATTCCTCAGAGACATTGCAGGTGCGTCTGCAGTTTTTCTGTCGCACGCGCCTTTTGGGAGGCGCGTGCTCATCGTTACAGTGATTAAAAACCGATTTTTGCCGTGTCACATGGTGCGCTGACATGTATTGTTCCTTCCTGTGCGGCGCGTGTCTGGTCACGGTGGTCGGGGAAGCTCTGGTGGACGAGTTTAAGCTTTTTCACCATTTTCTCTCTCCTGCCGCCCGGAAATACTCTTCGATCCTTAAGGTTTGCTAAAGTTTTAGTTTGGTCCCTGGCTTTGGATTTCGGTTTTATTACTGTTTTTTCAATATAGTTTTTGATATGTTGCAACTGTGCCCTTCAATTGAAACTGATTATATATGTTAAGTTTCAATTTAGTCCTTATTCTTTTTATTTTCGGTTTGCTTTTGGTTATTTTAATTATTTTGGTATAAAAGTTTTAATTGCTTCTGATTAGGTCCTCCAATTGAAATTTCCCATATATTTTATCTTTCATTTCAGTCCTTATTCTTTTAATTTTGTAAAAACATTACACAACATTTTTTTTAAATGGCTTTATTTATTTCGGTCCCAAGGTTTTATTTATTTCAATTTTGTCCTTCAATTGCAATTTATTATATAGTTTGTTTTAATTTATTTTGATTGTGTTCTTCAATTGAAATTAGTCATGTATGTTACTTTTCATTTCAATCCTTATTCTTTTAATTTTTTTAACAAAATTATACTGCAATTTTTTTAAAAATATATTTATTTGTTTTGGTCTCAATGTTTTTATTTGTTTCAATTTTGTCCTTCGATTAGAATCAATTGTACATTTTATTTTTCATTTCGGTCATTATTGTTTTAATTTTTTATTTGCTATTAATTTCTTTGGTTTTTTCTGTCATTCTTGGACAACGTTTATTTTTTATCCGTATTTATGCATCTATGCTTTTAGTTTTTATTTTTAATTTTGTCTTTTTTATTTTTTTATTAGGGATTTATTTTTATTTGGTTCAGTCTTAAAATTTTAATCTATGTTGATGGTCATTTCAAATTAATATTGCTCCTTTTTCCCTTTGTTTTTTTTTTTTTTTTTGTTATTTTTATCTATTATTCAGATCAGATGGTTTTATGATTTTATTGTTTACGTTATAATAGTGATAATTTTAGTGATTTTTTTATTGTTTTTTTGTAAAAATATTTTGCTTTTTTATTTTATTTTTCATGGCAATTTAATTATTTTAATTGTTTGGACTGTTATATTGATAATAATTTTAACTATTATTTCGTTGAAACTTACTAAATAGATAAATTTATATCGATTTAAAATTCATATATTGTATATAAAACTTGCACTTAACAGAAATTCTGCACAAATTTATTATTTTACCTAAATTTATATTATAATAAAAAAATCTCACATAATTTTTTTTTTTTTGTTGAAAAAAAATATGATACCGCTCGCGCTGGAAACGGGAGGATCGACTACACACACATTGTTATATGTGTTTGGTGGAGAATGCTATCAACGTTTACTGTTTTTATCATACAAATAACGTTTCTATGCATTAAAATAGATTGAATCCTGCTTTATTTTAATTAATAAGTAAAATATCAACCCCCCTTTTATAATAATATTATACTCTTTTTTTTATGCACATACATACATGTCTTGGAATTAGTCTTTTTGTATAAGATTTATCATTTGAAATTTATAAAAATCACACGTTAATATGTGCATGTCAGCAAATATATTTGTTTAAGAATTTAGTCATGTAAAATTTATTTATAAACCGTTTTTCCCAAGTGCTTGTATTATTGATAATAATTTTCAATAATATTTTTTAATTGAAATTCTCAAATCATAAAAAGTTAAAACACTATAAAACCATAGAAAATAAAAACGAATTAAAAAATAATAATAATTTATTTCTTGAAATTAAGAAATAAAATATAAAAGAAATAAAGTTTTATGATTGAAATGTAAGTTGTTTTTTTTTTTAAAAAAAAAAAAGAGATCAAAGTGCATAAACGAATTGCCTTTGAATAATACACATAAAAAAACAACCTTTTTTTTTTTATTAATTTCAGTACTTATTGTTTCAATTTTTTTAAACGAACTCTATAAATATACTTTGTAATAACAATATGCAATGCAACATAGAACTAATGTTTTCCTTAGCACATTCATGTGAGCATGCATAACAAATTAAATCTCAGCACATAAAAACTATACAAATATAACTTTGAAAATAAACGTTTTACCACTGTATCTAATTTTAGTTTTTATTTTTATGGTAGAAAAGTATTTTTGAAAATATGAGTTTTTTTTATATTTTTAAAATTTTCAGATATGTTAAAATTTAAAAAAAATATTTAAAAAAAAAAAAAACAAATGTACCAAACACTGCCTTATAATACAATGAAAGGCAGAATTTAAGCTGCAAATTGAAAATATTCTAAGTGGTAAGGACAAGACAACTTCCACTTGCATGCAGATGCAGTACAAAGCGAACCTTATGATAAATATGTGAAATCAATGTCACAGAAAAAGTGACATCTAAAAAAATTAATAATATAAATAAATGATATAGGTTTTTTTGAGAAAAAATAATTAAAATCAATGTTTTGATATACTTTTAATATAATAATATAAAGAATAAATCTTATAAAATTAAAAAATAATTTATTTTTTTTATAACAATAATTATGATGTCATCGATAGTATAAACAATAATAATTAGAATATAAATTATTTATAATGACAGCTATAATAATTGTGACAATTTAACAATCATGATAATAACAATGACAATAATAATCGTAATAATTCATCGGTTGATGTTATTCTTTTAAAAGGTTGACTTTTGCGGCTTTTTTATATATACTATTTCAGATCTAATATTACATGAATAAAAAATATACAAAGCTACACATAAACAAAACAGGTGAAAAATTTAGTCAAATTATCTACAAATAAAAAATATATAAGTCACTTATCCTGCACTTCGCCGCAGATAAAACTAAATTTTAAATGTTAATGGTTCATGATTTTTTTAATAATGCTATATATTAGAGCGAAATAATCAATCTACAAGACTTTCAATTATTTGATTCTTTAATATATTCATTTTATTATAAATAATGCATTTAAAATAATGAGAAATATTATTTTAAAGGTTTGTTCTCTTAAAAATAATTATATATTTTAACAATCATGATAATAACAATGACAATAATAATTGTAATAATTCATCGGTTGATGTTATTTTTCTTAACGGTTGACTTTTGTGACTTTTTTATTTATGCTATTTCAGATATAATATTACATGAATAAAAAAATATATGAAGCTACACATTGACAAAACAGGTGAAAAATTTTAGTCAAATTATCTACAAATAAAAAATATATAAGTCACTTGTCTTGCGCTTCGCTGCAGATAAAATTAAATTTTATAACATGTCAAAAAATATTAATGGTTCATGATTTTTTTAATAATGCTATACATTAGAGCAAAATAATCAATCTCCAAGACTTTCAATTATTTAATTCTTTAATATATTCATTTTATTATAAATAATGCATTTAAAATAATAAGAAATATTATTTTAAAGGTTTGTTCTTTTAAAAATAATTATATATTCTGATATTTGTTCAATATTAACGTCTTAAAAAATATAACAAATAACTAACAACTAAAGATTAACTATACATGCATAAGAGAAGGTTTTGCTTTCATTTCACACCACTAAAGATGAACTTACTTTGTTTTTTAACCAAAATTATATTTAATACAAAGATAAATTCTAATAAAAATTAAAAGTCAAAACTAAGAGTATAGAAACATAAATACAAACAAATTATTTAGAATTATACCAAAATTACTGAAAAAAATAAATGGATTGAAACTAAATCAAGAAATAAAAGAATTATTTATTTTTTCCTTGCAGCACTTTTAATTTTTTTTAATTTAATCCTTCAATTAAAATTATTTACATATTTTGTTTTCTTTTCGACCCATATACTTTTAATTATTTATTTTAATTTCTTTATTTTTTAGATATATTTCTAAATAGTCCATATTTTTGTCCATGTTTATATATAATTTTGGTTTTTAATTCTAATTATTTCCTCTTTTGTTTAGGTCGTATTTTTTAGAAAACTTTAATCCTTAGATTTCAGGTTGTTTTGGTTAAAAAAATTACTTTTATAATATTTTTATGTATAATATGACAGATCTAATATTATATAAACAAAAACAAATATGAGGCAACACATAAACAAAATAGATAGACAAATTTGTCCCAAATTATCTACAATTAAAAAATATATGAACCACTCTCTCTGTGTTTCGATTACAATATTCTTTTTAGGCAAAAAAAAAAACATTTCTAATAGATTTTATTTATTACAATTTTACTAATTAAATATTAAAGTAATTAATTACATAATTCAAAAAATCAATTAATTTTCTACATAAAAAAAACTCAACCAGCGTGCAGGGAAGTTACCTCATGTGAACTAATATATATCTCTCCATTTTATTAATATTATTTTCAAAAAGTAAAAGACAAGAAAAATAATAATAATGTAAAAAAGGAAAATTTAAAACCATAACTCCCAAGTTTATTCCTAATTCGGGCATCACCCACCCCCCACCAAAAAAAAAAGGTACCCAAAAGCGAAGCCTTCTGTGAGTGGACAGTCGTTTGCTTTTATCATGTGCAGGATGGCATCATACTTCCCGTCGTTTCACCTATTGTTCTTCGGCGTTTTGTTTTCGACTTTACATCACATCACGTACTACAAGCTCCAAAGCCCAAATCCAAAAAGAAAACTGGAAGACGAGGGCGGTCAACTTTCCAGATCAGAAAATGCGTCTGGTAGCCCAAAGCATATTCATGTTGCTATCGCCTGCTACCCACCAACCTTCCCACTGGGACCATGCTGGAGTAAAAGCAATTTACTAAAAAACAAAAGTTAGAGATTCGTTAGTTAGGGCTCATGCTTGATATATGATAACAATGGCCATCAAATCATTTAGTAGGTGGGACCATGCTGAAGTAAAAGCAATTTACCAAAAACAAAGTTACAGATTCATTAGCTGGGGCTCATGCTTGATATATGACAACAATGGCTATCAAATATTTAGTAGGTGAATCGTAGATATAAGTTTCGGATTAAAGAGTTTGTTTTTCCTATGATCTCAGGTTCGAGTCATATGATTATAAATATGATAATTATTAAAAATTTACATGATTGTTATATCAATTCTTCTATGCACTCACGTTAATAAAACAAAACAAAAACAATGGCCATCACATCTAAACAAACCATTTACCTAGGTCTATGAATTCTTATTATCAAAGCTTGGCTCAAAATAAAATAAAAAATCAAATACGCCTTCCACCTTTTACATAAGCCGGCAGGATGAGCGAGAGGAACAATTGGGCTAGGGCATTGCGGTCTATGCACGAGTTTTCAACCTGTTCCAGGCCCAGAAGAATGGACCCGCTGAATGGATAGCTAAGCCTGCCTTGAAACTAGCCTTTAATCTTTCTTTTTATCAAGGAGAAAACTGCACAGGAAACATCCACCAACAGTCTGAGATAGGGTTGTCAGTTTTGTTCCGTTTTGATTGAAATAACCAAATTATTTCGTACCAGTTAAAAAAATAAAACAAAATATCATTGTTTTTACCTTGATTTATATTCCAGCCTGTTCCATATTTTCAGCTAAATACCGGCCGAAACATTCTGGTTTCATTCCGCTCGTTCCGTTTCGGTCAAATAGTGTTTTTTTTTAATAATAAATAATTTTATAATATCAATTATATCTCATAACCCGGCCGTTAAATTGAGATGAAATTTTACGAGAAGTCTTTTGACATGTTTACATATATTATGATAAAAATTCAGAATTGTATCGAGATGTCATGTATTTTCAACTGCAGACGTTTCTTTGCCACACAGAGTCTAGTCCACAGTCAAGATTCTGCACCAATATAAAGTGTTTTCACAACCTCTACTACTTGGACCAACAATGACCAGCAAATTGTTGACGAACAGTCAACTGGACTTTTAGGGCAAGACAATCGACATAATCATACAGAGTTTTGCTGTATCAAATCGTATGTGGTTTACAATATAAATACCTCTAAGATGAGGAGAAAAATGAAACAATGAATTAAATCCACATGTTTAGGAATCAAGATAATAACAAGTATTTCCTTAGCATCTTTAAATAAAGCAATAAATGAAATACTCAAACCCATGCATCATACTTCCAAGTATGTTACATCCAAACATGCAAGCTAAAAATGCTAGGGAAAAAATCAGAAGCCAGGTAGGATTTTTA
The DNA here is from genome assembly GCA_009078335.1 of Salix brachista. Classification (NCBI taxonomy): domain Eukaryota; kingdom Viridiplantae; phylum Streptophyta; class Magnoliopsida; order Malpighiales; family Salicaceae; genus Salix; species Salix brachista. The sequence continues at coordinate 12,741,983 of CM018586.1, forward strand.
CCCTCCTATTACTATTGGTTAGATGGTGCATATCCCCATTAACAAATACATCCCTCTTACCAAATGAGTTCTCCAAAACTAGACACGCTAAACCCTCAATTTCCCATCCAACCAAGTAAGTTTCCTAAGATTCACAATCTACGATAGCATGCGAGAGTTGCAAGCTATATATTTCATCCAACAATAACTGCAGTGATTAATAGTGTTAATATACTCCAGCTCAACATCTAAAGAAAGGACCCATCATGAAACTCCTCCCAAAACCCTTCTTAGCTCAAATTTTTGTTCTGAAGTAAGCCTTGATGGGTACCTGACATCAATCTTGACTCTCAAATTTCCCTTCTTCCCAGGTTCTTTAGAAATTGGCATTCCTTCATTTGGGACAACCACTTCAAAACCGGGTTTGACAATATCCGTCAGTGAAAGCATGATATTTCTTCCGTCTAGGGTAGTCAGGTCGAGGGTTTTGCCTGTGAGAGCCTCCAGCAGAGTAATCTCCTGTTTGATGACCAGATCATTACCATCCCTCACATAAGTAGCATGAGGTTTTTCATCTACCACAAAAACAACATCTGCAGGGATGATACCAGGCTCTTGGTTGCCCTTCTCAGGAAATGTGATTTTTGTACCCTTCTTCCAACCAGGTTTTATCTCAATGGTCAATATCTCTTCAAGAGTCCGAACCTTACTGCAAAAGAAATGTTCATATATCAAGACAATTAATGGAGAAAGGGAAGAGGGGCATACAATCAAAGTAAAGTCAACATCAATATTTTATCTCAAGTCAGAAAAAGAAAAATAGTGAACATGCTGGTCCAAAGTCAGCTTCCAAAAAGAAATTAGAAGCAAGTGATAATGGATAAGGAAGATATTTCAAATATAAACAAAGAAAAATTTCTAATAATCCATGAGAAACGCACAAGTTGATCTGAGAAAATCTCCAAATTTGGCCAGGAAACTAATAACATAGACTAGGGAAGGGGAAACTCTTGACCCGACACTTTCATAATCTCCATAGGCGGCCAAAACAAGAAGACAAAAAACATGGACTAAAATCAAGAAGCCTTACAGTTCAGGGGAAAAAAGAAACAAAGCAAAAGAGAAATAAAGTCAACAAGACCCCCCCCCCCCACACCCTTTTTTGTCTGTCTGTCTGTCATGATGGCTGTAGCGAACACACCAAACTTACACATTCATTCATTTAGTTCATTTAGCTACGTATTCATTTTCTAGGCACAAAGTTTCACTACTCACAAAAGTTTTTACGCTCCTAAATTTGCTCCATTTCATCCTCGAACCTGCCATGGGAACAAATTTTCATCTTTCTTTTTTCTAAATTCCTTTCATTTGTCATTTTAAACGAAGGAACAATAGTTTGAACAATAAATGGAACCATCTAGAAAAATAATTTAAAGTCTAAGAAATGACAGAATACTACCTTTCTTCAAAAAGTAGTAGCAGTTGGCTGCCCTAAAAACCCCAAAACATGTAAATGACTAACATTTTAGGATTCAGTCACTATCTAAAAGTCCCACTATGAAGGGAATAAAAAATGACCAACATCCTAACATATAGAAAAATAGCTCCACATAACAAGCTTCTTCCCTTTTTCTCTTAACCTCACAGCCATATGTAGTCTTTACACTTTAGTAGATCGTGCTGTTTGTACCTAAAAGTGGAAAACTTACATCTAGTTTTCAGTTGCAGAATTTCAAGCCTATTCCGTAACAGAATTTCAGCTGCAGAATGTATAAGTAGCAAAATCATGTCCACAAAATTTCCCAAAATAAACTTCACCAAAAAAATCAATAGCTGCAAAATACTTTATCACAGCCCTAAACAGATGCTTTTCAATATATTTATTTCAAAAAGTTTCCATAAGATATGAATAACAATACATAAAGAAATGAAGTACGTGGAGCAAGGTGTTTCTTTCCATGACTCGTCAAAGAATAAATATCTTATGAGCTTGAATTGCAAGTTGCTTAACTTCTATAATGCTACTAGAAAGTGGTGAACTTTGGCTCTGTATAACCCCAACTCACATCTATTCCATCAAGGGCACACACACACCTAGAACCTAAAATCTGCATAACCCCAACTCACATCTATCCCATCAAGGCACACAACACACCTAGAACCTAAAATCTGCATAACGCACATTTGCTTTCCATGGCTAACATCAGAAAAGGTTCACATCCAAGGAGCCATGGCCTGCAGAAACTCGTAGTTCCAAATGAAGATAGCATAATCAAAAGCAAATAAAGAGTGTCATGGGATGCGACACGGTGGACTACCTTATTGCATGATTGGCATCCCTCAGTGTGGTTCTTAGACTGTACTGAGGACTTTCATTTGATTATTCACAAATATACTGTCACCAATAATTATCTTTGTACCTCTCAATTAATACAAGACCAGACCGGGGACAATCTTCTCACTGTCAACAAACACGAATAAAGGATTCCAACCATATCCACTAAATCTTAATTATTATTTTTTTTTCAATCCTTCATCTGCTATGATAGCACTATTCCATGCCAGCATCAAATTAAACGATGATTTTGTACATTAACAACAAAATATTTTAACCACGAGAACCTTACTGCAGGAAACCAAGCAATCAATAACGTGATTATTTGAAGGTTTCATGCAACCAATAAAAAGAAGACTGTTCCCTGCAAAATTCAATGATCCCTCAAAGTGCCTTTACACCGGCAACAAAATTACTCAAGAGACAAAATATATGAGCTAGTTCAGGGGTGACCCCTGCATTAGTTTGAGTATACCGTAAGCCAAATTAGGTAAGGCCTACAGTCTAAAGAAACATATTTTAGGATTGAAATGCTAAGAGACTGAACCAACCAACAAGTGTTCTCATATCATTCAAAATGGAAATGACATTCCAACTATGTTTAACACCATCATCATCATAGAACAAAAGAATATGTTAATATTGTACCAAGTATAAAATTGTTTTTTTTACACCATCTGTAAAATTATTCTATGTTAAATGAGTAAAATTAACAAATAGTTGCCTGAGAGGTCTTGCTTCCCATTTTCAGGAAATTAAAGCACTGAAAATAAATCAAATTAAAAGAACAATAAATCAAAACATACCCAGAACCATCAAAAATGTTACTGCAAATTTTCATCTTCTTCTTAGCACCTGTATACAGCTCCTCCAAACTACAAAGCAGCAAATTCTCAATCGCGTTCGCCTTTTTCATGTCTCCTCCATTACCATAGTAACTGCTGCCGCTGCTGCTGCTGCTGCTGCTATTATTCGTATTGCTCCTAAAAGGCCCTCTACTATAATTCCCTCTCTCATTCCCACCACCACCACCACTCTCCGATCCAAACAACTCCTCATAAATATCCTCCGCATCCCTCGGCTTGAACCTGAACGACGGGTTGGGGTGCTGCCTCTGAAAATAATGCCTGGATGTTGAAGGAGGAGGCGGCGGACACTGCCCTGATTTCAACCCCTCTTCACCATACAAATCGTAGATCTGCCGCTTCTGGGGGTCACTGAGGACATCGTAGGCTTCGGAGATTTGTTTAAATTTAGCCTCGGCTTCGCTTCTTTTAGTGGTGGGGTTCTTGTCAGGATGCCAAATCATCGCTAAACGTTTATATGATTTTCTCAGATCATCTTCGCTTGCATTTCTGTTCACTTTTAGTATATTATAGTAATCTACGCCCATCCTTTCTCTGCTCTCCGGCCTTCTTCTTCTGTTTCTTTATGTAGGTTTTGGAAGGGGGTTGTCCCGCTGATGGAGAAGAGGGCTTCACAACCGTCGGATAATATTCGTCAAACTTGATGCGAATCTGACGGTTATGGTTTGACTGAAGGTCCTCGCCTCATTTTCGTTTTCTATTTGTGGCCCAGCTGCGTTTTGTCAAGAGTTCTTTCTGGATGACAACCCACGGCCCAAACTCACAATCACAACGTTACTTGACAGCTTTGCTTGTTTATTTTTACTGCTAAACGCCAGCGGTTAAAGTTTTATGATTCTTCCTCATTTTTTCTTTGTTAAATCTTTTTTTTCTTTATCTAATTCCAAAGCTATCATTATTTCTATAAATAAATAATTAATTATAATAAAAATATTAAAAATTATATAAAATTTAGTGGTTATAAAATTAAACCTTACCTTATTTCCTCTGCATATCATGATTTGTATTTTTTTTAATTTAATAAACCTTAGTGATTGTAACATTTTACCTTACCATACTTAAAAAGGTGGGCTTCATGACCTTACTTTTATGATACTTTGATCATTTACTCTCATAGTGGATAAAATTTCAAAAATAGTAATAAGGAAATCATGAACTATACACTTTTCAAGATTTAGGGATACATTTTTTTATATTTTAAGTTTCTCTCGGTGAGTTATTGGTATGATCAACAAAGAAAAAATGAACATGACAAATTGTTTTATGAAGTTGTTTGGTGTATATATGGACAATATAAAAATCAATTTTTATCTTGTCCAAAATTATTCTAGAGAAGATTTTTTTATCATATTAAAAAAGATAAAACAATTTTATCCAGCTCTTCCCTAAAGATGATTAATTCCAAGTGGTAACAATGTTAAAGAAGACAATATCAATGTTTCCTTCACTTCCATTCATGATAAGCACAAGATCAACAATATTGGTGGAGTAATCGATGTTTGTGCTAATAAAAGAAGAGGAAGACAAAGGTGAAACTTTAAAGAACACTTGGAAACATGTCAATTCAAGTTAGTAATGCCTTTAACAATTTTGTTGGTTCTAGTTTTGGTGATTTTCACCAGGTGATTTATTTGTTTTTTAATTTCCAAAATCATTGATACAAAAACATTTAGTGTTGGTTTTCTAATTTATAGTTTTTTATGTGTTTTATGTTTGTATTAAAATAGATAGAGTTAATAACAATTGTAATGCGTGATTAAAACTAAGGTATTAGGGGGTTTATTTGTTTGAACTAGGAGAGATTGATGTTCAATTAATTAATGTTTGTTTACATGAGTATGTTTTGTAAAAGTTGAATATGATTTGGAACCTTCACATTAGCAATATCGAGTTGGTAGTTAGTGGTAAGGTTGGTGCTAAATGCAACTAGATGAGTTCATGCTAACATTTTCCTCAATAACTATCACATTGGTTTATATTAGAGATGCATGTTTATCTCCTATGGATGAAACTAAGGATAATGCTTTTATTAGCATGCTAGAGGTTTATGGAATAAAGTTATTTATATGTGTCTTTCCATATGCTTTTAAACATATTACTTCCAAACTAGTACACTTTATTTTATTACAAAATGTATTAACAAGTCTTACCTACCTCGCAAAGTATTTCTTTTATTTGAGGTCTTATATGAATTTTTTGAAAAAGATCATACAAATGGAAAAACATTGAATCATTTGGGATGTATTGAGGATGTTGAGCATAAACTGAAAATGACACTAATTGTGTCAATTCTTATGTCATATCATCATCTACTCTATTAAATATTTTACCTCCCTCATCCCAAGATGTTAAAATTATTAGTTCAATCACTTCTTAATCATCTGGTTAAAAATAAATAAATTAAAGAAGTTCTTAATATTAGTGAGTTGATTAAATCATTCAAGATAGGTATTACATCTTCAAATGAGAATATAAGGATGGTTGCAAGTAAAATAGATAATGGATTTGGTACTAAGTTAACATTGTTGTAGAACTTTTTAAAAAATAAACTTGACATATAAAGAGCAAATGAAGGTTAAGGTTAAATTGATGGATAATCTAGAATATGTCTATTTTTTTAAGGGTTTCAAGAAGAACAAATAAGGTTGTTTGTTAGAAGGTTAATTAAGTAGGTAATGGTCTCTTTTCTTTTTTCTGATTTATCCATTTTTATACTAAATTGGAGGTTATTATATTTTGAGTATTGAATTTGGTTTGAGGTTTTTAATGTTTTAGGTATCATGAACTATACAAGTGATGCATTGTTAGTTTTATTTCTTTGAGTAATGTTAATTCACAAACCATGTTAACTAGTCTATTTCAAATCTAAACTTTGAACCACGTATCATGAACTATATTATTTCACTTGTTTATTAAATATGTTGCTAGTAGATTAAAAAGGTTGTATAGACGATATGTGATTACAAATATAAATGAGTAATGACTGATGTTGAAGGGAAATAAATAAAAGAATTGAATATTTGTATATTAATTTGTTTTAAAAAACTCAAATATAAGCTAATTTGAATCAATTACAAATTCCAACAAGTTAGTTAATTATCAAAATAATGTGTTTATTTACATAAAAAATTATGGATTTTGTTCAAAATAATGTAATATTTAAATAAATACTATTGATGATTTTTTTTGAAAAACTATTTATATATTTATTATATTTAAAACGATACAAATTAATTTTTTTTATTAAAATATATGTGATAATCTACCATTCAAATATTAGATAAAACATTAATATTATTGTTATTTGATGTAGGTTTTTTGTGTTTACTTCAACTAAGAGGACTTTGCAACTTAAGATTAAACTTTTAAGTAAACTGGTTTGAACTCTAGAGTTCTAAGTTAATTGATTTTAATTATAGATTTAATTCTAGGTACTTATATAATCCAAATTTGTATTATAGAATTACACGAATATCAATATAACTAAATTTACTTCACTTAAAAAATAGTTCAAATGAAGAAGTAATCAAATAACTAGCACAACTTGTATGTAAACTTAATAACTTAGAAAAGAAAAACTTACATTCATAAAGTGATTCATATTCAAATTAAATCATTGAATTGGAAGCACTAGATATAAAACATCTTTTTGGTATTTTTTTGGTCTATGAAATTGAAATTCAAGCCTACTTAATATAAAGAAATTTGTAAGCATATTCTATTTTCGTCTACAAAGTTATTGCCTATCATTCAAACGCCTATAAAGTTATCGACTACTTGTTTTAGGTTTGAAAGGTCATGAAAACTTGATAAAACTGCAATGCAGTTATTTTAGTTTTTATTTAGTTGTTTGTTGTCTTTATTTATTGTTTTACCTCCTTCTTTAAATAAAAAAAATCAAGATAACTTCCAGTAACTACTCATTCACCTTGTTCAATGTAACTTCTAGTAACTATTCATGGTAATACTCACTCATTGCTTGTTTTAAAGATCTTGCACCATGTCTAGACTTCATCAAGTTTGGTTTGCAATCAAGTTTGATATATTCTTCTTAATCCATAATTTGTAACTCTTTGGTCAATTTTAGTGTGTAATATTTATTCTTCCCTCCAACAACCTATTATTGACTTATTTGTTTCCCAAAGTAGGATTTAATTGACAACTAAAGAGAATTTAACATTTTTATCTATATTTATATCAATTAGTTTTTCAAGATGATTTGAACTTCTTAATATCAGCTCTTTCATTTAAAACCTTTTTAATTTTTTTCTTTTATATCCTCAAATTATTAAGATCTTGGATCATACTCAATCTCTTTTGTCTTTGATTCTTGACTTGAATCCATTTTCTCTTCTTTAAAATTGGGATCATTTTTTTTTATCTTTAATTTCTCTTCTTGATATACTTCTTTATCAACTTTCTTTGTTATTACTTCATAGGGTGTTTTAGAGTTGTCAAAAACATTTTTTTTAGTCTTGTAACCTTAATGTTCTAATTGGTAAATTGCTTGGGGATGAGAGACACTATATTGTATTTTGTCATGTTATTTATAAGAAAATAATATTCATTGCTCAAAAAGAAAACATCAAACATATTGTCTTTCTTATTTTCATGATCAATTATATACCTTTCATTAGTTATCAATAGTTTTTTGCTTTGCTTTGCTTTTCATTTAAATTTGTGTCCCCATCATATATCTCAATGATCATCTAATGTTTCTCTTTATTCATAAAGTTATGAAATACATTTGTTCTTATTCTTTGAAGTCTTCTTTGCATAGTACATGTTGTATATCTTAGTCGTATTTAATCTTGAATTTTATCACCCAACCTTTATTTTTTAGATTTAACCTCAATACAATGTTCTTTTGAACTCGATGATAGGTCTTTCCTTAAGGATTTTATTTTTGGATAACTTTTTCTTATCTCAACTTCATATTCAACCTCTTTCAATTCCCATCGATCTCTATTTAAGAACAAGCCAATATGGGTTTTCCTTCCAAAATGCATCCTAGAATGGGAATCATGCCTTTTTGTAAGTTTTTTTTAGTGTCTATACCCCTAAGACATCAATTATTCTTTCATGGTTATGTTGCAATTGTTGCATATGGTTTTTGGAATGAATTGCATGTTTTTGAATAACATCTCTAATTTTGGTAATTTTTTGTTCATATCCCTTATTGTAAACCCTAATAGATAAATCACCTCATTCATGTTCAACCTATATGCCAGTACTGATCTTATAAGTCCACTTAAGTCTGTCAACTTTAGAGTGTCTTTGTTTTGAAATATGACCTTCTCTCATGTTATTGGAAACTCTATCATATCATCTTTTTCTCAGTGTAGTATGTGTTGGCAATGACGAGGCAGTTTGGTACTTAAGGGTAATTTTTCTTCTTATTATTATTGTTTCCTTCATCCCTAGAAATTAGAGGTTGGCCCTCTTTATGTTTTAGTGTTTCAATATTTATTCTCTTGATTTTTTATTTTTTTATAAAATCTTTATTTGTTATCAATTTAATCCTTTAACTTCAATTTGTCATATTTTTTTAATTTAGTTATTTTTTTCTAATTTTATACTTGTGTCTTTTGTAAAGTTTTAACTTCATCATTCAATCCGAGCTTTTGGTGTTTTTTTCCTGGTCTTCATTCTTTTTATTTTTTTCCTTTTGTTAGAGTTATTTTTCTCTCAATTTAACCCTTCCATCAAAAACTTTTGTTGCCCTCTAATTTATTTTTTATTCTAGTTTTCATCCTCTTTCTTTTAATCATCATTTTTTTTAAGTCTTTTTATAACTAATTTTTTTTTTCTAATTTTATCCTTCAATATTTTATTTGTTGTGGGTCGGGCTTTATAGTTTTTCTATGTATGGTTATTCGAGTTTAAAAACACGAGTTATGGATTTGAAAAGTTAATGCAAGTCAAAAACAAATTTAGCTTATATTCTTTTTTGATTTCATTCCTCAACTCTAGTGTTTTTAATTCTTTAATTTTATAAAAAAAATAGTGGTTTTCTTAAAAAAAAAATTATATCGAATTATTTTAATCTCATGATCTTAGCCCAAGTTAACTCGTTCTTTATTACCTATGTTACATGTCTATCAACTACTTTAGATTGACTTGGGTTGGTTTTTTGTTTTGTCCTATCTCTTTTCCATATTCAAACTTCCAAATATTTTTTTTTTTCAAATTATCATGACTTTTTATTTTATTTTATACCTTCTTTTAATGTCTTTTTTTATATTTGTTTTATTTATGTTTCAATTAACATCACTTCTCTAATATTTTATAGTTTGCTTATTTAAACACACACACACACACATATATATATATATTTAATTTTTGAAGATATTATTTTGATTCATCTATGAATTTATTTTAATTTTTATATAGATGAACTTTATTTGTTAAAATGATTTTTCTAATATATACAGCCTTGTGTAATTTTTTTTATTCAATCAATGTCATGTGTGTTTTTTTCTATTAATATTTGATTGAATAAAAAAATTATCTTTAATAAGAAAATCCATTAAACACAAAGGTAAATTATTATGAAATCAGATATCTTGATCTATATTATTTTCTTGATTTTTTTACCTTTATTTTTAGTTATAAATAGTCTCAATTTATTTAATTAGTTGCATGCATAAATATTTCAGTTTCTATTTATAATTTATTTAAGCAAAAAGAGACACTGAAAGGCCAATATATTTAATTTTTATATTAAAAACAAATATCCAACTGCGGTGGATAACAGGTAAAAAAAATAGCTATTCTATAACTACTCTCAAATCAACGCCCAAGTATGCGGTGGTTTTCTCTACCATTGCAGCTCATGCTTCTCTGTTCCTCTTCACAAACTCCTCCCTCTTCTGGTTATGGCGACACACAAAAGAGTAATGTATCAATATCGTCGTCATCCATAGAATCAAATGGTTCCATTTCTAGAATCGTTGAGATCTTCAAAACGGGATGCGTCAATTTGTGGACAATTTATGCCACCAATCCCCAGTTTGTGCCTGTCGAGTTAAGACTTTTGGTTAACACTCTCTCGAAAGAAATAACAATGGATTGACTGTTGGAAATGTTAAAAAATAATATAAATTATATTACGGAGTCTTACTAATAGTTAAGTTTTTAAATGAAATAGTTTCTTAACATGGTATCAGAGTCTTGTTAACCTAGCAATCACGAGTTCAAATCTCATCATCCAATTCTATTTGATAAAAAAATCAAGCATAAATTAGTTTAAATCCATATAAATTTCAAGCTCAAAAGGCTTTCACTTGAGAGAATATATTAAATAATAATATAAATTATATTCTAGAATTTCATCTAATATCTTTAATTTTTAGATGAGATAAATTCTTTATGAAACTGAGCAATCAAGTAGTTGCAAGACTTTCTAACAAGCAAGCCTCTAAGTAATGACTGAGGAGTTATTTTCACATTACCAATCAAGCTAGATGTCTTGTCATTCATATAAAAGTAAAACTTCAGAAGCTAGCATCCATGGCGTAATATACAATTGTAACAAATTACCATTGCAAACTCAGAATTGGGGGGTGGGGGGGAGATCATTGAACACCAAGAACCCAGAAAATATACAAGAAAAAATTTGACATTAATTGGAAACCGAGATCGCCCTGCCACCATTATACTGCGCTGCGTCTGACTACTGTAGGCCAACGAGCTGTACCTTAGATGCATGCTTCATTGCAGCCTGATGCCGATCCAATCTGCACCGCTGATCCCAGAAACTTTGATTTGTCTCGTGCACCAGAATAAATTACTTTCATTTTGTGAAACACGGAATCAGGACTCTTCAAATATTGAATATATCAATGACAGGACAGAAACCTTATGCGAATACAAGCAATACAAGAACCCTCTAACTTAGACAGCGACTGATTGGCCAGTAAGCGCATCGTGGAGATGCAACGAACCATCTTTCATCAGTTTAAGGCTCAAACTCTTGAACCTCTCCCTTGAATACTGTCGTGATGCCTTTCTCCAGTCAGTTCCAGCTTTCATCATCGCAGCAAACTCATCATAACTGATACATCCATCCTGAAAATAAATATGCAAATTACTATGAGACAGGTGGAGATAGATAACCTCTTGTACCATTTCAAGCTTCTCCAATTTGCATTACCCTTATTTGGATAGTTCAAAAATTGCATAATTTGAAGGTGACGATTCTGAAAAGTTAAATTATTAGAAAGCAGGGAGACTAAGTCATGCCTTGTCAGTGTCAACTTCATGCATGATGTCATTCAGCACATCATCATCAGTTTCCCCATATTCATCTGCTAATGCCTCTCGTAACTCTTCAAATTCAATATATCCACTACCATCCTTGTCAAAAAACATGAATGCCCTGTGGAAATGCTCATCATTTTCCATCTTCTGCAAGTGAATTGTGACTGCCACAAACTCTCCATAGTCTAGTACACCGTTCCCATCAACATCCGCCTAAAGAAAAAAAGAACGATGTTACATTCTACAAATAAGGCTTCAGATTAAACTGAAACTTATCAAGAGAAACCTGAAAATCAATTAGCCATTTCTTTGAATGGGAGGATGTTGCAAGTAAAATAAGTGTATGAAAATCAAACAGTGAAAGGTAGTAAGAAAACCATGATATTTTCAGTTCATCAGAAGGTGATAAACTACAGATCAAAATACATGTAAGTGGGTGTTTGGTATTTTGGTGGCATAACCACAATAGCATGCCACCAAAATACCAAACTCGCCTTAGTAGTATGTAGCATACCGATCATCCTTAAGCGCTATAGAAGAGCTAAAGGGGCATTTATAAATGAAAGATGTTGTGAGTGCTTTAACCATGAATTTTGATCAGATGAGAGCATTCTTGTCATTACAATTCCAGAAGAAAAAACAAGAATTAACAATCTCACAAATTCAAGACAAGGTAATGAAAATTAACAATCTCACAGTAAATCTCCAACAAATATATACAGTGTCATTAAGGATTGAAGAAAACAGTGCTAACAAGCATGGCTTATGAAAATAAGCACTGTTATGTTTAAGCTAGCTATGTACACAATGACAAAGCCATTAGAAGGGGATAATTCTGAAGATTTCATATAAAAATATTTTCCATAACAATTTAGCATAGCATGAAAATCCAGTATTTAGTTATCCAGATTTTCAGAGTGAAGTGAGCTCCAAAGGAAGCATGTGCTATTCAATCCAAAAGCAGCAAAAGTGGTCTTAGGACATGATATTCATACATAACACTAAATCAAAAGGTAAGCATACAAAGATTTAAACACAGAATGATAGACACCAGGATTTACCACTTCCATCAGCATCTTTATCTCTGGTTCGGCCAGTTGTGAACCAACCTTCAGAAGACCAGTCCTCAGTTCCTCGTACGTTACTTTACCATCATTGTCAGTATCCATCAAAGCAAACATATCTCTGATTACTTCAACCTCTTCAGCAGATAAGTGTTCCGCAATTACCTACAGCATTTAATTGGAAAAGGCATGTTCTCAACGGATTAATTTGTTTCAAGCGATGACAATGATCAGAATTTGAGCTGATAGTTACAGCTATTCTTTTGATGCTTACCCGCAATGCTCTCTTCTTAAATCTATTCATCACAGAGAACTGCTTGAGCCTTGCCCTCACAACATCTCCTAATGGGACATTTGGAGCTTTCTTTGCATTTTGTAACCAGGGATGTTCTGTCAACAAATGAAAAGAAAAGTAAAAGTTAATGCAGTGCAATTCTTTCACAAACACGAGCCAAACAGCTGGATAGATTGATACACAGTTTTATTGCTAAGAACAATGTACACATCTAACACAGCTTATGGAAATATGAGATTTTAAAGTTATCACCCAGTAACAAATAATTTATCACGAGTGAAGATGAGAAGCCTGTATCATTTCTCAGTCACAGTTGATCCTGCAATGCCCCCAAACAATTTCCAATGTTCAGGGCTTATGGCACCATCATTTCCCTAACATAATGCTACCAAGAGAAAAAAAATCCAGTTCAACAAGCTGTAAAAGACTTACTAAGAACCTGTTGAGCATCCAAGCGCTTACTGGGATCTGGCTCCAACATCTGGCGAACAAGACTTTTAGCATTCTCTGAAATCTGAGGCCATGGTTCCCTCTTAAAATCAATCGCCCCTCTCAAAATTGCAAGAGCAACACCCTGCTCAGTCTCTGCCACAAGAAATCAAAAAAGAAAAAAAAATCTGATGCCATCAAATCCCATAATATTCTAATCACCATGCTCCTCATCAATAACAGGGTCAACTGACAAACATACCTGCCCAAAATGGAGGAACCCCGCATAACAAAATATAAAGAATAACTCCGGCACTCCACACATCAACCTCCGGTCCATAGTTCCTCTTCAACACCTCTGGCGCCATATAATATGGACTGCCCACTATCTCTGAAAACCTCTCCCCTGTCAACACGCAAAATTATCCACGACCAAAGACAAATTTTTCCAGTTACTCCAAATCTCAAAATCAAAAGGAAAGAGACAACCCAGAAACAGAAACATCGATAACATACCTGGCCTAAAAAACACAGACAAGCCAAAATCAATAGCCTTAAGAGCAGAATTCTCCTTCTTATTAGCAAATAAAAAATTCTCAGGCTTCAAATCTCTATGCATAACCCCATTAGCATGACACATCCTAACAACTTCAGCAATGGTTCTGGCTACATGAGCCGCAGCTCTCTCACTATAATGCCCTCTCGCCACTATCCTATCGAAAAGCTCACCTCCTTCACACAATTCCATAACTAAATGCACATTTTCATAATCCTCATAAGTAGCTTTCAATTTCACAATATTTGGATGCTCAGGCAAAGTAGACATGATTGCCACTTCTCTCCTAACATCCTCAATGTCCACAGCAGTCCTCAATTTCCTCTTCGAAATTGACTTGCATGCTAATGATTCTCTAGTCTCTCTGTCCGTGCACAGGAACGTGATGCCGAATTCTCCACGGCCCAGTTCACGGCCGAGGATGTACTTGTCCGAGATACGAGGGCAGTGGCTAAGTGAGACTGATGAGTCCTTTAGGACACGGATCGGAGCCACTGATGATCGGTTGGTGGTGGTGGTTTGGTGGTAGGGATAGTCTTCTGAGTAAGGATTTGACTTTTTGTGGTTTTTTGATTTTTTGTTTTTGGTTTGGTGTTCTTCGATGTCTTCTGTTGTGGTGTCTGGTCTTACACAAGTGTTACAGTTTCCCATCCTTCTCCACTTTTTTTTGTTGCTCGAAAGAAAGAGATGGATAGAAACGGAGTGTCGTTGTGGTGGTGGCAGCGGGGTGGGGGAGTGGCGGTCCGGTGGGAGAAGGGGAGGAGAAAAGGCGGGGTTCAGTTGAGGAAAAGAGGTATTTTTGAAAAATGTAAAGTAAATATGCTTTATGGTTAATCAGATGATAATGTATTTATATTTTTTTAATATCGTTTAAATTTATTTATTTTTCATAAGCTGACCTTATTTTTGAAAGAGAAAGTGTATTAGTAGGATTATTGGATGTATGTATGTATACCACTTTACTAAATATTTTCAATTTTTGATATATTTTTTTATATTGATCTGATTTAAAAACAATTAACACCCTAATACAAAAAATAAATTCTTGATGTTCGTATTAGTGAATTAATGAATAAATTTTGGATTTAAATCTTAACGAAATGAGTTCATTATTATTATTATTACTATTATTATATCATTGTTCTTACATGTTGAGTATTTTTTAAAAATAAATAAATAAAAGCTTTACTAACATCTTATTTTTAACATAAAAAGAATCATCAATGAAGTAGAAATTCAATGTATTATAGATTACATTCTTTTTAAATTATGAGATGATTGCATAAAATATTATTTTTTTAATATTAAAACAATAAACATTTTACATTAATTCGGTTCAACTCTATGTAACTTGTAAAACCAATTATTCGAGTCATGAGAGAGTAATAATCATGTTGAAAGTAAAGTAAAATAAATTAGAAAACTAGATTTTCAATAAGCAAAAATATTAAAAAAAAACAAAACATATATATAATTTTTTTTAAAGAAAAGACAAAAGAAGAGGCTTAAGTTAACCCGGATGAACTCGTTAAACTCGTGAACTGAGTTGTGATAATTGGATTGCCCAATAAAAAGCAATTTGAAAAAAATAAAATATAACTCAACTCTAAAACAACTTATTATTAAAGGACAAAATCACAAAAGAAACAATTAAAAGAAAACTAATGAGAGGTTAACCTATAAAACTTGTAACCAAAATCATGAAACTAAGATAATATAATAGAAAATAAAATAAAATACAATGACCAATTCTCATCCCAACTAAATGTTGAAGGCCAAGAATGAAAAGAAAAGAAAATTAAAAAAAAATCTAAAAAAAAAGCATAAGAGAAAAATCAATGCTAGCAAAATCAAAATAAATTAAAAAGACTAATTCCTAAATGTTAAAGATAAATTAAAAATATTTATAAAAAATAAATAAATCAACTTGATTTAACCTATTAAACGTAAGACTAGGTCATGCGATTAGAATAATATCATAGAAAAAAAATATTTTTTTTACAAAATCTCACTTCTAATAAATTTATTATTAAAAGTTAAATCAATAAAAAAACTACAAAATAAAATTCTTAAATATAATATAATGTTGAGGATGAAGTCAAGAAAATCATGTCACCAAATCCACAAGGTATTGGAAAAAAATACTTGTAATCAACGAATCATATCGGAGTAGACAACAAAGCTTTGAAGGTTGACAAAAGAGTTTTTATTTTTTAATGTATAAATTATGATGTTTTGGTTCTGGAATTCCAAAAGGGGATGATGTGGTTAGTATGCCATCTATTATCTACCAAACACTTGCATAATTGAGTCCACACGATTGTTATTGTGATTTCTCTGATGGGAAAGAATGGTAGTGCCTGAGCCGTTGATGTTGCTTACTCTTTGTTTAATACAATTACAATGTAGGGTTGAAATGTTCCTGGCCCAGAGTTGTTGAAGTAGGTCAACAGTTTTATTAGTAAAAATATTAAATTTGAATTCCCAATTTTGGACGGTCCATGACCATCCGTGTTATATAAGATGCTCCTCACCCCGGAGTCGAGAGATTTGGTTAAGAAGCAGAAGGCCATTCTTTCCTCTGCAGCAGCGAGCAAGAAGCAAGGTGTGGTAGCGGGTTGTCACTCTATTTCAAAGTGTTTTTTTTTTTTAATTAAAATAAATATATTTTTATTTTAAATTATTTTTTTATATTTTTAGATATTTTGATGTTAAAAATAATTTTAAAAAATAAAAAATATATTCTAATATTTTTCTAAATAAAAAATATTTAAAAAAAACAAAATCAAACACACTCATAAACAGACCCGAAGTGACCGTTTGAGAGTGATTGAAGTTATTTTTAAAAATATTTTTTTATTTAAAAATACATTAAAATATATTTTTTTAATTTTTAATATCAACACATCAAAATAATTTAAAAACATTAAATTAAAATTAAAATTAATTTTAAAAAAAACATTTTTTTTGGATTTCCCAAGCATTCCAAATAAACTAATCCAAAGTCAGCGATCAGTGCATGCTGCCATTGCCTGTTTACATGGGAGATATTAAGATTCTCTAATAAAAGTCAACAAAAATGATTAGATGTCATGATTCCACAAGCTAACTCTTGTTTTACCCGATAAACCCCACCTCTCCATCTTTAAGCCAATCAATGAACTGTGCTTCTAGTTTAAATTAGTTAAATTTCTCTCATTATGTTGTAGAGCAAATAATTTTTATAATTATTGAAATTAAAATAATTAATAGATTTTATTAGTTCAAAAATAAAATATAATATTTATACATACAAGGTTTGATAAAATAAAACACATCAACACATCTTATTATAATAATAGCAACATCGAAACCTTAATATCTAAAAATATCATTACTATTATTGCTAAATCAATAAAAATTATTAAACAACCCCGAGGTAAAAAAACTCAAAAATAATAACACAAGAGAAAGCAAGAAAAAAATACAATTATTATTATTATAATTATTATTATTATTATTATTATTATTATTATTATTATTATTATTATTATTATTATTATTATTATTATTATTATTATTGGGTTAATAATGAAAACACAAAATTAAATCAAAAAAAGCCTAAAAACTTTAACAAAAGAGCAAACAAAAAAATAAAAATAAAAAATATTGGCTGAAAAAAATATCATTTGACGTAAAAAAAAAAATAAACGAAAGAACAACGGAAAAAAAATAAGAAATATAAATTTTCAAATAATCATAAACACAAACTAAAATTTAAGAACAAAAGTTTTCAAAAACAATACTACCTCGAAAAAAGAAAAAATAATAAAAATTATTAAATTACCCTAAGAAAAAAAACTCAACATGATTTAACCTATTAAATAGAGAAATTATTATTATTATTGTGTTAATAATGAAAAAACAAAATTAAATCAAAAACTAAAAAAAAACATAAAAACTTTAACAAATGAACAAACAGACAAATAAAATAAATAATAAAACAAAAATAAAAATTATTAGTTGAGAAAAAATCACTTGACTTGATACTAATAATAATAATAATAATAATAATAATAATAAACTAAAAGAAAGAACAAAGAGAAAAAAAATAGAAATATCAATTTCAATCAAAGGATCCCATTAAAACAAATCAAAACTTATATAACAGAAATCAAGACCATGCAAAACAATTAAAAGATAAGGGACTGAATAAAAACAACATAAAACCAGGGGGCGCTCCGTACTTTTAGCATGCAGGAGAGAGAAAAGGGAAAAAAGCTTTCAACCGATCGTTGTCCTGAATCCGGCCACTGTGGGACGCGACGCGCCTCACCACGAGTAAGAGGACACACGACACATCTGGTGAGACGCCGGATGAACATTTTCCGCCACTGCAATACGCCGCACGCCCCGCCCGAGGCAACGGGTGAGGCTGAATACTGTCGGTTGCGTGTGGCACATTAGTATTTAGCGACATAATTTTAAAAAATAGTCAATTACCGTAACATCCCTACAGCCAAATCTTCAATTTTATCTTTTGAGGGGCAGATTAGTATTTAGCTATTTTCAAAAAATATGAAAATCCTATGGCACCCCTCCCGCCCAGAATTGTTTTTTGTCTTATTGGAGGACAGGTTAGTATTTAGCTATTTTAAAAAAAATGTGAAATTTCAATGGCACCCCTCCCGGCAACAATGGTTTTTTGTCTTTTTCGATGGATAAAATGATTATTTTACTGTGCAAATAAATATAAAAAAATTAATAAACCGGTAAATCGACCGAACCGAACCAAAAACACACTATTACAATCCACAATGTTTTCACTCACAATGAACAATGAAACATTGACCTCTTTAAGTTTATTTTATATTTTCATTAAAAAAATGTTTAAATCCTTTGAAATCGTAATTTGGTGGTTATATCATCCAATCTTTTAATTAATTAATTACAAAGTTCATCTTTAGTAGTGAGGTTGTTTTTTAATGTATTTTTCATTTAGAAATGCAACAAAATAATATTTTTTTATTTTTTAAAAATTATTGTTGATATCAGCACATGAAAATGATCTAAAAACATCAAAAAATTAATTTAAAGTAAAAACTAAATATAAATTTTTTGTAAGTCTTTTCAAAAGCTCTTTTGAAACGCGGTGTCAAATAGAGCCTAAGAGTGACAACAATAACTATGAGAGTAAGGATGAGAAAAAAACTGAAAAACCGATTAAACCGAAAAAAATGAAAAAAAAAAAACTGAGAAAAACCAAATCGAGAAAAAAACATATTAGGCTTATAAAAAAAACTTCTGGTCCGATTTTGTTTTTGGTTTTTTAAGGGGAAAAAACGCTAAACCAAAACTGAACCAAACTAGTTGAAAATAAAAAAAACAAATATGCTATAATTTATTTTTATCCTTTCAGTTCAGTTCAAATTTTTTTGGTTTGCTTTTATTTTGGTTAAATAGGAGAAGGAAAAACTTGGTTAAAGTAACTCATGATCATTTTAAATAACTATCAAATTTATCAATTATGAATAGGCAATCGACTATAAAGAATAAAAATTCACATTATTAACTAAAAGATCAAGTTTTATTTAAAATAATAATTGGTAACACATTACACTGGCATAAATTACAAATCAATAATAAAACATATGATTGCCAGAAAAGATATATGCTACAAATTATATAAGACTCACTAGCCATTCACTTGTGCCTCGTCGCGGCTGGAATTATATTTTTTTCAACATAAAAAAATATTAATTGTGTGAGATATTTTTTATTATAATATAAATTTGTATAAAATAGTAAATCTGTGCAAAATTCCCGTGAAGAGCTCCTATAAAATATATGAATTTTATATCGATATAAATTTATATGTTTAGGAGGTTTCAATTAAATAACCAGTATAAAATTATCATCATCATTAAAAAAACAAAAAGATTTGGATATCTGAATTATTGAATTCACTGTATTAAGATTAGTTCATTTTATAATCCAATTTAAATTAAACACAACAAACAAAATATAAATTGTAAAACACCTACAATAATCAAATAACAAAAATAAGTAGTTAATTTTCTATCTATAAAAAGAAGAAAACATCATCGAAAATCCATCTCTACATTACCGTCATTATCATGACTATAATAGTTAAAATTATTATCAACATTATTACTCAAACAATTAAAATCATTAAATTGCCCCAAAGAATAAAAAAAGAGAAACATTTTTGCAAAAAAATAATCACCAAAATTATCATTATTATGGTACAAACAATGAAATCATAAAATCATATGGTCCAAAGAACAAAAAAAACAAACAAAAAACACAAAAAAAAAAAAACAAAGAGAAAGGGAAAATGGGAGAAATATTAATTTTAAAATGATCACCAACATAAATTTAAATTTCAGAACTGAACCGAATAAAAATAAAATCTCAATAAAAAATAAACCGACAAAAATTAAAAACAAAAACTAAAAGCATAGATGAATAAATACGAGTATAAAATAAACATTGTGCAAGAAGGACTGAAAAAACCATTGAAATTAATACCAAATAAAAAATAAAAAGAATAAGGACCAAAATGAAAAATAAAATATATAATTAATTCCAATCGAATGAAAAAATTGAAACAAGTAAAAACCTTGGGATCGAAAAATATAAAGGTATGTAAAAAAAATGTAGTGTAATTTTGTTCGAAAATTAAAAGAATAAGGACCGAAATGAAAAGTAGTATATATGACCAATTTCAATTAAAGGACAAATTAAAACGTCTATACCAAAAAATTAAAGGAACCAAAAACAAACAAAATATCAAAAGAATAAGGACTGAAATGAAAACCAACATATATAATCAGTTTCAATTGAAGGGAATAATTGAAAAAAATCAAAATTTCTATTGAAGAAATCAGGAATAAAACTGAAATAAAAAAGGGATCAATATAAAACAATAAAAAACATTCAGAACTTGCATGTTTTCTTGGCGGCATTGGGGAGAAAAAAGAGAAAAAACTAAAAAATTTCCATTGACGATTCACCGACCATCGTAACTTAGCACGCACCGTATTGGGATGCAGAGGATAATGGTGGTGCACCAAATGACATGGCTGACAGACAATTTTCATCACCAAAAGACATCGCACATGTCACCTGAAGGTGTGTGCGCGGGAAACACTGCTGACGCGTCCATACGACGCACCTTTAGTGTTATCGAAAAGAAATAATAAAAAATGCCAAATTACCTTTAGCGATAACCACAAAAAACCTGATAGGGCAAGTACCAGAATGCCCCTAACTCCAATCCTTCATTTTTGTCTTTTTTGGAGTATTTGAGTAGTTTTATGGTGCACGAATATGTGAAAAATCATAAACCCCCCCACTATTTTGCGTCATTTTTGTCGTTTTGTAATGTCCAAAATGCCCCCGGTTCTGGGGGCTAATTTTTTTTATCCGAGGGTGTAAAATAATAATTTTACTGTTTGAATACACAATAATTTATATCTATATACATAGCGAAATGACCACAACTTTAATATTTTTAAATAATGTCGTAACCTTCTAATAAGTTATATGTTATAAACGACTTTATTTGCCCGCGTGTTGCGCTAGGCTTTTTTCTATGTAGAAAATTAATTGATTTTTTACGTGATGTAATTAGTTATTTTAATATTTAATTAGTTAAATTGTAATAGATAAAATATGTTAGAAAAATGAGTTTTTTTTCTGCTTAAAAGGAACAATGTGATTGAAATGGGAAGTGGTTTGTATATTTTTTAATTGTAGATAACCTAGGTAAATTTGTCTATCTATTTCTTTATGAGTTGCCTTTTTCTCCCAGTAATATTAGATCTGAAATATTATAAATAAAAATATTGTAATTTTTTTTTAAAAATAAACTTAATTTTTTTGCATGCTGTAATTAGTTATTTTAATATTCAATTAGTAAAATTATAATAGATAAAATATGTTAGAAATGATTTTTAATTGTAGATAACCTAGGTAAATTTGTCTACCTATTTTTTTATGAGTTGCCTTTTTTTCCCAGTAATATTAGATCTGAAATATTATAAGTAAAAATATTGTAATTTTTTTTAAAAAAACTAAGAGGATGTTATATATAAACATGGATGTGGAAGATCAAGTATTTATTTGTACTTTGTATATATATATATATATATATATATATATATAAAATAAAAATAAAATAAATTATTTTGAAATATTTTTAGAACCATAATTATGTTGTATTGTATTTAGAAATATTTTACTTACGATTTTACGATTTTTTATTTATATCATATTGTGTTCCGAATTTTACTTATTTTTTTTTCAAAATCTGTTTTTTTCTTTTCTTTTTGAACATATGATTTTCAGTACTATTCTCTTTGTAATTATCTTACTATGGTATTTACTATATTATTTAGAATTGTGAAATTTAATATTTTAAAAAAATATTAATTGATAAAATTTTGATTTATTATTTCTTTTAATTTTTAGCACATTTTACTTTCATAATATTTTGAATTTTAGAGATGCTTTAATATACCAAAATCCACTCTCGAATTTTTGGGTGAATAGAAGGAATAATATGCTTAAATTCAAGACATCACTGGTATGTGCCACAAAGCACTAATAAGCTCTTCTTTTATATATATATATATATAATTATTATTATCGTGATGATTAGGAGAAGTAGCAAACCTTTTCCACGTGGAATCTTTGCAAAATTTATCTTCAGGGTAAGCTGGTATCCTTCTTTTGCAGGTTCAACAATCTCCACAGCATCCGAGCAAACTTGCTTTACCATCTGCGTAGAGTACGATGACAAACCATATGATGGCATGGTTCCCTTTTATTATTTTGAATGCCTTATCTATAATAATTAGAAATTTTAACACCTAAAAATATTAACAAAAAAGCACCTAAAAAACAAAATAAATGACAAAACAAAAAAACTATCATTAGATTTTAAAACAAATGCATTCTCAAACATTACTGTCATATCCCACCAGAACCATAGTTCAAATTACCTTTTTCAACTAGTAATGAATAACTAAAATCACAGTTCAAATCACTGTTAATTATTGTTTGAAATTGCGATCTCCTTTGGTTATCTATAAAATAATAGTCATGGTGCATGTAAGCTGGTCCGGACACTTTAGTTATAAGAAAAAAATTATTAGTAGGAAGAAAAACAGAAAAAAATGTAAAAAAATGGGTCCAAGGATTATTCGTGGCCATAAAAAATTGTGTTCCTTCCGAATACCACGATTATAACACAAAAAAAATAAAAAATGAAGCAGTGAATTATAAGTGGATATGAATAATTAATAAAATAATTTAATTATTTTCTTGCTTGCTATTTTGTTCATGCTTTTTCTGTTTGATTGTAGATTTTAATAGTAAAATAATAATTTTAGATGTTAAGACTCCGATATTGCTATTGTTATAATATTTTAAATTAATATTGCTTCCTTTTCCCCTTTAATTTTTTTATTATTATTTTTATTTGCTCTTTGTATTAAATAATTTTTATTATTTTACTATCTGCACAATAATAATTTTATTGATTAATTTTTTTTTCTTATAAAAATATTTTGCTATTTTTTTTAATGTTAGTTTGCGCTCTTTTGTGATCTTTTATGACGCAATACCTATATTCTTAAATATATAATCTATGTTTGCGTAACAAACTCTACTTAAAATTTTATACATTTTATCTCATAATCTATAACTTTTATTTAGTTATATCATATAAATTTATCGTTGTGGATTTAATTATGTTAAATTAGATACACAAGAATGTCCGCGGCAACGCGCGGGGCAGTTAGCTAGTATCTATATACATAGCGAAACGGCCACAACTTTTATATTTTTAAATAATGTTGTAACCTTCTAATAAATTATATGTTATAAATAATTTACATGTATTTAGGAATTATAGTTCATATATGGTTCCAACCCAACCATGTAACAATAAAAAGATGTTGAGGAGTTTCACGGAATTTATTTTTGCAATCTACAAATTTATGCAATTTGTTTTTTCTTTAATCAGTCGATCAATAATATAATAGCGTGGTTGTCGTTTGAGCTTGAGCAACAAGAAACGAAACATTTGACATGTTGACTACGTCTCTCAGCCTTCTCCACGTGTGCGTGTATAACTGGATATCGTTTTCTGTATCGAATCTAACTTTACATCGACAGCATGGTAATTGACTTTCCTTTTCTGACAGAGATACAAGAATGAAATGGACTGGCACTCGTGGGACTTGTTCAACCATAAATATTTTAGAACTGGCCACGTCACCAAAACAGAAAAAATCAATCAAAGGAAATAATAATAATAAAATGAAAAGGTAGGAGCAATCCCGCGTATGATGCCATCAAGATGGAAAAAAAGAAATGCTGCCTGTCACGGAAAAAGGACTCCAATTTATATTACCTTCGAGAAATTACCCTAACATTTTCTAATTATATATTTTCTCGACATCATTTTTTAAATTTGATTGAATAAAATATAATATATTGCTATGCCAAAATGATGAATGAAAAATTCTCTTCATTCTTAATTTCTTATTGGACTTTTAATTTTTAAATCCTAACCCTAAATTCACAAATTACAAAGCAAAACAAAGGTCCCGAATTAAAAAAAAAAAAAAAACCTTTATTTTTCATCGTCAATCGATCACCAATGCTTAATCCCTCCGCCATTGCTGCCTCCTCCCTTCTCTTTCCTTATTTGTATTTATTTTTTATGTTTATCAATTCATTAAAAACTAAGTTCAATTCACTAGATTTTCTCATTTAGATCTCTCCTGTTTCCCTCACATTTTTCAATTTTTACCCTAGAGTTTGTATCTTGATCTTGTTTTTTAGCA
Organism: Salix brachista; assembly: GCA_009078335.1. NCBI lineage: Eukaryota > Viridiplantae > Streptophyta > Magnoliopsida > Malpighiales > Salicaceae > Salix > Salix brachista. Next base: position 12,766,628 of record CM018586.1, read on the forward strand.
TAGTTTTAGAGATCCATATATTTTTTTCTAAAAAAACCCATTTTACTTCACTCATTTTTATCATTACAGGTCTTTTTATTTCTTTCCAAATGCTTGTTTTTAGGCTATATTTGTATAATTTAATTGTTTTTATGTCTTCAATACACATGGTACATGATATTAACAAAGTATCCAAGTGCAATTATTTTTAATATTCAATATGTTGTTGTTTATTCCTAATTTTTTTCTTACATGTCCTCGACAAGGACATTTATAAATTGATTTTTCAAGAAAATACAACCTCTTTTCTCTCTTGAGAACAATTCTTATATTTCGATATCGATCCAAAAAATTTGGTCCAATTAATTTGTTAACATCAAGTATATTTTGTGGGGATATATTACTATTCATTTTATCTATCAACTTATTGATGTAAAGAGGGGAGTGTTAGTTTCATACATACATATTTAAATTCAAATTTAGAGTAGGTCTTTAATCCTAATTTATTCTCTCATTATTTTCTTGTAAATTAATAGCTCTCCCTATTAATTTAGGAAATCTTGCTTAACTTTTTCTAATGGGTTAGGATCCCATTTAATTTAGTTGACCTTGAGTGACATAATAAATCAAAATAAATTAAAATAGATTGATAACATAGTTTATAAATCACATTTATATATGACTTGTACATTAGTTAAGTGACAACTCTTTGTCTAAATATATTTTAAATGTTCTGCCTAACTCATGCCTATAACGTTATATGATCATGAGTGTTTCATTGAGATTATATAAGTTAGTTAAGTAGGACTCGATTTTATAGTATTAAAAATATCTAATTAATGATCACCTTTAGTGATACAATACATTATTCATGAAAAGAAATATAGTTTTATACATATAAAACTGGAAGATAATCATGTTCTCAACATGTACTTAATACATCAACAAGGGATTTATTATCAATTAATTAGTTATCACTCAAAACATGGCATAACACACATATATTTTATATGTAATAATTTATATATAAAAATATATATCCCTAATATGTAATTCTAATTAGATGATTATGAACATATCTAAGTTAATTCCCTTGAGTTATTGAAGATAATAATTTGGTCAAATTCTTACATGTAGCAAGTTTTCATAAATCCATTGCAAACACTTTGGTTGTAGCCCACATTGCCATTTCTCTCTCTGTTTTGGATTACATAATAATTTCTTATCTTTATCCTACATTTCTAAATTACATAATATTTATATAATTAATTTATAACATCTTACATTCTAGGAGAGTTATATGAAAAAAGAATTATAACAAAAAAAAAAAACAAATATAGATAAGATAGGACATGCATAACATATTTAATAAAATTACAATCATTCAACCAAAAAATAAAAGAACGATCACATTGTTCTTTAATGTGCATAACCATCCATCATGCAAAATAACATGTTATTATGCATAATAAAATTATTGCATGCTTCAACTGCAATTATTGGCTTTCTGTCTATCTTTTAAAAATAATATTTCTTAACATTTTGAAATATTAAATCAAAAACTTGCTAGAATTGTTTTTAGGAAAATAATTTTGCATATAAAATTAATTTGAAATCAACACCAATAGCAATCAAAACATGCAATCAACAATCCTAATTGTCTAACGAAGGCTTTAATACTACTATTGGGTTTCTAAAACATCATACACGAAACATAAATAATAAATAAAATTATTAAAGAGTCCCTAGGATTGTGTTAGACATATGTGAAATTGTTTAGGGATTTATTACATGAAGATTTGATCTTTTTTGTTTTTTAATAAAAATTTTAAGGTTGAGTTGTTGTAAACCAAAAATTATTCAAATGTCATTGTCTCCAATAGAAATTTACATGAACCATTATTGAAAAATATCTCAAATTCCTATTTAAAAGAGAATGATTATTATGTTTAGAGTGCTACCTCTTTATTTTCTGACTTATGTAGTCTCTATAGATAACTCTAGTAAATGTTTAATATTTAAAAGAATATCGACCAAAAATATTTTAGGAACAATACTTTAATGCAATAAAAATTATCATAATTATAACTACTTTATAATTTTCATTGCAAAACATTTTTGTCTCATGAAATTTATCTTTACTTTAGAATTATAAATCAAATATTAGATTCATTAATCTAATATTATGTGATTATTAAAGATAATTTAAATCTTTATCAATAATAAATATAAATTTATATTAATATAATAATACACGTGTAACTAATCAATTAGGTACAAACACATGTTAAACTAATATAATTTGTCTCACATAATTTAGTGTTTTTAAATGATTTGAAAAAAGAGGGCTCAAGAAAGAAGGGGGGATGGGTATTGTTTTTGTCGATAATGATAATGATAATGATTAAAATAGAGGAGTGGAGAGAAAGAGGAGATAATGATTTGATTTTTTCATGAAATTGAGTTTGGTTTTGTTCTATGAAATTTCAATTATGAAATTTCATTTTTTCTTAAAAAGTCGTTTGACAAAATTATACTATTAGTTTGATAGAAAAATAGTAATTATAAGTTTAATTATAGAATTATTATATTTAATATAAAATTTTAGCTAATAATTAAAATATAATGAAAATTATGTAAAAAATAATTTTTTTTTTAAAAACTCTCATTTGAGTGAAGATATGAACTGTTATGCATTAATAAACTCTACATTATAAATTATAATTTTTGAAAAAATAAAGTTAGAAAAAACTAAAAGATGTTCAAATATTTTTTTTACTCGAAATCATATGAGTGCTATTTTCTTATATTTATCAAAAAACATTCGACGAAATTTCTGTATTTATTTATGCAAGGATCCCTTCACACATTGATGGGTGGAAAAAAAATAAATTCAAATTTCAAGGTAACTTGCCGGTCACGAATTTCATACCACAACAGTACAAATAAAAGAAGAAGAAAAAAAAATAGGGTGAGAAATAAACCCAAGTCAATACAAAATCAAAAGGCTAAACAGTAAACACCTCACGCCCTCCCCAACTTGCTTGGAAAAAACAACTCAGTTGCCGCCACCAGGAGCAGAGCCGCTTCTCTGTATCTGAAACCTCTTAACATTCCTCTCTCTACAACTACTCAGGAGCCTATACACCAGCTTCAGGTACTCCCTCTTATTTATACCTTTAATATGTTTTTCTTACCGTGCTTTCTTAACCGGGTTCCGCTGTTTTAGTTTTAATAACACCTTGTTTGTTATTTTGGTAGTTTTTTTTGCTATATATACTTCCATTGTTGTATGAAGGTTTGAGAACATGGGTTTTTCTTATCTTGTTTGTTTTTTCTTGTATGCGGAAATCTACTTGATGTGTTGTATTGATTTATTTATTTTTTGGTAGTAAATGAAAAGATCAATTTCTTTGGGGTAAAGTTGTGTTCTTTTTGTCAGAAAGCAACTCTGGATGCCTTAAAGAGCGCAATTTGATGATTAATTGAGCGAGTGTGGATTTTCTGTCGATTTATGATATGAACATTAGTGGTTTCACAGGTTTTCGCGATTTATTTTTCACTTTTTCTTTGTTTGTATTTTACCTGCTTTTTTGTGTAAAAGAAATGAGCTTGATACAGATTCGTGACATGAGCATCATTTAAGTTTATGAATTTATTTGCTTCTTGGTGTTTTGAAGTAGTTTCAACCGTTCTGAGACAGGAAATAACTTCTAATTTCATCTGTTGATTGTTCAGTTCAAGTTTCTGTTTATTTGAGGTTTGATTGTCTAATGTTCCTTTTCTTTTTTCTGGGTTGGCTGGATAGATTTGAACAACACAGTGACCGTGGAACGGCACCCAAAATACATAAACAGTTTGGAGTAGCAGATTTATATGCTTAGAGTCACAACCTTTCTATTCTTTGGAGTGGAGTCTTGATTTTTATAGACATTGAGTAACAAGCAAATTCGAGATTGTTGATGGTCCCCTTTAAAATGGTAGTTTTGGAGTTAATTGATTAGGTAAAAACTGATCTTTTGTTTTCTTTAAGCAACACATTACTGCCTTTGAGAGATTGGGGCAGCGTATTCCTCATGCTAAAGTGGTCACCATCACTGCATTGCTGTTCCGACTCCAATTTTATCCACTGCATAGCCTCTCTTTTTTTCCCTTCATCCATCAAAGCACATTAAATTGCTTCCTGCTATATCATCACTGTATTCATGTCTGCTACAATGGCAACATTCTTATGCAGTATGTATTACAAAAAATTTTTACATATTGGCTTGTCAAATGCCATGCATGCTTTAGAAATGTTCATCTATGTCAAACCAACTCCTAAATTTGGTTATAAGCTATAGCATTTCCATGATTCCTTTTTTTTTTTTTCTTGATGGTATTTTAACTTTGCATGCTGCTCATTTTGCACATACTATGAGCTTTTTGGCTTTTGCAGATCCTTGAGCAGGCTATCCTTATATTAGTGGTACGGTAGCACACAGCAAACAAGATATACATCTTCTTCCTAGAGATGTTCAGGGTGTTAGTATCATGATATCTATTTTAATAATCCTTCTAAAAACCATTTTGTGCAGGGTTCAGCAGATCATGTTAAGGGCAAAGCAACTCAGTAATCTTTCCAGCAGTGCAAGGTCATTTTTTCTAAGTGGTTCTCGGTGCAGTGCAGATGGTAGTTCTTCATGCACTTGCTCTGAAGATGAAACCTGTGTTTCAACAAGGCAGCAACCGAGGAACAGTATTCTACTTGCACAGAAGCCATCCAATTTCAGATCTAAAACTTCAGCAAGAGTAGAAGCCTCGGTTTCAGGAGATGGAAGCAGTTTTCTACTTCCACAAAAACCATCCTCCATAGTATCCAAAACATCAGCAAGGGTAGAAACTTCAGTTTCAAGAGATGCTGTAAAGTTATTGGGCTCTCAAAAAGATGCAAGCATTGAACACCCAACTTCTTTACCACAAGTTGCATCTACTCCTAGCTCTTGTGGAAACTCAGGTTGTGTTAGCTATGTGATTGACATTGATATTGCTGAAAAGGATGTGGGATCCTCCTCTCCTCCTATTTCAGACCAATTTGTGAGAGTAGGTATTGCAGCAGTCAGCTTTCTGTCTGATATAGTGAACTACAAGCTTCCTACAGCAGATGGAACTGGAATAAACTCAGCCATCAACTGCATGGTTGACCCTACCAGGCAACTCTCCAATAAAAAGTCTTCAATTGTAAAACCCATCAGGAGAGAGAACTTCACCAAGGTATATCCAAAATCTTCTGCAGAGATACCAGTGGGGTCAAAGGCTGCTATTAACTACAACTCTATGAAGGATATAGGCAACAAATCAAGTTTTAATAGAGGTTTCAAACAAGTTTCAAGTATTGCTGCTGGTAGTTCATTGGATAGTCATAGTTTACCTTCAGATACATTTGATAAGAGGAGAACCGTACCTCAGAGGTCAAAAGCTCAACCAAATCAGTTTGTGTCAAAATTTAATTCCAATGTAAATACTTCAGATGTAAATCTTGGCAAGCCATTCACTGATGGTTACCGAAGACCCTCGAGAGATACTAAAATGCTAGCTATAGTGGCTCCAAGTGCTAGGCAGTTTCTAAGCACTGGGCATGTTGTAGAAAATGTTTCTCAGATATTAAGACAATCAAGGTGGGGTCCTTCAGCGGAGGAGGCTCTCAAAAATCTTAATTGTCATATGGATGCCTATCAAGCTAACCAAGTTCTAAAACAGCTTCAGGACCATACTGTTGCTCTTGGGTTTTTCTATTGGTTGAAACAGCTACCTGGGTTCAAGCATGATGGTTATACTTACACAACCATGGTTGGCATCCTTGGACGTGCAAAGCAGTTTGTTGTGGTTAACAAATTGCTTGATCAGATGGTCAGGGATGGATGCCAACCTACTGTTGTGACATATAATCGTCTTATTCACAGTTATGGCCGTGCGAACTACCTGAATGATGCAGTTGAAGTATTCAATCAAATGCAGAAGGCTGGGTGTGAACCTGACCGAGTCACCTACTGCACACTCATTGATATCCATGCGAAAGCTGGGTTTCTTGATTTTGCTATGGAGATGTATCAAAGAATGCAAGCAGCTGGCCTTTCTCCTGACACATTCACTTACAGTGTTATTATAAACTGCCTTGGAAAAGCTGGCCATTTAGCAGCTGCTCACAAGCTATTTTGTGAGATGGTTGAACAAGGTTGTGTTCCCAATTTAGTAACATACAATATCATGATTGCTTTGCAAGCCAAGGCAAGGAATTACCAGAATGCATTAAAGCTTTACCGTGACATGCAGAATGCTGGATTTGAACCTGACAAAGTGACTTATAGCATAGTAATGGAGGTGCTTGGACACTGTGGGTATCTTGATGAAGCAGAAGCGATTTTTTCTGAGATGAAACGGAAGAACTGGGTGCCTGACGAACCCGTCTATGGCCTTCTGGTTGACTTGTGGGGAAAGGCTGGAAATGTTGAGAAGGCTTGGGAATGGTATCAAGCCATGCTTCATGCTGGTTTGTGCCCAAATGTGCCAACTTGCAACTCCCTGCTCAGTGCTTTCCTGAGGGTGAATCGGCTGCCAGATGCTTATAACCTGCTGCAAAGCATGCTGAACTTGGGTCTAAATCCATCGTTGCAGACTTACACCTTGCTCCTCAGTTTCTGTACAGAGGCGCGATCACCTTATGGCATGGGATGTTATTGTGATCTCATGGCAGTCACTGGCCACCCTGCACACATGTTCCTTTTATCTTTGCCATCAGCTGGACCTGATGGTCAAAATGTGAGGCATCATGTGAGCAAGTTCTTGGATATGATGCATAGTGAGGATAGAGAGAGCAAGAGGGGACTTGTAGATGCAGTGGTGGACTTCCTTCACAAGTCAGGGCTCAAGGAGGAGGCTGGCTCAGTCTGGGAGATAGCTGCGCAGAGGAATATATATCCAGATGCAGTCAAAGAGAAGAGCTCGTGTTATTGGCTTATTAACCTCCATGTTATGTCTGATGGCACTGCCGTAACAGCTTTATCTAGAACACTTGCTTGGTTTCGCCGCCAGATGCTAGTCTCAGGAGTTAGCCCCAGTCGTATTGATATAGTGACTGGATGGGGCCGTCGGAGCAGGGTGACAGGATCTTCCCTTGTGAGACAGGCAGTGCAGGAATTGCTGCATATTTTCAGCTTTCCGTTTTTCACAGAAAATGGCAATTCTGGGTGTTTTGTAGGGCGTGGAGAACCACTTAGTAGATGGTTGCTCCAATCTCATGTGGAGCGGATGCATTTATTGTGAGTTTGTAGTGTAGGCACAATTTTGTTGTGGGGCGGGAGTAGGAGTGAAGCTTTATCACATGGCTGATATGTTTGCAGCAGCAATTTTAGTTCTATTCTGACATCTTGGTAGCTTTCGGGAGGGCTATATTCTACCGCAGCTTTTGCTGCTTCTGTGAGGCCCTTGCTCTATTGTGGGAGTAGTACGACGCGGTTGGTTATTTGGAGTGGATAAATATGAAATTTCTAATGGCAATTCAGTATATTCGTATTGATGTAACTATTTGGTTATCCTTCTTCTCTCTTCATCGTAGGACTGTGTTAATAGTCATAAACGCTAGCCAGCTACCGTCAGGAATACTGAGCCTGCCGCCCCTGTCATCTATCTATATTTGGATTGAACTGCGACTAAAAATGAGTCTATCTATATGGTGATTTGCCACTCCTTCCCTGTGAAAATCTATAACCATAAAAAAAAAACTACGTATAAATTTTTAAAAAACTAGTTTTTCAATTTTGTTATATGAAAGAAAATTGTGTTTGAGTAGAAAATTCTAAGTTTTCCCTTTCCCAACACTTTGTTTTTTAATAGCCCGGAGTTTTCCATCCCCAATTTTATACAGTATGAGGATGCTCCACGTCATGAATTAAGAGAGGAAGATCCAAGGATTCGAAGTTACTTACAGCACTATTGGTTATACACCAATTTCAGGTAAACTTCGTATATTTATAATGACTTAAGTAAACCTGGGTTGGCCCTCTCGACTTGTCTCGGATATTCCGGTTCTAAAATTATAATAATAACTATTTTTATTTATATATTAACTCAGGTCAATCTAGGTTGATGTGTTGATCGTGCTTAGTCCCAAGTTGACATTTATATTAAAGTTTATAACTATGATAACAATAATTTTATTTTTTATGTTGACTTGGGTCAACGGTGATCAATGATTAACTGACCTGTGACATAGGTCTTGCTTAGAGCTAACCTTCGAGTCGGGTTTGAAAACTATAATAGTAACCATTTTTATTTTAGGTTGACTTGAGTTAACCTAAATTATCCATCTTGACTTATAATCGAGGTCTTGTCCCGGATTGACTCATAATTGGATTTTTAACTTACGATGATAATTATTTTTATTCTTCCATGTTCTAGTTCGATAATATTACCTTTAATTTTGAAAATATAAAAAAAGCACTCTAAAAATATTCCATGAGTAAATTTATTTTTATATTTATATTCTTGTCTCAGTCAAGTATGTTTTTGATTTTGCTTTCTTAGTTCTTATAATCATATAGCAATTCACAGTAATTTAAACCCATGAATACAACAAAATATTGAACCTCTGAGTGTTTTTTCTATATTCCCATTCCCATTATCTAATACTCTAAAAGATTACGGGATTTTCAACAGTGATGAGCACTGTTCACTGTGACTCATAGTCACTGTGGACGTGCAGTTTGCTTCGGTGCTGCGCGAGAGTTTGTGCACTTTTTTTTTTTTTTTACACAGGTCTTCTTTTTGTATTTTTTATGGTGAAATTGACAGATGAGTAGTTGTGGCCCGAGCGGTTCGCCTGCGCGCTGGAAATCAGGGTTCGAACCTCTCAGCCAGAAATTTTGACTTTGTTTTTTTTTTTTCCCCCCTAAATTCCGTTTTTTGTTTTATTTGAAAAGCAACTGCTTTCCTTTTTTTTTCTTTCGAAATTCCTTTTTTTTTTAAAGCAACTTTCCAGTTGCTTTCTCTTTTTTTTCTATTATTATTCTTATTATTATTTTTTTTAAACTATTGTGTTTTTGTTTTTTCTTCTACAATCCTGATTTTAAAAATGATTGTCTGGAAAATTTGCTTTCCCTTTTATTTTATTTTTTTATTATTATTCTTATTATTATTTTTTTAAACTGGGATATCAATGACAATTTACGCGTACCATGACTAATCTCCGGATCCATTTTTTTTGCTTTTTTGGTTCAACTTATACATTTTTTTCCTGTTTTTTTTCCGCTTATTTTTTTTTCCCGTGACCGTGGTGTCCAGGTTAACTTATGCGCACCACAATTTTTTTCTCATTACTGTTTAAAAAGGTGATTTCCCCTTGCACGTTTTTTTTATAACCGTGCTTCTTCTTTTTTATCCCTTTTTTGGTTCAACTTATACATTTTTTTCCATTTTTTTGTTTCTGCTTATTTTTTTCCCCGTGACCTGGGTCTCCAGGTTAACTTATGCGCACCACAATTTTTTTCTAATTACTGTTTAAAAAGATGATTTCCCCTTGCACTTTTTTTTATAACCGTAAATATTATTAGATTCTAAAAAATTATTTGACTTGAAAAATAAATAAAAAAGAAAAAAGAGAATAATAAGCCAAACCATTACAAAACACCCAACCGCCAACGAATGCCCAATTCACTACAAAAAATAAAGTTATTCATCTCTAATTGATATCATCGATTGTATTTTTTTTATCAACCGATTATATAATTGTCAAAACAATTAAGACACACCAAATAATCAATCAATTGCAGTTTTGCAATCTATGAATTAAATAAATCGACACAAAATAGCAATCAACCAGAAATAATCTATCTCTGATAGATTTTAGCGGTTGCAATTTTGCTATCTGCTGGTTAAATCGTTCATTGCTGTTAAAATAAACCCAATCATCAACAAGTTCGATACAAGAAAAAAATAATTTATATTTTATTCATTTTATTAATTGCAAATTTACGTCCACCAATTAAATAATTGTCATAATAATCAAAACATGCCTACTAATTAATCAATTATAGTTTTTATGCAAATTACATAAATCGATAAAATATTTAAGCAGGTTCACCCATTAATGAATTGGATATAAAATACAATTCACTCATCTTTAATAGATTTTATCGATTATAATTTTGAGAGTTGTCAACTGAATTATTATCCGAGCACTTAAACTGATAACAACAACCAACTAATTCAATACATAAAAAAAAATACAACAGAATTTAGCGATTACAATTTGCTATCTACCAACTAAATAATTCTTTGCAGGCTAAATAATTAATCAGTTTACTACATCAAAAAAGCCTAGCGCAATGCGCGGCTATTTTCTGATATTTGTCAGGTATCGACGGTTGAAAATATATATAAAAAAATGAACTGGGTTTTTTTAAAATCTCAAATTAATTTAATCTAAGTGTTCTGAAATACTTTTAATATAATAATATAAATAATAAATCTTAAAAAATAAAAATTTTAAAATAAAAATCACTTTAAACAAAAAATATATCATGTCACATATATATAAAATAAATGCAAAAAAACACAAAAATGTAAGATAAGTATTATATGTATGCTAGGATGAACACCTAAGTCGAGTGGTTAACGCGTTTGCTGCCGCATCACAAGAGCGAGAGTTCGAATCTCTCCGGCTGCTAATGTTTTTAAACACTGATGAACAATGATTTTCACTTTTCATTACTGTTTGAATGTTTTTTTTAACTACGCTTCTTTTTTTTTAAAAAAATCGGAGTATCCATGTGAGCTTACGCACACCACGACTAATCTCCAGATCAACTTTTTTTTTTCATTTTTTCCCTGTTTTTTTCCTACTTATACATTTTTTTTCCATGACCGGGGTGTTCGGATTCATTTATGCGCACCACAATTTTTTCTCTCATTACTGTTTAAAAATGTGCTTTCCCCTTGCACTTTTTTCTTATAACCGAACTTCTTTTTTTTTTTAATAAACGAGGTGGCCGGGACAACTTAAACACACCATGACTAATCTTCGTACCCATCTTTTTTTAACATTTTTTCCTTTTTTTTTCAATTACACTTTTTTTTTCCGTTTTTCTATAACCAGGGTGTCCTGATTAGCTTTTTTTTAATATTTTTTTAATTGGGTTTCTTTTTTTTGTGTTTTTTAACCAAAGTATCCGTTACAACTTATGTGCACCACAACTAATATTCGAATCCATTTTTTTTAACATTTTTTTCACTGATTTCCCCCCCACGTATACGTTTTTTTATAATTGTGATGCATGTGACAACTTACACGTGCCATGAAAATTCCCCAAACCAATCTTTTTGAATTTTTTTTCTGTTTTTTTCCCACTTATAATTTTTTCTTTTATAAACAGGGTGTCCGGGTCAACTTACGGGAACTACTACTATTATTTCATAAAATAGCTAAAGGATATTGCAATTTCAAACAGTAATGAACAATTATTTCAATTGTGGTTTTCGTTGTTCATTACCATTTGAAAAAAATTCTTTTTTTTTTATATTTCTTACATAATTCTTATTTCTGTCCATATATATACATGCTCTTAGTTTTTGTTTCAATTTTTTTATTCCTCTCTTATTAAGATTTTTCAAATTTTTAATTTTTAATCTGTGTTGGTAATCATTTCAAAAACAATATTTGTTATTATTTCTCTTTTTTTTATTCTTCAAGTAAAATATTTTCTTTAAATATAATCATATTTATTTTTTGTTAATATTGTTAGGTATTGAATTTTCTAATTATTATAGATAAAACATTCAAAATAATGATAATGATTATTTGTAAGTTTTATTTTCTTTTAAATATGTTAGACTAATTATATATATATTGCTTTTTTGGAAAAAAAATATCATTGTTCTGAAATGCTTTTAATATAATATTATATAAAAAAAAATTATGGAAATTTTTTCTCTAACAATAATTATGGTCTCACCAATTTTTATTATTTCAACTGTTATTAAGGTTATTTTCTTTTATGTTTACATTTTAATTTTTTTTTGTAGTCATTTCAAAAATGATATTTTCTATTTCCTCTTTTTTTTATTATTCATTTCATTTTTTTTTTAAAATCTAATAATATTTATTTTTGTATTTCCATTTATTTAGTTTTTGAATTTTTTTTAATACTGTTAGGTGTTGAAATTTCTTATTATTATAGATAAGACATTCAAAATAAGGATAATAATTATGTTTTTCTTATAAATATGTGAGACCTATTTATTATTATTCTAAAATATTTTTAATATAACAATATGAGCAATAAATTTTACAATCAATTTCCTACATATAAAAAAAAACATTTCTAACGGATTTTATCAAAACATTTTTAGTATTAGCAATATTCAAATATTTTTTAGTGGAAAAAACATCTGTTTCTAACAGATTTTATCAATTATAATTTGACTCATTGAATATTAAAATAACAAAATACAACATGCATAAAATCAATGAATTTTTTATATAGATAAAAAAAACCCAGCGCATCGCGCGGGCAATTCGCTCTTTTATTTAAGTTTATTTCTTTACAAGAATTTCCAATGTTTTCATTTTTAATATTTTAGATCTAATATTACTGGAAAAAAAAACATCTCAAAAAAAAAATGTTGACAAATTTACCTGCATTATCTACAAGTCAAATTAAAAAATATACAAGTCACTTCCCGTTTCCATTAGACTATTCTTTTTAGACGGCAAATAAATAATTATAGCACACAAAAAAATTAAGTTTATGTTTTAAAAACAAATTACAATATTTTTATTTCTAATATGTCTGATATTTATTGAATATTATCGCCTAAAAATATATTGAGAGAGAGGAAAAATGACTTTGAATTTTTTGAAGGACAAAAATTCATATCAGTATTCTTAAATATAATTATACTAACTAAATATTAAAATAATAAAATACAATACATATAAAAGCAATCAATTTTCTACATAGATAAAAAAAACCCGCCGCATCGCGCGGGTATACCGCTCGTTTATTCTATATAAATATATATGACAGTAAAAAGCAATAAACAAGAGTTTTAAAAACTAAAAGTAAATTTTAATTTTAATCATTACTAATACAAATCATATTAAATCTTAATCTTGTCCTTTGCTTACATGTCAACCTCTCTTTCTACACAAATCAAGACAGCACTTATTCTTCTTAAATAAAACATGTTAAAATTAATTAAAATATTTTAATGAAATTTTATATTTGGAATATTTTAAATGTTAAAAACTGAAATCCAAATGAAACTTAATATTTAAAAACACCCTAAAAACACATTAAAAATCAACCATCCTATCTACAATTACAAAGTTTTCTTCAAAATACTCATCCAACTATTTTTATTTTAAAATATTTTTCAAAAAACAAGATGAAAGTAACAAGGATAATATAAAAAATAAAAATGAATTGAATTTTATTTTTTTCAAACATTTTAATTTAATTTATTTGTTAAATGAATTGAATTTAAATATTATAACTGAATAGTAAAGATTTTTTTTTGAAATCAGTACTCGACCTGAGACCAGACTTGCTTGCACACATCAGATTTTAATTTTTATAGCTACCTTCATACCTAACACTCTGAAATTAAAAAAAGAAAAAATAACAAATGTTTATCTGTAAAGTAAACAATATTATGAATACACCCTTAATTACTCAATTTCCTCGTCAAAACTCATCCTCTTTCCCTGCTCCTTCTCACTCACCCACTCTCTCCCTAGATCCCGTCTCCGTCACCGGAACCCCTAGTGAAATGCCTTCTTTACCCCTACGCATTTCCAAGTAAGTCTCTCTTTTTTTAACTCCATGCTCGCGCATTTTGTACATTTTTTCATGCATCCGTTCTGTTCGTAACAAACCCATTCAAATTTCCATGGGGAATAGAAAGCGCCCCCCAACTTCTCGCACCAAACACCCTCAATCTCCGTCGCCTGCGGCGACGTCCGAAGAACTTGACCACCCGAACTCGGTTTCTCCAGAATCGGACAGTTCAACGATCAAGCAAGAGTGCGACCGCGCCTTGAATGCGCTACGTCGCGGGAACCACACGAAAGCCCTACGTATCATGAAGGACTCGTGCGCTAAACACGGAGGCGAAGCCTTAATCCACCGTGTTCACGGCACGGTGTGTGTTAAAGTTGCTTCGATTATCGATGACCCTAACAGTAAACAGCGGCACTTAAAGAACGCAATTGAAGCTGCTCGTAGAGCGGCGGAATTGTCTCCGAGTTCTATCGAATTCGCTCATTTCTATGCGAATTTGCTTTACGAGGCGGCGAGTGATGGGAAAGAGTATGAGGAGGTGATGAAAGAGTGTGATCGTGCTTTGAAAATTGAGAATCCTATCGATCCTGCCAAGGAGAGTTTGCAGGAGGAGAGTCAGCAGAAGATAGCTTCAGCGGAAGGGAGGATCGCTCATGTGCAAGGTGAGTTGAAAAATTTGCAACATAAGTCCAACATTGCTTCGATTTCTACTTGGATGAAGAATTTGGGGACTGGTGAAGAGATTAGGTTAATACCTATAAGAAGAGCTACTGAAGATCCAATGGAAGTTAGGTTGGTGCAAACTAGGCGGCCGAATGAGATTAAGAAAGCTACTAAGACGCAGGAAGAGAGGAGGAAAGAGGTTGAAGTCAGGGTTGCTGCTGCCAGGTTGTTGCAGCAGCAGAAGTCGGAGATGGGTTTGGGACAGAGTGAGGGAGAGCGGAGTGATCAAGGAGTGACGGTAACGCCAGGGAGTGATAGGAGAGGAGAGAGGAGGAAATGTGGGAGTAATGCGAGGAAGAATGGGACTAACACTGAGAGAAAGGATTGGGTTCGGTCCTATTGGAATTCAATGACCTTGGAAATGAAGCGGGCGTTGTTGAAAATTAAGGTCAGTGATTTGAAGGGTTATTTTTGGTCATCCAAGGATGGATTGGCCAGTGACGTTTTGAATGAGTTGTTGGCTTATGGCTTGGAGAATAAGAGCTGGAGGTTTTGGGTGTGTTGTCGATGCAATGAAAAGTTTGTGGACGCAGCTAATCATTTGCATCATGTTGTGCAAGAGCACATGGAGAGTCTTATGCCCAAGATGCAGGAAGTTTTACCCCAGAGTGCTGACAATGAGTGGATTGAGATGATTCTTAACTGCTCCTGGAAACCATTAGACATTTCCTCTGCGGTTAAGATGCCTTGGAGTCAAAGGAAATGCCATAATGGAGAACATGTTGAGGATATTTGCTTGGAGAACCATAATGAGGACAGTGAGGATTGTTTCAAAGATGCACGGGATTCTTCTCCAGAGAAGGAAAATTTGAGGGATGGTTATAACAGTTGTCATGTGAGCTGCACCAACTCTGATAAAGTTTACAATATTGAAGATAAAGAATTTGATGGGAACCAATCATCTTTTGCATACACTATTGATAGCTGGCCAATATCAGAGGATTCTGAGCGAGCTAAGCTCCTCAAAAAAATTCATGATATATTTCAGGCACTTATTGGGCATAAATATCTTGCTGCAAGCCATCTTAATAAGGCGATACAATTAACAATGGATGAACTACAGACTCTTGCTTCTGGTTCTTGGCTTCTGAACCGTGGTGTGGGCCAAACACCCAATTGCATTTGCTTTCTGGGAGCATCCCAACTCAAAAAGATCCTTAAATTCTTACAGGAAATATCTCATTGCTGTGATTTGGGCAGGTCTCCCGAGAAAAGTATTGTTGTAGATGGCTCAAGCTCTTGTGCTAAAGGTCCTGAAATTAAAGAGGAGATTGTTGTAAATGGCGATGAGCCTTGTCTCTCATTGGATGAACGTCTATTGTCTTTGGAATATGCTCCTAGCGCATGTCCTGACAATGATGCCACCACAGCAACTTTGACTATTCCTGCCTCTGGAAATGGGGTTCTACATGACGCTGATGCTTTGCTATCATGGATATTTGCAGGCCTTTCTAGTGGAGAGCAATTACAATCATGGATCCGGACAAAAGAAGAGAAAATGAATCAAGGTATGGAAATTCTCCAGACTCTTGAAAAAGAGTTTCACCATCTGCAGAGCCTTTGTGAGAGGAAATGTGAACATTTAAGCTATGAGCAAGCATTGCAGGCTGTGGAGGATCTCTGTCTTGAAGAAGGTAAGAAGAGGGAGACTGACATGCATGTTGAACATAAAAGCTATGATTCTGTTCTTAGGCAGCGGAGAGAGCAGCTTGTTGAGAATGAGCATGATGCTCTGTTCATTAGCAGTAGATTTGAGTTAGATGCTATATCAAATGTGTTAAAAGAAGCAGATACTCTGAATGCCAATCAGTTCGGGTATGAGGATACTTATGGTGGTATAGCTTCTCAGTTTTGTGACTTGGAATCTGGCGAAGATGGTAATTGGAGAACCAAGGACCCCATGCATCAAGTAGAAACTTGCATAGAGATTGCTATCCAGCGACAGAAAGAACAATTGTCAATAGAGGTCAGTATGTTAGTGTCAGTATGTTAGTTCTAGAACCATTTGTTTGGTTAATGTTTTTTGATAACGATCCTTGCAACTTTAACTCAAGTTTTTTGTTGCGCAGCTCAGCAAAATCGATGCCCAAATCATGCGGAATGTCAATGGAAGGCAGCAGTTGAAATGCAAACTCCAGTCAGTTTCTGCCCTTGATTATCGATCAATCTTGCTACCTTTAGTGAAGTCCTACATGAGGGTTTGTATTGGGCAGCGATAAATAGGGTGTTTCTCATCTCTTGTGGTTGTAACTTTGCTTATTATCTCATGCTAATCTCTCTTTTGCAGGCACACTTGGAGGATCTAGCCGAGAAGGATGCCACAGAGAAGTCTGATGCAGCAAGAGAAGCATTTTTGGCGGAGCTTGCCCTTGATTCTAAGAAGGGTGCCCAAGGGCGGAGTGATAGTTCACGAAATACATTAGAGAAGGGGAAGGATAAGAGAAAGAACAAAGAGTACAAGAAAACCAAGGATTCAAAGGTTTCAAATTTCATTTTTTGGTCATGTTTCTTTCTCTGCTTGCCCCTGACTTCATAGAAGACATAGACACAGTCCATTGTGCCAGTCTAATGTGTTTTACTTTGTAGGTTGTTGCTGCTAGCGAGCAGCAATTGCTTCAAGATGTGACTAATGGGAGGGGGTATGCCTATCTATTTGTGTTGCTTTGCACTTCTATATTTTTGTTTCTGCGAAAAGTGCTGCCATTTTAATTTGTGCCCTTTTGTTATTAATTGTAATGCAGACTAATTTTTCTAATGTTTTATTCATTCCTCTCTGCAGCTCCTTTCCAGATCCATCTGATGTTGACTTTCCAGATTCTCAGAGTCGTCTTTCTGTAAGTGATGATGACTTGAAACAGCAGGAAGAGGAATTTAGATGGAAAACTGAGATTGAAGAGGAGGAAAGAATGCTTGAAGAATCCTTAGAGTATCAAAGACGAATAGAGAATGAAGCCAAACAGAAGCATCTTGCTGAGCAACAACACAAGAAAACTAATCTAACTTTTCCAGAGAAGTTGTCTGGGGGACTACAAAATTGTTGCTCTGATTCTGCTTCTGATGATTCCCGTGAGCCATTGGTAAGCATTAGTTTGAGATTTATATGTTCAAGATATTGTAAGGGGATTGAGAACCAATGTTAGGTTCGTATTCATTGGAAATGTGCGTCTTGAATAGAAGATCAGAGGTTATTCTAAGAGTTGGAATTCCATGTTAAAAAATTCCTATGAAATTCCAAATGTAATCTTATGAAATTCGACTTTCAGGAGCAGTTGATGCGGAAGAGGGGATTGCCCAACAATTTAGATGGCATGCCCATGACAACTGCCAGTGGTGGGATAGTATTTTATAATAAAGTTTCTGAATGAGGCTGGGGTTGGCTGTAATGTTCTTAAATGATTTTCATTGTCTTTATTAGCAGAGCCATCTACTGGAGGAAGTGCAGAGGGTGGTTTTTCTGATCGACGTTCAGGAAGGAGAAGCAGGCGGCAGAAGAGTTCGTCTAGATCTTCTGATGGAAAAAATCAACCCATGTTATCTGAAACAGAAAATGCTGAAATTGGAAGCAGTATGATCTTATCCCCTTTGATTATACTTTTTTAATTCTTAATCAAGCCTTATCATGCATGGAAGCATGCATTTGCAATGGATTTTAATCTTCTAAATTGCCTTAATCATGGTTGTGCATTTAAGATCACCCAGTGTGGATGGCAATTTTTTTTCCCCATCTAATATATGGTGATATCTTTATTTCCATGTACCCTTTTGACAAGGTCACCTCACCCCATTGAAGCAGCAGTGTTAATCTGTCTATTTTCTTCTTGCATCATTTTATTGTTTACTCCATCGTTTATTAAAATGACAATACATGGAATACTTCCTTGATGGTTATTGAAATAAAATTTTAATCCAAATACATAATACCCTTGGAACTATCCAAATGGAATCTGCTACTAATTTTATGATTACTTAACACTTTATAACCATGGTTATTGTTAAAGTATTATTGTGTTAAACGAATTCGGCGCTGATGATCATGGCTTAGTTATTGCATGTGAGGATGCTCTCATCTCTGTATTTACTGTTCTTTACTAACCTTTGTCCATCTTCTGAATGGATGATCAATAACTTTTCTAGAGAGTGCCACGAGAGTACATCCTCGGAACAAAAGTTTGAACTCATTTACAAGAGAGTGATTCATTGAAACAAAGGCAAGAAAGTGCATCTACAAAATTTATTAAATGAAAAGACAATCTTCCAAATATTGCTCTATTTAACGAAAGTTAATATATAGTTTCAATCCACTTATCTAAAGTGGCAGAGAGGAAATACTCTCCTTCAGAAGCCCTCTTGCTACTTGCCTTGAGCCAAAGAATTGTTGAAGTAATTAAGGCAAGATTTTTCTCCCCCTATATATTCTCTGTAAGCCTGCACCTCTCCTTAGTTGAGCCATTTAATAGATTCCTGACATTGAAAAGACTTGCTAGCATGAAATCCAAGTGGGGTGCAAAAGGAAGTAGCGAACCACTTTTACAAAGAGAAGATGTTGTGGGTATAGACCAAGATGATTACCTTTCTTTTTTAATATAGTAATAGTAAAACGAATTAAGTGGTGTTGATGGTATATCGTTCTCTTCCTGCATGTCTCTGAGGAGAAATTGTTCATGACTCATGATATCATAAACAGACTAGGTTTAATTTCACATATAAAATTTAATTCTATAAGCAGTGTAGGTTTGTTTAATTGGGCTTATTGAGAGGTTTCTAGTTTGTTGGAGTGAAATCTGCTTAACTTTATGGATTATTTGTCTGTTGTTCTTGATGTCTTCATATGAATGTTAACATACACGTTTTGCTTTTTACCTGTTTAACATTCTCTTCTGCTCTTGCACTTTGTCTGGGATTGGCATTGTATTTATACTCTCCAAGATATAGTGGTCTTGTGATGAGCACTTTGGACTCTGATTCTAGTTGCTTGCTTGCTTTGTACTATGGGCTTCTTTACATGCTTGTCAGCCATTATACCGTGAGCAATTTTGTGGTTGATTATCTACATGATGTCCATAATTTTATATGGGTTTCCATATGTCAAACCAGTTACTTTGAATTTGGGAGACAGTGCAACTAGGACACTGAGACAGTTAAAAGTAGAGGAGGAGGATGAGGAAAGGTTTCAAGCTGACCTTGAAAATGCCATGCGCCAAAGCCTTGGTAAATTTCTTTTGATCATTTGCTTTACATTTTATGATTGTACATTTTTAACTATACCAACTAGATGAGCCTTAAGGGAACATGGTATACTGTCTTTGATGGATGCCCTTTGTCCCATGAAACTCCACTTCTCTATCAGTTGAACTTTTCAATCTTCTTCGGTTTTGTAGACTTCTATGTAAAGATCGAATAACTTTTAATGCAAGGATTTCTGCATCTAGTTTTAAACCCTGCAATTATATTTTTCTTTTTGATAAAGGATGTAAATCCTATAATAGATATTGAATATATGTATTATCTATGCTTCTTTAATGTTTTTTTAACATCATTGTATTTTAGAAATGGTATGATTGCATAACATTCAACTTTGTCCTATATATATATATATATATATATATATATATATATATATATATATACATGTCCTTTTTTTTTTTATGATAGAACAGCTCTTTCATTTTTTTGTATGATAGGACAGTTCTTCAAGACAATATTTGTCAAGAATTTCTTATATCCACTATAGAGGGTCATTGTGCTATAGAACTTTTTTCCTGTTAGTTCTGTAAAATGTAATTCTTATTCATCTAATTATTTTAACAGCAAGTTCAGCCTCCTGTGCCAAAAATAAAAATAAAAATTTGCACTGTGCTTCTGTTGTGGTCAACTTAATTGAAAATTGTTGTCACATGCGGGCCAGTCTATCCCCAGGCTTTATTTGCCATTGAAGATATTGTTGTATTTGATTCTGCCCCTGTCCATTCAGTTCAGGGTAGAATTTCTTTGACAATAGAAATCCAATAACAAAACCTAGAATTTTATGGAGGACATCGATGTTCACCGGGATGCATTCCATCAACAAAACCTAGATTCTCTTTGTTTTAGTTTGTGTTTGGTATTGTGATGCAAAATGCTTTTCGCTTGAAAATGTATTAAAATGATTTTTTTTCCAGTTTTTTTATTTTATTTTTGACATCAGCGCACCAAGACTTTCAAAAAGCACTAAAAAACATCAATTTGATGATGCCTTTTCAATCCAAATGCAATTTTGAAACGCACTCAAACACAATTTGAAACGCAAAAACAAATAGTCACTTAGTTTTACTTGTCAGGAATGGTGTCTCAAACAATCCTTTTTTAGTGATTTTCTTTTCTTTCACATACATTTCACACACCACTACGAAAAGAAGGCCACAAAGGCTTCCTCTGTTTATTGGGCTGATGGATTGTCAAATTATCAAGATTATATATTGTTTACTTAACTAATTATTTGTTGAAAAGAGAATGGTTTCACATTTAATTTGCCTGCAATTGCCCCCTTGTGGGTTTCTGGTTAAGCTACTAGTCACACTAGGGAGCAGGGATGTGAGTTACTTGATTAATTAAAAAATTGCTTTTCTGAACTCAACTGTGCACTTGTAATATTTGCTAGCTTATGTAAAATAATAGTTATTATTATGTTAGTGCATGTGTTGGCATCGTACCAGTCAGGTTTAGAAAATTATGTGTGGCTTTATTTGAGGTGGGCACTATGAGCATCGAGATCAAACAAGTATTTTTTCATATGATGTGAAAGTATTTTGCAATATTAACTTACTCAATATCAAGCAATCCCTCATCTTACTGAATCAGAATCAAATGGGTTCTGACCTAGTCTTTAGATAAGTTGTTTGAATTTGGTTGAATTATTTCAAGTAGCATTTACCTTAGGCAAATGAATGCATTTACCATCATGTTCAGCACTTCTTTTCCTTTACCGAATCTCTGAAGTGAAGTTAGAAACATAATTTATATCCATTTATTTGAAACTCTACTCATGTATTTGCATTGATTTTCCAGACACATTTCAAGCACATCAGAAGATACCAATGATGTCAAGTTTGAAAGCACAGCAAACAATTTCTTTTGAACTTAATAATACTGGTACTTCACCAAATGAAGTTGCAACTGTAAATGTGGATGGAACTGATGTATTTGGCACTGGCTTGAAGAATGATATTGGTGATTACAATTGCTTTCTGAATGTTATCATACAGGTATTTTCAGCACAGTGCCATCTCTGCTGTTTTACTATTCTATTTATATAAGCTTGTGATTGCTATTTCACCATTTAATCTGTGTGTGCTTTTCATTTCAGTACTTAGTGCAACTGTTTCTCATTGCTTCTTTTATAACTTCAGTCCCTGTGGCATTTAAGACGGTTTCGAGATGAGTTCTTGATTAGATCACGATCAGAGCATGTTCATGTGGGAGATCCATGTGTTGTTTGTGCCTTGTATGATATTCTTGCTGCTATGAGCATTGCATCCATGGATACACGTAGAGAAGCAGTTGCTCCAGCATCACTGAGGATAGCTTTGAGCAACTTGTATCCCAATAGTAATTTCTTCCAGGAGGTAATTTTTAAGATCTGTGTTTGCCCCCCTTGTTTTTCATGACTTTTTACTTAACTGTGATTTTTCATCATTCACACTTTACAAAATAAGAATTTTTATATGAGGATGTGTATGCTGGGTTTGTTGGAATTGAATTTACAGGGACAGATGAATGATGCATCTGAAGTATTGGCTGTAATATTTGACTGCCTTCATCGAGCATTTACCTCTGGTTTGCATGGTTCTGGTTCTGAGTCAGTGAAACACAGTGGCATGGAGTCTTGGGAATGTACGAAAAAGAATGCTTGTATAGTGCACTCTCTTTTTGGAATGGACATTTCAGAACAAATGAATTGCCAGAGTTGTGGCGTGGAGTCTAGGCATCTGAAGTACAGTGCTTTCTTTCATAATATAAATGCGAGTGCCCTCCGAACAATGAAGGTACCTGTTGCTGCTAAACAAATTTTATGCAATCATTTATTTCTACATACTTTTGTTTTGTACAATTTATGTGGTCTGTTATTAATTACATTACCCCTTGATTTTTTTCTTATTTCCTTCCAGGTTATGTGTGCTGAAAGCTCTTTTGATGAGCTTTTAAATCTTGTTGAAATGAATCACCAGTTAGCTTGTGATACCGAGGTTGGTGGTTGCGGAAAGCCCAATTACACCCATCACATTCTGTCAACTCCTCCACATGTCTTTACAACAGGTGAATGTCTTTCTGAATTGTTTAGAGATTTTTGCTTAGAGTGGCACACTTTTAGAAACCCAAAATCATGTGCATCTTTGTCCTGTAGTTCTGGGCTGGCAGAAAACCTGTGAAAGCATTGATGATATAACAGCAACATTGGCAGCTCTAAATACCGAGATAGATATCAGTGTTTTTTATCGTGGTCTGGATCCAAAGAACATACGTAGCTTGGTTTCAGTGGTACGTAAATCTGACCGACCATTTATCATAGCTTGGTTTCATTCTTACATAAATGAACATTTATCATGTTATCTTGATGGAGATGTTGGTATTTGAGACTTTACATATGCAGTTATTCAGGAAAGATTGGTTTGGTTGGTCTGTTAAATCGTGCTAGAAGGAAAGATGAGTTTTTTTATACAAGGGTGAAAAGATAATCATTCAAAAATACTAAAAGTGACAATATGCACGCACCAGTTTGCGGAGAGATATAAAAATCAAATGCATCAACTGGAAACATGGGTAAACCTTGAGGGTGTAGTTGAAAATTTCCTAACTTGTGGAAAAAATTAACTAGAAAGCACGACTTTGTGAAACATGTTTACCAATTAACAATGTGCACTGTTTTCTTGAAAACAAGTAGTTTATTTTTTTCAGTTTCATAGCTAAATGAAAACAAAGAGTAATTTTACGGTTAAACCAAGGGCCCTGTTTCCATCAATTTTTTTCCTCTCCGTTTGTTGTCTTAAATGCAAACCAGAGGAGGCCGTGCTTTCTATTTTAGAAAACAAAATAGAAAACCAATGTTTAGTAAATGTGTCTTGTTATTTTTCCATATAGAAATATTTTCAAAATACAGATGAATTAGAAAGCTGTCTTCTGAAAGCAAATACACCCATAGCGTTTGATAAGGAAGGTAGATGTGGCTCATCAACTAAAAAAAGAAACAAAATGGATGGCACAGCTATGCATTTTTATGGCAGTTCAAGAACAAGGAATCAAATCAAACTCTTTATAGGGAACAGTGGAGAAAATTCGTATAGAGCTTGAAGTTTTTTTGAACCAGGGAGAAATATGAAAACAGTAATTGTTATTGTTTTTATATATAAAAACTGGAATATTCTTCGTACTCCTGCTTATTTTCTGGATGTCTGATTTAGTCATTGGTTGCTGGGATACGAGTTTGTACTATAATTATTTCTCATGAACTTCAGGTTTGCTACTATGGGCAACATTATCATTGCTTTGCCTACAGTCAAGATCACGATCAGTGGATTATGTATGATGACAAGACTGTTAAGGTACCTTTTGATCTGTGTCTGGCCATTGTTTTTTCTGCTATCTTGTCTCACACTTTATTTTTTGATTAATAGGTAATTGGTAGCTGGGCTGATGTTCTTACCATGTGTGAAAAAGGACACTTGCAACCTCAGGTTCTATTCTTTGAAGCTGGAAACTAGTGTTTTTGGAGGAATTATTTGTTGACCCAGAGAGCATCAAGTTTACCATCATGGCTTGCCATTTTTGTAGTGAGGAGTTGTTTATAATGCAATTGAACCCCATACTGCAGCATTGGTTTTGAAAACATTAAGTTTTTGACATGAGAGACGCCCCCCCATATAATCAAGAGTCCTGTGATACAGTCAGGCGGTTTTTGTAGGAGAAACTTAATTTGTGCAGGGAAAAACCATGTATCAAGAGAGATTTTCTCTTACATGAAGAATAGGTTAACAGAAGAGCTTGAAGGGTACCTTTTGGCACCTTGGAATCGAAATATTTTTGTCGGGGTAATTTGGACATAAAGAGCAGTAATTGCTTGGTTGCTGGGAGCGAATGCATTGAAGGAGCCATATGATATACACCATAATGCAGTGGCAAATACCGTCCGGTTGAAGGCAGAAGCCTATATTGTGCAAGTTGTAAGCGGGGAATTTCTGTTAGCTGTAGGTCTCTCCCCCCCCCCCCCCAAAAAAAAGAAAAAAAAAAAAGAAAAAAAAAGAGGATCCCCCCTTGGAAGAGTTTTTGTATAGAACAATCTTGACGCCAGTGCCTTCAACTTCTGCATCTTATGGTTATTGTTTATGATCTGCATAGAATTTTCTTTTGCTGATTTTTGTTTTTAGATACCTGGTTGGATATAGCTTGCCCCAAAATATGATAATGCTGCAAGAAATTTGGCCGAGCAGGACTCAATCTTGCTGTAATCTGATGGAAGTTTATACCTTCTGAATTCACTAGATTCTGTGGCATTCATTTATACAAGATGCTTCAAGTCTGGATTGGGTGAATTTGGTATTTCAATGTCTACTGACTAGTTTTCTGAAATTGAACATATCTCTCAAACCATTTATAGTATAAAGATACAATTTTATAGAGATACTGTACATATAAACTATGTTTTGGTAAATATTAAAGTAAATAGAGTTAGGAAACGTATTCTGTTATAGAGTAAAAGTTATTATATGAAATTTGTTGCATGTATTGTTTATGATATTTATGAAAATATAGGTGGAATTTTTTATTTTATTAAAGTTGCAATGTAAATTAGACATTTCAAGTTTTTCAATCATATATGGTAGGTCAGACTCTATGCAGAAATTTAGCATGAAGACTTTGTTTTTGTTACTTTATTTTATTTATTTAATGTTGAATATATTTTTTTAATTTGGTTTTATTAGACACTATTTAAAATTTTATTTCATTATTGGACTTATTAGATATTGTTTAAAAAATTATTTCATTATTGGTTGTATGTTAGTTGATTACTAGTTTAGACCCATTAACTTGTAATTTAAAAAGGGTCCTTAGAGTTAGTTAAAGGAAACTATTATATTTTTCTTGAGATAGAAATCTCGGCAACAAGTTAAAGGATACACATGAGTTTCTCTTTTTCTTTATTTGTGGCAAAACATTATTTCTTTTCAAGTACAAAGATCATAAACTAACATATCAAAGATTAACTAGCTTCATGGTATCATTTAAATACTTAAGATTCTTAGATACAAAGTTATTTTCTGGTCTATGTTTGTTTCTCAATACCTTTGGTTTTTAGGTATGAGGTTACCTTTAGGTCAAAGTTTTATCAAACATGATTTTTGTTTTTTTGGGTTGTTATATACTTCGTTAGGAATTTCCTGACCACATGATCAAAAGATCTGCATCAATTGGTATCAAAGCTTAACTCCAAAATCAGGGTATACCTTTTTTTTTTTTTTTAGTTTCGACTTCCTTAGCTTTAGTTATCTTTGATTTTTTATTATTTCATATCTAGAGCTTAGTAGTTTCTGTCTAGGGTTCCTTAAATTATATGTTATTTTAGTTTTTTATTGTCTCAGAATATATTGGTGGCATAAGAAGTCACTTTGTCAAATCCACTACATTACACAAACAAGAGATAATTTAAACCAAAATCATTCAAAAAACTCTCAAATTTTATATATTGATTCTAGAAGTCCTCATAGAACCCTATACAAAATATGATATCATATGTGGATGTTTTGCTATAGTAACCAAGGTCAGTATTACAACTTATCATAGTACATCATATTCATATCAAAAGGGAATTTTGAGTCAAATAAATTTAGCAAATTCTTTAAATTTTATATATTGGGTTGAAATGTTCTAATAACTCCTTATATAAAAGTTTAGGTCAAGTGAAGTTTGTTTTCTATAAAAATTAAATTTGGGATTATAACTTATTATAATTAGTCTTATTCATGTCAATAATTCAAAGTTATTTTGCTTAAGTTATTTTTAAATTATGATAGTATAATAACACCATAATTGATATATTTAGGTGTTATATAATTTTTTATGAGCTTTGCACCAGTTTTCTTTCGTGTCTTAAAAAACATCTATTTTTCATACAAATTTTTTTGTTGCATGTGAAATTATAATCTTACTATTTTCTTTGCTTGTTTTCATATTCTTTTTTATTTTTATTAATAAAAACATATTTGGATATGCTATTAAGACTGCTGTATTTGGTGTTGATTTCAGTTTTGCAAGAGTTAAAAAACAGTAGAAAGAGAGGAAAAAGGCATAGATGAACATTATTGAGTGAAAAACCTATATTTAAGTGAAATACGTGAGGGTGTGGATACACAATATATATTCCATGTCAACTAACCAATTTTTAGATTTAGAGATGTCGAAGGGAGACAACATGACATCATAAAGAGAAGATAATGAAATTATAACCCAGTTATGCATTTTGAATCAATAGATGGATTGGATGGACAATGAATTTTAAGATATATTGGAGAGAAAACATGTTAATGATCATGGTGAGGTTTAAAATAGACTTGAGCAAAGATAATTTAATTATAGAAAGATTGTTAAATGAGTTAACACAGATATGAGTGAGTTTGTGCTTGATGATGAGGGTAAGAGTGATGTTCAATTTTGAAGATGTGTACATGTAAAGTTGGAGGAGATGGTGCATATGATTATGAAGGTAGAGAAACAAATTAAACAAAAGGACATCATTCGTTAAAGTCAACTTTTAGACCCTTAAACACCTTGGAAATCTAATTGGAAGGCTAACACCTGAAGCGATCTATCACAACCAAATGAGAAGGGTAAGGCCAAATACCCTACAAAAGAAAAACACATTGACCATTATTAAAAATAACAATGTTACTCTTATTTCTAGTAACCATGACATTAAATGCTTTCGCTGTTCGGGTTTTAGTCATGTTGCTTCATGACATCTAAACAAAAAAGTCATGATTATGAAAGTTAATGATAAGGTTAATATACATGAGGAGAATAAAGAGAAGAAGATATCACCATTGAAAGATTTTAATGATGCTTGTGTTGAGTATTCAATTGATGAAGATGCACTTATGGTGAGGAGAGCATTGAATATGCATGTCAAGATGAATGATTTTAAAGTTCAAAGGGAGAACATATTCCACATAAGATGTTAAGTTTAAAATAAAGTATGTAGCTTAATTATAGATGGTGGTAGTTTCACTAATATAACTACTATTGAATTGGTGGAAAATATGAGCTTGTACACTACCAAACATCACATACCTTATAAATTTAGTGGCTGAATATACTGATGAGGTGGTAGTGAATAAGTAGGTTTTTTTTATTTTTTTATTGGTAAATATTGTGATGAGGTGGTAGTGAATAAGTAGGTTTTTATGTGATGTTGTGTTAATGCAAGCTGGTCATTTATTGCTCGGTAGACCATAACAATATGATAGGAGAGTTGTGCATGATAGAGTGACAAACAAGTATTCCTTTGAGGTAAATGAAAGATCTATAACTCTTGTATCGTTTACACCTAAACGAGTATATGAGGAGCAACTGAAACTGAAGAAGGAAGAAGATGATTGAAAAGGAGAGCTTGTATATCAAGAAGATCTTCTTTTATTTTTGTGCTAACAATGCTCTTCTTGGTTTTGATAATGATGTTATTCTTCATCTTGATATTGATTTGCTGATCTTAAAAGATGTTTTTTATTATATAAATTCAAGGTCAAATATTTTAAAGAAAATAAGGATTATATGAACATAGTCAGGTCCATATTTTTGCTAACCAGTTTTGATAGATTAGGTATATCTCCCAAATCATATATAAAATCAAGTTAAAATCTTATAAAGAGATACTAGACATATGAAACTATATTGTGGTAAATATTAAGGTCAAATAGAGCTAAAAAACATATTATTTCAAAGGTTTAAAACTACCAGATGAATCTTGTAAAATTTGACAGACTAGACATTCATGGATTGTTTGAGACATGTATCTATATGTAGATTTTTGCTTTGATTGAAGTTGTTTTCTAAACTATACATCTCAATATTTACAAACATATATCGTAGGCCCAATAATTTATTTAGACAAGAAAGAACGGTGTGCTTGAAGTTAGGACTAAAATTTACCGACAATATGTGAAAATTAGATATTCAGGCTACATAGAGGAATTTTAGCATGATGACTTTATTTTTTTATTATTATATTTTATCTATTTATTTAATGTTGGATACTTATTTTTGATTTGGGTTTGTTTTGGTTGGCTGAACAGAACGTAGCAACACTTTGGTAACGAATGGAAACACTGGAAGATTTTTGAGGAGATTCATCTATCTACAATCCCTAGAGACTGTTGGCTTTATACGCAGGACACTTTACATTTTGCTAGATTTTCTTATTGAAGGAGAAAAGGAAGTTTATAAGCATTTGATCATGTCAAAAAGTTTGCTTGTCTTTCACATCGTTGTTACCAACAACACATTTTTAATGGGGATTTCATGAGGTTGATTAGGGTCTTATGAGCCATGGACACTGACGAACCGGCAAAGAGGGATTTATTTGAAAACCATAATCTCTGTAATTCAAATAGAAAAAGAAACCACATAGAGAATCTTTAGCTTTCGCAATAGATTTTTCCTAGAATTTTCTACTACTGTAGCGAGAACAGTATTTTACCTTAGTGTATTAATTCCTGGATAACAAAAAAAAAAAAAAAATCTTCATTCAGCTTAAACAACAGCTCAAATCCTTGTTATTATGATGGAGAAAGGTTCTGTTTTTTGGAGCAAACAAAGAGAGCAGGTGGCAGAAGTCACCGCTTTAAGACTATCTATAAAATCAAGATATACCTTCCATCTGTATCAATGTGGCTGTTTGAAAATGCATTTTAAAAGTGTTTTTTTTTTTTAAAAAAAAAATTTAGTTTTAAATTATATTTTTTTAGTATTTCAAATTATTTGATTTGCTGATATTTAAAATATTTTTTTTAAAAAAAAAAACACAATTTTTTTTTTTTAAAATATCATTCTAAACCAAGAGGATATTTACTCCTAGTTAAAGATATAAATTTTGACAAGTTGGGGGGGTAGTCATTGATAGAGAAAAAACCAAGGGACTGGTAGAGAACTTGAGAGAAAATATCAAGTCAAACTCTACTAAACGGACATTAAAAATATAAATTTAAATTAGCCAATTAAGATGGGATTGACTTTGGACAGGCAAATATAAACAAAGGAACATTCTGGAGTGTGCCCTTGATATATATATATATATATATATATATCAAGCTAGCCACTAGAGGCTCAATTGTAAGGCTTACTATAGCAGCAGCTTCAAAACTCCATGGCAACCGTTAAGACGGGAGTGACTTTGGACAGGGCGAAGGATTCCGCGCCTGGTAAAGCAACTAGTGTCTCGTCCAAACCTGCAGGCATGTAGAAATAATTAAAGCCACGTGAGCAGTATAATACTAATTAAGAGCAATCAAGTGCCGGAGTTGACCATTCCATTCCATATATAGTCATAGAGAGATGAGGCAGAAAGATAGGAGTGGCGGAAGCTAGAATTTCTACAGTTGTCCCCACCCCTCATATGATAACAATAATAATAACAATAATATATGCTGGAAACTAATTTAACAAGGGAAAAAAATAAAAACCCACCCGCCATAATCGCTCTCTTTGATCTTCGTTAATCTTCTCTTTTTACCCAGTCTCTTCACACCCAGCAAATCCGCTCCTATCAGACTTGTTCAGCATCGAAATGTCTTACGTTTTAACCATTTCAGTTTAAACAACTACCCAAACAATCACACGTCTCATCTATCATTCCAGCTTTAACCATTCCCTGCTATCATCAATAAATTTCCTTAATGTAAATCTTCTCTCTCACTAATCATCCATGCTATTATCTTCTTTGATGTTAACAAGATGACTCTTAAGGGAGGCACCAGCCAAGCTTGTGCTTCGTGCAAGTATCAGAGGAGAAAGTGCTCCTCTGAGTGTCCTTTAGCACCTTACTTCCCTCCTGACCAACCTAAGATGTTCCAAAATGCCCATAAGTTGTTTGGTGTACGCAAAATTCTCAAGATACTTGAGAATCTTGAGTCTCACCAACAGGAGGAAGCAATGCGTTCTATCATTTACCAGGCCAATATTCGCGACAGGTTTCCTGTTCATGGCTGTTGGGGCATCATCTGTAAACTGCATTTCCAGATTCGGCAGGTCGAAGAAGAGCTCCATGCTGTCCTTGCGCACCTTGAGATGTACAGGCAGCAGCAGCAGATTGCAGCTTTAACCGAGGATGTTACATCCCAATTAGAATTAGGAATGGCACCTCCTCAGCCTTGCTTGGCACAACAATACTCCTACTCTATTATTGGTAGTAATATTGGGTACAGCTCAAATTACTTGGATTCTAATGATAATGTTGGGAATTCACTTTGGGGTCAACATCCTTATGCTACTAACTATGACACCAATTCCATGCCAATTATTCAGTCTCAGCTAGTTGCTTCACAGCCACTAGCTTCCCAACAAGAAGAAGTTCAAAATTATGATGAGATGCATCCATTTTTTGATACTATTGATGACAGGCAATCTTATATTGAAACTAAAGAGCCCTACGAATCCAGGTGCATTATCTCTCTACATTCTTTATTCTTCTTTCTTTCTTTCAACGGGTCGCGTTTTAAGGTGTTAGGCTAATCCGAAGAGAGTTGTTTAGATTGTGTAAAATAAATATTAAACTTAACTAAAAGCTCTTTGATCTTCATAAATGCCCTAGTTTAATAACATACTGGCTTATGCATGCATGCATGCAGCTCAGAAGAATCATTGAAGGACACCGCACCATCTATGGAGCATGCTGCAGAGAATGAATTGAAGAGTGCTGCTGCATGTTTTACTCTTACCAGTATCAACTGATTAGCAACAGGATTAAAGAACTGGGATAGCTTTTTATTTCAATTACATTACTTCCCCCCCCCCCCCCCCCTTCTAATTGATGCCATAGAGTACATTCCACAATTTTGAGGTTCTGTTTTCTTTTCACTGTTTAGAATGAAGTTCTAGCATGCATAACTTGATTTTATTTTAGTCAATTATATAATCCCTCAATGCGTTAGTTTTCAGTGATCAAATCCATAATTTCTTTTGGGGAATATGTTGATCAGATTTTTGTGAGTCAATGTATTAGAAAAACAATGAAGGCAAACCCTACCCAGATTACCTCAAAAGTTCTTGACTAGTATGAATTTATTCTGATACGCCCCCCATTGGTTGTTGAAGCACAAAGGAATTACTAATTTGCTAATCAGTTTATGAAAACATGAAGTAGTACAATTTCTATGGGCTAGTTCATGATTCCAGCATGTGGTAGATGGATAATATAGTGGTCTCTTTGAATGGAGGTGTTATGGTGTAAAATTCCATGAAACAGATTCAAGATGAACAGTAGTAAAAGCAAACATCGTCGATTGACATTTCATTAGACAAACGATGGAGGTATTGTTAGCAACCAGTAGGGAGTCGGAACAGGATGAGAAAATACAATGGAGGTGGCTTAACTATTTGTGGTTATTTAAACTACATGGCTCCACTATTTGATGTTCTAGTCAGGAAGGGGTACATAGCTACAGAAGGATCTAGTCAAATCATATGCTGTATAAGTATATAAACATTTTTTTTTCTAAATCAAACAGGAAAAAAACAAAATCAAATGCGATTATGCAAAAGAAGTTACAAGTCTTCTTCTCTTTACTGTATTATTTATAGGCTATATTTAGAAGAACAAGAGAAAATAGAGAATGCAAGTAACTTCATAAAGGTAGTCTTCAAATAACGGATCTTCTTTTTAGCAAAGAGTTTTGGATTACTACATATCTCATCAAAGAAAGACTACCTTAGAACAAGTTATGAAGCTGCAACAAAATTATCATCACTCTCATCTAATGCAAGTGACAGAAACAATTATACACAAGCTCATCATTCCATGCGGTATCTTGAGGAAAGAAATTGTTGACACTCACTTTGCATCAGCAAGAGTCATAGAAGCCTGGTGTTGTATGAGCCACAGTTTGGGCATTTGCGATAGAGCCAATGGAAAAGAGCAGCTCCTTTCTTCTCACAGTCATTACAGAGTATAACCTGCAATCCCTTTCACAATCCATCAAAGGATATATTTTATAACTGAAAACATAGAAGAAGGAAACAAATATTTTCTCTTACTTTCACATTCATCAATCTATCCTTTATATAGAAAAGTAGACTAATTAGGATACCTACAATTAGGACCCTATATAGGAAAATAGACTAATTAGGATACCTACAATTAGGCTCTACATTATTTCCTAATTATGTGTTATTTACATCCTATAACACTCTCCCTCAAGTTGGAGCATATATATTTATCATGCCCAACTTGTTACCAAGATAATCAACCTAAGCCCCATTCAAAGCTTTCATGAAAATATCCCCCAATTGTTCTTCAGTCTTTACATATCCTGTAGAAATCAAACCTTACTGTATTTTCTCACGGATAACATGACAGTCAATTTCAATGTACTACCTCATCATGATTTTTGACATTACTGGAATTACATCAGATATTACTACTGCCTTTTTGTCAGCCATAACTCACAAAATTTTATTTGTAAATCTCAACAAATAAAATTTTCGTTGAAAACAAGAGAATCTGTTATAGATTTCAGCAGTCACTCCAAGAGAGAGATTGACACAACAAAGCACAAATATGTGTTATATTAAATTTTGTAGTATTAGGTCAAATATGAGCAGCCAAGGCTGTAATATCATGAAAACATAGAAGAAGAAAACAAATATTTTCTCTTGCTTTTACATTCATCAATCTATCTTTTATATACAATAGAATTCTATATAGTAAAGTAGACTAATTAGGATACTTACAATTAGGATCCTAAATAGGAAAGTAGACTAATTAGGATACCTACAATTAGGCTCTAAATTATTTCCTAATTATGTGTTATTTACATCCTATAACAATAACATTTCGCAAAAATAATGAGGGAAGGAGCTCTATAAACCTGAGTTTGTCCAGAATATTCATCTGGAATTTTTTCTTCAGCTAGCAAAGCATCCAACATCTGAAAGTAAACCTGAATGATAACCTAACGGTTTAGTACAGGAAATTCAAGACGTCCCACAATAGTAAAGCAGCTGAATAAAACTAGCATATGAATTGAATATTCAATGGCTTACAAAAAAGCCTGTTAAACAGATGACCTTTCATAAGACCACAAAATTGTCAAAAAAGAATGCAGAGAAATTCAGAACTGTCGAGAGAGCCACAACTATGTACACATAGAATTGTTTCTCCATAGAAACTCATATCTGGAGCAACAATGAAGATGTTTTCTTACATTAAAGTTGAATCAGAACTGAATACAAACTAGAAACTTTAATGGCTTGTTACTCATTTGTTTGCTGATAGGAATAAATTTATCTTGGAAATTATGCACACTGATCCTTGAAATTTAAAAAGATATCACTTGAACAATTTCACAGAAATTATTGAGCTGTACTGATTTATCAAACTTGGCTACATGAACAAGAGCTTTTCATGGTTATAAAACAGCCCTAGTTCTACCCAGAAATTCAGAGATGAGATGAGCTCTAGAAGATAGGTCATACTAAATTCTGACTGCTTGATCCTCAAAAGTGGTCAAATATATGTTAGAACTGCTTTAGCTTGAAGAACTTATTGTCGATAATCATGAGCTTTTATATTCAGCAAATCAGTTTCCTTCTTTTCCAAATCAGTAAATTTTATTCATGGTAAATTTCAGTTTAAGCATTGGACAAATCATCTTTCAGAGTGCATTGATTACTTCTAGGCAAACACGATAAAGTAGAAATGTGATGATCAAGGACATGTAATAAGAATATGATATTAATACTTGGGCAATACTTCAAACATAAAAAAAATATAAACGAACTGCTTAAGAGAGAATGGAATATAACTAGAAAAAAGAACAAGAAAAAGAAGAAACTGACAGCAAAAAAGACAGAGAAACATAAGGTAACTGACCTGCATGTCTCCAAGTGACTTGCTACAGATTGGGCAGGTGTAGTGAGTGCAAGTATAATCCTAGCAGAAGCATAAGAAACACCAGTAAAATTGCATAAATATACATTAATTGAAGAAAATGGCAGGTTAGCTTAGCCAGGTACCTGAAAACATGTTGAGTGCATCAAATGACCACAATAAAGGGCTTTTACAGGAGTGCTTGACGTGAAGATGTATTCATGGCAAATTGGACAGTTGTCCTCCAGACATTTTTCTCTGCATACATGAATGGAAAGAGACCTTGCCATGCAGGCATTGCAATTCATGCAGTGAAAGTAATCGATGCCCAATCCCTTCCCCACTCGACAGAGGTTACAGTAAGGGCAGTGGTAAATTTCCCTATTGAACATGTTCTTTGTTAAAAATTTGACAGTATGGACTTTACAAAACAAGTCAAAACAAAAAATATTGACCGAGACCTGATGCAGGAGAGCACTATTACCATATATAATTGTCAACATAAAAGGAAGATGATGAATAATAAAAGAGAAAATGTTGGAGTAAAGATTACAAATTTTGAAAGCACAATGAAGTTACTGTTTATAGAAGAGACACAGATTGCCTACAAAACAAGGAAAGAATGTCCTTTACTATAAGTCCCAAATTATGATAAAATACTGTTACGAAATTCTGGTAGACTCTGAAATCTAGTACTGAGAAAGCCGGTAGAATATATTTGTTTCTTTCTGCACATCCATTTTAACATGTGCATCTCAGCTACATTTAGGAACATGGAGCATATCTGAATGGGGACCAATCCAAATAGAACTACAATTCTTTTGTGTGACAACATGTGATGAATGAAAATTTGGACAGCATTTGGTAAATGTAAAGTTGAATTTGGCATATATGAATTACGGTTTTACTAGGCCTATATCAGCACATATATTCTACTTTGTTGGTCAGTGTTTGATATATGAGAATTTGAGTTTGGCATTTCTTTCCTCTTCTAGGTTTCAAGAGTCCTAATTTCTTGTGAAACAAAGAACCCTTTGTGGTTTTCAAGGTTTAGCCTGGTGGATTCTAGTCATCTAAGTAGATTCAAGGTTTCGTATCTTTTAACATTCCTTCTACTTGTTCTACATCAATGTCTACTGACAAGTTTATTAAATTTACCCTTTAGACTATTAGGATTTTCTATGCATAAGATTCTAATTTCATTTCTCCATTTAAGTTGCCTATCCAACTACAGCACCAGTAATATCCTCATCTTTATTCTCCTCTTGTGTAGTGAATAGATGAAAATGATCGGACTCTGTTTATTGGCTAATAACCACCATATAATCATGTCAGTGCTAAAATTGCAATGCATATACTTTGTTTTCAAGTTATATACTAGATGGGGTTCCTTGTTCTCCAACACCTGCCAAAATATTTCCTTGGCACTCTTATCATAAACATTATCTAAATCATGAAGACCATAGGAAAGTCTCTCTTCCTATATTTCTTATTCTTTTTATGAGAAAAATAACCTCCATAGACAATCTCCCAAACATTAAACCTAATTTATTTTTCAGATCATGTGGCATCTCAGCTAGTCATACTTAAGCACCCTTTGGCAGAACTAAATACAGTATCTATCAAGTTTAGTGCCCAATATTTTGTGCAACTTTGTAGTTTGCTCATCCAACTTTTTTTATATAAGGGATAAGGGAGCCCCTCAAATTACCAAGCATCGTACTCGTTTTTAAAATTTTATTGAATGCTTTCATCAACCTCACCCTTACCACAGTTCCACTTTCACTTAGCTTTTCCAAACTTCTATAGGAATTCAGCCATGACTGTTTGCTATCCTTATCCTCATCTTCTTCAGAGGCTGCTTCACCTATGACATCCAAATGCCACATGTATATTCCGAGTTTCTTGCACCTAATGAGGTTGTAAGATCTCAAAGACTTCCCCAGAGTGACCACTGTCAAACAACTAGTCAAAATAAGTTCTCTTCCTTTCCGCAATCATGTGTCTCTGACCAAGATATGCTGATTCTCATTCTTGATATGCTCACCATGTTTCTTCAAAATTTGGAGTTACTAATACCTGATTCAGTTAATTTACGGAAAAGCTTTTACTTCTAGATTATCATTCATATTCTTACGATACCTTCTAGCTGCAATAAGTTTTCTCAGATAAAAAGAGGGAGGGGAAAAGGAAGAGAAGTGTTGGGAGAATGAAAGAAGATTTTGATAACATTGGGGGAAAAGACAATAAAAAGCTTATTATTGTTTGAAGATTACCAATTCAACAAGATAAATTATTGTTAATTTAAAAAAGTTTCAGTTCGTGAGGTTGCATCACCTTTCATCATCAAACAATTTGCAGATCCTGCAATAGTATCTTCCCATCGATAAATTATTACAGGAGACAGTTGAGCATGTTTTCCCAATTGGCTGTACAATCAAGCATTTCATGCACATCATCTCTGTAATAGCTCTCCTGCATAAGTCATATAAACATGTAAAGAACTGAAGGAAAAAAGGCCAACAAATTCAAAAGGTCACAAATAGAATGTTATTCAATGTTTTGTCATACCTATCAGTTGAATGATCAGCCAACTCATCATGGCAACGTATGCACGTATAAATCTTCTTACAACAAGGCATTACAAGCTTACAGTTTCTTTTATAGTGTTTGCAACCCAGGATTGTTTCGGGAGAATCCCAATAAGATGGATGCTGACCTGGAATTTCTTCCCCATTACTTGAGATGGTTACATCTGTATGAGATATCTTTTGATGAACAAGCCAACGGCTGAAACATATGGAGGCTGCTGTTAATATTCCATCAGTAGATAGGGACAGAGAGGTGACAGAAAGAAAGAAAAAGAATGTAGTGCCCTAGCTTAACAATGTCTGCCAACATTGATGACTAATTAGCAAACATTCAATAGATGTGGTTATATGTTTGCAATCATGGCCAACTTCAAGTGTCATTAAGCGATTGAATGGATTTCTTTTTTTCAATTGCAAACTAGCCATATACTATTGATGTTTGACTGCAGTTATAAAATTCTTGCTTTTGTCATCTTCTTTTGGTTTCTTGATGTACCAAATAGCATGAATTGGTCTGTTGCTCCAACCTAGTGCAGTAGCTCTTAAAAGTAAATGATCAGACATAATTCTATCTTTTTCAACCAAGGCAAGTAAAGATTCTAGTTGAAATCAAAGCATAAGTTTTATTGGTAGCCTTTTCTCAGGATGGAATGGAGGCGCTAATGATGCCATGTTAGCCTTTTGTTTTAGTAGACCAACACATCATGCTTATGAAGTATCATAAATCTTTTCGCTATGGTAAAATTCTACAATGTTAACAATAAAGACAAGCTTAAACCTAACCTCATTATCAGGTTCTGGATTATGAATGATTTCTTCTGAGGATCTAAGGATGATTCACGAGATACTCTTCTTATTGCTGCCTCCATATCGTTCTGGCTCATTTTCAGAAGCTGCTCGTGATACCTGGACTTCAAAGTTAATTGAAAAGGCTGGCCTGGTTTATCACTCTTCTTTGTAAGATTAGAAACTTCATTAAATCTCTCCTTGTCACCCTCGCAAAGAAGTTTTTTACATTCTGAACATTCATCATTGTTTTGATCTCCATTATGTATATTTACTTCATCATCAAAACTTTCTTCTTGCTTTTCAATATTAACACTATAAAAGTCTCTTTGTGAAAACTCAATGGTATCATAGAGACCATCACCTTGTTTGTCAAGGCCTTCCGTAGGCAGATATCTTGCAATAATATCCAGAGGATCGGGAGTACATGAAGTATTCAACTCTGTTGCCACATGAGCTATACCATACCCTTCCCACCATTCTCGCAACCATTCATCAAACATTGTATTTTTTGTCACCTTATGCCATAAAGACATCATTTCACGTTGTTCCTCAGGTGTTAAAGAACCGAGAAGCCAGGGTATCATATCTTGTAACGTTTCGGCTTTAATGCTCCCTAGCATGCGTCCAACGATCTTTTCTTGCTCCTGGATGGAGAAGCATTCTCTAAACATGGGCCAAAGTTCAACTTCTTCTCGATGAACATGGTCAGACAGTAGTTTATGCATTGACTTGCATATATATTGGAGTTTCATACAAAGTCGATTGTGTTTCACCAGTATCTGATCCTGCTTTTCCAAATCATCAGTAGAAGCTGAAATGTGCAATTCAGACATCTTATCTAACAAGTGGCTAACATCATTAAAGTATTCAACTTCAAGCTTGTGGTCAATGGTGTAGGAGTGGCTAATGTTTTGAAATTCTTCCTTAGCTTCCAGGGCTGGAAAGACAATTTCATCCTCTGCATCGCTATGGAATTGATACCAAAACCGCAGGAGATTGAACTGTCGGTGGAACTCTGTGAGGAATCTGATGTTTTCAGCCAGTTTAACTGTACCAAAGACAAGGTCTTCCAGGTCTTTCATGAGAGCCTTGTGGAAGAAAAAAATGAGATCCATTGGTATTGGCTGATTGATAGTTGGAGTTGAAGAACTCTCTCCACTAGGCAATTTACGAAAAGCATTTGATGCCCATAATGTTCCAGGAAAAATTATGTGCAGATTTATTTCGCTAGTGTAGGATGTGTCACATGCCTTACCTCTGTGGGAACCAGGAGATACAACATAAGAAAGAAAATTTTTACCCTTGTTCTCAGAGACCAGTTCTATATTTTTAGATTTAGATTCTTTACAAGTCTGAATCTTTGAGGATAAGGAAACGGCATCCTTGATTTGCTCAGGTAGAATAGAATATCTGCTACTGAACACTTTCTCCAAATCCTTGAAGAAATTTTCCATGGAGGTTTTGCCTGAATAACCGATGCGAAACCACTCAAGTAAAAGGGAAGCAAAAGATTTGTTGGCTAAAGCATCTCCCAAATTCATGCTATCAAGAATGGACCTGGATTCATTTTTGGACAAATGAACTGCAAACCAAGTGATTGCACACTTCAGTAACCCCAGTGGCATAACATGAAGGCTCGTGTACAAAATCTGCAGTTGTGTTTCAAGGCTGCAGTTCTTGCTAATAAAGGGAAATACCTGATAAAGACAGGAATCTATCATTTGACAATGTGGTGAATAGTATGTACTGACTAATCACTGACTAGTGTTGACATAGAAAAGATGACAATACAGTACCTCAGTTTCATGAAAAATAAAATGTTTGTTAAGATTCATCGCCAAAGATTCCATTTCTTGGCAAAGCTTCTCTACAAACTTGCACAATGGTAAGCCCTTTTGAGAATACAGCAACTTGTGTAGACTTTCTATGTGATTTTCAATGGAGGACTGCTCACTGGAGGAGGGGAACATGTGCTTGCTCGCAAGCTTTAACACAGGGTAAAAGAACCTCTTCAATGCAATGCTGTTTACAAGAAAACATCCTGTAAGAAATATATAAAATGAACAAAAAGATGATAGAGATTTGCAGGGGGGGGAGAAAAAATCAAATATACAACCTGGTATGAAATTGAGTTGTCGAGTAAAACATAAATTTTTCAGTTAGCTATGATAATTACCGGTAAAAGATAATCACATCAGCGAGAAATTTCAGCCTGAAGAGTATTGAATCTACAGTTAAAGCACTGATTAATGTTCTAATCTGATATAATTCTTCCAAAGTTTCTTTCCACTCTTTCTGGATGGCAACATGCCAAAGATGTAGATAATCAACCAGACTTTTTCCAACGCCAGTTTGGACACAATGTTTCCTTCTTTGTTCATTTTGTTCCGAAAGCCTCTTAGAGGATTGCAATTGCAATATGCTTTTCATCTTGCTGGAAACATCCTGATTTCCTTGTCTAATCCTGATGCAAGCCCCAGGAGACAATTCATCATTTCTAAGGAGCCAAGAAATTACCACCTTCAACACCATATGAGGTAATCACAGTCAGAGAGTTGATTTATACTAGGAAGAGAAATTAGTACAGGATCTACCTCTTGCAATGATTCTTCATTCGGTACCATTTGTCTGATGCAATGTACAGTCTCCACTTGTTTTTCTGGACAAAAAAAGGAGTACATCCATGGCAACAAATCCTCCAGCACAATCACAGGGACGCTGCAAATGGACTGCCACACAAGTGAAGCCTGTTCACTGGGAGAGAACTGCTGCATAAGCAAAGGAAAAACCTGTACCCCGAGGCATATACATACACCATGGTTATGATATATCTAATACAAAAACAAAAGTTTGAATCATATGAAACATGATGTGCAGTGCACGAAATTATTAGAATGAATGTTGTTCAGAGAATTGGTTAGATAGCTAGTTTATTTTGAACTCATCCTAGTCTTGTGATTCATTGTAAGATCTTCCAAAGAACTCCTGGATGGATGTGGTTTAACAATTATGAAAGCTAGCAGAAGGCAACATCCTGTTGGGGATCAATTGAGGAATGAAGACTAAATGGAAGCAGCATCATGAAAGATGTAGTACAATCCTTTTTCCAGGTTTCTCTAGATTGAGTCCTTTATCTTCCTTGCTTAAATGAAAATGTACAGTTGGAGCCTGGGATGACCCTCAGTGTTACCTAGAAAGTCTAGCATCACAACACTGACTATTGCTTTATGTGATAAATTATTGCAAAAATAAATAAATTAAATGTTCCAAATAAATTCTGAAAGGGTAGTAATAATCTAAAGTTGCACAAAAGGAAATGCTTGCTGTAATTTTTTGTTGGTAACGGGTGGGCTTAGTTGGTATGTATGTCCATTAGTGGTACATTGAAGCACCTATTAAGGTGGTTAGTAGGTGTTGCATCTGACATTAGGCATATTTATGAATTAGTTTAGTATAATGTTGAAGGCAGTTGACCAATTGTTGTAGTAGTGAAACCAAGAGCAGAGAACTGCATAGCTGCGTCATTTTTTTGCCCCTTTCTTTTGCAATTCTTGCATGTCTTCATCTATCTTTAGGATGCCAACAAAAACAAACTTGGTGCCCAAAGTTCACCTCTCATTCATTTCTATTTTTCACCATAGAAATTCAAATTTTTATTAATAGGAGATTGAGCTGCCAACTTAAATGATCCACACACCATGGTGTTCTAGAAGTTTCTGCTCACACGCAAAGGATAATCAAATATAGAATAGAAGTGTATTAGACAAAAAGGAAATTCTCAAAATTTCATGAGTGATTAATGATTAAGCCAAAAATCTCAAAAATGTAACAAAACTAATTTCAAGTGATTGCTCTTTGACATCCAAAAGAGGCCTATCCTTTTCCATGCAAACCATTCATATACAGAATTGAACCCAAATGTTATAGCAATCAGAAGTTTTTTTTTAGAACCGTGTAGTTCAAAAGCAAAAAAATGAAAATGTTAGTGCAGTACCAGTGAAAGCAATTGATAACAAAGTGAAGAAGAAAAATTCCGCACACTGTGTTGCCTGGAGAGTGCACCAGGAAAAAAAAATGTTCATGGTGAAACAGTAATTCATGCAACTAACAGTATCAGGAAAAAATATGGTTACCTGCTCTTCTTCTTTGAGCATATGTTGGCAAATGGAGGACTGCATGGTGCCGATGCAAACCACAAGTTCCTGAAAGAGCTTCAAACCACTTTTTTCCTCCAATTGGTCCAACCAATGAAAAATAGTTCCAAAGAGGTCATTGATGCTTTCATGCTCAAGCGAATATGTATGGACAACATTTTTAATGCGGGTATCTAGTGCTAGAAAGATAATCTGCCAAATGAAAATGACTCATAATCGCTAAATCATATAAATGAACAAGAAGCACAAACTTAAGTGCATGAAAGTCAAAGTACATGGTGATTTGAATTTTAGGAGATCAAAACCCCACTCCCCTGATTTCAAAATTATGTCCCAGGTAAATATCGTCACTAATGTGCATCAATCAAGCAATTTAAACTAATAGTCTCTTGTTCATTGGGTACATAATATAAGCTTGTTCAATATGAGGATTAACATATCTTTCCCTTGTCAATTATACAATCTTTGTGGAGTATTTATATATGTTGACCATCTATCCTAACAAACCCAACGATGGAGGGATGAAGCCTGATTTATTAGCATTCCTAAAAGCTTTGACTCAAGGAAACTTCTCCGAAAATAAACGGTGGTGGCTATGAAAGTCACCTTCATGTATTTGTTAGCTCATATTCTTTGATTAAAAAATTATTAAGAAATGAGACAGGCTGCTTACCTGACTTTTGCCATGTAAACATTACAATCCCCCCTCCCTCTAAAATTACCAAATTTTCATCAGATTTAGAAATATCACCAAAATTCAATAACATGTTGTGCTTGTTTGCTTAGAAATCCAGGGCACAGATAATAAATTTTATCTCAATCAAGCCTAATTCTGACAAATGCCAGAGCTAAATTTTACTTTGCATAGCTGAAACGAAAAAAAACTTTTTCATTTATTTCTCTTCATTTTTCTCAGCGGCCACAACAAAAAAATCACAATATATAAGCTTATGGTCAGTTACACACACACACACACACAAACCTCATCTTCGGTAGCTGTGTGATACTTATACGCAAGTTTGAGAAAATCGAATCTTCGACGGAGCTCAACTACCAGCTCCGGTCGACGAGGCTCACTCTCGGTCTCGGAGGCCGTGACTGCCAGACGGCGGAGGTCAGCTATCTCCACCCGCAGTGCCTTGTGGAAATGAACAAGCAGAAGTATGGGAGCGTCTGTGAGCCGGACATTGGAGAAACACTCTGCCTCCACCAAGGCCGGCGGCCATGGCGACTCCGCATCTCTCTCCTTACCCGGCGTGAATCTCGGGGGATCGCCGCCGCCGCCGCCGGGTCTGTCCATATAATTGTAACATTAACGGAGGCGATCGAGAGAGAGGGCGAAGGTTTGGCATTGGAGAGGGACAGAAGGTTATAACTGCAGGAAAGTTTGGGATTGGGGTCTCTCTGTAGTAAGATTGATAGATTGATTATTTTAAAAATTATGACGATCTGGTCTGATGTATTGATGATTTGTATATTTGTTTGCCACGAAGCGTGATTGAGACGTTATACCTAGCGGCTTTATTTTTTTCGCTGTTGACTTTGGAATCCCAAGCGCGCGCCAATTCCAATTTCTAAATACGTTTTTAGAGATTTTTAGGTATTTTCCAAGCATGATAGTCTTTTCACCATCTCATTCGATTAAAGATAATGCTGTTTAACATTACAGTAATAATTATTTTTAAAAGTAGTTTTTATTTAAAAATATAAAAATAATTCTTAAAAAATATTTTTAATTTATTTTTAATATTAACATATCAAAATTAATCTATATTACTAAAAACAATTAAAAAATCTTTTTTTTTTCTGTATAACTAGATTTTCATGGTAAAAGCAAACAAGTTCTAAGACTTGTATGTTTATGACGGTAAAAAAGCTGTAAGACTCGTAAAAATCTAATTTGTTTTTTGTTTTTAATAGACATGGCGTGATGGCACAGGATTTGTAATATGCATAGCAGGTATCGAGTACGAGTCAAGACGTGCATCTTTTGTAAGAGTCTGGGATAGTCAGTGTTTTACTCGTTTATCTGGTCCCACAAAGTATGTTTTCCGGAAATAAGGTTTCCTCCCATTAAAAAAAAAAAGTTTTCAATTTTCCAAAAAAATATAGAAATAATACCAAATGGTCTCCATCTTTTACTCCTTGCATTTTGGATTTGAATGAAAAGGAAGGGGTTATAAAGAAATTTATTAGGAATGTATTTACTACTAATAAAATATTTTTAAGTTGTTGAAACTGATTTTAGAATTTTGACTTGTAACGATATAACAATTATCATACAATCAACAAGAAGAAAGATTTCATGGTGACCAAAACAAAAGATAAAACATGTAGATGTTTTTAAATAAGAAAATACTAATAAACCATATTAGGCTTATCATAGAAAAAAAATGATAAAAACTAAGAATATATTAAAATAAATACAGCAAAGAAAATAATAAATAAAAATAAACTGCAAAACATGGAACTTGAAATAAAATTGTAATAAATAT
Source organism: Salix brachista (assembly GCA_009078335.1). Taxonomy (NCBI): domain Eukaryota; kingdom Viridiplantae; phylum Streptophyta; class Magnoliopsida; order Malpighiales; family Salicaceae; genus Salix; species Salix brachista. The sequence continues at coordinate 12,811,280 of CM018586.1, forward strand.
CTTACAATAACAGAAGCTCTACGTATATACTACTTCATGACTCTAAAATTGATTGTCCCAAATGGATTTACATATTAAATCAATTTGATAATCAAACCATAACAAGGAAACCCTAATTACATAATCAATAAAATCAGAATCTTATGAGAAAATAATAACTATGCTAAAAATGAAGGCTAATCCCTCTATTTATAATAATTTCATATTATTAGATTTAGGGTGTGTTTGGCATTGCTTTTGCTTTTGCGATTGAGGTTGAAAAAAAAACAGTTTAAAAAAAAGTGCTTTTACTGTGGTTCAAAATAAGCAGTGAAGTGTTTGGTTAAAACTGTGGTTGAGTTGGAGGTTGAAAAAAAAGCAGTTTTGGGTGTTTGGTTACCAAGCTTTTCATATTGCTTTTAACTTGTGAAATTACTTTAAAGGGTATATATATATATAATTTTTTTAAATATTGTAAATTTAATAATTATAATAATATAATGTAATTAATAATTCATGAAAAAACAAATATTATTTTTTATTCTCCCATCTATCAAAAAATAACAGGGTTGTGGAGTGCAACGAAATCACGCGTCATTTTTTTTCATCAGAAAAATACATTTTTTTTTGTTATTTTTAAAATATATTTTTTTTAAAATTCGGACTGGGCCTCACCCAACTAAATGGGCCGGCCCAGCTTAGCTGGACTTGGGCTGGGCCGAGAGCAGCCCAGGCCAGCCCAGCCCCACATGCAGAAGAAGAGAAGTGAAACGGTGCGCTGCACTGTGCACGTCTTCTTCGCGTGACAGTGCAGCGCACCTGTGCACGTGAAATATTTCACGTGCACAGTAGCTTCCGACCGACCACCAAGATAGCTTCAACGGACGATACCGACGGGTAGAGGAGGCTGAGGTGGTTTTTCCTGTGGTGGTGGCGTCTGAAATGGTGGCCTGTGGTGGCCGGAGGCAGCGTTGGAAGGTGGCGCAACTGTTCACCGACCACCACGATAGCTTCAACGGACGATACCGATGGGTAGAGGAGGCCGAGGTGGTTCTTCCTGTGGTGGTTTCATCGTAAATGGTGGCCTGTGGTGGCCGGAGTCAACGATGAAAGCTCTCGGCTTCCATGGTTGTTCTGTTTTGGGCAGAGAGAGAGAGAGAGAGTTGCATGCAGAGTGAAGCTTCCTCGTGGCCGTGGCTTGTGCATGTTGCACTGTCATCTTCTTCGTAGGGGTATTTTTTCAACGGTTATTTTTATTTCAAATGTTTATCATCGTCGTTTCAATAAGCACGAATCGCAGATAAAAAAGCATCCATTTCCAGCTTTCCATGAATCGGCGTTTTGGAGAGAATTTGGTGTGGGTCCCACACATAAAAAATGAGTTTACTTGTTATCCAAACAGCACATTGTGGTGCGATCTGGCAATCGTGGATTGCACCACAATGCCAAACAGGTACTTAGACCTTGTCAAATTTATTTTAAAAGAACATGAAAAAAGCAAAAGACCTACATTGTTTTTTCACATATCATGTAAAATGTAATAACACATTGCAAACAATTTTACTACCAATCGTTGCATTTTTAGTGATCATCAGATTAATTACAAAAAAAACAAATTGTTTACTCTCGAGATCATAGTTGTGAAACCTACTTACTATTACAGGTTAACTCAGTAATTTGTTAATTTACAGCCTTGTCTAAGCCAAATTTTATTTTAAATTAGTTTTTTATTTATCATAATGATATCATTTTTGGTTTTTTCTAATTCTAAAATGATGTTATTTTAAGTCTTTTAAAAAAATTATAGCCTTGATTGATTCACAACCCGCAGCTCAATCCACACATTCTATAAAAGACATTTTAAATATTAATCTATTTAACCTAAAAAAATAATAATTTGATAGTGATAATCAATAAAATATTTTGAAATTTTATTTTGGTGCCTTAAAAAATAAATTTAATTATGTTGTATAGATCTGGATATTATTTACTAGATAAAAAAACATGTATGTATCAACAAGCTTTAGTTAAGATTATATACCCAATAGTTGTTTATGATATCTAAGTTTATTCCATTGTCATTGAGGTAGTGTTCATCTCATCCTTAGAGGGATGTACGATCAGACTAGAGAGACCATGTCAATCCCTTTCATGGTAAATTACATCGTATCATTAGGGAGACATCCATTTCTTCAAAAATAAATGTGATGTTGCGTTAGGGATAATGAATCTATCTCATCCTTAGAAGATTGAGGGGCTTGTTCCCAATAAGAATCTCAATAATAAAAATTATTGTTACTTTGAATATTTAATCCATATACAAGAAACTTTACATTCTTATTCATTAGCCATGATACATGTTTATCTTATATTGGGGTATAATAAACTAGAATAACATTATAGTTTTTACCTTAAATAGGTGAGGGAATAATATTTATCCAATAAAGGTTTCCTTGGTGGTTGCCAAAGGGACTCCACCCAGATTAACATAAATCTTTGTATTATTGTGAAAGTATGGTTGACGAATAAGAAGGCAGCCCCTATGCTCGACGACAATCTACCTAATCATATTTGAAAAACTTAGATGAAGTCCTTGACTTACAATAAATTTGATTATGTACAATTTGAACCACACACTAAATTTGTATCTATTGAAAGTTTTCCAAAATATCTAGGCTCGAACTATGATGGTAACTAAGGATGATAATAACTTGACTCTTGAAAGACTAATTGATGGTATTTTTATTAGTTTCCCACATATGACACCACTAATGATGTCCAACTTTATCCCATGGGCTTGTGGGTCAAGCTAATACTTGGAATATTTGATTAATTTCCTGGTTCTAACAATATGATTCACTCATCCTTGGTGAGATGATTGGTGGATGATGTTTGATATTTGCAAAAGATCTTCTTTTATGTATTTGGGGAATCTCTGATGATTAAATGAGTATCATTTGAGAGAGAAAACAGTAACAATTTAAAAGAATCCTAAAATAAATGTCATTTTTTTGTGGAGAAAAATCGAACCTTTTTGTAAGGATATTCTCCTTTTTTTTATATAGCCCCTCTCACCTGCATTCTTTATGGAAGATAAAGGGGTAAATATCAACAACGTATCTCTGACTTCTTAGAATAAAATATTTATGTTTTATCAGGATATGGTATTTTTATCTTGTCATGATAAAATGGGTGTTTGGCTCTGCGGTGGCTTTTGCGGTTGGGGCTTACCGCAGAGTCAAACCATCTGGTAATAGTCATACCCATAGTTTTGCAAATGTGGGTCCCACAAAAAAAAACTAAGTTCCAAACTCAGTTCAAAAAGCATATTTAAGATGCTTTTCGCCTCAACCACACCACACTGAAACCGTAGTGCATGTCGCGATGATGTTTTTTTTCCGCGCTTCACGCTACACCATCCCCTGGATTGAGGAGGACAACGGCGCGCGGTGAAATGAGGTATGTTTTATAGTCGTAAAAATTATGACTATAATTATCAGGAGTCGCCACCTAGTATTAAGGTCACTAGGAACCTATTGGTCTGCGAGAGTCTTGATAGGGGACTTGTTGTGCAAGAGGAAGACGCATCACCCCAGTGCACCCTACCTAAGGTAATCTACATTGTTGTTTGATTGTTTTTTCTAAGTAAATAGTTTTTTACACTGCATTTTCAAAAACCATTTTTTTGTCTGCGAGTATACTTTACAATGTAATTTTACACCACAGTTAAAAACCTTTTTCTTATCTACGAATATACTTTACATTGTAATTTTACACCGTAGTTAAAAACCTTTTTTGTATATGAATGTATTATACAATGTAATTTTACACCGTAGTAAAAATCTTTTTTTATTTGCGGGTGTACTTTACAATGTAGTTTTCCACCTCGATAGTGAAAATAAAATAATTATTATTATTTTTTGATATTTTGGCCAAATTCCAATGGATAATCAAAAACTAGTTACGATATCCAATTTCATTTTAAAATATGAGAAAAATGCAACATATTTTTTTACGAAAAATATGATGGAAAAATCTTTGGAATCCGGCCGTATGCACGAAAACAACACATTTTTTGATTTTTTTTAAATGCATTTTTTTTTTCAAAATAAAAAAATTGGGTCGGGTCTGGCCTAGCTAAATGGGTCGGCCCAGCCAATTAGGCCCAAATGCCCAACTCTAATGGGCTGGGCTGGGCCGAGAGCATCCCAACCCAATAACCAATTCACGTGAAGTGAATTAATTCACTCAGTTCACTTCACGTGAACAGTAACAGGTGGTCGACCGACCACGACGAGAGGGTCACCTGCCACTGCCACTGGGTAGAGGAGGTCGAGGTGGTTGTCCCTGTGGTGGTGACGTCAAGAATGCGCCCTGTGGTTTCCAAAAGGAGCAACAGAAGGACTGGTCTATTACTGCCGAGGAAGCTATTGTGCGTCGTTACCGGTGCTGGAGGGAGAGTTGGACCTGCTGGAGGTCACGGTGGAGCTGGTGCTGCTGTTGGTTATGGATGTTGGTTGTAGAGAAAGAGAGAGAGCTGACGCTGCAAGGAGGGAGAGAGAGAAAGAGTTGTTGTTGTCGTCGTTGCTGTCTACTGGTGAGAAGATGGTGTTGTCGCCAGAGCTGGGGAAGACGATGGGCTATTGTTGCCGAGGCTGGTGGTTGTGTTGGTGGAGGAGAGAGAGGGTCGGTTGCAACTAGTTTTAGAGAGAGAGAAGGCTCGGCCGGAGATGAGGAAGATGAAGAGATGATGGTCACGTTATGTCGTCTCCCTCTCTCTACGTTTTTTTTCTTCGTTTGTTCACCAATGTACCCCCTGTTACGTGAATTTTCCTTTGGTTTTTCTCCCCCCTGTTACGTAAAAATTTTGCTCCCCCTCTTTTTTTTGCATGGCTTTTCCATTGTATTTATAGGCATAACAACGGTGGGTGGACTCTGCGGCAGCGTGCCTAAAAGCATGCTTGTCGGCACCGGCCTATGCAGGTGGCCTGTCGGCGGTGGCATAGGTGGCTTGTCGGTAGGCAGTGCAGGTAAAGACATGCGAGGACTGCAGTTTTGAGGAAGGTGGAAGAGCAGTTTGGTCCTTCAATTTGTAATTGTTCTAATTGCATCCTCAATTGGCTTTCAACTTTTAATTTTTTGCAATTGTATCCCCATCAGAATTTCAATACTAGCCTTAATTTGATGTGATCAATTTAAAGTATAATCAAGTCCTTGCACTTAATTAAATCCTTCAATTGGATCCTAAATTAATTCTCAAACATAATTATACTTTAAATTGGCCTATGATTAAATAAAATTGGCCTATAAAAAAATATAATTATGCCTTACGACTTAATTTTTACACAGATTTATCCAATGATAAATTATTTTGCCTTAAATCTGTACTTTCTTCTATTTTTGGGACAAAAGAGATACGATTGGACTTTCGAAAACAACCAAAATTTTCACATTGATTTTTCTACCAACGTCGACCCCTTTTATTTTATTTTTATTATTTTTGGGTAGATTTTGGGGAGTAACCCAAAAATGAGGTTATGACAGTTCACACCAAAGTTCAGGGTATTTCTTTTTCTTTGGGTTCTTCATGACTAGAACGATGTCATTGCCTGGTTCCTAAGAAACATTGTATTCTCAGCCATAGCACCGGAGGTCTCTCTCTCTCCACAATCAGTTGGCGGTCTTTCTCTCTCTCTCTCCATAGTCAGTGGCAGCTCCCGGAGAGCACCACCATCATCCCCCTCAACACCGACAACTTCTCCTCCATGCTAGAAGTTTTGTCATGACCTCCAGCAACAGTAGCAAGCCCCAACGTAGAAGCAGCATCACCAACAACCTTCTGATGCTTCTCCCGGCCACCACAAACCACCATTTTCGACGCTGCCACCACAGGAAGAACCACTTCAGTCTCCTCTATCCGGCGACATCAGCAGGTGAGCCTTTCATCATCGTAAGTCGACCACCCTTCTATTGTTCAAGTGTTACGTGAACAACGCATGAGTGAATTAATTCACTCTGCACTGTTCATGCAATACGTGAACAATGCAGCACACCATTTTCTTTTTTATTTAACTCTGGGGTTAGACCTGCTCCCGGCCCAACCCAAGTCCAACAGAGTTAGGCCTTTTGGCCCATCTAGGCTGGGCCAACCCATTTAGTTGGGTCAGGCCTAGTTTGATTTTAAAAAAATATATGAAAATCATATTTTAAAAAAAATATGTAGATAGAGATCATGATGAAAGGGAAAGGCACGTGACTTCATTTCACCCCATAACCCTGTTGTTTTTTATTGATTATGGATCAAAAACTTGCAACTGGATTTGACCTTGGAATTATATCTCTACAACGTGTAAATAGAGATCATAAAACTCTATATGGATCGCAGATGTTGTTCCTGATGTTTTTTTATCAGATGTTGTTCCTCGATCAAATAGCAATGGATCGCAGAGGCTTCACTTATGGATTTAGTTCGTGATGGAATTGCAAGTAGTTTGATGGGATAATAAAAACAAGTATCTAATTTACTTGAATTACTAATTATATTTTATTATTATGATTATTAAACTTCAAACTCAACCACAGTTTTAGATACGAGAGCATGTGCTGAAAACGTCAATAAGGATGATGAGTCATTACTATAAGATAGTCATAATGAATACAATTTCCATAATTAAAAAATATAATGAATAAGGATAGTTTAGGTTATATTGTTCTTTCTATTTAACTTAGAAATGATACTAGATTCTTGGTGACCATTAGTTTTATCGCTGGTAAAAAAATTAACTTTGATTATTACACAAACAACAAAGGGTGCAGCAATCCGAAACCTAAAGTGCTCAACTTATCTTTCTCTAATCCAAGGGTGCTGCAACGTACGCCATAATTAAGAGCGTGGTTTATAGCCTTTCCACTTCTTGCCACGTCGGATTATGGCGTGATTATCTTAATGAGCTTTTGAAAGAGTTATAGCCTTTCCACTTCTTGCCACGTCGGATTTGGTCAGACTTCAGAGAGGGCTTTGTTCACGCCGTCCGAACCTTGTCGTCTCCTGTGCCCTGGTCAAGCGTGAAATATTTATTTTTTTCGCCAGCTTTAAATTCCAGTGTCCCTATTTGTGCACGTGTGGAGCTCGGGTCCGCGGTGTGCTATGCTCATGCCTCCACGTTCCTTGCCCATGGTCCACGGGAACCTCCCGTCCCACAGCTCACTAATTAATTAAAATTAAAGTTTGAAGAAGTTAGTATATAAAAAATAAAGAATTGCGTATTAAATTGATAAAATTTAAATTTATGTTGTATGTGCTTTTCAATTTTTCATGGTATTAGATGAGTAACAAAAATATATTTAATTACACAGCTTTGATTTATTGGATACACTATTATACGATATACAAAACTAATACATATTTGTTTTCTAAAGTTGCATTCAAGTAATACTATTATCCTATGTTATTGGAGAAAATTAAATATAATTAGGAATTAATACTTGGAAGCGACATAGTGTCTATTTAAGAGTGTGATTAAGATTGCTTTTGAAAATATTTTTTGTCAAAAATACATTAAAATAATTTTTATTTTATTTTTTAAAAATTATTTTTGATATCAGCACATGAAAATGATCTAAAAATATAAAAAAATAATTTAAAATAAAAAATAAAATATTTTTTTTTAAAAGCGTTTTTGAAACGCAGTGTTAAACATCCCAATAATATTTGTTTGTCTACTGCTTCAGAATATGTGAATATATAAATTTTATTTCTTTCCTTCATTTGTGTTTTTAATACTGAATCTTGATTATTAATAAGTTATAGTTTATCTATAAATTAGAAATTTGTATGTTTTTGACATTTTATTTAATATTTTTACTAAATTCAATTTACATGCTACGTTTTGATATAAAAAAAATTATTTAACGTCACAAATATCTTTCATACATAGTTTTATAAGGTTCACTTAGTAAGATAAATATTTGAACAAGTAAATCAAATTAAATTAAAAGGAAAAATGTTCACACCTAGTCCAATTATTGCATGTGTGATGAAGTGTTGCGTTTCATCATAATATAAGAGCAAAATAGTCACCTTGGAATTATTACAGTGCTGAAGTCTTGCCTTTTTAAGGTTGAGCGCGCGAAAATAATAATAATAATAATAATTTGGAACTAGAAGATTGTCCTCAATCCATCGAAAACATCCTGGAATCAATCAGCACCCTCACTGTAAAGGGTGGAATATGACATCCACTTGTTTAGGCTAGAGAAATCGAGAACACATCCTGTCCTGATTCATTATTCATATATATATATATATATATATATATTGTGATTGTTTGAGTGTGGGATTAAGGTTATATTTGAAAGTGTTTTTTTGTTTATAAAAATATTAAAATAATATTTTTATTTTTTATATCAGCACATAAAAATGATTTAAAAACATCAAAATTTTTAATTTAAAGTAAAAAATAAAATAAAAATTATTTTTTCAAAAATAATTTTGAAACGTAATGTCAAATAAGATTGGTTGGTTTTCCAATTTCCATTCTACCAATCTTATTTTTTAAGAAAAATATATTTTACTATGATGAAAATGAGAGATTTAATTAAAAATAAAAATAAAAATAATTATAATTATTGAAGATTTTATTTATTTATTAAATAGAAATATACCGTGCAGCACACTCATAAGAAAAAACACCAAGTCAAAAACAATGGTGGGATTCTTATGGGGATGAATGTTTAGAGCTACAAAAACTTGCAATTCGAGTTCTAGGCTTGACTTGTAGTTCATCTGGATGTGAGCGTAACTAGAGTGCATTTGAAATGGTATTGTTTTAAAAAATGAATAAATTATTGTTTTCATATTTGATAAGAATCTTATATGTTATCAATTTGAATTTTTTTTATAGGTTCATACGAAACGAAAAAATCGACTGTAACAGGAAAAAAAATGAATGACTTGGTTTTTGTGATATGTAATATGAAAATGAATGATAACCAAGGCAAAAGGCAAGTTATTGATTTTGATGAAAGTTTAGATGATCTCCCATCTAATGATGAATGGATCATTGAAAGAGAAGAACATGGTGATTCATCGAACATTAATTTACTTCATGCTATTGATAGTGCAACACGAAGAGAAAATAAAAAAGAAGACGAAAGTGATCAAGAAACTTTTAATGATGTTGAAATGAGTACTCATGGTATTGAAGCTGATTTTGAAACTCATAATGATGTCAATCCAAATAATTCAAGGAGTTTAGAGTTAAATATTGTTAGAGTTGGATCTAGTACTAGCAATATCAGTGATGGTACTTGTAGTATTACTAATAATCCTTTCAATAGTAATGTTATTGATGAAAGTCTTCGAAATATCAAGAGAGATGAAAATGAGGCTGATTTTAGTTTACATTGCACGCCAGCTGAATATTTATTTTAAATTTGTTAGTTTTTACCTAATGAAATTATATGGACATAATTGTTTTGTAATATATTTTTAAGTTATTTTAAATCAAGTATGAACCTTAACTAATGAAGTTTTATGGCCATAATTATGTTGTATTGTATTCGAAAATATTTTACTTATAATTTTATGATTTTTGTACGGAAATATTTTACGTGTAATTTTATGATTTTACGATCCGAGTTCAAAAGCGAATTCCATGTCATGTCAAAATCATGATTTTGACAACCTTGATGATGATTCTCGGTGAGTGTTTGAGAATATGATTGAGGTTGTTTTTAAAAGTGTTTTTTTGTTTAAAAATTCATCAAAATAATATTTTTTTATTTTTTAAAAATTATTTTTGACATCAACACATCAAAATGATCAAAATGTTGTATGTAAATTGAATTGATTATTGAATTTAGTTAAAACACCAAAAAAAATCAATTCAATTTACATAAAAATACCAAAAAATTTTAATTTAAAATAAAAAAAATAAAAATTTCATTTTTTTTCAAAAGCGTTTTTGAAACACAGTATTAAACACTCACGTAATTGAAACAATGATTTCCCGTAACTTTTAAGAAAAGAAATCACATATAATTAGCAGTTTAATGGATTATTTGAGATCTTAATTTTGTTTCAATCTTAGGGATTACTTCACCGTAGTAAAGGTTTGGGTTGTTAAAAATGGAGGGTGACCAACTACGGTGATGTGAATGAAGGAAAAAAGAGATTAAAAGTAAAATAGAATTGTATTATATATATATATATCTTTCTTCAACCAAATATGATAAATAAATGGTCATATTAACAAAAACACTAAAATGCATCGGTGATTCACTGTTCATTATTGTTGCTCAAGACTCATGTTAACTGTGGATGTGCAATTTCGCCCGGTGCTTCGCGGGTGCACCTCTGCCTTTTTTTTTTTTTTTCGTTTTTTCCACAGTGTATTGGCGAAAAAAGCCCCCGAAAAAGACAAAAAACGCCGCTGGTTTCAGGGGCTCCGAGGTAATTGGCCATTTCCGGTCCGGTCCGGCCGGGCGGTTTTTTTTTTTTTTTAATATTTCTTCAAACAGTGCAGTCACCGTTTTAGCCCTCGAAAAGGACAAAATAACACACATGGTGGGAGGGCGAAACGGTAATTAGCCAATTTTTTATTCTTTTTCGCTCCGGATTACTGTTGGCGCGTCCCATCACGCGCCGTCCATTTCCGCGCTCACGCGTGTTTCGGGCGGCGCGTGGTAAGTCATACGGCGTCCAAAAATGAGCAACCGGCGTCTAGAACGATGTTTCGCCATGCTCTCTTCCACATGGGGCGGCACGTGTATACATGTGGTTCCCAGGTACGTGTCAATGGTCGTTTGAATTTCCCCCCCTCATTTCTCTCTCCTCCTGCGCAAGCTGACGTCAGCGAAGCAGTGTTTTTGGCAAAGTTCATTTCAGTCCCTTCACGCCCGAATTTGTTGTTCTGGCCCTTATTGCAATTATATAAGTTTTGATTTGTTTCAATTGCATCCTTCAATTCAAAATCATTATAATATATAGTTTCAGTTCGGTCCTCCTACTGTTAATTTCCGGATTGGTTGTAAATAGCTCAATAAATTCGGTACACAAGTTTCGATTTTTTCAACTTTGTCCTTTGATTTAAATTGATAATAAATGTGGTTTCCATTTCAGCCCTTGGACTTTTAATTTTTCAATTTAATCCCTTTATATTTGATTTTCATTTCAGCCCTTATACTTTTATTTTTTTATATTTCAAGAATAATCCCTACTTTTGTCCATGTATATATAAGTGTACTTAACACAATAATTATAATAATAATAATAATAATAATAATAATAATAATAATAATAATAATAATAATAATAATTTAATTATTTTTCTTGCTTACTCTTTTGTTAATGTTTTTTTTTCTCCAGATAATTTAATAATTTTAATTGTTTTGATAGTGATAACAAAGATAATTTTAAATTTTATTTTATTTTTTTGTTTTATCTTTTTTTAAAGTTTCTGGAATATTTTTAGTCTTTCATTAATTATATGTCCTAATATTTATTGAATATTATCGCCTAGGAATACATATAGGGAGAAGAAAACATGACCTAGGATTTTTTCAATAAAAAAAATTAATATCAGTATTCTTAAATACATTTAATATAATGATATAATTAATAAATCGGATAACAAAAAAAAAATTTGTCTTCGAATTTTAATTTTGTCTTCTTTTCTTAAAATTTATTTCTTAAAAAAAAACACAATATTTTGGTTTTTAATATTTCATATTACAATATTTTTATTTACAATGTGTCAGATCTAATATTACTGGGGGAAAAAAACAACTCATAAAGAAAATATGATAATTTTACCTAGGTTATCCACAATTAAAAAATATGCGAGTCACTTTCCGTTTCTATTAAACTATTCTTTTTAGACGACAAAGAAATAATTATTGCACGCAAAAAATTTATGTTTATTTCTAAAAACAAATTACAATATTTATTACTGGGCAAAAAATACAACTAAATTTTTTTTTGACACATTTACCTACATTTCAAAAATATGCGAGTCACTTCCCGTTTCAATTACACTGTTCTTTTTAGACGGCAAATAAGTCATTATAGCACAAATTGTTTTCTTCCTAAAAACATATTACAATATTTTTATTTACAATGTGTCAGATATAATAATACTGGGGAAAAAAACAACTCATAAAAAAAATATGATAAATTTACCTAGGTTATCTACAATTAAAAATATGTTGGTTACTTCCCGTTTCGATTAAACTGTTCTTTTTAGACGACAAAGAAGTAATTATTACACGGAAAAAAATTATGTTTATTGTTAAAAACAAATTACAATATTTTTATTTATAATGCGTCAGATCTAATATTACTGAGGAACAAAAGCAACTCATAAAAAAAATAACAAATTTACCTAGGTTATCTACAATTAAAAAATATACAAACCACTTCCCATGTCGATTATTCTATAAAATATGTGAGACTAATTATATGTTTTAATATTTATTGAATATTATCGCTTAAAAATATATATAGAGAGAGAAAAAAATGACCTAGGATTTTTTCCTTACAAAAAATTAATATCAATATTCTTAAATGCATTTAATATAATAATATAATTAATAAATCTTATAAAAAAAAAATTTCCTTTGAATTTAAATTTTATATTCTTTTGTTTAAGTTTATTTCTTAAAAACAAATTCACAGTATTTTCATTTTTAATATTTTAAATCTAATATTACTGGGGAAAAAATTAAACTCAATTTTTTTTTACAAATTTACTTAGGTTATCTGCAATTAAAAATTATGCGGGGCACTTCCCGTTTCGATTGCTGTTCCTTTAAGACAACAAATAAGTCATTATAGCACGTAAAAAATTTAAGTTCATTTCTTAAAAAAAATTCAATATTTTTATTTTTAATGTGTCAGATCTAATATTACTGGGGGAAAAATGCAACTCAAATTTTTTTTTGCCAAATTTACCTAGATCATCTACAATTAAAAAATATACAAACCACTTTCCATTTCGATTAAACTATTCATTTTAGGCGGGGGGAAAATTTATATGTTACATATTTTATCTATTATAGTGTTACTGATTAAATATTTAAACACCTAATTACAGTATTTTAAAAATCAATTAGTTTTCTACATAAAAAAAACCTAACACAATGGGCCGACAAGCATACTAATTATACGAAGCAAAAAACTCATTTCTAACATATTTTATCTATTGCAATTTCAGTTATTAAACATTAAAATAACTAATTATAGGACGAAAAAAATATAAGTTTATTTCTGGAAAAAATAATTAAAATATTTTTATTTATAATGTGTCAGATCTAATATTACTGAAGAAAAAATGCAACTCATAAAAAAAATTACCTGCGTTATCTGCAATCACAAAATATACGTACCATTTTCCATTTCGATTATACAGATTTTATCAATTATAATTTTACTAATTAAATATTATAATAATAAAATACAATACATATAAAAGCAATCAATTTTTTACATAGATAAAAAAGCCCCGGCGCATCGCGCGGGCATATCGCTCGTAATACACTATAATCACATACAAATTTATTTTTCTCTACTATTTTGTTCCATACCATTTATCTAAACACTAACCAAGCGTTATATAAGGTAGTCTTTATTATAAAAATATTTTAAAAGCTTTTATTTTATATTAGAAAACACAACTTACTTTTTATGTATAAAAAGTACAAATAGAGCTCTCTATTCTATGTTAGAAAAATAAATCATTCATCAAATGTTTATATAATAAATCTTGAGATGATATAATAACCAATAAAAAAAGAATAGTAGGTTTGCACATATAAGGTTGAGCCGAACAAAAGGCCCTGATAAACCCCCCTGCCTAAATTTTTGTCAACAACATTAATTTATTTTTGATAAACTCTTAAACTGAAATCATAATATTTCAAATGCCTAAAAAATAAAATCTAACAATCACGAAATTAACAACTCTTATTTTGTTTTTCAAACTCTTAACAATTATTAAAATTATTTAATTTTCTAACAACTATATTTTATTAGCTTTTGTAACAACCCATTAAATCTATAATAATTTTAAATTGGTTGTTACATAATGATTTCCTATAAATACTATGCACTTCTACCATCAAAAGACACAACCCGAACTCAATTATTCTATGCACTTCCTAGTGTGGTGTCTTTTCTTTTACTCTTGTTCTAGTTGTTGTTTCTTCATCTTTTTTTGTTGAGGAAGAGCTTGTTGGATCCTGAAGTATACCATTTTGTTGGGGAATACCCTTTATGACAGTGTTAGTGCACACCTCAAGTTTATCTATATGTTTTCTATTCTCTATTTAAGTTTTACAACAATCTTGAGGATACTTTAAATTTTAACAATGATGGAAACACTTCCGTTGACAATATCTTTTCTCTCAACGTTGTTTCTATTGAGAATTCTATTGTTGCCGTCTCTTTTGCAACTGCTGCTATGTCTTTGTCCAAGCCATTTTATAATATGTCAAAAATTAAGGTTTTTTCTAGAGAAACTTTTGAAGGTGGCAGGAAACGTCTCTAGTGTCCTTTACATACATGAAGTAGCTTGGGTTCTTACTGATCTCAAGACCAAGGACAATGTTCAAGCTTGAACACATGGAAATTAGGTTTGTATGCACTCCATTTCAAACACTCTCCAATGAGTTGTTGATGTATATTGTAACTATAAAGAAGTGAAGTAAATATGTAACAATATGGTGACAAAATATATTGTCGAAGATGTGGGAAAACAAAAGTTTGTCAATGGAAAGTCTTACCAATGGAAGATGGTGGATAAAAGCTCAAATTAACTAATACCATAGACTGCTTAAGGATATGAAAATTGAAAATATTAACCTTCCTGAAGTATTCATTGCTGGAATACTAATTGAAAAACTTTCTAACCCATGGAGCGACTACAAGCAGCAACTCATGCATAATTAGAAACAATCATGTTTGATTGATTTTATCACTCACATCATCATAGAAGACATAAATAGAAAGGAATTGCAAGCTACTAGAAAAAAAGATATGACCACCAAAGCAAACTTGGTAGAAAGGAATTCATATAAAAAAAGGTATGAGGATAAATTTAATAAAAATAATTTTAAGTCCAATGCTAACAATACCAATATATTTAAACCCAAAACAACAATTTAAAAAAAAAATTGTATTATGTGTGGAAATCATGACACCATCACCTCAATGTCAAAATAGGAAGACAACAATCCTCCTAAGACTATGGTTAAATTAGTTGAAAGTGAAGACATTATTATTATGGTTATTTCTCAAGTTAATATGGTGACTAATGAGAAAAAATAGGTGGTAAATTTTGGTACTATTATACACATATGTGCAAATAAAAAATTCTTCTCCATGTATACACATTTTAAGGATGAAGAATAAGTAGTCTACCTTGAAGATTCAAGAACAAAAACTATTCTTGGAAAAGGAAAAGTCCTTCTGAAATTGACTTCAGAGAGTACATTGGCTTTGATTGAGATGTTGCATGTCCCTAATATAAGAACAAATTTGGTCTTTATAGCTTTGTTTTTAAAATTTGAGATTAAAGTATCATTTGAATGTGGTAAATTTATAGTGACAAAGAATAATGTATTTGTGGGGAAAGTTTATACTCAATGTTTCTGATAATATGAATGAAAATGCATATTCTTTTACTTACTTGCTTGACTATATTGATCTATACTATGCTAGATTAGGACTTGTTAGTTTATCTTATATTAAAAAAAAATCTTACTTTAATCTCTAATTTAAATTGCTTATCTATGAATAAATATGATATATGTGTTGAAGCTAAAATTACTAAGAAAACATGTACATATGTTTTAAAAAAAACTGAATTACTCAATTTAATACACACAGATTTATGATATTTAAAATAAACTATGACTAGAGGAGGCAAGAAATATTATGTGATATTCATAGATGATTTTTCAAGATATATACTTTTTATACTCAATGTTGCTGAAAATATGAATGAAAATGCATATTCTTTTACTTTCTTGCTTGACTCTATTGATCTATAGCATGCTGGATTAGGACTTGTTAGTTTATCTTATATTAAAAAAAATGAATTCTCTTAGTTTAATCTCTAATTTAAATTATTCATCTATGAATAAATATGAAATATGTCTTAAAACTAAAACTACTAAGAGAACATGTACATCTATTTAAAAAAACTGAATTACTCAATTTAATACACACAGATTTATGAGATTTAAAATAAACTGACTAGAGGAGGCAAGAAATATTATGTTATATTCATATATGATTTTTCAAGATATGCAAACTCTATCTGCTTAGAAGTAATGATAAAGTTTATAACATGTTTTTTTATTATATAAAGCAGAAGTAGAAAATCAACTAAATAGAAAAATCAAACGAGTTAGATCTGATAAAAAAAGGAGAGTATGTCCTAATGAATAATTATTGTAAAAAAAGGATATAATACATGAAGTTACTCCACACCATATTCACCTGAGTTAAATGAGATAAGTGAAAGGAAAAACACAAATCTAAAAGAAATGATGGATGTCATGCTAGTCAGTTATTTTGCACTTGATAATTTATGGCGTGAAACTATTTGATCAGCATGTCATTTACAAAATAAAATTTCTTATAAGAAAATTGATTTAATACCATACAGAGTATGAAAATGTTATTCCCCAAATCTAAAAGTGTAGGGATGTCTAGATAAGGTTATGTGATCTAAACAAAAAGAAAAAAAAGAAAAGCTCAAAAACTTCTGATTATATGTTTATTGGTTATGCTGAAAATAATGTTGCATACATATAGTTGTAAAGCTTATCACTAGGTCTCAAAAAACATTTCAATGTACATTAAGTCTCTTCAAATTAAATTTCATATGAGGCTCTAAACAAACTTTAAGAATTACAATCTTTAATCACCAGTCTTTTTGATGGAAGTGTACAAGTATATATCAACTAAAATCAGACCTTAACACAATCACTAATGACATGATTTTGTCTTTGAATCTAAGAAGGATATATTGTAATTCGAAGATCATTTAAACTAGGTATTAAATAAACTATCTTAGGTAATGATATAAAGATATAAATCTTTAATATATGCACCGTTAATTTGAAATATCTTCAAGACTCCCCCTCAAACAAGATCAAAATGGATTAATCAATCCAATCTTACTTAACAACCAATGAAATTGAGTAGAAGGTAGAATTTTGGTAAATACATTAAGCAATCATAAGTACACACGTAGTTAGTTTGATTAAGTTTAGCTTGAACTTGTTGATGAATGTAATAACAATCCATTTAAAAGTGTTTGGTTCATTCATGAAACACTATGAAGCAGATGCCATTATATGATATTCAACTTTAACACTTGAATGAGCGACAACATATTTTTTATTTTTCCAAGACACCAAATACTTCTAACAGGCATGCAATATCAAGTGGTGGATCGTTTATCCAGTGTTTTGCATGCCCAATCAAAGTCTACGTAACCTGTAATGTTTATATGCTCATTGCATGTCATAACAATCCTGCGACCCGCAATTCCTTTCAAATATCATAAAATATGTTTCTTCATACCAATATATTGAACCATGGAAGCATGTGTTTATGAGTTTGATAAACGTGTGACAAAAGTAATATTAAATCTAGTAGTTGTTAAATACATAAGTTATCAATAATCATTTGATAAGTGGTGAATGACATGAGAGGTTTGCTTAAAAAGTCCAATTTGATCTTACTTTGGAGAAGAGTAATGATTGTCTTAGCATATGGTATCTCAACTTTTTGTAACAAGCCTAGGATGTACTTTTGTTGATTTAGAGATAATCTTTTATTGGAAGTTTTCATTTTAATCTCAAAGAAGTACTTTAGTTTCCCAAGATCATTAATTGAGAATTGTTACTGTATATCCTTCTTTGATTTTGCTATAGAGTATTCATTATTCCATGTGATGATTAAATCATCTATATAAACAAGTACAAGAAGTGTGCCTTTTCAATTCTTCTAGACAAATAAGGAAGAATCAATATTGTTTTTTTGTAAAACTAAGAGCTTTCAGTATGCTGTTTCACTTTACGTGTCATGCTTGGAGACTTCACTTCAAACCATAAATGAATTTATAAAGTTTGCAAACCAAAATAAGATGATTACTTTGTGGATGTCCAAGAGGTAATTTCATGAACATTTCTTCTTCAAGTTCCATATATAAGAATACATTTTGTACATCTATATGATACAATGACTAGCTATGATAGATTCCAACAGATAAGAAGACTCTAATAGTATAAATTTTTGCTACAAGAGCAAATATTTCCTTGTTATCAATTCTAAATTTTTAAGAGAAACCTTGAACTATAAGTCGAGCTTTGTGTCATTCAATTATTCCATAGGAGTTGAACCTAGTCTTGAAAATCCAATGATTGAGCTTTATAATTATTTTTTATGAAGTTATTTAGTTTCATGATATGGATCACAAATTTAATTGATTAACTCTATTGACTCTAATTTTTTTCTTTCATATTGATTTTTTGTTTTCTTAATTTCATCATTGAATATAACAGGAATTAGATTTTTATGATTTATTTTGGTTTGTTTTCATGAGGTTATCTCCATCTCATGACTCGGTTCACGGGCCTGACAGATTAACTTAGGTTAACTAAAGTTATTTTTCTATTCTTTCTTTAATCAAGTTTTTTTTTTTAATTTTAGTTGTGTTCTTCAATATTAGATTTATTGAGAATTAAATTTTATAATCTGTTTTAATTTTTTTTATTATGTTGTATCGGCCTCATGACTTGAGTCATGAATTTAATATGCAATCCATATTGACTTTGAATTATTATTAATTGATTTTTTCAATTTCTTTATTCAACATCGAGTTTATTGGAAGTTGAGCTTTATAATTTGATTTGATATGGTTATTATGGTCTCATAACCATGGTTGTCAAAATCGCGAGTTGACTCGCAAAATCGTACGATTTTGCGAGTCAACTAATCAAACCTTGTTAACTCGGGTAGAAAAATCGATTTGGGTCAAACTCGGTCAAAAAACGATAATATCGTACGGAATCGTAATATCGGACCGGATCGGTCCGATTTTACGATCCCCCAATTTTACCCAAAATCCCTTCTGCCTAAACCTGCCCTGTCCTGTCTCGTATGCCCCCCCTCCCTTTCTCTCTCCCCATGCTAGCCCCCCCTTCTCTCTCCCCGGGCTAGCCCCAGGCGCCTCCCCCCTCTCTTTTTAAAATAAAAAAAATCAAAATAATATAATGATATAATTGTTATGCATTTTTTATTTTCTTTAAATCATGTATAAACCTTAACTAATAAAATTTTATACTTATGATTTTACGATTTTTTTATCTACATGATTTTAGTTGTGATTTTATGATTTTTGTATGGTAAATTTTAAGTATGATTTTATGATTCTGATTTTACAATCCGAGTTTAGAAGCAACTTCTGATTAGTGTCAAAATCACGATTTTGATAACCATGTTCATAACTTAACATGCAAATTGATAAGTTTATTGAATATACTGTGAATACACCAAGGCTCTCCATGCAAAGTAACAGCTCACTCTTGCAACTGTGATCTCGGAAGATCAATTACAAATCAAACAGAAACTGAAGATCAGTAGCAGATCAAGCTAGGATTCTTTAACTGTCATTTGAATTTAAGTTTAAGTTATCCTTATCCTATGTAATCTTTCTGTTTCCTTATGACTTCATACATCTCTATAAATGTCAGAGATTGTAATACATTTTGATTAAAATACAATCAGATAACTTTCATGGTATCAGAGCTATCATAATTTTTTCATCAAAACATGACAGAATCCAGCCCCAGTCAATCCTCCACACCACCACAAAACCTGGTGACCATTAATGTCACTGCACAGACCCCTCTAAAACTCACCAGCACAAATCATCTATCATGGAAACTACAATTCCAAACTCTCTTTACAGGCTATGACCGGCTATGACCTTCTTGGTTTTATTGATGGCAGCAAACCATGCCCCTCAGAAACCATCACCTCAGACAGTGGTAATTCCATCAATCCTGCTTATCACCTATGGATAAGACAGGATCAACTTATACTCAATGCAATACTCGGCTCAATACATCATACCATCATCCCTTTCATTGCTCGTGCCAACACATCCAAAGAAGCTTGGCAAATTCTGGAATCAACTTATGCAACTCCTTCAAGAGGCAGAATCAAACAAATCAAATCCACCTTTAAAGCACTTACCAAAGGTTCTCTTAGCATATCAGAATTCATATACTCTGTCAAGACAAAAGCAGATGAACTAGCAGTACTTGGTGCTCCTCTGGACAGTGAAGATATCACTGACAAAATACTTGAAGAACTAGGGGATGAGTATCGTGAGCTGGTACGTGCTGTACAAGCACGTGACTCTGCAATCCCTTTTGATGAACTACATGAAAAATTGCTTATGTTTGAGGCTTCTTTGCCTCCAGTTAATAAGTCACCTCTGCACTTTTCACCAACAGCTAATGTTGTGACAGGAAGACCAGACTTCAGGTTTCATCATCAACCTATGAGCAGACCTCAATCTCAGTCGTTTTCTCCTTGACGTGCACCCCAGCATTCCTTTCCAAGGCACCAGAATCCACCTCCCAACCAATATCTCAATCAGAAATCTGGACAACGTTAATATATGGGTTATTGTCAGGTCTGTGGAGTTCAAGGGCACACAGCAAAACGTTGCCCCTCTTTTAAATTTGTGCCTCATGACTCCAATTCTTCCCGCACCTGGCAACCTCAGGCTCACCATGCAGCTACCACAAATCCTACTGCCTCCTCATGGCTCCCAGACAGTGGTGCATCCCACCACATCACAGCAGACCTCAACAACCTCTCACTGCACAACCAGTATACTGGATCAGAAGATGTTATGATTGGAGATGGTACTGGCCTCAATATTACACATACAGGATCTACTTCTTTGCAAAGTCCATCAGATACATTTAATCTGTAAAACATTCTTTGCGTTCCTCTCATTAAAAAGAACCTCATCTCTATTTATCAATTCTGTGTTTCAAATAATGTGTCCATTGAATTCTTACCTTGGTGTTTTCTTGTGAAGGATCTGTTAACGGGAATGGTTCGCGCTCGGGGTGAAACTCAAGGTGGTGTCTATGAATGGTCAGGATTGCATCCAGTTTCCAGCCCACCCTTTTCTTTCACCAGTTTAAAAATCGCACCAATAAATTGGCATTTTAGATTAGGACATCCATCTCTATCTATTTTGCATCTCATCTTATCAAAAAATAATCTTGGCTCTTCTCCTAACAACAAACAGATTGCTTGCAATGCCTGTGAATGTAACAAGAGTCACAAGTTACCCTTTTCTGTGTCTACGTTAACATCTCGTACACCTCTAGATGTTATTTTCTCTGATGTTTGGACTGCACCAGTTCATTCAATAGATGGATTTAAATACTACGTCATCTTTGTTGACCACTTTACACGTTATACTTGGCTATATCCTTTAAAACAAAAATCAGATGTCAAAGCAACATTCATCCGCTTCAAATCCTTAGTTGAAAATTTCTTTAAACACCAAATTGTTACCTTTTATTCAGATAATGGAGGTGAATTCGTTGCCCTCACAGAATATTTTCATCTCAATGGAATTTCTCATCGCACTTCACCTCCACATACACCAGAACACAATGGCATCTCGGAACGTAAACACAGACACATCGTAGAAACAGGCCTTTCACTTTTAACCCATGCGTCATTACCATCACATTTCTGGTCGTTTGCATTTTCAACAGCCATTTACCTCATAAATCGCATGCCATCAGCATCTTTACATTATAACTCACCTTATGAGCTTATTTTTCAACAAACCCCCAATTTTACAAAACTTCGTATTTTTGGGTGTTTGTGCTATCCATGGCTTAAGCCATACTCATCAAATAAACTAGATGCTAAATCCAAACCATGTATTTTTCTCGGGTACGCCTCATCTCAGAGTGCCTACATTTGTTTTGAGCCAGTGTCTTCCAAATATTTCACCTCCAGACATGTTCACTTTGTAGAATCGACTTTTCCATTTTCCTCTTTTAACACTGTCCAGTCATCATCTTCTCCTTCACAGCCTAATATAATAACTCCCAATGTCATCTCTGTTATTTCCACATCACCAGTACCTCGATCCATGACACCACCTGCAGTCACATCCTCTGCCGAGACACCTGCAAGCAGTTCCTCCCCAGGAATCACATCCAATAACTCCATGCCACCCTCCACCTTACCTGAACCACCAGTACCTTTGCTTATTTCCCAACCTGAAACACAATCCACACATCCAATGCAGACAAGATCAAAGAATAATATCCACAAACCCTCTCAAAAATTGGCCTTAAACACACAAATATCTACACCCTCAGACACTGAACCTACAACAATAACCCAGGCACTTAAACAATCCCATTGGCGTGAAGCTATGCAGCAGGAATACAATGCTTTGATTCAGAATAATACGTGGGAATTGGTACCATCTCAGCATGCTTCTAATTTAATTGGTTGCAAATGGTTTTTCAGGGTGAAGAGGAATTCTGATGGATCAGTGGCTCGATTCAAGGCACGTTTAGTTGCCAAAGGCTTCAATCAAAGGCCAGGAATTGATTTTACTGAGATGTTTAGTCCAGTAGTTAAAGCTCCAACTGTCAGACTAATTCTATCTATTGCAGTGAGTCAAGGCTGGAAACTTCGTCAATTAGATGTTAATAATGTGTTTCTTCAAGGAACACTACATGAAGATGTCTACATGGTGCAGCCTCCAGCCTTTGTTGACAAGGAAAAGCCAGAGTTTGTATGTAAACTGAAAAAGGCGATCTACGGCCTTAAACAGGCGCCGCGAGCATGGTATCATGAACTCAGATCATTTCTGCTATCATCAAGTTTTATGAACTCAGTGAATGACACGTCCCTGTTCATATACAATAACCACAATCATCTTATTTATTTATTGGTTTACGTTGATGATATTATCATCACAGGTGACAGTGATAATGCAGTAAATGTGGTTATTCAAAAGCTTGCATACAGGTTTTCTTTAAAAGACTTGGGACCCCTTACATACTTCCTAGGTGTGGAAATTAAACAACATCACAGTGGTCTGGTTCTATCACAACATCGTTACATTCAAGATTTGCTGCTAAAGACCAATATGCATAACTCTCGGCCAGTTGATACTCCACTACATGCTGATAGTTCACCATCTCTTTCCATGGGAATTCCTCTAGCAGACCCAACCGAGTACAGAGCTACTGTTGGAAGCCTCCAGTATCTTGCTCTCACACGACCAGATGTTTCTTTTGCAGTGAACAAGTTGTCCCAATTCATGCATAAACCTACAGATTTCCACTAGAAACTAGTCAAACGTCTTCTGAGATATCTATCTGGCACCAGCAATGAAGGAATACTACTGCATAATCACTCTCCAGCTCACTTACATGTTTATTCTGATGCCGATTAGGGGGGGAATAAGGATGATTTTTCTTCTACAGGTGCTTACATTCTGTATCTTGGACGTAACCCTGTATCATGGTCCTCCAAGAAACAGCGCACCATTGCTCGGTCATCCACAGAAGCTGAATATCGCTCAGTGGCTGACACAGCTTCAGAAGTAGACTGGGTTTGCTCTCTGCTTACAGAATTACACCAACACATTGCTCACATTCCTGTCATCTACTGTGATAATATTGGTGCAACACAATTGAGTTCAAATCCCGTGTTTCATTCACGTATGAAACATGTTTCAATTGATTTTCACTTCATACGAGAGCGTGTACAATCAGGGAAGTTACGAGTCTGTCATGTTTCTTCAGACGATCAGCTAGCAGATGCATTGACTAAACCTCTCTCACGACACAAGTTTGACAACCTGAAGTTCAAGATTGGACTTGCTAACGGTGGTCCATCTTGAGGGGGGATATTGAATATACTGTGAATACACCAAGGCTCTCCATGCAAAGTAACAGCTCACTCTTGCAACTGTGATCTCGGAAGATCAATTACAAATCAAACAGAAACTGAAGATCAGTAGCAGATCAAGCTAGGATTCTTTAACTGTCATTTGAATTTAAGTTTAAGTTATCCTTATCCTATGTAATCTTTCTGTTTCCTTTTGACTTCATACATCTCTATAAATGTCAGAGATTGTAATACATTAAAGAATAATACAATCAGATAACTTTCAAAGTTAACCTAGATTGACATGAATCGATCCGATTTATTGCTATCTCAATATTTATAAAAATATTTATTTTAGATCAAACTAAAATTTTACTAGTTATCTGGGTAATATCTAAACTCATTAAATCAAGTGACTCACATAAAATCAATTCTCACTCACTTTTTTTTTTACACATAATATTAAAATAGTTTAAAAATATATATTTTTGTAAAATATCTTTTTTGACTAACCTGTATCCCAAATTAAAATATTAAAATAATATTTTTTAAATATTTTTCTTGATAGAGTATATTAAAATAATTTAAAAGTATAAAAAAAATTAAAGAAAATCTTTTTTAATATTTACTAACGCAGCTGTATCCCAAACGGGTTGGCATTTACTCGAATTGGACCCTACAATACGGACATGATGCAAAGCATCCAAACTAAATCATTGCCTGTATATCGTCATTTTTCTTAATATAAAACAAAATATCCCAAAATTTCATGAACATTTCTTCTTTAAGTTCCATATATAAGAATACATTTTGTACATCTATATGATACAATGACTAGCTATGATAGATTGCAACAGATAAGAAGACTCTAATAGTATAAATTTTTGCTACAAGAGCAAATGTTTCCTTGTTATCAATTCTAAATTTTTAAGAGAAACCTTGAACTATAAGTCGAGCTTTGTGTCATTCAATTATTCCATAGTAGTTGAACCTAGTCTTGAAAATCCAATGATTGAGCTTTATAATTATTTTTTATGAAGTTATTTAGTTTCATGATATGGATCACAAATTTAATTGATTAACTCTATTGACTCTAATTTTTTTCTTTCATATTGATTTTTTGTTTTCTTAATTTCATCATTAAATATAACAGGAATTAGATTTTTATGATTTATTTTGGTTTGTTTTCATGAGGTTATCTCCATCCAATGACTCGGTTAACGGGCCTTACATATTAACTTAGGTTAACTAAAGTTATTTTTCTATTCTTTCTTTAATCAAGTTTTTTTTTTAATTTTAGTTGTGTTCTTCAATATTAGATTTATTGAGAATTAAATTTTATAATCTGTTTTAATTTTTTTTATTATGTTGTATTGGCCTCATGACTTGAGTCATGAATTTAATATGCAATCCATATTGACTTTGAATTGTTTTTAATTGATTTTTTCAATTTCTTTATTCAACATCGAGTTTATTGGAAGTTGAGCTTTATAATTTGATTTGATATGGTTATTATGGTCTCATAACCATGGTTGTCAAAATAGCGAGTTGACTCGCAAAATCGTACATCAAACCTTGTTAACTCGGGTAGAAAAATCGATTTTGGTCAAACTCGGTCAAAAAACGATAATATCGTACGGAATCGTAATATCGGACCGGTCCAATTTTACGATCTCCCAATTTTACCCAAAATCCCTTCTGCCTAAACCTTCCCTGTCCTGTCTCGTCCCCCCCCTCCTTTCTCTCTCCCCATGCTAGCGCCTCCCCCCTCTCTGTTTAAAATAAAAAAATCAAAATAATATAATGATATAATTGTTATGCATTTTTAATTTTCTTTAAATCATGTATAAACCTTAACTAATAAAATTTTATACTTACGATTTTACGATTTTTTTACCTACACGATTTTAGTTGTGATTTTATGATTTTTGTATGGTAAATTTTAAGTATGATTTTACGATTCTGATTTTACAATCCGAGTTCAGAAGCAACTTTCGATTAGTATCAAAATCGCGATTTTGATAACCATGCTCATAACTCAACATGCAAATTGATAAGTTAACCTAGATTGATATGAATCGATCCGATTTATTGCTATCTCAATATTTATAAAAATATTTATTTTAGATCAAACTAAAATTTTACTAGTTATCTGGGTAATATCTAAACTCATTAAATCAAGTGACTCACATAAAATCAATTCTCACACACTTTGTTTTTTACACATAATATTAAAATAGTTTAAAAATATATATTTTTGTAAAATATCTTTTTTGACTAACCTGTATCCCAAACTAAAATATTAAAATAATATATTTTAAATATTTTTCTTGATAGAATATATTAAAATAATTTAAAAGTATAATTTCTTTTTTTTAAAGAAAATCTTTTTTAATTTTTACTAACGTAGCTGTATCCCAAACGGGTTGGCATTTACTCGAATTGGACCCTACAATACGGACATGATAGAGGGAGTTTTGTGGGAAACTTTTGTAATTTCACTAATAGTTATCCTCTAGGCAAAGCATCCAAACTAAATCATTGCCCGTATATCATCATTTTTCTTAATATAAAACAAAATATCCCAAAATCACCAGGCGTAGAAACAAGCTGGGGTTATCTGTAAAGCGTCCATCCTTGAAGAAAAGGTAAACAGCATGGTTTCATGACTCCATGATCACCAGCTTTTAAAAGAAAAGATTGCTAACACAACACGAAGAAGAAGATGGAGACTGTAAACACGAAATGGATAGCCACGGTTGCAAGCATATGGATTCAAAGCAGCGCCGGTGCTTCCTACACCTTCGGTATCTACTCTTCCGTCCTCAAATCCTCTCAAGGCTACGACCAATCAACTCTTGACACCGTCTCCGTCTTCAAAGACATCGGCGCCAACGCAGGCATCCTCTCCGGTCTCCTTTACTCCGCTGTCACTCTGCAAAATAACCGGCGAAGATTAGGTGTGTTTGGGGGGCCATGGGTTGTCCTGTTGGCCGGCGCAATCCAGAGCTTCTTGGGGTATTTCGTGATGTGGGCATCCGTTGTTGGGTTGATTCGCCCGCTTCCGGTGGCGGCGATGTGTTTCTTCACTTGGATGGCTGCTCACGCGCAGACGTTTTCCAATACGACGAACGTGGTGAGTGGAATTCACAATTTCGGCGATTATGGTGGAACCATCGTTGGGATCATGAAGGTATGCCTCTTATTACCATTTTTTTTTTGGTTTTCTTCTCCTGTTTTCTCGTTTTGTTTGCTTGCTTGCGGTAATCATAACATTTGAATAGAAATTAACATCACAAGAGTAATGTTCTTATTTTCACGTCACGTCACGTCACGTGTGATTTCTTACGGTTTGTTTTTTGGTAGTTTTCACAAGCCCACAAATTTTGGAACACGTGTTGTCCTTAGAAATATCCTAGGAGCTAGAAAATGGTGCGCTGGCAGATATATTAACGGTTTGTCATAACAAAATAAATTATATAAATATTATAAATAACTTGATATAAATTATATTTTTCCTCTCTCTCTTCCTCTCTCACTTCCAAACTTTGATCTCTTTCATTTTTACTCTTATCCATGGTTCATATGCTTAATTATTTATCATTTTTTCTGTCTTTTGCCCGTATAATTGAAGTAAAAATGAATCTTGTCGCTAAGCAATATCTTGACTCTCGTTTTCATGACACACGTGTCCATATGGCAAACCAATCAAATAATACCTCTGCTCTTCCTTCTGATTTTACGTTAAAATTGCCTATTCACTAGGGTAGGCCAACCGCGTAATTGCACATTTGATTATGATTAAGATTATTTTTTAAAATGTATTTCTTTTTCATATCATCATATAAAAATATCTAGAAATATTAAAATTAATGATTATGGTCCTGTTAATACTAGTAGTGATTGTTATTTATAATCACAATTAGTTGCAGCAGAAACTTTTGTCAAGTCAGGTTTCAGGTTAATTATTTGAAAATCATTAATTATTATTATTTATTATTTGAGAAATATCATTATATTGTTTTTTTTTTCCATAAAAATATTAATAAGAAGAGGCATTGATATGAGTGAGCATCAGTGGAAACGATAAAGTTTCGACTAAGATATTTATGCGAAATATTTTTTTTTTTCAAGATTTTAAACTGATAAAATAATCAAATCAATTCACCCGGTTCAATTTAATTTTATAATATTTATAATCGGGCCTTTTTGTTATGTTAGTTTTTTTTACGTGTTTTAATTTAATAATTTTTCAGTTTATAGCATGTTTTTATTTTCTATTTATTTAAGTTTAGTTTGGTTTGGTTCAGATTAGGTTAGTTTAGTTTTTATCATTTTCAAAAATCTAAAATTGATCTAATTAGATCATTTTTTAAAATATATATATATATATATATATATATATATATATATATATATATATATAATCAGAGTTATTCAAAAAACTGTTTAATTTTAAATCAACTTTTATAAATATTCGGAATGATTCGACTAATTTCCTTGTCCCTAAACAACGACAGATCAGCACAACAACAGTATATCATCGCCGAATAGATGGCAGATCACTGCTCTTTGCTTTTCACTGGGGAGGTGGAATTTTAAAAAATAGATACTTGAAAAGGTAATAATTTTTATTTAGATATACAAGTGTTTTTTGTTTAAATGGTCGGCATCATTTAAAATTAGTAGGATTTCTTAACTTAGTCGGTTAATTAATAATTACGAATAAAATATTGTGAATAAGACGACAGTAAATTAAGTGTTTTGATGACTAAAATGCTTGAATTAACTAAAATTAGGAATCCTATTGAATTTTAAATTGAAATTACAATCGAGTGATAATTATCATGATTATTAATTAAAGTTAAAATAGATTATTATTGATAATAAAATTACGTCATATATCTTGAT
The DNA here is from genome assembly GCA_009078335.1 of Salix brachista. Classification (NCBI taxonomy): domain Eukaryota; kingdom Viridiplantae; phylum Streptophyta; class Magnoliopsida; order Malpighiales; family Salicaceae; genus Salix; species Salix brachista. The sequence goes on from CM018586.1 coordinate 12,840,141, forward strand.
GTTTACTATGATGAATTTAGGGCTTGAATATTGTTTGGTAATGCAGTTTAGTTGCTTTTGAAAGCGTTTTTAAATTATTTTACATGAAATTAATGATTTGTAGTGTTTTTTATAGTTTTAATTTATTGATATATTTTACGTTTGTCACATAACAAACCTATATATATATATTAAAAAACTCATATATCTTGATGTTTACTATGATGAATTTAGGGCTTGAATATTGTTTGGTAATGCAGTTTAGTTGCTTTTGAAAGCGTTTTTAAATTATTTTACATGAAATTAATGATTTGTAGAGTTTTAATTTATTGATATATTTAGAGGGTGTTTGACATTGCTTTTCAAAAGCAGTTTTGAAAAAAAAAAAAAAAATTTTACTTTAAATTAATTTTTTTTATGGTTTTAGATTATTTTCATGTGTTGATGTAAAAAATATTTTTTTTAAAAATAAAAAACATCACTTTAATACATTTTTAAACAAAAATCATTTTCAAAAACAAACTCAATGACACTCGGTAAGGGTAACATGACTAATGGATAGGTTAATATGTGCTAAGAACCTAATACCACATAATAATGGATAGGTTAAGGCACATATACTCGGTAACCTTCTAGTTATGCTCCACATATTTACAAGTAATGCCAATCCTACTCGCTCGACAAGAGATTATTTATGGAGGCCAGGAAATGGTAACATGAATAATTTAAAGACAAAAAAATGCAAGTCTTTCGTGCTGATGTTGTCTGCTTAGGTTGTACTCTCTCTTTTAAATTTGTTTCCATAATTTTATTCTACTTATTTCAGCCGAGCTAAGAACAAGTGAATGAAATTGATTTTTTTCTTTCTTTTTTAGTTTCTGATAAAGACTTTTTGATAGAACCCAGTTTTATCCGACTTGAATGGATGCTTTGCTAATCATGGCACCTGAACAAAGGGTGTATCGACCCCTAAACTTATAGGACTAAGATATTGTAAGATTCGAGTGTGTTGTCCTCTTCGATGATTCATACACTCCTGAATCTGCAGCATTTGCAGATTACTCTCTTTCTTAATGTTGTGCTCTACTGTTCTTTCATGTAAATTACCATTTCAACTTCCTGTCCAGGGCTTTCTTGGTTTGAGTGGAGCAATACTAATCCAGTTCTACGAAACAGTGTGCAATGGCGATCCTGGCACTTTCCTTCTTCTTCTTGCACTGACGCCAACTCTAGTCTGTCTCCTGCTTATGAGTTTGGTACGAAACTTTGACACGAACACAAAAGATGACAGGAAGTTCTTGAATGCTTTCTCTGCAGTTTCTCTGATTATCGCAGCTTATCTCACAATCATCATAATCTTAGAAAACATCAACAGTCTGCCATCATTGGCTCGCATAGTTACTTTCACAGTCTTGCTGCTTCTATTTGCCTTGCCTCTTGGAATTGCAGTCAGAGCCCACAGAGAGGACTCTGACAGGTACGCACAAACGTTACTGGAAGAGAGGGGTAGCAAACCGAACCCAGTGATATATTCTGAGATCTGTAAGGCGGAGGATTCCATTGATTATCATGAACTTCCTAGTGAAGAAGGTCAAGCAAAAGCTGCTTCTGACGACGAAAGGCTGTCAGATGAAGCAAACATGAATCTCCTGCAAGCCTTGTGCAGCGTAAACTTCTGGTTGCTATTCATCGCTATGTTTTGTGGCTTAGGTTCTGGACTTGCTATGATAAACAACATCAGTCAGATAGGAGAATCCCTGGATTACACAGCCGCTGAAAGAAATTCCTTGGTTTCATTGTTCAGTATATGGAACTTTCTTGGCCGTTTTGGAGCTGGCTTTGTCTCAGATATTTTCTTGCACAGAGGTGGTTGTGCGAGACCGCTGTTTGTCGCCATTACTCTAGCAATCATGGCTGTCGGCCATATAGTTGTTGCTGCGGGTTTTTCCAAAAACTTGTACCTGGGCTCGGTTCTAGTTGGCGTTGCCTATGGTTCACAGTGGTCACTGATGCCTACCATAACTTCTGAGATATTTGGGGTGGGACACGTGGGGACTATATTCAACACCATTGCCATAGCAAGCCCTGTTGGATCTTACACATTCTCTGTAAGAGTCATCGGATTCATTTACGATAAAGTAGGAAGCGGTGAAGATAATACATGCTTCGGCAGTCGATGTTTTATGTTGTCTTTCATTATCATGGCATCTGTTGCTTTTTTTGGAGTTTTTGTTGCTCTCCTGTTGTTCTTTCGGACCAGGAGGTTCTATAAGGCGGTCGTGTTCAGGCGTCTGCGACATTTTTAGAGACCAGAAGAGGTGAAGGTGGAAGGTTTTGTGAGCCAGAATGCATGTTACAGGCAATTTTCTTGCTCAAGTTGTTGTGTATTCTTAATATTTTCGTTTCTTACTTATTTTTATTATTTTGGTGTTTGATTTCTTTCTTTCCTTTCTTAGACTTTGTTTTTGTTATTGTTCTTACGGTTCTTGATTGATTGACCATGATTTCAGGAGCTGATATATGAAAGTCAGATATCATACGATCAAATCAGATAAATTCTCAGCAAAATGTCAAAGATAAAGAGCACAACCAGATCTCCCTGTGATCACAACAGCATCAACATAATCACTCATATTTGATCATCATACCACCTTAATTAATTTCCTGATTTTATATAGCTGTATAATTTAATATCGTATTATATAGCTATTTTGATCTCAAATGCTTTGTATATGTTCAAGTTCTGCAAAGATGAAAATCAAACCTTTCGGCTTCAGTATTTCCACTTTATTTGTTTGCTTTTGGATCCTTGCCGAGAATCCATGGAAATAATATTTGGTGGGATTGTAGTTTACAAGTCGTCTCTCATATTTTAAGTACACCTTCGGACCCTCATCTTTTTTCTTCTTTTTTAGTGTGTTTGTGAGCCCACATCTTGTAGATAATACACTTTATAACTCTATCTCTACTATGTTGTGTGTGCCCATGAGCCTTTATCTCTTGGTGTATTTTCTATAGCCCTATCTTTTCTTTTTTGAATCTATATAGCCTTTAACCATTCTTTAGATCATGAGCTCTCTATATATATTTCTTTTCTTTTTAGTGTGGTTTTTTAAGCCCCAACTATCTCAACTATCTTAGATAATGCACTTTTAAGCTCTAACTTTTCTCTATTGAAATGCACCTTTGAGCCCTCAACCATCTTAAATAGAGTACTTTTCAACATTATCTATTTTCTTTTGAGTGTATTTTCTAGCTCTCAATTGTTTTTTAGATAATGTGTTTTCTAACCCTTAACTATTTCAGATAATATGTTTTCCAACTTCATCTCGTCTTTTTTAAATAAAAAACAATGTTGTTTTTTAAAAAAAGAATTAAAGTACACGTCATCTTATTACTATTCATAGTTTTTTCCTTCTTTGACCTGTAAAGATAACTCGGGGAGCTACTTTATAGGTACTTTTAATGTTTTATCTCATCACCAAATTTGACATCACATCCATCAACATGATTCACTAACATTCAATCATATCATAGTATGGTTTGTTAAAGCTGATTGACACCACAAAGATGACATTGCTGCCTTCAAGTGGATAATTGAGACAACTTTAAACTGTCAAAATTTGATAGTTTATGATGATCACTTTGAGCAAATGATTGAGATCTTTTCAGGTTGAATCAAAGGCCAATATTTGTTCTCAATAAAGACAAAATTGTCCTCTCTCACCCCCTACTAATAAAGATGGATTCCAAACATTGAGCAACAAGAAATTTGAAACCAAAGTTTAAGAAAAACCAGTTTCTCCTTATTATCTCCATTTCCTTTTTCTTAGCCCATTTACTTCATCTTCCTTTGTTGTGCCTCTATTGCCTTTATCGACATCGGTCACATGTCATGCTACTCAACACCACCAGGAATATAAGCAATAAGTTTTTTGCCCAAGCAAGTATCTTTACCCACATTGTTTTATCTTCCTCATAACCCTTCCCAACCACTTCATGCAATAATAACATATTTAATGGGTTGCACTTGCTTTAGCCCAACCTAGATGGCTAGTCGAGTCCAGTTGAAAAGTAAAAAGAAACAAAAAAAAAATGTTTGTTATGTCGATTGTAGGTCCAACCCATCTAAGTACAACCCAGTTGTCTGGGTCAGGCTTAACCCATAATATAATATAATAATAATAAAACAAAACAATTCCAAAAATATCTTAAAGGGGCATTTCAAAATATTTGTGATTTTCTCTTATATGTTTTTTCTATAATTTTATACAATATCAGGTTATAGACTTGCACTGTAAAATACAAGCCCTATATTAAAAAAAATACTCGATTTTCTCTAAAATTTCAAGACAAATTCAAAAAAATTCCAAGGGTTATTTCAAAATAATTGTGATTTTGTTCCATTTTTTTGAGCAATTTTGTTCAATATCGGGTTGTAGACTTATATTGTAAGATATGAACTAGATACAAAATACCCAATTTTCTCTCAAAGTTTGCAAGAAACACACACACACACACACACACAAAGTTTTGATATTATGCATGCGATCAAATCTTAAAAGTTTTACGAGCATATTTTCATTCGAAACAAAAATTATATTTTTCTCATGCTTTAAAATACAAAATAAAGATTGTAACCAATTTATGACTATTATTATTGTTTGACTAAAATATCAAAAATCTTTCTCCAATCATTTTGTTTACTTTACATTTAAAATGTAAGGATTTAGTTGTAGACTTTAATATTTGGGTGTAAAACTAAACTATAGAGCATATCCTTATATATTAATGATACAAAAATAAACACAATGCTAAAACTCAAGCTTTATAATGGTTATGTTTTGTAGCAATAAGGTAGAGACTCCCTCATAAAGGAGAGATCTACCTTGAATCTTAGACGATACCAATGGATAAAAAATTTAACTTAGAAAAATAATACAATTTATTTTAGATAGGATGCGTTAGATTTTATTTAAATTTTCTAATAATTATAATATTTATACAACAACTTTTAAATTATAATAATAATTTTATAACTATATATAAAACTCGTATCACACTTCTCAGGAGGCAGACTCGTCATCCATGACATCGTGCATCACCGAAGAGTATTAAACTTCATTCAAAAAAGCACTTTAATGGCTGGAGCATATGCCAGAATAATTATGGCCAATTTATTTGTAGGATGACATGTCCATTATGGAAGAAAACAAGAATATGAGTTAACACATAATTGCCACCCTAAAACTTTTAGGAGATAAACTTCAAGTACGAGAGCAGGGGCCCACCTTGTTATTCTATAATCAATTTAAAACAAAAAATATAAAAAAATACTAAAAAAATAATTTAAAAATATTTTTAAAATACATTTTCAAACACCATCATAGCCTATAATTTCTGTATCATTGTAGTTTGCGGAGAACAACCATCAAACCAAACTTATCATGCAATGAAAATTCATAGGAGCAAAACCGATGTTTATTTGAACAAGTTGTGTTATTTATAATTATTATTTTTTTTGGTAAGAAAGGGGCTAGAAGCCCAAACAAAAAAACTTACAAAACAACAGAACGGGGCCTCACAATACCCCTAGCATCCGCAACAAGACTATCTTTAAGGAAATTAGGAGCCTCCTCATAGACATGAAGGCCAATGTCAAGATTATAACTTCTAGTAGCTAGAGCATCAGCAGCTGTATTTTGTTCACGGTAGATATGCTTAATTGTGCAACACCAATGATCGTGGATCTTCATTTTACAGCAGGAAATGATGCTGTATAGGGGGTGAGTTGAGACCGTAATAGAAGTTAAGAGAGTGACAGCAGCATCAGAGTCGCACTCAATCTCCACATCCCGGAATCCATAGTCCCAAGCCAAACTAAGCCCCCAAAAAATACCCCATAATTCAGCCTCAAGGATGTGGCATGCCCCCAAGTTCACAGCAAAACCCTGAATCCAGCCCCCAGTTGAATCACGTAAAACACCTCCGGCACCACTAAGACCAGTGGCATTAATTTTGCAAGCACCAAGTTTGGGAGGCTTCCAATGGAGATAGACCACAGTGTGCTCTATAGAACCTGTTTTTTCAATTTGCGCCCTATACCAATTCAAGGTATAATCAAAGATCAGATGCAAAGGCTCAGAGGGCATAACAAAACCTTGCTCAAAAATCACCTTACATCTCCATTTCCATATGAACCATAAAGCGATTGAAAAAACTAGGTACCAGGGCAAGCCATGGGTAATAATCTTACTGGATTGAAGATGCAAAAATAACCAGTCATCAAACTCCATGGAAGGGTGACAGATATTGGGCCCATTACTACCAAACATGCACCAAATATAATGGATAACTTGGCAATCCTTAAACAAATGCTCAACGGACTCCGCAAGATGGGGACATCTTGGACAAGTTTCAATATGGGTGAAACCTCTCTTATATCGATGGGCATTTGTGAGAGTCTTCTTATGGCATAAAACCCAAAGAAAGGTTTTCACCTTGGGAGGAATCTTCAGCTTCCAGAGAAAATGTCATTCTATTTGAGGTTGTTATCCTCCATCCAGGAACTATAAGCAGTTTTAACAGAAAAGCAACCATCGGATGTGAATTGCCAAATACGCTTGTCTACCCCACTCCCATTAAACCCAGCATGAATACCAGTAATCAACTTGACAATATTATCAGGCAGGCAAGCTAGGAGGCACGTGGTATCCCAAACCCCATTATCCAGAAAGTCACTAACCTTAGTTTGTAATAGCTCCTCAGAAAGATCAATGGTAGCCCATTGACGAAGAACACCGCAGCTCAGCCAATTATCAGTCCAGAATAAGACATCATCCCCAGAACCAATTCTCCATCGAATACCATGATCAAGAGCTTTAGATCCATAGAGCACACCCCGCCAAACACTAGAGGAATCTTTATGATGCAAAGCCTTTGCATCCAGGACTCCCCTATGCTTCAAATATTTGGCCTTAAAGACCTGCGCCCATAAACCTTGTTCATGTTGTAAGAGACGCCAACCAGTTTTAGCAAGCAAAGCTTGGTTCATGCAAGAAGATTTTTTAATGCCAAAGCCACCACACCATTTTGGTTTACACACTGTCTCCCACTTAACCAGATGAGTCTTGGTTGTCTCAGGAGTGTGCCCCCACAAAAAATTCCTTATAATCTGATCCAACTTGTTACAAATAGATATAGGCAAGGGGGCTGTTTGCATAGTATAAAGAGGAATCACAGCTGTAACAGATTGGATAAGAGTAATCCTACCAGCCATAGAGAGAGTATTAGACTTCCAAGATGAAAGTCTTTTCTGCAGTTTCTCAATGATCCCTTGATAAGTAGTTTTGGAGACTCGAGAGTGGATAAGGGGCACACCCAGGTATTTACCAAGACAAGCCGTGAGGGGGGAACCGCTAATGGTAGCAATAGAGTTCGCCAAGTCAACATTAGTGTTTGGGGAAACACAAATAGAAGACTTTTCAAAACTAACCTTCTGACCAGAGAGATTACAAAACTCATCAAGACACTGCTTCATCAAGGACGCTTGAGCAGTAGAGGCTTCTCCAAAAAGGATCAAGTCATCAGCAAAGAAAAGGTGAGATATGAAGGGGCCACCATTACAAATTTGAATAGATCTCCAAACCTTTTCCTGAACCTTCTGCTGAATGATATGCGAAAGCTTCTCCATGCACAACACAAAAATATAAGGAGAGAGAGGGTCTCCTTGCTTGATGCCACACTTAGGAGTGAAAGTATCTGAAACCTCACCATTCAGAATGGCTTGAAACTTAACTGAAGTGATGCAATGCATTAGGAGCTCAAGGATTCCACCCCCAATCTTAATTTCCATAAGCACATTCCTGATGAAAGTCCAGTTCAGACGATCATATGCCTTGGACAAGTCAATCTTCCAGGCAATGAAACCTTTCTTACCTTTAGAGCTCTTAAATTTATGTAACATTTCCTGAGCAACAATAATATTGTCAGTAATATTTCTTCCCGGAACAAAACTGACTTGATTAGGACTAATAAGATTAGTCATACAAGGGCGCAGTCTGGACACCAGAATCTTCGAGATCACTTTATAGATGGTATTACACAAGCTAATAGGACGAAATTGAGTCATGATAACAGGGGTATCAACTTTGGGAATCAAAGCAATAAAGGTCTCGTTGAGTTTCTCAAGAAGAGTTGCCGTCTGGAAGCAGTTTCGAATGAGCATTATGATGTCATTGGAACAAAGATCCCAAAAGTTCTGATAAAAAATGGCTGGAAAGCCGTCAGGCCCAGGACTTTTAAGCCCACCAATGGAGAATAAATTTTGGTGAATTTCCTCATTAGTAACATCACTGCTTAACCCAACCAAATCTGCCTCTAGAAGTTTAGGAAATAACTGAGGGGTAAGATTGTAGTCGCATGACATTTCAGAGTTGGAAAAAAGCTCATGAAAATAGTTCACCACTATATCTTTCATACCACACATATCAGAAACCCAATCACCATTAGTATTTTGTAAACCTTCAATCTTGTTCTTCTTTCTTCTAATAATAGTTGATAGGTGAAAAAAGTGAGTATTTCTGTCACCTTTCTTAAGCCAAGAATTCCTAGATTTCTACTTCCAGAAAAGCTCTTCTTGATCAAGGAGAAGATTATACTCACCAGATAGCTCTAAGTCAAGCTGATTAAGAAACGGGTTAGGAGCAATACATAACTGCTTTTGAATACCAGCAAGTCTTGCCAAAATACTTCTCTTCCTCTGAAAAATACAGCCAAAAACAGTCTTATTCCACTGGATAAGAGGGGAGACCAGATTAGCAGTTTTCTGAATAGCATGATCTGTGCACGAGTTCCAAGAATCTCTAATAACCATTGCAAAGTCTGGATGGGATAACCACATAGCTTGGAAACGGAAAGGAATACAAACTCTGTTAATGGAATGGTTAGAGTCCAAACGGATCATAATAGGGCAATGATCAGAATTAATTCTAGTCAAATGGGAGAGATGGGCTTCAGGAAATAACAGACGCCAAGCAGAATTACTAAGACCTCTGTCAATCCGCTTCCAAATAATACCCTCTGCATTCCTCTTGTTGCATCAAGTAAATTTAGAACTAGAAAAGCCAAGATCAATAAGGTGATTCCGATCAATCCAATCAACAAAGGTCGAGCCCCCAGAATCAAGATTACCACCACATTTCTCACTAGCACAAACAATATCATTAAAATCTCCCATGACTAACCAGGGCAGATTCGAGGCTTTAGCAAGACCGTCAAAATAGGTCCATAAGGATTCACGAATCCTAGGATTAGGATTGGCATACACCACAGTTAGAAGCCAACACTTATTTTGGACATGGACAAGAGCAGTAATAGATTGACTGGCATGGGCAATGACTTGAAGAGAAACAGTGTTGCCGTTCCAAAGCAACCAAACACCTCCAGAGAACCCAGTTGCATCAACAATATGATAATGGGAGAAGCTCAAATTTGTGGCAACATTGAGGGCTTTGGAGCCACTAATTCTAGGCTCAAGCACAACAAAAACATCAATGGCATACATCTTTTTAAAATCCTTGATAGTGGAAGCACATTTAACCTTACCAGCACCCCTAACATTCCAAGTGGCAACTATCATTAATAATATAAAATAAAAGGGAAGATCCGAGTACTGACCTTCAACAAACCATTTTATCCCTCTGGACTGCAACAGTGCCATCATTAGCAGTTGGCAAATCATTACTCAAATAATAGCCCGATTGCACAAGGCCTTCACATGTCTGACTATGCTCTGCAAAGATGCAATCTTGAACATTAGGCGCATGCTCCTCATTAGTAACATCCATACCCTCAATATCAGGAGGCTCGTGATCTGGAATCAAAGTTACTGTATTAAGAAAGTCAAGGGAGGCAGGAGGAACTCCCACATTAAAGGAGAAAACCCCTTGGACATCATTCTGGAAATCAGAGCCCTGCACTTGTAACCCAACAGCACCCACACAACTAAGAGGCATAGTTTTGTTTCCCAAATTCACATCTGTCATCCTTGGAGAGGTCGCACAATCCGTGAGGGGAAGCTTTCCCCTACCAGAACTTCTTTTTGAGGCCGAATTATGAATTTCTTTTTTAACACCAGTGAGAGAATTCTGGTTGGCATCTTTAAAGGCAACACCTCGGTTTCCATCTGCCTCCAGGACAGTAAAGCGAGACCCAGTAGATAATTGTTCCTTTGGCTCAACATGCACCTTCCCTACTTCAGCAGTAAATTTCTTTTTGATTTTTTTCCTTTTTAGTAACATCCACTGACCATGAAGATTAGGAGGATTCTCCTCGATAACATTGATACCTGCATTCACAGTAGCCCCAGGCATCTGATCAGTTCGGGTGGCCTCCAAATTCTCAATTTCCACAGCACTTTTGTCCAGGCCAGTAACGTTCTTCATGGTCTCTGCTTCAGCAGCTTCACTTGCCTGATTTTTAGCATTTTCTTTAAGCGGACAATTATCCTTCCCATGGCCATAATGACCGCACTCAAAGCATATAACCTGAATCCCCTCATACACCACCCCGTAGGTACGCCCCTCCACTTCAATAAAAGGAGTTAATGGTTTAGATATATCAAGCTCGACACATATACGAGCAAACTTCCCCCTTGATTGACTCATCGTATGAGGATCAACTTTAACTGTGAGTCCAATTAAATTCCCAATTTTCTCCAAGACATCAAACCTGAAAAATTCAACATTCAGTCCATTAATTCTTACCCAAGCTGTCATATGCGTGATTTTCTCTTCTTTTGGATCAAACCCCGGTTTCCACCTCTGTGTTGTTACATACTGACCCACAACCTGCCAAGGACCTCCAGTAAGGACATGCTTCATGTCTTCCTCAAGCAAGAACTTCACAATAAAAAAATTATTCTCCAAATCAATTAAAGTCATCGGTCCTTTAAGCTGCCATCTTCGAAGAAGCCGGTCACGGAGGAAATTAAAGGTAAGCGGCCTGCCCATGAGTTTGATGATAATAGCTGATTTCCAAGGACGATACAAACATTCTTTAATCTAATCAGAGAACTGGATTGAAGGGACCTCTCCATGCTGGATAATACAGTCTTCATCTCCGAACACCATATTATCTTCAGCCTTGCCAAAATCAGCAGAGACTTTGTCTTTAAAGCTCATCGGCTGAGAAGGGGGAGAGGAGGGAGATGAAGCAGAGCCTCCAAAATCTCTCACCTCATTGGTTCGTGGTCTTTTCCCACCATTTGGGCATAAGTCACTCGCTCCAGCAACAAAAGCAAGCTCATTCGTCATGGGCTAGGTTGAAGAAGGAAGAATCACTGTCGGCTGTATCAAGATGAGGGGCGGCAGTAGAAAAAAGTAAAAGAGAATGAGAAAGTGAAGACGCGTGAGGCGCGTTCCACTAGGGCATATTTTTAAACGGGCAAGAGATGTTATTTATAATTATTTCGAATTCATAGGAGCCTATATTTTAATTTTCATTTCTTTTTTGCTCACAAGAAGATATGTTTTATTAATTGATATTGTCTTTTTTGTTTCTTTATATTCTATATTTGCTAAACACACACACACACACAATAACTTTGGCTGTGAAATTTCTAGTAATCATCCCTCTAGCAAAAGTCTTAAAGTCAACTCTCGGAAGCCCTTAACTCCTCCCTCGTTGCTTTATTGTGTTTCCACCATACGAACCTCTCGGTACAGGCTGCTTACAGCGTGGCCAGTCACAGGCAGTGTTTTATAGTATATATATATTTTTAATAAAATATATTTTTAATAGGTTTGATTTTTATTTATAAAAATAATTAAATGAAAATTATGATTAAACAAATTAAAATCAAACTTAAACTGGTTAAACCGATCAGTTATTTTTTTTCAATTTTCTGTTTTTAATTGGTTTTTCAACTTTTTTTTCTCAGCTCCAGTGCCCAGTTTCTTTTAAGCTATTGACTCTTTTAAGCTATTGAATAGCTCATGACGTGTTTTAGAAAATACATTTATTTAAAATATTATGTTTTTTTAATAATTTTAATATGTTATTATTGAAAGCTAGGCAGTTGAAGCTACATTTTTTTGACCAGAATAGAATAACGTGCATGAGACCTTGACCCATTTATTATTCAATTAATTCACAGCGGGTAATGTCGTCCAGCATTGATGATGTGCATGTGATACACTCCTCCCTTCTCTTATCTTTCAATTATTTAACTTTTTTCCTTCTTATTTTATTATTAATTCATATATGGATGCGTGATAGCATATACTGACCGCTGGACAGGCTTTTTTGTCGGACGGTTTTATTTAAAGTTGTCAATACCGTTCCGGTCGTCGTTCTGATTTTTTGATTGGAACGGAACGTTTTGGTTTCGGAGCATTCCGGTGTGCCGTTTCGGTATCGTACTATTCATATATAATTAATTATATATATATGAAAAAAATAAAATATTAATTTAACAAGCATAATTAAAATTTGAATTCTTTTTTATTTAAAATATTTTGGTGTTTTTAAATTATTTTGATGTATAGATGTCAAAAATAATTTTTAAAAAATAAAAAAAAATAGATTTTGAACCCGGAACGACACGCCCGGAACGGAACCGAGGCGTTCCGGCCGGAATTTCCGGATCGGACCAGAATTAAAACCGAGACAAAAACGACGCCGTTTTGTCTCGGTTTGTTGAACGGAACGGAACGGAATCAATAACTATGGTTTTATTTTATTATTCCAGTGTTAGAAGGACGGAACGTCGACGTTTAATGCATGTTTTGAGTTATTTTTTTCTGCATGCGAGAAATCTCATTCATATAAATATTATTCTATATGTTTAGTTGATCGAGTAAAACTTTGATTATTTTATATTTTTTAAAGGGTGTACTTGCTAATTCAAATTGAATATTTGTGCAAATCACAAGTTTTTCATCATCATAACACACTCATTGAGAATTTGTTTTGAATTATTGTTAATGCTGTTTTTTAAAGTGTATTTCTAGAAATATATTAATTTTTTATTTTTAAAAATTATTTTAATATCAATATATTAAATGATATAAAAAAATCAATTTAAACAAAAAATAAAATAAATAAATTTTTTTTAAATACAAGGCCAAACATTTATTTATTAAGTGTCTAGAATTGATCATCATAACAAGGATGGGGGATTTAACCTTTTTTTGTATGATTATAAAATAAGTTGTAGGATAGCAAGTAAGTATGTTTATTCGATGTTTTTAAAAATATTTTTTATTTAAAAATATATTAAGTAATATTTTTGTTTTTTAATATCAGGATTTGAAACTAATAACAAAAATTAAATATTTTTAATTTAAAACAAAAATAAAATAAAATAAAAATAAAAACAATTTTGTTAGAAAATCGTTGGATTGTCGGCTTATCGTTTGGACAGACATGGAGGACATCAATAAGTACAATTGTAATAATTAGTCCACAAGACATGACGACATTGAACGCACCAACATTTATCTAACTTGGGGCATCAATATCATGGCTAGGAGCACACCAGAAGAAGGGGGTTCCTTCTCGACTACAGCCTTTTTTAAGGATTAGGTAGAGAAGAAGTCAACTGTGTAAACCCGCCTAATTACTGATGAATCAATGAAGTTGATTTTCACAATGTCAAACCTCAAAAGCTCCTCAAATGGGAACTTTTCTTGTGCACGATCAACGAGGATTGAATTGACAACTACTTTGATAGGGAAATCTTTTTGCCAAGGATTTCCCTTTTGGAAGCTGACTTTTAGGAGACACTGAAAGGTAGAGCAGTTGTAGTGGGCAGAATGTTGAAGACCCAGAAAGCTTTTTCCCCTCTAGATGATGTTAGCATAAGACTTTTGCTCCCTAAGATGATCCTGGAATAGATAAAAAGGGAGAGGCTTGTAGTGGGGCGATCTGTTTTCCTCTCTTTTCTGTTTGTTGTGATGGGGGCAATTACTGCTATTTCCTTCCTGTTCTTGAACTTTCTGCTGCTGTTGCTTCCTGGTCCTTCTTCATCTCATCCCTTGTGTATTGATTCAAGTGAGTTTTGTCCTGTCGTGTTTAATCATTTCAGTTTGGACTTGTAAACTTTATTGGGTTGTTGTCATTTTCTTTGTCTTTGTTGACTCTTTTGCTGGTTATAGGGGCACCCTTTACCTTGAACACCAGTCTGAGTTTTTGTCCTTACAACGGGAGCAGCTGCTGCAATACCACACATGATTTACAGCTCCAGAAGCAATTTCAAGCTATGAACATCTCTGACGCTGCCTGTGCCTCACTTTTGAAATCCATCCTTTGTGCTGTAAGGCTTTTGTTTCACTTTTAATTTCGGCATAGGCTATGTGTGTATTGGGACATTTGTTACTTGATAATAACTTCACATGCTATATTGGGGCTTGTTTGGTCTTTGTTATCATTAAATATCTATATTTTCATTTTCTATCCACCTTGTTTCCATGCATTGAATTTGTATTGGACGCTGTTTGCTGGATTTTTTATTTATGAATAGCTGATATTCCACATGATTGTTCTTTTATCTGAACCCAGATAGGTTTGTGCATAGTTGTTGGTTAGAAGAGTGCTAGCAGATTCAACGTTTATGGTTTTTCTTGGCATAAACTAATTATCAGAGCACACTCTTTTAACGGGTAATGCATTAAAATGTCCAAAATCAATCTATCATACTTCCAATCATGACCACTGACGATTTCAGACTGTAGAGGATTCCGGTACAAGCTCCTTGTCTTGGTTGCAAAAGAGATGCATAGATAGTCCCCACTCTCCATCTCTTCTGCAACTAAACAGAGCTGGTATTATATTTTTCTTATGCACTCAAATGCCACTTGGAGGACAAAACAAAAACAATAATCTCAAAATGTACCCCGGAAGCTCTCCTAGTCATTTGTGATCTATTTCATAACGCTCCGTTATATCTTTTTGCACATAACAATGCTCTGGACTTCTCATTTTCATTTTAGAGACAATATAGATCTTGCTCATTCATGGTAAAGTGTTTCTTCTAATTCCAATCTCTGCGCAACACGTTTGTTACGTTTATACAATGGCTGAAGTAGCTTATGTAGCAATGAATATGTAAATTTATGGATGGTCTCCACACAATTATCTAATTTGAAGAACTCTTACATTGTGATTGGTTTTGCTATCATGATTTACAGAGATGTGATCCGTATTCAGCCGAGTTATTCACTGTAAGCTCTGTACCAAGGCCAGTTGCTGTTCTTTGCAATTCTTCTGTTTCAGCAAATTCATCACAGTCTAGCCGAGCAGAAATTGACTTCTGCTCTAATGTATGGGATACATGTCAAAATGTAAATATATTGAATTCCCCCTTCTCACCTTCCTTAAAAGGTCAAACTGGATTGCCAGCAAATTCCAGTTCAAACAAATTGACTGCTGCCTGGCAGTCAAAAGCTGACTTCTGCGATGCATTTGGTGGAGCATCTACGGATGGATCATTATGCTATGATGGTGAACCTGTTACACTCAATAATACTGAAACCTCAAGTTCCCCACGTGGCTTGTGCCTTGAGAAAATCGGGAATGGATCTTACCTCAGCATGGTTGCGCATCCAGATGGATCTAACCGTGCTTTCTTCTCGAGCCAACAGGGTAAGATTTGGTTGGCAACTATCCCTGAACAGGGATCAGGAAAGACATTGGACTTTGATGAGTCCACTCCGTTTATTGATCTAACAGATGAAGTGTATTTTAATACTGAATTTGGAATGATGGGGATGGCATTTCATCCAAACTTTGCACAAAATGGTCGATTCTTTGCCTCATTTAATTGTGATAAGGTGAAGTGGCCAGGATGTACAGGCAGATGCTCATGCAACTCAGAAGTCAATTGTGATCCTTCAAAACTAGCTCCTGGCAATGGTGCCCAACCATGCCAATATCAAACTGTTATTGCAGAGTATACAGCTAATGACACAGCGACCAAGTCCTTGGTATACTTCTTACACGGGAATTTATTTTCATATTTTTAGTCCATAATCATGACTGAGTTTTGATATTATTCCAGGGAACAACTGTGAAACCCTTGGAAGTAAGAAGGATATTTACTATGGGCCTTCCATTTACGTCTCATCATGGAGGACAGATTCTCTTTGGACCAAGTGATGGGTATTTATACTTCATGATGGGAGATGGGGGTGGTGCAGGTGGTGATCCTCACAATTTTTCACAAAACAAGAAATCATTGCTTGGAAAGATCATGCGGCTTGATGTTGATAATATGCCAAGTGAGTGTCTGAAGAGAGCAACTTTTTTTATTGACTTCCTTGAAGATTTGAGGTGATAACAATCTGATGCATCTCATATAATCCTTTCCATCAAGTTTGCTTGTAATCCAAGTTTCTCATCTCGGTTATAAACCTTTCATATACTTTAAATTGTAAACTCATTGCTACCTGCCTTCCCTCATAGCTACTAAAAAGGTTAAGAATGCAGGTAAACCCTTTGGTCTTGTTTTTCCTTTTTGGAACCGAGAGAAATCTTGTAAACACTTTCTTCTCCCATGCATCCGTTTTGATCCATTAGGAAAGGATAATTGAAAAGACCTTGAGAATTTCAAATTTGAAGCTATGGAGTTCAGGCTCCTGTTTTCTTTTCACCCCTTTTCAGCAAAGTGGTGGATTGTGAAGCCGAGTTGCATAGCTGAAAGAATTATTTATCTCGTTTCTTTTCATGGCCTTGCAGGTGCTGCAGAAATCATTAAACTTAATCTATGGGGAAACTACTCCATTCCCAAAGATAATCCATTTAGTGAAGATAGTGATTTGCGACCAGAAATATGGGCTTTAGGCTTGAGAAATCCCTGGCGCTGTAGCTTTGATTCCGAAAGGCCTTCCTACTTCATGTGTGCAGATGTTGGCGAGGTGTGTGCTGTGTTTTTCTTCCAAAATATTTTGACAAACATTTTAAATATATAAAGTAATTTTCTTGAATCCTATGACTGCAATTTTCTTTTCTCTTGCTTTCTTGTGCCCTGGCTGAAGTAGTATCAGAGTGGCAGAAAAGGGTATTATTTCCATTAAGATTATTCACCTTCCTAGAAAAGCTTAGGTCCCTTGTATATCAATTAATCCTTCGAAATAATAATTCAAAAAAATAATCAGATTTTCCTTGAGGCTTTAAAAGAGAATTTAGAACCCCTGCATGCTAGGTTGTTCTTCAAGATTATCATTCTTTACCCCATCCCATGAGCAGAAAATGATGCAGAAACAACATCAGGTTTATATTGAACTTTGTTGCAGAAAGAATTTAAATTTCTTACGAAGAATGGTGCCATCAAAAGCATGATGGGATACAGAAATTCATACAAGAACATCCTTGAGATGAATTAGTAGGAAAATCCACTTATGTGCCATAAATTTCTAAATTCGGTAACGTGTTCTCACTTTTGCTTGGTCTTGCTGTTTAGGATACATATGAGGAGGTGGATATCATCACTAGGGGGGGGAACTATGGTTGGCGTGTTTATGAGGGATCTAATCCCTTTACTCCTCAACAGTCACCAGGAGGAAATACATCTTCAGAGTCCATTAGCCCAATTTTCCCAGTTATGGGATACTATCACTCTGACGTAAACAAGAAAGAAGGGTCAGCATCCATCACGGGAGGTTATTTCTTTCGCTCTCAGATAGATCCATGCATGTATGGAAGGTATGGAAGGTTTGCAGATTTTGTTCTGATATTTAGAAACCATAGTAACTGGTCGCTGTATGTGAATGAACAATCAGAAGAGCTATTTACAAGTCATTCTCAGGGGATACTGCTCACTTTCAAAAACCAATCTGCCTACACATCATCCTGATAGGGAAATGAACTTTCTTGGCACTACCAACACGCTCCTTCCAATTGACGATGTTGTGGTTACCTTACTAATCCACTATCGTTTTTTCAGGTACTTGTATGGAGATTTGTATGCTGGAGCCATGTGGGCAGCCACCGAAACACCCGAAAACAGTGGTAACTTCACCTCCACAAAAATTCCCTTCAGCTGTGGGAGGGACTCTCCCATCCAGTGCACCTCTGTGCCAGGAAGTGCTCTGCCATCTTTGGGTTACATTTTCTCATTCGGGGAGGACAACGGAAAGGATAACTTTATCCTAGCCAGCAGTGGTGTTTATAGAGTCGTTCGTCCAAGTCGCTGCAATTACACTTGTTCGAAGGAAAATGCCACAGCTGTTGGAAGCCCAAGTCCCACTTCACCCCCTTCATCTGCAAGCCAGCTACATGGTTCATTTAGCAGGATTCTAGCCCTGTTCTCTTCTTTGCTGCTGCTTTTGTTGGGTGCTATCTAGTTAATCGGTGCTATCTAGTTAATCGAGACGGATGCATGTTGTATATGAGCTTTGTACTAGTCCAGGAGAACGAGATTATTGTGCAATAGACTTCCAAGCATGAGATGAATGAGTAATAGACTTTTAAATTTTCTTATTATTGATGATTTTGGGACTATTATGGCAAGGAAGATGTAAGTTATATTAGTTAGCTATGTTGGAATATATGAAATGAAGATAGTAAAGATTAATTTGTGCTTGGTTGAAGATATAAAATTAGGAGCATAAAAATAAATGTGTTTAAGATAATTCTTGGAGTGAAAATAAAACCTTAGAGGTTTTTCATGTATATTTTTTTTTAAAAAAAAGATGTATTTTTATCATGTTTTAAAAATATAAAATTGATATTGTAATTATTTATGATCATATTGTAATTATTTATGATCATTTAATAGAGTTCAGTTAAAATAATAAAAGTAGCATAATAATAAAATTGTTAGGAATCAACTCTATTTAGAAAATATGAGTGATACTCAATTTTTAGCTTTACAGTGATTAAGATTTAGTGGGTATTTGACTCTGCGATGTCATCTGCGGTTGAGGCTCATCGCAGAGCCAAACTATTTGGTTAAACATTTGGACCACAGTTTTGTACTATGAGACCTACTAAAAACTGCGATTGAACTGCAGTTTATGAAAAACATCGTTTAGATGCTTTTCGCCCGAACACAAACGATGGTAATGTAGACGAACACAGACATTGTTAACACAGGTGAAGAAGATTTTGCAAAAAAATAAATAAAAATAACATAACAGAGAGGAAGAATTAAGGATGATTGATATGAGACCTTGGCACCGAGTTATACACCATTACCGTTGTCTTCCTCTCATTACCGCCGTCAACGGTCTCTCTCTCTCTCCACAGTCACTAGCTGCTCCCTCTCTCTCCACAGTCACCGACAACTCTCGGAGAGCATCACCACCATCACCCTCAGCACCGACAACTTCTCCTCCATGCCATAAGCTCAATCGTGACCTCCAGTAGCAGCAGTAAGCCTCGGCGTAAGCAGCACCGCTGCAATTACACTTGTTCGAAGGAAAATGTCACCGCTGCTGGAAGCTCAAGTCCCACTTCACCCCCTTCATATACAAGCCAATTACATGGTTCATTTAGCAGGATTTTAGCCCTATTCTCTTCTTTGTTGCTGCTTTTGTTGGGTGCTATCTAGTTAATCGAGACGGATGCATGTTGTATATGAGCTTTGTACTAGTCCAGGAGAACGAGATTATTGTGCAATAGACTTCTAAGCATGAGATGAATGTTTAATAGACTTTTAACTTTTCTTATTATTGATTATTTTGGGACTATTACGGCAAGGAAGATGTAAGTTATATTAGTTAGCTATGTTGGAATATATGAAATGAAGATAGTAAAGATAAAAATGTGCTTGGCTGAAGATATAAAATTAGGAGCATAAAAATAAATATGTGTATGATAATTCTTGGACTGAAAATAAAACCTTAAAGGTTCTTCATGTATATTTTCTTAAAAAAAGATGTATTTTTTTCATGTTTTAAGAATATAAAATTGATATCGTAATTATTTATGATCATTTATTAGAGTTGAGTTAATATAGCAAAAGTCACATAATAATGAACTTGTTAGGAGTCAACTTTATCTAGAAAATAAGTGATACTAAATTTTTAGCTTTAAATTGATTAGGATTTAACCCAACAGGATAAGAAATTTTTTACAAAAATAGATTTGTCTCGAACCTTAAAACAACTAATAAAAACACGACTTGAATTAACAATCAATCGACATATAACTTATATTAGGTAAAGTGCAATAGGGGTAATGTGTCTTCTCTTTATACAACCACTCCATTTACCATGACTCTCATAAATCAAAGGTTTTCTAATGATCATAATATTGGGTGGTGACTCCTTTTAATCATAATTTTATGATTAAATTTAAAACCTTTCAATCTAGGAGACAACTTTGTCATTCAACATTGTGCACATCACGACAATATCTATGAACTTTGTGTTAAGTTTGCATAGGTTAAAAAAGGGTAGGGATTCTAATTTGTAGTTATGGATTAGTTTTCTAAGGTAATATATTTTATATCTTGTTATAAAATAATAATACAGCTACCATGACAAATTTATTTTTTAAGGAGATATAGTTCAGCTTTATGAGGCACCTAGGAGCATTGTGTTGACGAATTTATTATTTAAGAAGATAGTTTACTTTATGAGGCACGTATTGTGTTTGACCGTAATGTTAAACTTTTTGGCTACTTTTGAAAGGTTTAGTAAAGGTAAATTAAAAACAAAATTGTTATTTTTTATTATTTGTCATCCACAAACAAATAATCAAATTAAAGTGGTTAATAAGACTTTAACTATATTGTTAAAAGAATTTGAAAAATTGCTTGTCATTTATTAAATTTATTTATAATAGGAATAATGTGCATTCCACTATTAATTATTCTCATTTTGAAATTATTTATGACTTTAATCTTTTGAGTTTATTGTCTTTACCTATTAATTAAAATATAGTTTTTGTGGTAATATAGACATATAGTAAAAACTCTCTATAAGAATAAGAGATGATAAATACAAAAAAAAAAGAGTGAACAATATGCATTCAAAGCTAATTAGAGGGGGAAAAGAGTTAATTTTTAATCAGCTAATTAAATTTAGGTGCATATATGAAAAAAAAGAAGATTTCCTGAACAAAGAAGATTTAGTTGATGCCAAAAAAAGATGGATTTTTTTTCTTCAAATAATTGAAAGAATTAATGATAATACCTATAACCAAGTAAGTATGATGTTAATATTACTTTCATTGTTTTTTGTTATCTTTTTTATTTATTTGATGTAGCTAACTATTAATGAACAAATATTTTTGAACAAAGAGTATATGACATGATCAAGACTACACTAAAAGATCCATTACATGTCTCAATTAGGCCAATTACAAAACAAGGATAATAAACTCAAATATGCTTTCAATGGATTTATTTGAAGTATTTGGGCTAATATGACTTTTAAAGAGTTTGCATCTTTAAAATTATAATCATTTTATTTATTGTAATTATCTTTTTTTTTTTAATTTACTTTATTTTTTTTGTCATCTAATTAAAATAAAAACTATCATATTTGACCCTATCAAATCTATAATTCAAATAGCAAAAAATTATCCCATCTTTAAAACATGTCTAACATCATTTTATTTATGAAAATAAACATAATCTAGGCCCATGACATATCAAACATTAGTAACTATGCTAGTCAATAATGAGATATTAATTATATAAATTAGTATTGATGTTTACTGTAATAATTCTATATCTTTGTCTTATTTGATATTAATATTTTTTAATGTTACTTAAAGAAAAGGTCATTGGTTATGTGAGATTCTTTGTCCTAAGATATTAGAGATGGATTTTGCGAGGTACAATAAGAAATTTAAGGGGACTTTTTTTTATTTCTTAAGAATGTTATGATAGTTAGGGTTTAGATTAAATACCCAGTGGATTGAAGAAAATTTCTGAACATTTGTTAAAATCATTCCAAGATTAATTAAAAAACAGGTTCTAGATTTTAAATCAACAAAACTAGTTAGAAAATTAAATAAAAAAAATTCATTTAAGTTTTGTTTTTAAATTTTAGAAACCAAAAAAACAACACAAAAAGAAATCAAATTGAAAAACTGATAAATCAATTCAAATAACCGAGATCATAAATGATTAAATCGAACTAAACATTAGGGGTGATTATTTTCGGTTTGGTTTTTATTTATAAAAACTACCAAATCAAAATTTAAAAAAAATTGAAACCGGTTTAAACCATTCGATTTCGGTTCAGTTCTTTTTTTATGTAAAAAACCAAAAAATAGTTTTCATTTTTATTTTATTTTAACCAAGTTTCTCTTCTCCCATTTCACCAAAATGCAATAAGAACAAAAACTTTGAACCGAACAGGAAAAATAGAAAGTTTTTTTATAGTATATACTGTTTTAATTTGAATCGGTTTAGTTCGGTTTAAGTTTACTAGTTTTAGCCTTAAAAAACTAAAATTGAACCAAAAGTTTTTTAAAATATTCTAATCAGTTTAATCGTTTTTTTTAATAGTTCGGTTTTTCTCGGTTAGTTGTTTTTGGTTTTCTCGGTTTAATTGACATTTCAGTTTTTTTGCTCACCCCTACTAAACACATTTTTTCTTGTTTAAAAAAAATCAAAACTTTGATAACAATAGCCTCGACTTTTCGAATTTGTTTTTTAGTTTTAACATAAATAGAAATAGATCGAATCAAACCCATGAATTTGGTTCTTAGATTCAACTAAATTCGGTTCAAATTTAAAAAATAAATGGACTGGATTTTTTATTTGAACCGAACTCGAACTCAAACCAAAATAATTTGAACCGATGCTTCTCATGGGGGGAAAAGCTGCTGAAATCAACCGTGTCTCAAGTCCGTCGACCACAACATCAAAATGAAGGAAATTAGTGGAAACCCAAACACGAAGAAATAAAAACATTATACTATATACCAAAAGAGATCATGAGTCAGTTACTGTGCATTGTAAGACAATTCACTATGGATTACAAAAGTGTTGTTCATTTTTTGGGTTGGTTCGGTTCATCGGTTTACTGATTTTTTTATATTTTTGCACAGTAAAATAACCATTTTGTTCCTCGAAAAAGACGAAAAAAGGCCCTGCCGGGAGGGGTGCCATGGTAATTGCATATTTTCGGTTCGGTTTGGGTCACCGATTTATTTATTTTTTTATATTTTTTGTACAATAAAATAACCATTCTATCCCTCGAAAAAGACAAAAATCAGTTTTGGCCGGGAGAAGTGCCATGAGAATTTCATATTTTTTGAAAATGGCTAAATACAGATATGCCTTCTAATAAGATAAAGTTGAAGAAATGGTTGTAGGGGTGTTACAGTAATTGACCATTAGTTTTTAATTTTTTTCTTTGAATAATGTGGGCGTGTGTGTCACAGGCGCCCCACAGTATTCGGCCTCAAGCCCTCTTCAGGACGCGCATGCGGAGGTGTCTGGTGGCCAAAAATATCCATCCAGCATCTCTGTGGATGAGCCACCGTGTGCTCTTTCTTATGGTGTGGCGCGTGTCCTCAGATGGTGGTCGTAGATGAGACGGTGGACGGTTGAACTTTCCCTCCCTTTGTTCTCTCTCCTTCACCCTAACTACAAGTCAGCCCCCCGGTTTTATGATTTTTTCATTTCAGTCCCTTCTCTTGTAACTATGCTGCGTGGTCTTTATCTCTGTTATGTAAGTTTTGTTTTGTTTCAATTGTGTCATTCGATTGAAATTGCTTATATATTACATTTTCATTTTAGTCCCTATTCTCTTAATTTCCGGATTGCTTTGAAATCTCTTAATATTTCGGTACAGAAGATTTTATTTTTTCAAATTTGTTCTTTGATTGAAATTGATAATATATTTAGTTTTCATTTCGGCCCTTATACTTTTAATTTTTAATTTTAATTCTTTTATTTTTTTATATTTCTTAAATAATCCCTATTTTTGTCTATGTTTATATATATGTGCTCTTAATTTTTGTTTTTAATTTTTATTATTTTCTCTTTTGTTGAGATAACATTTTTTTCAAAATTTTCGTCATTAATTTTTAGTTTGTGTTTATGATCATAATAATAATAATAATAATAATAGTTTTAGTTTTTTTTCTTGGACTAATATAATAATTTTTATTGTTTTAACAATAATAGTAATAATAAAATTGATATTTCTTATTTTTTTCCCTTTGTTCTTTCTTTTGGTTTTTTTTCCACGTGAAATGATTTTTTTTAGCTATTATTTTATTTTTTGTTTGCTCTTTTGTTAAAGCTTTTGAGTTTTTTTTATTTTTTTGTTGAATTTATTTTCCCATTATTCACACAATAATAATAAATATAATTTTAGTTGTTTTTTTTGCTTCCTCTTTTGTCAATATTTTCTAGTTTTTTTTCTCGGAATAATTTAATAATTTTTATTATTTTAGCAATAATAGTAATGATATTTTTAGATGTTAAACCTTCGATGTTGCTATTGTTATAATAAATTGTGTTGATGCTTTTCATTATATAAAACCCTATATATATGATATTATATTTTATTTTTAAACTAATAAAATTTATTAATTATTTTTATTCCAATAATTATAAAAATTATTTCCTCAGCTTAATTTAACTAGTTTTTAACAAATTACTATCATGCTGATAAATTCGTGAAGGAAACAAAAAAGAAAAAGAAAAAAAGACAGGGAACACAGTACAAGACTACGATAAAAGCTCGCAAGTCGCAGGAAGCTAACCCTAGCGAGCGAGGAAAGACCACGGCCTTAACAAATTCGAAGTCTCCCAGAAAAGAAAGAGAGAACGACAAGGCTAGGGTGTACGGTAAAAAAAAACAGTAAACAACATTTGTTTCGCAAAATTACCCAGATTAAATGCAGTCAAGCAAAAAAAAACCTAAGCAAAAGGAGGACTTTTTTTGTTTGTTCTCGTCTCTCTCCTCCGGATATTGTTGTTCTTCAAATACCTATTTTTCCATCCTTAATTACCTCAAAATATTCTTACAAACTCTAATAAATTATTATTATTATTATAAGCAGTAAAACACACAGAAATAATAATAATAATAATTGGATGATGGTTTGTACCCTTAGGTTCTCCCTCCCTCCCACTTTACTTTCTCTCTTTGCAAAAACTCAGGATCGTCTACATGTAATCCTACGTTAACTAACATAAACCCTCTCGATCTCTCTCTCCTTAACCATGTCTCGTGAACAACCCTCTCCTTCTCCGATCTCCCTAAACGACGCCGACGCTCCTCTAAACAACGCCGACGCTCGAACCCAGACGCCGCCAGTTAGCAGGAGCAACCGCCCGTCGCGAGCTTGTACAATACGGGCTGCAGCGAGGCTGCAGCAGCAGCAGCAGGCGGTAATTGAGCGGAAGCAGAAACCGAGGAAGCAGGAACAGAAACAGCAGGTAGATGAGTCTTCGGTGCAGCAGAGAGAGCAATGCAGCGGTGAAAGTAGCAAGATCGTTACGCAGCTGGTGGCGCCTCCGGAGACGGCACAGTTGCCGAGGTGGAACCTCCGGTCCATGTGGGAATTAGCTTCAGTACTCAATTTTTTAAATGTGAGTTGTTCTGTTTTTGCACTTCATTTCTTTGAGACTTCATTTTTACTCATTTCCTAAATTGAATGGTGCAGGTATTTAGGCATCTATTGAATATAACAGTTGAGTTTTCAGCTGAGGAGTTTGAGACAGCTTTGATCACACCTAATGATACTTTGGGGGATATCCATATGCCTTTGTTAAAGGTTAGTGCTTTCTGTTTTTCAACTTCAAGGTTTGTGCTTTTAATTTGACATCCTATGCTTGGTTTGGATGGAAGCAACCGAGTTTTTGTTATCGCTTATTGTGCATGTTTAGAAGCTTAAGTTATAGCAAAGGTTTTTACTTTGTGCATAAATGAAGTAAATTAGCTGATATTAAGCGCGAACTTAGTATATTATGGCTTTTGTGTGTGTGTGTGTGTGTGTGTGTGTGTGGAGAATTAGCTTTGGATCCAATGTTAGTAGCATCCAACTATTATTATTTGTTTTTTTCTTTTTTCTTTTTCTAGTGCCGCGAGAGTTGATTGCTGCATTAACAATTAGGTAGCTAGTTGTGGCTGATTGTATTCAGGTGACCACATAAAAATTTGATTTTCATGTTGCTTGTATAATAGCTTCCAAAGCTGAGAGAAGTTTGAAATGGATGCACAATAGCAATTTTCTGGGAAATTAAATACCTCAAGTAATTAATCATTTTTTAATGTGTCGATTTGAGTATCAAATGCTGCTTTCTTGTTTTTTCAGTTATGGAACTTTACCTTCAAAGTATGTTGTTAGATGCACGGTGTTTATTCTAAAATTGACTGAGAAACTGGAGGTTTGAGGGTTTTAGTTTAGGCTCTTGCTTCTTTGTGCTAGGGACTACTTGGGATCATATGCCTCACATGCTCAAGACTGGTATAGGCTGATCTGAAACAATTACATGTAGGAAGTATGGTATCGCTGGTCACCAGAGATGTCACTGGAGATCTTGAATCCATGGACATTTTGTACTGGGCTCTTCAAATGTGACATTTTGAAAGATTTGTCATAGATGTTGAGAATTTGGCTATAACTCCAAATTAATTGCCCCCAGAAAGTCACAAAACATGATATGTAGGTGTAACCATGGAAACACTCCTAAATATGTGCTGGATAAATGGCAGTGCAACATCATTTTATTTATGAAAAAAACATAAACCAGGCTCGTGACATATCACACGTTAGTAACCATGCTAGTCAATAATGAGATATTAGTTATATAAATTAGTATCGATGTTTACTGTAACAATTCTATATCTTTGTCTTATTTGATATCAATATTTTTAAATTTTAGAAACCAAAAAAACAACACAAAAGAGAAATCAAATTGAAAAACTGATAAATCAATTCAAATAACCGAGATCATAAATAATTAAATCAAACTAAACATTAGGGGTAATCATTTTCGGTTCAATTTTTATTTATAAAAACAACAAAATCAAAATTTAAAAAAAACTGAAACCGGTTTAAACCAATCGGTTTCTATTCAGTTCTTTTTTTATGTAAAAAACCAAAAAAGAGTTTTCATTTTCTTTTTCTATTTTAACCAAGTTTCTCTTCTCCCATTTCACTAAAATGCAATAAGAACAAAAAATTTGAACCGAACAGGAAAATAGAAATTTTTTATAGTATATATTTTCTTAATTTGAACCGGTTTGGTTCGGTTGAGGTTTACTGGTTTTAGCCTGAAAAAACCAAAACCAAACCAGAAGTTTTTAAAAGTATATAATTAATTTAATTGGTTTTTTTAATAGTTCTATTTTTCTCAGTTAGTTATTTTTGGTTTTCTCGGTTTAATTGATATTGCATTTTTTTTGCTTACCCCTACTAAACACATTTTTTCTTGTTTAAAAAAAATCGAAACTTTGATAACGATATCCTTGACTTTTTCGAATTTGTTTTTTAGTTTTAACATAAATAGAAATAGATCAAATCAAACCCATGAATTTGGTTCTTTGATTCAACTAAATTCGGTTCAAATTTAAAAAAATAAATGGACTGGATTTTTTATTTGAACCGAACCCGAACTCAAACTGAAATAATTTGAACCAATGCTTCTCCTGGTGTAAAACAAGCTGAAATCAACCTTGTCTCAAGTCCGTCGAACACAACATCAAAATGAAGTAAATCAGTGGAAACCCAAACACGAAGAAATAAAAACATTATACTATATACCAAAAGAGGTCACGAGTCAGTTACTGTGCATTGTAAGACAATTCACTATGAATTACAAAAAGTGTTGTTCAGTTTTCGGGTTGGTTCGGTTCATCGGTGTACTGATTTTTTTATATTTTTGCACAATAAAATAACCATTTTGTTCCTCGAAAAAGATGAAAAAAGGCCCTGCCGGGAGGGGTGCCATGGTAATTGCATATTTTCGGTCCGGTTTGGGTCACCTATTTTTTTATTTTTTATATTTTTGCATAGTAAAATAACTATTCTATCCCTCGAAAAAGACAAAAATCAGTTTTGGCGGGGAGAAGTGCTATGAGAATTTCATATTTTTTTTGAAAATGACTAAATACGGATATGCCCCCTAATAAGATAAAATTGAAGAAATGGTTGTAGGGGTGTTACGGTAATTGACCATTAGTTTTTAATTTTTTTCTTCGAATAATGTGGGCGCGTGTGTCACAGACGCCCCACGGTATTCGGCCTCACTCCCTCTTCAGGACATGCATGCGGAGGTGTCTGGTGGCCAAAAATATTCATCCAGCATCTCTGTGGATGTGCCACCGTGTCCTCTTCCTTATGGTGTGGCGCGTGTCCTCATACGGTGGTCGTAGATGAGACGATGGACGGTTGAACTTTCCCCCCCTTTTTTCTCTCTCCTTCACCCTAACTACACGTCAATCCCCCGGTTTTATGGTTTTTTTCATTTCAGTCCCTTCTCTTGTAATTATGCTGTGTGGTCCTTATTTCTGTTATGTAAGTTTTGTTTTGTTTCAATTGTTTCATTCGATTGAAATTGCTTATATACTACATTTTCATTTTAGTCCTTATTCTCTTAATTTCTGGATTGCTTTGAAATCCCTTAATATTTCGGTACAGAAGATTTTATGTTTTCAAATTTGTCCTTTAATTGAAATTGATAATATATTTAGGGCCTGTTTGGCACAGCTGTTGCTGTTGTGGTTGAGGTTGAAAAAAAGCAGTTTCATGAAAAGCGTTTTTAGCTGTGGTTCGTAACTGAATTTAAGTATTTGGTTAAAACTGTGGTCGAGTTTTAGTTTAATGAAAAACAGTTTTGTGTGTTTGGTTACCATGCTTTTTATATTGCTGTCAACTTTTGAAATTATTTTAAAGAACACACACACACATATTTATATATATAGTTTTTTTAAATATTGTAGATTAAAAATCATAAAAATAAAATATAATTAATAATTCAAGTAAATCAGACACTTGTTTTTATTCTTCCATCAAACTACTTGCAATTTCATCACGAACTAAATTCATACATGAACGCGTCTGCGATTCCTGACTATGTGATCGATGAACAAAATCTGGTAAAATATCTTCATTTTAAATATAGTGCAATTATTTTGTATATAATTTAATTATGCAATTAATTATACAATTAATAGGAGTAAGTTATATAATTAAATAATTGCTTTTAAAAAACCCTCCAACAATATAATTATTAATTTTATATATAATTTTTTACTTGTTGAGGTATTTTTTTAATAAAAATAAAAATAAATATTTTTATATAATTACATCATTTTCAATATATATATATATATATATATATATATATATATATATATATAAATGTCCCTCCCCTCATATCATCCCGTTCCCAGCCCCCCCAACACACACACACACACATACGCCCCACCCTCCTCCCCTCAGCTCACCCCCAGCCAGCCCCCCTCCCCTCACACCCACACACAGAGACAGCCCCAGCGAGCACACCCAACCCCTCCATTATAGCCCTAGCGCGAGCACACCCACTCCAACACTCTCGATAAGTAGACAAAGCTCTCCTTAAAACTCTAAATCCAAGTGCTTAGCGGTGATCACTGCGCCTTTTTGTAATCCAAAGCCAAATCCTCTCCCCCCACCCCTGAAGTTGAGATTTCACTTTACCATGTGAGTTCAAGAAAGATCTGTTGTCATTGTTGGCTCTTTCATTTCCCCCCCTTTTTAACTTGTTTTTTCGTTTTCTTCATTTTGGTTCTTTGATGAATGTGTAAAGAATGAAGTTCATGTATCCATTCCTCTGTTTCCTTCCTGCTTTCAAGTGTTTTTTGTTTGTTTTTTTATTTATTTGATTCTCAGATTTTGAATTAGCTTGTCAATTGTTGCTGCGTTTTTTCCTTTTTTGCGAGACGCCGCAGCTGCGAAAGCAGCTATCAGTTGCTTCTGCAGTTGCGACAAAACAGCTCTTTTTTTGTGGGACCCACTACCAAAAAATTGGTTCAATGTTTGGTAATAGCTGCGTTTTACTCCGCGGTTCAACGCAACGTAGCGTGAACCGCGGAGCCAAACGACCACTTAGTTTTCATTTCGGCCCTTATACTTTTAATTTTTTATTTTAATTCTTTTATTTTTTTATATTTCTTAAATAGTCCCTATTTTTGTCTATGTTTATATATATGTTCTCTTAATTTTTATTTTTTTCTCTTTTGTTGAGATAACATTTTTTCAAATTTTTTGTCATTAACTCTTAGTTTGTGTTTATGATAATAATAATAATAATAATAATAATAATAATAATAATAATAATAATTTTAGTTTTTTTTGTGCTTCCTTTTTTGTTAATGTTTTTAGTTTTTTTCCTTGGACTAATTTAATAATTTTTATTGTTTTAACAATAATAGTAATAGTAAAATTGATATTTCTTATTTTTTTTCCCTTTGTTCTTTCTTTTGGTTTTTTTTCCACGTGAAATGATTTTTTTTAGCTAATATTTTTTTTATCATTTTTTTTTGTTTGTTTTTTTGTTAAAGTTTTTGAGTTTTTTTATTCTTTTGTTGAATTTATTTTCCTATTATTCACACAATAATAATAATAAATATAATTTTAGTTGTTTTTTTTTCTTCCTCTTTTGTCAATAAGCACGGCTGGCGCATTAACCCATTATTATATTGCTTATATTCATAAAGAACCATGTATGGTTTCATATAATACAGGGATGCGTTGGTTGAATGACATTTTAAGAGGTCATTGGAAACGCTGTGTTAACATGTTTAGGATGGACAGAGACACTTTGTTGAGCCTATGTTATGAATTGGAAACGCGTTATGGTTTAAACCCTTCACGGAGGATGTGCGTACTGGAGAAGGTAGGAATGTTTCTATTTACCCTTGCAGTTGGGGCATCAAATCGACATGTGCAAGAAAGATTTCAGCGTTCTGGTGAAACTGTAAGTAGATGTATGAAAGAAGTCCTCAAAGCATTATGTCTGTTTGCTATAGATATCATCAAACCAACTGATCCAGACTTTACCAACACACCGATACAAATTGCGATGAATCGAAGATTTATGCCACATTTCAAGGTAATTTTTAAAGTTTACATTTAAGATAGTTTGCACCAATATTGTGTATTTTGTTTCAATATTTATATCGTAATACATTTCTTTTCATACTTGTAGAACTGTATTGGTGCAATTGATGGGACACATGTTCGTGCAACAATTTCACCGGAACTTCAAATTCCTTTTTTTGGTAGGAAAGGTGTCCCAACACAAAACATCATGGCGGCCTGTAGTTTTGACATGCAATTCACATTTGTATGGGCAGGATGGGAAGGTAGTGCACACGATACACGTATTTTTCTCGAGGCTATACACAGTACGAGTATCCAATTTCCTAAACCGCCTGAAGGTTGTCAATTTTTTTCTCTTACAGATATGATAATTTAAAAAAATTACTATTCATCTTTTGTTATTGAATTAATTTAAAAGTTGCATTTTGTTTCTATTTTCAGGAAAATACTATTTGGTTGATGCCGGTTATCCGAATGAGTATGGATATTTAGGTCCATATAGAGGGGAGAGGTATCATTTAGAAGATTTTTGACGTCGGGGTGAACCAAGTGGACGACGCGAAGTATTTAATCGTGCACATTCATCACTACGTAATGTGATAGAACGGACATTTGGAGTATGGAAGCAAAGGTGGAAAATTTTGCAGTGCATGCCACCTTATCCTTACAAAACACAGGTTCAGATTATTGTTGCATCGATGGCACTCAATAACTATATTAGAAGGAGATCGCAACATGATGATGTTTTTGGTGAATATGATCGTAATCCCGATTATATCCCAGATGAGTTATTACCAGATGTTGTAGCATGTGAAACTAGTCAGAGTTCGGGCAGAATTTCTCGTATGGATATTGTGCGCGAGAGCATTGCAAATAGTTTGATGGGAGAATGAAATTATGTTTCCATTTTATTTGAAGTATTCACATTAATATAAATTGTTATTTATTTTTAAATTTATTTGTAGAAGTTATATATATATATATATATATATATATATATGGATGGATGTATGGATGTATGTGTGTGTATATTTCCATGCCCTTTTAAGTAATTTTACAAGTTAAAAGCAGTTTGTAAAGTTTGGAAACCAAACACCAAAACTCCTTTTTCTTCAACCTTCAACTCAACCACAGTTTTAACCAAACACTAAACTGCTTTTTTTGAACCACGGTTTAAAACTCCATTTTTAAAACTCCATTTTTTCAACCACAACCGCAACCGCTACCGCCCTCCCAAACAGGCCCTTGGTAATAGCTGCGTTTTACTCCGCGGTTCAACGCAACGTAGCGTGAACCGCGGAGCCAAACGACCACTTAGTTTTCATTTCGGCCCTTATACTTTTAATTTTTTATTTTAATTCTTTTATTTTTTTATATTTCTTAAATAGTCCCTATTTTTGTCTATGTTTATATATATGTTCTCTTAATTTTTATTTTTTTCTCTTTTGTTGAGATAACATTTTTTCAAATTTTTTGTCATTAACTCTTAGTTTGTGTTTATGATAATAATAATAATAATAATAATAATAATAATAATAATTTTAGTTTTTTTTGTGCTTCCTTTTTTGTTAATGTTTTTAGTTTTTTTCCTTGGACTAATTTAATAATTTTTATTGTTTTAACAATAATAGTAATAGTAAAATTGATATTTCTTATTTTTTTCCCCTTTGTTCTTTCTTTTGGTTTTTTTTCCACGTGAAATGATTTTTTTTAGCTAATATTTTTTTTATCATTTTTTTTTGTTAAAGTTTTTGAGTTTTTTTATTCTTTTGTTGAATTTATTTTCCTATTATTCACACAATAATAATAATAAATATAATTTTAGTTGTTTTTTTTTCTTCCTCTTTTGTCAATATTTTCTAGTTTTTTTTCTCGGGATAATTTAATACTTTTTATTGTTTTAGCAATAATAATAATGATATTTTTAGATGTTAAATCTTTGATGTTGCTATTGTTATAATAAAATGTGTTGATGTATTTTATTATATCAAACCCTATGTATATAGATATTATATTTTATTTTTAAACTAGTAAAATTTATTAATTATTTTTATTCCAATAATTATAAAAATTATTTACTCAGCTTAATTTAACTAGTTTTTAACTAATTACTATCATGCTGATAAATTCGTGAAGGAAACAAAAAAGAAAAAGAAAAAAAGACAGGGAACACAGTACAAGACTACGATAAAAGCTCGCAAGTCGCAGGAAGCTAACCCTAGCGAGCGAGGAAAGACCACGACCTTAACAAATTCGAAGTCTCCCAGAAAAGAAAGAGAGAACGACAAGGCTAGGGTGTACGGTAAAAAAAACAGTAAGCAACATTTGTTTCGCAAATTACCCAGATTAAATGCAGTCAAGCAAAAAAAAACCTAAGCAAAAGGAGGACTTTTTTTGTTTGTTCTCGTCTCTCTCCTCCGGATATTGTTGTTCTTCAAATACCTATTTTTCCATCCTTAATTACCTCAAAATATTCTTACAAACTCTAATAAATTATTATTATTATTATAAGCAGTAAAACACACAGAAATAACAATAATAATAATTGGATGATGGTTTGTACCCTTAGGTTCTCCCTCCCTCCCACTTTACTTTCTCTCTTTGCAAAAACTCAGGATCGTCTACATGTAATCCTACGTTAACTAACATAAACCCTCTCGATCTCTCTCTTCTTAACCATGTCTCGTGAACAACCCTCTCCTTCTCCGATCTCCCTAAACGACGCCGACGCTCCTCTAAACAACGCCGACGCTCGAACCCAGACGCCGCCAGTTAGCAGGAGCAACCGCCCGTCGCGAGCTTGTACAATACGGGCTGCAGCGAGGCTGCAGCAGCAGCAGCAGGCGGTAATTGAGCGGAAGCAGAAACCGAGGAAGCAGGAACAGAAACAGCAGGTAGATGAGTCTTCGGTGCAGCAGAAAGAGCAATGCAGCGGTGAAAGTAGCAAGATCGTTACGCAGCTGGTGGCGCCTCCGGAGACGGCACAGTTTCCGAGGTGGAACCTCCGGTCCATGTGGGAATTAGCTTCAGTACTCAATTTTTTAAATGTGAGTTGTTCTGTTTTTGCACTTCATTTCTTTGAGACTTCATTTTTACTCATTTCCTAAATTGAATGGTGCAGGTATTTAGGCATCTATTGAATATAACAGTTGAGTTTTCAGCTGAGGAGTTTGAGACAGCTTTGATCACACCTAATGATACTTTGGGGGATATCCATATGCCTTTGTTAAAGGTTAGTGCTTTCTGTTTTTCAACTTCAAGGTTTGTGCTTTTAATTTGACATCCTATGCTTGGTTTGGATGGAAGCAACCGAGTTTTTGTTATCGCTTCTTGTGCATGTTTAGAAGCTTAAGTTATAGCAAAGGTTTTTACTTTGTGCATAAATGAAGTAAATTAGCTGATATTAAGCGCGAACTTAGTATATTATGGCTTTTGTGTGTGTGTGTGTGTGGAGAATTAGCTTTGGATCCAATGTTAGTAGCATCCAACTATTATTATTTGTTTTTTTCTTTTTTCTTTTTCTAGTGCCGCGAGAGTTGATTGTTGCATTAACAATTAGGTAGCTAGTTGTGGCTGATTGTATTCAGGTGACCACATAAAAATTTGATTTTCATGTTGCTTGTATAATAGCTTCCAAAGTTGAGAGAAGTTTGAAATGGATGCACAATAGCAATTTTCTGGGAAAATTAAATACCTCAAGTAATTAATCATTTTTTAATGTGTTGATTATATTAGATGCACGGTGTTTATTCTAAAATTGACTGAGAAACTGGAGGTTTGAGGGTTTTAGTTTAGGCTCTTGCTTCTTTGTGCTAGGGACTACTTGGGATCATATGCCTCACATGCTCAAGACTGGTATAGGCTGATCTGAAACAATTACATGTAGGAAGTATGGTATCGCTGGTCACCAGAGATGTCACTGGAGATCCTTGACATCTTGAATCCATGGACATTTTGTACTGGACTCTTCAAATGTGACATTTTGAAAGATTTGTCATAGATGTTGAGAATTTGGCTATAACTCCAAATTAGTTGCCCCCAGAAAGTCACAAAACATGATATGTAGGTGTAACCATGGAAACACTCCTAAATATGTGCTGGATAAATGGCTAGTCTTTGGGGTCTAACATAAATCAGATTAGGGTTTTCTCAAGTTTATATAGTAAAGTGATAAACCTGAGTAGTTATTGTTTTTTAGTTATCCCCACAGGAGGATTATTGTTTTTTAGTTATCCACACAGGAGGATAAATTATTCTCCTAGTGGTTATTAAGCTTTCTTTTATGTCTACCAAATACTTCTTCAACAGAGAGAGGAAAAAAGTGATTAGCTATCATAATTTATAGAAGCAAATTTAGAGTTTAACATAATAAAAGGGTGCAAGATGACTTGGATCATTATTTTGGATAGGGAATGGCCCTGGTGACCTATGTTTTTCCATGCAGGAACTTCTTATAAATTAGAACAGTGTTATCAATTTTTCTTCCTTGATTTGATGTGATATCACAAGTTTCTGGAGTTCCAATACTGATATCGTCACTTATTTTGATTAAATAATTTATTTGGAGGTTGCTTGATTCTCACTAGTGCACAATTGCTTTTCATGATTCTGAAGTATGCTGTAGCTTTTTGGTTGCATAATGCATATGCTGCTAGTTTAGGTTGTTTAGCTAATGTGTTTTCCCAATTCCCTCACCACTGTAGAATAAAATGTAGCAAAAACAATTTCATCATTCATGCAGTTTTGAACACTATATTAAGGTGATCTATTTCTACTGGGAGAGTATTGACATAAGTTCTATCATGTAGTGTGATCCATATAGTTTGTGAGAAGTTTTTGATTCCTTTCAAAGTTATCTTCAGTTTGAATTTGTGTTTGACAATTTCAAGAAAGAGGTTTTAAATCTTAGTATTAAAGAAAAGATTAATTTATATTTAACTTTTAGTTGGGAAGTGCTGCAGTTCACATGTCGCTATTTTGCGATGTACAATCACATACTTGAACTAATTAATATTTACTGAAGATAGGACATCAAAATGATGCGTTCTGTATTCCACAGCATCCTTTTCTTTTCTCTCGTGTTGTATATCTGCAATTTTCTAAATGATACTATCTTTACAACATGCTTTTCCCTGAATAATGGCATGTTTCCCCTGCAAGGTAATTCCTAGAATATGTTATCCCAAAAACCAGATTGATGGGGTATCAACCTTTCATTAAATGCTCTATATTTCACCTTAAATGGTAAAATCTGATTGTGTGTTGGCAGAAAACTGTCTTTGATATTTTGTATAGTCATCTTATTTGACAGTGGAAACTTTTCATTAGGTATGGTTTGATTAATTTGATAGATTATGCTTGGAAAAGCTAACTGCTACTGAAATCAAATTGTGCTTTTATGCTGTATTTAAGTTAAGTGCAACATGATCCTATCTATGCTTTCCCTGAAGGAAAACGAGCTCATATTGCATTGATGTGAGCTATTTCAACATTGATTACTCATTGCTATTGATTTGTTTCTTTTTAGGCAATCCCTCCTATTACCAGAATGGCTCTTACACGAGATACCTGGATTACTGTTTTGTGCAGAAAATTAAGAGACTGGTGGCACTGGGTAACTCACTGTACTGTTTTTTAGTTGATGTTTACGTTATTGAATTAAGGAAGAGGGGGAGCTATTGTGAACATCATTTTAAAGATGAGTTTGGTCTCTTGTCGTAGGTTGCAGGTGGGGAACTTCCCTTAGTTGCTTCACATGGGTTAGTTTTTCATTCCTGGATACTCTTAGATCACTTATGTTATTTTATTTTTAGTGTTTTTATGATTCTGATTTGTATTTTGATGTTCATATTGTAGGGTGGAGGTTGAAGTGTATAAAACACTTGATCCTGGGGTCCGTGTGGTGATACTGAAAGCACTATGTGACATTCGTGTTGAGGTATCACCACTGGCAGCAAATGTTATATATAATGATTGTTGATTTGAAATAAATGTCTTAGGCTATAAAGATGTTGGGTTCTTGTTCACTCAAATGCCCTTTGGATCTCATTTTAGTGTTCAAATCAGCAATACATGTTGATCGTAGCTTTAAATTCATGTTTTGATTAGTTGGATTGGATGGAAAACTGAGCACAATACCTTGATGACCATTTGTCAGGACAGATAAATGAAAATTCTGTAAAATTTGATGCTTTCTAAGAACTTTTTCCTTGGTTTTTGCACAATGTAGACCTCCAGTTCTTGTGTCATTTGTTTTGTCTTGCTGCCTTTTCAGCTTGAATCAAACAGGTCCCAACCCTTGTGTTCATTTGTCATGTGCATAACTGAGCCCCTCATTTTTCTGTAGTGTGAAACACTATGGTAGACATTTTGCTTTTTATTCCTTGTCGGGATAGTTAGTGAGTTTTTGAGAATTTAACTCCATCTAAGACTTTTTCCTTTGTATTTGCACAATGCTGACCATTTCTTTGGCATTTGTTTTGTCTTGCTGCCCCTTCAGCTTGAATAAAAAAGGTCCCAATTCTTGTGTTTATTTATCTTGTGCATAACTGAGACCCTCATTTTGCCATAGAGTGAAGCGCTATGGTAAACATTTTGCTAATGTATTCTTTTAATCTATGTCAATATCATTGTTTCCTATTTGCATGTACTTCACTATTCTAAATGTTACTTTTTGTTGACTTTAACTTTTTCATCACAAAGCTTCAGCAGCCTTGTAAACACAGAACAAGATTCCTGTCGTATGTATCTCACCGGATAATTTACATGCAATTCTTTATTATGTATTCAACACATCATTCTAGAAGCAGTTTGTGCATGTTTCTAATTGTGCTAATCATCTCCAGATAAAAATATTCTCTTATTGCCAAACCTTCCACCAATCACCCAGTAAGGAATAGAATCTTGCATTTGAAGGCTTCCACAATATTTCTCCTTACATCAAACTGGATTAGTTTGTGGGCTGGCTAGAGAATCTTGCATTTAAAGACTTTTTGTTTGGGATATTTTGCTAGAAATTAATTGATGTTGGGGTTTGTCATTTGTCTTTTTTTCTTTCTTGGGAGCATATTTTGTTTCTATTTATTCTTTTAACTTTTTGAACAACTTGGTTGCTTTGAACTTCTTTCTATTATAAAGGAATTGAATCTGAGTAATCTTTCGCAGCAAGAAGATATACGGAATTACATTGATAACTCCCTCAAGCATGGCATTCAACTTTCATTATTTCGCAAGGAACGTTCTGGGGGTGATTCACAAGGAATAAATTACTGGTAATGGAGATAAGCTTCTTATGAAGCATTCAATGTGTTTGCTTGTTAGGCTTGACTGTGATAGTGATTGAAATTATCAGTGGTATATTTTTATGTGATATATTGAGATTTTCTCTTCACCCCCCATATTATTTTGTAGTTTTAATTACAGTTTTATTGTTGATGCAGGTATGAAGATGATCCAATGATTGGTCAAAGGTTATACCGGGAAATAAGAAAAACCGAGTTGAAGGTTAAAGCAAAGGCAAGGGGATCTCAGATCATCCCTAATGTGACATACCTGTGGGAGACAGTTGCAACTAATTTTGAAGAATTTCAAGATGTTTCTGTAAGTTACCCTAATTGCATGATTTAGTGTATGTGCTCTATTCAAATTTTTATGCAAGGTTGTCATGGTTTTTATTTCAATTTCCTCTTTTTATTCCTACCTGGTTTTCATGGTAAATTCAAATTCGTATTGCTTTCCTTCCTTATCTTTTAGAATGTGTGATGTGCCTCGATCACGGTGGGTGTATGCATTATTGGAAATTCTGATGAAACTAAATTATGGATGTTAGGATTGTAAGATATTAATCTAATAGAGGATTACTACTATAAAGAATGAAAGATAGTTATCCAATGATGCTGTGCACCAAAAATGTCAGGTTGTATGATTCTGGGCCTTGTGATGATAACTTCAATATTATGGTGGCCTCCCAGCTTCTTCTATTAAATTTGGCTATTAAAATGAGCGTGGAGTTACCAATCAATTTCTATCTTGATGGTGAGATTATATATTCCTAGATTTTACTTAAAAGTGTGCGCTTACATTTGCCTATTGACATATGTTAGGTTGCAGGTAGTCTATAAAAATGTTTGATGTGTGCTTCGTAGGAATCATTTTAGACCCTGTTTTGGAATGTGTTTGATACCACGTTTCCCAAAAACTTGATTTTATGTTTTTTGCTTAATTTTTTTATGTTTTTGGATTGTTTTGATGTGTTGATGTCAAAAATGATTTTTAAAAAATAAAAAAAAATTATTTTGATGTATTTCCGAACGAAAAACATTTTGAAAAACAACTGTTATCACACTCCCAAACACCCACTTAGTAATGGATCCTTTTAGTGGCAGGTTACGTTGTGAGACTTCCTGTCTCATTCAAATGTTAAAAACATATCCAGTCAAGAGGTCTATCCAAACCCATTTTCTTAAAACTATAATTTCATGAAAACTGCCCAGTTGTGGTGATGCTGTGAATACTATCCTCTATGAGCCTTGACTATCTTAAGTTCCATATTTTTTCATGCTCTCATTTGGTGGATTTGTATTTCATGCCATTTTTGTGCCACAATCATAGCAATTTTATTTGTAATGAGTAGTTTTAATTTTGTGTGAGAGCTTGCCTTTTCTTCTACAATTTTATAGTCAGCTGTCATTGCTGACAGCTGCTTTGATAG
Organism: Salix brachista; assembly: GCA_009078335.1. NCBI lineage: Eukaryota > Viridiplantae > Streptophyta > Magnoliopsida > Malpighiales > Salicaceae > Salix > Salix brachista. The sequence continues at coordinate 12,879,838 of CM018586.1, forward strand.
TTTTAGTAACCTTGAAAGGAAAATTAAAAAATAATTTGGTGTGATGCACTATGAATCAATCTTGCTATCTCAAAGTAGTTTTTTTACTGATCTTGGGAGTGCTGCTGCTGATAGTGCAAATGGTTGACGATTCTATACACTTATAGTGCCAGTGGTATTCCAACTGTGGCAAATACTTTTGGTTCACTTGGTGGTTTCCAAATCCCTTTGTATGTCCATTTGCTAAATGCTTTTGTGGGGTATTGTTCTTCATTCAGCTGTGTCCTTAAATTCTGCAGGAGAAGCTCTATACTAGCAAAAATAGAACAGAGGCTTCATTGGGGAAGAAATTAAAGAATGACATGCTTCCTGAGATTGAGAAGGTTTATAAGGTACTGAAAATTGCTTAGTGAGTAACATGGTTTACTTAATTGGATTTCATTAACCAAGAATTTCTTTCTTGTCTCTAGTTATTCTTGATTGAAATCCACTTTAAGTTATGTTATCCTAGAAAGAAATCATATTCAGATTTCCTTTTAAACTTGTGTTTGCTCAGAGGAAAGAGAGGTTGCTGAAAAAGCAACACAGGCAGGCTCTACTTCTTGATAATTTCTTGAGCACGGATGAACTTGCACCAGGACGTTCTCTCCGTGATAGGAAGCCTGTCACTTATACTTTTGGTAAGCAAAGAAAACTCATGACTGTGCAGTAGCAATTTTTTCCTATTGTTATTTCTCTCAAAGTAGATGTTGCCTATATGCCTAGTCCTTTAAGTATACCATTCCAGGAGTTTTGTTTTTTGGGAACTTGGGGGATGTTGAAGAGAGAACTAATATTAACATTGGATAGTTAACTGGGAATCTATTTGTTTCAACATAATCTCTCTTATGTTGTTTTTCTTGAAATCTTAGTTAGAATAAAACTTGCATATTTTGCTAAGCTTTCAGACAAGTTGTGCTGATGAGCTTTTCTTAATGAGGATGTGCTTTTATTACAGTAATAATAGCTCTCACACAAAGATAGGCTATCTGATTGCTGTATCAACTATTTTTGCAGATGATTATGATCGGTCAATCAACGAGGCTATCAAAATAACAAAGTAAGATCTTGATCATGTACATTATTCATATAGTTTCTCTTCCCATGCTTGGATGAATTTGTTTTTATCTCTCAACCATGGAATATCAATCTTTTTGCCTTCACTCTTTTTCTTAGGCGTAAACCACCTTCTCCAGAACCTTTTAGCAGAAGAGAAGGTTTTGCTAAACCTGAAGCTTCTACAAATGGTGAATTGAGCGGTCCTTCACACACATCGCAACATGGCACTTTCAGTGCCGCATCTCCTGATTCTCTTGAATATGATGACATGGATGAAGACCAGAAATCTGAAATGTTGGATCGGAGGTAAGACAAGGTTGTCTTTCAAAACTTATCATGTTTCCTTGATCCTGCACATAAACTTATCACTGCATAATGGCTTGCAGCAACAGGAGAAGACAGAGGCCTCAACGGTATTCAGCAACAGATTTTGTTGAGGCAGTTTCAGATAACGAGGCAGACTTCGACAGTGATGATGATATAGTTGGAGAAGCTGTCTATGATGATGAATACTTGAGGAAACGTAAGCAGAAGAGACTGTCTAGCAGCTCTGAAGGGGATGAAGAGTATCAGTGGGATGATGAAAATGGTGAAGAGGAGGAAGAAGACGACGACGAAGAGGATTCCTTGAGTATTAGTGAGAATAGTGAGGAGCCCCAAAAAATCAATAAATTTCCAGGCCGTACACGCAGGGAGACAAAATTAAGGTCAGTTGATGAAATCCAGTCAGGTCTAAGACGCAGTAGAAGGAGCACTCGGAACCAAATTAATTACCAACAATATGAGCTGTCCGAGTCAGAAACAGAGTCAATGAAAAGTGAGAAATCAAATGCATCAGATGAGCACTCAGATGCAAGTGAGAATGCAGAGTATTCGGCTGGAAGTCAAAGTCAAGATTCTGATGGCAACGGTGACAAACAAGATATGAAAGTCGATCAGCCTGTTGAAGGTGACAATGTGACAGAACAAAAAGAGAAAAATCAGCCGCCTGAGCAATCAAATAGCCCAGTCCAAGATGAAGTTGACGGTGTAAGGAAAAGACGTTTCCTCGATCTCAATGAACTCGCTCCGGGTTCTGGTTTTGATGATGGTCTGAACACAGTAATGAAAGATGAAGATAGAAATGATTTTTGAGGTTCCCTCTCTAGTGGCAAAAGAAGATTCGTAGTTTTCTCTGGGAAGCTCAATGTACGATAGTGTAATGCTATAAATTTTGTGACAAGCCTGTGGAGGAAATTACCATCGGAGTTCTTCCATGGCCTAAGCGAAGCAACAACCTTGATGCAATTCATTCAGGATTTGCAGCAAGGAGCAACTTGATGCCGAGAGTTCCGTAGATTAGGTAGTCATTTTTTAGCATGTCTGCATTCATAGAAAGACTACAACGGGTCAATGAGAATTCCTAGGGAGTTCTACATCATATCCAATTACTGTACAATAACCTTAACTGAGATTGTAACTGGCAAAAATTGGCTTGTAGATGTTCAGACCCTGTAGTTTAATCGTTCATGATCATGGCTCTGGTAAAATGATCACGTCAGGGGACTCTTATGTGATGAATCATCCTCGCTTAAAAGGTCACTAATGTTTCTTTTGCCAATTTATCATATTTCCTACTTTGTAATTATAGCCATTTTGGGATTGCAATGCTAAAAAATTTATGCCAGGCGTGTTGCTTAAAAGGTCACTAAATCATGATGTTTGTAATTCTTCAATGATGCAACTGCATGGAACAGTGTTTGTTTTCTAGACCTTATGGGTGCAGATTTTTTATTTTTCTGCTTCATTAAAACCTCTGCAACCTTGGACCAGAAAACTTAAATGGAAATTAATACAACTCAGTAGTACTGCTAATTCAAAATCTGGCGTTTCAGTGACTATTTTCTTGTGGTTGGGCAGCAGCATCTTCCCCGGCATGGCCCTCTGCTGCTTCTTTTGCTTCTTCAAGAGCTTGGATAAAGTGTGAGAGACATTTCTCTGCATCATCCAATGGGGACTTGGGCATGAGGCTCTCTGCAACATCTGCTGGTGTGATCTTCGTCTCCTTCATCAAGCTTTCAATTTTATCGAACAACGGATGTGATTCAAGTCTCAGGTAATTCCTTGAAAGCACTTTGAATGCCTCAAAACTGCAGTAAGAGAGCTCAATATGCTTGTCCATTCTCCCCCTTCTTATCAGAGCAGGATCAAGCTTCTCCACGTAATTTGTAGTGAACACAATAATTCTCTCCCCCCCACAAGCAGACCATATCCCATCAATGAAATTCAGCAACCCCGACAGTGTCACTTTGCTGCCAGTCTCTTCCTTATGATGTTCTTTGCGAGTTTCGATCTCTGTCTTCTCCTTGTCCTCATCTGCAGATTTCTCTTCTTTCTTATTCCTCTGACCAGTCAGCTCGAGCGAGCAGTCTATGTCTTCTATCACTATGATAGATTTACTAGTGGTCTCGATCAAGAGCTTCCGTAGCTCGGTGTTGTCTTTCACAGCAGTGAGCTCGAGATCGTAAACATCATAGTTTAACAAGTTGGCCATTGCAGCAATCATGGTAGACTTTCCAGTCCCTGGAGGACCATAAAGAAGATACCCTCGTTTCCACGCCCTTCCAATTCTGGCATAGAAATCCTTGCTCTTGCTGAAAGTCACCAGATCTTCTATGATATCCTGCTTCTTAGCAGGCTCCATGGCTAGCGTGTCGAATGTGGCGGGATGCTCAAACACAATATGGTTCCACATGGTCTGCTTGTAGATTTGCCACTTATTTCCAGACCCATTTGTGTAAAGCTTCCTCTGCCTATTCCTCACCCTAGTTTCTCTCCCTTCCTGCATCACATGCTTCAGGTAAGCCTCGCTTATGATCTCCCTGTTGCGCTTATGAAACGTGAGCCGATAAAACCTTCTCTCTTGCTGAGGATACATGGATTGTGAAAGTGGCATCACTTTGCTCGAAACCCACCAAACTTGGATACCCTGAAACTCGTCTTTCACTCTCTCAAACTCGTCCATGCTAAGCACCAAGTTGCTGCAATCCTTCGCCATCTCCGCCTTAAGTCTCCTGGCACACTTGGATGAGTTGATGCTAAGATATGCCTCGACAGCAGCATAGGCTTCACTTCTCTTGAGCCGATCTCCGGTGTACTCGTGGATCGATATCTTAATGTAAGGATAGAAAAAGCTCGTGATTCTCTGTGTGCACTTGCCGAAGTAAAGACGAATCTCGTAGGGGCAGTACTGGTAAATAAGAGCCCATATGAACATGAAACTGGCAATGGTTGAACCCATTGTTGCCCACATCTCGGTCATTGTCTGAGCTATAATCATGAGGCGCTAATGGTGAAGCCCTAATGTGTTTTTCTTGATGGGTTTGCATTCGCTTCTGCAAGATTGAGCGACTGACGAGGCTAGCCAAGAACAAAAGGTATGCGAAGAAGGAGAAATATAGTGATGGCAGTGGTGATGTTTTGTCAACAAAGCATTTGACACCTATATCTTACGTGTTTTGGGTAGTGGATAGTGGTCTCAAAAGCAGAAAAAAACCACAAAATCAAGAGGGATTAATCAACTAGAAATTATTTGATAAAATGTGCCATGCTCTTTGTTTTTCTCGTATGGTGTTACTGCATCATTCGTAGCCTAGCTATAGTGCTTTCCTTCTCCTTTTTTTTTATCAGTTTAATAATCTGTGGCTAATCCGTAGTAATAGTCCATGCGAGCCTTGTCAGTTGCTTTTTTCAATATTAATAAATCAAAATAATATAAAAACAATTTAAAATTAAGAAAATATTAAAAAAAAACACATCATACCACTTCGTACAAAGTGTAAGAACTGTCAAGTTTCAGTTGAGTTTCGGACCACTTGTGACTTCATATGATGTGAATGCATGTACGATTCTCATTTGTCATTCCATGGAAGTAACAGCAGTACTTTACAATAGCTAGTGATCGATCCTCATCGGAAAGGCTTTAATCAGTTATCCATCCTCTTCCATTACTGAATATCATAGTTATTGATCCCGTCCCGGTCCCGGTTCCGGATTTGTGTTTGGAACGGAACGTTCCGGTTTCGGTACCGTTCCGGGTACCGTTCCGGTTTTGTACTGTTCATTTTTATTTAATTATATATATGAAAAAAATAAAATATTAATTTAACAAGTATAATTTAAATTCAAGATAAATAAAATTTAAATTATACAATACAAACACAAAATCAAACAAACATAATCTCAAAATTAGAAACATCTCTAAAATTCCAACAATAAAATTATTTTATAAAAATAAAAAATAAAAAATGAATTTAATTATAATTAAAAGATCGAGAATATTTGAAATTTAAGCTACTTATTGTATGTTTTTCAAGTAATTCTATGTTTTTTTATGGTTGTTGTATTTGAATTTGAATTTTGAAATTAATTAATGTTACTTATTGTTTTTAATGTTAGAAAAACTTAAAAAAACAAAATGAACACATTAAGAAATAATCAATAAGTTCAAACATAATTAATTAAAATACATTCCATTACAAATAATTCAATCAAATTAATTACAAATTAATACCCCTATTTTTATGTTAACTATTATTATATAATAATTAATAATTATTATATAATAATAATTTGTATAAAAACCAATAATTAGAAGAAAAAAAATAAAATCCAGCCCACCCCGTTTTTGTCCCCTTCATTTCAATACATAAAAGAATAAAACCCTACCCATATTCTTTCCAACCCTACCCATATTCTTTCCAACGGACCCTACCCATATTCTTCCCATATTCTTTCCAACCCTACCCATATTCTTCTTCTCTAGCCGCCCAACATTTCTTCTTCTCCTTTCTTCTTCTCTAGTTGCCCTAGCCGCCCATCCTTTCTTCTTCGCCCATCCTTTCTTCTTCTTCTTCTTCTCTAGCCGCCCATCATGGTGAGCAGGAGTGGGTCCTGCTATGTATATATATGAACTTCAAAAAAGGGCGATGCGGCATCTTATGACGTGCTGAGAATTTTGTCTTTGTGTTTCAGAGATTATGCTGTCCATTTCTCGAGCAATACCTTGTAATGGTCCCAGAACAAATTATTAGACAACGTCAGTCATGAGTTACAAGGGAAAGGGAAAGGGACACGACGTCGTTTTGATCCGTACCGGAACGGAACGCCCGGTACGGAACCGGGGCGTTCCGGCCGGAATTTGCCCGGATTTTCCGGGACAGGCCGGGATTCTAGCCGGGACAAAAACGTCGCCGTTTTGTCCCGGATTAGGCATTGGGACGGGGCGTTCCGGCCGGAACGGGGCGGGATCAATAACTTTGCTGAATATAGCTTGATTACAGGATACTGGGGTTTGTTTGGTATTTTGATTATTTTTGTGATTGTGTTTTGAAAAAAAAAAAGTTTTATAAAAATTATTTTTTTTGTTGAGATTGTTTAATAAAATTAAGTGTTTAATTAAAACTATAATTGAAATTATAGTTAAATAGAAATAGGATTATGTGTTTGGTTAATATGTTTTTAATATTGATGTTTGATTATAAAATTACTTAGAATGAAACATATATAGTTTGCTTTCAAAATATTATAGATTTATAATTATTATTATTACAAACCGAAATTAATAATCACTTTTACATGAAAGACTTGTTTGTTATTGTCTCATCAAACTATTTGTAATTTCATCAAGCATAAAATTCATACGTGAAGACCTCTGTGATTCTTGGTTATCTGTGTAAGCTATAATATTTGGTAAGAAATTATCCAGGATAAAATTGAGACTGTCATCATATGCAGCAAAAGCGACATCATCTTACGATCTCTTTTCAAATATAGTTATGTAGTGACATTGATGCAACTACAATTTAAACTTACGTTTTGTATTGATAAGCATACATGTTTTCTAAATTTCTCCACCTATGTTTTTGTACTCTAAAAGAATGTTCTACCACGTTACGTGGCGATGAGTGTCCATGATTAAACATTTCTTCTTGACCACTTAGTTGTCCACTGTTGTTACTCATTTTAGACCCCACATAAGCGTACACCCCTTTTGAACCAAATGCAGGAGTTTAGCTCATGTTTACTGGACGATGGACAAAAGTAGAGAATAAAAATAGTTTTTTGAACCCTATCTTTGTTGCTTTATGCTTTTTTTATCCTTATCCTTTGCTTTCAAAATCATTAGGATTCTTAGATTAATTAGGAACCTTCATAATGCCAAAGTCTTTCTTTCTTTATCTACTATTTAAGTTTGGATAAATCTCTTAGAATTTGTACTAATTTTGCTATTGTCGCAATTCTGTTCTGATACCAAATTTTTCTTCCAACTTAGACTTTGAATCTGACTTGGTTTCGTGCAATATCTGATCATCCCAACTATATTATGTTATTCATGACATGTTCAAGAATTGATCTGTAACTTTATTAGATCCTAGATCCCACTGTTCTTATGTCAGATTCTCAGTTGGATGGGGATGCTCGACATTGTCAATTTCCGAATCAGATCAGGAGATCTTTTTGACCAAGTAGATGACAAACAATTTCTGTTATTCAAAACATTTTTTTTCTCGTTCTGGATCCTTCATAAAAGTTGTAGTACTATACGCATAAATGACTTTGAATTTTTGAATCCTCATTTTGATACCGAAAGCTCAAGATATTCCCACTTGAATGTTCAATGTAAAAGTAGAAAATCCTGTCGCGATTTAATTGGCATGACACTACTCATCGTCACCTGCAGATTCTTTCCTTTATTCTGCAACTTCCTGTTTGGTTTTCATGATTTTCTCACTTGATTTTCGAGCTGCAAATCATGTTTTTTTTCTGTCTCAAAATTATTAGAATGTCAACCAGAATATTTATTTTCCTATTTTGTTTTATGTAATTGAAAAGAAAACATGATTTGCATCATAGATTAAATGCATTAAATCTTCTCTAAATAGAGCTATGCCTAGGCTATATATATCCCTCCTTTGCTGACCTAAGGGAGGAGAAATAAAAGAGTGAAAAGAGGAGAAGAGAGAAAGAAAACAAGGCAAGGGACAAGAGAGAGGCAGCTCACAGAACCTAAAAAAAACACAGCAAGGTTCCCCCTTCACCACAACCTCTCCCTCTCAATCAACAACTTTCAGCAATCCCTCTCCCGACCAGATTTGTTTCTGTTAGCCACCATCAACTTTGCCAACACTTGCCACTATCCCAAGAAGCAACGCCAATCGTTTGTGCAGGAGCTCAACATCATCATCTTCAGCTGCCAGGTAAGTTCCCATGCATTCCTTTTCTCTTCACTTTGCATTTTAGTTGCATAGGTATTGTGCATACCTTTTGTTTTATTGCTCAAGTGAATTATAATTCACTTGAACAATAATCAAGGAGGCATGTGTGAGGCAGTTCAAGTTGCCTCTCATTTGCCTAGTCGGATCATTTTTTGGGGCAAGTGACTCATCTCTCTCTCTCTCTCATTTTCCATTTCTTCTAAAAAAATATATATAAAGCAAAAGGATGAGATTTATGATTTATTATGCATAGTTGTTTTAAAGTTCATAATTTATGGAAAAATCAATCTGAAACTCGTAACTTGGCATGCAAAGTAGTTCATGCGAAAATTGCAGTGCTGCGAACTTGGTACAATTCTCATCACTTCGGAGTATAAATGAAGCCACTATAATCCATCAAACTGCATGCATTTTACTACAACATTGGCCAAGAAGACATAACCTTCCGGATTGTTATTTCCAGCGAAGTTGAGATGTTCCCGAAGAACACGAGGCAAATTGATTGCAGCCAAATGCGTGTTATTAGTTGCACGATCAAATGTAGTGACTGTTAAAATATGGCAGTTAATTTCCCGATTTAGACATTATGTAAAGTAGGGATAAAGTAATTTTGTATTTAGCTATTTTAGTATTGTAACTTCTCTATAAATTAGCTCCCAAATGTAGAAGAAAATATACTGAAAATACAGATTAATCGTATTTTGAAAGTTTACATGGTATCATAGCAAATTTTGAATTTTTCCTTGAAATTGATGATTTTTTTTTCTTTTGGTTCGAAACCCAGAAGTTGATCTGCACAATGCGTGTTTATCAAACGTACTGTTCACCGAAACCCAAACCCAGAAATTCGATCACTACAGTGTTGGTTTGTTACTATAGCAACAATTACTATAGCCATCCCGAAAAAAAATCATCAATTATCCAAAACCAAAAAAACCACCCAGTTTTTCTCGAGAAAAAGAAAACCCTGATTTTCTAGAGAAAAGGGAAAAAAAACCCATCTCGACCCATCTTCTTCGTCAACCAGCGATACCAATTTGCAAAGAATCTCCAACGAAACCCATCTCAAACCAACGAAACCCATCAACCCGTACCCAGAACCCAGAAAATCCATTCACCAACCTAGAAATCCATAAAAACAACCCGCATAGCAAGCAATGGACGGACATGATTCTGAGGATTCCAAGCAAAGCACTGTCGATATGACTGTTTTTGTACAACGTCTTCTTCAGTAGATGCAAAGTAGTTTTCAAACAATATTGGACTCCATTGTTTTGAAGATTGATGAAATGGGAAACCGTGTAGATGAGCTGGAGGGCAAGCATGGTGGTGGTTCTCCGGAGTTAGCTGAACACACCGTGATGATGACGAGGCATCATTGGTCAATGGGGGAGAACAGGGGAGAGAGGGGCGACGGGTTGGCGCAGGTTGAAAGAGGCGGAAGAGAAAGAAGGAAAAAATTAGGGTGAAATTTTGAATTAAAGCTGACCAAGGTTGGGCTGAGCGGACTGACCGGGCTGATCAAGTTGTCCAAAAATACAAAAATACTGGTGGACTGATGTGTTCTCATTGCGGTGAAATGGGACATTCGAAACAAAGGTGTTATGAAATTATTGGCTACCCGGACTGGTGGGACTTTACGAAAAAATCTTGGAAAAATATCCGAAAACCTTTGGTCCATCTGACGGAAGCAGATCTGGCACAACCCACAGGGAATGTGGCCTATCCAGGTATCATCGAAAATGATTTTGCATACTCTGTTATTACAAAGAATAGTACTTTGATAATTGATACATGTGCATCTAATCACATGACTAGAGATTCTGATAATTTAATATGCCATAAACTCTCTTTACGAACAGCTATATGCACTGCTAATGGTAGTACTTCCCCCGTTATGGGGGAAGGATCTCTTGTTTTAACTGATACCATTACACTAGATAGTATTCTTATTGTTCCATCTCTTGCGTATAATCTTCTGTCGGTTAGTCAAATCACGACTACCCTTGAGTGCACGGTAACGTTTTGGCCTCTGTTCTGTGTTTTTCAAGACATTCTAACCCGAAAGATTCTTGGTTATGGTGTTAGACGGGACAACCTGTATTACTTGGAATTAACGAAACAAGGGGGGTTAAAACTGGGTCATGCACATCAGACCAGAAGTACGGATCAAGCTCATGCTCTCGTATGGTTGTGGCATCGACGACTCGGATATCTTTCATTTGGGTACCTTAAGAAGTTACAACCATATTTATTTTCGAGTTTAAGTATTTCAGATTTTCAGTGTGAAATTTGTGAACTGACGAAAAGCCACCGCATTTCCTATTTGCCAAGTTTGCATAAAAGTGTAGAATCATTTGCAGTTATTCATTATGATGTTTGGGGTCCTGCAAAGGTCTCATCTTTTTTCTAATGCACGATATTTTGTTACATTTATTGATGAATGTACTCGGATGACCTGGATATCTCTCCTCTGAAATAAAAGTGAAGTAAATACAACATTTCAGGAATTTCAGAAAATAGTGCTGACCCAATACCAACAGTACATTCGTACACTTAAATATGATAATGGTACAAAATTTATGGATCACGTACTAGATAATTTTTTACAACATCATGGAATTCGACATCAGATATCCTGCACATATACTATTGGGGTGAGGCAGTCAAATCCGCTGTGTACTTAATGAATCGAACACCATCTAGTGAAATTGATTTTCAGTCTCCTCAATAGAAAATGGAATCTCTTCTTTTGGTTCCTCACCTTCCAAATTTGGAGCCTCGAGTATTTGGTTGTACGGTATATGTCCACATCCCTAAAGTTCTGCGAAGCAAACTAGATCCGTGTGCATAACAGTGCGTGTTTGTAGGTTACTCGGAGTTTCAGAAAGGATACCGGTGTTATGATCCTTATCATCGAAAGCTACATGTGACCTTGGATGCATCATTTCAAGAATCTGACCCTACTATTCAGAGGGAGTTCTTGGTTCTTCTATTCAGGAGGAGAGTAAAAATGAAGAGAATGAAGATATATTCGAATTAGAGGAAATGAGACCAAGTCGGGATGATAACCTGGAAGTCTGCACATACCAGAATGATCTCAGTAACGACCCCCCTATGTCTCTGGAATTACCAACGCCTACACCATTAACTGAAGAATCAATCGAGAATGTCTCTCCTCAGTCCTCTCAAGTAACCCTAAATGCTATCCCTAATGAGATAAATGAAATTCCTGTCTTAGAAAATAATGTGACCAATAGATACCCACAAAGACTAAACCTGGGAGTCCCAAAGAAACAGTATGAACCTGATCCAAAACACAAAATTAAGTACCCCATCAGCAACTATATCTTTACCCATAGATTATCAGAATCATATGCATTTACTGTTAATCAATTATCCAATGTGTCTATTCCTAGTAATGTACAAGATGCATTAGCAGATCCAAAGTGGACCAAGGCAATGAATGAGGAAATGGAGGCACTGCAGAAGAATAACATGTGGGAGCTATGTCAACTACCAACAGGAAAGAAGAAAGTGAGGTGTAAATGGGTGTTCACAGTGAAGTTGAAAGCAGATGGGAGTATTGATAGATACAAGGCAAGATTAGTCGCGAAGGGATATACACAAAAGTATGGAGTGGATTACCAAGAAACATTTGCCCCAGTTGCAAAAATGAACACTATCCGGATTCTCATATCTATAACAGTGAATCGAGACTGGGTCTTACAGCAATTCGATGTCAAGAATGCTTTTCTTAATGGAGATCTTGAGGAAGAAGTTTACATGAAGTTACCACCTGGAGTTAAAATCAGGTCCTCATGCGGAACTGAAGTATGCAAATTAAAGAAGGCATTATATGGTTTGAAGTAGCCCTCCAGGGCATGGTTCGGAAGATTCTTATCCACGATGAAGGAATTTGGTTATAAGCAAAGTAATTCAGATCATACTTTGTTTATAAAACACAAAGAAGGAAAGGTAACAATACTAATAGTATATGTGGATGATATGGTCTTAACGGGGGATGATCCAGAAGAGAGAAAGGCACTACAACAGTTTCTGACATCGAAATTTGAAATGAAAGATCTTGGACAACTGAAGTACTTCTTAGGGATTAAGGTCTCGAGATAAAAAACAAGGATATGTCTTTCACAATGAAAATATGTGTTAGATTTATTGGCAGAAACTGGAATGCTTGCATGCAAACCGGTAGATACACCTATGAAAATGAATCACAAACTGGGACAAGCAGAAGATCAGACACCAGCGGACAAAGGATGTTATCACCGGCTAGTGGGAAAACTATTATACTTATCACATACTCGACCAAACATTGCCTATGGAGTAAGTGTGGTAAGTCAGTTCATGCATTCACCAGGAGAAGAGCATATGGAAGCAGTATACCGAATTTTGAGGTATTTGAAAAGTGCACCAGGAAGAGGACTTCTATTCTCAAAAAGGGAGGTCCAAGATATTAAAGGGTATACAGACTAGGATTGGGCAGGAAATCAGACGGATAGGAGATCGACATCAGGATATTTTACATTCGTAGAAGGCAACCTTGTCACTTGGAGAAGTAAGAAGCAGAAAGTGGTCGCAAGGTCAAGTGTGGAAGCGGAATACCGAGGTATGGCTCATGGTGTGTGTGAATTATTGTGGATTAAACAAGTATAGGACCTTGGAATTGATTATGAAATGCCTATGAGTCTACACTGTGACAATAAGGTAGCTATCGAAATTGCTCATAATCTTGTTCAACATGATCATACCAAACATGCTGAAGTCGACCGACATTTCATTAAGAAGAATCTTGATTGGAAAATTATACAACTTTCGTTTGTCCGGTTTGAAGATCAGCTAGCCGATATTCTCACAAAGGCAGTCTCCAGAAGAGCGTTCTATGACTCAATTGACAAGTTGGGCTTGATAAATATCTACGCTCCAACTTGAGAGGGAGTGTTAAAATATGGCCGTTAATTTCCCGATTTAGACATTATGTAAAGTAGGGATAAAGTAATTTTATATTTAGCTATTTTAGTATTGTAACTTCTCTATAAATTAGCTCCCAAATGTAGAAATATACTAAAAATACAGATTAATCATATTTTGAAAGTTTACAGTGACCAAGACTTCAATAATCATTAATGATGTTACAGGAGGTGTCAGAAGAGGTGTCACTGGGTTTTCCTTGTAATTGTTTGAAGAGCACATGAACTCAACCAATGCTAGCAAGAGTTCTGATGTCTTCATTTCTGTTGGAGATGGATTTATCATATGAAAAAGAATAGCTGTCTCATGCACATTTCTCTTCAAAGCAGCTGCCAAATCACACAGCCTCAAACCTTTATTCTTGATGTCCTCCATAGCAGACCTTCTTGTCGATATGATAGTTGTAAGTATAGAAACCAAAGCCCTTATAACTTTTTCCTCTTTGGACTGAGTTGATTTATATATTCTGCATAGCTGCTCTTCAAGTACGCAAGAAACCTCCACCAGACACAGGGCCCCGTGTTGTTGGGTAAGGTCTCATTATTGATGAATGGGAATAAATATTCCGTCTGATTTCCCTGAACGTTTATTTTTATAATATCTGTATCAGAATATAATTTCTTCTCCTTCATTACTACTATTCTTAAGAAAGAGCGGCGAGAAAAGTACCTGGCTCGACAGCAGTTTGAAGCAGCAATACAGTAGTTGTGAGATGTGGTTTTGATCTAGCCGCAGGTTGGATTAATTCAGTCCCTTGACTTACGGGCAAGGGGATGTGGAGATGAGTTGGTAGTCAGGCACACCAGTAGGAGAAAATCCTGTTACTACTTTCTCCTGTCACTACCCTGATTCTAGGGACGGGCTTGACCTCCTGCATGTAGTTAGTGGATTTGTTTTGCAGTGAAAATAAAGTAAGCTTATTTTTGTATGATTTAGGGATGGGTGCTCAGATTTGTGTCGGTTTCTTAAGGCTTATGTATTGGAAATTGTATTTGATCAATAAGGTAGTTCATTTGTTTGTTACATCTTTATATTTCTTCTCATGCATTTGTTAGGACAGGAATTACGAGTTCGCAGCACTGCATGGTTATTTTAAAGCTCATAATTTATCACGGAATATATGTGATATTATTTAAAGTACTAATTAATATTTTGCCTCATAAAGAGTTTTTAGGTTTTCTAATAGAAAGCAAGTAGAGTACAATATGGATACACCTAAGACATAAAAAAAAATAGCTAGCACTATAGGATATAATAATCCCCATCTTCTAAACGGGTTTAAAAGATTTATGACTAGTGGTTTATAGGGATTACAGTTGAAAGTTGAATGCTTGAACATCTTGTGGTTTGCAACAACTCAACTTTGAAACAAATATTTAAATCGAAAAAGAGCATATGATTTTTAAGTAATCTTCGTATAACTCTAAACAACCCTAGATTTGTCTAATAAGATTCTTGGGACTCTTGAAAAATTTTAAATTTACCATTTTATTACATGTATGTATTATTAGTGTTTGGTTTTATGAGGAATTTTGAGCTTTGTTAAATAAGGATGTTCATATTCAATTCAGAGTACCATTCACTATTTCAACAAGTTTTTTTTTTTTATATAGAAATGTAAGTTGGTATTATAGAGACCAAAGGGAACAAGATCTCTTATTATACTATATACTAAAAGAGCTTAGTCTTTTACTGTGCATTATGAGGGATTTCACTATGGATTTCAACAATGATTTTGGACTTGTTTGTTTTGGGTCTGTTTGGGTCATGGTTTGTTCTGTGGTTTTTTTTTTCTTCTGTGGTGGCTGCTTTGCCACATGTCCTGACTGTTTTAATTTGTTTTTTTCTTTCATCTCACGACTTGCATTTTGTTTTTTGTTTTTTGTTTTTTGTGTTTGTGTGGTGTTCTGTACTTGTTCATCTTTTCTGCATTTTTTGCACTTAGTCTTTAGTCATTCTGCTGCACCATGAGGAGGCATAGACGAGGTTTTTTGTATCTTTTGTTGTCAATTTTTGGACCTTCAACTGCACTGAAAGAAGGCATCGACAAGGTTTTTTTTTATTGTCGATGACCTTTTGCTATCGGCGAGGACATCGGCTTAACACTGTGTCAGCTGATTTTTTTTAGCTTGATTAGTTGTCGGAGAGAGGTGTGATATGTTTCTTACCTCTTTGGGTGGTGTGAGTTTGGTTTGACATCACTTTTTTTTCAACCTATGTGGTTGTTGATCTCGATTTTGAGAGTGTGTTGCTTGGGTGTGTTGGTAGTGGAAGAGTTGATTTGTGTGGTGGCTAAATCATTGAGTGACAATATTATGTGGGTTTGGTTTGATATTGATTTAGATTTCTCCCTAACTACTCTCTACCAGTTGATTTGGATTCCATTAGCTCTAAAGTAATCATATGCATTTGCCAAAAAATATCTATCACCATTATTCCAACTATGTATCATTAACATAGATTTGGTTTGACTCCCACAATCCTCAACTAGTTGATCTTTTATAGAGATAATGGATTTCCACAAAGGGATGCAATTCTTTAAGCATGCACATTCCAGATAGAGTATCGGTGTAAATCGAAATGGTATACCTATTGGATCCAAATGGAGTCTGTTTTGAGGTGAATATTACGAAGATGCTTTGCTTGGAAACTCTCGTTTCTAGCCATGATGTGAAACAACCCCTGGCCCCCTTCATTTTTGAGGAGGCAGATATGATTCCAAACAACCAGAGTAGAGGTATTTTTACCAAAGTTACCTATCCACAAGAAGTTTCTACAAATGCAGATAATCTGAGTAATAATTGTGCCTGACATTAGGAAAATTCCTATCTAGAACCTCAACTTCTGCTGGCATAAGGTCAAAAAATTGTTCATTATGAACAAAACCCTTACTGCCCTTTAGATTTTCCATAGAGTTTGTCTCGGCATTAGGTCCAAGACTAGCCTTCACATAAGTGGTTTTTTCCTGACCTCTTTTCTTATTCGCCCCACTAGCCTTTGAGGCCTAAGAATAAGCTGAAATTTTGTGCCTGAGGATTCTACAGTGCTTGCAGAATTTCAGCAAGGTTTCGTAGACAACTAACTGGCCAAGAGTATTCCCATTCGGCAGAATAATGTCAATGGACTGGAGCAAGCCATCAATCAGATTAATTTCCACCAAGCAATCTTTTATAGGCATTTGGGTTACCAACATTTAAGGGGATGATTTGGGAACTTGATCCAAACCAGGATAGGAGACATTTCTGCAAAAGTGAAATCAAAGTAATCTGGCAATGGTCTCAAGATTAGAGGTCTACCATACACCAAATAAGGACCATCTCTTAGGCTTTGTGTTTGTCTTCTACATTCTTAAATATATACACTAACCAATCTGAATCATGGATAGTCAGAGCAACATCATAATGTCAGGTGCTCATAATAATATTATTCAAAGCTTTAAATCCTGGAAATTCCAGCAGCATATCCTAGTATGCATGATTTCCAGATATCACACTCATTATCCAAGTCTTCATCTAAAAGACTACATTTTTTTTACATCAATAATTTCAGAGAAATGCATAAGCTTTGGGCAACCAACATAACTATGATTAAAGGCTTGAGTTAAATTTAGGATGCTCAAAGTTTGAGCCATGATCATGTTATAAGTCCAAGGGATCAAGTTCTTAAGCATATACAAAGTGTAAGGTGCTAAAGAGTCAAGTTGAGGTTGGTCCATGGTTGCCTATGGTCAAGTTAAGCCTAGGATTTTGTCCTAATAACTTGAATATTAGACTAAAACTAAGTGCATTGTAGGTGAAATAAAATAAAATAATAAGTCTACCAAATAATTTTTTTCTAGAAACAAATAAAAATTTGAAAAATTAAAAAATGAAACATAAATTAAAAATATACTACATGTCATTTACATGAAATTTTGTCATAGGTTATACTAAATTGAAATTGAGTATTCATTACTAAAAGTGATAAAAAAAAAACTAAGGTGTATTTGTATTGTAAAATATTTTAGAGAAAAACTAGCCAATATAAAATATAATTAATTTATAAACTTATTTTGTTTGTTAAATATTTTTATAATCTCATAACATGTTATATATGTTTTTAATATTGATTAATTTATAATATTATCTAATTATTTTGATTATCTTGACATCAACTTTATCATCAATTTTGATGTTGTCATCACCACCTCGCATCATCCACCACTTTTATCACTAGTACTTTATTGTCATCATCATGCCTCTATGGCTAAACTATATTATGATCTCTATTAGTAGCATCATCATCTCTATTAGTAGTATCATTATCATTATTATCACTAATAGTAATACCATTATCACTATTACGATTATCATCATCTTTAAAACTGTTATTATTTCATAATTACTACCAAGATAGATATTTAAATACCACAATACTCTTCTCGTCTTACTTATCAAACCCCATGCAATTTGTTCACAAACACACCCTTAATTTATAATGTTATTTTACATGAAATTGTGTGATGAGATTACACAAAATTGAAGTTGATTTCACTCCAATTTTTATTCTTTACTCTAAATGAGATGTATCACTGGCTATTAAGCAATAAAAGAACTATAGATTTTATAAATTTCTTTACATCATGTACTATTTTTCCTTTGTTTTATAAATTAGGTTATAATTTACCTTAGTTTTAGCTATTTACTAAAAAAACTAATAAGAAAAGGGTTACTAATTACCAATAACTAAGAATTTCAAATTTTGGATTTAATATATTAATATGGTTTCATGAATAATGCAAAAAGTGTATATAAATAATCCATGTACAAAAGCTATTTGGAAAGTTATTTGTATTTCTAATTGACAATTAATAGTTTGCACTGAACAAAAGATGATCAGCTGAAGAGCATCTCCATAGAAAAAGGCTATTTAAATAGATAATATAATTTTTTAAATAGTGTAAATATATTATTTTGTTATATATGCACTCCAATGGAAAAAAAATCATATAAAAAAATCAATCCTATTTTAATATATATAATATTGATATAACTATTTATTAATAATAATTAACTAATACAAGTCCAATCAAAACTATTTTTTTGCATATTTTTTTAGTTTTTTTTATCAATATATATAATTGATGTTCATTTTAAAAATATTATTTTAGCAGCTATTTTTTTGACACAATGAAAATGAAAAATAATTTTTCTTTCCCTCCCTATTAGCTTCTGTTTTTTAGCTTTAATATTTAATGGGATCAATGTGTCACATTTCCACAGCTTTCTAGCCTGGGGGCAATCAGAGGCTTAGCAACAAAGACAGGGCTATTTCTATATCTAATTGCCACGTAGCAACAAGTTGGTCATTTTCATGTGATCAGCTAGAAAAGAGCCGTCCAGCCACAGAACCGACCTACGAGGATCTGTGGACTAAATAAACTAAGTAAAAGTAGCACCTTTCCTCATCCATCCTTTTTTTAATTTCTTTGAATCAGAGGAAAAGATTTTTCACCCAAACCCAGTTGTTTTTTGCGTTGGTGACAAAAAGAAAAAGATCTGGTGGGGGGAGCTGCTTCCTTCAACCGCAAGCAAAGATCGATTCCCTCATCAAGATTCAAGACAGTTCTGCTTCCTGCAACATAATTTAGCATGTCCCTACGTTACATAGTTTTGACCAGCAGAGCTGGTGGTTCCTGCTCGTTAGAGAAAAGGTCAACACCTTACGAAAAAGATGATGAAAGATAAATGCCATGAACCACCATATAACAAAAGAACCATTCCTGGTCATATATATCAGCTAAACACGATTAGTGCCTGCCAGCAATTCTAGACAAGGCTGCATAATGGAAGGAAAACCTAGTTTATATATATACATGATGAGTAGAACAAGATCACTGTTTTAAGGATGCTGCAATGGAAGTATGATCCTCTCTGACAAGGAAAATGGAATATACCAAATGTCTACTACTTCTAGGCATATTTACGAGTGCAGATTCTTGATATCCTCTTCCTTGGCAAACCAGCTGGGAATTATCTGAGACAAATGAGGAGAGAGATCCTTGTACGCGTTCTTGATGGTACCTTCAGCCACTTGAGTCACAACTGAAATATCTGCAAACATGGAGTTTTAGTAACTTCTTGAACAGAGGAAACTATGTGGGCTAGCTGTGTTCTCACCTTTAAGAGGCTTCTTATCATCTGATAGATGAGTTATGATGTAGATAACAGCAGCTGCAATTGATATTGGGCTCCTCCTGCAAAAAAGCAAAGAGAATTGTTAAAAACCAAACAAACATCAAATTGCTTTCCATTGCTCTCCTTCAGTTTATTTACTAACTAAAAGCATCGGTTCATCTGATAGTTGAGTGAATGCTTAACATGCCATGATCCAAATTAGTGGGGGGACCAGAATTTTTCTCTTAGTCACGAAATGGACATGTTAGAACAAATGAAATATAACTTTGCAAAACACTTAAGATGGTAGGTCTTCAAGGACAAAATATGGGTGAAAAGTTGATGGAGCCCAAATTTTCCTTTTCTTTATTTCAGAACAGGTTCATTCGTTAGGTAAAACTCACCAAAAGTGATCTTTTAACATTTGTGAATGATTTGAAAATTATCGATCATTTATGTGTATGAAATTACAGTGAATGATATAAACATTCCCATTGAATAAGATTTTCAAACTATTTTTTTTTTTAATTGGACATTTTTACTTCCACAACAAAAGCCTGGTAATTCTTTCTTTATGAATATAACCTTATATAACTTGATTTGGCCAGCAAGATGAGATGTGGCCCTTTCATATAGCACATGTAACTCAAGCATTTTATGGGGCTGGGAATACCAGCGCTCCCCTTTGTTACCCCTTCCTCTGCTTATGATCCAAATCCATAAAAAGATTTAGTTAAACAATGAAAATATGCACTTGATAATGGATTTGAAAACAGCAAAAGTAAATACGAGATTCTTGGTGGACCGGAAGATAGCAATCCGTCTCTCTTGCGTGCCGTATCTCTTTTCCAAAATCTATCTTTAGGGGGGATAAGACGTAGGTTAAGCCGGCAACTCCTCATAGTCGAAGTTCCCATCCCCTTTAGGTTTACGAGAGATTCGGGTACGGAAGAAGAAGAAAAAAAGGGAGTGGAGTCCCTTATCACCTGACAATACGGATCGAAAAGTCGGCCCCAAAAAAAAGAATCTAGAACTACCTTTACACTATAATCATTAAGTCAAGCCGGCATAACCGCCCTATACAATAACAATGAAAAGAAAAGTTAAAAAAAAAAAAGGAGAGGAAAGACAAGACTGTCAACGGACAACTTGTTGTCCGTGTGCAGGTTACCGTTATGTTTATATTTCTTTTCTTGTGTAATATTGCGGCAGTCTAGGACGGCAAAGTAATATAGTAGGTACAGAAAGTCTATAGGATGCTTGTATATATATTCAGTTCTGTAATCCCTTGGGATATACAATTTTACAGACAATAGAGTGTTATAGTTTGACATGGTATCAGAGCTCTCTCGGTTTGTAAAGTAATCTGTGTTGAGCACCTCTCGGTTTGGATGTTGGTGTGCTGTCAACACTGCAACTCTCGGTTTCTTGGATTTTGGCTCTGCTTGAAGTTTCTTTGGGTTTCTCGGTGAATCTCTGGTTTTCGAGTGGCATCTTCTGTCCAAACTCTCGGCACCTTCTGGGTCTGTCAAAACAAATCGGGATCTATTGATTTTCTTGGTTCTCGGCATCTTCTGTTCAAACTCTCGGTTTCTGTCAAAATCTTTGTGTTCTTCTTGCTCTCGGTTTCAATTTGAAGAATTTTTTTTTCCTCTCAGCACCTGGGTCTGTCAAAATCTTCAGATTCTTCTTGCTCTCGGTTTCAATTTGAGAAAATTCTTCTCTCGGCACCTGGGTCTGTCAAATTTCCAAGTTCTTGCTCTCGGTTGCAATCTTCAGTTTCTTGTTTCTTGCTCTCGGTTTCTTGTTTTTTATTGCTCTCGTCCACCTCCCTTTTATTTCTTGTTTTTATTGCTGCAGTCTAGGCCACCTCTCTGTTTCTGTTTTTTTATTATTATTATTTTAAGAAAAAAAAAAAAAAAAAAAAAAAAAAAAAAAAAAAAAACGAAATTTTTTTTATTGCTCTCAGTTTTATTCCTTGCTCTCGATCTGTCAAAATCTTTGTGTGTTTATTTGTCTTGGGTTATATATTTACTTGATATGGATTCAACACCTATATGTGTCAAATTTTTGGGGACAAATTACTCTACCTGGGCGTTTCAATTTGAACTTTTTCTCCTAGGAAAAGATCTTTGGGGCCATATTGATGGCACTGATGCAGCCCCAAAAGATGATACCACCAAAGAACCTAAGGACTCTCCCTCTTGGGCTGTGCTTGATGCCCGAATTATGTCTTGGCTTCTTAGTTCGGTGGAACCACACATTGTTCCAAATTTGCGAGCACATCGTACTGCTCAATCTATGTGGAAGCACTTGAAGCAAGTGTATCATCAAGTTGATGGTGCTCGTCGATTTCAGCTAGAACATGCTATTGCCATGTTTCAACATGGAAATCTTTCTATTCAGGACTACTACTCTGCATTTTTGACCCTTTGGCATGAATATTCTGATTTGGTTACAGCGAATGTCCCTATTGCCACTCTTCCAACTATTCAGAGTCTTCATGAAAATAGCCGACGAGATCAGTTTCTTATGAAATTGCGACCAGAATTTGAATCAGTCCGGTCTTCTTTACTGAATAGATCTCCTGTTCCTTCTCTTGACATCTGTTTCGGTGAGTTGCTTCGCGAAGAACAACGGCTTAGTACTCAAGCTATTTTGGAGCACTCTCATGGTAGTTCTGGGCCAGCAACAATGGCGTATGTTGCTCACGGGCAAGGATCATCCATGCCTTCTAAAAACTTGCAATGTTTCTGTTGCAAGGGATATGGACATATTGCAGCCAATTGTCCTAAGAAATTCTGCTCTTATTGTAAGAAAAAGAGTCATATTATTAAAGAATGTCGTATCCGTCCTCAGAATCGTCAGGCCAGAGCATTTCACGCCTCTCTTAATGTGCCTCCAGCAGAAAATTATGTTCCACATGCCTCTTCTTCAGGTGGTATCTCCACTCTTCCACCTCCAGCAGGAAATTATTGTACACCAGAAATGGTGCAACAAATGCTAATTTCTGCATTATCTGCCATGGGGTTGCAAGGTAAAAATTCTACTCAACTCTGGTACATAGACTCGGGGGCAGAAAATCATATGACAAATACTACTACTGTCTTGAGTCGTGTTCGGCCCTATGATGGTCAATCGGCTATTCAGACGGCCAATGGTAGTTTCTTGCCCATTACTGCTGTTGGTGATGCCTCTTCTACATTCACTAATGTGTTTCTTGCTCCTAATCTTTCCTCGAATCTTATCTCGGTTGGACAATTAGTTGATGATAATTCTAATGTTCATTTTTCTGGTGTTGGTTGTGTTGTGCAGGACCAGGTATCGGGAAAGCTGATCGCGAGGGGACCTAAAGTGGGACGCTTGTTTCCACTATTTTTACCTGTTCCAACATTTTCTTCCATTAAGTCTTTTGCTTGTACTAAAATTCCTGCTCTTAGTATGGTGTGGCATCGTCGTTTAGGTCATCCCAATAATCAGATCTTATCTCATGTATTGAACTCTGGTTTTGTTGGTAATAAAGCATATCCTTCTTTATCTCTTGAGTGTGACCCTTGCAAAATTGGTAAAAGCAAAATTCTTCCATTTCCTTTGCATGCTAGTCGCGCTTCCCACTGCTTTGATCTTATCCATAGTGATGTTTGGGGACCTTCCCCGGTCGATTCTCATGAAAAATTCAAATACTATGTGACATTCATTGACGATTATAGCAGATTTACTTGGGTCTATTGTCTTCGCTCTAAATCTGAAGTTTATCGTATCTTCACTGAGTTTTTAGCGTATGTAGCTAATCACTTTTCTACTACTATTAAAACACTACGGACAGATTCTGGTGGTGAATACTTGTCTACTGAGTTTCAGGCTTTCTTGGCATCTAATGGTATTATTCATCAACGTTCATGTCCTGCTACTCCTCAACAGAATGGAGTAGCTGAACGAAAAAATCGTCACCTTCTTGATGTGGTACGTACTCTCTTGTTAGAATCCTCTGTTCCTTCCATGTTTTGGGTTGAAGCTCTAAGAACTGCTACCTACTTGATTAATCGCTTACCCTCTCAAGCATTACAAATGGAGTCTCCATTTTTTCGCTTGTTCGCCAAACAACCTAGTTATGATAATCTTCGTATTTTCGGCTATGTCTGTTTTGCTCACTTACCACCTCATGAGCGACATAAATTATCTGCTCAATCTGTAAGATGTGCATTCTTGGGATATAATTTATGTCAAAAAGGCTTTGTCTGTTACGATCCTACTTTACGACGTACACGTATTTCTAGGAATGTTATTTTTTTTGAGAATCAACAATTCTTTCCGGTGTCCTCTGTGTCCTCTCCTTCTACTGTGGTCCTCCCTTCATTTGAGTCACAAGTATCTGATCGTCATCCAGTCAACTCTCGCTTTAAACCAGGTATTGTGTATACAAGACGCTCCCGCCCACAGTCTCCTCCAGCGGCTAACTTGATATCTGATCCTCCCACACTCCAAATTCAGACAAATGATGAACCACCAGAACCCCGGGTACGTCACTCATCTCGAGTGTCCGTACCCCCGGATAGGTATGGGTTTCCCACTTCTGGTAACTCTATTTCAGCTCTTACTGTTGCACTGTCTCATTTTGATATACCTACATGCTACTCACACGCTGCCAAGCATGATTGTTGGCGACAGGCTATGCAGGAAGAAATAGCTGCTCTAGAGGCTAATCACACTTGGGACATTGAGCCATGTCCGTCATCTATTATTCCCCTGGGTTGCAAGTGGGTTTACTCAGTCAAAGTCCGATCTGATGGCAGTTTAGACCGTTACAAGGCCCGGCTTGTTGCGCTTGGGAATCATCAGGAATATGGGGTCAATTATGGAGAGACGTTTGCTCCAGTGGCTAAAATGACTACTGTGCGTATGATTCTGGCTCTTGCTGCTTCTAGTCATTGGCCGCTACATCAGATGGATGTCAAAAATGCATTTCTTCATGGGGATCTTAAAGAATGCATTTATATGAAGCCGCCTCCGGGATTATTTTCTTCTCCGACTTCACATGTGTGTAAGCTTCGTCGCTCTCTTTACGATCTCAAACAGGCTCCGAGGGCCTGGTTTGATAAATTCCGCACCACTTTACTACAGTTCTCATTCCAACAGAGCAAGCATGATACTTCCTTGTTCCTTCGGAAATCAGTCGTGGGTATTGTTGTTCTTTTGGTGTATGTTGACGACATTGTGATTACGGGTTCTGATTCAGCTCTACTTGATCAACTCAAAACTCATCTTTCAGAAGCATTTCATATGAAAGATCTTGGGTCCCTCACTTATTTTCTTGGTCTTGAAGTTCATCGTAGCTCCTCGGGCATTTCTCTAAATCAGCATAAGTATGCTAGTGATGTGGTGGCTACAGCTGGTCTACAGGATGCTTCTTCGGTTGATACTCCTATGGAAGTAAATATCAAGCTTCGTAAAGAAGAGGGTGACTTAATTGCTGATCCCAGTTTATATCGAAAATTGGTAGGCAGCCTTGTTTATCTCACCATTACTAGACCGGACATCTCATTTGCCGTACAACAAGTCAGCCAGTTTCTTCAAGCTCCTCGCCATCTTCATTTGGCTGCTGTTCATCGGATCTTACGCTATGTTCACGGCACGGTGGCTCGTGGGTTAGTTTTTCCTACAAACAACCCTCTTCGCCTTACAGCTTATAGCGATGCGGATTGGGCAGGTTGTGCAGATACTCGTCGATCCGTCACTGGTTGGTGTATGTTCTTAGGAGATGCATTGATCTCTTGGAAGAGTAAGAAACAAGATCGAGTATCTAAGTCCTCTACAGAATCTGAGTATCGGGCAATGTCTCTTGCTTGTTCTGAAATCATTTGGCTTCGAGGGTTGCTTGATGAGCTCAATTTTTCTGCCACTGACCCTACACCTCTCCATGCTGATAATACGAGTGCTATTCAGATCACGGCTAATCCTGTCTTTCATGAGCGAACGAAGCATATTGAGGTGGACTGCCACTCTATTCGTGAAGCCTACGACGCTCGTGTTATTACTCTTCCTCATATATCCACCGACTTGCAAATTGCCGATATCTTCACCAAAGCCCTCACACGTCAACGGCATTGTTTCCTAAATAGCAAATTGATGCTGATTGACCATCCTGCATCAATTTGAGGGGGGCTGTCAACGGACAACTTGTTGTCCGTGTGCAGGTTACCGTTATGTTTATATTTCCTTTCTTGTGTAATATTGCGGCAGTCTAGGACGGCAAAGTAATATAGTAGGTACAGAATGTCTATAGGATGCTTGTATATATATTCAGTTCTGTAATCCCTTAGGATATACAATTTTACAGACAATAGAGTGTTATAGTTTGACAAAGACAACATGTGAATAGAGGACACAGTGATTAATATATTCAAACAGACATTCTGACCTAGACAATTAAGAAAAGGAGCACGCACAAAAAGTAGTTTTGATAACATGGCGCAAAGGAAATGGTTTCGACCACCACTATCCAAAATTTCCCAATCAGGAAACCTTTTCTTTCTCTATCTTATCATACGGAAAAGGTTGAGTAATTGGAGATAGACAAGCAGGTGGGAAAAGTATACACATAATTGTTCAGTTTAGCAAATGAAAAGGACAGCTTGTTGCTTCTAAGCATGCTAATTAACCCAAATGAAGCTATGTGCACCATTGAGTGCATATTGGGAGCTACAATTCATAAATCAACACTGTTTAGAGTATAAATTTCATAAAATATTTTCAACAAACAGTACAATCCATGCGCGCGCATAAACAAATATATGATACATACATATCAACAAATACACATGCACACATGTCAGAAGCAGACCAAACTATAATTACACTTCAACACTGCTGACCAAGAAAAAATAACACAGGAACTAACCTTATGTCAAGCTCCTCAGATTTCTGTACAGCTTCATGGGCAGCTTTAACTGCTTGGTTCGTCATTCCCAGATTGGAACAAAAGCGTCTCTGCTCAGAGAAGATAAAACTCATAAGATGGTTCAAGTTAGCACATCATAATCAATGTGAAGATCAAAAAATAATCAGCATACCTAAAGTTGAGGAAACTAAAATACAAGAGAGTATAGGGGTGAATTAGGGACATAAGATGAAAAACTTCACAACAAACTCACCAGATAGTCTGCAGCGTGTATGGTTCCCATTTCCATTGATTGTCCCATCTCTACCTCCAGATGCTTCACAATAAATTCTTTTGCTCGTCCAATTTCTTTCTTTGTGGCTCCAGTGACAACAGAACAAATTTCTAAAAGAAACACAAACGTAGGATCTCTTATGCATATAAGAAGATAACCGAGTAGTTTTTCTAACTGTTTCTTCTTTTAGTTTCTTACTTTTTTTTTCTTTAAAAGAAAACCACTATCAGTACCTTTTACAGTTCGAGCCTTGTTCTCTTGTCGACATGCAATATAGAGACAAGCAGCTAAAATGGCATCTTGATTTCGTCCTTTAAGAGGTTTTTGATCCTCCACCTTCTTATATATCTCATTAGCTCGATCCTTAAAAAAAGAAGTTAGAAACCGATATCAGAAAAGGCTTGGGGTACAAGATTCAAAAAGGAGCAAGACAGACCATCACTAAAGATTAACTAGTTGAAAGGAAGCACAATCATTTATCAAATTCAACTTACTGTACATGATACATTAGCAAACATAATCGAAATACAAATAACTACAGAAGGGATGCAGATGCTGATTCTCTACAGGTCAATTAGCAGCTGATGAAGAGATACTGTATCTAAATCAATACCACTGAACCTCATACTAATTCTACTGAGCCTTTATTAATTCAGTTTTCCCCATGAGGCAGAAACATCAATGAGCAATTTGAGGAAATAGGTTGTGAATTCAAGAAAAGAAATCCCCATGGAAAGTGTAGAGTTTACCTGAGAATGAGAAAACTATACAGTATATACAAACTGCAATCATATCACTAGGCCGGGCTTGAGTTGCAAATAGCTAGTCAGTATGTGACGGCATTAGATTGTTAAAGCTAGACTTTATCATATGGCAATGATTGTTACGAGATATACCATCTAGTAGTTGCTAGTTCAAGAAATACTAACTTGTCCTAATGGTCCTAGTTCCTATATCACATGCTAAAATTTGAAAATTTAAGAATTCATTGAGTGGCATCTACTGTCAGCAAAATTTAATGGCCTATTCCTCAAACTTCTCTTCATCCTCAAGGTAGTCAATATGCTTGAGTGCTAGACATTCAGTCTGCATGCCAGTTAGGCATTACCCCATTGGATTCTGCATTTGATAATTTTGTGACTTCAAACCAAATTTCCATCTATAACTTAAACATGCTTAATGAAGTCCAACATCCCCCTGCCCCTTTTATAAACTCTGTCTATCTTTATTCTAATTTTTTATAGAAAAAATTTGTTTCCTAACCTCTGTTTTTCATGCAGAGAAGACACAGTTTTTCTAACCTTTGTTCTTCCTTCATTATTGCACTTTGTTCTATATTAACATGGAGTCAAATCATCTCTTGTATGCATCGGTTCAACAAGATCACATCAAGTTTCAGCTCACCTAAACATAACTTACAAAGCTTCCATAGGTAAGTCACATGTCTTATAATTGTAGTAGAAATTAAAAATTAAAAGAGAAACAAAAGGACAAAAATAGGTTAAAAAATCATGAAGGATTTGAAGTAACTGACACCCACCTTTATGGTTGTAACCAGCCCCAGCCTGAAACATATATTTGTTACATCAGTTATCTGTGCAAATCTAACGAAGACATCAATATTCCAAAATTGTTTTTACAAAAAAAACTCGTGGGATCAGAAACTCATTTCTTTAGATTTTTTGTTTTTTTCAAATTGGTGCCTAGTAAAATTCCAAAGCCAGCATGAATTAAGCATGCATTTTTCTAATCTGCAAACAATGGCTAATAACTGAATCCAATGTTGACAGACATCATCTTTAAACACAAAATGAAATCATTGCATGTTCATTTAACAGAAAAGATGACAACTTTCTTTGTTTTTCTTTTTTCCTCCCATAGATTTTCTTCCCTCAAACAACAAAACTTAACATTAAAACCCCCCTTTTCTAAACAAATGACAAGCAAAGCAGGGAAATGTTTTCCTATAGAAAATTAAAAAAAAAGAACCTGTCGGCCATGGCAGAAATTGACTTGAAAGCCTGAATGAGGTTTCTATCAGGATTGGCACCACGGCTCTGCCATTTCCCAAGAGAGCCGGAAAAAAGCTCGTTGGACCCACCGCTTGTTTTAGAAATGGTAGTTGAAAGACCACCGTCGGCAAGAAGAGGGTTAAGTGGGCCACCAACACGATTAGGGTCATGATCAGAAGACTCGTTGGAGAAAGTTCGCCACTCCGAAGTCTCGTCCACAGAGTGGGCTTCCAAAATTAAACCACATTCAGAGCAGATGGTGTCTCCTGCCGAGTGGTCGAACACTATCTCTGTTAGTCGCTTGCAGTCTGGGCAGTACGAGTCTTCCATTTTCTCTCGTCTTCTTTTTCTTTTCGTCGTTCTTGTTTAGTTTAATAATAAAATATTATTACCTCCTGCTGCTGCTACAGATTTTGTGTTTTCTACACACAAACAGAGATAGTAACACACGCAAACACACTATGTTTTTGTGTTTTTCTTAAGAAAATAAAACAAAATTTAGGAATTTGTCAAGGAATTCAAAATATCAAGACTGGATTGTGAAATTGCCAGGTTAGGCTTGACTTTTATAGGAAGAATAAAAGGCTTTATTTTGTTTTTTTTTTTTTTCTGTTTTGGATTTTCTTGACATTTATTGTTTATTTACGACTTAATTTGGAATTCAATTCAGAAATAACAGTCCAGTAAGTGTCAGAGCATGCCTCCACGCTGCTTGTTGTTTATGCCTTAAGCAACCTCTTCACCCTTCAGTGGAAAACTCTGCTACTGACTGTTCGTAGCTAAGCTCCAAGCAACAAATTAATCTAAAATTTAATTTCATGTTATCCCTTTAAATTATATCATAACTATCAATTCTCCTCCAACCCTTCATCTATTTTTCAAAAAGGTTCTATTTTACACAGATGAAGAATATTTTTCTACAAAAAGAATCAATAAATTCATATGCTTTAGGGGTAAAATGAAATTAACCCTTAATGCAGAGCTCAAGAACAACTTGTTCAATGAAGAAGAAGAAGAAGAAACAAGAAACAGGAGACGGGAGCTTGATACTAGCAGTGACAAAGCTCTTGTCACAAAGGACAAGCTGAATCGCCATGGGAGCTCAAGAACAACTTGTTCAATGAAGAAAATCTCTCTTCAATCCCAAGGCCAACTCTAGCTTTTCTCAACCATAGAATTGATGATGATCTTACATGTATAGTGGAAAGGAAACACGAGCAGATTTGGGATTTGTAGGCACAGTTTGTTTTGTGCCCGACAAGGATCTATTCTCCTATCCGTTAATGTACAGAGGTTCTCCCAATTAACACACAATATACAAATTGTATATTAAGCACGCATATCTATCAAATATGGATAGGGTTTTTCAAAATATATCTTTTTGCTAGTAGTCTTTGTTGTACGGATTTCTATTAAAAAAATTCATCTCGAATTAATACTTGCAAAACAACGACAACAACATAAATCACATTTGACTCGAACAATCAATACTTAGGCATACCATCTAAATAATTTCATCAATTTCAATTATTCACTATATTTATACATAAGCTAGGTTTATATTATTTTATGAGATATATACAAATATTTTTATACGATGAAATCCAGAATAATAAATAATTCATCCATACATAAGCTAGGTTTATATTATTTTATGAGATATATACAAATATATGAAATCCAGAATAATAAATAATTAATCCATACATAAGCTAGGTTTATATTATTTTATGAGATATATACAAATATTTTTATACGATGAAATCCAGAATAATAAATAATTCATCCTCATACTTTCTTTCAAACTTCAAAATATTAAAACTTAACATATAGATCAATATCAAGGTCGTGATGATGGCGGAACATACTTGTAAGAGCATCTCCAGTGGGGAGTGTCATTTTGGAGAGGCAAATCTCTAAAATGGCACTTTGAATAGTGTAAAAATAGCATTTTTGTTGATGTGTGCTCCAGTGGTAAAAGCCATTTTGGAGAGCCATTTATTTTTATATTATTTTAAATATAGTGCATTTATTTTGTATGTAGTTTAATCATGCAATTAATTATACAATTAATAAGAGTAAATTATATAATTAAATAATTGCTTTTAAAAAACCCTCCAACAATATAATTATTAATTTTATATATTTCTTGTTAAGGTATTTGTAAATAAAAATAAATATTTTTGATATAATTATATTATTTTCTAATATATATATTACATTGATTATACGATTAATAGAAGTTATATAATTAAATAATTGTTTTTAAAAAACCCTCCAACACTATAATTATTAATTTTATATATAAATTTTTACTCTCTTGTTAAGGTATTTGTAAATAAAAATAAATATTTTTGATATAATTATATTATTTTCTAATATATATATATATATATATATATATATATATATAAAAGGTGGCCCCAAGGTGGGGCCACCTTTTTTAGCAGCATGTCCCGAGCTGCTATTTGTAGCAGCTCGGGAAGGGGGAGGTATTTTTACCTCTTCTTTTGGCACTCCCGCTGAAGTGCCTAAAAGGACTGAAAATTGCCAAAATATCAATTTTTTATTTTTGCCACTTCAATATGGCATGCCCGCTGGAGATGCCCTAACACATGAATAACATAGAAAGATATGGTAAGCATATTCGCATCAATTACAACTAATATCTTTATTATAATCCTAGAAATAAACACAACATCATTAGTCCCTTTTTTTAGCATATTTAAATACATGCCAATTTTTTAATTTTATTGTATTCCCTTCACCAACCAACAACCCTTTTCTTTATTGTACATATTAAGCTATCATTGTTATGAATACTTTAAAAATCTGATCAACTATATGTTCAATAATTAATTTTAAATAGTTAAAATCCAAGCCTTGAGTTAAATGTATTTCTTGATTCATTCCAATACTTCTAACTGAGTTTACATCACAAATTTATTTTATGATTCTAATTCAAGCTTTAATCCAATTAGGGATTCATTAGTCATATATCATACTCATAACTCATGCTTTGATGAAATTATAGATTTGTTGGTCTCATTCAATACCTTGACAATTCAACTACTTTATTCATTTATCCATTTTCTTATCCATGACTTATGCTTTAATATAATTTAATTGCATTCGTTTGCCCAATTCTATACTCATAACTCAAGCTCTAACTTAATTATGAGACTCGCTAATCCACTTAAATAGATATGGATCTTTTTTTGAATTCGTCCACATATATAGATATGATTTAATACTCGTTACTCACACTTTAATTTATCTTTTTTACTTATGAAGTCAATAATTCATTGAATGATCATGAGTCATGTTGTAAGATGATTGTATTCATTTAATCATTCCATTATCCATACCTTTAACTTAGGCCTTAACTTAATCATAAGGTTCATTAACCCAATTTCATAATTATGGTTTTTTCTTTAAGATGACTGTATTTATCAAATCAATTTTAATACTTATTACTTGTGCTTTAGTTTTTCATTTTACTTATGGAGTCATTAACCCATTTAAATGATTATGAGTTGTGTTTTAAGATGATTGTATTTATCAAATCAATTCAATATTCATACCTCTAACTCATGCCTTAGCTTAATCATGGGATTCATTAAATCATCGGTTTTTCTTTAAGATGATTGTATTCATCAAATCAATTTCAATACTTTTTACATTCGTTATAATTCCCCTTGTTTATTGAGTCACCAATCCATTTCAATAATCATATGTCATGTTTTAAGATAATTGTATTCATTATACCAATTCAATATCCATACCCATAACTTAATCATGGGGTTTATTAATCAAATTCTATAATCATGACTTATATTTTAATATGACTATATCTATTAAATAATTTTTGTATTCATAACACATGTTTTACATCAACTATACATTATCAATCTATTTTATTTATCATGGTTTGTCCTTATGCTGGCCATACACCTATTGATCAATCTCAATAATTATAACTCATGATTTACATAAACCATGTGCATTGATTCATTTCAATACTCGCAATCTAATGTTATAAGATATTGTTTAACCCTTGCCATTTTGACCAACAGAATTTATATAAGTAGTCTATCAGCGCGATTGACTTTAAAAAAAATAATTTTTCATGATCCATTTTAGAATTTACGAGCCAATTCGCCCGCTCCACTGGGCTTTTTTATCTATGTAGAAAATTGATTGATTTTATAAATGTTTTATTTTGTTATTTTAATATTTAATTAGTAAAATTGTAATTGATAAAATCTGTTAAAAATGGTTTTTTTTAACTAAAAAGTGATTGAATATTGCTATTGCTAAAAAACTTTTGATAAAATTTGTTAGAAAATTTGCTAAGAAGGTGAAATGATTTGTTAGAAATTTGTTGTCACGGATACTCTGGTTAAAAAAACACAAAAAAAAGAAACCCGGCTAAAAAAAAAAGACTTTGACACGACGGTTATCAAAAAATAAAAAAAAATGTGAAAAAAGGTCACCATTTATTAAAAGAACAAAAAAAAGAGTATAAAAGAGAAATTTAAATTCAAAGCCAAAGTTATATCTATAAGATTTATTAATCATATTATTATATTAAATGTATTCAAGAATACCGATATTAATTTTTTTTTGCAAGAAATCGTAGGTCATTTTTTTCTCTCTATATATATTTTTAGGCGATAATATTCAATAAATATTAAAACATATAATTAGTCTCACATACTTTATAGATTTTTTAATTGTAGATAATCCAGGTAAATTTGTCAAAAAAAATTTATGAGTTGCCTTTTTCCTCTTGTAATATTAGATTTGACACGTTATAAATAAAAATATTGTAACTTGTTTTTAGAAATAAACCTAATTTTTTTGCGTGCTATAATTATTTATCTGCCGTCTAAAAAAAACAGTGTAATCGAAACGGGAAATGACCCGAATATTTTTTAATTATAGATAATCTAGGTAAATTTGTCATTTTTTTTAGTTGTATTTTTTGCCCGGTAATATTAGATATGAAATATTAAAGACCAAAATATTATAAATATTTTTTAAGAAATAAACTTTAAAAAACAGAGCACAAAATTAAAATTCAAAGACAATTTTTTTTTATTTTTTTATAAGATTTATTCCTTGTATTATTATATTAAATGTATTTAAGAATACTGATATTAAATTTTTTTCTTAAAAAAATCCTAGATAATTTTTTTTCTCTCTATATACATTCTTAGGCGATAATATTCAATAAATATTAAAACATATAATTAGTTTCACATACTTTAATTTGACATAAATATACAAATATATAATGAATTTGACATACTTTAAATAATACATGTAATTTTAAGAACAAAATTGAAGCAAATCCAAACATTCAAATTAAATAATTGAAAACATAACCTGAAATTAAAAGAAATGCGACCGAAATGAAACTAAAATCCATAATTAACTTGCATAGAAGGATAAAATTTAAAGAAATCAAACTTTGGGACCGAAAATATTAAGGATTTATAATAAATTTGCATGGAAGGATGAAATTGAAATCCATCAAAACTTTGATACCAAAAATCTTAAAAATTCCAGCCCAATCCGAAAAATTAAAAGAATGAGAACCGAATTGAAAGTCCAATATATAATCAATTTCAATTGAAGGACGCAATTGAATCAAATCAAAACCTATATAATAGCATTAAGGGCAAGAAAACCAAATTACAACGTTCAGGGACTGAACTGAACTTTGATAAAAAACAGCTTAGCTAACATCATCTGGCGCAGGCAGGAGAGAGAAATTAGGGGGGAAATTCAAACGACCATTGACACGTCTCCGGACATCATAGGGTTACACGCGCCACCCTAGGTGGAAGAGAACATGCCTGAAAATCATTCTAGACGCCGGTTGGGAATTTTCCGACGTCGTAGGATGCCGCACGCGCCGTCAAAAGAACGCGTTAGCGCTGCAACGAACGGCGCGTCCGGAGACGCGCCAGCAGATGTTAGCGGAAAATAATAGAAAAATATTGGCTAATTACCGTGAAGCCCCTCCCCCGCAGGCATGGTTTTTGTCCTTTTCGAGGGACAAAATCGTTAATCCACTGTTCAATGAAATATTAAAAAATAAAAAACCTGGTGGGACGAACCAGACCGGACCGGGCCGGAAATGGTCAATTACCGCGGAGCCCCTGAAACCGGCGGCGGTTTTTGTCGTTTTCGGGGGGTGTTTTCGTTAATACACTGTTGAAAAAGCAAAAAAAAAAAAAAAAGGTAGACGTGCGCCGCGATGCACCGGAGCGAATTGCCAATGAATAGTGACTATGAGTCACGGGCTACAGTAGAAAACCGAGTTGTTTTAGCTCTTTAGGTAATTGCACGTATGAATTGCAACTTTTACATATTTTCTTGCTGGTACGTGAATTAGGCTTATTTTCCTAATATGTGATTTTATGTTATAGGCATAACTATCAATCTGGCTTCTGGTCCAGACTAAGATTTTACCATATGAATCAAAAACACTTTTATTTTTCTATAGGGTTAGAATTTCATAATGATCAAACACCAAAAATGCCTTCTGATAAAAAAATAGAAGAATTACATTAGTTGGCTAATTGAATTTATTTTTTATTATTTTTCTAGCATTATTTAAGATGTTTTACCTGGTATAAATAGGTTTATTTAACTTGTATTTCAGTTTCATTAATTAAGAAGAGATAGATTGATTATTCATAAATAAAACTTGTGTGCGAGATATTTCTCTCTCTTAGTTCCTCGTGGATATTTTTTTAAGAACTTATCAAAAAAAAAAATGTATTCATCTTTATACCTATAATTATACATTACTTATTCAAATATATTATTATTCTTTTCATACTATTGATTTGTATATCAAATATAATTTTATATTTTCCTATATTATTAGCATGCATTTAACATACAACTTCACATATACGGTTGAAATTAAATTATACCTATTATTTTTACCAAATAAATTATATTTTTACCTGTCAAATACATTTATATACGCAAACACTCCATTATATCATTTTTTTATCCCATCCATTCATTTGCGTAAGCATCCTATTATGTTATTTTTACATCATCTTTTACAAAGAATTTAATCATCCATATACTTCTCAAACACTGGATTCAAACATATCATAACCAATTTACAATTATCTCAATTTAGCTTAAACATACAAATCAACATCATCATATCCAATCCATATAATTCCAAGCCTGAAATTTAAAAGCCCCAAATTACCCTCCAACCATGGTGATCTATCAATGGCTTGGAATCCATGGTTGGTCACAAAACATAAATTGGTTTCCTAATCTAACCATTTTTATCATAAAATCCTAAAAATTCAACCAAACTAACATTTCCAATCTAAATTTCATATTTTCATCTTCCGACAATTAACAAACATAAGCCAATATAATATTAATTTATTCCACACCAATCATTATCATACCAATCAAGTTTAAGCATAATTATATCATTGAAAACACCACAAATCCATATAATTTAGCCAAACTTCCATATTTTCATCATTCTAATATACAACAGAAATAATTCAAACTTTAGCTATACACATTATAATATTCAACATCAATATCAAGCATCTCAACATCATTAACAAGATTAACATGTCATACTTAACACAGTTTTGTCATTCCATAATTGGTATCAATTTACTTCCTATTAGGCAATTTCCATCACAATCAACCAAAAATTTAGTGAAATTACCAATTTTATATTTAATAGGTGTTTGGTAATGTGTTTGAAAAGTTTTTTTTTTTAAATTAAAAAAAATTAGTATTTTTAGATCATTTTGATGTACTGATTTAAAAAAAAAATATTATTTTAATGAATGAATTTGAAAAGGGTATTTCTATGGCCAAGGTACGAGCAGGCGCTAACCCCCTTTCACAGAATATACAATGCTATGACTGCAAAATTTGTCCCCTGTATTCTTCGTTTCTTGAATTCTTAGGACTGTCATCCATGTTCCAGTCCTCGTTGTCACCAAATGAACTGAGCATCCTCCCCTGTTCCAGCACTTGGCGGCTCAACCGACGTCGTAATCATCATCTCATGTTGCAGCACTGAGGCCTCCCCTGCTTTTGTAATTTTTCCCAAAGGCAGATCATTTGCTTGGGGGACTGATAATGAGCCGTGTAATAACCTTCAATGCATCCAAACTGGCAGAAATTCAAGCTGTGCACATACTTCACCGGTCTTGAGCTATTGAACTGCTCTACCCACATTCCCATACTCACATCTTCCATCTTGAACAGCTGCAGAAAGTGAAAGTGTTAGAAAGTTGATATAGAGGGTGGGGATCAGAGAGAGGAGAATATAAAAGGCAAAATTCAATTACTTACCCTTAATTTATGACTCTCAAACTCAGAAACGATGAAGCGGCCGATGTCAGAAGATAAAATGTAGCCTGGCCCATTTGCATACGGTGGATAGTCTTCTTCTGGCCATTCCTGAAACCACCACCAAATGAGAAATGATGGCATGACAATCTTAATATTTGAATTCCTTCACAGATTCCTTGACATTAAATGAGCATGGCCTAAGGAAAATATGCATAAGGAGACATAAACCAAATAGACAAAAGATACAGATTGAAGAACAACATACGTTGTATCAATCTCTTGGATTCTTCTCTCACAAAGCAAATTACTTTCTAGATCTAATGTACATTTCAATTTCTTCTTTGCCCCCCATTCTGGGAGGTTTTTGGTGTTGGGAGAGCTAGGCAGTAGAAGAACATAAACATCATATCATCTATTTCTTGCAAACATTCCACACACAAGACTTCTAGAATGGGTGCGATGCTTTGCAACCAAGTGGTCTTTCACATAAAGCTAAATATACTGATAGAAAGCAAAGTTTAGGTAATAAATAGATTGAAAATAAGTTCAGTCCTACCTCATATGTCACTGCCCATTTACCATATCGAAGGGGCTTATGGTGGTAATTTATGTTTCCAATGTACAGGCTCCTACCAGCAGGGATTCTGTTAACTTCATCAATAATGGAATCCACTCTCACAAATGTATCATCATCACCCTTCATGATATATTTTGCACGCACTGTGCGGACCTGTAAACAACCATAGCCCTTTTATAAATTACTATACCCAGAAATAACTTCTTTTCAAAATCTCTAAATAGCTCATTACTCACCCCATATTCACAGATGGCAACAGTTTTCAACACCACAAGATCATAGTTATCCATGTAAGGCACTATAACAATATCACCAAAAAATTCAGCCTCTTTCTTCAACTCCAAATTCACTTCTTTTCGAGCATGCTGTCCAAACATCAATTCAGGAAGGTAAGTCACTTCAACTCAAAATCATTTTGGTAAACAGTAACAATAAAAAAAGCAGATTCAACAACAGTCGTCACATACCAGTGCTACAAAGAAACGAGCTACCACGGTTGAAGATTTAATAAGACTATGCTGCATCCAAGACTTCCTCACAGCCATTCGCTCAGAGAAATGATTACCTGCGGAAAGAACACCGATGAAAAGCTCCACCGACCCCACAGAAAGAGGTGGTGCTTTCCATCTGCTAGACATCTCTAGATGCCTTTGAGGAGAAAAGCTAGGGTGATTCGAGGGCAATGAAGCAGCAAATACAGAGTGGACATCTATGTCCCCAGTAACAGCTAGCCCCGTTGCATCCTCAAGAGTATATCCCTGTCAACATTACCATAAAATGTTACAAACCTCCACACTCCACATCCATCATGAGGTTAATAAGCTGCAGTATGCTACTCACAGTTCTATAAGGAAAAGAAGTGACATGCCTCCCGTCAACATTAACATGGTAACCCTCCAAACCAGCACTTAGAGTTAGGACAAACAGCTTCTCCTCTGCGAAAGGATATGGCCAGTCAAAAGCCACCTTTTTTGTTCGACCTATTAACCGGTTCAACCACCATGTTGCGTTGGACTCCTCTGATTTATCATCATCATCACGAATCCACTTCTCGCACTTAACTTGACCATCAACTGCAGTCAATTAAAGGAATTACTCGATTTGATGGAAACTCAAAAAGAAATGGATGAACTCCCAGAAAAAAATACTTGAATGTAGAGCTAAAATTTTACTCTCTTCCATAGCAATTTCAATATATGACTTGGGAAGAGGAGAGGATGAAATCATGCATGCACTATTGTCGGTTTTTAACCTAGCAGCTAATTATATACTTAATATCGATATTCTAACTCTTATACGCAAACATAATACTAAGCAGATAGAACTTGATGATACTTCAAAATAACCAAACCTCTCACCTAAAAAGCCTTTCAAACAACAACCCAATAACTTACATTTTCTAGTCTACCAAACCAGGAAGTTGTATAAATTCCCCTAAAAACAGAGCCACGATAACAGAAGAGGTCACCAAAAGAAACACTAATGAATAAAAAACTCACCAGTCTCCTCATCAGCCTTAGAACCCCACCCCTCGCAGCGCAAAGAAGTCCCCCACTGCATTCTATAACAAGTATTCTGCTCAATTACAGGCTTCAAACTCCAATCACCTTTCAACCTGGGATTAAAATGGAGAATCCTAGGAGGGTCCTCAGCCTCCACAGTCTTCAATCCCAGCAATTCCATCATAAACTGCGAAACCGTCACCGTCTCGCCTGCCTCCTTCACCAAGGCGATCATGGGGTCCTTCTCGGCATGTGCTGCTCTCGGCTTACCAACCATCGTTATATGTGACCCCAAAGTGAGCCCACAAGGCAACTCCACCACCCTCATTCGCTCCGAAAACTCGGACCCAGATAGCGAAACCGAATTGGGACACGGTTCGGATTTGTTCTCAGGCTTTTTAACCTCCAAAACTTGAATTTTTCCGGATTCCATTTCATCCCATATCTTCAACCCCTCTTCCCAAGCAGTTTTCGCAGCTTTATGGAAGCCCACCGAGCCATCTTTCTTAGTGGGATCAAACGTTTTAGGTTCAAAATACAAAGTGGACAAGATTTTGTTGGGTTTCGTGGTGGAACGAGCGAGTCGAGAGTGCGTAGGCTGGGCGGAATTATGAGAAACCCAGTTAATAGGTCGAGTTGGGGCGTTTTTATCATGCAAATCATGTTCGCTTTGAAGGTGAGAAAAGCGAGTAAGGGTGGTGGAGGTGGTGGTTTCATAACTGAAACGAGGGTCGAAAACAAAAGGGAATTCAAGAGTGACAAGAAGCATGTAGAAAACAGCAACAGCAATCAAGATTTGAATGGGTCTTTGCTTGCTTAAT
This sequence comes from Salix brachista, assembly GCA_009078335.1. NCBI lineage: Eukaryota > Viridiplantae > Streptophyta > Magnoliopsida > Malpighiales > Salicaceae > Salix > Salix brachista. The sequence goes on from CM018586.1 coordinate 12,919,769, forward strand.
GCCACAAACGTGTCCAATTTCGTCTCAGATTTGCCTCTCTTCATCTCCTCCAAATTTCAAAAAGATAAACAAATACGGGGGTTGATCACTAGGACAAGAGAATAAAGGAGATACTAGTTTCAATATAAATATTCAGAGACAGGTGTTTGAAATCACCATCATTATCATCGAACTTAGAAGAGAAACGCGTTGGGACAGGACAAGGGATGGCGGTGGGTCGGGTTTTGAAACGTGGGAGAGAAATGCAATGAAAGAGTTGTGTTGTTGTTCACAAGAGCGAGTGATAGAGAGAAGGGAGTTGCTATTTATTTACCGAAGAATTTCATTGCCTTTTCAATTTCGAAAAAAACGTAGGTTTTTTCCATCAATTTTCCTTTTTTTATTGTTTTTTTTTACAATATATAGCTTTATATTTTTCCTGCCTGGTTGACGGGCGGTGTTAGTTTCTAATTTATTTATTTATTTATTTCTGAATTGGATTAGAGTATAATAAAATTGTGAAAACATTAATTATTCTTAATGAATCGTATTTAAGTTATTGAATTTATTTTCTTCTAACAGATGTAATTCGAGTAACTTAGGATACATTAGTTTCTTCATTCAAGATAAATAGTACTGAAACTCTCAATAAGATTTTCAATAGTGCTGAGAATTTATTACAAGAAGCACAGCAAATATTAATAGAGTACCCGATGTCTAGATTTTATTTATATTTATTATGGTAATATAACTCTAGAATTTTGAAACAATTTTACTGATTTTCAACTCCCGGCTTGATAATAATAAAAATGTTACTTCAATGTTGACTAGACTTGAGACATGTTGTGCAGATTATAATTTTTTTATTGTCACGTCCCTTAGAAAATGTTAAATGTTATTATCATGATTATTGAGTTTTTATCCCTTAATTAAATTTAGAGCTCATACCTTTAATTATTTATTTATGTTTAAGTCTTATGAAGATTATAATAATCAAATATTATCTTTAATATCATTAAAATTATATATTTATTATAATGTTACTAATGCTTTATTCTTTGTCATTTACAACAAGATAATGATTAAGAAATACTATTAAATTAATAAATTATTAAGGGTTTTTTCCATAAAATATCAAAATAAAAGGAAGACAAATGATAATTATTGAGTTAAAAAGTGGAAAAAATAGCGTTTTTTTCTCATGTAGCTTTCTTCTTCACATCTTTTATTGTGTTACTATTTATATTTATTTTTCAGGGACTTTTTTATTTACCAAAAGCTAATTTCTTTCTTAAAATACTATAATAGGCATTATAATAGTTTTCAAAATCCCGGAAACAACATTAAAAAACAAAGAGTAATTAATGAGTGATAGCATGAAGAGGAACTAATAATTAGAAACATAAAAATAAAATAATATATATATAAAGACAAAATACAAAAAAACAGCAACCTCAAAGGACAATTGGCGAAACCGCCCCATAATCATATAATGGAAGGCCGGTGGTGTTTTTCAGAGAAAGAATTGTTTTTGGTGTTTTTCAGAGAAAGAATTGTTTTTCAAAAGTATTTAAAAAAAAATATTTAATTTTTTATTTTCAAATATTGTGTATATAAAAAATCATTTTACTTTTTTTTTTAAAATACTTTTGAAAAACAATTCTTTCTCTGAAAAACATTTTTTTCAAATATTGTGTATATAAAAAATCATTTTACTATATTTAAAAAAACAATTGAAATCAATAAGATAGTAGCCGTAGTTTTATTGCAGATTTTAAGTTATTTTATATATTAACAAAAGAGCTAAAACAGCTCGGGGTCGCCACTGTAGCACTACACCCATTGTCACTGTGGACTAGCCATTTCTCGGCCGTGCGTCGCGGCTGTTTGTCTGTCTTTTTTTTTTTTTTTAATGAACAGTGCACAGACGGTTTTATCCCCGGTAATAAGACAAAATAGGGCTCGGTCTGGCGGTAAAAAAGGCTGGGGGTGAGGGCCATTCCTGTAATTGCACGCGTAAGGACCGGACCGGACCGGTCCGGTCCGCCGCACTTTTTTTTTTTTTTAATATATTTAAAATGGCTAATTACGCTTCTAGCCCCTAATAAGACAAAAACATGTGTTTCGGTGCAGGGGCAGTACGGTAATTAACCTTTTTTCTATTTTAATTTCTGTCGGTTTTGTCAGTGCGTGTGTCGCACGCGCCGACCTTTTTCACGCCCCACGCCCTCTTTAGGCGGCGCGTGCGGTGTCCTCCGGTGGCCGGAGTCGCGATTCCGCCGTGTAGATCGATGTGTCTCCGCGTGGTCTTCCTCCCGCAGTGGCGCGTGTACCATACAAATGTCCGTAGACGCGCCGGATGCCGGTTAAAGCGCCGGCCACATTTCTCTCTCTCTCCTGCACGTAAAAGTGCAGGAGAGTCCCCCATTTTGTGATACTTTTCATTTCAGTCCCTTGACTTTCGATTTTGTTTTTTGTCCTGATTTTGGTTCGATAAAATTTGATTTAGTTCGATTGGGTCCTCCAATTGGAATTGATTGAATGTCAATGTTGCACTTCGGTCCTCCTTCTTTTAATTTTCGGATTGGGTTTAAATTATTCAATAAATACAGTACAGAAGTTTTGATTTATTCAATTGGATCCTTTTATTGAAATTGATAATATATTGAATTTTCATTTTGGCCCTTATAGTTTTAATTTTTTATTTGAATCCCTTGATAAATTCATATTTGTGTTTTATTTTCCATAATAATAATAATAATAATAATAATAATAATAATAATAATAATAATAATAATAATAATAATAATAATGATCATGATGATGATAATAATAATAATAATGATAATGATAATGATAACAATAAAAATAATAATAATAATAATAATAATAATAATATTATAAAAAAAATATAATTACAATAATAATAATAATAATAATAATGATAATAATAATAATAATAACAATAATATTTTTTTTTCCTTACTCTTTTGTTAATGTGTTTAGGTTTTTTTCTCTCAATAAAAATAATAATAATAATAATAATAATAATAATAATAATAATAATAATAATAGTAATAGTAATAATAATAATAATAATAATAATAATAATTTTTTTCCTTACTCCTTTGTTAATGTGTTAGGTATTTTTCTCTCGGGATAATTTGATAATTTTTATTGTTTTAACAGTGATAACAACGATAAAAAAAAATTGTTTGATCTTCTGTTGAGGTTTTTAGGATTTTTTTGACAATAATAATGATTATAATTTTTTGACAATAATAATAATGATAATTTTAGAATTTGAGACTTCGATATTATTGTTATTATAATAGACATTGTTGATACCTTTTAGTATACCAAATTTTATATATTAAAATATTATATTTTAATCTTATTTCCATTCTAATAATAATAATAATAATAATAATAATGATAATAATAATACTAATAATAATAATGATTTTTTTTTCCTTACTCTTTTGTTAATGTGTTTAGGTTTTTTTCTCTCAATAAAAATAATGATGATGATAATAATAATAATAATAATAATAATAATAATAATAATAATAACAATAACAATAATAATAATAATAATAATAATATTTTTTTTTTCCTTACTCCTTTGTTAATGTGTTTAGGTATTTTTCTCTCAGGATAATTTGATAATTTTTATTGTTTTTACAGTGATAACAATGATAAAAAAAAAATTATTTGATCTTCTGTTGAGGTTTTTAGGATTTTTTTGACAATAATAATAATGATAATTTTTTAACAATAATAATAATAATAATTTTAGAAATTGAAACTTCGATATTATTGTTATTATAATAGACAATGTTGATACCTTTTAGTATACCAAATTTTATATATTAAAATATTATATTTTAATCTTAACAGCTGTAAAAATAATTTTTTTCACCCGCACTACACCCGCAACGTAGTGCGGGCAGTTGACTAGTAATTAACTAAAATATAAAAGGTGTGGGTGTTTTACTGTGTAGTGCACTGTAGAATGTAGGTGATTTACGATTGCTACAGTGCACAGACGATTTTACCCTTAATGATCTCGGGTTGAGAATTGTTGGCCGGGGGGCGTTTTTGGTTTTTCATTTTTTTTTGTTTCTGACTTCTCGAGAAACAAAACGGGAGAGCTGCAGACATAAAAAGTACGCATCCTTTTCTGAACTTAAATCTCTGGCAGCCATATTCTATCAACAGCCAACTTCATGGACTCGGATTTGAAGACAAAGGAAAGTACTTTGGATTTCTTGGTACCAAGACCAAGTGTTAAGGTATGCCAAGCAGCACAACTTTATTTTATTAATTAGATATAATAAGAATAAAATAATTTTTTAATACTAGAAGCTTTGATTAATAATAATATAATTTGATTTTTTAATCAAATATTAATAAAAAACACATACTTATACAAGAAAAATAATAAATCTCAAAATCTATTAAAAAATTTAAATCTAATAAATACATTAACTAAAAAATAAAGATGGTATCCAAATCTTTTAGATTTTTTAATGACAATAATAATTTTATGCTGGTGATTTTGTTAAAACCTGCTAAATATATAAATTTATATCAATTTTAAATTCATATATTTTATAGAAAACTCTCACTCCACAAAAATTTTATACGGATTTATTATTTTGCTAAAATTTATATTATAGTAAAAAAATCTTACATATATACATAAAAGGAGAAAGGGAATCTTTCTAGGAAATTACGCCATCGTTTAAAGTCTAATTGCCTCTGTGCCAACCGTTTTAGGTGTCCACACCAAGAATTGACAGGTGGGTCTTTCATCCAACTGCAAATGCTTCTATTTGACTTTGAACTAGTTTTACATCTATAATTTAAAAAAAGAAATTTAAAAACTATTTTATTATTGTTGTTGAAAAATATATATCTACTTAAATTATTATAAAATAAATTTTTTCTTGAAAAATATATAAATAATTGGTGTTCATAAGAAACCATATTACTTTATATTTTACAAAATTTAAGTTTTAAACACAACTACGTATTTATATCCATTGCAAAATATATAAGTTATTTAGCTAAGCAAACAATTTTTTCTATGTGATTAGGTAAATGGCAAAAACTCCTACAATTGTATTTTTTTAATTGAAAATATATTTAAATGATATTTATTTGTTAGATTTTTTTTAATTTTGAACATCATCATGGTAAAACTATAAAAAACATATTAGAATATATAAAACACATAAAAATAATTTAAAAAATATTATATATTTAACCGCATTACTAAACAAAACATTAATCATCATGTGTGCTAGCAATCACTCCAATTGATCCTACCAATTTACATTTCCTTGTTTTAATGAAACCTTATTTTATAATTTTTAAGTAGTGATTAGCACTTTAGACAAACTCAAACACAGTACTTTGGAGTTTGTACATGGTAAGGCTTAATAAAAGTCTTGGTTACAATTATTTTTTATATTTATATTAAGCTGTTAGTCACATTAAAAATCAATTTTAACTTTATTTAAAAATCATATGGGCACCATTAAACTCTTTTTTAATTAAAAAATATGAAATGTAAATTGAAAGCTCAATCCATTTATATAATTAAATTAATTTATCACCAAACACAATAAATGCTAAACAAATCATTAATAATAAACAAATATGGAACCAAGATGTTACGTAACATGACTTATGATGTTTTATGTTATTTAACATATTTATCTAATTATATGTCGATACTTGAAAAAAATACAATAACCAACAATATAATTAAAGTGATTAAAATAAATAGGAAATGAAGAGAATTTTTATTTTTAATGTAGTTCAAAAAACCTACATCCATATCTCAAGTATCAAACCGACTTGATTATTATATTCCTTCACTGATCCATTTGATGAATCCATTGTTAGCTTTATGGATACGATGATGATTTAATCATATTTTGATGATAACATAAACATTGAATGTTGATGTTATTAATTACGTAATATGTTATATGTCAAATATTGATTTGATATAGTTTTGATGAAAGTGTGCACATGTTAATACATACATACATACATTTAAGCATTATAGCATGACATTTAAAGGCTTTCTAGCAAACATTATGATATATATATATATATATATATATTGTGTGTTGCATATGCTCTTACATCGATTTAATCAAGTTTACAACATTCAAGAACCATTAAATAAACAATGAAAGGATTCATGAAGGTCAAGAACAAAAAGTTTGTAATAATAACGATTATCAACTTTGTCAATTAAGATTTTGTATTAGGGTTTTGCCAAATAATATTTGACTTATAAAGCAATCTGACTTTTACTTTGAGTATAAGTTTACTTAATAAATATAAAAATAATGAAAAAAAATATGATTATTTTAAAAACATTTAAAATGATTTTTTTTCTTGAAATTAAGTAAAAGTTTATTTTGGCAAATATGAAAATGATGAAAAATTATGGTTATTTTAAAGTAATTTAATATTTTTTTTAGAATACTTTAGTGTGACACACAATGTAAATATAGTTATTTATATCTTATATTATTGTCATCACATTTGCATGACTGATGTCATGGAAAGGACTTCCGCATCTGAACATGTTAAGAGTCATACAAATATTCCTTTATTATTATTATTATTATTATTATTAGATCGTTAGTTTGATTAGTTAAACCAATTGATTTAGTTTTACTTTTTTATTGATTTAATTTTTCTCAATTTCATCATTTAATATTATATTTGATCGAGAATTAAGTTTTATGATTTTATTTTGATTACGTTATCCCAACCTTATGATCATGTAATAATGCTTAATGAGTTAACTCGAGTTGACTTGATTTATTTTTGTGTTATTTTTTTAGTTATTTTTTTTATAAATTTTATAGTGGAATATTAAATCCAATAAAGTTAATTGTTCATTTTAGTTTATAATTTGTTTTAATTTTCTCTCTATGAGGTTATCTTAATATCATGAGTAAAGTCACATTTTTGACATATTAATCAAGTTATTTTTTATTTTATTTCTATAATATTATCCTTGTCACATGACTTTGATCATAAATTTAACAAATTGACTCATGCTATTTTTTATGTTCTTTGATTTCTTTTTTTAATTTTACCTTTTAACATTGAGTTGATTAGAAATTGAACTTTATAACCTATTTTAATTTTTTTCCTATGAGATTATTTTGTTTTATGATCCAGATTACAGGTTTAACAAGTTAACTAAAATATCTTTTTTAGATATTTTATTCCTTAATATTTGGTTAATTGTGAACGAAATTTCATAATTTATTTTGATATGCTTTCTATGACATTATCATAGTCTTATAACCTCGGTCATAGATTTGACATGTTAACCTTATTTCATTTAGGTTAATTCACTATGTTATTATCTTAATATTATAAAAAGATATCATCTCAACTTGTTTTGAGTCAAACTATATTTTTACAGGTTATCTAAGATGTTTTCCACAAAGTCATTTGGGTCATATTGGATTCACTAGAAAAAAATATTAACAACATTTCATTTTTTTTACATTTAAGGAAAAAGTAGCCCAATCCATTATGTAAAATGGGTCAATTGTCAATTATTTAGCATGCAACTATGTTTTTTAATTTGATTAATTTTGTTCTTTAATATCACTTTCTCCTACATTGTTTACATGTATACACTGGAAAAGTAACAAATGATAAGGTATGTTAGTCCATTAATTGCCTATGGAGGGTTCATTTCAAATATATGGTTATATAATTAGGGTGTCCGGGTTAACTTGAGCACATCCAACTAAATCCCCGCTCTTGTGTTTGTTCCCACAAAAATTTTCCATGCAAGAACATGTTAAGTTACTAGTTTTTACACTAGGGGGCATGGCCCCAAAGAAATGCAGTCGGTGAAATTCAAACATGGACTTTAAAAGGAGCATATCTCTTAAGCTCAGAAATTTTATCGTTAGGCTAACTCATTGAGATTCCAAATACATGGATAATTACAAAGCAAATTAAAATTACATGTTTGTATATTCTTTTTTGAAAATAAAATAAAATATCAAGCAAACAACGATGGTTAAGAAAAACAACCGTGTTGGCATAATTCTTGAAGCCCAAACATATTTATATCAATACTTCTTTATATAACCTTTTCAAATCAGTTATTCTTTTACATTTTTTATATAGTCGTGTAAAACTTCTTTTTTAATTATTATTTTATACTAATAAATCATACTAATATAAAAGATGTGTTTTTTTTCTTTCAAAAACATAAGGACATAGATGAATAAGAAATGAGAATTTTGATTAAAGAAAGTTTTTTTCTCTCCTTAGATTTAAATAATTATAACTCTTATGAATATTCATTTTATTTTTTTAGGTTTTATTTTAAAAAAAAATGTTGTCGATGAAAGGATATGTCTTTTTGAAAATTAAAAAAGAAAATTTATGTATATTAGAATATTTATTTTGATTTTCAAAAAACTTGATATTTTTTTCTTACATATATGCTACGGGTGAACTAGTTAATAATACTTAAACGAAAGTATATCCACATGTCACGTTTCTTGATACTCATTTGTTATATATATATATATATATATATATATATATATATATATATATATATATATATATATATATATATATATAATAGGGTTTGGATATATATAGTTTATTTGGTTAAAAAATATAAATATTCTACATATACATCTCATGTTACGTTTAAATTAAATTTGATAATATTTATTTATATTTATATTATATCTATTTTTGATCACGAGATCAAATAAGTAAACACATAGGTTGGTGGCTAAGGATGCTATCCATCGTATATATTGGGATTAAATTATAATTCTAATAGTCTATATTTAAGTGCCATGTTTCCACGCGTGACTGTAGCAACCCTTTAAAAGACTTTAAGTTTTGTTTCGATTAAAAGACTTTAAGTTTTGTTTTCATATATCAAGTGTTTGATATTATATTTTAAAAGTATTTTAAAAAAAATATTTTTTTTATTTTAAATTATTATTTTATTTTTTTTAGATTATTTTTATATATTATGTCAAAAATATTTTAAAAACAATTGTAACCGCACCTCAAACAGTGATAATGGTGGTGGGGATACTTCTAAAGAAAAAAAAGTGGTGTGGAGCAGGCTTGTTAATTCCGTTCCGTTCCGGCCGGAATGGCCGGAACGTTCCGTGCCATTAAAAAAACTGAGACGAAATGACGTCGTTTTCGTCTCGGTTTTAATTCCGGCCCGTTCCAGAAATTCCGGCTAAATTCCGGCCGGAACACCTCGATACTGTTCTGGCTCAAAATCATAATATTTTTTTTTTAATTTAGAACATTTTACTATCATAATATTTTGGAATTTTAGAGATGTTTCTAATTTTGAGATTATGTTTGTTTGACTTTGTGTTTGTATTGTATAATTTAAAGTTAATTTATCTTGAATTTAAATTATACTTGTTAAATTAATATTTTATTTTTTCATATATATATAATTAATTATATATGAACAGTATAACTCCGAAATAGCACGCCGAAACACTCCAAAACCGAAACGTTTCGTTTCAATAGAAAAATCAGAACAACGACCTGAACAGTATTGACAACCTTGATGTGGAGTGGAGAGAGGGTTCCTTCCAAACAGTGTGGAATGCATATGTTAGCCAGTAGCCACAGAAAGTATTTATTTTTTAATGCACCAAGCTGCTGTAGAAGATACCTCCACTTCTCATTCCTCCCCCTTCATCCATCTTCCTCTCCATTCTTTCTGACATCACATCTTCGAAGACTAGTCGGGTTGGAGGAGGTTAGGCTGATTGGCTGTAGAGTGCACGCCACTTTAAAAGGCAACGGATTTTTCAACTCTTTCTGCTAAAGATATAACAAGGGATGATAAAATAACCCCATCCATTAACTAGTTAAAAATAATATACATCGATTTAAACAAAACACAATGGTGTTTGGTTTAATTTTTATTTTACACGAGAAAATCTTATATTTTAGAAAGTGTATTTTGTAAAATCAGGTTAGCGAATAAAATCTTGGCTGTCTTATGTTTTTAGAAATGTTACATGCTTTGACTCGAACTTGAGACTTGCTGTGCAGATCACTAGCTCTCTAGCATCATGTTATTTGGGGACATTTAATGTGAAAATGATAGAATTATATATAGATTTTATATAAAAAATGTTTTTTTTTATGGAGTTATCACTTGTAGGTGCACCTTGGAGGCAAATTTTAATTTATACGTGTAGTTGCATGAAAGTCAACTTGTATCGGCCTTAATTAACTTTAATTAAGACGATGTCAATTCCTTTCTCTAGTTGACAATGTGATAAGACCATTTATTACCACTTTTTAGTATAGTGGACTTAGTTCATTTCCCACCTAAACATTGCTATTCTCTAACTAGTTTTTCCCTTCATGAACAATGGGCAAAAAATTAAAAATAAATAAAGGATAAACTTATATACTAGTAATGACTCATCAAACACCCTTTAAATCTATAGTAATAATTTATACACAGAAAGAGGCATCTGCTGGGAGTATCATTGGATTGGCGAAGGAAAAGGAACCGCCGTTCGGCGTCGTATACACCTGTCCCTTGCCCTGGAAAGTGAAATTTTAATTTCTTAAGAACAAAAGCTGGATTAGCAGCTGTATGACACATGTTTTACGCTGTCTTCCTAAGCACCAAAAGCAAAATCTTATTATAGAAACAATGATTCTTGCTGTTGCAGTGTTATCATGATATGAAAAGCTAGGGTTCTTGTTCTCATATTATATTGCAGTCTACAATCAGCTGAGCATGTGTTGAAGAATGGAATATTTTGCTATTGAATCTTAAATAATTTGGAAGGATAATTGTTTTCATGTTTTTTTTATGATCAGAGTATATATATATATCCAAACTAATTGAACTGTGGCTCTAACTTGTACTTGCAGAATTGTCTCAAGGTTGCCACTGAAATATTTGAAGGCTGTGTAGAACAAGCGGGTAGCGCTCTAACTATTGCTTGCATGTCTTAGGTTTTGGTTGGAGTGAGTTATGCGAAGACAATGGCCGGAAGAGATCGCACAATTCATAGTGCTTTCAGGTTTCAAATAGCAAAACACATGAATTCGTTTCCTGGCAGACTAAACTCACTATTAATTCATATATAGCTCCAGAATTCTCCCGCATATATGGATTAACTCTTTTTTCTTGGAAAGTGGGGTCCGAGCTAGCTAACATCCATCTCGATTAATACTACGGGTCCTGAATATAACGTCTGGTTAAAACCTCCAATGATCGGACTAATATGAAATTCGAACTAGAAATCTGATAAGAAAATCCAAAATCTGACCATGTCTAGTTAAAACCTCCAATGATCTGACTAATATGAAATTCGAACTAGAAATCTGATAAGAAAATCCAAAATCTGACCATGTCTAGTTAAAACCTCCAATGATCTGACTAATATGAAATTCGAACTAGAAATCTGATAAGAAAATCCAAAATCTGACCATGTCTAGTTAAAACCTCCAAAATGATCTTACTAATGTGAAATTCGAACTAGAAATCTGATAAGCAAATCCAAAGTCTGACCATGTCTAGTTAAACCTCTAATAGTCTGACCATGTCTAGTTAAAACCTCCAATGATCGGACTAATATGAAATTCGAACTAGAAATCTGATAAGCAAATCCAAAATCTGACCATGTCTAGTTAAAACCTCTAATGATCTGACTAATATGAAATTCGAACTAGAAATCTGATAAGAAAATCCAAAATCTGACCATGTCTAGTTAAAACCTCCAATGATCTGACTAATATGAAATTCGAACTAGAAATCTGATAAGAAAATCCAAAATCTGACCATGTCTAGTTAAAACCTCCAATGATCTGATTAATATGAAATTCGAACTAGAAATCTGATAAGAAAATCCAAAATCTGACCATGTCTAGTTAAAACCTCCAAAATGATCTTACTAATGTGAAATTCGAACTAGAAATCTGATAAGCAAATCCAAAGTCTGACCATGTCTAGTTAAAACCTCTAATAGTCTGACCATGTCTAGTTAAAACCTCCAATGATCGGACTAATATGAAATTCGAACTAGAAATCTGATAAGCAAATCCAAAATCTGACCATGTCTAGTTAAAACCTCTAATGATCTGACTAATATGAAATTCGAACTAGAAATCTGATAAGAAAATCCAAAATCTGACCATGTCTAGTTAAAACCTCCAATGATCTGACTAATATGAAATTCGAACTAGAAATCTGATAAGAAAATCCAAAATCTGACCATGTCTAGTTAAAACCTCCAATGATCTGATTAATATGAAATTCGAACTAGAAATCTGATAAGAAAATCCAAAATCTGACCATGTCTAGTTAAAACCTCCAAAATGATCTTACTAATGTGAAATTCGAACTAGAAATCTGATAAGCAAATCCAAAGTCTGACCATGTCTAGTTAAAACCTCTAATAGTCTGACCATGTCTAGTTAAAACCTCCAATGATCGGACTAATATGAAATTCGAACTAGAAATCTGATAAGCAAATCCAAAATCTGACCATGTCTAGTTAAAACCTCTAATGATCTGACTAATATGAAATTCGAACTAGAAATCTGATAAGAAAATCCAAAATCTGACCATGTCTAGTTAAAACCTCCAATGATCTGACTAATATGAAATTCGAACTAGAAATCTGATAAGAAAATCCAAAATCTGACCATGTCTAGTTAAAACCTCCAAAATGATCTTACTAATGTGAAATTCGAACTAGAAATCTGATAAGCAAATCCAAAGTCTGACCATGTCTAGTTAAAACCTCTAATAGTCTGACCATGTCTAGTTAAAACCTCCAATGATCGGACTAATATGAAATTCGAACTAGAAATCTGATAAGCAAATCCAAAATCTGACCATGTCTAGTTAAAACCTCTAATGATCTGACTAATATGAAATTCGAACTAGAAATCTGATAAGAAAATCCAAAATCTGACCATGTCTAGTTAAAACCTCCAATGATCTGATTAATATGAAATTCGAACTAGAAATCTGATAAGAAAATCCAAAATCTGACCATGTCTAGTTAAAACCTCCAAAATGATCTGACTAATGTGAAATTCGAACTAGAAATCTGATAAGCAAATCCAAAGTCTGATCAATTGAACAACAAATTTCAGGGTTCGCATGGATTAGCTCTCTGAGTGCATCAATGCATCTCTTCAGTTAGCTCTCCATTCTTGAAGAATCAAAGAGTATAGGAAGCATGGACATGAGGGCAGCGACCACGATATAAGATTTTCTTGAAATTAAGGATATAATAAGTAGCGACATGTTATTTCTTAAATTATTTTTTCCCTATAAGAAAATAATTTTAATTAAATAAATAACAAACTAGTAACTAAAATAGATTAGTGTGTGTGTGTGTGTATAATCCGAATTCTCAATGGAGTCTTCAAAAATGTTTTGTATTAATGAGTTTACAGAACAAACAATTAATTATTATTTTTTGTCTAAGATTTTCACATAATTTTAATGGAACATATCAATTCTCCAATAAATTGTTTCAAGATCTTTTGTCATGAAAATATACAATTTTAAAAGGAAGATAACAAAATAAAATTAATGCAAAGTTTAAAAACTTAAAAGCGAATAGAAGGCTTTAATAAAAAAAATCCAAGGCTATAGAGATTAAATACGAGCAAAACCCAAAAGTTAACTACTAAGCTAAATGCTGTGATGGTTGGAAAAGATCACTGATACTAGTTATTTAATTAAATAATTGTGACAAAGTATGACCCTTGAAAATATATAATATAAAAAATTAAAAATGTTGAGCTGAAATATTTGAAGTTTAACTCATCAATTTTAAATTTCTTTCAAATCATTTATATGTAAATAAATTACATTCTATATAAAGATTTTATAAATCATTTATATGTCAAGTAATAACATATATATTATATAGTTTTTTTTAGATATCTATCTAAGAGATAATATTTTTGTTAAATTGTATATTGCCTTTCAATTACCAGGAGATAGATTGTAAGTTTCTAGAGAGCTTGGCAATTGGGCTTTAATTTGAAGCCCATGAAAAGATCAAGATCTCAATCCCAAGTTTCAACTATAATAATTACGAGCTATTTTTATCTTGTTTTAATATATATAATTTTATGTTTGTATTTCGGTTTTTATTTTTTAATTTTTTGTTTGTATTTATGTATCTATATTCTTAATTTTGACTTTTAAATTTTATTGTTATTTATCTTAGTAACTCTCTCATATTTATGTACAGTGAATCTTCTGTTGTTAGTGTTATTTTATCTTTTTTTTAATCTGTTTTGCTTATGCGTGGCTTAGTATATTTTTAATTTAAAGTGATTTTTATTTAAAAAGAAATTGATTTTTATTTTATTTTTTAAGATTTATTCTTCATATTATTACATTAAAAGTTTTTCAAAACACTGAGATTAAATTAATTTGAGATTCTCTCAAAAAAACTTAGTTCATTTTTTTATATATATTTTAAGACATTAATATTAAATAAAAATAAGAAATATATAATTAGCCTCACATATGTTTAATAAGAAAAACCATAAAAATAATCTTTATCATTATTTTAAACCCCTTATTCGTAATAAAATGAATATATAAAAAAAAAACTAAATAATCAAAAATTTTGCAGGTTGATTATTTCACTAAGATGTATAGCATCATAAAAAAAATCTAGGACCATTAATATTTTTTTTACATGTTAACAAATGTGATTCTGGTTGTGGCTAAGCGCAGGGCAAGTGACTTGTATATTTTTTTTATTATAAATAATTTGGCCCAATTTTCCCACCTGTTTTGTCAATGCGTGACCTTATATATTTTTTGTTTACATGATACTAAATCTGAAATATCATACATAAAAAACTGTAAAAGTCAATTTTGAACAAAAACGACATCGACTAATGAATTATTTTGATTATTATGACATTGTTATTATCATGATTCTTAAATTGTCACAATTATCTCATGATTTTTTGTAATTCATCAAGGGTGGTGAATCTTATCTTGATAACTCATTTACAATCATATAGTTCATAATATACTTAATATTTGATCCTTCATTACCTCGATTAAGATAACATGCAACTACATCAAAGCATAATATATTTTTATATATGATAACTTAGTGATTTTGAGTCTAACGATCACTTATACAACCGTCATATAAGTATTTCCATAAATATACATGATCTCTCCCTATAAAATTCATATGTGGGTCAGTTTACTATACATGTTTTATGACAAACGTCTATATATTAGTTCTAAATATCCCTTACACCTCAGTTATGAGAATAAATTGCCTCTTTTCATAAAAGAAAAAAAATATAATATTTAATAGTCTTAACAAATCTAAGAAATATCTAGTATTTAAGAGAGTATTGACTTGAGATATTTTAGAATAATGTTTTGATGCAATGAGAATTTTATAATTATAACAACTTTATAATTTTTTTTTGAGAAATATTTGTCCAAGGACTTTATTTTTACCCTGCATTCATAAATTAAAAATTAGATTCATTATCTAACATTATATGAATATTAAAAATAAATTAAGCTTTATTCCATAATAAATATATGAATAGTGTATGATGATTTTTAACTTTAAATAACACCATGTTGAACCGGAAAACTCACCCAATTCGAACCTGATTCAAATGCTCTTGGAGGCCACCAGCATACAAGCATGGTGAGTTAAGACACACAAATGATCTCTCTCTCTCTCCCTCCCTCCCTCCCTCTCTCCCTCTCTCTCTCTCTCTATATATATATATATACTTACATACATATGTATGTATGTGTGTGAGGGAATGCTAGCAACCATCGTCCTAATGCGTCGCTTTTGGACCATCACCACCCAATTATCGCAGCGTGTCTAGCAAATGGGGAACGAAAGAATCAAGAAAAAAATCAAATACATTTGGTTTAATAGAAAAATCAAGAACAGCTTTAATAGAAAAATCATATCAAACAATAGCATTGAAAACCACTACCAGTCCATAAACTATAGAAATTTTAAAGGAAAATAATATAACTCTGCACTCCCATAAAAGCATACAGCACTAACAAAGCCTTTTGTAACTGGTAGTATCAAGTTTCCGGTGGGCAGCTCGTTTTTAAAGAAGACGTGGCCAAGGAACAGAGCAAGTGTTGAAGATGGATGTGAGTGGCAATGATAGCTAGTGTTAATCGTTTAAAAAAACTTAAGTTAATTTATATTATTTTTTAAAATATCCTCTCAAGTGAAAGCCTTTTGAACTTGAAACTTGCACAGATTTACATTACCTTGTGTTTGATTTTTATCAAATAGAATAGAATTGGGGTGGTGAGATTCGAACTCGTGATCGTTGGGTCAACAAGGTTCTGATACCATGTTAAAAAATCATCTCACTTAAAGTTTAAGCTCTTAGGTGAGACCGTAGAATATGATTTATATTATTCTCTAACAGTTAGCATGCATGCATGCATACATACATACATACATACATATTTACTCACATTCCAAGATGCTTCACCTCATGAATGTTTAGTTAAATGTGAGCTAGCTCCATGCTTTTCTTGCTTCCACACTTGTTGTACCTTTAAACCTGCATTCTTCCGCATCTCAACCTCTAAAAAAAAAGGAACATTTTGCTGTAGAAAAGTTTCAAGTTTGCACCACAACTACACCGCCATTAATCTACTTTCCCCCCTCTTTTAGCATTTTTTTTTTGTTTTTTTTGTGAATTTGCATAAAACAGATAAGATGGTGAGACCTCCATGGTGTGACAAGTTGAATGGGAAAAGGGGTCCGTGGACTGCAGATGAAGATTCAAAGATGCTTGCTCATGTGGCCAAGCATGGTACAGGAAATTGGACTGCTGTTCCAAAAAAAGCAGGTTGATTTATTTACGTTGTTGTTGTTGTTGTTGTGATTTGGATTGTTTTTCTTAGCAGAATTACTATGATTCTGGAATTTTCCTGTCGTCAAGATGCTTAATTTTCATAGATGAGCATGTTTTGCAGGACTTGAAAGATGTGGGAAGAGTTGCAGACTTAGGTGGAATAATTGCCTGAGGCCTGATCTCGAGCATGACAACTTCACACCCCAAGAAGAGGAAATGATTATCAGGCTACATGCAGCCATAGGTAGCAGGTGAGTTTTATTAATCACAGGTTTTCTCCATTGATTAAACGCAGTTTTGCAACCTAAAGATATACAAATTATGGAGAAAATTTCTTATTACTTCAATTGGGTAAACAAACTAACCTTCTAAACTGATAAATAGTTCCAATATGAAGCAAACTTTATGTTCATTTCCCCTGGAGTTTGTAAAATTACAAATTGAGAAAGCAATACTGCATAGGATCTCCTGAAAAATGATGTGAAATTTTTTTTCGTTCCATATTGCTCCAGGTGGTCTATCAAATTGATGGTAAATGGTCTATCAAAAAATGATTATCCACCTTCTTTCGTTTCATATTGTTCCAGGTGGTCTATCATAGCCCAACAACTCCCAGGAAGAACAGACAATGATGTGAAAAAATGCTGGAACTCCAGGCTAAGAAAGAAGCTCTCTGAAATGGGGATAGATCCTGTTACCCATAAGCCACTATCTGAAATCTTAGCTGACTATGGAAACATTGGTGGCCATGTAAAATCTGGAAGCAGAATTGGGTCACTCAGCAGAGATCTAAAAAATGTTTTCACTATGAAACCAGAGAAGTATAACTCAATCATACCAGAAGGAATCTCGAACATCGACGGCCATTTGATGACCACAATGTTACCACCTAAGATGGAACCAGTCCAAGAATGTTTCTTGAACAAATTTAACAATGACAGCATCAATGGCAATCACTCACTGGATCTTCTTTATCAGCTTCAAGCCATAAAAATGGTGACGGAGGCCTCTGGTACTTGCGCTGAATATCAAACTATGCTAGAACCTAATCATAGTGTCTTTGATGAAGGCTCATCTTCATCATCTACTTGCTCCATCGAAGCTCAAGGAAATTTGCCAACAAGCTCTAGCTGGTGCGACTTTCTTCTAGAAGATCAATTGCTCCCCAGTGATCCCCAAGCAGAACAAGAAAACGCAGCAGAACTTTCATCCAAGGACTTGACGAACCAAGCACACAATGTTATTGTGACAAGCCATGGCCAGAATCCGAGAATGATGAAACCAAAATGTGATCACATTATCGCTGAGGTTAATGTCGGAGTGGATTTGACAGTCCAGAGCAATATTGGTTTTGGTGACCAAGTTGCACCATCGTCATCACAACACAGTTCATTTGTTGAAACTATCATAGACGGTGAAAACAAGGTATTCTTGGATTTTCCGAACTTGCTAGAGGAACTATTCAACTACTGATAAATTAATCACTTGCTTACATTTGAAGCCCCCCATGCATGCTTCCTAGTTTCTTCTTATGGTAGTTCAAGCCCTGAACTAGTTCTGTTGTCTGAATTTTCTGTAACCATTAACCAAAAGAGGGAATTGATCGATGGATGAAAAACACGTTTGTTCTTAGTATGAGTGTCTAAAAGGGCCTATTTTTGCTTACTCCTTGGAATTCCTGAACGACAATACTTTGCTATTGATGAAATGAATTCATGTACGTAGTACCTTATCAAAATGAGTGATTCATAATGAATTTCATTTATTACCTCTATCAATTTATTTGCATTTAAGCCTATTTATTATTGCTGATGTTGTTATAATTGAAAATAATTTTATAAAAAATAGTTTTATAAAAAAACACTTTTAATTGCTGTTCATAACTGAAATTAACGTGTTTGATGAAAACTGTGGTTGAGTTTGAAGTGTGTTTGGTTACCATGTTTTTTGTATTGTTGTTAACTTGTGAAATTATTTTAAAAGACACACATACTCTCTCTCTCTCTCTCTCTCTCACACACACACACACACACACACACACATATATATATATATATATATATATATTATTTAAATATTATAGATTTAATAATCATAATAACAAATATAATAAATAATTTAAATAAATTAGACACTTCTTTTTATTTTCACATCAAACTACTTGCAATTCCGTAGTGTACAAGTGTGAATGTGTGTGAATTGAGCTTTATGTTCAATTAATATGCAAGTTTTAGATTTTGCCAAAATTCAATGCCTTTATAAATTGATTGCATAATATTGCAATGTAACAGAAAGAATTTAATTAATCCATTGTGTATTTATTTTGTATATTTTACATATAATTAAATATAAAAAGGCATGATATTGCTGCCACCAATGCAATTGTTATAATGAGTACCAAACAATATTTTTCATGGTTCAGTGTAAACACTCTTGCTTGTTCTGAATAAATTATAACCCAAGCAATATTGATGAAGTAGCCGTTTCAAAACAATTTATTAAACAAAACAATTTTAGATAGTGAGATCCATGAAAGACTTTAACAAAATTATATTTGGGAGAAACTACAAAAGCCACCACTCTCCCAAACATACACTTGGTAGGTGAGAGGTGAATTGCGATGCATATATTGACTTCTTGCTACCTGTACACCAATGGTGGTGCATGGAAGGTGTGGTGTGGCTGAGGGAGAAGGCTTCGATGTGGTGTGGCTTGGCTGAGGGAGTCCAGGTGGGTGTGGCTAAGGTTTTGGGACTTGGGTGTGGCTGCGTGTGAAAAGCATCTCACAAATGCTTTTCTATTGAAGTTTCAAACTCTTGTGGGACTCATAGTTACAAAACTGTATTCCAATTGTTATCAAATGATTTGGCTCTGCGATGAGTCTCAACCACATAAGGTACCACAAAGTCAAACATTCACTTAGATAGTTGACCCGTAAATAGTCAATAAAGTTTATCAAGTAATGATAAATGAATCCTAGCTAGTATTCAAGCATTTTAAATAATAATTTATTTTTATATTAATATAAGTTATGTTTTAAGAAGTTATTGGTAACTTGTATGGTCTCCAAGGAGCGTAGCATGGTGGGAAAGGGTTTGAGCTTTGTATTGTAGGTTTTGAGTTTGAATCAGGACATTAGTACTTTATAAGAGCCTGTGACAGCTGAGGTTTTACTATTTTTTCAGGTAACTTGTTTATGAGGAAGTACAAGAAGTAGACTTGAATATAGGATATTCTCTCGCACCCCTGATCAACTTATGGCAAGTGATAGACATTTGAGGCATTTACAAAAAAATGAGTAATGATAAGCAAGCAAACTCATGGCGTGACAATATTTTTTGAGAGGAATAGAGATACATTCAAGGGTATGGGGACTAGATCATTGGTAAAGTAAGAGTACAAATTTACATATAAAAAAATTAAATAAAAAAATTGATCAAACCAAATATGAATATTTGAGGTACTAATATAGTAAGAGTAAGTGAACCAAGTGAGCAATTTAACGAGTCAGATGGAAAAAGAAAGGGTGTTAGGGGGTTAAATATGCATGGGTTTCATAAGAGGTTAAATGCACATGTTTCTTGCTACCACTAAAAACTTAGGATGCACACTTTTAAAGTGTTTCTAGACTTTACCATTGGAAGAGTGCATTATCACTCCATCAATCGCATCATATGAATAGTGATATATCATGTGCTCAAAAGTCTAATTGACATGAACAACCTCTGCAATCTAATATCTAAGTTTTCTTTGTGCGATAAAATTCCATCCCCTGCCAGTTTTGTTTTTATATCGAGGATGCACACATGTTCTCCATGTGGTCAACTCTGTATTTTCAAGGTAGTACAACATGTAAAAGTTTAGACATATCTCAATTTTTTGGTATTCTAGATTGATGGATTTCATCATGAATTTAGCAAAAAAAGGTTGTAGATTACTATTATAAACCATTGGTAATGGGTGCGAGGAAGTAGTGTTTTCCCCATACCTTTTAGCTTTATACTAGGTTGGTGCCCATACTATATTGTGGGTCTATATTATTTTTTCATTAAAATGTTTAGCATTGCTTATGCATTTTTAAAAAAAAAATCAATAACTTCGGTTATAGTCCCAAGTAACTAAATAAGATAGTTTTATTTAGGTATTCTTGGGCTTGGTAAGTCAGGTCTGGCACTGACCTGATCAAGAAAATATTCGCTCATGTGGACTTTCATTATTTTTTTTTTAATTTTTACGCTGTGTTGCCTCAGTTGTCTGACAAAAAAAATGACGTGTTGTCTAGAAATCCTAGAATCTTGTCACAAGTGTGGTCGAAAAAAAACAAGGGTTTTGCTTACCCAAAAACTCATTTTGAACTTAGTTTTAATCTAAAACACCTAAAAAAACCCTTTAAAAACCTTAGTAAACCAATTCATGGCCTTCAAAAACATAAACAAAATCGCCTCAAAACCCGAAATCAACCTAGAATTTAACAAATCTTCTTAAACTCAAATTTATTCTTTTTAGATGTTTTCATAGTAAAACAAAACATAATCGTAACCCCCTCATCACTTAAAACCTTTGGACTTCAGAATAAACTGTTTTATGGCAGAATCTTCTTTGATTTTCTCTCTCTAAATCAAAATCTGACGACCCCTCTCTATTTCCTCCACCTAAAAAGGAACTAAAAAATAAAAATGAAGTTTAGTATCAAAATATATTTTTCAAAAAATATAGGGACCAATCACCTAATAGCTAAAAAAGATGTAGAATGAATATGAATTTTTAAAACAAATTCAAAATCACCACCTATGTTGCTCGTGTTTTTTATTTCAGTCTCTTGCATTTCATTTCAACTCACTTTGCTAAAAAACACATGCAATTGCATGTTGATTTAGGCTCAAAAGATCTCAATTGTGAAAAGATAAGGTAGAAGGACTAAAATAAAAATTTTGAAAGAGAAAACCCACATGAGTTAGTGGAAAATAACTGAATTCCCTACATGTTTTAGTTTTTTTTTTTGTTGATTAATACTTAATAATTTGATAAGAGTATTTGCATATAGGCTAATATGATTATCATGTGTTTATTTGGTGCTGTGTTTCAAAAGTATTTTTTTAAAATTTTAATTTTTTTTTAAATTAACTTATTTTAGTATTTCTAAATTATTTTAATATATTGATATAAAAATAAATTTAAAAAATATATTATTTTAATATATTTATAAATAAAAGAACACTTTAAAAAATTAACACAATCAAACCTAATATATTTAAATTTATGGGAACTCTAAGCCATTTCTGAACTTGGCCATGATAGCCTTCGGCCATAAACAATGAAGGTTTAATTCAATGTCTGTATTTGAAACTCCTAATCATTACAGTTAGGAAGGTCCTACCTTAACCGCTACGTGAGTAGAGATTATGTCATGAGGTTTCCTTGAGATTAATGTACTGTTTTAAATAATTATTTTTGAAAATATTTAAAAAAATTATTTTAATTTTAATTTTATTTTTAAATTACTTTCATGATATTAAAAATAATTTTTTTAAAAATAAAAAAAATCATTTAAATATATTTTTAAATAAAATAAATAAATTCAACCAACCTACCAGTTACCGCATGATTTAAAACATTTATGATAATACCCCGTGAGACTATAAATTATGAGGCCTCGTAAGCAAAACTATTGACAACTCAGTCCAAACAGGATTGATTGGTCAACAGTCAACAGTCAACAGTCAACATCTCCATCTCCTCCATCCCCGGTGCATGTTAGAAAAAGACAATACCAGATCTGGCTCACGGCATGAATCCCCCTAACCTCCCCCGCTATCCCCAACAAACAGTTCAATTCTAACTATAAGTTAATGAAGCTAATTAATTAGTCTTCATATTTCAGAAATTATTTTATCTAATCCCTCATTTTCACAAGCGCCCACATCTAGTCCTTTTGTTTTTTCATTTTTTTTTCTTTGATTTGGGATCTATTTTTTCTTAGAAGAAAGAAAGAAAGGAGATTTAGGTAATTACCAAATTAAACATGATCAAGCCATGTCAAAGGACAATTTAAATATCTTTGATGTAGTAGGGACCAAATTATCAGTTTTTATAAACTATAGGGACTAAATTATATCCAATCACTGAATCACAAGAACAGCAATCCAATAGGATCCTCCCCCCCACCTCCCTTTTCTCATTTCCTTATCCCCAAACAACCCCCAAAACAAAGGAAGACACCCTGCACCACCAGTCCACCGAATAACATAGGGAATAACATAACATGGCACACCACACCAACCACAGGCGCATCTTAGCGTCATCCCTGGACTTAGAGTCCCCCATTGATCACCATCTATCATCAACATCCATGGATCCCACTCTCAAAAACAAAAGGCACCCCAAACCCACAAATCCAGATCCCACTGTACCCTCTTCCAAGCTTTTTTACATGTCAAAATCAAACCTAAATCTTAAAACAACCCAAAAACCCACCAAGCACCCACCCTCACCACCACCTAATTGCATAGATATCCGCTTGCAGGCCAAAGCCATGACTCTCTCTGCTGATTTTGATGCTTGTAGGTTTTCAATCATCAAACCAAAACACCAGCAGCCCAAGAAGAAGGTTAGTGGGCCGAAAGTAGTCGGAAAACTGGAGAGCAAAACAGTAACTGCAAAGGAAGATGAATCATCCAAGGTCAAGAAATTGTCATCTAAAGATCAGCAGCAGCAGCAGCAGCAGGAAAGTAGGATGAAAGTTGAAGAATCTGCAGGAGTGAATGAAAAGAAATCCAAGGAAGTGAAGGATCATCATGATCTACTTGAATGGAATGATATGGATAAGAGGATGTCATCAGTTTCATTGAAAGGAAGGAGGAGATCCTTTTGTGGGTCACAAGTAGAGCTGACAGATTTTCTTGCCAGCAATGGTGCTAAAATTGTTTCAGTTGACATGCCACCATTTATGCAGATCCACGCTATTCGTTGTGCTAGGAATGCTTATGATAGCCTTGAAAAGTTCACC
This sequence comes from Salix brachista, assembly GCA_009078335.1. NCBI lineage: Eukaryota > Viridiplantae > Streptophyta > Magnoliopsida > Malpighiales > Salicaceae > Salix > Salix brachista. The sequence continues at coordinate 12,943,707 of CM018586.1, forward strand.
TCCAGGACCCTTGCATCCACTCTCAAGAAGGTAAACAAAACTAGTTAATTACCAATCGTGAGATTATTCCATACTTGATTGAGCTTTTTCACTGGTTTTATGATGTGGGTTTGCGAGCTAATCATGGATAATAATTGATGAATCATGTAGTTTGGCTGTAAGTAATTTCCTCATTTACTGGTAGAACTCTTCTTTTATCTTCTGAACGCAGGAATTTGATCAGATTTATGGGCCGGCTTGGCACTGCATTGTGGGGACTAGTTTTGGGTCTTTTGTGACACATTCAGTCGGGGGATTTCTATATTTCTCGATGGATCAAAAGCTGTACGTGTTGTTGTTCAAGACAACAGTGCAGAGAGCAGATTGAGTTCGATCGAGTCATTGGAGCGAATGGAACAAGAATTTCTAGTCAAATAGATAGTTGCGAAGCCGAAAGTTACGTCTCCTCTCGCAGGTTCTATGTATATTTGGTTTGCTTAGGAAAGCAGAAATATAAATTATATATATATGATATGAAAATTTACCACCTTTTTTTCTCTAATTGTTCAAGGACTTCTTGTTTTCAGTGCTCTGGCTCTTTATCTTGTCATTACTCTGTAATTGTTTTTCATATATATACACGACGACTTTCAATCCACTTGAGTGTGTTTTCTACTTCAATTTTTTTTCTTATTTCAGAAATAAGCATCTTCCATTATTTTTCCAAATCCCCCACTTCCCACATGCTTTTTTTTTTTTGTATGGAGTAAAACTCATTTCCTAAAAAACTTATTTTATAAATTTAAATAATTGAATAAAATTTTAGTTATTTTAAATTCTTACTCGAGTTTGTATGTTTTAACTCGAACTCTTTCCATTTATCATCTTCCAATTTTATGTAAATTAAGAGGAAGTTTGTATGTTTTAACTCGAACTCTTTCAATTTATCATCTTTTAATTTTATGTAATTAAGAGGACTAAAAGTTAACAAATTTTATTTAAAAAAAAACCCACCTCGAAAAGATGTTGTCTTCTTTCAAGATGGGACTGTTAAAGTCTCTGAATAGAAAGGAGAAGCTAAGTCCTCTAGTTCTATTTATGCTATTCACATCCAAAACTTGTCCCATAATTATCTTTGACTCCTTTATATCTTGGAAAAGATGTCCCATAATGAGGACTGTCATACAGGATGCTTAGATGAATTAAAAGGGGGAAATTAAAAGGATATATATATATACACACACATATAAATCATTATAAAGTATTCTATCTAATGTATGTGCTAGTTTAGTTCAATGGATCATTATGAAAATTGAGCTTTATGTCTAGTTGTCTAACCTACTAAATATGTTTGTTATTAATATGAATACTAACAAATCCTAAATATGAAGCAATTTTGAGTTTAGACATGAGAAAAATATAATCTCTACGAATTAAAAGAAATAGATATTGGTTCCAAAGATTTAGGTGCTCGATTATTTATACTTAAAGAAAGATAGACATCACATTTATCGTATTGTTTTAAATAAAATGTTATTTTTACCATGTGTTTTTTAAATTTATTTTATGTTTCCTATTAGCTAGATATTTTTGTTGTAGAGCCTATAATTTATGATATTTTTTGAAAAATTACCATGAGCTTACTATATTTTAATTCAATTTACATTTTGCCTATATAATTTTAAAAATTATAGAAAGCATCATGAACTTTACATGTTCATAACACTTAACATAAAAAAAAAGTCAGTCAAAAAATATTTAATTATATTCAAGATTGTCATTATATTTCATTTAAAGACTAAAGAACTCTGGTTTAATTAAAATAATGAAAATGCAACTGAATAGAAAAATGGCAATCTAGTAATTATAGAATGTCTTCAAAGCTTAAACTTTAATGAGTAATTTAACAAACATGTCATATGTTATTTTTTTCAATATGGTAATATTTTCTCATAAGGATTCAAAGAAGAGCATGACATGTGCAACTATTATGGGTTTTGATAGTGATGGTTTTGGGGGTTTTCTTTTAAGAAAAAATTAGGATTTTTTTTTTTGGAGTTTTGTTTGGATTTTTCAGTCAAATGAAAACATGTATAAACATCAACCTCTCAAATCCCTATTTTGTTTCGAATTAAAAACATAATAAATTATTTTCATGAGAGAAAATAAAGCCTTGATGAAAAAAATAATTGGATTTATGAGGAGGGGAACTCATATTCATGGACAAATGAAATTGATTTATTTTATATTTAAATTCTATTTGCAAAAAGAAAGCAAATCATGAACTTTATGAAAAATTCATAACATGAAAAAAATTCAACCAACACATGCTTAATAATTGTGAAATTTATTCAAAGGAATATTTCTTGCTTGCACTCATATTGGAGACCTCAAGAAAAGTCTTTGAGCTCGTTTTGTATTGTGGTAACAATTATTTTTCAAAATATTATTATCTTGGAAATGCATTAAAATAATATATATTTTTTAAATAATTATTTTTAATATTAGTACATGAAAACAATATCAAAACACCCAAAACAATTGATTTGAAGTAAAGAAAAAATAAATAAAATTTAAATTTTTCAAAAACACTTTTGAAACGGAAAAACAAATAGGCTTTTTATACTAATCATATATCAAGTATTTTTGTCCCAACCATCAAAGTCAATTTCGATTAGGGACATCAAGTGCTTGAATTACCAAGTTACATCCTTATTAGAGTTCGTTTATTAAGAGAAAGACGAACATAGCAAAGTCACCTAGATATATATAGTAAAGCATAGTTTCAAGATTTTCAATATAATTTAAAAAACAAGGATGTGTTGTCAGAGGCTTAGAAATTTCAATAATTAATAATATAAAAAGCAGTTAATACAAACTCAATCTAAATGTAAGTGGGAACATGTGAGTTAATTAGCAATTCACATAAGACTTCTAAAATAAAACAATTTTTTTTTCTTTAGCAAACCATTTTGTTACAAAGTGTGAGGACAATATTTTTATCAAATATATATTTCTCAAAATCATCTTTTGAAAATTAGTGGATGTGCACTCTTCCATTGAGTTACCATGCAAAGTTTTGATAGTTTTAAAGAAATTAATGGCAATATCATTAATAATTGTTGAAAAAAATCAATTATTTCATATTTATAACTAGATAAATAAATCAAAGTAATTTGACAATAATCAAAATGAACATAGCAAAGTACTTATAGCCATATAAGGCAAAATACCCTAACATCAAAATGTACTAACTTAAAAAAGACACTAATTTTAGTTATACAAGTGGAGAATGGAAGGTTCAAGCTCTTTTATAAATTTCATGAGGAATTGATATTGTTTATATTTTTCATGAATATCTTGTATTACAATAATTTGTATATATATAAAGATATTAGCATAAATAAGAGATGCATATTCAAACTAAAAAGATATAAAACTATAATAATATTCATAAATATTCTTATAACCTTATACATATTTTTAAAGATCATGTGTCAACCTACAAATTTCCTTGTATCATTTTTCAGATGGTAAACCCTCTTTAGGTTCCACAAGTAAAAAATAGTTTGATGAAATCATAGATTCAATGTTATAGATGAATCAATTTAACCTTAAACTTAATTGATAACCCAAACATTATTTGAATCAATATGGATTGACCTACAAAACCCGTTATCTAGGTCATAAGACTACGATAATTTTATATAAAAAATTGAAAAAGAAATAAAAAAATCTAATTCCCAACCAACTAAATTTGTAAATGTCAAATTGAAAAAAACATTACAAGAAAATAATTCAAGTCAACCCTCTAAACCTATGACCTTAGTGAAATTAAGATTACACCATCGAAAAAAAATTATAAAGCCCAATCTGCAACTAACATAATATTAAAAAGTAAAATTGAGTTATCAATAAATTAAAAAGACAAAAAAGAATCAAATTTGACACAAAAAGTTGATAGGCCACTTCACTATTATGAAAAGGGTTAGTGTGGAAACTTAGGAGAGAGAAAGGAGAAAGAAGATGAAAGAAAAAGAGGATAAGGTGATGAAGCCACACCGAGTCCTTATCATTGACATATGCCACTTCATGAGGAAGTAATCCTCGAGACGATACCAACTGCAATCATTATTGGACCCCAAAAGAAGTAGCATATATTATCATATCACATCAGCATCTCTCACATGCTAACGCGTGTGTTACATGCATAACTAAATCTCAACTTCATTCCCTAGCTTCTAAAAAAAAAGGTTGATCATTAATTTGAATTCCAAATTAAATCCCTAAATAATTAATTATTTTAAATCAATACGATTGTATTTTATTTTATCAAACCATGCATTATTTGAGCTCTATTTTGTTTTTGGTACCACGAGAACCCAAAATTAAGCCAAATGTCTCATCAAGTCCAATCTCACATTAACAATATGTGAAAAGATCTTTTTTTAAAAAAAAAGAAAGAAAGAAAGAAAGAAAGAATTAAGTGACAAAAGAAAAGTGCTGAAAAAAAAGGATCGAGTATTTAGTCCCTAATTTTAAGAATAAAAGAGGTTGAACATTTGTTTAAGTTTCAAATTAGGTCCCTAAAGATTTAATTATTTTGAAAAATTAAATTAAATTTTATTTTTCCAATTTGAGGATTAATGAAGCTCTATATTTTTTTATTTGACATCACGTGAATCCAATATCAATCATGTTGCAACAACATGCACTATTCAATTATCTACTTCAATCTATAGCTCAATGAAAAAAAGACCGAATATTTATTTTAATTTCAAACTCGATCTCTAAACAATCTAATTAGTTTAGATCAATAAGATTGTATTCTATTTTGTTAAATCGGGCATCAAGTTTTAATTTTTTTTGCGTCACCTAAATAACCTCAAATAAAACCTATCATCAAATCCAATTCCACATTAGCAAATAGCAATATCTAAACATCAAATTGAAAAATAAAAAGTATTAGTGAAAAAATAGGATTAAACATTTAATCATTGATTTTGAAAAAAAAAGAGTTGAACATTTGCTTAAGTTTCTAATGGAGTTACTAAAGTCTTAATTATTTTAAATGAATTTAATTTAATTTTACCAAGCGGGCTTTAATTATTTTTTCTTGGACTTGTGAGAATTCAATATCAAGCCGGCAAAATAAATTATCAATTTTAATTCCACATTAACAATAGAATTAAATAAAAAAAATACCTTAGATTTGGAAGCATAAAATTTCATGATTTTTTAGTTTTCTTTTAATAAAGTAATTATTAGAGCTGTAAAATAGCAATAGCAAGAGTAATATAATAATAGTAACAATAATAATAGGATGATGATGACAGATGATGAGGTTAAAGACTCAATATGCAGACAGGATGCAGAGGGAGCATACTGCGCAAATATAGTTAAAAAACAATCACTCTATACGAGAGTATCTTCTCTCTAGTGAATCCAATCCCACCCATCATGGATCCTCCATTGATAAACGAGACCTCCTTCTCTGCGGCCAACCCGTCTTCCTACACATTAGCTGAGATTTGGCCTTTTCCACCTCCTCCTCCTCCTCCCACTCGTTCGGGCCTCCGAATGGATAATTTGGCCGACCCAGATGGGTCCCTTGAGGAATCTACTTTGACAGATCAGAGTAGCGGAAATGGAACTAGGATTAGGAAGACCAGAGATTTCAGTTCCGAGAAGGATGACTCAACCAAAATTGTTTCTACCACCACTAGTGCCAATGATTTGGTTTGTTTCTACTTCATTTTCTTTTTATTCTTTTTGTTTGGTTTCTCGAAAAGTTGGGTTTTTTTCTACTCTTGTTTTCTAGCTGCAATGGTTAGTTAAGCCTGATATGATTAATGTTCTGACTCTTTTTTTTTGGAGTGCCACCCTTTATATGTATAAACTGAATATAATAGCTCTTGAAAAAAGTTGGGTTTTGAGTGTGGGTTCTGTTAAATGGGAATTAAATTTTCTTCTATTTTCTTGCTTTGCAATTGAATAGGGTTGTTGGGTTTTATTTGTATGCAGTTTAAATCTGTATAGATTTATTCTTTCTGTGCTTTTTTTTTCTTAATGGAGTTCAGGGTTGTTAATTATGGATTGATTTTTTCGTCCTTTTTGGACTTAAGATGTTAGGTTAGAAGATATAAATGAATTTTCCCTTGAATTGAAAATGATGCATGTCTATACCTTTCTTTTCTTTTTATTTGTGATAGAATGATTCAAATGGTAAGCGGAGGAAAATAACAGGATCAAGGAGTGTAAACGACGATTCAAGAGCTGAAACTGAAGCAAGTTCTGCTGCAAATAACAAGTCAGCCGAACAAAGCAGTAAAGCATCTGAGCCGCCAAAGCAAGATTATATTCATGTCAAAGCAAGAAGGGGCCAAGCGACTGATAGCCACAGTTTAGCGGAGAGAGTAATTTGCTTCCGCCCTTTTAAATTTGCCAATTTTTAAATCGTTTCTCAATCTGAAAAGGAATGAACCAGGACTTACATGTTCATCGTGTAAAATGGATTCAGGTTGATATGAAATTAAAATCATTTTGCTAGACTGTTGCGGACTTGTTTATCTGTTTGAGCCTTCAGACGTTTAAATGGTTATCATTTTTGAAACATGCTGCTCACTGTAGACTTGCTTTTGGCAGGCTCGGAGAGAAAAGATTAGTGAGAGGATGAACATGCTCCAAGATCTGGTCCCTGGGTGTAATAAGGTGCTCAATTTTCTTGTTGGTCTTCTCCTAGTCTTTTTACTATAATCCTGCAGATGAAAATATTAAAGAACAGGTCTAGGTAGACTTAGAATGAAACCTGTTCCCTTGTCTTTTCTGTGTTCCATACGAGATCCCTTGTAATTTAGCTATATCCCATAACCGACATTTTGGAATATCCAAGGTCAAATTAAGTTCCTAATTCGTATATGTTTTATTCTTGTAACTAGGTTATCGGTAAAGCACTTGTCCTTGATGAGATAATTAATTATATCCAGTCACTCCAATGTCAGGTTGAGGTAGTATCCCCATCTTATAATGCTTATTTCCATTTCAAGACTTTTTGTTTTCTTCATATTCTGTTGAAGTTGAACCTTGATCTATTCTTTTTTTCATTTGATTTTATAGTTCCTCTCAATGAAGCTAGAAGCAGTAAATTCTAGGATGAACACTAGCACCACGATTGAAGGCCTTCATCCAAAAGATGTAAGCTGACATAACTTGATTGAGCACTTGAGTCTTACATCATCTTAGAATTTATTTACCATAGCATGGGAGGTAGTTTCTGGCATCTTTCTTATGATTGCTTTGCCATTGTTGATTCTCATGTAATAACTGTGACCACCAAGAAAATAAATGTGATATCGATACCGCCAAGATGGAAAGCTAAGTGGTGATCTCTCTGTCAAATTTGGCTAATGACCCAGATTGCACCATTGCAATTTTAAATACTTGCTAGCTGGTTTTTCTGTAATCTCTTGGACAAGAATATTGTTACGAGGAGTGTAGAGCCTACATGTTAAAGACAACCTGCTTTGTTTATGTTTTCATTTAATAGTAAAATCTCAATTAAATGTCTCTGTGTAGTGGTTTTGAAAGGCTGCGAAGAATTCCTGTTGTTAGGCAATGCTTCCACTGTGCCAACATGTGGTAGCTTGCGCTGAATGTGAAAAAGTTAACATCTTCTAGTATTCTGTATTTCTGATGTTTAGTAACCAGAATCTGTAATAAAGTTGTGTTTGGTGCAAATAGGAAAATTCCCTTAAAGAAATAATGAATTCCAACTGCTGTTGCCCTAGTTTTGCATATAGGTGGACAGGTTTACTCGTGGGCATGCAAAAAGCAACCACATATTTCCCATTGTGAGAGCAATATTAACTTCAAGAGAGGGTTTCTTGTTGTCAATCTCATGTCATATTTACAACTGCTCATGTTTTTGAACAAGCAAACAAATGTATTCTATGATGTATTCGTAATCCAGTCAAGTGACTCCATTACTTCTGTTTGGTTTTGCATCATTCCAGCCCACCCCCACCCCCCATGTGTGTCTGTTTGGGGAAGGAGGGAGGGGTGGGGGTTGTGCTTTCCTGCATTTATATCGTTGATTCATATGTTCATTACCATAGAGCATTTACATATAAACAGAGGTTGAATGTGGCTAACCTTTATAAACAAGGAGTGTTTGTTTTCTCATGAAGAGAGTATAGTTGTACCAGTAAATATATCTTTTAGTTTTCTCTGTCTTGTGATTTGCTCAACCACTCAATTGCTTGTTGTAGCTTGGGGCACAGCCATTTGTAGCTACTGGAATGATATTTAGCCCACAACCAACAAGAGAATATGTTCAAGGATCCCAATCCGAATGGCTACATATGCAGGTTGGTGGAAGTTTCGAGAGAGCATTGTAATCAAGGAGCTAGATTTATTTGGTTTCTTTAGGGGAAATTTGTTATTGGCTTCCCCGTTAGGTGCATAAATGTGTTTATTATATCCGTGACCGCTACCAAAGTTTACTCATCTCATTTGCAGAAAATACATCTGATCTTTAATTGCATCATATCATCTGACTGAATTTGCCTTTACACATGTGTACCTAAACAGAATCTCCAAGAGCGAATTCAGTTCAGATAAGTGTACCAAAAGGATTGTGCTTCTAATTTGTAACTCTTCTACCTTGCCAGAATATGCTGTTACATTAAAATGCCTCACATGTTTTTGTTATTACATTAAAACCTAGCAGAAGGAAAAACGAAATTTGAAAGCACATGTGAAAGATACAAAGTAGGTAATAAGGATTAACAGAGAATAGGAACAATAACCTCAACCTGGTAATAGAGAAGTGACAAGCACAAGGGTCACCTTGTGAATCAACCAAGGATATGTGTGAATGCTCAAGAACTGAACTTAGATTTTATGTTGTCGATTACATCCTTTCCTACTCGGAAGGCCTTGGTTAACACATCATCGGGAATTGAAGGGCTGGAAGCAAAGAGAGTTGTTGGGAGGACGGCTGACCCAGGCAGGTGGCTGTTGAAAGCTGTGAAAAGGAGGGCCTTCCCTTCCCCGACATTTAGCTGAAAGTGAACAAGACCCCTGGGAACAACAAACATCTGCCCAGCAGTCAATACCTTGGAATGGAACACGTTGCTAGTTGTTACAAACCCTACAAGAAGCTTCCCTTCAATGACCACACCAGTCTCGGTTGCACGAGGATGCGAGTGAGGCGGGTTCAGTCCGCCCGCGGTGAAGTCTACCCGGTTCATGGAAATTCCGAGAGAATTGAGGCCTGGAAAGGCGAGGACGTTTGCTGCAGTCACAGACCATCCAAATATGTTTGTTGTGTTTCCCTCTTTGCTTAACCCATCGAAGAAAAAATCATCTGAAGTAACTTCTGCCTCAGGTTTACAGGGGAAACCATTCACAGACACGGGGGCTTTCAAGTCTGCAACACAGAAGTCCTGCAGTGGATCAGGGTCAGCTGAACTGATATGGAAGGGAAGAAGCAGCAGCCCTATCAGGGTGCAGAGCAACTGAAATGGCGGCATAGAAATCATGGCAGCTGCAAATCAGTAGGCACGGTGGAGATTGGAAGGTGAGCGAGCGGATACAGTAATAATCAGAGATCCCGGGTCCTTATAATTGCCTTTATCTCTTCTAGAACTCCTTTCACAATCCTGGCAACTTGACGACCAAGAAAAAATGGTGAAGTTCATTGAGATAGTTGGCATGAAGTGGAAAGGTCGGAGATGAGATATTTAAAAAAAAGTTGAAATGGTCAGTGACAATGAAATAACTTATAATCAAAGCGACTTCCTTGCCCCCATCCTGAAGTGGAAATGAAAATAAGGGGGGGGAAAAGATAGTTCTTGAGCCAAAGTTTTTCAGCCGAACACGTGTTCTGCATCACTAAGGCCAATGGGATGTGGTCATTCTTGATGTCGATTCTTGTGAAGCTAAGAGGTTGGAGTAGGTGGATTCGTAGAAATCCACCTTCTCCTTCTTAAATGGATTTGGTGGACTTTACTTTCATCCGACGGTCATGAATCAAGGTGCATATATTCTTGCAGGTAACCACTGCTGCTTAGTAATAGTTATTTGACTAAAAAAATAGCTCTCTTGACCTTGACTGCCGTCCCAGTTGAGGTTTTATTTTTATTTTTATTTTTTGCCTCCTCATGTCACAGGCCAGCCATTTTTATAATTTTTGATACTAGAATATGAAAATGATTTTAAACCTTTTTGTTTTACAAAAAAAACAGTTTTTTTTTTAAAAAAAAAAACCAAATCAGTTTTGTTGTCGGAGCGGTTCGAACTAGCGTGCGCCGATGCTAGCAGCGCGCGGACAACCGCTCGGCTACAGCCATTTCTTTGTCATTTCCACCATAACAATTACAAAGAGTATTCCTGTTGGAAGAAAAAAAAAAGCACATACGCGTGCGAAGCAGGGGAGGAAATGGCCAGTCCACAGTGCACATGAGTGTGCATGTACAGTGGCTGAACGAGCTCCTTTAGCTTATTTGTAACGAGCGATGTGCCCGCGCGATGCGCCGGGGCTTTTTTATCTATGTAGAAAATTGATTGTTTTTATATGTATTGTATTTTGTTATTTTAATATTGAATTAGTAAAATTATAATTGATAAAATCTGTATAATTGAAATGGAAAGTGGTTTGTATATTTTTTAATTGCAGATAATGTAGGTAAATTTTTTTTTATGAGTTGTATTTTTCCCAGTATTATTAGATCCGACACATTATAAATAAAAAATATTATAATTTTTTTCTAGAAATAAACTGACATTTTTTGCGTGCTATAATTAGTTATTTCAATGTTTAATTACTAAAATTGCAATAGATAAAATATGTTAGGAATTAGTTTTTTGCGTGGTATAATTAGTATGCTTGCCCGCGCATCGCGCCAGGGTTTTTTCTATGTAGAAAACTAATTGATTTTTTACATGCTGTAATTAGTTGTTTAAATATTTAATTAATAACATTATAATAGATAAAATATGTAACAACTAATTTTTTCCCCGTCTAGAAGGAATAGTGTAATCAAAACGGAAAGTGGTTCGTATATTTTTTAATTGAAGATAACTTAGGTAAATTTGTAAAAAAAAAAATTAGTTGTCTTTTTTCCCCAGTAATATTAGATCTGACACATTATAAATAAAAAAATTGTAATTTTTTTAAGAAATAAACTTATTTTTTTGCGTCCTATAATGACTTATTTGCCGTCTAAAAGGAACAGTATAATCGAAACGGGAAAGTGTAGATAATCTAGGTAAATTTGTCAAAAGAAAAAAAATTGAGTTGATGATGTAGGTAAATTTGTCTACCTTTTGTTTTTTAAAGTTGTATTTTTTTCCCAGTATTATTAGATTTGAAATATTAAAAATGAAAATATTGGGGGAAAAATTTAAAGAAATAAACTTAAACAAAAGAGTATAAAATTTAAATTCAAAGACAAAAATTTTTTTTATAAGATTTATTAATCATATTATTATATTAAATGTATTTAAGCATATTGATATTAATTTTTTTTTTTTTAAATCTTAGGTCATTTTCTCTCTCTCTATATATATATTTTTAGACAATAATATTTCATAAATATCAAAACATATAATTAGTCCCACATACTTTAATTCGTTGAATACATATATATATATATATATATATATATATATATATATATAATTAACTTGACATATTCTCAATAACATCTTTAATTTAAAGGACAAAATTGAAGTAAATCCAAACATTGGAATTAAATAATTTAACACAAAACCGGAAATTAAAAGATTCGGGACCGAAATGAAACTGAAATCCATAATTAACTTGCATAGAAGGATAAAATTGAAAGAAATCAAACTTTGATACTGAAAATATTAAGGATTTATAATAAATTTGCATGGAAGGATGAAATTGAAGTCAATGAAAACTTTGATACCAAAAATATTAAGAATTCTAGCCCAAGCCGCAAAATTAAAAGACTGGGGACCTAATTGAAACTACAATATATAATCAATTTCAATTGAAGGACGAAATTGAAACAAATCAAAACCTATATAATAGCAATAAGGGTCAGACAAAACAATTACAAAGGGCAGGGACTGAAATGAAATTCGTCAAAAAACAGTTGCGCTGACGTCAGCCTGCGCAGGAGGAGAGATAAATGGGGGGTGAAATTTCAAATGACCATTGACACGCCTACGGACACCTTATAGGAACACGCGCCGCATCATGTGGAAGAGAACAGGCCTGAAAATCATTCTAGATGCCGGTTGGGTGTTTTTGGACGCCGGAGTAAGCCGCACGCGCCGTCCGAAAGACGTGTGGTCACGGAAACGGCGCGTACGGAGACGCGCCAACAGTACTACGCCGATAAATTTTTAAAAATTGGCTAATTACCGTACTGCCCCTCCCTGCAACGCCTGTTTTTTGTCCTTTTCGAGGGACAAAATGGTTATTGCACTGTGCAAGTAATTATAAAAAAATAAAAAAACCGGCGGGCCGGACCGGACCGAAAATGGTCAATTACCGCTAAGCCCCTGCAACCGGCGGCGTTTTTTGTTTTTTCGAGAGGTTTTTTCGTTAATACATTGTTCATAGGCTGGAAAAAAAAAAGTGGACATGCACCCGCGAAGCACTGAGACAAATGGCCATTGAAAAATGACTATGAGTATATGTGTACAGTAAATGAATAGAAACTTTCGTTCCGTTTTAGTGTTTTTGTTAATATTTTGAGACTTCTCATTGTTGTTTTACCCTTTAAAATTCCCTGTGTTCCTCTTATCCAGAAGTGCCAGCACCCTGTTTTTTTTTGGGACAGGAAAATGATACTGCCTACCATTCATACCATCTTCCCGTGCGTTTCCATGATGATCCACTGGATCTGGTTCTAGAATACCCATGGAGTTTGCAATTAAATCTTTGTATTGACTTTTTTGAGAAAATAAAATAATAAAATAATAATAATAATAAATAAATAAAAACAACAGAAAGACAGCTACCTTTGGTTGGATTTTGCAGAATTTGAGACAGCAATTTTAAAGTATCAACTTCACGTAGAGCACTACAAGTTACATAAGCACTCTGAATTGCATGGAGCTATAAGCATTAATTTTCACCTCCTCTAAGTACAAATTCTTTTCTTTTGAAAGTGATTCTGGTATTTTTTTTTTTTGAAATCTTAGTTTTTTTTTTTCTTTCTATACGCCTTAACAAAATAAAAAAAATACTATTTTTGTTTTATTTTTATTTTTAGATACACTAATTAATTAACATTTATACAATAAAAGAAAATCCTAACTTTTTAAAATAACAAGGTACATTAACAAGAAATAATAAACAAATTGATCATATGGAATATATTTTCATATTTCAATTGAATTATCTCAATTCTCTTCTGAATCTATGACAAATGTCATATCTTCAATCTTCCAAAAATTAAATTCTCGTTCTTATAAAAAAGGATCAATTAAAATTTCAAAACCTAATAAAAAATTTCAATTGAATCAAAACAATATATCAAAATAAAATCATAGTCATCCTAAACCTTTTATATTTATCTATGAAGTTCAAAAACCTTTTTCGACAAACAAGAAAAATCATTAAATTAGGTCTCATTAAAAAACCCTGTAAGTATATCCAACGTATGCCTTTGAATTCTAGAAATGTTATTTTGATAAGATTGATGAATCTTATTTCGAAGGTCTTCATTTCTAAAATAATATTCTTTTAAAATTCCAAGTAAGAGGTATTTTTATATACACCATAAGAAGTCATCATTTTAATTGTTCATAAAAAAACATTTTTAAATTCAAATATAGGGAGGGGGGGGGGCATGTATCTTGAATTGACTAAAGTTAGTTGAAGCTTAAATAAATTGTTAAGATAAATGTCCTTCTAATAGATCCTTGAAGAAGAAGGTGATTGCTCATATTATTATGGAAATATATGAGCAATCTCATAATAAATCATTTTTGCTCTTTAATTCCTTGAATGTTCATCTCATTACAAAAATAGACAAGCAATTTCATAAGGTGTTATTGAGTTAATCAATTTTTTAGTGCTATTAATAATAAATATTCATGTATCTGGGCTCTAACATAAAGTTTGACTTTCAAAATATATTGTTAACACCCTTCTAATATATTTTATCAATTAATGACAATGATCAAAGATTTTTTTTTAAATTAGAATGATATATTTATTTAACTCGGGTTTCTATTTGATCAAATAAAGGGATATGCTTTCATGAATGAATATTTACAATTGAGGTAAGCATTTCTTTTTAAAATTATCAACTGTGAGGGTTTTTAGGCTAAAAATTAGGTTACTTAATTATGATATATTTTTTTTTTGTCTAAGTGTACAAATTAATGCATATTTGAATAAAATGATAGATGACATGACTATTTGATTTTTCTAATGTTTAATTGTTTCAAAGAAGGTTTTTGACTAGTTAAAGAAGTTCTTTAAACAACAAAATAACATATTTTAATAGAGAGAAGTCACTTAGACTTATCAATAAATAAATAAATAAAAAGAAACGGTGGTTGTTTGATGTGACAACATCTTTTCAAATATTAAATATTTGATCCACTACATGCAAGAGTCAAATCAATCATTATTTTTTTCACCTTAGTTTTTAAGTCCTTGTTTTCTCAATTTCAAAGGCAAAGCTTTTTCTTTTCTTTTTTGATATTAGATATCTCATGAACATTCATTCAAAATCATCTCTTCAATCTTGCATTCTAAATTATTCTGAAAAAATGATAAAAAAAATTCTTGATCTAACAAAAAAAAACTAGTGATTTGATCTTGTGAATGGTTGGAAAACAAAAATCTTAAAATTTCTAGAAATCTTTATTGATGAATGTTGTGTTGATTTATACTAGATCAACATATAAAAAAATAAAAATAAAATAGTCAAAATTGTTAATTCAATTCAATTATTCATGCAATTTTAAACAATGTAATTGAATTCAATTATATGATTTAATATTTTATTCTAAATATAAAAAATGTAATAAATAATTAATTAAATTCAAAATATACTTGACATTTACATGTTAAACGATTACAAACTAAATAAACTACCCCCTTGCACCAAAAGGATAACAAATTAAAAAGAGGGTGGGAGGGAGAAGGGACCAGCATTAAATAAATAAATAAAACTATTGCACTAACCTGCAAAAAAAGAAAAAATATCCCATTGTTGCTGTGTTTTCTCCCAATAAAAACCTGAACCCTAAATGGCAACCTCTAAATAAAAATAAAATCCCCAATCTCTGTCCTGTCTGAAGTCTGAACGATGACCTGAATCATCCCCCTCAAAAAAACCAAACTCAATTCGATTCAATCAATCGAAAATCTCTTTGAAGAGAAGATGCCGTCTCACGTGGATCTGGACCGTCAGATCGAGCACTTGATGCAGTGCAAGCCACTAGCTGAAGCGGAAGTGAAAGCACTGTGTGAGCAAGCCAGAGCGGTCCTTGTGGAGGAATGGAACGTTCAGCCTGTCAAATGTCCAGTAACAGTCTGTGGTGATATTCACGGTCAATTCCATGATCTTGTCGAACTCTTTCGCATCGGTGGCAACGCTCCCGACACTAACTACCTCTTCATGGGCGACTACGTAGGTCCGTCTCTCTCTTAGTTAATAATTATTTCTTGTAAGAAACCAAGAGCTTTGGCAACTGATGATCCATAATTTGTGGGACTCATAACTTAATGCTTAATAGTAATGAAAGCGATACTTGTGCTCTTTTAGATAATCCAAATACCCTGAAGAGATTTCCCTTACAATCTGAATATGCCAAAGTGGAGATTTTTTCATTCTCAACTTTAGTAGCTATGCTTATATGTCTCAATTTTTTTATATTGTTTTAGTTCTTAACATGTCGAAAATCACCACCATGTTTTTTTTTGTGGGAATTTGCAGATCGAGGATATTACTCTGTGGAGACTGTCACGCTTTTAGTGGCACTGAAAGTTCGATATAGAGATAGGATCACAATTCTAAGAGGAAATCATGAGAGTCGTCAAATAACTCAAGTGTAAGAGTTTTGTTCATTTTATGCTCACCCAATTATAGATGCAATGTTATTCACCATTGGTGCAATGATCTGTTCACCCAGTTGCTTTGTCAAAATGATTTTACACGTTCTGTTAAGGTAAAAGTTTTTGAAATTGAAGAGTAACTGTGCTTCTTAAATGTCGTATTTAACCGCACGCAAAATTGAAATGTACTAGTGCATATAACGTGCATCAATTGTTTCCTTCTTCATTTTCGTGTGTACAAGCCAGTTAATTAAATTAACATACATTTGAAAGAGGAGAGGCTTGCATTGCTGTTTTGGTTATTTTGTTACAGTGCATCATCGTATATGTGATACATATCAATATCTCATTTATTTCTCTTCAGGTATGGATTTTATGATGAATGCTTGAGGAAATACGGAAATGCCAATGTCTGGAAATATTTCACCGACCTCTTTGATTATCTCCCACTTACAGCCCTAATTGAGAGTCAGGTTTAAATTCTAAAATTGTCTTATCCTTGTTTATGCCCTTGATCCTGGTTGTAGTTTTACATTAGCCCCATGGTTTTATCTGATAACCATTTGCTACTACCTTGTAGATCTTCTGCTTGCATGGTGGTCTTTCCCCATCTTTGGACACATTGGATAATATTCGTTCCCTGGACCGTATACAGGAGGTACACCTGCAGTCATCACGCTACTTTTATTGGATTGATATTTGATGAAATCATTGCCAAATCAGTTTCGTTTGCTTTCAAATTACTTAATCTCTGACTGCAAACCTTTGCATGTCAAACTGGTTTACCTGATGTGTCTTAGCATAAGTAGATTGCAGGCAAAACCAGTTAATCTTTGTGCAAGCCCAATGCTTCCTGCTCCTGTTAGAAGAAAATTAGCTACACATTTGCCACTGTTTTGATTTATTTGAATAATGTTTATCATCCTCCTTTCTGTATGTAATTTTTTATCCCCTCATCATCTACAAGTGGTGGAGTTTGTGAAGGTTAGCATTAAGCTTATTAATTGAAGTGATGTCTTGGAAAGTTTGTATTGATTGAGACATTGCTCAGATTCATTTTAGAAAATTGAAGAGACTGTGTGGACATAGTCAATTATATGACTAAAGCAGCTTTTGTGAGCTGATTTTTTTTTGTTAATTCTTGTAGTATACATGACTAGCTGGTTTGCTTACCACATATATCTTTCCCTGATTGTTGCAAATCTCATTTTGCTGCTTTATTTTCTTTGAATGATTAGGTACCTCATGAGGGTCCAATGTGTGATCTCCTTTGGTCTGATCCGGATGATCGTTGTGGATGGGGAATTTCTCCTCGCGGGGCTGGATACACCTTCGGACAGGATATCTCTCAACAGTTCAACCACACTAATGGACTCTCTCTCATTTCTAGAGCTCACCAGCTTGTCATGGAAGGATACAATTGGTCCCAGGTTTGTGGGGACTCCCAAGTGAAAATATTATTTTATTTAGCTATGAAGTTCTGAAACTCTCTCTTTATTGTTATCTATTTCAAATTGTTGTAGGACAAGAATGTGGTGACAGTGTTCAGTGCGCCAAATTACTGCTATCGCTGTGGGAATATGGCTGCAATACTTGAGATTGGGGAGAATATGGAGCAGAATTTCCTTCAATTTGACCCTGCACCTCGTCAGATTGAACCTGATACCACACGCCGAACTCCTGACTATTTTTTATAATTTGCATAGCTTACCCTCAGTTGGCAAAATTTTCAAAGTTATGGTTGTGGTTTTGTAGATGCATGTTACAGAATAGAGGATTTTGGTGTTTACTCGAAGAAGAGACAAAAAGAATCATCGCTATTGTTATTCTTCTGGTCAGAATTGTTCAATGTTTTTCTGCTTTCTTGTGAATCTATAGGTTTACTTTGTAGGTGTTTTTTGTCATGTATTTTAGAAAGTGAAAGAAACAGCAATAACAATGTATTCATCTTAGAGTTGATACCCCTTGGTTAAACAAAAATTCTGCTTTCCAATCGTTAAAGTTGATGTGGGTGCTGTCATTTATTTCCTGTCTGCTAGGATTTACTTTATACTAGCTACCTCGTTTTTTTATTTTTTTGAAAGCATATATACTGCCTTTCTTGCACTTGAACTTCAACCACAACCACATTCCCTGTAATATTTATGAAAAGACAAGCTATCATGCTTTACCTGTCTGATTGAGAGTGTGGTTGCGGTTGTTTTTTAAAATATTTTTCTTTTAGAAATACAAATAAAATGATATTTTTTTTATTTTTTAAAAATTATTTTTGATATTAGGACTTCAAAATAATATGAAAGCATTAAATTTAATTTTTTTTTTAAATATTTTTGAAATACAACTTTAAACATCCCATGAAATTGCTACATCACATGGATTAACCAATGCTACTCATATGGAGGAAGATGGCCAACCCAGGAACATAGATAATGGAGCCAACAATCACACCACTACAGCCTTGGACAACTTTACACTGAAGCAATCCTTCCAGGGCAAGACAGGTGGAACTCAACATAGCCAACACTGGTTCTACTCTTTTTGTCTCTAATAGTACACCTTTTTATCTCCAACATATCCTATATTGTCCTTAAGCTTTTGTAAATTTGCTTCCCTTGATAACCATTTCCACTTTATTACAACTGCTCACTATTTTTATTTTTATTTTTGTCAAGGACAACCTATACCGGGAAGATTCTTTTGCAAGGAAAGATTAGATGTTAATCATGTGATCTATCAATTTCATCTTCTACTTTCCACCTCCACTTCATTATACATACAGCTAAACCATAACCCACTATCACTGTTCGGATTCTACTGTTCACGCAGACTCATCGGCACTATTCATGTGCACTTTGACCCGGTGCATCGCGGGTGTATGTCCTCCTTTTTTTTTTTTTCCGCTTTTGAACAGTATAGAGGCGAAAATAGCCCCCGAAAAAGACAAAAAACGCCGCAATTTTCGGGGGCTGGAAGGTAATTGACCGGTCCGATCCGGTCCGACCCGGACCGGCCGCCCGGTTATTTATTTTATTTAATATTAGAATGAACAGTGCATCGACGGTTTCGCCCCCCGAAAACGACAAAACCAAGGCCTGGGTGTGAGGGGCGTTCAGGTAATTAGCCATTTTTCTGATTGGTGTATGTCCTTTTTTTTTTTTTCGCTTTTGAACAGTGTAGAGGCGAAAATAGCCCCCGAAAAAGACAAAAAACGCCGCAATTTTCGGGGGCTGGAAGGTAATTGACCGGTCCGATACGGTCCGACCCGGACCGGCCGCCCGGTTATTTATTTTATTTAATATTAGAATGAACAGTGCATCGACGGTTTCGCCCCCCGAAAACGACAAAACCAAGGCCTGGGTGTGAGGGGCGTTCAGGTAATTAGCCATTTTTCTGATTTTTTTATTCGCTGACATCTTCAGGCGCGTCACTGGACGCGCCGTCCGTTCCAACGCTCACGTGTTTTTCGGACGGCGCGTGCGTCTTTCTAAGACGTCGGAAAACGCCCAACCGGCGTCTAGAATGGTTTTCATGCATGTTATCTTCCACATGGGGCGGCACGTGTAACAAGATGGTGCCCGGAGACGTGTCAATGGCCGTTTGAATTCCCCCCCACTTTCTCTCTCCTGCCTGCGCCAGATGACATCAGCTAAGCTGTTTTTTGTCAAAGTTCATTTCAGTCCCTGCACGTTTTATTTTGTTTATCTGGCCCTTATGTCTATTAAATGGGTTTTGATTTGTTTCAATTTCGTCCTTCAATTGAAATTGATTAGGTATTGAAGTTCCAGTTCGGTCCTCATGCTTTTAATTTTGCGGTCTGGGCTGGAATTCTGAATTTTTTTGGTATCAAAGTTTTGATTAATTTCAAATTCATCCTTCCATGCAAATTGATTATAAATCCTTAATATTTTAGGTACCAAAAGTTTGATTTCTTTCAATTCTATCCTTTTATGCAAGTTAATTATAAATTTTAGTTTCATTTCAGTCCCAGTTCTTTTAATTTCCGGTTTTGTTTTGAATTATTTGATTTCAATGTTTGGGTTTCCTTCAATTCTGTCTTTTAAATTAAATATATTATTGAAAGTATATCAAAATAATTATATATTTGTATATTTATGTCAAATTAAAGTATGTAAAACTAATATTATGTTCAAATATTTATTGAATATTATCGCCTAAAAATATATAGAGGGAGAGGAAAAATGACCTAGGATTTTTTTAATAACAGAAATTCATATCAGTATTCTTAAATACATTTAATATAATAATACGATGAATAAATCTTATAAAAAAAATATATTGGCTTCAAGATTAAATTTTTTGTTCTTTTGTTTAAGTTTATTTCTTCAAATAAATTTGCAGTGTTTTGACTTTTTAATTATATATTTGTGTATTTATGTCAAATTAAAATATGTTAAACCAATTATATGTTCTAATATTTATTGAATATCATCACCTAAGAATATAGAGAGAGAAAGAACAAAATAGCCTAAGATTATCCTTTAAATTCAATATATTATTGAAATTATGTCAAATTAATTATATATTTGTATATTTATGTCAAATGAAAATATATAAAACTAATTATATGTTTGAATATTTATTGAATATTATCGCCTAAAAATATATTGACTGAGAGGAAAAATGACCTAGGATTTTTTGAAGGGCAGAAATTCATATCATGTTTTCTTAAATATATTTAATATAATAATATGATTAATAAATCTTATATAAAACTAATTTTTTTGGTATCAAAGTTTTGATTAATTTCAAATTCATCCTTCCATGCAAATTGATTATAAATCCTTAATATTTTAGGTACCAAAAGTTTGATTTCTTTCAATTCTATCCTTCTATGCAAGTTAATTATAAATTTCAGTTTCATTTCAGTCCCAGTTCTTTTAATTTCCGGTTTTGTTTTGAATTATTTGATTTCAATGTTTGGGTTTCCTTCAATTCTGTCTTTTAAATTAAATATATTATTGAAAGTATATCAAAATAATTATATATTTGTATATTTATGTCAAATTAAAGTATGTAAAACTAATATTATGTTCAAATATTTATTGAATATTATCGCCTAAAAATATATAGAGGGAGAGGAAAAATGACCTAGGATTTTTTTAATAACAGAAATTCATATCAGTATTCTTAAATACATTTAATATAATAATACGATGAATAAATCTTATAAAAAAAATATATTGGCTTCAAGATTAAATTTTGTGTTCTTTTGTTTAAGTTTATTTCTTGAAATAAATTTCCAGTGTTTTGACTTTTTAATTATATATTTGTATATTTATGTCAAATTAAAATATATGAAACCAATTATATGTTCTAATATTTATTGAATATCATCACCTAAGAATATATATAGAGAGAGAACAAAATAGCCTAAGATTATCCTTTAAATTCAATATATTATTTAAATTATGTCAAATTAATTATATATTTGTATATTTATGTCAAATTAAAATATGTAAAACTAATTATATGTTTGAATATTTATTGAATATTATCGCCTAAAAATATATTGACTGAGAGGAAAAATGACCTAGGATTTTTTGAAGGGCAGAAATTCATATCATGTTTTCTTAAATATATTTAATATAATAATATGATTAATAAATCTTATATAAAAAAAAAATTGCCTTCAAAATTGAATTTTGTGCTCTTTTATTTAAGTTTATTTCTTTACAAGGATTTCCAATGTTTTCATTTTTAATATTTTAGATATAATATTACTGAGGAAAAAAAAAAAACTCAAAAAAAAAAATGTTGATAAATTTACCTGCATTATCTACAAGTCAAATTAAAAAATATACAAGTCACTTCCCGTTTCCATTAGACTGTTCTTTTTAGACGGCAAATAAATAATTATAGCTCAAAAAAAAAATTAAGTTTATGTTTGAAAAACAAATTATAATATTTTTATTTCTAATATGTCTGATATTTATTGAATATTATCGCATAAAAATATATTAAGAGAGAGGGAAAATGACTTTGGATTTTTTGAAGGACAAAAATTCATATCAGTACTCTTAAATATAATTATACTAACTAAATATTAAAATAATAAAATACAATACATATACAAACAATTAATTTTCTACATAGATAAAAAAAAACCCGCCGCATCGCCAATTATTTAGTTAATTATAGATAATAGGAGTAAATATTTTTTCTCAGGTTGCTGGAGTTCGAGTCCCCCTGCCACCGAAAATATTTTTTGAGTAAAGAACAGTGTTTTCTATTGTTTATAAGTGTTTGACCTGTTTTTTTTCAGTCATTTTTTCGATAACTGGGGTGTCCGGGTCAGCTTATGCGCATCACAATAAATCTTTGAACTTAATTTTTTTTTACAGTTTTCACTGTTTATTAATATTTTAAAATGTTTTTTGCTCTTCTTTTTTCAGGCTTCTTTTTTTTTTTTTTATACTCGCGGTGTCCGGGTCAGTTTACACGCACCACAATTTTTTCCTCACATATATATATTTTTTATAACCGGGGTAGGTTACACGTGTCACGAATAATCCTTTGACATTGTTTTTTATTTTTTTTCAACTTATAAATTTTTTTATAACTAGAATGTCCAAGCTAGCTTACGTGTACCATGACTATTATTTTGTACATAACCAAAGGAGATGGTAATTTCAAACAGAGATAAACAGTGATTTGAAATGTGGTTTTTGTTTTTCAGTACTATTTAAAAAAATTGATTGGACTATGATTCTGGTGAGATATGACAGGAGTGTTTGGTAATGCGTTTGAAAATCGCTTTTGAACAAATTTTAATTTTTTTCAATTTTAAATTAAAAAAAGTGTTTCTACATGATTTTGATATGCTAATATCAAAATTTTTTTTCTAAAAATTAAAAAAAATACAACACGTTAAAAATCAATTATTTTTCTACATATAAAAAAGCCCAGCGCAACGCGCGGGCAAATCAGCTCGTACAGCTAAATCATAACATGGTTTTACTGTGCAAATTGTTACTGTGCACACACACTCAGACGCACTATTCATGTGCAGTTCGTCACGGTGAATCGCGGGTGTACATCTTCCTTTTTTTTTTTTTCAATTTTCAACAGTGTATGTGCGAAATTAGCCCCCGAAAAAGACAAAAAACGCCGTCTTTTTCGGGGGCTGGACGGTCATTGACCGTTCCGGCCCGGTCCGGCCGGCCGGTTTTTTTATTTTTTTAATATTAGATTGAACAGTGTAATGACGCTTTCACCCCCCGAACACGACAAAAACCATGCCTACGGGTGAGGGGCGTTCCGGTAATTAGCCAATTTTTTCTTCTTTTTTTTCGCTGACATCTGCTGGCGCGTCGGAGGACGCGCCGTCCGTTTCAACGCTCACGCGTTCTTCGGACGGCGCGTGTGGCTTCATACGACGTCGGAAAACGGCCAACCGGCGTCTAGAATGATTTTCAGGCATGTGCTCTTCCACATGGGGTGGCGCGTGTAGCACTATGGTGTCCGGAGACGTGTCAATGGCCGTTTGAATTTCCCCCCCACTTTCTCTCTCCTGCCTGCGCCAGATGACGTCAGCTAAGCTGTTTTTTGTCAAAGTTCATTTCAGTCCCTGAACGTTTTAATTTGTTTTTCTTGCCCTTATTTCTATTAAATGGGTTTTGATTTTTTTCAATTTCGTCCTTCAATTGAAATTGATTAGGTTTTGAAGTTCCAGTTCGGTCCTCATGCTTTTAATTTTGCGGGGTGGGCTGGAATTCTGAATTTTTTTGGTATCAAAGTTTTGATTAATTTCAATTTCATCCTTCCATGCAAATTGATTATAAATCCTTAATATTTTAGGTATCAAAAGTTTGATTTCTTTCAATTCTATCCTTCTATGCAAGTTAATTATGGATTTCAGTTTCATTTCAGTCCCAGTTCTTTTAATTTCCGGTTTTGTTTTGAATTATTTGATTTCAATGTTTGGGTTTACTTCAATTCTGTCTTTTAAATTAAAGATATTATTGAAAGTATATCAAATTAATTATATATTTGTATATTTATGTCAAATTAAAGTATGTAAAACTAATATTATGTTCAAATATTTATTGAATATTATCGCCTAAAAATATATAGAGGGAGAGGAAAAATGACCTAGGATTTTTTTAATAACAGAAATTCATATCAGTATTCTTAAATACATTTAATATAATAATACGATGAATAAATCTTATAAAAAAAATATATTGGCTTCAAGATTAAATTTTGTGTTCTTTTGTTTAAGTTTATTTCTTGAAATAAATTTGCAGTGTTTTGACTTTTTAATTATATATTTGTATATTTATGTCAAATTAAAATATGTGAAACC
Organism: Salix brachista; assembly: GCA_009078335.1. Taxonomy (NCBI): domain Eukaryota; kingdom Viridiplantae; phylum Streptophyta; class Magnoliopsida; order Malpighiales; family Salicaceae; genus Salix; species Salix brachista. Next base: position 12,968,066 of record CM018586.1, read on the forward strand.
AATTATATGTTCTAATATTTATTGAATATCATCACCTAAGAATATATAGAGAGAGAGAACAAAATAGCCTAAGATTATCCTTTAAATTCAATATATTATTTAAATTATGTCAAATTAATTATATATTTGTATATTTATGTCAAATTAAAATATGTAAAACTAATTATATGTTTGAATATTTATTGAATATTATCGCCTAAAAATATATTGACTGAGAGGAAAAATGACCTAGGATTTTTTGAAGGCAGAAATTCATATCACGTTTTCTTAAATATATTTAATATAATAATATGATTAATAAATCTTATATAAAAAAAAAATTGCCTTCAAAATTTAATTTTGTGCTCTTTTATTTAAGTTTATTTCTTTACAAGGATTTCCAATGTTTTCATTTTTAATATTTTAGATATAATATTACTGCGGGAAAAAAAAAAAACTCAAAAAAAAAAATGTTGACAAATTTACCTGCATTATCTACAAGTCAAATTAAAAAATATACAAGTCACTTCCCGTTTCCATTAGACTGTTCTTTTTAGACGGCAAATAAATAATTATAGCAAAAAAAAAAATTAAGTTTATGTTTGAAAAACAAATTATAATATTTTTATTTCTAATATGTCTGATATTTATTGAATATTATCGCATAAAAATATATTAAGAGAGAGGGAAAATGACTTTGGATTTTTTGAAACACAAAAATTCATATCAATATTCCTAAATATAATTATACTAACTAAATATTAAAATAATAAAATACAATACATATACAAGCAATTAATTTTCTACATAGATAAAAAAAACCCGCCACATCGCCAATTATTTAGTTAATTATAGATAATAGGAGTAAATATTTTTTCTCTGGTTGTTGGAGTTCGAGTCCCCCTGCCACCGAAAATGATTTTTGAGTAAAGAATAGTGTTTTCTATTGTTCATAAGTGTTTGACATGTTTTTTTTTCAGTCATTTTTTCGATAACTGGGGTGTCCGAGTCAGCTTATGCGCATCACAATAAATCTCTGAACTTAATTTTTTTTTACAGTTTTCACTGTTTATTAATATTTTAAAATGTTTTTTGCTCTTTTTTTTTTCAGGCTTCTTTTTTTTTTTGTTTTTTTTATACTTGCGGTGTCCGGGTCAGTTTACACGCACCACAATTTTTTCCTCACATATATATATTTTTTATAACCGGGTTAGGTTACACGTGTCACGAATAATCCTTTGACATTGTTTTTTATTTTTTTTCAACTTATAAATTTTTTTTATAACTAGAATGTCCAAGCTAGCTTACGTGCACCATGACTATTATTTTGTACATAGCCAAAGGAGATCACAATTTCAAACAGTAATAAACAATGATTTGAAATGTGATTTTCGTTTTTCATTACTATTTAAAAAAATTGATTGAACTATGATTCTGGTGAGATATGACAAGAGTGTTTGGTAATGCGTTTGAAAATCGCTTTTGAACAAATTTTAACTTTTTTCAATTTTAAATTAAAAAAAATGTTTCTACATGATTTCGATGTGCTAATGTCAAAAATAATTTTAAAAAAATAACAACATGTTAAAAATCAAATATTTTTCTACATATAAAAAAGCCCAGCGCAACGCGCGGGCAAATCATCTCGTCTACTCTATATGTGAACCATGTCAACTATCAAAAAAAAAAAAGATTGCTTATTTTCTTCTTCTCAACGAAGCACTTGTCCTCTTGAACTTTTAGATGTATAGTGCTCTCTAATCAAATTTGTTAGGGGACCTATAGTATGTGATATTTGTTGATGACTTCTTAAGGTTTACTTGATTCTTTCCTTTATGTTTAAAAAATTCAAACTAATAAAAAGGATGAATATACTTTTTCTAGCCTTCAAAAAATTATTTGAAACATATGAAATACTCTGACGCTCTCTCGCTCCCTAGCAAAACAGATTAGTTAAGTGCAAACATAAGTATATAATTGAAATTGGCCTTGCATTGTTGTCTAACTCCTATCTTCTTTTTATATTTTGGGTTAATGCTTTCATTACTTCAATTTATATCATTAATAGACTTCACATGCTAGTATTTAATTTTACTTCTCTATATCTTAAACTCTTTACTGCAACACCTAATTACAAGTTTCTCAAGGTGTTTGAGTGTTTGTTTTTCTATACTCTTGTCTTATACACATCATAAGTTTGGATTCAAGTACAAAAAAGCATATTTCATTTATTACAACACTAATCATTATAGATACAAATGTCTTAATCCCATCACATATCGAATATTTTTATCTAAAAATATAGTGTTTGATAAACAATCTTCCACTCAATTTTACAAGGATCTACACCCAGGTATGGTTTCCTCTCGCTTCACTTTCTCATTCTCTCCATCACCTCTCTTTCTAAACCTGTTATCATATTCTTGCTTTACCCTTACATTATTATTTTTTTCTACTTCAAAATTTACCCCATCATCAAATTCTATTAAAACTTCATCTCCAGGCCAAAACATGGACTTCACATCCCAAAACACTTCCTAATTGCCTTTTGTACTACTTCACTCGTCATCCCTTCAAAGCTTTCTTCGCTCCTACATTACCAATTAAACCAAAATCAATTATATAAGCTAAAAGGTATTTAAAATGATAATAACTATATAATTACAACTCCTGGACTTTATGCCTTAGACCATTTGATCATAACATCATTAAACGTAAACAAATTACAAAGTGAAACAAGAATATGATAGATCCTTGTATATATTGATGATATTATCATAACACAAATAACTATTAACAAGCTTATTCAACTTCCTTAACATGACTTTGTTATAAGAGATTTAAGTTATCTCTCAATTTTTGCTTATCAAGATCATAAATGTTTATATCTTAACCAATCCAAATACAATCTTAACCTAATTTATCAAGCTCACATGGTTGAACCAAGTTATGCAATTCCTTTATTGCCTCAATTATTAAATGTTTATAGCACAATAAAGAACCTTTACCAACTGTTGTTTATTATCATTAAATTATCGATTCTCTTCAATTTTGCACCATGACCAGAACCAAAATAACATATTCAGTTAACCAATTATGTCAATTTATTTATGCTTTGGACAACAACCAAACGAGTACTCAAGTACCTCAAAAGCTCCATCACACATGAGACCTTCACTGAAAACCAATACCTCTCATTTTGCATGCCTATTATGACTCATATTGGGCTAGTTTAATTAATGATCATGGATCCATAAATGGGTTTGACAAATATTTTGGCTCCCTATATATTTTATGGAATGCCAATAAACAAGTTGTAGTATCTACAAGCAATACTAAAACTAAATATAGATCCTTTTCTCTTGTAACAATTAAGTTATTTTTTGTATTGAAAATGCCTCTCAAAGACCTTAAAGTTTGTCTTCCCACTCTTTTAAAGTAGTGTGATAACTTAGGGGTCATCTCTATTGCTTCTAATCCAATTTTCCAAGAACAATTGAATATGAGGTGTGTGCTTGTTTCTTGTAAAATATTTTAAATGATCAATTTCAAACTTAGCTCATTTACTAGTAAATATATTCAGTTTATGAGGTTTTACAAAATATTTTATAGATAGCAATTTAATTATAATAACATATTATTATCTTCATCACCACCACCATCATCATAACAACACATCATCATAATACTATCATTGTCATATTTTTAAAATCATTACTTACCAAATACCTTCAAATATTCTATGTAAATTGTTTTAGATATAATAAACTATGATTGCCTTTTAGATTCCTCATTCTAGCTTTAGAAATATAGACAACACTAATGTAAGATTATTTCTACTCATATTAATATGTTTGAAGGTAAATATAGAGTTTAAAGTTTCTTATATAAGGTTTTATTCAAAACAAGTGTAAACTTAAACCCTATCATGTCATTTGCTTCATTAATATATTAGTCTACTTTTAATTTTATTGTTATCATCAAAATTCAAGATGTTATAAATATTAATATGTGATATATATAATTCAACAATCTCACCTCAAAGGCATTTTAATTCTTTCAATGTCACCTTGCACTGTTTTATAACTAATAATCAATACACAAACAATAACCTTTCATGAAAAAAAAGCATTTAAGGAGTAGGGGCCTTAAGACTTGTGCTCTCGAGAGTATTAGCTCCACTTTTGATGAACCTCGTATGAAAACCATTTTTTTAAGAAGTCAATTACCGTTATGCCCACTAAGCCAAAACATTAACATCATTTTATCCAATGTAATAAACTTTCTCTTTCATGGTTTCTTTAAAAATTTATAAACCACCATAACCCCATTCCATTCTTTCCTATCAACATCATTAAAATAGTAACACTAACCCATTTGTTTTTTTTTGCTAAACTCTATCATTCTCTATTTTCTTCCCATGAGAGGCCTTACTCTAAGAAAGAAAACTACATTGCATTTGAAATTCCTTATTACCCATATCAATTAACTCAAAATCAGTCCCCAGGGGCTTGGCTTAGTGGCAAGGGCCTTGGTTGTCTCGTCTCACACACGGGAGGCCAGGGTTCGAGTCCCCTCTGCCAACCTTCGGGTCCCCTGTAAGAGCCTGGGACAGCCGGGGGTTTACACATGCCCTGGGCCCACAAAGTACGCTTTCCGGGTCATGTGGTTCCCACGTTATTCAAAAAAAAATTAACTCAAAATCAATCCTACAACACAACTTTTTTCCTTATTTAAATTCACATTCAACATATACCTTAACTTGCATAAATTAGGGTTTTTAATCATTATAAAAAAAATCCATAACTTGAACGAAACTTTACCACAATCAATTTTTCAAACTTGTCCTGTTCCTTACACTTTGTATCTTGAAATTGTTCTTCTCACCAACCCAAAATCATTTCCCTTCTCTGTATCGTTTATGTCAATATCTTCTCCTCTCACCAAAATCCCCTTAGTTTGCATAACATGCCAAAACTTTTATAATCCATGTCATCCCTTTTGTTTTGGTATAAAAGAGGGTCAAAACACTAGAAATTATTTTGCCCTTAGTGGACTTAGAGGGTGTTTGACACTACATTTCAAAAATATTTTTGAAAAAAATTTAATTTTTTTATTTATTTTTATGTTTTACTTTAAATTAAAAAACTTTGGTGTTTTTAGATCATTTTCACGTGCTAATGTCAAAAATAATTTTTAAAAAATAAAAAAAATATGATTCTAATATATTTCTAAACAAAAAATACTTTAAAAAACAACCTCAACGACACTCCAAAACATGAAATTATAAGTCGGGGCTAAGATGAATGAGAATGTGGTTTCAGCTCATGACAATCCTCATCAATCTCATCTCCGGATCCCATAAACCCTCGTCCCAAAAGGACACCATATTTTTCTCTGTAGGCCATGAGCTCCACCTCTAGACCCCTGATTAGTTCCTCTCTCTTGGAAACTATATCCCTCGTTGCTTGCAGGACCTCTCGGTCATACGCTGCCTGCTCCTCCATCATTCTTTCATACTGCATTGCCTCCATCTGAACCGCTGCCCTCTCTGCCTGCAACCTGTTGATCATGGCCATTGCATTATTAGCTGCGACGGCCGAAGAACTTGTTTCTTCATCCAATTCCATGTATAAAGCCATCAGTAACCTGCGATCCAGACGAACCTGTTTCTTTAAATCCTGCAAAATGGAGTCATCATCTACCTCAGTGGATTCTGAAGTATCTCCAGTTTCGTCGAGGAATGATTTCCTTGGAAATCTAGCAAGTGCCCTGGGACTGGCGGTGGGTGAATCTGTTAGTAGGATCCTAGGAAACTCATCTCCTCTGGAAAATGGAGGGGTCCAATCTTCATTCATGTTCTCAGCTTCTGTCAGAAATGGCACCATAGCAGCTTTGACATCGTCCGTAACTAGCACAAAAAATACATCCACTAAATTAACGAGGTTGTTGAAAACTAAGAGATCATAAGCAGGAAGCAACCATATGCAATGTTAAGAATCTAAGCATTTTATAATACTTTCAGCGCTGGGTTATACCATGCTTGCATATGAACACTTTGCATGGTTAAAGAATATTAAGGAACCAACTCAGCTCCAAAATATAATTTATATAATTTTTTAATACACCCTCTTAATTAAAAGTCATTTGGGCTTCAAACTTGCACAGACTCATGTTACCTTATGCTTGATTTTTATCAAATAGAACAGGAGTGGTAAGATTCGAACTCGTGACTGTTAAGTCAACAAGACTCTGATACTACGTAATGAATTTACAATGCTATTTGTTGTGTTTGAAACTCATACATTTCTATTCATTCTTCACTCTGCTTTATACAATCCTGAGAGCTTGATTTCAGGCATTCTGATTTTTGTAACAGAAGTATTTACAATCACAATGAGATATGGAAACCACAAAATCTGGTAATTATCATGGTGACAACTGAATTTGAATTGGCATTTGTTTGAGTTCATCAGTTAGTTTTTTCCTCTATAAACAAGTCTTAAAAAGTTCAAAGAACTCATTAACCTGCCCATGTAAGAAGTGACAGAGAAAGCAAAAACAAAGTTAAATTTAAAACTAACAGTGCTTGCCCAGATGTGCTGCATTCGAGACATCCTCGTCATCTTGAAGCTCTGAGTCATTTTCTGAGAACTTGAGTTCTGTGTGTCGCACATGATCAGATAAATCCAGCTTCCGAGGGTCCTGATCATTTCTCAAAATCACCAACGGTACCCAGGGAGGAGTAGGAGCTTGTGAGAGCATGCCTGCAATCTTTCCCTTCGAGCAGGCCTTCACCTCCAATGGGTTCCCACAACCTGAACCCTGGTGGAGGTTGCTCTTCTTATCGACAAACAGCTCGATATTCTTATTTAAAACCCTAACAGGAGACTTGTATGTATCACAATCAGATTCTTTCTTGGCAGGAAAATAAAGAAGACACCCCTCACGTGTTTTTCTTATATCCGAGAGCTTCTTGTGGACATGACAATAAGCTAGACTTGAAAGTTCCTTCTTGTGATTTTCACATATGGATTGGTTGTAATAAAGATCAGCATCTCTACGAACCAAAACATGATCAATCATTGTGCAGAGCAAACAAGGGATTTTCAACTCAAAGAACTTGGTAAATTCGTTGGCAAAATATGTAAATTCGTTGGCAATAAACGCAAGTAACCCATCGATAAATACAACAGCAATTAACACCCATTCGAGCACGGCATAGATCAAGAAGAGCGGGAGCTTTCCCAGTTCTTGTTCCACAAAACATTTAAATGATCTCTTTGCCATAGTTATTCTGATCCAAAATGAGGAAAGAATTAAATTGAATCTTAACTTGTATTCAGATGGATGCGAAATGAGTGCACTGAAAGGTCTGAAAGGATGATGATAAGATAGAAGATCATGATGCAATTAACCAAACCGAGATCATGACCTTAATTTCCTTGTGTGTATGTGTGAGGGGAGAAACTGAGAGGTGGGTGCTGCAGATTTAGGTTTCAAAATCTGGGTGACCATTTTAAGTTGGCTATATATAGCAGATTTTTACAGGAGAATTGTGTAGCATGCACACCCGGTACGTACCTGAATTAACGGTCTATCAAGCAGAAGGTCAACTCATTTGTCTTCAATTTTGATATTTGTTTGGGTGTGAACGTGGCTGCACCAAGAGAACCATTCATCCATAAATCTCAAGTTCTCAGTGATGTAACAGCCTCTTGACTTCATTTGAAACAGAGTATAACAATCACAAGCTTACAACGGCCATTTATCTCCATTTATCACAAAAAAACATTTTTTGGCCCAAATAGAACAGGTAGAACGAAATCGGAATATTTCGGCCGGTATTTGACCGAAAAATCCAGAATTAGCCAGAATTTAGACCTAGGTAAAAAACGACGCTGTTTTATCTTCTTTTTTTTAACTGGTACGAAACGCTTCGGCCGTTTCAGCTCGAAACGGAACGAAACGCTTCGGCCGTTTCAGCTCGAAACGGAACGAAACTAAAAGCCCTGATACAGACAGAATAGTCAATTGGCCATCTATCCAACTGTATCGATCAACTTAACTGCTTAAATACCTGCCCTGTTACCGAGATTTAAACATAGATTGTTTCATTAGTTTGTGCAATAATTCAACTGGCCCCTGCACAGCCATAAGAAACTTGTTCACTAGTCTTTTAAAACTCAATTCCAAGGTTTTTGATATAAAACTGCCTTTCCACTTCATAAAGAAAGATTCAATCAGGACCCTTTTTCAGTATATTGAACCAACTACTTCCCTTGTGGCAATTTTCTTATGAATGATAGATGAAGTTGCAAGGGAACTTTCGATAAAATGCGCTGTCCCATACACTGTATCATAGAAATGAAGATTTAAGGATAAAAACTAACACTGAATTTCCATGTGATTCTGAACATCTGTGAAGGAGTGTGCATGAAGCAATTAGTGTGTCAGTGACCTTCTATCAGTTAGCTTGTAGCCAAAACATTCGCAGACATATAAGGTGACAAGCATTCTTGTATAAGAACTAAAGTGGTGGCCATAATATCCTTTTTAAAAAAATTTCAAAATCAATTTTAACACATATGTCTGTTTGGTATTGTGGTTGCTGTTGTGGTTGAGGTTAAAATTTTTTTCATGAAAAACACTTTTAGCTATGGTTAATAGTTAAAAATTGAAGTGTTTGGTTAAAACTGTGGATTGAGTTTGAGGTTCAATGAAAAACAGTTTCGTATGTTTAGTCACCATGCTTTTCATATTACTGTCAACTTGTAAAATTACTTTAAAGGACACACACACACACACACACACACACACATTTTTTAAATATTATAGATTTAATAATTATAATAATATAATATAATTAATAATTCAAGTAAATTAGACATTTATTTTTATTCTCTCATCCAATTACTTGCAATTCCATTACGAATTAAATTCATACGTGAAAGCCTCTGCGAATCTTGGTTATTTGATCGACGAATAACATATGGTAAAATATCATCAGGAACAAAATTAGGATTGCAATCATATTCGGCAAAAAAATCATATTATCTCGTTATCTCTTTCTAATATAGTTGTCATGACAACATTTTTTCACGTTCCACGCCCTGCTATCCTCTAAGGGAAGATGACTTAACTGTTGGACTTGGTCAGGACCCGGCCCAGCCAACTAGGTGGGCCAAGAACAGGTCTAGCCCAACAGCACAATAAAGGAAAGGACAAAAAAAAAGAGGTTGCTGCACTATTCATGTATTTGCATGAATAGTACAGAGTGAATTAATTCACTCTTGCACTATTCATGTAATACGTGAATAGTAACAAGGTGTTTGACCGATGGTGGCGAGAGGCTCACTTGTCACTGCCATCGGGTAGAGGAGGACGAGGTGGTCCTTCCTGTGGTTATGACATCGAAAATGGTGGCCGGGAGAAGCGTCGGAAGGTTGTTGTTGGGCTGTGCTGCTGCTGCTGCTTGACAGAATATGTGAGGTACTTGTCGACGTGTGGGAGGTGCTAGTGAAATTTGAGTGACACATGCGTCACTTTTTAAGGCAAAAAAATTCCCTTCCACCATGTCAATGGAAGCATTATTTAAGGCAAAAAAATTCCCTTCCACCATGTCAATGGAAGCACTATTTAAGGCAAAAAAATTCCCTTCCACCATGTCAATGGAAGCACTATTTAAGGCAAAAAAAAACCCTTTCAAGCAAAACATTCTCTCTTCATGGAAGTGAAAAACACACCAATTCAAAACGCGTTGTTAAGCCAACATTGGAGGGGGGGTTTCAGATTATTATCATTGTCATATTCAACATTGGTTTCAAACCAAGAAATCGAGGGTTGATTATCACAATAGTAATCCAAAGACTCAATAATTTGAGGCCAAGAAGGTAGAGACTGCTAATTGGGTTCAAGCCTACAAGCTAGAGTTGAATTATAATGGGGTTTTGACACCAAAATTTCCGGCTATACTAGAGTTTCAACCTAAGAGAACAATTTGTCCTGAATTTGCAAGTTTGGAAACCCAAGGCTCGCAATTATATGGTTGTGAGGCCTTATTCTCTAGTTTCTCTCAACAATTTCAATATACCCACCAGATCCTTCCTTACAATTTTTCAACAAAATCTTCTACGCCCTTCATGTAGTGGCCCTGCCAATGCACTCTTTATGGAGCTCATTTAAAGTGCACGGTTTTCTTTTTCAAAAGATATTAAAATTATAAAGGTTGAGTTCCTAGAACCGATGGTTGTCATGTAGGTTATCCTGACCAGTTTTAGACTGGCAGGCAGAAGACATTGATGAATCAAGTAGATCCGATTCAATGTGTTGGACCACTGAAATCTTATTCTTTAAACGAAACATTTTTGGTGGAGTATTGGAATACTTTTGTATGAAATGCTAACCGGGCAGGTAATATGTTGGATTACTAAGGACTCTGGTTTAAGAAAAATAGAAAAGCAGCAGCTAAAAGTTACTATAGGAGTCTTCTAGTTATAAAGGCATTGTATACCTCCCCACAAAGAGTCATCAAGATAAATCTCCCAGGAGGCACTAGTTTCTTACTGTTTTTATGAAAATGATCTCTAAAATTTCTTTTCTCTGACACCATTTACACTCTCAAATAGAAAAAGTTTCAGGAGAGAAATATAAAAGAGAATCAAACTTCCACCATATCTTAGCAGTGAGGCTCACTCTTTTCTGAAAGGAGTAAGTATACACTTTTGTGATTTTGGCCCCTCTTCTACGGTGTATCTGAAATTCCTTTTTCCAAACTAAGAGGGAAAACAACCGAGTTTTGGTCCTTTTTGCAGTTGCTACAGAAAGAACCATCAGAAGGTCAGGCAGTGGTCTTGGTGAAGGGGATGAGGTCAGAGGCCATAAATGGTTTCAATCAATCAACAGGAAAAAAAACAGAGGCCAAAGAACTGTAACCGAAGTATAAACCAGATTTGAGTGGCAAAGACTGTCCGGCCAACTTTGATCTTGCTGGACAACAATGCACTCACCAGCTCCCACACCAGCGGCTGGTGAACATTTTCAATGGTATGCTTGTGTTTCTCCTTGCCCCTGGCTTTCATGTGGATGAATTACATGATTTTGAAGCATGCAAGACAGCGTAATTGAATCTTTGTAAGTACACTTTTCTTTGGCAGAACTTGTTTTTTATAACCCGAAATATAAAACAGAAACTAAATATACATTCATCTCTCATGTATATTTGTTTCTTGGATAAATATGTTAACTAGTCCATCAAAAAAAAGATGCTAGATATAATGACTATAACATATGACAGGATCCGTTTTAGAAAGTATTTCACAAACAAGAACATGTGTACTCTGTCCCATTTAGTTGATGTAGCTGCTAGAATACAGAGTATGCTATCACATGTAAAATATTAACATTGTCTTTTGTTTCAATGAAAAAGGATTTTCCCACACATTTTATTGATGAATAATTTGATGTATATATACAAGTTGATGATGAGTTAGTTTAGGTAGAATAAAGATTTATAGCCTAAACCTAAGTTGTCGTTACATATACAATTCCAGCAGTATCTCAATAAATAAATGACAGAATATAATTGAGTAAATGGCAGAATATTATGCTTGATGCTAGCCTGGATGTGCTCTGGTTTCCTTTGAATGAGGATTTTGTGAATCCTTGCATTCTTCCTCTTCTACGCCCCCGCAAGATTGGGCTTCCATCGGCAAGGCCAATCTTGGTTCGCAAGAATTTGGTGCATTATCGCGACAGGGGCTTGGTCAACAAATCTGCCAGCTGATCTTAAGTATGCACATGCTGGACCTGAAGATTGCCTTTTTGTACCAAGTCACGCACAAAATGAAGATCAATTTGAATGTGTTTCATGCGTGAATGATTGACAGGATTAAAACTGAGGTGTGTAGCACCAAGGTTGTCACAGAGGAGCTGAGGGGCAGCCTAAACTGGAACTGTAAGTTCCTTGAGAAGGGTGGACAACCAAATTGTTTCAGAGGTAGCATTAGCTAGAGCCCTATATTCAGCCTCGGTGGTGGAGCGTGCAACAGCTCGCTGTTTCTTGGAACTCCAAGAGATGGGATTAGGAACCAAAAAATTGATGTAGGCAGAGGTCGATGTTTGATCATCCAAGTTACCAGCCCAATCGGCATCGAAGAATGTGTGTAGAACTGGAGAGCCTGCTTTGTGAAGCTGAATACCATGAAAAATGGTTTTTTTAAGTAACGTAGAAGTCTTTTGGTGGCTGTCCAGTGCATTGTAGTTGGTCTGTGCATAAATTGAGAGAGTTTGTTGACTACAAAGGATGTATCTGGGCACGTCAGGGAGAGATATTGAAGGCTATCAATTATTCGTCGAAATTCCGAGTTGTTCACAACAGCAGTACCATCATCCAGCCGAAGAGATTGAGAGGTGGAGAGTGGTGTTGATATATCTTTGGCTCCACTCATGCTTGTTGTGGCTAGAAGCTCTCGTACATATTTATGTTGTGATAGGAATAAGCCAGCTAGAGTAGGAAGCACTTCAACTCCTAGAAAGAAATGCAGAGGTCCCATGTCTTTGAGAGAGAACTTAGCACCTAATTCCTTCACAATATTAGTCACAAAAAAGGGTTATTTCCAGTAAGAACTAGATCATCAACATACACCAGACAATAGCATAAAGTGGACGCATGACTGTTAATGAAGAGTGATGAATCAGCCAAGGAGCCATGGAAACCCAGTTGAAGGATGGCATTTTTTAGAGCTGTGTATCAGGCCCGAGGGGCTTGTTTAAGGCCATAAATTGTCTTATTTAACCTGCAAACATGATCTGGTTTTAATAAATCTTTGAACCCCGATGGTTGTGACATAAACACTGATTCAGTTAATTTTCCATTGAGAAATGCATTATTAACGTCTAATTGCCTCAATGACCACCCATGCATTACAACAACAGATAAAACAGTTCGGATGGTGGCCGGTTTAATCACAGGGCTAAATGTTTCAAAGTAATCAATACCAGGACGTTGATGATAGCCCTTGGCTACTAACCGAGCCTTGAATCTATCAACCGACCCATCAGCTTTCCTTTTTTACTCAGAACACCCACTTACAGCCCACTGGTTTACAATTCGAGGGAGGTAAAACAAGATTTCAGGTATCATGTTGCATCAGGGCAGTAAGCTCAGATGACATGGCCACATGCCAGTGGGGTTGAGAGATGGCCTAACTCACACTCGTTGGTTCAATGGTTGGTGGAAGAGAGTGTTTTGACACGGTATGGATTGATTTAGGTTGAAAATTTGGTTCATAGATCTGGTAGTCATGGGGTGGGTTCGGTGTGGATGGGTTGGTGGTTGTGATCTTTCTGAAGGGTTAAAATTGGTGAACGGTAGTGTAGGGTCAGGAGAGTTTATGGGTTCAGAGTGGGTTGATAATGGATGGGTGGGGGACGAGATTGGTTGGTCTGTTGAGAGAAGATTAGGGGAAGGTGAATTGCAAATCATGTCATTCAAGCAATTGGAAGGAGAAGACTGAGAGGGTCAAAAATTACTTGATGGGGCAGTAGCAATGACATGGGAACCTTCCGATGATGCTGATGATGGTTGTGCCGATGAGCATGGGGCGCTGGACGGTAGTAACGAGGACACGATGAGCTATTGGGTGCCGTGAGGGATAGAGAAGTATGGGTGTTGTATTGGGTGTTTGGTGATAGGGGTGGGTGACGCGGGTGAGGCAATATTAGGGGGTGTTTGAGTTTCATTAAACAGAACATGATGAGAGATAAATTTTTTTTCTTGGGTGTCAAAGCACTGATATGCATTTTGAGTGGGGGAGTAGCTAAGAAAAATGCAAGCTTTGGATTTTGGCTGCATTTTGTTTGAGTTATAGGGTCGTGTGAGAGGATAACAAGGACAACCAAATTTTTTTAATTTCAAATAATTTGGTTTTTGACCGAAAAGAGCTTCGAACGGTGATTTTCTTTAGAGGATAGGGGTGGGTTGTCTATTTATGAGGTAGGAAGCAGTTTGGAAAGTATAAGGCCAATAAGAAAACTCAAGGTTGGCATCATGAAGGAGGGTGAGGCCTGTTTCTACAAGATGTCTATGATGACATTCAGAGACACCGTTTTGTTGTGGTGTATGTGGAGCAGTGGTGTGGTTAGTGATGCCATGAGATAAGAGAAAGTTGTTTAGAGCAATAAACTCACCACCATTATCAGAGTATAGGGCTTTGATGGATTCCTGAAATCTATTTTCAACAAACTTTTTAAAATGTGGAAAGATAAGAGAAACACCAGATTTAGCACCCATCGGATAAAACCAAATATATTTTGTGTAATGGTCAACAAATATAAGGTAATATCTTGATCCATCAATGCCGGTGTAGCTAGCAGGGCCCTATACATCAGTGTAAATTAGGTCAAAAGGTGCATGACTTGTGAGACTATTGACACGAAATGGTTGACGATGAGCTTTATTAATAGAACATGAATGACAGAGGGAAAACAATGTTTTATTTGTTGAAGTAGGAAGAAAAAAGTTCTTAATGAGATGGTGAACAATTTTAGTGGAGGGGTGCCCAAGTCGCTTGTGCCAACCGTCAAAAGAGGTCCGTTCATGCACGTTGGCAATTTTTGGTGGTGCCATCATGGATCCCAGAAAGGTGTAGATGTCATTGCTACATACTCCTTTTAGTAAAGTTGCCCTCGTGATCTTGTCCTTCACAAGAAAATAAAAGGGGTGAAGTTCAACAAAGACATTATTTTGCTTAGTAAAATGGTGGACAAAAATTAAATTTTTTTGAAGATTTGAAACATAAAAGGTATCGCGTAGTGTGAAAGTGCGGTGTGGGGTATGGAGGTCCAAGGAACCAGTGTGTGAGACAGCCAAACCTGAACCATCACCGAGAATGACTTTGTTCGTTCCATCATATTCCGAGTGAATGGATAGATTATTCAGATCACTCGTGATATTGTGTGAAGCAGCTGAATCAAGTAGCCAATTTTTGTCTGTATCATTTGATGAGGTAGTACAGTTGATAGACATGTGTTGAGCATGAAATTGATGGCATGTTTTGGCAGTGTGGCCCAGCTGGTCACATAGTTGACATTTGGGCTGATGGCGTTTGTTTAAGCTATTGGGTCGGCCTGTGTAAGAGTTGGATTTGTGTCCATCACGCTGGACTCCATGATAGTGTCGGTTTGCACCTTGAGGCCCATGAGGTATTTCCATTTTCTGCTTGAGCCATCCTTGACTCCCTCCCAGTGCAAACCATTTTGTTTTTATAAAGTTTGCAGAGACGACTGAGTGTTGTGTGGCAGCTTCCAGGCGACAAAGATACGCATCGTGGCCAACCAGTAGGTCATGTAATTCTTCAAAGCCCAGTGATGATTCTCGGGCACGAATAAGTGCTGCAATCTCCCTTAAGTCTGAGCCTAACCCATTCAAGACATAGAGGGTTAGGTCATCATCCGAAATTGGATGATCTATGATGGCGATTTCTTCAGCCAATGCTTTCACAGCATGGAGGTACTCAGTTATTGATCGAGAGCCCCATTGTATCAAGGTGATCTCCTCCTTTAGTTGCATAGCACGAGCTCTAAATCGGCTAGCATATAGGTTTTTGAGTTTTTTCCAGGCTTCAGAGGAAGTTTTTGCCATGGCAATGAGGGGAGTGATTGAAGGAGATGTGGATGCTAAAATCGCACTCAGGGTGAGTTTATCCTGACGAATCCAGTGGATTTTGCTGAGTTCATCAGCACCAGTCCCGGTGGAGATGGGATGTTGGAGGGTACCGTCGACGAAGTCGAGTAAATCATACCCAATGAGGAGTGCTTCAAATTGAGCACGCCATTGAAAAAAGGTAGAGGGGGTTAATTTTTCATTGATTTGGGCAGTGATGTTGAATGCTATGAGTGATTTATTTGTTGCAGAAGGAGGTTGGGTGTTGGGGTGGAGTTTGGGTATTGATCAGTGGATGAAGACATGGTGATGAGTTGGATTGGTGACTCGTTAGAGGTAGGTGGCTCTGATAACATGTAGAATATTAACACTGTCTTTTGTTTCAATGAAAAAGGATTTTCCCACACATTTTATTGATGAATAATTTGATGTATACATACAAGCTGATGATGAGTTAGTTTAGGTAGAATGAAGATTTATAGCCTAAACCTTTGTTGCCGTTACACATACAATTCCAGCAGTATCTCAATAAATAAATGACAAAATACAATTGAGTAAATGGCAGAATATTATGCTTGATGCTAGCCTGGATGTGCTCTGGTTTCCTTTGAATGAGGATTTTGTGAAATCCTTGAATTCTTCCCTTATATCACGAACCTATGAGAAAGAAGCAACAATCTGATGAGTTTTCTCAATTTTTTATTCATTCTCCCCTACAGATTCTGATATTCGATGAAACAGGATAAAACTGGGTCTGTTGCTATGGTTCCATACTGGTTTCATATGCTAGTTGAAGGCTGATGACATTGCAAGAATGTGAGATTAAACAAGTGCTTAATCAAAACTCAAAATCAGGCTAGAATATCCGATCCAAAGCACTGCGGTGCCCTTTGTATTGCTTGGAAAGAGAGAAGATTCTGCTTACAGCTTCCTCATGGGGGTGATGTAAAGCACTGGTGAATAGAAAGAGAGAAGCTTTCTTAAAGCACACAGAGGAAAGTAGCATGCAAGAATCTTGTTTTTCCCTGGAAGACAAGCAACATGCCGAGTACTACCTAGAACTTCACCTCCCCAAAATGTGCTTACTAGAACCTAGCATCAGCTCTTTATTTCATGGAAGAATTCGGATGGATTGGCATAAATTTATCATCAAATACCTTCTTTTTTTTCCTGTGTGAACAAGATATAACATATCTTTATTTTATTTTATTTTATCAAAATGATCCATATGTGCTGGGAGCAAGGAGGTCAATATTAGAACATGCATAGCTAAGTAGGGAGGACATATTCTTCCTAGTTTCCCTCCCCTTAAATCAGCCTTTACAAAAAGACCTCTATCAGTTATCCAATGGAATGGGAAAGGAATCTCTTTTTTCCAAAGGCAGCTCGTATTTATATGGGGCTATAAATGATAGTCCTAGCCACAGACTGAGAGGAACCCAAGTTTTCTAATTAGATTATTTATCCTCATTGTTTCAAAAGCAAGCTTCACAAGCTTATTTATTGATTCACTTTGTTCATCCAGATATTGTCTTACCTGTCCGACGAGAGGGGCTGCAGTAGTAAGCTCAGAGAGTAGCCATGAGTAGCAAACATAGGAACAACAACTCCATCTGTGAGAAGTCAATGAATATGGTGGTAAACATCATAAGACTGTCTTCCTTTTCTATTGCTACGATGAGTCTGGGATCACCTAGTCCTCCAGTTGTCTCCAAACGCCTTGTCCCTGTGGCGGGCTCGGTCGCGGCTGCTAAAGAGCCATTGATGACTCAAATTCCAGGAAGCCGGAGGTCCCAGGAGTCACATGGAAGCTCGAAGCCGATCTCATTCGTGATGCAGCCTGATGAGGGGAATGGTTCATCGCGTGTGATCCACAAGGATCAGAATAGTTTTATTGATGAGAGGGCTTCTGATTATATCAGAAGGGTGCATGAGAAAAACCGCAATGATGCACTTGAGGCGTCAAAACACTCTCCACACATACCACCTCCTCCGCCACGAGCAGTGAAGTAGCTATGATCTTCACCTGTGTTTTTCAGTATTTTCTTGTTATCGTTATGTTTGGCAAGAAAATAAACTGCCAAATAAGATAATTGAACCAAGTACTGGATCTTTCATATCCTCTGCTTGCTTGTGTTCGTTATCATTACTGTATTCTGAAGTACAGATTATCTCGTCTGTTTGCTGTGTGCTTACCTTCTTCCTCACGGGAAAGGGGCCAGGGTTGAACCAGAGATTCTATCCTAAAATGGAAAAACTCTCTGTGCCTGTGTACTGATGCATATCCATTCAATGGCTGATCATCAATATTTGCTGGTTTGTCATGATGGGATCTTTTAACAACTTTCCACCTGGTTAGTTTATAAATCATACAATGTTTTTTTATTTTTTTTTGAAGAAAAAATGAGAATCATGCGGTATGATAAGAAAGAAAACTAAGCATGCAGCTTCTTTTGTTATATAAACTTCTTGGAAATGGAAACAGATAAAAAAAAATGGTTTAGAACACGCGAAAACACTCTCCTTAATCTCACTCATAGACGTTAATACAACATATTCTGTTTCCAAAAGAATTGAAAAAAAAAAAAACAAGAAAAACAATATATTATTTTTGAATGTATATATATTATTCTCGCTAGATAGTAACAACTTCATACGCAATGAAACAAATAAAAAGTTGGGATAGCTAGATTACAAACTATATCTACAGCGTCTGGAGATGAGTTGGTCAACTTATTCACCTGGTCAGGTGAGGTGATGAGCGAAGAACGATCATGCATGTTATGTCATAATTGCTGACGAACGTGGCTGTAGTTTTAGTTGGACCCAGAAAACAGCACAATGAATTATTTCTTAGAGAATAATATATATTATATTCTGGGAGTGAGATGGTTCTTAAACATGGTATCAGAGTCTTGTTGACCCAACGGTCACGTATTATATTTGATAAAAATCAAGCACAGGGTGTATGAGTTTGTGTGCAAATGTCAACCCCAAATGGTTTTTATTTTAAGAGATGTTATAGAATAATATAAATTATATTATGGATCTCACCTGATAGCTTAAGCTTTTAGATGAGACGAGAAGCTTTATAGATATTATTTTAGGGAATGGATATTACTCTGTAGTCCACACCTTGCTGATAACGCGAACAGTAGCCAGCAAGCCAGGGGAGAGAAATCTGGAATCCAATACTTCACTTTTTGAGCTTCAAATTCAAAAGGAGCTTTATAAAGTAGCAGATAGTGAAGGGCATACATTTTCCTTGAAAACAAAGCCAGACATCTTGAAAATCTGTCCCGGATAGTATTGTGTTTGTTCAAAGTTGGAAAACGATATCGTTTCTCTACCAAACGTTACATCTTTAGTGGATTCCATAAAAATGGTGCGACAATCTCCTTGCGGATATGGCCACCGCAGATCCTTCTCCACGAGATCATCAGCCAGCACAAGAAGCCGTACGTGGCCTTTTCTATGTAGCAGTGCACACATGCTCGATGCAACTCTACTTATTCTGGGTGTGTGTGTTCTTCGCCCTATTTATATTCTCTTTTCTGTTTTTAATTTCACCCTTTTAAGATAGGCTAATTTAACTTGAATTGTCGAGGGAAGTCAAAATTAAAAGAGAGGGGGCAAAGTGGAAAAAAATAAGTCAAATAGAGGGTGGTTTCAAAGTTTATGCAAAGAAATTCGTTTGCATCTTTATACTATTCCAATGATATCTTTTTAGTCACTCAAAATTTCAGAAATTTAATTTTCATACGAAAATTCATTTCTTTTATTTTTCAGTCTTTGAGAGAGAGAGAGAGAGAGAGAGGATGGCCAGACGCCTATAATAGATAAAGTTCTTGTTTTATTTTAAAAAAATTGATTATGATGTCTATGAGTTCCATTAGACGAGGACAATTTAGCTTATTTGTGTTTTTGCTTTGAAATTTCTTGAAAATGTAGATTTAACCTTAAAAAATTTCTGGATTTCGAGTAATTTTTTTATTATTGGACTAATATTTTGGTTGTTTTAAAGCATTAGAGGTTTATGCAATGATAAATTTGAAAAGAAATTAAGTTCATTAACTAAAAAGTACAAAAAACTTTCAGGTACCGAAATAAAAAATTTGGCTATGAAAAATGAAGTGAATATGAGGGGATGAATAATAGACTGCGGAAAAAAAAAAAAAAAAAAAAAAAAACCTTCTTTTTGGTTATAGCTAGTCATATTAGTGCTCGAGTGATGCCACTTTAAAATACATTTTTTTCCTTATGATATTTAAAATAAATACTCACAAGAACTCAAATGATTTAAATTATAATGAAAATGTTTTTCTTATTTATTTAGTTTTTTCATTTAAATATGACAATGGATATTTTTATTGATAAGATGGTTCTTTGAACAAAAAACTTATACTCAAGTGAGTTAAATTAAATAGGAAAAAAAAACTTTTTTTTATTTTCATATTCATTTACTTCTTTTTAATTTTGTGGAAATATGATATATCTTCTTTTATTGAACATATGATTATTCAAATAAGAACTTATCATGATCTATAAAGCAATTCTAAAGTACAAATTGAAAAATAATGTTTCATTTATTGTTATGCAAATGAATATAAAATAAAAGAATACGTAATTGGAGTGCTATAAAAAATAATAAAATATTTATTATATGATTATTTAATATTTATGCTTTTTTTAACTTATGCATATTATTTTCATATAAATATCATAAAAAGTCAATATTACAAATAAAAAGCTTAAGTATTTAATAATATATATATATATATAATAATAATTGAGTAATTTTATAAATATCATTGTAATTATTTATATACAAAGGATTTTATTTAAATATATAAAAAATTAAAAACAATTCAAGGCCTAGAAAATGAAGTCTACAGTACACACATCTAGGCTTGAAGTACAAGCCACATGCTTGGGCTTTGAAGCCCAGGGAAGTTTTACCTATAAATACTAGAGGATGCATTGTTTTTCCTCATTAATTTTGATTACCTAACTTAGCTATTATAAGCAAAAAATTGGTGTACTAGGTAATTTCAACTCATTTTCAGCCCTATATATATATATATATAATCTTATGAACCTCTAAAACTCAATTTTAATAATAAAACACATTTAAATTTTAAACAGCCTAAAAATGAGTTTTAAAATAAAATAAAAATATTTTTCAAGGAATGACTTATTTTTGTCAGCGTCATTGAAAATTGAAACCATTTCATTGCATTTTTCTCTTAATAATAATTCATATGTATCAAAAATGAAGTTATTGGTGGTAAAAAAAAATGCCAGGCAAGAACTTTTTCTCTTGGTGGATTTATTTGTCCTTTCTAAACATCTAGGAGCTAAAAAGTAAAAATAAAGTGACCAAACAATAATAACTTAAGAGACTAAAAGAGTAGTGAAAAATAAATTTAAGGGACCAAATGGAACTTTTGTATACCTTTTTGAAAAAAGTTGTGTTTTTTGTTAATTTTGATCCTTCATCTTATAATTATTTTTTAATAATAACCTAAAAATCTCCATGTGAATTTAATCTTTATTTTAATATTGGAATGTTCTATTTCATGATTTTATATATGTTTTTCCTAAAAATAGTTTTGATTTTTCATGTCATATTTGTCTTATAAGTTTATCTCTTGGGCTTTGTATAATCATAAAGTTGAGCATTCATGTTCTGTTCTATAAAGGCTAAGTTTTTATAATGAACATGTTGTATGTTTAATTCTCTCAATTTTTTTATAAGGTTTTTCTTAATGTAATTGGTAAAGAATTTCACATTCATGGTTTTTCTCAATCATTAATGCTCCTACATAATTTTTAAATTCAAGAACACTATATTGTTTTGGTAACATTAATGATCTAGAAGTAATGATTCGCACTAAAACAAAACCACATAAATAAAATTTATAATGATAAACTTTGCTTTTATCGGATTTAATTATGAGAATAGCACATATCATTGATTTGCTTTTTTTAATTATTATTGATTGACTGATGACTAGTATTTGATTAAGTTTTTTATATGATTTGCATAATGGATATATTATAGGAGCTGCTTCTTTTGAATTTTTATTTTTCAAGAGAATCGTACGTGTTGATGTTGTAGAAAATTTAGATTGAGTCTTTTTTTAATGCATTTAACACATTGGTTATGTTTTATTTATTTAATTGTTAAATATTAAATGTTTCCTTAATATCTTCGTATGGGTGTGAGAAACAACCTAGGTTATGTAACAAAATTTGAGGATGTTTGGTGTTTTGAATTTGGTTATTAATTAAATTGTTTCTATATATTAATTTTTATTTAAATAAAAAAACATTGTTTTTTTCACGATTGTTAAATTGAAAGCATGTTTCTTTATATGATGAATTTATATGTAAAGGTTTTGTTGTTTAATATATTTTGAGATCTAATTTATTGAGGAGGTTTAATTATATCCTTTATCGGTTATTTCTAGATTAAAAAGTCAGGTCATGCTTATCATGGTCTAGATAAATTTAAAAAATAAAGATAATGATATATATATATATATATATTTATTTTTTTCTTGTAAGAAATTTCAAAATAAATCTAGCCTCTAATAAGCTCATCCAACAAATTACCTTCGTATATTTGCCAAAATAAACTTTGGAACCACACACGTATCCTTCCAAAAACCACACACACACACACACAAAACATGATAATCCCCGCCAGTTGACTAAATTTAACATCCAATAAAACCAATAAATGCTAGCACACAACTACACAGACACATATCTGAATTATATAGATTCTCAGATAAAGCGTGCGACGTCCCGTCCCGCCCCGTCTCAGATAAGGTGTGGAGCGTCCCGTCCCGCCCCATCTCAGATAAGGTGGGGAGCATCCCGTCCCGCCCCGTCCCGTCCCAAGGCATCAAATACTACAGCAAACAACCACGCTGGATCCATTAGTCATAGTTTTTATATAATTCAATGTTCAATATACAGAACAGTGCAAATTTATATTATAAATATTTTTAGCTTTTTTTTTTTTTTGCTCAAGAATTAAAAAAAAAAATTCAATGCAACAGCAGTAGCACCGCTTCAAAATAATAGAAATTTTTTTCTGAGAAACGTCTTCTAATTTATATTTACCGATAGTCATAAATAGAATACACAAACTATTATTTATAGGTAGATTAAGGACCCCTCTCATTAATTTATTAGCTGATTTTCTCCTCCCATAAAAGAGAAAATTAAACAATTGATCATTATAATCAATCTCCATGATAATGAGTTGAATAATTCAGAACATGATGTATCATCAAGAACATAATAATAATTTCTCACATTAGTATGGACCACATTCATACAATCCATATTCGTTGAACCATTGTGTCCACTAACAAAACACGAGCAATAATTAAAAAAAAAAAAAAACTCATCACTGCTAGCTCAGGTTGATTTCTAGGGCCATGAAGCAATGAAAACCACACCATTTGTAGTTGAGGAGCAAATGAGCACAAGTGCCTGGCTTATTTATTTCCAGTCATGTCGAACTCATACTAGCAAAAAACAGTCACAAAACCAAGAGGAATCTATCCAAAATATAAAAATAGCATAAACCAACAAAACAACCTATTCCTTTTCAGGTCTGTACATTAGCAAAGGATAAAATTTCAGTCACCTAGTTTAACCTTATCTTATCTACCCTATTTCTTCTAGGTAATTATCGCCCAACCCTCCCTTGCTATCCTTCCTCAAGCAACAATGATGGAGTTATCACCATTTTTCAAACTTGACATCGCCTGGAAAGCTGAAGACCTTGATGTCGATTCCCTCTGCTCAAATGGTAAGGACAGTTTGAGTGACAGTGAATCACCAGTTGGCTTCAAATTCAAGTTAAGATCAGGCATTGCCGAAGTGCGAGGAACTGGATCGACGGGAACTGGGCGGACTAGATTTGTTGAGTGGTTAATAAATTGATGGCCTTGTCCAAGTGATTGGTTTTCCATTATTGGATTCTCAATTTCGAGAGGCAGCACAGAGGGGTTGACAGTTCTTGTAGGGATCGCTGGCACCCCAGAGAAACTGGTAATACTGTTGGCTTGCAGTGGTGGAGGTAGCGGAGGATTTGACGGAGATGCGTGGTTGTTGCCATTGCTGTCCGGGCGATGAGCTTCCTGCTCCTCCTTCGGCATTGAAGTCACCTGATAAAAGTAAAAACCATGACGACGCTCAAAGCTTTTTACCAATTGCTAGGTGAAGACAACAATGGACAAGGAACAAAAGGAATGGTTGTAAATAAAAAACAACTGATAGGAATTACTGGTACAATTACTTGGGCAAGTTCAAGGTCAAAAGTTTCAGTTCTAAGAGGGGGGGAATTGATCACTTTCATTTCAGTATTGCTTTTCCTTGTCGATCTCAACAACCAAGAAAATATTTTATAAGAAACTAACAAAATTTTACATAAATAATTGTCAAGGCATAAGCAATCTTAAATTCTTTTAGTTTTTATTCACCCGGTGCTGTTGATATCTACAACTGACTTGGATTACGACCTCCAATCAACCAAATCCGTATTCAATTATTCATCTCGATTAGAATCAAAATTGCCTGGTTTAGGAAAATTAAACACTAACCAAATTAATACACAAAGTCCTAAGACATTCAGTAAATCAAAACCTACGAAATTCAAAATCAGGATCGATATCAAGTTTCCATGATTTGAAAAATCTAAACAAACCAAATCGATACGCAAAGGCTTAGAACAATTCAGTTTATTACAAAGCACAGTAGCATGGATGGGATGGGATTTGATGTTGCTACCGTATCGGCGGTGATATCAAAGAGACTAGTCCGGCGCCGGCGGCGATTGACACTATTGAGGCGGAGAAAATGTTTCTGAGCATGACTAGCAACCTGAGTTGGAGTTCGAGTCTTGACAAAATTGCGAGAGATTCCTCTCCAATCTCCTTTTCCCACTTTCTGCAATCCAAAAAGGAATCTCCTGTGCTCCTCCTCTGTCCATGGCACTCCTGTGTTCACAATCCACATGATCACAAAAAACACCACAAACAATATACACACACACACACACACACACACCCAAACAAACAAAACAGCAGAAATATTAATTAATCTGTGTATCTAAGGGTATCCAGCAAATCTCAATTAATTAGACACACCAACACAAATCAAGGATTAATGGAGTGATTAACACAAATTTTAGACCAGCCATAAAACAAGTTTCTAATTTAGTATCCCAAGACCCACACACAGACTCTCAAAAAGATCAAAAATGAAACCTCGCTTTCTTTCACCACGTCTTCCAGAGGCAGAAGAAGAGTGGTGAACGGTGTCATCTGCAGACATGTAACCAGCACCAGCAGCACCGGCATCCTCCTCCTCATCATTATTATCATTATTCGTATTAGGCATAATCTCCTTGTAATACTGATACTCAGATACATTATTCAGGCTCACATTCCTCCTAAAGTTATCAACCACCACTCTGACCCCAAACAACCTGATCTCTTTCGGCTTCGTCTCCGCCGCTCCTTCACCACCGCTAACTGCGGAGCTACTCCCGACCACCATCTTCAAGCGAGAACTAAAACAAAAACGTCAACCACTTTTCTTCTATCCAAGTAGCTAAATAAGACAGAGTGAATCAACAAAGTTGTGGAGGATTGAAAAGGAGGCCATGTGTATGCTTGTTATATAGGACATATTTCTCAAAACCGAGGCTAAGGGTGGGGCAAGGGAAGCGTGCCACTTGTTTCCTTTTTTATTTTATTTTATTTTTGGAAAACAAAATAAAATAGAAAAAATAAAATAAAACGCCCGCAAGGTTTTCTCGTTATTATCTACGATCGGATCTGACGATAATGCAATGGATTTTAGGGAAGGCTTCGGAGTATTTAAGAATCTCCCCTTCCTCTCTTTTTCCTCGATTTAATTAGGGCTAATTTCCTCTTTTTTTTAGTATTTGTTTCCTGAATATGTTATTTAAGATATTCTTTTGATTTTTCCGAAAAAAAGGAGCAAGCAAGCAAGAAAGAAAAGATATATTCTTTCGAATTTCCTATTTCAAGTTATATTACTTGCACAACAAGAATTAGAGTAGATAATATATCTTGGATGACTAGTCTCACGTGAGATATTTATCTCGCACAGGAATTAATTAAATAAATAATAATTTAATATTATTGTAAACTATTTTTTATGATTTTAAATTATTTGGCTGTGTTGGTATTAAGAATACTTTTTAAAAAATAATAAAAATGTTATTTTGATATATAAAAAAAAAATGCAACCGTAATCCCAAATATTATTTACGTGTTCTTCAGTTCAATGCACATGGTACTTCTGGAGGAATTTCGAGGAAATATATAATATCTCGTCCGATCTCATTCTTTTTTTCTTTTCCAATTTCTTCCGGCCGGATGAATCTAGTCAAAACTAATATTGTTTGTGTTGTTTTCCAAAATAACTATTAAAATAATTTAAAAATACTAAAAACGTTTTTATTTAATACAAGAAAAAATTAAATTATATTTAGAAAATACTTCCCGAACACCCCTTCATTGTCCACATCCAAAAATAATGGGTCAGGACAGCATCTTCTTGATCCACCAGATTTCCCAAGTAAAAACAAAATGCCAGCCCTGCCCTTTGATTAGATTATAAAAGCACCCTCCAAAAGTGAGGTCATCAGGCATCGCATATTCGCTTTTCGTCCATCTATCCATTTTATTTTATTTTATTTTATTTTATTTATTTATTAATATAGATAGTAAAACAATTTATTTATATCTCGACTAATTTTATAGATCCTGAAATTAACAACTATACAAGTTTTTAATGTTCATCATATTAACAATCACTAGGCTCGAACTTGAGCTCATAGGAAGGATAAACTCTTTGATCTCAAGCTCTTATTATTAAATTATCTAATATATAGTTATTTTTTTATTAATATGAATATTTAAAATGGATTGCGTGTATAATGACTAATTTAATATGTTTTAAAACTAACAATCATATAAATATTACCAAACTTGAAATTTGGATCACATAGATAGCAAACACCACCTGGTTATTTATTTTTATTTTTTATTACCGGGATGTCCGGGCTAGCTTACGCGCACCTCGACTATTCCCCGGACCCACTGAACACCCTGCAAGCTCGGTGAACATGTAAGGCACCGTGAGGATGACAGGTATACCGTGCAGGGATGGATCCAGAAGAGACATAAAAGGAGGAACCCTCCAGCCCCACTCCCACTGGGACTCGAACCATGTTCAAATGAAAAAGGAAGCTCCCAACTACCACCGAGCCACAACCCCTACTAGTACCTGGTTATTTATTTTATTTATTAGGGAGTAGTACGGGGGGGTCTCTCTGTCCAATTTGAGAGAAAAGAAAAGGATTATTTTATTTATTTTATTTATTTTACTGACAACAGGGGATTTTTCTCTCTCGCACATACACCTTTCATGGTGGGCTCTGTCTTGGGAGGATAAGCCGAGATAACGTTTGGTGGGGTTCCACTGTCACTTCTGTCTTTCCATCTCTCAGCCATTTAATTTGACTTTATAACCCAATTGTTTTTTATTTACTTTCTCCAATTTTTGGTCTTGGAGAGAGTGTTTTATGAAAAGATTTATTAAGAAATTATTTCTTAATTTTTGTTTTCTTACTATTAAAAAAATTACTCAGTAAGAATCATTTTTCATTTAAGAAGGATTTGACTTTTGATAAAAATATTTTTTTTTTCTATTTTTAGGTGAAAAACACTTTTTAAAAATCAAAAACAACTTAAAAATATTTTATTATTCGTTGATCATATAAAATCTATTTTTTTATTGTTGTATTTTTTGTTTTGAATTATTCTTTTTATATTCATACCTTAAAATATAAATCAAGATTTGTTTAATTATGATTTTTTATGGATCATATTTTAGCCTTGTTCTTTTAATTATTATTTATTTTATTTAAAATAATTTATGAAATTATATATATTTTAATTTCATCATCCTCCAACTTACATTGAGATGAGGATCATCTTGTTGAATCTGAAGAATATGTGGTGTTTTTATCGTAATTAGCCTACCTAAAATAAGGAGTCATGTCAAACAGATGAGCGTGGATGGAGGAGTATTGCTATTATTCTCTCACCACCGTCCAAGTTGCCACTTATTTTCTCCCTCCTGCAATAAACCAATTAATTAGCTTTATATAACAAGCATGGCGTCGGTGAGTAGCCTCCATCAAAGAGATGATAGGGCTACTCATCCGTTACTACTGCATATTCAATGTTTTTCATTCCTTTACGTGCACTTTTGCATTTCGAGCATGTGATCCTAAAATCTCAGCCCCAATAGTGTTTTCTTGGTGTCAAAGTAAATGTAAAGGGGCCATCATCATGCCAATGAAACTAGGGGACATTGCAGTGATCAGCGAATAAAAGGTTGACACGTCACACACTTATACAGCCTCTAAGAGCAACGGGAAATGCAGAAGGATACTTTTTAATTTACCTCGTACTATATATATATATATACAGTAGAGAGAGAGAGAAATATATCCACAGTTCTTCACCATTTCCACCCAGCAAAAACATAAAATTCTAGAGCATAAATTTCGAATAACAACTCTTCATCATCTTCCACAAACAGTTTTTCACTATTTCAACCACAATTCCTTACGACAAATCCACAAAATTATTTATACCTTTTTTTATTGTTTATTTAAAATAAAATAAAATTATTAAACTCTGTTGAATTTATAAACCAAGTCATTAATTTTTTGTACTTTTTTTAAAACCCATTTATAACATCTAGACATATTTATGACGAGACAAGAAAATACAAACCCAAAACGAGGCATAGGGCCACGTCTAGTTCGTCTACGAGCGGCGCGAGCCCCCATTTGCCTATATTTAGCATATTTTGTTGTTAATTTTGTTTTGTTCATACCAATTAAACAAATTAAATAAAATGATATAGTTTTTATCTCATTTAAATTTTTGATCTGTTTTGAAAATTTCATTCAAATTTTGGCTGAAACGTTCTAATTTTATTCCGCCCGTTCCTTTTCGGTCAAATAACATTTTTTAAATAATAAATAATTTTACAATATCAATTATATCTCTTAATCCGACCGTTAGATTGAGATGAAATCTTAAGATGAGTCTCTTGACATGTTTATATATATTATGTTAAAATTTCAGAGCAATCAGAGAATGTAATGACCTTGCGAGATTAATGATGACATTCTCGTAATATTAGACATCGTAATTTTGTTCAGAAAAATCATTTCATTGTGTTTTTTTTATATTAAATTGCACAATACTAAATAATTTTATTTTTGGATTTGAACTAATTTTTTTTTGAATTGATATATTTAATTATATATATACATATAAACAGTATAACCCCGAATCAGCGTGTTAAAACGCTTTGAAATTAAAATATTCTGTTTGGATTGAAAAAATAAAATAGCAACCAAGACAGAACTAACAAACTTGATATTTTGGTAAGCTGTTTTCTAACGAAGCTCTATTGAATTCATTGAAGAATTCTAAATACAGGGAGCAGATTGTGTTTTCTTTAGTAAATAGTTTTTTTTTGTTTCCTTGTTTAATTTTATTATTTATTCAAAAAATGTTTCTCTATAAAAAAAATAAAAATTTACTTAGTACCAATTTCTCAAAAGAAGAAACAATCAAACAACGGTCTTGTTTGTCTTATCTTGAAAAAAAGAAGCGTATAAAATGTTAGGTAAACCACACAAAGTTTTTATTTATTTTTATTTTTATTTTTATTTTTATTTTTATTTTGGGAACATAGAAAATAACTTTTTTATACTTTTCAGTTTTCAAGGTAGTTGTTAAATAAGTGTTGAATTAAAAGGGAAAAGTTTAGTTTTCAAGTCTTTCAAATTAGTTCGTGTCTTCTTATATTTTTCTACAAAGTCCTTCAAATAATTTTGGAAAATCCTTATTTGTCTTTTTTTCTTTTCTTTAGAAAATGCTTTACAGCGAGTTACTTTGTAACCTTTTTAATCTATAATTGTTGTCTTTTTTTGCCAATTTTTTTTAATTTTAGATTCTTTTTTATTATCTTATAGTTTTATTCCTGCTAATTGCTATAATTAACTCAAAAGTTTAAGTCGCCTCATTATCCTGGTGAATTTGTAAAGAATTGGTTATAAGGCGGCTTAAACTATTCAAATCAAATCATGATAGCAAATTATATAATTCTTTCAAATTTATAAATATTGATTTGAAAATAAATAAATAAAAGTTTAATAATTAGTTTGCTATAAGTTGAAGTGGAAAGTGTGTTTTTCAATTCTCTAAATGGAAAAAAAAAACTTATTTGAATATAAAAGCCTATTTTTCATTTTCCGTAGAGATATATAAAACAAATTTATTCTCAATATTTGAATATATATATATATATATATATATATATATATATGTGATTTTTTTAAATATATATATATATATATATGTGATTTTTTTTAATTTTATCCTAATTTACTTAAGTAGTAGCAGCAGCAGCAACACGACAACAATCTATTTTCCAATAAACCATCTTATAAAAATGATTTATAATGTTAAATATTGAAATGTCTCACTAATTTAAAATTTTCATTCGTAATAGCCCTTATAAAATCTGTGAAAATACATATAATCTAAAGCAGTTTTTTTAAATATTATATAACAAAGTTTGTAATTATTTTGAAAGTATAAGAATTATGACGGCAACTAATATTCTATTACACATGAAAAGCGGCAAATTAGTTGTTTTTATTTGTAGAAAATATTACAATTTTATATCAAATATTTATAACAAATATAAATTAAATAAAACGTATTTACAGATTGAAATGAAAGTTGTTTACTAAATATTTGTTTTTTTATCTCTTTATTTAAAAAAAAACACATAAAAAAACATTATTTTGCAATTTCTCCACGATATAAATAAGAATTCTATTTGGTTCACTTAACCTCTCGTAGCCATTTCTTTTATTATTGTTATTTTTTTTACCATTTTAAATGGAAGCCAAACATATTTTTTTTACAATTTGAATTCGAAAAACTATTTCTTATAATTTGTATTAAGCCCTCCGAATATCCCACAACAAAACACGAGAGCAAATGAAAATAAAGTTTTTATAGCAGAAATATTTCCCATCTCTCTCGGAAAAGACAGTTGCAGGCACTATGGATGTTCAACCAAAGAAGCTTATATAAACATCAAACAGGAATGAAAACTCAGAAGAGCTTCCTTGAAGAAATCCATCCTGTGCCAAAAACTCCATGAAGCAACATTAGTGTCCACAGCAAACATCTTCTTCCAGTTCGAGGGAGTTAACTTCTGCGAATGCCAAATTGATCTGCTAATTGTTTAAACATATTGGGAGAATTCCAGGAAATTGAAGAATTCCAGCACTTCGTTTATTGATCAAATCGTTAACAATACATTCTACTCGACATGAGAAGTATGAGAAATGCATTTGATGTTGCCAGCTACATTGCATTGCCTCTCTATCCTCATGGAAGGCACCTCTTCTTCTTCTCTCTGCCTCTTCAAGCTGCAACTACAATCAAATTAAATGTGGTTAGAAGTTAAAATCATGAAACACCAGGACCTACAGTTTAACTGCTTCAAATAATTGATCAATGCGTGTATTTTTTTTCAAAAGATGGTAGTTCATTTACATGTGAGAAACTAATCTACAGCTACAAAACTAGTAATCCATTTCATCATCCGAGCTCTCCCCACTATTGAACCAAGGAACTTGATGCAATAACACGTCCCACATTTTGCTTTGCTCCAGCAATGTGGCTGTCGATATTGACCTCCGCGAAAACTTTGTTGATTTCCATGAGTGGAAAAATCACAAAAACACAACAGCAGATCACATAGCTCTATTAGCTGGAATAGGGAGATGCAGATTTTCCGGGCCCTGAAAAACTGATGAACGGATTATGCATATTGACTTAAACTGTGCTTGCCATAAGCTCTGTTCTGGTTCCCATTCTTATTCCAGAATTGGATTTGTTGTGTTCACTGCTCTCAATATCACTGGATGTTCTCGTTCCAGAAAGAGAAAGAGGGGAGTTAGTTAACATAATGAATTTATCTTTCTTGGTCCCATCTGAAACTGATTCTGTTCCTGACAGAAGGCGCTTGAGCTGGGAACGCTGGCAGGTAATTCGACCTTTGTTCCATCCAGGGTAAGAAAATGATGATGGCACAATATCCTGCAGAAACGAATGTACAGCCTTCCCAATTGGAAAATCTTGTGCAACTGAGCTCTTCTCCAACAGTCCCCGTCTGATAAGGAAGAAAAGAAAAAACATCACCATAGTGAGAGCCAAAAGTTTCAGACAAACACAAATAGAAAATCAGGCCCAAAAAATACAGCACAGATTAAATCAGTTTCTTGCAATCCATTTGAAATTTCTATAAAATATTTGATAAGCAATACAGAAAATCAAGCCCAAATAACATAGCATAGTCTATCACCTTGCAACTTTTCACTAGAGTTGTACACCTGTGAGTTGGCAACTAAAGTATAAATCACTATTGTTAATAGCTAAGACTTGCAGGTCTACCAACTATATACTTAACCAATATGGATTTGCTCAAAAGAGGCAAAGAGACAACCTTGGATAGTTATAAAGCAAGAATTTTACTATAGCTTCATATAGAGGTACATATTGGAAATAGATCACATCGCTAACTGTATGTGATGAGGAATCAATTCAGCTAAAAGCTATCATTGTTGAACAAAAGTTCTCCCTCCCTCTGTCGGTCTGTCAAAACAAAGCAAGTACTAGTGCTAAGGAGAAAAGGACTTACACCACAACAACCGATGCAAGTTGGGGAATATCCTCTCCATTCATGAACATCTCGTACATGTTATTGAGCCAAACAGATATTGCTGTGTATGTACCTCCTTCCCACATCCTGCAAAATCATCAACATAAAAGCTAAATAGGTTGTCACTAGAAGGAAAAAAAAATGAACAGAAAGATTTTGTACAGCACCTGTGAATATCCAGAGACCACACAAGTTTGCTTTTACGGAAAAGTTCAGGGAAATGCCCTCTCTTTGTTGCTTCACCAAGAACTCTTACAGCCCGTTCTTTCTGACCAAGCCACCACAGTGCTTCTAGAAGTGTATTATAAAACCTCATTCCCAAGCCACACCCTTCGGAATTAAGTTTGTCAAAAACATACTCTACCATTTGCCAGTTAGAGTCGTCATCAAAATCCCCCTTGATCATCTGCCCAATCACTTGATGGATATTTGACGCTCTATTCATTAACATCTCATCAAGCAGCTCATAGGCTTCATTCCATCTGAAAACAAGGGGCCCAAGAAGTAAGATAGGATGAAAAGCCTAAATATGCATCTGTAGTATTTGCAAAATTTTGAGAACTAACAGTCAAACAGTTTTAATTCATCGAAGCACAGTACAAAAATGAATTTCTAGCTTTAGAAAGCCATTACAGCATAATGTAGAAACTATGAACAACACAATAACATCATAAGAAAGTAGCAGTGCTACTTTAATCTTCTCACCTAATTCACATAAAGAAAACAGAAAAGGAATATATGTTACTGCCAGGTTTCTTTTCCCAGCCTATGAATTTTTTGGAAGAAGAGAATAGCAAATTTCATCACATTCAAAATCTCAGATACCATCGACAAGCACAACGATAGGTTATGCAAAATAAAACTTGGGGAGCAAACCATATATAAATGTGAAAGCTAAAACAACATCCTACTTACAGTCAATTAAACAAAGTCAGTCTATCTACTCATTTATGTCTAAGGCTACGTGACAACTCTTATATTTTAGGAATCTCACTTGATTTTGTTCAGCACGTGTTACTAACATCTACAAAATATTGACCATGATAGCTTACATTGTGCTTTCAACTTCTCTCATAAAAGTACATCACTAAGCCTACATTCCAATTAGTGTTTACAAATGACAGACAAACTCTCACACAGATTTCAAGAGTTTAGAAAACTAAATGAATACTGACCTGTCACTCTTAGCATAAACAGCCAGCATCATACAATAGCACATGACATTCGGCAATATTCCCAATGCTTTAATTTCCTGAAATTGCTCCACACTCTCATCAACAAGACCAGCGATGCAGTAAACACTTAAGACTGCCTCAAGTGTCCGTTCATCAGGAACTAATCTAGCCTTTTCCAACTCAACATAAGCCTTAATAGCTTCTTCAAACTGACCGCCTTGTCTAAAGCCTTCAATCACACCATTGAAGGAATCCCTGTCCCTAGAAACCCCAAAATCACCCATTTTCGACAAAATAGCTTCAGTTTCCTTGTATAACCCACCTCTTGCAAACATGTAAATCAGCGTATTGTAAGTCTCAATCGTTGGCTTGCTGCCCATTTCATTCATAGTATTAAGCATCACAAGAGCTTCCTCATACATTGCAGCTTGTCCATATGCTTCAATAACTCCAGTATATGCCTTTGAACTTGGTATCATCCCCTTTTCACTCATATGAAGCAAAATCTTCTTAGCATCATCATGTAGCCCACCTTTCCCACAAGCAAATATCAACCCCTCATAAGTTTCCATATTCGGCTCAACATTTTCCTCCACCATATCATGAAACAATGTCACCACCTCCTTATAATACCCAC
This sequence comes from Salix brachista, assembly GCA_009078335.1. Classification (NCBI taxonomy): domain Eukaryota; kingdom Viridiplantae; phylum Streptophyta; class Magnoliopsida; order Malpighiales; family Salicaceae; genus Salix; species Salix brachista. The sequence goes on from CM018586.1 coordinate 13,002,408, forward strand.
CCTCACCAAACACATCTATAAGTGTATTATAGGTAGCCGCATCAGGCTCTGTATTACTCACTTTCATCTCCAAAAACAGCTCTCTTACTTCATCATACCTCCCATGCTTCCCATACAAACCCAACAATATACTATATGTCTCTGCATTGGGCACGCACCCCGCTTCTTGCATCAGCCGAAACACTCCCGCAGCATCCTTGATATTCCCTATTCTTGCATAAGCCTCTAATAACACATTATACGATGAAATCTCAGGTACATTCCCAGTAGAAGCCATCTCCTTGAGCAATTCGCTAACCTTGTCTAACCTATTCAATTTCCCAAAAGTATCAACAAGATAAGTATATGTTGTTATATCAGGCACAACCCCTCCTTCATTCATCTTCCTAAATAGCATCTCTGCCTCATCCCCTAATCGCCTATTAGAACAAGCACAAAGCAAAGTATTATATGTGACAATATCAGGTTGTATTCCTTCATGCCTCATTTCGGCAAACAAACCTAACAGACCCTCCCAATCTAGCCCACCTCTCGCACACGAATTAATAACAGTATTATACGTCAAAATACTGGGCGAAACCCTTTCCTTCTTCATTCTTTCAAGTAATTCAAGAGAAATCTCATACTTACCATTCCGGCCGTAGGAATTAATCAATGCAGTGTAAGAAAACACACTGCGTGACACTCCGTGAGCACCCATTTCCTCGAAAATATCACTGCATTTTTCGAGGAGGCCTTCACGGCCTAACAAGCTAATCATAATTGTATAAATATGCTCATTTGGCTTACACCATATTTGACGCTGCATATGCTTGAAGAGCCGTAACGACCTTTGCCAGTCACCGCGCTGGGCGAATTCCTTGAAGACTAAAGCGAAGTCGTTTAGCGAAAGCTTGTTTTTGAAAACGTCGAGACATCTTGCGATGCTTCCGCGTGGAGGTAAGCTGCTTAGTTTGTTGATTAGTGTCTCGACATCGTAACTGTACTTGCCTTTCTCGACGACTACGGAAGGGTTGCCGAGGACGAGTTCTTTCGGTTTAGCTCTGGCTTTTCCGGCGAAGGAATAGGCTTTCCGGTCGCTAGAGAAGGAGATTAGTCGGCGGTGGGAAGGAAAGTTTGGGAATGGGAAGGTGTTTTTGGATTTGATGATTTTAGTGGATATAGGCGAGGGGCTGGGGATGGAGAGAGAAGGCGATAGGGTCATTTTGGTAATTCGGATAGCATGAGCTTTGGGAGGTCGAGGAGAAAATTAGAGTGTGGATTTTCTCGGGGAAAATTGGTGTTTGTTTAGAAAATTTTGCAGAGAAGAGAAAGGTGGGATGGGTCTGGAGAGCAAATTGAGCTCGCTTGGAGAAGGACACGTGCAGTTTTTTTGGATAACACAAGGGAGGAAAATGGAGCGGGCAGATTGGGTGGGTTTTCTTAATTGGATCCAACCGGTTTTACATATTGTTTGGCCCGAATTATCGATGGATCGTATATATTATTTATTATTATTATTATAGGCACTGATGGCGCGGAATAGAATGCAAATGGGTAAAGATCACGTGGGATCCTTTTATGTCTTACATTTATACAGATCGATCCTTCAATAAATGTATCGTCAAATTGAACTCAATCCTTTCCGTCAATTTTGTCAAACAGTTCAGTTGTATGGCTAACATTTTGAAGCATCATCAAGTATATATTACATAACATTTGAGTATAGATATGGAAAGAAAAAAAGTTAGTTCCTTGTTGATGATTTAATAGTAAAAGGTAAAATTGAAACTTTTTATTAATTATTGGGGTGAAATTGAAAACTATTAAGCAATAGTGATAGAAGTGGAACATTGAAAATCAGTTTACTCAGAAAATGCAATCACTTGTTAACGACATCGCAGTGGCAATTAAATAAACCTTGTTTTCTCTTAAAAACTTAAAAAGAGGTGGAGCTTATCGCCAGAGAGAGAGGATGGGACTAGCAAGCAGAGCAGGGGACTGGACATTCAAGGTATTCACTGCAGGTCTGGGCGTAGCCACCACTTACCTCGCCGCCACTTTCTCCGTCAACGTCTACAGAGGCCTTTCTTGGCACAACACTCAATCGGTAACTACTTTTAGTTCGAATTCAATGGCAGTATGTCTCTGACCCTTGCAACCTGTTAAGGCTCCTTTTATGGTCCACGATCCATAAGGATTTTCGTGCTGATTCTACTCAGATTCTGTATTTTCTGGGTTAAATTTGAAATGTTATTTGAAACCCATTATAATTCAAAAACAGAACAAAAACAAATTTTATCTCGTTCATAATCTTATTCCAGAAATTCAACAAGGAATTTATTACAAATTGAACTTTATAATTTGATTTAATTTTTTTTTTTAAGGTTATTATGGTCTTATAACAAAGGTTAAATATATGAAAGATTAACTTAAGTTAACTCGAGTTGATTCAATATATCGTTGTTTCAATATTTTTTTAAGATGTCAACTTGATAATTTTTAGTTAAATTATATTTTTATCAATTTTTCATGTTATCTTTGAACTCATCAAGTCAGTCGAATTATATCAGTTCAACTGTCATTTTTTTTATTTATATTTGAAATTTAAATTGCACAATTCTAAATAATTTTATTTTTGGATTTGAATTATTTTTTTTATTGAATTAATATATTTAATTATATATAAACATAAACAATACAATCCCGAACCGAATCATTGAAACGCTTCAAAACCAAAATATTTCATTCTAATTTTAAATAAATAAATACCGATAACCTTCCTAACATGTCTAAGACATCGTAACCCCCTTGCTCTGTAACTTATAGGAACAAGTGAAACTCCTTAGATGCAAGCAAGAGCAGCTGAAAGCATGTGATTCGAGGGCCTTGGTAGTCCTGTTGAAGTGATATAAATACCAAGCATATTTGACGCTGCACAAAATTGCTCATGACAATCCTTGGTTCAATTGCTTTCTGATTTGGTGGACTTTTGTTTTAATTAGTGTCTTCAAACTTCAATTGTGCAAACCAATTGAACCAAGGATTGTCATGAGCAATTTTGCAGATTACACGTTTCATTTGTTAAATTGAAGGCAATATGCCTCTGTCAATATAATCTTCTCAGTAATAACTTGTGATTTGCATGAACACGACCGAGCAAGTGATCTATTCAAGCTATACGACAGATGTAAAATTAATCTTCTTCAGCAGAATATTTTGGCACCTGCTTACAAGTAGATAGATGCATATTTATAATCCTGGAGAAGGTTAGATTGGACAGGATGATCCATGACCACCTGCATAGCTCCATGGCATCTCTTTGACCTGCAAAGAGCTCAGAGTGACAAGCTCTGATGGATATGGCGAGACCCACTCTTTATGCATGTTTCTAAAGTTGAAATTCCAGACAGCAATAGGTCCACATTATCAAAATAGCATTTACGGGCAAGGATAATCAAGAAGAACAACAAGAGAAATTGAAACCATTCCTTTGGAAACAATAGTAGCTTTACAAATTCAACACTGCATACCAGGCTGGGGGGCATATTTGGTGGTGGAATGTTCTCTCAGTCTTCTTCAGAATTACCTCTCTATCTCTCAACATCATGTCAGGGTTTATAATGCTCGAAACAGAAGGGGAAAAATATGCTACGGTAAATGAAGAATTGTGGATAAATTGACTGTTTTTTCACTCTTGTTACTGCAAAAAGGCTATAGAATTGAGCAGCTCTCCTGGGCAAGCTGTATATGGGGACTGTTTATGTTGCAACTTACGATGAGAAACTTCATCAATGGAAGACAACACACTGTCTTACTGATAGTCTTTGACTTCTCCTTCTTCATTTACTGGTTTCTTCTAAAATGGAGATTTCTCAAAAACTGGACCATCCCAGTTATTGATTTGGACTTCAAAACTAGCTATGTAATCCTGATATTCATGATGATTTTGCTTAGATATGCTCAGTTTTTCTTCCAATCGCAGGCATTGACCTTTTAATTTCATTAGCGAATCCGCAAACTGCAAAAATGTATCAGGTCATTGACCAAAACAGGATTTTATCAGAAGTTTAAATTTTGCAGACTTCCCATAACCCATTAAGTAGAGAACGTTGAAGAACATCCTTAAATTTCATGGTTACTGGCATGCAAGCTGAAAAAGGCAAGAAAGCATAAGAAAATTGTACTAGGAAACGTTTTCCTCTCCCTGGAAGCTTCACGAGGAAATATTCATAAACAGCTCCTTGAGTGATTAATGGAACTTGGAGGTCCATATGACCTAAGTTTGCGAACAACATTCCAACCCAGAAAATGAAAGGAAAGAAGAAAACAACAAAAGCAAACAATAAGAAGATATTGTTTCCATCAGCCCACCAGTTAACTAGAAGTTTTTATTGCAAGGCATGTGATGCATGGAATTTGATGGGGCGGGGGGGGGGGGGGGCTCAAATGCCAGTTCACGCAAGGACATGCAGTGGACATGCAGTGATAAACGAATCAGAAGAAGGATGAACAGTAGGACACCTTAAAAAGTAGTTCAGTATCAAATACCTGCTGATCCTTGGCTAGTGTTGTGTCACCTCTGAGCTCACCCGTGAGCCACCATGAATCTCTGCCAGGGGATTCACAATGAAGGCTGCACCACCCTGAAGCCGCAGCAGTTGGTTCCCCAAGTTACTTGTTTCAGATTGGCCATTCCTATCAGCTCTATGGCGAACAGCAGCTGATAATGGAGTACCCCTGGATGAAGAAATCCTTGAGTTTGAATGGCGGCCATCTGTTTTCCTCCAGAACTTGGAGCTCAAAAAGTCTGCACCAGGTAGTAAACAACATGTGGTTCTGTTGGAATCTCTGTTTGTCATCCCTCCACTTGATACAGCCAAATCATATGATATCTCATCCAGGGCTAACTCTAGGCCATGAACACGTGTCTCAAGAGAACGCATCCCATTTTGTGAGCTCCCAATGAAATTCTACATGTGATGAGATAAGAAGAGAAAGAGTGAACAGAAATCTTCATTAAAATACTAGTGCTTGAATCAGCAATATACATCATATAATCAAATGTGGTTTATTAGCATTTATTTACACCAATTGAACTTGTATAGGAATGAAGGCTAATAATATATATCAAGCAATCACTAAATCACCCATAGAGCAATATAATAATCAAGTTGAGCTACCAAAAAAAATAAAATTCAATGCCCAATTCTGCTTAGAGACTGGCAATAGTTGTTTGACAATTAAAATCCCAAGGATTTGACATCACAAACGCAATTAAAATCAAGGCTCATGTGATAAAATATCTTGATGCAGATTGAAACATTAATGAGTATCATAATCTACCCAGTCCACTCATCATAAAAATTGAAACTAGATGTATAAATTCAAAACAGAACCACTGGAAAATCAAAGTTACGCCAAGCTATTGGAGAGCTGGGCTTATAGCATGAAATGATAGTGCATAACTTGCAAGCTCCAACATTATATCATCATAAAGAGAGAGAAAATCCAAAACCAAATTGTATAGGATTCCTTTAAAGATGTGATTTCAAATTCAAAAGTTTTACAAAATGTTTTCAATTATGTTCAATAATGAGATGAACAGTTTATAATAAGGAAATCTACATACATTGACCATTTTAATTTTCACCACCAAAGTACTAATAGGTTACTCCAAGATGAAGCCCGACTTTCTAGTCAGTGAAACAAACCTGTAGGAGATCTAGTAGGCTAGATTGCTGTCTTTCAATCTGAACAAGCTGGTTGCGAATCAAAGTTAAATCCTCAGACTCATTGTGGTTGCTATGCTGATTCTCTGTCCCACTGCTAGCTACAACAGTAGACTGAGGGATCTCCCCATTACAAGGAGCCACTCGAGATCCAGACTTGAAACCACCGAATTTAAGAGTCTTCTCATCAGAGTTCTTACTGAAAAGGGCTCGTTTTGTTTCTGGCTTTGCAAACCTTCTTTCTGAAACATTAGCATTTTTCTCATTACGATCATTTTCCCCAACTGCAGTTGAGGAAATGCTATTAGGAACTGAGATTTCAACTTTCCAGTCCACGAGCTTGTTCTGGTCCACTTTCCTGCACATTGCTAGACTTGTTTTCTTCTCAGTACTCTTTAGAGGACTCCTCTTCCTGGCCGTGGCTGCTAATGAACTGTCAGGAGTAGTCCTGATAGCCAAACTGGATTTTTTCCTCATTTGAGAGGCTTCAGAACCAGCAGCGCAAAAAGTTTTGGATCCAGACCAGTGACGCTTATCACTCGCATCATCTGTGATCATGAAAGAACAAAATTTGAGAATGGGTTATACAAACAAACAAGAACAAAGTCCCATAATTTGCAACACATGGCATATGCCATGTAGAATGTTAAAAATCCCAAATTTACTTGACAATAAATCTAAAGACCACAAAAAGATCAAAACAGGGTAAATTCCATAATTTGAGTCTAAATAAACAGAAGAGATAAAAAATAAAAAAAATCAGGCTTCACATCGGCAGAAATTATCCCATCTACAAATCAACAAAACCAACGCAAATCAACTTCTTCTCCAAAATAATTCACATCTACAAAGGTCAAATCTAAAAAAGAAATGAAGGAGCAGCAACATCACTCCTCAAGTCATTACCTCTGGAAGAAGCCAGTGACCGAGGAGGCGGAGATGCCTCCTCTGACACATCCGGAACCTGCTTCCATGCCTCTATTGTCTCATTCATCACTTCCCTTGCAGCCTTCACCTAAATTCAAAACAAATAAGTAAATAAAAACATGGACACACACTAACACTAACACTAACAATATCAAATCAGAGAAAAAAATAATAAACCTTGTCAAATCTCCGATTCTCGAAAACTTTCAAGCACTCACTCTTAAACTCAGCAACCCCATCCCTCTCCACAACAGCCAACTTCCTCAACGCCTCAGCCGCTGCTTTCCTCGAATTCCAATCCTCACTACTCAAAAACCCAACCAAACACTTAACCACACCTCCAATCCCTCCTCCAATCCCTCTCAATCCACCAACACCAATCACACTCCCTACAACCACCAATGCCGCAAATTTCGCTTTATATCCTTCACTCCTCACCAACCTCTCCAGTTTCGGCACCAACACTTTCCCTAACCTCCACTCCTCCGGATCCGGCGCCGCATCGATCGCGGCGGCCAGACACAGCGCGGATCCAATCTGCGCATTCAATTCCTGCTCTGTAAACACCGATTCACTCAACTGCTTCAAAAAAGCAGTCGAGAACGGCAGTTTCGTGATATTGGAAGCGAGTGAGGTTATTGCTGCCAAACATTGTGAGCGGATGACGGAGGAGTCAGGGTCACGGAGACGGCGGGTAATGTAAGAGAGGATTTTAGGGAGAGAGTTTGAGAGAGAATTAGAGTAGAGAGCAGAGAGAGTAGAGAGAAGGTGGAGGCAGTGTTTGCGTACTAACGGCTTGTCGTTTGAGTCGGTGGAGAGAATGCAAGAGAGGAAAGTAGAAAGCGTCGTGTTATCCAAGGATTCTGCTATTTTTTCCAATTCTGTTGATGCTATCTTGTACGTGTCTCTGTCTGACAGTTTTGTTATCAACGTTACCACTTTTAGTTTCAGTTTCTGCGCCATTTTTTTGAAGTTTTGGTGGTTGTCGCGGTGCAGCTAACGACGGCGGGGTGGTGGTGCTGGTGGAATTAGTGGCGGCATTGCCGGTGGTGGTGTTTCCGTTGGGTTTTTCCCTTTTCGGTGTGGTGTAGCTGTGTGTGTGTATATTTTTTTTTGTAATAATCGGGGTGCATCAGTCGAGCATGAGCCTTTTAAACTTACAAGGGGGTGGGTGGGTGGTTATGGCTAACCGGGGAGGCATGTAAGCTAAGCTGATTAGGAGAATTAAAACGATGCTGTTTTACACAAGACGGTGACGTTTTCTGCATAAGCCGGGTTTAAGGGAATCAACGTAGCTGGAATTATAGTGGCTTTGGTTGCGTTGCATGTGGAGGACATATTGTATATAAAGCAAATAATGTAAAAAGCTGCTTAAATATAAAGTTGGGGCTGGTGATTGGGTGCGCTCGAGTTCATGGATGGCTGGTGGCATCTAAATATTTATTGGACCAAGATTTAAATTCATAAAGTAAAAGAGAAAAAAGTTATTTAGCAATGCCTCAATTAATATACATAATATCTCCTTCTCCTTCTCCTTCTCCTTCTTCTTCTTCTTCTTAATAATAATAATAAAAAATAAAAAAAAAATTTGATTAGATTCATGTACCTTCTTGCAAGGGAATACCCCAAGAGTTAATAAATTAATAAATCGGAGTAATAATTGAAATAAATCATATGGGATGAGAGTGAATTTTGCTTTCTCTGCACTTTAAGCAACATATTCCACAACCTCCACACATGACGCACCGACATTACCTATTCTACCTGGGTGCCATTATTTTGATAGATTTTTCAGCAAGAACCGCTTTCTTCCTTTCTAGTGACTTGACGCACCGGATTGAGACTCGGGATCTACCGCCAAGGCATGGGGGAAATTCAGATGGATGCTGGACCACCGTACTGCGGTCCTCGAACAGAGGAGCGAGTAATTGATTATGGGACGTGGAAAGCGTGTCATGGTAGTTATTACGGGTAACAATTAGCGCCAAAAACTTAGGAGTCACGTGGCGCTGGCACGGATCCAATCATTATTCCACTAGTTTCAAGTTTTATGCTTGCTTAAAATAAATTAAAACCCGCAGGTATTTGGTTTGGAACGAGAGAGAAATTTAGATTTTTTTATTTTAAATTTAATATTTAAATTTTTTAATGTACTGATATTAAAAATATTTTTAAAAAATTAAAAAAATACTTTAAAAAATAACTTTTATAATACTTTTTTAAGAGGTTAATTGTTAAAGAGTTAAGGAGGTTTTTTGAATTGTTGTAATATATTATTTTTAAAATATTCTATCTTCATAAATATATTAAAATGATATATATATATATATATATATATATATATATATATTACAAACTATTTTTAATATTAAAATTATTCAAATACATAAAAAACAGTAAGTCATCTAAATTTTTTTTCTCTCCCTTTCTGTTTTTTGCTCAAGACATACACTAAATACGTTTTTATTATCGAGCTCATCTATTATTACTAATAAATTCATATCCATAAATACACTAAAAAATTCTAAAAATCACTTTTATAATAATAAGAATTCATTCACATTTTTGCAGCATCAAACCGAACATCATTTAAGTTAAATGGTTGTGTTTACTTTATTATCATAATATAAAATCAAACCTAAGACTAATCAAGACCAAGTTAATTATGTTATGAAATAAACTCTTTATGATTATTTGTATGAATAGTAAGTTTTTAAGAAGATTAAAGAAATAAACTTAATTTCAATGCTCGAAAATAATTGATTTGATGATGCTTTAATTGGGTTATAAAACTAGGTCTGGTTTGACATTGTGTTTTGAAAGTGTTTTTGAAAACAATAATTTATTTTTACTTTAAATTAAAATTAATTTTTAGATTATTTTTATATGCTGATATTAAAAATAATTTTTAAATAATAATAAAATATAATTAACTTGGTCTTAAACAGTAGGAAAAAAGTAAACAGTCGCGTTAGGTAGATTGTCATCTAAAAAACAAAAACAAAATGATTGTCGTGCGTTTACAAAGTTTTCCTGAAAAAAAAAAACAAATTGAAATATATTTTTTTATATACGATGGATTACTTAAGAAGTTATTCCAGGTTTGGTTGCCAACTAATAATTGAGGACGCAAATTAGTGGTTCAACGGTTCAATATTATTTTGTTTTAATAACATTTTAGACGACTAGACTAGTGATTGTCTGAGAATATAATTGAGATTGTTTTTAATTTTTATTTAAAATATATTTAAATGATTTTTTTTATTTTAATAAAAATATTTTTAATATCAGTACAATAAAATAATTTAATAATAACAAAAAAATTAATTTCAAATAAAAAATAAAAAAAATATTTTTTTTAAAAAAATACTATTAAAAAACAGTATCAAACGGACTATAACTCGAGTAGAAATGAAATGGGAGTGCATTAAGTTTTTTGATATTCTTTTGTAATTTATTTTACGAGCTGCTCTCACTTTATGCTCAAGGTAATAATTCGTTTTCTGAGCGCACTCGTTTAGGATTTTCTGAATATATATAATGGTCAAGGAGGAACATGTGATTTAATAGTAGAAATTTTATTTATCGTGACGCAATAGGGCTTCGAGTTGAAAATATACTGACCATGAGCCGACAGTTCTCCCGTCATGACGTGGAGATTAAAGAGAATTGTCTATCTGAGAGTAGGGGTGAAAATAATTTAAAAAATATATATATATTAAAATATTTTTTTAATTTTTCAAAAATTATTTTGAATATTAAAATAATTTAAAAACACTAAATTTTAATTTTAAAAAAACTTTATTTTTTCAAAAATATATTAAAAATACAGTGTAAAACACTCACACGAAGCTAATATTGCCGAAACAAGTCATTTGTACCCGTAGACTGTTGGAAAATTGGAAAAGCTCTAAAATCTGAAATTGATAGAAATTGAAGAACAAAAATAAAATCATAAATATTGGTATGAATCACATTCATTCATTCCAGAAAATCATAAATATTGGAATGAAGTACATCCATCCATTCAATTTATTCAATTGAAACTTTGCCTATTTATAGGCTTACAAAAACTAGAAATTGAAATAAACTAGAACTCTCAATAGACTAGGAGAGGTTATTGGATAAGGATAGGATTTATGATAAATCCTATTAGAAATGGTAATCAAAACTAATTAAAACTCTATAGAACTCTATAGTAAACTTCTTATCTTCTTATCTTCAAAGCTAATCTCATTAAAATTTAACATAGACTACCATGCATTTGTCTATTTCAAGTGACGCGCGACCATGCTTTCGTGACGGACTGTTTTGATCGTATAGTTAATACGAGTCGATTTGCCCACTCCGCTGGGCTTTTTTATCTATGTAGAAAATTGATTGATTTTATAAATGTTGTATTTTGTTATTTTAATATTTAATTAGTAACATTGTAATTGAAAAAATCTATTGAAAATGGTTTTTTTCAACTAAAAAGTGATTGAATATTGATATTGCTAAAAATCATAGATAATGTAGGTAAATTTTTTTTTAATGAGTTGCATTTTTTCCCCAGTAATATTAGATCTGACACATTATAAATACAAATATTGTAATTTTTTTTCCAGAAATAAACTTATATTTTTTTCGTGCTATAATTAGTTATTTCAATGTTTAATTACTAAAATTGCAGCAGATAAAAATATGTTAGAAATGAGTTTTTTGCATTGTATAATTAGTATGCTTGCCCGCGCATTGCGCTAGGGTTTTTTTCATGTAGAAAACTAATTGATTTTTTACATGTTGTAATTAGTTGTTTAAATATTTAATTAGTAACATTATAATAGATAAAATATGTAACAAATAATTTTTTTCCCACCTAAAAGGAATAGTGTAATCGAAATGGGAAGTGGTTTGTATATTTTTTAATTGGAGATAACTTAGGTAAATGTATAAAAAAAAAATATTATAGTTGTCTTTTTTTCCCAGTAATATTAGATTTTACACATTATAAATAAAACGGAGAGTATTGTAGATAATCGAGGTAAATTTGTCAACAGAAAAAAATTTGAGTTGATAATGTAGGTCAATGTGTGTACCTTTTGTTTTTTTGAGTTGTATTTTTTCTCAAGTAATATCAGATTTGAAATATTAAAAATGGGAAAATTGAAAAAAAATATATTAAAAAATAAACTTAAAGAAAAGAGTATAAAATTTAAATTCAAAGCAATTTTTTTTTCAGAAGATTTATTAATCATATTATTATATTAAATGTATTTAAGCATATTGATATAAAAAATTTTGTTTTAAAATTCAAGGTCAAATTTTTTTTCTCTCTTTATATATATATTTTAGACGATAATATTCAATAAATATTAAAACATATAATTAGTCTTACATACTTTATAGAGTAATAAAAATGGGAATATATTTTAGACGATAATATTCAATAAATATCAAAACATATAATTAGTCTTACATACTTTATAGAGTAATAAAAATGGGAAGCGGTTCGTATATGTTTAAATTTTAGATAACGTGGGTAAATTTGTAATTTTATTCTTTGTTTCAGTTGAATTTTATTCCCAGTAATATTAGATCTCACACATTATAAATCAAAATATTGTAATTTATTTTTAGAAATAAACTGAGTTTTTTTGCATGCTATAATGACTTATTTGCCGTCTAAAAAGAACAGTGTAATCGAGACGGGAAGTGGTTCGTATATTTTTGAATTGCAGATAATGGAGGTAAATTTGCCTGCCTTTTGTTTTTTTTAGTTGTATATTGTTCTCAATAATATTAGATCTGCAATATTAACAATCAAAATACTGAAAAAAAATTTCCAGAAAAAAACTTGAACAAAAGAGCAGAAAATTAAAATTTGGAGCAAAATGTATTTTATAAGATTTATTCATAATATTATTATACTAAATGTATTCAGGAATACTGATACAAATTGTTTTCCTTCAAAAAATCCACGGTCTTCTTTTTTCTCTCTGTATATATTTTTAGACGATAATATTAAATAAATATTCAAACATATAAGCAGTTTAACATATTTTAATTTGACATAAATATACAAAAATATATTTAATTTTACACACTTTCAATATTTTTTTTTATTATTAGGCGATAATATTCAACAAATATTCAAACAATTAAATTATTATTATTAAATTTTTTTAATGATTATTATTATTATTATTATTATTATTATTATTATTATTATTATCATTGTTAGCATTTAAAAAATATTTGTGATTTAAAAAAAATTAATTTTTCAAATGATTACTACCAGGAATAAAATTTGAAGACTAAATAAAAAGAAACCCCAACAAAAGAAAAGATAAAAAAAATATTCAGAACCAAATTAAATAAAAATATATACATGAACTTGTACAGTAATATGGAATAATGCATAAATATATAAATAATAATAAAGGAAATCAATTCCAAAAGAACAATTAAAAACATAAGGCCCAAAATAAAAATAAAAGATATGATTGATTTAAAGTGAAGGATTAATTTGACAAAAATTCATACTTTTGTACCAAAAATATTAAAAGATTTCAAAGAAAAAAAAATTAAAAGAAGAGGGACTGAAATTAAAGTGCAATATATAATGAATTTGACATGAAGGACAAAATTGAAAAGAATACAACCTGCTGCACTAAACAAATTAAGGGTTCTAATAGAAAACCGAAAAATTCAAAGAAGAAGGACTGGCATGCAAACTGCATATATATCAATTTGAATGAAAGGATGCAATTGAAAGAATTCGAAACTTCTATTACAGAAATCAAACAAAAGCCAAGGGACTGAAATGCATCTACACAAAACCGGGGGACTAAAGTTGATTTCGGCCCTGAGGAGAGAGAAAAGAGGACATAAACGTTCAACCGACTATATGAACCTCCACGTCGATATTTTCAGAGCATGCGCCACTCCATGAGATTCAGGGAAGGGTTGCGAATCGTTTTCACCGGCGGCGGAAAATTTTTCACCGCCTTATGAAGCCGCACGCGCCGCCTGAATCGATCGAGGTCACGAAACGCGCGCGACGCGCCCGTACGGCTCCCTGACAGCGCTGACGCAAGGGAACAGTAACGTCGTGGTCAATTACTAAACCCCCCCTGATACGAATTGATGGATGTTGTCGTTTCGGGGGCTACGGACGTCATAACACATTTTCAAAAATATTTAAAAAAAAAAGGTTTCGGCGGACCGGACCGGTCCGTACGCGTGCAATTACAACCGTAGCCCTCAGCCGAAAACGTGTTTTTGTCTTATTAGCGGGGGTCCGAGCGTCATTGCACTGTTCACATCAGGAAAAAACAAAAAAAAATAGGGTGGACGAACTCGCGCGACGCACGAGGATAAAAGACCAGTCCACAGTGTTTTCAGTCTGCGTGAACAGTACATTTCCGAGCTGTTTTAGCTCTTTAGGTAAAGGTAATTGTTTTAAAAATATTTTTTTAAAAAAAAAGATTATTTTTAATATTAGCATATAAAAATAATTTAAAAACATAAAAAATATTTAATTTAAAATAAAAAATAAAAAATAAAAAATTTAATTTATTTCAGGTGTTTGGTAAACTAGTTTCCTTAGGGGAGGTATATAAATATCATATCCCCTGGTCTACAGAATCGTTGCTCGATCGCTTTTTAGAAATGGACATGGAAGCTCTCATCATCACTCTATTCATAATTTTGGGTCTCAAACCTTCATAGCTCCCATCACTCTCAAGAACCTACATCAGAAAAATTAAAAAAAAGAGAGAGAAGCTCCAAAAACAGTCCACCGGTGGGTGAAAGGTTATCGTCGAACGATTAATTGAGTGTAGGCAATCATGCAACAGTAAACTAAATTTAAAGGTTGTTTGTTGTTCCAAAAATATTTTAGAAAAAAAATTTAATTTTTTTTATTTTTTTATTTTAAATTTAAAAAATAATATTTTTTAAAAAATAAAAAAAATATTTGGTTGTTTAAAATTTAAAAAATTAAAAAAGTAAATAAATAAACGAAGGAGATGCTGCCTTTTAGAAAAGTTCATCGGTATTAATAAATGGTAATACACACTTTAACGCGGAGATCCTTCTTGTTTGAAATTTCTACTTTTCACGCCAATTCACTTTCAATTCTGTTCTCAGAAAAATAAAGTTTATTCTCTCTTATTACTCCTGTTTTGCCTGCGCTTTGCATGCGTATACTTTTTATTATTTTTTGAGTTAATATATTTATTTTCTTGCCTGTATCTTAATTTTTTACTGATTAATCAAAAAACTTACCTGCATTGATTCCCTTTAGTGCAACAAATATAATTCTTTAGGATGTTCAAGATATTCTTTAAAAAATAAATAAATATTCATATTTTTTTCCAGATCTTATCAACGTATCATCATAAAGTAGAATAATACCAGGTTACTTGACCGCCCGCGTATCGTCATAAAGTAGAATAGTACCAGGTGACTTGACCGCCCGCTGTGCTGAGTTTTTTTATATGTAAAAAATTAATTGATTTTTTGCGTGTTGTAATTAGTTATTTTAATATTTATTTAATTAATTTATAATAGATAAAATCTGTTAGAAATGAGTTTTTTTGTCTAAAAAAAACAGTGTAATCAAAACACAGGGGAAATAGTTCGTATATTTTTTAATTGTAGATCACTTGGATAAATTTGTCTACCCATTTTTTTTATGAGTTGCTTTTTTACCCAGTAATATTAAATCTGAAATATTATATATAAAAATTTTGTAAATTGTTTTTTTTTTTACAAAAACAACCTAAAATCCAAGAATCAATTTTTTCTAAGAAATAAACTTAAACAAAAGAGGAAAAAATTAGAATTAAAAGACAAAATAATTTATTTTTTTATAACATTCATTCCTCATATTATTATATTAAAAGTATTTCAGCACACTGATATTAATTTTTTTTTCTTCAAAAAATCCATTCTGTAAATTGTTTTTTTTTTCTTTACACAATTAAATAACCATTTTGTCCCTAGAAAAAGAAAAAAAATAAGTTTGGCCGTGAGGGGTGTCCCGATAATTTACATTTTTTTTATTCTTTTTTCTGCCAAATTACTGTTGGCGTGTCGCCGGATGCGCACGCGTGTTTCGGACAACACGTGCGGCATATCCCGGCGTCCAAAAATACCCAACCAATGTCTAGACAGATTTCCAGTCATGTTCTCTCTCCTGGTGCGACGCGTGTGATTACAGGGTGGTCGGAGACGTGTCAATGATCATTTGAATTTTTTTCCCCCTTTTCTCTCTCCTACCCGCACAAGCACACGTCAGCGCAACTGTTTATTGTGATATTTCCTTTTAATCCCTGAACTTTCGATTCTGTTTTATGGTCCTTGTTGCTATTATATAGGTTTTGATTTGTTTCAATTTGGTCCTTCAATTGAAATTGATGATATATTGTAGCTTGATTTAGGTCCACAGTCTTTGAATTTTCGAATTGGTTTGATATCCTTAATATTTTCGATATCACATTTTTTTTTTTCAATTTTATCCTTACATGCAAATTTATTATAAATCCTTAATATTTTCGGTACCAAAATTTGATTTTTTTCAATTTTATCCTTCCATGCAAATTAATTATAGATTTCAGTTTCATTTATGTTCTAATTCTTTTAATTTCCAGTTTTGCTTTGAATTATTTAATTTATTGGTATGAATGTTTAGATTTATTTCAATTGTGTATTTCAAATTAAATTTATTATATATATGCTTTTCATTTTAGACCTTATACTTTTAATTTTGGATCTTATTTTAATTCCTTTATTTGTTTTTATATATTTCTTACATAGTTCATATTTCTATCCATGTTTATATGTACATGCTCTTAGTTTTTGTTCTCAATTTTTCTTTATTTCCAATGTTATTAAGTTTTTTTATTTAATGTTCAAATTTTAATATGTGTTGGTGATCATTTGAAAATTAATAATTATTATGATTTCTCTTCTTCTTTTTTTCTTCAAGTCAAATAACTTCTTAAAATCTAATAATATTTATTTTTATTTTGTCATATATTTTGTTTTTTAATTGCTTTTTTTTGTTAATATTGTTAGTTGTTGAAATTTCTAATTATTATAGATAAGGCATTCAAAATAATGATAATGATTATTTGTAAGTATTTTTTTCTTATAGATATGTGAGACTAATTATATATTTTGATATTTATTTAATATTAACGCCTTAATATATATATATATATATATATATATATATATATAAATGACCTATTTATTATTTCTGAAAAATAATAATTTACTATCATTGTTCTAAAATATTTTTAATATAATAATATGAGAAATAAATTTTAAAAAAATATTTTTTTTTTAAAACAATAATTACGATATCATCGATAGTATGACAATAATAATTAGAATATTAATTATGTATAATAATATCTATAATGACAACAATAATAATTGTGACAAAAATTAATTGGTCAATGGTATTTTTTTGAAAATAACTTCTGTGTTTTTTTTTTATGTATGATATTTCAGATCTCATATCACAAAAAAAAAAAAAAACACATGTAGACAAGGCAGGTAGAGAAAATATGCCAAATTATCTACAATAATAAAATAAAAAATTGCCCTACATTGAACACAGCCGACACCAAATTTTTTAACATGTAACAAAATTGTTAATGGTCCTAAATTTTTATATATATTATTTTAGGGACTTTTTCCTTAAAAAAATAGGAGATACTAATTATATATTCCAAGATCAATTCCTAATGATTTGGTAAGATGCACTTTGACATTACTTGGAGAATGTGCTAGTACGAGACTACAATAAAGAATAAATGATCTAAGATCTACACTTAATGAATTGGTAATAGGGAGACTTATACTTATCCCTTGTAGATTATAGGGTCATTGCTCTAGGAAGACCAAGTCAATCATCTTCAAAAAAGGAACCGCTTTTTTAGTGCCACAATCTCCTTTGTTATATAGTGCTAAATTATTATTTGCTTATGATTTCTTGTTATATTATGGTGATTTGTTTTAAAACAACTCATCCTTTGTTTGACATCCTTGTTTTAGTGCCACAATTTCCTTTGTTCTTGTTTTATCTTTATAAAATTGAAAACTCGAAATTAGAATGATGAGTCTACAATTGTTTGTTCATAATATCAGCATGAGATTCATTACTTTCATAAAGCACATGCAATCACTTGAATAGGATTGGATAGGAATTGGTGATTAAAAATGGACAAAACTTTGTTGCTTATGATAATTGCTAACTTGAAGACAAAACAATTGCACTTCAATGTTTTGAGAGTGGGAGACAAATATAAAAGAAAAAGAGAAAAAAAGATATCATCCACAAAAATTAAAAATATTTTCATTTAAATTTTCTCTCTCCTAGCTATATCTATAGACTTGATTTTTCATGGGAAAATCCTAAGTATCACTAGTGGCTTTCGAAAACTTAAAGGTTATTATAAGATTATTAAATATATGTTTCATAGCGTGTTTAATATTATTTTTAAAGTATTTTTACTCGAAAATATATTTCAATATTATTGTTATTTTGTATGATTTTTTACATCATAGTATCAAAATAATATAAAAATATCCAAAAAATATTTTTTTATATCAGAAACGCACTTCGGTCGCATTCTCAAACACTCTCTAAATAGCTATGTATTGTACGTTTCTTCTTGTAAATTATTTATTATCTTAAACAATTTGTTTTTTATAATCTATTATTTATTATGTTAATTTTAATGATACGAAAAAATAAATACATTGATAAACCTATATATGTTTTTCTTTTTGTTGCTTCATAGTTATGAGATCATCTATAATTGATATTCCATATAATAAAGTCAAGTTATCTAATCCTATTCTACGGTTGTATACATGTGATTGCATGTGTTTTATGAAAGCAAAGAATATACAGGCATCTCAGGATAAAATTGTAGACGTGTAGGGATAAAATTGAAAGAAAAGTAACATTCTTACTTAATACTTATATAGGCCGATTTAAAATTAAATATGTGAGATTGTACGTGACTCAATCAACTTATTTGATCGAAAAACAACATGAATGATGAGTAAGAAAAATTAAGGATAAAATTAAGAGAGATAATGAATTTAAAAGAAAACAAACCTCTTGATCTAATTTCTTATCTAGCCCGAGTTTAAAATTGAGCGTGATTTTTTTCCCCAGCTTGATCTAGTTGACTTCATCGATCAAAAAATTTCTCAAATGATAATAAACAAAAGTGTGTGGATGAAATTAAAAAGAACATGCAATAGAAAGAAAAAAAATAAAAAATAAAATATAAAATGTCAAGAATTGTTTTATGATAACCGGGGTGTCCGGACCCGTTTACGCGCACCTCAACTAATCCCTGAACCCACTTAACATCTTACAAGCCCAATGAGCAGGTAAAACACCACGGGGGTGACATGCGTGCATGGTGGGGCTTGAACCCTGGTGCAGAGGAGGGGGACAAGTCCCTTCCTCCGTTAAGCCAAGACCCCACTTGCAAATGCCAAGAATTTAGGATCACTTGATGATTCATTGTGTTTGACATTTTAGTCGTTTGATTTGATAATTTTATTATAATTTGAAAAGTAATTTTAGATAATTAGGCTATAAAAGAAGTCAATTATTGAGAAAAAAGAAGGCAATTATTGAGAAAAAATCTTTGGGAAAAAAAGCGAGTCACGTTATTCACTATATTTCATAGTTTAACTTATGATATATTTGTTTTTACTACGGGATTGCATTTTTTATAACTTATTGTGTTTTATTTTAGTTAATGTTTTTAATAATTTTGAATTTTTTTATTATGCTAATGTTAAAAATAAATATTTTAATATATTTTTAAGTAAAAAACATTTTAAAAAATTACTAAATAAAACATTACATTGATTTGCTGGGAAGTCCAATCCACGTCACCAAGAACCGATGCCGACAAAACATTGATGATTTTTTATTCTTCTGAGCTTCATTTAACAAAAAGCTAATACGTGATTGTATTATTTAAATATTGAAAAGAAAACTATTCAAAACTTATTTTTCAATCCGATGATTTAAAGTATTTTTTAATTATTTTGCACTTCAATTGATACTAAATCTATTTTATATATAATTCTTATAAAAAAACATTCCAAAAACATCTTGATGTATTTAGAAAAATAATATTTTTAAATGTTGGCTCTGAAGAATAAAAAGAAGGAAAATTAACAATATTGAAATTTATTCAATAAATTATATTGGGTTTTTTCAATTATCCATCTACACAATTATTATTATTATTATTATTATTATTAGTCACGTGATAGTTGACACTCTATAATTGATTCAATTAAGTTAATGAAGAAGGGCATGAAAAATAATTATAAATCTCAAGGGATCACTAAAATAATTACCCCGAATTGAAATGAGAAATTAGAGGAAAACAAATTAGCATTCCACCACTAATAAATTCTCTAGATTAACTCTTTTTTTTTAAAATAAAATAAAGTAAAATGAGAAATTAATTAAAAAATAAATAAAAGGATAAATGATTAAACCTTGTTTGGCACTGCATTTTAAGAGCGCTTTTGAACAAAATTATTTTTTTATTTTTTATTTTAAATTAAATTGTTTTAGTGTTTTTCAACTATTTTCATGTGCTGATATTAAAAATAATTTTTTAAAATAAAAAACAAAAATATTCTAATATATTTCTGAACAAAAAAACACTTTTAAAAATAATCACAGTCACAATCTCTAACCAACACTAAATATAAGACCTCCAAACCTCAAGGATAAATTGTAATTTATGTATTATTTGAATGTGAGATTTTCGCTTTCATTGCATGATTGGAGTGGGCATCGAGCATTTCATGTGGAGGTTCTCTTGTCCGATTTTGGCTATGGAAATGGTGGGCCCTCTTAATTAGGTATATTTTTTGCCATGATATGCTCTTCATCATGTCATGTGCAATGACAGGGCGACATTGCATTGTTTTTTTTTATCAACACCCTTCTCATCATTCCATGTGCAAGCACGCTATATTAATTTTACTATTACAATCCCCATTAATTTATTTTACAACTTAATTTAGTTTATAGTGTAATATATATATATATATATATATATAAATAATAGTCAAATAATATTATAGAATATACGATATTTTAAAACAAATTGTACAATGTGCTTGAACCATTAACATTAAACCAAAAATTTTGCTTTAAATTAAATTTTGTTTAGTATTTTTAGATTATTTTCGTGTTGATGTCAAAAATAATTTTTTAAAAATAAAAAAATATTATTTTAATATATTTCTGAATAAAAAATAATTTTAAAATCAACTAAAACATTCGACCGCTGACGAGATTCCGTTACCGGCGGTCACTTCCACCATTTCAAAATTCAAGTCAGTTCCTCTTACATTCACGTGCATAAACAACTTCCATCACACTTCAGAAAATTCCTAGCAGCGTTTTCAGTGTTGCCGGCGACAAACATTCTCGAAGCTTCATCTGGAACGGGCCCCTTTTTTATCTTGATTTTTTATCATCGACCAGTGGATGAAGTCTGAGATGATCCAAATTGGAGAATTGAGCTAGCTGGGCCTTGGTACTCGGTCCACTTAATGAGAGCTCATGGAGGGCTGAGATGATCCAAATTGGAGAATAAAGCTTTTTGGGCCTTGGCATTCAGGTCCAATTAACGAGTGCTGTGTAAACTCAACAACCTAAGCTGCAAGAGAATAGTGTCCTTTTATAATTTTGATTTTTTTTTATTTTAATAGTGATATTATAGAAAATGTTTTTTTATTTTAAAAAAATATCCTCGAAAAAGAAGGTGGCTTTCTGTACGGAATGATAGAGATATTGTAGAGCTTTGAACGGAACTTTTCTTTCTCTCAAGAGGGCTCTTTCGTCATTGCATTCTTCGGCTTTCACAACATGAAACTCGTACACGTCATGTCATTTCCAACCATTCCTTGAGTTGCCAGCCTCCAAAGAGTGCTGCCGTCCATTTTGGATCTCAACCATACACGTGTTTCACTTGCGTCTCGAGAAAACCTTATTTTCATTGTCAGAGTCCAGGATCATGGATATAATTAGGTAGAATTATATATAACTTAATTTTTTATTTATTTATAAATTGTAAACTTGACTTTCCAATTTTTTTTAATCCCTCGACAGATTAAATATATTGGTTAATATTATTAATTTTAAAATATACTAATGTAAAGTAAAATAGAAGAGTGCTACAGATAACAAAATCTTGGACAATAATATATTTATATATTTAAAGTCATATAATATATTTAGTATAACAATGAGAACAATAAAGATTAGAGTAATAAAGAGAGAACACACTTATCTATATAATTTTGAAATTACATATCATCAATTAATCCTCTCTCTCTCTCTCTCTCTCTCTCTTTATATATATATATATATATATATATATATATATATATATATATATTTATAGGCTCATGTATATAAATACTGATAATATCAAAAGTCATAATAAATAAAACAATATGAACTTGGATAAATTCAAATGAACTTAAAATAATGATGAATAAATGTAGCAAGAAAAGAATGGAGAAAAATATCCAGACATACATATACATAGGCCCTGTTTGACACTGCATTTCAAAAATATTTTTGAATTTTTTATTTTACTTTCTACTCTAAATTAAAAAAATTGGTGTTTTTAGATTATTTTCATGTATTGATATCAAAAATGATCTAAAAAAACAAAAAAAATATCATTTTAATGTATTTATGAATGAAAATAACTTTAAAAAACAATCATAACCATACTCCTAAATATGCACATAATTTATAATCTTATAACAATATCTTGCTTATCCTAACTATTTTTATTTTTCTATCTCAACACAATAATACTCCATCTTTTCTTATCCCAATACACTAATCAAAATAACAAATATTGTTCACATGTTGATATGGTTTAAATTTTTAAATGAATCGATAAATTTTTTTCTTACTTTTCTCGTAAAAATAATTACGAAGTTTTGTCATACTTTTAAAAGAATATTTAGTATTATTTGTAATATATTATTGTTTAAAATTAGTTTTTAAATTTTTTTTAAATTAAATTAAATTTTATTTTGTATTTTAAATTAATTTTTTTTTAATTTTTAAATAAAAAACAATTTTAAAAACAAACTTTTGCCATACACTATAAACGGTCACCTCCTTGTCTGATAAAAAAATCTGGATGACACAAACTTCCTTTTTAAACAAGGAGAAAGGACAAACGACATCGTTTGTATCGATATAGGTTCATTCGGCTTAGCGAAGGTAACCCGTGCACATAAACTTTTCTCCACACGTTACCTAATGCGGCACATCGGCAAATCAAGTAAAAACTAAGGGCAATTGCGTAACAGAGTCGTTATATAAATAAAACAGAGGGCCATCTTCTGTTGCTGGAAAAAATTCAAGGGCAGAGCGAAGCAGAGGAGTTTCCGTTATCCATTTCTCTTTCTCTCTCCAAAGAAACCATCTAGCTTCCTTTCTCTCTCTAAAAAACAAACTCCCTTCTCTCCCAATTGAAACAAATTAGGGTTTTTCCAATCCACAAATTTTGCAGCAGTAACCATGGCTTCCGGCTCAATCAACGTTTCAATTCCTTCTATCCCTAGAGATTTCGGCAAGAAGAAGAGGGTATGAGGACGACTCCTCTTCTTTTTTTCTTTTCTCTCCCTCTCTAGAATTTGATTTCTTTCTAAAAATCAATTATATTTTTTTTTGGGATTTATGCAGGCCAATAGGTCGGCCAAATTGAAACAATGCAAGCTTGATGCTCGTCGAGAGCAATGGCTTTCTCAAGGTACCGTGATGATCTCAAATTTAAATTTTCTGTATATTTGAATATTCTTTTTGAATTATTTAATTTAATTTTAGGCTTTGGATGCTGTGGTGGGGCTTTTAATTTTTTATGCGATGGATGTTGGGTTTTTATTTCGTTTTTGTTAGGTGCAGTGAAGAATAAGGGGTGTAAGGAGGAATTGATGGGCCCACGTGTGTCGCCGCAGCAAATTCATGAAGAGGAAAGGAAGAATGCGTTGGAGAATTTGCAGATGAGGCGGCGAGGAGGAGGAGTAGGAGTAGGGGAGGATGGGAATGGGAATGAAAATGGGTCGATCCATCATGATTTTGATTTGGATTCCCCATTGAATAGTCCTACTGGAAGCAGTGTCCTTGGTGGCAACGAATCAGGCACCAATTTTACTGCTTCCAGCAGTAGCAGCACTACTAGTGGAAGTAGCGTTGGTGGCAGCATAACGGAAGAGGATGGAGAAGAGAATGATAATTGCTTGGATGATTGGGAGGCTATGGCGGATGCTTTGGCTGCCAATGATGATGATAATAAGCTAGAAAACCATTTTGATGAAAACAATCCATGTTTGGAATTGCAGTCTTCGCTGGAGTATGAACCTGCTGTTCAATTGAATTGTGATTTGCCAAATTTGGGTTTTCAAAACGAGAATTTGACACAGGAGAGAAAGGTGCCGCCAAGAGTGACTCCTGGAAATAGTCGAGCGTGGAGGCCGGATGATGCACTTCGTCCGCAGAGTCTTCCTGATTTGCCCAAGCAGCGCAGCTTTAAGAATATTGATAGGCATTATGGACAGGGAGTGCTTCCGTGGGGTTGTGCTAGTGGTGTTAATGTGCCAACTTCATGTCCTATATGTACAGAAGATTTGGACCTCACGGATACAAGTTTCCTGCCATGTTCCTGTGGGTTCCAGGTCTGCCTTTTCTGCCACAAGAAAATGCTTGAGCTGGACGGGCGCTGCCCAAACTGCAGGGAGCTGTATAAGAATGATCCTGTGAAGGTGGAGACCAGTGTGCGTAGAGGTAGTCTGACTTTAAGGCTGGCTCGTTCTTGTAGCATGAGGTCGTAAGAGGATGATTCTCTGTTTTGGTGAACTTTGGTTCCATCTCTTTCTCTGTGTCTTGTGTGTTCTGTTTTGTTGTTAGGCTGTCACTTCTTAGACTTTTTAGATTCAGGGGTATAGATCATTATGTCATTTGGCACCCGAGAATTGAGCTGTTTCTTATTTCGACTCTTGTTATCTGTGTGGTGCGGATGTAGAAAACCCATGTTCAGTATGTGAATAGATAAGGGGATATAGAAACTCAATACATGAAAGGTGATTACAATATCACGTGTTTTCCTTTCCCTAATGCTCGATTGAGTCACTATCTGCTTGTGCACGTTAATTATTGTAGATTCCATCTTTGGTGATTGGTTTCTGGGAGACAGCCTTAGAATCCAATAGTTAATGGATGGGGCACCTACATATATTAGTAAATGGCTTTGATTGCAATGCAAGTCTTGATACTTCATAGTTGTACTGCACGTGATTACTTAAATGTTACATTATATGTAGGTTCATTGATGGAATTGCATTTTTTGGCTTTAGCTAATGGGAACAAAAAGGAGCAGAGTTCCGATAACATTGAAGGCAGCCTCTCAGGCTAAAAATATGTTTTAGGAGTCACCTCTTCGGGGGCCGCATACAAAATTTGTTCTTCCTCGAGACTGCTTCACGGTTGAGGTTTTTGTATGAATAATGCTGTCTCTGATTATGGAATAAAAAGTTCCCTTACTTCTCACTTGAAAACCTGCTTTCTATTTCTTATTTAATTATCAAGTAACGTTGGTGTGTGACGCCACCATGCCTTTGCCACGTACATATCATTGGCAGCCTTTTGGCTTAATTCTGATTGAGACATCTCGGAGGGAGATATACATAAAAATGCTAGTTTCCTTCGACAGCCTTTTGGCTTAATTCTGAGTGAGACGTCGAGGAGGGGAGATATATAGAAGTGTTAGTTTTATAAGTGCTGATGAATTCATTTTTTGTTTTGTTTTGTGATTTACATAGCAATGTCTAAGGAGCTTCGAATGGCTGGAAAAGCAAGGCTCGATGCTTTTGGGGTACTGTCATCTCAAGAATTGTTGGCGCACTAAAGCCAATATATTTGTGATTTGCGGAGGTGGAATTGTTTTCGTTTTGGCCTTGTTGCTTGTGGGGTGATCGCACATCTCTGTGTGCCAACTCCAAATTTTTTGTTGAAAGGTGTTTTCATTTACACTAATCGTTCATGTATCTCTGTCGTCATTTCTTAGCTGTTTCATCTTCACTGCCAGAGGAAATTATGCTTGAATACTCTATGGGACCCTTCTATGATTTCTAAGGATATTGGATAACTTCCATTCTTTGTTAGAAACATGTGACTTGTTAAATCTTAGGTATGTATGCACAGATTGTGATTTGGAGTCTGAAAGATTTGAATTACCTCTCAGATAGCAGTCTAGGGCTCTGTTTTTCTCATCTTATGTGGTTTTGCCCCATTTATATATTTGAAAGTATTTGATTAAATTACAGTTTTGTGTAGATCTCATTGAAAACTCTATTTAAACTTTGCCTAAGAAAAATTTATAGGTGTATTTGTTCTTGCACTTCAACTTGCTTTTAATTTTTTTAATTGTTTTTTCATCTAAAAAATTTATTAAATCAATGGTTTTTAAGTGTTTTATTTTATGGTTTTGATATGCTTATATATATATAATCACTTTAATATGTTTTTAATTAAAAAACACTTTTGCAAAACCATGATACACACTTTAAAATACTAGCAGCACTCCTATTGGTATTGTCATGATCTATTTTTGGGTTATTTTTAAATTCATCTAAAATAAAATAAAAATAAAAGAGGTTGACGTGGTGAAAAAATCAAGCCTAAAATCTTAGATAAAATCAAGAGCTTGATCGTATATCTACTATCCTTAAAATGGAAGAAAAATAGTCAATGTCAAAATAAATCATAATTAGACAAATTTGTATAAAAATTAAGTTCAAAAGCATAATTAGATTTTTAATAAGCCAATTTGATTTAATCATGGATCAAATTAAAGGTTAATTATGCTAGGAAATTAATTTGGGGTCCAATTAAAGGACTTAATTATACTTTGATTGGGTCAAATTGATTTTGGTATTGCCTTAATTGGTGAAACATTAAGTTTGAGAGTCTAATTTGGGCTTAATTGGAAAGATTAGAGCTTTAAGAACCAAATTTAATTTTTACCATGTAGATTAGTTGAAATTAAAGGCAAAATTGCAAGAAAATCAAAGTTTTGAGGGTCAATCAAGGGCTAAATTAAAGAAATTTGCAAACAATGTCCAATTTAAAAAGGGCATTGAACTATATGGACCCAATTGGTCGAAATCAGGGATTAAATTAAAAAAAATTTAATAATCAATTGAGAGTCAAATCAAATAAATCCAAAACAATGTAAACTCAAGGTTGATATTGAAGTTTTTGCTAGGGGTGAAATTGTAAAAAATAAAACTTTTAGGTCAATTAGGGGTGTAATTAAAACAATTATAAGATAAAAAGACTAAAGTAAACTTTAATTGAATCCTAATCAAAACAACATTGTTTTAAAGAAAAATAAGAAGAAAAAAAAGATCATACAACACGTCGTCTGATTACTATTCATTGTCTTCTCCTAACCCACATAAAAATACATCACTTCATCAAATTTAAAAAAACTTATTATTGATTGTTCTTATCAATGTTAATGACCTTATTATTATGAGAAATAATGGTGAAACGATATGATATCTTAAGACTACTCTACAACATTGTTTTCCCATAAAAGATCTCGATAATTTAAAATATTTTTTTAGAATTAAAATGGTTATTTCTCATAAGAGGTTGTTTCTTAACCAACGCAAATATGTTATACACTTGATTAAAGATGTTAAGATATGGATGTCAAACTTGCCCATACTCTATTAGATTATAAATTGAAGCTTTAAACAATTAGTAAACCTTTTTGGTTTATCAATCACTATCAACATCTCATTAGTGGGCTTATTTCTCTTTACTTACACATCCTAATATCACCTACACAATTAGTCAATTGGTTTTTTTATTTCAGCCTGGATAAGTGAACTTTACGCTATCTATCTAAAGTGTTTTGTTGGATGCATAATTGGGTCATACTCAAATCACTTGCAAGGCTCTCTTCTTTTTTCATGAAAATCTTAGCATGATTTAGAGGTGTTTGTCGCTGTGTTTCAAAATTATTTAAAAAAAAATATATAGTATTTTTAGATCATTTTGATGTGCTAATGTCAAAAATAATTTTAAAAAAATAAAAATATATAATTTTAATACATTTCTGAAAAACACTTTAAAAAATAACCTTACAAATAGACATTTAGGCACTTTATATAATATTAATGTATTTCTGAAACGTTTTCATTTTTATTAAGAAATCCATGGTTGCGAGTATTATTAAAATGAGTTAATATAATATTAATTGAAAATATTTAGAAATAATATTTAAAAAAAAATACAAAGTATCTTTATCTCATGAGCATCATCTTCACTCCACACTCAGTTAATTAAACATCAAATTCACCTGGCTCTAAAACGCAAGATCCATAGATCAGCTGGCCAGGCCATGCTGTCTCTGCAATTTCATAAAGGTGGAATTCTCCAACAGAACATCATCACCTACTTCCTCTTCTCCAATCCACTTTTCAACTTTGGTCTTCAGTTGCAAAATGCTTTCTCTAGTTCCCTGGGAACCTGATCGAATCCAGAGTTCCTCCACCTCAGCCCAGAAACAGGATCCTGGAAATTCATCCCGCAACTTCTCAGCATGCTCGCGCCATTTCTGAGTGCATTTATACCGTCTTGGCCTGCCCTTTCCCATATAGTGTCCTGTGTCTTCATTCTTGAGGTGGCGGTAGTAATTTGCTATGTCCAAGGGCTCAACAATGCGACGATACCTGGTGCCGAGACGTATCCATTTCTTCTGGCCCTCGAACTCATCAGGGAGCTCATGCCTCTTCAACATCTCTATGATTTCATCCCATATTCCTGCTAGCTCAAGCCTGTTTACATTCGCATGGAAATCCTCCTTTTGATCTGAGCTCTTGAAGGCATCGTAGTAGCCGGCTTTATGAGCGCACGAACTTTTGTATTTTTCCAGGTTACCTAAGCATTTCTCAATATCTATCTGCTTTCCATCGATTGTATTCTGGTTCCTCAACTTCTGCCTCTCTAACGCTTCAGCAGCACGAAGACACAGGCTGGCTCTTTCACTCTGGAATCCCAAACACTTAAAAGCATTTATAAATATTGGAGGTATCAACTAATTTCAATTCTATTTTTCACTAAACTTTTGCTGAAACTGGACATATTGGAGGTGTCAGCTAGTTTCACTGATATGCTCAGTTTCAGCAAAAGTTTGAGCATTTCCAGGTCTGATATATACTGAAACTTGTAACCAGATAAGATTTGCTAGGATAACTTTAGCTACCTTGTGATGAGTGAACATGTATTTTATGAAATTGAATGGCACATTCAGCAGGGAGTCAACGAAAACTTACCAGGCCTAGGTCATTTAAGTCCATGTCAA
The DNA here is from genome assembly GCA_009078335.1 of Salix brachista. Taxonomy (NCBI): domain Eukaryota; kingdom Viridiplantae; phylum Streptophyta; class Magnoliopsida; order Malpighiales; family Salicaceae; genus Salix; species Salix brachista. The sequence goes on from CM018586.1 coordinate 13,031,503, forward strand.
CGTTTGCAGTCGAAGTCACTGGAGGTGCTTCTTGGTGAAGATGAAATAAACTTGTTACAATTGGCGTTCTTAAGCACTCTTTCAGGTAATTTTCGTAGTTCAAATGATCTCTCAGGCTTGTTTGGGCAACTGGAACCTTTTCTTCTTCAGTGCTCAACTGGGAGGAATAGAAAAGTACTTGCAGGACAGCATCAGCGTTACTTATTTCAACAAGTTTCCCAGTTCCTGTACAGAAGACATAAGTCCCGAGGGGTCTATACGGACTCAGCTCAATGAAACTCGATGCCGTTTCCAGCAGCGGGTTCGTGCTCCCCATGATCTTACAGGCAGCATAGTTGGCAACAGATGAGGCATTTTTCACCACAGTTTCATAGAAATCAGGGGCATCTGCAGGAGGCTGCTGCGGGTTTTGATTGAAGTAGTCGAGGACTCGCTGCAGCTGGTGCCCGATGGAAGAGAGTGGACTGAGTGAAATCCGAGGGACAATGTCGAGTCTCATAACGAAATTCACAAAGCAGCGTGACCATTTTTCACGCCGGAGTGCAATGTTTATAATGCGATCACCGACAAGGGGAGATCCAAAAGTCAGGCAGAGTGGCTCGATGAAGTTGGGGAGTCTACTGTTCACTTCCAGGAACCAAACTGTTGCCAGGATGGCAATTGCCCCTCCTGAAGAATGCCCTGTAAATACAACTTTCCTTCTGTCGTCCACGGCTTTTTTCACCTAAGAAGATTGAAAACCAGCATCATACTGAAGTTAATTTTACCATTCCAGCAATTATTTCAATGCTTGCTGATTAAATCTATTCTGCTTTCAATCTGTATTCCATAATCATGATCGTTAATTTTAGGGCTAGTGGGTTTAATCGAGTTGGGTGTAATCTGCCGAAAACCCAGTTAATTGACAAAAAAAAAATACAAATGCAGCTGTGGGATCTATAATTTCTTCGCAACTTAGCATCAATTTGTTTTAAATAATCATGGTAACATATTCCCAAACAAAGCAAAAACAGAAGGGGGGCGGGGGGATTGACAGCTTATTATTATTATAGCAGAAATGGAAATAATTAAAATGACCAGAAGTGGATTGAGCTACCTCAAGTTCGAACTTTGGATTAGCCAAAACTGCTTTGAATCTTTTGAAAAAGGCTTCATTGACCCTGCCAATTTCATCAAGACCGACATATTTGAGAGAAGGAAAGAGACGACGATCCACCTCCATGTCTCCAAAGGAACCCCCTGCAAACCAGTCATGTACAGACAAAGACCCAGCAAAGCTAAAGACAACTTCAGGTGATGAACTCTTAATCTTGTCGAAAAGATATTGCTTCTCTGGATATTTGTGAGCCTTCATGGCCATTGAACATGCTTTCTTGATCACCTCTACTTTGATCTCCATGTTCTCTCCAAGCTTAACAGTACCCATCACTGCTCTTCGATTTCTCCTGGAATTTGCTGCTTTTGAGTTCTTCTTTTTCGTCTTTCAGACAAGAGCGAAATGAAACAATCGTTAAATCATATGGGCTCAGATGGGTGACCTCGTCGTCGTTGACTTGTGGTCTTTGCCTGACTTGGTAGGAGACGTGAAATAAATATCCCTTTAGAACTGAAGCATGTTGGAAGTTTACAAAGATTCCCATCCGTGCACTATCATGACCTTGCGATGATAGAAGTAACTCACCCACGGGTATTAAATTGATTTTCATTTAAAAATATATTAAAATATTATTATTATTATTATTATTATTATTATTATATTAATATTATTTTTAATATCAATATATAAAAATGATTTAAAAACATAAAACAAATTAATTTCAAATAAAAAATTCAAATAATTTTAAAAGTCAATGGCAAATAGTACCTTGTTATCACCTTGCAATGATGGAATAACTCACCTTTTGTTTACAATTTAATTACATATTTAACACGCTTCCTATGTTATCATTTATATTTAAATTAGCCAATATTCTCGTACCCTATCGTTGGTGGCACCATATTTTTTTCAACATAAGAAAAATAATTATGTGATTTTTTTATTATAATATAAATTTACATAAAATAATAAATATGTGCAGAATTCTTGTTAAGTGCAAGTTTTCTATACAATATATGAATTTTAAATCGATATAAATTTATCTATTTAGTAGGTCTCAATAAAATAACAGTTAAAATTATTATCAATATTACTGTCCAAACAACTAAAATAATTAAATTGCCCTGACAAATAAAATAAAAAAGCAAAACATTTTTACAAAAAAAACAATATAAAAATAATCACTAAAATTATCATTATTATACCGCAAACAATAAAATCATAAAATCATCTGATCTGAAGAATAGAAAAAAATAACTGAAAACAAAAAAAAAAACAAAGGAAAAAACAGAGCAATATTAATTTGAAAATGATCACTAACATAAATTAAAATTTCAGCACTGAACCAAATAAAAATAAAACCCTAATAAAAAATAAAATGAAAAAAATAAAAACAAAACTAAAAGCATAGATGCATAAATACGAATAAAAAATAAACGTTGTCCAAAAATAACAGAAAAAACCAAAGAAATTAATAGCAAATAAAAAATTCAAATAATAAGGACCGAAATGAAAAATAAAATATATAATTAATTTTAATCGTAGAACAAAATTGAAACAAATAAAAACATTAGGACCGAAACAGATAAATATATATTTTTTAAAAAATAAAGTGTAATTTTGCTAAAAAAATTAAAAGAATTAGGATTGAAATGAAAAGTAGCATACATGACTAATTTCAATTGGAGGACACAATCGAAACAAATTAAAATGAACTATATAATTAATTGCAATTGAAGGACAAGATTGAAATAAATAAAACCATGAGACCGAAATAAATAAAGCCATTTAAAACAATTGTTGTGCAATGTTTTTACAAAATTAAAAGAATAAGGACCGAAATGAAATATAGAATATATGACAAATTTCAATTGGAGGACCCAATCAGAAGCAATTAAAACCTGCATACCAAAATAATTAAAATAACCAAAAGCAAACCGAAAATCAAAAGAATAAGGACTAAGTTGAAACCCCACATATATAATCAGTTTCAATTGAAGGACACAATTGCAACAAATCAAAAACTATATTGAAAAAAAACAGTATTAAAAGAGAAATCCGAAGACAAGGGACCAAACTAAAACTTTCTCAAACCTTAGGGACCGAAGAGTAGTTCTGGAGGGCAGGAGAGAGAAAAGGGAGAAAAAACTTAAAACTATCCATCGAAGTTTCATCGGCCACCATAAGCAGAGACGCGCCGCACCGGGAGAAAGAGGACATGTCGGCGCACCATGTGACATGGTGGAAGGTTTTTTTCACCACCATAAAGAGTCACATGTGCCTCCCAAAAGGTGTGTGCAGCAGAGACACAACAGCCGTGTTCGTACGACGCGCCTGCATTGTCTCCGAGAAATAATATTAAAATAATACACAATTACTTATACATCCCTTGACCCATTGATAACTATGAAAAAAACACCGTGGAAAATGCATAAATACCCCGGGATATGTCGTCTATTTTTTGTCGTTTTTTGGGTTAATTTCGTAGTTTTACTGTGCACAAACTCGAAAATACCGTCCATGTCCCCTGAAAATTATTAAAGTACCCCCGGTCCGTTTTGCCTTATTTTGTCGTTTAGGGGGGCTATTTTTGTAGTTTTACTGTGCAACAAATCTGGAAATACCATTAATGTCTCCTGGAATACCCCCGGTCCCAGGGGTTAAAAATTTTCGGTCCGGAGGTAAAATGGTAATTTTACTGTCGCAATGAATAATAATCTAAGTCTATGTGAACAATAAAGCATTATACAGTAAAAAGGGAACAAGTTTTATTTTATAGTTAATTTTGGATGGAAATACCTCACCTTTTATTTACAATTTAACCCCATGTTTAACACGCTTCCTATGGTATCATTTATATTTAAATTTTGGATAAGTAATTTTTTTGTCCAACAAAATTATTCAAGTTCAAATCCACCGTTCACTCACTAAAAGGATTTTTATGCTTGGAAATAAAGTTTTTGCTCTATTTTTCAATTAAAAATATCAAGTTATTTAGATTACAGAGAAAAAACAGTTGTTGCTACTTTACGCGGCACATCTCGTGAACAAACAAATTTAGTGTTTCACTACTTTTTTTTTGCTCATGAAGATTCTCATATCAAAATATGTATTTTTAAGTGTTTGTGAGATTAATCGATATACACGCAAACTGACCCAAACATCAATGTTAATAAAAAAAAATGAATTTTATTTTAGATAAAAATATTATAGGCAGTGGAAGTTGTGATTACTTCTTTCATGGACTAGATGACCAACTGGTTACGATAGGGGAGAAGGGGTTAGCCAAAAAATGGATGAGGCAAAAAAACCCTAACCTAGATATATTTTACATGGGTCACAGTATATATATATTTGGATACAAAGATTAGTGGTTGTGAGTTAATGTTAAAGATAGAAGCAATAAATTCCAAAGTTATTTTAGTCTCTAAATCCCCTATTAAATAAATAGGGTTTGCACTTTATTTACAACTATAGGATAACACCTTTAGAGAAAAAGAGGGGCGGCAACATGGTGATTTTTGTGTTGATTGATGGGTGGCTGGAGATGCAGCCGTGGTTCGCGGAGGAGGAGGAGGTTGCAGCGGTAACTTGAATGGTGGCCCGTTAAGGAGAGTAGAAGGGGCTTGTCGGTGCTGGACTATGCACCCGTTTGACATTGCGTTTCCACTGGTGTTTCAAAAGAGAAGCTGATTTGCAGTGTTTGGTTAGTTCAAAAACGCAGATGAATTTACGTGGGACCCACCAAAAAAACGATTCAAACCACGTTCCATGATAAGCAGCAAATACATGTTTTTTCCTGCGATTGCAAACAATTTTTTTTGACGCGATTAATGCAATTTCCTGTTGTTTTGCCATGCACAAAATCCTTCGTGTTGATGCATGCAACTCTGCGTGCAGCTCTCCTTCGCCAAGCAGACGACCACAGTGCATGCTTCTCTCTCTCTCTCTATCCAAAACAGCCATGGATGCCGGCACCTTCCAACGCTGACTCCGGCCACCACAGGCCACCATTTACGACAAAACCACCACAGGAAGAACCACCTCAGCCTCCTCTACCCATCGGCATCGTCCGTTGAAGCTCTCGTGGTGGTCGGTTTTAATCAGTACCACAACCTTCTAACGCTGCCTCCGGCCACCACAGGCCACTATTTCAGACACCACCACCACAGGAAGAACCACCTCGGCCTCCTCTACCCGTAGGTATCGGCCGTTCACCCTCTCGTCACAGTCGGCCATGTTACTGTTCACGTGAACAGTAACATGGCAGAATAATTCAACAAAGAACGACGGGTGCAACGCACTGTTTTTACATTTTGAGAGTTATTTGAACTGTTGGGCTGGGCTGGGCTGCTCTCGGCCCAGTCCAAGTCCAACAGAGTTGGGCCCTTTTGGCCCACATTGGTTGGGGCGGCCCATTTACTTTGGGACAGGCCATTCCGAATTTTTACAAAAAAAATATTTAAAAAATATATATATAGATAGATAAAGATCCGTTCTGATGAAAAACAATGACGCATGACTTCGTTGCACTCCACAACCCTGTTATTTTTCGATTGATTATGAATTAAAAACTTGCAACTGGATTTGACATTGGAATTATATCCTTACAACTGAATCGCAGATGTTGGTAGTAATGATATTGTTACCATATGTTGTTCCTCGATCAAATAGCAAGGGATCACAGAGGCATTCACGTATCGATTTAGTTCGTGATGAAATTGCAAGTAGTTTGATGGGAGAATAAAAAATAATATTTGTTTTTTCATGAATTATTAATTACATTATATTATTATAATTATTAAATTTACAATATTTATAAAAATTATATATATATATAAAAGTAATTTCACAAGTTAAAAGCAATATAAAAAGCTTGGTAACCAAACACCCAAAACTGTTTTTTTTTCAACCTCCAACTCAACCACAGTTTTAACCAAACACTTCACTGCTTATTTTGAACTACAGTAAAAGCGCTTTTTTTGAAACTGCTTTTTTTCAACTTCAATCGCAAAAGCAAAAGCAATGTCAAACACACTCTATGGCCCGTTAATCAAAGATTTAATTATGTAGTTATATTTTAGCACTGCAAAAATATTTTAGCTATTAATTAAAATATAATAACAATTTTATAACAATTTTTATTTTTTTTATACGCGTTATTACTAATAGGAATGTAGAGTATTTTATTTTCATTATTACAAGTTATTTATCCTTCCGCCGCATTGAGAATTTTTTCTTGTCTTGTTTTAACATATATAATTTTATATTTTGCATTTTAATTCTTATTTTTTTGTTTAGTTTTGATCCCTTTGATTGTTTTTGATCTTTTTGGGATAATTTTTATTTTTTATTCGTATTTATATATCTATACTCTTAGTTTTGACTTTTAATTTTTATTGTTATTTATATTTGTATTAAATGCAGTTTATATTAAAAACATAGTAAGTTTATCTTTAGTGGTGTAAAATATGAGTTAAACTTTCTATCATGCACATAAAGTAAATGTTTTGTTGTTAGTGATCTGTTATCTTTGTGTGTGTTTTCATCTCTTTTATTTATGTGTGCCCTGATATATTTTTAGTTTAAAATGGTTTTTATTTGAAAAGAAACTAAATTTTTTATTTATTTTTTAAGATTTATACTTGATATTATTATATTTTAATTTTTTCAAAACACTGATATTAAATTAATTTGAGATTAAAAAATCTTAGTTCAATGTTTTTTTTATATATATTTTATATGTGAATATTAAACAAGCTTAACATATTTTTAAGAAAAAATACTTTAAAAATAATCATCATCATTATTTTCAACACCTTATCCATAATAAAATGAATATATATAAAAAACTAAATGATTGAAAGTTTAATAGGCAAACATGAAAGAAAATAATAAATTAGCGTAGATTATGGTCAATAGTTTGGCAATGTCTCATAATGATAATAATACTAATTTTCCTTTGTCCTTTATTTTGTTTTATAATATTTTCATTTGTTTGGTATATCAAAAAAAAATGATGCTAATATTGTATTTTGTTTTACTTTTAATCATCATAATAATAATGAGAATAACAATTCAAATAATTTATCATTTGATTTTGTATTTATTAAGAATTATGTTTTGTGATTTCTCTATATATAAAGTTTCAAATCTAATATCTATTTGAAAAAACTTTTATGGCTCAATATTGTTTTTAATTTTTTATATTATTTATTCAATTCTGTATGACTTAACATTAGTATTAAACAAAAAAAAACAAATTTTATTATAATCCAAGCAATTATAATAATTATCTTCATAATGGTAATAATGCAAATTTTGTTTTTATTCTTTTATTTTGTATAAATCAAATAATATTTTTTGTATGCTATTAATTTTTGTTTTTGCCTTCAATAATATGAAAAACAATGATAGGAACAATTGAAATAATTTATCTTTTGATGATATATTTATTAAAAATTATTTTTTTATAGCTTCTCTATATATAATGGTTCAAATATAATAATTTATTATTCGATGTTGTATTTGTTAAAAATCCTATAATTCAATGTTGTCTTTAATTTTCTTAACTTATTTATTTTAAATTATATTATCTAACATCAAATCTAAACACACAAAAATTGTCCTATAATTAGTTTTTTGACATTATTAACATTTGCCTAATTGAATATTTTGCTCAGATGTACAACATCATAAAAACAAATCTAGCATCATTAATATTTTTTTATAATGTTAACAAATCTAACACTATTTTGCATAGGTTTAACTTTTCTTTAATATTTTTATGAATATCATTTAAATTATAATTAATATTATTATCATTAGTAATATCATTATTATAATTTTTTTTTTCATTATTGATATTCTTCATATTATTTTATGAGTTATTGTTATTATTATCATTAAAGTCATAATTATTATGCATTACAATAAATTATAATTGTTATTATCATTTTGATTAGTAATATCACTATTATTACCATGATTATAACATCTAAAATTATTATTATTACTACTAAAACAATAAAAAATATTAAATTACCCTTCAACAAAAGAGTAAGAAAAAGACAAAATAAAATTATTATTATTATTATAGCGTAAATAATGGAAATGACAAAAATACCCTGAAGAATAAAAAACCTAATAACTTTAACAAAAGAGCAAACAAAAAAATAAAATAAAAGACAAAAAATAATAAGGACAAAATCGACTAAAAAATCAGTTGAAGCCAAAGCAAACAATCAAAATTAAAATTGAAAACAATTAAAGGATTTAAATCGAAATGAAAAAATAAGAGCATCTCCAAGGCAAAAAGACATTTTAAAGAGCTAAATTGATAAAATGACTTTTTGAATAATGTAAATATAGTTTTTTTTGTTTATGTGTATTCCAACAGTAAAGGCAATTTAGAATAACTATTTTTTGTATATCGTTTTAAATTTAGTATAATTATTTTGTATATAATATAATTATACAATTAATATGAGTAAGTTATATAATTAAAAAATTGCTCTTAACAGATTCTTCAACATTATAATTATTAAATTTTAAAATAGTGAAATTTTTTTCCATATGATATCAATTTTATAACACTGTAACATATTATCAATTAATAAAATTAATACATTAAACAATATATTTAAAGTAACCAATAAGTTCAAACATAATTAATTAAAAATACATTCCATTACAAATAATTCAATCAAATTAATTACAAATTAAAACTCATATTTGTCATAATTTCCAACTTTCTATTTTGAAAATATGCTACAAAAATTGGATCAAATTTAGAAGTATTCATCTTTATAATTTGTTCTTAAAGCTCAATCATATCCATTTCTTGTTTCTCTTGACTTTGTTTAATCATAATAGCTTGTTGCTCTAGCATAATTTTTCTGTCTTGTTTTTTTATCCTCAATTTCAACTAAAGTATTGTTGCAACAGATTTGTTACAGCTATCTCCCTAACTTTCTCTTTTTCTTGTCTATGTTTAAGTCGTTCATTTGCAGCTTTCTAACCAATTGGTCTATTTTGAAAAATACATGTTTCATTATCTTCTCCTAAACTAACAGAATCAGGGGTTGATGGAGTTGAAGAAGCTCGACTTGCATTTCCATGATTTTATTTCTTGTTTGACTTTTGATGTTGACTTGCATGCTCAAATTGCTATTTGGGTTTTTATTAAGATAACCCAACAATCTTCTAGTTGAAATCGTTTGTCAACACATGAGGCATACATTTGATGAGAATCATTAATATGGTAAAACAAGGTCAATAAATTAAACTATGTTAAAAAAATACGTGAAACAAATAATTTAATATGAAAATGAAAAAAAAAAAAAATTACCCTTGATTCTTCAGTCATTCCACTTTGTTGAAGGTTTTTAATTTGGGTAACAAATCCAACAAATTTTCCAACTTCTTTATTTATTTCTTGTCATCTACTTGAGATGTTTATTTGGGAATAATTATTCAAGTTTCCTTTGTTCTCTACAAAGTAAGCATGAACTAGAGCCCGGAATTGTCTTGTTTGTTGTTCAACTCCTATAATTGGATCTTTACTTATATTTAACCATGCTGACACAAGTAAACAATCTTCTTCTTGTGAGAAGTTTTTTAATTCTTTGTGATTTTTTAATTGTATGAACAATTAAATAGAGTCTTTGGAATCATAAGAAAGTTAAGTAAGATCACTTAGTTGAGAAACAATATCTTCATACTCACTTATAAAAAAGTTGGTGAATGAGTTTGGCAAATTTGAGTCCATCAAACAAAAAAAAATGTGTTAGTTGATATTTACATTCTATCTAACTCAAACTTTTATCAAACTCATGGTATTAATAAACTTATAAAAACAAGAAAACATGGAATTCAATCTTTTCCACAAACATGGCAAAAAAATCCTAGTCACAAATTATTTTTACAAATAAAAAATGGATAAAAAATGCCCCAAGTAAGCATTAAAATACCATTGTTTAATATCAGAAACAAAATCATACAAGGCAAGAAACAAAAACCCTGGAAAAAATTTCCAGACTTTTGTTCATATTCCCTTTCTTTCTCAGCAACCAAACACGTTAAAAACATTAACTATCAATAAAAGATTTCAAAACTTTCACTAATTTCCCATCTCTTTCTTAGTTGATTCTGTAAATCCCACATTCCTAACTAACATCTCGACTTAACTACCAGTGTTTAATATCAGAAACAAAAATCATACAGGGCAAGAAACAAAAAACCATAATTTTTTTTTCCAAACTTTTGTTAATATTCCCTCTCTTCCTTGGCAACCAAACATGTTAAAAACATTAACAATCCCATCTCTTTCTTAAATGATTTTGTATATCCCACATTACCAACTAACATCTCGGCTTAACTATCAATGTTTAATACTAGAAACAAAAATCAAGCAAGACAAGAAACAAAAACCCAGAAAAATTTCTCCCAGACATTTGTTCATATTCCCTCTCTTTCTCAGCAACCAAACACCTTAAAAACATTTACAATCCCATCTCTTTCTCAGTTGATTCTATAAATCCCATATTCCCAACTAACATCTTGGCTTCTCTAACACTACCATTTGAATACATTCCATATCTATAATTTACATTCTTACCAACAAGAATTTGAGCGAGCGAATTGATCCAAAGCAAACAAACAAGAATCAAACACGTATGAGAACCACAAACATGGAATTCAAAAATAGAACTTGCAATCCCAAAAAAAAAACAATTAACCCCAAAACAAACCTCACAACACCAAAAATCAAAACACGCTAAAATCACAGGAATCAAAGACCCAAGCAATCCATGATAATAGAAATACACCCACACCACACTCATCCAATCACAAACATACCCATACTCATCTCCATCTAGGTCAATCGTAGAGCAGATGCAAAAACACATGTTGGTTGATGGTAGAGCATAAGCAAGAAATAGAAAATAGAAGGTTTGGAAAACTAACCTTTTGTTTGGTTTTTGTCCCCCTTCTTCTTCTAGACAGAACAAAAATCCCTCGTTGAATAGCAATTGAGTTTTTGTTCGGCAACTACTGTAATTGAAAAAACATGTTTGCTTCGGTTCGAGTGATTTAATTACGAAATACAAGAATATTTCAATGGTAATGTGTACTGTGACTTTTTTAGTTTGCTTAACCATAAATAGCATTTTAGTAATGGAACAACTATTTTGCCTATTGCAATAGTTGTTCCGTTGGAGATTAATAAGTTGGATAAAAAGGCAAAAAAATACTGATATTTGCCTTTGCCTCTTCATATATATGCTCCGTTGGAGATGCTCTAATATGTGATCAATTTCAATCAAAGAACAAAATTGAAAAAAAATCCAAACTTCTATACCAAAAAATTAAAGGATTTAAAACTAAATCCAAAATTAAAAGAATAAGGACCAAAATAAAAGCCAAATATATACTCAATTTCAATTTTAGAACAAAATTGAAACAAATCAAAACTTTTATAACATAAATTAGTACCAAACAAAACAATCAAAAGAGGAGGGACGGAACTGAAAACACCATAAACTAAGGGAACCTCCGTGTAATTTAGGCTGCAAGAGAGAGAAAAGGAAAAAAAATAATAACCGACCACCGTCATGTTTCCAGACCGTATTGTGTAGAAAAAATAAAAAAAAATGTAAAATTACATATATACTCTCTACAACCAACTCTTGGATTTTATATTTTATAAGGGTATATTCGTATTTGTACTATTTCAAAAAAGTTGAAAAACCAAAAAACACCCCACCGACAACTCTTATTTTTGTCTTATTTGAGTATAATATGGTTATTTTATTATGCATAGAAGTGTAAAAATAAAAAAACACTCTCAGGTAGCCAACTATTTGCTGAGCTATCAAAGGTAAAATCATAGTTTTACTGTAAAAAAATAACCGGAAAAGACACAAATATCTCTAAATAATCAAAGAATATGAACCGGTATTATGAAAAAGTCAAAAATATCCATGAGACTAGGGCTTAAATATCAGCACGCCGATGGATAAAATGATAATTATATTATTATAGTTAGTGTTTAAGCATCGCGTTTTAACGAGATGGTTAATTATTATTAGTAGAAGTGATATCCATTATTTTTAAGTCAAAAAGTTTATAAATAAACAAATCTAGACCTGACCACCCATCTTTGCTTAATATACAAGCCTACATTTTATTTTATAAAAAAAATGAAAACACGCCCCTCCAATTTCCAATCCAACGGCCACCATTCCCATGTCCCAAAAGTCACAAACAAACAGATTCTAATCGGACAGTCAACAGTGCCTTCAACTCCACAGAGTTACACTCTCTTGAAAATTACGGAAATCCCCTTCATGTATTAACGCTTGACTCCTCGACGAGACCCAGATCTAAAGTTCCCTAATAATAAAGAGAGAGCTCGATATCTAGAAGAAAAGGAATTTTATTTTATTTTTTTAAATCTCCCCTTCTCTCTGGCTCTCTTAACAATACAAACAAATTTACAGTCTCACTCGAATCCCAATACTGTTTTGTAAATTGCAGATGCGATTCTGCTTATTTTGATCTGATTTAAAGGTAACATTTCTTTCTAATACGAACCACTGGATCTAATATTTCTAGGTTTTTGGATTAGAATTCGATCCCTTAATGTGATCTCTCCAGTTCCCAGTCAGATCTAACTTGATTATCTTTCGTTTCTTTTTGGTTTAATGAATCTCGGATTCTTGTAGATCTGTTTTGATTTGATTTTATGAAACAGTGATGGGGTTGGGTTATTGTTTTTATTTTCGATTGTTTTAGTGAGTGTGATGATGGCAATTGGCGTGTGAGTTTTTTGATTGATTGGTTGGTGATTTGTTGTTGTTGTTGCTGCTGCTGATGATGATGTGTGTGGCTGTAGTGTTTTTGCTGGATTGAAGAAGATGTTGACCAAGTTTGAGACCAAGAGTAATCGAGTGAAGGGGCTGAGTTTCCACAGTAAGAGACCATGGATCCTTGCTAGCCTTCACAGTGGTGTGATCCAGTTATGGGACTATCGTATGGGCACTCTCATCGATCGCTTTGATGAGCATGATGGCCCTGTCCGTGGTGTTCATTTCCACAAATCTCAACCTCTTTTTGTATCTGGAGGTACTTGTTGTCCCTCATTTTATGCAATGACGCTGTGGTGTTTGAGTGATTTTGGTAACCATTTGTCCTATTAGGTTTGTCTTGTTGGATTTGGTTGAATTTACAGTAGATCTGTTTGTGATCTGATGGAATTACAGTGCCTTGCCTTGATCTGATGGAATCTAGGTGCTAGATTTAGGATTTTGATTGGATGAAAGATGAAACTTTTATGTGCTGATAGAATATAATGTTGCATTTTAGATTCAGAAACTCTGTTATCGCTCTTCTTAAGTGGGCATTGATATCTATATTAATGTTTTCCTTCATCTTCCCTACCCAGCCTCACAATGATATGTGTTGATTTTAGTTGAATGTGGGTAGATATCGTAGTCTTAAAACCTATCATCAGAGATTCTAGTAGGATCAACTCCCATTCCTGGTTACAATGACTAAGAGACCCTGCTGTGTTTTCCTATGCTTTTTGAAAAAGGATGCTTATGTCTGTAAATTGATGGCCAGGTGATGATTACAAGATTAAAGTCTGGAACTACAAATTGCATAGGTGTCTGTTTACACTCCTTGGACATCTTGATTACATTCGTACTGTGCAGTTTCATCATGAATACCCCTGGATTGTGAGTGCTAGTGATGATCAGACCATCCGCATTTGGAACTGGCAGTCTCGTACTTGCATTTCCGTGTTGACAGGACACAATCATTATGTGATGTGTGCCTCATTCCACCCTAAAGAAGACCTCGTTGTGTCGGCATCTCTAGATCAGACTGTTCGTGTATGGGATATTGGTGCTCTGAGAAAAAAGACGGTGTCCCCTGCTGATGACATCCTGAGGTTGAGTCAGATGAACACTGACCTATTTGGTGGTGTTGATGCAGTTGTTAAGTATGTTTTGGAAGGCCATGACAGAGGTGTCAACTGGGCTTCTTTCCACCCTACACTTCCTTTGATTGTTTCAGGAGCAGATGATCGCCAAGTGAAGTTGTGGCGGATGAATGGTAAGTCGAACTACCTGGTATTGATTTTTGGCTTGCATTGATATTTATCATCAAGGAAATTGCTATTGAGCATCTATGTCAATCTACTATGTGGTTTTCTTGTTGTCTTTGGGTTGAGGATTTGTAGTTATATTTTGTTTTTGAGAGTTGAAATTGTGACCTCCTGGCATCCCCTATTCTTTGTGTGCATTTGCTGCCTGGGATAGTTCATCATTTGAAATTTTTTGTTTGTTTTGTTTTCAGACACAAAGGCCTGGGAGGTTGACACCTTAAGAGGACACATGAACAACGTGTCATGTGTTATGTTTCATGCCAAACAAGATATAATTGTATCTAATTCAGAGGATAAAAGCATTCGTGTCTGGGATGTAACTAAACGAACTGGAGTCCAAACTTTCCGCCGAGAGCATGACCGATTCTGGATCCTTGCATCTCATCCTGAGATGAATCTTCTGGCTGCAGGTCACGACAGTGGCATGCTTGTCTTTAAGTTAGAGAGAGAAAGGCCTGCTTTTGCTGTGAGTGGTGATTCTTTGTTCTATGCTAAAGATCGCTTTTTACGCTTTTTTGAGTTTTCAACTCAAAGAGATACACAAGTAATTCCCATTCGACGGCCTGGTACTACAACCCTGAATCAAAGTCCAAGAACTCTTTCGTACAGTCCTACAGAAAATGCTGTCGTTATCTGTTCGGATGTGGATGGAGGATCTTACGAGTTGTATGTCATCCCTAGAGACAGCATTACTAGGGGTGATGCCGTGCCAGAGGCTAAGAGAGGTGTTGGTGGATCTGCTGTCTTTGTAGCTCGGAATAGGTTTGCTGTGCTGGACAAGAGCAGCAATCAAGTCTTAGTTAAGAACCTCAAGAATGAAGTTGTCAAAAAGAGCAGTCTTCCTATCGCCGCAGATGCTATATTCTATGCCGGGACTGGTAACTTGCTTTGCAGGACAGAGGATAGGGTGGTCATATTTGATCTCCAGCAGAGGCTTGTTCTTGGGGAGCTGCAGACACCTTTTATCAAGTATGTTATTTGGTCCAATGACATGGAAAGTGTCGCCTTGCTAAGCAAACATGCCATTATCATTGCTAGCAAGAAGCTTGTGCACCAGTGCACTCTCCACGAAACAATTCGTGTAAAGAGTGGAGCCTGGGATGATAATGGTGTTTTCATTTATACAACTTTGAATCATATCAAATACTGCCTGCCTAATGGAGATAGTGGCATAATCAGAACCCTCAATGTCCCCATATATATTACTAAGATTTCTGGAAATAATATCTTTTGCTTGGATCGGGATGGGAAGAATAGGGCTATTGCTATTGATGCAACAGAATACATATTCAAACTATCTCTGCTGAAGAAGAGATATGAAAATGTTATGAGCATGATAAAGAACTCACAGCTTTGTGGTCAGGCGATGATTGCTTATTTGCAACAGAAGGGGTTCCCAGAAGTCGCTTTACATTTTGTGAAAGATGAGAGAACTAGATTTAATTTGGCTTTAGAGAGTGGAAATATTCAGATTGCTGTTGCCTCAGCAAAGGAAATTGATGAGAAAGACCACTGGTATAGGTTGGGGGTAGAAGCTCTTCGCCAAGGGAATGCAGGTATAGTTGAATATGCCTACCAGAGGACCAAAAATTTTGAGAGGTTATCTTTTCTTTATCTCATAACTGGGAATATGGAAAAGCTGTCGAAGATGCTTAGAATTGCTGAAGTTAAAAATGATGTCATGGGTCAGTTTCACAATGCCTTGTATTTGGGTGATGTCAGAGAACGTGTTAAGATCTTGAAGAATGCTGGTCATTTGCCACTTGCTTATGCCACAGCTAAGATCCATGGCCTAGAGGATGTTGTGGAACATCTAGCTGCTGAGTTGGGAGATGATATTCCATCTTTGCCAGAGGGCAAAACACCATCCCTTCTGATGCCTCCGGCCCCTATTATGTGCGGTGGTGATTGGCCACTTCTGAGAGTTATGAAAGGTATTTTTGAAGGTGGGCTGGATAATATGGGCAGAGGTGGTGCTGATGAGGATGAAGAAGCTGCTGATGGTGACTGGGGTGAGGAACTGGACGTGGTTGATTTGGATGGTTTGCAAAATGGGGATGTCTCAGCAATTTTGGAGGATGGGGAAGCAGCTGAAGAAAACGAAGAGGAAGGGGGATGGGACCTTGAAGATTTGGAGCTGCCTCCCGAGGCAGACACGCCAAGGGCTTCTGTCAGTGCCCGTTCATCAGTCTTTGTGGCTCCAACTCCTGGCATGCCTGTAAGCCAGATTTGGATTCAGCGATCTTCACTCGCTGCGGAACACGCTGCAGCTGGCAATTTTGATACAGCTATGCGACTACTCAATAGACAACTTGGAATTAAAAACTTTGCCCCGTTAAAATCCATGTTTCTTGATCTTTACTCAGGCAGCCATAGCTATCTTCGTGCAATTTCATCTACCCCGGTGATATCACTGGCTGTTGAACGGGGATGGAATGAGTCTGCCAGCCCTAATGTTAGGGGTCCTCCAGCTCTGGTGTTCAATTTCTCTCAGTTGGAAGAAAAGCTTAAGGCTGGTTACAAGGCCACGACCACTGGGAAATTTACTGAGGCACTTAGACTCTTCCTTGGAATTCTTCACACAATTCCTCTGATTATTGTTGACTCAAGGAGGGAAGTTGATGAAGTCAAGGAGTTGATTATTATAGTAAAAGAGTATGTTTTGGGTCTGCAAATGGAGCTTAAGAGGAGGGAAATGAAAGACAATCCAGTGTGCCAACAAGAGCTTGCTGCCTACTTCACCCACTGCAACCTTCAAACTCCTCACTTAAGGCTTGCTCTTCAAAATGCAATGACTGTTTGCTTCAAGAATAAGAACCATGCTACAGCAGCTAACTTTGCCAGGCGGCTACTGGAGACAAACCCCCCAAATGAGAACCAGGCAAGGTCTGCTAGGCAAGTATTGGCAGCTGCAGAGAGGAGTATGACAGATGCCGCCCAGCTGAACTATGATTTCAGAAATCCATTTGTGGTATGTGGGGCAACCTATGTTCCAATTTACCGAGGACAAAGGGATGTCTCTTGTCCATATTGTGGCTCTCGTTTCGTGCCAAGCCAGGAAGGGCAGCTGTGTACTGTTTGTGATCTTGCAGTAGTTGGGGCAGATGCTTCAGGGTTGCTCTGTTCCCCTTCTCAGATACGATGATCAAGAAGTTGAGCACGCGACATTTTTTCAATCATTTTTCACCTCATCCTACTGGCAGTAGGAAACATTCTATCTCTGTGTTTCATGCTCCAGGTAAAAAGGTAAGAGATACTGTAGAAGAGTTTAAGCTTCCAATGATTTGCTTGTGCTGTCCACTTTTTTTCTGCTTTCTTCCTTTTGTTTTCCTATCTTAGTTGATAATGATTTCAATATAATAAACAACTTGAGAATTTTGACTTGGGCTATTCTTGTTAGTTGTTCATAGACAAGAATAGTCAAGGCCCCTTGTTAAATTAGATGATATCCTCTTATAGGCAGGACAAATTACATGTCAGTGTTTGCAGATTTCATTTGGCAAATTTGCTTATTCTATTTTGTTGAATTTGGTTTTGTTGGCAGTACTATGTGCTGGTCTAAATGTCCCTTCTCTATCTGGCAACATGTTATCCACGATCATATTTGTTGTATAGTCCTTAACCTACTTTCCGCAGATATTTTGCCAAAACTTTGCATGGTGGCTGAGTTAATTGTTTAAATAATTTTATCAGTGGATTGGAAGGTGATGATGACCAATCCACTCATGGAGGCTGAGTTTTCTGTATAAATAATTGGACGGTGGCTGAGTTTTTTGTATAGTTGGAACGTTGCTTTTAAACAAACCATCCCACAATATAGTTCTACTTATTTGTGAGGCAACGGAAATAATTTTGAAAATGCTGATAGGACTTAGAAAACGAGGATTTCCTCGGTATAACGAAAATAATATTATTTTGCTCTGAATTAGTAAAGTGGTATAACGAAAAACGAAAGATAGGGAGCCTCTCCTCAAATCTCAGCACACCATTCAAAAGTAAGCTACTAAGGCTCATGATTGATTTGACCTTAGGAGACGTTGCTAGGAAAGGACTTATTCTTAACCCAATGATAGGAGTTAGGAAGGGAAGGCTTTTGAATTACATTGAAGTACTATGACTCATTAATTATAATATTTTGTTGCTAATGAGTTTGCAATATAATTACAAGTATGATATCAATAGCATACGCGTGAGGTTAGGCTTTACTTGAATTAAAAAGAAAAAAATTAAAAAGTTAAATTTTCAAACTAATTCCTAAGAATTTGACAAATTAAAAGGGGAATTTGTCTCTATTAAATCTTTATCTAATAAGAAAAATCACCTCAACTCACTCGGTTTTTAATATTATAAATAGAGAAGTTTAAAAAGTTAGAGGAGAACAATTCTTGAAGAGAGCTTGTGTAGTCAAAATAATCGTTGGTTGTTTCTTTATTGACACAAAACAGTTCAATTTCAATCATAGCACAGTACAGATTATGTTTTTCCTTTTAGGTATACCATTTGAAGAAGAAGGTGATTATGGAATTACAATGTCATGCACCATACCATGAGAATAAATAAAATTATTAAAATCATGTTTCATACCTTAATCTCTTTGAAATACTCTAATGTTTTAATCAAATCTATTCTCAACCTCTTTTAAGACATTAGTTAAGATTTCAAAAGCTTCACTTTTATACCTCATAAATTAAACTTCAATAACTTGTTTAAGACAACACTTACTTAAAAGAAAATCATAAACTAAACTCCTGTAAATTTTAAGAGCATGAAACACAAGTGACATATCTCTCAATTATAAATTAGATAAGAACTCTCCAACTCTAATATTTAGTAGTGTGTGATTCACAAAACATGATTATTATTTTCTTTATTCCAGATGGTATAAGTTTTTATCATATGAGACATGTTGAGTAGCTTTTGAATAAATCCATCATTCATATAAGCTTTTGAATAAATCCATCATTCATATAAGCTTTTGAATTAATATATATATATATATTAATTCAGTTTTACATGTATATCAGGTTGTGTTTTTTTTCTCGCTTTTTTTAGAAAATAAAAAATAAATCTATTTTATCAATTAAAATATCTAATAAAATCTTTTTTTAAAAAAATTGTCTTAAACTCATAAAAAACATGGTAACCAAACACACGAAACTGTTTTTCATCAACCTCAAGTTCAACCACAGTTTTAGTTAAACATTTCAATTTTAGTTATGAACCGCAGCTAAAAATGCTTTTCATGAAACTACTTTTTTAAAACTGCAATCACAAAAACAAAAACAATACCAAACACATTCCAAGTCTAGATGTGTGGAAATTTAATGGAGCTAATGGATCAATATTTATTGTTTTTTATTTATTTTTTTGAAATTGCTCTCTGAAATGTTACAGGTAATGACTCATAATCTATGGGCTTAAAAAAGCATTGAGCTCAGAGCATGTAAGTATGGCGAGTTGCATTTAGCGCAGCCATGTGCTAAGCCAAGACGCCCGTAATGAATCAGAATCAGAGATATTTTATCTAAATAAAATTACAGAATTTTCCCGGGATCGTATTAAACATTTCTCCCGCTGACAAGAATCTCTAGATCCGCCCCTGCCTTTGTCACTGCCACTCAAGTTCTGCTTCAATGAATCTCTTTCTATAATTTATTTGACAGGTTGTTTGCTTTAAATTTGAAGCTTTTTAGAACGTGGGTTCTCATTGAACTTGTAACATTTCTTTTTATTTCACTGATTGATGGATACTTCATCCTCCATACTCACTGCATGTAGCTGAACAAAATTTCATGTACCTGATTTTTTCGTCATTTTCTTTTTTGTGTCTCTGGATTGGTGAGAAGTGTTAAATCCATCTAGTTTTTACTTGTTAATTTGGGTAAATGGAAGCTTTAAACTTGATGGATCACAAGTGATAAGGGATCAAAGACAAGTAATGACATGGAATTCGTACCAATGATCAAAGAAATAATATGTTGGAACTTCGAACGATGATTTGATTCATAAAAGCTCAACTAACCATTGTCCACAAATACAGCTTTGCAAGAGAATTGCTTGAGGTAACACGACTATTTATATGATCTTTATCAGCACCGAGCACACAAAGTTCAGAAGAACGTAGTCGAGCTGGAAATTTGAAGAACAATTACTATGAGATATATTTTTGTGTCTATTTGCGTTTATTGGTCAGCAAATGCCACGTTCGGAGGTTTTTATTGTTTGCTCTGCTGTCCGTTTGGCTTTTTTCTCTCAGTTTCTTGTCTTGCGGGGCCAAGATTTTCCCTTTCAGTCTCAGACAGATGTGTCTACGCAGTAAAAGCTTGGCGAATATCATGTTTTTGTACTTCTGTTTCCGTGGGATCCAGCTCCTTAATTTGACTGGATGTAATGTTATGATGTGAACAAATCCTGTTGTTCAGAAATCGCCATCTGATTCACTCCAGGATGTTGCCCTGGACATATCTGACATCAGATGTAAACGGAAGTCTGGAAATTTCACTGGATTACTTGTTGGAGGTGAAGGCGGTGGCGATGATGATCCTGTTCTTGCTGCCACATTTTTCTTCTGCACCTTTTGGGATATGTCCACACTAACTCGATCAACCATGTCAAGAAAATCTTTTACTATAACAAACAGTTGAAGCAGATTTGCTTCTTTCTGTTCTGATGCTCCTGCTTGGTAATACTCTGTTGTTCTCTTAACAACCTCCATAATCCTCTTTTGTTCATCTATCACCACCTTAAGCTCCTCTTCGCAATCCTCCAAGAATCCTTTCATTCCCATCACAAACCCACCAGCCTCACTATTGCCAGAGTTTACCACGAGTTGCCGAGTTTCTGTGACACGAGCTGTGAGAGAGGAGCATGTGTTGATGAAACTGTCAAATTCTACTGCGGCTGCTCTTCTTACATCGGAGAATTCAGCAATCATGTCCCTCAATGCTTGCAGTCCCGACAACATGTACTCTTTGTTCCTCTCTTCTTCTGTCAATGTGTCTGAATTTAAATCACTGTTTATTTTTGTTTGACTGTTGCTTCTTTCCATACTATGGCTCCGATTAAGTACACGACGTCTACCTTCTGATCGAACAACTTGTTCTACAACAAAGTGAAGTAGAGTAGTCTTCCCATCTGTGCTTTTAACATCTGAAAGCTTTCTAAGAGCAGTAAGGTTGAAACCTTGTGCATTGCCTCTGGATGTTCCAGCGTTCATCCTATTGCCAGCCTTGAGAATGGCTTCTAGAAGTTTTAAGAAGAGGCCACGGGTTCGTAGCTCTTTGCACCCGGATTCTAGTGTTTGTAAGGTCTCCTTTAGATGAAGAACTTCTGAATCATAATTCGATCTGAAAAGCATTGCATTGATACGGATGAATGCCGAAGGAACAGCCTTCAGGATGTGGTGAAGGAAAGATTCAGCATCTGCGAGTTTAGATGGGCTGCCCCTGTATTGGATGATTTTGACTGCTTCTTCTTGAGTCGGTGAAATTCTGGTCAGCTTTTCGAGGACATCTGTATGAAGTCCATGACCCTCGAGAAGAGCATCAAGGATTTCTTTGCGGGAAATTGCTAGGGATTTTAGTACAATTGCTGTGTTTTGAGACTTCCTTGGCTCGAGGATGAAAACTTGAGCTGCTGGGGTAGGGCTGGAGCTGCTTCTACTTGATGAAACTTCATTTCTGAGAAGGGTTTTGTTATTGGCAGTTGTATATCCAAACAATGTTTCTATCAGGTCGTCATCAAATCTGACAGAAAAAATGGGAAAATGATGCATCAGAGAAATACCAACCCGAGAAATGCAATGTGCTCTGAAAAGTAAAATTAATATTTCAAAATTTAAAGGAGGGAAACCTGAGTGAGCCATCATTAATCTCATCCCAGACCATTGAATGATCAACATTGGCTGTTACTTTATCCCAGTGCAGCGGCTTTAGCTTTGTGTGCCCATTGCTAGTCCCTCTCAAGCTTCCCTCTGTTGGAGCCCATTCCCTGCTCTTGCTATTTAATCTCCCTCTTGGAACTGCTGGAGGTTTCAGTGATGAAATTAAACCGCCTATTTCAGGTGGTGGTGCAGAGTTTTTCTTTGTTATGATTGGGGGTTTTGTTGGTGTCGGAGGAGGCGGCAATGGTGGTGGTGGTGGAATTTTCTTTCTTGGAGGGGATGGTAGAGGGGGTGGTTTTGGACTTTCCGTTTCTGAAACTAATGCTGTAGGTTCTCGATTTCGCAAAACTGGCTCTGTTGCTTTCCCATGACCAATTCCATAAGATGATGGCTCCCAGGGCAAAACCTCCTGAGGTTCGTACTTTTTGAATCTCTCTACTATCACATCCACCCTCTTTTCTTCCCCTTCTTCTTCATAGCTAGGGTTCAGCGTAACCTTCGGGAAAGTGTTTATGGGTTTCCTGTCAAGATTTTTTACATAAAGCAAATCCTGTCCGTTAAACTTTCTCACTTTTCTGCTTTTGAACTCGTCGCCAGTTGCCATAGCTTCTCGCCGAAAGCTTGGATCAATCTTGTTCTTTTCCCGCTTTTTGGCAAAATTCAAGTAGATAAAGAAGAAGATCACAGCAATGGCCAGAGTGATTGCAGCTGTGACAACAATGGCTGTCACAACTTTTCCATTTGACGATGAGGACTCCTCCATTGCCTGTTTCTGGGAAGGAGGTCCCAGGAGTTGAGGCATCAGCATTTCCCTGTCATGATCAGGAGAGACTGCTTCATAACCTACAGATCTCATAACTGAACCTGCAGGTGAAGAATCAAATGCGGGTGAAATCTGTGTCTTCTGCGAGGAGTTTTGCTTACAGCAAGAATGAGAAAGGGAAGAGGAGAAAAACAGTAAGAAAATGAGACGGGGACGGAGCCGCGGCTGGACCATCATTCCTACTTGAACCAGGGACAAGGATGCAGAGAAAGGGAGAGAATCTTGGTTGTTTTAGTTCATTGTGGCTATCAGCAGCTTTTGAGCAATTTCTTGTCTTCTGCGTTGTGTTATTTCTGACAGCTTCAATGAAGGTAGCTGTTGTTAGTTAGTAGCTATGTTTACTCATCCTGGGTTTGTCTCATCATATGTACTAAACCGCCCGTGTCCTGATGATGAAATAAATTGTTTAGGTGCAAACAATGGCTCTTGTTCTGAGATCGGATGGCTCTGGTGCGTGTATGGCTGGCTTGACATTGTAGCCGTCCTGCATGAGTTCCATTGTGATCAACGATGATGATTATGCTGTGCTAGTGCCAATTGGCGTCTTCTATCTTGACATAACAATGTTTTTTTTATTAACGTGGGTGTCTAGGCCAGTCTGCACGTATCTCGACTAATCTCATGAGTTTTGAAATTAACGACTATGTAAGCCTCCAATGACCATCATATTAGCAACCACAGGGCTCGAACCTGAGACCACAAAGAGAGCAAACCTCTTGATCGCCTACTAGATAGTTTGACATAACAATGTTACTTGTATCAGCATTTTGTTGTTCTTGATGCTATATCCTTGTCCTACTTTTGTCACCGAGAAGTGGGTGTCCGAACTAGCATGCGTTCACCTCAATTAATCCCATGAGTCTTAAAGTTAACGACTATGTAAGTCTCTAGTGGTCATTATATTACCAACTACAAGACTCGAATCTAAAATCACTAGGGAACAAATCTCTTAATCCCAAGTTCTTACCACTATATCATCTACTAGATGGTTTGAAATAACAATGTTTCTATCAGCATTTTGTTGTTCTTGATGCTATATCCTTGTGCTGCTTTTGTCATCGACACGTGGTACTTTCTTTGTAGAAAATAGAAAATGTTGAGTTGGGCGGTGTAAGGACTAATAGCAATATTTGAAGATTAAAATGATTGCAGGATTTGCATTGTCCTGTGCGTTAGAAAATAAAACATTAAGTCGTGAGACGATGATTAAGAAAAGCATTAATTTGCAAGTCACCTGCCTTGGACTGCCCAATGGCAACATGGTACAGGAAGGACAATAATGTAGTCTTGGAGATGAAGCATCTTCTTACCATTCTGAGCATATTATTTATCCTCAGCTTTTGCTTGTGTTAGCCTCATCGCTCTATATATTTCTGAAGATCCAGGGAAAGTTGCACTGACTTTTGCAGCTTGGCAAAAGAAAAAACAATATTCATGGAATGATTTTCCAGAAAAAGGGAGTCTTGATGAATGATTTCCAGACAAAACAAGGGCAAACAAAAGACATTCCTGTAATGGAAGGAGCAGATTTCTAAGCCGACAAGAACCAGATGGGACTGTCTCGCATTCGATTGTCATGGGACCCCCTCAGTCCGCATGTTACATGTTCATGCCAAACAAATCATGGGGGGCCTGCGTGATCTCTACCACAAACCACTGTGTTTCACAATCATGTTTATTACAGGATTAGATTCTTCACATCCCTTAGGTCTGATATAGAGGGACAAGACATTGAAAATGGAAGGTCGGTCAATAACTAAGGCCAGCCATCCAGTTCATGGTTTGCTGAATGAGTTGAAAGCTTCGCACCCTCTTCTGGGACGCTGGAGGGTCACATTCTTATAACCGATTAATGATCGTTTGGTGGCTGAAATCAATTAAAAGAGATAGAAAATTGATATTTATTAAATTCCAAGGTTGAAAGCGTGTGCTCGCGCGCTTGTCTGAAAACAAAATCTTCAATGCTGCTAGATTTACCGAATCATAGTGGGCACCTAACGTAGTTAAAGAGACTGGACATTCAAGTAGTTGAGAGAACTCTGTCCAGATTAGATAAGAGTGTGTGGGCCATGGCTGTTTTGGTCTTCTCTGGGGACCAAAGCCTCTGTCACGCAAGTGATGATAAAAAAAAAAGTGAAACCCTCATCCAGTGAGTAGCAAGTTTCCCAGGTGATGCAAAAAACTGATCAATAATTCTATGGTGGATAATGTTGTATCAAGCTATCGGCTGTATTGCTCCATCCAAGAGTATAATATTTGACCCTTTTTCTAGTGGATTCTACAGGCACTAGCAACTTGCCTGGATTTTTGACATGCAAGCTAGATCAAGACTGGAAATGTTCAAAAATGAGAGCAGAGAGGGGTCCTCATTTCGTCATCCATGCTTGTTTTAGGATCATATGTCATCTCTTTAAATTATAATATCCTTAGAACTCATCATTAAGCGATCGAGTAGCCATTTTTCTTACTGGAGGAGCTCCTTCAAGATAAACATTAACACGAACTCGTTGTTTTACCAGGCCTAGCAGAAGAAAAGACAACAAACGATAATTTGCAGACGCCGAGGGAGCAAGAGATAACCAGGCAACACAAACATTTGAAGAACTGGGATTTAAACGATCCCAACGAGATTTCATCTTTCCATACAATTAATCGTAACAAATACATGCTTCGGTGTTTAGTAACGTGTAGGGCTATCAGAAAGCAAGTCCGAGCATTGATGAAGACCAAGATTAGTAAACAATGCCCACTCTCATTCAGATGGCCAGGCCACAACCCTCTCACAATAGCAATTTCACACAAAACGCCATCTTCTTAAGAATCTCAACAAAAAAAAAATCTTAACGTGTTCTTCAGATATCTTTTATAGTTTCCCTACACTTGCTTCTTCATGTGCCAATCAGTTCTTCATGTCAGGTACAGTCAGCCAGATTTGAGCAAAACATAGGGAAAGTAATCTCCTGTCCGAAGCAGGGTGCTGTTGAGTATATACAGGACCTAAAAAATTTGCCTCTCCAGTCCATGTGACTGCAGAATTAGTCTCTGGTTTGCAATTTAGGCCTCTTTGACAAACTCAAAGTAGAAAATGGTGATGATGACTTAAGTTCAGACGGCAAAAAATCAAACGCAGGGGATGAGGATGACTGTACAAGCGACGATGGTGATAAGGAATAGATACGATCTTCCCTTCCTCTCTTCCTAACACTTCTCCTCTTCTTTTGCTTTCCATCGCCTCCCATTATAACATCTTTAATTCGTTTCACATCTGACAATTTCACTGGCTTAAGAATGTATTCTTCTGCCCCTTCTTCTAAACACCTGAGCCATTTAATAATAAGCAGTTAAGAGGAAAATTCATCATGGAGATTAACTTGTCGAGCAAGCTCACGCCATATATAATTTTGATATTCTATAACTCAAGATGCATGGAAAAAACAGTAAGGATGAGAGGAAACTAGTTAGGATTTCTACATCCTTCATATTCCTCTAGGTACTGAAAATTGCGGTCTCGGCAAACACACAGCATTTGAGATGGCTATATTATTTCATTTTAATGAACTCTGCCTATGAGATCAACAAAGCATAATCAAGATGTGTCCTAAAATATTGAGGCAAAGACAATCACATCATAATGTCTCTTTTTTCTTTTCCATTGCATATGCGCTAGGCTATTGAATGATTTCAGAACAGCACGGCAAAGCCAAGAAGATGCTAAACTGAAATCTTTAAAAAAAAAAAAAAAAGATGGAACTGGGCTGTGGTTGAACAAGCCATCTTAATACACCAAAACATGCTGCTAATAAACAATGAATCAGAGAGTTTTAAACAGTGGTTAAGTGATCAGTAATCGCATCAAATTAGCCCTTCATCTCCACAGAATTATACTTGGGCAGAGTTTTAGAAAGAACTGTATCCTACCCAGCACGGATTGAAATCTAGGATATTCATCCAGATTTGCTCTTTGAATTGCTAGTTACCATAATATCTAACGAATTTATCAAATTTATTTCTTTTTCAAATTCAAAGTTCATCGATTGACAGAGAACTCCAAAACATCAGACAAGATGAAAAAATTATCTTTCCACCCTTCCCACAAAAAAGAATGATTAAGCCAGAGAGGAGGATACATACCTATCAATACGAGTCAAGATGTTCTCAGATGACATGATCACTACAGGAATCTCTCTGAAAGCCGATGATTCCTGCTTGAAGAAAAAAAGACAAATTCCCAAAACCCCATCAACATACAATTCAATAAATTAATTTTCATTTTTCAAAATAAAGATTGGACAAAAAAGGTATATAAGGAAAATAGGAGGATGGCACGGACCTTAATCTTCTTAAGCAGCTCATATCCTGTCATCCCCGGCATGGAGTAATCGGTCATTATAAGATTGATTTTCAAATCCTATAGTCACAACAATTAAACAATGATAAACCGACTTCTTAGTTTCTCAGCAAAAAAGACAGAGATCCATTAAAGTTACTCTTTTTTTCCTTACATTGAACCCAACAGAGCTCTTCTCTCCATCCAATCCAAGATACTGCAAGGCTCTGCTCCCACTCTCTACAACAGTCACTGCATATATCCAAAAATCCCAATCAGTTTCAAAAGCACAGAAAACAAAGACCATTAATTAAAACCTCAAAAAACAATCACCTTTACAAGATGATATCTTAAGCAGCCTCTCTATAACCTTCCTGTCTACAAAGCTATCATCTACAGCAAGAACATGCAACTCCTCTGAACCAGAAACAGACCCTTTGGAAACTCCAACTTCATCCGTCAAACTTCGCCTTAAAATCTCGCCGGCCGTTGCCATATCACCAGAAAACATCTCTCTTTTGACGGGGTCTTTGGTTGGCAATGGCTTTCTTGCAATACAGAACTATATGTCAAAGTTTAAAAGTAGTGAGGTTTGAAAGTTTGTGGAGGAATTTATATGAAAATTAAAAGGGGAAGATTTGGGGGAGATATTGCCATGTTCACCTCTTTCTTTAAAGACAGAAAATGTTGGAGAGATTCTGAAGATCTAATTTCTTGAGATCTTAGCAAATCTTAAAGTAGCCCCACTTCGTCTCCTGTCCTGTCATACGTTCATTACGTTCCTAGATACTACGGTCTCTTTTAGATTTTCTCTCCCCACTAACTACAAGACAAAAGCTAGAACGCCAAATAACAATTAAAGATTGTGGTACACTCATAATAGTCTTGGGATCATTAGATTTGTTTTTTTATGGTTTTAGATTTAAGTTTTTTTATTGTTAATATGATTGTTATTAATAGTTTGTATAATTATTAATTTTAAAATTTATATGATTAGTTGAAATATATATAATTTTATCTTAACATTCATATTAATAAAAAAAATTAAAATGCCAAACAACGTTATTATTATTACATGTGATATCAAATAGTATTATGTTTTTATGTCCATCCAGAAAAGTAGGGTATCAATTTTCATTATTTTATTTTTAATTTATTTAAAAAAATGTTTGTAAGTTTTTTTTTTTTGCCAAAAGTAAATGTTTTTTTACTGGTTTGAGAAGGAAAAAAACGCCTCCACATCTCAAATTAAAGCATATCCAAATTAGAGGGGGAAATGATGCTATCTATATGCTCAAAGCACACAAAGAAAATGGTATACAAAATTAATTATAATTAGAGTTGAAACTATAGTACTATAGAAAGGAAAACTTTTATTTTTCAGAAATCCAAAGTATCTTCATAAATCTTTTTCCACACTATTCACTTTTACTTGAACAATAAGGACGGAAATGGGATGGATTGGACCTCCGTCTCCTTGCCTTATATTGACCAGGTTCATCACATTGAGAAAAAATAATTCATGTGTGGTTCTAAATGATTTGAGATTCTCTTAAGTCTATCTGGGAATGTTGAGATTGATTTTTAAAATGTTTTTCGTTTAGAAAAGTATTAGAATAATATCTTTTATTTTTAAAAAATTATGTTGATATCAACACATCAAAATAATCTAAAACATAAAAAAAAACTTAATTTAGAGTAAAAAATAAAAATAAATTGTTTTTATTTTTTTTTAAAGTATTTTTAAAACGTAGTGTCAAACAACACAATAGTGTGATAATTAATACAATAAAAAAATAAATAGTGAACTCATATAAATATTAAATTTTATTATAACTCAAAAATACATTCAATATATATATAAAAACAAATTTGTTTTGGAAAATTAGTATTTAATAACTATATACGATAAAAGACCAAGAAGTCATTTATTATTGCGGAAGTGGTTGTTTTTAAAATGTTTTTAAATGAAAATGCTTTGAAATAATGCTATTTATTTTTTAAAATTTATTTTTGATATCAACACATTAAAATAATTTAAAAATATTTAAAAAATTACTTGTAATATATATATATATATATATATATATATATTTATTTTTTATTTATTTAAAAAAAAAAAACTGTTCGCTATTATTTTTGAAGCAAAACAATGAAGAAATTTGAAATGGATCATCAACTAGTAAGGAAGGGTGAAGTCAAAGATCAATCAGGGAAATTAGAATTCAATAATCGATTGATAAAATCCTGTGCAGAATAGAAGTCTTTAGCATGGTAACTAGTGAATATTATAGATTAATACAAATACATGAGCCTGCTAGAAGGATTATGTATGAATAAAGAAGTATAAATTATACTAAGATTAAATTTATATAGTCCTTTTATCAATTATAGGTAATTTAATTATTTTTTTATTTGTGCTACAACGTTGGTCGATTCAACTTTTTCCTAACACCATAAAATAAATATCCAAACTATAATAATCTGAGTGTAACTGAGTTAATTTGATAAATACCTGAGATGTGAGATTAATATACCCTATAAAATAGATAGCTAAAAAAACTCACAAATCTCAATGGTCAACAACTTAATCTCAAATGATGAAATTGAATAAAAAAAAAAAAGAAATACAAGGGAAAAAAAATAAAAAATAGCCCGTCGCCCGCGACATGAGATTGAGATTGAGATAAGCAATTTTTTATTTTTAGATAACTTAGAAAAAAAATCAAAGTTAAATAAATAAAAAGATAATAAAAATAACATGAGTCATCCTTATTAATCTCGCTACCTTGCAACTCAAGATAACCCTAAACAAAAGGCATAATAAATATTAAAATTCAAGGCTCAATAGTCTAACTTCAAATGATGAAATTTTAAAGAAACAAAACTCTAAAAATAATTTCAAAACATCACACGTTAACTTGACTAACTCGCGATACGAGATAACACTAGATGAAGAAAAGAAAATTAGAAAGCTTAAGGTCCAATAATCTATTATCAAATGATGAAATTAAAAAAATATCTAACTAACTTTTTAAACCAATAACTCATATGAGACCAAGATAACATTGTCTAGGCAAAAACAAAAAAATCCAGAACAAAATTGTTAATTGTAAAAAATTAAAAAATAATAATTAAAATAACGAGGGTCAAATCTGGTATAAAGACTAGTAAAGAAATTAATGAAGGATTAGATTTAAAAAAATGATAAAAAAGAGTAATTAGATTAATGGGAACTAAAACTGGACGAAAACAAATACAATAAAATATTAAAGGAAAAAACTAAAAGAAAAAACAAAGGTAGATAAAAAAAACCTAACAATAAAAAAAAAGAGGCAAAATTGAAAGAAGATAAAATCCAACAAATTAGACCATGTTTGTATAGAATTAGAGTTTTATGTTCATGTAAAGTTATGTTTTTATATATATAAATAAAAAAGAAAGGACATTTAGTAGCTTAAAATGATGGTCTACCATATATACACAATTTACTCAATTTTTTCTACAATATATATTTCTTTTATCGTGATTTATTTATTTTTTTACAAGCCTTGTTATATATTTTTTTTAATGTTTTTCACTAGTTTGTGTTTTTGGTATTATTTTTGTTCCCTTCTTAACTTGTTACAGATCAAGAACTTGTTTAATTAGTGAGATTGTTATATTATTATTTATTGGAATGAAAAAACAAAGAACATATAACATATTGACGAATGAATTAATCTAGTTTATTTAAAAAGGTTTTTATAGTCAATCTCGTAATTTAAACCTGAAAAATTAAAGAAAAATAAATATTTCTAATCACAAAATGAGTAGATAATTTTGAGAGAGAGAAAAGGGGAAACCTTTTACTTGAAAAAGAGGTGGGGGTTGCTTTCTTTTCTTTTCTTCCCGTTATAAGAATGGCTTTTTTTTCTGCGATTGTTTGTTTAAGAGTATAGTTAGTGTTGTTTTTTTATTTAAAAATTTATTAAAATAATATTTTTTTATTTTTAAAAAATTATTTTTAATATCAATATAAAAATATTAAAACAATTAAGACTAAAAATTAAAAAAATATTTTTTTAATTTTTTTCTAAAACATTTTTGAATGAACGGTAAAAACCGATGAATCGTCAAAGATCACAGAGCAGAAAGAATGGCTAGAAAAGCCCCTTTGACCCTAAGTCAACACCGTTAGATAGCATGAGCTGCTGACCTCGTGGACCTGAAATAGAAAGTGAAGTTTCTATTCTATAACCAACAAAGGTCCGAAGGGGCGGCGTAAAAAATGGAAAGGCCGCCACCTGGACTGGCTCCGGCTGTGACTGGTTCGACGTCACCTCCCAAAATAGAAAATCTTTGACCGGATATTAAGTTTAAAACTAAAAGACTTGTGTTTTTTTTAATGCGCAGAGTTGCAACCTTTAAAAATAAATCAAGTTTACATTTTTAGTATTTTAAAATTTGTTAAATTCAATTTTGATATATTTTTTTTCAGCTCATAGGTAAGAAGGATAGAAAAAAGAGGTAGTCAAATTACATATCATTGATATAGATTTATATCACCAGGACACATGATATTTTTTAAATTGTTTTTATTTATCGCACACATAATTCTAGATTTATTTTAAAAAATAATTATAAGAGATTTTGAGATGACATCATTGTACAGTGTGCAACATTCCAGAAAACCCCTCCCCGCCCATAGAAAAAGCAAAAGAAAGGAAATAAAATATTATTAAAAGTAGAGTATTTGTCATGCATTCTTCTTTTGTTTTATTTATATTTCTCCTCCATCTGCGTGAAGGGTCGGATCCCTATTTCACGATTCATAAAATCAGCAATGGATAGCATCCATAAAACCAAGAAGATATGCTCTGTGTGCCCGACAGCTGACCCGATGACTGTCGACTTCTTTTACTGCTTTTGCACCCGTTTGGCAACGCGGTGCGTTCCGCGTTTGCCAAACGGGATGGTGTTGTGGTGTTTGGTAAACACCAAACACCTTTTTTTTTTGGTGGGACCCACCAAAATTAACGCCCAAACGGTGTTTTTTGAAAAGCACCTTGGAGGTGCTTTTCAAACGCCGACTTGAACGGCGTCCCTGACCCATCTGAACATCTTCTCAAAACACCCTCGGTCATCTTCTAAAAACCGATCGAACCCATCTAACATCTTCTCAAAACACCCTCACCATCTTCTCAAAACCGATCGAAGATTCTGAAAACGCCTACACCCATCTTCCCGTTCTGAAAACTCTCTGGCCTTTCCTTTTCTTCTTCTTCCTTTTGAAAACTCTCTGCACTCTCTTCACTGCACAGTCTTCTCCTCGTCATCTTCTCCCTTTTCCTGCACATCACTCGTTTTCAAAGGATAATAATGGGAAGCAAATGGGAAGCAAATGTGTTAAAATACATTTTATAGTATTAGTGTCGGCAGCAGCAAAAGATTATAATATTAAGCTATTAATATTTTTTAATATTAAAATAATATAATAATATAAAATATTAATATTTTAATATTAAAATAATAAAATAATATTATATTATTATTATTAAAATTATGATTATGATTATTAATATATATATATATATATATATATATATATATATATATAAATGTGTGTGTAAAATTATTATTATTAAAATGTGTATATTTCCATGCCCTTTTAAGTAATTTTACAAGTTAAAAGCAGTTTGTAAAGTTTGGAAACCAAACACCAAAACTCCTTTTTCTTCAACTTTCAACTCAACCACAGTTTTAACCAAACACTTAACTGTTTTTTTTGAACCACAGTTGAAAACTCCATTTTTAAAACTCTATTTTTTCAACCACAACCACAACCGCAACCGCTATACCAAACAGGCCCTTTATAAGCTTCATCTTCGGTGATTGGATTGGCCTTCAGCGTATATAATATGAACTAGCTGTTGCTGGTACTTTCTCGCTCGGATAAAAAGTACTTTTAGAAAGAAGATTATAATAATCTTAAGTTGACATTAATATGTTTTTTAAAAAGCAATGGAAATGACTTTAAAAATCTCAATTTCGTTAACTCGTTCAATCCGTGACCCCACAAATTTAAATTCTTAAAACTCAATTCTCAGTAAGTTAAACATTAAATTATTAAATTAAAATAAAAAAATCTAACATATAAAAAATAATAATAATAATTATATGCCAACAAGGAAACCAACTGGTCAAGTTATGAGATTGAAATAATTAAAAAAATAGAAAAAATCATGAAACTTATCGTTTTAAAAACCAATGTCAAATTATGAGATAAAAAAAAATCCTAGAAAAAAATTGTTTTCAACCCTTGTTAACCTATAAAATTCATGCCCTCGGCCATTTGATTGAGAGCATCAAATATGGAAAAACCAGGAAGCTCCTCAACAAATCAAATAATGAATAGAAAATTCCAAAAATAATATCAACAGCACAATTGGATCCAAGAGAGAAAAAAAATGTAACCAAAAGCGGGGAAAGAAGAAGATGTGAGTTTACCTGGATGAAACTCGTGATCCGAACTATTTGATCGGAAACATCAAACCTAAAAAATCATGATGCCCAAACCTTTAAAAAATCAAATATCAAATGATCAAATTGAAGAAAAAAAAATAAATTATTAATAAAAAGAATGAAGATCATTTTAAAAAAAAAAAAAATGAGTTGGTAGATAATTTTGGATTAAAATACTAAATTAAAAGGAAAATCAATTTTAGAAAAGAATTAAAAGAAGAAACCACTAAAAAAACAAGGATCAAATTTCTTAAAAAGACGAAACTAAATATTTTGATTAAAGGATGAAATTGAAATAATTAAAAGTTTATAAATAATATAAGAGAAAAATGAAGGGAAAAAACCTAAACCAAATTTGAAAGAGAAAAAAACTAAAAAAATAAATTGGATTATGAAATTGAAAAGAAAAAAAAAAGTAACAAAAGAGCTAAAGAACAAAAATTGATACTCAAATATCCCTAACAAAAGAGATCACCTTGAATTTTTAACTATTAGACACAAATTTCAAAGTAGAAAAGAGAAAAAAACAATTCGGACAAAAATTCATCAAAACACGCGCTGCTCGCAGAGAAAACCATGAAAAAACTGATGACATGATAAAAGTTCAAATTTCACCCCCGGACGACGTCATACTTGTTATCCAAACATGACAGAACCCTTCAACGTGCACCCGCGTGTATAACACGTGCCTAAAAAATTAAAAATAAATATTAATTCACCCCTAATCTAAGTATAACTTGAAAATCCAAAAATACCCTCCAAAGAAACCTAAATTGATTTTCATTCCAAGCTTCATCTTTTATCTGTGCTGCCTGGATTTGCAGCGGAAAGCCCATCATGGGGGATCCATCCAATGCAACGAGATGGGATGTGCCAAGGGGGGGTGGCGTGGGTGGGAAATCAGGTGGAAATTTCCAGGAGATTGGATTTGATTTTCTGCAACTGAATCCATGGGATGACGTGGCACAGCACCTGGCTCAAAAATGTTTTTTTATTATAGCTTTCGCAAGATCTTACCAGCAAAATGCCACTACTCAACTGGAATGGATTCTTTTCCATGTTTATTGAGATTCATTTTTCTATATTAAAACCAGTCAGCAAAGCTCAATTAGGAAATTGTTATTAGGGTTAATAATTTATTTGTTTTTGTGTTTAAAGATTATTTTTTCTACTTTTGTTTTAAATTAAAGTGTTTTTGATGTTTTCATATTGTTATGATATATTGATGTTAAAAATAAATTAAAATATAAATTATTTTAATATATTTTTGAATAAAAAATAATCGTTATCACAATAATAAATAAACTATGAGTTTTGTGTTGGAAGCTTTACACTTAATTTTTAACCTTATTTTAGAGTGTTTGAAAATCAAATGCTCTTGATTTCAATGATGAATTTATTAGAAATTGAATTTTATAATTTGTTTTATTTAAATGAACTTATAACCTAGATTAGACATTTGAAAGGTTAACTTAAACTAACCTGAATTGATCTAATATGTCATCATTTTAATATTTTCTTACAATGTCAACTTATTTTTTTTAGTAAAATTATATTTTTATCAATTTTCCACTTTATTTGTAGACTTATCAACTTACTATATTTATTTGTAAACTATATATTACAAAACAAATAAACCGTGTGGGGTGTTGCAC
The DNA here is from genome assembly GCA_009078335.1 of Salix brachista. Lineage (NCBI taxonomy): Eukaryota > Viridiplantae > Streptophyta > Magnoliopsida > Malpighiales > Salicaceae > Salix > Salix brachista. The sequence continues at coordinate 13,066,964 of CM018586.1, forward strand.
TGTAGCTTCTCTCTGGAATCACTGTGGATTGCGATAGTGTGCGCCCGATTTTAGCCTTCATCCGCGCGGCAAAATCAGCTGGTCAAACGGGGTTATTTTTGGTTTTTCCTTTCTTTTTTTTAAAAATAATCAGTTATGAACAGTGTATTAACGGTTTCACCCCCGATAATAAGACAAAATAACGGCTTCGGCTGAGGGGCACCGGTGTAATTGCGCGCGGACGGACCGGTCCGCCGCAACTTTTTGTTTTTTTTTTTATTTTCTGAAATGGCTAAATACGGTTATAGCCCCTAATAAGACAAAAACATTGAATTGGGTCCAGCGTTAGAACGGTAATTGACCCTATTTTTTCAATTTTAAATTCGGTGTCTGTCAGGGCGTGAGGCGCACGCGCCAGCCAATTTTTCGCCTCACGCCCTGTTTAGGTGGCGCGTGCGGCGTCATACGGTGACCGGAAATTGGCTACCGGAGTCGATCTCGATGCGCCTCCGCTTGGTCTTCCTCCCGCGATGGCGCGTGTAACCTAAAAATGTCTGTGGACGCGGAGGAGGCCGGTTAAAGCCGTCGGCCACGTTTCTCTCTCTCCTGCACGTAAATGTGCAGAAGAGTCCCCCATTGTTTGTTACTTTTCACTTCGGTCCCTCTACTTTTAATTTGGTTTTTTGTCCTGATTTCTGTTATATAAGTTTTGATTTAGTTCGATTGGGTCCTCCGATTTTAATTAATTGAATGTGAAAGTTTCATTTCGGTCCTGCTACTTTCAATTTTCGGATTGGCTGTATATAACTCATTGAATTCGGTACACAAGTTCCGATTTTTGCAATTTTGTCCTCTGATTTCAATTGACAATAAATGTAATTTGCATTTCAGCTCTTTGACTTTTAATTTTTTAATTTAATCCCTTGATATTTGATTTTCATTTCAGCCCTTATACTTTTATTTTTTTATATTTCTAGAATAATCCCTACTTTTGTCCATGTATATATAATAATAATAATAATAATAATAATAATAATAATAATAATAATAATTTAATTATTTTTCGTTCTTACTCTTCTGTTTTTTTTTTCTCCCGATAATTTGATAATATTTTTTGTTTTGCCAGTAATAGCAATAATAATTTTTTTTTTCTTTTGTTAAAGTTTCTTGGATATTTTTAGTCTTTCATTTATTTTTGTTTCTTTCATTATTAACATAATAGTGATAATAATAATAATAATAATAATAATAATAATAATAATAATAATAATTAAATTATTTTTCTTGCTTGCTCTTTCTTTAATGTTTTTTTTCCCTCTGGATAATTTGATAATTATTTTTTGTTTTGACAGTAATAGCAATAATAGTTTTTTTTTTTTTTAATCTTTTGTTAAAGTTTTTAGGATATTTTTAGTCTTTCATTTATTTTTGTTTCTTTCATTATTAACATAATAATAATAATAATAATAATAATAATAATAATAATAATAATAATAATAATAATAATAATAATAATAATAATTTAATTGTTTCTCTTACTTATTCTTTTGTTAATATTTTTGAGTTTTTTTTCCAGGATAATTTAATAATTTTTATTGTTTTAATAGTAAAAGCAATGATAATTTTAGATTTTAAGGCTTTGATAATTTTAGATTTTAAGGCTTTGATTTTGCTATTGTTATGATAAGGTGTGTTGAGCAATTTTATTATATTAAATTATGCATATATAAATATTGTATTTTAATTTTGATCCAGCAAATCCTATAAAAATTGTTTGCTCAACCCGCAACATAGAACATATATTTTTTAAAATTTTCAGATTAAATGATTTTTTCCAGCTAATAATTTTCATTTTTGTTTTATCATCAATTATAATTTTTAATTGTTTTTCTTGCTTACTCTTTTGTTAATGTTTTTGATGATTTTTTCCCTGGGATAATTTGATAATTTTTATTGTTTTGGCTGTGATAGCAACGATAATTTTTGTTTTTGTTTTATTCTTTTATTTAATCTTTTGTTGAAGTTTTTAGGATTTTTTTTCTCTTCCATTTTTTCCCTTTCATTATTAACACAATAAATAAAAAAATAAATGATAATAATAATAATAATAATAATAATAATAATAATAATAATTTAATTATTTTTCTTGCTTACTGTTTTGTTGATGTTTTTGAGGATTTTTTTCCCTCAGAATAATTTCATAGTTTTTATTGTGTTAAAAGTAATAACAATGATAATTTTAAGTTTTTATTGTATTTTTTGTTTTATCTTTTTTTTTTTTACAATTTTTTTAATATTTCATTCATTTATTTATTCTTTCATATTAATAATAATAATAATAATAATAATAATAATGATAATAATAATAATAATAATATTTTAATTGTTTTTCTTGCTTTCTATTTTGTTCATGCTTTTTCTGTTTTTTCCATCGGTATAATTTGATAATTTTAATTGTTTTTATACTAACGGCAATAATAATTTTAGATGTTAAGACTCCGATGTTGCTATTGTTATAATATTTTAAATTAATATTGCTTCCTTTTCCCCTTTATTTTTTTCTTATTTTTATTTCCTCTTTGTATTAAATGATTTTTATTATTTTACTATCTGCACAATAATGATTTCAATAATTATTTTTTTTCCTGATAAAAAAATTTTCGCCTTTTTTCTAATGTTAGTTCGCACTCTTTTGTGATCGTTTATGACGCAATACCTATATTCTAAAAGATGTAATCTATGCTTGCGTAACAAACTAAACTCAAAATTTCATACATTTTATCTCCTAATCTATAACTTTTATTTACTTATATCATATAAATTTATCGTTGTAGATTTAATTATGTTAAATTATATACACAAGAATACCCGGGCAACGCGCGGGGGCAATTAGCTAGTATATACACACACACACACACACACACACACAATACAACCCCAGACACAGAATACTGAAACGCTTCGAAACCAAAACATTCTATTTCAACTAAAAAACAAAGCACCAACCAAAATGAAATGGACAACCTTGCCTCTCCTACTTGAATTCAATATAAGTTATGAAATCACAAGTGTTTTTTTAATTTCACCACCTTTATTTTTTTAATCTTTCAAACTTGGTTCTAATTCTTTTGAAACAATTATTTATTTTTAATAAGCTATAAAATTATAAATATTCTTCAATTTTACCACCTTTTAAATTTTAATCTTTTAAATTTGATATTCATTATTTTGATTGCTATTTTTTAGATTGTTTTTCTTAAAATTATATCGTCTATGTGATTTTTTTATATCAAACTTGATCTCCATTCATATTATTGCTATCTTTTTTCTTTGACAAACGTTTTAAGTTTATGTTTTTTCTTCATAATTTCATCATTCAAATTAATTTGATTGAGAATTAAGTTTCTTGACCAAACGCGGCTCAAGGATTTCTCGAGTTGAGAGTTTTAGATATTAGACTGAGTTTGAAAGGTTTGTCCAAGCTAACTTGGTTTTTTTCAAGCTAATGTTTTTTTTACCTGTTTTTTTAGAGTTTTTATTTATTATTTTTTATAGTTTGTCGTCTACGAGACTAAGTTTATGCTCATGACTAAAGTTATTGGTTTCAAAGGTTAGCGTGGATTGATTTTTATTGTTTTAGGTCTTTTTTTAAAGTTATTTTATTTTATTTCTATTTCTATTTTATTATTCAACATTTAATTTATTTGAAATTTATCTTTTTATCTTTTTTTGCTTTTGTTTTTTAGTAAGCCATCTTGATCCTGTTTTCATGGTCACGAGGTTTGTGGGTTAATCTAAATTAACATAGAGTTTTTTTTTGTTACGAGGTTGGTATTAGATTCATGATCGAAATCACCAGTTTAAAAAGCTAGTGGTAATTGACTTTTTTTAATTTATTTTTAAATAATTTAATTTTATCCCTTGACATTTAATTTATTAAAAAATAGTCTTTATACTTTTTTTCCTTTCTTTTTATATTGGGTTATCCTCCTGATTTTGTGCCTATAATTGCAATATTTGTAGACTAACCCATGTCGACTTATATTTTTCTTTGTTGCTTTTTTAAACCAATTTTTTTTATCATTCAACAAAGAGTTATTTAATAATTGAATTTTATGATTTTATTAAATTTTATTTCAAAAACAATCACTCTAGCATCATGATTGGGTCAGAGATTTTGCATCTGATCCAGGTGGGCTCAAATTAAGGTTTTTTTTTACCATTCCTTAATTATTTTTTTCTCTTATTTTTCATCCTAAAATCATTTTATTTTACAGAGATTGAGCATCAATTTTTTTTCTTTTCATCTTTCTTTAGATGAAGTTATCATATTCTCATTTGATTTATTAAAAAATAGTCTTTATATTCTTGCGTTTCTTTCCATGAAATTATCTTAATATTATTTATGGTTTTGAAATTTGTGAGGTAAACCGATTTAGCTGATTTTTCTTTCTTTCTAGTTTTACCACTCAAAAATCAAAATTGAGTTGTTTGATAATCCAGTGGTCTAAGATCAAGTTCTTTTTATTGTTTTATTTATTTATTAATTATCAATTTTTTATAATTATTTTATTTAGATTATTAATTTAACTAATGATTCGGGTCTTGTATTTTTTTCCCTTAACATTTGTTTTATGTTGAAATTTTTGTTGACCGGCCCTAAACTTAAACGACATCATTTGCACCTTAACCAGCCATTAACCGGCTGTACCTTTTTCGCTTTCGCTTCCCCTTTCCCAAACCAAATCCCGAATAATAGGAAAAAAAGAACCACCGTCGAAATGGAGGAAGAGAAAGCTGCGGCGTACTATGAAGAGCTCACTCGAAAAGGCGAAGGCGCCGCGCGCTTCAAGCAAGGCCTAGGTTTTTCCACCAAAAAGGACGGTGCCGCTCCTCCTCCGAGAGGCTCAGCTCTCCCTTCCTCCACCGCTTCTTTTTTAAGCAATTTTGTTAAAGCCTCTAGTCCTACACAAGCTTCAAATTTTGAAAAACAAGCTCAGCTCGAATCAATTCAAAACAAACTCAAGAAGAAACCCAAAGATGAAGCGTCAGAGAGAAGCAGTAGAGAATCGGGGCATCATAGGCATCGATCGAGATCGAGAAGTAGAGAGAGGAATCATAGGAAGCGAAGCAGAAGCCGAAGTCGAGAGAGGAATTATAGGCGTAGAAGCAGAAGCAGAAGCAGAGACAGGTATAGAGATGGAGAGAGGAGAAGGAACCGGAGATTGGAGAGAAGAAGCCGCAGTCGTGATAGATCGCCAAGAGAGGGTAGAAGGTCGGAGAAGAGGAGTGATGGTGTGGAAAGGGAGAGAGGAGGGAAGGATAAGAATGGTAGCATTGATTATTCGAGGTCGATTGAAGGTTATGAGAAAATGGTAAGGTTATTTTTTTTTAAATAATTAAAATGGCTTTTGAAGTTATAATCTGATAGTTTAATTGGAGGCTATGCTAGTCTACAGTCGTAGTGGAAAAAAACGGAAATGAAAGGGACTAGCAGGTTTCTCCTTCAAGTTTAGAATTGAGAAGATGATGATATTGTGTAGTATTAATCTAATCCAACTATTGATTATACACCAGCACTGTCATGTTGCCACACCTTGAACACTACACTTTACGAGGTGAGATACTCATCTCTTTTGATTTGTTGCAAGACATGGAAGACAGTGTTTAGGTTGTTGAATGCTTGAGGGGGATACTAGCCTGTCCTTACCTAAAACAAAATCAGAACATAAATGTAAGAAATATTAGTAGAAGATGGAACATATCGTGTTTCCCTGAACTCCCAATTATATGTTCGTGTTGGATTTGGCATCTGGGGTGGGAAAATTGGAAGAAATTCTTGATGCCTGGTCAAAATAGTCGAACATGCTAATTGTTGTAACCTCTGTCATGACATTGGTGAAAAAAACAGAGATTTAAGAAAATTTCAAGAGAGTAAGACTAGTGTGCTGCTGCTGCTGCTTCTCTTTGTATAGATAAGTCGAGACTAGATAATACCCATGAAATGCTCTATGTAAGGAAAGAAGAAAGCGTATCTTGCCTCCTAGTCACTTCAAAGAACTACTAACTAAAAACTTACTGTTTTTCTTCCCTACGGTTTTAGTAATTGAGTCGATTGACTATCTTCTACCTTTAAAAAAGCTCAAATCTATTCCTTTCTGCTGTTGACTGGGTTTCCTTGATAAACAGACACCAGCTGAAAGAGTCAAAGCTAGGATGAAACTTCAGCTTAATGAAACTGGTAAGTAATCACATCCTTTGCTGAAATTTGAGATCATCATGTCATTTTCCTGTCTGAATTGATCTGAGGACTTCCTGCCTTATTTAGCCATCATGAATAATGTAATTTTCATGGATCTATGATTTTTTTTTGTTTGAAACTACAACAAATAAATAGCAAAGTAAGCTCATATTTATGAAGCAAATTTATATTTCGATGTCAAATGAGGATAAACTGTTGATTTGCAGAATTTGTCAACCCCTGTGTATTATTACCGTTTACTTGAATATTTCAGTGGTAGAATGTTAGTCACAAGCACATAGAGATAAACACATTTTGGTGATTATAAACAATAAAACTAAGTGCACCTTCATAAATTATTCTAAGTTATACCCAAATCATGTCATGCCAAAGCATCAACTGCATATCTACCTGTATAATAATGGCAGGTAGCCAGTGGCTTTGCACTAAATAGGAAGCTGACATGTCACACTATCATCTGCATATCTAATAGTATACTAGTGGCATGTAACTATTGGTTTTGCTCTAAATTGCAAGACATGATGTTAGGAAATTAAAAAAAAAATCTTAACTCTTACAACAAGGCTGAGGTTTCAGGTTGGAAGGAGCTTGTGTAATTATGAAACTATTATAAAAGAGAGTTAAAAGTTTGTTTTGCTATTTGTACGACACACACTTAAAAGCTTTTAACTATACAGGCTTTTAATTTGAGAACAAAAGGAGATCATACTCTTTCACTCATGCTTGATTTGATAGGAAACTGTTATTGGTCAGTTTTGGTTAAGAGTGTTAGTTAACAAGTTTCTCATTGCGCTCCAGTGTTTTGATTTTACATTGCACTTGATTTAGTTGTACTTCTGGCCTTTGCATTTGTCTACTTTTGCAGTCTAACCCCCCCCCCCCCCAATTACTTTTAGCAATTCGTATAATGCGTCTATATGAGTTTTATATAGAAATGTAAACTTTTATGTATAGTTATTATAATATAGTTTGTTTATAGGAGTTGGGCGAATTGTTAGTGTATATTATTCATAATTGATCCATCTTTGTGAATGTTGTTACTGGACTTTTGTAAATATCAACCTCACTGCAATTTCATATCCAGATTAGTCTTAAAAACATTGGTTTATTAAGCATGTGAACATACTAGTTGGAAGATATACTGCTGTGTTTCTCACCAGATAAACTCCCACTCTTCCTCGGTGGTATTGATATTTTAAATTATGTATGTTACCCTTTTTATAGATGCTCATAAATTGTTTCCAGATGACATTCAGTTGCATTTATATGCAGCTAAAAAGGATGAGGGAATGGGCTCTGGTTGGGAGCGGTTTGAGTTCAACAAGGATGCCCCGCTTGATGACGAGGAAGTTGAAGGTTAAATATAATCTACATTTTATTACTTAAGTTACAGAGTGATGTTGTTTGCATGTGGTCAACTATTGTTGCTTGCACTATTCGGCCATTGGCTGATGGGTTGAGATATTTTGGATACTAAAATGCTTGCTGTTCTAATTTCATTTCATTTCTGCTGCTATCATCTTGTGTTCCTGACTTCCTGTGGCTTTTTCTTTACGGCTGTGAAAGAAGATGTGCACTTCATTTTCAGAAAACTGCTAGGTTAAGAAACGAAAGGGTGGACTTTATGAAATAAATGAAACAAGATACTCTCAGTATGTTGCATATACTCATTAAGCATGCCTTTCAATTGGCATACATAAAAATAAAAATTCCAAAAACTGCCATATTCGCGAACACATGTCTGCATTAGTTTGAAACCATACCTGAAATAAAATTACTTCCTATGATTGTCTATTTGCCTGTAATACTTATGTTCTTGTAATATTGTTTACAAGTACATAAACTCTGCAGTTAATGAGGCGATAGTGTTGGAGAAATGAGATTGTTACAAATCAGCTAAATTACATTGATATTTTAATGTTAAATCATTTTTATTGGTTGATATAAAATTACTGGACTGATGAATACTTTTAGATTATAACACAGGATATCCATGGACCTGCTGAATAATTAAACTGATGTAAATAGTTTTCTGTGTGTTTAGCTGTGGAAGATGATGCAGCACTAGTCAAGCACATAGGCCAGAGTTTCCGTTTCTCTGCAGTGGAGGTAGGCGTCCACTGCTGTTTCATTCGCAATTTGTCTTGTATTTAATGATCAAAGGTGTTGGTTCCTATAAGCTGTGTTTTTCTTCCCTGTCATTCTCTCTTAAGCATGAATTTGTTCTGTAGCTTCTCATGTAACTTTTATAATGACAATTTATGAAGGCAAGAAGAGAAGAGCAACTCAAAACTGCTCATGACGACGCCATGTTTGGTGCACCACCACTTTTGGCATCTGTTATTTCAGACAATGAGATAGAGATGGACAACAATAGAATTGAGAGCAAAGACACCGATCATGCTTCTAGCCTTCTAAACGAGAAAGTGAGTGCATTCTCGCGCGTGAGAGATAGAGATTGGGAGACCAAAATCTAAGCAATTCTTCTTGTGGTTTCAGGTTCTTGCAAAGCAACAAGGTTCTTGGCGCGACCGTGCCCGTAAAATAGATTGATCAAGAAGCCAAGTGTCTCCTATTAGTAATGCTAGAGAAGGAGTAGGCAGTATCAGTTGCTGCAAGAAGAATTCTTGGAGAGTATTGTTGTATATGATCAAGTTGATAGGAGAAAACCAGCACATGATCTATAATTTTTGTTTTCTGGATTTCAGCATGATGCGAATTGGTGAGAGGATTGGAAAGTGCAGGTGAAGCTCCACAGTTTTGATTCATCCTGGTAGAGAACAGTAATAGGAGTTTTATGATTCTGGGACAATAATATTTTCGTGTAAATATTGCTGGAAGGCCAAGGAGGACCCATGTAACCTGTACATTGATGCCACCTTGTTTATTTTTTTATTCAATTTTGAATTTGATTCTTCATAACCCACCGAATTGAGCTTTAAAGATAATAAACACCTAAATTATATATGTATGAAGATATGCCACTTATCATGGAGATATCTGGAATTTACTTTATTAATCAGCCTTTATTGTTAACATTAACTATATTAAAAATTATAATTGAAAGATTTAGGGAAAATGTTGTAGCATTTTTTTTATTGTGCATGCTTTCTCATAAATTCGGAGCACTGCTTTTTATTTTGTTATCGAATTTTTTATTTCATAATTGATTGCATTCTCTTATGATGACCAATTTCCTAGAATTTGTTATGGAAAGACAATTAAAACACTTGCGATCAATAAGGAAAGAACACGTCACCAATCAGTTTTTGTGGAAAAGTTCTATCCAGTCCTCATATTTTTGTTTCCCTCCCTTTAACAGTCCTTTTAATTTTTTTTTCATTTTTATTTTTTTATTTTTTTATTTTTTAGGTTCTGTCTTTGAAAACAAAGTCATACAAAAACAACAAAAATAGATAATATTATCGATTGGCCACATTTCAGTTTTGTTATTGTATTTCAAAAGCGTTTTTGAAAAATTTTGAATTTTTTTTTTTTTTTTACTTTAAACTATTTTTTTATGTTTTTAAATTATTTTTATATGCTGATATCAAAAATAATTTTTTAAAAAAATAAAAATGATATATTTTATATGAAAAATATTTTCAAAAACAACTTCAACTACACTTTCAAACTGATACTTTAGCTACCAAAAAAAAATCATTCTTGTATCAATAAGTATTATTCAACAAAAATAAGCTCTTTGAGGTGTTTTTTTGTCCTTCATCTTGTCAAAAAGTGAAGAAGATTGAAGCTGAGTTGAATCAAAATATTTTTTTTTATTTTTAAATTCATCGATCCGTTGAAAATTGAATTTTAAATTCATCATTTATTTATTTTACTAAAAAAGCGCATTATAAGTAAAATTAACAGTAAAAAAAAAAATAAAAATTATCCAACACATATCCAACTTAATATCTAAAAAAACGGAAGTGTGGACTTGCCACTGTAAAAATTTCCCCTCATCGGCCTGCCCACGTCTTGGCTACTGAAGGCTAGGGCTGATACAAACACGGTATGCAGTCAGTCACATTGAACTGAAATCTCCTTCCTGCCTCTTAACATCCGCCCCCTGCCCTCAAAAACAAGAGGAGAATCAGAATTACAAGCAAAACAAGATCAATGGGCTCGTCAACGTGAAACTCAGAGATTGTCCGAGTCGTTTCTGGCCAAGTAAAAAGTTTGTGTCACTGCCACCAAAAGCCTCTCCGTGTTTGCTCATCAAGAACACATGAACGGGTCACTGAACTGAAGTAAAACACAAGCATGCAGACTCGAAAAATGCTCACTCAAAGAACCAACCCCTCCCGTTTACTCTATCTTCGCCCACCAAAATCCTACCCCTTCACCACCGCCACCGCCACTCCGCCACCTCCTCAACAACCTCTTGAACCCGCCGCTCTAGTCACCCTAATACTCACGTCATCAAACCCCCAAGCATTGGCCCAAACCCTTTACTCCCCGACCATCCAATGGACCCCACAATTAGTCAACACAATCCTTAAACGCCTTTGGAACGATGGCCCTAAAGCCCTCCAATTCTTCAACCTCCTTTCCCACCACCCCTCCTACTCCCACCACGCCTCCTCCTTCGACCACGCCATTGACATTTCCGCCCGCATCCGCGACTTCCCTTCTCTCCGGTCCCTAGTTTATCGTATGCGCTCCTCCCGCCTTGGCCCTTCCCCTAAAACCTTTGCAATCATTGCTGAAAGGTATGCCTCCGCGGGTAAACCCCATAGAGCTGTTAAAGTTTTCTTGTCTATGCATCAATTTGGTTGTTTTCAAGACTTGCAATCTTTTAATACAATCCTTGATGTGTTATGCAAGTCCAAACGAGTGGAAATGGCTTATAATTTGTTCAAGGCTTTTAAGGGAAAGTTTAGGGCTGATCGTGTTAGTTATAATGTGATGGTGAATGGTTGGTGTTTGATTAACCGGACCAACAAAGCTTTGGAGATGTTGAAAGAGATGGTTAAGAGAGGATTGACCCCGAATTTAATTAGTTATAATACAATGCTTAAAGGGTATTTTAGAGCTGGTCAGATTAATGAAGCTTGGAATTTCTTTTTGGAAATGAAGAAGAGAGACTGTGAAATTGATGTCGTTACTTATACTACTGTGATTCATGGGTTTGGTGTTGCTGGTGAGATTAAGCGAGCTCGAAAGGTTTTTGATACAATGGTGAAGAAAGGAGTGCTTCCTTCCGTTGCTACTTATAATGCCTTCATTCAGGTTCTGTGTAAGAAAGACAGTGTGGATAATGCTATAGTCATTTTCGAGGAGATGGTGGTGAAGGGTTATGTGCCAAATTCAATAACTTATAATTTGGTTATTAGAGGGCTGTGTCATAGAGGTGAAATGGAGCGGGCGATGGAATTTATGGGAAGAATGAAGGATGATGGTTGTGAGCCAAATGTTCAAACATACAATCTTGTGATTCGGTACTTTTGTGATGAAGGAGAGATTGACAAAGCGCTGGACTTGTTTCAGAAGATGACTAGTGGGGATTGCTTGCCGAATTTGGACACTTACAATATATTGATAAGTGCAATGTTTGTTAGGAAAAAATCAGATGATTTATTGGTGGCTGGAAATTTGTTGATTGAGATGGTTGATAGAGGATTTGTTCCTCGGAAATTCACTTTCAATCGGGTTTTGAATGGGCTATTGTTAACAGGTAATCAAGGTTTTGCAAAAGAGATTCTGAGATTGCATAGTAGATGTGGCCGTCTTACCCGTCAAATAAAGTTGTGAAGCTCATCAGACTTTAATTGGCCAATAGATTACTGGTTCAAAATGTCACCTTCGAAAGTTGTAAATAATTATTGTTTGTTTGGTGCCATATGAAATGAAGGAAACTGATTCAGTATTTTGTGAAAATGGTGAAGGATGGGACTTTTCGTTTATTTTTATCGCAGTGTTTTGAACAGATTTGTGTGTACGTCTCTCCCATCAAAAGGTGGACAGGGATGATATGCTCAGTTTGGTCATGTATCATCTGATCCCATCTCCATATTAAATGCCGGGGAGTTGATTATGTCATGCAGTGAATTAGAGCGGATGATGGAAGCTGTAGTACCTAATCTTGAATGTGATATCTCTTCTATGAGAGATAAGTAGGTATTCTATTTTTTTGTCTTACTGCAAGGATCTGTTCTCTCTTATTGTTGGCCAGATTGATTCATTCTGTTTCATGACTGCTGTTTGATGTTGTTCCTGTAAATTTGTTTGTGTATGGTTAGATTACTGATACATGTATGGATGTAGGTAATGCTCTGTTGACTTCCACTGAAGTTCTGCAAAATCCTGGAATGATGGTTTGACCCTGTCCTTGGCCTCAGGGAGTGGCAAGCAGCACGAAACTTAATTAATCAAATGGCATAGGGGGGCTTTCCTTTGTTAGAAATCCTCAGAGAACATTCTGAAACTTCCAAACCAAAGGAATGCAACATGAGAAGGAGCTTTTTTGGATTCAAACTCAGTTCTTAGAATGAAAATACACTCCATGGTCAATCAAAGGTCCCATGCCAGTTAAACTCGTCTTTGATAGTAATTGACAGATTAATTTGTTGTTATCTTGGCATGAGAGTATTTTTGAAACTGTATTCAGTTAAAGTGCTGGACAAGCTAGGTAGTATATTCATTGTGGGTGACAGATAACAAATGGTGGTTTCCTAACAAATTTTGTTCATGACTATACTGATGAGAATTTCCTTGGATTCATGTAACTTTATGATACTGTCTTTTTTCCTTTGTTTGTATACTTGAAGAGAAACTTCCTGCTGCTTTAATTATGTAAGCTTCCATGGTGTGTTAGAATACATTGTAACTTGGATTCATATCTATCAATCAGCAGATAAAAAAGAGAGGGAGAGGACCTCTTATTAATTTCCACTTTGCATGCTGGACAGAGAGCTTAAATGCTAAGGAGAGATAGACCATGTCTTATTTTTCTGCTACACCAATGTGATTGATGCCGTGAAAGTGTTGATTTTACATCTTCAATTCATATCTTTTATTGATAGGAAACAATAAGAAAGAGTTGGTCCCCAGTGTTTTTTGTTTCAGTTTCGTATTTGATTTTAACAGGACTTGGATTTGGAAAAGAATTTTCCTGTCTTCTATGGTTTATGCTTTGAAGAAAGTGATCAATGAATTGGAAAGCGGCAGTTTTGGAGGTGATTTTTCTGGTCAATGCCATGTTTATTTTGTTTTTGATCTCTTAAACAAATTGACCAAGCAGAGGAGTGCTTCTGCAGTTTTGGATAACATTGAAGAGGAAGTATTCTGAACAAGTTCTAAGGAATTTTGTTTGCAACAGCAGCCCTGAAGTTATGCAATCCATCTTCTTTTCCACAGAACCAGAATGAGACCGGAAACTCAGCATTTCTGCCCACCTCTGTGACTTCCCTGTTCTCTGATCCTATTTCCTGCACTCGATGTGCCTCCCTTGGCCTCTCCCCCAAAAACCCATGCGATCATTGCTAAAAGGTATGCTGCATCAGGTGTACCCTTTAAGCTTTCTAAGTTTTTCTTTTTTCTATGCATCAATTTGGTTGTTTTCTTGGCCTGCATCCTTTTAATACAATTCTAGATGTGTGTAAATCAAATTGAGTCGAAATAGATTATAACTAGGCTTACATCTTATTTTCAGTGTACATTTGTGATTGCCATCGAAATAAAAGGTTGTTGAAACTTATTTTTTTTAAAAGAAATATCTTTATATTATTATTTTAATATTTTTTTAATTTCAATATCAACAATAATTTTTAAAAAAGTAAAAATATATTATTTAAAAAAAATAAAAAACGATTTAAAAAACAAAAACTATTATACTCTAAAAATGCCCTGAAAATCTAATACCGCCCGAGAGTTCAGCCTTACAATATGCAAAAGGGACATTTTGGCAATGGCAGTCGGGAGATTCTTGCTTTTGCTCATGTTGTGGTGGTTAGTAGTGATAATTTTGCAGGCAGCAGTGGGCTGAAAAAGAAGATCCTTATTAGCTCGGCTAAACCTAAGGGACGGCGGGTGCGAGTGAAATATAAACGGAGCAAGTCCAATCCCGGTTTAGCTTGTGCAGGGGGTCTCATTCGTGATGGTAGTGGACGATGGCTGCATGGTTAAGGCGAATTTGGGACTGTGTTCTTTATTTGAGGTAGAAATTCTGCGGGCTGTTGGTTATACTTGAATTCTTTATGGTTGAATTAGAGATGGACTTGGGTGTTCTGGTTAATGCGATTAAAGCTTCCTCCTCTTCTCTGGTTGTGAACCGCTTTTTTAAGAGCTTAATCTCTTGCCTGGGAAAGACTGGGAGGTTCGAGTTTCCCATAACTACAGGGATGGAAATCGCAGTGCAGATTGGTTAGCCAGTGCAGGATTCTCGACTTGTATTGGGGTGGCTTCGCCCCGTTTTTGTCGTCTGTGAATTTTTTTCCATTCTATCGGAAAAAACAACAACACGACACGATATTATTGACAGAGAAACTCGGTAGTACACTGGAAACAAAACACATAAAACACATCACACTATCCCATTCCACGGGTATTTCACACACAATTTTATTTGCTCATAAGAATTCACCATGATTCATGAGAACACACCACAAAAAGGTCCCTTGATGCCCTGTAGAGTTTCAGCCGGAGATATCAATGGCCTTAACATCAGGTTTCTTGACTTCCACTTTGGGTACAGTCACTGTCAGGACCCCATTTTCCATATTAGCCTTAACCTGATCAGCTTTGGCATTCTCAGGCAACCTGAACCTCCTCAAGAACTTACCACTTGATCTCTCAATTCTATGCCACTTGTCATTTTTCTCTTCCTTCTCTTTGCTTCTCTCTCCACTTATTTGTAAGACCTTACCTTCCTCTATCTCCACTTTCACTTCCTCTTTTTTCAGCCCTGGAAGATCAGCCTTAAAAACATGAGCCTCCGGGGTCTCCTTCCAGTCGATGCGTGTGTTGGCAAATGCTGATGTTTCTTTGGCGAACTCTGAACGTGGGGCTGATTGGACTGTGCTTGTGAAGGGAAAGTCCTGGAAAGGGTCCCAGATGTCAAGAGAGAAAGGATCGAAGACGTTGGTTCTTCGGCCATCAAAGAGGGAGCTTGGGATAAGAGACATTTTCTCGGTTCCTTGTTGAGGTATTTGAGAGGAAAGGGAGTACAAGGTTCGCAACGTGAGAGCTAGGTGATTACAGAATTCGGAGCAGCTTGTTGGTGTCTCTTGTTCTTGGTAAGAATTGACGGGGGAGAAAGCTATTTATAGGGAAAGCAAAGGGGGGTAATTTGGTAAAAACTCGTGTTAAGTGGCAAGTTCGCGAGTCTTCAAGACAAGGGAAGATGGAGAATGAGGGATCTTTCTGGAATTCGCAGGGATGTTGCTGTACAATCAATCTTCATTTAGGAATGGTCCAGAATCCAGATAGCCCATTACACTTGTCAAACAGAACTTATAGAGGATAGTCTTGTTCTAGAAAAGTCTTTGTGCGTTGACCAATCGAGTAAGGGCAAATTTAATTGAGGAGTGGTATGGCATAAAGTGCAATTGTCTTCAAGCTTCTACTGTCTTCTGCGAAGTTTTGGCTGAAGAGCATCTCCACCAATTCAGGGAGCGAAAAGAGAATTATATATATATATATATATATATATATATATATATAACTTCAAGTATAAAATTTGATTGAAAATCAAGATAATATTTTTAATTTGAAGATAATTTTACGTATTAATTAAAAAATAAAAAAATATATTTTTATGTAATTTTTTTAACTATTAGTTAGTTACTATTAATAAATAATTATATTAATATAAAATCAATTTTTTTAAATGATATTTTTTATTGAAATGCATATATAAAAAATGATATATTTACTTTAAATAACTGTATTATTAATTTATTTTTTCTAAATATTTTACATTTATTTTCTCGAGGCAGAATTTAAGTGGGGAATTAGTATGAACGAGTATGCTTGCCCGCGTGTTGTGTTGGAGTTTTTTTTATGTAGAAAACTAATTGATTTTTTACATGCTGTAATTAGTTATTTTAATATTTAATTAGTAAAATTATAATAGATAAAATATGCTATAAATAAATTTTTTTCCGCCTAAAAAGAATAGTGTAATCGAGTATGCTTGCCCGCACGTTGCGCTGGTTGGGCATTTTTGGACGCCATAGTAAGCAGCATGCGCCGTCCGAAACACGCGTGTGAATAAAATATCAGTTAGTTTACTTTCCCGCGCGTTGCAATGAGTTTTTTCTGCACAGAAAACTGATTGATTTTTTACATGCTGTAATTAACTATTTTAATATTTAATTAGTGAAATTGTAATAAATAAAAGCCGTTAGAAATTAATTTTTTTCCGCCTAAAAGGAACAATGTAATCGAAACCAGGAGAAGTCGTTTGTATATTTTTTAATTGTAGATAATCTGGATAAATTTGTTTACCCATTTTGTTTATGAGTTTTTCTTCTTCAATAATATTAGATCTGAAATATCATACAGAAAAATATTGCAATTTTTTTTTTTTACAAAAACAACCTAAAATCCATGAATTAAATTTTTTTAAGAAATAAAACTTAGAATTATTATTATATTAAAATTATTATATTAAAATTAGAATTATTTCAGGACACTGATATCTTTTTTTTCAAAAAATATTAAGTCTTTTATATATATATATATATATATATATATATATATATATATATATATAAGGTGTTCATATTAAATAAATATTTAAATATATAATTAGTCTTACATATTTATAAGGAAAAAAACTTAAAACTAATAATTATAATTTTTTTGAATGCCTTATCTATAGTAATTGCAAATTTTAAGACCTAAAAATATTTAAAAAAAAAAACAATTAAAAACAAAATAAATGACAAAACATAAATAGATATTATTATATTTAAAAAAATAATATGACCTTAAGAATAAAAAAAATAAAAAAAAAACAACAAAGAGAAAAAAATAATAAATATTAATTTTCAAATGATCATCAACATAAATTAAAATTTAAACATCACATAAAAAAATTAAAACCTTTATAGCAGTGAAAATAATAAAAATTTGAGACAAAAACTAAGAGCATGTAAATATAAACATGGCAAAAAATAGTAACCATTTATGAAAAATATATAAGAAATAAAGGAATTAAAATAAAATTCTAGACTAAAAGTATAAGGCTCAAACTAAAAAACACATATATAATAAATTAATTTTAAATGACAAAATTGAAACAAAAAAAAATTGATACTGAAAAAATTAAAGAATTTAGGACGATATTTTTTAGTTGTAGATAAATTGGGTACATTTAGCTATCCCTTTTGTTTATGAGTTGTCTTTTTTCCACATTAACATTAGACACTGTTTAGGTTGTTGAATGCTTGAGGGGGATACTAGCCTGTCCTTACCTAAAACAAAATCAGAACATAAATGTAAGAAATATTAGTAGAAGATGGAACATATCGTGTTTCCCTGAACTCTCAATTATATGTTCGTGTTGGATTTGGCATCTGGGGTGGGAAAATTGAAAGAAATTCTTGATGCCTGGTCAAAATAGTCCAACATGCTAATTGTTGTAACCTCTGTCATGACATTGGTGAAAAAAACAGAGATTTAAGAAAATTTCAAGAAAGTAAGACTAGTGTGCTGCTGCTTCTCTTTGTATAGATAAGTCGAGACTAGATAATACCCACGAAATGCTCTATGCAAGGAAAGAAGAAAGTGTATCTTGCCTCCGAGTCACTTCAAAGAACTACTAACTAAAAACTTATTATTTTTCTTTCCTACGGTTTTAGTAATTGAGTCAATTGACTATCTTCTACCTTTAAAAAAGCTCAAATCTATTCCTTTCTGCTGTTGACTGGGTTTCCTTGATAAACAGACACCAGCTGAAAGAGTCAAAGCTAGGATGAAACTTCAGCTTAATGAAACTGGTAAGCAATCACATCCTTTGCTGAATTTTGAGATCATCATGTCATTTTCCTGTCTGAATTGATCTGAGGACTTCCTGCCTTATTTAGCCATCATGAATAATGTAATTTTCATGGATCTACGATTTTTTTTGTTTGAAACTACAACAAATAAATGGCAAAGTAAGCTCATATTTATGAATCAAATTTATATTTCGATGTCAAATTAGGCCAAGCTGTTGATTTGCAGAATTTGTCTACCCCCGTGTATTACTGTTACTTGAATATTTCAGTGGTAGAATGTTAGTCACAAGTACATAGAGATAAACACATTTAGGTGATTATAAACAATAAAACTAAGTGCACCATCATAAATTATTCTAAGTTATACCCAGATCATGTCATGCCAAAGCATCAACTGCATATCTACTTGTATAATAACGGCAGGTAGCCAGTGGCTTTGCACTAAATAGGAAGCTGACATGTCACACTATCATCTGCATATCTAATAGTATACTAGTGGCATGTAACCATTGGCTTTGCTCTAAATTGCAAGACATGATGTTAGAAAATTAAGAAGGAGCTTGTGTAATTATGAAACTATTATAAATGAGAGTTAAAAGTTTGTTTTGCTATTTGTAAGACACACTTAAAAGCTTTTAACTATTTAGGCTTTTAACTTGAGAACAAAAGGAGATCATATTCTCTCACTCATGCTTGATTTTATAGGAAACTGTTATTGGTCAGTTTTGGTTAAGAGTGTTAGTTAACGTGTTTCTCATTGCCGTCCACTCTATTTAGTTGTACTTCTAGCCTTTGCATTTGTCTGCTTTTGCAGTCTACCCCCCCTTTACTTTAGCAATCCGTAATAATGCATCTATATGAGTTTTTATATAGAAATGTATTATAATATAATAGGAGTTGGGCGAGTTGTTAGTGTATATCATTTCGTAATTGATCCATCTTTTGGGAGTGTTGTTACTGGACTTTTGTAAATATCAACCTTACTGCAATTTCATATCCAGATCAGTCTTAAAAACATTGGTTTATTAAGCATGTGAACATACTAGATGGAAGATATACTGCTGTGTTTCTCGCCAGATAAACTCCCACTCTTCCTCGGTGGTATTGATATTTTAAATCATGTATGTTGCTTTTTTTGTAGATGCTCATAAATTGTTTCCAGATAACATTCAGTTGCATTTTTATGCAGCTAAAAAGGATGAGGGAATGGGCTCTGGTTGGGAGCGGTTTGAGTTCAACAAGGATGCCCCGCTTGATGACGAGGAAGTTGAAGGTTAAATATATTTATCTACATTTTATTACTTAAGTTACAGAGTGATGTTTTTGTATGTAGTCAACTATTGTTGCTTGCACTATTCGGGCATTGGCTGATGGGTTGAGATATTTTGGATACTAAAATGCTTGCTGTTCTAATTTCATTTCATTTCTGCTGCTATCATCTTGGGTTCCTGACTTCCTGTGGCTTTTTCTTTACTTGGCTGTGAAAGAAGATTTGCACTTCATTTTCAGAAAACTGCTAGGTTAAGAAATGAAAGGGTGGACTTTATGAAATAAATGAAACAAGATAGTCTCAGTATGTTGCATATACTCATTAAGCATGCCTTTCAATTGGCATACATAAAAATAAAAATTCCAAAAACTGCCATATTTGTGAACATACGTCTGTATTAGTTTGAAACCGTACCTGAAATAAAATTACTTTCTATGATTGTCTATTTGCCTGTAATACTTATGTTCTTGTAATATTGTTTACAAGTACATAAACTCTGCAGTTTATGAGGCGATAGTGTTGGAGAAATGAGATTGTTACAAATCAGCTAAATTATATTGATATTTTAATGTTAAATCATTTTTATTGGTTGATATAAATTTACTGGACCGATGAATACTTTGAGATTATAACACAGGATATCCATGGACCTGGGCAGAATAATTAAAACTGATGTAAATAGTTTTCTGTGTGTTTAGCTGTGGAAGATGATGCAGCACTAGTCAAGCACATAGGCCAGAGTTTCCGTTTCTCTGCAGTGGAGGTAGGCATCCACTGCTGTTTCACTCGCAATTTGTCTTGTATTTAATGATCAAAGGTGTTTGTTCCTATAATCTGTGTTTTTCTTCCCTGTCATTCTCTCTTAAATATGAATTTGTTATGTAGCTTCTCATGTAACTTTTATAATGACAATATATGAAGGCAAGAAGAGAAGAGCAAATCAAAACTGCTCACGACGACGCCATGTTTGGTGCACCATCACTTTTGGCATCTGTTGCTTCAGACAATGAGATAGAGATGGACAACAATAGAATTGAGAGCCAAGACACCGATCATGCTTCTAGCCTTCTAAATGAGAAAGTGAGTGCATTCTCGCGCGAGAGAGAGAGATTGGGAGAGCAAAATCTAAGCAATTCTTCTTTCGGTTTCAGGTTCTTGCAAAGCAACAAGGTTCTTGGCGCGACCGTGCTCGTAAAATATAGATTGATCAAGAAGCTAAGTGTCTCCTAGTAGTGATGCTAGAGGAGTAGGCAGTATCAGTTGCTGGAAGAAGAATTCTTGGAGAGTAGTGTTGTACATGATCAAGTTGATAGGAGAAAACCAGCACATGATCTATAATTTTTGTTTTCTGGATTTCAGCATGATGCGAATTGGTGAGAGGATTGGAAAGTGCAGGTGAAGCTCCACAGTTTTGATTCATCCTGGTAGAGAACAGTAATAGGAGTTTTATGATTCTGGGACAATAATATTTTCGTGTAAATATTGCTGGAAGGCCAAGGAGGACCCATGTAAGCTGTACATTGATGCCACCTTGTTTATTTTTTTATTCAATTTTGAATTTGATTCTTCACAACCCACCGAATTGAGCTTTAAAGATAATAAACACCTAAATTATATATGTATGAAGATATGCCACTTATCATGGAGATAACTGGAATGTACTTTATTAATCAGCCTTTATTGTTAACATTAACTATATTAAAAATTATAATTGAAAGATTTAGGGAAAATGTTGTAGCATTTGTTTTATTGTGCATGCTCTCTCATGAATTCGGAGCAGTTCTTTTTATTTTGTTATCGAATTTTTTATTTCATAATTGATTGCATTCTCTTATGATGACCAATTTCCTAGAATTTGTTATGGAAAGACAATTAAAACACTTGCGATCAATAAGGAAAGAACACGTCACCAATCAGTTTTTGTGGAAAAGTTCTATCCAGTCCTCATGTTTTTGTTTTTTCCCCTTTAACAGTCCTTTTAATTTTTTGTTCATTTATTTTTTTATTTTTTAGGCTCTGACTTTGAAAAAAAAGTCATACAAAAACAACAAAAATAGATAATATAATCGATTGACCACATTTCAGTTTTGTTATTGTATTTCAAAAGTGTTTTTAAATTTTTTGAATTTTTGTTATTTTTATTTTTAACTATTTTTTTTATGTTTTTAAATCATTTTTATATGTTAATATCAAAAATATTTTTTTATTTTAAATGATACATTTCTATATCAAAAACAACTCCAACTACACTTCCAAACTGATCCTTTAGGTACCAAAAAAATAAATCATTCTTGTATCAACAAGTATTATTCAATAAAATAAGCTCTTTGAGATGTTTTTTTGTCCTCATCTTGTCAAAAAATGAAGAAGATTGGAGTTGAGCTGAATCAAAATATTTATTTATTTATTTTTAAATTCATCGATCGGTTGAAAATTGAATTTTAAATTCATCATTTATTTATTTTACTAAAAAAGCGCATTATAAGTAAAATTAACAGTAAAAAATAAAATAAAAATTATCCAACACATATCCAACTTCCCCGTTTGTTTGCTGGAAAGTGGTTTCCTTTTGGAAAGTGAATTACAGGGAAAGTAAATTCCTGGAAAGTGAATTCTTGGAAAGTGAATTCCGATGTTTGACAGTGTTATGAAAAATGAACTGGAAAACACTTTCCAGTGTTTGTTTGTGTTATGGAAAATGAACTGGAAAATAATTTATTAATAAATTAATTTCTTTTTCAAGTTTATTAAAATAATGAGGAGCAAATCTTACAAATTAAAAAGTTGAATGAGAATGAAATTGAAAACAAAATATAATTTCATAAATTATCTCAAATAAAATAAATAATAATCAAAATAATAGAAATCAAATCTAAAAAATTAAAAAAAATGAAAGGTGAATAAATTAAAATAATAATAATTAACATTTCATAAATTATTTCAAATAAAATAAGTAACAATAAAAAAAATGAGGACCAAATTTGATAGATAAAAAATTTCAATAAAAAAATGATAAGAAAAAAGCAAATAGCAATTATAAAAATAAGGACCAAAATTAATATAAAAATTAAATTTTAAGAGATGGAATTGAAAAATAAATATTCAAAACAAATTATATATAGCAATCAAAAGTTTGAGGATCAAATTTGATATAATCAGCAAATAATGACATTTCTAAATTTTTCACAACTTCCGGAAAGTGTTTTCCGCCCAAATTTCCCGGAAAACACTTTCCTGAAAACCAAGCCAAATTTTTCTTTGACTGGAAAATATTTTCCGTTGACCAACTTTTCAGAAGACAAACAAACACAGGAAAGTTTGAAAAGTGATTTCCCGGAAACATTTTCCTTGAAACAAACAAGGCCTAAATATCTAAAAAAACGGAAGTGTGGACTTGCCACTGTAAAAATTTCCCCTCATCGGCCTGCCCACGTCTTGGCTATTGAAGGCTAGGGCTGATACAAACACGGTATGCAGTCAGTCACATTGAACTGAAATCTCCTTCCTGCCTCTTAACATCCGCCCCCTGCCCTCAAAAACAAAAGGAGAATCAGAATTACAAGCAAAACAAGATCAATGGGCTCGTCAACGTGAAACTCAGAGATTGTCCGAGTCGTTTCTGGCCAAGTAAAAAGTTTGTGTCACTGCCACCAAAAGCCTCTCCGTGTTTGCTCATCAAGAACACATGAACGGGTCACTGAACTGAAGTAAAACACAAGCATGCAGACTCGAAAAATGCTCACTCAAAGAACCAACCCCTCCCGTTTACTCTATCTTCGTCCACCAAAATCCTACCCCTTCACCACCGCCACCGCCACCCCGCCACCTCCTCAACAACCTCTTGAACCCGCTGCTCTAGTCACCCTAATACTCACGTCATCAAACCCCCAAGCATTGGCCCAAACCCTTTACTCCCCGACCATCCAATGGACCCCACAATTAGTCAACACAATCCTTAAACGCCTTTGGAACGATGGCCCTAAAGCCCTCCAATTCTTCAACCTCCTTTCCCACCACCCCTCCTACTCCCACCACGCCTCCTCCTTCGACCACGCCATTGACATTTCCGCCCGCATCCGCGACTTCCCTTCTCTCCGGTCCCTAGTTTATCGTATGCGCTCCTCCCGCCTTGGCCCTTCCCCTAAAACCTTTGCAATCATTGCTGAAAGGTATGCCTCCGCGGGTAAACCCCATAGAGCTGTTAAAGTTTTCTTGTCTATGCATCAATTTGGTTGTTTTCAAGACTTGCAATCTTTTAATACAATCCTTGATGTGTTATGCAAGTCCAAACGAGTGGAAATGGCTTATAATTTGTTCAAGGCTTTTAAGGGAAAGTTTAGGGCTGATCGTGTTAGTTATAATGTGATGGTGAATGGTTGGTGTTTGATTAACAGGACCAACAAAGCTTTGGAGATGTTGAAAGAGATGGTTAAGAGAGGATTGACCCCGAATTTAATTAGTTATAATACAATGCTTAAAGGGTATTTTAGAGCTGGTCAGATTAATGAAGCTTGGAATTTCTTTTTGGAAATGAAGAAGAGAGACTGTGAAATTGATGTCGTTACTTATACTACTGTGATTCATGGGTTTGGTGTTGCTGGTGAGATTAAGCGAGCTCGAAAGGTTTTTGATACAATGGTGAAGAAAGGAGTGCTTCCTTCCGTTGCTACTTATAATGCCTTCATTCAGGTTCTGTGTAAGAAAGACAGTGTGGATAATGCTATAGTCATTTTCGAGGAGATGGTGGTGAAGGGTTATGTGCCAAATTCAATAACTTATAATTTGGTTATTAGAGGGCTGTGTCATAGAGGTGAAATGGAGCGGGCGATGGAATTTATGGGAAGAATGAAGGATGATGGTTGTGAGCCAAATGTTCAAACATACAATCTTGTGATTCGGTACTTTTGTGATGAAGGAGAGATTGACAAAGCGCTGGACTTGTTTCAGAAGATGACTAGTGGGGATTGCTTGCCGAATTTGGACACTTACAATATATTGATAAGTGCAATGTTTGTTAGGAAAAAATCAGATGATTTATTGGTGGCTGGAAATTTGTTGATTGAGATGGTTGATAGAGGATTTGTTCCTCGGAAATTCACTTTCAATCGGGTTTTGAATGGGCTATTGTTAACAGGTAATCAAGGTTTTGCAAAAGAGATTCTGAGATTGCATAGTAGATGTGGCCGTCTTACCCGTCAAATAAAGTTGTGAAGCTCATCAGACTTTTAATTGGCCAATAGATTACTGGTTCAAAATGTCACCTTCGAAAGTTGTAAATAATTATTGTTTGTTTGGTGCCATATGAAATGAAGGAAACTGATTCAGTATTTTGTGAAAATGGTGAAGGATGGGACTTTTCGTTTATTTTCATCGCAGTGTTTTGAACAGATTTGTGTGTACGTCTCTCCCATCAAAAGGTGGACAGGGATGATATGCTCAGTTTGGTCATGTATCATCTGATCCCATCTCCATATTAAATGCCGGGGAGTTGATTATGTCATGCAGTGAATTAGAGCGGATGATGGAAGCTGTAGTACCTAATCTTGAATGTGATATATCTTCTATGAGAGATAAGTAGGTATTCTATTTTTTTGTTTTACTGCAAGGATCTGTTCTCTCTTATTGTTGGCCAGATTGATTCATTCTGTTTCATGACTGCTGTTTGATGTTGTTCCTGTAAATTTGTTTGTGTATGGTTAGATTACTGATACATGTATGGATGTAGGTAATGCTCTGTTGACTTCCACTGAAGTTCTGCAAAATCCTGGAATGATGGTTTGACCCTGTCCTTGGCCTCAGGGAGTGGCAAGCAGCACGGAACTTAATTAATCAAATGGCATAGGGGGGCTTTCCTTTGTTAGAAATCCTCAGAGAACATTCTGAAACTTCCAAACCAAAGGAATGCAACATGAGAAGGAGCTTTTTTGGATTCAAACTCAGTTCTTAGAATGAAAATACACTCCATGGTCAATCAAAGGTCCCATGCCAGTTAAACTCGTCTTTGATAGTAATTGACAGATTAATTTGTTGTTATCTTGGCATGAGAGTATTTTTGAAACTGTATTCAGTTAAAGTGCTGGACAAGCTAGGTAGTATATTCATTTTGGGTGACAGATAACAAATGGTGGTTTCCTAACAAATTTTGTTCATGACTATACTGATGAGAATTTCCTTGGATTCATGTAACTTTATGATACTGTCTTTTTTCCTTTGTTTGTATACTTGAAGAGAAACTTCCTGCTGCTTTAATTATGTAAGCTTCCATGGTGTGTTAGAATACAATGTACCTTGGATTCATATCTATCAATCAGCAGATAAAAAAGAGAGGGAGAGGACCTCTTATTAATTTCCACTTTGCATGCTGGACAGAGCTTAAATGCTAAGGAGAGATAGACCATGTCTTATTTTTCTGTTACACCAATGTGATTGATGCCGTGAAAGTGTTGATTTTACATCTTCAATTCATATCTTTTATTGATAGGAAACAATAAGAAAGAGTTGGTCCCCAGTGTTTTTTGTTTCAGTTTCGTATTTGATTTTAACAGGACTTGGATTTGGAAAAGAATTTTCCTGTCTTCTATGGTTTATGCTTTGAAGAAAGTGATCAATGAATTGGAAAGCGGCAGTTTTGGAGGTGATTTTTCTGGTCAATGCCATGTTTATTTTGTTTTTGATCTCTTAAACAAATTGACCAAGCAGAGGAGTGCTTCTGCAGTTTTGGATAACTTTGAAGAGGAAGTATTCTGAACATGTTCTAAGGAATTTTGTTTGCAACAGCAGCCCTGAAGTTATGCAATCCATCTTCTTTTCCACAGACCCAGAATGAGACCAGAAACTCAGCATTTCTGCCCACCTCTGTGACTTCCCTGTTCTCTGATCCTATTTCCTGCACTCGATGTGCCTCCCTTGGCCTCTCCCCCAAAAACCCATGCGATCATTGCTAAAAGGTATGCTGCATCAGGTGTACCCTTTAAGCTTTCTAAGTTTTTCTTTTTTCTATGCATCAATTTGGTTGTTTTCTTGGCCTGCATCCTTTTAATACAATTCTAGATGTGTGTAAATCAAATTGAGTCGAAATAGATTATAATTCGTTTAAGGTAAGCACTGGAGATGCTAAAAGAGATGGTTGAGAGAGGATTGAATTTGACTCTAAATTTGACTAGTTGTAAAAATGCTTAGAGGATACAACTTAGGTTGGTCAGATTATGAAGCTTGGGGTTGCCTTTCGGAATTGAAGAGAGATTTTGATATTGATGGTGAAGGAAGGAGCGCTTTAGCGTAATATAAAATGCTCTGATTCATGTTTCGTGTGAAAATATTGCTGAGGGTGCTATATTGGTTCAATGTAGATGATAAAAGGTCACCTGCCAAATTCAGTAACTTTATGATGATTATGGGATTGTGTCATGTGGGTGAAATGGGGTGAGCAATTTTATGGTAAGAATGAAGGATGATGGTTGTAATGTTCAAAGTTGAAAATCATAGTCTTGGATTCAACATTTTCCTGATGTGAGGGAGATTGAAAATGGGTTGGCCTTTCTTCAGAATATGACCAGCGGGGATTACCTGCCAAATTCTGAAATTTGATGTTTTATGAGAAAATTTATATTCAACTGTGGCAGGGAAGTTGTTGGTTGAGAAAGTTCATGGTGGATTTGTGCCTCAAAATTTTACTTTCAATTTCGATGGGCTATTGCTAATGGCAAACAGTTTTGCAAAAGAGATTCTGGGATCGAAGAGTTCATCTGGCCATCATTCCTGTTAATAAACTTATGAATTCCATTGCTGGCCATGAGGATTGCTTTCAGGCTATGAATGACAATTTCATACTTGTATTGCACTACACACTACAAAGCACTTGATGCTTGCCAAAGCTTCAAATCTCAAACAAATAATACTAAACTAACCTAGAAAATTTCATCCAACTATCGTTCGTTTACAGTAAACTTGTTGTAGTATGATCAAGGTTGTTAAAATTGCTTTTTTGACACGACAAGAATCCCATGATAACTTTGTTGTTCTCATTCTATCAAGTTATAATGAATCTCTTTTAAGTTGCAAGCTAATGAGTTTAAATTAATAATTAACTAGTATAAGTCTAATAATTAAAATAAACTATTAAACAATGTTTAATGCATCATAAAAATTTAAATTAGAAATATTTTTAACATTAAATAAATAAAATATGATAATAAAAACAAAGTCTTCACTCTAAAATTCTTCCATGTAGTCTAAATCTTTAATTTTCATAAATTCTTGGTAGATTTCAATCATGATTTTAAACATATAGTTCTCTCTTGTAAGAAAAAATTACTAAGTTTATTATATATATTTAAAAATATTGAGATGTCTATTTTTTTTAATCTAAAATCTCAATAAATTTTATTTGTAACTCCAGATGTGTTCCAAACAATATATGAATGTCTAGTGTGACAAATTTGACAAGATACATCTAGTAACTTAGATTTTCTGAAATAATGTTTTTTTTTTACTTTGTTTAATCTAATAATTTAACAAAATATATTTTCATGTATCTATTATTCCCCTATAAACCTCAACTAGATCCAATATATAGTTTGAAAGATATGTTTAATCTTATAAAATTATCAACAAGTATTATAAGATTAAATTCAAAATTAACTTGGTTGTTCATATTACAAATTTAGTAAACTCTTAAAATCAGATTGATTTTACTAATTTTACTGATTTTGCATGAGTTAAGTTTGATTTTACTAGTATTCAAGATTAATTTGATTTAGCACATAAATCCTTGTTGACTTGTAAATTCGTAAGATTTTAAGAGTGAAGTTGTGATTTTGACAACCCTGAGTATGAGCCCAAAATACATTACGACCGTAAGTGTCAAAAGGGACCTCGAAAGACTCCTACTACAAACACGTCACAATGCCATGTCCAGGCTGAAATTTCCTAAACAAGAATCGGATAAAAATTGATCAATGGTCTATCCTGCAATAACCTTCAAGAGTATACCAGTTAGATAATTAGATAGTTAGTCAGGATAGAAAGCATCAGATCATACTCTCCTTCACTTCTCTCCACCAAAAACGCACAAGAGTTTCTCAAAACAATATATGGTTGTATGTTGATGAAGGTCTAGGTAGTTTACCTCTGTTTGATTAATTCACTGATGCATTCCATAAAGGAAAACATATATACCCTTACAGAAATTCTATTTTATAGATAATTTAATCTACTTAATCCATGAAAAAACTAGTAAAAAAATGTCAAAAGTAGAGCATAGCTCGCATGTTCTCTATCATGATATATATTTATAGGCGAGCTATTAATAAAAGCCTAGAGTTCATACAAATTCAAATCTATAAGCATTAGTCAATGAACTATGCTACTTGTAAATTGTTTTGTTTTATATTAGTTTTTTAAAAAATGAGATTCTTTTGAAAAACAAATACATCTTTTCTCCATGATTTTATTTTACTTTTTTGTCCTTCCTAGGAATGTTTTTTCTTCATATAATTAGTTAAGAAATAGATCTTCATGTTATAGCAAGCAATCAATATATCATTTCCCCCCCCCTTTTCTACTACATACATGTAAATTTGTTTTTCTATTTTTATTGAAACTTACATGATAAGTTGTTTAAAAAATAGTTATTCTACTGAAGTAAAAAGCAAAAAATAAAAAAGGCTAATTAGTTAGATAGTGGGATTTTAACTAAAAGGAAATATTGTTGTCATTATTTCCAATTACCTTTTTTTTTTTGTTAATTCTATTACTTACAACTTTAATAAAATTAAGAATCCATGAAAAAAATATTGAAAAAAGCTATGTTAAATAAAAAAAAGGAATCATACTACAAATATGTTTGTCAATAGTTGAAATATCATTTTGTTTTATTGCTACTTAGACTACTACCTACACAACCCAATCAAATATTAGCATCAGAAACTTCTTATATTTATCGGTACGCATAATTCTTAAACGCATGCTTCATCAATTTTTTTTTCTTGGTGGTGTAAAGGGCGTTGCCAATACAATCAGTATTTCAAACTGCAGCGAGAGAGTTGCAGGCCAGTTCATGATTTAATCTCCACCTTAACTCATGATTTCTGCCAGAAAAAGAGAGTAGGTTTCATCTCTAGCAAAACAATCAAAACGCGCAGAAAGAAACAGGCGAACGAAAACGAGAGGTAAGGCACAACCCAGACATACCTGGCTATTTACAAGGGCATGAACAACCACTAATCGTTTTCTACATAGCTATCGCCAGTACTGAGCCCACCGATGAATTGTCTCAACCATTTGAGGGAACAATGCACTAACACTCTCATTTATAAGATCCTGGAAAAAGTGTATGCAGGCCTCATCATCCATGTCCAACCGAAACTTCTCCTGAAGCTGCACACATTACCATTCTCTAAATCATATATATATATATATAAACATGTAAGAAAATCGTCAGACCAGATACAAAGAAAGTTACCTTAAGAATGCCTTTTTCAGGATCAGAAGCTACGTCAGGAATGTTGGAACATGCCATCAGATGGAAAAGATTCAAAATTAGGTTACTAGACTTTCGGAGAATGTTGTATGCTTCACAGCAGTAGGATTTGAACCTGGTATAGTATGGGCTGCAAGACCAAAAAAAAGTCTACTAACACATTTGCTTGTCTGCATTTTAAGAGCAGCATGGTCAAATTGACATCCCTGAATCGTGTTTAAATTTACCTGTCTTTCAAGGAAGCTAAGCATAAAAATAAAAACAAAAGACCAGTAAAGAAAGAAAAAAAAGACTTTCTTGCAATATATTTATTTATATAAAAAATGACCACCAGTGGCCTCATCATTTATTTGCAGAGTTTGAGCAGGTACCTATGTGTGCCCTAGAGAGTCATAAATCTATTTATCCAGTAAGAACATACAACGGTAGCACAAGAAAAGGGGAGAACATAAATGAAAGATTGATAAAATAAATAACACCTTTCTGCACCCCCCATGGCCTCAACCATTTCTTTGCAGAGTTTCATTGGTGGTGGAAAATGTTTTGGATCTCGGCCAAGAATAAAACCAAAATCAACATGGAAAAGACATCCGTTATCTGTGAGGAGAAGGTTGTCTAGGTGCCTGCAAGCCAAGAAAATAGAAGTCTTACGTAATATATTCTACTTAAAATATCCACAGCAACACCAGGAAGTATAGAAATTAAAATGCTTGTGCGAAGATCAAGGGCCTTTTAGAGATTGACATTGGCAATCAACAAAGCAGATATATGTGTGTGTGTGTGTGTGACATAACAGGACAACTTGCATAAACTTTCAGATTCCACGGTGAAAATCAACGCCACACAAATGGAAAAGGCCCAAAGTCCACTTTTTACACGGGCAAAGGTAAATGAACCTTTAGGGGTCTTGTGGGGATGGGCCAATGGGAAAACGTAGTTCTCTGGCAATAAGAAGAACCACTAATTACTCAAGGTCCTAATTTAAACTACATGGTTCACACGGATCATGAACTGTAGCATGGAAGCTACTTCCACTTAAGGAACATGAAAACCATCTAAAGGAATTTTTAATTCAAGGGAACTTTACTAATTACTCAAGGTCCTAATTTAAACTACATGGTTCACACGGATCATGAACTGCAGCATGGAAGCTACTTCCACTTAAGGAACATAAGAACCATCTAAAGGAATTTTTAATTCAAGGGAACTTTTCCATAGCCTGGGAATGAGATCATGTTTCTATTCAAAACACTCAGGAGAACTTAACACCAGGCCAGCAGCATTTACACATTTCAAGATCTAGGTTGTAAACCCTTCCAATGCCTATCATTTTTGGAGCTCTAGTATGAAAAGAAAGATGAATTGCTAATATAATTGGCAAGCTACATGCATAGACATTTTAATGTGCATGACTAGATGATTACCTGTCTCCAACGCCCAATATATATGTGATTACAGAGTAGCCAGCACAACTTTTTATGAATGTGTCAAGGCAAGAGGCTGTGATCCCAAATGGTCCATGTTCATCAGGATGAAACTTCTGCAAATAGTTTATAATGCTACGGTGTTCTTGGAGAATCTGGATTTGGAAGAATTGAATTAACAATTGCAACATCATATGTGTTGCAAATAGTATTAATTTCTTCAGTAAATCTGCATGAACACAATTCTGACAACTAATCCACGATGGAGAATAAATAATTGAGGTCCCTTGTGATTTGAGATAGCATGGAAAGGGCCACAATAACCAACTGGATCTGTTTTTAGGCTATCTTCATGTATAGTAATGCATTTTAACTCCCTCTATTTCCCTCTTTGTTCTAAGAATCATAGAAAAAAACTTCACCATTGTCTACAAGAAATTTTCCATTATCATTGAGAATCAGAGTGACGTGCCTTGCTGGTCATGAAGTCATTTGAAAAGCTAGTTTCAAAGGTTGCAACATAATTACTTTAGAAAATTTACAGACCGCATTGATTTTACATTTTCAACTAGCCTTTGGAAACATTGTATTCTTGTCCTACGTAAAATCTTGTCCCGAAACTTGCAGATTTTAGTAGTAAGCTTCTTAAATAAACCTTTGAGCATTTCAGAAGGAAGGAAATGAAGTGTAAATACTGAGACAAAGTAATGGACACATGTCCATTGAGTTTCAATGCAATCAATAACTTCAATAATACATTGGTAATTGGACTTCTCCCTTCAAAGAATCAACTTTCAGAGGATAAAATACCTGAGTCAAGGAACGTGATGGTATGAATTCCAGCATGCCTTCATCTTGTCCGGTAGCAAGCACCTTATATGGAGTTAAGTGCAGATCAAGATTTTCCAACTTAAGAAGTCGGTCCATTAGAGATACCATTTGGACAACCTATAGGAACATATATCAATTGATCACAAATGTCAATCTCAAACATCCCACCTACCATACTTCTATATAGTACGCAGCACACCTGCATGTGCACATGTGAGAGAGGGGGGGTGGGAGGCACATTAGAAGGTTTTTATGCAGGCAAATTATAATTTCTTAGGAAGTGTTAACCATTTACCAATTGATCTTGCCGAAGATCATCCCCCTTCTTAAATATGACCTTCCAAGTCCCACCACTTTGTGTTTGGAAAGTCAGGCGCAAAGGATGCAGTGCACTTTTGAATATTGTAGACTCTGACGGCACAATTCCGGTGATAAGGACACCTGGAGCAAGTGGTGATCTTATTGGCTGAAAACCAACACAATATTTAAAACAATTTACAAAGTTGCGGCAGTCATCTACAGTAAATTAGAATAGAATAATAATCCCTCCATAAGAGCCTATAAAATGAAACAATCAATGGAAAAGGAACCTCTAGTTGTTGAAATACCTCTTCAAAATAGGCAAGTTCACTGAGAGCACCTGCGAGAAATTGTCTAAGCTTTTCAATTTTCTTCTGAGTATTGCCTCGCACATTTCCTACATCTTTTGTTATAGAGCACAACTGCTCAGTCAATTCTGTCTGGCGCAACAAGCTCTGCCACAACTTAAATCCATCTTCTTCTCCACTTGGACCAGCTGCCAACTGTTATGAAAATGTAATTACTCAAATGACAGCTTCACGATCCATATTTCATCAAGAGGAGAGCTATTTGTTTAAAAGCTCAACATAGACAATTATAATAGTCTAGCACCATTTGATAACTCAAGTTGCTTTAATTTCTAAATAAAAGATACAAGTTCCATGCAGTCAAAATTACGTTATGGAAGTTTCAGAGTTATTTAAGGATTCAACTATTGTCTTCTCTGTTTATTATATTTAGAATACACACTTTATACAGAGTTTAAAATGATATTTTCCTACTTCTAATTCTCTTTTACAGGTGGAGGTTACACAGAGAAAACTGAAAGGAGGATAAAGATATTTGGCTACTTCTATCCCTCTTTCACATGGAAATATTCCAATGCTACACTGAGAGAAACTAAAACTAGGATATTGAATCGTCTAAGACATAATAATCTCTAAATCAAAATGCAACAAAGCACCATACTATTTTGACCAAGTAGTATGCACTTCCATGACAAGGGCTTATCCTTTTGCATTTAGTTGTCATATATAGTACAACTCTGTTAGGAGGGGACTTAACACCAGTAGCTGGTTGATGAGATGGCAAGATGAACTTAACAAACCCTTTCTTAGGTGGCTCTTTATCTTTTTACCATATCATCACCAAACAAATGGAACAATGGCTCAGAAAAACTGCATTCACTCAAGTACAAAACAACCACCATGCCACTGAAGTGCAAATTGCCAAGCTCATATGGTGTTCTTTTTTTCTAATCTTTGAGGGCAGAAAGTAAGCTGCAATTGATATAATTTAAATGGGCACGAGAGACTTGCATCACCTCTCACATGATCAAAACTAATTTTTAGGAAAATAGAACACAGAAATGATGAGTGACAGAAATTTAATAATTCAGACCTTCACTATATTCTCCTCGAGCATCTCATATGTCGAATAAAACCGTTTTGCATATGCAGGATCATAAAGTTCCACAGCAACATACCAACGAAGAAAGCTAGCCAACTCAATATTGTTTAATGCTGTCAAATACAATAATAGTATCAGGTGCAATAAAGTAGCTAACTGAAACTAATAGAGAGAGATCATATACATATGTGAATGGATATGGAGATATACACACAATAACCTCCATGCATACACAGAAAAAAAATTCTATAATACTTAAAAGGCACAAAGCATACCACGTTTTACAAGGAATTGAGAAAGGCAAGATTTATCAGAGCGCTCAAATTTAAGAGCCTGGACCAGCTGAAGTAAGTAACACTGAAGCTCTTCATCATCAGCTCTTTCAAGAACACTGACAGCATATGCACGAACCTGTTAAGAAGAATTACAATCAGGCATCATTCACTCTGGAATAGATTTGTAAGACTCTCCATTTCATAGACATTTTTCATGATGAGGGTATTGTGCATCAGCATTCAGGACCTTAGCACTAAATGATAACTTATGAGCAATTTGATCTTTAATCTTTTGAAAGTATTCTTTACATTGTTATAAATGCTTTAGAGATCAAAATCCCATCCCACCTAAGATCTTGGAAAATAAAACTTAAGATACTTTGGACATGGAATAATATTAATTCATAAGACAGCTCTGCCAAACAAAAGGCGAAAAAAATGGGCAGGACTTCTGACAAGTCGAAGAATGGAAAGAGCAAGACACCAGCTCATTCTTGCACGCACCCACCTCTTCACTTTCAAATACAGGAGATAGGAGCTCTAATGCATCACATACATCAATCATTTCCCACCTCTTCATCAATTCTAATGCCTGCTTTGCTTCCTGCAGATGCATCAGCATAAAAACCTTTAGAAATTATTATATTTTGGTTAGTGCTAACAAAATGGGGAAAAAAAATTATGTAGCAAGAGTATTTGAAAAAAAGATCTGACATAATCAAGCAGCCAATATTTATTAACACAACCATGTAATACAACCAGTAGCTAGCAAAACAATGTCCACACCTACCTTCTCCAAATGACAAAACCACCATGATTCTCACAAGGAGGAACTTGAGAAAGAAGAGAAATGAATCGATGTTTCAATTAGATAGCCCATGTAGTAAATTATTGAGGAATAACATAATGAAGGGGATATAATGGAATGCTCACCTGGACATCACTCCATTCAACACATCGTAGGAACTTTGTAAGAGCCCTCTTCTCTGACATCAAAGAGAAACGGAATTTCCACAGAAGCTGTCTCTCATCTCCACTCAAAATCCTTGTTGGCGGATACTTTAGAATCCTTTGAATTGACCTAAGAAACAAGTTGGCAGAAGATATACCTCAACTCATGTGAAATAAAACCACTCAATAAATTAGTAAAACAACGATGCAAAGAGAGAGAGAGAGAGAGAGAGAGATGAAATGAAATAATCAATCCATGAAACAGATGAGAGGTTAACATTTGACAGTTATCATTTGCCCAGTCTTAATGAATATTAGACCCAGCTGCACTACTGTACAAACGCTCACACTGGAATATCCTTGTACAGGTTCAGCTTGTTTTAACAAGATTCAACATTCAACAATAAAGCTCAGAATTCTGATGGACAAACCACTTCAATTCACAAGTGAATGTCTTGATATATTTTGACAGCAAAAAAATGAGTTGAATACACATTACATACTTCAAATTTCTAACGAGGGATTCTTTTTGTAAGAAACTGTATCTCTTATGAAAAGGGTTTTAAGCTTACTTTCGTTCATTAGAGCTTGGCTTCAGATCCCTATCAATGATACCTCGAGTCAGACTTCTTGCCAGCTTTAGTTGCTTGTGCTCAGAAGGATTTGTCTTTCCAATTTCTGGATCCCAGACAGTAACAAGTTCATTTGTTGAAGCTATAGGAGACGGTAATAGGAAATTTGCTCCTGACTCCTACATGCCAGACAAGAAGGTTTAAAACATGTACAGAATTTGAATAAGTACAATATTATCCACCTCAATTGCGTCTCATGGTTGAGCAACCAGAAATGTAACTTGATGTGGTTCAAGATGTCATCCTGGAAAGGTTGGGTATCTAGAACAAGCCCAATGCCAGCATAATTAACAGAAGAGAAAAGGGAAAAATAATAGCAAATTTTTACATGGGAAATTGATGGTTGTAGCAAAACGATGCATTTTAGCTACAATTATCAGGATATCTTGATTCAATAACACCAAGTCATCCTTTCACAGATAGCATTTTTTTTAATCAAAACTATGTAGATCTGTCCATATTTATTGGACTTCTAAATTGAGAATAAGATGCGTGAAAAAGCTATCAAATTTCCACGCTATCAAATTCTCATGCTCATTATGGCATCCATGATCAGGCTATAGGTCTTGGGTTTAAATCCTCCCAAACAGAGAAAGGATTGTCATGGCCAATTTTAACTAGTGAATAACCAAATATTTGATATTCAATATTAAAAATAAAAATAGAAAATCAATAGAGGAATTAAGATTGCTACAATTTATGAACATTATTACCATATTTGTACTAGAGCAGATTCAAACAAAAGTTATTATTCCAAGAACAATTTGATGATTGCATGTGGATTGTACCTGAAAAATAACTTGATGTTCAAGACTGCAGAAATCAACAACCAGGTACAGGGAAGAACTTCCATTTTTACAATTTTCATTTTGCTTTATTTTCTCTATAGCTTTGAAAGTGAGACAATCAAGCCAATCAACACATTGAATCTGTCCTCTCGCATATTTATTCACAAGCTTCTCTAAACGCTCCAACTCCCCACGCTCATGCTTGGGAACCTATAACACAGTATACAGGTTAGAAAATGTGTTAGGATATATATCAGATGCATATAGAATATAAAGTAATATCAGGAACCTTTCCAGGAGTAATTGTCGGAAATGATCCATCAGCTTCCTTCCCTGGCCAAAGCCTAAGTTTTTGCTTCCCTGTTTTGAGTTGCATGTTGTTGTTGAAAAGAAGAACAGTTGCTCCTCCAATCAATCCCTCATCTTTACCACACGAAACATCCCAAACCTAAAGGCGCATGCAGATTGAGCATTTGAGCAAATAATAAGAGTAAGCTCAAAAATGTCAAGAGGAGTGGCAAACACCCAACCATTAACCCCATAAAGGAATTTCCTCCCATGCATTATTCATGGTATAAACTCCCAGTTGTAACCAGCAAATGTAAGCAAAAACAAGGGACATCAAGGGAAGTCTATCAACGTATCAACACAAGCTAGTTCAATTTCAGCTAATGTAATGGACAGGCAGCAGTCTAAGACACATTTCAGCAAAAGCTAAACAGGGCACGGCAGATTCTAGTGTAAGAAAAAGTACTAGGAA
The DNA here is from genome assembly GCA_009078335.1 of Salix brachista. Taxonomy (NCBI): domain Eukaryota; kingdom Viridiplantae; phylum Streptophyta; class Magnoliopsida; order Malpighiales; family Salicaceae; genus Salix; species Salix brachista. The sequence continues at coordinate 13,104,274 of CM018586.1, forward strand.
AACCAGTATTGGAAAATCTCGGCAAACAAAAAAGATGATAAAATCCTTTTGTGAAGAATTACATCCAACATCAACAATGTACAAAAGAAAAACTTGCCAGAACACCCTTAAAACATTGATAGTTGGGCCATCTTCAATTCGAATGGAAGCTAAGCTAACAAGGGAGCGCACCGGAAACGTCTCATTAAGCCTTATTTTCGAAAGATAAATTGAACTGTATAATATATGAGACTAACACCACACTGGATAATGACATCACATGACAGAAAAGAAGACGTTGGAAGGAATCCCAAAAAAAAAATACCGTGAAGGCAAGCTGTGAATGGGCAGTTAAGTCGCGATATTTAGTACTCATGGTGATCAGTTCATTCCAACAACATGCTGCTCCTCCAGCTTCCAGTCTAACACCCAGCCCCAGTAAATAAATAATAATTAAAAAAAAACTAAAATAGACATTAAAAAAGAAAAAAACTAAAACCTAGTTCTGACGGGAAGGCCGAAAGGAGCGCCATCAATGTACAAAGCACACTCAACATACAGCTCAGCCCTTCTCTCTTCTGTGATTATGGAATCAATTCCTGCTTCCGAATTCAATTCAATTATCAAATTTCAATATAGATGAATTGAATAAAGAAAGACCAACCGACCTGAATTGGGAGATTTTGAAAGAGAAGGCAAAGGTCCTTGGAATCTCTCGACTCGAAAAGTTACGGGAAGATTGATGTCGCAGGTCAAGAAGAATCGAAATTCCTTTCCGCTCATACCTTCTGATTTTTGTTTATTTTATTTTCATTCCTAACTATTAGTTAATTTCTATATTAACAAAATAAACTTTATATTTCATAAATAGCTTTGCGTGCTGCGATCAACAACAACTACTATCACAACTCTCTGGAGTCTGGGAGGAGACAAGAGTCGAGGAGCGCAACTCTAGAATTCAATTTGCCTATATTGTAAAATAGCCCCGAAACTTTAATAGATTTGTAAATCCCCACTGACAACAAACCAATCCACAATTTTTCTACCTTCAATTGCTTCCATTTCTCAATGGAGTCCCGTCCATTTATGGTTCCGTTCAGGAATTAAAGCTAAAAATCCATTTTGAATAAAATACTAGTGCGACATAATAATAATTAATTAGTTGGCTGAAGAAGGGTAAAGGATAAAATTATCAAGGTTTTGCGAAAAATAATTTGAGCTTGATGTTGGCCAAAAATAAATAAATTTTGTAGATTTATTTTATTTTTAATATTCGAATCTTGCTTTCTCGGAAACAAAAAACCATGAAAACATAATTGGTGAAAACAATTTACTTTTAAGTTTTTTAAATAGAGAAATACATATTTATAAAATCAATGTACATTCTTGCTCTAAAAAAAAAAAGAATGTTAGCAAAACGAAAAACATCTTGGCATGCTTACTGCCTAATGAAATATAATTTTTATTTAAAAAATTATCAAAATATTTTTTATTTTTATAACATCAATATACTTAAACCATAAAAAATCACCAATTTAATATTTTTTAAACTAAAAATATTAAAAAAAACAAAAAGAAAAATTACTTCCAAACACCCCGTGTGTTTGTTTAAAAATATGATTAAAAATGTTTCGTTCATAAATATATTAAAATGATATTTTTTTTTAAAAAAACTATTTTTTAATAAAAATACATAAAATAATCCAGAAATATATATAAAAAATTAATTTAAAATAAAGACGGAGAGAGCGCGTCTCCGTGAAAAGAAAGAAAGAGGGGTGAATTCAAATTCCCGCTAGAGCAAGTTTTTAAAACCCTCCAAGTCCAAACGGCTTCTTCCTTTTCCTCTTCAAAATTCCAAACCCCCGCCCACAATTAAGTAAAAGAAAACAGCAAACCCTCTCTTTTTTTCTTCAATCCACAGTCCCTGAAGTTCCATTCACTGCATCAGATCTTCAGCCAACTAAGAAGATAATGGCTTTGTCTTATACCGATATTATAGATCCCTCTTCAAGGCATCACGCTTATAGCAGAAAACAGAAATCTCTCGGTCTCTTATGCACCAAGTTAATAAACCCATCTTTCCCTTTCTTTCAAAAACCCACAATTTTCCCGGAATTAAATTGATTTTTATTTGTTTATTTTGCAGTTTCTTGACCCTGTATAATCGAGATGACAATGACGTGATTGGACTTGATGATGCCGCTTCTAAATTAGGTCTTTGTTATTACATTTTTTTTTCCTTGATTTTGATAATTTACTGGTTGTTATGGTTTAGATGTATTGATTTGTATTTTGCTTGGGTGGATTTTTGAATTCTTTTTTTTTAATTGGGTTTGTGATTTGCAGGAGTTGAGAGAAGGCGGATCTATGATATAGTGAATGTCTTAGAGAGTGTTGGGGTGAGATTCTTGATTTATGATGTTGTGATTTTTATATGTTTGTTTTGTGAGTTCTCTTACATGTTTTTCCCCCTTTATTTTCTTTAGGTCCTTGCAAGAAAGGCAAAGAATAAGTATTCGTGGAAGGGATTTGCTTCAGTCCCTAAAACTTTACAAGAATTGAAGGTAATAGAAACAACCCAAAAATCAGAAGATTTTTTCTTTCAGGTTTTGTTTTGTATTTTTGAGCTAGATAAGGTTTTATGAAGTGTTGTTATTTTTTCGAAAATTGGACTGATTTCGTGTTGTTGGTGATATAACAGGAAGAGGGTCTGAGAGATAATGTCAATACAATTGATAGGCAAACCAACAGTTCTGCGAAAGTAAGTGGGTTTTTAAGGGTCTATTTGTTCTTTCTTCATGGACTTGCTGTGTTTTAATAAGGGCTTCTTTCATTCGTTTTGTTGTTGGGTTTTGGGATGATCTGTATTTTGTACGTGTGTTTTGAATTTTTTAGGTAGCAAATGATGACGAGGATGAAGACGATGATTCTGATTCTAATCCTAACACAGGAAGCCAGACTGATAATTCTGGTATTATCAAATCTACGGCTGTGTCAAGATCTGGTAATGTCTTCTCTTTTTTATGAACATATCTATACTGATGTTTTTCTTTCATTGTTTTTCATGTATGTTACACCACCTGCACTCCTAATCCCCCCCCCCACTCACACACACACACAGAGAATATATATATGATTTTGAAAAGCAATTACTTTAACAAACTTACAAAGATCCCTTTCATTATTTATTCTTATGATGTGTCAAACTGGAACTAGACCTTTGTTTTGTTCAAATTTTTTGGGTGGACTTCAATTGTTGTCAGCTGGGTCATTAAGGGGAAAAGGTGGATATAAATTACCCATCTTCTTTTCTCTTATAACCAAGCTCAATTATTTTTGTTACAGATCATCGGAGAGAAAAATCTTTGGGGCTTCTTACACAGAACTTCGTGAAGCTCTTTGTGTGCTCCAAAGTGAGTGAAATCTTAAAAGATTTTAATTCTTAATAGATCGTCTATGCCATTATATGTTACTTAGATGCTCACGAGGGATTCATTTTTAGGCAAATCTGATCTCACTCGATGAATCTGCCAAGTTATTACTAGGAGATGGCCACAATTTGTCAATCATGAGAAGTAATTTTTCCCACCTTATCTACTTTTGATCTATTGGTGATCTACTTCTTTGGCTTACGTCCTCTGAATAATATGAGTGTACAGCGAAAGTAAGGAGGCTATATGACATTGCAAATGTGCTGTCTTCTCTGAAACTTATTGAGAAGGTAATCAATTACGAAACACTTATCGAAAAACTAAAGGAATCATGTTAGCTTTTATTACTCAAAACACTAATACAATTCTTTGAAGTTCTGATGCTTATTAAATGAAGTGCAGACCCACACTGCTGATACAAGGAAACCTGCATTCAGGTGGTTAGGTTTGAGAGGCAAATCAGAGAACGGATCTAGTGATCCTTTGGCTCCTTCTGAGTCTAGGAAGAGGACATTTGGAGCTGATATCACAAACATATGTTTCAAAAGAAACAAAATGGATTGTTCAGTTGATGGGGATAAAAGCCAGAATCTGAAGTTGCAGCAAATAAAAGATGAAAATATGGTAACTGTCGCCGAGAGAGGCAATTTGGGTCAGGATTTACAGCAGAAGTCGGGAAGTTTCCAATTTGGCCCCTTCGCTCCAGTTACCGTGGCCAAAGCTGGAAACCCTGAAGAGAAAGTGACTCGGATCTATGATTGGGAGGGTCTTTCCACTACTTTTCGTCCTCAATATCACAACCAAGGTACAATCTAATGCCTTAGTTAAAAATTCAGTGAAATGGTCTAGCCATATGAGTATTCAAGTTCCAATTATTTGACGTTAGGCTCAGAAATACATGTGCAGCACGAAACAACAAACGCCCGTCTAACACAACCTGATCGGCTTTTTCATGTTTCCTTGTGATATCATGCAATGAGTTGGACAGCTGATGTCTCCATTGTTGAGTTACCTGAAGACATGAAAATTGTCAATAGGCTATTGTTTAGAGGTATGCTAGTAGAGCTATACATCCAAGAAAAGCAAATAGGGTTTGCGTAGGTCACACCACTTTGTTTATCCACTATAGTGATATGTTTTAGATTGACTTCCATTTTTGAGAAATCCTTTCGTTTCGTCTAGCTTTCTTTTTTGCTTGTAGTATCCACATTCTTTCACTTGATTTTCATTTGGCCTTTTCAGCATCAGGTCTAGCATGTGAGTTAGGTTCTATATTCTTGTTGTTAATCGTTTATCTTGATATGCCGTATCATCCAATTGAATTTTCTTGTTGAACCAAGTGTGGAAATATGAAAACTCATGCTGATAATTTTTGCAGCTCTGAGAGATCTCTTTTCCCATTACACGGAAGCATGGAAATCATGGTACACTGAAGTTGCTGGGAAGAAACCATTACACATCTCCTAATGTTTCCCATTACAAGGAAGCATGGATATCAAGGTACACTGAATTTGCTGAGAAGAAACCATCACACGTCTCCTAATTTCTGATACTTTGTGGCTCTGCTTTTGCTACGACCAGTACAGTGTTGGACTCTCCAAATTCTTCCTTTTGTACTTTCTAGGACAGAAGAAATGGCTTCAGGTTGGATGCATATTCCCGTGCATCATCTTAGCATGGTCACACAATGTTCTTTATCTGATGCATCGAAGCAAATAAAAATCGAATATATGGTCGCTTCTCCGTAGGTTTAACTTTGCGAGGTTGTCTGCGGTTGTGCAACATGTACCATTTTCTTCATGGGACAGCAGTTGTAGCTCAATACTCTCCAGACCTTTTTCTATCTAGAACTTGTCCTGCATCTCCTGGCTGTTTCAATAGTCTTATGATGCAAGAAGATATAAAAGATTATATTACAGATAAAGGCTCTGCAAATGTACCTACATAGATGATATTCCGTGAGAAAAAGGGAACGAAACTGAAGGGTGCCACTTTGTTTTGTTGAATGAGCAGGGGCGTGCATTTACTATGATGTGAACTTCTATATCTCCTTGGATAACCTATAAAATTGAATGGAGGCATCTCATCCCATCTAACACAGTATAAATTGCATTTGGCTAAACCATGGCTAAATCTCAACTATGCGATGAACAAGGCGTATGCTTTTAAATCTTACAGCAATCACATTTACGAACACCCTGATGTCTTCTGGTTCTCTTTTGGAAATGATAGTACATAAAGTACGCAACTTTGGGCAACAATGGCGAATGGAATATAGTTATTGCAGTGAAATTTGACAAGGAAATCTGCATCAAATCTTTTCTTAATTTGGCATATCTAGACAGTGGTTGCCTCAATAAAGTGAACTGTGCTGTAAATATTTGTATCCATATTTATGGTCTTTTGCTCCAGTAAGCTATGGAGCTTACAATCTTTGGCAGGAAGGTGTCAAACAGCTAGAAATCAAATTTCTTATCATAATAATTCTCAAATCTCAATTTACAACTCGGTAATAAACTATTTAAAAATATTGAATTCCCTTTGAAAGAGAGATGGCAGAAACGGACATCGAACCGTCCAGGTCCACTACAAAATAATTTCCTCCTGAACACTAACATTGAGTGTCTTGTTCGGGAGGACAATGCTGTTGACCACCACCACTTCATCTTCAACAGCAACAGCTTCACCTGGATCAAGGAAAAGAGCACTGAGATTGTGCAGAGAAACAATGTCCCTAAAAAATGGAAATGGACTGGTATGGGAAAATAGGTTTATGCACAAAGAAAGTACCAAGGATTGTAACCCCAAGCTTGGCATTGTAGTCCCCTCCCGCCTGTAATCAGTTCATTAATTATAAAATCTTACCATGGATTAAAGCGAAAGCAAGCTGATTAAGGAACATACCCTAGTGATAGTAATAAAAACCACCAGATGTATGATATCAGACAAATTTGAACAAGATAGAGAGAAGATTTCAGAAAATGATTGTACGAATATGATGTCTGCCTTTTTTACATTGTCGGGATACTGATTGAAGAAAAGAACATTGGGAAAGTAGCAAATACATGGGGCTCTCATCCGGCGAAAATATAACAGGATAGACAACTTGCCTGGACACGGGACCATCTCCCAATGGAAGACTTCCACCCGACAATTGAATGAATGACAACTGCATTTTCCTGATAAATGAAACAAGCATACCATCAAGTTTGAGATATCTTAAGCGGTCCCTCAACAACAACACCCTTAAAAAAATCTGAATAATGTAGTAATCTAATCCAGTAAACCCCTCATTTCAGTTTCCTACCATGACTTCAACATCATCTAGGATGATACAACAGATGAGTCTTGCACCTGGTCCTATACGAGCATTTGCGGATATAGAGACATTGGGACCAATCTGTTTCATCACATTCCACAAAAGGTCAGTATCATATATGAATTAGATGAAGGAGAAAGAAAAAGTTCGTACAATAGGAAGGGGTAAGGATATAGAAATGAACGTATCATAAAAGCAGATGTAGCAGTTACAATTTTTTCATGTTTGACCAATCATTTCATAGTTTTATCGCTTATTATTTCACACATCAACTTGTATGGAGTTTCAGTATGATTTGTTTGTTTGTTACAACAGGAAAAGAGTATGCCAGCAATGTTCATTTTGAATCATAATAGCTGAATACAGAAACTAAGATTTTTAAGGTGATCTAGAGGCATGCACACCTAGTTTTCATCACCTCATCAACCATAAAGGGACAAAAGTAACTACTAACTTGTAAACAGAAAGGATAAAGATGCCTCCACTAAACATTATTCTAAAAGGATTGCATCTGCCAACAATACTAGTGTACCCATAGTTCCATATCATAAACAAGATGGAAAACCTACCTTAGCAGTTGGATGCACTTTTGCTGATGGATGTATATAAACATTACCAACAATAGTAGCCCTCTTTACACCATCACCGCCAGCCAAAAGATTGGGTGAGGTGAATCGGAATTGGGCAAGGTATAAACCAGAGCACTTTAGAGACATTCTGTAGTGTGGATTTGGTAAAATCACTTAGGGTGAATGGTTAAAGATGGCAAAGAAGATACTAACATAACATGTAAACATTGTCTTACCCAGGAGTTTTAATTTGTTCCCAGAAGTCCATGGTTTCATATGTATATAGCTGTTTTTTTCCTGCAAGGGGTGACAAGATATCCTGATCCAATCTTACAAAATCGGTTGGAAGACTCCTGTTAAGGGAACTTGCATAAGGTCAAGAAGTTTGTGGCAAATACTGGGTTCTATCAAATCCATGATTGAGCAATAACAAGAACATTTTAGCAAGTCAAGAAAGGAATAGAAAATGCCAAGACAATTTTTTGTTAAAACCACCAAGGATGACTCTCCCAAAATAGTAGTGTGGATATTAGAGGACTGTATTGCAACTTAAACAATGAAGTTCATATTACCACAGTGAATCTGCATTCCAATTGAGTTTTCTTGTTATACTGAAGACCTGCTGACTACTTGACTCTTCAAACAAGATCAAGATGCAATTGCAAATCCCATGGCAATAAATAATCAATCATGACACAAAAACATGCTGGAACAGTCACTCTCCAAATCACTTGTCTACATAGATACATACACAAATATATGATTATTGTCATGCACCAGTCTAAATTTTAGTCAATCAACAACTAAAGAGGCCCAAGAAATAAAGAAAGAAAATAGATCCACTCTTAGTCCACTACACAAGCACTGTAATTGATGGTTTTCAAACCAGTGAGTCACAGCACAGGATTATGCATCTTATGGATTGTTCGGAATATCCCTGTTAGTAGCTTCTTTACATGTAACCAGATTGACATAGTCGAGAACAGGTCAACTATATTTTGAAATCAAATTACCATCTTTAACAAGTAAAATAATGCGCTATGTTAGAATAAAAACACAAGATAAAACATTTGTTGAGCTTCATTTCAATAAATTTATGATAATAGTTTAAAATGAAATTATTATACTAGCAATGCTTAACCTACAGTCAAAAATTCCAAGATACGAGGATGAAAAAATAGGAAAGTCCAAACCATGAGTAAGGACAAACCTTGTAGCTGATTGGAGGGCTTCAAAGCTGGAAACACGTCTCAGATTAGCTGCATATGGTGAAACAGAGTTCAATTTTTTCACAAGTGATACTCAAGACTATCCATAGTTACATAGAATGCAATCATAATCTAAAATAACAAGCCAGGGTATGGCAAGCTTTAGGGTAAGAAGATTTTTAGTTGATGCAGGTTTTCACAATGAATTGTGAAACCCTTGATTAATGCTGAAACAGGCTACACTAATATATTCAAGTTGTTTTAACAAAAGAAACATAGAATTCTGGAATTTCTAAATTAATCATGCACCAGCACCCTACAGGCAAAACACTGTATTGCATACCTCTGTCTTTTCGTTGAGAAGAAACATCCTGGATGGCTGAGAATATTTCTGGTGTAAACACATAAACACCGCAATTTATCCGGTCACTTACCTGCATCAAAGCATAACATCAAATAAATGAAAAGAAAAACTCAATGAAAGTGAATTGTAGTAGATAGTAACAGACATCACCATTCGATTCAATGAAATTTTAAGCCTTTCGTACTTCAATAAAAGAAAAGAAAAGGTTGATGTTTGGTTATGTACTAAAATTAAGCATAAAGAAACATAAAGAAGCAGAGACTCTGCTTTCAAGCTTAAGCAAAAAGTTCTTAATTTTAAACGCATAAGCAAGCTTTCCAAATTTCAATGAATATGTGTTGTGGGCCTTCAGATTTTTTTCCCCTCTCATGATATTCAAAAAATGCATTGATTTTACTTTACAGTAAAAAGAGAAGAAAAAGATAGGACCCAGAAAAGATCAGTCGCATAAAAAGCCAAAGCTAAAATGGTTGAACCAGATACATCTTTAACCAGCCATTCAAGAAATAGTGGAAGCATTGCAATTCCCTAAATATTAAGAGTATATCTGAACTTGTACTTACAAAAGTTTCAGGCTTCTCTGTATAATGCAACAACTCATTGGTGTCAGGATCAGCAACCAATTCGCCAAACTGGCTGGCTGACTCAGCAGAGACCTGCATGTAGAAAACAATAATGGAGCAAAAAAATCTTGTAGACAAACAGAGGACATCCTACTGCTGGAATATCAAACTCTGAACAATTTTCCTTAGCTATCATCTTTTGCATTCAACCAACCTTGATTACTAGGATAGTTCCCATCCCACCATATCTTCTGTGGGCCTCTGCAAACATTGCAGGTGGTATATGATAATTAGTGCTTCTGCTATATTAAATATAAAAATAAAACTGTCCTTGGCTAAAAAATAATATACTTGCAACATAAAACAATTTTCCTAGGCTCCATGAGGATTTTCACGATATTCTGAAGAAGAATTTACAAACGAGTTCATACAAATTCAAGGAATTAAGAAGAATCCAATTTGGATAAGTGGATTACCAAGCATTTCTGGGAGTGGAAAACTGCAGCAAACATCACAATTCAATAGAAAGATATGGGACTGCGAGATGATAACCAAACATCAGTACTAAATTTTGGAGTACATCCATCTATATCTCCAGAAAATGATAGCACCTACACAAGTTCCCATATGAGCATGCAAAGAAAATATTGAAAATAGGAGACAGATGAGGATGTCGATAGAAAAGTTTAGGCTGAGATGTTAACCGGGTTATCTTCCATGATTAGGTCTCTGAAGTTATAAAGCCCACCGGCAGAACCATGTGGCTTGTCTTCCCGCAAATATCTACGAGCACAGATTTGATAATTAAAAACTGAAAACAACAACTACAGAATCAAAAGCAAATAACCAAGAAAGACCATCAAGTCACTTTACCTAACAGGAACTTTCAGCTCATTGGAGATTGAGGAAACATACAAAGCAAATTCTCGTTCCTCGTAGAAACCAACAAGATAGATCTGTGCCAAGTTTGGAATCTGAAACAGAAATGCATTCTGAATGACTCAACAATCTGCTATGCTACCAAAGAAACAAAAAAACTCAAAATCATACTAATAAAATCGAATCATTGCTTTAAGAATAAAATAAACACCTTTTTACAAGCAGAGATTGGATGGTGAACCATTGGTTGTCCAGCTAAAGGAAAAAGAGGCTTTGGAATATTCAATGACAATGGCCTGAATCTAGTACCTGTAGCATTTCACATTTCAACTCAGATCAATCGAATGAAGAAAAATAAACGAAACTAAGAACTCGGTTTCATTATTTGCACGAAAAGAATCAAAATCTCAACAAAAATAGAATAAATAAATAAATCAAAAGAATCCTGCAAATGGGTCCGGTCAAATAATTATAAGATGGACATTAAGTTGCATTGCATGCAATCAAACAATCAAAACTGAGAATTCCCAGATAGAAATCAAATTGTGTTTGAGCTATTGAGCACCAAAGAAGAAGAAAAATGATACCTTTAGTAGGTCCACCGACCATGATGACAGCAACGACTCTCTCATCGGAGCTACCCATATCTTCTTCAATCAAAACAACAATCCCAGATCTCAAATTCTACAATAACTACTGTCTATCTAACTATTTATGCATGTGTAGACAGACAGACTATACTCAATTGGACAGCGACAGCAACAGCATTAAAAACATGTGACCATTGGATCCAATACAGTAAAAATAAGTGGACCAAAATTATCTTGCTACTTTATTTTACTTTGGCAACAAACAAGTATGTAATGAATTTTTAAGATCCAGTGCAGTGAAATAAGAGTGAAAAAGAAAGGAGACAGAGAGGGCCAAGCAAAGACCACTACCGATAAGAACGCAAACAGCAATCAAGGAAGTTTCGTGGAGCTGGACAAGCACTAGTACTGATCCGTGGTTTTTGTTTTGGTTGTAAATGTATCTCTACTTTTTGGTGAAAGATGGAGCTTGGGAGTTTGGACAAACTCATCTTGGTCCACTCTTCTTAACTACCACAGCTTGACAGGATGCTTCCTCTTCCCTTTTTTTTTTTTTTTATGACAAGAATATTCTTGATTCCTACGATGGCACATCTAGTTTAATTAATATTTCTTTTTCTTTTTTAAGGGATAAAATAATGACATTTTTTTTTATCATGGTTAAATATATTTTTCTATTAATATGTAAAATATTATTTAAAGGCGCTGCCAACGTTTTCTCTCTCTCCTGCACGTAAAAGTGCAGGAGAGTCCCCCATTTTATGTTACATTTCACTTTGGTCCTTCTACTTTTAATTTTGATTTTGGTCCTGATTTCTATTATATAAGTTCTGATTTAGTTCGATTGGGTCCTCCGATTTTAATTGATTGAATGTGACAGTTTCACTTCGGTCCTCCGACTTTTAATTTCCGGATTGGCTTTAAAAGCTCAATAAATTCGGTACAAAAGTTTTGATTTTTTCAACTTTGTCCTTTAATTTAAATTGATAATAAATGTGATTTTCATTTCAGCCCTTAGACTTTTAATTTTTAATTTAATCCCTTTATATTTGATTTTCATTTCAGCCCTTATACTTTTATTTTTTTATATTTCTAGAATATTCTCTACTTTTGTCCATGTATATATAAGTGTACTTAACACAATAATAATAATAATAATAATAATAATAATAATAATAATAATAATAATAATTTAATTGTTTTTCTTGCTTACTCTTTTGTTAATGTTTTTTTTTTCTCCGTATAATTTAATAATTTTTATTGTTTTGACAGTAATGGCAATGATATTTTTTTTTTGCTTTTGTTGAAGTTTCTAGGATATTTTTAGTCTTTCATTAATTATATGTTCTAATATTTATTGAATATTATCTCATAGGAATATATATAGGGAGAAGAAAACATGACCTAGGATTTTTTGAATAAAAAAAATTAATATCAATATTCTTAAATACATTTAATAAAATCATATAATGAATAAATCGGATAACATAAAAAAAATTTGTCTTCGAATTTTAATTTTGCACTTAACACAATAATAATAATAATAATAATAATAATAATAATAATAATAATAATAATTTGATTGTTTTTCTTGCTTACTCTTTTGTTAATGTTTTTTTTCTCCGTGTAATTTAATAATTATTATTGTTTTGACAGTAATGACAATGATATTTTATTTTTTTCCTTTTGTTAAAGTTTCTAGGATATTTTTAGTCTTTCATTAATTATATGTTCTAATATTTATTGAATATTATCGCATAGGAATATATATAGGGAGAAGAAAACATGACCTAGGATTTTTTAAATAAAAAAAATTAATATCAGTATTCTTAAATACATTTAATATAATGATATAATCAATAAATCGGATAACATAAAAAAATTTGTCTTCGGATTTTAATTTTGTACTTAACACAATAATAATAATAATAATAATAATAATAATAATAATAATAATAATTTAATTGTTTTCTTGCTTACTCTTTTGTTAATGTTTTTTTTCTCTGTATAATTTAATAATTTTTATTGTTTTGACAGTAATGACAATGATATTTGTTTTTTTCTTTTCTTAAAGTTTCTAGGATATTTTTAGTCTTTCATTAATTATATGTTCTAATATTTGTTGAATATTATCTCATAGGAATATATATAGGGAGAAGAAAACATGACCTAGGATTTTTTGAATAAAAAAAATTAATATCAGTATTCTTAAATACATTTAATATAATGATATAATCAATAAATCGGATAACATAAAAAAAATTTGTCTTCGAATTTTAATTTTGTACTTAACACAACAACAACAACAACAACAACAACAACAACAATAATAATAATAATAATAATAATAATAATAATAATAATAATTATTATATTATTATAATAATAATAATTTAATTGTTTTTCTTGCTTACTCTTCTGTTAATATTTTTTCCCCTCCGGATAATTTAAATTTTTTTATTGTTTTGACAGTAATAGCAATGGTAATTTTTATTTTTATTTTTTTGTTTTATCTTTTGTTAAAGTTTCTTGAATATTTTTAGTCTATCATTAATTATATGTTCTAATATTTATTGAATATTATCGCATAGGAATATATATAGGAAGAAGAAAATATGACCTAGCATTTTTTGAATAAAAAAAATTAATATCAGTATTCTTAAATACATTTTATATAATAATATAATGAATTAATCGAATAACATAAAATTTTTTTTATTGAATATTATCGCCTATAGATATATAAAGAGAGGAGAAAAATGACCTAGGATTTTTTCCTTAAAAAAAATTAATATCAATATTCTTAAATACATTTAATGTAATAATATAATTAATAAATCTTATAAAAAATATTTGTATATTTGTATATTTATGTCAAATTAAAATATGTAAAACTAATTATATGTTTGAATATTTATTGAATATTATCGCCTAAAAATATATTAAGAGAGAGGAAAAATGACCTAAGATTTTTTGAAGGACAGAAATTCATATCATGTTTTCTTAAATATATTTAATATAATAATATGATTAATAAATCTTATATAAAAAAAAGATTGGCTTCAAAATTTAATTTTGTGCTCTTTTATTTAAGTTTATTTCTTTACAAGAATTTCCAATGTTTTCATTTTTAATATTTAGATCTAATATTACTGGAAAAAAAAACATCTCAAAAAAAAAATGTTGACAAATTTACCTGCATTATCTACAAGTCAAATTAAAAAATATACAAGTCACTTCCCGTTTCCATTAGACTGTTCTTTTTAGACGGCAAATAAATAATTATAGCACACAAAAAAATTAAGTTTATATTTTAAAAACAAATTACAATATTTTTATTTCTAATATGTCTAATATTTATTGAATATTATCGCCTAAAAATATATTGAGAGAGAGGAAAAATGACTTTGGATTTTTTGAAAGACAAAAATTCATATCAATATTCTTCAATATAATTATACTAACTAAATATTAAAATAATAAAATACAACACATAAAAAAACAATCAATTTTCTACATAGATAAAAAAAACCCGCCGCATCGCGCGGGTAAACCGCTCGTATTATCTATTAATATGTAAAATATTATTTTTGTAAAAAAAATAAAATTGATGTATTTAAAAGGAGAAGGGAAAAATTCCTTAAAAATAAATGAAAAGAAAGACAAAATAATTTTCTAAAACACTTTCAGGTGTGATCGGAGGTTGATAACAAATCATGGTTTTGGTGTTTGATTAAGGTTGAGAAGCTAAAAAATTGATATGGATCCCATCTAAAAAAACAATTAAACTTCGTTTCATGAAAAGCAGCTGCTTTTCATGTGTCTCGTCTGCTGCTTATCTTGAGTTTGTCTTGTGACTTGTTATCCCAATAAGAATATTACCGTTAGCATTTATTAGGAAATTAATGTTGATTTCGGAGGAGATGAATCGAAAGAAACTTGTATTATTCATGAACTGGAATTTGGCTATAAATAGCCTTACAAGAAATAACAGAATTGCAGAGATTTTAGCTTAACAATTCCTAAACAAAAGGAAACAGATAAGACCAGATCAAGCTAGGCTGAGTGGTCCTATTAAACAGGAAAATGCATAACAAAAGCAAAGAATAATTCAAAGCTAAATTAACAATCAATTGAACTATAACTTAAAACATTATTTCAACATCCTCCTTTAAACTGCATGCCAGTTGCATCAGTTTATACTGGACATGGAGCAGACCCCCATTAAACCACGCAGCTTCACGAAGGCATCATTCTTCAATGGTTTTGTCATTATGTCTGCAATCTGATTCTGAGTGTTGCAGTGTATTACTTCCACGACCCCCATGTTGGTGAGCTCTCGAATGAAATGAAAACGAACATCAATGTGTTTGCTGCGTCCATGAAGTACTGGATTTTTGCAAAGCTTAATGGCAGAGCTATTGTCACAGTGGATTGTTGTAGATTCCTCTTGATTTTGTCCCAATTGCTGCAGAATTCTTCGTAGCCATATGGCCTGGCACGCACATGAAGTTGCTGAAATAAACTCAGCTTCAGTGGTGGAAAGTGTCACTATGGGCTGTTTTTTCGATGACCATGAAATTGCTCCTGAACCGAGTATGAATACATAGCCTGATGTACTTTTGCGATCCTCAACATCACCAGCGTAGTCACTATCTGAGTATGCACTTAGATTTTCAGTTCCTCCTTTCCTGTAGAGCACCCCGAAATTGATGGTTCCCTTTAAGTATCTGAATACCCTCTTAGCAGCCATTAAGTGTAGTTCAGTAGGACATTCCATATATCTGCTGAGTAGACATACTACAAACATAATATCGGGGCGTGTGGCTGTCAAATACATCAAGCTACCCACGATTTGTTTGTATAGTGTACTGTCTATTTTGGTTCCACCATGATCCTTGCACAGCTTTGTTCCCGGGACAATGGGATTAGTAACAGAGTTGCATTCATTCATCTTAAACTTCTCCAATACCTGCTGTGCATAATTTTTCTGCCCAATAAAGATACCAGCCGAATTTTGCTGAACCTCAATTCCCAAAAAATAGTGCATCCTTCCCAAATCAGTCATCTCAAACTCACTCATCATGGATTGTTTAAATTGAGCAAACATACTGTCATCATTTCCAGTGAATAATAAATCATCAACATAAAGGCACACAACTAGAAGTTTACCTTCACCTCCTGTTTTTACGAACAATGTATGTTCATAGGGACATTTCTTGAAACCTTGAGCTGTGAAATACGATTCAATTCGACTGTACCATGCCCGAGGTGCCTGCTTAAGTCCATACAATGCTTTCTTTAGCTTGTATACCATCTGTTCTTTCCCCTTTGTCACAAATCCAGGAGGTTGCTCAATATAGACATCCTCATTTAACTCACCATGTAGGAAGGCGGACTTGACATCTAGCTGATATATGACCCACTCTTTCTGAGCTGCAAGTGATATGATCAATCGAATTGTTTCTAGACGAGCTACCGGTGCAAAGACTTCTTCGTAGTCTATGCCATGTTGCTGCGTGTATCCCTTTGCGACGAGACGAGCTTTGTGCTTGTCAACTTCACCATTTTCTTTAAGTTTTGTCTTAAAGATCCATTTCACTCCCACCAATTTTCCTTCTTTAGGTAGCATAGTGAGCTGCCAAGTGTTGTTCTTTTCAATTGCCTCAATTTCTGCCTCCATAGCTTTTTGCCACTTTTCACTTTTCATTGCTTCATTGTAGCTCAAAGGGTCACTTACGGCACTGCCTGCATAGAAAGCCATAAATGCATAATCATCTTCTTCTTCAGACAACCCATCCCCACATTCATAGTCCTGCATCCAGCCTGGTGTTTTTCTAAGTCTGCCTTCCATTGAATGTCCTGCGCCTGTGACAGCAGAGGTGATCCCTCTGTCAGGAACCGAAACACCAGTGACATCTTCATTGACAGTTGCAGCTGCACCTGATTCATTAATACTGTCACCAATGTCTGTTGGTTCCATACTTTCAGCTGCAATAATGTCTGTTGGTTCCATGCTTTCAGCTGCATTACCAGCCTCAATTTCTTCACTGCTTCTCCTTGTTGCTGCACCAATATTGTCTGGATTGTTGTCTCCCCAGTCGAGATTATCCAAGGTGGTTTCTGCATTAGTTTGATTCCAATCCCAGGTTCCTTCTTCTTCAAACTTCACATCTCGGCTGATGATAATCTTTTTGGAGATTGGATCAAACAATCGGTAGGCCTTTGATTCTTCACTAACACCAAGCAAAACACACTTTAAGCTTTTATTATCAAGCTTTGTTCTCTTACTGTCAGGGATGTGGACGAATGCAATGCATCCGAAAATCCTGAAATATGAGACCGAAGGTTTGATTGTACTCCATGCTTCCTCTGGGGTGATATTTTTCACAGCAAACGTGGGACTACGATTCAGCACATGCACTGACCAATTAACACCTTCAGGCCAGAAAATTTTTGGAAGTTTTTTCTCGGTTAGCATGCTTCGAACCATATTCATAATGGTTCGATTCTTTCTTTCGGCCACACCATTTTGTTGTGGTGTGAATGCTGCTGTTAACTGCCTTCGTATTCCATGTTCAACACAAAAGTTTTTGAATTCATTAGAGTTGAATTCACCACCACGATCGGTTCTTAATCCACCCAAATAAGTCCCCGATTCCTTTTCAACTGACATCTTAAAACTTCTAAAGACATTGAATGCTTCTGATTTCTCTGTTAAGAAATGGACCCATATTTTCCTACTGAAGTCATCAATAAAACTGAGGAAATACCTTTTATTACTGGTTGAGATGGGGCTGATTGGTCCGCAGATATCTGCATGCACCAGTTGAAGCACTTTTGTTGCTCTCCAAGTGCTGTGATTTGGAAAGGGATCCCTTGGCTGCTTCCCTAGCATACACTCTTCACACAGCTTCGCAGGCTCCTGGATTTGAGGCAATCCATGCACCATATTTTTCTTTTGAAGGGTTTTCAATCCATTGTAGTGCAGATGACCATATCTGCGATGCCACACCTTAGCTGATTCTTCAGTCACGGTATTGCAGCAAGTTTGCTCATTTGTCATACATTGAGCCAGTAGAATGAACATTCTATTGGATGACATTGTGGTCTCAATGATCAATCCTTGACTGGGGTGGTAAATCTTACATTTCCCATTTTGAATTAGAATTGCAAGACCCTTCTCTTGGAGCTGACCAATACTCAGCAGATTGCTCTTGAGACCAGGCACAAAGAACACGCCAGTGATGACTTGAGTTTTGTCATTGAACCGAACCCTTACATTTCCTTTCCCCATGACTGTTAGGCTTGAGCCATTTCCAAGCTTCACTGTCTCTCTGAAATGTTCATCAAGAACACAAAAAAGCTCCTTCGATCCACACATGTGGTTGCTGCATCCTGAGTCCAAAAACCAGTCCTCATGTGAGCTGACTTTTGTGTCATCTGTAAATGCCATAAGCAACATTTCTTCACTGGCATCTGCAAAATTAGCCCTGAGCTCCTTCTTTGGACAATCAAACTGGAAATGTCCAAATTCATGGCAGTAATAGCACTCCACATTTGACTTATCAAGAAATTGCCTGCTGCTGCGTCCTCGACCCCTTCCTCGAAAAACTCCTCGACCCCGTCCTCTTCCACCTGTAGTGTCACCATAAGTCACCTTCAAGGCCTGTTCTTCATGAATTGTATGATAGTTCATACGTTGTTCATGAACTAGGAGACTGCTCTGCAGTCCATCAATGGACATTGTTTCCACATCATTAGACTCCTCAATTGCACAGACTACATAATCAAATTTTGTAGTCATAGAGCGCAGAATCTTCTCAATCACAGCAACATCATCCATCTTCTCCCTACTCGTTTACAGATTCACCAGTCTTCATCTGTAACATCTCCCATTCTTTGCGCAATGCTTGCAGCTGGGCACGTTTAACCCTTGTCGTGCCTTGATACTTTTGCCTTAAAGAATCCCAAATATCCTTGGCTGTGTCTCTCTTGAGAATAGTTTCCAAGAGAGATCGATCTATGGCCTGAAACAGATAGTTCTTCGTTTTTAGATCTTTCAGTCGCAGATCATCAATGGCTTTCTTTTGGGCATCTGTCATGACTCCATCTGCTACTGCAGGTATTCCATTCTCTATCAACGTCCAGTACTCTTTTGAGCGGAGAAAATTCTCCATCAGCATAGTGATCATAATGGCCATCAAACTTTGGAATTGATGGCTGCACAAAATTCCCCTCCATTGACATTTTCCTCTCTGTCTCTCGTGTTTCTCTCTATGTGTTTTTCCTCTCTGTCTCTCGTGTTTCGCTCTTGGGTTTCTTTCCAACTCTTGTGTAGATAGCTGCGGCTTCTCACAATTTTAGAAACCTGGCTCTGATACCAAATGTTGATTTCGGAGGAGATGAATCGAAAGAAACTTGTATTATTCATGAACTGGAATTTGGCTATAAATAGCCTTACAAGAAATAACAGAATTGCAGAGATTTTAGCTTAACAATTCCTAAACAAAAGGAAACAGATAAGACCAGATCAAGCTAGGCTGAGTGGTCCTATTAAACAGGAAAATGCATAACAAAAGCAAAGAATAATTCAAAGCTAAATTAACAATCAATTGAACTATAACTTAA
The DNA here is from genome assembly GCA_009078335.1 of Salix brachista. Classification (NCBI taxonomy): domain Eukaryota; kingdom Viridiplantae; phylum Streptophyta; class Magnoliopsida; order Malpighiales; family Salicaceae; genus Salix; species Salix brachista. Next base: position 13,123,810 of record CM018586.1, read on the forward strand.
AACATTATTTCAACAATTAAAATGAAAAAAAAAACTCACAAAAAAATATAAATGAAAATAATTCTTTTTAAGCAAGTGAAATGGTAATTCTATTATTTTAATATACTAATATAAATAATTGTTTGATTGAGCATGAACATTAGAAAATGATGACAATAATGGATGGAGGGAGTGTACGTGGATCTGATTTCATTTATTCTTTTCTTTTAAAGTATAAGCATTGTCTGCTTATTTTAATTAAAAAAAATTGTTTTTTATGTGGTTTCAGATTTGAGTCTTGTGGTTGTTAATACGATGACCAATTGGAGACTTTACATGGTCGTTAACTTCAAGATCTATGTGATTAATCGAGGTGCGCACAAGCTGACCCAAACAACTATATTAATAAAAAAAAGTAATCTATAATGTAAACTTAATAAAATAAATTGATAATTATAGGCAAAGTCATATATCTGAAATTGAAATTGTGTTTTGTGGAAATATTTTTCTTGTTTAATTAGTTTTCAAACATTTTTTAACCAAAATTATGCTCTACCAAATAACAATTCAGTTATTTGAAATGAGAAGGGAAAAAAAGTTTTTTTTCAATTTAAAAATAATCTCATTATCAAACAGGCAATAACACTGGTAAAAGTGTCGGCATTTCTATAGTTAAGAGTAATTCCAAATGCTTTGATTAGTCCAACTGAAATGATAGAATAAATATTATTGGATAAATAGATTAGCATCCACTAGATTTGTATCTCGTGATTTGCGGCAGGATAAAAAATCTTTTTTTAATATAAAAATAATACAGTGACAAGAAAAAAAAAACAAAAAAGCTAAATAAAACTCTGAATTGAGTCTATCTCATTATTAAATAACCTAATGTTAATATAAAAAATTAAAAAAATATAATTTAATTAAAAACAACAAATAATAGATACTAGTTAAATAGGGTTAACTCGTACACTTTGTGTTCTTGAAAATAAGATTGAGATGATCTCATAGAAAGAATAATATGGAAAAAAAAATACACAGATCAATTCTTAATAAATTAAATGAGAATATGATAATCCATACAAAGCAAAATGAAAAAAAGAAGTTAAAAGTTCAATTTCTAAAAAATAAAATATTGAACAATGAGAATTAAGAAAAAATATATAAAAAAATTCCGTGGGAGCACGCATGAGTAAAGATGCAAAATCTCTAACTCAATAATTATGCCAGAGTAACCATGCTTGTTAGGCGGGAAAAAAATTATTTATAATAGTGTTCTTGTTCAACTTTCATTTTAAAAATCAAATAGTTTTCTACATAGAAAAACCCTAACACAATGCGCGGCAAGCATACTAATATGCAAAACTCATTTCTAACATATTTGAATGAGAATTAAGAAAAAATAATATATAATTTAAGAATACTTTTATTTATAATGTGTCAAATCTAATATTATGGAGGAATTAAAAATATACGAACCACTTTCCATTTCATTTATACAGCGCGGGCATACCGCTCATCTCTAACTAAATAATGATGCCAGAGTAACCATGCTTGAAAAAAAACTAAATAAAATCATGAAACTCAAATTATCGACCAATCATAAAATAAAAAAAGTATAAAATAGCAATTTCCCTTTTCTCGGTTTCCCCCCCTCATTGTCACCTCTCATTCTCCTCCCTTCAATTCTCTCCTCAAACTTCAGATTACCGTCAATCATTTAAGGTATGAAATGCATTTGCTCCTAACCGGCTAAATTTTTTTTATTTTTTTATTTGATGAAACTTTATCTCTTGAAAAATACACTTTGTGAATCCAAGTAAGCTCCTAACCAGCAAATCCTTATCTCCCAAAAAACACACTTTATAAACCCAAGTTAGCGAGTGAAATATTGATTGTCCCAAATTCTTACAAGAGATACTTGAACTCGATACCTGTTATGCAGATCTCCAGTTTTTTGTCATCACATCACGTCCATTCTCTTTTTTTAATCTCAAGAAGGATCTTTATATTTTAAATTAGGTTTTTTGTTATTTTTAGATCCTATTAATAAATAATAGGGTGTATTGCCATAACCTGATTTGTCTGAGTTTTTTATGCAGTACTTATTTATAAGTTGATTACTAGATGCTTCTTGTTATTTCCTTCACTGAATCTCACACAACGACCAATCTTTCGTTGACATGTAGTGTTCTAAAGACTTTACATTGAAGAATGATCCCAAAACACTATTTTGTCCACTAACGTTTTGATCTTACATGCATTTTTTAATTACAAAAACAAAATGTAAGTTGTGTTGAAACATATGAAACTTTTTTTTTTTATTATTATTATTGTTATTACTCAATGGCAAGCTAAAAATATTAATAAAAAATTAGACAAGTTTTCTGTGTCTTATGGACCTGTAGGTATTAATTTCATTTTTAATTACAAAATATTAAAATTAATTATAATCATACCCAAATCTAGCATGACTACATCCATGAACATTCTGACGTGACAGGTGTAGTGTGCAATGCTGTGTATCTCTTGGACCCGACAATATCTCCCCGGTCCATTATTTTTGTAACCTGGGAGGTTCTGTAGGAGATTTGGACAGGAAACAGGGTGCACCGGGTGGGAGTGGTAAAAAATAGGATCGACAGAGTAGTGGTGGTTAAATACAGATAGCACGGGTAAAGAGATAGACATAACTTGTACTCACGAGCGGTGAGGAACTAGAAATTGAGAATAGGATTAGCCAATGGGAAGCAGGTGGCAGAAACAAGGTGAGAAGGCGGGCATGGCAGACTGTTCACAGAACAATTTTGATAGGGCGAGAAAACTAACCATAGCAGGCAAGCAGGAAGCAGGTGGACCTGAGAGTTTCAGCTTGCAGTATGCAGTTGGGCTCTTGGTTTTCTTACTGGTTATCAGGAAAGCCAAGATGCTAAGTTTGGTATCAGTTTATAGAACCAGGTTGCCGCAGGTTTCTCCCAGCTTCAACTTTGGTTGACCTACAACCATTTTTAAATTGAACAAGCAAATCACCGTTGCATTAGATGCTACATGATCATCTATCATTGGAAATTAGGTTAGTGCCTAGATGCTTTCCCTCAAAGAATAAAAATGACTCAATAGTCAATGCCAAGTCAAACCAGTATTATGGACAGATTTAAGCTCCAGATTTTTAACAGCGTCACCAGTAGTTCATGGCAAGGGCCAAGCAAAGACAACACGGGGGGAACACACTGGGAGCGGGTTATTAAACCATACCTGACGACAATTTAGTTTGCGAAAAAAATCCTTGTTCTTCCCTAAGTTCCATTCGGCACAGAGACATAGAGTTCATTGCATGGTATTCATTTCCATCATTTTGCTACAACTGCTATTCTGCATTTTTATTTTCAGAAAACTTGCTCTTACAGCTTGGCGGGAGACTGGTACCAACCCCATGGTTCATCAGAGATATATTGCGTTACCTGCTTCACACTCAAGTAATTTTCAAGTCCCCTGGGAAAGAAAAAAAAGATAGCAAAAGGAGTCAGCATCGACTATCAATTGAGGCCCATCTAGAAAAAAATCAACCATGCAAGGAAAAACAAAGGTGCACAGTTGGACATTGCCTAAGTTTGCATGATAACCAAACAATTCTCTCTAATTTTTCATCCCATAAACAGAGTGAAAATGTTGGTTATTTATTCGCAAGGTTCTAAATGTTGCAAATAGCTAATAGTATCTTGCATATCTGGTTAGTGTAACTAGGGCCATACCATTCTCCTAATTCACGCCCAAAACCACTGCGCTTAATGCCTCCCCATGGAGCCTGACAGAAGCATGGCTGTGAGCAGTTGATCCATACAATACCTGCCCGGAAAGCCTGTAAAATGGTTGCAAAGGAGATATAGTCTCAGAAGGTAAACAATCCCTATCAACAGATTTTGGTGTGTAATTTGCACAGTATTGAATGTTACTTCAAGTCTCACCTTGGTTACACGATCACATCTTTCTAGATCATTTGATATAACAGCAGCTCCTAAGCCATAACTGTGGGACATTCATAGAAAGTCAGAATAAAATCTCCAAGAACAGGGACAGATTGAGGGGAAAAAAAACAAAGAAAGAAAAGATGCCACAGCAAAAGATGATGGAGATAAATCCAATCCAAGTATTTAGATACATTTTTTATTAATATACAAGAATCAACTTACTGGGTGTCATTTGCCAACTCGATGGCTTCATCTTCATTACCAAATGTTTTAACACACAGAACAGGCCCAAAAACTTCTTCTCTCCAGATTTGCATGGAGGTCGTTACATCAGTAATGATGGTTGGCTCAACAAAGAATCCCGTGGTTAAATGCTGCCAAAGCATTTTTAAAATCACTCAAATACCTGGAAGATAGAGAGACAGAGCAATTCCCACTAAATGCAGGAATTATACATACCTTGGGACGATCGCCACCACTCAAAATGGTTGCACCTTCACTCTTAGCTGTTGCAATGAATTCTAATACCTTTTCATACTGCAGCAACAAAGTAAATAATTAATCTAGCAAGTTTAGTTCACCAAGATATATTAAAAGTTCAGAGATGTGCATCAGATACAGAATGTGACTGTGAAATCACAAGTTGACCAAAAATTTAGAGATTGGTTGAAACGATGATAGTTTTAACAAAAATTGCCTGCCCTCCACTAACAAAATATACCCCCACCTGAACCAACAAAGAGAAATCAAAACACAATTTTAACAAATACTTGCCTGCCCTCCACTAACAACTGGGCCAAGCCTACAACCTTCTTCAAAAGGATCAGAAATCTTAATCTTTTTGGTCCATTTGACAAGCCTGTCCAAAAACTCTGATGCAATGCTTTCCTGAAACATTAAAGTGAATAAAATCTCAACTTTTAGAAGGCAAACAAATTTTAACAAAAATATATCATTTGATAAATATACGCTCAAGGACGAAGATTGCCAAACATTTCTTATCCCATTTTCTTTCACTCATAGTTAGCTTTTAACTCTGTTGCTCTTACATGCAAGTTCCTCATTTACAGTTACAAGATCAGAAAGTTTTAATTATTGTCCTCAGGGAGTATCATTTTCTTTAAGAGACATCGAGTTTTCAATTAATCTTAGAAGATGAAGAAGATTGGCCACAAGCTGCTAATGTTTTATAGTGAGTTCAGACACCAGTGATATCCGTTGTGGAGAGAAATTTTGAAGCTGTCATCTCTTGCCTTTTTAGTAGGTTTGATAGCTCATTTGACAGAGAAACAAGTATCTGACCACATTGTTTTATAGTTTGGATTGTAGCAATGGGGGGTTTCTTTGCATGCTTTGACTTAGTCACAAACTCCAAAATCTGGTTATTCTTTTCGGGATTTGTTTTTTATGCATTTTTCAGAGCTCATTGGGATGATTTATAAAAATATTGAGGTTGTTGGCTTGAAGTTTGGAGCAAGGTTGGTGCTGCTTCTCTATATCAGGAAGCTAAAATTCATTTTCTAGGGATCTCAGTAATTCTGGTTGTAGCTAACAGGAATATTAGTTCAATTCTGCTTTTCAAGTCATGAAAAATCAACCCAAAGCAGGAACTGTAAAGTACGGGTTGAGAGGTCATTTGGTATGTATTAAGCACAGAGAGTATCACACTTACATGCACTAAAAGGCGAGATGTTGCACTGCATATCTGGCCATTTGTCCAAAAGCAACCAAAGAGTGTCCACTCAGCCGCTAGAAGATAGCAAGCAAATTAGTAAACTACTATTAATAGCAACACCTGCATAATCACATACTTGCTTCCCCTATGTAATAAACCTTGGAAGCAAAAATCCTTTTAACATATTGTTGTTGATAAAAAAAAGAAAGGCTACAAGGGATCTTACCCTTATCAAGATCAACATCCTCAAAAACAATGATTGGGCTTTTCCCACCTAGCTCCATTGAAACAGGCTGACAAAATATTACATGCAGTGATTAGGCACAAATCAAGAAAGAGCATAAAATAAGCTGGCAAAAATTGTTTAGCAGAAGACATACCTTGATCATTTGAGCTGCAGATGCCATTATCTTGCTCCCTGTAGCAGAGCTCCCAGTAAATGCAACCTGTCAACAATTTATTAGCAATTAAAGCAAGGTAGATATGAAATCCAAAAATAAAATTTATGAAGATCTGACTTGAAGAGGTGTCCAACGAAACAAATGATAAACAGAATACCACACCTTGTCGACATGAGGATGGGATGCCAAAGGAGCACCTGCTTCAGTGCCGAACCCAGTTAAAATATTGAGGACACCAGGAGGAAGACCAACCTCTCTACACACATCAGCCAGCTCCAAACAGGTCCTGAAATAATAATAAATAAATAAATAAATAAAAATTACAAATGACACAAGTTGTGACCAACCACCACCATAATTTATGCAAGGTTCAATAACGTAAGAGCCAGACATACACAGATGCCAGTTCAGATGGCTTCAGTATTGCAGTGCACCCTGCAGCTAGGGCTGGAGCCACTTTCCATGCACCCATCAATAGTGGGTAATTCCTTAAAAATATGAGACAAGAATAGTTAGTTTCTATAAAATCTGGTTTATTATTAGAGTTTAGAAGTACACGACGAAATGAAGAGCGTCCTATAAAAAAAGATCATAACAGTAACACAATTACTGCAAAAAAAAAGACAGCCAATATGACTCCTAGAAACAACATTAATTTGACAGTCACATGAAGAAACAATACTTTCCATTACACAACATACCAACACATTAGAGATCTTCATAAACTCAAGAATGGGATCAAGGAATAAATTAAGATATTGAATATAGATGTCTTATTTCTTCACCAAAAAGGATTTGGACCAGTCCACATTTGATGATTGTAAACTGAATTGGAAAGCACAGAAAGAACTTCAGAGAGCAACTAAAACCATGGTTGCATGCAATGTGAATTTTGCAAGTAGATGTCTACGTGACTAATATAAAGTTATAACCCAGACCACAAGATTCCAGATAGCAAAGAAAGTTGAAATTCAAGTGCAGACTGCCAGCATCAGTGAAATAACACATTATATCTTAACAAATTTGTAAGCTGCTATAAGACTTGGTTAAAAAGAATTCACTAAAAATCTAATATTGCAAAGCAGACACTTGAATTTTTATTCTGCACAATTAAAGAAACCACTCTCTTATAGATTTCAACTGGACAATTTTAGGAGATTTATTACTATCAAACAAATAAACCACCTAAAAATTGACGGCACCGGGGGTCTTAGCTCATAGAGGCATTTTGTTAACATGATAAATTTATGGAAAAGTTAGAAGCTCTAGGCTCTCTATCAAGGAACTATCTAACCTAAAAGTTTAAGCATTAGGTAAGGTTCCAGAATATGATTTATATTATTCTCTAACACCCTCCCTCAAGTGAAATCCCTTTGGGCTTGAAATTTGCATAGGCCCCCACTACCTTGTACTTAGTTTTTATCAAATAGAATGAGGATAGTGAGATTCGAACTCGTGATCGCTGGGTCAACAAGGTTCTGATACCATGTCAAGGAACCATCTCACCCAAAAACTTAAGCTATTAGGTAAGACCCTAGAATATGATTTATATTATTCTCTTAACACTCTCGAACTTCACAAGTTGCTAATGCCAACAAATTGCTGAGAAATTAATAAGTAACATTCAGTGTATATCTTTTTTCCAAGTAATGAATGAAGCTTCACAGTTCCACACAATTCATTCTTCCAGCTTCCTTACTTCATATCATATGGAAACCACAATGTGCTTTTTTCACAGCTCCACTATTGCTCATTATTATTGACATTAGTGTAGCTGAAAAGGGTAGATTATTGGTGATGATCAATTTCAAAAACAGATGGTATTTTAATCACAAAAAGGTAAACATTAAATAATAAAGATCAGAAAGGGCATAAACTTATCACATAGTGAAGCGGAAAATACCATGGGGTGATCAGTGCAACAACCCCAAGTGGTTCTTTAAGAACATAGCTCTTAAATGTTTCCATAGGAAGAGAAACAGGAGCTTTCTGCTTTGCATCTAAGCCTTCAGCAAGGTCCGCGTAGTACTCAAAACACCCTGCGACATCATCCTGGACAACAAGAATTCCCACATAAGACAAAGTACATGATGCTCATTTCAATATCTTGACAGTGCCACAAGCATACCATGTCCCACAGCGCTTCATCGAGAGGTTTTCCACAATCAATTACTTCAAGTTTTCCTAGTTCAGATTTCCTCTCAGTTATCTGCACACACACAAATATACAACAGCATTGGAACCCCAAATCAGAGGGGAAGGTCAATGATCAACATCAAGAAAATTATTGATAGACTTGCACAAAAAAAAATCAATAACAAATGATTTATCTCATACTTATTAAAAAGAAAAATGGGTTCGATATTTGACACCTGTAAACTGTCATGAACATTTTGAAGATGAAAAATGTGAGCTTGTTATTTAGTAATCAAAGAAACTATCCCTCTAATTTTGAATCCAAACACTACTAAATGAGTGAACATAAGCTTAGCAATTCCTCACAACAATAACAGCATAACTGATCCAAAAAATTCTTATAAACATATATAGTGATCAAAATTAAAGCTTACTATAACAGACGAAAGCAATTCACAACAATGAATGGACAACAGCACCGAGAAAATTAAGCAATTCAAATCACTACATAATTGGACGCAAACAGATAAGAAACTGCAAAATAAACTCAAGAATCTAAGCAAACTGCAAGATATAAAAGGAATTCCAAGATTAGTAAGCTTGCGAGTTGCCAGTGACAAAACATGTCAGCAAAACAGCAAATTAAACTGTACCTTAGCGGCAATAGCACGCAAATACTTGGCACGATAAGCACCAGAAGTGGAGGGCCAGTCTTGGCCCTTGTTCCTAGAAAATGCTTTCCTAGCTGCTTCCACTGCAATCTCCACATCTTCTGCAGTAGCAGCAGGTATATCACCTGAACAAGTACCATGTTCCACAAAACTCCAAGGATTAAAATCTTTTTGAGATTGCAAGTCTCTTAAGAGGATGAAAATCATATAACAAGGAAAATAACAAAAACCCACAAATTTATAGCAAGAAAAACATTCATTAGGGACAGGAATGAACGATTTAACCCAGCAAAACACACACATGCAGAGATATAGTGAGTGAACTGACCAACGATCTGCTCCGTGGCAGGGTTGATAATGGGGATGCGTTTTTTGAGAATGGGCTCCCTCCATTCTCCGCCGATGAATAGCTGTCGGGTTGGCACACGGATCGCCATTTTGAGTCGATTGATTTTTAGTGAGTTGAGAGCTTTAAGGTGGATGAGTTCTTTTTATCCAAAATCTTGGACTCGATGCTCACTATTTGCAATACAGATTCACTGTGCGATACCAGACGAAGTACATATTAATTTGTTATTCCTCCCCTCCTCACTGTTTACAAAATCAGTTTTTTTTCACAATTAATTTTAGATTTACACTCAGATGATGAATAGAAAAAATAAGATTAAGTTTTTTTTTTAAATGTTGAACTTAATATGTAATTATTTTTAAATTACTCATCATAATTGAATGTGCTAACATCGTTGATCTTGAGCATGGCAAAATCCACCTAGTTCTCTTGGAAATTAAAATCGATTTGGATTACGGGGTGTTTGGGAGGGCTTTTTAAAAACGTTTTTGAAAAAAATTGAAAATTTTTTATTTTTATTTTTAAATTTAAATTAATAAAAATTTAGTGTTTTTAGATCATTTTGATGTGTTGATGTCAAAAATGATTTAAAAAAAACAAAAAAAAAACATGATTTTAATATATTTTTGAACGAAAAGCACTTTCAAAAAGTAACCACAATCACACTCTCAAACAGGCACTATGTTCTTATACTATTATTTTTATTTATTATGTCCTTAAATTATATCTTCTTACTTTTCTTAATTAAAATTATATTTTCTCGGTTAAATATATCTCTGAATAATGCAAAGTGCAAAATATAATTAGTTTAGACATAATAATAAAGTAAGCTGTTTTTCATTAAAATTATTTGTGTTATTTATTTACTTAGAACTTATTTGTTTATGTGTTTTAAAAGTTTAATTTTTTTTATTTTTAATTAAATTGTTTTTTTGGTCGTTTTGATATATTAATGTTAAAAATAATTTTTAAAACATAAAAAATATTATTTTAATATATTTATAAAAAAAAATATTTCAAAAAACAAAATACTACCATGCTAAAAAAAAAATCTTCTTATAAACCCTAGAATCCAAATAAAAACTGCTTCCTTGGACATAGTACAATTCAATTATTGACAGTACACCAATTTCCTTTTACTAAACACGAGTACGACAAATAAAAGCAGCAGCTGGACACGTCAATGTGCTTTATCTTTTTCTTCTTCTTCTTGGAATATTATCCAATTTCTTTTATTATTTCTGATTACCAGAAAAAGATTCTGATCTTTTTTATATCTCACCCACGTGCCTTCTTATTTTTTTAGACAGCACCTCCGAAAGAAAAGGCCGATTTCAGAGCTTGTTTTTTTAGCTAAACTATTTTGATATCAGATTTGAATTTATTATAAAATAATTCTTTTACCTATAAGTAATTATTTTTTGGGGATATAAATGCATTTTAAAATTCAATTTTGATCTTTATTGTAGAACTAACTTGATTATATAAAAGTACATGGGGAATAAATTAAATAATTGTGATTTCTATTTTTACTCTATAAATCTAGAGTAACATTTTATAGACTTCTCAACATAAACAAATAAGCACAGTGTCATGGACAATTTATTTCATTATTGTTGTTACTAGTCTTTCACAATGTTTTATTGTACACTCAATTTATTATGAAAACTATTACTTTATATTTTTATGCACATAAAATTTAAGCTATTATTAGGATTAATCGTTCTCTCAATTTATTTATTTACTATTATTTTTTATTGCTGGTTTGATTATAATAATATTCTCTCAAATTAGCTTTTGTATTCGATCTTAAAAGTACACCCCTCATCTCAACATAATACATTTACAACATATTTGCAACTTTTTGAATTGTTTTTAATTCAATTTTTTATTTATTGAGATATCATATTTAGAATATTTCGAGTGTGGAGAATCAAATTGTAAATGGGATTCAATATCTACAAAAGATATATTGTGATTTACTACACTAAAAATGATAAAATTAATATTAATACTACTTTTCTAAATCCTAATATGTTACTGTATTTGTTTGAGAGACCATAGAAGGAATACGATGAAGGTGATGAAGGCAATATAAAAACAAAATAAATTAAATTTTATCTCTTTCAAATAAATAAATTTAATTTATTTATCAATTAAACTCAAATTAAACATTGAATTTAATTATAGTAAAAGCTAGAATTGATTCAAAGCAACATGTTATAAAAATTAATATATTTTTCTGGCCTTCAAGATTTAAACTAAATAAAGGGAGTGAACATACTTAAACATACCACCACCTTCGAATTTGCCCTCGATTATTTCAAAATAAAGAAAAATATGTAATTAAAGAGAATATTCTATTATGTAGGGCCAGAGTTTGATATTAACAAGAAAAATGAAAAATGGTCAGTGCGATCCAACTTGCGGATCAATCTCATAATCCTATTTGATTCTAAATTTGTATAGAAAATGAACTCTCTTCAACATTTTTTTTTTAATTCAATTTCGATACAAAAATTAAGTTTTATTGTCTTTTAGATCTTGGTTGAGAGACGAGAAATCAACATATTCTTGTGATGAAGAGAGAAACATGTTATTAACATCGATTTAAGTCATTAAAACAGATGATATTTGTGTCAAATTCTTTTTTCCGATGAGAAAAATTTATATTTTATATCTTTTTACTTTTAAAATTTATGAAAAAAATATATCTAAACTCAAGTTAATTTTTTGTTTTGGATTAATTTTGGTTTTTGGGATGATTTTTTATTTTTTTAAACCACAAATAAATTTATCATGATTATTATGACGTTTTATAGATATTTTGGTAACAAATAAAATGAGTTATTGGATAAAAAAGAAGTTAAACCCTACTTTTTTTACTTTTTTTGCCACTACATTGACTGAAATCTAGGCAAGATTCGATGATGTGTTGCAATTTATTTTCAAAAATATTTAGACAAATGACATGTCCATCAATTCTCAAAAAATTAATAGTCCAATCAAGCAAAATTGCCAAGGCAAGCCCATCCATGGGCCTTAACAAAAGGGATTGTGTCTGCCTTTTTTTTTATTTGTTTTTTAATTAATTTATTTCTTACAAAAAAAATATTTTTATATTTATATTTATATTTTTTACTTTGTTGAGGAACTTCTTTTAAATAATAAATATTTTTTGGTTATGAGTTTAATTTTTGATGAGTTTTTTCTGATTCATCTATATTTTTTTTATCTTGTGTATAGATAAAATATATTTTTAATAATAAAAAAATATTTATTTTTAGATAACATTTGTAGCTTTGTATAATATTTTCTTACTAAATAAATTTAATATGTTTATCTATTTGTATTATTTTTTTATTAAATAAAAAACCTATTGTAATAAACAAAATTTAACAAACATAACCGGGTGTGCATAATCTTATTTTGTGAGATTAAGAGATTAAATATCTTGATATATATATATATACTTCTCTCGATTCTTAAATTTTTGTTTCTAGATATTATTATTAATTCTTTATTTATTTCCTAACATACACTATTATTTATTTATTTAATTATATGTATTGCACTTAAAGTTTTTGTATATATAATTTTTTTTATGTAAGAACTTAAATAGATATCTACCTCAATCCCCGCAATAATCTATATCATCCATCCCCATGGAAGGATGAAGAGGAGAAGAGATATGAAAAATTATTAAAAAAAGGAAAGAAAATCCAACCATATATTCCAAATATGACCGCATGCAAATAAATCTGATTCAAGAATCAATACATAAACATAAAAAGAAGAGAAAATAATGTGTACAAAACATGGAATTTTACATAAAAAATCATGGATGGATGGCTGTGGTGTTCTATATATGAACAAAAGAATGGAAAGAGAAGGAAAGAAAAGAAAACAAAAGACGATGATTAATGAAAACAACGCAAAACTCTGCAGCACTCGATCAAAACAGCAGACAGTGCAGCACTCAGATGACCTAATGTTTCTGGGTAGTCTTCTGACACTTGTCTTTGATCCAGTTGTAGCCAACAGAGGTTCCTTCCTTCACCTTCTTGATCCCAGTTGAAGCAGCCTGCTTCGTCTTTCCAAATCCTTCTCCAACCTTCTGCTTGTATTTGGCTGTCGAGTCGTCTCTGCCGCTGCTCTTGTCATGATACACTGCAGGATCCGGGTTGTAGTCCCATTGATCAGCCCATGATGTCTCATGAGAAGTATTTCCAGACATGATGATCTTGGTTTCTTTCTAACAAAGAATGAGAAAAGATGGAAGAGAGAGAGAGATTTGTCTAAGAATTATCCCTGGAATCTGTCGAAGGATGCTTTCTTTCTAACAAAGAATGAGAAAAGATGGGAGAGAGAGAGAGAGAGATTTGTCAAAGGATTATCTCTGGAATCTGTCGGAGGAAGGCTTGTTTATGGCTTGCTGCGCTGCTGCTTTTTATATATTCTTCCTAACGCGGTCCAAACAATTTTTCACACGTTTGCGGTGACAATCGTTTTTTGCGTGACGAGAATACCCTTTCAATTGCTTCCGATTATAGTTTATGCCAATAACTACACTTAATTTGATTATTGGGATAATACAGTCCAAAACACTAATATATGTGATGCAAAATTACATATGTTTTTTTCCTTCTAAATTGACCTAATCACTAAAATAATATGGAAAGAAAAAAAAAAATTTTTAATTAGATTGTATAAGGAGAAAAAAATAAAGGAAAGCGTGCTGGGATCTGTGAATATTTTATTTTGCATGATCTAGGATATCTATACATAGAATCCTAAAATCATCATATTAATTTATTATATATATATAAACAAATCATATTTTAAAATTTATTTTTATAACAAGATTATTTTGAAATATACATGTAATCATTTTCTTACATTATAATTAGGATTTATTAAACCATCGTATAAAAAAAAAGAATCTGTCACGGTTTCCAATCATATATTTCAGGTTAAAATTAATCATCGTACCATGCCAGTGTACTCATAACTTATTTTTTCATGATAATCTCTTATTCATAATTTAATTTTGCATAACGTAATTCTACTAAAACCTTTTAATCAAGTCAATACTTAAAAGTATAATTTTTTGTTGTTGTTAACTACTAACAATATTGGATATAGAAATGGATGGTAAGATTAATACCAAGAGTTCAGTCCAATCGTGTTTATAAAATTTGTTTTTTAGTTTTAAATTATTTTTTTATGTTTTTAAATTATTTTTATGTAATGATATCTAAAATAAAATAAAATATTATTTTAATATATCTCTAAACAAAAAATATTTTGAAAAGTAACTTCTACTATACTTTCAAAGAAATCCTTAAAATTCAAGAAGCATCTACCATAAATTCAAGAAATTCTTTGTATTTTCAAATCATTTTGATTAGCTAATATTAAAATTAAATTAAAAAACATTAAAAACATTAAAAAATAAAAATACAGAATTCAGGGGCAATGGAGTAAATGCAGAATCCGCTCGTGCTTCTCGAGGCATCGAGAAACTTGGCGATTTTTGACCATGAACACCTGGAAGCTTCGCCGCCTATCCATACGTGTATGATTTGTATGGCATCCATATAATATTTATTTCCTGTTCTTTGAAAGTTGAATTTTTAAAATTATATAAAAATTAAATCTTAATTAATGTACAAATGAATTTATAATATGTTTTCGCTAAGGTGCCGTTATTCGCCCGCTCCATAAAGAAAGTCAATCGTGGTTATCCATAAAATATGCTTTCGCTAAGGTGCCACGGTTGATGGTATTAAATTTTTGAAGAGATCATGTCATTGCTGACAGAAATATTCTGTCGCTATTTACTAATAAAAAAATATTAAAAGAGATTTTTTTGTTAATAATATTTTTTTTTTGATGAAAACAACAATGATATTAAAAAAATAATATCAGAATTGTTGACTTGTCAAATTATCAAAGAAGATTTAATGTCTGATTAAAAGTGATTCAAGTTGTTTTTAAAAATATTTCTCATTTATAAATACATTAAAATGATATTTTTTTTAAAAATATTTTTGATATTAACATGAAAATGATCTAAAATCATAAAAAATATTTAATTTAAAATAAAAAATATATATTTTTTTTCAATAACACTTTTAAAATGCAAGGCAAAACAAGAAATTAGTCAATAAAAAAATACCCCGATTTCTTCTTTTTCTTCACTTCACAACTCCCTGCCAATCTAAGTTTGATTACTTGTTCGTTTTCTTGTGGATGGGTATTGCCCCTTAGCTTTTTTATTTTATCTCACTTTTATTTTAGTGTTTTGTTGTTGTCTGCTATTAACAACTAAAAAATTATAATTATAACATTATAGCAGATAACTATAAGTTGTTTTTTATAAATATACATATAATTTGAGAAAAGATTAGGTCAAAGCTTTTGCTATGGAGATGACATGATTAACTACGATTTTTCCAAGTTGTTTTCATTGATAATGCAGAAATTACAACTTGCTATTAAAAAATTGTTGGACAAAAATCAATTAGCTTTATTTTGAACATGTCGTATTGAGTGAGAAATGTTTTAATGTTACTTGAAATTTATTCAAGACAACAGAACCATGTCATTTTAAATAATCATTGTTTACAAAATGATTTTTGGCTTTTAAGTGATACATATGGCTTAACTAGCTTATAAAAAAAAGTTTGGAAGGAACCATCACTTACCTCCAAGCTCCCATTTTGTTTTTGAATTTCTTTTAAGACTATTAGGTGTTAACTTAGATTTCATGATATCAAACCAGACAATACATAAGACTTCATGATACTGAACTAGCCTCCATAGTATTGAAATGAACTTTACAATATTGAATTGGACTTTAGGGTATTGAACTAGTCTGTAAAATAATGAATTGGACTTTGAAATACTAAAATGGACTTCGGTGCTGAACTAGATATAAAAATGCCAAACAAGATTAAACTTTTGAATGCTAAACTAGACTTGAACATAAAAGTACACTTTTGAATGCAAAGTTGCAAACTAGATGAAAAAATAAGATGAAAACACAATAAAATCGAAGGATATTCTTGAAATGTTACAAGGATGAAATTGTGTTTGTGTCTTATTTAATTAAGGATGTAATTTAGCAAAATAAAAGTTTAGGGTTCAAAATTGAAAGAAAAGATTTAAATTCAAGATAACCCTACATGCCAAAATATTATTGTTTTATTAAATAAAACGATGTCGTTTTGGGTCAACAAAGGTAATAATAATAATAATAATAATAATAATAATAATAATAATAAAAGAGGGTATACGACTTGTTGTTTGGCCCCTGTTCACCATCTTCAACCTTTCATCTGAAAATACTACTTGGATAACTATTTTCAAAGGCTTTTAATGTCTTATCTCTCTCCAAACAACACAAAACACACACCACTCTTATCCTTTGCAATAGTTCTACACCCTTAGCATTGTGCCTGCCAGTTTGCACCCCTACAACCTTTGTAATAAATGGCCAAAACCTTTAACCCAAACCAAATTTGACAACCTAGTTTTTCAATAACAAGTTGTTGGTTTATGGGTAATGGTTAAGATCATTCTAAGTGAATCAATGGTGAAAAAATGATGCCTTTAAGACCCCACATGCCTCTCTTTCATCCTTCATAAATAAGAATGAATTTTATGCAGGAAAAAAGGAAGCAAAACATCCCCTATGCACTAGTTTTATCTTAAAGAATAAAACCTTCCATCATATTTCTTGGAATTACAATCATTATCACCATAAATAGACACCTCTCACTAGCCTTTATCCATTTTAAGACCTAATAAACAACACCCCTTATTTCCTACACTTCCACCACTTCTTTTCTTTTCTTTCCACAACAACATTATTATTAACCCAAAAAACACTATCATCAACCTAGACAATAAAACCGTGAGTAACCATAAGCTACTTAACTTTTAGGTTAGCATCACCATAAGAATCCACCATCACGACAAGTAACCATGGTAGCTCTTAATTGCAATATCCACATTTAATTTTCATTCTCCAATGTAGTTTATCCAACTTCCAACAATTACTACAAATCCCCATACCAATACCACCATTTCAACTAGCAGGCCAATATGTCATGTCCAAAACTCCACTAGCCAACCAATACCCACATCCAACCCATGTATCCTTCTCCACTAAATATTTGGTAATGCAAACATAAACATGCAATATTGTCAAGTAATTCTTGCTTTGAAAGTAACTTGGTTACAAGGTTAGGCTAGTGACCAAGTTGTATGAGTTGGACTTAAGCCTAGTTCATATGGTCAGGCTGAGTTCAACCCACATAAAAAAAAGAAAAAAGCTCCTTAGACTTTTTATTGTCCCAACAATTCAGGTTGGTCAAGTTTAAGCCCAACCCAATTGCATGGGCTTAGGCCTCAAGCTTAACCTATGTGGTTGGGCCAGGCCAAACTTAGATATAAGATAGTGTTTTGCACACCTCATTTTTCCTTAAGACTTTGTTTATGTTATAAGACCTATTTGTCAAGCATGACTTTAAGATATTTTTAATGCCCCTGACTTTAGGCTAAGAGCGTGTTTGACAAACAGGCTCTCACTCTTTTTTTCTTTAGTTTTAATATGTATTTATTCGAGTGATTAAAAAAACAATCCCTTAAAAAATTTCAAAAAAAATCTAAAAACAATTCATGGATTATTTTGAAATTATTTATGGGTCTCCCACATGCTTTCTAATAGGTTTTGCTTAATATCAGACTATAGAATTATATTATAAGATATGAACCTCATATTAAAAAACTTGATTTTTTTTTCTCAAAATAAATTTCAAAAAATCTCAAAACTTTAAAAGAATTCTTTTATTTCAGAAAATACATAAAAAATATATTTTTTTAATAATTTCATTTAATATTAGGCTATATTCTTATACTATAAGATATTGACTAAATATTATAATTATTCACTTTTCGTCAACTTTTTTTTTAAATCCAAAACTTTCTGAAAAATTTCCTTATTAAAAAAATAAGTAAAAACAATATGGTTTATTTTGTGTGCACGCAAACAAATTCTAAAATTCTCATGCTTATTCAAAAAAATAAAAAGTGTATTTTCATAATACTTTGAAAAATATATAAGAAAATAAAGCAACTTACCAGAAAGTTTCTATTTGTTGGTCTCATATAAGGTTTAAAGCAAATCTCTCATCATAAAGAAATCTCTACCTTACAAACCCGATGATGCGAACCGGCCCAGAAACACCAGTAAACATGTTCAGGGGCTTGATGGTAAAACCATTATAAAAGATGGTAAAATCATCACTCTTGTACGTCTTACACCCAAACAGGTGTATGATGATCAAATAAAACTAAAAAGTGAGGATGAGGCGATGTGGAGAGAAAATTAAGGTGAGGAACATGGGGAGAGAAGACCATCAAATTCAGCTAGAACCTAAACCTCTACAACCCATTCAATCACCCATCCAAACACAAACAAATATTAAGCCAACACTCCAAACAAATTTGACCATTCGATCATTGCTCAAAAACACCCAAATCTGGCCGAGAGTGGAGGTAAGACAAGAGGAGAGAAGAAAGTCAGGAAGAGTGATGAGAATTGTGTGGAAAAACTAAAGAAACAACCTAATTTTTTTCCCAGAGAGGGTGAGGTTAGATCTGCATATTTCACAAACAAGCCAATGATTTTACTTGTGTACAAAGAGGCTTACTTTAATACTAATGATCTTGATCATATGGTGCCTAGTGCTGCCATTTCTTTGTTGTAGGAAATTGATGATTTGTTCCCCGACGATACTCCAAGCGGATTACCACCATTGCGGGGGATAGAGCATCAAATTGATTTCATACCTAGAGCTTTAATTCCTAACCGACCAGCCTATAGAAATAATCCAGAGGAGACGACGGAGCTTCAAAGGCAAGTTTATGAGCTAATAGATAAGGGATATATTAGTGAGAGTATACGTCCGTGTGTTGTACTCGTGCTACTCATGCCTAAGAAGGATGGAACATGGAGGATGTGTGTTGATTGTCGAGCCATCAACAACATAACAATTTTGATTCGAGGTTGAATCCTTTCGAGGAGAGAGGGGATGGTGTGAACCAGCCCAGAAACATCAGCAAACATGTTCAGGGGCTTGATTCGTGGTTTTGAAGGTTTCAACCAAGTCAGAATTGCAAGGACCATTGAAATATCAAGAGGAGACCCTAGTACATCTTATCTATATGCAGGAGGGGTCCAATCCAACTTTTTTTGGGCCATGAAGTGAGGACAACAAATGAGCCAAATGAATCCTAGTACAACTTGGAAACATGGGCTGGATGGAAGTCAATAAATAAACCTTATGAGCTTTATTTAATTTTGTTAGCCACAACCTAATGTTTGTTTGGGCTTAATTAATACTTTGTTTGCAGCTAGAATCCAAGGCTTGTTTGGATTAAGTCATGGGCTTTTCAATTTAGGATTTTGGGTCAGTTTTGGATGGACCTCATTTAAGTCCACATAAGGGGTCCATTAGGGTTAGTTTTTCAAAAACTATTTAAACTCATGTTAACTAAATTTCGACAGCCATTGATGAATATTACTTCTGAACTTTTCAGTTTTATGTGTGAGAGTGATTCTTGCATTTTTTAGTTCTTGAACGAACTGATTCTGACTTATCGAAGATTAACTGGCTTCGTGACGTCATTCTACTCATTCCAATAGTGTTGGTGTCTTGAGGCAGATTTCCATTGTGTCACACTCCTATCAGACCTATTTCGGCTTTCCGGGATCAGATCTCATTCTTGGCTGTGGGTTGCGTGACCGTGTGATCACGAGGTTCATATCACCCAACCATTATAAAGCCTAAATTTTAAAATCATATTTATTTTCTATTTTTGTATCTTAATATGTAAGTATATTTTATAGTATAATTTTATACCTCCAAATATTAGAGTCTACAACCCTATCGGAATATTAATCAAACAAATTAATGTTATAGGATTTTTGAAATTTTGGCCAAGTCCTAATAGATTATCATAAATTGGTTATGATATCCATTTTGTATTTTTAAAATATGATTGAAATATGTTTTTTATCTTTTAGAAAATATGCATGAAAGATATTTAGGATTTGACTGTATGCATGAAAATAAAATATATTTTTTAATTGAACATTTTGAATTGTTTTGGATTTTTTTTTGAAATTCTTGGAGAAAAATCAAGTACCTTTAACATCGGGTCCATATCTTAGGCATATTTTTGTGTTTTCTAAATTTTGGGAAAACCTTTTTGAATTTTTGAAATTTTCTTGAACTCTCGAAGAAAATAAGGTATTTTTTATACTGAGTTTATATCTTACAATGTAAGTATACAACTCGATATCAGGTAAAAATGATGAGAAACCATGCATGAGATCCATTAATGTTTCAAACTGGTCTTTATAATTTTTTTGAATTCTTCAAAATTTAGTTGGGGTCTTTTTGGAAAAACCCATTTTTATTCAAAAACAAAACTATCAAAACATGTCTAATGATGTGTTTGTCAAACAACCCCTTGGGCCAAAAACAATTTCAAAAAAGTTGTCAAACCAAATAAGTTATTTCCAACTAACCTGATTTCAAGTCAACCACGTCGACTTGAAAGCATCGGTTCAACCATGAACCTAACCAAAACCAGGTTTTAAACCAAAACTAAACCAAAAAGATATCTTAACCAAAATAAGACCAAAACTAAAATAAACTCAAAAACCATAAAATCGTCTTATATAAACATATCAAATATCATAAAAAGACATCATAAAGAGCACATAGAACAATGAAAAACATTTGAAATCAAACCCTACAACATGAACATCAAACCAAACCAAATTCAAGGAATAAAACACATTATTCTCTTCACAATCAAGCATAGATAAAGAATAAAGGGTTTATTTTTGTCGATTATTACTAAAAAATCATGATTTTATAAGAAATGAGTTTCAATTCAAAACCAAAATCCAAAAATTAAAACTCATAAAAACTTGTTATTAATGCATGAAAACCTTAGATTATTTACTAATGATGTTTACAAACACGTAGAAGCCAAAATCAAATCAAATGAGACCTAAAACTAACACTCAAGACAATGTTCTTTAGATGAACATGAAAAACACAAACCCAATATGCCCAGAAAACCCAATATGCACTATCAAACCCATAAAACATGTTTTAGGGGTCTGAACCAAGTTCTTTTGTCAAAATATGCACATTGAGGTTTCTGACTTCATTCTGTTTGATGAACATGGATGTGACCAACTATTGTAATAATACATTTAAAATTAAACATGTAATGCAATGTTTAGAAATATAAGGCTATTTCTTGAAATATAGATGTCAAATCTCCATTATATGATCATATATTAGGAAGGTTTTTATTGTTGTTGGTTAAATATAATGTGGAGCTTGTTTTTTTTTTTTTGTTTTTTTTTTGTTTATGGTAGTAAGATGTTTGTAGCTTATAGTTTAACATATATTTTTGTTCAATTATAATAATAGTTATGATCAATAAGTTAGTGCACTTACTAATATTATGGTATACATTTATGAAGTGTAACCATATGGTTTGTATGCTTATGATTTAGGTTAAAACATGAATATATTATTGTTTTATGGTTTATTTATCGAAAGTTAATTCCTTGACCATGTAATCGATGTTTCAAATATTGAATGGTTAAATATATGGATCATTTCCTAGTCTTATAGTTCTAACCATAACACAATATTGATAAGTATGGATTTTTCTTCTAGTACTTTGGTTTTGTTTGATCATTAAAATTTATGCGTAGTGGTTGCTAGCAGCTTGTGATTACCCATAATGTCATCTTAAGTTTATTTTTATGTGTTGACCTCCATTACTTTGGTTAATAGATTGTATTCATTATTTTCTTTTAGATACCATGTATTTAACAAAAAAAAAGTCCAAGTCCAACAAGAGCATTATTGTTTATCAATTAGTAGTGTTAGTGATGATGTTGTAAATCTTGATGATGCTTATGAAGAGACACCAAATATAGAAGTTATCTATCAAGACTCAACCAACGATAATAACAAAACAAACATCTTTTATTTGATCGGGCCTATTTCAATCAAAATTATAGCAGAATGGAAAGACAACCTATTTATGTAATTAATGTTTTGTCTCATAATATTATTTATTTGTATTATGTTATTTTAAGTCTTATAATTAAATGAAAAATGGCTTGTTTAAATTAACCTTAAGGTTTACTAATATTAAAATTGCTCATTCCATCACCTTTACAATGAAGTGGTCATTTAAAAAACCATTATTTCAGTAGTTACAACTTTATTATTATCCTACATGGATGTATGTGGTATATGCCAAGTAGGAAAGTTTAAGGTTAGATAGATAATTTTGAATTTGAGTTATAAGGTTTTTAAAAAATTTAAAACTAATCGATGTATAAAATAAATTAAGGAAAAAATCATAATGTGACTAGGTAAGTTTAAATTAATTAATTTTATATTATCATGAACTTGTACTCTTTTATTTTCTAACATAATTTTTGCTTAATAAATTTATGTACCATTTTGCATGAATCTTAGCAGAATGCCTCCAAATAAACAATTAGGAAGTTGGATTGGATGAAGTTGTTGAAAGGTAAAAAAGTTGTGACATGTCACAAAGAGTGATTGGGCATTATATCAACAATTTAAGGTTTTAAGAAGTTTTACAAAATGCTCATGATACGGTACACAAAATAAAAATAAAAAAACTCATAGTTCGATGAGTAAACGCGCTAAAGTAGTAATTTCTTTTATCAACAATGTAGAGTGCCTATTAAGATCTCGTTGTTATATATATATATATATATATATATATTCTTGATGTTCTAGCTACTTTTTTATTTGTGAGACTTTTAACAAAATGCTTAATTTGCAAAAACAATAGCTTGGGTGAGAACTACCTCGAATAGAGTTATACAAGGAAACTTATATAAAGAAAGGGAAAAAAAGAGGAAAAGGAGAAAACCAATTATCGATACAAGAGTGAAAGTGTCTGTTGTCGTGCTTTTATAGTTATCATTAGGTTAAGATTGTTTATTTACATCAATAACATGAAATGTAATTGAATTTAGGAATTTGACTTCTTTTGTTTTGTTTTGTTTTGTAGGAGACATATAATGTCAATATGGTTGTGAACTTTAGTGAAGAAACTTCCACTCAGAGTGCAATTATAGGTATATATTTTTCTTCCATTTTTAGACCTTCTAATTTAGGATCTTTTCTTTCCACTTCTCCTCCACCTTCTTTATCATCTCTAATGTGATGTATGTACCGAGTATATATGCTTGATATTGTTGACTTGTTTTATTTCAATTGTAATTTTAATGTCTTAAATTTATAAACTTTAATGTGTTATTCATATCTATATTTGTTTTAGAAATTTTCGTTGTGGGTTTATTGTAAGTAATAAATTGTTGGCTTAGGGACCATAACAATTAAAAAACAAAATTGCAATATCTGATGAAATCATCAATGAAAAGACAATTTCATCGGTGTTTTCATAAAAAAATCTGACGCATATTTTGGGATTTTTTGTAATACCTAAAAAATATATAACAATGTACTTACGGATTTGTTGACGGAAAATTCTATCATTAGAATAAACAAACAGTGATGAAATTGCCAATGGAATAGAACATCTGACAAGATACTTCATGAAGATAGTTCATCGGTGATTCTGTCGATATTTTTCAATGCAAACAGAATATTCACTACATGCTGGTATATTCTGTCGGTATTTTTTAATTTTCTAGTAGTATTTCTAGAAGTTTACTCGGGGATAAGGATCGGAGGATTGATGAGAATCAAGCTGTCGAATAAGAAATGCCAACAAAAGAGCAGTAAAGGTAAAACAAATGCACGCAGCAGAAACTTGTAGCAAAGTCACGATAGAAGGAATTGCAGCAGCAAAGAAGGTGGAGGATTAAGTTAGCAACCATTGGCAGATTCCAAGCACTAACTAGAGAGAAAGAAAGAGGAAGTAACTCAAACTAGGCATAACATGGTTTCTGAAATTGAATTCTAAGTTCTGATTGGTCACAGCTATATATCTTAGACTGGATTAGGATTGTTTTTATTAGTTATTTTCTATAATTAAAAATCTTGTTAAGCTATACTGAAAGGCTATAAATAGCCCAAATGTATTAAATATCTTTCAGAAACTTTTCTGAACCTATCCTTTTCTTCTTGAGTTTCCATCGTAGAAATACAACTTGTACATATAATTCCATACTGAATTTGCTGTTCTTACCAGTTACAACATGAACCTATCCGTTAGGGCAATTGCAAGTTTGGTTGCAGCAGAAATATCAGAATCTGGCAACTGCTTGAAATTTGAAGTGATAAGGTAATAATTGACTGCAAATTTAGCAAGTCGTGTCAGAGTTTTCTTCAGCTGTCATGTGAAGTTTCTCTGTCAATAAATGTTGAGTAGCTATTACTAACTTAAGTTCTGCATTACTTTCTACGTACGCATGATCTTTCACCTTCTTAAACCGACGCCATGTAATAATAATAAGTTCGAAAATGTTCAGACATGGTGCTTGAGATAATTGAAGGTTCACATGCATTGTGGCAACTCATCAGCACCTTATTTTACCAAGGCGGATCCACTTACTCCCAAGAGCCTCTCTATGAATAGGGCTCAAGAGACAAAATATGAAAAGTATTTAGTGCATGAGATCATAAAGCTTGCTGATCCAACAGCCATGTCAGATGGGACCAATATCAGACAAGATATCGATATGGGGTTTCTGCGAGCTGTACCATTGGCCAATTAATTATTGATAATTAATGGAGTGGCTAGCTAGAAAGAGCCCAACATTCCTGATGTAATAGAGATTTTCAAAGAAAAAGAAAGCTACATATAGCAATGTTGCTTTCGTATTGCTTTGGTTTAAGTAGGTTCGTGTCCCCAAGTTGAAATTGGTCCCCTGATCATCTCCAAAAGCTGGATGGAGTTTACTATATACTCAGCAAGTTCTTCCTCTCGAATAGAAGTTTTTTTGTCATCGGAGAATTCTAGCCATCATTTTTGAAGCCTAGGCATTTGAGTGACTAATTACAAGGAACCTAAAGGAAGGTGCTTTTTGAAAAATTTGCATTTGTAGTTTTCATGATTTTTCTTTTTAAGCTTGTAGAGGGTTGGTATATGTAAACCTCATCGCCTACCTCTTGAATACCCATCCCTTCCCTTGAAGATTAAGATGTTTGTGGACCAGATATTCTCTCTCCCTCCCTCCCTCCCTCCCTCTCTATCTCTCGTAGAATGCAATGAAGACCTAGTTGCAAAAGCAAGCAACATGTTGATGCTTACTTTGAAATATTGTAGTGGAAAGTGATTAAGATGTTTGCACTTCAAGTTTTCAGTTTCTCTTTTTATATTCGGAACAATCTATCATGATCTTTTTTTTTTCTGGTGCTTTTATTTTGGTCCAATAATATTCACGTTCTTAATGAATAGCATACGTGTACAAGCTAAAACAAGAACAATTATGTTTGGGGCAAGAGCTTAAAAATATAATAATATTAATTTTGTGCTTGAAAAAAGTAATTCGTTTATGATGAAATGAGACACTTAGGAAGAGAGAAACATTGTGTGGAAAAATAATTTTCGATAATAAATAAAGTCGACAATATACGAGTTCAAGTAGATTACAGGGGAAAATAGAGTACGAAAGACTGATTTATAGCGTAATTTGAGAATCCATTTTCCATCTTCCAAATTCATAAAATGTGTTTCATTCCTCAATTCATAAAAAGCATTCCAGCCTATTCAATAGCTGGTATCCTTTTTAGGTGGTGCAAGTTTTGTGTTCCCATGATTTATCTTCCTTTCCATAGTTGTGATTTCTGGTATTTTATTTCTCCTCTCTATTATAGGAACATGATGAAAGGTATGCTAAAAATTGTATCCTTTTCTTTCATGTAAATAGTATTAGAGAGCAATATAAATTATATTTTAGGGTTTCGCTTAGAAATTTAAATTTTTAGGTGAGATAGTTTCTTGATATGGTATCAGAGTTTTGTTGACCTAATAGTCACAAGTTTGAATCTCACCACCCTTATTCTATTTGATAAAAAATAAGCATAAAGTAGTGTAAGTCTGTACAAGTTTCAAGCTCAATGAAAATTCACTTGAGGGGATATGGTAGAGAATAATATAAATCATAATCTGAAGCCTCATTTAAAAGCTTAAGTTTTTAAGAACATGTTTCAAGGTATGCTAGAAATTATATCCTTTTCTTTCACGTAAATACTTTTAGAGAACAATATAAATTATATCTTAGGGTTTAATTTAAAAATATAAGTTTTTAGATGAAATAGTTTCTTGACATGGTATCAGAGATTTGTTAACCTAATGGTCACGAGTTTGAATCTCCTTATCCTTATTTATTTGATAAAAATCAAGCACAAAGTAGTGTGAGCTTCTGCAAGTTTCAAGCTCAAAGAACATTCACTTGAGGGGATATATTAGAGAATAATATAAATCATAATTTGAAGTCTCATTTAAAAGTTTAAGTTTTTAGGTGAGATAAATATTATTTCAGAAACAATACAAGTTATATCTTAGGGTTTCACTTAAAAGTTTAAGCTTTTAGATGAGATAGTTTCTTGACATGGTATAAAAGCCTTGTTGACCTAACAGTTACGGAATTGAATCTCATCATCCTCGTTCTATTTGATAAAAATTAAGCATAAAGTAGTGTGGACCTGTGCAGGTTTCGAGCTCAAAGAACATTCATTTAATGGGATATGTTAGATAATAATACAAATCATAGTCTGAAATGGTTAAGGTTTTAGGTAAGATACTTTCTTGACAGAGATGTATTAAAAATATATTCATGAATATCATTTCACATCATATAAACAAAACCCATTTTCATAAAGCAATGATCCTATCCAATTGCAAGAAAGATAAATGGGACTGGATAAGATATAAGAATCACCTCCCTCTAGTGACCCAGCCTATGCACCCATTTACGCTAACAGCCCGTACGTCCATGTTTATGCACATTCATGGAAGTGCAATATTGAAAGACATCTCACCAGCGCCCACCACATACTCGTGAAATTGCTTGAGAGGAGACAATAAACCAATATTTTTCAACACAGGCATCATTTTCTTTCCTATTTCTCTTGTCCCATTGCATTCCATCTCGATATTACAAGCAGATATACCTACCATAGATCCCGAACTTAGGTCAAAGGAAAAGCCAGTCTCACACAAGGTGAGGAAAAAAAGAGAGGAGAATTTCTTTATCAGAGAATATTACTTAGTCAATTGTGCAGCAGTTGTGCTAAGACTAGGTCCCGGGTAGCTCACATGCACTGAGTCAATGATTCCATTCCCCTCTTATCAGTTTTGGTGAATACTCAATGGCTAGCCATCTTTATTTTTTATATATATAATTTAAAACGACATTCAAATGGTACTAATATGTTTTAAATTATAAAAAGAATTTTATGGTTGTATACATCCTGCTAGGTTCAATAAAATAGTTTAATTTAATTGTATGATAAAAAAACAATGAAAATAAATCTACCAACTCTAAAAAGAAAAGGTGATAATGATGACAGTAAAAAACAATAATTGCCAAAAAAAGAGAGTTAAAAGTTGAACTCTAAGATAATTCAGTATTAAAGAATAAAATATAAAATATAAAATATAAAAAATATCATGTCAATTTAAATCATCATAACAAACTTGTGATTTGGGTTGTGAGGTTGGGCCATCCTCATAGGAAAAAATAAAGAAAAAAACTCAATTATCAATAAACTCTAGAAAAGGTGATAATGATGACAGTAAAAAACAATAATTGCCAAAAAAAGAGAGTTAAAAGTTGAACTCTAAGATAATTCAGTATTAAAGAATAAAATATAAAATATAAAATATAAAAAATATCATGTCAATTTAAATCATCATAACAAACTTGTGACTTGGGTTGTGAGGTTGGGCCATCCTCATAGGAAAAAATAAAGAAAAAAACTCAATTATCAATAAACTCTAGAAAAGGTGATAATGATGACAGTAAAAAACAATAATTGCCAAAAAAAGAGAGTTAAAAGTTGAACTCTAAGATAATTCAGTATTAAAGAATAAAATATAAAATATAAAATATAAAAAATATCATGTCAATTTAAATCATCATAACAAACTTGTGACTTGGGTTGTGAGGTTGGGCCATCCTCATAGGAAAAAATAAAGAAAAAAACTCAATTATCAATAAACTCTATGTTGAATGATGAAATAAAAAACATAAATAAGTGTAAAAATACAGATAAAAAAAGACCAGTGGCAAACTGGGTTAACATTTCATACCCTTGACATCGATCATGAGACTGAAATCAAAGTATAAAAAAACTATGAAACTCAATTCTCAACAATTTATTGTTGGATGATAAAATTCAAAAGATAAAATCAAGTTAAAAAAATAGATCGAAAACCAAAAAATAATAATTAAAAGAATGAGGAACAAATATGATATAAATATAAAATGAATAAGATGATGTAAAAACAATGAGTCAATTCGAGTTAACATAATAAACCTAAGACATGGGTCATAAAGTCGGACTATCCTCATAAATAGCAAAAAACAAATAATCAAGTTGAATCTTTAATAAATACAATGTTAAGGGATGAACTTGAAAAATAAAATTAGTTTAAAAAAATACCGATAACAATTGAAGTTAACATTTCATGCATGTGATCCGCATCGAAGATAAATACAATGTCTCCATGAACCTTTTTTTTAGAAGATGCATCGTAACAATATCTCGATCAAGAAAATCTTTAATCTCACACCTCTTATATTGACATCTAACACCACATTCATTAATATATTTTGGATTAGATAATATATATTTAATAAAACCCTTAACCCATTATAATTATTCAATTTGCACAACCCTTCGGGTGAAACTCCATACATCTAAGAATAATTATTCATCACTTAAAAAGTTTCCTTGGGAATTTTGTTTTTAATAATGACACATCATTTTTCTTTCTTTTCCATTCTTTAATTTTCAATTGTAATTCTCTCGATATTTACTAGTGGAATATTATCTTCGGTGTAGATTAAGGGACATGGAATGTAATATTTCATAAGTAAATGTTACTAAATTACCAACAGGTTTTGTTCCTTCAATGGTTCTGTTTGTATTTGATAAGTTTTTGGTAAAGCTTGTTTGGTCCCTTGTTTTTCGGCTTTGTTCTTAGTAAATAAATTTGATTTAATTTCCTTTAAATTTAGACCCAAAAGTGCAATTATGCAAACAAAACTACGTTTGAGGACCAATTTAAAAAAAAACTAAATTTTGAACAATAAATGCACATGAAAATGTAAAAGAGGCGTTCACAATACATTTTGCACTTAGTAATAATACGTTACTGCGATGAAAGTTGCATGGTGCTATATATTATGGTGACAATAGATTTATTTATTTTTACAGTTCTGAATTATGACTACGTAATTCCTTAACCCAAATGAAAATAGAAAAAGAATATTCGGAGGGATTAGGTCCCATATAAACGTCATGGTGTTAGATAATTTAGCTGATAAATGAGCTGTCAAAAGTTATTCACAATCCTACCTTCCGAGTGCCGTGACAAAAAAAGGTAGGCTTGAAAACTCTCTGTAGTTTATTCTATTTGATATAATAATTAGACTAAAGTGCAGCAATTAGACCTAACATGACCTAAATTTCTTGGAGCAAGTTGGTAAAAAAGATAGGTTTGTGTTGGGCGTCACACATGTATGATGAGAAATTTAGTGCAATAAAAGCGAGCAAACCCCACTTTTTGGAAAACATATTTTGTGGGTTTATATGAATGAGTAAAATCTTGGTTGTCCAGGATTCTTATAAGGAGTGCACGTCCTGAGTCGAACTCGAGATCTGCTCTGTAGAACGCAAGTCTTCTGCCATCACGTCGTATCCCTTAAAGACTATACTATTGAGAAAAACTACAAAATTAATTAAGTTTATTCATCAAATTAAACATCTTTGTCAAAATATAGGATTAACAATATCAATCCCAACATAAATAGTATATAAATCATACTGAGATCCACAAACTCACTTTTCGGAACCAATCAATCTCATTGTTTTAGGATTAGATAAATCATAATGAGATCCACAAACTCACCTTTCAGAACCAATCAATCTCATTGTTTTAGGATTAGGATTTGTTAAGAGATGTAGTAGTATTTATTTTTTTAAATAATTTTTATTTAAAAATATATTAAAAAATATTTTTGATAATTTATTTTTAATATTAACATATTCAGATATAAAAAAATAATTAAAACTAAAACAAATCCGAACATTTAAAAAACACAATTGCCTCGAACATTAACTAGAGGGTGGGAGGGGTGTCCTTTTGGTGCATTTTGTTGTTACATAAAACAAGCAGTCTCCCTCAATTAATTGTTTGTTTAATAAAATGTGGTTAAGGTCATTTTTTATAATGATTTCTATTTAAAAATGTATATTTTTTTATTTTTTTAAAAAATATTTCTTAGATCCGCATATAATTTAAAAATATTAAAAAAATTAATTTAAAATAAAAATAAAAAAATCAATTTTAAAAAAAAAAACTTTTGAAAATAAAAAACATAATTAAATAGATGACTTGTAGGCTGTTTCAGGACGCTCCACCTAGCATCACTTTTTTCCAAGCATACATTTTCTCTTAATTTAATCATCTCGTCTCTCTAATCACTCGCTAACCCTGATCAAATGATTGTTTTCTTCTCTATATATATCTAACTCACTTCACTTTCTTCCTCCAAACATGGGAATCATGTCATACGACCAGACTAGTAACTCGGATTATGATTCTCAATCGCACCCTGACCACCTTCAAGCGAGCCTGCCTGCACTTTATTCACAGCCAAGCCTCCCATCAGTACCTTCCCTCACCTCGAAACCCCATCATCGCCACCAAGAAATACTTTCCACCACCCACCACCACTGCCTTACCACTCTGGAAGGCCACTCCTCTTATGTATCCTCGCTAACCCTTGCAGGAAAGTTCCTTTACAGCGGCTCTGACAAAGAAATACGACTGTGGATGCGAAACCCCTTAGATTCTAAAATAGATCAGGAAGAACTAAGTAACAACGTAGTGGCTGTGGCGAAAGGTGCGGTGAAGTCCCTGGTAGTTTTGGCAGAAAAACTCTTTAGTGCTCATCAAGATCACAAAATCCGAGTATGGAAAATCAATAACCAGGAAACTAATCAGCACAAGTACACACGTTTGGCCACTTTACCAACACTTGGTGACCGTGCCTTCAAAAGTCTGTTGCCAAAGAACCAAGTTCAGATTCGAAGGCACAAAACAAGCACCTGGGTTCATCATGTTGACACAGTTTCTGCACTTGCCCTGTCGAGTGACGAGTCCCACCTCTACTCTGTTTCATGGGATCGGACACTTAAGATATGGAGAACGAGTGACTTCAAATGTATGGAGTCGGTGGCCAATGCTCATGACGACGCTATAAATGCAGTGGCATTGTCGAACGACGGGAGTGTTTATACCGGATCGGCCGACAAGAAAATCAAGGTGTGGAGGAAAAGTTCAGAAGAGAA
Organism: Salix brachista; assembly: GCA_009078335.1. Taxonomy (NCBI): domain Eukaryota; kingdom Viridiplantae; phylum Streptophyta; class Magnoliopsida; order Malpighiales; family Salicaceae; genus Salix; species Salix brachista. Next base: position 13,155,635 of record CM018586.1, read on the forward strand.
CAAGCATTCCCTGGTCGACACGCTGGAGAAACACAATTCTGGGATTAATGCTTTGGCACTAAGCTCTGATGGGTCTGTTTTATACTCCGGTGCATGTGACCGATCAATTGTAGTGTGGGAGAAGGATGGTGGCGGAAACATGGTGGTTTTGGGAGGCCTGAGGGGCCACACAGAGTCCATATTGTGCTTATCTGCTGTGTCTGATTTGATGTTTAGTGGTTCTGCAGATAAAACTATTAGAATTTGGAGAGGTGCTGATAGAAGTTACTCCTGCTTGGCAGTTTTGGAAGGGCATAGAGGCCCTGTCAAGTGCTTGACCGCATCAGATGACCGTTACACATCTGATGAATCATATCTTCTTTACAGTGGGAGTTTGGACTGTGATATCAAGGTTTGGCAAATCAATGTCCCTCTTCTGTAGCAGATTTCTTTACATCTGGAGGCTTGACGACCGTACATTTTGTAGATACAATATGGAGAGATTGCTGTAACTTTTTCTTTTCTTTTTTTTATCATCGTCTTCCACCTTTCCCCTATCCTGGTCTATTTCTTGAGATGAATTGTTATTGTACGATCTGAAACTAATGATGCATTAGAGTGATTAATTAATTTGCTCATATGTTGGTAGCAAGTTTTGGCTTGGTTTTAAGGTTATTAATTTAATTTACCTTACTAATGCATGTCATTTAAGATTTTAATCCTCCTATATAATTTTTTAGTTATAAATTATTTTTTTATATATTTTAAGATGCTGGTCTCAAAAAGTAAATTTCAAAAATGAAATATATATACATATATGCAACTTGTCAGGAGTTGTAGCTACAAGAATGGAAGCTTTAGCCCACATGAGAAAGGAAGGAGACATGGTATACCCACCTCTATCACCATCTCTTTGAATAGTGTTCTATAATTTATGCAAGGAAATATAATAGATTTGTGGGACTCGATGAGACAGGGAGCATTAAGGTCATAGATTAATGAATACTTTAAATTATAGAGCTGACATTTACACTAATTTATATTTATTTCCTAAAACTGCCAACGCATTCAACATTTAGCTTAGGTTGGAATTATGATCCTACCTATAAAATGAATCCAACCTTTTCATTTTAAAATACAGAATAAATATAAAATAAAATAAAGCATGCAGGCAGGCAGGCAGCTACTTTGTTCTATTCAATAAAAAGGTTTTATCCATGAGTCGAGAGGCTAAAGTAAATTTTCATATTCCTAACAACCAGGAAGCATGAGTGAAAGGAAAATGTTTCTATTGGTGAGTCGATACGCTATTCTCCAGCAGAGTGAATTGCAGACACAAGAAATCTTGCAGGTAGCTGCTGCCCTTATTTCTAAATTCTTGATTGTAAGGTTGAAGCATGAGGGCTCTGCATAATTTCGTTTTTAAAAGTCGTAGCGTGAACGCAAAGAACTTGCGATCTGCACAGCATGTCTTGAGTTTGAGTCAGGACGTGCACCTCTTGAAAGAATCTTGGACAGCCGGAGTTTTACTCACTTACCTGGACCCGCAAAATACATTTTTCAGTAATAGAGTTTCCTATCATCAAAAAAATTATGCAGAATTTCATCCCAATAACTCCACTATGGAAATCCTAGCTCTCCTTGCCTGCTAAAATTGAAAAATAATGTAAAAGAAAAAAGATTGTATATAATTCAAGTGAAGCTGTTTTTTTCCAAGGCAGTTGCATGCGATAGAAGAAAGAACCAATAGCATAAAAAATAAGCGAAGCAAATGAATACAGAAAGGTTCCTTCGCTCTCAATACTCGTCATAAGAAGCGAGCTCCTTTCTTGTAAGAAAATATATAGTGGTACTTCAAATATTCATAAAAATGACAGACAAACGAGGAAACATTTCAGACATTATATTACTGTCGATGAAAGCAATAGAAAACCCCAGTAGAATAAACAACGGCAAAATGATTAAATATTCTTTGGGAAAGTTGTTTCTTCACATATAATCAATCTACTAAGGCATATGCATGCATGTGTGTGTGTGTGTGTGTGTGTAGATATATAGATATAGATATAGATATAGATATATATAGATATATATATATTTGCTGTACAATGTTTAAGGTAAATCTATCTTACAAATTGAGATTAATTATCCATAATATGAAGACACATCGGTGGTTTGACCTACTTAAGAAGTTACAAGTGGAAGAGTGAGTTAGGTAAGAGTCGTTTTTGCTATACGGCCATTATTCTAACCTACTCTTCCCGCCGGCACCCGGCCACTCCTTTATTTTAGGGAGAGGATATTAGTGGGATCTGAAGATATGAGATTAATTCATCTAATAAATCCCTTGAAAAATAATAAACAACACTATCCTTCTCCTTGACCTCCTACAACTTTCTACCTCCCTAAACAAAGGTATCGTGTGCGCATTATGCCATCCCCACGTGGAAGAGAAAGATTATTGAGCAAAAGGTGATGAGACTTTTAACCTAACGATGAAATAAAAATAAGCAAGCAGTCAGCTATGGCCGCAAATAATGACATTTACTTGAGTATATATATAAACATACAAGAAACTTGAACAGTTGAATGCTCAAATCAATGGCTGTGATTAACAACAACTGGCATGGAAGATGTCATGGTGAGACATCAGGTCCCTCTACCATCATGCAAGTGTTAGAGGAACAGTCCATAATTGAATTACTATTAGGGATTATCTAATCCATGTCAACTTATGTTTTGATTACGGGATTTGAAAAAACACTACAGCGTATTTTATAGGTCCAGGTGAGCGAGTAAAACTCCAGTTATCTCAAATTTTTATAAGAGATGAACGTCTTAACTCGAACTCAACACCTGCTATGCAGATCTCAAGTCTTTTACCATCACGCTAATATTAAAGTAAAAACCAAATTGCTTCTTAATTACACGTTAGTGATACTTAAATCACAGCATTCCTAGTAATTTATTAGGTGAAGTATGTTTATCGACAATTTGTAACTTGTTTCACTTAGCATAAAAATTTGTAACATTTGTGTACATGAACCAAATTCCCTTGATTACTCGATGACAGATGATTTGAAAAGCAAGAAATTTTTATTAATTTGCAACTGTGTTGCCTAAAAGTTGATTCTAAATATTGCAAGATACCAAAGAGCTTAGGCTTCCAGGGAGATTCTCCTTAATTTCTTCCTTGCTGTGCAGTTCTTTTCACCTGCTTGATGAACCCGTTCTAGATATTTTTAGCTCATCAATCAGATCGAATTGATTCTACAAGAAAACCGATCTTACGGAATAATCCACAGAAAGGGAGCATCGTGCTTGATTCTTTTTTTTTTTTTACAAAAGAATGAAGATAAGAGCAAAAATAATGGCATAAATAAGTCAAGTAGAGTATAAAAAAAAAAATAGTGATAAACAGTTAAAGTGAAAAATATGAGACTTATAATGAAAAAAGAATAAGAAAAGAAAATCTAAGCATATTTAAAAAACAAATTTATCAGCACTATAATAAAAGTATTTAAAAAAGTATATCTTAAAATAAAAATGATAAGATAGTCTTGATCTTATTATATATATGAAGAGGTGGGAATTGAGTCACCATCGTTTGCAAAAAAAAAAAAAAAAAAAAAAAAAAAAAAAAAAAAAAAACATGCTTTCTACTATTAACTTTGTCGAGAGATAGAAATGAGAATTGTAGTTATCTAAGTGCGGCCCATTAAGGTAATGTTCTCTTTTGGTTTCTCTGGATGATCTCAATGTATATCTGGATTGGGTCATATTGTATCGTCCCGGCCCATATTCGTTCCTTATTCGGAATAGTCAACGTATATTGAGATTCCTTGAGTAGCCAGGGGCCTTCATTTGAAATTTGTTTTAACATTATCTAATACATTTAAAGATCTAAAAGGGTGGGTGTGAGCTTCGTCTCTTCTTCTTTTTTATTTTATTCTTTAATATTCATATAATTTTGAATTTATTTTCCTAAATTATTTTTATTTACTTTCTTTTGATATTATCACACTATCAAATAAATTCTTTTTAATATATGATTTTACAAGCGTCCATTTTTTTATATATAATTAAGTAAAACATAGATTTTAAAAAAATAAAATTCTTAAATCTAGCGGCGTTCTATTACCTAGATATTTAACTTGATGGGTCAAACCATGAAATCTGGGTTGATCCAATATGCCGACATCTCAATATTAAAACAAAACCATCAAAAAAATTAAATCATGTTTTTTACCGGTTGTTTAGGTTTTCTTTGAACCTATTAAATCATGTTGAAACATCTTTTATACAATTTAATTTAAACCTGAACTAGATAAGAAGTCAAATCGAGAGGTTTTAAGATTGATAGTTAGGCTAAATTTAATAATAATAATAAAACCAAGTAGTTTCTTATTACCTTAATAGTTTTTAAATTTATTTATTTTTATTCTAGCCACAATATAACACCGACCTACAAACTAGTTTTCTCATTCTTTATTAGGAGATAAAAAAATGTAATAACCCTACAAATAAACCCTCACTAAATATAATAATTTATTATTATTTTTTGTAAGTTTTTTTAATCTCTAGGGTTTATTATCAACCCAATACTAGAGAATAAAATTCAAAAAATACCTCATATGAAATTGTTATGAAAAAAACTAACAAACAAAAAAGAGTAAAAAAAACTATAAGACTTTGATTAGTGTTTTCTTTAGGGTTAGTGATCAGTTTAGAGGTTGTTTTTAGAATCGAGGGCTATGATTTGACGGTATCATATTCTTTAGGGTTTGTATTCAAGATTAATTTGCGGGTTATATTTTTCACTTATATAAAAAAGTTGTTGTCCATTTTAATGGTGTTTATGTCAAAATTGCTATTACAAATCAAATGACATCTTTGTTAAAATTAAAAAAAAATACCCTCTATTATTTTATCAAAAACTTTTGAACTAAGAGTAGAGAAATACCTGCTCCATGTGCACATAAATTTCTCTAGTAACTAAGGGTATAATAAGAGGTGTCAAAACCCTTTTTCCTAGTTATAATGATGATAAAGCAGATTTTTGGAACCAAACAGTACTTGGAATAAAACAACACTTTCACTGTTCTGTCATTGAACCCCCACCACCTACTGTCTGAGTGGAATCACAGAAAGAGAAAGTGAGGTAGGTCCAAACAGGAAGTGGCGCATCATGTTAATTTGGAAGTAGATCAGCTAGGCTATGTTTTTAAAAAAAAAGAAAAAAAAGAATGGAATTACTATTATCTATTATGAAAACCCAAACCTATTCTCGTCGGTTGACAGACCCAGCTAGTGAAGTTAGATCATTTTCACGTCTTGTATTCATTCAGAGAGAGTGGTTTCAATGATGCATAAGAAACTAACGGTGAACTTAGTTATCCGGCTCTAGATCTGTTTTTTAAAAGTTATTAGCTAGAGTTTCACAGTTTTTAAAGTTATTAATGTTTATTTCATGATTTATAAGATTGGTTGAGGTGCATACAAATTAGTCTAGATATTCAAATTATAAAAATAAAATAAAAAAATTAAAGACATTAATGATGTGGCGTTGTCATAATGAAAATGGCAACAAGTGTAGTGATCTTATTTGCTTTTTAGAGATCATTCATTCGAGTTTTACAATCCTTCTGGAGACAGATAATTAACATTTACTTAAAAGTTCATAAAATTAGTTAAGGTATATACAAATTAACCTGGACAAACATTAAAAAAAAAGAAGATTAAGGACTTATTGATGTGGCATTGCCACACAGAAAGTGGTAACAAGTCCAAAAAAGAGAATATGGTGCGCCAGTAAATGATAGATCAGACTTGGGAGACATAAAATACTGTCAACTTTTGATCCTAGGTTTTAGACTTTGTTTGAAGCTAAAAGGAATAATCTCCGGGAACAATTTGACCTTTCTTTTTAGTTGAGCAGAGCTAGCCATCAAATATTTTGCACCTGTGGAGAACGCATGAAGCTCCTCGTGCGTGCCTTCATCGATCGGAGTCGAACATAAAAAGTGATCCTGCCCAAGTACTCAAGGCAAATGTGTTGATGATTTTTTTCATCGAGAGATTCATTGAGGTGATAAAATATATGTATAAGAGAGTGGTTTGATCGATATACTAGTTGAAATCCTAGTCTTGAGTATGAATCCTTGATAAAATAAAAAGTTTGTATTAGACTAATTAATTAGAATTCTTGTTTAACTAGGTGTTTATAAATTATAATCATTATTAGATTATGGTAGTTAGAAGTTGTCATCTTCCTATATATATATAAGGTTCAATGTATTCAAAAATTTAAAAATAAGTGTTTTGAATCAATCAATAAGAGCTTGGAATGTTTTCAAACACTTATTTTAACAATTGGTATTGGAGTTTAGGTCGATTAAAAGACCTAGAATGTAAGACCCATTCGGACCAATAATAATAGATGTGTAAAAAATAAAGATAGAATGGGAATGATTAAAATATTTCAAGCAAAAGAATTATCTTCTCCAATTGGTTGACCGATGATTCTTAGAAACCAATCTTTGTAAGGAAACCTCCAAAGATATTTAGGGTTTGAAGAGGAAAAAATACAAAAAACAACTAGAGCAAAGTTGCATCAACAGTAAGCATTTCGAATGAAACTTGAATCGCTTAGAATAAACATGGGAGAGTTGTTCAATAAGTATTTTTCATGAATGATGATAGGCATTAACAAGACGTGAAACCATGGCGATGAAATGAAGGATATCACCATTTTTGAGAAAATTCTTCAATTGTTGATGACAAAAATTGAATATTATTATATGTTCAATATAGGAATCTAAGAATATTAATGGACTCTCTATAAATGAACTGCAAAGTTTCATGCTAATTCATGGTAAAATTTGAATTGACAAGAAAAGGAGTGAGCTTTACAAGTTTCACCTAATAATCACTTTTCATGGAGAGGTTGATTGAGGAGGTGAAAGGAGCACCAACAACAATAATGATATATTTTCACATAAAAAACTTAGAGATAATCGTTCTTCTAATTCTCGAAGAAGACAAAAACAATATGAAAATCATTCAATGTTTTAAAGCCAAAGCCAATGCACAATTAAAAGGTTGAATGATTCAGGTGTCATGGGTCCATGCATTATAAATCTAGATGTCAAATTAACTTGACTAGGAACATGAGTAGAAATGAACTTGTTTTCGCTGATTTAGATGAAACTTATCAAGATTTTATGAAACATGGTGATAAGTCTAAAGTCTTATTATTAGAAAATGAAAGGTAAAGTATGGCTATGGCATTTTCATTATGACATCTTAATTTTTACATATTGAAGATTTTACATCGAAAGAATATAGTGACGAGTCTTCCTTGAATCATGAATCCTTCTTAAGTTTATGAAGAATGTGCTGTTAAAAAACAACACCGGGATCAATTTTTATAAAAATAATCATGGAGAAAAAAGACGTTAGAGGATCTTGTTCATTAGGATATTTGTAGTTCAATAACTCTACTTTGTAATAGAGTTAAAAAAATATATATAATCACCTTTATTGACATACTTGAAGTTTTTAAAGCCTTTAAGAAGTATATAACATTTCTTAGGATGAAGCCAACAAACCAATAAAAGTTGTTTGAATAGATCATGGTGAAGAGCATTACACATATTAATTTTTAAATCTTTGTGAGACTAATGGATCAAGAGGTAGCTGCTTGCAACTTATACATCTCAAAAAATGGAAATGATTTTTAATAGATCGATTTCAAAACAAATCTTATCCCTTATAGTGTGTTTTGTAATAAAAATATCTAATTTTAAATTTAATTTTAATTAATTTTAGAATTTACATATGTTGTTTAAGGCTTTTTAAATAATAGAATTGAATAAATGATGTTAAAATGATTTTATTTCTACTACTCAAATCTTAAGTTTCTAAATAGCCTTAAAACACGAGGTAAATTTGATTCAAATATTTCAAAGAAACTACTAAAATTAGTTTATTTGGTTCCATGTATTTTGAACTCCATAATCAAGATAATAATTCTTCAAATTCCTATGAATTTTCTTTTTCTTTTTTTCTTTTTTTTGGGCGGGGGGGGATTCGAGACTCTTTATTAAAAATCTCGAATCTTTAAAGGATGATTGATGAGGTAAAGCTAGTTAAGACTTGAATATTGATGAGGTAAGGTTCAACTAATTAAAAATATCCTTCGCCCCCATCATGTCATCACTTTAGGAATTTTACATTCCTACAGAACATCTCTAGGAATAAAATCCATGATTCCTCCTTTCTTCAACATGTGTGTGTATATATATAAGCTCTCCAAAAGTTTTAATTCTAGAAACGTGACACTTTAAGGCACGAACAAAATCCAGTATACCTCTCAAACTCTTAAGAATTACTCTGTGATTTTCCAAAAAATACAACACTATATACATTACACGAAACCCCAAATTCTATCTTCTCGAGAATTTTAATTTCCTTTCCATCAAACCCTCCCCAAAAGGGTAAATAGAAAGGTGTGTTCAGGAGATATTCTGAATAAAGAAAGGAATAAACTAAGCAGACAACTTTTTCTTTTCTTACAAAAAAAAAATAAAAAAAATCTTGTTATACAGTGAAAATTGAGGAGAAAACAGTTATGTCTCTTCATCACCTGTCGTCCATGTAAGATTTCGGAGTGAATAATTAAGTCTTCTTGATCTAGTTTCAAAGTCCAAACCTAACCAGGAAGTAAGGTACAGAGAAGTGGCTTATTTATATATGTAGGGTATAGGCTAAAATGAAGTGATGGGATTTTGTCGTGTAATCAAACTTACCCGAAGAGATAAATATTAATGAATAGGTCTGCTGAAAAAGGGAATCTTTAATTTTTATTTTTTTGAAGGAAGAAATAAACAGATAGATAGTATTTGTAGAGCATCTAGTTCATGTATAGATCTTCAAATCGGTTCGAGTATCCTGAGGTGACACAGTTCGAGAAATGCTTCCATGGGAATCTCACGCTTTGCTGTAATCCTTAATCCAAACTTCCAAAAGCATAATTTATAGGGCTCGTAAAACTTTCCTTGACAGAAAGTGAAAGAGAGATGCATTCGAGGAACGAACAACAAAAAACATCTTCATCTCTCTCTGTCAGTCAGTCCTGGCCCCTGAGTCCTATCTCTCTCGCTCGCTCACAGAGTCACAGATATATATATATATATCACAGAGTCACAGATATATATATATATATAGACGTGATTCCACTGACATTCTTTTTATTTCTTACTGGTAATTAATATCTGCTACCCTCCTGCCAAATTCTTATCTTTCGCTAGGCCCCATAAAACTTACTGCTAGAATTATCGTATATTCCATTCCGTATACAGTCACAGACATCCTTTTACTGTCGTCAATAAAATACTAACTAACATGGTTAGAGCACAAGAAATTCTCGTGTATGACACCAATTCTTGCATGCCTAGGGCAAAAGTCTAATCATTTACCTTTATACCTAACCCTTGTTTAGAAAAATTCGTGACATTTAAGCCCATTCTTTTTGGTTAATGTCATGGCGACAGCTTGCACCTGCGTGATTGGAAGTTGAAGCGAAAACCAAAACAAGCGGTGTGTATCTGATAATTGTTTCCATAAAAAACATAATAATGGGTCCTTTTCTTAGATAAGTAGGGAGCTGAAAAGCAGTCACCCATGAGTTTCGTGATAATTCTCTCCATACTGAGAGAGACGGGGAGAGAGGGAGAGATATCTCTCTCTTAATTTCTCTGAGGAATTGGCACGCAATACCTTGGATTTTTATTCAAACTTTCAGACATATAGCCCAACATCAATCATCATGCCCTCCTCCTCCTCCTCGCCCTTCTCACTTTCTCTTCACCGCCATCATCATTACCCCCTCATCACTTCCACTACCTCGACCTCCCACCTCTCCTTTATCCCTAATTACCTCCAACTTCATATCCCAAAACCAAAACCAGGAAAGGCAGAAGAAGAAGAAGAAGACGAGGAAGAAGAAGGAGAGGGAAGGGAAAGGTTCTCTCTTTTGAGAAAAATAAACCAGCTGCCTTTTCAAGTTGTAATCTCTTTATTATATGAATATTGAAGGGTCTTCTTCACCAAAGGATCCAACAACTTCTCAGGGGAATCAAGCGTCTCGGTCCGATCGATCTTTAATTTGCTAGATCAAGCAAATCTCTGCAAGGGTTTTCATTTTGTTCTTTCTTTCTTATTTTCTCTCTATGCTAAATATATTTCTGATCCCTAGTTTGCTTTAATATGTCAAACTTCAATCAAGTACTTACGGTATTTCTATGATTTTACATATTTTTGAAGAAACCACGATGGTGCCATGTGCCTATATATGTTTGTATTCCTTGTTTTGAATTGATCTTTGTCATTTCGATCACATCTCCATCTAGCCATGCTTGTTAAAGTTTTGCAATCATAACTTTTTTTCTGTGGGCTTTCCATTCTTGCTTGTTTCATGATATCTCTGGCTTGGAATTTATTGCTGTTCATAGAGATTTATAGGTGGCTTTGTTTTCTTGCGGAAACCATCAACAATCGCACACAGTAAGAAAATTATAACATGTCACTCTGCAAGCCCGTGTGGTACATAAAATAAATTAGGGTTTGCTTCTCTCATGCATGAGAGATCATTATAGCTCCCCCCTACCATTCTTACTCGATTTTCATGAGATCATCTGCTCGATCTGTGGTATTCATCAGTGTAACAAGTTCCTTGTTTTCCATGTCTCTATTGAATTTCGTTGTCCATTAATTCAGCCTCTTTAAACGCGTGCATTCTCTTGTCTAATCTGACTTTGAAACGAGATTCCCACATGATTATAGAACATTTTTCATATGGAAAATGATATGTGTATATTTCTTACCGCTTAATTAGCGTTCACATTGCATCTCTTGAAATTAAAAGACAACGGCTTGTTGATAACTTCTCAACCTTAATAGGAATATGATTAGGGGTATTTAATAATATAAAGAATTAAATGAACATAAGGGCAATTGTTTTTTTGACGATACAGTATATATAGTTGTTAAACATTATTAAAATTATAACTTGCATAGTATTCAATTTCAAGTCAGTAAAGCTTGACATTGAGATTCTACACAAATCAAGCTTCTGTACCTAAGAATGCCTATATTGTTAAAAAAAAAAAAAAAAAAAGGTGGAGAGCATATTGTACTTCGAATATTAGGAATCCAAGAATTTTGCCGTTTATGGTGTTCATCAATCCAACTCTATTAGAAGCGGAGTGAATTCACATAGCATCTAGTTCCAAATCTCTACCCATCAATTTATTTATTTTCCCGCAGGTAACGCTATAGTGAAAACTCAGTAAGTTTATGTTCAACTTAACTTTACAAAAAAGGTGACATGATTGCGGTGCCAAACTGTCGTTTTGACTTGCGTTAAACGGTTGTTTCCAGATTCTAGTTTCAAAAGTTGACATTTTATGATGTTCGATCTCAGTTAGGAACAGGGAAGAGAATTCTAAGCAGAAAGGATAACAAAAAGAAGAACCAAAAGCCATGCTTTGTGTGCGAGCTCTAAAACGCGCCGTTTTATTCATTAGTTTTGAGCAATCAACTGTGTCCAAAATCAACATTTTGGTGCAGTGTGTCACTAGCTACTCACTGCAAGAATTCGGACACCAAAAGAGAACCCTTTTTTTCTCTTTTGGATTATGATTTGGATTGTCAATAATCGACGAGTTTCATCGATGTACGTTTAGCACATAAAGATGGAGATTGAAACTATGAAACTGAGTGCAGTCAGAAACTCGGAGCAGGCCTGCTGCATAAAGCCAACACATTTTTTCTTTTTCTTTTTGATAACCAGGGTGTCCGGACCAGCTTGCGCGTACAACAACTAAATCCCCGGGTCCACTGAACATCCTGCAAATCCAATGAGCATGTAAGGTACCGCGGGGGTGACAAGCATGTCTGGCAAGGCTTGAACCTGAGATGAGAGGAAGGGAGAAACCCTTCTTGACCACCAGGTCAAGACCCTGCTGGCGCCAACACATAATTTTTGTCAGATTAGTGGCCAATTCATCGTCTTGCTCATTCAAAACCTACTTGGATCACCTTATACGTGTGAATAATTCGTCAGTTTTGGCATCGTAAGCCCACGAATTTCATCACATCTGCAATGGTAGATTCAATCGCCACCCGCATTTCTACATGTCTGTGTTATATCACTGTCACTCATAGCCGAGCGACTTGCCATGGCTTCCCTCAACAGGGATTTTTGGTTTTTTTGGGGTCGTTAATCCTATATAATTGGGGCTTTAATTTCTTCTTACTAATCCATCATAATTTTGTGGGGTATATAAATTATATGGGGTTGATGAAGGGTTTTTTTTCTTTTTCTTTTTTCCTAGATATAATTGGCAGAAATAAATCTATTAGCTTAACGTACGAAAATTAAATAAAGATGATAACACATTTACAAAGAAAAATTGAACAATTTATTTACAAATATAGAACTAATAGATTTATGGATAAACTAGTATGAAATACTTTTTTTCCAATGGTTTTGAATTTACTTATACGCAAACCAAAATTAATTTTTTTCACCATCCTTTGATGCTTGAAAAATAATTTTTAATTTACTCGGATTTCTACTTAATTCCTTATCAAATGTGATTTATTTATTTGATTATTTTCATTCAAAAGGTGGCTCCTAGAAATACAGTCGGTGATGTTCCATTGGAGTGGTACAGGGACGAAAAACATATTGGGTATGACATTGCTGGAAAGAAGCTAAAAAAGAAAGAAAGACAAGATAAACTTGATTCATTTCTTGCAAATGTTGACAATTCAAAAAATTGGTGAGTTTTCCTATTGTATTCATGTTTTTTTCATGTCAATACTTATCAATGACAATGAAATATTCACTCCTTATTCTTCTTTAGTTATTAAGGTTTTCCCCCTTAACTATGCTTTAGTTGCTGCTTCATAACAAATAGTTGCATATACTAGGCAAAGAGGGAAAATGACTTGTCTTTAAGTTGGATTTTTAGAGGCTTGTTGGATGGGAAGGGATTTAAAGATTGGTGGAGGCAGTGAGTTAGAACTAGCTCTTCCTCCACCATGTTTTTTTCCCATGTTATGAGGAGCTTAAACCGTGGTTTAATGGCTTATTGTTTTGTGAAAATGAATCTTATTTTCTTTCTTATTCAATGTTGCTGTCAATGTTCTCAATAGATTTGACTTAGAGAGGAGGGCAGTGGGGGTATTGTGAGAGGGATGCATGTAGATGTTCTAGATTTCCTCTTGTTAGATTTTCAGATGTGGATTGATCTATCATCCCCTGCGGAAAGATTCTATCTAGAGTTATAAACTGTCTTGAAAGGTGACAGTGTTGTTTCTGTAAGGGTTTACAACTTTGCATTTCCATTATTTAAGCGTGCTAGTTTTCCTATTTAGTGTGTTGGTATAGTTGCTTTTGTAGAAGTGCATTTGAGCTAAAATGTCAATTTGATGCTTTCCCATGTGCTTTTCAATAATTTTGACACATCATCATTTCAAAATCATCCATAGGCACTGGTCAAAGCATCAATTTTATGCTTTCTCATCCCAAATGCAATTTGGAAAGCCCTTTTAAACGCATTTCAAATGTATTAACAAACTCAGCCTCAGAATCTATCCTTGTTTAAGAGTTATGTAGGGGATGCTGAATAAGTGGTGAGGGATTTCCTTCAGTGACATTGAGGAAACAAAAGGAGACCGGTCGGTTTGTTGGCAGTTCTGATCTTAAATTGGAGAGTTTAGGACATGGTAATAACACTTTAGGAAAATCCTTTCTTGTAAAAGATCACATCTGAAAACAAGAGAAAAGGAAAGTAAGAATAAAATAAAAAAGAACCAACCAATCTGTATATAACTTAGCGAGGAAGAAAAATCGCACAGTTCTAAACAAGTTATGGTCTCAGGTGTGTGGAGAGAGATGACCGGGGTTGTTGAATGGCACTGTGCAAAATACAAGTTATGGTCTCAGGTGTGTGGAGAGAGATGATCGGGGTTGTTGAATGGCACTGTGCAAAAGACAAGTTATGGTCTCAGGTGTGTGGAGAGAGATGACCGGGGATTGTTGAATGGCACTGTGCTGCTGCCATAAATTTGTACGTGATAGGGGTGGCTTTAGAGTGACGGCCACTTTCGGAGCACACAAAATCCGGTTCACCCTGCAACGGGTTTCAGGGACTTGCAACAAGAGATTGCAAGGCGTTTCAATAATAGACAACATCTATAGAATGGATCTCAAGTATTTGGACGACGATCAAAGAGTGGGTTCTCTTGACATGTGATGCTGACCTGGAGGAGTGTAAAGATGTCTATAAATTGTCTGAGAGCCACGCAATCAAAATGTCCCTTAGTCAACCACATCTGGCAAGTTCGTTGGTTTCTGCAGGGCCACGTGTAACACCCTCAAATTATAATATCATGAATTCTCCCAACATTTCTTTACCAATGTCAAGTGTTGGGTAATATGTCTAAGAATGACGCCACGAAGCCAGTTAATCTTCGATAAGTCGGAATCAGTTCGTTTAAGAACTAAAGAATGCAAGAATCACTCTCACTCATAAACTGAAAAGTTTAGAATTAAAATTCATCGAATGACTACCCATCAGGCTGAGCTTATTAGTCTCCCATACCAAGGCATGAATTTTACCTGGAATAATGGTCAACAAGGTTCTAGACGCATTCAAAAAAAGCTGGATTGGGTTCTGGGGAATAGCAGCTTGTTAAAGAAATGGCCAACTACCACAGTTCAATTTCTGCCTAGAAGTATTTCTGACCACAGCGCAGTGGTGGTTCAGCTCAGCATCCCCTTGCCGAGTAGACATCACCAGTTTAAGTTTATCAATCAATGGGCAGATAGAGAAGACTTCATCCCTAAGGTGCAGGAGGTCTGGCAGGTGCACGTTGAAGGGAATCCAATGCGAAAACTGTTGGGGAAGCTCAGGAATGTGAAAAATGCTCTCAAAATTTTCCACAAGAACAATACCAGCCGTATCTTAGAAAGGGTGGCCACTGCCAGTACTGCTTGGAACCTAGCTCAGATTAATCTAGACAAAGACCCCAACAATGAAGACCTTCAGGACAGGGAACACAGGGCAGCGTGTCTTTTTGCTTCTCTAAGCCGAGATGAAGAAGCCATTCTAAAGCAGAAGTCAAGGGTGCAATGGTTACAACTTGGAGACAAAAACACCAGTTTTTTCCACAAGTCCATCTTGCATCGTTAAACAAGGAATCGTATCATCAGTCTAAAAGATGATGCAGGCAATCAAATCTCCAATCCTCAAATTATGGGAACGATGGCTGCCACTCACTTCGAGAATCTGCTCAACACCCATCCCGTTATGGACATGGCCGGTCAACACATCCCCTCCTTGTTTTTTGGCTAATTGCATCCACCTACAGGGTACACAATTAAAAGAGGGCAGAACCCAAATTCAGCTGACCTGCCATAACTGTGAATTATAAAACTCGGTGGAAGTAGGCCAACGTGAAAGTTTTACATACCTGCTCGGTTAGAAACTCAGTTTCAACAAAATCTGTCAGTTGAACAAAATTAAATTCAAATTGTAATCACTTTTCAAGTCAATTTAGAGAAAATGCAAGATCCATGTAACTCATCTAGCTTGCATGAATACCACATCGCACAAAACTTCATCAACATATTTCTCAATAAAAAATGGGACCACAGCCTGCTTAGTGACTTTCATTTCACTACTATCATTCAGCCATTGCAATCTATATGGTCTCGCAGAATTCTTTGGTGTGCTCCTGTTTTCTCCCAAAACTATACATGACCACCCCATGTTCTCATAACAATTTTGGGAAAATCAAAGTTGGTATGAAAAAAAAATTGATGTTTGTTTTAATGAACAAACTTTAGGAATTCAAGTGATCTAAAACGTGACCACACATATAGAAAGCTGGAAAAAAACCAAATACCATGAGATGACTTTAAAGCTAAACAAATATTGAGAAACCAACACCTTTTAAGATTAGCATATAATTTCTCACTACGCAACACACTAAGTACATTACGCAAATGATCAAAATGCTCTGTTGAGTTCTTGCTATAGATCAAAATATCATCAAAATACACAACCACAAACTTACCTATGAATGCACGCAGCACATGATTCATTAAACGCATAAACATACTTGGTGCATTTGTAAGTCCAAACTAACCATTCATATAAGCCATACTTAGTCTTAAATGCAGTGGCCCTGCAGAAACCAATGAACTTGCCAGATGTGGTTGACTAAGGGACATTTTGATTGCGTGGCTCTCAGACAATTTATAGACATCTTTACACTCCTCCAGGTCAGCATCACATGTCAAGAGAACCCACTCTTTGATCGTCGTCCAAATACTTGAGATCCATTCTATAGATGTCGTCTATTATTGAAACGCCTTGCAATCTCTTGTTGCAAGTCCCTGAAACCCGTTGCAGGGTGAACCGGATTTTGTGTGCTCCGAAAGTGGCCTTCACTCTAAAGCCACCCCTATCACGTACAAATTTATGGCAGCAGCACAGTGTCATTCAACAACCCCGGTCATCTCTCTCCACACACCTGAGACCATAACTTGTCTTTTGCACAGTGTCATTCAACAACCCCGGTCATCTCTCTCCACACACCTGAGACCATAACTTGTCTTTTCAACAACAACGGTCATATTCAACAACCCCGGTCATCTCTCTCCACACACCTCCCTTAAAAATCTCTGTCTACTGGTATACTTGGTATTTTGCTCCCATTCATATTTTCGTCTCTGAAATCAACTTCAAAGCAAGAAACCGACTAATGGCATACTTGGTCTAGTCCTTCCTTCACCTCACTTACTCTACTTGTATACTCTACCCATAACCCATCTAACACCTCTAATCTCAAATAATTAGCGATCACCAAAGCAAGAAATAGCGATGCTCTTTCTGCTTCTCTTGTTCTCTTCTTCTTTGACTTCTGGTATCGGTTACGGGTATTTTGCTCCCACTACTGCTACTCATCGTTCGCCCTTCTTTTTTTATCTTTCTTTTAATTTCCTGATCATTTTTTTTAATTTGCTAAATTAACTCGATTATTAAAAGTGATTAAGAATTTGCGTTGTGATTTGTTGGGCAGTGCAAAGCATGAGAAAGAATACTGTGCTAATTGTTTTTTTTGCTGTAGTTTTAGTCGAATTTAAGTAAATAAAATAATGGAATTTCATTTTTTGCCTCTGATTTTGAAATTTTCTGCCTGCTTATCTGTAGCTTTGGCTGTTCTATTGGACTTTCTTCTTCAAGTCACAGCTTTTGTTGCGCTGATCACATTTGATTGCCGGAGAGCTGAGGATAACAGGATCGACTGTTTCCCGTGCATTAAAGTTCTAGTTTGGGTTCTGTACTTGCCTAGTTCAGTGTTGAAATATACATTATATTCTTAGAACTACAATCTTTTCAGCATTTTGCATATTGGCTCTGACGTAGTATGCTGGTATATAAGCATTAATCAAAGAAGACCATTTATTATTTTTTTAGTTCATAATTTGATGCATACACCCATCTTAGCCTTCTTTTAGCCTTTTAGGCTTCGTAGCCTCTCTTTCTCATAGGTACGCTAGCCTCTCTTTCTCCACGCTTCTTTTGGTTTTCAAACAAACAAGGCAATTTCAAACCAGAGTTAGACTAATAAATGCATGAGTTAAAGGGCTGATATTCATGTTTTTTTTTTGTAAGTTATTGAATTATTATGTGCCATTGTGCTGTAGGGCAATCTTGTAGTTTCTTAGAAGAGTTTCACGGAACAAGGTAGTGTTGGTCCTGTTATGTGACTCTATTGCTTGTCTTTAATGATGAATTATGATAGAGGAGGATTAGGTTAGGAAGATGAGAGAAATCTAGCTGGGAAAGATATAGATACATTGATATCGTGTTTTAAGTGATAGTGATAGAGATGTATCCTGCCTGTGTTCATCCGTATTGGTTCAGAAGTTATGGTTGGTGGAGTCATTTTCAGATGGTAAGATATAGGACGGAAAAAAGGAAGGCCCTTTTCTTTTTTTTCTGCTTTTGGTGTTTCACATTTAGTTCCACAACAGAAAAACTTCATTTTCACTATTTATAAATGCCAACCACTGCATTTAACTGTGAAACCAAAACTTAATAATGACCACTGCAGGGCTTTCACAACATCGGCAATAATGAGGGCTTGGCCAATGAAGGTCAAAGTGAAGACTCTAAGCCTGATCAGGGAGGTGAAGAGAGTGACTCTTCTGAGGATGAGGTACATTTCTTTTTTCACCATCCTTTGATGCTTGAAAAATAATTTTTAATTTACTCGGATTTCTACTTAATTCCTTATCAAATGTGATTTATTTATTTGATTATTTTCATTCAAAAGGTGGCTCCTAGAAATACAGTCGGTGATGTTCCATTGGAGTGGTACAGGGACGAAAAACATATTGGGTATGACATTGCTGGAAAGAAGCTAAAAAAGAAAGAAAGACAAGATAAACTTGATTCATTTCTTGCAAATGTTGACAATTCAAAAAATTGGTGAGTTTTCCTATTGTATTCATGTTTTTTTTCATGTCAATACTTATCAATGACAATGAAATACTCACTCCTTATTCTTCTTTAGTTATTAAGGTTTTCCCCCTTAACTATGCTTTAGTTGCTGCTTCATAACAAATAGTTGCATATACTAGGCAAAGAGGGAAAATGACTTGTCTTTAAGTTGGATTTTTAGAGGCTTGTTGGATGGGAAGGGATTTAAAGATTGGTGGAGGCAGTGAGTTAGAACTAGCTCTTCCTCCACCATGTTTTTTTCCCATGTTATGAGGAGCTTAAACCGTGGTTTAATGGCTTATTGTTTTGTGAAAATGAATCTTATTTTCTTTCTTATTCAATGTTGCTGTCAATGTTCTCAATAGATTTGACTTAGAGAGGAGGGCAGTGGGGGTATTGTGAGAGGGATGCATGTAGATGTTCTAGATTTCCTCTTGTTAGATTTTCAGATGTGGATTGATCTATCATCCCCTGCGGAAAGATTCTGTCTAGAGTTATAAACTGTCTTGAAAGGTGACAGTGTTGTTTCTGTAAGGGTTTACAACTGTCAATATATGGAAAGTAAATCAGCAATATATGGGTGGCAATTGTAACAGCAAATCTTGTATTTATTACATGCTACAAATCAGGATTCATATACTGTAAATTAGGAAGTATTACATGTATTTAGAGGACTGAATTCCTCCTTGTAAAGGAAATGAAAATACAGAACAAATTTGATATTTGTGACATGGTATCAGAGCTTATTCTTCTGACCTAGACCTTCGATTTTCTTCAGTTTACATACTGAATTTCGTTAGTATTTTTTGGTGATATTTTTTGGGGTTTTCTACTATGTCTGGAGAGGCGTTTCTTACTCGATTCAATGGCAAAAACTATGCCAGTTGGGAATTTCAATTCCGAATGTTTGTAACAGCGAAAGAACTATGGGGGCATCTTGAGGGGTCACTACCAGCATCAGCAGCAACTGATTCAGAGAAGCTGAGTGCATGGACTACCAACGATGCAAAAATCATCTCATGGATACTGGGGTCTGTTGAACCCTATATGATCAACAATCTCCGATCGTTTGGCACAGGGAAGGAAATCTGGGTTTACTTTCGACGCATCTATTCCCAGAACAATTCGGCTCAAAAATTTCAAGTCGAAATGGGAATTGCTAATTACAAACAAGGTAATCTTTCAATTGAGCAATTCTACACTAGATTTCTGAATTTATGGAGTGAATATACTGGCATAATTTACTCTAAAGTACCAAAGGAGAGTTTAACGGCACTTTACCTTGTTCATGCCGAGAGCCAGAGGGACCAATTTCTGATGAAACTCCGGCCAGAATTTGAGGCCGTGAGAGCCAGTCTGATCAATCGGAATCCAGTACCCAATTTAGATGAATGCTTGGGGGAATTACTACGGGAAGAACGAAGACTCACAACTCAACACGAGTTGACTCAAGGCACTGCCACCGAGATGAATGTGGCTTACATGGCTCAGGGAAGGGGACGACGAGTTGACTCAGGGAAGAGGAGTATGGGTGTGGGTGTGCAGTGTTTCAATTGCAAGGAATTAGGGCATATTTCCAGAAATTGCAGCAAGAAAATCTGCAATTACTGTAAGAAAGAAGGGCACCTAATCAAGGAATGCCGTCTGCGACCACAGAATCGAGGGTTAGGGTTTGGTGGTGGTGCTTCCATGGCTGCTGCAACTGTCTCATCGTCGACACCAGAACCTTCGTCGACGATGAGCTCTTCATCAACAACTCTCACGCCGGAGATGATGCAGCAGATGCAGCAGATGATTGTCTCAACCCTCTCAGCATTTGGGTTCCAAGGTATGCAAACTAAATTCAATTATATGTTTCTGGCAAATAACAAGAATCACGGGTTGGCAGAGAAATGTGAAATTAATCACGGGTTGGCTGAGAAATCTACAATTGATCACGGGTTGGCAGTCAGGCACAGGCACGGGCACGGGCAAGGGTCATTTGATTTGGCAGTCGGGTCACATGGGTTGGCAGTCGGGTCACATGAGAAATCTGAATTTAATTCAGATATAATTCCGGTTAATGATAAATACTGGTTAATGGATTCGGCAGCGTCAAATCATATGACTAGCAGTGAAAATGGGTTGTATAATGTGCAAAAATATATGGGCAATCAGCATATACAGGTGGCAAATGGTGATAATCTTCCGATTTTATCAATTGGTAATTTGGGTTCTCGTTTCGAAAATATTTTTGTGTCACCAAAATTATCCACAAGTTTAATCTCTGTTGGGCAAATGGTAGAAAATAACTGTAAAATTCTATTTTATCATAATGGTTGTTGTGTGAAGGATCAAGTATCGGGGAAAGTGATCGCGAAGGGGCCTAAAGTGGGACGTTTATTTCCAATACAATTTTCTAGTATTAATTCTTGTGCTTATTCTACTGTCATTAATAATCCTCATTTTTGGCATAAAAAGTTGGGGCATCCCAATTCCACTGTATTGGCTCATCTTATGAAACATGAATATTTGGGGAAAATTTTTTCAATGGAATTTTTGGATTGTAGTTCTTGCAAGTTGGGCAAAAGCAAAACATTATCCTTTTCTTCGCATGGTAGTCGTGCTTCTAAGTGTTTTGATATTATACATACTGATGTGTGGGGTGTGAGTCCTGTTCTTTCTCATGCTCAGTATAAATATTTTGTCACATTTATTGATGACTTCAGTCGTTTCACTTGGATATATTTTCTTCGCTCTAAGGCTGATGTGTTCTCAACATTTCAAGCTTTTGTTGCATTTGTTGAAAATCAATTTTCTGCTCATATTAAAATTCTACGATCTGACTCTAGGGGGAATATGTGTCCAAAGAATTTCAGGACTATCTCAAAAACAAAGGAATTCTCTCTCAAAAATCTTGTCCTTACACTCCTCAACAAAATGGAGTTGTTGAGCGTAAGAATCGTCATCTTTTAGATGTTGTTCGCACCTTATTAATTGATTCCTCCATACCTACTCGATTTTGGGTAGAAGCTTTGTCGACAGCCGTTCATCTAATTAATCGTTTGCCTTCCCAGGTTCTTAAATTTGCATCTCCATACTCTATTTTATTTGGTGTTCTTCCTGAGTATGATTCTCTTCATGTTTTTGGATGTGTTTGTTTTGTTCATTTACCCTCTACTGAACGAAATAAACTTTCAACCCAAGCTGCTCGTTGTGCTTTCCTAGGATACAGTAATTCTCATAAAGGGTTTGTGTGTTATGATGCAATTGCTCATAAAATTTGTATCTCTCGAAATGTGATTTTCTCATAAAATCAGAATTTTTTTCCTTCTTGTACTCCTACAGAATCCACTCCTATCCAGCTTCCAACATTTGATGATGATAGTACATCTTATGTCTTTGAACGTTTTAAGCCAGGAATTGTATATCAAAGACGTCATCCACCATCCACTTTACCCCTTCCGAACACGGAACCGACGCCTGATCATGCTCCTCAACTAAGATGATCAACTCGAGTTTCTCATGCCCCCAACAGGTATGGATATTCAGCAACTACTATTGATAGTACTCTTGTGTCTAAGACTTATGCTCAGGCTTCTACCCAAGACTGTTGGGCACAAGCAGTGCAGGAGGAACTTCAGGCTCTTAAGGATAATCACACATGGGATATTGTCTCTTGTCCACGTGGCACCAAACCTATTGGCTGCAAATGGGTATACACTGTCAAATTAAAACCTGATGGGTCTGTGGATCGGTACAAAGCACGGTTAGTTGCCCTTGGAAATTGCCAAGCATATGGAATTAATTATGAGGAGACATTTGCACCTGTTGCTAAAATGACGACCATACGAACTATTTTGGCAATTGCTGCTTCCAAAAGATGGTCACACATGGGAGGGGGCTGCAGCTGTCAAGAGAAAATGGTTTCTGGGCTGTATTTTTTAGAAACAAGGCTCTCGTGTGGTTGTAGCGCGTGGTTGTAGCGTCGGTTCTCTTCTGTTCTGGCGTGATTCTTGGTTGTGGCTGGGTCGGAGAACAGCCCCTCGGCATCGTCTTGGTTTCTGGGCTGTATTTTTTAGAAACAAGGCTCTCGCGTGGTTGTAGCGCGTGGTTGTAGCGTCGGTTCTCTTCTGTTCTGGCGTGATTCTTGGTTGTGGCTGGGTCGGAGA
Organism: Salix brachista; assembly: GCA_009078335.1. NCBI lineage: Eukaryota > Viridiplantae > Streptophyta > Magnoliopsida > Malpighiales > Salicaceae > Salix > Salix brachista. The sequence continues at coordinate 13,178,352 of CM018586.1, forward strand.
ACAGCCCCTCGGCATCGTCTTGGTTTCTGGGCTGTATTTTTTAGAAACAAGGCTCTCGCGTGGTTGTAGCGTCGGTTCTCTTTTGTTCTGGCGTGATTCTTGGTTGTGGCTGGGTCTGTTGACACACGAAGATTTTTTTTAATCCTTGTGTGGCAGAACAATTTTTTTGGTGTGTTGGCACTGTCGGTGGTCATCGACTTCGTGGGTTTTCTGTTTCGGTGGTTGTCGTGGTGGATGAGTGGGGTTTACTACTCTGTTTCTGGTTTGCAGTGACACCTTCGGCTCTCTCCTTTGTTTTTTGGGCTTGCTTCCTTTGGGCTATCTTAGCCGGACTGATATTACTATTTAGTTGACAAATTGATGTTTTTTGATCGACTAGCATCAATTTGAGGGGGGATGTCAAGGGAATCAATTATGTATTAATTAGGAAAGTAATTGTGAGTTATAGATAGTAGTGTTTTAGTAGAACACTTATGCTTTCATACTTAGCCCTAATTTGTAGCTAGGTTTATTGTCTATTTAAGAGACAAGACACTCAAGAAGAAAGGCATTCAGTTCCTATTCAATACAATTTTGACAACAACTTTGCATTTCCATTATTTAAGTGTGCTAGTTTTCCTATTTAGTGTGTTGGTATAGTTGCTTTTGTAGAAGTGCATTTGAGCTAAAACGTCAATTTGATGCTTTCCCATGTGCTTTTCAATAATTTTGACACATCATCATTTCAAAATCATCCATAGGCACTGGTCAAAGCATCAATTTTATGCTTTCTCATCCCAAATGCAATTTGGAAAGCCCTTTTAAACGCATTTCAAATGTATTAACAAACTCAGCCTCAGAATCTATCCTTGTTTAAGAGTTATGTAGGGGATGTTGAATAAGTGGTGAGTCATTTCCTTCAGTGACATTGAGGAAAGGAAAGGAGACCGGTCGGTTTATACACAACCACAAACTTACCTATGAAAGAGGGTGATTCCACAAACCAAAAACTTTCATGAATTGGTAGATTCCAGTGTCCTGAAGTTTCAGTGGAAATTCACATAACTGTACCCTTGTGCCTTTTATACTCAAGATAGCATGTTGTTGGGTAAGGTTTGAGATCTTTTCGACTTGGTAGCTTAGGCTTCAAAGACTCAGGATCAATATTAATCTGCAATATCAAGAGTACAGATTCTGATTAGATTTAAGAGGGTGGACATTTGAACCTAGTATCGTGAAGAATAACTTTAATCTCCAAAATGGGTTGGTAACTTACACGTTTCTTGCGAACTCTAGGGCACAAGTATAAATCTAGACAGCGCTCAAAAGAGTCTTTAACAGCATTTTCATATGCTGGGATGCTCCTTAAAGACATAAACCTGAGCGAATAAAATCTAGTTAAGATGCTAGGTGTATGTAAATAATCAGTATTGACCTCAGAATTCAAGTTACCTTTTAGGTATAAATTTAGGTCGGTCTTCCTCGTCCATTAACTGATAAGAATTGATCTCCTCCTGTGTTGGGATGTATTCTAAAGATGGATTGTAGGACTCCTCGTGACCTAAAAGCAAAATAAAGTTGAAGAAGCCTCTGTTGAAAAATTAGATGCATTAAGCGGAATTTCAGATCATATCTAAACATCTAATCGTAGAATCTTCAAGCATAATTGATAGATCAAAGTATTGTTCATGGAAAATACCTGTTGATGCGTGAACCGAGTCAGATATGGTGATATCTAAAAGGATGAGAGCCCCACGTGTTGCTCCTCTATTTAGTCCACACGAGCCCGAATAGATCTCTTGCCTTCGACTGCTAGGACGAATGGACAAAAGGGAGCAATCAAAATTGCCTTGGTTGAAAAAAGAAAATTCGTGGTCTCTCCTTGCACCACTGCCGAATTTTGAGAGCAGCCGAGCAAATCCCTTTTGAGAGCAACCGAGCGAAAGTTTTTGAGAGCAGCCGAGCAAATCAAAAACCTCTCAACCCCAATGCTAGTCGTCCCGAAACCTAAGCAAAAGCCGCGCCTCTCAGTTCTGGTAACCTAGCCTTTTTAATGCTTAATTGCTGCTGTTTCTATTATGGACGACCGCTCCTTCCTCTCTCATTCATAACTTCTTTCATTTCTTTTATTAACCTTTCACCGTACGTTACATGGAAAGATTTATTTCCTAACATGATTTTCAAAAAATCATTTATATATTCCATCTTCAATGAATGGAAACGTTTTTCCTTTTATGGCACATCAATATATAGAAAATGTCATTTCCTTTTCTAACGTATGGTTTTAGAGCAATAAATAGAAATGAAGACTTTGTCCTTTTATCAAATAAAAGGCTGTATGAATAACTCCATAATTAATCATATCTAATATGAATAAATAATATTTATTTTATTTCAGAAATAAATAATATTCTTTATTATTAATAATATCTAATATGTATTAATAATTAACCATTTTTCTTTCGTTGATCTATTCCGTAATCTCTAAGTGTGTGACCTCATAGGACCCAATTATAATAGCTATAGGTTTAACCCTATTAATCGTAGTTGGCTTCTAGCAAAGCACTACGACTCCTAAAATAATCAGATTAAATTATCTCCGTTAATTGTCCTATCCAAGTTTAGTCATTGCACATTAATTTAAAGGACACAATTCCTTCAGCCTCATTCATTCAAGCGTTAAAATTTAAAATTATTAATAAAAAAACCAAGACCACACCTGGCAAATTTGGTTTTGGAGCAGGAATGTAAGATAAATGCCCGGTCTTTTCTGATGAGCTAGCATCATCCCCCCATAACATGTAGAAACGAGGTTCTTCTTTTGGCTTGTCAAATTTTATCAATCCTTTTTGAATTGCCCTCACTAGTCCAAGAACCTGTAGATTCATAAGACATAAGGCAACAAAAATGAAGCATTTAACAATGGCAGGACTTTAACAAATGAGCTCCGGCCATATAAAATTCACAATGACGGTTCATTAAAAAGATGATGGCAATTCAAATAAACCCTGAGTGAAAAAGTTGATGCTTTATTTTCTAAATGATATAAGATTGATACAATATGATATCACTTGCCTTTTTAGCTTCCCATTTTGAGGGAATAAATCGACTCTTAGGCTCCGGTGCATTTGACAATGGATGCTTTGAATCTTCCCATTTAAACCAATCAACATAAGGCTGAATGAACACAAAGAAATCAATTTTGAGAATTAACATTAAGCATGATATGTGTGAAAAATGATAATAAAAATTATATTGTATGGAAATATTCAAACATGAAATTGAATGAGAAATACAGACCGCATACAGATCAAAGTCACCATGTGGAGCTTTTCCTTTGAGCATTCTACGAATAAGTTTGGTTTCTTCTTTTGTCAACTCTACATCCTCATCATTGTACTCATCATAAATCTTGCGCCTTGAAAGAAAAATCACCATTAGCAAACAAGTTAGCTTAGATTACACTTGATTAAAGTTGAAACTTCAAGATTTTCTCAGGGGGTGAGATCGCTGCAAGCATGTGCACTTCAAAGATAAATTCTTTTAATAGAGATGAAGAAAATGATTCATCCTCCTCAAAAGGATGTGCAAAGTATTGAAGAATGAATGTGGTCTAATCATGCTGAAAACACCCTATAGAATCATTAAAAAGTCCTGAAATTTTTTTCTTTTTTATGGTTGAAATCTACCAATTCAATTCATAAGAAAAGTGCCAATTAATCCACAAAAGTTCCAAGAGTTGGACACCATACAGACTCAATACCCCACGTACACAATAACTGCTGACAAAAAATAGATCAATTTTCATCTCAATCCAAAAACTCATAACTATAGCATAATTTTAAGCAACCTTGATATTTCACATCCAGTGTTGAAGAGAAAGGTCAGGACAGTAGAGCAGTAATGCATTACTGTTCTTGGAGCCTATGCACCAGAAATGAAGCACGTGCAAATGCCTGCCACACAGTTTTATACCATAACAGAGCAAATTATCTTATAACACACAAAAAAGTTCTAAAAATATTATAACAATAATAACTTGTTTGCCAAAATGAGAAATGGTAGAAGGTTGTGCTATCTATTGCACAAAGGTTTTTAGGGCCAAATTATGCCCAAGCTATTTAAATGCTTCAAGTTTCCTATCTAGTAATCTACAAAGTAATTACCAATTATTGAACACTAAGACATAATACTGCATTCTATTCTCTTAATCTTCAATAATATATACATATTGTAATAATATGTGAACGATTCAACAACTCTACCATCAACATAACTATGAGAAATTACAAATAAAAGATTTCTAAAACATATTCACTGTCCTCCTTAAGCATTAAACAAGTATCAGATTAAAAAAATAGCACTCGATTTTTCTTCCTCGCTAAGTTATATACAGATTGGTTGGTGCTTTTTTCTTTTATTCTTACTTTCCTTTTCTCTTGTTTTCAGATGTGATCTTTTACAAGAAAGGATTTTCCTAAAGTGTTATTACCATGTCCTAAACTCTCCAATTTAAGATCAGAACTGCCCAACAAACCGACCGGTCTCCTTTCGTTTCCTCAATGTCACAGAAGGAAATCCCTCACCACTTATTCAGCATCCCCTACATAACTCTTAAACAAGGATAGATTCTGAGGCTGAGTTTGTTAATACATTTGAAATGCGTTTAAAAGGGCTTTCCAAATTGCATTTGGGATGAGAAAGCATAAAATTGATGCTTTGACCAGTGCCTATGGATGATTTTGAAATGATGATGTGTCAAAATTATTGAAAAGCACATGGGAAAGCATCAAATTGACATTTTAGCTCAAATGCACTTCTACAAAAGCAACTATACCAACACACTAAATAGGAAAACTAGCACGCTTAAATAATGGAAATGCAAAGTTGTAAACCCTTACAGAAACAACACTGTCACCTTTCAAGACAGTTTATAACTCTAGACAGAATCTTTCTGCAGGGGATGATAGATCAATCCACATCTGAAAATCTAACAAGAGGAAATCTAGAACATCTACATGCATCCCTCTCACAATACCCCCACTACCCTCCTCTCTAAGTCAAATCTATTGAGAACATTGACAGCAACATTGAATAAGAAAGAAAATAAGATTCATTTTCACAAAACAATAAGCCATTAAACCACGGTTTAAGCTCCTCATAACATGGGAAAAAAACATGGTGGAGGAAGAGCTAGTTCTAACTCACTGCCTCCACCAATCTTTAAATCCCTTCCCATCCAACAAGCCTCTAAAAATCCAACTTAAAGACAAGTCATTTTCCCTCTTTGCCTAGTATATGCAACTATTTGTTATGAAGCAGCAACTAAAGCATAGTTAAGGGGGAAAACCTTAATAACTAAAGAAGAATAAGGAGTGAGTATTTCATTGTCATTGATAAGTATTGACATGAAAAAAACATGAATACAATAGGAAAACTCACCAATTTTTTAAAAATTGTCAACATTTGCAAGAAATGAATCAAGTTTATCTTGTCTTTCTTTCTTTTTTAGCTTCTTTCCAGCAATGTCATACCCAATATGTTTTTCGTCCCTGTACCACTCCAATGGAACATCACCGACTGTATTTCTAGGAGCCACCTTTTGAATGAAAATAATCAAATAAATAAATCACATTTGATAAGGAATTAAGTAGAAATCCGAGTAAATTAAAAATTATTTTTCAAGCATCAAAGGATGGTGAAAAAAGAAACGTACCTCATCCTCAGAAGAGTCACTCTCTTCACCTCCCTGATCAGGCTCAGAGTCTTCACTCTGACCTTCATTGGCCAAGCCCTCATTACTGCCGGTGTTGTGAAAGCCCTGCAGTGGTCATTATTAAGTTTTGGTTTCACAGTTAAATGCAGTGGTTGGCATTTATAAATAGTGAAAATGAAGTTTTTTTTGTTGTGGAACTAAATGTGAAACACCAAAAGCAGGAAAAAAAAAAAAAAAAAAGGGCCTTCCTTTTTTCCATCCTATATCTTACCATCTGAAAATGACTCCACCAACCATAACTTCTGAACCAATACGGATGAACACAGGCAGGATACATCTCTATCACTATCACTTAAAACACGATATCAATGTATCTATATCTTTCCCAGTTAGATTTCTCTCATCTTCCCAACCTAATCCTCCTCTATCATAATTCATCATTAAAGACAAGCAATAGAGTCACATAACAGGACCAACACTACCTTGTTCCATGAAACTCTTCTAAGAAACTATAAGATTGCCCTACAGCACAATGGCACATAAAAATTCAATAACTTAGAAAAAAAAAACATGAATATCAGCCCTTTAACTCATGCATTTATTAGTCTAGAGGAAAGAAAAAAGAGGGCTGAAAAACGTGAGGAAGAAGGAGGAGAACCAGCAGGAGAAGAGAAACACTTTGATTGGTATTTTTTTTAACTAATTTGGTTATAATTTAATTGGTAGATAGCAAAACCGCAATCGATGATATTGACTAAAGATTTTTTTTTTTCAAAAAAAATTAGGTCACATATATATATTTCAAGACGCTAATATTACATAAATATACAATATATATAATTAGTTTGACATACTTAAAAGAAAATAAAACTAACAAATAATCATTATTTTGAATGTCTTATCTATAATAATTAGAAAATTCAAGACCTAACAATACTAACAAAAAAGCAATTTAAAAACAAAATAAATGAAAAAATAAAATAAAAATATATTATTAGATTTTAAGAAATTATCTGACTTGAAGGAAAAAAAAGAGAGAAATCATAATAATTATTAAATTTCAAATGACCACCACGTATTAAAATCTGAACAGTAAATAAAAAAACCTTAATAACATTGAAAACAAAAACTAAGAACATGTATATATAAACATGGATAGAAATAGAAACTATAGAAAAGACCATAGGGCTCAAGATGAAAAAAAAAAAGAATTAAAATAAAATCCAAGGTTAAAAGTATAAGGCCCAAGATGAAAAAACACATATATAATAAATCTAGAAGTTGTCATAGATATACCACGTGTTACACGATAGATATCATATGGCAGACAACCATCAAAGAGAACAGTGAAGAAGAAATCAAAGAAACCAGTTTTCTTCTTGTTGCCATTGATTTTAAAAAAAAAATCTACATTCAAAAAAATTATATATATATATATATATATATATATTAGTCCATACCCAGCACCCCATTGCAAGTGATATTATATTTTTTTTAAAGAAAAAAATTAATCATGGGAGTTTTTTTTATTATAATATCAATTTAGACAAAATAATAAATTTGTGCAAAATTCATGTTAAGTGCAAGTTTTCTATAAAATATATGAATTTTAAATCGAAATATATGTATCTATTTAGTAAATTTCAACGAAATAATCAACATAAAATTATCATCATCATTAAAAAAGTAAGAAAATTGGGATGTCTGAATTATTGAATTCACTGTATTAAGATTAATTCATTTTATAATTCAACTTAAATTCAACAGAAATTCAAAATAATGATAATTAGTCTAGCATATTTATAAGAAAAAAAACTTATAAATAATCGTTATCATTATTTTGAATGCCTTATCTATAATAACTAGAAAATTTAACACCTAAAAATATTAACAAAAAACAATTAAAAGACAAAATAAATGAAAAAACAAAAAAAAATTATTAGATTTTTAAAAATGATTTGACTTGAAGAATAAATAAAAATAAAAAAGCACGGAGAAAAAATAATAAATATCAATTTTCAAATGATCACCAACACAAATTAAAATTTAAACATTAAATTAAAAAAAATATTAATAAAAGTGAAAATAATGAGAATAAAAAAAACAATTAAGAGCATGTTTTTTATTTTAAATCATTTATTTTTTTATACAGAAAAAAGCAAAAACAAAAAATCCGGGAAAAAAAAACTTTACAAACAGTAATTTTTTATATAGAAAAGAGCAAAAAAAAATCAGGAAAAAAAACATGTTATTAAGAGCTAGGAGCTTCTCAGCTTGGTTTTTTAAGGTAAAACATATTATTAAGGATTTCTGTTCAAAATTGATTCCTTGTTGACAGCTCCTGGATTGGATCCTTGGTGAAAAGCATTCTGCACTTCTGCGACGCGCAGAGTTGAAGACTTTGGTAAACATGCATGGAAATGAGGTTAGTGTATCTAAAAGAATCAAATTTTACTAGCTAAAAAAACCCCTATGGCACTGGTGAGAGCTGAAAATGATCGAAATCTTGAACTGTTAGGCAGGGAAAGGTGGAGAGCTGACACATGATGAAACCACTATCATTGCTGGAGCCTTGGATCTCACTCAGAAAACTGCAAAAGATGCTATCAGAAACATTTTCATTGGATATCAATACTAAACTTGACGAGTACACACGCCTTGTTTCGCCGTGAAATTTACTTCTGATATGTACATCTCATCTCATCTGATCCATGATCCATGGTTCATTTTTTTTCTTATGAAAACAATGGGGTTTGTAATAAGGAAAGGCCATAGCCGTGTACCGATTTACACAGGGACTCCAACAAATATTATTGGTCTGATCTTGGTAAGCAGATGGGAGCTGCAATTGCTATATTGGGTTTCAAGTAACATGCTAAACAATCAGCTAAAATATGTGCACAGGTGAAAAATTTAATCAAGTGCCGCCCTGAAGATGAAACACCGATAAGAGATCTAAGTATCAGGAGGATTCCAAGGTATAAAATTTCCTGGCTGTGCTTTGACAGCTTTTATATATGTTTTGCATGCCACGATCTGTACAAAAATTTACTCTGTCCCTCAAAATCTTTTATATATACTTTTATACGTGTGTGGATGATTGATTTTTAACCTTCAATTCTCGCACAACTGACTTCTTGTTCCATGCATTTACAGATTACCATCACTTCCTTTAATGTCGTGTCGAATTTATTTTAATAATGCAGTACTGTAAATGCAATGGTCTAATTTATGTGATCTGCATAATCTCTGTATATTGGCGAGTTTGAGTTTGTAGATGATCACAGGGCTGGTAAAATTGTGGTCGAGCTGAATGAAAGACTGAACAAATGTAGTGTTATCAGTCCACGTTTTGAAGTGGGTGTCAAGGAGATTGAAACTTGGACTGCAAGGTTGCTTCCTTCAAGACAGGATGGGTGTTGAGCAGATTCTCGAAGTGAGTGGCAGCCATCGTTCCCATAATTTGAGGATTGGAGATTTGATTGCCTGCATCATCTTTTAGACTGATGATACGATTCCTTGTTTGACGATGCAAGATGGACTTGTGGAAAAAACTGGTGTTTTTGTCTCCAAGTTGCAACCATTGCACCCTTAATTCATGTATTTTAGTTCTCAAAAGTAACTTAGCAACTTATCAAATAATCAACCAAATTACATACTAATTTATTTTATATTTAAAGAATCAAGAATAAAAAATTATTCAAACTTCTCAAAACAAAACTTAAGGATATCAAACAGGTCTAAATGCCCTTTCCATCGAGTTTGCTCTCATTATAGAGAAGAAATTTATATAGTAATTGTTTGATTTCCAGCACCTAAATGCTATATAAGGTAAGTATTTTCATCCTAATTATTTCCTATATACAATCTAGTCATAAAGGAAAACAATTCCTAAACTAGTGCAAATCAAATCCCATAACATCCCTCTTCAAATTGATGCTGGTAAATCAAGAAGCATCAATTTATCAACTAAGAATTGATGTCGATGCCGAGAAAGAGATTTAGTGAATATGTTTGTAGTTTGAAGTTCGGTGGAGATGTGAGGAAGTGTAATCACATGTTTGTCAAAGAATTAACGTATGGAATGACAGACGACTTCAATATATTTCGAAAGTTCATGGAAGATAGGATTAGTAGTGATCTGAATAGTACTGGTATTATCAGCATAAAGAGGAGTGGAATGAAGCTGAGGAAAACCAAATTTACCCAATAACCCACGAAGCCATGTCATCTCAAAGCAGGCGGAAGATATAGCATGATATTCAGACTCTGTGGAAGACTTAGAAACTCTATCTTGCTTCTTACTTTTTCAAGAAATGAGTGTTTTGACAAAAAAACATCCACCAACCAGTAACAGAGTGACGAGTATCTGCACACCCATCCCAGTCAACGTCACTATAACCTACCGACTGTAAGGAATATTCCTTAGGAAAGAACAACCCGCGTGAAGAGATACCCTTTAGATATCGGATAATGCGGTGAACAACGACAAGGTGAAGGTGTTGAGGGGCTTCATAAATTAACTGACCTGTTGCATAACAAAAGAAATGTTAGGACAAGTAATTGTTATGTAGTTCAAACTCTCAACTAGTTGCCGATACAAGGATGGATTTGATAGAAACTCGCCTTCTCCTAAAGAAGCTTAAAATTGACCTCCAAGAGAATAAGAACAAAATTACCCAATTGCAGACCAACTAATGAAATTACTACCTCTATGTACTTATGTTGATGTAACAATATATCAGTCAGAGTAATTTGGATCTCAATGCCAAGAAAGTACTGCAAGGGACCAAGATCTTTCATGTGAAAAGAGGCTTGGAGATGTTGTTATTGCTTAAGTAACTTAATATCAAAACCAGTAATCACAATATCATCAACATATACTAGAAGCAATACAATTCCTGCAAACATCTTGCAAATAAATAGAGAAGAATTAAACTGACTCTGAATAAAGTGAAAAGCAAGCAAAGTAAAGCAAAATTTATCAAACCATACACGCGAAGCTTGTTTCAATCCATACAATGATAAGCGTAGCCGATAAACCTTTGAGGAAGGTGTAGTAAGCATGCAAGGAGGTGATAATATATTCTTCCTTCAAATTCCCATGTAGAAAAGAAAAATTCAAGTCCATCTGTTGGAGAGACCACCTTTGTGACGCAGCAAGTGATAATATAGTTTGTACAATTGTCATTTTAGCATCAGGTACAAATATCTCTTCATAATCAATATCATACTCGTATTAGTTCCTGAGAGCCACGAGATGGGTCTTATATTGGTCCAGTGAGCCATCAGACCTAAACTTGACTGAGTATACTCATTTACAACCAATAGATTTGACACCAAAGTGACAAGTCACAAGATCTCAAGTGTTATTGTCTTGAAGGGCTTGGATTTCTTCTTGCATGTCTTGCTGCCAACAGGCTTGGGTGGCTGCCTGGGTTTAAGAGTGAGGAACAAAAATAGTATCGAGAGTGGTAGTACGGGAGGTATAAGAAAAACCATACCTATCTAGTGGATGTGTAACCCAGGTGGAGCGCCAAGGTAATGGAAGCGTAGAATCAGATGGAGTAGTGTCTAGTAGAGGCGCTGAGGAAAGACGTCTATTGTATACCATACCCGGTTTAAATCGCTCAATAGAAAAAGGTACATCATCAAAAGATGATAGAGGAGCAATAGGAGGGTTAGAAATAACCTGAGACTAAAAGAAATATTGATTTTCAAAGAAATTCACATTCCGGGAGATTTGGAATTTGTTTGCATGAGCATCATAACAAAAAAAATCCTTTTCTGAGTAAGGCTATATCCCATAAAAGCATATATGATAGACTGGACAACAAGTTTGTGATGATCAATAGGTGGCAGATGAACAAAACAAACACACCAAAAAGTATGAAAGGATTGATACTCAAGGGGTTTGCCAAATAATTGAAGATATGAAGAATCATAATTTAGAGTGTCTGTAGGCAAATGATTGATCAAATAAACAGTAATAGATAAAGCTTCTACCTAGAACTTAGAATGTACAGACAAATCAATCAGCAAAGTATGAGCAACATCTAAGAGATTACGATTCTTACGCTTAGCGACTCTATTTTATTGAGGGGTATAAGGACAAGAACATTGAGAAATGATCCCTTTTGTTAAAGATAAGTCTGAAAGGAATGAGACATGTATTCCTCCTAAGTCAGAATGTAACATTTTGATACAAGTATTTGACTGTGTCTCGACAAGCGTAATAATTTTTTTGAAAAATAGAGAACACGTCAGCTTTAGAACGGAGAAAATAGATCTAAGTAAATTGACTATAATCATCGATAAATGTCAAAAAATAATGATATTGCCCTTAAGAAATAATAGGACTGGCACCGCAAACAACAGTATCAACAATCTCAAAGCAAGTAGAAGCACGATTACTATGCACAGGAAAAGATAATGTTTTACTTTTACCAAGACGACAAGTAGCACAATCAAAATAAATAGGAGATGAAGAAAAGGAGTTTTTATTGCCCAAAAAACCATGTTTCAAAAGATGAGTCAAGACAACAGAATTAGCATGACCCTATTTCTTAAGTCATACTTCGTTATTATTGGCAGTAGTCGTACAAGCAAAAAAAACAATGTTAGAAATAGAAAATTTTAAAGGAAATAAACTTCCCACTTTAGGCCCTTTCGCGATCACCATCCACGACACTTGATCCTGCACAAGATAACCATCACGAGAAAAATGATCATAGTTATTATCTACCAATTGTCCAACAGAAATCAAATGGGTAGATAAATCAGAGGAGACAAATACATTTTGAAATGAAAAAACCAAAGTACCAATAGCAGTAATAGAAAGTGTATTGCCATCAACAATCTGAATACTTTGCGTGTCGCCATACTTACGAACATCATGGAGACCCATCGTACTACCAGTTATATGATTAGAGACACCCAAATCAACAATCCAAGAAGAAGTGGAGGTAGAAGTTGTTATAGGCCTAAAGTCGTAAAAGCCGATACAATCATATGTTGGACCGTAGCAGGTGTGAGAACAAATGAAACAGAGCTTATAGTAGGGAGCGTAGGAGAAGACGAGAACTAAACAACAACTTGAAAACCTTGAGATTAGTGATTCTAAGATCGCATGTAACCATCTTTGATGGAATGATTCGCTTTCTTGTAGTAGTTACAAATTTTCTTTGGACAGTGGCGAGTAATGTGACCAATCTCTTTACAACTAAAATATTGCAACTTGTGCATCCCTCTCCCTTATGCTGCATAAGCTACATTCACAATCTCAGAAAAGACCTTCTTATATGTCATAACATACTCATCTGAGTGGATAATAGTTGTTCCTCACGCAATAAATCTCTCAAGCAGATATCCAATGAAGGACTAGATCACAGTTCAATAAATATGCTCGAACATACTCAAATTTAAGGCGAAGCTTCATAAAAAATTGATTGCATTGACTCTTTGCATGAACCGCTTGAAAAGTCACGAGGGCCGCGATGGGAACATTAGCATTAACAATAGCAGAATACTCGCTCTAAATATTAATAAAACTAGAATAAAATTGCTCAATGGTCAAATTACCTTGAGCGTAGTTGCTAATTTCCAACTCCAATTAGAATTTCTGAGCGTTATGATCTTGTTGATAAATACATTGCAAATAGGCCCACATAGCTTGAGCCATAGTGAAACACCGAAGATTGTTAACAAGATAGGGCTCAATTGTTCCCAATAGCCAAGAGATCACCTTAACATCCTTGACCTCCCATTAGGGCAAATTCTATTTCATCAGTGGGAACTCTAACAGAACTATCAATATGATTTGATAATTTTTTCCCTTTTAAGAACATTTTAAATTGAAATTCCCAAGTATTATTTCCAGTAAATCAAATAATATTATTTTCTATAGACATGATGCAAGTCTTGGAAACATGTGACCAAGCAAATATATATATATATATATATATATATATATATATATATATATATATATATATATATATATATATATATATATATATAATCAGAACAAAATTGCATGGGTATGGGCCAGTACCTTGACACTTCAGGCGAGGGAATGAGATTCTGCAGGCATCCCAACCACCACAGAGTCTTCTATCTACAACAGAGAGAGTCGATGTGCTCACGACAGCCTAGAAATAGAGCATCAGCCACCTCAGAGAGGGACAAACACCACCACAGAAAATCATTGAACACCACCGCATAGAAGATTGACTGCCACTGAGGAAGTCGATGCCACAAAAAAATACCAAACACCACCACAGAGGAGAATGATTGTCATAGAAAAACATTGAACACCAACAGTACATCAAGAGCCACAAAACAAGGAACCCACAAAATTGGTGACCACAAATAGTGTCGACACACCAAGAGCAAGAAAAAAAATTCTTCTTGTCACACACGAGTGATTAAAACCACAAAGATGTATAGCAAAGTAGAGGCTCTGATACCATATCATATTGGTCTGAATGCCCTTTCCATCAGGATTTATTTCATTATATAGAAGAAATTTACATAATAATTGCATGATTTCTAGCACCTAAATGCTATACAAGGTAAGTATTTCCAGCCTAATTATTTTCTATATACAATCTAGTCATAAAGGAAAACAATTCCTAAACTAGTGCAAATCAAATCCTATAATAAAGGACACATAAGTATCAATGTAAATTTGTGTGACTATAATGAAAAATTCAAAGACAAAAAACAAAATCAAGAATTGTTATTAAAAGCAACAAAACTATGAAATTCAAGAAGAAGAAAAAACAATGCAATAAATCAATAAACTAAAGAAATTGATGATAAATAATTCTATTATACCCAAATATGCAAGAAATGAATCAAGATTACTAAAAATTTACAATACAGGCTTTGGCTAACCCTAATTCATGCAATATCCAAAATATTTGAAGTGCTTCTCCAAGAATCCTTTGAGGATTTGAAATTTTATATTTTTTTAATAGGAGCTGGATTTCTCAAGTCACAAAGATGAACATAATTTGTTATTTTCTCTTCTTCCTTTTCTTTTTTAAAAAAAAAATGAAAGACCAAAAAAACCAATTAAGAATTAATCTTTTTTTTTATATTAGCCAAAACCCTAAAGAGGAAAAAAAAAAAAAAAAAACTAGATATGGGAAGATCTAAAAAACCCTTAGAATTACTTGTAACAATGATAATTTAACAAATATAATTTGTAATTAGTCTAATACTGAATTGATATAGATATGTCCCTGGACTGTTAATTTAAGGTTTTGAAGAAAGTTTGTAACTTGGCCTAACAAGAATCTTATCTTGAATAACTAAAGTTATATGCAATTGATCACTCTCACCTTATAGCTATAACAAAACACAAACAAGAAGTATAAATCAAAATTAAGTTAATCAATCTTTTGAAGAGCTTGTAAGTTCGATCAAAAAATTAGTATGGAATCATTGAACAACACAAAAAGAAATAAGTGCACAATATGCAGTAACTTGTAGAAGAAATTCATCAACCTCAAAATAATGTTAAAAAAAGCTTTTGTAAAAGAAAGTTAATATTGATTTTATTTAGTATACCCAAACTTGTTAAATAGGTTTTAACATATTAAATAGATCCAGTTATGTCCAAATTCAAATGAATAGTTCTCCCTTGTTATGATGAAAATTATAAGGTGTGGATGTCTATTTTTCCAAATCAACTATGACGACATCGAAACTCATTAAATAGATCTAGTTATGACCAAAACTGCAATAAAATGTTAAAATTGACATATTTAAATTTTCTTAATCTAGTTGTTTTGTAATGTTTGGAAACTCCCTTACAAACCCTTCTTAAATATGAGTTAAATCAATCAAGGCTTGTTCTTCATTCTTTGATATCCTGTCAAAATCTATTTGTATCTAAATCCTTTTCACTCATTTCATATTTTGTTATCTATTTATATTTTTACATTAAAAATAATAATAATAATAATAATAGTAATAGTAATAATAATAATAATAATAATAATAATAATAATTAACAAAACACTAAAAGCCGTCGAGGAATTACTGTGCAAAACCCTGTGCACAGCCTCACAATCCACTGTGGATTGTGGCAGTGCACAGGCGAAAATAGCCTTGGTGCTCCGGCGTTGTGTGTATATTTTATGGGGGTATTCTCGGTTTTTGGCTTCTTTTTTTTTTAATAGCCGCAATGTGCACAGTAGATTGACGCCCCTGCCCCCCGAAAAAGACAAAACACCGCACAGGACACAGGGGCTCCGTCGATTTTACATATTTTTGTTCACAGTGCACTGACGGAAAAAGCCCCTGAAAAAGACAAAACAATGCACAGTAAACAGGGGCTGCGGCGTCTTTTCCCTCCCGGTATTTTCGTAAATACCAGTGGGGACAGGGTTCTTTAGGTCATTAGCTAGGGGGACAGCTGGCGCGTCGCCTGGCCGCGCCAGCGGCGTTCCAGGCGAACGGGCCCTGGAGGCGGCGCGTGCGGCGTCTTCCCGTCGTCAGAAACGCACTTCCGCCGTGACAGGAGATGCGCCGGGATGTGCTCTCTTCTCCGTCGCGGCGCGTTTGCTAAACTGATGTCCGGTTAAGCCGCGGCGGACGGGTTTCTCTCTGGCGTCGCCTTTCTCTCTCCTTCCGCCCCCAACTTCAGGTAAGGTCACTGATGTTTGTGTGGAGTTCCATTTGGTCCCTGAGGTTTTTATTTCGTTTTTATTACTGATTTATTCAAATTCAAGTTTTATGTTTTTCAATTGTGCCCCTCAATTAAAACTGATTATATAAGAAAGTTTGATTTCAGTCCTTATACTTTTGATTTTGTTTTTGTTTTTTATTCCTTCAATTATTCCGGTACAGATGTTTTGATTTCTTTGATTTGGTCCTCCGATTGAAATTGCTAATATATACAAAGTTTGATTTCAGTCCCTCTTCTTCTGATTTTTTTAAAAATGGCAGCAGTTGTCATTATTTATTGTTGGTTCTCCAATTTTATTTTATTTTAATTTTATCCTTCAATTGGAATTAATTTCATATATGTTATTTTTCATTTTGGTCCTTATTCTTTTAATTTTTTATTTGTTATTAATTCATTGTTTTTTAATGTTTATTTTGTATTTTTTATTGGTTGATTTTTTTATTGTTTTTTATACATATATTATGCTTTTTTGTAATAATTTTCCCGGGCAATTTAATTATTTTAATTCCTTTTTTATTAAAATTGCTCCTTTTTTCTATAAATCTTTTGGTTTTTTTAAATTTTTCAAGGCAATTAAATTCTTTTTCAAACCAATTAATTTATATTCATGTGAAATTTATATATTTTATACAAAACTTCCACTTCATAAAAATGATATACAAATTTATTCTTTTTTCTAAATTTATGCTATGATAAAAAAATTCATACATAATAAATATTTTTTTACGTTCAAAAAAATATGATTCCGCCCGCGACAAGGCGCGGGTGCCATGGCTAGATGTTTTCTTTTATTTCTATTTGTTCTTGGGCTTAGATCATTGTTATAATTTTATTATTTGCGCAATGATGATGATAATTTTAGTTGTTGTTTTTTAATAAAAATCTTTTTCATTTTTTTTAAGATTTTCTAGAAATTTTAATTTATATCGGTGATCATTTTAAGAGTAATATTACTCTATTTTTCCCTTTATTCGTTTTTCTTTTGTTCTCTGTTTATTTATTTGTTCTTTAGATTATATTATTTTTATAATTTCTTTATTTATGCAATAATAATGATAATTTTAGTTATTATTTTTTTATTGTTTTCTTTATAAAAAACTTTTGCTTTGTTTTTTTTTATTTTTCAAGGCAATTTAATTATTTCAATTCTTCTGACAGTAATGTTAGTAATAATTTTAGCTTTTATAGCAATGATAATGGCAATAACGTCAGGATGAATTTTCAGTCTGTGTTGTCGTATTTTTATTGATAGAAAATTAACAATTGATTTTTTAAAATTTAATTATTGTGGGTATGTTCACAATTTATATATTTTTTTTTTTATCTGCACAATAATGATTTCAGTAATTTTTTATCTGCACAATAATGTTTTTTATAATTGTTTCAATTATATTTTGTATAATTTTATTATCTGCACAATAATGATTTCAGTAATTTTTTTTTCCTTATTCAAATATTTTGCTCTTTTTTCTAATGTTAGTGCGCGCTCTTTTGTGGTCGTTTATGACGCAATACCTATATTATAAAAGATGTCATCTATGCTTACGTGACAAACTCAACTCCAAATTTTAAACATTTTATCTCCTAATCTATAACTTTTACTTACTTATATCATATAAATTTATCGTTGTAGATTTAATTATGTTAAATTTTATACAAAAAAAATACCCGCGGCAACGCGCGGGCAATTTGCTAGTAATATATAAAGATTGATGAAAAAAAGTCACCTGTTGAAACAAAATAATATTAAATTAAGTATGTTAAAACTAGTCAATGCACCGATTAATTACTTTTCAAAACTAAAACTAGATGGACTATTTAATTTGTTCTGCGAAACTAATTTATAATTTACTTAGTTTCTTAATACTGCCATAAAAAATAAAAAGGCAATCAGTTGTTTCAATGTACACAAGGAATTCTTTCTTGTTGGGATTCATCACAAATTTGAAAGCTATTTCTTCTAGCCGTTTCTGTTTTGTCTGGTAGCAGGGGATTCATAACCTTTAGTATAGTAGCTACTAAATTAAACAAGAATTTTTAATTCATACTAGAATGACACGTCATTCGTTGCTGACGGATTACAGATGGAATTATTCCATCTCCAGTTTCTATCAGAAATTCTATCTGCAAATTCAGCAGCCTCATCCCCTCCTCTTTTTCTTCTCTTGCTTTCCACAAATCTACTACTTAGCACCCGTTTGGCAACGTGGTGCGTTCCATGTTTGCCAAACAGGATAAAGTTTTGGTGTTTGGTTGTTAAATGAGTGGGTCCCACCCCTTTTTTAGTCCAAAACGGCGTTTCAAGAAAAGCACCTGGGAGGTGCTTTTCAAACGCCGTTCCAAACTGCGTTTTGACTTCAGTTTTTCTTTCTCTCTCCCTCTCTCTCTCTCTCTCTCCGCCTGCGAACAGCCATGGAAGCCGAGAGCTTCCAACGCTTCCTCCGGCCACCAAAGGCCACCATTTACGATGAAACCACCACAGGAAGAACCACATCGGCCTTCTCTACCCGTCGGTATCCTCCTTTTAAGCTCTCGTCGTGGTCGTTGAACAGTACCGCCACCTTCCAAGGCTGTTTCCGGCCACCACAGCCACCATTTCATACGCCACCACCACAGGAAGAACCACCTCGGCCTCCTCTACCCGTAGGTATCCTCCGTTGAAGCTCTCGTCGTGGTCGGTCGGAAGGCACTATTCACGTGAATTATGTGCGCTGCACTGTCGCGAAGAAGACGCACAGTGCAGCGCACCGTTTGATTAGTTGGGCTTGGGCTAGGCTGCACTCGGCCCAGCCCAAGTCCACCAAAGTTGGGCTTAGGCCCAATTTAGTTGGTCTGCCCTTGGCCCAGCCATTTTTAAAAAATATATATTTAAAAAAAAATATTTAGATACAAATCAGTTCTAATGGAAGGGAAATATATGTTCGTGATGAAATTGCAAGTAGTTTGATGGGAGAATAAAAAATAATATTTGTTTTTTCATGAATTATTAATTACATTATATTATTATAATTATTAAATTTAAAATATTTAAAAAAAACAAATATACATATAAATATATACCCTTTTAAGTAATTTTACAAGTTAAAAGCAGTATGTAAAGTTTGGAAACCAAACACCAAAACTGCTTTTTCTTCAACCTTCAACTCAACCACAGTTTTAACCAAACACTTAACTGCTTTTTTTGAACCACAGTAAAAAGCGCTTTTTTTGAAACTCCATTTTTTCAACCTCAACCGCAACAGCAACCGCAATACCAAACAGGTCCTTAGTAATGTCAGCGTCATTGTCTTGGTTCAATTTTTCTAAATGTTCCCTACGCCAAATAAGCAAGCATACTTAGTAAGGTTTACATTTCAATAAATTTCTTAGTAGAAATTTCGTTAGGTCCTTAAAAACAATTTGGTACTGGAGAAATTTGAGATGTTATAGTTGCAAATTTAATCGAGTATAAAACCTGCGAGTATAGTCGGTATAAACTCAATACTGGTAAAGAAATATTATTTATAATATATAAAAAATCAAGATTTTTTATGGAATCTCTAACATGACAGGAATTATTGATGAGAATTTTACCGACAAATAATTTATGTGTATGAGGATGTTAGTTAGATAATTATCAACGGATATTAAGTTTAAACACAGACTGATATTTCCATCGATAAAATTATTTATTATGATAGTGATTGCGCTGAAAAATAAATTGGTGTAAGTTTTTTTAATAATTAATCTTAAGAGTTCATATACATGAATGCAACAACCACACACACTTTAACCATTTTATGTATGTAGTTTTTTTTATTTAAATCAATCAAAATTTATTTATATATTTTAACAACCAGCAAACCAATTTAATTAAAATCATTCAGTTTTTAACGTCCAAATATTTTAGTTTAATAAATGTTAGTAATATTTACTTATAAATAATTTAAAATAATCTAATTGATTTAGGTTTTCATTGCTATTATTCTATGATTTAGTTGGTGGATAACTCAAGTGAACACCTCCAGTGAAAAGAAAAAAAAAAGAAATTGGAACAAGGTATAAGAAAACACATTCCTTTTAGAAATAGCTCCTATAGTGCTTTAATCTCATGTTTGTTCATCAAAGACGTTTATAATTGTTTAGTTTCTCTTCTGCTGTGAGTGAATATAACAAAGACATGATGCGCTTTTCTTTTCTTTTCTTTTTTTTTTTTAATCGGGAAGAATTTCCGTTATTATGAAAATTATGTGAATTCTTTTGGATAATTACCTTATTTAATATTACTTAATTAATAGAATATAAATATTATTAAACTCGGTTATATATATACATCTATAACATCTATAGTTTTAAATACAATGTTATATATATATATATGCCCACACATTAATATTAATATGATACACATATATGTATAAAAATTATAATTATTTTATTTAATATGTGTGTGCAAACCTCTTCTATGATGTGTGTATTCTCCTTTATTATATAATAAATAATAAATAATAGTCATGCAATGAAAACTATAGAATAGAGATATTTAATGTCATTCTCATTATTAAATATTATCTAAATTTATTCATTAAATCTAATAAATAAAAATAAATTATATTTATTAAAGAGATTAAACAACTTCTATTTTATATGGTACTATTTTTAAATATTTAGAATAAGTTGTAAACACAAATAAGAAAAATTGTGATTGACTAAAAGCATTAAATGATCCTTAATAGGTTTTCTAAGATGGTGTTTGTTTACTATAAGACTAAAAAAAAACCAAGATAAGAAAGTGTTTGGATATGGAAATGAAGATGAAATTAGGGTTTTATATATGTTTAAGAGATATTTTTTAGCCAATATTTTATCCTAATAAAGAAAAGGGATATAAGAGATGGTGATGGAGATAGAACTATGTTATGTTTTCTTTCATGGAGTTAATATCTTTTTTATTTTATTAAATTTAAAATATGTTTAAACACACACTTATCAATATTTATTTATTTTAGAATACCTTTTAAAAAATTAATTAGCTTAATTTTTTATTTTTGTTTCATCAAATTAAAAATGAGAAAATCAACGGCCTAAAATAAACAATGATTTATATTATATAATTTGTGAAAATTAAAAACAAATGGATGAATTAGAGTAAATAATGCTTTTATGAACTGAATTAAATCACTTAACCAAAGAGTTATTTTTATCAAAGAGTATAAGAAGATTTTTTTTTAACATTATGAAAGAAAATGAATATCATTATTGAGAAATTAATATAATAATTAAATATACATAATTTAGAAAAATAAAAACTTGTTATGTTCTCTTAAGAGATTGGATTTAATGATGAAGATGTGAAGATTGGATGATGATAAAAACGAAAAAAAAGGTGCATTTATGATGAGATTATAATCTTGCATTTCTAACTATGTTAGATTTTAATTTTGTGTTAGTCCAATATATATATATATATATATTTCCATTTTTGTGTTTTACCAGATCAATTTAGTTTCATTTTTCGCCGGAACCTAAAAATACAAAATAAATTGAGTTGAGTTGAGTTCAAAATGAAAATAAGGGCCAGCGAAGGCTTATTGTTACAAGTCCAGACACACATGCTCTGCTGAGCCCAGAGAGATCCATCCATAAGCTAGAAAAAGAAAAGGACATATATAGACCTAAGATAAAAACAAAATTAAAGATTGTTGAGATTTAATAAATTTTTGAAATATTTAGGCTTCATTAGCGTGTGTTTTTTAAATAAATAAATTCAATAACTCGTGTTATAGTCTCCAAAAATTAAATAAGATGATTTTATTTAAATTATAGGAAAAAAACGATCGATGAGGACCAAAATAAATAAATAAAATAATACACTATCTACTTGGATTGAAGGGTGAATTGTTTTTTTTTTTAAATAAAACTGTTATAAAAGAGTTAGGGGAAAAAATCAAAAGAGCAACAATAAGGATCAAATAATAAAGCAATAATTGTTATTCAATAAAAGCTAAAAAACCCTAAAAACAGTACAGAGAATAGAAATTATAGATAATTGTTTTATAAAATATATATATGGAATAGTTATCCAATAGTTTAAAAAATGTGGGGCGAAAATGAACTCTTAAAATAAATTTCAAATTCATCACCAATGTTCCCTATATTTTTTACTTTGGTTATCACTCTTTTAGTATAACACTAGTTAATTGCTTGCACTACGTTGCGGGCCGAGCAAATAATTTTTATAACTGTTGGGATTGAAACAATTAATACATTTTGCTAGTTCAAAAATAAAATATATCATTTATACATGTAAAGTTTGATATAATAAAACATATCAACACACCCTATTTCAACAAAAGCAACATCGAATTCTTAACATTTAAAAATATCATTACTATTATTGCTAAAACAATAAAAATTATTAAATTATTCTGAGGAGAAAAAAACTCGAAAAAATTAATAAAAGAGGAAGTAAGGAAAAAAATTAAAATTATTAATATTATTATAATTATTATTATTGCGTGAATAATGGGAAAATAAATTCAATAAAAGCATAAAAAAGCCCAAAAACTTTAACCAAAGAGCAAACAAAAAAATTTATAAAAATTATTTAACGTGAAAATAATAAAAAAAAAAACAAAGGAAAGAACAAAGGGAGAAAAAAAATATCAATTTTCAAATAATCATAAACATAAATTAAAAGTTTAGAACAAAAGTTTTGAAAAAAAATGTTATCTCAACAAAAGAGAAAATAATAAAAATTAAAAAGCAAAACTAAGGGCATATATATATAAACATGGACAAAAATAAGGATTATTTAAGAACTATAAAAAATTAAAGGAACTAAAATATAAAATTAAAAGTATAGGAGCCAAAACAAAAACCAAATATATTATCAATTTCAATCAAATGATAAAATTGAAAAAATAAATAAAATATAACATCTATACATGCAAGGTTTGATATAATGAAACACATCAACACACTTTATTATAACAACAAGAACATTGAAGCTTTAACATCTAAAAGTATCATTATTATTACTGTTAAAACAATAAAAATTATTAAATTACCACAAGGAAAAAAATCAAAAACATTAACAAAAGAGGAAGCAAGAAAAAAAACTAAAATTATTATTACTATTACGTTAATAATGGGGGGAAATCAATCAAAGAAAAAAAAAACAATAACTTTAACAAAAGAGCAAGCAAAAAATGAAAATAAAATAAAAATTATTAGCTAAAAAAAATTATTTGACGTGAAAATAACAAAAAAAAAACTAATAAATAACAACCAAAAGAAAGAACAATGGAAAAAAAATATCAATTTTCAAATGATTACAAACACAAACTTAAGAATAAAATTTTTCAAAAAAACGTTACCTTAACAAAAGAGAAAATAATAAAAATTAAAAACCAAAGCTAAAAGCACAGATATATAAACATGGATAAAAATAAGGACTATTTAAGAAATATAAAAAACATAAAAGAATTAAAAAAAAAATTAAAATTATAAGGGCCGAAATTAAAACCAAATATATTATCAATTTCAATCAAAGGACAAAATTGAAAAATAAAATCTTGTATACCGAAAATATAAAGGGATTTAAAAGCAATCCGAAAATTAAAAGAATAAGGACTGAAATGAAAACATAATATATAATCAATTTCAAATAAAGGACACAATTAAAACAGATCAAAACTTACATAGCAGAAATAAGGACCATACAACACAATTGAAAGAGAAAGGACTGAAATGAAAAATCCATAAAATTGGGGGGCTGACGTGTAGTTTAGGTTGAAGGAGAGAGAAAAGGAGGAGAAAAAGTTCAACCGCCCACTGTCGCTTTTCCGGTCACCTTTGGATGTCACGCGTCACACCATGAGGAAGAGGACACGGTGGCACAACCACAAAGATGGCAAATGGACATTTTCCTCCATCGGACGACCCCAAACACGTCGCCCGAAGAGGGCATGGGGCTGAATACTGTCGGTCGCGCGTGCCACACGCGCCCACAGAAATCCAAGAAAAATAAAAATATATATATGATCAATTACTGAAACACCCCTGCAGCCAACTCTTCACTTTTGTCTTATTGGAGGTATATTTCTATTTAGATATTTTTAAAAAATAAGAAATTCATGTGGCACCCTTCTCAGCTAAAGCTGATTTTTATCTTTTTCGAGGGACATAATGATTATTTTACTGTTCAAAAAAATATAAAAAAATCAATAAACCGGTTACCCCGACCAAACCGAACCGGGCAAAAAATGTGCAATTACAATGGCACCTCTCCCGACAGAGCCTTGTTTTTGTCTTTTTCAAGAGACAAAATAGTTATTTTACTATGTAAAAAAAAAATAATCAATAAACCGGAAAACCAAACGAACCGAATCGGCCCGAACCAAACCAAAAACTGAGCAATATTATTTTAATCCACAGTGATTCTACATATAATGCACAATATTTGACTCTGATCTCTTTTAATATATTAGATAATTTCCTCTAAAAACATGCCATTAGGTAGTAATATGGACTCAAATTTTTTTTTTCATTATATATAAATAAAAAAATTGAGTAACAAAATAAAAAAAATTGAAAAAAATAATAGTATTTGAGGTGACATTCTTTGCAGTCAAGACCCTTTCTTCTTTCTGAGAGGAACCCTCTTAATGCATATGTCAACTTCCTTAGCTCATATATTTTTTATTTTCTTAAAATAAATTTCAAATTCATCACCAATGTTCCCTGTATTTTTTACTTGAGTCCTCATTCATTTAGTATAACATTTCCTCTAAAAACATGCCATTAAGTATTAGGAGGTGTTTGGGAGTATGTTTGGAAAACGTTTTTGAAAAAAAATGAAATTTTTTTATTTTTATTTTTTATTTTAAATTAAAAAAAAATGGTGTTCTTAGATCATTTTAATGTGTTGATATCAAAAATATTTTAAAAAAAATCATTTTGATGTATTTATTAATGAAAAACACTTTAAAAAATAACTTGAACCACATTATCAAACATGCACTTAATTTGGACTCAAAAAATCTTCATTACATATATAAAAAAAATTGAGTAAGAAAATAAAAAATTCGAAAAATAAAATAATAATTGAGGTGACATACTCTTTGCAGTCAAGACCCTTTCTCCCCGTTTCTGAGAGGTACCCTGTCAATGCATATGTCAACTTGCTTAGCCCATATTTATTTGAGAATTAATTGCTGCAAATTATTATGATATATAGAGATGTTGTACGGAGTTGCCACCTAAATCTCGTTGGCATGTTGAAAAGTCATTACTAGCTACTCGCGTTATGGAGGGTTTTTGTTTTATGATTATTTATATAATTTATTTATTTATTTTTGGATTGTTCTGATATTAATATTAAAAAGTAATTAAAAATATTATTTTAATATATTTTTAAATAAAAATCATTTTAAAAATCAATCACCATCATACTTTCAAACATCCATATTTAGAGGGTGTTTGGCTCTACGTTTCAAAAAATATTTTTAAAAAAAAAATTATTTTTTATTTTAAATTAAAATAATTTAATTTTTTTAGATCATTTTTATGTGCTGATATCAAAAATAATTAAAAAAAATCAATTTAATATATTTCTGAACAAAAAACACTTTCAAAAACAACTTCAACAACAGTTATAAACAATCACTTATTTTTTCTATTTTAAAACGTTTTATGAGATATTATCACATATTTGAGGAACTTTATGAGATAAAAATAAGAGTGCCAAAAATAAAATGAATTAAGTGAACTCCTCGTTATTTGAAAAAAAATGAAAAGTGAAGTGTAAGAACTCCTAGCTATTCTAAACAACGTATTTATTTCGATATCTATTAAAATACTCTAAATATTATTATTTCATAATCTTAATCTTACATTCACAAATATAAGTACTATAATTTTTATTTAGAAAAAAATTGTATTTAATTTTATCTTAAATATATATATATATATATATATATATAATTAAAATATCGTTTATGGACAATAATGAACATTTCATGCTGCATACTTCTCATAACATAAAATAGATAAATAAGTCTATTTTTATACGAGTTTAAGTTAAAATCAATACAAGTATAAGAATTATATTAAATTAATATAATATTTCAATCTACAATAATAATTTTAATTTCTTATTAATTTAACTACTAAAAAATCCATAATAAATTTATGTGATTTATAATTATTTTAATTAAAAAATAAAAATTCTCCTAGAACAAATTATTATGGTTTATTATTAAGCTATAATATAACATAATAAATACAACACAACATAACCAACACAAGAGATGTTTGAGAGTGTGTCAAAGTATTTATTATTATTATTATTATTATTATTATTATTATTATTATTATTATTATTATTATTAAAATTGTCTGAAATATTTAAAAAATAATTTAAAATAATTTTATTTAAAAAAAAAACTAAAAACAAACCAGACTTTTAGGGTAAAAAGTTATCCAAGTTTCCTGCTTTTCTTTTTGACAAAGCGAGTAGCTTTTATCGGTGTTTTCGAAAAAGAAAACACGAGAGTCAGCTACAAAATTCATCCGGCTCCTATCGATGAAAACAGCACTCAAAGGCTCAAAGCTGAAAAAGGGGAATGGCTATGATCAAGTAAGAAAGATTTTTAGTAAAGTATAAAGTCTTTATAGTTTTATTAATATCTTTTCTTTATTTATTTTCAATTTTCTTGACTCTTTCTCTACCAAACAGGCCCTTACAAGGTCACTTGCTCATCATTTTTATTTTTTATATATATAAATAAATAAAAATTAGAAACCATTTGAC
Source organism: Salix brachista (assembly GCA_009078335.1). Classification (NCBI taxonomy): domain Eukaryota; kingdom Viridiplantae; phylum Streptophyta; class Magnoliopsida; order Malpighiales; family Salicaceae; genus Salix; species Salix brachista. The sequence goes on from CM018586.1 coordinate 13,205,541, forward strand.
GCCCTTGCAGTTAAGACCTTTCAACGTTTCATGAGGGCACGCACTATTCGAGATATGCTCTTGTAAGACTGCTTTCATGAGATTAGGGTATCGATTGTGTGGCTACCTGATCTGCTCCACGGATTGAAAGGGTCATTGGTTTGCTGTCTGTTTGACATTCGTTTTAAAAATATGTTTGAGATTTTTTTTAAAAATATATATTTTTTTTCATTTTAATACGTTGAAGTTAAAAATAATTTAAAAATATTTTCTTATATATTTTTTTAAATGAGAAACATTTTCTTAATTATCCTCTCAAAACAACTAGGCTGGCATTATCGTACTTGTGCACTAGTAAGTATCTATTTGAAAGTGTGGTTGACGTTGTTTTTTAAAATGATTTTTGTTTATAAATATATCAAAATAATATTTTTTATTTTTTAAAATTATTCTTGATATCAGCACATCAAAATGATCTAAAAACATTAAAAAAATAATTTAAAGTTAAAAGCAATTTTTTAAATTTTTTTTCAAAAACATTCCTGAAAAGCAGTGTCAAACAAGACTTAGGAGCATCTCCAACGCAATAGGCATCAGAAGAGGCAAAGCTAAAAAAATTGTATTTTTAGCTTTTGTGTTTAATTTTAACATCACCAATGAAACAACTATTTGACTAGCTAATTAAAAAAACTATTTTATTAATTTAACTTTCCAAGCATTTTGTGTTGAATTTGTTTTAAGAGTTTCAGTACATAGGTTTCAACAAGAAATTCCTTGGTAAAATCACAGATATTAAAGAAGAAAAGAGCGATGACGGCGTGTTTCCACGTCAGTAATGTCCCTTTCATTCCTTGGTTCAAAACAAAAAACAAAACCAGACCTTTCCATGCCATAGAGTTTACAGCTCATAGGTTTCATTGGACTTGATAAATGTTACTAAAATTAAAGCATTTGGTTGTCAGCTTGCCCGCCTTTGAAAGAGAATTTGTGAATAAAATTATTAATTGCAGCTTGGGATTTCATTTTCGAGATATAAGACTTTTGTACAATATTTTAAACAAATATATATATTGCAAGGATAACTGAGGCTTATCAAATAAATAAATAAATAAACTAAAGCCGGAAAGAAAGTCATAATTCATTTTACATTGTTTTTAATTGTTGTAAATTATATTTTTAAAATATAATTTACAACAATTTGAACGATCATTTTGCATTTTGAGTGGCATGTGACGCATGCTCTATTATTCAAGGCAATTTGGTATCGGTGACCTTTTTTTCTCTTTTCCCCGCTTAAATTTTCATATTAACCCCTTCAAGAATAACCATTTAATTTGTTGATTCTTTAGATTTGATCTCTTTTTTTATTGTAATTTTCATTTTATCTTAAATAATTTATAGAATTGTTCATCATTCTCTATATTGCAATTTTTTTGTTTGGAAACAGTTTTTAAATTAAATTGATTTTGTTTTATGATTTCACCCTCATTTGCATTTTTATTCCCTATCAAATATAATCTTCGTTCTTTTGATTACCAATATTTTAGTTTTAACAAGTTTTTATTTTAAATCATAAATAAATTTGATTTATGACTCCACCCTCTCTTTTTTTCCCTGACAAATTTTTAAAATTGATATTTTTAAATTGATTTATAATAAACTTCTTGATTGGGCCTGAATCTAGGGTTTCCCGACTTGTGAGTTCTTAAAGTGTAACTAGATTTAGGACATTTGTCCAGGTTAGCTTGTTTTTTACAAATATTTTTTAATTTCACCTCTTATGGGTTTTTTATCTTTAAAATATAAAATTGAAAGTGACGGGACTGAAGTGCAAAAGGTGAAAATAAGGGGGACTCGCCTGCACTTTTACGTGCAGGAGAGAGAGAAACGTGGCCAGCGGCTTTAACCGGCCGCCGCCGCGTCCACGGACATTGTTAGGTGAAACGCGCCGCGGCGGGAGGAAGAACACGAGGAGGCTCATCGAGAGAGACTCCGGAATCGCGTCTCCGGCCACCGTAAGACGCCGCACGCGCCACCTAAACAGGGCATGGGGCGGAACACCGGCTGGCGCGTGCCCAGCACGCACTGACAGCCACCAAAAGAAATAATAAAAAATGAGGTCAATTACCGTCCTGCCCTTGTTCCCAAAGGCACAGTTTTTATCTTATTAGAGGCTATAACCGTATTTAGCCAATTTTGAAAAATAATAAAATAAGCTGAAGACCGGCGGGGCGGACCGGACCGGTCCGGTCCGATGTGCGTAATGACCACGGAGCTCCTCGGTCTGGCGGCGTTTTTTGTTGTTTTCGGGGGGCTTTTTCGTTTTGTTTTCGGGGGGCTTTTTCATTAAATCACTGTTCAAAAACGAGAGAGAAAAAAAGGCGGACAAACTCGCGCGACGCACGGACGAAAAATGCCTAGTCTACAGTGAAACACTGAGCTCTTTTAGTATATTGTATAATTTTTACTTCACTAAAGACCTTTACATCAAGGTTGTCAATCAATTACAACGAAATGTTTCGGTTTCAAAGTATTTTGACATATCATTTCAGGATTGTACTATTTATATATATATATATATATATATATCAAATCCAAAAATAATTTTTTTAGAATTGTGCAATTTAATCTAAAAAAAAGACACAATAAAATGATTTTTCTGAACAAAATTATGACCATGTATAATATTACAAGAATGTCATCATCAATCTCGCAAAGTCATTACATTCTCTGATTGCTCTTAAATTGTAACATAATATATATAAATATATCAAGAGACTCATCGTAAAATTTCATTTCAATCTAACGGTCGAATTAAGAGATATAATTAATATTGTAAAATTATTCATTATTTAATTTGGCCAAACAATCCAGAACGTTTTGGCTAAACAATCCAGAATGAGCTGAAATTTAAACCGAGGTAAAAACAACGTCGTTTTATCTCGTTTTTTAATTGGTATGAAACGTTTCGGTCATTTCAACCGAAATGAAACTGACAACCCTACAACTTACATCACTATAATATGTTTAATAAGGAGAATTACAAACAAATAAAAAAATTGAATAAAATATATTAATAATATGAAGATAATTTTTCAAAAAATAAATATAATGCTATCACTCAAGGGCATTTTGGTTTTCATTTTTTTTTTCAAAATAATACAATAATTTTGGCACTTTTAAATATAAAATCATCATACCTCTCTCTTAAGATATTTAAAAAAAAACATTTTGCATTGATTTTTATTGTTATTTTAAAGGCTACTCAAAAATATTATTGTAATTAATAAAATATTAAATATTATGGCACTAACCACCATTTTCTTTTAAATATCTCTCATTGATTTTTTTATTTTATATTTTTTGGATTCGAGGAAACTCCACCCCCAGAAAACGCATTTTATGGGCCCAGGTGAGCGAATAGAACCCCGGCTGTCCCAGGCTCTTACAAGAGGTGCACGTCCTGACTCGAACTCAAGACCTCTTATACAGATCTCAAGCTCTTTGCCATTACGCCACGTCCCTTGGGGACTTATTTTTTTATTGTTATATATTACTTTGATAAGTTTTTCAAATTAATATTTTATTCATACTTTTATCTTTTAAAATTGAAATTAAGCTTTTTTATTGAATCTAATTCCAAAATTTCATGTATTGTGAGTTCTAAAGACAAAAGCATGTTTAAAAGGTTTGTATGAATTTTCTTCTTTTTTTCTCTTATTTTTAATATGATGGATTTTTTTAAAACCTTTTTTTTCCCAGAGGTTTTTTTTTTTTTTTTTTATGTTTATACTTTTATGGGGTTATTCTAGGTTCAAAAGTTAATGTGAATTGACTTTTTTAAAACTAAAATTGATTTATTTAAATTTCATCACTTAACATTCCATGTTTTGAAAATTGGTCTTCGTGCTTTTTTTCCTTTTTCCTTTCTATAGAGTTATTTATATCTTGTGCCTATGATCATAAGATTAGGAGGTTAACCCAGGTTAACTTAGAATCTTTTTGTAGCTTTTTTTGATTAATTTTTTTATTCTTTAATATTGGTTTGTTTGATGATTGAACTTTCAATTTGTTTTTAAACGCAATTACCCTAATATCACAATTGGATAAAAAAATTCATGACCCGGGTGAGCTCAGATTGATTTTTTCTATTTTTTTAATTATATTTTTTTCTTGACTTTCATCCTTTAGCTTTTTAATTGCTAGAAACTCAACTTCAATTTTTTTTCTATAGAGTTATCACATTTTCATTTGATATTTTAGGAATTGACCTCTAAACGTTTTCTCATGTTCCAAGTTTTTTAAAGATTAGACTAGGCTGAGGATCTTTTTCATGTTTGCTTGATTTTTTCATTTGTTTAAGTTGCTTTTTTTTTAAAAAAAAAAATATTGTTTTGTTATTTTTTATGGATTGCTTTCTTTGGGGTTAGTTTTGGTGTTCATGACTAGAATCAACTATTTCAAAGTTGTTAGGTTTTTTTTTTTGTTATTTTTAAAATTTATTTATTTCAATCTTAGCCTTGATTTATTGGTAGTTGTTCTTTATATTTTTTTTTCTATTGGATTATCTTGATCATGGGGACATGGTCGTTGGTTAATCTAAATTGACTCAATTTTTTTCCCTAATTAAATCCTTTTTTAGCATTTAATATTGGATTGTTCGATAATTGAGTTTCATGGTTTTATTTAGTTTTTTTTTCAAGAATGGTTATCCTGGAATCATGATTGAGGTAGAGATTTTGCATCTTTACTCAAGCATGCTCTGATGGATTTTTTTTTTAATTTTTTTTCTTAATTCTTATCCTTCAATATTTTATTTTCTAGGAATTGAGCTTTAACCTTCTTGTTTTTTTTTCTTTTCATTTTGCTTTGTATGGAATTATTATGTTCTCATTTAATTTATTAAGAATTGATCTATGCTCTTTTTTTTTCATATTATTAACAAAGAACCTAAAACAAAACGCAAATTTGAACAGTAAACACTGTTCACACAGACTCAGAGGCACTGTGGACACGAGCTTTTTCCTCCGTGCGTCGCGCGAGTTCGTCCACCCTTTTTTTTTTTTTTTTCCGCCTATGAACAGTGTAGTAACGATTTTAGCCCCGGTAATAAGACAAAATAGCGTTTTCGGCTGAGGGTTAAGGGCGTAATTGCGCGCGTCCGTACCGGTCCGGTCCGGTCCGCCGCATGGTTTTTTTTTTTAAATGGCTAAAGACGGTTCTAGCCCCTAATAAGACAAAATATATTAATTAAGGTTAGAGACATAACGGTAACTGACCATTATTATTTATATATATTTTAAAATCTGTCAGGCGCGTGCGGTGCACGCCCTCGACGATGTCCACCCCGACGCCCCGTTCAAGCGGCGCGTGCGGTGTGATAAGGTGGCCGGAAATGGGCTACCGGTGTCCAATCCGGTTCGCCGCCTCTTGGTCTTCCTCCCGGTGCGGCGCGTTTTGCCACACGGTGGCCGTGGACGCGGCGGTGGCCGGTTAAAGCCGGTTGCACCGTTTCTCTCTCTCCTGCACGTCAAAGTGCAGAAGAGCCCCCCAAGTTTTGTATACTTTCACTTCGGTCCCTTGACTTTTAATTGTGTTATATACTGTGCAGATTGGCCTGATTTCAGTTATATAAGTTTTGATTTTCTTCGATTGGGTCCTTCGATTGCAATTAAGTAAATGTCAATGTTTCACTTCGGTCCTCCTTCTTTTAATTTCCGGATTGGGTTGAAAAGGCTTAATATATTCGGTACAGAAGTTTCCATTTTTGCAAATTTGTCCTTTAATTGAAAATATTAATAAATCTGATTTTCATTTCAGCCCTTAAACTTTTAATTTTTGATTTTAATCCCTTTAGATTTTATTTTCATTTCAGCCCTTATACTTTTATTTTTTTAAATTTCTAATATAACCCCTACTTTTGTCCATGTATATATAAGTGTGTTTAACACAATAATAATAATAATAATAATAATAATAATAATAATAATAATAATAATAATAATAATAATAATAATAATAATAATAATAATAATAATAATAATAATAATAATAATAATAATAATAATAATAATAATAATAATAATAATAATAATAATAATAATTATTATTATTATTATTATTATTTAATTGTTTTTCTTGCTTCCTCTTTTGTTAATGTTTTTTTTCCTCCGTATAATTTAATAATTTTTATTGTTTTGACAATAATGGCAATGTTTTTTTTTTTTTTTTTCCTTTTGTTAAAGTTTCTAGAATATTTTTAGTCTTTCATTAATTATATGTTCTAATATTTATTGAATATTATCTCATAGGAATATATATAGGGCGAAGAAAACATGACCTAAGATTTTTTGAATAAAAAAATTAATATCAGTATTCTTAAATACATGTAATATAATCATATAATGAATAAATCGGATAAAAAAAAAATTGTCTTCGAATTTTAATTTTGTACTTAACACAATCATAATAATAATAATAATAATAATAATAATAATAATAATAATAATAATAATAATAATAATAATAATAATAATAATAATAATTTAATTGTTTTTCTTGCTTACTCTTTTGTTAATGTTTTTTTTCTTTGTATAATTTAATAATTTTTATTCTTTTGGCAGTAATGGCAATGATTTTTTTTTCTTTTGTTAAAGTTTTTAGGATATTTTTAGTCTTTCATTAATTATATGTTCTAATATTTATTGAATATTATCTCATAGGAATATATATAGGGAGAAGAAAACATGACCTAGGATTTTTTGAATAAAAAAAATTAATATTAGTATTCTTAAATACATTTAATATAATCATATAATGAATAAATCGGATGACATAAAATAAATTTGTCTTCGAATTGTAATTTTGTACTTAACACAATAATAATAATAATAATAATAATAATAATAATAATAATAATAATAATAATAATAATAATAATAATAATAATTTAATTGTTTTTCTTGCTTACTCTTTTGTTAATGTTTTTTTTTCTCCGTATAATTTAGTAATTTTTATTGTTTTTACAGTAATGGCAATGATATTTATTTTTATTTTTTTGTTAAATCTTTTAGGGTATTTTTAGTCTTTTATTAATTATATATTTTAATATTTATTGAATATTATCTCATAGGAATATATATAGGGAGAAGAAAACATGACCTAGGATTTTTTGAATAAAAAACATTAATATCAGTATTCTTAAATACATTTAATATAATCATATAATGAATAAATCGGATAACATAAAAAAATTTTGTCTTCGAATTTTAATTTTGTATTTAACACAACAACAACAACAACAACAACAACAACAACAAAAACAACAATAATAATAATAATATTTTAATTATTTTTCTTGCTTGCTCTTTTGTTAATGTTTTTTTTTCTCCGTATAATTTAATAATTTTTATTGTTTTGACAGTAATGACAATGATATTTATTTTTTTCTCTTTTGTTAAAGTTTCTATGATATTTTTAGTCTTTCATTAATTATATGTTCTAATATTTATTGAATATTATCTCATAGGAATATATATAGGGAGAAGAAAACATGACCTAGGATTTTTTGAATAAAAAAAATTAATATCAGTATTCTTAAATACATTTAATATAATCATATAATGAATAAATCGGATAACATAAAAAAAATTTATCTTCGAATTTTAATTTTGTATTTAACACAACAACAACAACAACAATAATAATAATAATAATAATAATAATAATAATAATATTTTAATGATTTTTCTTGCTTGCTCTTTTGTTAATGTTTTTTTTTCTCCGTATAATTTAATAATTTTTGTTGTTTTGACAGTAATGACAATGATATTTTTTTTTTTTCTTTTGTTAAAGTTTCTATGATATTTTTAGTCTTTCATTAATTATATGTTCTAATATTTATTGAATATTATCTCATAGGAATATATATAGGGAGAAGAAAACATGACCTAGGATTTTTTGAATAAAAAAAATTTAATATCAGTATTCTTAAATACATTTAATATAATCATATAATGAATAAATCGGATGACATAAAAAAAAAATTGTCTTCGAATTTTAATTTTATACTTAACACAATAATAATAATAATAATAATAATAATAATAATAATAATAATAATAATAATAATAATAATAATTTAATTGTTTTTCTTGCTTACTCTTTTGTTAATGTTTTTTTTTTTCTCCGTATAATTTAATAATTTTTATTGTTTTGACAGTAATGACAATGATATTTTTTTTTTCTTTTCTTAAAATTTCTAGGATATTTTTAGTCTTTCATTAATTATATGTTATAATATTTATTGAATATTATCTCATAGGAATGTATATAGAGAGAAGAAAACATGACCTACGATTTTTAAATACATTTAATATAATGATATAATGAATAAATCGAATAACATAGAAAAAATTTGTCTTCGCATTTTAATTTTGTATTTAACACAATAATAATAATAATAATAATAAATTTAATAATAATTAATATTATTATAATAATAATTTAATTGTTTTTCTTGCTTACTCTTCTGTTAATATTTTTTCCCCTCCGGATAATTTAAATTTTTTTTATTGTTTTGACAGTAATAGCAATGCTAATTTTTATTTTTATTTTATTTTTTTGTTTTATCTTTTGTTAAAGTTTCTTAAATATTTTTACTCTATCATTAATTATATGTTCTAATATTTATTGAATATTATCGCATAGGAATATATATAGGGAGAAGAAAACATGACCTAGCATTTTTTGAATAAAAAAAATTAATATCAGTATTCTTAAATATATTTTATATAATAATATAATGAATTAATCGAATAACATAAAATTTTTTTATTTAATATTATCGCCTATAGATATATAAAGAGAGGGAAAAAATGACCTTGGATTTTTTCCTTAAAATAAATTAATATCAATATTCTTAAATACATTTAATGTAATAATATAATTAATAAATCTTATCAAAAATATTTATATATTTATGTCAAATTAAAATATGTAAAACTAATTATATGTTTGAATATTTATTGAATATTATTGCCTAACAATATATTAAGAGAGAGGAAAAATGACCTAAGATTTTTTGAAGGACAAAAATTCATATCATGTTTTCTTAAATATATTTAATATAATAATATGATTAATAAATCTTATATATAAAAAAAAATTGGCTTCAAAATTTAATTTTGTGCTCTTTTATTTAAGTTTATTTATTTACAAGAATTTCCAATGTTTTTATTTTTAATATTTTAGATCTAATATGACTGGAAAAAAAAACATCTCAAAAAAAAAATGTTGGCAAATTTACCTGCATTATCTACAAGTCAAATTAAAAAATATACAAGTCACTTCCCGTTTTCATTAGACTATTCTTTTTAGACGGCAAATAAATAATTATAGCACAAAAAAAATTAAGTTTATGTTTTAAAAACAAATTACAATATTTTTATTTCTAATATGTCTGATATTTATTGAATATTATCGCCTAAAAATATATTGAGAGGGAGGAAAAATGACTTTGGATTTTTTGAAACACAAAAATTCATATTTGTATTCTTAAATATAATTATACTAACTAAATATTAAAATAATAAAATACAATACATAAAAAAACAATCAATTTTCTATATAGATAAAAAAAACCCGCCGCATCGCGCGGGTTAACCGCTCGTCCTTTCTATAAGATCATCTCAATCTTATTCTCAAGATCATAAAGTGTGCGAGTTAACTCTATTTAACTAGGATATATTATTTTTTGTTTTTTTATTAAATTATTTTTTGTTAATTTTTTCTATTTAATAATTCAGATAGACTAAGTGAGGGTTATATTAAAAAAAGATTTTTTTATCCCGCGACAAATCACGAGATACAAATCTAGTATGGGATATAAATCTAGTGTATGCTAATCCATTTATCCAATAATATTTATTCTATCATTCCAGTGGGACTAATCAAAGCATTGGGAATTACTCTTAAGTCTTAACTATAGAAATGCCAACATTTTTATCAGTTTTAAAGCCTTTTTTAACATTATATTTTAAAAATACTTTAAAAAATATTTTTTTTATTTTAAATTAAATTTTCTATAATATTTTTATATAATTTTCATGTACTAATATAAAAATAATTTATATAAAAATATTATTTTAATATATTTATAAAAAAAATCATGTTAGCGACTTACTCTTAACCATCCTTGACAAGATTATTATAAAAGCAATCTATCAATAATTGTGTTGGCGTGGTAATCAACAACAGCACACTGCATACCACCTCACCTTATTAGAACACAAAATCATTAGAGAGAAAAAGAAAAAGAAAAAGAAAAAGCGAGAGCATATCCTGCGCCAGCTACGAGACCATTTCCTTCCTGATATATATATATGGAAAGACATTTTTCGTAAATACCCAAGGACATCAAGGTTAAACTTTTAAGGCAAGTAGTGACATATCTGAGAGTGCCTCCAGTCAAAAGCCTTTTCTGCTTTCCTCGCCAGCATAATCAGATAAATTTACAGTCGAGCTCTGTGAACCCCAGCTGCTCCTACGCGGTAGAGTAGATATAGACTACGGGCTCAATCTCTTTTAACCAAATCCCAAATCTCCTTCATTCCCTGAATCCTAAACCTAACCGCCACATAAAGACGCACCCACCAATCTCTCTCTCTCTCTCTCTCACTCTCACCACAAGCCATGGGTGGAAATGGGAAGCACAGGTGGAAAATCTCTTTGTCTTCTCGCCCGAAACCACAACAACAACAACAACAACAACAACCTCCTAAAGAATTCCTTTGCCCCATTTCTGGATCCTTAATGTTCGACCCCGTTGTTGTCTCCTCCGGCCAAACCTTCGAGCGGCTCTCCGTCCAAGTATGTCACGATTTAGGCTTCACTCCCACCCTCCAAGGCAACTCCCTTCCTGATTTAACCACCGTAATCCCCAATTTAGCTATCAAATCAACGATTCAAAACTGGTGTGATTCTTCAGGCACCAAGCGCCCTCCCGCACCGGATTACTCCTCCCTCGAGGAAATTATCCGTGAGAAAATGAAATTCTCTTCCCCGCCAGCATCATCGTTATCCAAGTCGATGCAGTTAAGTCCAGATATTAGAGTTTCCGAGAGGGAGTTGCTCAAAGGAGTAGCTGAAAACCCCCCGGTTTTGTTTTCCCATGCCAACACTGAGTTGACTCACCGAGACAACCATTTCTACTCCAGCTCCTCGGAAGAATCTGTGATTGTCAACGCATCCGCCGCTCCATCAGCGAGTCCACTCACTCCTTTGCCTCTCTCGACTCGGCCAGCGTGTTATTCGTCCACTTCATCGTCGTCCAATTCGATTGCGGAATCCGAAACCCTAAACCTAAACGAAAATCCTAATTCGACGCGCGAAGAGGATGAGATAATGGAAAAGCTTGCGAGTCTTGATGTACATGATCAAGAACAAGGTGTGATTTCGCTACGAAAGATCACGAGAACGAAAGAGGAAACCAGAGTTTCACTCTGTACGCCTCGATTGCTCTCTGCTCTTCGTACTTTATTTCTTTCACGATATTTTTCTGTCCAAACAAATGCCATTGCTTCACTTGTTAATCTGTCGTTAGAGAAAGTAAATAAGGTGAAAATTGTGAGGTCTGGCTTTGTTCCTCTATTGATTGATGTGTTGAAAGGGGGATGTGATGAAGCGCAAGAGCACGCGGCTGGTGCTTTATTTAGTTTAGCTTTAGAGGATGATAATAAAATGGCAATCGGTGTTTTAGGTGCATTGCAGCCGTTGATGCACATGTTGAGGGCGGAGAGTGAGAGAGCTCGCCATGATTCCTCATTGGCCTTGTATCATTTGAGTTTAATACAGAGCAATCGGGTTAAGTTGGTGAAACTCGGGGCTGTTTCTATGTTGTTGAGTATGGTGAAATCGGGTGATCTGGCGAGTAGGTTGCTGCTTGTGTTGTGTAATTTGGCAGCTTGTAATGAAGGGAGATCGGCTATGCTTGATGCTAACGCGGTGGCGATATTGGTGGGGATATTGAGGGAGGGTGGTGGTGGGGATTCAGAGGTGATCCGGGAGAATTGCGTAGCTGCATTGTTAGCATTGAGTCATGGGAGTATGAGGTTTAAGGGATTGGCTAAGGAGGCAAGAGCTGTGGAGGTTTTGAGGGAGATTGAAGAGCGAGGGAGCAAAAGAGCGAGAGAGAAAGCAAAGAGGGTTTTGATGATGATGAGAGGGAGAGACGAGGAGGACGAGGAGGTTTGTTGGGAAGAGGTTTTGGAATCAGGTGGAATCAGTCGGACTCGGCACCGAGTTGGTGGCAGAAATCCGCACGGTCCAAACTCCACTAATTTTTGATTTCTGTAAAGTCTCTTGTCATTATTTATTGTCTTGTGTTTATTGATATATCTTTGTGGTGGGTGTGAAGGTGGGAATGCTTTATGCGCCTGTCTTTCTCTTATTGTTGTTGAGGTCGATTGATAGTGTAATCAAAGTTGTAATGTATCTGGAATGTGTTGGATATGTACATAAAAATAGCTAGGATTTGGAATAGAGATTAGAAACAAAACTTGTATTTAGTGTTACTGGATATCTCACTAATGATCATCTACCTCTCTTCAAGTGTATGCACTGGCATGATTCTTGGAGCCGAGACCCAGGAATTTTATTAGACTATCTTTTATTTTGACCTGTTCTTGAATGGCTGCCTTTGTTTGACTTTTGTCCTCCTATTCCATTAGTGGTCTTCTGGGTATGAACCATCTATGCTGGGAGGAAGGCATGCTGCCAACTTTCACTTTCGAATTTTGGATTTAGTGTTACTGGATATTTCACTGATGATGATCTACCTCTTTTCAAGTGTATGCACATGCATAATTATTGGAGCTGACCACTACAGTGTTTGAGCCGAGACACAGGAATTTTATTATACTATCCTTTATTGACCTGTTCTTGAATGGTTGGTTGCCTTTTGTGACTTGTGTCCTATTCCATTAGTGCTCTTCTGGGTATCTACCATCTATGCAGGGAATAATTTAGGTAGGCATGTTGCCAACTCTCTCTTCCGCATTTGGCAAGGCTTGATGTTGAAATGTTAAATTGATCACATGTTAAATTTTTTATTTGGATAATAAGACTATAATAACTTTTGCAAATCAAATTAAATTGTGGAGTTCAATTTTCAATCAATTTAGTGTTGGATAATACAATTGAAAAAACCTAATTAAAAAACAATTTTTTTTTTACCTGAGTTATCCTGTCAACCCTATGATAAAGATTAAGATCAAGATAATTTCATACAAAGTAATAAAATAATTATTCAAGACAATAAGATTGTCATATTTCTATAAAAAGTAAATTGAAATGAATTATTAAATTAATTTTTTAATAAATTGTTGTTAAAGGTTGAAAAAAAATGTAATCTACAAACAAGACACGATAAAACAAATTGAGTCTACTTAGAAGAACTCGTAAAACACGGTACTTCAGTTATAAAACGAATATACTATTGTAGAGAACAAAAGCTTACTTACAATAGACCCACGCCAGAAGGAAGGAAATTGTGAAAATCCGTGCACCAAGTGATGTTATTTTAGTGTATTTTTTGGATTGGAATGAAGCAATGCTATTTTTTTTTTAATTGAAGGAAGGTTTTAACTTTTTTTAAAAGATCCTCTAAGCTTTTTATCTTTTCCATTTTAGTCCTTGAATTTTGAACTTTTATTTTTCTTTTCCAATGACATATTTTTCTCATGATTTCTTTCAATTTAGTTTCTAATTTCTTTTAAAATGGTCCTCTAATATAGGTATATTTTTCAATTTAATCCTTCAATCTTTAATATTTTTTTAGCTAATATCAATCATTTTTTCTTAATTGTTTCTCAATTTTGTCCATGATTGCATTAAAATAGTTCATAATATTGCCACCTTTCCAATTCGGTCCCGAACTTTTTATTTTTCATTTTTTTATTGAAATATTTTTTCCTTTTTTTGTTGTTGTTTGAGAAAGATTAAAAATTAAGTTATGACAATACACTTGAGAAATTCTTGTGATAAAGCATCATGAAATAATTTTTTATTCTCTTATAAAATTATAAGTCTATTTTGAGGAATTTTTTTTATATTTTGGTATAAAAGTTAGTATTACATCTCCATTTATTTTACTATAGTTGAACCTCAATTTTACATTTGCATTCTCATATTCTATGCATATTTGACGGACTTGCCATAAAGTTGATAAAAAAAGGATTTAAATCATTGAATTGCTAGGTTAATCTTTTTTTTTTTTTTAATCAAAATAACATCGTTCTATTGTTTTTTAGCTGAAAACTTCTTCGTGTTAATTCAGTAAAATTTGCACTAAGTTTTGTTCGATCAACTAAGTCACAAATTAGTTTGACAAGTCAATTATATTTGGTAGGTCGACAACTTTTCAGTTCAAATTAAAATCCAACCTAGGGTAAGTTTCGAGTTATGTGTTTCTCATATCAACTTGTTTGAGCAAAGTGTAATAACAATCATAGGTGAGTGAATTGATTTTAGAAAATAAGAATAAGATCTAAACATGGGTCTTTTTTATATGGGAGGTATTTTTCAGTATTACCTTGTTGACTTTTCAATGATTATGAGAAGCTTAGGAAAAATAATAACAAAACATTTTCCAATTAAATGAAAAAGGATTTTAGAGGTAGGGAAGTATATAGTCTATATATGTCACATTAAATAATAACCACATCAATAAACTTCTTCATATAAACAATCAAAAACATCATTTTCATTTTACATCAAATATAAAAAAATATACTCCAACTCATTTTACGTATTACAATTTTTTTCAATAAAATAAATAAATAATTTGGAATGCTCTTATTTCATTTTTTTTTCATTTTGCAATTATAAAATATACCAAAACTCAAGTACAGAGAGAATTGTTTTTCTTAAATATTTACCTAATTTCATATGTTTTTTTCCATAGTTTTACATGATTAGATTGAAGCTATCCAAGGTGCCACATCATTATTTTAAATCTTTTTTTTTTTGTATTAGGTCATAAATAATATTTTTTAAATTTATATATTTATCATAAAGAAAATTTATTCTTTTGAATTTTAAAACCAAGAAGAATTACAAAATAGGCATTTTTTTTCGTGAAAGCTTAAAATATTTTTTAAACTTTAATCCACCTTCATATTATTTATTTTTAAACTATTCACTTTAATTTATGTATGATTATTATGTCAAAATAAAAAACAGAAAAATGAAATAAACACAAAAAACAGAGAGGTGGGACATAGTTTTGGTAAAAAAAGGAAAGGTGCAATAATGAAAAGAAGAAGCTAGAGAATTCCCTAAATGGCGAACCCTGAGTTATGAAAAAGCCTATTGCACCAAAATCCAAGAATTAACATCCAAAACGAAAGTTCATTAAAATAAAATCCACCCTAAAAACCTTAAAACCAAGAGGATCACAATTAAAATTTTAATTTAGTTCAAGGACTAATAAAATATTTGAGAAGCACTTCAAAAATACTTTTTTGAAAAAAATAAGTTTTTTTTTTTTTTAAATAATTTTGGAAGAATGATATTAAAAATAATTTTTAAAGAATAAAAAAATATTATTTTAATATATTTTTAAATACGAAAATACTCACAGCCACCTCCACCTCCACCTCCACCTCCACCTCAAAGAGCATCATATCATCCGTTCAAGGAGTAATTCTGAGTCTTCTGACCAATAGTTTTTGAGGGTTTGGTACCTTTTGACCTTTCCATCTAAATTCTAAACCCTCACACCCCTTGACTGAAAGAAAAATATGCAGAACAGACACAAAAGAAAGCAACAGCATGAGCTTAAACGTCAAAACAACAAGAAATCAGCCGAAACCATAAGCAACACTAAAGAAGAAGAGCCATTTCCATCTCACGCTCGACCTACACCTGATGAATGTAGAGCCATACGAGACTCTCTCTTGGCCTTCCACGGCTTTCCTCAAGAGTTTGCAAGGTATCGTAAACAGAGACCCTATTTGATAACTCTACAAGACAAAGAAGAGTCCTCCCATTTGATCAACAATTGTGATGAAAAGAATGACAATGGGGTGAAAGTGGAAGACGAGGAGGAGGAGGAGGAGGAGGAGGAGAGTGTTTTGGATGGTTTAGTGAAAACAGTGCTATCCCAGAATACTACAGAGGTTAATTCTCAAAGGGCTTTTCTTAATCTCAAGTCTGCCTTTCCAACTTGGGAAAATGTAAGTTCTTAACATTTTCTTTTTGTAAATCTTCTTGTCCCTTTTGTTTTTTATTTGACGTGCTCGCAAATTTTGCGCTTTCTTTTGATTGTAATTGAAATTCTTGGACTTTATGAGTGTTATTGAACTTGGTTTTGATAAGCACAGCTCATTTAATTGATAATAAATGGAAAGTTGGAGTCAATTTGATATGTTTTTGGACATATATTTTTAATGGCTTATAATTTTGTTTTCTCATGAGGCTTTTTCTTTGTTTTGGCGTGATGGGTGATTAAACTTTTGTGGAATTTCTTAATTATTGTTGGGACTCACATTCTTATGCACTGGCTTTGTCTGAATGGTCTATTGCTGTTTCTGTTTAAGGTACTTGCTGCTGAATCAAAATTTGTAGAGAATGCCATAAGATGTGGCGGTTTAGCTCCAACAAAGGCTGCTTGCATTAGGAACATATTGAGTTCTTTGATGGAGAAAAAAGGGAGATTATGCTTGGAGCACCTTCGGGATTTGTCAGTAGCTGAAATTAAGGCTGAGCTCTCTCATTTCAAAGGAATTGGGCCCAAGACAGTAATATTTCTGTCAATGACATCATTATGCAAGTCTATTAATTAGCTATTCATCTGCTAATAATTGAAAAATAGCTTAGCACTTAAAAAATATAACTATTTTGGTAGGTATCCATGAAGTGTTTTTAACAATGGAAGCCAGCCGTTTGGTTTTTTTTATCATGCCATCTTCTGTTAATATCTTTATCTGGTGTCATTACTTCAACTAGGCTCATGCACATGCTATGGAAATTATATATATCCCACTAACATCTAAGATAGCAATGTTCTTACCTTTCCATTCAAATTACATTTAACTCAATCATTTCATATCACAAAAATACAATTACTTTTTGGATGCAAACATTTATATTATATTATTTTTCGAGATAGGCATTTTTTGAAGAAGTAGATTCTTCTTCAACTCTCTTAAACTGATAAGAAAAGGAGGAAGGAATATGCTGGGGGAGAGAGTCTTGTACAGTCTGCTAGTGCAGTCCAGTAAAGAAAAGGCTAATAGGTGATGGGGATTGGATTGAAATATTGGGACAACCGTAGACAAAAAATTTAGAAACGTTGGGCAGTGATTACTGCAAGTTTATGATTATTGACAAGAGGATACATGGATGATATAATAGAAAGGATGAGTATGAAAGCAAGGATAGTTAATTCCTTTCGCCCGGATATGACTGACATGGTTGGACAATATAAGTTTGACAACTTGCATCGCATTTAAGTCTTAAGTAGCGCTATTTGGTGATCCTTGATATTTATGTAGGCCCAATTATCCTGAAAGCAGCTTCAGCTTATGTTTTTTGTAGATGGGCACATGGTGAAATAATGATGTGACCCAGATGTACAGCCACTGCCTGTCCTGGTCTGTGGTTGTTCTGTCTTGATTTTATTTGTTGATCCAGCAGGCGTGCAAGGATATGCTAGAGTTTAAACAAAGTGATCCCTTGTATATATTGTAGATCCAAAATCCTAAGAAAAGTAACTCCATCTAACACTTTAGAGAGGTGGAGCCATGGTACTATAATTGTCCTTGCGATCTCCAGAAGTTGGTTAGAAAGAATGAACTGTTATTTGATTATCTGCTAGATTTGGCTGGACTAGTACTGTTTACCATAGTTTTTACATTTTTATTTGATTATCTTCCCTCCAATCTTGGATAAGGAATGTGAGGACTAGACTATGTGTAAGCTGAAAGGAACTAAACCATGCTTTCAGCAATGTTTCATGTAATCTGAATAGAATATAAGAGGGCCATATGATATAATAAAAAACACAAGCTGTCATGCTTTCTTTATGATTGTTGCTTTGCATAACATGCAATTAATTTCACAAACACCCATTTTTACTCACCTTGGGAATCAAATACTCTTCTCATTGTCTTTCATGAGAACAAGCCCACCTATTTTTATATGCATGTTTTCATGTTTCATGAGAATCTACTGTAAACAAGCATTATGATACCAGAAGTTACTGTCAATTTATCTTTGGCAATTGATTAAAATTGTACTAGATTTGGTATTACGTTAAATTTCATATGTATTAGTAATTTATTTAGTTGTATATGCTATTATGGAATTGATCTTTTGTGCTATATTTAAAACTTTGCTATCGTCAACATTTATGTTGCTATCTCAATTGTTCAGGAAATTAATAATTGTGATATATACGACAGGTAGCTTGTGTTTTGATGTTCAACCTTCAGAAGGATGATTTCCCAGTGGACACGCATGTGAGTGTTACCTTGTTCATATGTATTTCGAAATTTTCAACACGATATCTTTTGGATTGGCTCGAACTTCAAACCAGTTTACACAAAAATCTTACATGTTGCAGGTGTTTGAAATTGCCAAGGCCATTGGTTGGGTGCCACCAGTGGCAGACCGCAACAAGTCATATCTTCATCTCAATCATTGCATACCAAAGGAGCTAAAATTTGATCTGAATTGTCTTCTATATACACACGGTAAGCTTTGCCGTAAATGCACCAAGAAAAGTGGCAGCCAGCAAAGAAAGGAAACCCTCCATGATTCCTGTCCTCTACTAAAGTACTGTGATAAATTATCATGAGCAGAATGAACAGAATAGTTTTAGGATTCCAAAACAGCCATACTGGTGGTTTGCTTGGAAAAACAGATAAGATGGAGGATTTCTAACATAGAATCCAGCTATCTATAACATCTTCCTAGATTATGTGTACATATTTGATTCAAACATTATAAATATATATTCATCTTTTTCTTCAAGAAGCAAGGAGCATTCTTGATCGAATAGTTGTGTGAGGTGAGCTGGAATGATTGTGGCTTCTTAGAAGTAAATTTGTTGGTGGAAATAGTTATGGATAACAGTATAATCAAGTGTTTTCAACAGTTCCCTAAAGCTTTTGTGTATTGCCCTACAATTAAGCCCAAAAAATTCTCAACTGATGAAATAAATAGCTGCTTTATTCTGGCCATAAAATAATTCTGCCTGCACTGTGTGAAAGATGGCCCAGATCTTGTTGGCTTCCTTTAGTTTGTAGAAATGCTTGCATCGTTGTCCACCTCTTTTACTCGTTCATTTAGTAGTCATGTAGTTTTGCGCGCATGAGGCTGTAGGAATTATCGTCACATGGCATAATGAAGAACTGATCAGTCGAGATAACTTAATTAAAAACAAATGGAAATGTTTCTGCATGTAGTGGGAAATTAGTTTATAGATGGTGCAGTCCTAGCTAGCGTCCCCACATCCTTTTGACTTCCAGGTTATGTATAGTAGCTAATAAATTGATTGGTTACACTGATTTTATTGATGCCAAATATACTTATTAAAAAAAAATTATTCTTTTTATTTGTAATATTTATTTATACCCAATCACTCCTAATGACTTTAATCTCAACCAATGAATTAACTTCTCTGAATGAACCAGTGTATTCGGCCACCCTCCTAGTTCTTGGTACATATTGCATCCCCTTAAATTGCCTGGTTACTAAAGAGGGTGAATGGCTGATGTAACTGGTCAGGCCAACCAGCGGAACCTATGCTTTCCTACCACAACTCATGAGATAAGTTGAACCACTTACCCAATGGGCTTTCCATCTGAAATTACTTTTAGGGAGTGCTTGACATTTTTTCTCCCAAGTCTTTTCATTTAAGTCTCTTCATTCAGAACTATCCTGAGAGGTCTCATGTTAAACCATAAAAAAATGTTGAAAACTTCTCTTGGAGTTTTCAAATGACCGACAATCCACATGTTCAATAAGAGGATGCAACACCGCATTGCTCCTTTCCCGTGCAATCTGCAATGGTTCAAAGACAACAAAGTTTAAACTAATATAACTGCAACAAGATTATTCCTTGCTTGCTCATACTCAACAAAGGCGCTGACAGCTTCCATACTAATAATTCTGGCGACTTCCGAAGGGAACAATACTAAACCAAAAATAGCAAAGGCCATTCATCGATATATTTCTTCCCCAAGCCTCCTTTTATCTTTATATGTTTTCAACTTGCTCTCAATCATCTTCCACTTGAAGCCTCTGAAAGATGTCCTATATTGGTTCACTTGATCAAAGCACAAAAGCTTGAAGACCTCTAGGGTTGTATTCTCAATCCTCTGCTTGAAATAAACTCGATGAGGATTGTGAGGAAAGTTTAGGATTTAAGCATATTCTTCAATGTTAGGGGTCATGTCGACATCCCCAAAGATGAAGCATCCGTAGCTTGGATCCCAAAAGTGCATAAGGGCTTTTATTGCTGGTATCTGAACTGAAATTTTCATTAGATGAGTGACTCTTCCATATTTTCTTTCAATTAGTGTCACATCTACATACCCCAAGATGGACATAAGCTTCATTATATTTTCTATGGAGCAATGTACTTTGGTCATATGTGATAATTCATTGACCTTAGTCCTTGGGCAATCTCCCTTAATTAATTGCATCATCTCAAATTTTTTCCCATATTTCAAAAAGGTCATGGAAGTCATGGTCTTGGTTTGATAAATTTTGCAAAGTTTTAAAAGGAATGAATTACTAGAGAGTTTGTATCCTAAAAGTAGGTTCTAAGTTATTACATGAAGGGTAAGCTTTCTATCTGATTTCAAAATGTCTATGAACTGCCAAATGACTGCTTTACGTGAAGGTGGTGTAGGGTTTTACAAGAAATAGTTGGGCATGGTATGACCGTCATTATCAAGTAAACACACAACTCATAGCTGGATGTTTCACGAATCTAAACCCTAACTGAAAGTCATGAGGCAGACCGCTACTCCCCACCAACCTAGAATTGAGTTTATTTGCGAAATTAAAATGCATGATGACATTAATTAATATTGATACATAAATTAGAGTAAAGATGCATACCAAAACAGTAAAAATACATGCTAAAATTAGCCCAAGGAACAATAATAAAACGAGCAAAACTCAGTCCAGTCAGACAGGGTCCCTAGTGGAGTCACCATCTGTAGCAACAACCAATTTTTCGTGCTTCGCGCGCTACCATCCCACAGAGATGGGAGACAAATCATGAAATTTTTTTTTTCTTATAATCTTAAAATTATGATTATAATATTTAGGAGTTGCCACCTAGTATTAAGGTCACTAGGAAACCTAATGGTCTGCGAGAGTCTGGGTAAGGGGACTTGTTCAAGGGGAAGACGCATCACCCCCAGTATACCCTACCTAAGATAAGCTTTATTGTTAATTGATTGTTTTTTTCTAAGTCATATTTTCTATTTGTTGTTGTATTTCTAATATCTATAAGTGTACTTTATAATGTAATTTTACAGCCGATATACAAAAAAGAACAAAATGATTGTTGAAATTTTTTAATATTTTGGCCGAATTCCAATGGATAATCATAAACTGGTTATGATATCCCGTTTTTCATTTCAAAACATGAGAAAGATGTTATATTTTTTTTGTAAAAAATATGCTTGGAAAATCTTAGATATCGGTCGTATACATGAAAACAAAATGTTTTTTTTTAAATACATTTTGTATTTTGCATATTTACATGCAAATTTTTTATTTTTTATGGGCTGACTGTCCATCCCGGATGGATCATAAAGGCCCATCATTTTGGGGTTGGGCTTCCTAGCCTAGACAGGCCAAACAACCAACCTGTTTTGGAGTTGGGTTGTCCAGCCTAAGTGGGTTGAATGACCCCACCCCTTTTTGGTGGTCTGAATGGATACCACGTCCACCCTCGCCACCACTCGCCATGAACAACGAAAAAGAGGAGGGGGGAGGAAGATGGAAGGCACACCTGTTACTACCGTCGTGTAGAGGAGGTCAGGTTGATTTTTTGCCAGTGATGTCAGTGTCGAGAATGGAGGTCTGTGGCGATCACAGAAGGAGATGGAAGGTTGCTACAATGGAGAAGGAAAAAGAAGAAACTATCGTTATATGTCGCCAAAGGTGATGAAACACCGCTGCCATTATTGGAGGACATGAAGGGGTTGCTGTGGGTGCCAAAGAACTACTAATGGTCTTACCGGACAGAGATACTGAAGCTGCCGAGGGAAACAAGGGCTGACTGTTATTGGTTTTAACAACTGTGGATGTTGGCTGGGGATGGAAGCTGAGGTTGTGGTTGACGGTGGAGAAAAGAAAAACAGAGGTTCTTGAACAGAAGAGAAACAGAGGTTGCTGTGCTAAGTAAAGGGAAGTCGGTGTCCTATCGACAATAAAACTGGTGCTACCTCTGTTTTTTCTTTATCTTTTTTCTTTGCATTTTTTTTGTATTCCCCGTACTTCTACTTAGTATGCTATTTATAGAAGAAGAGAGGTGACCTTTTGACTGCTCGTTGCGTGCAATGATGGGTCGCCTCCTCGTCTTCTGCAACAACGTGCATGAACTTTTCAGACCACTGAACAGTGCAGTCATGCCTGTAGACTTTGCAAAAAGGTGCGAATGCACTTTGGTCTCTTGATTTATAATTGTTCTAATTGCACCCCTAATTGACCTTAAACTTTTAAATTTATACAATTTCACCCTTGATTCATCCAATTGACTTGGTAAAAAGTAAATTTGGTCTTCAAAAATTCCAGTCTTCTCAAATAAATTTGAATTAGGTTTCCGAACTTGATTTTTCATCAATTAAGCCCCAAATAAAATTAATTTGACCAATATAAAATATAATTAAATCCTTGCACTTAATTAAATCCTTCAATTGGACCCCAAATTAATTTCTAAACATAATTATACTTTAATATTGACCCACAATTAAATCAAATTGGCATATATAAAATATAATTATGCCTTTCGACTTAATTTTTATACATATTTATCCAATAATAAATTATTTTAGCCGTGAATCTGTATTTTCCTTCATTTTTAGGCACAATAGAGGCACGATCAGGCTCTCGAATTCGTCCAAAATTTTCATCTTGATTTTTCCACCACACCAACCCCTTTTTATTTTATTTCTGTTATTTTTTAAGGAATAACCCAGAAATGAGTTATGATAGCTATGATCAAATCCTTAAGGATTTTGTTTGATATAACTTAATATCATTATTAGAAGATTTAGAAAATAGATCTCAAAATTGCTTTTCTAAATGGAAATCTTTATAAAAATGTTTATATTACACAAACTAAAGGTATTAAATCTATTTTTGTTTTCAATAAATTATGCAAAATATAAAATCCATTAAGGACTTAACCAAGCTTTAAGAAGTTGGAATATCCATTTTCATGAAATAATCAAATAGTTTGTTTTCATTAAAAATATGGATGAGCCATGTGTTTATATATAAAGCTTAATGGGAGAAGAGTTTTTCCCCCCTAATATTATATGTAAATGACATATTATTAATAGAAAATAACATTTCTTTACTCTAACCAATAAAAATATAGTTGTCCAAAATTTCTTTTTAAAGATATGAGAAAAGCAATCTATATACCATGAATAAATATACAAAAGATAAATCTAGAAGGTTGGTTAAATTGACTCACTACATGTATATAAATAACATGCTAAAATGGCTTAGCATGAAATAATCCAAGAAAGAATATTTACCAATATATCATAGGATACATATCTCCAAGTATTAGGGAATGTATTCTTATATAGGAAATATTTGTATAGACTTATCTTGTGTAATAGGATACACCATAACACATGTACATATACCCTACTTATATAAATACAAGAGGAGCAGCCGTATTAGGTATTGTGCTCAAATACATTACAATCAAATACTTGTTTCAACTTGGTATCAGAGCCTAATCGGTTCCTCTCCTCAGACTTCTTTCCTTCTTGCGCCGTCTGTCTTCTTCTTTTCTGGGCTGCTCTGTTTCGTCTCTGTTTCGTCCCTCTCTACTGCACACGTGAGCATATTTTGCTGCTTTATTATGGCTCAATCAGACAGTGTTAACACTGGAATCAATACCAGTCCCTCTTCTCCAAAGTCTGCTGCAACACCAGACGTAGCTATCTCCTCCTCTCCTGCATCTGCTGCTCTTGTCCCTCTCTCCAATACACAGCAGGTTATGCACCTTAAACTCACAAACAACAACTATTTGTTTTGGCGTATGCAGATGAAACCGTATCTAATCGGTCAAGGAGTGTTTTCTTTCGTTGATGGCTCCACACAATGCCCCTCTCCTCATGCCACGGACAACTCTTGCTCTTTGCTGTCGGTCTGGAAACAGCAAGACCAGTTAATTCTAAGTGCATTGTTGTCTTCTCTCTCGGTTGAAGTTCTTCATCTTGTGGTGGATTGTTCCACTTCTGCTAGTGTGTGGAGCACACTTGAACGTGCCCTTGCTTCCCCATCCAATTCCAGAATTATGCAATTACATGGCTCTCTTCAAGACTTGCGCCAAGGTGATGACACTGTCACATTATATCTGCAGCGAGCAAAGGGATTATTTGATGAATTGGCTGCAGCTGGCAGACCAATTTCCCTCACTGATTTTAATCTATATGTTTTTCGTGGCTTGAGAAGTGATTTCCATGACTTGGTTACCACTTTATCAACCAAGGCCGAACCATTGTCTTATTCAGAATTGCACAGTCACCTATCTACACATGAATTTATACATCGCAATGCTGTGACTGCTGCCCCTCTTCTCCCCACACCAGCGCAACTTCCATCAGCCTTTGCTGCCCAACGTGGCTATTCGGGTTCACAAAGTAATGCATTTAGGGGATGACGCAATGGCTGGAAAAATAACTCTCGCGGGAACTACAATCAGTCCAATGGACAATCCTTTAGAAGTGGACAATGGCAGCAGCCCCGACACTACAATAGACAGTGGCAAAGCAATTCCAACCGTGGGACATCACAGAATCAATGGCCTCGTCAACAGGTAAAGTGCCAGCTTTGTTACACATATGGCCATTCTGCCCAAAATTGCTCTCAGCTTGCTCACCATGGAACTCAAGCCTCGGCCAATCTTTCTTTCCGCAATGGTTCAGCCGAGGATCCAGCCATAAAAGACTCTACTGATTGGTTCCCCGACACAGGTGCGAATCACCATGTTACTCCGGATATTAATGGTATGACTTCCGTAAACCCCTATCTTGGTAATGATCAATTACATGTTGGTGATGGTAAAGGACTTGTTATTTCTAATATTGCACATAATCTTTTGCATACCCCCAAAAGAGTTTTCACCTTGTCAAACATACTACATGTGCCTAATATTAAAAAGAAATTGTTATCCGTTCAACAATTTTGTCGTGAGAATTATGTCTTCTTTGAGTTTCACTCCTCTTTGTTTTTTGTTAAGGATCTCATCACCAAGGAAGTCCTTCTTTCCGGTCAGAGTAAAGATGGTCTCTATGTTCTTTCCGAGTCGTCCGCCACATTCCTGCCACAAGCTTGTTTGTCCACTAGCATGGTCACTTCTGCCGATATTTGGCATCGTCGCCTCGGTCATCCCAGTTCCCGTATTTTGAGCCTCTTAGCGTCAAATAAAAAGGTTGTTTGTACTTCTCGCATTTCCAATTTTCAATGTCAAGCTTGTCCGCTAGGAAAATCCTCGCGTTTGTCATTAGGACCCACGGGTCATAAAACATCAACTCCTCTTGAACTTATTTTTAGTGATGTGTGGGGTCCTGCTCCGATGTTTTCTTCTGATGGTTTTCGGTATTTTGTCATTTTTGTGGATGCTCACACAAAATTTATGTGGTACTATCCCATTGCACTTAAATCCGATGTGTTCAATATTTTTCAACAATTTCAAGTACTTGTTGAACGTCAATTCTCTTGCAAAATTAAAAATGTGCAAACTGATTGGGGTGGTGAATACCGTAAATTAAATTCTTTCTTCAAAACAATTGGTATTCATCATCGACTCATATGTCCACATACTCATGAACAAAATGGTACCGTTGAACGTCACCATCGTCATATTGTTGAAACTGGTCTCACCATGTTAGGCCAATGTAAGGCTCCTCTAAAATACTGGAATTATGCGTTTGAAACATCGGTCTATCTCATAAATCGTATGCCCACCGCGATTTTACAAAACAAGTCTCCTTTTGAATGTTTGCTTCGTCAAGTACCTGATTATGCTTTCTTACGTATTTTTGGGTGTCTTTGCTTTCCGTTTCTTCGTCCTTACAATGCTCATAAGCTTGATTATCGCTCCACTCCTTGTGTGTTCCTTGGGTATAGTTCGTCTCATCTAGGTTATCGTTGTCTTGATTTGTCGTCTGACCGCATATATATTTCCCGTCATGTTCGTTTTCATGAACATGTTTTTCCTTTTATTGAGTCAAACATAAGGTCAACCAACTCAACCTATACACCCGTGGCTGTCTCCAACCTCCCTTCCCTCACCCTATCTCCCTTAAATACCATCCCAACTCCACCCGTTCATCCCACTAACCAGTCCGTTCCTTCACCATCTCCATCTATGTCTATTGATCATTATGCAGGTACAGGATCAGCGGCTCAAGTTCAACCTGCATCTCCTTCATTTTCAGCTGCGGACTCTCCAGCTTTGGCATCCACATTATCTCCATCATCTGGACACTCGGATCAGTCTCTACCCGTTTTGGATCTATGTGTTGATCTTTCCACTTATTCTATTCCACAGCTGCCCTCCTCTACTATGCCGTCTGCTCCACCACTGCCTCGACAACACTCTATGGTACTGTGGCCTAGGCAGCCGAAGACTGCTAATCTCAGCTCCTTGCCCGTCTCCTCTCCGTCGGTCTCTCCTTCCCAGGTACTGTCTCCCTCTGATTTTGAGCCTATGAGTTTTAAGGAGGCTGACCGTTTTGAGTGTTGGCATTCTGCAATGAAGGATGAAATTTCTGCCTTACATGCTAATACCACTTGGTCCTTGGTACCGTTTGATCCTTCTATGAATGTTGTTGGTTGCCGATGGGTCTATAAAATAAAACACCGAGCAAATGGGGAAGTTGATCGCTACAAAGCCCGTTTGGTTGCGCGGGGGTTCACCCAACAGTAAGGTATATATTATTCTGAAACTTTCAGTCCTGTTGTTAAACCAACTACTGTTCGGTTAGTTCTCACAATTGCAGTATCAAAAGGGTGGCAGATTCGGCAACTTGATGTCCATAATGCCTTTCTTAATGGCTCTCTTCATGAAGTTGTGTACATGCAACAACCCCCCGGTTTTATTGACACCACTTTATCTACACATGTTTGCCGTCTTCATAAATCTCTATACGGTTTGAAACAAGCACCACGAGCTTGGTACATGCGTCTAAGTGATTTTCTTCTAACTATTGGCTTCCGAGCTTCAAAGGTTGATACTTCCCTATTTATTCTGAGTGGTTCTCATGATATATGCTACTTACTGGTCTATGTTGATGACATTTTGATTACTGGTAATAATTCTGCTCTTATTCATCGTCTTATTACTCTGCTGAGCTCGGAGTTCAAACTTCATGATTTGGGGCATGCTCGCTATTTTTTGGGGATTGAAGTTGCTCCCACTACCATGGGTCTTGTGCTTAGTCAACACAAGTATGTACTGGATATTCTGAATCGTGCAGGTATGACATCATGTAAACCGGTTGATACACCCGCTTCTGTTTCCAAACATGATCTGCAGTCTACCGAATTGTTCTCAGACGCTACTCGCTTCCGCCAGGTTGTTGGTGCTCTTCAGTATCTCACATTCACTAGACCTGATATATGTTATGCTGTGAACAAAGTATGCCAGTTTATGCATGCTCCTACAGAAGGACACTGGGCCGCAGTAAAGCGTATTCTGCGATATCTCAAAGGTACCGCCTCCTTTGGTCTTCATCTTACTCGAGACACCAATCTGTCTCTTCATGGCTTTACTGATGCTGATTGGGCCGGCAGTATTGAAGATCGAAAATCTACGGGTGGCTATATGGTATTCCTTGGATCTACACCCATTTCATGGAAATCTGGCAAGCAACGCACGGTTGCTCGCTCATCCACCGAAGCAGAATATAAAGCCTTAGCCGATGGTACTGCTGAGGTCCTTTGGCTTCGCTATCTCTTGTCAGATTTATGCATCTCTCCTAGTTCTGCTACGACTATCTGGTGTGATAACTTGGGTGCCACTTATCTGTCTGCTAATCCGATCTTTCATGCCCGTAC
Source organism: Salix brachista (assembly GCA_009078335.1). Taxonomy (NCBI): domain Eukaryota; kingdom Viridiplantae; phylum Streptophyta; class Magnoliopsida; order Malpighiales; family Salicaceae; genus Salix; species Salix brachista. Next base: position 13,233,852 of record CM018586.1, read on the forward strand.
AAAACATGTTGAGGTTGACTATCACTTTGTTCGTGATCGTATGACTAAGAAGGAAATTCAGATTCGCTTCATTCCTTCCAAAGATCAATTAGCAGATATTCTTACAAAACCACTTGCTTCCTCTATTTTTATTTCCTTACGTTCTAAGCTTCATGTGGATAATCCACCCTCAGCTTGAGGGGGAATATTAGGGAATGTATTCTTATATAGGAAATATTTGTATAGACTTATCTTGTGTAATAGGGTACACCATAACACATGTACATATACCCTACTTATATAAATACAAGAGGAGCAGCCGTATTAGGTATTGTGCTCAAATACATTACAATCAAATACTTGTTTCAACTCCAAGGATATGTCTTAAGGCATAAACTTAACTAGATACTTTGGCTACATGATTCATTATGTATGTGATATTATGTACAAGACCATATGTATCTTATGCATTGAGCATAATGAGTACATACTAATCTGCTTTAGGTGAGGGTCATTATAAGATAGTTAAAAATATTATTAAATACTTAGAAAGAACTAAAAATATCTTTCCAATATAGGAAGAGATGAACTTCTAGATGATTATTTAGATGCTAAATTTCAATAAAATATTGATGCTAAAAAATCTTAGTTAGGATATATTTTTACTCTAAATGATGGTGTTGTGAGCTTAAAATCTTCCAATTAAAAGACAATATATTCTACAATTGAAACTGAATATATCTTAATGTTTAAGGCGATAAAAGAGATTGTTTGGATTCAAAAGTTCATCACTGAATAAGATATGATTCATATAATTCTTGATCTAGTAACCCTATATTGTGATAACAATGGAGCCATTACATAAGAAAATAAAATAAAATCTCAACAATTATTCAAACATGTACTTAGACATTTTTATTTGGTTAGAGAATTCAAGAAATAAAAAATATAAAGATAAAATGAGTACATAATTAGAAGAATCTTGTAGATTTTTTCATTAAGTTATTATCCCATTAAAAGTATTAACAATATAAGAAGTGATAAGGTATCTAATACATGAGCGATAACTTTATTGTAAGTGGGAGATTATTAATGTAAATATCTTGTAGCCAATTAGTTGGTTATATATGACACTAACTTTGTTCATGCAAAATTTATTTATTATTAATTAATAAATAAATTAAATCTATTATTATAACATTTTATACCATAATATCATGAGTTGATTTTTTTTATCTTTAATATTAAGTTATATTTAATTAATGAATTTAATATTTGGTTAATGAGACTAGAGTAAATATAAAGTTCATGGAACAAAAATGTTTTGCAAAATAAATTGTAAACATGTTATGATTATGATATTTCTATTACATCTAAATAATGTACCTTATATTAAATATTAATTAGAGTTATTGAAACTGATATATATTATGTTTTTTTTCCATGAAAAAAATAATTATTCTCATAAAATGAGGTATGAGGGATATCTAAAAGTAATATGTTGATACTTGTCATATGACATACACGCTAAACTAATCCATACATGAATTTCATATGGAAAGATCACTTATTTTTATAGAAAGACTCATATAACAATTATGTAAGTAATATTTAGAATTGAGATCACTAAATTATTTTTATATAAGAAATGTTATGCTTTAATCTTGACTACATGTTATCGTAACCAATGGAAACAAAAAGATAGATCTTAAGTATAATATGATCTATATAAAAGTATTTTAAGTGATCAAGAGAAAATTCATCACCCTAGATAAATTAAAAAATATTTCATATGTTTTCAAATAGTACTAGATCAAGATTAAAGTGATTGTACAATCCTTGCGCAAGGTGGGATAAGATTTAAAAAAAAAAATTCAAATAATTAATGACTATGTTATTAAGAATAAACATATTTTACAAATCAAACACACTTCATTCTATAATGTCTAAGTTGAAGCATTTTTTTTTTACATGATAATAAATACACAGAGAGATTGGTCATTGAAAAATTATGTTAAACCATTCTTAACCTTTTTTAATATTTAAGGGAGTATAATATTTTTCTAAATATTATACTTGATCTTTAAATATAAGCCACTTGATTTGTTGGATTCATAATAAGTTAAAATATTTAATTTATTTAATTATCTTTTAGTTAGGATTGTGATTTATATTTGGACCAACTTGTTAGAGAATCCAATATGTCATACACATAAAGAACCATTAGTGAGAAATTAAATTAAGATAGATAATGAAGTGTGATGTGATTATAAATAAGTTTTAGAAATTAAGAACTACAATGTAATTAATACAAGAAATTACAATTCTAGGCCCGAAAAAATCAAGTAAGGACTTGATTGAATACATTTTTAAAATTATCTTGAACTAATATATTTGATATCATTTAAAAGAAAACTTATATTTTACCATTTATAGGATTATTAGGTTTTTTCTATAAATAAAATGTTATGTCTTATATTTCTTATGTGTGAGCAGTACAAATATTAAGAGAATATGGTTTAGAGAAATACTTAAAACACTAAAAGAAATAGTTAGCACTATAATGCATAACAATCACTATCTCCTTAAATAATTTCAAGAGATTTTTCATTAGTGATTCATGTGAATTACTATAAGAGACTAAATACTTGGATGACTTGTAGTTTATGACAATTCAATCCTGAAAAAGTTAATCAAACCTAAAATAAGATATGATCTTCGGGTAATATTTGCTCACACCTTAAATGATGTTAAATTGTTTAACATGATTTTAGAAACTCCTAAAAAGTTTTAAATTTATCATTTGCACTATAATCATGTGTTGTGGGAAATCTAATAAGTTATACCTAAAATTTTATCATTCTCATAATTTTTCAACCAATGGATGTCAAAGTGCTTAGATGCTTTTGGACTTAATTGTTAAAATAAAATATATTATCATCTCTTGACATGAAAAAGGTCAATGCAAATCTATTGTAGTATATGTTGTATCTCTATCTAATATGTATGAAGGCTTATTAGTTTGGTTTTTTTCTCCCACAATTGATTACTTTATGTTGTTCATTTAAAGTTGTTCCATTTAGTTGAAATTTATATCAGTTAACCCAAATTGGTATTTTATAAATAGAATAAAGCCTAATATTCTAAGGTGTATACTAATTTCTTAAATAGGAATTTAGGAGGGAATTATATGAAATACCATTCCTTCACTTTTGGTCTCTGCATAATATTAGGCTAAAAGTTTGTGATTTTCTCCATTTCTAAAATTTCACAGATATAGATGAAACTGCTGAGATTGCTTAACTTTAAAGTAAAATTTTGTATTAGAGGTGAGAAATGACTTAAAGGATACAGATAAGAGAATTAAAATGGAAAGTCTATGGATTAAGTTTCATCTAAGAAAAAAACAAAGAAGAAAAAAAAGGATTAATGGATGAATTAGAGCACAAAAAGTATGAATGCCCATTTTTCATTAAGGAGTTTAGGAATTCACAAGCCTTATAGGGTCACTATAATTCTTATAAGTTGAAAAGAATAAAAAAGAAGAAGATTTCAACTTCATGATAAGAGTGGTAACTCTAATTTGTACCTTTATCTTATCCAAAGCTAGAAGGAACTTAGCTAGGAATATTTTGCACACCCTTTAGTATTTTGGATACAAATTTTACTAAGAGTATTAGAATAAATCAAATTATACCAATTCAAAAAGCTTGTTTCAAAGTTCATACCTTAAGAGATAATATATTTGTTTGGTAAAGGTTATTTTAAGCAATTATATCATTAAGGCATTTGTTTTTCTATATTTTGTTTTCTTTGCTAGTTTTTTTTATAATTTCTTAGGAGTTAGTTTGTGGTGATTTTTGTCTTTATTCCTTAAATTTTATTGACTTACTTGTTAAAGGACAACCTTTTATTTTATTGAATAGTTGGAATTGTTTTTTATTTCTTTGTAAATTTCCTAACCTAGCTATTTAAGCAAGTTGTAATTTTTTTGTGAAGGTTAGAATCAATGAGGTAGAAGCAACCACCTAGATGGAAAAAGACTTAGTCATCTGTTGAATTAGGCCATTCATAATTATATTGATTTATTATATCAACTAGTTTTAAATAGTAGAGTCTAATAAAATAGTTTAACTTTAAAATCTTTCCTGCAATAGGCTTTTGTGTTTAGTATTTAAAAAAACTAACCGATTTAGGTGATAAATAGATTTATTTTTGAAATTATTTTAAGATATATGATGGATGTGTGCTACAATTTATAATTATCATAGTTATGATTGATCATTCCAAAAACTTTTTTAGTCGACTCTTGTTCTCTAGGTAGTTTTAATCACAAAACATCCTTTTTCATATATATATATATATATATATATATATATATATATATACATATATATATTGATTATAAAAAAGGATGTTTTGAGGAAAGAAGTTATCCCTTAAAATCTCCTTATTATAACATAATATTTATTTATATTAAAATTAAATTTGTACGTAAACTATATTTATAAGACATGAAAGAAACTCATCTTCGTCTTGTGTAATAATATATAACACTTCAATGAATCATCATAGTAAAAGTCAAAACAAATTAATATGATTCATTCAACCATAATAAAACTAATCAAGTTTGGATATAATTGAACTGATCACACTTACTCCTCACTTCTTTATTTTCTCATAGTTTGTGATCTCATAATACTAACTTTATGCATTGTACAAGATAAATTCTTAAAGAAAGTATTTTGGTATGTTGCATAAAGCTCTAAAAACGCTTAATTCTTAGGTCCTTAACAAGTGCATGATTATATGCCAAAAGCCTCAGTCGTTTAGGCAAGTTCTATAAATATATATTATAGAACTTTATTAAAGTAAACATATCATTGAAGAGCAACATAATTTTATTTGTTACATGATTAGAACAAGTTATTTTCAATCTTTTTGTGAACTTAGATTTGAGTTTAATTAATTGTTTTTTTTCTTAATGAAATTATATAGCATATTGGTGAATTCAATGTAAATAGAGAATCTGATGGTGTGACCAATTGTTGATGCAACCATTTCTTGAATATGAATCATTTGAAGGTAAACAAATTCATCATTTAGGTCATACATATGTTGGTCCTAAGGATATTTCCCTTTACATCCTTTCATCCTAGTTAAACATTTTAGTAAGGTTCTTCATTCATAGTTATAAGGTCACATGTAGCCTATGAATGAATGTCCTCATAGGAGACAATGTTAGGGCATGCTATCTTAAATGCACTCTTTTGTTTAACCACCATATCATACACATCCCTTGATAGGAAAATATAAATGTTTTCATCATGCTCGATGGTATTTAATGAATTTGATGTTACGAGAATCAAAGTTGTCAATACCGTTTTGGTTGGTGCTTCTTTTTTTCAATTGGAATGTAGTGTTTCAGTTTTGACGCGCCGTTTCAGGGTTGTATTGTATATATATATATATATATATATATATATATATATATATATATATATATATATATATATATATATATATATATATATATATATATTAATTCAATTTTTTTAAGTTTAAATCCAAAAATAAAATTATTTAGAATTATGCAATTTAATCTAAAAGACACAATAAAATAATTTTCTGAACAAAATTATGAGCATGCATAATATTACGAGAATGCCATCATCAATCTCATAAGGCCATTACATTCTCTAATTGCTCTAAAATTTTAATGTAATATATATAAATATGTCAAGAGACTCTTCGTAAAATTTCATCTTATTCTAACAATTATATTAAGAGATATGATTGATATTGTAAAATTATTCATTATTTAAAAAAAACACTATCTAGCCAAAATGGAACGGGTAGAACAAAACTGGTACGTTTCGGCTGGTATTTGGCAAAAAAATATGGAACGGACCAGAATTTAAATCGAGTAACGATGTCGTTTTGTCTTGTTTATTTAACTGGTATGAAATGTTTTGACCATTTCAGCCAAAACATAATGAAATTGACAACTATGACGAGAACTAAGGCATAACTTCCCTCGACAATCCATTCATGAAAAAAAATGTAAAGTACTGACTATCGTTGTATGATTCCTCATTTACTTGTTGGTGAAAGTTTCATAAATGATCTTTTAAAAGCCAAAGAATGATTTATTATAATAAGCAAACAAGAAGTTAGATTCTAAGAAAGGAATGGAAATGAATAGAACTAGAAAAATAGGCATATGGAAAGTCATATGCATGCTTGGTGGAGAGAAAAATGAAGGAGGCCTCCTTTCTTTCTTAAAACTTCTCTCAGCTAGCACAAGGTTTGATTTCTTAGACATGAAGATAAAGATTATAGGTAAGGAAAAAGGAGGGAACTGGTTTTGGCAGACGAAAAGTGATTTAGAGGAATATATATATATATATATATATATATATATACATACATATATGATAGGGTATCTAGTTAGTTTAGTTTCTTGATATTTTAGATGCTATATTTTTATTTGTTCTATAACGTGTTCAAGATTATAGTTGGTTATGGTCTTTTATTCGTTATTGACTAGTAGATTGGAGCTTACTATTTCGCATTACTTTTTTAGGGTCTTACATCATGGGATATATATCTTAGCTCTTGAGAGTGAAATGCAATGGACCAACAAGAAACCATACTTGTTATGGAAAATTCTAGTTGTTGCTTCAAAGTTCAAACTTTTGTTCATGGTTATATATTGGTTTTGTAGTTTAGTTTTAAAACATATTGTTCTTTATTTAACCATTCACTATATGCTTGAATTCTTTTTTATTTCATGAAATATATTTTTTTATCATTGATAATGAAGAGAAAAATATATGTTGAAGTTTCGTTGAGATGTAAGATTATTATTTGGATTCATCACACACACACACACACACACACACACTGTTTTATAATTAATTTTTCATGATATAAAGTCTAAATAAAAAACTATAATTTAGATTACCCCTTTGAACTTAGCAGAATAATATGTACTTATGAAAAACAAATCTCTTATTTTATCCCTTAAACAATATAATTTATTAGAGGTGTGATTTTTATTAGGGCTTCACTAAGAAATTAATAGAAAAAAACCATCAAACCCTCTCGATTTTTATCCTTTTCTCAACAAACTCTGGAAAACATGTTTAGTAATGTAGAAAAAGAGAAGAGGTTAGAGGATTATTAAGCTTTTCCATCAATTTATTGATAAAATCATAATAAATGGACAAAGTCAAGAAAACACAAAATTTAGGATGTAAAATGATTTATTTTTTTTAGTTCATATGTGTTTATGTTTTTTCTCACGCTGAGGGAATGTTTTACAATTTAGCCTAAAAACAAAAATTAAATGCATGTATATTAAACGAAAGGTAAAATTGTAAAATAATCCTTAAGCAAAAATATAAATTCCTTATAAAAAATCCCTGATTTTACATCCTAAATTTTATGATTTTTTGAATTTTCATATAAACAACATAATATTATTCCTTTTGCTTTCTCAGTAGAGAAAAAAACTCACTCATCTTCATATTTTATTTTTTTTCTCCCTCAACCTCAAGGTTGTTTGGAATCATATGAATTGAATTGAATTCACAATTTAAATTACTTTTTGTGTTTAGAATATTTTTTAAGATATTGATTTGAGTTTAAAAATAAAATCAGTTTATAAAAATATATGTAGCTCTTTCATAGCTGCTATCCATACCTTATATTTAAATTACTTTTTGGTTTTTCTCTTTGAATCCTGCCATGAAAGCATCTTCATATGTTCCTTCTTATCTATATGCCTACCTTTGTTCTACTGCTTGCAAGGCATTAATTAGTTCTTGAAGATTTACTTCAGAAAGATCTTTAGAATCTTCTAAAGAGCTAATTTTATGCTCAAACTTTTCTGGTAAACATACCAGAATCTTCTCTACAATTCTAGAGTCTTGAAAATCCTCACCCAACAGTCTCATTTGATTCACCAATTTCGATACATGTGAAGAGAAATCTTTGACTGTTTTAGTGTCCTTCATCTTCAGCCCTTCAAACTGTCTCCTTAGATTCATTACTTGCATCCTTCTAGACTTTTCATCCCCTTGAAATTCTATCTTAAGCTTGTCCCAAGCTTCTTTGGCAGATTTGCAGACCATAATCCTTGTAAAAATGTCTTCATTCACAGCATTGTGAAGACATGAAAGAGCTTTGAAGCTCTTTGCCTTTTCTTCATTGAAAAATTTCAATTGTGCAATTGTTGGATTATTTCCAAGTGGAGTAGGTTGCTTGTCATTCTCCACTATTTCCCATAAATCAAAAGCCTTCAAATAGGTTTCTATTTTGACAGACCACACACCAAAATTGTGTCTAGAAAATACTGGAGTTTTGGCTGGAAAAGAAGCAGATTCCATCGAGGAAAAAAACCTAAATTTCTTAACTCTTTCTCTCTTGTGTTTTCACTCACCACCCTTCAAAGCATTGCTTTGAAGAAAAAAAAACCTCCTAATCTCTCGTGTTTCACACTTTTCTCTTCAAAGATCCAATGAGCTCTGATACTAATTATTGAAAAAACAAAGAACACAAAAAGTCAACCAAAGTCGTGGTTATTGTTCTATTGAATTCAAACAGCTACTGTTTGAATTCAAATCTGGAAACTGTGGCTGATTGATGAACAAAATAAAGATCAAGGAAAGATAATAAGAATGAGCAGAATTGGAAGTGAGGTTATCGCTATCCCTCTTTTTTATTTATAGCAAAGTTGAAGTGTTACAATCAAATAAGAACTCTTGCTATTACACCTCCTTGATATATGATCTAACTAAAATAAAAAAAAATAAGACTTATACTGAAACTGAAGTACTGAAACTGAAATTGATCAACATGATCTTATTTTAGAAAAGAAAACAATAATAGAGATTTAGTCTAATCCTAACACTAAAGTAGTCTTGGAAACAATCTTCAATCTTCAACACTCCCCCTTGGTTCCAAGGCTGCGTATCCCAAGCTTCTCCCTTAGATCTTCAAACCTTTCTTTGGCTAAGGGTTTGGTAAACAAGTCAGCCAATTATTCCTTTGAAGTTCAAAACTTTATTTTCAGCTTTTCCTCTTGCTGAAATTGTCTAATTGCATGAAATTTGATTTTCATGTGTTTAGTTCTATCATGGAAAACATAATTTTTTGAAATAGAAATAGTTGAGGTGTTATCACACAATAATTCTGTAGGATTTTGCTGATTGATGCCTAGATCACACAAGATTTTTCTTATCCAAACTAGTTGCTTTGCTGCTACATAGGCTGCTATATACTCAGCCTCAGTAGTGGAATGAGCAACCACTGATTGCTTCGTCGAATTCCAACAAAAAAATGCTTCCCCCATAGAGAAACAATACCCTGAGGTGCTCATCATGCTTTCATCACTGCCTCCCCAGTCACTGTCTGTAAATCCTGTTAGTTTAAGTGAGCTGGATTTTTCGAAATGTATCCCATACTCTAAGGTTCCCTTTAGGTACCTTAGGACCCTTTTAGCTGCAGCAAAATGAAGTTGACTTGGGTTTTGCATGAACCTAGAGAGGTAATTTACAACAAACACAATGTCAGGACATGTAGTTGTCAGATATAATAAACTTTCAATCAAACTTCTGTAGATTCTCCCATCAGTTCTAGGAGATTCATCTTCTTTTGTCAATTGTTGCCCCAAAACCATAGGTGTACTGACTGAGTTGCATTTCTCCATTGCAAACTTGTTTAATAGCTTGATAATGAATCTCTTTTGACATAAGAAGTATCCCTGCTTGAGCTGATTTATTTCCATGCCTAGAAAGTATATTAACATGCCAAGTTCATTCATCTCAAACATCTACTTCATGTTGTTTTTGAATTCTGTCACAAGCTCCTCTTTATTTCCTGCAATCAGTAAATCATCTACATATGCTGATATGATCAGAATATGATTTTCAGTATTTTTAACATATAAAATCACTTCATTCAGACTTCTTTCAAACCCCAAACTCACTAGATACTCATTCAGCCTGTTGTACCAGGCTCTTGGGGCCTGTTTCAGGCCATACAAAGCTTTCTTCATCATATATACTTTGTTTGCATTAATTTCCCTCTCAAAACCATCAGGTTGTTCAACATATATTTCCTCTTTTAGCACTCCATTTAGAAAGGCAGATTTGACATCTAATTGATAAATGAGCCACCCATATTGTGCTGCCAGAGCTAGCACCAATTTGATTGTATCTAATCTAGATACATGAGCAAAAGTGTCTGTAAAATCAGTACCTGGTTTTTATGAGTACCCTTTAGCTACAAGCCTTGCTTTATGCTTGTTAATGCTCCCATCTGCATTTAGTTTTGTCTTCAAAATCCACTTAACACCAATTACCTTCTTGTGTGTAGGTCTCTCAACCAACTGCCAAGTTCCATTCTTTTCAATCATCATGAGCTCCTCTTTCACAAAATAAACATTATTTTGATATATTTCTGAACAAAAAACACTTTTAAAAACAATTTTAACCACACTTCCAAGCTAACACTAAATCCCTACAAAGTAACTATCTTATAGCATTCTCTTTTATAGCTATTCCTCCACTTTCCTTAACCACTACTTTTTTCAACAAAATATTTGGTTATTTGGCCCAAGAAAATTGCTTAAAGTTGAAAAACGTATTGACAAGACTATCAAAAGGTTCCAACATCTTAATGGTTCTTCTAGATCTCTTTGGCATTCAAGTAAATAATTTTTTTTTAATGGACTTTACAAGCAAATTCCTTTTTGCATATGAGATAATTTTAATTGTTTGCTACATTACATGACATTTAAGTCATTAGAAGATAATTAATTTAATGAGGAATTTGAGATTAGGAGGATTAAATCTTATTGAAGTGGTTGAATGACCTCTGAATCATTAGAATCTTATTGGAATATTTTGCGAATATTTGAAAGAGTTACACTTTGAATGATTAGTGAAAAACATGGATTGATAATATGTTATCGAAGAGTTTAAGTTATGCAAGTTAGTCAAAACTAATAATTATAAAATTACCACAAATTTATTTATGAAATTATCAAAAATATATTTTGAAGTTGAAGCTTCATATTGTATGATTTATATGGTGATATCTTTTGAACTATTAATATTATCAAATTATGTTAGTCATTGACTAATCTATTTGGTAATGTAATTTGTGTTAGTTTAATATGACCATAAACTTAAGAATTTTTATTAGAATATTTCTAGAATTTTTTTTCTTAGCATTTTTATGAAAATATTTCAATCAAAAAGTTTTTTTAACAAATATATAGTTTCAAAAATTCTCAATAAATACTTAATTAATATGAGAGAGATTTATTTATAACTTCTTTAAAATGTCTATATTATATGTTATTCTAAATAATTATTAGGGCTTTTGTAATAAAAGAAATTATTTCTAAATTAAATAAAGATTACCAATTTATTTCATTTCAACATATATTACAAACAATATAATTGAATTTCATTTTGTGGTTTAATAACTTATTCTAAATATTAGAATTTAATATGTTATCAATTAAATTTAAATTTGCTTATGAATTGAATTTAGTGTGTTTTGGTATTAAACATGATGTAAGAAAAATGAAAAAGTCTTATAAAACATAAATTGAAAACTTCAATTAAAAATATTGCGTTTCAAAAACGCTTTTGAAAAAAATTAAATTTTTAATATTTTTTTAATTATTTTCATATGATAATATCAAAAATAATTTTTTTAAAAATAATATTTTAATATATTTATAAACAAAAAAACAAAATACATTCATAAGTCCTAACTTCCAAACGGTCACTAATCTATTTAGAAAAGTAGGACCTTGCTGGAAGTTTGACCAAAAGTTGATTGGCTGCTCCTAATAATCCTGAATCTCGATTGGCCAATCCTACGAGGGAGATTCAATAGTAACTGTAAAATTGGATTTCCAGTTCTCTCCACGAAAAATCCAACCTTTTTCTTGGATATCCCATTCAAGTCATTAAAATTATCAAACAAAACATAGCTGGCGCGCGGATCTTCTCCTCTCTTACAAAAACCAAATAAAATTTTACTTTGATTGAAACTGAAAGAACCAAACCATGTTGGTTTACAGATTTCGGACATGGGTTTTGTTGCTTCTTGTGATCTTTCCTGACCCTTCACTCTCCCACTTTGATTCAGCAAAGAAAAAACAAATGCGAGAGAAAGTTCGAAAGATGTAAGTAAATTTCATGCTCCCATTTTGGATTCTTCTTTCCATTTTTCCTGTGATGGGTGCTCAATTTTGTGCTTTCTTGGAATAGATTTTTTTCTAGAAGTTTGAGATTTCGTTTTGGTTTTGCTTAAATTTTGCGATTATTCCTAGGCTCTTCTCAACTTATTGGTTTGTGAATTATCAAGTCATGATTTCTTAGATAAGTTCGTCTAGTACCGTAAAAAGATTAAACAAACATAATTGATTTTAAAATATGTGATTTCCTTTTTTGGGAGCTTGACATTATTACATTCTTACAAAAAAAAAAAATACAACTATTTAGTATGGTTTGGCCGTCCTGAAAAACTTGCTGTATAGAGATTTGATCAACCGAAATTTAAAGGCTATCTTTTAATTGATTGCATGCCAAAGGTTCAAGTTTTGAAGCACTTGGCCTTTAATTAGAGGCTGTGTTGAATAATCCCAATTCAATTTGGGCGCTGTATGAGTTTGTTGATGAAAATTGAAACAAGGGATAAGGCAAAAGCAAAGAGCTTTATCAACAGAATGTTGAATTGTTTTGTCAACTACTTTGTCTAGTCGAAGTGTTTCTCAGTAGATTCGCTTTATTTGACCTTTCTTGCAGGTTCTACCATGCATATGAAAACTACATGACACACGCATTTCCGGTCAGGAGTTCATTTTCCTTATCCATTTTTTTTATTAGCATATCTGTTTCATTTTGCAATCTTGAATTTGTTCTTCAATCAAATTGCAGCATGATGAGCTCAAACCTCTTAGCAGAAGTTTCACTGACTCCCTCAGTGAGCTTGGAAATTTGGAGGTGATTGATTATACATTAGCGGAAAGTGTAAATAATAGTTAATTGCCAATAGAATTGATAGTCTGTGATCTTATTTTCAGCTTGAGCACTTACCACAAAACTATAATGGAACTGCCCTTACACTCATTGAATCATTGTCTAGGTAGGCTACTTGAATATCCAATTTGTAGATTTCAAAATATAAATCTATAATCTGTCTCTATGTTTCTACTGATACGAGCTATTCAGTTTTTGTGGATTCTTAATGTCACTTGTGTGCTAGTATTGTTGAATGATTTCTCTAATATAAGTTTCCTCTTTATCTCTTTCTCTTACAGCCTTGTTATTTTGGGTAATTGCACTGAGTTTGAAAGGGCAGTTCTCTGGCTTTCTGAAAATCTAACATTTGACGTTGATGCAAGAGTAAACCTTTTTGAGGTACTAATTTGTTAATCAAGTAGGAAATACCTGGATTTTTTTTTGCCTTAAGTTTCATGCATTTTAATCTGTTTTCTTGGCTCTAGTTTTTTTCCAATTTTGAATTCTGGGAGAAGTGATTCACAAAATACTTTGAATCAAATTTATTTTGAAGTTCTTAATGGAGCTCTTCCACACCTGTTCTATTGTGTAGTGCAACATAAGAGTCCTTGGAGGTCTTGTTTCTGCTCATATTCTTGCAACTGACTCTACAAACAGGTTGGTTCAAGGATCTTACAAAAATCAGCTACTTGTTCTGGCTGAAGATTTAGGACGACGCTTCCTCCCTGCATTTGATACACCTACTGGATTGCCATATGCTTGGATTAACTTAAAGGTACTTGCTGAAAGATGCTTAATTTCAAAAGTGCATTCCAATTTCCTATAACAAAAAACATGAGCTTAATTCCAGATTCTCTTCTAAAGAACAAGGAATGTTAGCTTGCACATTATTGATATAAGTTCGTATATCCCTTAACTCCCCCCACCCCCTCCTAAGACACACAGTATGAAACATTGCATTAAGATATGCAAGTCATTATCCTTTTCCCAAAATAATATGTGATGTATTTTTGTTAAAACGAATATGTGCTCAAGGCATAGTTAAAAGATATCATATTTCATATTGGTGAGTACCTTCACCTAAATGATGTCCTTTCGGAGTAAATGCATGCATATGCTATAATCCTAGGAACCATGGAAGAATATGTACTTTGGTTCTTTTAGTTAATTACAAAGACTCCAATAAGATAGATGATTATTCCATTTCAAAGAATCAGATGGTTTAGAATTCTAAGTGCAGACTGAATTCTTTTACATGTTATTTTGCTGTTCAGACAGGTCCAGGCATACCTTAACTGTCTCTTCATTTCAATGAGCATTGATTTCAGCTTTTCATAAGTATGAATACGTACTGCTGATTTTATTTGTAAGAAGGATATATGACACTGCAGCAATGCGAAATTATGTGGACAGTATGGAGTCATGAAGAATGAGACTACTGAAACAAGCACTTCAGGATGTGGTGAGAATCATATCCATTACAGTTTATGCTGATGCCAGTACAAAATGTGCAATCCTGAAATTGGTTAACTTTCATGTCTGAACGTAGGTTCTCTTATTCTTGAAATGGGAGCCTTATCACGATTAACTGGTGATCCTAGATATGAGTCTGCAGCCTTGCGTGCTCTACGAAAGTTATGGAGTATGCGTAGTTCTCTAAATTTGTTAGGAACGACACTGGATATGGAAACTGGGGAATGGATTGAACATTCATCTGGGATCGGTGCTGGTATGCTTTTCCAGTGCTTTGATAGCATTTAGGTGCTTGGTTTTGTAGTTCACAAGGTTTCCAGTATTGAAAATTTAATTCATATCATTAACTAGTACAATTAGATTCTTTAATGGATTTGAACTGTGTTATAGCTTCTGATGGAATTGCTTGCGTAAATTACCTTTCACTTCATGTTTGTTACTTAACAATGATATTAGAGACTCTTGATTATGTGTGGATTCATGTAGGAGTTGATTCATTCTATGAGTATCTATTCAAGGCTCACATTCTTTTCGGGAAGGAGGATTTCTGGAGAATGTTTCATTCTGCTTATCTTGCAGTGCAGAAATATTTCAGACATGGCCCATGGTACTGCACTGAGAGATTCTAAAGCATTGCGCTTGTGTTTGGGATCTTTCTTAACAACTTTTTTCCCCTTGTTCTTGTTTCTTTCTTGTTTTTCTCCTTATTGTTGGTACGACTGGAGCTGGACGGGGGATGAGTGTTTTATCCTTTCGCTGTAGATGGAATTTGGGGGAAGCTCATCTCCATTAGTAATCTGGACTTGTCATTAAATCGAGATTTCCTTTGCTGCACCCTATAGCCACATAATGTCTGATTGAGTTCACCAGGGACATCCTCATTCTCACTTCCTGGGATTAAAACATGGATCAACATTACATTTCCCCTATCATAGATGAAGTCCCATTGCTTGGGCAGCATAGGGTGCCTCTATATAAGTATGCTAATCAGAGTCCTGGCAATTAGCCAGATTCTTGAGGGACCTTAAGATAGACTCGTCGACCCAAATAATATGGTAAAAATTTAATGGGCACTTTCTGATGTAAGGTATAAGATGATTGTAAGGAACTTCATCACAGCATCTCACAGTTCATAGGTTAGGGGTGGTTACTCTCTCTAGACTGCAAAAGATAGACTTCGAGAACTAAGAAGCTGTTGTCCATACCCCATACCTATTTTGAATTTCCTGTTGTGAATCAAGCAATAGATGATTGAATTTGTTTCATGAGGAATACAAGGTTCACTGGTGATGGAAAGCATGCCTCTCTAATTTAGGTACCATGAAGCTGATATGAGGACTGGAAAAGCAACATATTGGCAACTGACAAGCCTTCAAGCATTCTGGCCTGGCCTACAGGCAAGTAACTGAAATCTCTTATGCCCAAATGGTATTATCAATCCTTCTAAAGATTCCTCTGATTTTAGTTTTATGATATGTTAGGTTCTGGTTGGGGATATTGCAGCTGCCAACACATCACACCGTGAATTTGTATATGTGTGGAAGAAGTTTGGGGTGCTACCAGAAAGGTATCATGTATTTGTTTTTCTTTGATCTTCTTTGCTTCTATTACTTGAAAACAACTGTCAGCTTGTCATTATATGCATGGTTTTAACTACTTAATAGAAAGGAAATTAACGTGTAATGACCTCTTAGGTATTTGCTGGACCATCAAATGCTACACCCTACAGAGAAGTACTATCCACTGCGCCCTGAATTAGCAGAGTCAACATTCTACCTATATCAAGCAACTAAAGGTCTGATTGTTTTATTTCAGTTCTTTTTTTTTTTTTTCCCTTACTCTTAAATGTTTAGATTTTCATTCTACTTTTTTTCAAAATCATTACTTGAAAATGCTATGTTCTGATTGTTTTATTTTGCTGTTCTTTATTTTTAGCTTTTCTCTGGAAGTTTTATATTTTCACTTTTGCTCAAAATTATTGCTTTAAAATGCTATGGCTGTGTGAACTTTTGCATCCATATACCATTCAATGAAAAATTCAGCTTGCAAACACTATTAGTAACACAAGGGTAAAGTTGCCATTTGCTAGACTCTTTGAGTGTAGCAAATTTGTGCGGCCAGGTTCTTGTATCATGGACTTTCTTTTTAAACTATACATATTATGGCTTTATCTATGGCTTTTGATTACCAAGTCATGTTCTCTTCCTGATATTTTTTTTCCTATTTGTGTTTTATCTGTTTACATACGTTGTGTGTGCGGGCACGCGCTCCACAAGAAACAAAATTGCCTTTGGGCTTTGACCCATGTTAGAGAGAAGGGGGTGGGTAGGGTTTGACTACATCTCAAGAGAAAACTGGCCAACAGAGAGAAAGACAGGCATAACCCGCTACTAACCTATGGTTGAGACTAGAGTCTGCATTGATCAGGCTGGCAGCCTGGTCACTTTTCTTTGTTTCCCTTTCCCCTGTTTTTCCAGCTTGAACAGTGCAGCGAGACAAAAGGCTATAATGTCGATCTTGCTCTTTATATAACAATGATGGCATGAAGCATAGTGACTTCTCTGTTAACAAAGAACTAAACGCGTTGATGTAATTTTAAGAACAATTGTTGATTCTGTTATTCCCAATTTAATTGGAAAAAAGGACACGAACTGAGGGAGGATGGACATTCTGAGCTTCCTGCAGGCATACATTTAGGCATGAATGCATTAATGATTGCATAGCTCTTGAATTGTGCTATACACTCTTTGAGATGGAGAAAAGGCTCCACCATTACCTCTTCTAAACTTTGTACATCTATTATGTTTATGAATATTCCCAGATCCATGGTACATGGAAGTCGGTGAAACAATTGTTAATTCTCTCAATTCATACACCAAAGTGGAAGGAGGATTTGCAAGCATTAGAGATGTCACAACCATGCAAACAGAAGATCATATGCATAGCTTCTTTCTTGCTGAAACGTAAGTGGTTTTTGCCATGGCACTCAGAAACTTCTTTTCAATTATGATATACATTTATGAGAAATGAAATTTCTCACGTAATATATTCCTTTTTGCAGGTGCAAGTATTTATATCTTCTCTTTGACGATTCATTTTTGGTTGATCGGAATTATATATTCACTACTGAGGGTCACCCTTTACCTGTGCTAAGTGCTTGGCAAGACAGACTGCCAGAGATATACATCCCATCAAACTGGACTTATGTCAAGGTCTTCCTAATAGCATTCTTCTTGTCCAATGCTTCCTTATAAAAACAATACAAGTACAAGAAAAGCCTATATAGAATCCAGAAACTTTCCACACCAAACAAGAATAATTTACTTTCAACCTTTTCAGAAGTTAATTAAATGCTTAATACAATTTGGCCCTACTTTGTTTTTTGCTTTTTTCTAAAAAATTGCAATTTGGAGTTGCACAGGTCATATTCATTTTGCCCCAAATTAAATGTGAAGACCAGTTAGGTGATCTGAGTGTTTTAATTGTGCAGGATGAAAAGCAAACAAAGCGATCAAGTGCAATGTCTCTGCAAGTCTGTCCTGCATTGAGTTTGAATGCAGGACATGGTGAACAACTGGTTGAGAGCGCTTGCCATGTCCCGGATGCTCGAAGCGATCACAAGTGTTTCGGTGATGAAGAGTGTGGAGTTGACTCAACTAGCTGTCGACGAAGATCATGTAGTATGGCTGGTTACTGTGGGCTATGGTTGGTCGCATGAGACATTGATACATCAGGATTTTCTTTCATGACAGTTATTTTCTACTAGCAGGTGAGGAGAAGAAAAAAAGGATTTCCAATTCTCTTCATCACTGTAGAATCTAGGGAGCTTTTCTTATGAGAGATTAATGCAATGGTCAAGGTTAACCTGACAAGAATTTTCGAGTGCAGATTGCACTGTACTGTCATTATTCCGGAAACAGAAGGAAATACACTGGTCAAGTAGACCTGTCGTGAAGTATTTTGCAACCTACGAGAGGATGCGGCCTTCATTGAAGCATCCAACACCAATCCTTCAAACTCAGGTGGATTCCTTATAGTGGCTTCAGTTTTTTTACTCTGGTCTGGTGATATGTTGTCATGTGACCTATGTTATATCACTAATCTTATAATGTGAGATGATATTTCTTGAACAGTTATTTCTTTACTCCAGACTCATTGTAGTTCAAAGTTACATCCCCATTATTATAGAAAACACCAAGCCTAGTCGATTGTGGCAGTGGTTATTTTTTGTTGGTCCTAATTTTTCTTCTTTTAATTTCACCCTTATAAGATCAAATTGAAGGGCAATTTAAGTAAATTTGTTCAGCAAAAGATTGGAAAATAGAGAATCAAAGTGAAAAAATTAAAGGAAATAGGTGGCAATTTCAAAAAGGGTGAGAAATGTTCACTCTCATCCTCTTAGTTTCTAAATTATAAATATTTGGTCCCTATAATTTTCACAAACCCAATTTTAATTCACAATTTTATTTTTAGGTGCTAATTTGAAAGATGGGAGACAATCATTGAATTCCAATTATACAGAGAGTACCAGCTTAAATTTATTTATAGCATATTTTATCTATTATAATTTTACTAATTAAATATTAAAATAACTAATTACAGCATGTAAAAAATCAATTAGTTTTCTACATAAAAAAAACCCAACGCAACGCGCGGGCAAGCATACTCGTTTATACTAATTCCCCACTTAAATTCTGCCTCGAGAAAATAAATGTAAAATATTTAGAAAAAATAAAATAATAATACAGTTATTTAAAGTAAATATATCATTTTTTATATATGCATTTCAATAAAAAATATCATTTAAAAAAATTGATTTTATATTAATATAATTATTTATTAATAGTAACTAACTAATAGTTAAAAAAATTACATAAAAATATATATTTTTATTTTTTAATTAATACGTAAAATTATCTTCAAATTAAAAATATTATCTTGATTTTCAATCAAATTTTATACTTGAAGTTATAAAATATATATATATATATATATATATAATTCTCTTTTCGCTCCCTGAATTGGTGGAGATGCTCTTCAGCCAAAACTTCGCAGAAGACAGTAGAAGCTTGAAGACAATTGCACTTTATGCCATACCACTCCTCAATTAAATTTGCCCTTACTCGATTGGTCAACGCACAAAGACTTTTCTAGAACAAGACTATCCTCTATAAGTTCTGTTTGACAAGTGTAATGGGCTATCTGGCCCATTCCTAAATGAAGATTGATTGTACAGCAACATCCCTGCGAATTCCAGAAAGATCCCTCATTCTCCATCTTCCCTTGTCTTGAAGACTCGCGAACTTGCCACTTAACACGAGTTTTTACCAAATTACCCCCCTTTGCTTTCCCTATAAATAGCTTTCTCCCCCGTCAATTCTTACCAAGAACAAGAGAAACCAGCAAGCTGCTCCGAATTCTGTAATCACCTAGCTCTCACGTTGCGAACCTTGTACTCCCTTTCCTCTCAAATACCTCAACAATAAACCGAGAAAATGTCTCTTATCCCAAGCTCCCTCTTTGGTGGCCGAAGAACCAACGTCTTCGATCCTTTCTCTCTTGACATCTGGGACCCTTTCCAGGACTTTCCCTGCACAAGCACAGTCCAATCAGCCCCACGTTCAGAGTTCGCCAAAGAAACATCAGCATTTGCCAACACACGCATCGACTGGAAGGAGACCCCGGAGGCTCATGTTTTTAAGGCTGATCTTCCAGGGCTGAAAAAAGAGGAAGTGAAAGTGGAGATAGAGGAAGGTAAGGTCTTACAAATAAGTGGAGAGAGAAGCAAAGAGAAGGAAGAGAAAAATGACAAGTGGCATAGAATTGAGAGATCAAGTGGTAAGTTCTTGAGGAGGTTCAGGTTGCCTGAGAATGCCAAAGCTGATCAGGTTAAGGCTAATATGGAAAATGGGGTCCTGACAGTGACTGTGCCCAAAGTGGAAGTCAAGAAACCTGATGTTAAGGCCATTGATATCTCCGGCTGAAACTCTACAGGGCATCAAGGGACCTTTTTGTGGTGTGTTCTCATGAATCATGGTGAATTCTTATGAGCAAATAAAATTGTGTGTGAAATACCCGTGGAATGGGATAGTGTGATGTGTTTTATGTGTTTTGTTTCCAGTGTACTACCGAGTTTCTCTGTCAATAATATCGTGTCGTGTTGTTGTTTTTTCCGATAGAATTCCAAGGAAAAAAATTCACAGACGACAAAAACGGGGCGAAGCCACCCCAATACAAGTCGAGAATCCTGCACTGGCTAACCAATCTGCACTGCGATTTCCATCCCTGTAGTTATGGGAAACTCGAACCTCCCAGTCTTTCCCAGGCAAGAGATTAAGCTCTTTAAAAAGCGGTTCACAAACCAGAGAAGAGGAGGAAGCTTTAGGGCCTGTTTGGCACAGCTGTTGCTGTTGTGGTTGAGGTTGAAAAAAAGCAGGTTTATGAAAAGCGCTTTTAGCTGCGGTTCGTAACTGAAATTTGTGTTTGGTTAAAACTGTGGTTGAGTTTGAGTTTAATGAAAAGCAGTTTTGTGTGTTTGGTTACCATGCTTTTCGTATTGCTGTCAACTTGTGAAATTAATTTAAAGTATACATGTACACACACATACATACGTATATATAAATATTTTGTTGGAATAATTTTGTATTTTTATTAATAATTATAATAACAAAAAGTTTTAAATAAATGAAGTAAATTAAACAATTGTTTTTATTCTCCCATCAAACTACTTGCAATTCCATCACGAACTAAATCCATACGTGAATGCGTCTGCGATCCCTAATTATTTGATTGAGGAACAATATCTAATAAAATATCTTCAGAAACAATATTAGAATTGCTATCATATTCGACAAAAATCATATAATCTTGTGATCTTCCTGTAATACAAGAATTATCGATCTGCAAAATATAATACAAGACCATGAACATTGGACCACTAAATTAACAGCTGACAATAACTTTAAAAAATAACAGCCCACACTCACCCTATCAGAACCAGCCCATTCAGATCCTTATCAGCACATCTCACAATCGTTCTCCATCCACCCTCAAAGTCAAAGCCATAACAAAGGTAAAAAACCCTTCCCAATCTCTGTCAAATCTGAAACAAGCATTTTGCTATCTGAAATGGCCGCCAATAAACCTAGCAAAAGCTTGCTTTCTCTGCTTCAACAATGTTTTCTATTAACATCTTCTGCTGCACTTTCTCCCCCCACAGCTCCACTACCCACCGGTACCTCTTCTTCTTCATCATCCCTTACAGTTCAATTCCTTGTGAATTCATGCGGGCTCACTTCAAAATCTGCTCTTTCAGTTTCCAAGAAGTTCCAAATCCGTGAAAACAACCTCCAAAACTCTCAATCCGTCCTCCAGTTCTTGAAAGCCCATGACTTTAGCGAAACCCACATTTCCAATTTGATTGAAAAGCGACCAAAAATTCTCCTGCGCAGAATAGAAGACAATCTGAAAGCCAAGTTTGACTTCTTTACCGAGAATGGCTTTGCGGGCCAGCTTCTTCCCCAGCTTATTCCTCCTGAGACTGAGAAAGAAGGATGTCGACGAGGCAATTGAAAAACTGAACGCCTTAAAATTAGAGATGGTGGGATGGGAGGTGAGGGAGTGATGCTGTGTGTGTGTGAGGTTAGTGTCTGAGAATGCCTTTGCAGCGTGACCATTTACACCGCAGCTGCAAAAGCAACTCTCAGTTGCTTTTGCATCTGCGGCCGGATTTTAATTTTTTAAGTGGGACCCGCAGTAAAATACTGGGGTCCCGTTTGGTAAGGTTGTTTTTGGGACTGCGGTTCAACGCAACCACACGTTGAACCGCTGTCCCAAACACCCACTTAATCGCATTAACCAGAACACCCAAGTCCATCTCTAATTCAACCATAAAGAATTCAAGTATAACCAACAGCCCGCAGAATTTCTACCTCAAATAAAGAACACAGTCCCAAATTCGCCTTAACCATGCAGCCATCGTCCACTACCATCACGAATGAGACCCCCTGCACAAGCTAAACCGGGATTGGACTTGCTCCGTTTATATTTCACTCGCACCCGCCGTCCCTTAGGTTTAGCCGAGCTAATAAGGATCTTCTTTTTCAGCCCACTGCTGCCTGCAAAATTATCACTACTAACCACCACAACATGAGCAAAAGCAAGAATCTCCCGACTGCCATTGCCAAAATGTCCCTTTTGCATATTGTAAGGCTGAACTCTCGGGCGGTATTAGATTTTCAGGGCATTTTTAGAGTATAATAGTTTTTGTTTTTTAAATCGTTTTTTATTTTTTTTAAATAATATATTTTTACTTTTCTAAAAATTATTGTTGATATTGAAATTAAAAAAATATTAAAATAATAATATAAAGATATTTCTTTTAAAAAAAATAAGTTTCAACAACCTTTTATTTCGATGGCAATCACAAATGTACACTGAAAATAAGATGTAAGCCTAGTTATAATCTATTTCGACTCAATTTGATTTACACACATCTAGAATTGTATTAAAAGGATGCAGGCCAAGAAAACAACCAAATTGATGCATAGAAAAAAGAAAAACTTAGAAAGCTTAAAGGGTACACCTGATGCAGCATACCTTTTAGCAATGATCGCATGGGTTTTTGGGGGAGAGGCCAAGGGAGGCACATCGAGTGCAGGAAATAGGATCAGAGAACAGGGAAGTCACAGAGGTGGGCAGAAATGCTGAGTTTCCGGTCTCATTCTGGTTCTGTGGAAAAGAAGATGGATTGCATAACTTCAGGGCTGCTGTTGCAAACAAAATTCCTTAGAACTTGTTCAGAATACTTCCTCTTCAATGTTATCCAAAACTGCAGAAGCACTCCTCTGCTTGGTCAATTTGTTTAAGAGATCAAAAACAAAATAAACATGGCATTGACCAGAAAAATCACCTCCAAAACTGCCGCTTTCCAATTCATTGATCACTTTCTTCAAAGCATAAACCATAGAAGACAGGAAAATTCTTTTCCAAATCCAAGTCCTGTTAAAATCCCATACGAAACTGAAACAAAAAACACTGGGGACCAACTCTTTCTTATTGTTTCCTATCAATAAAAGATATGAATTGAAGATGTAAAATCAACACTTTCACGGCATCAATCACATTGGTGTAACAGAAAAATAAGACATGGTCTATCTCTCCTTAGCATTTAAGCTCTGTCCAGCATGCAAAGTGGAAATTAATAAGAGGTCCTCTCCCTCTCTTTTTTATCTGCTGATTGATAGATATGAATCCAAGTTACAATGTATTCTAACACACCATGGAAGCTTACATAATTAAAGCAGCAGGTAGTTTCTCTTCAAGTATACAAACAAAGGAAAAAAGACAGTATCATACAGTTACATGAATCCAACGAAATTCTCATCAGTATAGTCATGAACAAAATTTGTTAGGAAACCACCATTTGTTATCTGTCACCCACAATGAATATACTACCTAGCTTGTCCAGCACTTTAACTGAATACAGTTTCAAAAATACTCTCATGCCAAGATAACAACAAATTAATCTGTCAATTACTATCAAAGACGAGTTTAACTGGCATGGGACCTTTGATTGACCATGGAGTGTATTTTCATTCTAAGAACTGAGTTTGAATCCAAAAAAGCTCCTTCTCATGTTGCATTCCTTTGGTTTGGAAGTTTCAGAATGTTCTCTGAGGATTTCTAACAAAGAAAAGCCCCCCTATGCCATTTGATTAATTAAGTCCCGTGCTGCTTGCCACTCCCTGAGGCCAAGGACAGGGTCAAACCATCATTCCAGGATTCTGCAGAACTTCAGTGGAAGTCAATAGAGCATTACCTACACCCATACATGTATCAGTAATCTAACCATACACAAACAAATTTATAGGAGCAACATCAAACAGCAGTCATGAAACAGAATGAATCAATCTGGCCAACAATAAGAGAGAACAGATCCTTGCAGTAAAACAAAAAAATAGAATACCTGCTTATCTCTCATAGAAGAGATATCACATTCAAGATTAGGTACTACAGCTTCCATCATCCGCTCTAATTCACTGCATGACATAATCAACTCCCCGGCATTTAATATGGAGATGGGATCAGATGATACATGACCAAACTGAGCATATCATCCCTGTCCACCTTTTGATGGGAGAGACGTACACACAAATCTGTTCAAAACACTGCGATGAAAATAAACGAAAAGTCCCATCCTTCACCATTTTCACAAAATACTGAATCAGTTTCCTTCATCTCATATTGCACCAAACAAACAATAATTATTTACAACTTTCGAAGGTGACATGTTGAAGTCCAGTAATCTATTGGCCAATTAAAAGTCTGATGAGCTTCACAACTTTATTTGACGGGTAAGACGGCCACATCTACTATGCAATCTCAGAATCTCTTTTGCAAAACCTTGATTACCTGTTAACAATAGCCCATTCAAAACCCGATTGAAAGTGAATTTTCGAGGAACAAATCCTCTATCAACCATCTCAATCAACAAATTTCCAGCCACCAATAAATCATCTGATTTTTTCCTAACAAACATTGCACTTATCAATATATTGTAAGTGTCCAAATTCGGCAAGCAATCCCCACTAGTCATCTTCTGAAACAAGTCCAGCGCTTTGTCAATCTCTCCTTCATCACAAAAGTACCGAATCACAAGATTGTATGTTTGAACATTTGGCTCACAACCATCATCCTTCATTCTTCCCATAAATTCCATCGCCCGCTCCATTTCACCTCTATGACACAGCCCTCTAATAACCAAATTATAAGTTATTGAATTTGGCACATAACCCTTCACCACCATCTCCTCGAAAATGACTATAGCATTATCCACACTGTCTTTCTTACACAGAACCTGAATGAAGGCATTATAAGTAGCAACGGAAGGAAGCACTCCTTTCTTCACCATTGTATCAAAAACCTTTCGAGCTCGCTTAATCTCACCAGCAACACCAAACCCATGAATCACAGTAGTATAAGTAACGACATCAATTTCACAGTCTCTCTTCTTCATTTCCAAAAAGAAATTCCAAGCTTCATTAATCTGACCAGCTCTAAAATACCCTTTAAGCATTGTATTATAACTAATTAAATTCGGGGTCAATCCTCTCTTAACCATCTCTTTCAACATCTCCAAAGCTTTGTTGGTCCTGTTAATCAAGCACCAACCATTCACCATCACATTATAAGTAACACGATCAGCCCTAAACTTTCCCTTAAAAGCCTTGAACAAATTATAAGCCATTTCCACTCGTTTGGACTTGCATAACACATCAAGGATTGTATTAAAAGATTGCAAGTCTTGAAAACAACCAAATTGATGCATAGACAAGAAAACTTTAACAGCTCTATGGGGTTTACCCGCGGAGGCATACCTTTCAGCAATGATTGCAAAGGTTTTAGGGGAAGGGCCAAGGCGGGAGGAGCGCATACGATAAACTAGGGACCGGAGAGAAGGGAAGTCGCGGATGCGGGCGGAAATGTCAATGGCGTGGTCGAAGGAGGAGGCGTGGTGGGAGTAGGAGGGGTGGTGGGAAAGGAGGTTGAAGAATTGGAGGGCTTTAGGGCCATCGTTCCAAAGGCGTTTAAAGATTGTGTTGACTAATTGTGGGGTCCATTGGATGGTCGGGGAGTAAAGGATTTGGGCCAATGCTTGGGGGTTTGATGACGTGAGTATTAGGGTGACTAGAGCGGCGGGTTCAAGAGGTTGTTGAGGAGGTGGCGGAGTGGCGGTGGCGGTGGCGGTGGTGAAGGGGTAGGATTTTGGTGGACGAAGATAGAGTAAACGGGAGGGGTTGGTTCTTTGAGTGAGCATTTTTCGAGTCTGCATGCTTGTGTTTTACTTCAGTTCAGTGACCCGTTCATGTGTTCTTGATGAGCAAACACGGAGAGGCTTTTGGTGGCAGTGACACAAACTTTTTACTTGGCCAGAAACGACTCGGACAATCTCTGAGGTTCACGTTGACGAGCCCATTGATCTTGTTTTGCTTGTAATTCTGATTCTCCTCTTGTTTTTGAGGGCAGGGGGCTGATGTTAAGAGGCAGGAAGGAGATTTCAGTTCAATGTGACTGACTGTATACCGTGTTTGTATCAACCCTAGCCTTCAGTAGCCAAGACGTGGGCAGGCCGATGAGGGGAAATTTTTACAGTGGCAAGTCCACACTTCCGTTTTTTTAGATATTAAGTTGGATATGTGTTGGATAATTTTTATTTTATTTTTTACTGTTAATTTTACTTATAATGCGCTTTTTTAGTAAAATAAATAAATGATGAATCTAAAATTCAATTTTCAACGGATCGATGAGTTTAAAAATAAAAAAAAATATTTTGATTCAATTCAGCTTCAATCTTCTTCACTTTTTGACAAGATGAGGGACAAAAAAACACCTCAAAGAGCTTATTTTTGTTGAATAATACTTATTGATACAAGAATGATTTTTTTTGGTAGCTAAAGTAAGTGTAGTTGAAGTTGTTTTTGAAAATATTTTTTATATAAAATATATTATTTTTATTTTTTAAAAAAATAATTTTTGATATCAGCATATAAAAATAATTTAAAAACATAAAAAAATAGTTTAAAGTAAAAAATAAAAATAAAAAAAATTCAAAATTTTTCAAAAACGCTTTTGAAATACAATAACAAAACTGAAATGTGGCCAATCGATTATATTATCTATTTTTGTTGTTTTTGTATGACTTTGTTTTCAAAGACAGAACCTAAAAAATAAAAAAATAAAAATGAACAAAAAATTAAAAGGACTGTTAAAGGGGGGGAAACAAAAATATGAGGACTGGATAGAACTTTTCCACAAAAACTGATTGGTGACGTGTTTTTTCCTCATTGATCGCAAGTGTTTTAATTGTCTTTCCATAACAAATTCTAAGAAATTGGTCATCATAAGAGAATGCAATCAATTACGAAATAAAAAATTCGATAACAAAATAAAAAGCAGTGCTCCGAATTTACGAGAGAGCATGCACAATAAAAAAAATGCTACAACATTTTCCCTAAATCTTTCAATTATAATTTTTAATATAGTTAATGTTAACAATAAAGGCTGATTAATAAAGTAAATTCCAGTTATCTCCATGATAAGTGGCATATCTTCATACATATATAATTTAGGTGTTTATTATCTTTAAAGCTCAATTCGGTGGGTTATGAAGAATCAAATTCAAAATTGAATAAAAAAATAAACAAGGTGGCATCAATGTACAGCTTACATGGGTCCTCCTTGGCCTTCCAGCAATATTTACACGAAAATATTATTGTCCCAGAATCATAAAACTCCTATTACTGTTCTCTACCAGGATGAATCAAAACTGTCGAGCTTCACCTGCACTTTCCAATCCTCTCACCAATTCGCATCATGCTGAAATCCAGAAAACAAAAATTATAGATCATATGCTGGTTTTCTCCTATCAACTTGATCATGTACAACACTACTCTCCAAGAATTCTTCTTCCAGCAACTGATACTGCCTACTCCTCTAGCATCACTACTAGGAGACACTTAGCTTCTTGATCAATCTATATTTTACGAGCACGGTCGCGCCAAGAACCTTGTTGCTTTGCAAGAACCTGAAACCGAAAGAAGAATTGCTTAGATTTTGCTCTCCCAATCTCTCTCTCTCTCGCGCGAGAATGCACTCACTTTCTCATTTAGAAGGCTAGAAGCATGATCGGTGTCGTGGCTCTCAATTCTATTGTTGTCCATCTCTATCTCATTGTCTGAAGCAACAGATGCCAAAAGTGATGGTGCACCAAACATGGCGTCGTCGTGAGCAGTTTTGATTTGCTCTTCTCTTCTTGCCTTCATATATTGTCATTATAAAAGTTACATGAGAAGCTACAGAACAAATTCATGCTTAAGAGAGAATGACAGGGAAGAAAAACACAGATTATAGGAACAAACACCTTTGATCATTAAATACAAGACAAATTGCGAGTGAAACAGAAGTGGATGCCTACCTCCACTGCAGAGAAACGGAAACTCTGGCCTATGTGCTTGACTAGTGCTGCATCATCTTCCACAGCTAAACACACAGAAAACTATTTACATCAGTTTTAATTATTCTGCCCAGGTCCATGGATATCCTGTGTTATAATCTAAAAGTATTCATCGGTCCAGTAAATTTACATCAACCAATAAAAATGATTTAACATTAAAATATCACTATAATTTAGCTGATTTGTAACAATCTCATTTCTCCAACACTATCGCCTCATAAACTGCAGAGTTTATGTACTTGTAAGCAATATTACAAGAACATAAGTATTACAGGCAAATAGACAATCATAGGAAGTGATTTTATTTCAGGTATGGTTTCAAACTAATACAGATGTATGTTCGCAAATATGGCATTTTTTGGAATTTTTATTTTTATGTATGCCAATTGAAAGGCATGCTTAATGAGTATATGCAACATACTGGGACTATCTTGTTTCATTATTTCATAAAGTCCACCCTTTCGTTTCTTAACCTAGCAGTTTTCTGAAAATGAAGTGCACATCTTCTTTCACAGCCAAGGAAAGAAAAAGGCACAGGAAGTCAGGAACCCAAGATGATAGCAGCAGAAATGAAATGAAATTAGAACAGCAAGCATTTTAGTATCCAAAATATCTCAACCCATCACCCAATGGCTGAGTAGTGCAAGCAACAATAGTTGACTACATACAAAAACATCACTCTGTAACTTAAGTAATAAAATGTAGATAAATATATTTAACCTTCAACTTCCTCGTCATCAAGTGGGGCATCCTTGTTGAACTCAAACCGCTCCCAACCAGAGCCCATTCCCTCATCCTTTTTAGCTGCATAAAAATGCAACTGAATGTTATCTGGAAACAATTTATGAGCATCTATAAAAAAAAGCAGCATACACGATTTAAAATATCAATACCACCGAGGAAGAGTGGAAGTTTATCTGGCGAGAAACACAGCAGTATATCTTCCAACTAGTATGTTCACATGCTTAATAAACCAATGTTTTTAAGACTGATCTGGATATGAAATTGCAGTAAGGTTGATATTTACAAAAGGGGGGGGTAGACTGCAAAAGCAGACAAATGCAAAGGCTAGAAGTACAGCTAAATAGAGTGCATTGTAAAATCAAAACACTGGACGGCAATGAGAAAAACACGTTAACTAACACTCTTAACCAAAACTGACCAATAACAGTTTCCTATAAAATCAAGCATGAGTGAAAGAATATGATCTCCTTTTGTTCTCAAGTTAAAAGCCTAAATAGTTAAAGCTTTTAAGTGTGTGTCTTACAAATAGCAAAACAAACTTTTAACTCTCATTTATAATAGTTTCATAATTACACAAGCTCCTTCTTAATTTTCTAACATCATGTCTTGCAATTTAGAGCAAAGCCAATGGTTACATGCCACTAGTATACTATTAGATATGCAGATGATAGTGTGACATGTCAGCTTCCTATTTAGTGCAAAGCCACTGGCTACCTGCTGTTATTATACAAGTAGATATGCAGTTGATGCTTTGGCATGACATGATCTGGGTATAACTTAGAATAATTTATGATGGTGCACTTAGTTTTATTGTTTATAATCACCTAAATGTGTTTATCTCTATGTACTTGTGACTAACATTCTACCACTGAAATATTCAAGTAACAGTAATACAGGGGGGTAGACAAATTCTGCAAATCAACAGCTTGGCCTAATTTGACATCGAAATATAAATTTGATTCATAAATATGAGCTTACTTTGCCATTTTTTTGTTGTAGTTTCAAACAAAAAAAATCATAGATCCATGAAAATTACATTATTCATGATGGCTAAATAAGGCAGGAAGTCCTCAGATCAATTCAGACAGGAAAATGACATGATGATCTCAAATTTCAGCAAAGGATGTGATTGCTTACCAGTTTCATTAAGCTGAAGTTTCATCCTAGCTTTGACTCTTTCAGCTGGTGTCTGTTTATCAAGGAAACCCAGTCAACAGCAGAAAGGAATAGATTTGAGATTTTTTAAAGGTAGAAGATAGTCAATTGACTCAATTACTAAAACCGTAGGAAAGAAAAATAATAAGTTTTTAGTAAGTAGTTCTTTGAAGTGACTCGGAGGCAAGATACACTTTCTTCTTTCCTTACATAGAGCATTTCGTGGGTATTATCTAGTCTCGACTTATCTGTACAAAGAGAAGCAGCAGCACACTAGTCTTACTTTCTTGAAATTTTCTTAAATCTCTGTTTTTTTCACCAATGTCATGACAGAGGTTACAACAATTAGCATGTTGGACTGTTTTGACCAGGCATCAAGAATTTCTTTCAATTTTCCCACCCCAGATGCCAAATCCAACACGAACATATAATTGAGAGTTCAGGGAAACACGATATGTTCCATCTTCTACTAATATTTCTTACATTTATGTTCTGATTTTGTTTTAGGTAAGGACAGGCTAGTATGCCCCTCAAGCATTCAACAACCTAAACAGTGTCTTCCATGTCTTGCAACAAATCAAAAGAGATGAGTATCTCACCTCGTAAAGTGTAGTGTTCAAGGGGTGACAACACGACAGTGCTGGTGTATAATCAATAGTTGGACTAAGAATACACGATATCATCATCTTCTCAATTCTAAACTTGAAGCAGAAACCTGCTAGTCCCTTTCATTTCCGTTTTTTTTCCACTACGACTGTAGACTAGCATAGCCTCCAATTAAACTATCAGATTATAACTTCAAAAGCCATTTTAATTATTTAAAAAAAAAATCTTACCATTTTCTCATAACCTTCAATCGACCGCGAATAATCAATGCTACCATTATTATCCTTCCCTCCTCTCTCCCTTTCCACACCATCACTCCTCTTCTCCGACCTTCTACCCTCTCTTGGCGATATACCACGACTGCGGCTTCTTCTCTCCAATTTCCGGTTCCTTCTCCTCTCTCCATCTCTATACCTGTCTCTGCTTCTGCTTCTACGCCTATAATTCCTCTCTCGGCTTCTGCTTCTGCTTCGCTTCCTATGATTCCTCTCTCTACTTCTCGATCTCGATCGATGCCTATGATGCCCCGATTCTCTTGTAATTGATTTCAACCATGAAAACAATAAATTTTGAAGTTCGAGTTGCATCTTTTGTAAGAGTCTGGGATAATCGGAGTTTTATTTTTTCATCTGGTCCATAAAGTACGCTTTCCAAGAGTTTCCTCAAATTCAAAAAAAATTAAAATAAATAAATTTTGAAGTTAATATGTTTCATTTGATGTGGGGAGTTCTGTTTGGAATTACCAAATAAAACTCTGGAGAGGATTTTCTGTTTGGATTTTTTAAGGCAATTTTGAGGGGGTTTATTTACATCATAGGGAAGTTTTTTAGGTGTTTTAGTGTTAAAACGAGTTGATCGGCCTGCTTCGCTGGGCATTTTTATTTATGTAGAAAATTAATTGATTTTATAAATGTTGTATTTTGTTATTTTAATATATAAGTAGTATATTGTAATTGATAAAATCTGTTAAAAATAGTTTTTTTCAACCAAAATGTGATTGAATATTGCTATTGCTAAAAAAATTTTGATAAAATTTGTTAGAAAATTTGCTAAGAAAGTGAAATGATTTATTAGCAATTTGTTGTCACGGATACTCTGGTTAAAAAAACAAAACAACAAAAGAAACCCGGTTAAAAAAGAACAACTGAGTTGGACAGTAAAAAATCAAAAATAAATGTGAAAAAAAGGTCACCGTTTCTTAAAAGGAAAAAACAAAGGGTCTAAAATATAAATTTAAATTCAAAGACAAATTTTTTTTATAAGATTTATTCATTATATTATTATATTAAATATCTTGAAGAATGCCGATATTAATTTTTTTTTCAAGAAATCGTAGGTCATTTTTTCTCTCTCTTTATATATTTTTAGGCGATAATATTAAATAAATATTAAACACATATACTTAGTCTCACATATTATATAGTGTGATCGAAATGAGAAGTGATTTTTATATTTTTTAATTGTAGATAACCTAGGTAAATTTGTTAAAAAAAAACAATATGAGTTGCCTTTTCTCCCCAGTAATATTAGATCTGACACATTATAAATAAAAACATTGCAATATTTTTCAAAAAAGGAATATATATTTTTTGCGTGCTATAATTACTTATTTGCTGTCTAAAAAGAACAGTGTAGTCGAAACAGAAAGTGCCTCATATATTTTTTAATTGTATATAATCTAGGCAAATTTGTTAACCTTTTGTTTTTTTGAGTTGTATTTTTTCCCGGGTAATATTAGATCTTAAATATTAAAAATCCATTTTTTTTTTCAGAAATACACTTGAACAAAAGAGCACAAAAATAAAATTCGAAGCCAATTTTTTTTTTATTTTATAAGATTTATTCTTCATATTATTATATTAAATGTATTTAAGAATGCTGAATTAATTTTTTTCTTGCAAAAAATCCGAGGTTATTTTTTTTTATCTCTTTATATATTTTTAGGCGATAATATGCAATAAATATTAAAACATATAATAATGAGTTGTCTGCCGTTTAAAAGGAACAGTTTAATCGATACAAAAGTGACTTGTATCGTTTTTTAATTGTAGGTAACCTAGGTAAATTTATCTATTTTTTGTTCTTGAGTTGTCTTTTATTCCCAGTAATATTAGATATAAAATGACTATTGCTATTATTGCAAAAACAATTAAAATTATAAAATTTTAACGGAAGAAAAAACACTTCAAAACATTAACAAAAGAGTAAGCAAGAAAAAAAAATATTATTATTATTATTATTATTATTATTATTATTATTATTATTATTATTATTATTATTATTCTAATTAATGAAAGTGGCAGAAATAAATCAAAGAAAAAAAATCGATGGAAAATAAAATTATTAGGAAAAACGTAACAATTATTTGATAAGCATTAAAAATTTAAACAGGGATATTTTATAAGATTTATTCTTTATATTATTATATTAAATGTATTTAAGAATGCTGATATTAATTTTTATGTTGCAAAAAATCCGAGGTAATTTTTTTTTATCTCTTTATATATTTTTAGGCGATAATATGCAATAAATATTAAAACATATAATAATGACTTGTTTGCCGTTCAAAAGGAACAGTGTAATCGAGACAAAAATGACTTGTATCGTTTTTTAATTGTAGGTAACCTAGGTAAATTTGTCTATTTTTTGTTCTTGAGTTGTCTTTTATCCCCAGTCATATATTACAAAAACAATTAAAATTATAAAATTTTAACGGAAGAAAAAACACTTAAAAACATTAACAAAAGAGTAAGCAAGAAAAATATTATTATTATTATTATTATTATATTATTATTATTATTATTATTATTATTATTATTATTATTATTATTCTAATTAATGAAAGTGGCAGAAATAAATCAAAGAAAAAAAATTTGATGGAAAATAAAATCATTAGGAAAAATGTTACAATTATTTGATAAGCACTAAAAATTTAAACAGGGATTTAAATCATAAATCAAAAGTTGAAGGGCTGAAATGAAAATCATATTTATTATCAATTTCAATCCAAGGATAAAATTGCAAAAATTAAAACCTGTGTACCGAATTTAATGACCAATTTGGACCCAATCCGAAAATAAAAGGTTCCAGGACCGAAGTGAAAGTTGCACTTTAATTAATTTCAACCTGAAGGACGAAATCGCAGCAAATTAAAACTACTGTAACAGAAGTGAAAGGTGCAGGAAAGGAAATTGCAAGTTCAGGGACCGAAGTGCAAAAGGTAACAAAACGGGGGCCTCTCCTGCACTTTTACGTGCAGGGGAGAGAGAGAAACGTTGCCGCCGTCTTCAACCGGTTTCCTCCGCGTCCACAGCCACCTTGTGAAAAAACGCGCCGCACCGGGAGGAAGACCAAGCAGAGGCGCACCGGATTCGACGCCGGCAGACCATTTCCTGCCACCGTATCATACCGCACGCGCCGCTTGAACGGGGCGTCAGGGGGGAAACCGTAAGTCGCGTGGACCGCACGCGCCTAACAGATTTCGGAAAATATATAAATAATAATGGTCAGTTACCGTTATGTCCCTGCCCGTAATTAATGGATTTTGTCTTATTCGGGGCTATAACCGTCTTAAGCCATTTATAAAAAAAAAAAAAAAAAAAGAGGGCGGCGGGCCGGACCGGACCGGTCCGTACGCGTGCAATTACGCCCGCACCCCTCAGACAACACGCTATTTACCCCTCAGCCAGACCATGTTTTTGTCCTATTAGCAGGGCTGAAGTCGCCAATACACTGTTCATAGAAGAAGAAAAAAAAAAAAAAAAAGACAGACGAACAGCCGCGACGCACGGCCGAGAAATGGCCAGTCCACAGTGCCATTGGGTCTGAGGCTACAGTGAACGAAAACCCGAGCTGTTTTAGCTATGTTAGTAATTAGTTGAAAGTTGTTTTTCCGGGTAAAAAAACACCTAGCTTGATTCTTACAACTAGAATGGCAAATGATGTGTTAGTTGCCTTTATTTTGTTTTTACCAAGCCTAGTATATTTTACCCCTTTTTCTAACTTTTTAGTTGATGCCCGTTTATATGTATTTTTTTAATTAAATTTTTTATGTAAATATAAACTAATAATCTCTCTCTAATTGTTTAGATTATTTATTTTCTGTTTTTAAAATAGTTGTTTTTGAATTAATTTATATGTATTTAATATTTTGAAGAGATTATTCTAATTAATCTTTAATTTTTTTCTCATGATTTGTTTATAAAAAAAAATACTATTTATTCTTGGTAAGAAAATGTGACCTTTAAGATTATTTTTTAAGTGAACGAGGACCAAAAATGAAAAGTAAAAAAATCAAATGAGGATTCAATTGAAAGAAAAATTCAATTCTATCAATTATTTTTTCTTAAAAAAGGATCAAATCTAAATGAAAAAAAAAATCAAAGGGTTGCATTGAAAATATATAAAGGAAGGCGTTGAAATCAAGAAAGAAAGGACAAAGAATGAAAAAAATAGTTACCAATTAAAATCCATCTTTTGGTCTTGCTGTGAGGATCAAGACAAGGTTTAATAGCTAGAAGTAGTACATGTTGTCCAAAGAAAGACAATTGTTTCCATGAATGTTTCATGTTCTACCCATGCATCCCACCTTTTAACATTAAATAATATTTTGTGAATGGTAAAGTACTAAATGCCCCTTATCAAACTTGATAATAATATAAAAAAAACATAAGAAAGAAGATTTTAAAAAACATTTGACCCAAGTTGGAGACAATTGCAAATTAAGGAGCAATCATTTTACTATGCTTTTAAAATGAAAAGGTAAAAAGTTATTATGCAATAAAAAATCATTATGCATTTGTTGCCAAGGCCATTTGTGTTTTGTTGATAAATATAAAATCATATTTTTATTATTTCAATTCATAGTGCCATTAAATCTATAAATACAATAAAACCATTATCCCTCTTAATTTATTTTAATATCCATAAAATTGTTTCATTAAAATTAAATCTTATATGCATAAAACATGATAGCTTAGTGATGAATTGATTTAAATATTTCTTTGAGAATTTATAAAAGAATGTCTTAATGACAAATTAACATATGGATATTAGAGAATATGAATAAATTAAAGATTTTGATTGATTCATTTTTTTTATACAAGAATATGATTTAAGAAAAAGTAATATATAAAAGTATATTGGTAGACTTTTCTAGGATATCTTTGAGTCGAATTTTGTATCAACCAAGACTTCAATTTCTTATCAAACAATCTTAAAGGCATATATTATATCTCTATTGAATTTAATTTGCCTTACAACCAAAACTAACAAGTTATAGTTGAAAAATTGTTTATGACTTGGTTAATATATATATCTGAGGTCAAATTAAAAATAAAATGCATTTATAATTGGGTTAAGATTATGATAAAAAATAATCTTCAAAATAAAATCTAACATTAAATACAACATATCCAAAACAAATTATTAGTGAATAATAAATTAATCTTAAAGAATTCTAGTTGATGAAAAAATTCAAATCCAAAAACCTTTATCTCACATTAAAAGATTATAAGTTTTCTAGTAGCTTGTATAATGGTGTTTTGAAAAGTAAAAAAATGGACCATAGGACAACAAATATTTTATAAGGAAAAAGGTTTAATAAATATGGGTTTTGTTTATATTAAAAATACATGTGTGCTCAACTCGGGCCTGAGTTTGGTTAATTATAAAATACATTTTATTTATAAAATTATTTCTTATAGGTCCATAGTCATTTAGAAGTCTAGACATTTTGAATTTATTAAGTGATATAGTTTATTTAATCATTTTCTCATCCTATTTAATTCCTCAAAAAGTTTGGTTTTAATTTTTTTAATATAAGAAATTAATCCTAAAAACATTGGGAAAAAATAAGTTTTCTTTCAAGTTTAACACATTAGATTTATTTCTTAAACTTAAAAGGTCAACATTTAGAAATTTTAAACAATAAGAATTGATTATATTAAAATAAACTAATTGTGGTAACAACATTTTATTTCCACGTCTCCCCTATAAAGAAACGAGTGTTGGCTTGAAACAAAAAAATGTAGAGAGAAAAACTTATACTACTTACTATCTTCTTTTGCTATTTTATGCCTCTTTATCTTTTATATGTTTTCATTTTATTATAGCTTTAGGATTTTTTTGTCATAAAGAGAAAATTAAGTCAATTTTCAAATTTGTAAATGTGATTGATTGTGCAACACTCTAAAATGGTAGTGTTGAAATCTTAGTAAGCTATTTGTGATACATCATTTGAAGCAATTAACTAACGAGCCATTTAGTTTTAAGAATAAAGGATATAATAATTTACAACAGCAAAATTTATTTTATTTTTTTTCATCTAAATTTATCTTGAATAAATAATTTAGTTTGATTTAGCTAAATCAACAAAAATAATTATTTATTTATATAAATATCTTTTACATATTATTGCACAAAAATATAATGAATTTGTTTTTGTTATTGTGATAGAAAAGTATAAGTTATATTCAAGAGAATGTTGATTTAGCAAGTACTACTTCAAAAGAGAGGATTTTAACATTACCTTCTATGGTTCTTGATAAGAAAATTAAGTGTAGTAGTGTGAACATTGGCAATAAAAGATGTTTTTCATCTAACCACTTTGAGCTTGGTAAAACTTAAACTTAAATTTAAACAAATATGCATCAAATATGTTAGACAATAAGTTTGATTTCATTGGCAACAAGTGATTCATGTAAGAACAATTATCTAATATCTAAAAATTTATCTTGAATGATTTGGACAACATCTTATATCGTGAGTTGGTCCATTAATAATGTTAATGTACTATAAGAATTCTTAGATCACAAGTACAAGGTTAAGGATACTAGCATGAAACAATTCATAGATAGTAAAATTAAATCCTTTAATATGGTTGATCTGGCGATTATGATTTGCCACCCAAGAGTTTTAATATTCATATCGAGGGAATGGTTCTATGAATATTTTAATGACTACCATTAGTGAGAAATTGTTATCATTTTAAAATACTTAAAGAACTACTTAAGCATATACAAAAATATTAGAGTTGAAGGTCTTATTTCTGGAGTAAATAAGGATAAAAAGAAGACACAGTTACTTCCAAGAAAAGAGGAAGTTTTAATAGCTTATAGAAAACATGGTTGAACAAGTAATGAACTCCTATAATAATAATATAATAAAGCTTTATATGGTGTATAATGTCCCTAAAAATGGAAATGAACTGGTATGGGAAAATAGGTTTATGCACAAAGAAAGTACCAAGGATTGTAACCCCAAGCTTGGCATTGTAGTCCCCTCCCGCCTGTAATCAGTTCATTAAATATAAAATCTTACCATGGATTAAAGTGAAAGCAAGCTGATTAAGGAACATACCCTAGTGATAGTAATAAAAACCACCAGATGTATGATATCAGACAAATTTGAACAAGATAGAGAGAAGATTTCAGAAAATGATTGTAAGGGAAAAAACTCCACGATACGAATATGATGTCTGCCTTTTTTACATTGTCGGGATACTGATTGAAGAAAAGAACATTGGGAAAGTAGCAAATACATGGGGCTCTCATCCAGCGAAAATATAACAGGATAGACAACTTGCCTGGACACGGGACCATCGCCCAATGGAAGACTTCCACCCGACAATTGAATGAATGACAACTGCATTTTCCTGATAAATGAAACAAGCATACCATCAAGTTTGAGATATCCTAAGCGGTCCCTCCACAACACCACCCTTAAAAAAATCTGAATAATGTAGTAATCTAATCCAGTAAATCCCTTATTTCAGTTTCCTACCATGACTTCAACATATCCAGGATGATACACTTTTTGAGCCTTGCACCCGGTCCTATACGAGCATTGGCGGATATAGAGACATTGGGACCAATCTGTTTCATCACATTCCACAAAAGGTCAGTATCATATATGAATTAGATGAAGGAGAAAGAAAAAGTTCGTACAATAGGAAGGGGTAAGGCTATAGAAACGAACGTATCATAAAAGCAGATGTAGCAGTTACAATTTTTTCATGTTTGACCAATCATTTCATAGTTTTATCGCTTATTATTTCACACATCAACTTGTATGGAGTTTCAGTATGATTTGTTTGTTTGTTACAACAGGAAAAGAGTATGCCAGCAATGTTCATTTTGAATCATAATAGCTGAATACAGAAACTAAGATTTTTAAGGTGATCTAGAGGCATGCACACCTAGTTTTCATCACCTAATCAACCATAAAGGGACAAAAGTAACTACTAACTTGTAAACAGAAAGGATAAAGATGCCTCCACTAAACATTATTCTAAAAGGATTGCATCTGCCAACAATACTAGTGTACCCATAGTTCCATATCATAAACAAGATGGAAAACCTACCTTAGCAGTTGGATGCACTTTTGCTGATGGATGTATATAAACATCACCAACAATAGTAGCCCTCTTTACGCCATCACCGCCAGCCAAAAGATTGGGTGAGGTGAATCGGAATTGGGCAAGGTATAAACCAGAGCACTTTAGAGACATTCTGTAGTGTGGATTTGGTAAAAATCACTTAGGGTGAATGGTTAAAGATGACAAACAAGATACTAACATAACATGTTAACATTGTCTTACCCAGGAGTTTTAATTTGTTCCCAGAAGTCCATGGTTTCATATGTATATAGCTGTTTTTTTCCTGCAAGGGGTGACAGGATATCCTGATCCAATCTTACAAAATCGGTTGGAAGACTCCTGTTAAGGGAACTTGCATAAGGTCAAGAAGTTTGTGGCAAATACTGGGTTCTATCAAATCCATGATTGAGCAATAACAAGAACATTTTAGCAAGTCAAGAAAGGAATAGAAAATGCCAAGACAATTTTTTTGTTAAAACCACCAAGGATGACTCTCCCAAAATAGTAGTGTGGATATTAGAGGACTGTAACTTAAACAATGAAGTTCATATTACCACAGTGAATCTGCATTCCAATTGAGTTTTCTTGTTATACTGAAGACCTGCTGACTACTTGACTCTTCAAACAAGATCAAGATGCAATTGCAAATCCCATGGCAATAAATAATCAATCACGACACAAAAACATGCTGGAACAGTCACTCTCCAAATCACTTGTCTACATAGATACATACACAAATATATGATTATTGTCATGCACCAGTCTAAATTTTAGTCAATCAACAACTAAAGAGGCCCAAGAAATAAAGAAAGAAAATAGATCCACTCTTAGTCCACTACACAAGCACTGTAATTGATGGTTTTCAAACCAGTGAGTCACAGCACAGGATTATGCATCTTATGGATTGTTCGGAATATCCCTGTTAGTAGCTTCTTTACATGTAACCAGATTGACATAGTCGAGAACAGGTCAACTATATTTTGAAATCAAATTACCATCTTTA
Organism: Salix brachista; assembly: GCA_009078335.1. Classification (NCBI taxonomy): domain Eukaryota; kingdom Viridiplantae; phylum Streptophyta; class Magnoliopsida; order Malpighiales; family Salicaceae; genus Salix; species Salix brachista. The sequence goes on from CM018586.1 coordinate 13,274,252, forward strand.
ACAAGTAAAATAATGCGCTATGTTAGAATAAAAACACAAGATAAAACATTTGTTGAGCTTTATTTCAATAAATTTATGATAATAGTTTAAAATGAAATTATTATACTAGCAATGCTTAACCTACAGTCAAAAATTCCAAGATACGAGGATGAAAAAATAGGAAAGTCCAAACCATGAGTAAGGACAAACCTTGTAGCTGATTGGAGGGCTTCAAAGCTGGAAACACGTCTCAGATTAGCTGCATATGGTGAAACAGAGTTCAATTTTTTCACAAGTGATACTCATGACTATCCATAGTTACATAGAATGCAATCATAATCTAAAATAACAAGCCAGGGTATGGCAAGCTTTAGGGTAAGAAGATTTTTAGTTGATGCAGGTTTTCACAATGAATTGTGAAACCCTTGATTAATGCTGAAACAGGCTACACTAATATATTCAAGTTGTTTTAACAAAAGAAACATAGAATTCTGGAATTTCTAAATTAATCATGCACCAGCACCCTACAGAGAAAACACTGTATTGCATACCTCTGTCTTTTCGTTGAGAAGAAACATCCTGGATGGCTGTGAATATTTCTGGTGTAAACACATAAACACCGCAATTTATCCGATCACTTACCTGCATCAAAACATAACATCAAATAAATGAAAAGAAAAACTCAATGAAAGTGAATTGTAGTAGATAGTAACAGACATCACCATTCGATTCAATGAAATTTTAAGCCTTTCGTACTTCAATAAAAGAAAAGAAAAGGTTGATGTTTGGTTATGTACTAAAATTAAGCATAAAGAAACATAAAGAGGCAGAGACTCTGCTTTCAAGCTTAAGCAAAAAGTTCTTAATTTTAAACGCATAAGCAAGCTTTCCAAATTTCAATGAATATGTGTTGTGGGCCTTCAGATTTTTTTCCCCTCTCATGATATTCAAAAAATGCATTGATTTTACTTTACAGTAAAAAGAGAAGAAAAAGATAGGAACCAGAAAAGATCAGTCGCATAAAAAGCCAAAGCTAAAATGGTTGAACCAGATACATCTTTAACCAGCCATTCAAGAAATAGTGGAAGCATTGCAATTCCCTAAATATTAAGAGTATATCTGAACTTGTACTTACAAAAGTTTCAGGCTTCTCTGTATAATGCAACAACTCATTGGTGTCAGGATCAGCAACCAATTCGCCAAACTGGCTGGCTGACTCAGCAGAGACCTGCATGTAGAAAACAATAATGGAGCAAAAAAATCTTGTAGACAAACAGAGGACATCCTACTGCTGGAATATCAAACTCTGATCAATTTTCCTTAGCTATCATCTTTTGCATTCAACCAACCTTGATTACTAGGATAGTTCCCATCCCACCATATCTTCTGTGGGCCTCTGCAAACATTGTAGGTGGTATATGATAATTAGTGCTTCTGCTATATTAAATATAAAAATATAACTGTCCTTGGCTAAAAAATAATATACTTGCAACATAAAACAATTTTCCTAGGCTCCATGAGGATTTTCACGATATTCTGAAGAAGAATTTACAAACGATTTCATACAAATTCAAGGAATTAAGAAGAATCCAATTTGGATAAGTGGATTACCAAGCATTTCTGGGAGTGGAAAACTGCAGCAAACATCACAATTCAATAGAAAGATATGGGACTGCGAGATGATAACCAAATATCAGTACTAAATTTTGGAGTACATCCATCTATATCTCCAGAAAATGATAGCACCTACACAAGTTCCCATATGAGCATGCAAAGAAAATATTGAAAATAGGAAACAGATGTGGATGTCGATAGAAAAGTTTAGGCTGAGATGTTAACCGGGTTATCTTCCATGATTAGGTCTCTGAAGTTATAAAGCCCACCGGCAGAACCATGTGGCTTGTCTTCCCGCAAATATCTACGAGCACAGATTTGATAATTAAAAACAGAAAACAACAACTACAGAATCAAAAGCAAATAACCAAGAAAGACCATCAAGTCACTTTACCTAACAGGAACTTTCAGCTCATTGGAGATTGAGGAAACATACAAAGCAAACTCTCGTTCCTCGTAGAAACCAACAAGATAGATCTGTGCCAAGTTTGGAATCTGAAACAGAAATGCATTCTGAATGACTCAACAATCTGCTATGCTAACAAAGAAACAAAAAAACTCAAAATCATACTAATAAAATCGAATCATTGCTTTAAGAATAAAATAAATACCTTTTTACAAGCAGAGATTGGATGGTGAACCATTGGTTGTCCAGCTAAAGGAAAAAGAGGCTTTGGAATATTCAATGACAATGGCCTGAATCTAGTACCTGTAGCATTTCACATTTCAACTCAGATCAATCGAATGAAGAAAAATAAACGAAACTAAGAACTCGGTTTCATTATTTGCACGAAAAGAATCAAAATCTCAACAAAAATAGAATAAATAAATAAATCAAAAGAATCCTGCAAATGGGTCCGGTCAAATAATTATAAGATGGACATTAAGTTGCATTGCATGCAATCAAACAATCAAAACTGAGAATTCCCAGATAGAAATCAAACTGTGTTTGAGCTATTGAGCACCAAAGAAGAAGAAAAATGATACCTTTAGTAGGTCCACCGACCATGATGACAGCAACGACTCTCTCATCGGAGCTACCCATATCTTCTTCAATCAAAACAACAATCCCAGATCTCAAATTCTACAATAACTACTGTCTATCTACCTATTTATGCATGTGTAGACAGACAGACTATACTCAATTGGACAGCGACAGCAACAGCATTAAAAACATGTGACCATTGGATCCAATACAGTAAAAATAAGTGGACCAAAATTATCTTGCTACTTTATTTTACTTTGGCAACAAACAAGTATGTAACGAATTTTTAAGATCCAGTGCAGTGAAATAAGAGTGTAAAAGAGAGGAGACAGAGAGGGCCAAGCAAAGACCACTACCGATAAGAAAGCAAACAGCAATCAAGGAAGTTTCGTGGAGCTGGACAAGCACTAGTACTGATCCGTGGTTTTTGTTTTGGTTGTAAATGTATCTCTACTTTTTGGTGAAAGATGGAGCTTGGGAGTTCGGACAAACTCATCTTGGTCCACTCTTCTTAACTACCACAGCTTGACAGGATGCTTCCTCTTCCCTTTTTTTTTTTTTTTTTATTTTTTATGACAAGAATATTCTTGATTCCTACGATGGCACATCTAGTTTAATTAATATTTCTTTTTCTTTTTTAAGGGATAAAATAATGACATTTTTTTTTTATCATGGTTAAATATTAACAAATACACTAAAACAAAATGGAATTTACTGTTCACCTACACTCATCCGCACTGTGGACGCGAGCTTTGCCCTCCGTGCGTCGCGCGAGTTCGTCCACCCTTTTTTTTTTTTTCCGCCTATGAACAGTGTAGTAACGATTTTAGCCCCGGTAATAAGACAAAATAACGTTTTCGGCTGAGGGTTAAGGGCGTAATTGCGCGCGTCCGTACCGGTCCGGTTCGGTCCGGTCCGCCGCATGGTTTTTTTTTTAAATGACTAAATACGGTTATAGCCCCTAATAAGACAAAAACGTTGACTTGAGTACAGGGGCGGAACGGTAATTGACCATATTTTTTAATTGTTTATTCTGTGACTGTCAGGGCGTGAGGCGCACGCGCCAGTCGGTTTTCTGCCTCACGCACTATTTGGGTGGCGCGTGCGGCGTCATACGGTGGTCGGAAATGGTCGTCCGGAGTTGGTTTCGATGCGCCTCCGTGTGGTCTTCCTCCCGCGGTGGCGCGTGTACCCTAAAACTGTCTGTGGACGCGGCGGTGGCCGGTTAAAGGCGCTGCCAACGTTTTCTCTCTCTCCTGCATGTAAAAGTGCAGGAGAGTCCTCCATTTTATGTTACATTTCACTTTGGTCCTTCGACTATTAATTTTGATTTTGGTCCTGATTTCTATTATATAAGTTCTGATTTAGTTCGATTCGGTCCTCCGATTTTAATTGATTGAATGTGACAGTTTCACTTCGGTCCTCCGACTTTTAATTTCCGGATTGGCTTTAAAAGCTCAATAAATTCGATACAAAAGTTTTGATTTTTTCAACTTTGTCCTTTAATTTAAATTGATAATAAATGTGATTTTCATTTCAGCCCTTAGACTTTTAATTTTTTAATTTAATCCCTTTATATTTGATTTTCATTTCAGCCCTTATATTTTTATTTTTTTATATTTCTAGAATATTCTCTACTTTTGTCCATGTATATATAAGTGTACTTAACACAATAATAATAATAATAATAATAATAATAATAATAATAATAATAATAATAATAATTTAATTATTTTTCTTGCTTACTCTTTTGTTAATGTTTTTTTGTCTCCGTATAATTTAATAATTTTTATTGTTTTGACAGTAATGGCAATGATATTTATTTTTTTTTTCTTTTGTTGAAGTTTCTAGGATATTTTTAGTCTTTCATTAATTATATGTTCTAATATTTATTGAATATTATCTCATAGGAATATATATAGGGAGAAGAAAACATGACCTAGGATTTTTTGAATAAAAAAAATTAATATCAATATTCTTAAATACATTTAATAAAATCATATAATGAATAAATCGGATAACATAAAAAAAATTTGTCTTCGAATTTTAATTTTGCACTTAACACAATAATAATAACAATAATAATAATAATAATAATAATAATAATAATAATAATTTGATTGTTTTTCTTGCTTACTCTTTTGTTAATGTTTTTTTTTTCTCCGTGTAATTTAATAATTATTATTGTTTTGACAGTAATGGCAATGATATTTATTTTTTTTCTTTTGTTAAAGTTTCTAGGATATTTTTAGTCTTTCATTAATTATATGTTCTAATATTTATTGAATATTATCTGATAGGAATATATATAGGGAGAAGAAAACATGACCTAGGATTTTTTGAATAAAAAAAATTAATATCAGTATTCTTAAATACATTTAATATAATGATATAATCAATAAATCGGATAACATAAAAAAAATTTGTCTTTGAATTTTAATTTTGTACTTAACACAATAATAATAATAATAATAATAATAATAATAATAATAATAATAATTTAATTGTTTTTCTTGCTTACTCTTTTGTTAATGTTTTTTTTTTCTCCGTATAATTTAATAATTTTTATTGTTTTGACAGTAATGACAATGATATTTTTTTTTTCTTTTCTTAAAGTTTCTAGGATATTTTTAGTCTTTCATTAATTATATGTTCTAATATTTGTTGAATATTATCTCATAGGAATATATATAGGGAGAAGAAAACATGACCTAGGATTTTTTGAATAAAAAATATTTAATATCAGTATTCTTAAATACATTTAATATAATGATATAATCAATAAATCAGATAGCATAGAAAAAATTTGTCTTCGAATTTTAATTTTGTACTTAACACAACAACAACAACAACAACAACAACAACAACAACAATAATAATAATAATAATAATAATAATAATAATAATAATAATTATTATATTATTATAATAATAATAATTTAATTGTTTTTCTTGCTTACTCTTCTGTTAATATTTTTTTCCCTCCGGATAATTTAATTTTTTTTATTGTTTTGGCAGTAATAGCAATGCTAATATTTTTTTTTTATTATTTTTTTTGTTTTATCTTTTGCTATAGTTTCTTGAATATTTTTAGTCTATCATTAATTATATGTTCTAATATTTATTGAATATTATCGCATAGGAATATATATAGGGAGAAGAAAACATGACCTAGCATTTTTTGAATAAAAAAAATTAATATCAGTATTCTTAAATACATTTTATATAATAATATAATGAATTAATCGAATAACATAAAATTTTTTTTATTGAATATTATCGCCTATAGATATATAAAGAGAGGAAAAAAATGACCTAGGATTTTTTCCTTAAAAAAAATTAATATCAATATTCTTAAATACATTTAATGTAATAATATAATTAATAAATCTTATAAAAAATATTTGTATATTTGTATATTTATATCAAATTAAAACATGTAAAACTAATTATATGTTTGAATATTTATTGAATATTATCGCCTAAAAATATATTAAGAGAGAGGAAAAATGACCTAAGATTTTTTGAAAGACAGAAATTCATATCATGTTTTCTTAAATATATTTAATATAATAATATGATTAATAAATCTTATATAAAAAAAAGATTGGCTTCAAAATTTAATTTTGTGCTCTTTTATTTAAGTTTATTTCTTTACAAGAATTTCCAATGTTTTCATTTTTAATATTTAGATCTAATATTACTGGAAAAAAAAACATCTCAAAAAAACAAATGTTGACAAATTTACCTGCATTATCTACAAGTCAAATTAAAAAATATACAAGTCACTTCCCGTTTCCATTAGACTGTTCTTTTTAGACGGCAAATAAATAATTATAGCACACAAAAAAATTAAATTTATGTTTTAAAAACAAATTACAATATTTTTATTTCTAATATGTCTGATATTTATTGAATATTATCGCCTAAAAATATATTGAGAGAGAGGAAAAATGACTTTGGATTTTTTGAAGGACAAAAATTCATATTAGTTTTCTTAAATATAATTATACTAACTAAATATTAAAATAATAAAATACAATACATAAAAAAACAATCAATTTTCTACATAGATAAAAAAAACCCGCCGCATCGCGCGGGTAAACCGCTCGTATTTTTCTATTAATATGTAAAATATTATTTTTGTAAAAAAAATAAAATTGATGTATTTAAAAGGAGAAGGGAAAAATTCCTTAAAAATAAATGAAAAGAAAGACAAAATAATTTTCTAAAACACTTTCAGGTGTGATCGGAGGTTGATAACAAATCATGGTTTTGGTGTTTGATTAAGGTTGAGAAGCTAAAAAATTGATATGGATCCCATCTAAAAAAACAATTAAACTTCGTTTCATGAAAAGCAGCTGCTTTTCATGTGTCTCGTCTGCTGCTTATCTTGAGTTTGTCTTGTGACTTGTTATCCCAATAAGAATATTACCGTTAGCATTTATTAGGAAATTAATGTTGATTTCGGAGGAGATGAATCGAAAGAAACTTGTATTATTCATGAACTGGAATTTGGCTATAAATAGCCTTACAAGAAATAACAGAATTGCAGAGATTTTAGCTTAACAATTCCTAAACAAAAGGAAACAGATAAGACCAGATCAAGCTAGGCTGAGTGGTCCTATTAAACAGGAAAATGCATAACAAAAGCAAAGAATAATTCAAAGCTAAATTAACAATCAATTGAACTATAACTTAAAACATTATTTCAACATCCTCCTTTAAACTGCATGCCAGTTGCATCAGTTTATACTGGACATGGAGCAGACCCCCATTAAACCACGCAGCTTCACGAAGGCATCATTCTTCAATGGTTTTGTCATTATGTCTGCAATCTGATTCTGAGTGTTGCAGTGTATTACTTCCACGACCCCCATGTTGGTGAGCTCTCGAATGAAATGAAAACGAACATCAATGTGTTTGCTGCGTCCATGAAGTACTGGATTTTTGCAAAGCTTAATGGCAGAGCTATTGTCACAGTGGATTGTTGTAGATTCCTCTTGATTTTGTCCCAATTGCTGCAGAATTCTTCGTAGCCATATGGCCTGGCACGCACATGAAGTTGCTGAAATAAACTCAGCTTCAGTGGTGGAAAGTGTCACTATGGGCTGTTTTTTCGATGACCATGAAATTGCTCCTGAACCGAGTATGAATACATAGCCTGATGTACTTTTGCGATCCTCAACATCACCAGCGTAGTCACTATCTGAGTATGCACTTAGATTTTCAGTTCCTCCTTTCCTGTAGAGCACCCCGAAATTGATGGTTCCCTTTAAGTATCTGAATACCCTCTTAGCAGCCATTAAGTGTAGTTCAGTAGGACATTCCATATATCTGCTGAGTAGACATACTACAAACATAATATCGGGGCGTGTGGCTGTCAAATACATCAAGCTACCCACGATTTGTTTGTATAGTGTACTGTCTATTTTGGTTCCACCATGATCCTTGCACAGCTTTGTTCCCGGGACAATGGGATTAGTAACAGAGTTGCATTCATTCATCTTAAACTTCTCCAATACCTGCTGTGCATAATTTTTCTGCCCAATAAAGATACCAGCCGAATTTTGCTGAACCTCAATTCCCAAAAAATAGTGCATCCTTCCCAAATCAGTCATCTCAAACTCACTCATCATGGATTGTTTAAATTGAGCAAACATACTGTCATCATTTCCAGTGAATAATAAATCATCAACATAAAGGCACACAACTAGAAGTTTACCTTCACCTCCTGTTTTTACGAACAATGTATGTTCATAGGGACATTTCTTGAAACCTTGAGCTGTGAAATACGATTCAATTCGACTGTACCATGCCCGAGGTGCCTGCTTAAGTCCATACAATGCTTTCTTTAGCTTGTATACCATCTGTTCTTTCCCCTTTGTCACAAATCCAGGAGGTTGCTCAATATAGACATCCTCATTTAACTCACCATGTAGGAAGGCGGACTTGACATCTAGCTGATATATGACCCACTCTTTCTGAGCTGCAAGTGATATGATCAATCGAATTGTTTCTAGACGAGCTACCGGTGCAAAGACTTCTTCGTAGTCTATGCCATGTTGCTGCGTGTATCCCTTTGCGACGAGACGAGCTTTGTGCTTGTCAACTTCACCATTTTCTTTAAGTTTTGTCTTAAAGATCCATTTCACTCCCACCAATTTTCCTTCTTTAGGTAGCATAGTGAGCTGCCAAGTGTTGTTCTTTTCAATTGCCTCAATTTCTGCCTCCATAGCTTTTTGCCACTTTTCACTTTTCATTGCTTCATTGTAGCTCAAAGGGTCACTTACGGCACTGCCTGCATAGAAAGCCAACAATGCATAATCATCTTCTTCTTCAGACAACCCATCCCCACATTCATAGTCCTGCATCCAGCCTGGTGTTTTTCTAAGTCTGCCTTCCATTGAATGTCCTGCGCCTGTGACAGCAGAGGTGATCCCTCTGTCAGGAACCGAAACACCAGTGACATCTTCATTGACAGTTGCAGCTGCACCTGATTCATTAATACTGTCACCAATGTCTGTTGGTTCCATACTTTCAGCTGCAATAATGTCTGTTGGTTCCATGCTTTCAGCTGCATTACCAGCCTCAATTTCTTCACTGCTTCTCCTTGTTGCTGCACCAATATTGTCTGGATTGTTGTCTCCCCAGTCGAGATTATCCAAGGTGGTTTCTGCATTAGTTTGATTCCAATCCCAGGTTCCTTCTTCTTCAAACTTCACATCTCGGCTGATGATAATCTTTTTGGAGATTGGATCAAACAATCGGTAGGCCTTTGATTCTTCACTAACACCAAGCAAAACACACTTTAAGCTTTTATTATCAAGCTTTGTTCTCTTACTGTCAGGGATGTGGACGAATGCAATGCATCCGAAAATCCTGAAATATGAGACCGAAGGTTTGATTGTACTCCATGCTTCCTCTGGGGTGATATTTTTCACAGCAAACGTGGGACTTCTATTGAGTATATAAATGGTCCAATTAACAACTTTTGGCTAGAAAATTTTTGGAAGTTTTTTCTCGGTTAGCATGCTTCGAACCATATTCATAATGGTTCGATTCTTTCTTTCGGCCACACCATTTTGTTGTGGTGTGAATGCTGCTGTTAACTGCCTTCGTATTCCATGTTCAACACAAAAGTTTTTGAATTCATTAGAGTTGAATTCACCACCACGATCGGTTCTTAATCCACCCAAATAAGTCCCCGATTCCTTTTCAACTGACATCTTAAAACTTCTAAAGACATTGAATGCTTCTGATTTCTCTGTTAAGAAATGGACCCATATTTTCCTACTGAAGTCATCAATAAAACTGAGGAAATACCTTTTATTACTGGTTGAGATGGGGCTGATTGGTCCGCAGATATCTGCATGCACCAGTTGAAGCACTTTTGTTGCTCTCCAAGTGCTGTGATTTGGAAAGGGATCCCTTGGCTGCTTCCCTAGCATACACTCTTCACACAGCTTCGCAGGCTCCTGGATTTGAGGCAATCCATGCACCATATTTTTCTTTTGAAGGGTTTTCAATCCATTGTAGTGCAGATGACCATATCTGCGATGCCACACCTTAGCTGATTCTTCAGTCACGGTATTGCAGCAAGTTTGCTCATTTGTCATACATTGAGCCAGTAGAATGAACATTCTATTGGATGACATTGTGGTCTCAATGATCAATCCTTGACTGGGGTGGTAAATCTTACATTTCCCATTTTGAATTAGAATTGCAAGACCCTTCTCTTGGAGCTGACCAATACTCAGCAGATTGCTCTTGAGACCAGGCACAAAGAACACGCCAGTGATGACTTGAGTTTTGTCATTGAACCGAACCCTTACATTTCCTTTCCCCATGACTGTTAGGCTTGAGCCATTTCCAAGCTTCACTGTCTCTCTGAAATGTTCATCAAGAACACAAAAAAGCTCCTTCGATCCACACATGTGGTTGCTGCATCCTGAGTCCAAAAACCAGTCCTCATGTGAGCTGACTTTTGTGTCATCTGTAAATGCCATAAGCAACATTTCTTCACTGGCATCTGCAAAATTAGCCCTGAGCTCCTTCTTTGGACAATCAAACTGGAAATGTCCAAATTCATGGCAGTAATAGCACTCCACATTTGACTTATCAAGAAATTGCCTGCTGCTGCGTCCTCGACCCCTTCCTCGAAAAACTCCTCGACCCCGTCCTCTTCCACCTGTAGTGTCACCATAAGTCACCTTCAAGGCCTGTTCTTCATGAATTGTATGATAGTTCATACGTTGTTCATGAACTAGGAGACTGCTCTGCAGTCCATCAATGGACATTGTTTCCACATCATTAGACTCCTCAATTGCACAGACTACATAATCAAATTTTGTAGTCATAGAGCGCAGAATCTTCTCAATCACAGCAACATCATCCATCTTCTCCCCGTGAATTCTTTTCTTGTTAGCTACTGTAAGAGTACGAGCAAAGTACTCGTTTACAGATTCACCAGTCTTCATCTGTAACATCTCCCATTCTTTGCGCAATGCTTGCAGCTGGGCACGTTTAACCCTTGTCGTGCCTTGATACTTTTGCCTTAAAGAATCCCAAATATCCTTGGCTGTGTCTCTCTTGAGAATAGTTTCCAAGAGAGATCGATCTATGGCCTGAAACAGATAGTTCTTCGTTTTTAGATCTTTCAGTCGCAGATCATCAATGGCTTTCTTTTGGGCATCTGTCATGACTCCATCTGCTACTGCAGGTATTCCATTCTCTATCAACGTCCAGTACTCTTTTGAGCGGAGAAAATTCTCCATCAGCATAGACCAGTGATCATAATGGCCATCAAACTTTGGAATTGATGGCTGCACAAAATTCCCCTCCATTGACATTTTCCTCTCTGTCTCTCGTGTTTCTCTCTATGTGTTTTTCCTCTCTGTCTCTCGTGTTTCGCTCTTGGGTTTCTTTCCAACTCTTGTGTAGATAGCTGCGGCTTCTCACAATTTTAGAAACCTGGCTCTGATACCAAATGTTGATTTCGGAGGAGATGAATCGAAAGAAACTTGTATTATTCATGAACTGGAATTTGGCTATAAATAGCCTTACAAGAAATAACAGAATTGCAGAGATTTTAGCTTAACAATTCCTAAACAAAAGGAAACAGATAAGACCAGATCAAGCTAGGCTGAGTGGTCCTATTAAACAGGAAAATGCATAACAAAAGCAAAGAATAATTCAAAGCTAAATTAACAATCAATTGAACTATAACTTAAAACATTATTTCAACAATTAAAATGAAAAAAAAAACTCACAAAAAAATATAAATGAAAATAATTCTTTTTAAGCAAGTGAAATGGTAATTCTATTATTTTAATATACTAATATAAATAATTGTTTGATTGAGCATGAACATTAGAAAATGATGACAATAATGGATGGAGGGAGTGTACGTGGATCTGATTTCATTTATTCTTTTCTTTTAAAGTATAAGCATTGTCTGCTTATTTTAATTAAAAAAAATTGTTTTTTATGTGGTTTCAGATTTGAGTCTTGTGGTTGTTAATACGATGACCAATTGGAGACTTTACATGGTCGTTAACTTCAAGATCTATGTGATTAATCGAGGTGCGCACAAGCTGACCCAAACAACTATATTAATAAAAAAAAGTAATCTATAATGTAAACTTAATAAAATAAATTGATAATTATAGGCAAAGTCATATATCTGAAATTGAAATTGTGTTTTGTGGAAATATTTTTCTTGTTTAATTAGTTTTCAAACATTTTTTAACCAAAATTATGCTCTACCAAATAACAATTCAGTTATTTGAAATGAGAAGGGAAAAAAAGTTTTTTTTCAATTTAAAAATAATCTCATTATCAAACAGGCAATAACACTGGTAAAAGTGTCGGCATTTCTATAGTTAAGAGTAATTCCAAATGCTTTGATTAGTCCAACTGAAATGATAGAATAAATATTATTGGATAAATAGATTAGCATCCACTAGATTTGTATCTCGTGATTTGCGGCAGGATAAAAAATCTTTTTTTAATATAAAAATAATACAGTGACAAGAAAAAAAAAACAAAAAAGCTAAATAAAACTCTGAATTGAGTCTATCTCATTATTAAATAACCTAATGTTAATATAAAAAATTAAAAAAATATAATTTAATTAAAAACAACAAATAATAGATACTAGTTAAATAGGGTTAACTCGTACACTTTGTGTTCTTGAAAATAAGATTGAGATGATCTCATAGAAAGAATAATATGGAAAAAAAAATACACAGATCAATTCTTAATAAATTAAATGAGAATATGATAATCCATACAAAGCAAAATGAAAAAAAGAAGTTAAAAGTTCAATTTCTAAAAAATAAAATATTGAACAATGAGAATTAAGAAAAAATATATAAAAAAATTCCGTGGGAGCACGCATGAGTAAAGATGCAAAATCTCTAACTCAATAATTATGCCAGAGTAACCATGCTTGTAAAAAAAACTAAATAAAATCATGAAACTCAAATTATCGACCAATCATAAAATAAAAAAGTATAAAATAGCAATTTCCCTTTTCTCGGTTTCCCCCCCTCATTGTCACCTCTCATTCTCCTCCCTTCAATTCTCTCCTCAAACTTCAGATTACCGTCAATCTTTAAAGGTATGAAATGCATTTGCTCCTAACCGGCTAATCTTTTTTTTTTATTTTTTTTTATTTGAGGAAACTTAATCTCTTGAAAAATACACTTTGTGAATCCAAGTAACCTCCTAACCAGCAAATCCTCCCGTCTCCTTTTTTTTATTCGAAAAAACCTTATCTCCCAAAAAACACACTTTATAAACCCAAGTTAGCGATTGAAATCTTGATTGTCCCAGATTCTTACAAGAGATGCACATCCTGACTTGAACTCGAAATCTGCTATGCAGATCTCCAGTTTTTTATCATCACATCACGTCCATTCTCTTTTTTTAATCTCAAGAAGGATCTTTATATTTTAAATTAGGTTTTTTGTTATTTTTAGATCCTATTAATAAATAATAGGGTGTATTGCCATAACCTGATTTGTCTGAGTTTTTTATGCAGTACTTATTTTTAAGTTGATTACTAGCTGCTTCTTGTTATTTCCTTCACTGAATCTCACACATACCACAAAACGACGAATCTTTTGTTGACACGTTGTGTTCTAAAGACTTTACATTGAAGAATGATCCCAAAACACTATTTTGTCCACTAACGTTTTGATCTTACATGCATTTTTTAATTACATAAACAGAATGTAAGTTGTGTAGAAACATATGAAACTTTTTATTTATTATTATTGTTATTCCTCAATGGCAAGCTAAAAATATTAATAAAAAATTAGACAAGTTTTCTGTGTCTTATGGACCTGTAGGTATTAATTTCATTTTTAATTACAAAATATTAAAATTAATCATAATCATACCCAAATCTAGCATGACTATATCCATGAACATTCTGACGTGACAGGTGTAGTGTGTAATGCTGTGTATCTCTTGGACCCGACAATATCTCCCCGGTCCATTATTTTTATAACCTGGGAGGTTCTGTAGGAGATTTGGACAGGAAACAGGGTGCACCGGGTGGGAGTGGTAAAAAATAGGATCGACAGAGTAGTGATGGTTAAATACAGATAGCACGGGTAAAGAGATAGACATAACTTGTACTCACGAGCGGTGAGGAACTAGAAATTGAGAATAGGATTAGCCAATGGGAAGCAGGTGGCAGAGACAAGGTGAGAAGGCGGGCATGGCAGACTGTTCACAGAACAATTTTGATAGGGCGAGAAAACTAACCATAGCAGGCAAGCAGGAAGCAGGTGGACCTGAGAGTTTCAGCTTGCAGTATGCAGAAGGGCTCTTGGTTTTCTTACTGGTTATCAGGAAAGCCAAGATGCTAAGTTTGGTATCAGTTTATAGAACCAGGTTGCCGCAGGTTTCTCCCAGCTTCAACTTTGGTTGACCTACAACCATTTTTAAATTGAACAAGCAAATCACGGTTGCATTAGTTGCTACATGATCATCTATCTTTGGAAATCAGGTTAGTGCCTAGATGCTTTCCCTCAGAATAAAAATGACTCCTTAGTCAATGCCAAGTCAAACCAGTATTATGGACAGATTTATGCTCCAGATTTTTAACAGCGTCACCAGTAGTTCATGGCAAGGGCCAAGCAAAGACAGCACAGGGGGAACACACTGGGTGCGGGTTTATTCAACCATACCTGACGACAATTTAGTTTGCGAAAAAAATCCTTGTTCTTCCCTAAGTTCCATTCAGCACACAGACATAGAGTTCATTGCATGGTATTCATTTCCATCATTTTGCTACAACTGCTATTCTGCATTTTTATTTTCAGAAAACTTGCTCTTACAGCTTGGCGGGAGACTGGTACCAGCCCCATGGTTCATCAGAGATATATTGCGTTACCTGCTTCACACTCAAGTAATTTTCAAGTCCCCTGGGAAAGAAAAAAAAAATAGCAAAAGGAGTCAGCATCGACTATCAATTGAGGCCCATCTAGAAAAAATTCAACCATGCAAGGAAAAAACAAAGGTGCACAGTTGGACATTGCCTAAGTTTGCATGATAACCAAACAATTCTCTCTAATTTTTTCATCCCATAAACAGAGGGAAAATGTTGGTTATTTATTCGCATGGTTCTAAATGTTGCAAATAACTAATAGTATCTTGCATATCTGGTTAGTGTAACTAGGGCCATACCATTCTCCTAATTCACGCCCAAAACCACTGCGCTTAATGCCTCCCCATGGAGCCTGACAGAAGCATGGCTGTGAGCAGTTGATCCATACAATACCTGCCCGGAAAGCCTGTAAAATGGTGGCAAAGGAGATATATTGTCTCAGAAGGTAAACAATCCCTATCAACAGATTTTGGTGTGTAATTTGCACAGTATTGAATGTTACTTCAAGTCTCACCTTGGTTACACGATCACACCTTTCTAGATCATTTGATATAACAGCAGCTCCTAAGCCATAACTGTGGGACATTCATAGAAAATCAGAATAAAATCTCCAAGAACAGGGACAGATTGAGGGGAAAAAAAACAAAGAAAGAAAAGATGCCACAGCAAAAGATGATGGAGATAAATCCAATCCAAGTATTTAGATACATTTTTTTATTAATATACAAGAATCAACTTACTGGGTGTCATTTGCCAACTCGATGGCTTCATCTTCAGTACCAAATGTTTTAACACACAGAACAGGCCCAAAAACTTCTTCTCTCCAGATTTGCATGGAGGTCGTTACATCAGTAATGATGGTTGGCTCAACAAAGAATCCCGTGGTTAAATGCTGCCAAAGCATTTTTAAAATCACTCAAATACCCTGGAAGATAGAGAGACAGCAATTCCCACTAAATGCAGGAATTATACATACCTTGGGACGATCGCCACCACTCAAAATGGTTGCACCTTCACTCTTAGCTGTTGCAATGAATTCTAATACCTTTTCATACTGCAGCAACAAAGTAAATAATTAATCTAGCAAGTTTAGTTCACCAAGATATATTAAAAGTTCAGAGATGTGCATCAGATACAGAATGTGACTGTGAAATCACAAGTTGACCAGAAAATTAGAGATTGGTTGAAACGATGATAGTTTTAACAAAAATTGCCTGCCCTCCACTAACAAAATATACCCCCACCTGAACCAACAAAGAGAAATCAAAACACAATTTTAACAAATACTTGCCTGCCCTCCACTAACAACTGGGCCAAGCCTACAACCTTCTTCAAAAGGATCAGAAATCTTAATCTTTTTGGTCCATTTGACAAGCCTGTCCAAAAACTCTGATGCAATGCTTTCCTGAAACATTAAAGTGAATAAAATCTCAACTTTTAGAAGGCAAACAAATTTTAACAAAAATATATCATTTGATAAACTCTGTTGCTCTTACATTTCTTATCCCATTTTCTTTCACTCATAGTTAGCTTTTAACTCTGTTGCTCTTACATGCAAGTTCCTCATTTACAGTTACAAGATCAGAAAGTTTTAATTATTGTCCTTAGGGAGTATCATTTTCTTTAAGAGACATCGAGTTTTCAATTAATCTTAGAAGATGAAGAAGATTGGCCACAAGCTGCTAATGTTTTATAGTGAGTTAAGACACCAGTGATATCCGGTGTGGAGAGAAATTTTGAAGTTGTCATCACTTGCCTTTTTAGTAGGTTTGATAGCTCATTTGACAGAGAAACAAGTATCTGACCACATTGTTTTATAGTTTGGATTGTAGCAATGGGGGGTTTCTTTTCATGCTTTGACTTAGTCACATACTCCAAAATCTGGTTATTCTTTTCGGGATTTGTTTTTTATGCATTTTTCAGAGCTCATTGGGATGATTTATAAAAATATTGAGGTTGTTGGCTTGAAGTTTGGAGCAAGGTTGGTGCTGCTTCTCTATATCAGGAAGCTAAAATTCATTTTCTAGGGATCTCAGTAATTCTGGTTGTAGCTAACAGGAATAGTAGTTCAATTCTGCTTTTCAAGTCATGAAAAATCAACCCAAAGCAGGAACTGTAAAGTACGGGTTGAGAGGTCATTTGGTATGTATTAAGCACAGAGAATATCACACTTACATGCACTAAAAGACGAGATGTTGCACTGCATATCTGGCCATTTGTCCAAAAGCAACCAAAGAGTGTCCACTCAGCCGCTAGAAGATAGCAAGCAAATTAGTAAACTACTATTAAAAGCATCACCTGCATAATCACATACTTACTTCCCCTATGTAATAAACCTTGGAAGCAAAAATCCTTTTAACATGTTGTTGTTGATAAAAAAAGAAAGAAAGGCTACAAGGGATCTTACCCTTATCAAGATCAACATCCTCAAAAACAATGATTGGGCTTTTCCCACCTAGCTCCATTGAAACAGGCTGACAAAATATTACATGCAGTGATGAGGCACAAATCAAGAAAGAGCATAAAGTAAGCTGGCAAAAATTGTTTAGCAGAAGACATACCTTGATCATTTGAGCTGCAGATGTCATTATCTTGCTCCCTGTAGCAGAGCTCCCAGTAAATGCAACCTGCCAACAATTTATTAGCAACTAAAGCAAGGTAGATATGAAACCCAAAAATAAAATTTATGAAGATCTGACTTGAAAAGGTGTCCAAAGAAACAAATGATAACAGAATACCACACCTTGTCGACATGAGGATGGGATGCAAGAGGAGCACCTGCTTCAGTGCCGAACCCAGTTAAAATATTGAGGACACCAGGAGGAAGACCAACCTCTCTACACACATCAGCCAGCTCCAAACAGGTCCTGAAATAATAATAATAAAAAATAAATAAATAAATTATAAATGACACAAGGAGTGACCAATAATTTATGCAAGGTTCAATAACGTAAGAGCCAGACATACACAGATGCCAGTTCAGATGGCTTCAGTATTGCAGTGCACCCTGCAGCTAGGGCTGGAGCCACTTTCCATGCACCCATCAATAGTGGGTAATTCCTTAATAATATGAGACAAGAATAGTTAGTTTCTATAACATCTGGTTTATTATTAGAGTTTAGAAGTACACAACGAAATGAAGGGCGTCCAATAAAAAAAACAATCATAACAGTAACACAATTACCAAAAAAAAAAAAAAAACTGACAGCCAATATGACTCCTGGAAACAACATTAATTTGACAGTCACATGAAGAAACAATATTTTCCATTACACAACATACCAACACATTAGAGATCTTCATAAACTCAAGAATGGGATCAAGGAATAAATTAAGATATTAAATACATGTCTTATTTCTTCACCAAAAAGGATTTGGACCAGTCCACATTTGATGATTGTAAACTGAATTGGAAAGCACAGAAAGAACTTCAGAGAGAAACTAAAACCATGGTTGCATGCAATGTGAATTTTGCAAGTAGTAGATGTCTAGGTGACTAATATAAAGTTATAACCCAGACTACAAAGATTCCAGATCACAAAGAAAGTAGAAATTCAAGTGCAGACTGCCAGCATCAGTGAAATAACACATTATATCTTAGGAGAAGTACAGCGTAAGATTGCAAGAACAAATTTGTAGGAGAACAACAAAAGGCTGCTATAAGACTTGGTTAAAAAGAATTCACTAAAAATCTAATACTGCAAAGTAGACACTTCAATTTTTATTCTGCACAATTAAAGAAACCACTCTCTTATAGATTTCAATTGGACAATTTTAGGAGATTTATTCCTATCAAACAAATAAACCACCTAAAAATTGACAGCACCAGGGGTCTTAGCTCATAGAGGCATTTTGTTAACATGATAAAATTTATGGAAAAGTTAGAGGCTCTAGGCTCTCTGTCAAGATATCATCTCACCTAAAAGCTTAAATCATTAGGTAAAGCTTCAGAATATTATTTATATTATTCTCTAGCACCCCTTCTAAGTGAAAGCCCTTTGGACTTGGAACTTGCACAGGTCCACACCACCTTGTGCTTGGTTTTTTATCAAATAGAATAAGGATGGTGAGATTCGAACTCGTGACCGCTGGGTCAACAAGACTCTAATACTGTATCAAGGAACCATCTCACCCAAAAACTTAAGCTATTAGGTAAGATCCAAGAATATGATTTTTATTATTCTCTAACACTCTCGAACTTCACAAGTTGCTAATGCCAACAAATTGCTGAGAAATTAATAAGAAGTCACATTCAGTATATATCTTTTTTCCAAGTAATGAATGAAGCTTCACAGTTCCACACAATTCATTCTTCCAGCTTCCTTAGTTCATATCATATGGAAACCACACAATGTGCTTTTTTCACAGCTCCACTATTGCTCATTATTATTGACATTAGTGTAGCTGAAAAAGGGTAGATTATTGGTGATGATCAATTTCAAAACCAGATGGCATTTTAATCACAAAAAGGTAAACATTAAATAATAAAGATCAGAAAGGGCATAAACTTATCACATAGTGAACCGGTAAATACCATGGGGTGATCAGTGCAACAACCCCAAGTGGTTCTTTAAGAACATAGCTCTTAAATGTTTCCATTGGAAGAGAAACAGGAGCTTTCTGCTTTGCATCTAAGCCTTCAGCAAGGTCCGCATAGTACTCAAAACATCCAGCTACATCATCCTGGACAACAAGAATTCCCACATAAGACAAAGTACATGATACTCATTTTAATATCTTGACAGTGCCACAAGCATACCATGTCCCACAGTGCTTCATCGAGAGGTTTTCCACAATCAATTACTTCAAGTTTTCCTAGTTCAGATTTCCTCTCAGTTATCTGCACACAAACAAAGATACAACAGCATTGGAACCCCAAATCAGAGGGGAAGGTCAATTATCAACATCAAGAAAATTATTGATAGACTTGCACAAAAAAAAATAATCAATAACAAATGATTTATCTCATACTTATTAAAAAGAAAAATGGGTTCGATATTTAACACCTGTAAACTGTCATGAACATTTTGAAGATGAAAAATGTGAGCTTCTTATTTAGTAATCAAAGAAACTATCCCTCTCTAATTTTGAATCCAAACACTACTAAATGAGTGAACATAAGCTTAGCAATTCCTCACAACAATAACAGCATAACTGATCCAAAAAATTCTTATAAACATATATAGTGATCAAAATTAAAGCTTACTATAACAGACGAAAGCAATTCACAACAATGAATGGACAACAGCACCGAGAAAATTAAGCATATGTAGTGATCCAAAACAGCATAATTGATCCAAAAAATTCTTATAAAACATATATAGTGATCAAAATTAAAGCTTACTATAACAGACGAAAGCAATTCACAACAATGAATGGTCAACAGCACCGAGAAAATTAAGCAATTCAATTCACTACATAATTGGACGCAAACAGATAAGAAACTGCAAAATAAACTCAAGAATCTAAGCAAACTGCAAGATATAAAAAAGATTCCAAGATTAGTAAGCTTGCGAGTTGCCAGTGACAAAACATGTCAGCAAAACAGCAATACTGTACCTTAGCGGCAATAGCACGCAAATACTTGGCACGATAAGCACCAGAAGTGGAGGGCCAGTCTTGGCCCTTGTTCCTAGAAAATGCTTTCCTAGCTGCTTCCACTGCAATCTCCACATCTTCTGCAGTAGCAGCAGGTATATCACCTGAACAAGTACCATGTTCCACAAAACTCCAAGGATTAAAATCTTTTTGAGATTCCAAGTCTCTTAAGAGGATGAAAATCATTTAACAAGGAAAATAACAAAAACCCACAAATTTATAGCAAGAAAAACATTCATTAGGGACAGGAATGAACGATTTAACCAAGCAAAACACACACATGCAGAGATATAGTGAGTGAACTGACCAACGATCTGTTCCGTGGCAGGGTTGATAATGGGGATGCGTTTTTTGAGAACGGGTTCCCTCCATTCTCCGCCGATGAATAGCTGTCGGGTTGGCACACGGATCGCCATTTTGACTCGATTGATTTGTAGTGAGTTGAGAGCTTTAAGGTTGATGAGTTCTTTTTATCCAAAATCTTGGACTCGATGCTCACTATTTGCAATACAGATTCACTGTGCGATACCAGACGAAGTACATATTAATTTGTTATTCCTCCCCTCCTCACTGTTTACAAAATCAGTTTTTTTTCACAATTAATTTTAGATTTACACTCAGATGATGAATTGAAAAAATAAGATTAAGTTTTTTTTTTTAAAATGTTGAACTTAATATTTAATTATTTTTAAATTACCCATCATAATTGAATGCTCTAACATCATTGATCTTGAGCATGACAAAATCCACCTCGTTTTCTTGGAAATTAAAATCGATTTGGATTAGTTTGTTCTTATACTATTATTTTTATTTATTATGTCCTTAAATTATATTGTCTTATTTTTCTTAATTAAAATTATATTTTCTCAGTTAAATATAATTAGTTCAGACATAATAATAAAGTAAGATTTTTTCATTCAAATTATTTGTGTTAATTATTTACTTAGAACTTATTTGTTTTTGCATTTTAAAAGCTTAATTTAATTTATTTTTAATTAAATTGTTTTTTGATCGTTTTGATATATTAATGTTAAAAATAATTTGTAAAACATAAAAAAAGTATTATTTTAAAACATTTATAAATAAATAATATTTCAAAAAACAAAATACTACCGTACTAAAAGAAAAAAAAAACCTTCTTAGAATATTATCCAATTTCCTTTTATTAAACACGAGTACGACAAATAAAAGCAGCAGCTGGACACGTCAATGTGCTTTATCTGTTTTTTTCTTCTTCTTGGAATATCATCCAATTTCTTTTATTATTTCTGATTACCAGAAAAAGATTCTGATCTTTTTTATATCTCACCCACGTGCCTTCTTATTTTTTTAGACAGCACCTCCGAAAGAAAAGGCCGGTTTCAGAGTTTGTTTTTTAGCTAACCTATTTTGATATCAGATTTGAATTTATTATAAAATAATTCTTTTACCTATAAAGAATTATTTTTTGGTTTTTGTTCCATTTCGGTGGAAACAATCGAAACATTTCATTAAAAAATAAAATAAAATGATGTCATTTTTATCTCAGTTTTAATTCAGGTTTATTCTGGATTTTTTGGCCAAAAACTGGCCAAAACATTATGCTTTTATTTTGTCTATTTCGTTTCGGACAAATAGTATTTTATTAAATAATGAATATTTTTACAATATCAATCATATTTCTTAATCCGACCGTTAGATTGAGATGAAATTTTACGAGAAGTCTATTGACATATTTATATATATTATGTTACAATTTTAGAGCAATCAGAAAATACAATGACCTTGCGAGATTGATGATGATATTCATGTAATATTATACATGTGTCATAATTTTGTTCATAAAAATCATTTTATTGTGTCTTTTTTAGATTAAATTGCAAAATTCAAAATATTTTTGGATTCAAACTAATTTGTTTTTGAATTAATATATTTAAATATACATAAACAGTACAACCCTAAAATGACGCACCAAAACGATCCGAAACCGAAACATTTCATTGCAATTGAAAAAAACAAAGGGCCAATCGAAAAGGAATTGACAACCTTGATCTAACCATGAATAAATTTTTTGAACAATCTTAATACTTTATATTTTTATGCACATAAAACTTAAGTTATTATTAGGATTTAATCGTTCTCTCAATTTTTTTATTTACTATTATTTTTTTTATTGTTGGTTTGATTATAATAATATTCTCTCAAATTAGCTTTTGTATTCGATCTTAAAAGTACACCCCTCGTATCAACATAATACATTTACAACATATTTGCAACTTTTTGAATTGTTTTTAATTCAATTTTTTATTTATTTATTGAGATATCATATTTAGAATATTTCGAGTGTGAAGAATCAAAATGTAAATGGGATTCAATATCTACAAAAGATATATTGTGATTTACTACACTAAAAATGATAAAATTAATATTAATACTACTTTTCTAAATACTAATATGTTACTATATTTTTTTGAGAGACCATAGAAGGAATACGATGAAGGTGATGAAGGCGATATAAAAACAAAATAAATTAAAATATTATCTCTTTCAAATAAATAAATTTAATTATTAAAGAGAATATTCTATTATGTAGGCAGGGCAGAGTTTGATATTAACAAGAAAAATGATTCCAACTTGAGGATCAATCTCATAATCCTATTTGATTCTAAATTTGTATAGAAAATGAACTCTCTTCAACATTTTTTTTTAATTCAATTTCGATACAAAAACTAAGTCTTATTGTCTTTTAGATCTTGGCTGAGAGACAAGAGAAATCATCATATTCTTGTGATGAAGAGAGAAACATGTTATTAATATCGATTTAAGTCATTAAAACAGATGATATTTGTGTCAAATTCTTCTTTCCGATGAGAAAAAAATTATATTTTATGTCTTTTTACTTTTAAAATTTATGAAAAAGATATATCTAAACTCAAGTTGATTTTTTGTTTTGATTAATTTTGGTTTTTGGGATGATTTTTTATTGTTTTTTAAAACCACAAATAAATTTATCATGATTATTATGACGTTTTATAGATATTTTGGTAACAAATAAAATGAGTTATTGGATAAAAAAGAAGTTAAACCCTCCTTTTTTTTGCCACTACATTGACTGAAATCTAGGCAAGATTCGATGATGTGTTGCAATTTATTTTCAAAAATATTTAGACTAATGACATGTCATCAATTCTCAAATAATTAATAGTCCAATCAAGCAAAATTGCCAGGGCAAGCCCATCCATGGGCCTTAACAAAAGGGATGGTGTCTGCCTTTTTTTATTTTATTTATTTTTTAATTAATTTATTTCTTACAAAAACAATATTTTTATATTTAGATTTATATTTTTTTATTTTGTTGAGGAACTTCTTTTAAATAATAAATATTTTTTTGGTTATGAGTTTAATTTTTGATGAGTTTTTTCTGATTCATCTATATTTTTTTTTTTAATCTTGTGTATAGATAAAATATATTTTTAAAAATAAAAAAAATATTTTACTTTTAGATAACATTTGTAGCTTTGTATAATATTTTCTTACTAAATAAATTTAATATGTTTATCTATTTGTATTATTTTTTTATTAAATAAAAAACCTATTGTAATAAACAAAATTTAACAAACATAACCGGGTGTGCATAATCTTATTTTGTGAGATTAAGAGATTAAATATATATATATATATATATATATACACACACATTTATTTCCTAACATACACTATTATTTATTTATTTAATTATATGTATTGCACTTAAAGTTTTTGTATATATATTTTTTTTTATGTAAGAACTTAAATAGATATCTACCTCAATCCCCGCAATAATCTATATCATCCATCCCCATGGAAGGATGAAGAGGAGAAGAGATATGAAAACTTAATTAAAAAAAGGAAAGAAAATCCAACCATATATTCCAAATATGACCGCATGCAAATAAATCTGATTCAAGAATCAATACATAAAAAGAAGAGAAAATAATGTGTACAAAACATGGAATTTTACATAAAAATCATGGATGGATGGCTGTGGTGTTCTATATATGAACAAAAGAATGGAAAGAGAAGGAAAGAAAAGAAAAGAAAAGATGATGAAAAATTAAAACAAAGCAAAACTCTGCAGCACTCGATCAAAACAGCAGACAGTGCAGCACTCAGATGACCTAATGTTTCTGGGTAGTCTTCTGACACTTGTCTTTGATCCAGTTGAAGCCAACAGAGGTTCCTTCCTTCACCTTCTTGATCCCAGTTGAAGCAGCCTGCTTCGTCTTTCCAAATCCTTCTCCAACCTTCTGCTTGTATTTGGCTGTCGAGTCGTCTCTGCCGCTGCTCTTGTCATGATACACTGCAGGATCCGGGTTGTAGTCCCATTGATCAGCCCATGATGTCTCATGAGAAGTATTTCCAGACATGATGATCTTGGTTTCTTTCTAACAAAGAACGAGAAAAGATGGAAGAAAGAGAGAGATTTGTCTAAGAATTATCCCTGGAATCTGTCGAAGGATGCTTTTTTTCCAACAAAGAATGAGAAAAGATGGAAGAGAGAGAGAGAGAGATTTGTCAAAGGATTATCTCTGGAATCTGTCGGAGGAAGGCTTGTTTATGGCTTGCTGCGCTGCTGCTTTTTATATATTCTTCCTAACGCGGTCCAAACAATTTTTCACACGTTTGCGGTGACAATCTTTTTTTGCGTGACGAGAATACCCTTTCAATTGCTTCCGATTATAGTTTATGCCAATAACTCCACTTAATTCGATTATTGGGATAATACAGTCCAAAACACTAATATATGTGATGCAAAATTACATATGTTTTTTTCCTTCTAAATTGACCTAATCACTAAAATAATATGGAAAGGAAAAAAATAAAATTTTAATTAGATTGTACAAGGAGAAAAAAATAAAGGAAAGCGTGCATGCTGGGATCTGTGAATATTTTATTTTGCATGATCTAGGATATCTATACATAGAATCCTAAAATCATCATATTAATTTATTATATATATATAAACAAATCATATTTTAAAATTTATTTTTATAACAAGATTATTTTGAAATATACATGTAATCATTTTCTTACATTATAATTAGGATTTATTAAACCATCGTATAAAAAAAAAGAATCTGTCACGGTTTCCAATCATATATTTCAGGTTAAAATTAATCATCGTACCATGCCAGTGTACTCATAACTTATTTTTTCATGATAATCTCTTATTCATAATTTAATTTTGCATAACGTAATTCTACTAAAACCTTTTAATCAAGTCAATACTTAAAAGTATAATTTTTTGTTGTTGTTAACTACTAACAATATTGGATATAGAAATGGATGGTAAGATTAATACCAAGAGTTCAGTCCAATCGTGTTTATAAAATTTGTTTTTTAGTTTTAAATTATTTTTTTATGTTTTTAAACTATTTTTATGTAATGATATCTAAAATAAAATAAAATATTATTTTAATACATCTCTAAACAAAAAATATTTTGAAAAGTAACTTCTACTATACTTTCAAAGAAATCCTTAAAATTCAAGAAGCATCTACCATAAATTCAAGAAATTCTTTGTATTTTCAAATCATTTTGATTAGCTAATATTAAAATTAAATTAAAAAAAAACATTAAAAAATAAAAATACAGAATTCAGGGGCAATGGAGTAAATGCAGAATCCGCTCGTGCTTCTCGAGGCATCGAGAAACTTGGCGATTTTTGACCATGAACACCTGGAAGCTTCGCCGCCTATCCATACGTGTATGATTTGTATGGCATCCATATAATATTTATTTCCTGTTCTTTGAAAGTTGAATTTTTAAAATTATATAAAAATTAAATCTTAATTAATGTACAAATGAATTTATAATATGTTTTCGCTAAGGTGCCGTTATTCGCCCGCTCCATAAAGAAAGTCAATCGTGGTTATCCATAAAATATGCTTTCGCTAGGTGCCACGGTTGATGGTATTAAATTTTTGAAGAGATCATGTCATTGCTGACAGAAATATTCTGTCGCTATTTACTAATAAAAAAAATATTAAAAGAGTTTTTTTTGTTAATAATATTTTTTTTTATGAAAACAACATTGATATTAAAAAAATAATATCAGAATTGTTGACTTGTCAAATTATCAAAGAAGATTTAATGTCTGATTAAAAGTGATTCAAGTTGATTTTAAAAATATTTCTCATTTACAAATACATTAAAATAATATTTTTTTTTAAAATATTTTTGATATTAACATGAAAATGATCTAAAATCATAAAAAATATTTAATTTAAAATAAAAAATATTTTTTTTTAAATATTTTTTTTCAATAGCACTTTTAAAATGCAAGGCAAAACAAGAAATTAGTCAATAAAAAAATACCCCGATTTCTTCACTTCACAACTCCCTGCCAATCTAAGTTTGATTACTTGTTCCTTTTCTTGTGGATGGGTATTGCCCCTTAGCTTTTTTATTTTATCTCACTTTTATTTTAGTGTTTTGTTGTTGTCTGCTATTAACAACTAAAAAATTATAATTATAACATTATAGCAGATAACTATAAGTTGTTTTTTTTATAAATATACATATAATTTGAGAAAAGATTAGGTCAAAGCTTTTGCTATGGAGATGACATGATTAACTACGATTTTTCCAAGTTGTTTTCATTGATAATGCAGAAATTACAACTTGCTATTAAAAAATTGTTGGACAAAAATCAATTAGCTTTATTTTGAACATGTCGTATTGAGTGAGAAATGTTTTAATATTACTTGAAATTTATTCAAGACAACAGAACTATGTCGTTTTAAATAATCATTGTTTACAAAATGATTTTTGGCTTTTAAGTGATACATAAGGCTTAATTAGCTTAGCTTATAAAAAAAAGTTTGAAAGGAACCATCACTTACCTCCAAGCTCCCATTTTGTTTTTGAATTTCTTTTAAGACTACTAGGTGTTAACTTAGATTTCATGATATTAAACTAGACAATACATAAGACTTCATGACACTGAACTAGGCTCCATAATATGAACTGGACTTCATGATTTTGAAATAAGCTTTGAGATGACAAAATAAACTTTAAAATTTCGAGTTAGAATTTAAGATGTCAAGCAAGATGTCGAGATGTTAAAGTTGATTTCAAAATGGTGAACTGAAATTTAGGGTGTCAAACTAGACTTCAAAATGCTGAATTGGATTTTGAGATGCTGAACCAGACTTTAAGGTGCCAAATTGAACTTTAATATACCAAACTGGACTTTGAGATGCCAAATTAGACTACAAAATCATGTTGTGGACTTTGAGATGTTAAACTAGACTTCAGGGTACCAAATTGAACTTCAAGATGACAAACTAAATCTCAAGGTATTGAAATGAACTTTAGAATATTGAATTGGACTTTAGGTACTGAACTAGTCTGTAAAATAATGAATTGGACTTTGAAATACTAAAATGGACTTCGGTGCTGAACTAGATATAAAAATGCCAAACAAGATTAAACTTTTGAATGCTAAACTAGACTTGAACATGCTGAATTAGACTTCAAAATGTCAAACAAAACTACACTTTTGAATGCAAAGTTGCAAACTAGATGAAAAAATAAGATGAAAACACAATAAAATCGAACGATATTCTTGAAATGTTACAAGGATGAAATTGTGTTTGTGTCTTATTTAATTAAGGATGTAATTTAGCAAAATAAAAGTTTAGGGTTCAAAATTGAAAGAAATGATTTAAATTCAAGATAACCCTAAATGCCAAAATATTATTGTTTTATTAAATAAAACGATGTCGTTTTGGGTCAACAAAGGTGGTAATAATAATAATAATAATAATAATAATAATAATAATAATAATAATAATAAAAGGGGGTATACGACTTGTTGTTTGGCCCCTGTTCACCATCTTCAACCTTTCATCTGAAAATACTACTTGGATAACTATTTTCAAAGGCTTTTAATGTCTTATCTCTCTCCAAACAAGACAGAACACACACCACCCTTATCCTTTGCAATAGTTCTACATCCTTAGCATTGTGTCTGCCAGTTTGCACCCCTACAACCTTTGTAATAAATGGCCAAAACCTTTAACCCAAACCAAATTTGACAACCTAGTTTTTCAATAACAAGTTGTTGGTTTATGGGTAATGGTTAAGATCATTCTAAGTGAATCAATGGTGAAAAAATGATGCTTTTAAGACCCCACATGCCTCTCTTTCATCCTTCATAAATAAGAATGAATTTTATGCAGGAAAAAAGGGAAGCAAAACATCCCCTATGCACTAGTTTTATCTTAAAGAATAAAACCTTCCATCATATTTCTTGGAATTACAATCATTATCACCATAAATAGACACCTATCACTAGCCCCTTTGATCCATTTTAAGACCTAATAAACAACACCCCTTATTTCCTACACTTCCACCACTTCTTTTCTTTTCTTTCCACAACAACATTATTATTAACCCAAACAACACTATCATCAACCTAGACAATAAAACCGTGAGTAACCATAAGCTACTTAACTTTTGGGTTAGCATCACCATAAGAATCCACCATCACGGCAAGTAACCATGGTAGCTCTTAATTGCAATATCCACATTTAATTTTCATTCTCCAATGTAGTTTATCCAACTTCCAACAATTACTACAAATCCCCATACCAATACCACCAGTTCAACTAGCAGGCCAATATGTCATGTCCAAAACTCCACTAGCCAACCAATACCCACATCCAACCCATGTATCCTTCTCCACTAAATATTTGGTAATGCAAACATAAACATGCAATATTGTCAAATAATTCTTGCTTTGAAAGTAACTTGGTTACAAGGTTAGGCTAGTGACCAAGTTGTATGAGTTGGACTTAAGCCTAGTTCATATGGTCAGGCTGGGTTCAACCCACATAAAAAAGAGAAAAAAGCTCCTTAGACTTTTTATTGTCCCAACAATTCAGGTTGGTCAAGTTTAAGCCCAACCCAATTGCATGGGCTTAGGCCTCAAGCTCAACCTATGTGGTTGGGCCAAGCCAAACTTAGATATAAGATAGTGTTTTGCACACCTCATTTTTCCTTAAAACTTTGTTTATGTTATAAGACCTATTTGTCAAGCATGACTTTAAGATATTTTTAATGCCTCTGACTTTAGGCTAAGAGCGTGTTTGACAAACAAGCTCTCACTCTTTTTTCTTTAGTTTTAATATGTATTTATTTGAGTGATTAAAAAAACAATCCCTTAAAAAATTTCAAAAAAAATCTAAAAACAATTCAGGGATCATTTTGAAATTATTTATGGGTCTCCCACATGCTTTCTAATAGGTTTTGCTTAATATCAGACTATAGAATTATATTATAAGATATGAACCTCATATTAAAAAACTTGATTTTTTTCTCTCAAAATAAATTTCAAAAAATCTCAAAACTTTAAAAGAATTCTTTTATTTCAGAAAATACATAAAAAATATATATTTTAATAATTTCATTTAATATTAGGCTATATTCTTATACTATAAGATATTGACTAAATATTATAATTATTCACTTTTCGTCAACTTTTTTTTTAAATCCAAAACTTTCTGAAAAATTTCCTTATTAAAAAAATAAGTAAAAACAATATGGTTTATTTTGTGTGCACGCAAACAAATTCTAAAATTCTCATGCTTATTCAAAAAAATAAAAAGTGTATTTTCATAATACTTTGAAAAATATATAAGAAAATAAAGCAACTTACCAGAAAGTTTCTATTTGTTGGTCTCATATAAGGTTTATAGCAAATCTCTCATCATAAAGAAATCTCTACCTTACAAACCCGATGATGCGAACCGGACCAGAAACACCAGTAAACATGTTCAGGGGCTTGATGGTAAAACCATTGTAAAAGATGGTAAAATCATCACTTTTGTACCTCTTACACCCAAACAGGTGTATGATGATCAAATAAAACTAAAAAGTGAGGATGAGGCGATGTGGAGAGAAAATCAAGGTGAGGAACATGGGGAGAGAAAACCATCAGATTCAGCTATAACCTAAACCTCTATAACCCATTCAATCACCCATCCAAACATAAACAAATATTAAGCCAACACTCCAAACAAATTTGACCATTCGACCATTGCTCAAAAACACCCAAATCTGGCCGAGAGTGGAGGTAAGACAAGAGGAGAGAAGAAAGTCAGGTAGAGTGATGAGAATTGTGTGGAAAAACTAAAGAAACAACCTAATTTTTTTCCTAGAGAGGGTGAGGTTAGATCTGCATATTTTATAAACAAGCCAATGATTTTACTTGTGTACAAATAGGCTTACTTTAATACTAATGATCTTGATCATATGGTGCCTAGTGCTGCCATTTCTTTGTTGTAGGAAATTGATGATTTGTTCCCCGACGATACTCCAAGCGGATTACCACCATTGCGGGGGATAAAGCATCAGATTGATTTCATACCTAGAGCTTTAATTCCTAACCGACCAGCCTATAGAAATAATCTATAGGAGACGACGGAGCTTCAAATGCAAGTTTATGAGCTAATAGATAAGGGATATATTAGTGAGAGTATACGCCCGTGTGTTGTACTCGTGCTACTCATGCCTAAGAAGGATGGAACATGGAGGACATGTGTTGATTGTCGAGCCATCAACAACATAACAATTTTGATTCGAGGTTGAATCCTTTCGTGGAGAGAGGGGATGGTGTGAACCGGCCCAGAAACACAAGCAAACATGTTCAGGGGCTTGATTCGTGGTTTTGAAGGTTTCAACCAAGTCAGAATTGCAAGGACCATTGAAATATCAAGAGAAGACCCTAGTACATCTTATCTATATGCAGGAGGGGTCCAATCCAATGTTTTTTGGACCATGAAGTGAGGACCACAAATGAGCCAAATGAATCCTAGTACAACTTGGAAACATGGGCTGGATGGAAGTCAATAAATAAACCTTATGAGCTTTATTTAATTTTGTTAGCCACAACCTAATGCTTGTTTGGGCTTAATTAATACTTTGTTTGCAGCTAGAATCCAAGGCTTGTTTGGATTAAGTCATGGGCTTTTCAATTTAGGATTTTGGGTCAGTTTTGGGTGAACCTCATTTAAGTCCATATAAGGGGTCCATTAGGGTTAGTTTTTCAAAGACTATTTAAACTCATGTTAACTAAATTTCGACAGCCATTGATGAATATTGCATTTTTTGTGTGAGAGTGATTCTTGCATTTTTTAGTTCTTGAACGAACTGATTCTGACTTATCGAAGATTAACTGGCTTCGTGATGTCATTCTACTCATTCCAATAGTGTTGGTGTCTTAAGGCAGATTTCCATTGTGTCACACTCCTATCAGACCTATTTCGGCTTTTCAGGATCAGATCTCATTCTTGGATGCGGGTTGCGTGACCGTGTGATCACGAGATTCATATCACCCAACCATTATAAAGCCTAAATTTTAAAATCATATTTATTTTCTATTTTTGTATCTTAATATGTAAGTATATTTTATAGTATAATTTTATACCTCCAAATATTAGAGTCTACAACCCTATCGGAATATTAATCAAACAAATTAATGTTATAGTATTTTTGAAATTTTGTCCAAGTCCTAATAGATTATCATAAATTGGTTATGATATCCATTTTGTATTTTTAAAACATGATTGAAATATGTTTTTTATCTTTTAGAAAATATGCATGAAAGATATTTAGGATTTGACTGTATGCATGAAAATAAAATATATTTTTTAATTGAACATTTTGAATTGTTTTGGATTTTTTTTTGAAATTCTTGGAGAAAAATCAAGTACCTTTAACATCGGGTCCATATCTTAGGCATATTTTTGTGTTTTCTAAATTTTGGGAAAACCTTTTTGAATTTTTGAAATTTTCTTGAACTCTCGAAGAAAATAAGGTATTTTTTATACTGAGTTTATATCTTACAATGTAAGTATACAGCTGATATCAGGTAAAAATGTTGAGAAACCATGCATGAGATCCATTAATGTTTCAAACTGGTCTTTATAATTTTTTTAAATTCTTCAAAATTTAGTTGGGGTCTTTTTGGAAAAACCCATTTTTATTCAAAAACAAAACTATCAAAACATGTCTAATGATGTGTTTGTCAAACAACCCCTTAGGCCAAAAACAATTTCAAAAAAGTTGTCAAACCAAATAAGTTATTTCCAACTAACATGATTTCAAGTCAGCCACGTCGACTTGAAAGCATCGGTTCAACCATGAACCTAACCAAAACCAGGTTTTAAACCAAAACTAAACCAAAAAGATATCTTAACCAAAATAAGACCAAAACTAAAATAAACTCAAAAACCATAAAATCGTCTTATATAAACATATCAAATATCATAAAAAGACATCATAAAGAGCACATAGAACAATGAAAAACATTTGAAATCAAACCCTACAACATGAACATCAAACCAAACCAAATTCAAGGAATAAAACACATTATTCTCTTCACAATCAAGCATAGATAAAGAATAAAGGGTTTATTTTTGTCGATTATTACTAAAAAATCATGATTTTGTAAGAAATGAGTTTCAATTCAAAACCAAAATCCAAAAATTAAAACTCATAAAAACTTGTTATTAATGCATGAAAACCTTAGATTATTTACTAATGATGTTTACAAACACGTAGAAGCCAAAATCAAATCAAAATGAGACCTAAAACTAACACTCAAGACAATGTTCTTTAGATGAACATGAAAAACACAAACCCAATATGCCCAGAAAACCCAACATGCACTATCAAACCCATAAAACATGTTTTAGGGGTCTGAACCAAGTTCTTTTGTCAAAATATGCACATTGAGGTTTCTGACTTCATTCTGTTTGTTGAACATGGATGTGACCAACTATTGTAATAATACATTTAAAATTAAACATGTAATGCAATGTTTAGAAATATAAGGCTATTTCTTGCAATATAGATGTCAAATCTCCATTATATGATCATATATTAGGAAGGTTTTTATTGTTGTTGGTTAAATATAATGTGGAGCTTGTTTTTTTGTTTTTTTTTGTTTATGGTAGTAAGATGTTTGTAGCTCATAGTTTAACATCTATTTTTGTTCAATTATAATTTAATAGTTATGATCAATAAGTTAGTGCACTTACCAATATTATGGTATACATTTATGAAGTGTAACCATATGGTTTGTATGCTTATGATTTAGGTTAAAACATGAATATATTATTGTTTCTATGGTTTATTTATCGAAAGTTAATTCCTTGACCATGTAATCGATGTTTCAAATATTGAATGGTTAAATATATGGATCATTTCCTAGTCTTATAGTTCTAACCATAACACAATATTGATAAGTATGGATTTTTCTTCTAGTACTTTGGTTTTGTTTGATCATTAAAATTTATGCGTAGTGGTTGCTAGCAGCTTGTGATTAGCCATAATGTCATCTTAAGTTTATTTTTATGTGTTGACCTCCATTACTTTGGTTAATAGATTGTATTCATTATTTTCTTTTAGATACCATGTATTTAACAAAAAAAAAGTCCAAGTCCAACAAGAGCATTATTGTTTATCAATTAGTAGTGTTAGTGATGATGTTGTAAATCTTGATGATGCTTATGAAGAGACACCAAATATAGAAGTTATCTATCAAGACTCAACCAACGCTAATAACAAAACAAACATCTTTTATTTGATCGGGCCTATTTCAATCAAAATTATAGAAGAATGGAAAGACAACCTATTTATGTAATTAATGTTTTGTCTCATAATATTATTTATTTGTATTATGTTATTTTAAGTCTTATAATTAAATGAAAAATGGCTTGTTTAAATTAACCTTAAGGTTTACTAATATTAAAATTGCTCATTCCATCACCTTTACAATGAAGTGGTCATTTAAAAAACCATTATTAGTTACAAATTTATTATTATCCTACATGGATGTATATGGTATATGCCAAGTAGGAAAGTTTAAGGTTAGATAGATAATTTTGAATTTGAGTTATAAGGTTTTTTTAAAATTTAAAACTAATCGATGTATAAAATAAATTAAGGAAAAAATCAAAATGTGACTAGGTAAGTTTAAATTAATTAATTTTATATTATCATGAACTTATATTCTTTTATTTTCTAACATAATTTTTGCTTAATAAATTTATGTACCATGTTGCATGAATCTTAGCAGAATGCCTCCAAATAAACAATTAGGAAGTTGGATTGGATGAAGTTGTTGAAAGGTAAAAAAGTTGTGACATGTCACAAAGAGTGATTGGGCATTATATCAACAATTTAAGGTTTTAAGAAGTTTTACAAAATGCTCATGATCCGGTACACAAAATAAAAATAAAAAAACTCATAGTTCGATGAGTAAACGTGCTAAAGTAGTAATTTCTTTTATCAACCATGTAGAGTGCCTATTAAGATCTCGTTGTTATATATATATATATATATATATATATATATATATATATATATATATATATATATTCTTGATGTTCTAGCTACATTTTTATTTGTGAGACTTTTAACAAAATGCTTAATTTGCAAAAACAATAGCTTGGGTGAGAACTAACTCCAATAGAGTTATACAAGGAAACTTATATAAATAAAGGGAAAAAAAAGGAAAAGGAGAAAACCAATTATCGATACAAGAGTGAAAGTGTTTGTTGTCGTGCTTTTATTGTTATCATTAGGTTAAGATTGTTTATTTACATCAATAACATGAAATGTAATTGAATTTAGGAATTTGACTTCTTTTGTTTTGTTTTGTAGGAGACATATAATGTCAATATGGTTGTGAACTTTAGTGAAGAAACTTCCACTCAGAGTGCAATTATAGTTATATATTTTTCTTCCATTTTTAGACCTTCTAATTTAGGATCTTTTCTTTCCACTTCTCCTCCACCTTCTTTATCATCTCTAATGTGATGTATGTACCGAGTATATATGCTTGATATTGTTGACTTGTTTTATTTCAATTGTAATTTTAATGTTTTCAATTTATAAATTTTAATGTGTTATTCATATCTATATTTGTTTTAGAAATTCTCGTTGTGGGTTTATTGTAAGTAATAAATTGTTGGCTTAGGGACCATAACAATTAAAAAACAAAATTGCAATCTCTGATGAAATCATCAATGAAAAGACAATTTCATCGGTGTTTTCATAAAAAATCTGACGCATATTTTGGGATTTTTTGTAAAAATTAAAAAATATATAACAATGTACTAACGGATTTGTTGACGGAAAATTCTATCAGTAGAATAAACAAACAGTGATGAAATTGCCAATGGAATAGAACATCTGACAAGAAACTTCATGAAGATAGTTCATCGGTGATTCTGTCGATATTTTTCAATGCAAACAAAATATTCACTACATGCTGGTATATTCTGTCGGTATTTTTTAATTTTCTAGTAGTATTTCTAGAAGTTTACTCGGGGATAAGGATCGGAGGATTGATGAGAATCAAGCTGTCGAATAAGAAATGCCAACAAAAGAGCAGTGAAGGTAAAACAAATGCACGCAGCAGAAACTTGTAGCAAAGTCACGATAGAAGGAATTGCAGCAGCAAAGAAGGTGGAGGATTAAGTTAGCAACCATTGGCAGATTCCAAGCACTAACTAGAGAGAAAGAAAGAGGAAGTAACTCAAACTAGGCATAACATGGTTTCTGAATTGAATTCTAATTGGTCACAGCTATATATCTTAGACTGGATTAGGATTGTTTTTATTAGTTATTTTCAGTAATTAAAAATCTTGTTAAGCTATACTGAAAGGCTATAAATAGCCCAAATGTATTAAATATCTTTCAGAAACTTTTCTGAACCTATCTTTTTCTTCTTGAGTTTCCATCGTAGAAATACAACTTGTACATATAATTCCATACTGAATTAGTTGTTCATAACATTCACTTCAGACTGAATTTGCTATTCTTACCAGTTACAACATGAACCTATCCGTTAGGGCAATTGCAAGTTTGGTTGCAGCAGAAATATCAGAATCTGGCAACTGCTTGAAATTTGAAGTGATAAGGTAATAATTGACTGCAAATTTAGCAAGTCGTGTCAGAGTTTTCTTCAGCTGTCATGTGAAGTTTCTCTGTCAATAAATGTTGAGTAGCTATTACTAACTTAAGTTCTGCATTACTTTCTACGTACGCATGATCTTTCACCTTCTTAAACCGACGCCATGTAATAATAATAAGTTCGAAAATGTTCAGACATGGTGCTTGAGATAATTGAAGGTTCACATGCATTGTGGCAACCCATCAGCACCTTATTTTACCAAGGCGGATCCACTTACTCTCAAGAGCCTCTCTATGAATAGGGCTCAAGAGACAAAATACGAAAAGTATTTAGTGCATGAGATCATAAAGCTTGCTGATCCAACAGCCATGTCAGATGGGACCAATATCAGACAAGATATCGATATGGGGTTTCTGCGAGCTGTACCATTGGCCAATTAATTATTGATAATTAATGGAGTGGCTAGCTAGAAAGAGCCCAACATTCCTGATGTAATAGAGATTTTCAAAGAAAAAGAAAGCTACATATAGCAATGTTGCTTTCGTATTGCTTTGGTTTAAGTAGGTTTGTGCCCCCAAGTTGAAATTGGTCCCCTGATCATCTCCAAAAGCTGGATGGAGTTTACTATATACTCAGCAAGTTCTTACTCTCGAATATAAGTTTTTTGGTCATCGGAGAATTCTAGCCATCATTTTTGAAGCCTAGGCATTTGAGTGACTAATTACAAGGAACCTAAAGGAAGGTGCTTTTTGAAAAATTTGCATTTGTAGTTTTCATGATTTTTCTTTTTAAGCTTTTAGAGGGTGGGTATATGTAAACCTCATCGCCTACCTCTTGAATACCCATCCCTTCCCTTGAAGATTAAGATGTTTGTGGACCAGATATTCTCTCTCTCCCTCCCTCCCTCCCTCCCTCCCTCCCTCCCCTCTCTCTCTCTATCTCTCGTAGAATGCAATGACGACCTAGTTGCAAAAGCAAGCAAGCATGTCGATGCTTACTTTGAAATATTGTAGTGGAAAGTGATTAAGATGTTTGCACTTCAAGTTTTCCGTTTTCTCTTTTTATATTCGGAACAGTCCATCATGATCTTTTTTTTTTCTGGTGCTTTTATTTTGGTCCAATAATATTCACGTTCTTAATGAATAGCATACGTGTACAAGCTAAAACAAGAACAATTATGTTTGGGGCAAGAGCTTAAAAATATAATAATATTAATTTTGTGCTTGAAAAAAGTAATTCGTTTCTGATGAAATGAGACACTTAGGAAGAGAGAAACAATGTGTGGAAAAATAATTTTCGATAATAAATAAAGTCGACAATATACAAAAGAAAAAATGAAAACGAAACGAGTTCAAGTAGATTACAGGGGAAAATAGAGTACGAAAGACTGATTTATAGCGTAATTTGAGAATCCATTTTCCATCTTCCAAATTCATAAAATGTGTTTCATTCCTCAATTCATAAAAAGCATTCCAGCCTATTCAATAGCTGGTATCCTTTTTAGGTGGTGCAAGTTTTGTGTTCCCATGATTTATCTTCCTTTCCATAGTTGTGATTTCTGGAATTTTATTTCTCCTCTCTATTATAGGAACATGGTGAAAGGTATGCTAAAAATTGTATCCTTTTCTTTCATGTAAATAGTATTAGAGAGCAATATAAATTATATTTTAGGGTTTCGCTTAAAAATTTAAATTTTTAGGTGAGATAGTTTCTTGATATGGTATCAGAGTTTTGTTGACCTAATAGTCACGAGTTTGAATCTCACCACCCTTATTCTATTTGATAAAAATTAAGCATAAAGTAGTGTAAGTCTGTACAAGTTTCAAGCTCAATGAAAATTCACTTGAGGGGATATGGTAGAGAATAATATAAATCATAACCTGAAGCCTCATTTAAAAGCTTAAGTTTTTAAGAACATGTTACAAGGTATGCTAGAAATTATATCCTTTTCTTTCACGTAAATACTATTAGAGAACAATATAAATTATATCTTAGGGTTTAATTTAAAAATATAAGTTTTTAGATGAGATAGTTTCTTGACATGGTATCAGAGATTTGTTAACCTAATGGTAACGAGTTTGAATCTCCTCATCCTTATTTATTTGATAAAAATCAAGCACAAAGTAGTGTGAGCTTCTGCAAGTTTCAAGCTCAAAGAACATTCACTTGAGGGGATATATTAGAGAATAATATAAATCATAATTTGAAGTCTCATTTAAAAGTTTAAGTTTTTAGGTGAGATAAATATTATTTCAGAACAATACAAGTTATATCTTAGGGTTTCACTTAAAAGTTTAAGCTTTTAGATGAGATAGTTTCTTGACATGGTATAAAAGTTTTGTTGACCTAACAGTTACGGAATTGAATCTCATCATCCTCATTCTATTTGATAAAAATTAAGCATAAAATAGTGTAGACCTGTGCAAGTTTCGAGCTCAAAGAACATTTATTTAATAGGATATGTTAGATAATAATATAAATCATAGTCTGAAATGGTTAAGGTTTTAGGTAAGATGCTTTCTTGACAGAGATGTATTAAAAATATATTCATGAATATCATTTCACATCATATAAACAAAACCCTTTTTCATAAAGCAATGATCCTATCCAATTGCAAGAAAGATAAATGGGACTGGATAAGATATAAGAATCACCTCCCTCTAGTGACCCAGCCTACGAAAGGTGTAAATCCTACTTGATTTGCACTGCACCCATTTACGCTAACAGCCCGTACGTCCATGTTTATGCACATTCATGGAAGTGCAATATTGAAAGACATCTCACCAGCGCCCACCACATACTCGTGAAATTGCTTGAGAGGAGACAATAAACCAATATTTTTCAACACAGGCATCATTTTCTTTCCTATTTCTCTTGTCCCATTGCATTCCATCTAGATATTACAAGCAGATATACCTACCATAGATCCCGAACTTAGGTCAAAGGAAAAGCCAGTATCACACAAGGTGAGGAAAAAAAGAGAGGAGAATTTCTTTATCAGAGAATATTACTTAGTCAATTGTGCAGCAGTTGTGCTAAGACTAGGTCCCGGGTAGCTCACATGCACTGAGTCAATGATTCCATTCCCCTCTTATCAGTTTTGGTGAATACTCAATGGCTAGCCATCTTTATTTTTTATATATATAATTTAAAACGACATTCAAATGGTACTAATATGTTTTAAATTATAAAAAGAATTTTATGGTTGTATACATCCTGCTAGGTTCAATTAAAATGTTTTAATTTAATTGTATGATAAAAAAAAACAATGAAAATAAATCTACCAACTCTAAAAAGAAAAGGTGATAATGATGACAGTAAAAAACAATAATTGCCAAAAAAAGAGAGTTAAAAGTTGAACTCTGAGATAATTCAGTATTAAAGAATAAAATATAAAATATAAAAAATATAATGTCAATTTAAATCATCATAACAAACTTGTGACTTGGGTTGTGAGGTTGGGCCATCCTCATAGGAAAAAATAAAGAAAAAAACTCAATTATCAATAAACTCTATGTTGAATGATGAAATAAAAAACAAAAATAAGTGTAAGAATACAGATAAAAAAAGACCAGTGGCAAACTGGGTTAACATTTCATACCCTTGACATCGATCATGAGACTGAAATCAAAGTATAAAAAAACTATGAAACTCAATTCTCAACAATTCATTGTTGGATGATAAAATTCAAAAGATAAAATAAAGTTAAAAAAATAGATCGAAAACCCAAAAATAATAATTAAAAGAATGAGGAACAAATATGATATAAATATAAAATGAATAAGATGATGTAAGAACAATGAGTCAATTCGAGTTAACATAATAAACCTAAGACATGGGTCATAAAGCCGGACTATCCTCATAAATAGCAAAAAACAAATAATCAAGTTGAATCTTTAATAAATACAGTGTTAAGGGATGAACTTGAAAAATAAAATTAGTTTAAAAAAATACCGATAACAATTCAAGTTAACATTTCATGCATGTGATTCGCATCGAAGATAAATACAATGTCTCCATGAACCTTTTTTTTAGAAGATGCATCGTAACAATATCTCGATCAAGAAAATCTTTAATCTCACACCTCTTATATTGACATCTAACACCACATTCATTAATATGTTTTGGATTAGATAATATATATTTAATAAAACCCTTAACCCATTATAATTATTCAATTTGCACAACCCTTCGGGTGAAACTCCATACATCTAAGAATAATTATTCATTACTTAAAAAGTTTCCTTGGGAATTTTGTTTTTAATAATGACACATCATTTTTCTTTCTTTTCCATTCTTTTCCATTCTTTAATTTTCAATTGTAATTCTCTCGATATTTACTAGTGGAATATTATCTTCGATGTAGATTAAGGGACATGGAATGTAATATTTCATAAGTAAATGTTACTAAATTACCAACAGGTTTTGTTCCTTCAATGGTTCTGTTTGTATTTGATAAGTTTTTGATAAAGCTTGTTTGGTCCCTTGTTTTTCGGCTTTGTTCTTAGTAAATAAATTTGATTTAATTTCCTTTAAATTTAGACCCAAAAGTGCAATTATGCAAACA
Source organism: Salix brachista (assembly GCA_009078335.1). Classification (NCBI taxonomy): domain Eukaryota; kingdom Viridiplantae; phylum Streptophyta; class Magnoliopsida; order Malpighiales; family Salicaceae; genus Salix; species Salix brachista. Next base: position 13,315,347 of record CM018586.1, read on the forward strand.
AAACTACGTTTGAGGACCAATTTAAAAAAAAAACTAAATTTTGAACAATAAATGCACATGAAAATGTAAAAGAGGCGTTCACAATACATTTTGCACTTAGTAATAATCAAGGTAGTCAAAATCAAGATTTTGACACGAATCGGAAAGGGCTACGAAAAATCGGATCGTAAGATCGGATCGTAAAATCGTAAGATCGTACCCGAATTTGTCCGTACAAAAATCGTAAAATCACAGCTAAAATCGTGTGAGAAGAAAAATCATAAAATCGTATGTAAAATATTTCTGAATACAAAATAGCATAATTATGGACATAAAACTTAATTAGTTTAGGTTCATACATGATGTAAAATAACTTCAAAACACATTACAAGATAATTATGTCCCTAAAAGTTCATAAGTTAAAAACTAACAAATTTAAAACAAATCTTCAGCTGGCGTACAATGTAAACTAAAACCAGCTTCAGTTTCACCCCCCTCACTATGTCCAGGAATTGCATCAATAGCATCACAATGAAAAAGATTACTAGTACTACCGGTGCTAACAGCGATATTGCTAGTACGAGATTGAGCTCCAACATTATTGAACTCTAAATTCCTTGAATGCAAAGTTTCAAAATAATCTTCAGTGGCTTCAGTACTCATCTCAACACCATTAAAATTATCTTCATCACTATCATCTTCTGTTCCATTTTGTCTTCGTGTTGCACTATCAATAGTTTGAAGTAAATTAATGTTCGATGAACCACTGTGTCCTTCTCTTTCAGTCACCCATTCATCATCAGATGGAAGATCATCTACAACGTCATCAAAATCAATGACTTGCTTTTTGTCCTTATCATACATTTTCAAATTACACATCACCTAAACACATGCATGTGATTATTACATAATCCTTGAACAGATTCTAATTTGTCTAATTTGGTATAGAACCACTCGGGCTGTTGTTGGACAAGTCGGAATTAAAGGGACTTCAGCTAGCAAATAGAACTGTCAATTTATTGTTGGACGCAAGAACAAGGACTTCCAAGCTCTTTAGTTTGAAAACTGAACTTGGGATTGGATCATGCAACTGGTTTTTTAACAAGAGATTCCTCCTTCCCCCTCTCTGGAAGGTAAATGACGGGGCATAAGTTGCCAATTTTATCTTGTTTGAATATAGGCAGAAGTTTCACAGAATTAGTTAGGCTCATGCAAAACTTCTCCAGAGAGAATTCCCAAATCAGGAAAAAAACCAAACATGGCAGCATGCAAAGAACCAGACATAGCGCGAGGAGAAAACACAACTTGCAACAAAACAAAGATGTTAAATACTCAGGAAATAAGACTTTATCCAATTAATTTCCATCTTATAAAATGCAAGATCTGTCTACTCATCGCAGTAAAAGTTGGGACACAACACACTGAACCTAATCTTCTAAAATCTAATTACCAGTACAATCACATCTCTCGTTAGCCAGCACTCACCAGGTCTCAAACCTATATCATGCTCTCCTAATTGCCTTAGCATTGTTGATTATTAAGCTGCTTACGTGGAGATCAAAGCCAAGCACAAAAGAAGAAGAAAGCAAGAGCAGAGTTGACATGCATAGATTCTGTTTTTTCAATTTCATCATATTTTGTTTTAATACCATCAACACCAAATCAAGCACACTGTTTTCAATTTCATCATATTTTCTCACAATTTGTTTTCATACCATCAACACCAAATCAAGCACACTGTTTTCAATTTCATCATATTTTCTCACAATTTGCAGGGACATATAACATTCAAAGATCAAGCTTGCAGTTGCACTAACCTTGAATAGCGACGGCGATGACTGTACTGGCAACAAAGATAGCCAAATTTGGGGAAGTCCGGCAGCTCTTCTCCAGAAACCGAGAAGACGATTTAGGGCAAATGTTTTTTTCATTTGGGGAAGAAGAGAACGGGTCTGTGAACTGAAGACACGATTTGGGGAAGAGAAGACACGATTTAGGGCAAATGTTTTTTTCATTTGGGGAAGAAGAGAACGGGTCTGTTAAAATTGAAATGAACGAAACGAATGAAAATTGAAATGAACGAAGAGCGAAGCGAAGCTGCAAAGGCCGAGCAGCTGGGATCGTGAAATCGGACCGATCTGGTCCGATTTCACGAGTCAACCCGATTTTGACCGAGTTTGACCGAGTTTGACCGGTTTCGGTTTTTCTTCCGGTCCAACCAGGTTTGCTGAGCCAACTCGCAAACTCGTACGAGTTTGCGAGTTGACTCGCGAGTTTGACTACCTTGGTAATAATACGTTACTGCGATGAAAGTTGCATGGTGCTATATATTATGGTGACAATAGATTTATTTATTTTTACAGTTCTGAATTATGACTACGTAATTCCTTAACCCAAATGAAAATAGAAAAGAATATTCGGAGGGATTAGGTCCCATATAAACGTTATGGTGTTAGATAATTTAGCTGATAAATGAGCTGTCAAAAGTTATTCACAATCCTACCTTCCGGGTGCCGTGACAAAGAAGGTAGGCTTGAAAACTCTCTCTAGTTTATTCTATTTGATATAATAATTAGACTAAAGTGCAGCAATTAGACCTAACATGACCTAAATTTCTTGGAGCAAGTTGGTAAAAAAGATAGGTTTGTGTTGGGCGTCACACATGTATGATGAGAAATTTAGTGCAATAAAAGCAAGCAAACCTAACTTTTTGGAAAGCATATTTTGTGGGTTTACATGAACGAGTAAAATCCTGGTTGTCCAGGATTCTTATAAGTAGTGCACGTCCTGAGTCGAACTCGAGATCTGCTCTGTAGAACGCAAGTCTTCTGCCATCACGTCGCATCCCTTAAAGACCATACTATTGAGAATAACTACAAAATTAATTAAGTTTATTCATCAAATTAAACATCTTTGTCAAAATATAGGATTAACAATATCAATCCCAACAGAAATAGTATATAAATCATACTGAGATCCACAAACTCACCTTTCGGAACCAATCAATCTCATTGTTTTAGGATTAGATAAATCATAATGAGATCCACAAACTCACCTTTCAGAACCAATCAATCTCATTGTTTTAGGATTAGGATTTGTTAAGAGATGTAGTAGTATTTATTTTTTTTAAATAATTTTTATTTAAAAATATATTAAAAAATATTTTGGATAATTTATTTTTAATATTAACATATTCAAATATAAAAAAATAATTAAAACTAAAACAAATCCGAACATTTAAAAAACACAATTGCCTCGAACATTAACTAGAGGGTGGGAGGGGTGTCCTTTTGGTGCATTTTGTTGTTACATAAAACAAGCAGTCTCCCTCAATTAATTGTTTGTTTAATAAACTGTGGTTAAGGTCATTTTTTATAATGATTTCTATTTAAAAATGTATATTTTTTTATTTTAAAAAAAAAAATTTAGATCCGCATATGATCTAAAAATATTAAAAAAAATCAATTTAAAATAAAAAGAAACAAATCAATTTAAAAAAAAAAAACTTTTGAAAATAAAAAACATAATTAAATAGATGACTTGTAGGCTGTTTCAGGACGCTCCACCTAGCATCACTTTTTTTCCAAGCATACATTTTCTCTTAATTTAATCATCTCGTCTCTCTAATCACTCGCTAACCCTGATCAAATGATTGTTTTCTTCTCTATATATATCTAACTCACTTCACTTTCTTCCTCCAAACATGGGAATCATGTCATACGACCAGACTAGTAACTCGGATTATGATTCTCAATCGCACCCCGACCACCTTCAAGCGAGCCTGCCTGCACTTTATTCACAGCCAAGCCTCCCATCAGTACCTTCCCTCACCTCGAAACCCCATCATCGCCACCAAGAAATACTTTCCACCACCCACCACCACTGCCTTACCACTCTGGAAGGCCACTCCTCTTATGTATCCTCGCTAACCCTTGCAGGAAAGTTCCTTTACAGCGGCTCTGACAAAGAAATACGACTGTGGATGCGAAACCCCTTAGATTCTGAAATAGATCAGGAAGAACTAAGCAACAACGTAGTGGCTGTGGCGAAAGGTGCGGTGAAGTCCCTGGTAGTTTTGGCAGAAAAACTCTTTAGTGCTCATCAAGATCACAAAATCCGAGTATGGAAAATCAATAACCAGGAAACTAATCAGCACAAGTACACACGTTTGGCCACTTTACCAACACTTGGTGACCGTGCCTTCAAAAGTCTGTTGCCAAAGAACCAAGTTCAGATTCGAAGGCACAAAACAAGCACCTGGGTTCATCATGTTGACACAGTTTCTGCACTTGCCCTGTCGAGTGACGAGTCCCACCTCTACTCTGTTTCATGGGATCGGACACTTAAGATATGGAGAACGAGTGACTTCAAATGTATGGAGTCGGTGGCCAATGCTCATGACGACGCTATAAATGCAGTGGCATTGTCGAACGACGGGAGTGTTTATACCGGATCGGCCGACAAGAAAATCAAGGTGTGGAGGAAAAGTTCAGAAGAGAACAAGCATTCCCTGGTCGACACGCTGGAGAGACACAATTCTGGGATTAATGCTTTGGCACTAAGCCCTGATGGGTCTGTTTTATACTCCGGTGCATGTGACCGATCAATTGTAGTGTGGGAGAAGGATGGTGGCGGAAACATGGTGGTTTTGGGAGGCCTGAGGGGCCACACAGAGTCCATATTGTGCTTAGCTGCTGTGTCTGATTTGATGTTTAGTGGTTCTGCAGATAAAACTATTAGAATTTGGAGAGGTGCTGATAGAAGTTACTCCTGCTTGGCAGTTTTGGAAGGGCATAGAGGCCCTGTCAAGTGCTTGACCGCATCAGATGACCGTTACACATCTGATGAATCATATCTTCTTTACAGTGGGAGTTTGGACTGTGATATCAAGGTTTGGCAAATCAATGTCCCTCTTCTGTAGCAGATTTCTTTACATCTGGAGGCTTGACGACCGTACATTTTGTAGATACAATATGGAGAGATTGCTGTAACTTTTTCTTTTCTTTTTTTTATCATCGTCTTCCTCCTTTCCCCTATCCTGGGCTATTTCTTGAGTTGAATTGTTATTGTACGATCTGAAACTAATGATGCATTAGAGTGATTAATTTGCTCATATGTTGGTAGCATGTTTTGGCTTGGTTTCAAGGTTATATATTAACTCTACAGCCGTTTTACCTCACTAATGCCATTTAAGATTTTAATCCTCCTGTATATTTTTTTAGTTATAAATTATTTTTTATATATTTTAAGATGCTGGTCTCAAAAAGTAAATTTTAAAAATGAAATATATATACATATATGTAACATGTCAGGAGTTGTAGCTACAAGAATGGAAGCTTTAACCCACATGAGAAAGGAAGGAGACATGGTATACCCACCTCTATATATCACCATCTCTTTGAACAGTATTCTATAATTTATGCAAGGAAATATAATAGATTTGTGGGACTCGATGAGACAGAGAGCATTAAGGTCATAGATTAATTAATATATACTTTAAATTATAGAGCTGACATTTACACTAATTTATATTTATTTCCTAAAACTGCCAACGCATTCAACATTTAGCTTAGGTTGGAATTATGATCCTACCTATAAAATGAATCCAACTTTATGATTTTAAAATACAGAATAATAAATAAAAAAACATGCAGGTAGCTACTTTGTTCTATACAATAAAAGGTTTCCCCATGAGTCGAGAGGAGGCTAAAGTAAATTTTCATATTCCTAACAACCAGGAAGCATGAGTGAAAACACTAAGTTTCTATTGCTGACTCGATATGCTATTCCTTCAGCAGAGTGAATTGCAGACACAAGAAATCTTGCAGGTAGCTGCTGCCTTTATTTCTAAATTCTTGATTTTAAGGTTTAAGCATGAGAGTTCTGCATAATTTCATTTTCAAGGGGCGTGACATGATGGTAAAGGGCTTGCGATCTGCACAGTGAATCTCGAGTTCGAGTCAGGACATGTATCCTTGTAAGAGCCTGGGACAGCCGGGGTTCTACTCGTTTACCTAGACCATAAAATACGTTTTTTGGAGATAGGGTTTCTCGTATAAAAAAAGAAAAGTTATACAGAATTTCCTTGGCCATAACAGCAATATAAAAAGGTCGTATTCATCCCATTAACTCCACTATGGAAATCCTAGCTCTCCTTGCCTGCTAAAATTGAAAAAATAATGTAAAAGGAAAACGATTGTATATAATTCAAGCGAAGATGTTTTTTTCCAAGGCAGTTGCATGCGATAGAAGAAAGAACCAATAGCATAAAAAATAAGCGAAGCAAATGGATACAGAAAGGTTCCTTCGCTCTCAATTCTCGTCATAAGAAGCGAGCTCCTTTCTTGTAAGAAAATATATAGTGGTAATTAAAAGATTCATAAAAATGACAGACAAACGAGGAAACATTTCAGACATTATATTATTGTAGATGAAAGCAATAGAAAACCCCAGTAGAATAAAGAACGGCAAAATCATTAAATATTATATGGGAACGTTGCTTTCTTCACATATAATCAATCTACTAAGGCATATGCATGCATGTATGTGTATGTGTGTGTATATATATATATATGTACAATGTTTAAGGTAAATCTATCTTACAAACTGAGATTAACTATCCTTAATAAGAAGACACAGCGGTGGTTTGACCTACTTAAGAAGTTACAAGTGGAAGAGTGAGTTAGGTAAGAGTCGTTTTTGCTATACGGCCATTATTCTAACCTCCTCTTCCCGCCGGCACCCGGCCACTCCTTTATTTTAGGGAGAGGATATTAGTGGGATCTGAAGATATGAGATTAATTCATCTAATAAATCCCTTGAAAAATAATAAAAAACACTATCCTTCTCCTTGACCTCCTAAAACTTTCTACCTCCCTAAACAAAGGTATCGTGTGCGCATTATGCCATCCCCACGTGGAAGAGAAAGATTATTGAGCAAAAGGTGATGAGACTTTTAACCTAACGATGAAATAAAAATAAGCAAGCAGTCAGCTATGGCCGCAAATAATGACATTTACTTGAGTATATATATAAACATACAAGAAACTTGAACAGTTGAATGCTCAAATCAATGGCTGTGATTAACAGCAACTGTCATGGAAGATGTCATGGTGAAACATAAGGTCCCTCTACCATCATGCAAGTGTTAGAGGAACAGTCCATAATTGAATTACTATTATGGATTATCTACTCCATGTCAACTTATGTTTCATTGATGATTACGGGATTTGAGAAAACCCTACCGCGTATTTTATAGGTTCAGGTGAATGAGTAAAACTCCAGTTATCCCAAATTTTTACAAGAGATGCACGTCTTAACTCGAATTCGAAACCTGCTATGCAAATCTTAAGTCTTTTACCATCACGCTAAATTAAAGTAAAAACCAAATTGCTTCTTAATTACACGTTAGTGATACTTAAATCACAGCGTTCCTGGTAATTTATTAGGTGAAGTATGTTTATCGACAATTTGTAACTTGTTTCACTTAGCATAAAAATTTGTAACATTTGTGTACATGAACCAAATTCCCTTGATTACTCAATGACAGATGATTTGAAAAGCAAGAAATTTTTATTAATTTTTATTAAATATTGCAAGATAACAAAGAGCTTAGGCTTCCAGGGAGATTCTCCTTAATTTCTTCCTTGCTGTGCAGTTCTTTTCACCTGCTTGATGAACCCGTTCTAAATATTTTTAGCTCATCAATCAGATCGAATTGATTCTACAAGAAAACCGCTCTTACGGAATAATCCACAGAAAGGGAGCATCGTGCTTGATTCTATTTTATTTTTTTTACAAAAGAATGAAGATAAGAACAAAAATAATGGCATAAATAAGTCAAGTGTAGAGTATAAAAATAAAAATAGTGATAAACAGTTAAAGTGAAAAATATGAGACGTATAATGAAAAAAGAATAAGAAAAGAAAATCTAAGCATATTTAAATAACAAATTTATCAGCACTATAATAAAAGTATTTAAAAAAGTATATCATTTCTACATTAAAATAAAAATGATAAGATAGTCTTGATCTTATTATATATATATATATGTAGAGGTGGGAATTGAGTCACCATCGTTTGCAAAAAAAAAAAAAAAAAAAAAAAAAAAACATGCTTTCTACTATTAACTTTGTCGAGAGATAGAAATGAGAATTGTAGTTATCTAAGTGCGGCCCATTAAGGTAATGTTCTCTTTTGGTTTCTCTGGATGATCTCAATGTATATCTGGATTGGGTCATATTGTATCGTCCCGGCCCATATTCGTTCCTTATTCGGAATAGTCAACGTATATTGAGATTCCTTGAGTAGCCAGGGGCCTTCATTTGAAATTTGTTTTAACATTATCTAATACATTTAAAGATCTAAAAGGGTGGGTGTGAGCTTCGTCTCTTCTTCTTTTTTATTTTATTCTTTAATATTCATATAATTTTGAATTTATTTTCCTAAATTATTTTTATTTACTTTCTTTTGATATTATCACACTATCAAATAAATTCTTTTTAATATATGATTTTACAAGCGTCCATTTTTTATATATAATTAAGTAAAAAATAGATTTTAAAAAATAAAATTCTTAAATCTAGCGGCGTTCTATTACCTAGATATTGAACTTGATGGGTCAAACCATGAAATCTAGGTTGATCCAATATGCCGACATCTCAATATTAAAACAAAACCATCAAAAAAATTAAATCATGTTTTTTACCGGTTGTTTAGTTTTCTTTGAACCTATTAAATCATGTTGAAACATCTTTAATACAATTTAATTTAAACCTGAACTAGATAAGAAGTCAAATCAAGAGGTTTTAAGATTGATAGTTAGGCTAAATTTAATAATAATAATAATAATAATAATAATAATAATAATAATAAAACCAAGTAGTTTCTTATTACCTTAATATTTTTTAATTTATTTATTTTTATTCTAGCCACAATATAACACCGACCTACAAACTAGTTTTCTCATTCTTTATGAGGAGATAAAAAAAAATGTAATGACCCTACAAATAAACCCTCACTAAATATAATAATTTATTATTATTTTTTCTAAGTTTTTTTTAATCTCTAGGGTTTATTATCAACCCCATAGTAGAGAATAAAATTCAAAAAATACCTCATATGAAATTGTTATGAAAAAAACTAACAAACAAAAAAGAGTAAAAAAAACTATAAGACTTTGATTAGTGTTTTCTTTAGAGTTAGTGATCAGTTTAGAGGTTGTTTTTAGAATTGAGGGCTATGATTTGACGGTATCATATTCTTTAGGGTTTGTATTCAAGATTAATTTGTGGGTTATATTTTTCACTTATATAAAAAAGTTGTTGTTCATTTTAATGGTGTTTATGTCAAAATTGCTATTACAAATCAAATGACATCTTTGTTAAAATTAAAAAAAAAAAATACCCTCTATTATTTTATCAAAAACTTTTGAACTAAGAGCAGAAAAATACCTGCTCCATGTGCACATGAATTTCTCTAGTAACTAAGGGTATAATAAGAGGTGTCAAAACCCTTTTTCCTAGTTATAATGATGATAAAGCAGATTTTTGGAACCAAACAGTACTTGGAATAAAACAACACTTTCACTGTTCTGTCATTGAACCCACACCACCTACTGTCTGAGTGGAATCACAGAAAGAGAAAGTGAGGTAGGTCCAAACAGGAAGTGGCGCATCATGTTAATTTGGAAGTAGATCAGCTAGGCTATGTTTTTAAAAATAAAAATAAAAAAGAATGGAATTACTATTATCTATTATGAAAACCCAAACCTATTCTCGTCGGTTGACAGACCCAGATAGTGAAGTTAGATCATTTTCACGTCTTGTATTCATTCAGAGAAAGTTGTTTCAATGATGGATGAGAAACTAACGGTGCACTTAGTTATCCGGCTCTAGATCTGTTTTTTAAAAGTTATTAGTTAGAGTTTCACAGTTTTTAAAGTTATTTGAGACAGGTAATTAATGTTTATTTCATGATTTATAAGATTGGTTGAGGTGCATACAAATTAGTCTAGACATAAAATTGTTGATCATTAATGTAAAACTCGAATGAATGATCTCACAAAGAAAGTGGTAACAAGTCCAAAAAAGAGAATATGGTGCGCCAGTAAATGATAGATCAGACTTGGGAGACATAAAATAGTGTCAACTTTTGATCCTAGGTTTTAGACTTTGTTTGGAGCTAAAAGGAATAATCTCCGGGAACAATTTGACCTTTCTTTTTAGTTGAGCAGAGCTAGCCATCAAATATTTTGCACCTGTGGAGAACGCATGAAGCTCCTCGTGCGTGCCTTCATCGATCGGAGTCGAACATAAAAAGTGATGCCCAAGTACTCAAGGCAAATGTGTTGATGATTTTTTTCATCGAGAGATTCATTGAGGTGATAAAATATATGTATAAGAGAGTGGTTTGATCGATATACTAGTTGAAATCCTAGTCTTGAGTATGAATCCTTGATAAAATAAAAAGTTTGTATTAGACTAATTAATTAGAATTCTTGTTTAACTAGGTATTTATAAATTATAATCATTATTAGATTATGGTAGTTAGAAGTTGTCATCTTCCTATATATATATATATAAGGTTCAATGTATTCAAAAATTTAAAAATAAGTGTTTTGAATCAATCAATAAGAGCTTGGAATGTTTTCAAATACTTAATTTAACAATTGGTATTGGAGTTATTTTAACAATTGGTATTGGAGTTTAGGTCGATTAAAAGACCTAGAATGTAAGACCCATTCGGACCAATAATAATAGATGTGTAAAAAATAAAGATAGAATGGGAATGATTAAAATATTTCAAGCAAAAGAATTATCTTCTCCAATTGGTTGACCGATGATTCTTAGAAACCAATCTTTGTAAGGAAACCTCCAAAGATATTTAGGGTTTGAAGAGGAAAAAATACAAAAAACAACTAGAGCAAAGTTGCATCAACAGTAAGCATTTCGAATGAAACTTGAATTGCTTAGAATAAACATGGGAGAGTTGTTCAATAAGTATTTTTCATGAATGATGATAGGCATTAACAAGACGTGAAACCATGGCGATGAAATGAAGGATATCACCATTTTTTAGAAAATTCTTCAATTGTTGATGACAAAAATTGAATTTTATTATATGTTCAATATAGAAATCTAAGAATATTAATGGACTCTCTATAAATGAATTGCAAAGTTTCATGCTAATTCATGGTAAAATTTGAATTGACAAGAAAAGGAGTAAGTTTTACAAGTTTCATCTAATAATCGCTTTTCATGGAGAGGTTGATTGAGGAGGTGAAAAGAGCAGTAACCACAATAATAATATATTTTCACATAAAAAACTTAGAGATAATCATTCTTCTAATTCTTGAAGAAGACAAAAACAATATGAAAATCATTCAATGTCTTACAAGTCAAAGCCAATGGACAAATAAAAGGTTGAATGATTCAGGTGTCATGGGTCCATGCATTATAAATCTAGATGTCAAATTAACTTGACTAGGAACATGAGTAGAAATGAACTTGTTTTCGCTGATTTAGATGAAACTTATCAAGATTTTATGAAACGTGGTGATAAGTCTAAAGTCTTGTTATTAGAAAATGAAAGGTAAAGTATGACTATGGCATTTTCATTATGACTTCTTAATTTTTACATATTGAAGATTTTACATCAAAGAATGTGGTGACGAGTCTTCCTTGAATCATGAATCCTTCTTAAGTTTATGAAAAATGTGTTGTTAAACAACAACACCGGAATCATTTTTTATAAAAATAATCATGGAGAAAAAAGACGTTGGTGGATCTTGTTCATTAGGATATTTGTGGTTCAATAACTCTACTTTATAATAGAGATAAAAAAAAAATAGATATAATCAACTTTATTGATAGACCTGAAGTTTTTAAAGCCTTTAAGAAATATAAAATATTTGTTAAGGATGAAGCCAACAAACCAATAAAAGTTGTTTGAATAGATCATGGTGAAGAGTATTACACATTAATTTTTAAATCTTTGTGAGACTAATGGATCAAGAGGTAGCTTATTGCAACTTATACATCTCGAAAAATGGAATTGATTTTTAATAGATCAAATTTGAAACAAATCTTATCCCTTTTAGTGTGATTTGTAATAAAAATATCTAATTTTAATTAATTTTAGAATTTATATATGTTGTTTAAGGCTTTTTAAATAATAGAATTGAATAAATGATGTTAAAATGATTTTATTTCTACTACTCAAATCTTAAGTTTCTAAATAGCCTTAAAACACGAGGTAAATTTGATTCAAATATTTCAAAGAAACTACTAAAATTAGTTTATTTGGTTCAATGTATTTTGAACTCCATAATCAAGATAATAATTCTTCAAATTCCTATGAATATATATATATATTTTTTTTTTTTTTTTTTTGGGGTGGGGGGGGGGGGGGAATACGAGACTCTTTATTAAAAATCTCGAATCTTTAAAGGATGATTGATGAGGTAAAGCTAGTTAAGACTTGAATATTGATGAGGTAAGGTTCAACTAATTAAAAATATCCTTCGCCCCATCATGTCATCACTTTAGGAATTTTACATTCCTATAGAACATTTCTAGGAATAAAATCCATGATTCCTCCTTTCTTCAACATGTGTGTGTATATGTATAAGCTCTCCAAAAGTTTTAATTCTAGAAACGTGACACTTTAAGGCACGAACAAAATCCAGCATACCTCTCAAACTCTTAAGAATTAATCTGTGATTTTCCAAAAAATACAACACTATATACATTACACGAAACCCCAAATTCTATCTTCTCGAGAATTTTAATTTCCTTTCCATCAAACCCTCCCCAAAAGGGTAAATAGAAAGGTGTGTTCAGGAGATATTCTGAATAAAGAAAGGAATAGACTAAGCAGACAACTTTTTCTTTACTTACAAAAAAAAAAAAAAAAATCTTGTTATACAGTGAAAATTGAGGAGAAAACAGTTATGTCTCTTCATCACCTGTCGTCCATGTAAGATTTCGGAGTGAATAATTAAGGCCCCGTTTGTTTGCTGGAAAATAGTTTCTTTTTGGAAAGTGAATTTCGGGGAAAGTGAATTCCTGAAAAGTGAATTCCGATGTTTGGCAGTGTTATGGAAAATGAACTGGAAAACACTTTCCAGTGTTTGTTTGTGTTATGGAAAATGAACTGGAAAATAATTTATTAATAAATTAATTTTTTTTTCAAGTTTATTAAAATAATGAGGAACAAATCTTACAAATTAAAAAGTTGAATGAGAATGAAATTGAAAAAAAAATATAATTTCATAAATTATCTCAAATAAAATAAATAATAATCAAAATAATAGAGATCAAATCTAAAAAATTAAAAAAAAAATGAAAGGTGAATAAATTAAAATAATAATAATTAACATTTCATAAATTATTTCAAATAAAATAAGTAACAATAAAAAAAAAATGAGGACCAAATTTGATAGATAAAAAATTTCAATAAAAAAATGATAAGAAAAAAGCAAATAGCAATTATAAAAATAAGGACCAAAATTAATATAAAAATTAAATTTTAAGAGATGGAATTGAAAAATAAATATTCAAAACAAATTATATATAGCAATCAAAAGTTTGAGGATCAAATTTGATATAATCAGCAAATAATGACATTTCTAAATTTTTCATAACTTCCGGAAAGTGTTTTCCGCCCAAATTTTCCGGAAAACACTTTCCTGAAAACCAAGCCAAATTTTTCTTTGACTGGAAAGTGTTTTCCGTTGACCAACTTTCCAGAAGGCAAACAAACACAGGAAAATTTAGAAAATAATTTCCCAAAAACCACTTTCCTTAAAACAAACAAGGCATAAGTTTTCTTGATCTAGTTTCAAAGTCCAAACCTAACCAGGAAGTAAGGTACAGAGAAGTGGCTTATTTATATATGTAGGGTATAGGCTAAAATGAAGTGATGGGATTTTGTCGTGTAATCAAACTTACCCGAAGAGATAAATATTAATGAATAGGTCTGCTGAAAAAGGGAATCTTTAATTTTTATTTTTTTGAAGGAAGAAATAAACAGATAGATAGTATTTGTAGAGCATCTAGTTCATGTATAGATCTTCAAATCGGTTCGAGTATCCTGAGGTGACACAGTTCGAGAAATGCTTCCATGGGAATCTCACGCTTTGCTGTAATCCTTAATTCAAACTTCCAAAAGCATAATTTATAGGGCTCGTAAGACTTTCCTTGACAGAAAGTGAAAGAGAGATGCATTCGAGGAACGAACAACAAAAAACATCTTCATCTCTCTCTGTCAGTCAGTCCTGGCCCCTGAGTCCTATCTCTCTCGCTCGCTCGCTCACAGAGTCACAGATATATATATATATATAGACGTGATTCCACTGACATTCTTTTTATTTCTTACTGGTAATTAATATCTGCTACCCTCCTGCCAAATTCTTATCTTTCGCTAGGCCCCATAAAACTTACTGCTAGAATTATCGTATATTCCATTCCGTATACAGTCACAGACATCCTTTTACTGTCGTCAATAAAATACTAACTAACATGGTTAGAGCACAAGAAATTCTCGCGTATGACACCAATTCTTGCATGCCTAGGGCAAAAGTCTAATCATTTACCTTTATACCTAACCCTTGTTTAGAAAAATTAGTGACATTTAAGCCCATTCTTTTTGGTTAATGTCAAGGCGACAGCCTGCACCTGCGTGATTGGAAGTTGAAGCGAAAACCAAAACAAGCGGTGTGTATCTGATAATTGTTTCCATAAAAAACATAATAATGGGTCCTTTTCTTAGATAAGTAGGGAGCTGAAAAGCAGTCACCCATGAGTTTCGTGATAATTCTCTCCAAACTGAGAGAGACGGGGAGAGAGGGAGAGAGGGAGAGAGGGAGAGAGAGAGATTCTGTATCTCTCTCTTAATTTCTCTGAGGAATTGGCACGCAATACCTTGGATTTTTATTCAAACTTTCAGACATATAGCCCAACATCAATCATCATGCCCTCCTCCTCCTCCTCGCCCTTCTCACTTTCTCTTCACCGCCATCATCATTACCCCCTCATCACTTCCACTACCTCGACCTCCCACCACTCCTTTATCCCTAATTACCTCCAACTTCATATCCCAAAACCAAAACCAGGAAAGGCAGAAGAAGAAGAAGAAGACGAGGAAGAGGAAGGAGAGGGAAGGGAAAGGTTCTCTCTTTTGAGAAAAATAAACCAGCTGCCTTTTCGAGTTGTAATCTCTTTATTATATGAATATTGAAGGGTCTTCTTCACCAAAGGATCCAACAACTTCTCAGGGGAATCAAGCGTCTCGGTCCGATCGATCTTTAATTTGCTAGATCAAGCAAATCTCTGCAAGGGTTTTCATTTTGTTCTTTCTTTCTTATTTTCTCTCTATGCTAAATATATTTCTGATCCCTAGTTTGCTTTAATATGTCAAACTTCAATCAAGTACTTAAGGTATTTCTATGATTTTACATATTTTTGAAGAAACCACGATGGTGCCATGTGCCTATATATGTTTGTATTCCTTGTTTTGAATAGATCTTTGTCATTTCGATCACATCTCCATCTAGCCATGCTTGTTAAAGTTTTGCAATCATAACTTTTTTTCTGTGGGCTTTCCATTCTTGCTTGTTTCATGATATCTCTGGCTTGGAATTTATTGCTGTTCATAGAGATTTATAGGTGGCTTTGTTTTCTTGCGGAAACCATCAACAATCGCACACAGTAAGAAAATTATAACATGTCACTCTGCAAGCCCGTGTGGTACATAAAATAAATTAGGGTTTGCTTCTCTCATGCATGAGAGATCATTATAGCTCCCCCCTACCATTCTTACTCGATTTTCATGAGATCATCTGCTCGATCTGCGGTATTCATCAGTGTAACAAGTTCCTTGTTTTCCATGTCTCTATTGAATTTCGTTGTCCATTAATTCAGCCTCTTTAAACGCGTGCATTCTCTTATCTAATCTGACTTTGAAACGAGATTCCCACATGATTATCGAACATTTTTCATATGGAAAATGATATGTGTATATTTCTTACCGCTTAATTAGCGTTCACATTGCATCTCTTGAAATTAAAAGACAACGGCTTGTTGATAACTTCTCAACCTTAATCGGAATATGATTAGGGGTATTTAATAATATAAAGAATTAAATGAACATAAGGGCAATTGTTTTTTTGACGATACAGTATATATAGTTGTTAAACATTATTAAAATTATAACTTGCATAGTATTCAATTTCAAGTCAGTAAAGCTTGACATTGAGATTCTACACAAATCAAGCTTCTGTACCTAAGAATGCCTATATTGTTAAAAAAAAAAAAGGTGGAGAGCATATTGTACTTCGAATATTAGGAATCCAAGAATTTTTCCGTTTATGGTGTTCATCAATCCAACTCTATTAGAAGCGGAGTGAATTCACATAGCATCTAGTTCCAAATCTCTACCCATCAATTTATTTATTTTCCCGCAGGTAATGCTATAGTGAAAACTCAGTAAGTTTATGTTCAACTTAACTTTACAAAAAAGGTGACATGATTGCGGTGCCAAACTGTCGTTTTGACTTGCGTTAAACGGTTGTTTCCAGATTCTAGTTTCAAAAGTTGACATTTTATGATGTTCGATCTCAGTTAGGAACAGGGAAGAGAGAATTCCAAGTAGAAAGGATAAGAAAAAGAAGAACCAAAAGACATGCTTTGTGTGCGAGCTCTAAAACGTGCCGTTTTATTCATTAGTTTTGAGCGATCAACTGTGTCCAAAATCAACATTTTGGTGCAGTGTGTCACTAGCTACTCACTGCAAGAATTCGAACACTAAAAGAAAAACCTTTTTCTCTCTTTTGGATTATGATTTGGATTGTCAATAATCGACGAGTTTCATCGATGTACGTTTAGCACATAAAGATGGAGATTGAAACTATGAAACTGAGTGCAGTCAGAAACTCGGAGCAGGCCTGCTGCATAAAGCCAACACATAATTTTTTTTTTTTTTTATAACCGGGGTGTCCGGACCAGCTTGCGCGCACCACAACTAAATCCCCGGATTCACTGAACATCCTGCAAATCCAATGAGCATGTAAGGCACCGCGGGGGTGACAGGCATACCTAGCAAGGCTTGAACCTGGAATGAGAGGAAGGGAGAAGCCCTTCTTGACCACCAGGGCAAGACCCTGCTGGCACCAACACATAATTTTTGTCAGATTAGTGGCCAATTCATCGTCTTGCTCATTCAAAACCTACTTGGATCACCTTATACGTCTGAATAATTCGTCAGTTTTGGCATCGTAAGCCCACGAATTTCATCACATCTGCAATGGTAGATTCAATCGTCACCCGCATTTCTACATGTCTGTGTTATATCACTGTCACTCTTAGCCGAGCGACTTGCCATGGCTTCCCTCAACAGGGATTTTTGGTTTTTTTGGGGGCGTTAATCCTATATAATTGGGGCTTTAATTTCTTCTTACTAAACCATCATAATTTTGTGGTGTATATTATATGGGGTTAATGAAGGTTTTTTTTCTTTTTCTTTTTTCCTAGATATAATTGGCAGAAATAAATCTATTAGCTTAACGTACGAAAATTAAATAAAGATGATAACACATTTACAAAGAAAAATTGAACAATTTATTTACAAATATAGAACTAATAGATTTATGGATAAACTAGTATGAAATACTTTTTTTCCAATGGTTTTGAATTTACTTATACGCAAACCAAAATTAATTTTTTCTTCGATAATTTTGAAGACGCATCTCTCATATTTGTCTGCCACTTTCATAAATAAAAAATATTTTTTTTCTAGATACTACCTAGGATAAATTTTCTAGATACTGACTAAGATTTGAATTTTAAAAATAAAATGAAGAAAAAATCAATAACCTTGGCATTCATACCACTGATTTACAAAGATACTCAATATTTTTGTTACGGAGTATAGTGTGTCAAAAAACAAAAACCATGTTTTTGCATATCTTTGTATAGTTCATTACTAGATGATTTAGTCCGCGCTATATTGCGAGTTAGATTAAATTATTTTTCTTAATATAAAACATTTTTAGGCATTGCTAATATTTTATAAAAAAAAGTTATATTGTATGAAAATTGATCCAACATGACTCGATTGTCTTGACGGGTTCAAACACAATCCAAATGCTAAGTAAGAATATAGTTTGATTTTAATTAAATATTTTAGATGATTTTTTTAATAAATATTGAGATGACAAGATATTGGATCAATTTAGGTCAACCAAGGTTAATCTGTCAATTCGCTTACTAAGTCATGAGATTATGACAATCTTATAAAAAACAAATAAAATTAATTTTGAGAAAATTAATTTTCAATAAATGATGAAATTGAAAAAAGAAAGTCAATTAAATAAATGACTTAAAAATGACCTGGGTCAACCCAGATTAACATGTCAAAGCCGCAACCTGGGTTATGAGACCGAGATAACCTATTAGAAAAGTAAATTAAAATAAATTACAAATTTCATTTCTTAATCATTCCTGGAAATAGAATTTATCAAAAAACAACTCGATTTAGCTAATATTAGCCTGACAAATTTATGACTTGAGTCATTATATAAGGATAACCTCATAGAAAACAAACCAAAACAAATCACAAGGCTTAATTTCCAATCAATCCAATATTGAAGTATGAAATCGAGAAAGAAAGAAAATTAGGAAAAGAAGAAAAAACTCAAGTCAATCAAGTTGATTTGTCAAACCTTCAGTTCGGGTCAAGGGTCTAGGATAACCTCATTAAAAGTAAATTGAAAATAATTATGAAGTTTAATCTTCAATAAATTTGATGTTAAAAAACAAGGTTAAAATTAGGGGAAAAAAACTATTAAAGTGAGAAGAGATACAGTAAAAAACCCTCCTTTGTTTTTTGTTATAATTTATAAGATAGTACAAAATAAAAAAATCTTATTTATTCTTATAAAGTTATTTTTGCATCTAGTATATTTGAGATAATATAATTAATGTCAACTATTTTTTTTTCATTTCATGCATGTTTTATTTAATAAATTATATCATCATAATTTATGGAGATAATGAAGTGTTTTTTTCATCTATCTACCTCTATATATATATATATATATTGAATATTCTTTTAGTTTTTTTAAAAAAAACATTTCACACGTATACACCCTTATGTATTTATATTTTCTCTTATATGTTATTTTTCCAATTTTTTGGGCAAAAATTACCCTCAAATCATAAAAAAAAAATCAAAACTAAAAAATAATTTTAAAACTTTAAAGAAAATCAAAAATATGTTAAAAGAAATAACCTAGAAAAAACATGAAAGTACTAAAAACTAAAAAAAACAAGTGCATAGAGCCTTGTAATACAATATCTCTATGCTAGTAAATAAGTTTTGTAGGATAGAAGTTTTATTTAATATAGGCTTTTTTCTACGATGTTAAGTTTTCATGTTTCTAGATTTTTCACTTAAAAAATAAACTATCTTGGTTTTTCAAATTTTGTTAAGCTTCTCTAAAATAAGATTTTTAATCTCTTATGTCATAGAAGTTTCTAGGTAGTTTATAGGAATATTTTTATCTAAAAATAATAGAAGGACTTACATAATTGTACAAGGAAATACTAGAGTATAAGAGCATTTAAAATAACATATGAAAGAACGTGTATATATATATATATATATATATATATGGTTTTGTTGCATTTGAAATCTTCTACCATGATCAACTATATAATCTTACTCTTTTTCTACTTTAGACTTATCACCTACACTCTTATCATTCATTGTAGCCCTAATGTTAAGCATTTCAAAATCCTTTTTATGACTATAAACTATTAATCCACTAATGATCTCATTAAACTTACTCGTTAGTACTTCATCATAGCTTCTATTTTATTTTGTCTTTTCTCTATCGATCTTACCTTTATTTATTAACCACTGTTTGAAGACATTGTTTATAACTGGAAAAAAAAAAGTTACTGGCAAAGAAATAAATCCTCACAAAAACCTCATGTGCTTAATCTCACAATAAAATCTATTCATCTCATGTTTCATATAATTTATTAGGTTTTTCAGTATAACAGTCTCACTATAGACCTTTTTACCACTCTATTCATGTATTTTAGTTCTCAAAAGTAACTTAGCAACTTATCAATTAATCAACCAAATTACATACTGATTTATTTATATTTAAGGAATTAAGAATAAAAGTTTATTCAAACTTCTCAAAACAAAACTTAAAGACACACTTACGAGTATCAATGTAAATTTGTGTGAATATATTGAAAAATTCAAAGACACAAAATAAAATCAAGAATTGTTATTAAAAATAAAAATAAAAACTATGAAATTCAAGATAATAAAGAAAACAATGGAATAAATCAAGAAACTAAAGAAATTGATGATAAATAATTATATTATACCCAAATATGCTAGAAATGAATAAAACAATACAATACAGGCTTTGGCTAAACCCTACTTCATGCAAGATCCAAAATATTTTAATTGCTTCTCCAAGAATCCTTTGAGGATTTGCAATTTTGATGTTTTTTTAACGGGAGATGGATTTCTCAAGTCACAAAGATGAACATAATTTGTTGTTTTCTCTTCTTCCTTTTATTTGTTTTTTAAAAAAAAGACCAAAAATGCCGATTAAGAATTAATCTTTTTTTATATTAGCCAAAACCCTAAAGAGAAAAAAAAGAACAAGAAAAGAAAACAAACCCTAGATATGGGAAGACCTAAAAAAACCCTTAGAATTACTTGTAACAATGATAATTTAACAAATACAACTTGTAATTAGTCTAATACCAAACGAAGCAGATTTGTCCCTTGGATTGTCAATTTAAGGTTTTGAAGAAAGTTTGTAACTCGACCTAACAAGAATTGTATCTCGAAAAATTAAAGTTATATGCAATTGATTACTCTCACTTACATTTATAACAAAACGCAAACAAGAAGTATAAATCAAAATGAAATTGATCAATCTTTTGAAGAGTTTGTAAGTTCAATCAAGATATTAGTATGGGAATCATTGAACCACACAAAAAGAAATAAGTGCACAAGATGAGTAACTTGCAGAAGAAACTCATCAACCTCAAAATAATGTTAAAAAATGCTTTTGTAGAAGAAAGTTAAAACAAATTTTATTTAGTATACCCAAACTTGTTAAATAACATTAAAAATAACTACAATAATAAAATATAACAAAAAAAAAAACACAATAAATCTTAGGGGATTGAAGCCCAAACTATAAGGTGTGGATGTCTACTTTCCAAATCAACTAAAACGGCATCGAAATTCATTAAGTAGATCCAATTATGATCAAAACAACAATGAAAGGTCAAAATTGATATATTTAATTCTTCTTAATCCAGTTGTTTTGTAATGTTTGGAAACTCCTTTACAAGCACTTCTTGAATATAAGTTAAATAAATCAAGGTTTATTCTTCATTCTTTGATATCCTATCGAAATCTATTTGTATCTAGATCCGTTTTACCCATTTCATATTTTGTTTTCTATTTATTTTTAATATTAAAAATAATTACAATACAAATAAAAGGTGTGGCCTTCTGCACTGTAGACATAGACTGTAAGCACTGTTGCCAGGGACAGTGCCCGGGCGATTTTGCCCTTAATGAGCCCGTGCGTTTTATCTCTTGGCTGGGGCTGTTTTCGTCTCTTCCTCTCTCACTCTCTTCACTTCATGTCTTCACTTCGTCTGCTCGGTTCCTCATTTCTGCCAGAGAGAACGACGGGCTGTTTGGCTCACGGCTGGTCTTTCGGGCGAGGATGGCGGTTTGTGGGTTGGCTTCGGGTCGTTCTTGGTGTTCGATGAGGTATGATTTCGCCCCCTTCTTTGCGCCAATTTCTGGGTTTGCTCGGTTAGTTTCCATTCGGTTCTTGGGTTCTTTTTTTTTTTTTTTTCATTTTTTCCCATCTTCTCCCTCGATTGATGTTATCTCTGGTCTGGGTGTTCAGTAATTGATTGTATTTTTGATTTCTTTGGTCTGGATGTTCAGTTATTGGTTGGGTTTTTTGAATTTCTCATTGTCTGTGCTGGGCATTCTGTTTTCTTGGGTTCGGGCTGCTTGCGTTTGGTCATTTGTGTGTGTTGGGGAGTGGGTTTTTGACTTAATTGTGTTCGGGTTGGGTTGATCGACGGTTTGGAGCTGGTTTCATTCTCGGGTAAACTTAGGCCTTGGTTGGTTTTGCTCTCGGTTTGGTTTGATTGAGTGTTATTTCTGTGCATTCGGGTTGATTGCTCTCGGTTCTGTGCATTCGGGTCGATTCGGTCTGATTTTTCTGCATTCGGTTTCGGTTTCATTGATTCATTACTGTTGCTCTTTGGTTCTGTTAGTTTGGCCACACGGTTTATATGTTAGTTAATTAAGCTTTTACTGTTGCAATCTGGTTTCTTTTCTTTCATTGGTGCTGAAACATCAAGTCATTTCGCATTAATGTTTTTCTCTGTATGTTTTGCAGTGTACATGCTCCTATTTTGACATCTCCTCACGCCGTCATTTTTGTCTGCTAAGTTACGTTTCA
Source organism: Salix brachista (assembly GCA_009078335.1). Lineage (NCBI taxonomy): Eukaryota > Viridiplantae > Streptophyta > Magnoliopsida > Malpighiales > Salicaceae > Salix > Salix brachista. The sequence continues at coordinate 13,337,857 of CM018586.1, forward strand.
TATATATCTCCCTTTTTTGTTTGTTTCCCTGTTGTTCTGCTGCATGCTTTTGTTCTTATGGTTTGGTTTGCTGCTGTCTCTTGCTTGCTTTTTTTCTTCTCTTTTCATGTCTGCTTGGAATCTCTCTAATTCCTTCGATTTTATTTTGGAGGTTCTTTTCTGCTGGTTGTAACCTGTTGGTGCCAAGACTTGCTTGCGTCCTTCGTGTCTTTCGTTATGCTTTTGAGGTTTGTTCTTTATGCTTTTTGTTGATGCTTGCTGGTTTGTTGTTTGTTTATGTGTTATCTTTGTTTGGAGCATGTATGGTCTATAATGTTATAATAATTGATGCACACAAAACCCACCTTTCTAATCCTACAAAGACCAGTAATCAATACGTTAAAAGTCGATTCTTCCACTCCAATATTCATAACGTCACTCTTCAACAAAATTCCATGCACCAACTTCAGTCCTTTACTGTTTCTACAAAGAACTGAAATCAGTATTGAGTGAGTAAACAGAAGGGACACATGTAAACTTTGGGATTCTATGAAACAATTCAATTGCTTCATGGGTTTTATTAGTTCTGCCATAAACTTCAATCAGATAAGCAAAGGTAGATTCAGGTGGTTCAAAGTTTTCAACTTTTTCGAGAAGCATACAGCAATTCAGGAGATAATTCAAAACAGCAGAACTGCATCCTTTGATTTGAGATAGAGAAAATTACAAAGATTGAGTTCTGAACCCATAATTGACAGTATTTTTCAACTAAAGAGCTAGAGCAAAATTAAACCAATAAATATAGCATCGACATTTTTGAACGATCAGTGCTTCTTTCCGTCATTCAAATCTACAGCACGATTTGTGAATTGCAACCACCATCAAAGAATGCATGGTGACACGTGGATTGAAGCATGAGAGAGTAAAGATATTGACACTCGAGACAGCATTTTATACTGTTCTCTTATGCCACGTGGTTGGGTGTTGAAATTTTCAGTAGAGAGAAAATCATTGTTAGTTTCATTGGCGAGCAACTGAGCATAGTAGATAGTAGTTTTTTTTTATTGATTTTGCCTGATTGAACTATAATTTGAGATTAATTATATATAAAATTAGTTAAGTAAGTGTATATACATTGTTTTAGGTGGTAAAAGAAATTGATGAATTGTGTTAGGCTGGCTATGTTAGGATTTACTTTATGAGTTTTGTTAATATTAGATTTTTAATTACACTTTAATAATTTGCTATATTGATAAATTAACATTGTATCCTGTTGAGATTTTCACATAGCATGTTCTATGGTGGAGATTTTATGTTATTATGGTGGTAAAATCATTGATGATGATAATGGTATCATTGATAATAAAAGAATTATCTATTTACGTATCTTTGAATTGAAAAATTTAGTCTTGAGGAATGGAATGATGAATTCATTTTTGATATGACGGTAGCTGCCTGAATCATTATATTGATGTCCCATTACTGGTGATGTGAATTTTGATATAATAGTTAAGTTAATTATGAAAAATAGTTTGTAAATATCAGAGCTCTACTTGAGTATAAAACTTTATTAGTTTGGAGTTGACTTGAGTCTCAAGTTATAATCAAACAACCACAAAATCATCACATGAAATAGATATGTCTATAATAGTTGGTGAAGCAATACACCTGACATTGTTAATAATAATAATAATAATAATAATAATAATTACGAACACATTATTAGATTTAAATTTGTTATTGAAAATTATATAACTTGACTACTTAACATGTTAGTTGGGCTAAAAAAAGGTCTAAACACTCTACATAAAATCTCATGGATGCTCATAAGTTCTACGAGGATGAGTTCGATTTATATAAGCCCCATCATGTATACGTGAGCTCAATTATTATTCTTATTCAACTTGATTTTGGAGTGTGGAAGTTTTTAATATATAATCAAAAATGCTTCTATAATGTATAATCAAAAATATGTATTATATATATATCATCAATTAAAAATGTAAAAACAGACCATGCCCTATTCCTATTGGTTTTATATATTTCTAATCATAATTACATGCCATCATTCATAGATAAAGAGTATTCTCATTGAACTGTGTAGATGGAAAGTATATAAACGCATGTATGGCCTATAATGTTATAATAATTGGAGCATGTATGCGTTATCTTGATCCAATTCAACCCAAAGAAAAAAAATCATACCATTGACATATTAAATGAGTGTTTAGGATAGCAGTAATTTTTATTTATCTGTTTCACTTGATGCACCATAAATTAATATGTTTTTGATACTTTCAATGTATTGATATTAAAAACTTAATTTCGAAATGCACTGTGCAATTAAGTTAATGCCCTAAGAAACCATATCACAATAACTAATATCATGAGCTATATATATTATTCCAGGAGTCTAAATTATGCTTTATGATGAAATGATTTACCTTGATAGCTATAGTTTTTGCACTACAAAGTTTTCCATGTGTAAGAGATGATTGAACCAATTAAATAAGAGATGGTTCTGTTATTTTATAATACACCTAGCAGCTTCTTAGTTAGATATAAGAAACAAACAGGTTTAAGCTCTTATTTTTGTGACCACCATGAAAGTATTTTAACTTTGACAACTCCTAATTCAAACTAGAGCATTACAGAAAGAACGTACACCATGCTTAGAGTATCAATGCGGATTGAACTTACGTTAGATTCATGTGATCCTTCAAGAGGTGTTGCCATGTTCAGACTTAAATTAAGTTAGTTTTTTTGTCTAAATTATTTTAAAACTTTGATAACTCCTAATTCAGACTAGAGCATTACAGAAAGAACGTACACCATGCTTAGAGTATCAATGTGGATTGAACTTACGTTAGATTCATGTGATCCTTCAAGAGGTGTTGCCATGTTCGATGTTAAATTAAATTTGATTCAGACTCTGGTTCAATCTTTATTAACACTTTATCTTTTTTAGCTTTATTTATTTATTTATGTTTACATTTCTTTTTGGTTTATCAATCTATTTGTTCCTTCGATTGTTAGTATGTGCACATTTATATATGTTTGTTTTATTTGCATTTAATTTTACGTTTTTTTACATTTCATATACCCATATTTCACAAGTTTTTCGTTGCTATTTGTCTTCAAATATAAGGTCCTCATTGTATTATCTTCGTTGCAAATGAATGTTGATTTTGCTTTTCCTAATACATCTTTTCTTATATTTCAGGCAAATTTGTTTTCCCAAAGCTACTTTAAGGGTTCATTTGTTGCCTGTGACGATTTTTGATTCGGCACTCATCTGTTCCTCTGCAAAATTTGCTGGACTATTAATCAGGTTTGTTTCTTTCATGCGTTTTTTCCATATCGTTATTCCTATGCCTTTCATTCTTCTTTTCATGCTTAGCTTTTTTTATTTAGTTAAATGATTTGGTTCAATAAGGGTTGCGCCTTCTTTTCCCAATACCTTTTTGTTTTCCTTTTGGATGAACAACTCTTTCATATTCAAGTTGCATCTTAGATAAACATATGCAAGCAACTTTACATTAAATTGTTTTTCTTTCGAAATGCATGGGAAAAATAATTCTAATATAGAGACATTGTTTTTCCCTTTATTTTTCCTTGCTTTAGAATTTTCTTATGTCCTCCAAACACCATCTTTGTTTCACAAGCACCTACATTATCATTAAATTAGCTTCCTTTGGTCATAATAGAAATATTTTCCCTTGCATTCATTGTCTTATGATTTTTAGTGCATATTATGCAAAATGGCCACCTTCACATTTTGCATTCACAGTTTAGTGCCATAAGATCTTATGATGGAGTTTGGGAATGAATATAGTCCTAAACATATTCTGGATTGAATTATGCAATTGATTGTATGGATGTGATTATGGATGAAATGTGACTGAAATTGTGTGCAGGTTGTGTTATGGATAACTTGGGATCTCCCGATATAGGGGATACTCTGCCGAAATTTCGTTAGAAATTTCGGCGATAGGAAAAAAAAATTCTCATGCTTCATCTACCCTTTTTATAGAGGGAAAGATTAAACAAATTAAACAAATAGGAGAACAAAATTTAGAGTTGTTACTGATAATGCTTCATTTTCTGCTATTCATTGTTTTCGTCTAAATGTTTATGTTAGATCTACTTAAGTTGTTTTATCGTTCGTCCCATTCGCTTTCTCCAATTACATATATGCATGTATGTTTTATATTGCTATTTATTTGTTGTGTTGGTATGAAACAAATAAACATTGTTGCATTCAATTAATCTTGAATATTGTTGCTACTGTTTTTACTGTTGATGTTTGTTTTCTTTTTAGTTACTCTCTCATGATTTTTTTTCTTCTGCTACTACTGTGGTTGCCTTGATTTTTTCTATTATTGTTGAAGTTAATATTGTTAAAGCTATTGAAATTTTCATTTGAAACTATACATCCAGGTGTCCCCTTGCTATAATTTGGCATAATAGTTTTCCATTAATACAATTTATCCCCCAATAATTGCATTCTATTCCTTTTTTTCCTTTTTTTTAATGTCTACAATGATTTTTACAGCATATGGTATTAGTATTTAATGGTTTCTTTACTGATTTGTTGCATTTGTTCTTCCATAATATTTCCTAGAATTTTCTATTAGATGACTTTATTTGTTCATCATTTCATTGAATGATTTTTATTTTTCTCAGGAAGATTACAACAAAATGAGATGTCTCATTTCAAAGAAGGGATTTCACTTCGTTCTGCACCTCAACATCCCTCTATTTTGCACTGATATACAAACTGTATAGTTAACACTTTTTGGTCATCTTTTGTGACACTACGTATATTCCAAAATATGTAACCTATGTTTACGAAACAAACTCTTTTATGTTGTAGTTCTGAACTTTTTATACAGGCTATATTAAAAGTTTATCATTATTAATTTAATTATATTATATTATATACACAGCAATGCCCGCGGCAGCGCGCGGGCATATAGCTAGTAATATATAAAGATGATGAAAAAAGGCACCTTTTGAAACAAAATAATATTAAATTAAGTATGTTAAAACTAGTCAATGCACCGATTAATTACTTCTCAAAACTAAAACTAGATGGACTATTTAATCTGTTCTGCGAAACTAATTTATAATTTACTTATTTTCTTAATACTGCCATAAGAATATAAAAATAAAAAATAAAAGGCAATCAGTTGTTTCAATGTACACAAGGAATTCTTTCTTGTAGGGATTCATCACAAATTTGAAAGCTATTTCTTCTAGCCGTTTCTGTTTTGTTTGGTAGCAGGGGATTCATAACCTTTAGAATTGGAATAGTTGCTGGCTGCTACTAAATTAAACAAGAGTTTTTAATTCATACTAGAGTGACACGTCGTTCTTTGCTGACGGAATTACAGATGGAATTATTCCATCTCCAGTTTCTATAAGAAATTGTATCTGCAAAGTCAGCTGCCTCATCCCCTACTCTTTTTCTTCTCTTGCTTTCCACAAATCTACTACTTAGTAATGTCAGCATCATTGTCTTGGTTCAATTTTTCTAAATATTCCCTACGCCAAATAAGCAAACATACTTGGTAAGGTTTGCATTTCTATAAATTTCTTAGTAGAAATTTCGTTAGGTCCTTAAAAACAATTTGGTACTAGAGTAAATTTGAAATTGGTGGATAACTCAAGTGAAAAGAAAAAAAAGAAATTGGAACAAGGTATAAGAAAACACATTCCTTTTAGAAATAGCTCCTATAGTGTTTTAATCTTATGTTTGTTCATCAAAGACGTTTATAATTTTTTAGTTTCTCTTCCGCTGTGAGTGAATATAACAAAGACATGATGCGCTTTTCTTTTCTTTTTTTAATCGGGAAGAATTTCCGTTATTATGAAAATTATGTGAATTCTTTTGGATAATTACCTTATTTAATATTACTTAATTAATAGAATATAAATATTATTAAACTCGGCTATATATATACATCTATAGTTTTTAAATACAATGTTATATGTATATATATATATATATATATGGCCACACATTAATATTAATATGATACACATATGTATAACAATTATAATTATTTGTATTTAATATGTGTGTGCAAATCTCTTCTATGATGTGTGTATTTTCCTTTATTTTATAATAAATAATAAATAGTAGTCATGCAATGAAAACTAGGGGTGAGCAAACCGAACCGAATAACCGATTTAACCGAGAAAACCGAAAAAAAATAACCGAAAAAACCGAACCGAAAAAATAAACCGATTAAACCGATTGCAAAATTTTAAAAAACCGTCCGGTTCGGTTCGGAATCGGTTTTGTATGGACAAAACCGATTGAACCGAACCGAACCGGTTCAACTCGGTTTACTCACCCTACTATAAATAAAAGCTTATGAAACCCTAGACTGCATCTCGCCTTCCCTTCATCCCTTGGAACCGTTCCGCAGCTTCGCCTCTCGCCTCTCTCCTCTCGCCTCCCTCAGCCTCTCGGTTCCTAAATTTCTAACACAAGCAGACTCTCGCCTCTCGCCTCTCTCCTCTCGTCTCCCTCCTCTCGTCTCCCTCTGCCTCTCGGTTCCGAAATTTTCTAACACAAGCAGCCTCTCGCCTCTCGCCTCTCTCCTCTCGTCTCCCTCTGCCTCTCGATTCCCAAATTTACTAAACCCTAAATTTTCTAACCCAAGCAGCCTCTCGCCTCTCGTCATCACAGGGGTGGACTTAAATCACCTTGGTCGCGTAGGAGAAGAAAACACGAAGTGGGGTATGTTGCTGTCTCTGCTGTGACTGATTTTTTTTATTGTTTTGTTTAGTTATTCATCAGGTCTCATGCTTTTTTTTACGTTCCTTATGCTAATTTCTTACTGCTGATGGGGTGTTATCTTTTCTTAAACTGTAATGCAGAGTATCGATCCAAGTCTTAGACCAGAGGTTTGGCCATTTCTCCTTGGAATGTAAGTTATCGTTTATGTGCTCATTTGTTGTGCTCATTTGCTGTGCTCTATCTAGCTTTCCATTTAAAATAAAGCATTTCTGTTTGTAATCTTCTTTTGAAGTGATGTATAATTGGATTGTTCAAATTGAAACCATCCCCATGCTCAAGGTTTTCTGAACTAGACTGTATAGTCTACCAGAACCAAATTCAATAGAAAACATCCGAACCTCGGTATTTCCATTTTTCTATTTTGTGCTGAAATTATCAGTCTGAAAACAGGCATGATGTGGTTTAACCACTTACTTATAATATGAACAGGCAAGCCTATGCATTGTGGAGCTGAAAGTTGATTGATATTGTACAAGTGCATACCGTAACAAGGAAATGAATTAGATAGCAAAAACCAGTAAACCTTAATCATCTGAACCAAGTTTATGATGGAACATCGCTAGACATGACTCCTATTCAACTGAGCATGCATGTCTACAATGGTGGGTCTAAAGTTGAAAGTACTATTTCTTGCATCATTTATTCCTAAGAGATTCCAAAATGGTTTAATTACATAAGATGAAAACTTCACTCTGAAATTTCTAGATGACTTTTTAGTAGCAAAATCTTTCATCATACTTCTGTAATTGCATAATAAACATTATGTATAGTCTTTCTATGTAATGACTAAGAAATTTTGTTTCAATAGCAAATAACTACTAGTCTGTTAACATGAGATATCAATTTTTCGACATGACATAAAAGGTAAGGATCCTTGAGTCCCTAGACACGAACAGAATATTAAAGATAGGGTTTTCTGCCAATATCAACTAAGGAAAGGCAATTTTCCATGGTTAATTTGAAGGTCACCCCTCATAAAAAAGTTTGTACGTCTTCAGACAACAGTAGTTGTATTCTCACATGCTATAAAAATTTGTACAATGCTGGTATATGTATCTCATAGTAGCGTGTTGTATAATTGTATTACCCAGGTACTATCCCTGTTTTCATGTGAAGGGCTAAGTAATCTAGAGTAGCATAAATCTCTTCTGCTCTCTTATGAGATCTATCACAAGCTAAAAAGGAATGAATTTCATTCTTGTCCTCGATCCAACTGCATCCAGGGCTCTTGTGCATTCCCCTATCCTTCATCATGCCTCTTACTCTTGCTAGGTCAGTCCATCTCCTAGCATAAGCATGTAAATTAGCCAGTGATACATAGTTTCCACTATTGTTTGGCTCCAATTCTATCAGCCTCTCTGCTGCAATTTCTCCTAACTCAATATTACCATGAATAACACAGCCTCCAAGCAAAGCACCCCACAAAACTGAATCACATTCCACAGGCATTTTCTTTATAAGCTCATAAGCTTCATGAAGCCTTCCTGAACGGCTTCTGAATCATCTTTTAGTACAGGCGGTCGTATACTCGACCAATTCCGAAGTTCTTTATCTCCAGCAACTGTTCAAGCACTTGTTTGTTGTCAAAATTGGTTACATCATGGAGAAATCCCAATCGACATTACAACCTTGATAGATGATTATGAAAAATATGAAAAACTTGAATCAGGTTATTTTTCTTATACATTTGTATTTTTATTTTATTAAATAATAATCAACTTATTTGCAATCTAACATTTCTATTATTTTTTGTAGAATTTGGTGGAAAGTTAAATCTAGCGACGGATGATAATTAGTTGAAGACCGATTGTATTTCTTGAAGTTTTTTATGTTAATGTTTCTTGTTTTTTTAAGCCCTTTTTGAAGGCATTTTCTGTAATTTAAATTTAAATTTGTTCCTTTGTGTAGTTTTAATTATCTCTCATCATGCTAAATTACACAACAAAATTATTAGAAAGGTTAAAAAAACTTAATAAACACTATATTAACAATTTAATAAATTAATATTTGTATTTGTTGCAAAAACAATTTTAAAAATACTTTGGGTTCTTGTACAAAAATAGTTTTTCAAGCTTATCAAAAAATTTATTAGAAAACCCATCAAAAAGCCCATCAGAAAGCCCATCAGAAGGCCCATCAGAAGGCCCAAAAACAAATTCGGTTTTATGATTATTTTAACCAAAAAAACCGGACCGAACCGAACCGAAAGTGGCCGGTTTTGAATAAATTCGGTTCGGTTTCGGTTTGATTTTTAAAAAAAGCAAAAATTTCGGTTAGGTCCCTATTTTGACAAAAAACCGAACCGAACCGAAAATGCTCACCCCTAATGAAAACTATAGAATAGATATATTTAATGTCATTCTCATTATTAAATATTATCTAAATTTATTCATTAAATATAATAAATAAAAATCAATTATATTTGTTAAAGAGATTAAACAACTTCTATTTTATATGGTAATATTTTAAAATATTTAGAATAAGTTGTAAACACAAATAAGAAAAATTGTAATTGACTAAAAGCATTAAATGATCCTTGATAGGTTTTCTAAGATGGTGTTTGTTTACTATAAGACTAAAAAAAATCAAGATAAGAAAGTGTTTGGATATGGAAATGAAGATGAAATTAGGCTTTTATATATGTTTAAGAGATATTTTTTAGCCAATATTTTATCCTAATAAAGAAAAGGGATATAAGAGATGGTGATGGAGATAGAACTATGTTATGTTTTCTTTCATGGAGTTAATATCTTTTTTTTTTATTAAATTTAAAATATGTTTAAACACACACTTATCAATATTTATTTATTTTAGAATACCTTTTAAAAAAATAATTAGCTTAATTTTTTATTTTTGATTCATCAAATTAAAAATGAGAAAATCAACGGCCTAAAATAAACAATGGTTTATATTATATAATTTGTGAAAATTAAAAACAAATGGATGAATTAGAGTAAATAATACTTTTATGAACTGAATTAAATCACTTAACCAAAGAGTTATTTTTATCAAAGAGTATAAGAAGATTTTTTTTTAACATTATGAAGAAAATGAATATCATTATTGAGAAATTAATATAATAATTAAATATACATAATTTAGAAAAATAAAAACTTGTTATGTTCTCTTAAGAGATTGGATTTAATGATGAAGATGTGAAGATTGGATGATGATAAAAACGAAAAAAAGGTGCATTTATGATGAGATTATAATCTTGCATTTCTAACTATGTTAGATTTTAATTTTGTGTTAGTCCAATATATATATCATAAGAAGATAATTCAGTGTTAAAAAGATAATATGAATTACATTATGGTATATTCAGTCATTGAATCATTTCTCCAAATATATTTAATAATAAATTAAATTAAAACTAATATATATATATATATATATATATATATATATATATATTTCCATTTTTGTGTTTTACCAGATCAATTTAGTTTCATTTTTCGCCGGAACCTAAAATACAAAATAAATTGAGTTGAGTTGAGTTCAAAATGAAAATAAGGGCCAGCGAAGGCTTATTGTTACAAGTCCAGACACACATGCTCTGCTGAGCCCAGAGAGATCCATCCATAAGCTAGAAAAAGAAAAGGACATATATAGACCAAAGATAAAAACAAAATTAAAGATTGTTGAGATTTAATAAATTTTTGAAATATTTAGGCTTCATTAGCGTGTGTTTTTTAAATAAATAGATTCAATAACTCGTGTTATAGTCTCCAAAAATTAAATAAGATGATTTTATTTAAATTATAGGAAAAAAACGATCGATGAGGACCAAAATAAATAAATAAATAAATAAATAAATAAAATAATACACTATATACTTGGATTGAAGGGTGAATTGTTTTTTTTTTAAATAAAACTGTTATAAAAGAGTTAGGGGAAAAAATCAAAAGAGTAACAATAAGGATCAAATAATAAAGCAATAATTGTTATTCAATAAAAGCTAAAAAAACCCTAAAAACATTACAGAGAATAGAAATTATAGATAATTGTTTTATAAAATATATATATGGAATAGTTATCCAATAGTTTAAAAAATGTGGGGCGAAAATGAACTCTTAAACTAATTTCAAATTCACACCAATGTTCCCTATATTTTTTACTTTGGTCCTCACTCTTTTAGTATAACACTAGTTAATTGCCCGCATTACGTTGCGGGCCGAGCAAATAATTTTTATAACTGTTGAGATTGAAATAATTAATATGTTTTGCTACTTCAAAAATAAAATATATCATTTATACATGTAAAGTTTGATATAATAAAACACATCAACACACCCTATTAGAACAAAAGCAACATCGAATTCTTAACATCTAAAAATATCATTACTATTATTGCTAAACAAATAAAAATTATTAAATTTTTCCGAAGAGAAAAAAACTCGAAAACATTAATAAAAGAGGAAGTAAGGGGGAAAAATTATTATAATTATTATAATTATTATTATTATTGCGTGAATAATGGGAAAATAAATTCAATAAAAGAATAAAAAAGCCCAAAAACTTTAACAAAAGAGCAAACAAAAAATATATAAAACTTATTAGCTAAAAAAATTATTTAACGTGAAAATAAAAAAAAAAAGAACAAAGAACAAAGGAAAAAAAAATAAGAAATATCAATTTTCAAATAATCATAAACACAAATTAAAAGTTTAGAACAAAATTTTTGAAAAAAATGTTATCTCAATAAAAGAGAAAATAATAAAAATTAAAAACCAAAACTAAGGGCACATACATATAAACATGGACAAAAATAAGGATTATTTAAGAACTATAAAAAATTAAAAGTATAAGGGCCAAAACAAAAACCAAATATATTATCAATTTCAATCAAATGACAAAATTGAAAAAATAAATAAAATATAACATCTATACATGCAAGGTTTGATATAATGAAACACATCAACACATCTTATTATAACAACAAGAACATTGAAGTTTTAACGTCTAAAAATATCATTATTATTACTGCTAAAACAATAAAAATTATTAAATTACCACAAGAAAAAAAATCAAAAACATTAAAAAAAGAGGAAGCAAGAAAAAAAACTAAAATTATTATTACTATTACTTTAATAATGGGGGGGGGGATTAATCAAAGAAAAAAAAACCAATAACTTTAACAAAAGAGCAAGCAAAAAATGAAAATAAAATAAAACTTATTAGCTAAAAAAAATCATTTGACGTGAAAATAAAATAAAAACTAATAAATAACAACCAAAAGAAAGAACAATGGAAAAAAAATCAATTTTCAAATGATTACAAACACAAACTTAAGAATAAAATTTTTCAAAAAAACATTACCTTAACAAAAGAGAAAATAATAAAAATTAAAAACCAAAGCTAAAAGCACAGATATATAAATATGGATAAAAATAGGGACTATTTAAGAAATATAAAAAACATAAAGGAATTAAAATTAAAATTATAAAGGCCAAAATTAAAACCAAATATATTATCAATTTCAATCAAATGACAAAATTGAAAACATAAAATCTTGTGTACCGAAAATATAAAGGGATTTAAAAGCAATCCGAAAATTAAAAGAATAAGGACTGAAATGAAAACATAATATATAATTAATTTCAAATAAAGGACACAATTAAAACAGATCAAAACTTACATAGCAGAAATAAGGACCATACAACACAATTTAAAGAGAAATGACTGAAATGAAAAATCCATAAAATTGGGGGGCTCACGTGTAGTTTAGGTTGAAGGAGGGAGAAAAGGAGGAGAAAAAGTTCAACCGTCCACTGTCGCGTTTCTGGTCACCTTTGGATGTCACACGCCACACCATGAGGAAGAAGACACGGTGGCGCAACCACAAAGATGGAAGATGGACATTTTCCTCCATCGGACGACCCCAAACACGCCACCCGAAGAGGGCGTGGGGCCGAATACTGTTAGTCGCGCGTGCCACACGCACCAACAGAAATCCAGGAAAAATAAAAAAATATATATGATCAATTATCGAAACACCCCTGCAGCCAATTTTCAAAAAATATGAAATTCCTGTGGCACCCTTCTCAGCTAGAGCTGATTTTTATCTTTTTCGAGGGACATAATGATTATTTTACTGTTCCAAAAAATATAAAAAAATCAATAAACCGGTTACCCTGACCAAACCGAACCGGGCAAAAAATGTGCAATTACAATGGCACCTCTCCCGGCAGAGCCTAGTTTTTGTCTTTTTCAAGAGACAAAATAGTTATTTTACTATGTAAAAATAAAAAAAAAATCAATAAACCGGCAAACCAAACGAACCGAATCGGCCCGAACCAAACCAAAAACCGAGTAATATTATTTTAATCCACAGTGATTCTACATATAATGCATAATATTTGACTCTGATCTCTTTTAATATATTAGATAATTTCCTCTAAAAACATGCCACTGGGTAGTAATTTGGACTCAAAAAAAAATCTTCATTATATATAAATAAAAAAAATTGAGTAACAAAATAAAAAATTTGAAAAAAATTATAGTAATTGAGGTGACATTCTTTGCAGTCAAGACCCTTTCTTCTTTCTGAGAGGAACCCTCTTAATGCATATGTCAACTTCCTTAGCTCATATATTTTTTATTTTCTTAAAATAAATTTCAAATTCATCACCAATGTTCCCTGTATTTTTTACTTCAGTCCTCATTCATTTAGTATAACATTTCCTCTAAAAACATGCCATTAAGTATTAGGAGGTGTCTGGGAGTATGTTTGGAAAACGTTTTTGAAAAAAAATAAAATTTTTTTATTTTTAGTTTTTATTTTAAATTAAAAAAAATGATGTTCTTAGATCATTTTAATGTGTTGATATCAAAAATATTTTTTTAAAAAAAAACATTTTGATGTATTTATTAATGAAAAACACTTTAAAAAATAACTTGAACCACATTATCAAACATGCACTTAATTTGGACTCAAAAAATCTTCATTACATATATAAAAAAAATTGAGTAAGAAAATAAAAAATTCGAAAAATAAAATAATAATTGAGGTGACATACTCTTTGCAGTCAAGACCCTTTCTCCCCGTTTCTGAGAGGTACCCTGTCAATGCATATGACAACTTGCTTAGCCCATATTTATTTGAGAATTAATTGCTGCAAATTATTATGATATATAGAGATGTTGTACGGAGTTGCCACCTAAATCTCGTTGGCATGTTGAAAAGTCATTACTAGCTACTCGCGTTATGGAGGGTTTTTGTTTTATGATTATTTATATAATTTATTTATTTATTTTTGGATTGTTCTGATATTAATATTAAAAAGTAATTAAAAATATTATTTTAATATATTTTTAAATAAAAATCATTTTAAAAATCAATCACCATCATACTTTCAAACATCCATATTTAGAGGGTGTTTGACTCTACGTTTCAAAAAATATTTTTTTTAAAAAAATTATTTTTTATTTTAAATTAAAATAATTTAATTTTTTTAGATCATTTTTATGTGCTGATATCAAAAATAATTAAAAAAAATCAATTTAATATATTTCTGAACAAAAAACACTTTCAAAAACAACTTCAACAACAATTATAAACAATCACTTATTTTTTCTATTTTAAAACGTTTTATGAGATATTATCACATATTTGAGGAACTTTATGAGATAAAAATAAGAGTGCCAAAAATAAAATGAATTAAGTGAACTCCTCGTTATTTGAAAAAAAAATGAAAAGTGAAGTGTAAGAACTCCAAGCTATTCTGAACAACGTATTTATTTCGATATCTATTAAAATACTCTAAATATTATTATTTCATAATCTTAATCTTACATTCACAAATATAAGTACTATAATTTTTATTTAGAAAAAAATTGTATTTAATTTTATCTTATATATATATATATATATATATATATATTATTATTATTAAAATATCGTTTATGGACAATAATGAACATTTCATGCTGCATACTTCTCATAACATAAAATAGATAAATAAGTCTATTCTTATACGAGTTTAAGTTAAAATCAATACAAGTATAAGAATTATATTAAATTAATATAATATTTCAATCTACAATAATAATTTTAATTTCTTATTAATTTAACTACTAAAAAATCCATAATAAATTCATGTGATTTATAATTATTTTAATTAAAAAATAAAAATTCTCCTAGAACAAATTATTATGGCTTATTATTAAACTATAATATAACATAATAAATACAACACAACATAACCAACACAAGAGATGTTTGAGAGTGTGTCAAAGTATTTATTATTATTATTATTATTATTATTATTATTATTATTATTATTATTATTATTATTATTATTATTATTATTAACATCATCATATTAAAATGGTCTGAAATATTTAAAAAATAATTTAAAATAATTTTATTTAAAAAAAAACTAAAAACAAACCAGACTTTTAGGGTAAAAAGTTATCCAAGTTTCCTGCTTTTCTTTTTGACAAAGCGAGTAGCTTTTATCGGTGTTTTCGAAAAAGAAAACACCGAGAGTAAGCTACAAAATACATCCGGCTCCTATCGATGAAAAGTGAAAACAGCACTCAAAGCTGAAAAAGGGGAATGGCTATGATCAAGTAAGAAAGATTTTTAGTAAAGTATAAAGTCTTTATAGTTTTATTAATATCTTTTCTTTATTTCTTTTCAATTTTCTTGACTCTTTCTCTACCAAACAGGCCCTTACAAGGTCACTTGCTCATCATTTTTATTTTTTATATATATAAATAAATAAAAATTAGAAACCATTTGACGCCCTTGCAGTTAAGACCTTTCAACGTTTCATGAGGGCACGCACTATTCGAGATATGCTCTTGTAAGACTGCTTTCATGAGATTAGGGTATCGATTGTGTGGCTACCTGATCTGCTCCACGGATTGAAAGGGTCATTGGTTTGCTGTCTGTTTGACATTCGTTTTAAAAATATGTTTGAGATTTTTTTTAAAAATATATATTTTTTTTCATTTTAATACGTTGAAGTTAAAAATAATTTAAAAATATTTTCTTATATATTTTTTTAAATGAGAAACATTTTCTTAATTATCCTCTCAAAACAACTAGGCTGGCATTATCGTACTTGTGCACTAGTAAGTATCTATTTGAAAGTGTGGTTGACGTTGTTTTTTAAAATGATTTTTGTTTATAAATATATCAAAATAATATTTTTTATTTTTTAAAATTATTCTTGATATCAGCACATCAAAATGATCTAAAAACATTAAAAAAATAATTTAAAGTAAAAAGCAATTTTTTAAATTTTTTTTCAAAAACATTCCTGAAAAGCAGTGTCAAACAAGACTTAGGAGCATCTCCAACGCAATAGGCATCAGAAGAGGCAAAGCTAAAAAAATTGTATTTTTAGCTTTTATGTTTAATTTTAACATCACCAATGAAACAACTATTTGACTAGCTAATTAAAAAAACTATTTTATTAATTTAACTTTCCAAGCATTTTGTGTTGAATTTGTTTTAAGAGTTTCAGTACATAGGTTTCAACAAGAAATTCCTTGGTAAAATCACAGATATTAAAGAAGGAAAGAGCGATGACGGCGTGTTTCCACGTCAGTAATGTCCCTTTCATTCCTTGGTTCAAAACAAAAAACAAAACCAGACCTTTCCATGCCATAGAGTTTACAGCTCATAGGTTTCATTGGACTTAATAAATGTTACTAAAATTAAAGCATTTTGTTGTCAGCTTGCCCGCCTTTGAAAGAGAATTTGTGAATAAAATTATTAATTGCAGCTTGGGATTTCATTTTCGAGATATAAGACTTTTGTACAATATTTTAAACAAATATATATTGCAAGGATAACTTGAGGCTTATCAAATAAATAAATAAATAAACTAAAGCCGGAAAGAAAGTCATAATTCATTTTACATTGTTTTTAATTGTTGTAAATTATATTTTTAAAATATAATTTAAAACAATTTGAACGATCATTGAGCATTTTGGGTGGCATGTGACGCATGTTCTAATATTCAAGGCAATTTGGTATCGGTGATCTTTTTCTCTCTTTTCCCCGCTTAAATTTTCATATTAACCCCTTCAAGAATAACCATTTAATTTGTTGATTCTTTAGATTTGATCTCTTTTTTTATTGTAATTTTCATTTTATCTTAAATAATTTATAGAATTGTTCATCATTCTCTATATTGCAATTTTTTTTGTTTGGAAACAGTTTTTAAATTAAATTGATTTTGTTTTATGATTTCACCCTCATTTGCATTTTTATTCCCTATCAAATATAATCTTCGTTCTTTTGATTACCAATATTTTAGTTTTAACAAGTTTTTATTTTAAATCATAAATAAATTTGATTTATGACTCCACCCTCTCTTTTTTTCCCTGACAAATTTTTAAAATTGATATTTTTAAATTGATTTATAATAAACTTCTTGATTGGGCCTGAATCTAGGGTTTCCCGACTTGTGAGTTCTTAAAGTGTAACTAGATTTAGGACATTTGTCCAGGTTAGCTTGTTTTTTACAAATATTTTTTAATTTCACCTCTTATGAGTTTTTTATCTTTAAAATATAAAATTGAAAGTGACGGGACTGAAGTGTAAAAGGTGAAAATAAGGGGGACTCTCCTGCACTTTTACGTGCAGGAGAGAGAGAAACGTGGCCAGCAGCTTTAACCGGCCGCCGCCGCGTCCACGGACATTGTTAGGTGAAACGCGCCGCCGCGGGAGGAAGAACACGAGGAGGCTCATCGAGAGAGACTCCGGAATCGCGTCTCCGGCCACCGTAAGACGCCGCACGCGCCACCTAAACAGGGCATGGGGCGGAACACCGGCTGGCGCGTGCCTAGCACGCACTGACAGCCACCGAAAGAAATAATAAAAAATGAGGTCAATTACCGTCCTGCCCTTGTTCCCAAAGGCACAGTTTTTATCTTATTAGGGGCTATAACCGTATTTAGCCAATTTTGAAAAATAATAAAATAAGCTGAAGACCGGCGGGGCGGACCGGACCGGTCCGGTCCGATGTGCGTAATGACCACGGAGCTCCTCGGTCTGGCGGCGTTTTTTGTTGTTTTCGGGGGGCTTTTTCGTTTCGTTTTCGGGGGGCTTTTTCATTAAATCACTGTTCAAAAACGAGAGAGAAAAAAAGGCGGACAAACTCGCGCGACGCACGGACGAAAAATGCCTAGTCTACAGTGAAACACTGAGCTCTTTTAGTATATTGTATAATTTTTACTTCACTAAAGACCTTTACATCAAGGTTGTCAATCAATTACAACGAAATGTTTCGGTTTCAAAGTATTTTGACATATCATTTCAGGATTGTACTATTTATATATATATATATATATATATATATAATTAAATATATTTATTAAAAAAATAGTTCAAATCCAAAAATATTTTTTTTAGAATTGTGCAATTTAATCTAAAAAAAAGACACAATAAAATGATTTTTCTGAACAAAATTATGACCATGTATAATATTACAAGAATGTCATCATCAATCTCGCAAAGTCATTACATTCTTTGATTGCTCTTAAATTGTAACATAATATATATAAATATATCAAGAGACTCATCGTAAAATTTCATTTCAATCTAACGGTCGAATTAAGAGATATAATTGATACTGTAAAATTATTCATTATTTAATTTGGCCAAATCAGAACAGGCAGAACGAAACCAGAACGTTTTGGCTAAACAATCCAGAATGAGCTGAAATTTAAACCGAGGTAAAAACAACGTCGTTTTATCTCGTTTTTTAATTGGTATGAAACGTTTCGGTCATTTCAACCGAAACGAAACTGACAACCCTACAGCTTACATCACTATAATATGTTTAATAAGGAGAATTACAAACAAATAAAAAAATTGAATAAAATATATTAATAATATGAAGATAATTTTTCAAAAAATAAATATAATGCTATCACTCAAGGGCATTTTGGTTTTCATTTTTTTTTCAAAATAATACAATAATTTTGGCACTTTTAAATATAAAATCATCATACCTCTCTCTTAAGATATTTTAAAAAAAACATTTTGCATTGATTTTTATTGTTATTTTAAAGGCTACTCAAAAATATTATTGTAATTAATAAAATATTAAATATTATGGCACTAACCACCATTTTCTTTTAAATATCTCTCATTGATTTTTTTATTTTATATTTTTTGGATTCGAGGAAACTCCACCCCCGGAAAGCGCATTTTATGGGCCCAGGTGAGCGAATAGAACCCCGGCTGTCCCAGACTCTTACAAGAGGTACACGTCCTGACTCGAACTCAAGACCTCTTATACAGATCTCAAGCTCTTTGCCATTACGCCACGTCCCTTGGGGACTTATTTTTTTATTGTTATATATTACTTTGATAAGTTTTTCAAATTAATATTTTATTCATACTTTTATCTTTTAAAATTGAAATTAAGCTTTTTTATTGAATCTAATTCCAAAATTTCATGTATTGTGAGTTCTAAAGACAAAAGCATGTTTAAAAGGTTTGTATGAATTTTCTTCTTTTTTTCTCTTATTTTTAATATGATGGATTTTTTTAAAACCTTTTTTTTCCCAGAGGTTTTTTTTTTTTATGTTTATACTTTTATGGGGTTATTCTAGGTTCAAAAGTTAATGTGAATTGACTTTTTTAAAACTAAAATTGATTTATTTAAATTTCATCACTTAACATTCCATGTTTTGAAAATTGGTCTTCGTGCTTTTTTTCCTTTTTCCTTTCTATAGAGTTATTTATATCTTGTGCCTATGATCATAAGATTAGGAGGTTAACCCAGGTTAACTTAGAATCTTTTTGTAGCTTTTTTTGATTAATTTTTTTATTCTTTAATATTGGTTTGTTTGATGATTGAACTTTCAATTTGTTTTTAAATGCAATTACCCTAATATCACAATTGGATAAAAAAATTCATGACCCGGGTGAGCTCAGATTGATTTTTTCTATTTTTTTTATATTTTTTTCTTGACTTTCAATCCTTTAGCTTTTTAATTGCTAGAAACTCAACTTCAATTTTTTTTCTATAGAGTTATCACATTTTCATTTGATATTTTAGGAATTGACCTCTAAACTTTTTCTCATGTTGCAAGTTTTTTAAAGATTAGACTAGGTTGAGGATCTTTTTCATGTTTGCTTGATTTTTTCATTTGTTTAAGTTGCTTTTTTAAAAAAAAAAAATATTGTTCTGTTATTTTTTATGGATTGCTTTCTTTGGGGTTAGTTTTGGTGTTCATGACTAGAATCAACTATTTCAAAGTTGTTAGGTTTTTTTTTTTTTGTTATTTTTAAAATTTATTTATCTCAATCTTAGCCTTGATTTATTGGTAGATGTTCTTTATATTTTTTTTTCTATTGGATTATCTTGATCATGGGGACATGGTCGTTGGTTAATCTAAATTGACTCAATTTTTTCCCCTAATTAAATCCTTTTTTTAGCATTTAATATTGGATTGTTCGATAATTGAGTTTCATGGTTTTTTTTAGTTTTTTTTTCAAGAATGGTTACCCTGGAATCATGATTGAGGTAGAGATTTTGCATCTTTACTCAAGCATGCTCTGATGGATTTTTTTTTTAATTTTTTTTTCTTAATTCTTATCCTTCAATATTTTATTTTCTAGGAATTGAGCTTTAACCTTCTTGTTTTTTTTTCTTTTCATTTTGCTTTGCATGGAATTATTATGTTCTCATTTAATTTATTAAGAATTGATCTATGCTCTTTTTTTTTTCATATTATTAACAAAGAACCTAAAACAAAACGCAAATTTGAACAGTAAACACTGTTCACACAGACTCAGAGGCACTGTGGACACGAGCTTTTTCCTCTGTGCGTCGCGCGAGTTCGTCCACCCTTTTTTTTTTGTTTTTTCCGCCTATGAACAGTGTAGTAACGATTTTAGCCCCGGTAATAAGACAAAATAGCGTTTTCGGCTGAGGGTTAAGGGCGTAATTGCGCGCGTCCGTACTGGTCCGGTCCGCCGCATGTTTTTTTTTTATTAAATGGCTAAAGACGGTTCTAGCCCCTAATAAGATAAAATATATTAATTAAGGTTAGGGACATAACGGTAACTGACCATTATTATTTATATATATTTTAAAATCTGTCAGGCGCGTGCGGTGCACGCCCTCGACGATGTCCGCCCCGACGCCCCGTTCAAGCGGCGCGTGCGGTGTGATAAGGTGGCCGGAAATGGGCTACCGGCGTCCAATCCGGTTCGCCGCCTCTGTGTCTTCCTCCCGGTGCGGCGCGTTTTGCCACACGGTGGCCGTGGACGCGGCGGTGACCGGTTAAAGCCGGTTGCACCGTTTCTCTCTCTCCTGCACGTCAAAGTGCAGAAGAGCCCCCCAAGTTTTGTATACTTTCACTTCGGTCCCTTGACTTTTAATTGTGTTATATACTGAGCAGATTGGCCTGATTTCAGTTATATAAGTTTTGATTTTCTTCGATTGGGTCCTTCGATTGCAATTAAGTAAATGTCAATGTTTCACTTCGGTCCTCCTTCTTTTAATTTCCGGATTGGGTTGAAAAGGCTTAATATATTCGGTACAGAAGTTTCCATTTTTGCAAATTTGTCTTTTAATTGAAAATATTAATAAATCTGATTTTCATTTCAGCCCTTAAATTTTTAATTTTTGATTTTAATCCCTTTAGATTTTATTTTCATTTCAGCCCTTATACTTTTATTTTTTAAAATTTCTAATATAACCCCTACTTTTGTCCATGTATATATAAGTGTGTTTAACACAATAATAATAATAATAATAATAATAATAATAATAATAATAATAATAATAATAATAATAATAATAATAGTAATAATAATAATAGTAATAATAATAATAATAATAATAATAATAATAATATTAATAATAATAATAATAATAATTATTTAATTGTTTTTCTTGCTTCCTCTTTTGTTAATGTTTT
Organism: Salix brachista; assembly: GCA_009078335.1. NCBI lineage: Eukaryota > Viridiplantae > Streptophyta > Magnoliopsida > Malpighiales > Salicaceae > Salix > Salix brachista. The sequence goes on from CM018586.1 coordinate 13,359,545, forward strand.
TTTTTCCTCCGTATAATTTAATAATTTTTATTGTTTTGACAATAATGGCAATGTTTTTTTTTTTTTTTTCCTTTTGTTAAAGTTTCTAGAATATTTTTAGTCTTTCATTAATTATATGTTCTAATATTTATTGAATATTATCTCATAGGAATATATATAGGGCGAAGAAAACATGACCTAAGATTTTTTGAATAAAAAAAATTAATATCAGTATTCTTAAATACATGTAATATAATCATATAATGAATAAATCGGATAAAATAAAAAAAATTTGTCTTCGAATTTTAATTTTGTACTTAACACAATAATAATAATAATAATAATAATAATAATAATAATAATAATAATAATTTAATTATTTTTCTTGCTTACTCTTTTGTTAATGTTTTTTTTCTTTGTATAATTTAATAATTTTTATTCTTTTGGCAGTAATGGCAATGATTTTTTTTTCTTTTGTTAAAGTTTTTAGGATATTTTTAGTCTTTCATTAATTATATGTTCTAATATTTATTGAATATTATCTTATAGGAATATATATAGGGAGAAGAAAACATGACCTTGGATTTTTTGAATAAAAAAAATTAATATTAGTATTCTTAAATACATTTAATATAATCATATAATGAATAAATTGGATGACATAAAATAAATTTGTCTTCGAATTGTAATTTTGTACTTAACACAATAATAATAATAATAATAATAATAATAATAATAATAATAATAATTTAATTGTTTTTCTTGCTTACTCTTTTGTTAATGTTTTTTTTTTCTCCGTATAATTTAGTAATTTTTATTGTTTTTACAGTAATGGCAATGATATTTATTTTTATTTTTTTGTTAAATCTTTTAGGGTATTTTTAGTCTTTTATTAATTATATATTCTAATATTTATTGAATATTATCTCATAGGAATATATATAGGGAGAAGAAAACATGACCTAGGATTTTTTGAATAAAAAAAATTAATATCAGTATTCTTAAATACATTTAATATAATCATATAATGAATAAATCGGATAACATAAAAAAAATTTGTCTTCGAATTTTAATTTTGTATTTAACACAACAACAACAACAACAACAACAACAACAACAACAATAATAATAATAATAATAATAATAATAATAATAATAATAATAATATTTTAATTATTTTTCTTGCTTGCTCTTTTGTTAATGTTTTTTTTTCTCCATATAATTTAATAATTTTTATTGTTTTGACAATAATGACAATGATATTTATTTTTTTCTCTTTTGTTAAAGTTTCTATGATATTTTTAGTCTTTCATTAATTATATGTTCTAATATTTATTGAATATTATCTCATAGGAATATATATAGGGAGAAGAAAACATGACCTAGGATTTTTTGAATAAAAAAAATTAATATCAGTATTCTTAAATACATTTAATATAATCATATAATGAATAAATCGGATAACATAAAAAAAATTTATCTTCAAATTTTAATTTTGTATTGAACACAACAACAACAACAACAACAATAATAATAATAATATTTTAATGATTTTTCTTGCTTGCTCTTTTGTTAATGTTTTTTTTTTCTCCGTATAATTTAATATTTTTTGTTGTTTTGACAGTAATGACAATGATATTTATTTTTTTCTCTTTTGTTAAAGTTTCTATGATATTTTTAGTCTTTCATTAATTATATGTTCTAATATTTATTGAATATTATCTCATAGGAATATATATAGGGAGAAGAAAACATGACCTAGGATTTTTTGAATAAAAAAAATTTAATATCAGTATTCTTAAATACATTTAATATAATCATATAATGAATAAATCGGATGACATAAAAAAAAAATTGTCTTCGAATTTTAATTTTGTACTTAACACAATAATAATAATAATAATAATAATAATAATAATTTAATTGTTTTTCTTGCTTACTCTTTTGTTAATGTTTTTTTTTTCTCCGTATAATTTAATAATTTTTATTGTTTTGACAGTAATGACAATGATATTTTTTTTTTCTTTTCTTAAAGTTTCTAGGATATTTTTAGTCTTTCATTAATTATATGTTCTAATATTTATTGAATATTATCTCATAGGAATGTATATAGAGAGAAGAAAACATGACCTATGATTTTTAAATACATTTAATATAATGATATAATGAATAAATCGAATAACATAGAAAAAATTTGTCTTCGCATTTTAATTTTGTATTTAACACAATAATAATAATAATAATAATAATAAATTTAATAATAATTAATATTATTATAATAATAATTTAATTGTTTTTCTTGCTTACTCTTCTGTTAATATTTTTTCCCCTCCGGATAATTTAAATTTTTTTATTGTTTTGACAGTAATAGCAATGCTAATTTTTATTTTTATTTTATTTTTTTGTTTTATCTTTTGTTAAAGTTTCTTAAATATTTTTACTCTATCATTAATTATATGTTCTAATATTTATTGAATATTATCGCATAGGAATATATATAGGGAGAAGAAAACATGACCTAGCATTTTTTGAATAAAAAAAATTAATATCAGTATTCTTAAATACATTTTATATAATAATATAATGAATTAATCGAATAACATAAAAAAAAATTTATTTAATATTATCGCCTATAGATATATAAAGAGAGGAAAAAAATGACCTTGGATTTTTTCCTTAAAATAAATTAATATCAATATTCTTAAATACATTTAATGTAATAATATAATTAATAAATCTTATCAAAAATATTTATATATTTATGTCAAGTTAAAATATGTAAAACTAATTATATGTTTGAATATTTATTGAATATTATTGCCTAACAATATATTAAGAGAGAGGAAAAATGACCTAAGATTTTTTGAAGGACAAAAATTCATATCATGTTTTCTTAAATATATTTAATATAATAATATGATTAATAAATCTTATATATAAAAAAAAATTGGCTTCAAAATTTAATTTTGTGCTCTTTTATTTAAGTTTATTTCTTTACAAGAATTTCCAATGTTTTTATTTTTAATATTTTAGATCTAATATGACTGGAAAAAAAAACATCTCAAAAAAAAAATGTTGGCAAATTTACCTGCATTATCTACAAGTCAAATTAAAAAATATACAAGTCACTTCCCGTTTCCATTAGACTATTCTTTTTAGACGGCAAATAAATAATTATAGCACACAAAAAAATTAAGTTTATGTTTTAAAAACAAATTACAATATTTTTATTTCTAATATGTCTGATATTTATTGAATATTATCGCCTAAAAATATATTGAGAGGGAGGAAAAATGACTTTGGATTTTTTGAAACACAAAAATTCATATTTGTATTCTTAAATATAATTATACTAACTAAATATTAAAATAATAAAATAAAATACATAAAAAAACAATCAATTTTCTACATAGATAAAAAAAACCTGCCGCATCGCGCGGGTTAACCGCTCGTCCTTTCTATAAGATCATCTCAATCTTATTCTCAAGATCATAAAGTGTGCGAGTTAACTCTATTTAACTAGGATATATTATTTTTTGTTTTTTTATTAAATTATTTTTTGTTATTTTTTTCTATTTAATAATTCAGATAGACTAAGTGAGAGTTATATTAAAAAAAGATTTTTTTATCCCGCGACAAATCACGAGATACAAATCTAGTATGGGATATAAATCTAGTGTATGCTAATCCATTTATCCAATAATATTTATTCTGTCATTCCAGTGGGACTAATCAAAGCATTGGGAATTACTCTTAAGTCTTAACTATAGAAATGCCAACATTTTTATCAGTTTTAAAGCCTTTTTTAACATTATATTTTAAAAATACTTTAAAAAATATTTTTTTTATTTTAAATTAACTTTTTTATAATATTTTTATATAATTTTCATGTACTAATATAAAAATAATTTATATAAAAATATTATTTTAATATATTTATAAAAAAAATCATGTTAGCGACTTACTCTTAACCATCCTTGACAAGATTATTATAAAAGCAATCTATCAATAATTGTGTTGGCGTGGTAATCAACAACAGCACACTGCATGCCACCTCACCTTATTAGAACACAAAATCATTAGAGAGAAAAAGAAAAAGAAAAAGCGAGAGCATATCCTGCGCCAGCTACGAGACCATTTCCTTCCTGATATATATATGGAAAGACAGTTTCGTAAATACCCAAGGACATCAAGGTTAAACTTTTAAGGCAAGTAGTGACATATCTGAGAGTGCCTCCAGTCAAAAGCCTTTTCTGCTTTCCTCGCCATCATAATCAGATAAATTTACAGTCGAGCTCTGTGAACCCCAGCTGCTCCTACGCGGTAGAGTGGATATAGACTACGGGCTCAATCTCTTTTAACCAAATCCCAAATCCCCTTCATTCCCTGAATCCTAAACCTAACCGCCACATAAAGACGCACCCACCAATCTCTCTCTCTCTCTCTCTCTCTCTCTCACCACAAGCCATGGGTGGAAATGGGAAGCACAGGTGGAAAATCTCTTTGTCTTCTCGCCCGAAACCTGCACAACAACAACAACAACAACAACCTCCTAAAGAATTCCTTTGCCCCATTTCTGGATCCTTAATGTTCGACCCCGTTGTTGTCTCCTCCGGCCAAACCTTCGAGCGGCTCTCTGTCCAAGTATGTCACGATTTAGGCTTCACTCCCACCCTCCAAGGCAACTCCCTTCCTGATTTAACCACCGTAATCCCCAATTTAGCTATCAAATCAACGATTCAAAACTGGTGTGATTCTTCAGGCACCAAGCGCCCTCCCGCACCGGATTACTCCTCCCTCGAGGAAATTATCCATGAGAAATTGAAATTCTCTTCCCCGCCAGCATCATCGTTATCCAAGTCGATGCAGTTAAGTCCAGATATTAGAGTTTCCGAGAGGGAGTTGCTCAAAGGAGTAGCTGAAAACCCCCCGGTTTTGTTTTCCCATGCCAACACAGACAACCATTTCTACTCCAGCTCCTCGGAAGAATCTGTGATTGTCAACGCATCCGCCGCTCCATCAGCGAGTCCACTCACTCCTTTGCCTCTCTCGACTCGGCCAGCGTGTTATTCGTCCACTTCATCGTCGTCCAATTCGATTGCGGAATCCGAAACCCTAAACCTAAACGAAAATCCTAATTCGACGCGCGAAGAGGATGAGATAATGGAAAAGCTTGCGAGTCTTGATGTACATGATCAAGAACAAGGTGTGATTTCGCTACGAAAGATCACGAGAACGAAAGAGGAAACCAGAGTTTCACTCTGTACGCCTCGATTGCTCTCTGCTCTTCGTACTTTATTTCTTTCACGATATTTTTCTGTCCAAACAAATGCCATTGCTTCACTTGTTAATCTGTCGTTAGAGAAAGTAAATAAGGTGAAAATTGTGAGGTCTGGCTTTGTTCCTCTATTGATTGATGTGTTGAAAGGGGGATGTGATGAAGCGCAAGAGCACGCGGCTGGTGCTTTATTTAGTTTAGCTTTAGAGGATGATAATAAAATGGCAATCGGTGTTTTAGGTGCATTGCAGCCGTTGATGCACATGTTGAGGGCGGAGAGTGAGAGAGCTCGCCATGATTCCTCATTGGCCTTGTATCATTTGAGTTTAATACAGAGCAATCGGGTTAAGTTGGTGAAACTCGGGGCTGTTTCTATGTTGTTGAGTATGGTGAAATCGGGTGATCTGGCGAGTAGGTTGCTGCTTGTGTTGTGTAATTTGGCAGCTTGTAATGAAGGGAGATCGGCTATGCTTGATGCTAACGCGGTGGCGATATTGGTGGGGATATTGAGGGAGGGTGGTGGTGGGGATTCAGAGGTGATCCGGGAGAATTGCGTAGCTGCATTGTTAGCATTGAGTCATGGGAGTATGAGGTTTAAGGGATTGGCTAAGGAGGCAAGAGCTGTGGAGGTTTTGAGGGAGATTGAAGAGCGAGGGAGCAAAAGAGCGAGAGAGAAAGCAAAGAGGGTTTTGATGATGATGAGAGGGAGAGACGAGGAGGACGAGGAGGTTTGTTGGGAAGAGGTTTTGGAATCAGGTGGAATCAGTCGGACTCGGCACCGAGTTGGTGGCAGAAATCCGCACGGTCCAAACTCCACTAATTTTTGATTTCTGTAAAGTCTCTTGTCATTATTTATTGTCTTCTGTTTATTGATATATCTTTGTGGTGGGTGTGAAGGTGGGAATGCTTTATGTGCCTGTCTTTCTCTTATTGTTGTTGAGGTCGATTGATAGTGTAATCAAAGTTGTAATGTATCTGGAATGTGTTGGATATGTACATAAAAATAGCTAGGATTTGGAATAGAGATTAGAAACAAAACTTGTATTTAGTGTTACTGGATATCTCATTAATGATCATCTACCTCTCTTCAAGTGTATGCAGTGGCATGATTCTTGGAGCCGAGACCCAGGAATTTTATTAGACTATCTTTTATTTTGACCTGTTCTTGAATGGCTGCCTTTGTTTGACTTTTGTCCTCCTATTCCATTAGTGGTCTTCTGGGTATGAACCATCTATGCTGGGAGGAAGGCATGCTGCCAACTTTCACTTTCGAATTTTGGATTTAGTGTTACTGGATATTTCACTGATGATGATCTACCTCTTTTCAAGTGTATGCACATGCATAATTATTGGAGCTGACCACTACAGTGTTTGAGCCGAGACCCAGGAATTTTATTATACTATCCTTTGTTGACCTGTTCTTGAATGGTTGGTTGCCTTTTGTAACTTATGTCCTATTCCATTAGTGTTCTTCTGGGTATCTACCTTCTATGCTGGGAATAATTTAGGTAGGCATGTTGCCAACTCTCTCTTCCGCATTTGGCAAGGCTTGATGTTGAAATGTTAAATTGATCACATGTTAAATTTTTTATTTGGATAATAAGACTATAATAACTTTTGCAAATCAAAATAAATTGTGGAGTTCAATTTTCAATCAATTTAGTGTTGGATAATAGAATTGAAAAAACCTAATTAAAAAACAATTTTTTTTTTATCTGAGTTATCCTGTCAACCCTATGATATATATTAAGATCAAGATAATTTCATACAAAGTAATAAAATAATTATTCAAGACAATAAGATTGTCATAATCCTATAAAAAATAAATTGAATTGAATTATTAAATTAAATTTTTAATAAATTGTTGTTAAAGGTTGAAAAAAAATGTAATCTACAAACAAGACACGATAAAACAAATTGAGTCTACTTAGAAGAACTCGTAAAACACGGTACTTCAGTTATAAAACGAATATACTATTGTAGAGAACAAAAGCTTACTTACAATAGACCCGCCAGAAGGAAGGAAATTGTGAAAATCCGTGCACCAAGTGATGTTATTTTAGTGTATTTTTTGGATTGGAATGAAGCAATGCTATTTTTTTTTAATTGAAGGAAGGTTTTAACTTTTTTTAAAAGATCCTCTAAGCTTTTTATCTTTTCCATTTTAGTCCTTGAATTTTGAACTTTTATTTTTCTTTTCCAATGACATATTTTTCTCATGATTTCTTTCAATTTAGTTTCTAATTTCTTTTAAAATGGTCCTCTAATATAGGTATATTTTTCAATTTAATCCTTCAATCTTTAATATTTTTTTAGCTAATATCAATCATTTTTTCTTAATTGTTTCTCAATTTTGTCCATGATTGCATTAAAATAGTTCATAATATTGCCACCTTTCCAATTCGGTCCCGAACTTTTTATTTTTCATTTTTTTATTGAAATATTTTTTCCTTTTTTTGTTGTTGTTTGAGAAAGATTAAAAATTAAGTTATGACAATACACTTGAGAAATTCTTGTGATAAAGCATCATGAAATAATTTTTTATTCTCTTATAAAATTATAAGTCTATTTTGAGGAATTTTTTTTATATTTTGGTATAAAAGTTAGTATTACATCTCCATTTATTTTACTATAGTTGAACCTCAACTTTACATTTGCATTCTCATATTCTATGCATATTTGACGGACTTGCCATAAAGTTGATAAAAAAAGGATTTAAATCATTGAATTGCTAGGTTAATCTTTTTTTTTCTTTCTTTTTTATTAAAATAACATCGTTCTATTGTTTTTTAGCTGAAAACTTCTTCGTGTTAACTCAGTAAAATTTGCACTAAGTTTTGTTCGATCAACTAAGTCACAAATTAGTTTGACAAGTCAATTATATTTGGTAGGTCAATAACTTTTCAGTTCAAATTAAAATCCAACCTAGGGTAAGTTTTGAGTTATGTGTTTCTCATATCAACTTGTTTGAGCAAAGTGTAATAACAATCATAGGTGAGTAAATTGATTTTAGAAAATAAGAATAAGATCTAAACATGGGTCTTTTTTATATGGGAGGTATTTTTCAGTATTACCTTGTTGACTTTTCAATGATTATGAGAAGCTTAGGAAAAATAATAACAAAACATTTTCCAATTAAATGAAAAAGGATTTTAGAGGTAGGGAAGTATATAGTCTATATATGTCACATTAAATAATAACCACATCAATAAACTTCTTCATATAAACAATCAAAAACATCATTTTCATTTTACATCAAATATAAAAAAAATATACTCCAACTCATTTTACGTATAACAATTTTTTTCAATAAAATAAATAAATAATTTGGAATGCTCTTATTTCATTTTTTTTTCATTTTGCAATTATAAAATATACCAAAACTCAAGTACAGAGAGAATTGTTTTTCTTAAATATTTACCTAATTTCATATGTTTTTTTCCCCAGAGTTTTACATGATTAGATTGAAGCTATCCAAGGTGCCACATCATTATTTTAAATCTTTTTATTTTGTATTAGGTCATAAATAATATTTTTTAAATTTATATATTTATCATAAAGAAAATTTATTCTTTTGAATTTTAAAACCAAGAAGATTACAAAGTAGGCATTTTTTTTTGTGAAAGCTCAAAATATTTTTTAAACTTTAATCCACCTTCATATTATTTATTTTTAAACTATTCACTTTAATTTATGTATGATTATTATGTCAAAATAAAAAACAGAAAAATGAAATAAACACAAAAAACAGAGGTGGGACATAGTTTTGGTAAAAAAAGGAAAGGTGCAATAATGAAAAGAAGAAGGTAGAGAATTCCCTAAATGGCGAACCCTGAGTTATGAAAAAGCCTATAGCACCAAAATCCAAGAATTAACATCCAAAACGAAAGTTCATTAAAATAAAATCCACCCTAAAAACCTTAAAACCAAGAGGATCACAATTAAAATTTTAATTTAGTTCAAGGACTAATAAAATATTTGAAAAAAAATAAGTTTTTATTTTTTAGTTTAAATAATTTTGGAAGAATGATATTAAAAATAATTTTTAAAGAATAAAAAAATATTATTTTAATATATTTTTAAATACGAAAAACCTCACCTCCACCTCCACCTCATCTAATCATCCGTTCAAGGAGTAATTCTGAGTCTTCTGACCAATAGTTTTTGAGGGTTTGGTACCTTTTGACCTTTCCATCTAAATTCTAAACCCTCACACCCCTTGACTGAAAGAAAAATATGCAGAACAGACACAAAAGAAAGCAACAGCATGAGCTTAAACGTCAAAACAACAAGAAATCAGCCGAAACCATAAGCAACACTAAAGAAGAAGAGCCATTTCCATCTCACGCTCGACCTACACCTGATGAATGTAGAGCCATACGAGACTCTCTCTTGGCCTTCCACGGCTTTCCTCAAGAGTTTGCAAGGTATCGTAAACAGAGACCCTATTTGATAACTCTACAAGACAAAGAAGAGTCCTCCCATTTGATCAACAATTGTGATGAAAAGAATGACAATGGGGTGAAAGTGGAAGAAGAGGAGGAGGAGGAGGAGGAGGAGAGTGTTTTGGATGGTTTAGTGAAAACAGTGCTATCCCAGAATACTACAGAGGTTAATTCTCAAAGGGCTTTTCTTAATCTCAAGTCTGCCTTTCCAACTTGGGAAAATGTAAGTTCTTAACATTTTCTTTTTGTAAATCTTCTTGTCCCTTTTGTTTTTTATTTGACGTGCTCGCAAATTTTGCGCTTTCTTTTGATTGTAATTGAAATTCTTGGACTTTATGAGTGTTATTGAACTTGGTTTTGATAAGCACAGCTCATTTAATTGATAATAAATGGAAAGTTGGAGTCAATTTGATATGTTTTTGGACATATTTTTAATGGCTTATAATTTTGTTTTCTCATGAGGCTTTTTCTTTGTTTTGGCGTGATGGGTGATTAAACTTTTGTGGAATTTCTTAATTATTGTTGGAACTCACATTCTTACGCACTGGCTTTGTCTGAATGGTCTATTGCTGTTTCTGTTTAAGGTACTTGCTGCTGAATCAAAATTTGTAGAGAATGCCATAAGATGTGGCGGTTTAGCTCCAACAAAGGCTGCTTGCATTAGGAACATATTGAGTTCTTTGATGGAGAAAAAAGGGAGATTATGCTTGGAGCACCTTCGAGATTTGTCAGTAGCTGAAATTAAGGCTGAGCTCTCTCATTTCAAAGGAATTGGGCCCAAGACAGTAATATTTCTGTCAATGACATCATTATGCAAGTCTATTAATTAGCTATTCATCTGCTAATAATTGAAAAATAGCTTAGCACTTAAAAAATATAACTATTTTGGTAGGTATCCATGAAGTGTTTTTAACAATGGAAGCCAGCCGTTTGGTTTTTTTTATCATGCCATCTTCTGTTAATATCTTTATCTGGTGTCATTACTTCAACTAGGCTCATGCACATGCTATGGAAATTATATATATCCCACTAACATCTAAGATAGCAATGTTCTTACCTTTCCATTCAAATTACATTTAACTCAATCATTTCATATCACAAAAATACAATTACTTTTTGGATGCAAACATTTATATTATATTATTTTTCGAGATAGGCATTTTGAAGAAGAAGATTCTTCTTCAACTCTCTTAAACTGATAAGAAAAGGAGGAAGGAATATGCTGGGGGAGAGAGTCTTGTACAGTCTGCTAGTGCAGTCCAGTAAAGAAAAGGCTAATAGGTGATGGGGATTGGATTGAAATATTGGGACAACGTAGACAAAAAATTTAGAAACGTTGGGCAGTGATTACTGCAAGTTTATGATTATTGACAAGAGGATACATGGATGATATAATAGAAAGGATGAGTATGAAAGCAAGGATAGTTAATTCCTTTCGCCAGGATATGACTGACATGGTTGGACAATATAAGTTTGACAACTTGCATCGCATTTAAGTCTTAAGTAGCGCTATTTGGTGATCCTTGATATTTATGTAGGCCCAATTATCCTGAAAGCAGCTTCAGCTTATGTTTTTTGTAGATGGGCACATGGCGAAATAATGATGTGACCCAGATGTACAGCCACTGCCTGTCCTGGTCTGTGGTTGTTCTGTCTTGATTTTATTTGTTGATCCAGCAGGCGTGCAAGGATATGCTAGAGTTTAAACAAAGTGATCCTTTGTATATATTGTAGATCCAAAATCCTAAGAAAAGTAACTCCATCTAACACTTTAGAGAGGTGGAGCCATGGTACTATAATTGTCCTTGCGATCTCCAGAAGTTGGTTAGAAAGAATGAACTGTTATTTGATTATCTGCTAGATTTGGCTGGACTAGTACTGTTTACCATAGTTTTTACATTTTTATTTGATTATCTTCCCTCCAATCTTGGATAAGGAATGTGAGGACTAGACTATGTGTAAGCTGAAAGGAACTAAACCATGCTTTCAGCAATGTTTCATGTAATCTGAATAGAATATAAGAGGGCCATATGATATAATAAAAAACACAAGCTGTCATGCTTTCTTTATGATTGTTGCTTTGCATAACATCCAATTAATTTCACAAACACCCATTTTTACTCACCTTGGGAATCAAATAATCTTCTCATTGTCTTTCATGAGAACAAGCCCACCTATTTTTATATGCATGTTTTCATGTTTCATGAGAATCAAGCATTATGATACCAGAAGTTACTGTCAATTTATCTTTGGCAATTGATTAAAATTGTACTAGATTTGGTATTACGTTAAATTTCATATGTATTAGTAATTTATTTAGTTGTATATGCTATTATGGAATTGATCTTTTGTGCTATATTTAAAACTTTGCTATCGTCAACATTTATGTTGCTATCTCAATTGTTCAGGAAATTAATAATTGTGAAATACACGACAGGTAGCTTGTGTTTTGATGTTCAACCTTCAGAAGGATGATTTCCCAGTGGACACGCATGTGAGTGTTACCTTGTTCATATGTATTTCGAAATTTTCAACACAAGATATCTTTTGGATTGGCTCGAACTTCAAACCAGTTTACACAAAAATCTTACATGTTGCAGGTGTTTGAAATTGCCAAGGCCATTGGTTGGGTGCCACCAGTGGCAGACCGCAACAAGTCATATCTTCATCTCAATCATTGCATACCAAAGGAGCTAAAATTTGATCTGAATTGTCTTCTATATACACACGGTAAGCTTTGCCGTAAATGCACCAAGAAAAGTGGCAGCCAGCAAAGAAAGGAAACCCTCCATGATTCCTGTCCTCTACTAAAGTACTGTGATAAATTATCATGAGCAGAATGAACAGAATAGTTTTAGGATTCCAAAACAGCCATACTGGTGGTTTGCTTGGAAAAACAGATAAGATGGAGGATTTCTAACATAGAATCCAGCTATCTATAACATCTTCCTAGATTATGTGTACATATTTGATTCAAACATTATAAATATATATTCATCTTTTTCTTCCAGAAGCAAGAAGCATTCTTGATCGAATAGTTGTGTGAGGTGAGCTGGAATGATTGTGGCTTCTTAGAAGTAAATTTGTTGGTGGAAATAGTTATGGATAACAGTATAATCAAGTGTTTTCAACAGTTCCCTAAAGCTTTTGTGTATTGCCCTACAATTAAGCCCAAAAAATTCTCAACTGATGAAATAAATAGCTGCTTTATTCTGGCCATAAAATAATTCTGCCTGCACTGTGTGAAAGATGGCCCAGATCTTGTTGGCTTCCTTTAGTTTGTAGAAATGCTTGCATCGTTGTCCACCTCTTTTACTCGTTCATTTAGTAGTCATGTAGTTTTGCGCGCATGAGGCTGTAGGAATTATCGTCACATGGCATAATGAAGAACTGATCAGTCGAGATAACTTAATTAAAAACAAATGGAAATGTTTCTGCATGTAGTGGGAAATTAGTTTATAGATGGTGCAGTCCTAGCTAGCGTCCCCACATCCTTTTGACTTCCAGGTTATGTATAGTAGCTAATAAATTGATTGGTTATACACTGATTTTATTGATGCCAAATATACTTATTAAAAAAAAATTATTCTTTTTATTTGTAATATTTATTTATACCCAATCACTCTTAATGACTTTAATCTCAACCAATGAATTAACTTTTCTGAATGAACCAGTGTATTCGGCCACCCTCCTAGTTCTTGGTACATATTGCATCCCCTTAAATTGCCTGGTTACTAAAGAGGGTGAATGACTGATGTAGTCAGGCCAACCAGCGGAACCTATGCTTTCCTACCACAACTCATGAGATAAGTTGAACCACTTACCCAAGGGGCTTTCCATCTGAAATTACTTTTAGGGAGTGCTTGACATTTTTTCTCCCAAGTCTTTTCATTTAAGTCTCTTCATTTAGAACCATCCTGAAAGGTCTCATATTAAACTATAAAAAATTGTTGAAAACTTCTCTTGGAGTTTTCAAATGACCGACAATCCACATGTTCAATAAGAGGATGCAACACCGCATTGCTCCTTTCCCGTGCAATCTACAATGGTTCAAAGAAAACAAAGTTTAAACTAATATAACTGCAACAAGATTATTCCTTGCTTGCTCATACTCAACAAAGGCGCTGACAGCTTCCATACTAATATCTTTATATGTTTGAAGGGAACAATACTAAACCAAAAATAGCAAAGGCCATTCATCGATATATTTCTTCCCAAGCCTCCTTTTATCTTTATATGTTTTCAACTTGCTCTCAATCATCTTCCACTTGAAACCTATGAAAGATGTCCTATATTGGTTCACTTGATCAAAGCACAAAAGCTTGACGACCTCTAGGGTTGTATTCTCAATCCTCTGCTTGAAAAAAACTCGATGAGGATTGTGAGGAAAGTTTAGGATTTAAGCATATTCTTCAATGGTAGGGGTCATGTCGACATCCCCAAAGATGAAGCATCTGTAGCTTGGATCCCAAAAGTGCATAAGGGCTTTTATTGTTGGTATCTAAACCAGAGATATCAAATCCGTTCCGTTTCGGCCGGAATGGCCGGAACGTGCCGTTCTATTTATAAAACCGGGACAAAACGGCGTCGTTTTTGTCCCGGTTTTAATTCCGGTCCGTTCCGGAAATTCCGGCCAAATTCCGGCCGGAACGCCTCGGTTCCGTTCCGGACGTTCCGTTCCGGGTTTAAAATCAATTTTTTTTTATTTTTAAAAATTATTTTTGACATCTATACATCAAAATAATTTAAAAACACCAAAATATTTTAAATAAAAAAGAATTCAAATTTTAATTATGCTTGTTAAATTAATTTTTTTTTCTTTCATATATATATATAATTAATTATATATGAACAGTACGACACCGAAACGGCACACCGGAACGCTCCGAAACCGGAACGTTCCGTTCCAATCGAAAAACCGGAACGGCGACCGGAACGGTATTGACAACTATGATCTGAACTGAAATTTTCATTAGATGAGTGACTCTTCCATATTTTCTTTCAATTAGTGTCACATCTACATACCTCAAGATGGACATAAGCTTCATTATATTTTCTATGGAGCAATGTACTTTGGTCATATGTGATAATTCATTAACCTTAGTCCTTGGGCAATCTCCCTTAATTAATTGCATCATCTCAATTTTTTTCCCATATTTCAAAAAGGTCATGGAAGTCATGGTCTTAGTTTGATAAATTTTGCAAATTTTTAAAAGGATGAATTACTAGAGAGTTTGTATCCTAAAAGTAGGTTCTAAGTTATTACATGAAGGGTAAGCTTTCTATCTGATTTCAAAACGTCTATGAACTGCCAAATGACTGCTTTACGTGAAGGTGGTGTAGGGTTTTACAAGAAATAGTTGGGGCATGGTATGACCGTCATTATCAAGTAAACACACAACTCATAGCTGGATGTTTCATGAATCTAAACCCTAACTGAAAGTCATGAGGCAGACCGCTACTCCCCACCAACCTAGAATTGAGTTTATTTGCAAAATTAAAATGCATGATGACATTAATTAATATTGATACATAAATTAGAGTAAAGATGCATACCAAAACAGTAAAGATACATGCTAAAATTAGCCCAAAGAACAATAATCAAACGAGCAAAACTCAGTCCAGTCAGACAGGGTCCCTAGTGGAGTCACCATCTGTAGCAACAACTAATTTTTCGTGCTTCGCGCGCTACCATCCCACAGAGATGGGAGACAAATCATGAAATTTTTTTTCTTATAATCTTAAAATTATGATTATAATATTTAGGAGTTGCCACCTAGTATTAAGGTCACTAGGAAACCTAATGGTTTGCGAGAGTCTGGGTAAGGGGACTTGTTCAAGGGGAAGGCGCATCACCCCCAGTATACCCTACCTAAGATAAGCTTCATTGTTAATTGATTGTTTTTTTCTAAGTCATATTTTCTATTTGTTGTTGTATTTCTAATATCTATAAGTGTACTTTATAATGTAATTTTACAGCCGATAAACAAAAAAGAACAAAATGATTGTTGAAATTTTTTAATATTTTGGCCTAATTCCAATGGATAATCATAAACTGGTTATGATATCCCGTTTTTCATTTCAAAACATGAGAAAGATGTTATATTTTTTTTGTAAAAAATATGCTTGGAAAATCTTAGATATCGGTCGTATACATGAAAACAAAATGTTTTTTTTAAATACATTTTGTATTTTGCATATTTTCATGCAAATTTTTTTATTTTTTATAGGCTGACTGTCCATCCCGGATGGATCATAAAGGCCCATCATTTTGGGGTTGGGCTTCCTAGCCTAGACAGGCCAAACAACCAACCTGTTTTGGAGTTGGGTTGTCCAGCCTAAGTGGGTTGAATGACCCCACCCCTTTTTGGTGGCCTGAATGGATACCACGTCCACCCTCTCCACCACTCGCCATGAACAACGAAAAAGAGAAGGGGGGAGGAAGATGGAAGGCACACCTGTTACTACCGTCGTGTAGAGGAGGTCAGGCTGATTTTTTGCCAGTGATGTCAGCGTCGAGAATGGAGGTCTGTGTCACAGAAGGAGATGGAAGGTTGCTACAATGGAGAAGGAAAAAGAAGAAACTATCGTTATCTGTCGCCAAAGGTGATGAAACACCGCTGCCATTATTGGAGGACATGAAGGGGTTGCTGTGGGTGCCAAAGAACTACTAATGGTCTTACCGGACAGAGATACTGAAGCTGCCGAGGGAAACAAGGGCTGACTGTTATTGGTTTTAACAACTGTGGATGTTGGCTGGGGATGGAAGCTGAGGTTGTGGTTGACGGTGGAGAAAAGAAAAACAGAGGTTCTTGAACAGAAGAGAAACAGAGGTTGCTGTGCTAAGTAAGGGGAAGTCGGTGTCCTATCGACAATAAAACTGGTGCTACCTTTGTTTTTTCTTTGTCTTTTTTCTTTGCATTTTTTTTGTATTTCCCGTACTTCTACTTAGTATGCTACTTATAGAAGAAAGGAGGTGACCCTTTGACTGCTCGTTGCGTGCAATGATGGGTCGCCTCCTCGTCTTCTGCAACAACGTGCATGAACTTTTCAGACCACTGAACAGTGCAGTCATGCCCGTAGACTTTGCAAAAAGGTGCGAATGCACTTTGGTCTCTTGATTTATAATTATTCTAATTGCACCCCTAATTGACCTTAAACTTTTAAATTTATACAATTTCACCCTTGATCCATCCAATTGACTTGGTAAAAAGTAAATTTGGTCTTCAAAAATTCCAGTCTTCTCAAATAAATTTGAATTAGGTTTTCGAACTTGATTTTTCATCAATTAAGCCCCAAATAAAATTAATTTGACCAATATAAAGTATAATTAAATCCTTGCACTTAATTAAATCCTTCAATTGGACCCTAAATTAATTTCTAAACATAATTATACTTTAATATTGACCCATAATTAAATCAAATTGGCCTATATAAAATATAATTATGCTTTTTAACTTAACTTTTATGCATATTTATCCAATAATAAATTATTTTAGCCGTGAATCTGTATTTTCCTTCATTTTTAGGCACAATAGAGGCACGATCAGGCTCTCGAATTCGTCCAAAATTTTCATCTTGATTTTTCCACCACACCAGCCCCTTTTTATTTTATTTCTGTTATTTTTTAAGAAATAACCCAGAAATGAGTTATGATAGCTATGATCAAATCCTTAAGGATTTTGTTTGATATAACTTAATATCATTATTAGAAGATTTAGAAAATAGATCTCAAAATTGCTTTTTCTAAATGGAAATATTTATAAAAATGTTTATATTACACAAACTAAAGGTATTAAATCTATTTTTGTTTTCAATAAATTATGCAAAATATAAAATCCATTAAGGACTTAACCAAGCTTTAAGAAGTTGGAATATTCATTTTGATGAAATAATCAAATAGTTTGTTTTCATTAAAAATATGGATGAGCCATGTGTTTATATATAAAGCTTAATGGGAGAAGAGTTTTCCCCCCCTAATATTATATGTAAATGACATATTATTAATAGAAAATGACATTTCTTTACTCTATCCAATAAAAATATAGTTGTCCAAAATTTCTTTTTAAAGATATGAGAAAAGCAATTTATATACCATGAATAAATATACAAAAGATAAATCTAGAAGGTTGGTTAAATTGACTCAATACATGTATATAAATAACATGCTAAAATGGCTTAGCATGAAATAATCCAAGAAAGAATATTTACCAATATATCATAGGATACATATCTCCAAGGATATGTCTTAAGGCATAAACATAACTAGATACTTTGGCTACATGATTCATTATGTATGTGATATTATGTACAAGACCATATGTATCTTATGCATTGAGCATAATGAGTATATACTAATCTGATTTAGGTGAGGGTCATTATAAGATAGTTAAAAATATTATTAAATACTTAGAAAGAACTAAAAATATCTTTCCAATACAGGGAAGGAGATGAACTTCTAGATGATTATTTAGATGCTAAATTTTATTAATAAAATATTGATGCTAAAAAATCTTAGTTAGGATATATTTTTACTCTAAATGATGGTGTTGTGAGCTTAAAATCTTCCAATTAAAAGACCACAATATATTCTACAACTGAAAATGAATATATCTTAATGTTTAAGGCGATAAAAGAGATTGTTTGGATTCAAAAGTTCATCACTGAATAAGATATGATTCATATAATTCTTGATCTAGTAACCCTATATTGTGATAACAATGGAGCCATTACATAAGAAAATAAAATAAAATCTCAACAATTATTCAAACATGTACTTAGACATTTTTATTTGGTTAGAGAATTCAAGAAATAAAAAATATAAAGATAAAATGAGTACATAATTAGAAGAATCTTGTAGATTTTTTCATTAAGTTATTATCCCATTAAAAGTATTAACAATATAAGAAGTGATAAGGCATCTAATACATGAGCGATAACTTTATTGTAAGTGGGAGATTATTAATGTAAATATCTTGTAGCCAATTAGTTGGTTATATATGACACTAACTTTGTTCATGCAAAATTTATTTATTATTAATTAATAAATAAATTAAATCTATTATTATAACATTTTATACCATAATATCATGAGTTGATTTTTTTTATCTTTAATATTAAGCTATATTTAATTAATGAATTTAATATTTGGTTAATGAGACTAGAGTAAATATAAAGTTCATGGAACAACAATGTTTTGCAAAATAAATTGTAAACATGTTATGATTATGATATTTCTATTACATCTAAATAATGTACCTTATATTAAATATTAATTAGAGTTATTGAAACTGATATATATTATGTTTTTTTTCATGAAAAAAATAATTATTCTCATAAAATGAGGTATGAGGGATATCTAAAAGTAATATGTTGATACTTGTCATATGACATACATGCTAAACTAATCCATACATGAATTTCATATGGAAAGATCACTTATTTTTATAGAAAGACTCATATAACAATTATGTAAGTAATATTTAGAATTGAGATCACTAAATTATTTTTATATAAGAAATGTTATGCTTTAATCTTGACTACATGTTATCGTAACCAATGGAAACAAAAAGATAGATCTTAAGTATAATATGATCTATATAAAAGTATTTTAAGTGATCAAGAGAAAATTCATCACCCTAGATAAATTAAAAAATATTTCATATGTTTTCAAATAGTACTAGATCAAGATTAAAGTGATTGTACAATCCTTGCGCAAGGTGGGATAAGATTTAAAAAAAAATATATTCACATAATTAATGACCATGTTATTAAGAATAAACATATTTTACAAATCAAACAAACTTCATTCTATAATGTCTAAGTTGAAGCATTTTTTTTGACATGATAATAAATACACAGTGAGATTGGTCATTGAAAAATTATGTTAAACCATTCTTAACCTTTTTTAATATTTAAGGGAGTATAATATTTTTCTAAACATTATACTTGATCTTTAAATATAAGCCACTTGATTTGTTGGATTCATAATGAGTTAAAATATTTAATTTATTTAATTATCTTTTAGTTAGGATTGTGATTTATATTTGGACCAACTTGTTAGAGAATCCAATATGTCATACACATAAAGAACCATTAGTGAGAAATTAAATTAAGATAGATAATGAAGTGTGATGTGATTATAAATAAGTTTTAAAAATTAAGAACTACAATGTAATTAATACAAGAAATTACAATTCTAGACCCGAAAAAATCAAGTAAGGACTTGATTGAATACATTTTTAAAATTATCTTGAACTAATATATTTGATATCATTTAAAAGAAAACTTATATTTTACCATTTATAGGATTATTAGGTTTTCTCTATAAATAAAATGTTATGTCTTATATTTCTTATGTGTGAGCAGTACAAATATTAAGAGAATATGGTTTAGAGAAATACTTAAAACACTAAAAGAAATAGTTAGCACTATAATGCATAACAATCACTATCTCCTTAAATAATTTCAAGAGATTTTTCATTAGTGATTCATGTGAATTACTATAAGAGACTAAATACTTGGATGACTTGTAGTTTATGACAATTCAATCCTGAAAAAGTTAATCAAACCTAAAATAAGATATGATCTTCGGGTAATATTTGCTCACACCTTAAATGATATTAAATTGTTTAACATGATTTTAGAAACTCCTAAAAAGTTTTAAATTTATCATTTGCACTATAATCATGTGTTGTGGGAAATCTAATAAGTTATGCCTAAAATTTTATCATTCTCATAATTTTTCAACCAATGGATGTCAAAGTGCTTAGATGCTTTTGGACTTAATTGTTAAAATAAAATATATTATCATCTCTTGACATGAAAAAGGTCAATGCAAATCTATTGTAGTATATGTTGTATCTCTATCTAATATGTATGAAGGCTTATTAGTTTGGTTTTTTCTCTCCCACATTTGATTACTTTATGTTGTTCATTTAAAGTTGTTCCATTTAGTTGAAATTTATATCAGTCAACCCAAATTGGTATTTTATAAATAGAATAAAGCCTAATATTCTAAGGTGTATACTAATTTCTTAAATAGGAATTTAGGAGGGAATTATATGAAATACCATTCCTTCACTTTTGGTCTCTGAATATTAGGCTAAAAGTTTGTGATTTTCTCCATTTCTAAAATTTCACAGATATAGATGAAACTGTTGAGATTGCTTAACTTTAAAGTAAAATTTTGTATTAGAGGTGAGAAATGACTTAAAGGATACAAATAAGAGAATTAAAATGGAAAGTCTATGGATTAAGTTTCATCTAAGAAAAAAACAAAGAAGAAAAAAAAGGATTAATGGATGAATTAGAGCACAAAAAGTATGAATGCCCATTTTTCATTAAGGAGTTTAGGAATTCACAAGCCTTATAGGGTCACTATAATTCTTATAAGTTGAAAAGAATAAAAAAGAAGAAGATTTCAACTTCATGATAAGAGTGGTAACTCTAATTTGTACCTTTATCTTAACCAAAGCTAGAAGGAACTTAGCTAGGAATATTTTGCACACCCTTTAGTATTTTGGATACAAATTTTACTAAGAGTATTAGAATAAATCAAATTATACCAATTCAAAAAGCTTGTTTCAAAGTTCATACCTTAAGAGATAATATATTTGTTTGGTAAAGGTTATTTTAAGCAATTATATCATTAAGGCATTTGTTTTTCTATATTTTGTTTTCTTTGCTAGTTTTTTTATAATTTCTTAGGAGTTATTTTGTGGTGATTTTTGTCTTTATTCCTTAAATTTTATTAACTTACTTGTTAAAGGACAACCTTTTATTTTATTGAATAGTTGGAATTGTTTTTTATTTCTTTGTAAATTTCCTAACCTAGCTATTTAAGCAAGTTGTAATTTTTTTGTGAAGGTTAGAATCAATGAGGTAGAAGCAACCTACTAGATGGAAAAAGACTTAGTCATCTGTTGAATTAGGCCATTCATAATTATATTGATTTATTATATCAACTAGTTTTAAATAGTAGAGTCTAATAAACTAGTTTAACTTTAAAATCTCTCCAGCAATAGGCTTTTGTGTTTAGTATTTAAAAAAACTAACCGACTTAGGTGATAAATAGATTTATTTTTGAAATTATTTTAAGATATATGATGGATGTGTGCTACAAGTTATAATTATCATAGTTATGATTGATCATTCCAAAAACATTTTTAGTCGACTGCTGTTCTCTAGGGTAGTTTTAATCACAAAACATCCTTTTTCATAATCAATATATATATATATATATATTGATTATGAAAAAGGATGATTTGAGGAAAGAAGTTATCCCTTAAAATCTCCTTATTATAACATAATATTTATTTATTTATTTATATTAAAATTAAATTTGTACGTAAACTATATTTATAAAACATGAAAGAAACTCATCTTCATCTTGTGTAATAATATATAACACTTCAATGAATCATCATAGTAAAAGTCAAAACAAGTTAATATGATTCATTCAACCATAATAAAACTAATCAAGTTTGGATATAATTGAACTGATCACACTTACTCCTCACTTCTTTATTTTTTCACAGTTTTTGATCTCATAATACTAACTTTATGCATTGTACAAGATAAATTCTTAAAAAAAGTATTTTGGTATGTTGCATAAAGCTCTAAAAAGGCTTAATTCTTAGGTCCTTAACAAGTGCATGATTATATGCCAAAAGCCTCAGTCCTTTAGGCAAGTTCTATAAATATATATTATCGAACTTTATTAAAGTAAACATATCATTGAAGAGCAACATAATTTTATTTGTTACATGATTAGAACAAGTTATTTTCAATCTTTTTGTGAACTTAGATTTGAGTTTAATTAATTGTTTTTTTTCTTAATGAAATTATATAGCATATTGGTGAATTCAATGTAAATAGAGAATCTGATGGTGTGACCAATTGTTGATGCAACCATTTCTTGAATATGAATCATTTGAAGGTAAACAAATTCATCATTTAGGTCATATATATGTTGGTCCTAAGGATATTTCCCTTTACATCCTTTCATCCTAGTTAAACATTTTAGTAAGGTTCTTCATTCATAGTTATAAGGTCACATGTAGCCTATGAATGAATGTACTCATAGGAGACAATGTTAGGGCATGCTATCTTAAATGCACTCTTTTGTTTAACCACCATATCATACACATCCCTTGATAGGAAAATATAAATGTTTTCATCATGCTCGATGGTATTTAATGAATTTGATGTTACGAGAATCAAAGTTGTCAATACCGTTTTGGTTGGTGCTTCTTTTTTTCAATTGGAATGTAGTGTTTCAGTTTTGGCGCGCCGTTTCAGGGTTGTATTGTTTATATGTATATATATATAATTAAATATATTAATTCAATTTTTTATAGTTCAAATCTAAAAATAAAATTATTTAGAATTGTGCAATTTAATCTAAAAGACACAGTAAAATAATTTTCTGAACAAAATTATGAGCATGCATAATATTACGAGAATGCCATCGTCAATCTTACAAGGCCATTACATTCTCTAATTGCTCTAAACTTTTAATGTAATATATATAAATATGTCAAGAGACTCCTCGTAAAATTTCATCTTAATCTAACAATTATATTAAGAGATATGATTGATATTGTAAAATTATTCATTATTTAAAAAAAATACTATTTGGCCAAAATGGAACGGGCATAACAAAACTGGTACGTTTCGGCTAGTATTTGGCAAAAAAATATGGAACGGACCAGAATTTAAACCGAGTAACGATGTCGTTTTGTCTTGTTTTTTTAACTGGTACGAAATGTTTTGACCATTTCAGCCAAAACAGAATGAAATTGACAACTATGACGAGAACTAAGGTATAACTTCCCTCGACAATCCATTCATGAAAAAAAAAAGTAAAGTACCGACTATAGTTGTATGATTCCTCATTTACTTGTTGGTGAAAGTTTCACAAATGATCTTTTAAAAGCCAAAGAATGATTTATTATAGTAAGCAAACAAGAAGTTAGATTCTAAGAAAGGAATTTGAAATGAATAGAACTAGAAAAATAGGCACATGGAAAGTCATATGCATGCTTGGTGGAGAGAAAAATGAAGGAGGCCTCCTTTCTTTCTTAAAACTTCTCTCAACTAGCACAAGGTTTGATTTCTTAGACATGAAGATAAAGATTATAGGTAAGGAAGATAAAGGAGGGAACTGGTTTTGGCAGATGAAAAGTGATTTAGAGGAATATATATATATATATATATATATACACATATATGATAGAGTATTTAGTTACTTTCTTGATATTTTAGATGCTATATTTTTATTTGTTCTATAACGTGTTCAAGATTATAATTGGTTATGGTCTTTTATTCGTTATTGACTAGAAGATTGGAGCTTACTATTTCGCATTACTTTTTTAGGGTCTTACAAGCTAGTTCATAATGGTTTAAAACTCATCCTGGGATATATATCTTAACTCTTGAGAGTGAAATGCAATGGACCAACAAGAAACCATACTTGTTATGGAAAATTCTAGTTGTTTCTTCAAAGTTCAAACTTTTGTTCATGGTTATATATTGGTTTTGTAGTTTAGTTTTAAAACATATTGTTCTTTATTTTACCATTCACTATATGCTTGAATTCTTTTTTATTTCATGATTTTTTTTTTATCATTGATAATGAAGAGAAAAATATATGTTGAAGTTTTGTTGAGATGTAAGATTATTATTTGGATTCATCACACACACACACACACACATTGTTTTATAATTAATTTTTCATGATATAAAGTCTAAATAAAAAACTATAATTTAGATTACCCCTTTGAACTTAGCAGAATAATATGTACTTATGAAAAACAAATCTCTTATTTTGTCCCTTAAACAATATAATTTATTAGAGGTGTGATTTTTATTAGGGCTTCACTAAGAAATTAATAGAAAAAAACCATCAAACCCTCTCGATTTTTATCCTTTTCTCAACAAACTCTGGAAAACATGTTTAGTAATGTAGAAAAAGAGAAGAGGTTAGAGGATTATTAAGCTTTTCCATCAATTTATTGATAAAATCATAATAAATGGACAAAGTCAAGAAAACACAAAATTTAGGATGTAAATGATTTATTTTGTTTAGTTCGTATGTGCTTATGTTGAGGGAATGTTTTACAATTTAGCCTAAAAACAAAAATTAAATTCATGTATATTAAATGAAAGGTAAAATTATAAAATAATCCTTAAGCAAAAATATAAATTCCTTATAAAAAATCCCTGATTTTACATCCTAAATTTTATGATTTTTTGAATTTTCATATAAACAACATAATATTATTCCTTTTGCTTTCTCAGTAGAGAAACAAAACTCACTCATCTTCATATTTTATTTTTTTTCTCCCTCAACCTCAAAGGTTGTTTGGAATCATATGAATTGAATTCACAATTTAAATTACTTTTTGTGTTTAGAATATTTTTTAAGATATTGATTTGAATTTAAAAATAAAATCAGTTTATAAAAATATATGTAGCTCTTTCATAACTGCTATCCATACCTTATATTTAAATTACTTTTTGGTTTTTCTCTTTGAATCCTGCCATGAAAGCATCTTCATATGTTCCTTCTTGTCTATAGGCCTACCTTTGTTTGGAATCATATGAATTGAATTGAATTCACAATTTAAATTACTTTTTGTGTTTAGAATATTTTTTAAGATATTGATTTGAATTTAAAAATAAAATCAGTTTATAAAAATATATGTAGCTCTTTCATAGCTGCTATCCATACCTTATATTTAAATTACTTTTTGGTTTTTCTCTTTGAATCCTGCCATGAAAGCATCTTCATATGTTCCTTCTTGTCTATAGGCCTACCTTTGTTCTACTGCTTGCAAGACATTAATTAGTTCTTGAAGATTTACTTCAGAAAGATCTTTAGAATCTTCTAAAGAGCTAATTTTATGCTCAAACTTTTCTGGTAAACATACCAGAATCTTCTATACAATTCTAGAGTCTTGAAAATCCTCACCCAACAATCTCATTTGATTCACCAATTTCGATACATGTGAAGAGAAATATTTGACTGTTTCAGTGTCCTTCATCTTCAGCCCTTCAAATTGTCTCCTTAGATTCATTACTTGCATCCTTCTAGACTTTTCATCCCCTTGAAATTCTGCCTTAAGCTTGTCCCAAGCTTCTTTGGCAGATTTACAGCCCATAATCCTTGTAAAAATTTCTTCATTCACAGCATTGTGAAGACATGAAAGAGCTTTGAATCTCTTTGCCTTTTCTTCATTGAAAAATTTCAACTGTGCAATTGTTGGATTATTTCCAAGTGGAGTAGGTTGCTTGTCATTCTCCACTATTTCCCATAAATCAAAAGCCTTCAAATAGGTTTCCATTTTGACAGCCCACACACCAAAATTGTTGTCGCGACGTCGATTTTTTTGCGCTTCGCGCCCCGCCGTCCCCCGGGTCTGGGGGAGACAACGGCGCGCGGTGAAATGGGGGGTTGTTTTATAGTCGTAAAATTACGACTACAATTATTAGAAGTCGCCACCTAGTATTACGGTCACTAGGAACCTATTGGTTTGCGAGAGTCTTGGGTAAGGGGACTTGTTGTGCGAGGGGAAGACGGATCACCCCCAGTGCACCCTACCTAAGGTAAGCTGCATTGTTGTTTGATTGTTTTTTCTAAGTTTATTTTTTTTTACACTGCATTTAAAAAAAACATTTTTTTTGTGTCTGCGGGTGTACTTTACGATGTAATTTTACACCGCAGTTAAAAACCCTTTTTTCTTATCTACGGATGTACTTTACAATGTAATTTTACACCGTAGTTAAAATCCTTTTTTTTATCTACGGATGTATTATACAAAGTAATTTTACATCGTAGTAAAAATCTTTTTTATCTGCGGGTGTACTTTACAATGTAATTTTACACCGCGATAGATAAAACAAAATAATTGTAAAATTATTTTTGATATTTTGGCCAAATTCCAACGGATAATCATAAACTGGTTACGATATCCAATTTTCATTTAAAATATGAGAAAGATGCAGCATATATTTTTTTACGAAAATATGATGGAAAAATCTTGGAATCCGGCCGTATGCGCGAAAACAACACATTTTTTATTTTTTTTAAATGCAACTTTTTTGTTTTTTTTTTTAATAAAAATTAAAAAAATCATTCCGGGCCTGGGCCGGCTAAATGGGTCGGCCCAGCCAAGATGGGCCAAAGCCCAACTCTAATGGGCTGGGCTGGACCCGGTCCAGCCAACTGGGCTAGGCCAAGAGCAGCCCAGCCCCACAAACAATTCACGTGAAGTGAATTAATTCACGCAGTTCACTTCACGTGAACAGTAACCGGTGGTCGGTCGACCACGACGAGAGGCTCACCTGCCACTGCCACCGGGTAGAGGAGGCCGAGGTGGTTGTCCCTGCGGTGGTGGCATCTAAAATGGCGGCCTGTGGTGGCCGGAGGAGGCGCTGGAAGATGCCGGTCTGTTGTGTTCGTTGCTTGCCGCTGCAACTTTCACGGCTGGAGCTCTCGCCGGAGCTGGAGAAGAAGGCTGGGCTGGAGCTGCTAGCGACGGAGCTAAGGAGGAGCTTCTAGCGTGGTGGTCGACGGGAGCTGGAGCTGCAACTGGATTTTTTTTAGAGAGAGAAAACTCGGTCGGGGAGAGAGAGAGCTACCTGCAACGGGCTGCGACGGAGGAGAGAGAGCTCTGCCGGAGTGACTCTACCGGCGTTGGAGAAGAAGAACCGAGGGAGATGAAGGGGCAGCTGTTGTGTGCAAGTTTTTTTTGGTCACGGTGTCTGAATTTTTGCTTCGTTTCTCCTCTGTAAACCTCCTCTGTTTTTCTATGTTTTTTCTCTGTTTTTTCTTTCTCTTCTGTCACGTAACCCCCTCCTCTGTCTTTTGTTTCTCCTCCCTTGCATGCAGCGTCCATGGTTGCTATATATAGGGGAGCTTGGCCTGCCACGGTGGCTGAAACACTGTGGTTGTCATCGGCGTGGTGGCCTACTTTCGGCTGGGTGGCTGTTGGCAGCGACATAGGTGGGCTGTCGGCAGCGTGCAGATAAATTTATGGCGGGAGTGTGTGCTGTGACAGTTTTGGGAAGGTAAAATTGCAATTTGGTCCTTCTATTTGTAAGTGTTCTAATTGCACCCCCAACTGGCTTTGAACTTTTAATTTTGTGCAATTGTACCCGCGTCAGAAATTCAATGTTAGTCTCAAATTTGCGCGCCTTTTTTATTCTGGTCCTTGGCTTCTGATTTATACGATTCGACCCTTCATTGACCATTAAACTCTCAATCGTTTTCAATTTGACCCCTGATTCGCGCAATTGACTTGGAAAAAGTCAATTGAGTCTCCGAAAATTCCAATCTTCTCAATTGAACCCGAATTAAGCTCAAGAATTTGATTGTTCATTGATTAAGCCTTTAATAAAATTAATCTGACCAATTTAAAGTATAATTAAGTCCTTGCACTTAGTTAAATCCTTCAATTGGACCCTAAATTAATTCTCAAACATAATTACACTTTTAAATTGGTCGACGATTAAATCAAATCAACCCGTAAAAATATAATTATGTCGCTCAACTTAATTGTTACACAGATTTATCCAATGATAAATTATTTTTGCCTTAAATCTGTATTTTCCTCTATTTTTTGGGACAAAAGAGATATAATTAGACTCTCGAAAACAAACAAAATTTGCACATTGATTTTTCTACCAATGCCGACCTCTTTTATTTTATTTTTGTTATTTTTGGGTTGATTTTGGGGAGTAACCCAGAAATTGGGTTATGACAATTGTGTCTAGAAAATACTGGAGTTTTGGTTGGAAAAGAAGCAGATTCCATCGAGGAAAAAAAACTAAATTTCTTAACTCTTTCTCTCTTGTGTTTTCACTCACCACCCTTCAAAGCAATGCTTTGAAAAAAAAAACCTCCCAATCTCTCGTGTTTCACACTTTTCCCTTCAAAGATCCAATGAGCTCTGATACTAATTGTTGAAAAAACAAAGAACCCAAAAAGTCAACCAAAGTCGTGGTTACTGTTCTATTGAATTCAAACAGCTACTGTTTGAATTCAAATCTGGAAACTGTGGCTGATTGATGAACAAAACAAAGAACAAGGAAAGATAATAAGAATGAGCAGAATTGGAAGTGAGGTTATCGCTATCCCTCTTCTTTATTTATAGCAAAGTTGAAGTGTTACAATCAAATAAGAACTCTTGCTATTACACCTCCTTGATATATAATCTAACTAAAAAAAAAAAAAACTAAGACTTATATTGAAACTAAAATACTGAAACTGAAATTGATCAACATGATCTTATTTTAGAAAAGAAAACAATAATAGAGATTTAGTCTAATCCTAACACTAAAGTAGTCTTGGAAACAATCTTCAATCTTCAACACTCCCCCTTGGTTTCAAGGCTGCGTATCCCAAGCTTCTCCCTTAGATCTTCAAACCTTTCTTTGGCTAAAGGTTTGGTAAACAAGTCAGCCAATTGTTCCTTTGAAGTGCAAAACTTCATTTTCAGCTCTCCCTCTTGCTGAAATTGTCTAATTGCATGAAATTTGATTTTCATGTGTTTAGTTCTATCATGGAAAACATAATTTTTTGAGATAGCAATAGCTGAGGTGTTATCACACAATAATTCTGTAGGATTTGCTGATTGATGCCTAGATCACATAAGATTTTTCTTATCCAAACTAGTTGCTTTGCTGCTACATAGGCTGCTATATACTCAACCTTAGCAGTGGAATGAGCAACCACTGATTGCTTCTTCGAATTCCAACAAAAAATGCTTCCCCCCCATAGAGAAACAATACCCTGAGGTGCTCATCATGCTTTCATCACTGCCTCCCCAGTCACTGTCTGTAAATCCAGTTAGTTTAAGTGAGCTGGATTTTTCGAAATGTATCTCATACTCTAAGGTTCCCTTTAGGTACCTTAGGACCCTTTTAGCTGCAGCAAAATGAAGTTGACTTGGGTTTTGCATGAACCTAGAGAGGTAATTTACAACAAACACAATGTCAGGACATGTAGTTGTCAGATATAATAAACTTCCAATCAAACTTCTGTAGATTCTCCCATCAGTTCTAGGAGATTCATCTTTTTTTGTCAATTTTTGCCCCAAAACCATAGGTGTACTGACTGAGTTGCATTTCTCCATTGCAAACTTGTTTAATAGCTTGATAATGAATCTCTTTTGACATAAGAAGTATCCCTGCTTGAGCTGATTTATTTCCATGCCTAGAAAGTATGTTAACATGCCAAGTTCATTCATCTCAAACATCTCCTTCATGTTGTTTTTGAATTATGTCACAAGCTCCTCTTTATTTCCTGCAATCAGTAAATCATCTACATATGCTGATATGATCAGAATATGTTTGTCAGTATTTTTAACATATAAAGTCACTTCATTCAGACTTCTTTCAAACCCCAAACTCACTAGATACTCATTCAGCCTGCTGTACCAGGCTCTTGGGGCCTGTTTCAGGCCATACAAAGCTTTCTTTAGCACATATACTTTGTTTGCATTGATTTCCCTCTCAAAACCATCAGGTTGTTCAACATATATTTCCTCTTTTAGCACTCCATTTAGAAAGGTAGATTTAACATCTAATTGATAAATGAGCCACCCACATTATGCTGCCAAAGCTAGCACCAATTTGATTGTATCTAATCTAGATACAGGAGCAAAAATGTCTGTAAAATCAGTACCTGGTTTTTGTGAGTACTCTTTAGCTACAAGCCTTGCTTTATGCTTGTTAATGCTCCCATCTGCATTTAGTTTTGTCTTAAAAATCCACTTAACACCAATTACCTTCTTGTGTGTAGGTCTCTCAACCAACTGCCAAGTTCCATTCTTTTCAATCATCATGAGCTCCTCTTTCACAAAATAAACATTATTTTGATACATTTCTAAACGAAAAACACTTTTAAAAATAACTTCAACCACACTTCCAAGCTAACACTAAATCCCTACAAAGTAACTATCTTATAGTCCCCAGGGGGGGAGCCTAGCGGCAAACACCCCGCTCTTGCCAGCGCAAGTGCGGGGTTCGAGTCGCAGTCTCATCTTTAGATGCAAATCCCCTGTAAGAGCCTGGGACAGCCGAGGTTTACTCATCACCTGGGCCCACAAAGTGCGCTTTCCGGGGGTGAGGTTTCCCTCGTCATCCAAAAAAAAAAAAAAAAAAAACTATCTTATAGCATTCTCTTTTATAGCTATTCCTCCACTTTCCTTAACCACTACTTTTTTCAACAAAATATTTGGTTATTTGGCCCAAGAAAATTGCTTGAAGTTGAAAAACGTATTGACAAGACTATCAAAAGGTTCCAACATCTTAATGGTTCTTCTAGATCTCTTTGGCATTCAAGTAAATAATTTTTTTTTAAATGGACTTTACAAGCAAATTCCTTTTTGCATATGAGATAATTTTAATTGTTTGCTACATTACATGACATTTAAGTCATTAGAAGATAATTAATTTAATGAGGAATTTGAGATTAGGAGGATTAAATCTTATTGAAGTGGTTGAATGACCTCTAAATCATTAGAATCTTATTGGAATATTTTGGAAATATTTGAAAGAGTTACACTTTGAATGATTAGTGAAAAACATGGATTGATAATATGTTATCGAAGAGTTTAAGTTATGCAAGTTAGTCAAAACTAATAATTATAAAATTACCACAAATTTATTTATGAAATTATCAAAAATATATTTTGAAGTTGAAGCTTCATATTGTATGATTTATATGGTGATATCTTTTGAATTATTAATATTATCAAATTATGTTAGTCATTGACTAATCTATTTGGTAATGTAATTTGTGTTAGTTTAATATGACCATAAACTTAAGAATTTTTATTAGAATATTTCTAGAATTGTTTTTCTTAGCATTTTTATGAAAATATTTCAATCAAAAAGTTTTTTTAACAAATATATATTTTCAAAAATTCTCAATAAATACTTAATTAATATGAAATATGTTTATTTATAACTTCTTTAAAATGTCTATATTATATGTTATTCTAAATAATATTTAGGGTTCTAGTAACAAAAGAAATTATTTCTAAATTAAATAAAGATTACCAATTTATTTCATTTCAACATATATTACAAACAATATAATTGAATTTCATTTTGTGGTTTAATAACTTATTCTAAATATTAGAATTTAATATGTTATCAATTAAATTTAAATTTTCTTATGAATTGAATTTAGTATGTGTTTTGGTATTAAACATGATGTAACAAAAATGAAAAGGTCTTATAAAACATAAATTGAAAACTTCAATTAAAAATATTGCGTTTCAAAAACGCTTTTGAAAAAAATTAAATTTTTAATATTTTTTTTGATCATTTTCATATGATGATATCAAAAATAATTTTTTTTAAATAATATTTTAATGTATTTATAAAAAAAAAAAAAATACATTCATAAATCCTAACTTCCAAACGGTCACTAATCTATTTAGAAAAGTAGGACCTTGCTGGAAGTTTGACCAAAAGTTGATTGGCTGCTCCTAATAATCCTGAATCTCGATTGGCCAATCCTACGAGGGAGATTCAATAGTAACTGTAAAATTGGATTTCCAGTTCTCTCCACGAAAAATCCAACCTTTTTCTTGGATATCCCATTCAAGTCATTAAAATTATCAAACAAAACATAGCTGGCGCGCGGATCTTCTCCTCTCTTACAAAAACCAAATAAAATTTTACTTTGATTAAAACTGAAAGAACCAAACCATGTTGGTTTACAGATTTCGGACATGGGTTTTGTTGCTTCTTGTGATCTTTCCTGACCCTTCACTCTCCCACTTTGATTCAGCAAAGAAAAAACAAATGCGAGAGAAAGTTCGAAAGATGTAAGTAAATTTCATGCTCCCATTTTGGATTCTTCTTTCCATTTTTCCTGTGATGGGTGCTCAATTTTGTGCTTTCTTGGAATAGATTTTTTTCTAGAAGTTTGAGATTTCGTTTTGGTTTTGCTTAAATTTTGCGATTATTCCTAGGCTCTTCTCAACTTATTGGTTTGTGAATTATTAAGTCATGATTTCTTAGATAAGTTCGTCTAGTACCGTAAAAAGATTAAAGAAACATAATTGATTTTAAAATATGTGATTTCCTTTTTTGGGAGCTTGACATTATTACATTCTTACAAAAAAAAAAAATACAACTATTTAGTATGGTTTGGCCGTCCTGAAAAACTTGCTGTATAGAGATTTGATCAACTGAAATTTAAAGGCTATCTTTTAATTGATTGCATGCCAAAGGTTCAAGTTTTGAAGCACTTGGCCTTTAATTAGAGGTTGTGTTGAATAATCCCATTTCAATTTGGGCGCTGTATGAGTTTGTTGATGAAAATTGAAACAAGGGATAAGGCAAAAGCAAAGAGCTTTATCAACAGAATGTTGAATTGTTTTGTCAACTACTTTGTCTAATCGAAGTGTTTCTCAGTAGATTCGCTTTATTTGACCTTTCTTGCAGGTTCTACCATGCATATGAAAACTACATGACACACGCATTTCCGGTCAGGAGTTCAGTTTCCTTATCCATTTTTTTTATTAGCATATCTGTTTCATTTTGCAATCTTGAATTTGTTCTTCAATCAAATTGCAGCATGATGAGCTCAAACCTCTTAGCAGAAGTTTCACTGACTCCCTCAGTGAGCTTGGAAATTTGAAGGTGATTGATTATTCATTAACGGAAAGTGTAAATAATAGTTAATTGCCAATAGAATTGATAGTCTGTGATCTTATTTTCAGCTTGAGCACTTACCACAAAACTATAATGGAACTGCCCTTACACTCATTGAATCATTGTCTAGGTAGGCTACTTGAATATCCAATTTGTAGATTTCAAAATATAAATCTATAATCTGTCTCTATGTTTCTACTGATACGAGCTATTCAGTTTTTGTGGATTCTTAATGTCACTTGTGTGCTAGTATTGTTGAATGATTTCTCTAATATAAGTTTCCTCTTTATCTCTTTCTCTTACAGCCTTGTTATTTTGGGTAATTGCACTGAGTTTGAAAGGGCAGTTCTCTGGCTTTCTGAAAATCTAACATTTGACGTTGATGCAAGAGTAAACCTTTTTGAGGTACTAATTTGTTAATCAAGTAGGAAATACCTTGATTTTTTTTTGCCTTAAGTTTCATCATTCTAATCTGTTTTCTTGGCTCTAGTTTTTTTCCAATTTTGAATTCTGGGAGAAGTGATTCACAAAATACTTTGAATCAAATTTATTTTGAAGTTCTTAATGGAGCTCTTCCACACCTGTTCTATTGTGTAGTGCAACATAAGAGTCCTTGGAGGTCTTGTTTCTGCTCATATTCTTGCAACTGACTCTACAAACAGGTTGGTTCAAGGATCTTACAAAAATCAGCTACTTGTTCTGGCTGAAGATTTAGGACGACGCTTCCTCCCTGCATTTGATACACCTACTGGATTGCCATATGCTTGGATTAACTTAAAGGTACTTGCTGAAAGATGCTTAATTTCAAAAGTGTATTCCAATTTCCTATAACAAAAAACATGAGCTTAATTCCAGATTCTCTTCTAAAGAACAAGGAATGTTAGCTTGCACATTATTGATATAAGTTCGTATATCCCTTAACTCCCCCCACCCCCTCCTAAGACACACAGTATGAAACATTGCATTAAGATATGCAAGTCATTATCCTTTTCCCAAAATAATATGTGATGTATTTTTGTTAAAACGAATATGTGCTCAAGGCATAGTTAAAAGATATCATATTTCATATTGGTGAGTACCTTCACCTAAATGATGTCCTTTCGGAGTAAATGCATGCATATGCTATAATCCTAGGAACCATGGAAGAATATGTACTTTGGTTCATTTAGTTAATTACAAAGACTCCAATAAGATAGATGATTATTCCATTTCAAAGAATCAGATGGTTTAGAATTCTAAGTGCAGACTGAATTCTTTTACATGTTATTTTGCTGTTCAGACAGGTCCAGGCATACCTTAACTGTCTCTTCATTTCAATGAGCATTGATTTCAGCTTTTCATAAGTATGAATACGTACTGCTGATTTTATTTGTAAGAAGGATATATGACACTGCAGCAATGCGAAATTATGTGGACAGTATGGAGTCATGAAGAATGAGACTACTGAAACAAGCACTTCAGGATGTGGTGAGAATCATATCCATTACAGTTTATGCTGATGCCAGTACAAAATGTGCAATCCTGAAATTGGTTAACTTTCATGTCTGAACGTAGGTTCTCTTATTCTTGAAATGGGAGCCTTATCACGATTAACTGGTGATCCTAGATATGAGTCTGCAGCCTTGCGTGCTCTACGAAAGTTATGGAGTATGCGTAGTTCTCTAAATTTGTTAGGAACGACACTGGATATGGAAACTGGGGAATGGATTGAACATTCATCTGGGATCGGTGCTGGTATGCTTTTCCAGTGCTTTGATAGCATTTAGGTGCTTGGTTTTGTAGTTCACAAGGTTTCCAGTATTGAAAATTTAATTCATATCATTAACTAGTACAATTAGATTCTTTAATGGATTTGAACTGTGTTATAGCTTCTGATGGTTTTTTAAAGCTTCTGATGGAATTGCTTGCGTAAATTACCTTTCACTTCATGTTTGTTACTTAACAATGATATTAGAGACTCTTGATTATGTGTGGATTCATGTAGGAGTTGATTCATTCTATGAGTATCTATTCAAGGCTCACATTCTTTTCGGGAAGGAGGATTTCTGGAGAATGTTTCATTCTGCTTATCTTGCAGTGCAGAAATATTTCAGACATGGCCCATGGTACTGCACTGAGAGATTCTAAAGCATTGCGCTTGTGTTTGGGATCTTTCTTAACAACTTTTTTCCCCTTGTTCTTGTTTTTCTCCTTATTGTTGGTACGACTGGAGCTGGACGGGGGATGAGTGTTTTATCCTTTCGCTGTAGATGGAATTTGGGGGAAGCTCATCTCCATTAGTAATCTGGACTTGTCATTAAATCGAGATTTCCTTTGCTGCACCCTATAGCCACATAATGTCTGATTGAGTTCACCAGGGACATCCTCATTCTCACTTCCTGGGATTAAAACATGGATCAACATTACATTTCCCCTATCATAGATGAAGTCCCATTGCTTGGGCAGCATAGGGTGCCTCTATATAAGTATGCTAATCAGAGTCCTGACAATTAGCCAGATTCTTGAGGGACCTTAAGATAGACTCGTCGACCCAAATAATATGGTAAAAATTTAATGGGCACTTTCTGATGTAAGGTATAAGATGATTGTAAGGAACTTCATCACAGCATCTTGCAGTTCATAGGTTAGGGGTGGTTACTCTCTCTAGACTGCAAAAGATAGACTTCGAGAACTAAGAAGCTGTTGTCCATACCCCATACCTATTTTGAATTTCCTGTTGTGAATCAAGCAATAGATGATTGAATTTGTTTCATGAGGAATACAAGGTTCACTGGTGATGGAAAGCATGCTTCTCTAATTTAGGTACCATGAAGCTGATATGAGGACTGGAAAAGCAACATATTGGCAACTGACAAGCCTTCAAGCATTCTGGCCTGGCCTACAGGCAAGTAACTGAAATCTCTTATGCCCAAATGGTATTATCAATCCTTCTAAAGATTCCTCTGATCTTAGTTTTATGATATGTTAGGTTCTGGTTGGGGATATTGCAGCTGCCAACACATCACACCGTGAATTTGTATATGTGTGGAAGAAGTTTGGGGTGCTACCAGAAAGGTATCATGTATTTGTTTTTCTTTGATCTTCTTTGCTTCTATTACTTGAAAACAACTGTCAGCTTGTCATTATATGCATGGTTTTAACTACTTAATAGAAAGGAAATTAACACGTGTAATGACCTCTTAGGTATTTGCTGGACCATCAAATGCTACACCCTACAGAGAACTACTATCCACTGCGCCCTGAATTAGCAGAGTCAACATTCTACCTATATCAAGCAACTAAAGGTCTGATTGTTTTATTTCAGTTCTTTATTTTTATTTTCCCTTACTCTTAAATGTTTAGATTTTCATTCTACTTTTTTTCAAAATCATTACTTGAAAATGCTATGTTCTGATTGTTTTATTTTGCTGTTCTTTATTTTTAGCTTTTCTCTGGAAGTTTTATATTTTCACTTTTGCTCAAAATTATTGCTTTAAAATGCTATGGCTGTGTGAACTTTTGCATCCATATACCATTCAATGAAAAATTCAGCTTGCAGACTAGAGTCTGCATTGATCAGGCTGGCAGCCTGGTCACTTTTCTTTGTTTCCCTTTCCCCTGTTTTTCCAGCTTGAACAGTGCAGCGAGACAAAAGGCTATAATGTCGATCTTGCTCTTTATATAACAATGATGGCATGAAGCATAGTGACTTCTCTGTTAACAAAGAACTAAACGCGTTGATGTAATTTTAAGAACAATTGTTGATTCTGTTATTCCCAATTTAATTGGAAAAAAGGACACGAACTGAGGGAGGATGGACATTCTGAGCTTCCTGCAGGCATACATTTAGGCATGAATGCATTAATGATTGCATAGCTCTTGAATTGTGCTATACACTCTTTGAGCTGGAGAAAAGGCTCCACCATTACCTCTTCTAAACTTTGTACATCTATTATGTTTATGAATATTCCCAGATCCATGGTACATGGAAGTCGGTGAAACAATTGTTAATTCTCTCAATTCATACACCAAAGTGGAAGGAGGATTTGCAAGCATTAGAGATGTCACAACCATGCAAACAGAAGATCATATGCATAGCTTCTTTCTTGCTGAAACGTAAGTGGTTTTTGCCATGGCACTCAGAAACTTCTTTTCAACTATGATATACATTTATGAGAAATGAAATTTCTCACGTAATATATTCCTTTTTGCAGGTGCAAGTATTTATATCTTCTCTTTGACGATTCATTTTTGGTTGATCGGAATTATATATTCACTACTGAGGGTCACCCTTTACCTGTGCTAAGTGCTTGGCAAGACAGACTGCCAGAGATATACATCCCATCAAACTGGACTTATGTCAAGGTCTTCCTAATAGCATTCTTCTTGTCCAATGCTTCCTTATAAAAAGAATACAAGTACAAGAAAAGCCTATATAGAATCCAGAAACTTTCCACACCAAACAAGAATAATTTACTTTCAACCTTTTCAGAAGTTAATTAAATGCTTAATACAATTTGGCCCTACTTTGTTTTTTGCTTTTTTCTAAAAAATTGCAATTTGGATTTGCACAGGTCATATTCATTTTGCCCCAAATTAAATGTGAAGACCAGTTAGGTGATCTGAGTGTTTTAATTGTGCAGGATGAAAAGCAAACAAAGCGATCAAGTGCAATGTCTCTGCAAGTCTGTCCTGCACTGAGTTTGAATGCCGGACATGGTGAACAACTGGTTGAGAGCGCTTGCCATGTCCCGGATGCTCGAAGCGATCACAAGTGTTTCGGTGATGAAGAGTGTGGAGTTGACTCAACTAGCTGTCGACGAAGATCATGTAGTATGGCTGGTTACTGTGGGCTATGGTTGGTCGCATGAGACATTGATACATCAGGATTTTCTTTCATGACAGTTATTCTACTAGCAGGTGAGGAGAAGAAAAAAAGGATTTCCAATTCTCTTCATCACTGTAGAATCTAGGGAGCTTTTCTTATGAGAGATTAATGCAATGGTCAAGGTTAACCTGACAAGAATTTTCGAGTGCAGATTGCACTGTACTGTCATTATTCCGGAAACAGAAGGAAATACACTGGTCAAGTAGACCTGTCGTGAAGTATTTTGCAACCTACGAGAGGATGCGGCCTTCATTGAAGCATCCAACACCAATCCTTCAAACTCAGGTGGATTCCTTATAGTGGCTTCAGTTTTTTACTCTGGTCTGGTGAAATGTTGTCATGTCCTGACCTATGTTATATCACTAATCTTATAATGTGAGATGATATTTCTTGAACAGTTATTTCTTTACTCCAGACTCATTGTAGTTCAAAGTTACATCCCCATTATTATAGAAAACACCAAGCCTAGTCGATTGTGGCAGTGGTTATTTTTTGTTGGTCCTAATTTTTTTTCTTTTAATTTCACCCTTATAAGATCAAATTGAAGGGCAATTTAAGTAAATTTGTTCAGCAAAAGATTGGAAAATAGAGAATCAAAGTGAAAAAATTAAAGGAAATAGGTGGCAATTTCAAAAAGGGTGAGAAATGTTCACTCTCATCCTCTTAGTTTCTAAATTATAAATATTTGGTCCCTATAATTTTCACAAACCCAATTTTAATTCACAATTTTATTTTTAGGTGCTAATTTGAAAGATGGGAGACAATCATTGAATTCCAATGATACAGAGAGTATCAGTTTAAATTGATTTCAACAATGAAAACAATAAATTTTGAAGTTCGAGTCAGGACGTGTATCTTTTGTAAGAGTTTGGGATAATCAGAGTTTTATTTGTTTATCTGGGTCCATAAAGTGCGCTTTCCAGGGAGTGGAGTTTCCTCAAATTCAAAAAAAATAAAAATAAAATTTTTTTGAAGTCAATATGTTTCATTTGATGTGGGGAGTTCTGTTTGGAATTACCAAATAAAACTCGGGAGAGGATTTTCTGTTTGGATTTTTTAAGGCAATTTTGAGGGGGTTTTGAGTTGGTTTATTTACATCATAGGGAAGTTTTTTAGGTGTTTTAGTGTTAAAATTAGTAGAAAGTTGTTTTTCCGGGTAAAAAAACACCTAGCTTGATTCTTACAACTAGAAAGGCAAATGATGTGTTACTTGCCTTTATTTTTTTAGAAAAATTAGGGCAAACGCATGCGTCATCCTCTCTATTTTCAAATAAAAACAATTAAAGGCTTGTGAGCAGGCAGGGATCCTTTTCAAAATAGGCCATCTGTGTGGGCTTTGTTTTTACCAAGCCTAGTATATTTTACCCCTTTTTCTAACTTTTTAGTTGATGCCCGTTTATATGTATTTTTTTAATTAAATTTTTTATGTAATTATAAACTAATAATCTCTCTCTAATTGTTTAGATTATTTATTTTCTTTTTTTAAAATAGTTGTTTTTGAATTAATTTATATGTATTTAATATTTTGAAGAGATTATTCTAATTAATCTGTAATTTTTTTCTCATGATTTGTTTATAAAAACAAAAAACTATTTATTCTTGGTAAGAAAATGTGACCTTTACGATTATTTTTTAAGTGAACGAGGACCAAAAATGAAAAGTAAAAAAATCAAATGAGGATTAAATTGAAAGAAAAATTCAATTCTATCAATTTTTTTCTTAAAAAAGGATCAAATCTAAATGAAAAAAAAAATCAAAGGGTTGCATTGAAAATATATAAAGGAAGGCGTTGAAATCAAGAAAGAAAGGACAAAGAATAAAGAAAATAGTTACCAATTAAAAATCCATCTTTTGGTCTTGCTGTGAGGATCAAGACAAGGTTTAATAGCTAGAAGTAGTACATGTTGTCCAAAGAAGACAATTGTTTCCATGAATGTTTCATGTTCTACCCATGCATCCCACCTTTTAACATTAAATAATATTTTGTGAATGGTAAAGTACTAAATGCCCCTTATCAAACTTGATAATAATATAAAAAAAACATAAGAAATAAGATTTTAAAAAACATTTGACCCAAGTTGGAGACAATTGCAAATTAAGGAGCATTATAGTCATTTTACTATGCTTTTAAAATGAAAAGGTAAAAAGTTATTATGCAATAAAAAATCATTATGCATTTGTTGCTAAGGCCATTTGTGTTTTGTTGATAAATATAAAATCATATTTTTATTATTTCAATTCATAGTGCCATTAAATCTATAAATACAATAAAACCATTATCCCTCTTAGTTTATTTTAATATCCATAAAATTGTTTCATTAAAATTAAATCTTATATGCATAAAACATGATAGCTTAGTGATGAATTGATTTAAATATTTCTTTGAGAATTTATAAAAGAATGTTTTAATGAAAAATTAACATATGGATATTAGAGAATATGAATAAATTAAAGATTTTGATTGATTCATTTTTTTTATACAAGAATATGATTTAAGAAAAAGTAATATATAAAAGTATATTGGTAGACTTTTCTAGGATATCTTTGAGTCGAATTTTGTATCAACCAAGACTTCAATTTCTTATCAAACAATCTTAAAGGCACATATTATATCTCTATTGAATTTAATTTGCCTTACAACCAAAACTAACAAGTTATAGTTGAAAAATTGTTTATGACTTGGTTAATATATATATCTGAGGTCAAATTAAAAATAAAATGCATTTATAATTGGGTTAAGATTATGATAAAAAAAATAATCTTCAATATAAAATCTAACATTAAATACAACATATCCAAAACAAATTATTAGTGAATAATAAATTAATCTTAAAGAATTCTAGTTGATGAAAAAATTCAAATCCAAAAACCTTTATCTCACGTTAAGAGATTATAAGTTTTCTAGTAGCTTGTATAATGGTGTTTTGAAAAGTAAAAAAATGGACCATACGACAACAAATATTTTATAAGGAAAAAGCTTTAATAAATATGGGTTTTGTTTATATTAAAAATACATGTGTGCTCAACTCGGGCCTGAGTTTGGTTAATTATAAAATACATTTTATTCATAAAATTATTTCTTATAGGTCCATAGTCATTTAGAAGTCTAGACATTTTGAATTTATTAAGTTTAATAGTTTATTTAATCATTTTCTCATCCTATTTAATTCCTCAAAAAATTTGGTTTTAATTTTTTTAATATAAGAAATTAACCTAAAAACATTAGGAAAAAATAAGTTTTCTTTCAAGTTTAACACATTAGATTTATTTCTTAAACTTAAAAGGTCAACATTTAGAAATTTTAAACAATAAGAATTGATTATATTAAAATAAACTAATTGTGGCAACAACATTTTATTTCCACGTCTCCCCTATAAAGAAACGAGTGTTGGCTTGAAACAGAAAAATGTAGAGAGAAAAACTTATACTACTTACTATCTTCTTTTGCTATTTTATGCCTCTTTCTCTTTTATATGTTTTCATTTTATTATAGCTTTAGGATTTTTTTGTCATAAAGAGAAAATTAAGTCAATTTTCAAATTTGTAAATGTGATTGATTGTGCAACACTCTAAAATGGTAGTGTTGAAATCTCAGTAAGCTATTTGTGATACATCATTTGAAGCAATTAACTAACGAGCCATTTAGTTTTAAGAATAAAGGATATAATAATTTACAACAACAAAATTTATTTTATTTTTTTCATCTAAATTTATCTTGAATAAATAATTTAGTTTGATTTAGCTAAATCAACAAAAATAATTATTTATTTATATAAATATCTTTTACATATTATTGCACAAAAATATAATGAATTTGTTTTTGTTACTGTGATAGAAAAGTATAAGTTATATTCAAGAGAATGTTGATTTAGCAAGTACTACTTCAAAAGAGAGGATTTTTAACATCACCTTCTATGGTTCTTGATAAGAAAATTAAGTGTAGTAGTGTGAAGATTGGCAATAAAAGATGTTTTTCATCTAACCACTTTGAGCTTGGTAAAACTTAATTTTAAACAAATATGCATCAAATATGTTTGACAATAAGTTTGATTTCATTGGCAACAAGTGATTCATGTAAGAACAATTATCTAATATCTAAAAATTTATCTTAAATGATTTGGACAACATCTTATATCGTGAGTTGGTCCATTAATAATGTTAATGTACTATAAGAATTCTTAGATCACAAGTACAAGGTTAAGGATACTAGCATGAAACAATTCATAGATAGTAAAATTTTAACTTTAATATAGTTGATTCAAGGATTATGATTTGCCAGCTCCAAGAGTTTTAATATTCATATTGAGGGAATGGTTCTAAATGAATATTTTAAATGACTACCATTAGTGAGAAATTGTCATCATTTTAAAATACTTAAAGAACTACTTTAAGCATATACAAAAAAAATATTGGAGTTGAAGGTCTTATTTTGAGGTTAAGGATAAAAGAAGACACAAAGTT
Organism: Salix brachista; assembly: GCA_009078335.1. Taxonomy (NCBI): domain Eukaryota; kingdom Viridiplantae; phylum Streptophyta; class Magnoliopsida; order Malpighiales; family Salicaceae; genus Salix; species Salix brachista. The sequence continues at coordinate 13,402,254 of CM018586.1, forward strand.
ACCCAAGAAAAGAGGAAGCCCTTACTAGCTTATAGGAAAAACATGGTTGAACAAGTAATGAACTCCTGTAATAATAATATAATAAAGCTTTATATGAAAAGTAAAATTAATAAGTAATTTGATGACAAATGCTAGATCAAAAACCATGTCAAAAATTATATAAATAGGTTTAAGCAAGGAACCCCTAAGAAAAATAAAGGAAAGTTTATTCAAGTCAATGTCATTAAGGTTACGAACCTCTTGAATGAATTTTCATAGATGAGCTTATTTACAATCTTCACCAAACTCAACCTAATAAACAATCTCAAACAATGGAAGATCGATATTTGTAACAAAACATATCTTTACTAGAAAGAGGATATTCTCCACCTATCAGGAAGTAGATAATAAACATCTTTACATAAGAAATTTAATAACATCAAAAGAACTATGTACTGAAAATATCATACTAAATATACCTTTTAAAAGACTTCTCATTGTCAACAATATGTTTATGTTGATGACATTAGGAAAAAAAAACTTAGCTTCAGGATCATTATTGAGAATAAAATGATTCAAAATGATCTTTGAGAGTAGTAAATTTATATCATAAAGTGTGAAATGTTTAATATAAAAGGATATTTATGTGATGATTTCTTTAAATAAATATAATAATTATTATAACCAAGGACAACGAGAATATTAAATATAATAACTTGTACCTTAACAAGTTAGAAAATGTAAATTATATTTCTATTCAAGGATTAATTAATTTTGAATTATTACCACCTATGAATTTTGAGAAAAATCATGGCTATGACATATGTTTAAAATCAAAATTCACAAATATTTCATTTCAAACAATTGAAAGAAACAATAAACCTATGGTTTTTATGCACTATAATTGGTGATTATAAATTTGTTTAAATTAGAAATGAAAAAAGATATTACACTACTTTTATAGATGATTGCATAAGATATTGTTATACATATTCATTAAAAAGTGAAGATGAGACTCTTGAATTATTAAAGCATTACAAGAATGAGTTTAAGAATTAACTTAAAAAATAAAGATAAAAGGCAATCAGAAATGATAAAGATGGAGAATTCATTGTATATTTTGGCGATTATTATATATAAAATGGTATTATCCACCAAACTATTATTTCTTATTTATCTCAATAAAATTGCATTATTAAAGGTAAAAACTGAACTCTAAAAACAAACAAATAAATTTCATGTTTATAAGTTTGAGATTGCCTTATAACTATTATGGGAGGCAATTTTACTTGTCAAATATATTGTAACATCCTAAAAAATTAACTACAATTTCCACACGAGTTCTTTTGTGATATTAAAAAAGCAAGGTAAATTCTATATGTGTGTGTATGTGTCAAATCATTCGTTTAAAGAATCATGTTATTTCAGATACTAAAATCTACCAAAACTTGAGTAGAGTTTCCTCTATAATTTGAATCATACCAGGTTATCAATAATTCAACACACATAACAAATCAACATCACAATCATATCTAACTATCATGGACTTTATTCCACATCAACACACTCAAAGTCATGAACTATGCATAATTTCAATGATATATAATATAAAAGAATCAAACTCCGAGAATGGAATTATCATTGGCATTTTATCTACTAATTATGTTCTATTAATGATCTTAAAAGTAACATGAACAACCAAGTTATTCTTATATACAATTCTTATGTACTTAAGAGAATTTATAAGCATCTAATAATCTAGTGAGAATCAATCAAAATTACTACAATATCATAAAGATTAATATTATTTCTATTACAAAAGGATTACTAATTACAACTTCAAACAAGATTATTATTTACATGTCCATTAAAGTAATAAATGATATTTTAGATATTTATCATTTTGCACGCAGCTTTGAAGTTCTGAAATTGATTACATATTATGAAAATATCTATATCACAAACCATACAATCAATAAAAACAACTTTAATGATGCATTGTAATCATAATTTATCATTTTAAATAATTTTTCTCTTCTTAGTTTTATCAATCATCATTATAAGTCATTTGTCTTGGTCATCATCAAACCTAACACCATTGGCCTATTATCAGGCATAATCTCCTTTTCCTAGGTGATTAACTTTATTGTCCTTTTATCGGGCAATATTTTATCACCAGGTATTCAATTTTCCCCTACCTTTTTTTGATATCCTATTCTATTATTGGATAACTAGTTTCTTTATCCATTATTGGATAACAATCATATTACTAGAAGTTAGTTCTTTATCCTATTATCAGGAATTAGTTATATTACCAGGAAGCTAGTCCCCCTGCTTGGTACTGATATTATTCTTATTATCAGGAAAGTGGTTTTGAAGACATCTATACTAAATTTAAAAAAAAAAACCACATTCAATGAAATTGAGATTTCTTATCTTAATGTTAAAGTATCAAGATGATATACTTATGCTTGTTATCTACACTCTAGATATATCCCTTGAGTGTTGTACAATTCTTGTAGCATCTCTTGTATCAATAGGTATACCTTATACAAAATTTATTCAATTCTCATTCCACATAATATAATCCAAATTCATTTATTCCAACTTAATTATTATTTGCAATTTATAAAAAATTAACATTTTATTTCAACTTCTCATTCAATCCACCTTCTTAATCTAATTAATAAGAGAAACTTGTTATAATTAATTCTCACACAGATATAGTATACTAAGTTATGCTTTTGTAACTTCTATCATTATAGAATTTGAGTTTTGGGTGTGGTTTGCCTCTTTCAAAATTTGTGCTATAAAGCTACGGGTTTAAAGAAAAGAAGAAAACTCAATCATGTCATTAACACACCCACATCTACCTATTATAGGCACCTATTCAGTCTATCCAGCAGGATTCAACTTGACCTCTTTTCAACTTCTAACCTATATTTGAAGTTTCATAACTTCAAATTAATCAAGGTCGGTATTATTTGAAAGCTAAAATATCTATCTATAAATTTTATGAAGTGCTTATCTTGAATTTATTATTTTCAAGTGCTAATATCCTCTAGGATTCAGGTGATGAAGTTGTTCAGTTTTCAAGATAGGAGTTTAACAAGCAACTAATTATTTTCATTCATATTCTCATTATTCAAAACAATAATTGTTATCTTATATATTTTATAACACTACTAAAGCATAGTTTACAAAAAATCAACTAGTCCATTTCACATTTCATTTAAGATAGTCAAAACTTTTTTTCAAAAGAGAACTTACTATTAAAATAACTCAACTCCTCTAAATTGTCATTTGTGCAATTACCATGTCAATTTAAATCAACAACCTTAATCTTTCTCTAAACTAATTTGGCCTAGACCTAACAAAAAAAGAAGTATTTATGTTCTTCAAAACCTTTGATAGTTGACACATTACCCATTAATAATGAACACCAACTACATAATTTTCATGCCAATTAAATGAATTTAGCTCAAGCTCTTCTTCTTCTTCTTCTTAACCTTAGTTGAAACTTTTATCAAGAAAAAACATGATCTTTTTTCAAAGTTTTCCATTAATTCTCATTTATTATATCCTACTATAGACCATTAACTCAATTTCAAAGAAAATTGCATTTCCTCTTTTTTTGATTATAAACCCTAACTTAAATCTCTTTAATTTGTCTAATAATCTCCACAAATTAATTTAGGCTTACATAGTTGAGCTTTAGACACCTTACCTAGCAAGAATCTAAAATTCAAATGTCAACCATTTAAAATTTCCAAGACATTCTTTATTCCTCCTCTAAAGTATGACTTCCTTCGCTTATTTCTCCTCGACTCTCATGAAACTTCTCTCCAAAATCTTTTCTCATATGGTGTTTAGGTGTTTACTTGTCTATGTTCTTATTAAACCTAACCTATTACATGAATTTGTATTTTCATTAGAAACTAAATTATTAAATATAACTCATTAGTTATTTCATCAGTTACCTTCATTTTGTCACTTTTTCTTTTTAATTGTTGTGTAATATTTTCTCTCAGTTTGAACATATTTTTTACACCGACTTTTAGCTAACCACATCAATTTTCATAAAATTACATCCCAATATCTTTCTTCCATCATACCTTACTCTCATTTAAATTTTATCTAATTTTTTGTTTTTTTTTCCAAATATCAATACACAAAAATATTATTTATGATCCTAACATTAAATATCATCCCTTTAATTCAAATATTCAATTTACTCAATCTATATACTATTTGTTTTCAGTTTCCTTATTCATTTCATAAAGTTTATAATTTAGGTTAGGGTTTACAAATATACTTAACAAAGTGATTTATAAGAAAGTTGAAAAGGACACCATATAAGATATAAAGAGAAAAAACAAGAGAGATAGAGAGAGAACCCATTCATTTCTATTCGAATTCTCTCTCGACCATGTACGTTGAGACATGAATTATTTCTCATCTTTACTGTGTCTTTGAAGTTGATGTCAAATTCAAAGAAAAGCTCCCTCTTGCCACACATATGGTTGCTTCACCCAGAATCGAGATATCAAATGTGTTCAGCAGTAGTATCTTGGGAATTAATATGTCATCAACAACATTTCTTCTTTGGTTTCTGCATAATTTGCCTTCTGATCCCTTGTTTTCTTTGAACATTCCCAATGGTAATGTCTTAATTCACCACAGTTGTAACATTCTATATTTGATTTGTCAAAAACAAATCTGCCTCTTCCTCTTCCCCTTCCTTTGCCACGGTAGGTGCTTCGTCCACCATCTTTTCCTCCTTGTTGAGCTCCGTAAGAGATTTGCAGTGCTTGTTCTTCCACTGCAACATGGCGATGGACTCTTTGCTCATGAACTAACACACTACTTTATAGTTCATCGATGGACAAACTGTCCAGATCATTGGACTCCTCGATTGAACATACAACATAGTCATATTTTGGAGTCATAAACCTTAGGATCTTCTCAATGATCACCACATCCTTCATGTATTCCCTATGAATTCTCATCTTATTGGTAATAATGAGAGTTCTTGCAAAATAATCATTGATTGATTCTCCAGCCTCCATGTGCAGTGTCTCAAATTATTTTTGTAGAGCCTGTAACTGAGCTCTCTTTACACGAGCTGATCCTTGATATTTCTGTTTCAAGGAGTCCCACATGTCCTTTGATGTGTCTTTCTTCAAGATAGTCTCTAAGATTGATCGATCAAGAGCTTGAAACAAATAGTTCTTACATTTGAGATCTTTCAACTTCTGTTCATCAAACAATTTCTTTTGTGCTTCATTTGGATCAACCACGTCTACTGCTGCAGCGATCCTTGTCTCCACCAGGTTCCAGTACTCCTTAGAACGTAGAAAATTCTCCATCAGCATACTCTAATGATCATAGTGGCCATAAAACCTTGGAATGACAGGTTGGATGAAGCTGTTTTCAAATGACATTGTTTTGTGTTTTTAGTTTTCTTTGTGCAGGTTTTGGTTGGGATGTGGTTAGGCTGTGTGAAGAGGCTCTGATACCAAATGTTCCAATCACAGAATCTCACAAGTGTTTTCAAGGTTGATCACAAAGAAAAATTGGACGTGAATGCTATATTATTCCTTAGTTTTCATGGTTGTTAAATAGCTTTGCAGTGAAGAAGAAAAAGGAAATAACAACCCATGATTTACATGTCCTAGTATTGTGGAGTATGACTAAGTCTGAAACAAAAAATGCAATCTTCTCCTTTGATAGCAGGAGATTTATTTGCAACACTTATCAATTAAATCATCAATTAATTTTATCAATTTAGAGATACGAAATAAAGAGAGAGAAAAGTATTGATGCATGTTGTTTTTTGTTATTTTGCCTTTTGTTGTAGCTTTATAATTTTTATTGTAAAAAGAAAATTGAGTCATTTTTCTATTTGTTTTCATCCCCAAAATTTATACTTATTTACACTATTCTGATATTTGTGAGTTGTTTATTTTTTATATACTTATAATCCTTCAAATATCTTAATTAAACTAAATAATTCTATATAATGTGATAATAGAGAATTTACAATATACACAGCAAATTTCAAATTTGAATCAAAATGTAAAAACTTGAAATAGCTAAAAAAAAAAATTTAATTCAAGGAAACCCCACTTCCCGAAAAACGTATTTTGTGGCCCCAGGTTAATGAGTAAAACTCCGACTGTTTCAAGTTTTTACAAGAAATTCACATCTTTACTCGAACTCGAAACTTACTGTGTAAATCTTAAATTTTTTGACAGCACATAATAACCGGAGAAGAAATAGCTAAAATACATTTTTTAGATTACGTGATTTCCTCCCATGTTTGATACTAACAATTAGGTACATTAAACAGAAAATGACATCAGCTTGGTAAACATCTTGTCATTCAATTGCTGAGGCAAAAAGAAAAAAAAAGAGAAAGAAGTAGCACCTTTCTTTTACTCATGACCCCACGCTAAACCTGCAAACGTCAAGTGTTTGTGTCTTGAAATTTTCAAGGATGGAAATGCAGGCCAGCTAGCTGGTATCCATGAAGAGTCCAGCTGGATCACTTGTATTCATCAACCCAGAGATCAAAAAGCAATCAATCATGTATCCTACTAGATCTGTACGGACCTGCCAGTTCCTTCTCTACAGCCAGGAGACAACTACACACCCAGCTAGCTGGGTCATCAGCTTCATTTCCATTTACCAATGCTTTAATTGTTTGTCGTCTCTCGAGACCAGGCATGACTTTTGAGTCCTGAGTTGAGAGAGAAAAGGAGATATTTTCAGCTTCAGTGGGACCCTATCATCATCAAGATTTGCTCACGTTGAAGCTGTTCTGCGTAGAGCTGTGCCTATACCTGGCCTGGCGATGAAATGACCCCGTAGAGAATCAGGTCATATTGTAATTACAGACCCTATAAGTGACTAGTTTAGTCATTAAGCGTCCGCAGCAAGACCTCTATAAAGTGCATGGCAATGCCAGCAATGCTTCGTGCACTTCACGATTTGCTTAATTCCAAGAAAGTAGCAGCCATGGCAGTACGTTTGCTTCTTGCTCTGATGGTTTTTGTCTTCTGCAGTGCAGAGGTACGCGGTTAATTACTCTGGTTTCATGGTTAATAGGTTTTGTTAAAGAGTACTGTGATTTAACTTTAACCATGATCTGCTCTTGCATATCATAACTTGCAGGTTTTATCTGATCTCAAGATAGACACAGGAGCACTCCATGGTGGCCAGGCAAGACACGACCAAACCCTACTTCACATCTCTACTTTCATTTTCAATATGTCGGGCCGATCGTTTCTAACTAAACCTGTTGCTAATGCTCTCTTTCTGCTTTTGTGGGTGTTTTCCCAGCTTGTTGTGAGAGCTGGAAATAGGAGGCTCATGCAAGACATAGGTAGGGATTATTAGGAGCTGAAGGGTTTGCCATTCTTCGTTTTCTCCAACTTGTTTAAATACAGAAATTGATTTGATTACCCTTTTCCAGTCTAATTTATATGACGATTGTTTCTGCTTCGATCTTCAGACTGTGGAGGGTTATGCAATCAGAGGTGCAGCCTTCACTCGAGGCCTAATGTGTGCACCAGGGCCTGTGGCACCTGCTGTGTGAGATGCAAGTGCGTGCCGCCTGGGACTTCAGGGAATAGAGAAGTATGTGGAACTTGCTATACTGACATGACCACCCATGGGAACAAGACCAAGTGTCCATAGGCGCCTATGGCCAGCTCGGGCTGTGTGTAGCTTTTTATCTTTGCAGGCTGGAAACTTTGTTCTCTTTCAGCTTTTGTCGGATCGAATGATTATGTGTCGAGGATGTGGATGGTGTTCGTATATTTAGCTCTTGTCTGATTTCATGTTTTGTAGAGAGTTGTTTTAAAGATGTTTGTGAAAATCAATGGTGGTTGGTTATGAGACTGATTGCTCCCTCTTTCTTAGTATATTATAATGTCTGCCATGAGAGGTGAACGGAACATAAAGAAACCCTAAAACACTCTTGTTTAACTAGCAGAATTTTCCGTCAAAATGAATTTCAAGAATACGTAAATAAAAATACATCGAGTAAAAGGCAACATTCTGGAGTAAAATTGAGATGAAGGCATTGGTTAGATCATTGCAAAGTAATATAGAGAGAAAGGCCCAGACAGATTTGAGAAGTTCATTGGGCCAAGGCAAAAACTCATCCTTCATACAAGTAGAGATATTATCCTCCGACAAAAAAAAAAACTATTCTCGGATGCTAGAAAGCAACCAGGCTCACCGTTTATGCCTACTGGGATCTCAATATTGATTGTCAACAATGGTGGAACATACTCTTCTTCTTCCTTGTGGGAGGATGGATTGTGACCAGATCAAGTAAGGGTGTCATTGGCCCAGCCTTTGCCCTTCGGATCCCAGTCAAGCATGATCTTGACCTTGATACCAAGCACACCCTCTTGCCAGAGAAAGTTATAAAGAAAACACCCAATCAGACAAAAAAAAGTCAATAAGAATAAGGCTGCAAACAATGGTCAACGAAAACCATTGAGGTTGCAGACAATGGACAAATACAACGGTTGCTGGAATGGTAGAGCATGACAGTTCACAAGAGAAACACAAGACAAGAAACTGACCGGTCTAAGAAAAACATGCCTAACAGCTGAATCAATATACTCTTTAACAGGTTGGCCAGAGGATATTCCAGATCCAACTGGCATATTAAAACCCTAAATTAAAACACATTGGCACTTGAAAGGACCAGCAGGAAAGTTGTATTCCAGATCCAACTACAGAGATGGAAAGTCCGTACATTGCAGCACCCACCAAATAGCAACAGGGGCACAAGAATGGTGAACAAAAAAAGCAACGTAAATAACAGATTTTTCAATCCCGCTGTACTGTGTGAGGTTATTCATGTACAAATGTCTACATCTGATTAATGAGAATAAAATAACAGGGATGTAGAAGAATGCTCTAAAATCTACACTCCAGGCCTTAAATAGCAGAGCAAGAAGCCAGCAGATTCCTTACATACAATTTATCTGAGCACTATTTCCTCATTGTTACAAACCCTAAGGCTCACAAGATAACCAAAGATGTATATAATACAGTGGTGATGAGTGCAATCGTCCATTCTATTTACATGATGAAAAAGTATCTAATCACGAAACATTCATGCTCTCCATGCACAGCATGGTATTCATAAAGTCAAAATCCACAACAGTTTTATGAACTGTAATGATCAACAACGAAAAAGCACTTTCTTGAACTTGACAATCATTCTTTTCCACAAAAAAGAAAAGGCGGAAAAGATGTTACTCAAGAAAAAACATCATAACAATGCACTGAATGATATTGATATAAAAGATACTAGCTACAAGGGTACACATGCCAGGAAATTGTTTTCCTAATCTGCAAGGCTCACTCAATAATGATTGGTCATAAAAAGTTGGCATCTACCATCAGAAGTTCAGTGCAAGGAACAACAGTTGCAATCCTTGGATCATAAGAAATTGATGGCATTAACAAATACTGTCACCCTCAGACACGAGATGGACATTTTAAAATAACCCAACTCGCTGTAAAGATGACTTGGTGAGCAGAACAAGAGAGTTCATAAACAAAGCAAAACATGCAGGCGGACAGCAAACCACCGCGTAGGTAGATCACCAAATAAGCAATCAATCATAAGATTTGAAGATACCTGCGAACAGCAAGGCCTCCAAGGAGCTTGTAACGAAGAGACTCAGCCTGCGCAATGGCACAGAGGCCATGTTGCTAACTTTCTCAGAATAGAGCTCGACAGCATTCTCGAGAAACTCGAAACGTTTCTGTACAACGGAAGTGAGCTCCCTGATCCTCCCTCCCTTCTCACCTAAAACAAACATAACAGAGAATATGAATAAAATATTGTCCATTTGATTGATAAAAATGTTGAAAATTGAACTTTGTACAGTGACTGTTATGGAAACAGTTACTGTAGCAATTAAAATCTGGGCACACACACTGCGGAAAAATTAAAGATTAAAAAATGGAATCTGAAATCATCTGAATTTATTCAAATTGAAAATGCCTTAATATAGGCTTACATGATAAATTCCAAGAAACATAAAACTCTCAACATACTGAGAGATTATTGGAAGAAAAAACAGATTGATGCAAATCAGCAGGAGATACATGATCAAGAAGATATACATGATCAAGAAGATACGATTGGGACAGGGCACATACCAAAAATAGATACAATTGCCACATAACCACAGCTGCCATATTTCAGCACCTTACCGTTGCATGAAGACAGATATGGAAGCTTTCAATTTCATCACAGGATGCGATCAAGCCTTGGAGAATTCTACCGTTACAAGAAGTCTACATTTAGTCAATTTCTTTAATTATTAAATTGCTTTATTTATCTGAATTTATTTTAATTTCCTAATTTGTTGCTTTCCTAGTTAAGTTTGTTTTCTTTTCATTCCTATTTAAGGAGAAGGATGTAACAGTGAAAGACACTTGAGAATTTTATCATTTGATTGAATTAATTTCAATTTGATTTTGGAGAGATTCCAACCCAATTGCAAAGAGAGTTTGCACCAGCCTATTTGCAATTCTTTGTGACTTTGAATTTGCAACTTACGGCACCAATTTGGTATCAGAGCTTCTTCCTCTATGCCAGTAACAAAAAGTGGAACTTCTTACGCCATGGCCACCGCTCAAAACCGAAACAATCCCAGTCCAAACAGCCAAACCCCTACCCACCCCAGCCCTGCTAGCCATAATCCAAACACTCCCCACACCACAAATCCTGAACCAAATCAATCCAACTCAACCCAACAACAAAACCCAAACACAAACACACACCCAAACACACAGAACCCCAATAACCGAGATGCAGAACAACCCCAATTGCGTTACCAGCTAGACCAGATTGCTACTGTGTTGGCACAAGTTATTCGTCGACTGGATGTTATGGAAGAACGACATGTTCGGGAAGAGCATGATCCCTTTATTCAGCGAGAACGCAGAGGAGTTAATGGAGCAGGAGTGGACTTTCATGAAGCAGACAACAACCATGCGAATGAGGACGACCATCTGGAGTATGAGGATCATGAACCTCACAATCATTATCCGACAATTTATGCAGGGAACGAATGTCAATCAAAGCATAAGACATCAGCCCCTGGATGAACTGACCAAGAGGATGAAGATTGACGTTCCAGATTTTTGTGGAAAATTGGAACCGCATGCCTTTGAAGATTGGTTAACAGCGATCGAAGATTATTTCGATTGGTTCGCTGTTTCGGAAGACAGAAAGGTGCGTTACGTCCGAATGAAACTGAGAGGACATGCACGAGCTTGGTGGGGAAGTGTGGAAGAACAATTACGTCGCACTCGACGTCCTGCTGTTGCCAATTGGGAGGAGATGAAGGAACGGCTCAAAGAAAAATATCTGCCCATAGATTATGAGCAGATGATGTTTGAGGAGATGCTGCAACTAAGGCAGGGTTCACTTACTGTCGATCAGTTCACAGACCGATTCCACGAGTTGACAGTTCGCAGCAGAATTGTAGAAACCGAGCAGCAGACATTGGCTCGTTATCGCACTGGTTTACGGGAAGACTTGCGAAGGGAGATGTGGACTGCACGTTTGATAAATGTAGAAGAAGCATACCAGCTGGCCCTCCGCATTGAAAAGCAAATTAGATTTACAACAGGAAGGAGAGTGACGCTGACAGAGGGAAGAACGGAGCAAACTGCCACAAATCCAATCCATAGGTCATTTACTCCAAAGGAACCCGTGAGGGTTTTTGGGAATAATTATGCAAAGGGGGTAAACAAGTCCACCAGTGATGGTCCCAGTGTTATAAATGCAAAGGTTTTGGACACTATGCCGTGATTTGTCCAACACGGGACAAGAAATTAGCTTTCATTTGTGAGAAGGAATTATTTGCAGTGGATGAAGTTGAAGACACGGCAGTAGAAGAACCAAACGAAGAAACCTGCAGTGAAGAGGAGCATTTGGAAGCATCAAGATTGCCGAGTTGTGTAATCAACAGGGTTCTAACAGGTTCAAAATCAGAAATCCAAGCCAACCCAGAATGGCTAAGAACTAATATTTTCCATACCCGTATGGAACATCATGGGAAGGCTCTCAATGTCATCATTGACAATGGAAGTGGAATGAATGTGATTTCTGAAATAGCTGTCAAGCGATTGGAATTGAAGACGGAGAAACACCCCAACCCCTATCGGATTAATTGGGTGAATGACACCAATTCAATCCTAGTCAAACATCGTTGCCTAATCAATTTCTCATTGGGGAAGAATTACGCGGATGAAGCTTGGTGCGATGTAATTCCTATGACCGTATGCCATATGTTATTGGGGCGGCCTTGGCTTTATGATCGCAAGGTGTTTTATGATGGGTACACTAATACCTATTCCTTCAATTTCAAGGGGAAGAAATTTGTGCTGGAACCGTTACATATCTCAGAATTTGAGGCTAAACAAGAGGCATGGCCAGTGTTGACAATGCGACAATTCACCCGTGTCATGAAGGAGGACAACATGGTGCTTATGTTGGTCACGCGGGAGACACATCAAGCTGACAGTAACCCACCCATGGAGCTGTCAAGTTTGTTGGAGGAGTTCCAAGATATCATGCCCGATGACATGCCAAATCAGCTACCACCCATGAGAGAAATTCAGCATGCCATTGATTTGATTCCTGGATCTACACTACCAAATTTGCCACACTACCGCATGAGTCCCACAGAAAATGAAGAACTCAGCAAACAAATTCAAAGTTTGTTGACAAGGGATTTATTCGGGAAAGTCTCAGTCCATGTGTTGTTCCCGTATTGCTCACCCCTAAGAAAGATGGCAGCTGGAGAATGTGCGTGGATAGCCGAGCAATCAACAAGATAACGGTAAAATACAGATTTCCTATCCCACGTCTAGATGACATGTTAGATGTTTTGAACGGTTCATCTATTTTTACAAAGATTGATCTGCGGAGTGGGTATCATCAAATACGGATTCGATTGGGTGACGAGTGGAAGACGGCTTTCAAGACCAAGGATGGTTTGTTCGAATGGTTAGTCATGCCTTTCGGACTAACTAACGCACCCAGCACTTTTATGCGTGTTATGACTCGGGTGCTCAAACCATTTTTAGGGAAGTTTGTTGTGGTGTATTTTGATGACATCTTAATTTTCAGCCGAAGTGTGCAGGAACATATCAATCACATTGAGCAAGTGTTAAGGGTGTTGCGGGCAGAACAACTCTTTATCAATAAAGAAAAGTGCTCATTTATGAAGGAGAATGTGAGATTCTTGGGATTTATTATTTCCAGCCAAGGAGTCAAGGCTGATCCTGCCAAGGTCTATGCGGTTCAAACTTGGCCTACACCCAGTAACATGTCCGAAGTCAGAAGTTTCCACGGTTTGGCCACTTTTTATCGGAGGTTCATAAGGAATTTTAGCACTATCATGGCACCTATTACCGAGTGTCTCAAGGGGAAAAACTTCCTGTGGAGTACAGCAGCAGCCAAAGCCTTTCAGGAGATCAAGAAAAAAATGGGCGAAGCACCCGTGCTCAGGTTACCTGACTTCTCCAAAGTTTTTGAGGTGGCATGTGACGCATCCCATGTAGGTATTGGAGGTGTATTGAGTCAGGAAGGGCACCCCATTGCCTTCTTTAGCGAGAAGCTTAATGACACACGCAAACGGTATTCGGCTTACGATATGGAGTTTTATGCGTTAATGCAAACGCTGAAACATTGGCGGCCATATCTAATCCATAGAGAATTTATTCTCTATACCGATCATGACTCCCTTAAGCACCTCAATTCACAAAGCAAGATGAATGCTCGGCACGCCAGATGGGTGGACTACGTGCAGCAATTTGATTTCCTCATTAGACACAAGGCCGGAGTGGAAAATAAAGTGGCGGATGCATTGAGCAGGAGACCTCATTTGCTACACATAACTTCAGTGACAGTCACGGAGTTTGACAGTTTAAAAGCAGAATATTCTGGGGATGAGGACTTCAGCAAAGTTTGGAATGAATTGTCCAACCAAAACATACAGCACCAGGGAGATTATATGCTAAATGATGGGTTTTTATTCTTCAAGTCTCGCCTGTGCATACCACGTGGGTCCTTCCAAGAATTCATCATTTCAGAACTACATGGTGGAGGCCTGGCTGGACACTTTGGCTATGATAAAACTTTTGCAATTGTTGCTGATCGTTTTTATTGGCCAAAGCTGCGGAGAGATGTGCACACCATAGTTGACAGATGCAGGATTTGTCAAGTGAATAAAGGGGCCAAGCAACAAGCGGGATTGTACACTCCCCTGCCTATACCAGATAAACCGTGGCAGCACATCAGCATGGACTTTGTCCTTGGTTTGCCAAAGACTAGCCGACAGCATGATTCTGTCATGGTGATAGTAGATCGTTTCTCTAAGATGGCTCATTTTGTCCCTTGCAATAAGACATTTGACGCATCTAAAGTGGCAGCATTATTTGTTCGAGAAGTGGTGCGTTTACATGGGGTTCCAATGTCCATAGTATCGGACAGGGATGTGAAGTTTGTGAGTTATTTTTGGAAGACCTTATGGGCAAAGATGGGAACCAAGTTAATGTTTTCTAGCGCCTTCCACCCACAAACGGATGGCCAAACCGAGGTGACCAACCGAAGCCTGGGCAATCTATTACGCTACCTTGTGGCAGACCATGTGACCAGCTGGGACTTAATACTTCCTCATGCAGAATTTTCCTTCAATAATTCGGTTAATAGATCAACAGGATGTACCCCATTTGAAGTGGTGTATGGACTTCGGCCAAACACCCCTTTGGATATCAACACTTTACCACTACCACCTAGGCCAAGTGAAGCTGCTCTAGACTTCTCCAGTTATATGCTTAACCTTCATGAAGAATGCAAACGACGTCTCACGATCAGCGCAGACTCTTACGCAGATGCAGCAAATTCCAAACGGAAAGATCGTCAATTTTATGAAGGTGACATGGTGCTTGTCCGTTTGAGCGTTTTCCTCCGGGTAGTTTTTCAAAGCTCCATGCTCGCAGAGCAGGACCTTTTAAAATTACTAAGAAATTGGGAACCAACGCATATGTGGTCGAATTACCCTCTGAATTTAGGATCAGTCCAGTGTTCAACATCGAAGACCTCACTCTATTCAAGGGTGACGTCTCTACTCCACCACTCCCAAACACCACAACCACCATGCAGTTGCCCAAAGATACAGCACCACGGGATGAAATTGCCTCCATTCTGGACCATCAATTTGTTTCAACTCGACGGGGAGGCTATTACAAGTTTCTAGTCCAATGGAAAAATCGGCCAAATTCAGACTCGGTTTGGCTACAAGCAGAGGAGCTGCGGCGTCTACACCCTCAGCTATTCACTACCTACCTTCAGCATAACTTGCCGGAGTCAAGTTCTTCAGGAGAGCCGGCAATTGATGCAAATCAGCAGGAGATACATGATCAAGAAGATATACATGATCAAGAAGATACGATTGGGACAGGGCACATACCAAAAATGGATACAATTGCCACATAACCACAACTGCCATATTTCAGCACCTTACCGTTGCATGAAGACAGATATGGAAGCTTTCAATTTCATCACAGGATGCGATCAAGCCTTGGAGAATTCTACCGTTACAAGAAGTCTACATTTAGTCAATTTCTTTAATTATTAAATTGCTTTATTTATCTGAATTTATTTTAATTTCCTAATTTGTTGCTTTCCTAGTTAAGTTTGTTTTCTTTTCATTCCTATTTAAGGAGAAGGATGTAACAGTGAAAGACACTTGAGAATTTTATCATTTGATTGAATTAATTTCAATTTGATTTTGGAGAGATTCCAACCCAATTGCAAAGAGAGTTTGCACCAGCCTATTTGCAATTCTTTGTGACTTTGAATTTGCAACTTACGGCACCACAGATTTTACGAAAAAACTGTTATGAACAGTAAAAGCTGAAATTTAAAAAAAAAATAATCTTCTTATCCTCAATGCAAATCTCATTAATTCTAACACTCCTCCTTGAGATTTGCCTTGAATAACCTGAGCTGCATCTTCAAAAACTCCAGCCTTGGTCCAGGAAGTGCCTTAGTCATTAAGTCTGCTAGTTGAATATCAGTTGAACAATAAAGAACTTTAATGAACATGTTTTTCTCGGCTTCCCTTAGAGAGTGAAATTTAACATTAATATGCTTTGTTCTACCATGCTGAACTGGATTCTCAGCAATTGCAATGTCAAACTTGTTATCGCAACAAAGTTTGGTTGGTGAAACCTGTTTTTGTCCCAAATCAGCAAGCAATTTATTCAACCAAATTGCTTGATTTGCAGCTGCTTCCATGGAGATATATTCAGCTTCAGCAGTTGATTGTGCCACCACTTCTTGTTTCTTTGCATTCCAACATATTGCACCTGAACCAAGAGTAAGAACATAACCCGAAGTGCTTTTCATATCATCCACACTTCCAGCCCAATCACTATCTGCATAGCCAATTAATTCAACTCCTCCTGTCTTTGAGTATCCAATGCCTAGATCACTAGTCCATTTGATGTATTTAAATACCCTCTTAGCAATCCCCATATGAACATTGCTTGGTGAGCTCATAAACCTTGACAGCAGACCAGCAGGAAACATTAAATCTGGTCTAGTTGCTGTCAAGTATAGCATGCTACCAACTATGCTTCTATATGCAGAGGGATCTTCAAGTTTCTTTCCATCATTTTTCGAGACTTTTTTATTCAAAGCCAATGGTGTTGCTACCTCCTTGCATGACTCAAGCTTGAACCTCTTTAGCACATCAACAACATACTTTCTTTGAGACAAAAAAATTCCTGAACTGTTTTGGTGTATTTCCATCCCAAGAAAATAATTCATAACACTAAGGTCAGACATGTCAAACACATTCTCCATTTCCCTCTTGAATTCAGCAAGCAATTTAGTATTGCTTCTAGTTACTAGCATATCATCCACATAGAGAGAAATCACCAACTGCAAGCCATCATCATCTTGTTTCAAATATAAAGTGGCCTCATTCTCACTTCTTTTGAAACCCAATTTAATCTAGTGTGAATCAATCCTGCTATACCAAGCTCTTGGTGCTTGTTTTAAGCCATAAAGAGCTTTGTGTAGCTTATACACTTGATGTTCTTTCCCTGCAATCTCAAAGTCTTCTGGTTGCTGTACATAGATGTCTTCAAGAAGTATCCCATTTAGAAATGCTGATTTCACATCTAAATGGTACACTTTCTAGCCCAATTGTCCTACAAGAGCAAGAAGAAGCCGAATGGTATCATGTCTTGCAACTGGAGCAAAAATATCTCCATAATTAATTCCAGCCACTTGTGCAAATCCCTTGACCACCAATCTAACTTTGTGCTTGAAGACTGACCCATAAGGATTGAATTTAGTTCGAAAAATCCATTTCACACCAATCTCTTTCTTGTCTTGAGGTAGTTCTGTCAAACTCCATGTTTGATTCCTTTCAATGGTCTCAATTTCAGACTTCATTGCTTCCACCCAATCTGGAAACCATGCTGCATCAGTGTAATTTGTTGGTTCAGCATGAACTAGATTGCACCTTTCATACACATCAGCCAATGATCTGATTTTGAGCACAACTGAATATCATGTAGCATCCACATCAGTTGTGTCTTCAACAACTGGTTTTTCAGCTGCTGTAATTAGCACACTTGAATTTTTGGATTCCACACCTTTTAAATCCCAATTCCAGCTAGCATTTTCATCAAAATCAACATCTCTACTAATCTGAATCTTAGCATCTTTCAGATTAAAAATTCTGTACCCCTTAGAATCAGTAGCATACCCCACAAAAATACCCTTTTCTGCAGTTTCATCAAGTTTTCCTCTCTTGACAGTAGGGACATGAGAATAGCATAGGGATCCAAACACCTTGAGATGCTTGACTGATGGTTTTGCTCCTGACCAAGCTTCCAGTGGTGTTCTTCCATGAACTGAACTTGTTGGCAACCTGTTGAGCAAGTAAATAGATGTATTTACTGCTTCTGCCCACCGAAATTTGGGCAGATTTTTTTCAGACAACATACACCTGGCCATCTCCATTATTGTCCTGTTCTTCCTCTCCGAAACACCATTTTGCTGAGGAGAATAAGGGACTATCAACTGATGAATAATTCCAGCTGCTTGACAGAAAAAATTGAACTCCTTCGAGGTGTATTCTCCACCATTATCTGTCCTTAACACCTTCATTTTGTGACCACTTTGCTTTTCAGCCAACTGTTTGCAGCTTTTGAACACAGAAAATGCTTGTGACTTAGCTTTCAAAAAATAAACTCAACTCATCCTGCTATAGTCATCTATGAATAACATGAAATAAACATTGTTATTCAATGAAGGTGTTCTCATTGGTCCACAAATATCAGAGTGGACCAATTCCAGTTTCAATGCTGCCATGCGGGTTGCATTTTGGGGAAATGGTTTTCTGTGTTGTTTCCCTAATTCACAGCCTTCACAAACCTGGTCACTAGCATGGATTTCAGGTATTCCTTCTATCATATTACTGTCATGCAACAATTTCAGAGATTTGAAATTATTGTGACCAAATCTCTTGTGCCAAACAATACTCTCATCAACTTTGGCACTAAAAACATGTCCTTCTAGGGCATCCAGTTTCAGATAGAAACTATTTCCCTCCATTTCAATTTTTGCTATTGCTAAGTCATTCGAATCAGTAATGAAACAAAAATTGTTTTTGAAGGCTACTTCATACCCATTTCTCAGCATCTGTGCAACACTTAAAAGATTCTGATCTAGTTCTGGAATGTACAAGACATTTGTAATGATCTTCTTACCTTTGCTAGTGTTGACTGTCACAGTTCCTTTCCCCTTTGCCTCAACAATGTCTCCATTTCCCAGCTTAATCTTGGGTTTGATTGAGCTGTCGATTAAAGAGAAAATAGACAGGAACTTGGACATGTGGCTGGTACAGCCACTGTCAGTCAACCAAGTATCCCTCCTGGAGATGTGATCATCACGGGTTGCCATAAACAGGTGCTCATCATCATCCTTGCCTTCTTCAGAAACATTAGCATGTTGCTGAATTTCAAGTTGTGGTTGCCTCCTCTTTAATCTGCAATACTTCTCACTGTGACCATTTTTCTTGCAATGATCACAGTGAAGAAGTGTTTTCCCTTTAAACCAGCAATCATTCTCAGCATGGTTTGTTCTTTTGCAATAAGAACATGATGAGAACACTTGTTTATTTGCTGATACAATGGCCTTGCTCTTAGACATAATGATGGATTTTCCATTGTTGAAGCTCTTCTTTTGAAAATTTCCAGCTGCAATTGTAAGAGTTTTAAGATCACAGGACTCTTCTATGGCAGAAATCTTGGCTTCAAATTTCTGTGGAATTGACATCATAAGTTTTTCCACTATTTTATGATCTTCAAATGTCTCCCCAAGGAGTCTCATTTGGTTTACAATATTCATTAATCTCCCAGAATAAATCTTGACAGACTCATTATCCTTCATCTTTAACAATTCGAATTCCCTCTTAAAAGCAAGTAGTTTGACAGCCTTGACTCTACTGCTACCTTCAAATTTGAGTTGAAGTTTGTCCCAAATCTGCTTGGGTGTTTCCAGGTTCATAATCTTCGTAAAGATATGGTCTGCAATTCCAGAATGGAGACAAGTAATGGCCTTGTCTTTCTTGAGTTTTTCTTCTTCGTGTGCCCTCATTTGAGCTATCGTTGGATTTGCATGTAATTGTGGTGGTTCTGAATCAGTCATCACAGCATTCCACAACCCCTGAGACCTCAAGAAAAATCGCATCTTGACAGCCTAGATGTGGTAATGCTCACCATCAAACATTGGTGTTGCTGCAGTGGAATGATTTGAAGAAAAAGCCATAAATCACAGCTTTCTTAATTACCCTCAATCACTCAGTGTTTACACTCAATCTCACTGTGTTTACACTCACCAAAAATACCCCAGCCCGTAGAATCAAGAGCTCTGATACCACTGTTGAAAATTGAACTTTGTACAGTGACTGTTCTTGAAACAGTTATTGTAGCAATTAAAATCTGGGCACACACATTGCGGAAAAATTAAAGATTCAAAAATGGAATCTGAAATCATATGAATTTATTCAAATTGAAAATGCCTTAATATAGGCTTACATGATAAAGTCCAAGAAATATAAAACTCTCAACATACTGAGAGATTATTGAAAGAAAAAACAGATTTTACGAAAAACCTGTTATGAACAGTAAAAGCTGAAATTCAAAAACTAAAATTTAAAAACAGAGTAATCTTCTTATCCTCAATGCAAATCTCATTAATTCTAACAAAAAAAAAAAGGGAGAGGAAAAGATTACCAAGAACATTTTGGGTACGAGTAGCCCTGATGATGATCTCGGTGGGCATGGGAGTGACCCTAACTTCAACACCAGAGTATCCATCCTCAGCCAATTCTCTAGTCAATACCTCGTTCACTTCTGCGTAGAAAACTCCATTCGCAACAAACTACAGAACAAATTCATCAGATTCTTCTTTTGTTTCCTTATAGAGAAGAAAATCTTGTTGGAATTACCTTTGCGTTTCTTACTGATTTGAGTGGCCATGATTGCTTTAAGATAACGCGAAGCGAAAAGTGCAGGCTAAACCCCTATGAATAGTGGATTTTCGATGCTACCAAAGATGGGCCTAGTTTTAGATAGATAGATTAACACAAGTTAAAGCCCAAATTGGATTTTGAAATCTTTTTCTCCTTTTTAAAGAAAAATATTTTATGAAATGAAAAATGGTAATTGACTACCTTTGTATGATTAGTACTTTTATTTTAATCAATTGCGTGTTTTTAAGTTAATATCTTTTTTTTAACTTAGATCTTATTGGATTTTTCTTTTAAATAATAATGTGAATTTTTTTTTACAGTGCATTAATGATTACCCATCACTTGTTTTAACCACAAACAATAAAGAGGTTGTAATTGACTAGTAAGACTATATATAAGAAAATTGCAAGCCTTTAGTTTAAATATATATATATATATATATATATATATATATGGAATAAATCAATATATCTTAGTGTATTACAAATTACAAGCCAAAAAAAAAGATCTTGACTTTCTTAAAACCATGGACCTACTTTTTGTTATGTTGATTTTGCTTATCATTTAATATCATAAAGAACACCACATAAACAAGTTATGATTTCATTTACAAATGTTTTTCTTCTCATTTTAAAGGTTAAAACTTATCAAAATAAACAATTATTGGATTTTTATAGTCTAAGGATTTTTGTTTATTATTCTTTATTCTTGTTGTCATAACCTATTTTCGGGTTATTCCCTAAAAAATAAAATGAAAAGGCTGACATTGTGGGGGGGAAATCAAGTTGGGAATTTTGAACAAATTTGAGAGCTCGATCATACTCCAATTGTGCCAAAAATGAAGAAAAATATAAATTCAATGATAAAATAATTTATTATTGGATAAATATGCATCAAAATTAAGTCGAAAGATATAATTATATTTTTTATAGGCCAATTTGATTTAATTATTGGTCAATATAAAGTATAGTTATGTTTAGAAATTAATTTAGGATCCAATTAAAGTATTTAATTAAGTGCAAAGACTTAATTATATTTTAAATTAGTCAAATTAATTACATTCACGGCTTTATTGATGAAAAATCAAGTTTAGAAGCATAATTCATGTTTAAGTGAGAAGATTGAAATTTTCAGGGACCAAATTAATTTTTTTTCCAAGTCAATTGGATAAAATTAGGGGTGAAACCGAAAAAAAATTGAAAGTTTAACATACCATTCAAGGTCAACTTGCATCAATCCAAGACCAGGGACCAAAGTAAAAAAGGCACGTAAATTTGAAGCTGCTTTTGAATTTTGGCGGGGATAAAATTTAAAGTTAAAACCAATTAAAAGCGCAATTAGAATAATTATAAATGAAGGGACCCAACTGTACTTGTGCCATTATACAAGATTTACAAGTGTGATTGCACTGTTCTATTGTCTTAACAGTACACGCATGCTACCGTCGTCTTCATCATCACAGAAGTTGAAGAGGTCACATATGTTTGCATGCAAGGAGCATTTGAAAGGTAGTTCTTCTTCCTATAAACACTTGCAAGCGAACGATACGGGGAAGAGGGGGAGGTAAAAAAATGAAGGAGCAAAGAACAAAGGAGAGAACGACAAAGGAAAAAATACAGATAGGTTACTGTCATAACCCATTTCTGGGTTATTCCCCAAATTCTACAAAAAATCAAATAAAATAAATAAAAGGGGTTGGCGTTGGTAGAAAAATCAAGATTGAAATTTTGGATATTTTCAAGACACCGATCGTACCTCTTTTATGCCAAAAAATGAAGGATAATGCAAATTCTAGGCTAAAATAATTTATTATTGCATAAATCTACGTAAAAATTAAATCAAAAGATATAATTATATTTTTATAGGTCAATTTGATTTAATTGCCGATCAATTTAAAGTATAATTATGTTTAGGAATTAATTTTGGGTCTGGTTGAAGGATTTAATTAAGCGCAAGTACTTAATTATACCTTAAATGGGTCAAATTAATTTTATTAAGAGCTTAATTAGTGAGAAATTAAGTTTGAAAGACTAATTTGGATTAAAATGAAAGATCAGAAATTTCAGAGATGTTGGGTGAAATCGGAAGCCAAAATCGAAGAAAAAAACATCATTCTTCCCGGTTTTCCTGTCGAAAAACTCTTTTTTTTTTTGTTCACAACCCATTTTTTATCTATCTATTTTATATTTTTGCAAAAAAAAAAAAATGTTGAGACCTTGTTGGCAGCCATGCTTGCACCCATGACGACAGTCATGCCCTGCAATCTACTTCCACTTTTGCAATACACAACACACCATCCCCTCAACATCACTCCCATACTTGCACATTGCACACATTTACTCTATAAAAAAGGAGAAAACAGAAAAAAAAAAAAAAAAAAAAAACAAAAAAAACACAAAGAGGGTGAAAACACTGGAAAAAAACACACGAAGAGAGATACGGGCACTAAAAAATACAAAAAGAGACAAATTGAATAGAAAAACTGACGGAGAAGAAGAAGCAACCGATGATAGTTGCATATTTCTCATTGACACCAGCATGACCATCGGCCTTGTATCTTCTTCCTTAGCATCGATTGCCTCCCCTCTCCATAGTCGAACCAAGTAGCCAACAAGCCACGTTTTTTTTTAAGACAGTCGCAGTCAGCCCTCTCTTTCTCTCCCCTCTGCTTAAACCCTTGGTAGTGTGTAAGTTTTTTGTCGTCGACCACCACCTAATCTCCTTCCTCAACAGCGATAACCTCTCAGTGAACTCCAGCAGCAGGAACCAGCTGTTATGCAATGGTAGCAGTTTCCAACGTAGACCTACAACCTTCCAGCAGCTCTCAGCCACCACAAACCACCATTTTTTACACCACCATCACAGAAGAACCACATCGGCCTCCTCTACCCAGTGGTAGTATCACATAAGCCTCTCGTCACTATGGATCGACCACACTGTTACTATTCACATAACATGTGAATAGTGCAGCGACCCAATTTTCTCAAACTACCAATGAGGTAGAGACTCTCTCACGAACAAAGATCTACTTTGAGCCTTAGAAAGACCAACAGATAAAAAAATATGACCTAAAGAAATAATCAAACAACATTGCAGCTTACCTTAGGTAGGGTGCACTCGGGATGATGTGTCTTTCCCTTGCACAACAAGTCCATTTACTCAAACTCTTGCATACCATTAGGTTTTCCAGTGAACTTAATACTAGGTGACGACTCCTAAAAATTATAATCATAATTTTATGATTATAAGAACTCTTTTTTTCACGCTGTCTCACCTCTTCTGGGATAGTAGCGTGCGAAGCGCGAAAAAACCACAATTGCGACACTTGTCATCACCACAAAGAAGTCATCACCTCTATTACTTTCAACTTATGACAAAGCTCTTCAAATTGTTACTTGATTATTGTAAGCTTACTAGAATTGTTTAAGTGACCCATATACCTTTAATGCTCATATGAGTTTGACTTTTGATCATTGATTAAGCATGGTTCATCCATGATATTAGTTTGGCTCATGCTAAAATCTACTTGTTATTTCCCCAAGTGTAGTCTAAGGATTTTTGTTTGTTAATCCTTATTCTTGTCATAATTACAAAAGTTATCACCTATATTACTTTCAACGTATGACAAAGTTCCTTAAAGTGTTACTTGGATATTGTAATTAGTCTATTCAAATCAATTAACTCATATGATCTAGTTGTGTTCATCTTTCGCATAGTCATTGCATATGCACCATCATCCTCATCTTTTTCAAGAACTTTGCAAATTAAATCAATGAGAGAATTTTATTGTTAAATATTTTTTTTGAAATTATCCTTTATTTTCTAAGACTAAGCCACAAATTTAAATAATAATGTTCACGTATGTCAAATTATTGAAATGAAATCATTAAGATATAAATATATAAATATTTCCATCCAATAGGCATTTAAAATTCTTTGGTAAAAAACCTAAAATATGTCATTTAATTTCCATAAGATAATTTTTGATATTTTTTTGTATTTCTAAATTTTGACTATGAATTGCCCGAAGTGATACTCCAATAAATGGTGGACTATTTTGTAAGAAATATTGGATTCCAAAAGAAAAGTTTTGACTTTCTTAAAAGAGATGGCATCTTACTTTTATTGTGTTGATTTTATTTGTAATTCAATGTTGTAAATAATGATATACAACACACAAACAAGTCATGATTTTATTTGAAAGACATTTTTTTCTCTTTTCATAAGCTAGAACTTATCGACATAAAAAATTATTTTTTATTATCAAAAAAGGATTTTAAAAGTATGTAATCTAAGATAAGGTTCGTGTATATGGAAGAATATGATCAATATAAGACTTAAATGTTATTTAATGGTGTAAAGACATACAACCACTTGTTTTTTATGAAGATCTTTCAACTTTACTATCAATTTTGACAGTTTAGTAGTTGATTCCACCTAATCTCAATTCTTCAAGTTCTATCTTGTTCTTTATTGTTGATATTTAGAGAACCTTTATTTTTAGTTTTTCTCTTTTTTGAAATATTTTTCATCTTTCTCACATTGTTCTCATTTTTTTTTGTTTGGAGATTTTCATTAATCATTCAAAAACTTCCAAAACATGCCATAGTGTGAAGGGTGATCTTAAGATAGATTATTATCTAAGAAAGGGATAAGTTTTTCTTTGTTAAAGATATTCCAAAGATGATCCCTTTTCATCTCAATTTAAACCTACATACATTAACAAATATTGGCCTTATATAAAAATCAATATTAACCAGGAAGACCATAAGGTCGACCTTAGAGAGGAAGTAATAAGACCATAACCTGAATGCAGATTATTCACTATCACTTACATCATCAAAGCATTCCCCTGATATAAGAGGCGATCATAGTTTGAGTTATTATCCAAATAATATTTTAAGCTAAAGTTAAACGATAAGGGATATATTTTTTTGTCAAAAATATTATAAAGATAATCTTTCTTCATCTAAACCCGCATGTATTCACAAGTCTTGACCTTATTCAAAAATCATTATTAACTAGGAAAACTATAAGGTTAACCTTGGAAAGGAAATGATAGGACCATAACCCAAATGCATACAATTCATCATCAAATCATATGATCTTGTTTTGGACTTATTTTAAGCAAGATTTCTTTCTAAGGTTTATTAGACATGGCAAAGGTTATTTTATAGATAAAAAAAGAAGGTTGAATGTTAGACCTCACCCTTTATGCTTTATTGATGGTGAAAATGATATTTTGAGTTTCAATAAAAGTTATTCTCCCTGGTATTTGCATGATATATTTTGAAACTCAACAAATTTTTAATAATGTCAAATATTACTTTCACATAAATATCTTTTGAATTCAAGATAGTCATTGGATATAAAAAGGAAAGAGCATAGTTTAAAAGGCTTGATGTGATCCTAAAACATATGAAAAATGATACTAGCTTAACTCAACATAAATAAATATTCGTATGGAAAGATAAATACCATTAAAACAAATTTTTGAAAACAAATAAGTTTCGTCAAGAGGTTTATACCCTCAAAACAATCAAAATAAGTCTCATCAAGAGATGAGTAGCCTTATAAAATAAAATAAAAAAGTCTCATTAAAAGAAGATTACCCTAAAACATTTAAATATCAAAACAAGTCTTATCAATAGCTAACTAATAATTTGGTGGGGTTAATAGTATATATAGCAAATATATTCCAACTGATTTAGGTAAATTTTATATATAAAAAAATTACATAATATGATTAGAGATTTTCAATGTAGAGTTTTTAGCTACATAAGAAATCTCTAGGGGGTTTTATGAAGTACAAGACCTAGAAGGGTGTTTAGATCAAACTAATGTTTTAATGATAGAAATTCATTGGAAAAAAGGATTAAAAAGTTGAAGATGAAAAGGCTTATATGAAAAAAGGTATAAAACTTTATAGGTGTATAGGATTGTTGTCATTAGAGGAATAAAAAAGGTAGGAAATTTGTCCATATATTTTTTTATACTAAGATCTTGAGGTTACTTTCCTATATATTCTTTTAGGGTTTGTTTAAAGTAAATAAAACAAAAAAATGTAGATGGCTGGATATAAAAGAGAAAATAAAAGTGTTTTAACATATTAAAAATAGAAGGATTTTAAAATCAAATTATCATGAAAGACTAGTGAATGTAGATTGAAATTATCTTGGAAAGATTAATCAGTAGTAAATTGATTCCATAACCTATTAATTTCTAAGTTAAATGGAAAAGAATGTGCGACTTGGTTATGAGTTGAACTAAGTGGATCATAAAATCTAGATTAAAAAAAAAAATACATAAAAGATATGATTTAGACATGTAATAGAAAGTGGTTATAGAAAGTGAAATTGACAATTTTAGTCTTGCATCTCAAAATAAAAGAGTATTGGAAAGAGTCAATAGTTAACACATGATTATCCATAACACTCTTTATATATATTTTTTTGGTCGCCAGCCCCCGTATCCGGGTTGCCCCGACTAATCTGGTGATCGCCCCGGGTCGCATGTCTGGTAGTGGCAGGTGAGGCTACCAATGGGTGTTGCTGCATACACGAGGATTCGAAATCGAAACCTAGCTTAAGCGGAACAAGCTGCTTACCACTTGAACCAACCCCCCATTGGTATAATACTCTTTATATAAACTAGGGATGAAAGAACACAACAACAACAAGAAGAAGAACTCAACGAAAGATAATCCAACAACACTTGATTTGCAATTAAACTAAGTTTTCATGGTTTTCATAACATGTTTATTAATAGGCTTATAATCTATAGGTGATAATTAGGAAGTAGAAAACTTATAAACTAATAAGTAGTAGGCAATAATTAGTAGGTTTGTAATAACAGACTTTTAGTTTCCATTGTAATTTAGTAGGCTTGCAATTTTTATTATAAAAACACCTAGAAAATACCAAAAATATATTCATCAATTCATGTTTTTTTGTCAAGGAATGTAAGTCCTTTGATCTTAATCATCATATGCATTCAAAATATTCCGGTAATTTGATTCAATTTAATTCAATCAAAAGAGTAATTTTTATTTTATAATAAGATTGGTCAAATTTTTAAAAAGAAATGACAACAAAAAGGGTTATTTTTATGTTATTTTTCACAACTCAAAGGTTGAAACGATTCACCAAAACAAACTTCGTAACTATTACCCTTCTTCGTTTTCAAAACATTTTCTATTTTTTTATATAAAGAAAAAACAATAATTTAGACCCCTTGATGCGATCCTGTCATCTTTTATATAATATAATATAAAGACACAAAAACATTCGGTCTGTGGTGGCATCATGTCAACTTAGTTAGCGCCCTTTTCAAGTAACCAAACAAGGAATAATCAATCGGCATGTGGCGGATTGGTAAAAATCTATCTCAAGGACCCGCTATCGGTAGGTGTTCAAAACTTCAAATCTTTTGGCCACCGGACCGTCCCAGGTGGCAAACGCTCCTAATGTAAATGTGCCCATCACCAAAACAAGCGGTGATTGTCTTTAATATAAATGTCGGTTTGAATTTACTTAAAAATTATATTAAAATAAATTATATTTTCTACATAAAAATATATTTTTAATAACCGCCATGTCAAAACATTATAAAAACACTCAAATATTTGTTTTTTTAAACACAAATAATAGATGATGTGTAATCCATTTTGGATTATTAAGAACACAATTCATATTTCAAATCTATTCATTTGTTGATTTTAGAGTAAATTATAATATGATTTTTTTTATGATTTGAACGTCTCTTTCTTTGGTTTTGGAAAATATAATATTTATTATTATTAAAAATGATTGTTGATTGTATTTGAACCTTGAAACTGAATTCAATCTCAAGGATTAGATCAAATTTTAAGTTTGATGAATTTGAATTTTAAATCATAAATAAAATAAACAGGAGTAAATAAGAGGGGAGACCATGTGATATGCGAATCAATTTTTTTAAATTAATATTGAAAATACTATTCCAATTTATTTATATTTTTTCATGCCTAAACCGTGAAACAACTGGCCTGCATGTACAAAAATACATGCGCAAGTTGCTCAACAAGCTCCATTCCTCTTAAAATCTCTGTTTTTCCATGAATAACATGTTTGAAAGGTTGCTGATGTTGAGTAAGATTACCGGAAATCACTTTAAAAAATTATAAAAAAATCATTTTAATATATTTCTAAATAAAAATCATTTTAAAAAATTATAAAAAAATCATTTTAATATATTTCTAAATAAAAATCATTTTAAAAGAACAATGGAATACTCGCTAATATTTCAAGCTACTATACTCCATCGAACTCACTAATTATTTTTAGATTATTTTAATATCAAGAGTAATTTTAAAAAATATCGTTTAAAATCATTTTAAAAAAACAAACAACTGAAGCCACACTAAGCTTTCAAGCAGCAATACTCCATAAACTGTGTATTTTTAAAAAAAATATTGATTAGAAATAAACAATATTTCAAGAAGAAAATCAACTCTTATAAACTAACTTAACTACATGCTTAGATCAAATATAAACATAAATGAACACATTTAGCTAATTATTTTATTAAAAACATATGGATGTGATAAATAATATACTCTCTTTCGATTTAGGTCTGTAAATTGGAGGAGAAAAAATAGTAAATTAGTATTCTTTCATCATTCTCTGCATGTGCAAACAAACAGAAGCAAACATGAAAGAAAACAATAATAAATAAAAAAACGTAAATCCCAGGAAAATGAAAAAATCTCAGTCCTGAAAGATTCTAGCAGTCACGGATCACTAGTAACAGTACTCAAACGTAGACCGGTGAAGTACGTACGATATTATCGGCACAGTGTCACTAATTATTGGAGGAAGAAAGCTCCCACCCTGTTCTTATAAATGATCAAGGCTTGCTTGTTTGCTGCAAAAAATCTCAATCGGAGAACGTTCCTGGAAATTGGGTCTCTGTTTTTGTTTTTTTGTTTTTCTGGCAATTTTGGTGAAATCTGATGTTTTCTGTGGATGTGATAGGAGAGAGATGTTTTATCTGCCATCTTTTTTTTCACAATCAGCACGGATGCCTGGAGATATGTTGTTTGTGTTGGCAACACTTGTCCTTCCAGTGTTCGTTGCGTTGACAAACGATACTTTTGACAGTAATATTATTATTATTATTATTATGTTTTAAAAGTATTTTTGAAAAAAAATTATTTTAAATTACTTTTTTGTAATAGGATTAAAAAAAAATATATATTTTGATATATTTCAAATAAAAATATATTTTTAAAAACAATCTAAAAACATTAAATGGAAGTAATTTTAGGGAAGAGGAAGATTCCTGGAAGTTGGATGGTTGTTCCTGTGATTTGGACATTGATTAACTTCTTTATGATTCGGTAGGGAAAGCTATTGTTTTAGTTGCCTACATTATTTGTTGGAAGTGTACAACTGTTTTTAAAAATAATTTTTGTTTAGAAATGTATCATAATAATATTTTTTTTATTTTTTTTAAAAATACTTTATTTTTTTTATTTTTTTTTAAAATACTTTATTTTTTTATTTTAAATTTTTTTTGATGCGTTGGTATTAAAGATAATTTAAATATATACATCTTACGAAATGAAGAAAAGGAAAGGCTCTCAAGAGCATATAAATTTATTTAAAATAGATATGAGAAATCAATTATCTTTGCATCAAGAAGTGGGTAGGCTTGGGCTACGTCATGGTCATGTGAGCACAAGCCTTACTTCACCTCCACTCAACGAAACCCGTGTGGGGGCTAGAGTCTATGAAATAGTGAAAGGAAAAGGAAAGAAAGAAAAAGATATAAAGACTTTATTACAGAATTGTCGAAATGGGTGTTGACTATTTTTGAAAAACCTCTGTATTATCACTATCATTTTAATTCTGGATAGTTATTATTTAGAAAGAAGAAAAAAAACACGATAATCAGCAAAGAAAATTGTTTATCTATGTATAAATAACGATGAAATAAATAAATAACACAACGGGGAGGGAATTAATAAATAAATAACGATGAACTATCTAGGTGGCGTTTTTGTCATAGAGTTTTTTTAAATTATTTGGTTATAGATTATAGTGTTGTGCGGGGATTAAAATCAATTAATTGTTTGATAACCTTGTTAATATGAAGGTAACTTAAATTTATTTATTTATTTATCAGCAAATATATAGAGGTTTTTATAAAATGTATAATGTTATAAAATGTAATAACCACTTTCATTAATACTTATATCTGTTACATAATTCATTCAAGTAAACATGAGAGAGTTTTACCATTCAACCACCTTGTGAATTGAAGATTTCTTTTAAAAAGGAAATCTACAAACTAAAATATATTTTTTCCACTTAAAGGTAAATATTTTAAATATTTAATTAAATTATATTAAAAATATGAAACATATCTATTTTTTCGCTTAAAAACTAAAGATATTTTTATAAAATCTTAACCAAATTTGCGTACAAAAACTTATTAGTTGAAGAGATATTTTAATAAGATCTTAACCAAATTTATGTACAAAAACTTATTAGTTGAAGAGATGTTCGAAATTATAACATTTAAATTTTCAATAGAATATCTCTATGATATTAAAATACAATACACACCTAATTTATATATTTTTTTAATGGATTTGATGTTGTAACCATTATTTGTTGGATTGTCCACCTCACAGGAAAGAAGTAACCCGAGTGGGTTATAAATAGTCTTTGATTAAATATTACAAACAATTTTTTGAGTAAATACAAAGTTGTTAACATAACATCTCAATCGGCCGACTCTTGAAGATTCATACAGAAAGAGGGCTATAGATTAGAAATTATTACTATCGACCAACCACTTTAGCAAGGTTATACTATGAGCTCGTAAAGTGATCTAGGTTAATTTTATTTAATCCATATGAAATATATTAGTTTTATTAATTTCTTTCTAAAGTGTTATTATTTATCGGTTACTCTCTTAAATGATTAATTTTATTTCATTCTTGTAGATGAAAGTGTTGTTCTAGGATTAAATCAATAATAACACCTAGGAGGAATGAATTAGGTGTTCCACTAATATTAACAAATAATACAATTTAATTTAATTAAATATAATAGCAAAAAATATAATTAAAATGCTTGAAATAAAAGATAAGGGCTAGAATTGCAATCTCTATTTTTAACGTGGTTCAACAAACTTATATCCATACCTCAAGTACAAAATTGTACTTAAAAATTATATTTCTTTACTGGTTGAAGTCAAAGGGTACAATTTTTACTTGATGAATTCATACTAAATTTTTTTACATCATTTAAAGAATCTTTTCAAGATTTTCTCTTGGTAACAATGCCTCACAAATGCTAAAAACAATTCTCAAACTTTCAAGGGCTTACAAATATAATTTTGTTATCATGAAATTACTTTCTCATTAGAGTGGATTTTACAATTAAAAATCTAAGGATCTATATCTCTCACTAGATAACTTTTAATGAATTGAGAAATGTTTGAGTGTTATGAGATAAGAATGTATACTCTTGTGCAAGATTATGAAGGTTATAATGCGCAGTTACGAGTTTGATTAAGGATTTATGTTTTTGAAGAATAAGTTGTTTATGATATTTATTTTGATTCTCTTCTTAATTCTGAAATTAAAAAAACTAGTTGTTTATAGTCATTATTGTTCCTCTAACAAATAATATGGATGTCTGATTTAGATTGGTCAAAGACAATTGTTTGGTCAATTCCTGCAAAGTTCTCACATGTCTATCACAGATGAAAAACGATCAACCGATTCATCTAGTGTAACCAAATAGTCGACCAATTCATATAAAGTTCTAATTTTAATTCTAATAAGTTCTTAGAATTATTTTATTAACCTTTTTAAATGTATACAAAGTGAAATGTCTACATTTATTTTAATTTGTACTATCAAGTAGAATATATACATACATATATATATATATATATATATATATATGTATGTATGTATATACATACATATATATATATATATATATATATATATATATGTATATGTACATTGAGCACTAAAAATGAATACTTAAACTAAATCTTTATTTTGCTTTCTTATTGGACTTATGTCATGTTTGTTGATGTATTCTTCATATAAAACTTGTTTAAAGCTTATTCTGGACCAATCATATTATTAGTCCAATTTTTATGTTATTTTAATCATCAAAATATATGTAAAAACATAAATGTATGACCTAAGAGTCAAGAATCTTTTTATTTCTCAAGATGATAAATTAATATGCAACTTAGATATGAAATACATGTCTCCATCTATATTTATATTTTGCAAAGCAATATACAGGAAACATCTAAACAATATAGCATTATATAAATAAATAAGATAAAATTCTATTTTCAATAAGTACTTATGCAACAAAAAATTGAAATTTCTCCCTCTAAATATATACATAAATTGCCCTTTTGCAATGATTTAATTCATATTTATTTTCTCTCTATTTGGCATCAACAAAAACATAATGTAAAGAGATAAAAAGATACATAAAAATATAATGGAAATTATAAAAAGAAATATGTCATACATTACACAATATCCCAAAATAATATAAGACTCGTTACAAAATAAAAGAATAAAAACATAAAAGCATATATATGTTTATGGTACAACACCTAGGGTGGTGGATGACGAGCGAGAAGATTGGTCATCATTATCTTAAGTGTCACTAATCATATTCTCTTGATTTTATACACCACAACCTTAAATAACAAAAAATATTTTTACCAAAAGTTATATGAGATTCTTTAAAACATGCACATTCATATATGTACACACATAAATAGTATAAGAGTGAGGTAATCATACCTCAATATTTGATGATGTCTATATACTTACCATTTTCATCCATATCAAGCTTTGTTGATGTGCTTATGGGTGTCAACTTCCTTCATATATTCCTTCTCAAATATCTTTAAAAGATTCTTAATGTATTTTCTTTGGTGGATGAATATGTCATATTTATTTGTTTGATTTGTCATCCAAAAAAATGTTCAATTCTTCTATCATGCTCATTTGCAATTCCTCTTGCATGCACTTTGCAAAATCCTTACAAAGAAATTTATTAGTGACATTAAATATAATATCATAAATATATATTTGTATAATGCATATATCTTTTTTCTTCTTTTTATAAAAAAAAAATGATGTTAATTCTACCAATTTTAAAACTGTTTTAAAAAATAAAGGTCTTAAGTTTTCACATTAAGTCCTAGATTTTTGTCTTAAACCACACAAGGCTTTTTTTAGTTTAAAAATTAACATTAGGAAAATCAATTTTTAAAAAAACCTTAGGTTGCTTATCATACATTTCTTCTATGATAAAACCATGTAAAAACACACTTTTAACATTAATTTGATAAAATGTAAAGTTGGCATGACAGACATAAGTTAAAAAGTATTCTTTTTGATTTTAGTCTAGTTACCAGTTAAAAGGTTTTTTCATTATCAATAAAATTTCTTGATTATAACCTTCAGTAACCAATCTAACTTTGTTTTTAAAAATAGTTCTAAGTTCATCAATTTTATTCCTAAGAACTCATTTTGTTCTTATGATGGATTGATTAATAAGTTTAGGGACTAGTTCCCCTAATCCAAGTTCAGCACACCCGAGAACTTTTGAATTGGTTTACTCATTTTACATGGGTAAAATCTAATTATCATCCCAACGAATATTCAGGTTTTATGTAAAATAAAAAAGTAAATTGACAACTAATATTTCTAGAAATATTTATGTTTAGGTTTCTTCTTAATTCTTCAATTATATATATATAAAACAAAAACTTGTTGTTTATAATCATTATTGTTTATTTGAAATTAAAATAGTTGACTGACTCAAAATGTTCAATATAATCAATCAATTCGTTTTTACAAAATTTCTAGGTGTTTACCATGATGAACAAACGATATACCAACTTATACAGAATTCCAATTTATATAGTTTTAATCATAAAAAAAATCTTAAAATTATTTTATCAATCTTTGTAACTGCATGCAAAGGGAAATGTGTGCATTCATTTTCATTTTCATTTTTGCTATTAGGTAGAATATAAGGATTTATATTGAGCACTAAAAACAAATATTTTAACTATGTCTTTATTTTGTTTCCTTCTTGGACTTCCACCATACTTGTTAATGTATTCTTCGTTTATTTTTTTTAAAGTTATTCCCAACCAAGCATATTATTAGTCTAATTTTGAATATTATTGTCATCATCAAAATTTAAAAAAATATAAATATATGATCTAAGGGTCAACAAGAAGGACCTTTTTAATAAAAAGATAAAATATCAAACAATAATTGATAAAAATGTTTAGATAAAAATGATGTAACCCATTTTAATTCAAAGAGATTAGATGAAATTAACTACTAAACTATAAATTATTACCAATACAAATAAAAGATTATGGACTTTTCATTTATCTCTTCATAGTAGACTGCACTCTATTGTTATAATACAATCTTTAGTACCACTTTAATCCCTCAAGTTTTAATTTTTTTTATAAATTTGGTCCGTTTACTCTCAAATATTTATAATTTAGTTCTAAATTTTTATTTTATCACAATCTAGTCCGTACATGTTAAGAGATAAAAGAGAAATTTCATCGAAGAAGGGTAAGGAAAGAGAAAGATTTGGTCAATCACATTCCAATCATGGGAAAAAAGTTAGTCTTGGTTTCAATAAGTTCGTTTTAGAGTATTAAGTTTAATGAAAGTGTTTTATCCTTTAATCATGTTAGAAAAAGTACATCATGGTTGTTCTTTTTTTATTTGATTAATTTTTAGTTTTTAGAGTGTTTAGAAGATGTTTTTAGATTGGACACAAGTTTATTGAGATTTTATATGATGATTTCAAGTGTAGATTTTATATGATAGTTTCAGGTGTTTTTAAGTGAGAAAAAGTTGAAAAACTAGGTTAAAAATGTCTAAACTCCAACCCTATTTTTTTTTTTTTTTATCATTGAAAGTGACCAAAAAATATATTAGTAGATGACACATCATTCATATTTTTTTTTCTTTGCTTAGACCTGAGCTTCTAAACATAAATGAACATAGGCCTTTTCATTTTAGGTCAAATGTACATGTTTGACTTTAAAGCCCAATAATATTTAGGTTATTTTTTTAAAAGGCTTTTTTAAAAAAAAATTATTATGATTTTATCTAAAACATTATTGAATTATGTCATAATATTTAAATAAGATTATATATTCGTATGACAATATTAGTTATTGTTTTATCAATAAATGTATATGAACCTAATCAACAAGAATTTTTTAAAAACTTTCTCATGAATATTTAATGGGAATAAATATCTATTTTATTATTTTTATAATAATTTTCATATATATATATATATTAAATTAATTATTTTTTTATAATAACAAGACATGATTTTTTATAGTAAATTTATTTTAAGATAATAGTATTTTATTCAGAAAACCAAGTTTCTAATGAAAAATGCATACATAAAAAATGCATGAATAAAAAAATATTGAACTAAATAATATATTTTCTTACTTGAGAATTTAAATCATTTAAGTTTTTAAAAATAAATATTCTAATCACTATAAAAAAACAAATAAAAATATATTTTTAACATAACTTCATGTCATCATGAAAAAAAAGAAGTCAATATATGTGTGATGAGGTCAATCGATAATTACTCGACATGTTATTTTTAATATTAAAAATGAGTGTTAGGGATGTTATGAATTTTTTTTTCATCAATAATATTTGTATCATATAATCTGACTCATCTCGTTAAAGTCAGATTATATAGATATTGTAGATGATAAATGGTTAAAAAATAGGTATCACATGTTGGGTGATAGATTGAGATGTTTAAAACCTAGTCAACCCAACCCAACCCCCATATCTTATACTTGTTTTTATCTTTATATTTAATAGCTTATAAATTGAATATTTAATTTTATTTTATTTAAAAATATTTTGGGTCCAAAGTTCTTGTTATTAGACTTCCTAGAAGATGTCTTTAATGAAACAAAAGATGATTTATCTCTTTGGTAAAGGGGAGGGGGTAATTAGAATTTAATGATGATGTAAGGTATGAAAACTATATCTAATATTGGAGGTTCCATGACACCTACAATTCATGTTGTAGGTCCACCTCTAAATATGAGTTCATGAAAATTAGCAATTATAAGCTCAACTAGTATATATTTTATAAAAACATCTAGCCCAACCCTATATATTTAACTCTTTCGGGTATAAAAAATGACTTTATAATTTGTAAAATATTAAAAATTAAACTAAATATAATTATATATCTAAACCTAATCAAACTTTACCCCTAAACACATATAATATGCATAATCAAAATATTAGTATTGAGATATATCATCAGCAAGCTCTCACATATTTTTACACACACTTACGTTAAAGAGTTGCATAATGATTTCTATAGATTATAAGGTCATGGTAATAAATAATTTCATTCCATATTCAACCTAATTGTTTAAATGTATTAATGTGTTTTCACTCACAAATATATAAAAAGAACAAAATCACTCCAATTAAAATGTTTCAATTTTTTGTTAATGTAAATTCATAGTGAAGTATGCATAATTGTGTTATTAGTAAATAATTACATTGGTTTTTTTTTTTTAACCTTGAATATAATTTTAGATAACTTTTCTCTTATTAAAACTTAATTAGTATATATTAAGAAAATTGGAGACTGGTTACAATTGATTAGTAGAGATGTTGATGTCCACTATAAGACTTTATTATTTATTAAGAGAATAGTGAATGTTAATTATACATTGGTGAGAATAAACATTAAACAAGAAAATAATTGTTTTATTTTTATTAAACGTGAAACATATTTAATGTGTGTAATAGACAATGTATTAAAAAAGTTGAGAGAAAAGAAAAAGAAAAAGAAAAAGAAAACCTACTTAGATAATGCCACGTATAGCTATTTAGGCCTTGGCATGAAACTATATAGTGTTGGTGGTGACTATATGATGCATGATACATATAAACGATCCATGCATTGGCATCTACATACATAGCCATTCATGGATAATAATAGTTTTAGCCATGAATGGCTAGGACGACTGACGTTTTTTTAATATACAAAATTTTGCATTAGTAGCATTTTTTTCCCTCTAATAAATATTCTTAATTATTTTATAATCAATAAAAGAAGATAGAAGAAGTAAAGAAATTAAATAACTCAAAAAAGCAAATAATTATTTCCACCAAAAAAGAGTACAAACATAAAGACATGTTCACTGTTTCTTTTTTTTTCCTCTCAATAACAAATAGAGGTGTTTTTATATGTATTTTTCATTGTATTTTTAAAAAAATAAAAAAAAATATTTTTATTTTTATTTTAAATTAAAATTTTTTGGTGTTTTTAAATTATTTTTATGTTCTAATACATTTTAAAAAGCAATCTCCAATATATTAATTAAAATACAGAAAATAATTATAATAATCTAATAAATAAGATAAGATTTTATAGAGTCACATCACACGCGCTTTGTAGGCGTAAGAGTGACCCACTTCTCCCTAGTCCAACAACGCGCTTTCTGTGGATCCCCACACCAAAACCAGCACACTCTCTCGTCGATTCTTGCACAGATGAACACAGTCAAAATCAAGAAGAGTGCCAAAAGCAAAAGAAAGAAGGGAGAAGAAGAAAGATTCCTGATTAGCAGTAGTTTTTTTGCATCCAAACTCAATGGATGCAGTAGCACATATGCATGCATCACATCCTTCTATCAATCCATACATGCATGCATAACCCCACGACAAATACAATAAGAAAGGAAAGAGAGAGAGGGTGTGTTTTTGGATTCTACTCCTTCATTAGCATTTATTAGCTTAGCTCTGTGTTTTTCTGTATATAAATACTCACTATATTATCATCTTATTCAGCTGTGCCGCATGTTGGTCTCTTGGCCATCTTCTGTTAATGATTGTTTCCTGTTTTTGTTTCATAAAACCAACAACAAAGGTTGTTGCTTTGCTCTTCTTCTTGTTATTGTTGCTGTTGGTTGTGGGGTGTGATTATGGCACAAAAGAGGCAGTCGGAGGAGGGTAAGCCTCGTTTTGATGGGAATATTAGTCCTGAGGAAAAGAGGAGGAAGTTCAATCTGAAAAGGTGAGTTTTTTTTTTTAGAGTATTGTTGTTGGGTTGTGAACTATGATTGAGATTGTCGAAGCAATGCGGAAATATGGATTTACAACGAATTTTGTTTGGTTGTCTTTTGGTGAATATGCTTTGCTAAGATAGTTTTTGTAAGATTTTTAAACTTTGTTGGGTTTGTATTGATTCTTGCTCGAGATTGCTCATGAATGTGGTTTTGTTCATTATTATATGTCAATTAAACTACGAGGCAGAGTGTGAAGATGAGGGAAACCTTAATTGGCTCTTTATTGGGCCACGCGGGGGGGACGGAGGATGGAATTATCGGTTACAATTATAGTGCTTATTGAAGTTTTCTTCCCTCCTCGCATTTTGGTCTCTAATCTATTTGTTAATGATGTCTAGTGTGGTTCAGGAGGTGATTAAAATGCAATCAGTTCAGCATTTGCTAGAGCCAATTCTGGAGCCATTGATACGTAGGGTGGTATGTGTTTTTCGTTATATTTTGTATTGCAGAATGTTCTATATCACATGCAGTTGATTGAGCTTTGATGTTGTCGTCGGAATCTTCCTGCTTAGCTCTTGGACCTTCCATTTAGTATGTTTACCAGCATACATAGATGGAGGATAGTTCATTGAATTTTACGAGCTTGAATAATGTTTCATACAAAAGAAGGCATCTCCAGCTTGAATTTTACGAGCTTGTTATTAATGGAAGCTTTAGAGTAGCATATTTAAGCTACCCTGTCCCTTCTGATGGTTGCAACTCCCTCCGTAATTATATGTTCTGATCAAAAGACCCCCGTATGCGTTGCTGTTGCCTTCTCCAGCTATTGAGCTTTCGGTTACTAAAAATGTTTTTTTTTTTTTAAAGATCAGAAGAGGTCTACTTGGTGTCTCTCTCAGTCTGTTAGATTTAAACAGCAGAAACCCCATGCCTAAGTGCATTATAACAAGTTGCGTTTGCAAATTGCAAAGATTGTTTATTACCTCCCTCTTCCACCACCTCTCTCTTGTCTCTTTCTCAGACGGGATAAGCTGCCAATCATGGTGAAACAAAGAGTCTATGGCTTATAAGCTGAATTTTGGAGTGTCGGTTTCAAGATGGGTAATGAGTGCTGTGAATAAGAAAGGGAGAGGGAGGTCCAACCTAGAATAGACTTGAAGTCTCTGTTAATGATAGAAGAGGCCATTGGCTACTTCTGGCCTTTTCTTCTACCTTCATTTTAACTCTCCAAGTTCATCTACTATCACCAATAATTGTTTTTATATTATATAGAGTTTCTGCTCTTCAGCAACTTTCCAAGTCTTGTTACTATTAGGCTATTGAGAACGAAATTTATCCCTTAAAAACCTATGCTAAAAATTAAGATGTTTCCTTTTTTTCCCTCTCCTGTGTACATCTATAAATCTTCCAAACTTGTGGAAGAATGTTGTGCATGACATGTTATCTCCTAGTTATCTGACTTGGATGATTAAAAAATAACCAAATGGTTTGTCAGATGGAACATAATGTCTTAGTTCATATTACTTGTGAACTCCCATGTCTTTTAGTAGTAGTTTTTATTTAAGGAATATAGTTGATCATATAAAAGTGGTAATGCACCTTTTGTATTATGCTTTTACAGGTGAAGGAGGAAGTTGAATTAGCTCTAAGGAAACATTTGGTCAACATGAAAAGGTAAGAATCAATGGCCTGAAGGTGTTGAATGGTTTATGTATCCATTAGAAGGTAATAGAAAGAAGTGAGAAATATGTGTACTCGGAAGATTGTGATCCCCACTACCCATGTAACGGATTTTTTGTGGCTCTTTGTTTTTTTCCCGTCTTTTTTCAGGAGCATTGGGAAAGGGATAGATTCATCTGAATCAAGAAGCTTAAAACTGCAGTTTGCAACCAACCTTTCACTTCCAGTGTTCACTGGAGCTCGTATTGAAGGAGAAGAGGGTCCTGCAATAAAAGTGATTTTGGTGGATACTCTTACTGGGGAAATTGTCAACTCTGGCCCCGAATCTTCTTCCAGAGTAGAAATTGTTGTTCTTGAGGGTGATTTTGATGGTGATGAGGGCGAGAACTGGACACCTGAAGAATTTAAGAATAACATCGTAAGAGAGAGAGAAGGGAAGAAACCCCTTCTTACTGGAGATGTTCTCCTCAATCTTAAAGAGGGGATTTGTTTGGTTAGTGAAATTTCATTTACAGATAATTCAAGCTGGACAAGAAGCCGCAAGTTCAGGCTTGGGGTAAGAGCTGTGGACAACTTTGATGGCACTAGCATAAGGGAAGCAAAGACAGAATCCTTTGTCGTCAGGGATCACCGAGGAGAATGTGAGTGTGTGTATTTGTTTATGGCATTCCTTTACTGTTTTCCTCAAAGGCTCAAACTATGAAATTGAAACGGTGCCAAAAATTCCGGATTAGGATATTCTAAGTAGAGGTGTTCAAGATACTTTCATTTTGAAAACATGAACTCTCTTTGATGGTGGATATGCAATAATTATACCCTGTGAAAACTATGTTACAGCAGATCAACTGTGTAAATTGACACTCCATGGTCCCGTGTAAGTGGCCAATTCAGAAAATGATTGATATTTTAATTTATTTGAATCAAACAAAAATAAAAACTTGTGTTCAACCCCGTGAAAATCTGCATGCTGAATGAAAAGTCTTAACACCTTTTCTATTATAAACAAGTGAGCTATTGTTTTTTGAACTGAGCACATTTGCCTGGGACCAAGAACAAAGATTTTAATCTTGGCCCGTTTCACACAATTTTTATCATTTCAAATTACAAGCTTTTTGTAATTCTGCATTACATGTATTCAAGTTGTTGATTACATGAGGCAGAAAATGAAATGATGGGAGTGAACAAGAATAAAATTGGCAATCTGAAGTATCTGATTTGGACATGTGATTGGAAGTTTATACTAAAGTTATCAGGATAAAGAGCTATCAGCTTGGCAAACACACAAAACAGAGAGAATAAACTGTACTCTTAACCATTTGTCTAATGGTTGCAGTGTATAAGAAGCACCATCCCCCATCTCTGTTTGATGAGGTTTGGAGATTAGAGAAGATTGGCAAAGATGGAGCTTTCCATAAGCGTTTGAGTCGGGAGAATATCAATACCGTGAAGGATTTTCTGATCCTTCTCTTCATAGATCCCCCGAGGCTTCGTCATGTAAGATTCTACTGCTTTTATCATAAACATTGTACAATTTATACTTCCTTGAAGTATTTTACTGGAGCTTTTGGGTACCTGGTTCAATCCTCATCATTTTATCTGTTTGCTGCATTTAAGAGGGTCTATTCATCATTTCTTTTTTATCTTCAACATTAGTACACAAAGAGACTTCTTAAAAACATAAACTACCTCTCATATGGACAACTAGAATAGCTTGTCATTTTAAGGACAAGGATAAACTTGATACTTGCCAATGTCGTGACCAGTCTACTTGATATTTTTTTTCTGTGACATGTCAATGTAACACCATTAAATATATACCCAACTGGTCTGCTTTTTTTTTTCCTGAACCATGGTGGACACTTTATGTCCATCTGAGTTAAACGTCTGTCTTCATTTTCCCTGGGAACTGCATCATTGACACCTTGTTTATTATCATAAAGGAGAATCAGAAACTATGAACATAACTTACTGTATGCCTCTTGTTTGTCTGTGTCATTCAAGTTTTATGACCTTACAGGAATTTCAACAACTATGATTGCTTTTTATGATTGTTTCCATATTCTTGGAGTAGCATAAAAATTACATTTTTGTGGGGTTATATGCAGATTCTTGGCACGGGTATGTCTGCTAAGATGTGGGAAGTTACTGTGGAGCATGCTCGAACTTGTGTACTTGATAAGAGAATATTCTTGTATTGTCCTCCTGTTTCTCAACAGAAAACCGGTGTTGTCTTTAATGTTGTGGGACAAGTTATGGGATTGCTTTCAGAAGGCCAGTATGTTCCTATTGATAAGCTGTCTGACACTGAAAAGGCAAAGTTCTCTTATAAACTTCATAACCTTCCAGCTGACTTTTACTTCTTTTTTTCCATTCCTTGTTTCTGTCTGTCAATTCTGGCTTCTTATACTCCACTATGCCTTCAGGCTGATGGCCAAAACTTGGTAATCACTGCATTTGAACATTGGGAGCAAGTCATATCTTTTGATGATGAAGTGTCTCTGGTTGGTGGCTCTTCACAGTTGTCTGATGTTGCTTACACCTCAAGCTCACCCCAGACTGAAAATTCTAGTGGAAGCAAGTTTTTGACTTCACAAAAGATAGGCGGATTTGATTATGCACAGCCAAGTGCATCTTCTCCAGATATCATGTCGTCTATTTATACTGTTGGGGGTGTGGGTGGATTGGATGATTATGCCTTGCAGAGTATTGAAAATTTGGGTCTTAGATATGACCAGACTCTGAACTTCACTGGCCAAGTCTCTAACTCCCTCATTTGTGACACCGGCTCCTTGGCTCAAGCTTTCTGTGACGAGGATCATTTGCGTTTTTTTGATACAGATCTTCAGTCTCAGAACCTCGGTTTAGAAACACAAGCTGATTTGCAAAGTGCTGTTGATGACTTCCTGTTGACGCGCTCTACAGCAGATGCTGTTGATAAGGCTCAGAGGAGATGGACTATGATCTCTAGCGTGTTGAAATGGTTCGCTATCAGGAAGCTTGTGGCTACAAGAAAAACCTGTGTGGCTAAAAGAAAAACCTATGTTTGAGAAATTCATAGATATTAGAGTGATGGACGATAAAAATCTCTGCTAGTTCACTGATGCAAATGCAGTATTTCGTTCGCTGAGTATAGTTTTCCCTGCAGTCGTGGAGGCAAGATGGAGTTTCCGTAGATGTAGATGCAGCTGGTTTTTGAAACCTTAGCCCTGAGTGGAGAATTAGGAAATGCCTATCCTTTTATCAAACTGTAAATTTGTATATGTGGGTGCTCGAAACTAGGAGGTGGTGTCTGGTTTTAGCCCCTTGAGTCGAAGCTCGAATGCAAGCAATGACACACTGGTATGCTTGGGATTCTGTAGCTATCTTGTGGATTATCATTTTGTATTTGTGCATTTGTTAATGAAGTAAATATTGAATCTTTCAAGTCTCGTTTGTTTGAAAACCAATAGTTTTCTCTCTTCTTGGAATCCGGTTATTATTTGGCTATAACGTTCAATTTTCAGTTTCCATATCCTGGCTTGGAATTAAATAGCTAATAATTTTTTCAATCTGTTCATGGGGCTGATATACCATAAAATATAGATAAAGTTGAAAAGGTAATTTTCTGATGATTAAATAATTAAGTAATATTTAAAAAATAAAGAGAGAATGTGTACTTAGACAGTTATAATACATTACAGCAACAGTTTCTATGTGAGATGGTGGTTCAAAGTGTGAAAGAGAAGAGCTTATTAGCAGTAGGTATTAGTTGGCTACACAAGATCACTGCTTAATCTCCATTTCCAAGTGCTACGTTAACAACTTGGCAGTTGGTAGTGATAATCTTAAGGTACCCAATGAGAAAGCATGCGTGTAGGACCCGGAGCCATAAGGATCAAAATGCATCTTTCTTTTCTTCTTTTCTTTGTTTTTCGTTTTCAAAATGCCAACATGGCTCCACCTTCCAACATGGAGCCGCCATTTTCAACTGTCGAACAGGAAATCACACCCCGAGAAAGGCCTATTGTGACAGTCCCGGTTCTTCCATGACCATCAACGAGCAGACCGAAGAAGAAGGGAAGAAAGACTCTCTCATGGCTCTCGGTACAAAGCTCGAAGGAGATGAAGGAGGGGATACTCTGACAAAAGCTCTCACAGCTCTCAAGGGAAGAGATGAAGACGAAATGAAGGCTGATGGGAAAGAAGCGTCCTCAGCACGCTTATCTGCAAAGAAGAAAGAGAGTGTCAACGTGGACGAACGAGATGAAGAAGGACAGGACTTACGTGAACGGCTGAGATGAAGTGAGCGAGGCAGGGACATCTGGCAACCCGAGCAACAAGGGAACGATGCCGTTTCATTAAAAGACAGCTGTCAAAGCCAAATAAAATACAAACACAGAAGAGACGTATGCAATACAAATACTAATTAGTCTGAAGAGCTATATTAAGGGAAGAAGGGCTGATTACAAGGCATCCAGTG
The DNA here is from genome assembly GCA_009078335.1 of Salix brachista. Lineage (NCBI taxonomy): Eukaryota > Viridiplantae > Streptophyta > Magnoliopsida > Malpighiales > Salicaceae > Salix > Salix brachista. The sequence goes on from CM018586.1 coordinate 13,447,137, forward strand.
AAATTGCTTTGAAGCAAATCAATTGACCAAGAGGCCCGGGCTACCTCGAATCTGCCCAGAGAATTCAGCTTTGCTTTTAGTTAATTTTCTAGTTTCCTTTCCGTATTATTTCCTTTTGTCTAGAAAAATCCCAAAAATACCAAAAAAAAACATTGTTATTTCCTTTCTTAAATATCAATAGAAAACCCCGAGAGAATTTTCTCTCATAAAAAGATTTATTTAAAAAATTAAGAAGGTTACAAGTGGTATCAGAGCGCGATCCTCAGGCATAGCCGAAGGAACGAGAGTGTCCCAGTTGATAGAAATAGTAGCAAGGATGAAACAACAACAAGAGGCCCAACAACAAAGCCAACAGGCCCAACAACAATTGTTGGAGGACATAGCCCAGCAGATGAGAAACATGTCGGCCCGAATGGACCAAATGTCCAAGGCACAGGGAAAAAGGCCTATGGTTTCTCCACCAGCCTCGCCCACCCGGTCCGTGAATGGGCATCCACGAAACGAAGTAGCTACCCAGGAGGGAAATCACCAAGTTCAAATCAAGTCTATTCGACTGGAATTCCCGAGGTTTAACGAGGAAGACCCGATTGACTGGGTTTATAAGGTAGGACAGTTTTTTAACTTCCACAATACTCCAGCCCAGCACCGGCTATTTATAGCTAGCTTCCACATGGAAGGAAAGGCTATAACATGGTATCAAGAACTAGAGGATACGAGAATTATTACCAGCTGGGAGGCTTTTGTTACTGCCCTCCAAATCCGATTTGGGGCCTCGTCATATGACGATCCCATGGAAGCGTTGATTAACATTAGGCAGAACACAACAATTGAGGTATACAAAACTCAGTTCGAATTACTCTCTAATCGAGTAAGAGGGCTTTCTGACGCCCATAAATTAAGCTGTTTTCTTGGAGGGTTAAAGGAGGAAATAAGGTTGGGGGTTCGAATGTTAAACCCACAAAACCTGGTGACTGCTTACGGTCTGGCCCGAATGCAGGAAGAAAATTTGGCTATCATGAAAAGGTCCTGGCGTCCTAGCACCTTGGGCCTCCAGGGGAGAAGCCCCATTCCCGCTGCACCGAGAGGAGAGGGAAGGCCCATTCCCATACACAGACTCACCCCGGCCCAAATGAAAGAAAAACTCGACAAGGGGCTTTGCTTCAAATGTGACAGTAAATGGGGCCCAGGCCACAGATGCGGGGGTCCAAAATTATTTCTAATTGAAGAAACCGAAGAGGACACTGACACTCTTGATCTAACAGAAGATTTATTTAATCAGAAGGACCTCCAGGTGAATGAAGAGGGGGAGATTGGGATATCACTACACGCTATTACCGGTAGTCCTAGCCCAAAGACTATGAGGGTAAAAGTCAGAGTAAAGAATTATGAGTTCGTAGCCCTAATAGACACTAGAAGTACCCATAACTTCCTACACCCGAAGGTGGCCCGAAGAGTGGGGTTAAAAATCACCAAACACGAGCCCATCGGGGTTCACATTGGAGATGGGTCCAAACTGTGGAGTGAGGGGAGTTGCCCAGAGATTAAATTTTTAATACAAGGGGGCCAATTTTCTACACAGGCGTATATCCTTCCAATAGGCGGGTGTGATGTAGTATTGGGGATACAATGGCTAAGGCGATTAGGGCCAATATTGTGAGATTTTACATCCCTTAAGATGGAGATCCGACAGGGGGACCAGAAAATCTTAATCAAAGGGATGGGAACGGAAGAATCAGAAGTGGACAGCAACCCAACTTTCTTGCAGGAGCTCCGAAGAGCTGAAGAAGGGCTGATTCTACAAGTCTGGGAGATAGGCCCAATACAGAACCAGATACCAAAACAGATAGAGAACCTACTCACTGAGTTCCAGGAAATCTTCCAGGAACCAACAGGTCTGCCTCCCAAGAGGTTCCAAGACCACTCTATCATACTCAAGGAAGGCACATCACCAGTCAATGTAAGACCCTACCGATACCCCTATTATCAGAAGACAGAAATTGAAAAGCTGGTCAAGGAGCTACTGTTAATGGGCACCATAAGGCCCAATCAGAGCCCATTCTCATCCCCGGTTCTACTGGTAAGAAAAGCAGATGGGTCATGGAGGATGTGTGTGGATTACAGGGCACTAAATAAGGAGACAGAAAAAGACAAATTCCCCATCGTAGTGGTAGAGGAGCTACTAGACGAGCTTCACGGGTCACAAATTTTTTCCAAATTGGATCTACGATCAGGCTTTCACCAGATCAGAATGAGGGAAGAAGATGTCCCGAAGACAGCATTCAGAACCCATGAGGGACACTATGAATTCTTAGTGATGCCCTTCGGCCTCACTAATGCCCCCTCCACTTTTCAGGGGCTTATGAACGATATTTTTTGCCCCTACCTAAGAAAGTTCGTCTTAGTGTTCTTCGATGATATCCTCATCTACAGCCACTCCAAAGAGGATCATGGCAGACATCTAAGAACAATGTTCGAGACTCTAATAAAGCATCAGCTATATGCAAAAAGGTCCAAGTGCAAGTTTGCTAGCAAGGAGATTCACTATCTCGGGCACATTGTTTCCCAGCAGGGGGTCCACGCTGATCACAGCAAGGTGGAGACCATGCTCAACTAGCCGAGGCCTAAGACCCTCAAGTCACTAAGGGGATTCTTGGGCCTAACAGGGTATTACCGCAGGTTCATCAAAGGCTACGGAGGGATTGCTGGGCCTTTAACAAGGCTACTAAAAAAGGGGGCTTTTCTATGGGACTCAGAGGCCGAACAGGCTTTTGATCTACTTAAAAAGGCCGTGACTACACCCCCAGTGCTAGCCCTACCAGATTTCAATAAACACTTCATAGTGGAGTGTGATGCATCAGGAAGTGGGATTGGGGCAGTCCTAATGCAGGAAGGACGGCCAATTTCTTACTTCAGTAAGAGCCTCAAAGGAAGGGAGTTGACACTGTCTACCTATGAGAAGGAGTTCCTGGCCTTAATCAGGGCAGTGCAAAAATGGCGGCCATACCTCCTGGGGCAGGCCTTTAGGGTCAAAACAGATCAACAAAGCCTTAAACACTTGCTAGAGCAAAGGGTGGGGACACCCACACAGCAAAAGTGGCTAACCAAGTTGTTAGGTTATGATTTCATGGTGGAGTTCAGGGCAGGAAAGGAGAACCTAGTGGCAGACGCTCTATCCAGAAAAGAAGACCCCACTGAAGAGGGTACCCTATGGGCTATTTCTACCCCCCTGGTCCAATGGGTAGAACAACTAAAGGAAAGCTACAGGGAAGATCCAGAAATACAGGAAATCATGCAGAAAATAAAACAAGAAACAATTGAGTCCATGAAGTTTCAACTAAAAGGGGGAGTGCTTTACTACAAGTCTAGAATATATGTGAGTCAGACCAACCCCTTGAAACAAACAATCCTGGAGTATATCCATGACAGCCCCATCTCGGGCCATTCAGGGGTAGAAAAGACACTAAACAGGGCCAGAAAAGACTTTTTTTGGAAGGGCATGAAGGCAGAAATACATGATTATATCAGACAGTGTGAAGTCTGTCAAAGAGCCAAGGGCCTAAACACCAAACCAGCAGGCCTCTTGCAACCATTACCTATACCTACCCGGCCATGGTCCTCCATATCCATGGACTTCATAGAAGGGCTGCCTAAATCTAACCAATACACAGTTATTATGGTGGTGGTAGACAGGTTAACCAAGTATGCACATTTTATCCCTCTCTCACGCCCTTACAGTGCTACAAAAATTGCTAACCTCTTCTCACAGAATATCATGAAATTGCATGGCCTACCCGACAGCATAGTATCAGACAGAGATCCCACATTCACAAGCAAATTTTGGGGGGAACTATTTCAAATCCAAGGTGTAAGGCTATTACTGTCTACGGCATACCACCCTCAGACTGATGGCCAAACTGAGGCCACCAATAAGACACTGGAAGGATACCTTAGGTGCTATGTAGGGGATAACCCTAAGGGATGGTCAAATTGGTTGACTATGGCAGAATACTGCTATAATACTAGCTATCATGCATCACTAAAAGCTACACCGTTTGAGGCAGTATACGGTTACTCACCCCCTAACATTACAGATTATATCCCCGGGTCAACCAAGAATCAAGCAGCAGAGGCACAATTATTACAGAGAACAGAGCAGCTAGCAAAAATCAAATATCATCTAAGCTTAGCTCAAGAAAAACAGAAGGAACAAGCAGATAAACACAGGGAAGAGGTTCACTTTAACGAAGGAGAGTGAGTGTACCTTAAGCTCCAGCCGTTCAAGCAAACCAGCATGCCAAAGTACAAAAACGGAAAGTTAGCTTACAAGTACTTCGGACCATTTCAGATACTGAAGAAGGTAGGGACAGTGGCTTACCAGCTCGACCTACCCAAGGAGTCAAAGATACACAACACCTTCCACGTGTCGCTGCTGAAGAAGTGGATCGGTAAGAACACCCTCCCGGAGCCATGGCTACCCGACTTGGGGTCAAAACGGGATCCTCAACCCGAACCCGAAGAGATTATCGACCGAAGACAACAGATCGGGCGAAGGAGGACGAGAAATGAACTCCTAGTCAAATGGAAGGGTCAACCAGCTGAAGACGCTGAGTGGGTAGAAGAAGACTGGGTGAGAAAGACTTACCCGAACCTTGAGGACAAGGTTTTCGAAGGGAGGGATAGTTGTGGCAGTCCCGGTTCTTCCATGGCCATCAACGAGCAGACCGAAGAAGAAGGGAAGAAAGACTCTCTCATGGCTCTCGGTGCAAAGCTCGAAGGAGATGAAGGAGGGGATACTCTGACAAAAGCTCTCACAGCTCTCAAGGGAAGAGATGAAGACGAAATGAAGGCTGATGGAAAAGAAGCGTCCTCAGCACGCTTATCTGCAAAGAAGAAAGAGAGTGTCAACGTGGACGAACGAGATGAAGAAGGACAGGACTTACGTGAACGGCTGAGATGAAGCGAGCGAGGCAGGGACATCTGGCAACCCGAGCAACAAGGGAACGGTGCCGTTTCATTAAAAGACAGCTGTCAAAGCCAAATAAAATACAAACACAGAAAAGACGTATGCAATACAAATACTAATTAGTCTGAAGAGCTATATTAAGGGAAGAAGGGCAGATTACAAGGCATCCAGTGAAATTGCTTTGAAGCAAATCAATTGACCAAGAGGCCCGGGCTACCTCGAATCTGCCCAGAGAATTCAGCTTTGCTTTTAGTTAATTTTCTAGTTTCCTTTCCATATTATTTCCTTTTGTCTAGAAAAATCCCAAAAATACCAAAAAAAAACATTGTTATTTCCTTTCTTAAATATCAATAGAAAACCCCGAGAGAATCTTCTCTTACAAAAAGATTTATTTAAAAAATTAAGAAGGTTACACCTATAAATAACCATGCAGTAGACCTAGAAGCAGCAGCCGCAGCAACAAAAACAGTTTCAAGGTGATGGACAATCAAAAAAGCCATGTCATTGTTCTTACTTATCCAGCTCAAGGCCACATAAACCCCCTCCTTCAGTTTGCTAAGCGCTTGGCTTCCAAAGGGCTCAAGGCTACTCTTGCCACCACTTATTACACTGTTAACTCAATAGATTCACCCACGGTTGACGTCGAACCCATCTCTGATGGCTTTGATGAAGGTGGGTTCAAGCAAGCATCAAGCTTGGATGCCTACTTGGATTCATTCAAAACTGTTGGTTCCCGAACTTTAACTGAACTCATATTCAAGTTCAAAGCCTCGGGCTCACCTGTTAACTGTATTGTGTATGATTCCATGCTGCCTTGGGCTCTTGATGTGGCCAGAGACTTGGGCATATATGCTGCTGTGTTCATGACCACCTCGGCTTCTGTCTGCTCCATGTATTGGCAAATCGATCTTGGCCCCCTGAGTTTTCCATTGAAGCAACAAACAGAGACCGTGTCCCTGCCTGGCCTCCCTCCACTAGGCCTCTGCGATTTGCCAAGTTTTCTGGCAGAACCAGCAAGTCAGACTGCTTATTTGGAAGCAATCATGGAGAAATTCCACAGCTTAAATGAAGATGACTGGGTGTTCTGCAATTCCTTTGAAGATCTGGAGATTGAGGTAAAAGTATTTTCTTCTACGTTCACATATAGCTTCAGCGCTTAACTAAAAACCCTGCTTAAAATATAATGATTTTTCGAGAGAGGCTAGTTAAGGGAAAGACATCATAGACTATCATCAGGGAGAAAGCTTGTGCTCGACCTTTACTTGTCACTACCGAAGATAATTTCATGATTTTCTTTTTATGATTGAAAATTTCCTTCCGATCGATATGCCAGCTAGTTGTTAAACAGCTAATTCATCTCCAGTTTGTTTGCTTCTCTGACTTTTAAAAGCTAGTAAAGTCAATGAGAGGAAAGTGGCCACTGGTGACGGTCGGTCCGATGGTGCCATCTGCCTACCTTGACCAGCAAATTGATGGAGATAGAGCTTATGGGGCTAGTCTTTGGAAGCCAAAAAGCAGCCAGTGCTTCGCATGGCTGGACACAAAACCACCAGGGTCAGTGATATATGTGTCTTTCGGAAGCATGGGAAACATTTCAGCTGAACAGGTTGAAGAAATCGCATGGGGTTTGAAAGCCAGCAACAGGCCCTTCCTATGGGTTGTGAAGGAGTCAGAAAACAAATTTCCTATTGAGTTTCTAAACTCGGTAGGTGAGTCGGGGATAGTTGTATCATGGTGCGATCAACTGGAGGTGCTGGCTCACCAAGCTGTCGGTTGCTTTGTTACTCATTGTGGGTGGAATTCAACGTTGGAGGGGTTAGCCCTAGGTGTGCCAATGGTATGCGTGACACAGAGGAGTGACCAGCCAATGAATGCCAAGTTCGTGGAGGATGTGTGGAAGGTGGGGGTGAGATCTAAGAAAGATGAAGTGGGTATCGTAAAAAGAGAGGAACTTGATAGGTGCATAAGAGAAGTCATGGACGGAGAGAAGGGTGAAGAAATTAAGAGGAATGCTAACAAATGGAGAGAGCTTGCAAAGAGCGCTGTTAGTGCAGGTGGGACTTCTGACATGAATATCAACGAATTTGTAGTGAAGTTACTGGAAGGGAAGAAAGGGTAACTACTGCGAAAAAAAACTTAACTTTTGTTATTGCTTGGTGAATCAAACAGAATTCACTTGTTTGGCTGATGAATATGATCATATATTTTACCAGAGACTCGTTTTAGAGGGTTTTTAACTCGTAAGAAATACAAATCAATCATGCCAATGAATAATAGATATTAAAACAAGAAAAGCTGTATATCTAAACTTAAAAGTGGCTTATCTGAGGACAATGAATAATATCTTGTGGGAATTAAGATGATCATTGGTGGGGATTCTGCAAAGCAAGAACACAATCTTGAAGCCATTTATACTGGCTCATGCAAAGGTTGTGGGTTGTGCCCTGCAGTTCCACAGAATTGAGGTTTGTCTTAAAGCTATTGGAATGTATCAATCTGCAAGCAAATTAATGTGCTTGCAAAATGTTGATGCTCCGTTTACAAAACACAAACAAAAGATTGAAGATTTACAAAAGCATCCGTGAAATGAAGCGTGCAGAAGCAGAAAGTATTCGTCTTAGATTTTGGCTAGTGTTGCTATGATATTAAATGAAGGCCAGATTCAGAAGATGGCACAATAAACATTTACATGAATATGAAAGATTCTATCAAAATCCTGATCACTGGCACCTTTGAACAACAAAGTTCACATCTTACAAGCATTGCTGTTATTACATATTTCATCCTGCAAGAACACAATATGACCACCAATGTATCAGCACCAAATATGTTTTATAGAATCACCTGATCATTCCTAGAAGAGACCAATGTACATGTGGAACCACTTTGTTAAGAAAAATTACAGAAGTGATCAGTATTCATGTTCAGCTAATGAGAAATAAAATTCAGATGATAGAAGTATGAGAAATAAAATTCAGATGATAGAAGTATCCCAGATTGTCGCATAAGTATTTTCAAATATACCACCACAAAAATGGTTCACTGAAGCACTAGCATGAGGCTCAATCACCATTCATCATAGAAGAACTTCACCAGGTATGTTTTATATAAGCGAATGATCATTCCTAGATGAGAACCATGTACAAGAAGAACCACTTTGCTAACCCAATTAGAGAAGTAATCAGTATTCATGTTAAGCTAATGGATAAAAAAGATTTAGATGATATAAATATTCCAGGTTTTCACATAATTATTTTCAAATACACACCTCGAAACTGGTTCAGCGAAGCACTAGCATGAGGCTACATCAATATCCGTCACAAAACAAATTCACCAGGCGTTCAAGGGAGAGATTTTCATATATGGGTTTTATCCCAAGTGAATCAAGGACAGTAAGACTGCTGGCATGCAACACCAGAGAGGATTCATATATGATATATGATTCGGTTTTCCTTTAAGGTAAATTGTAAGGTACCGCTACCATGACTTCTAAAAAGTGTGCAGTCTAAGTTTCCGGATGGTTTGGCTATATACTGGACAAGAAAAATGTTTGAAGAAGTCTGATTCATACCGCTACCATGACTTCTAAAAAGTGTCTGCAGTCTAAGTTTCTGGATGGTTTATCTATATATTGGACAAGAAAAATGTTTGAAGAAGTCTGATTCAGAAATATAATTCAATAAACCCTATGATTTAATTACTGGATTCGACAGATTGCTAAATCCACTATCTTTGAACACACCAGTTATCTGATGTTTTTGTTGTATCATTGATCAACAATTCTTGTAAGCAAATCGAAATCATAGAACAAAAAACCATGGAAAACATATTCAAAATCTTAAGTGAGTAGTAATAGAATTAAGGAAATTTATCCATCTGCAGACTCCTACCTTCTTCTTTCGGGTGTCCAAGATTGCCTCCAAAGGTGGTCGGCCTAAAACCAAAGCCATTTCATTAAATGCTCAAAGAATAAGAACATGAAAACAGAGATCATTGTAGCAAAAAATCACAGAGTGGCAAATGCATCGAGTATTTACCTGTAATTTGCAGACGATATTTAGCCCAAACACTATATATAGCATCAGCTATTGTTGCAATCTGCAAGAGGGATGTTTGGAGTTATTAGTAAGAAAAAAGTAAAAGCAAATGTTCTTGGAATGAAGGCAGCAGACCCTTACAACCATTTGTATCATGAAGAACGACACTTACAGGTTCATATTTGGTAACAGCATAAACCCATCCAAGACCAACTTGTTCATATAACTTTCGGAATGCCTGCAGAGATTGTCAATATCACAAGTATTACATTTTCTTTTATTGTATCTATAATCAACACCATTAATTACAGAGTAAAAGCAGATGCAAAAAGTCTGAATCTAATAAATAAGTCTATTCAGATATTGACCAATTCAACTAGACTCTCTTGTCAGATAATTGAAAGGGATACATACATGACTAAATGGAGGCCCCGACTGACTTCCAAGAGCAGTATAAAGTTTATCTAAATGTAGAACTCTGATTTCTTCATGGATAGGCCATGCTCAAGTTTAATCTCTGACAGTAGCACTATATCCATAGCTTTTACAGTATCCATAAACCTTCACAAAACTTCCCAAATTCCAACACATTTTTATATGATAAATACAAATGATAATCAGTTCTTTCTTCTTTTTCGTGTGTGTGCAAGATCGAAAACGCGTGCAAATTAAAGAAAGTGCAAATCAAAGAAAGCTCAAACTCCTAAATCCATTTAGCAAACTCAGTCGTAATTGCAAAAACAAATAAACACTTAAAAACAGATACCAGCTGTTTACTATAGAGCAATACATAATCAACAAATTAAGAATTGACAATAACAAGGGCAGAGCAGCACTACTAATCCAACATAAAGAATTGATAAAGACATACTTCAACATCCGTGACCACAGTTCCATCAGAAAGGATTGCATGAATTCTTCCCATAACCTGCACAACAAAAAACAAAAAGCATTCGTCACTACAAACTGTTCCTCTAAAGTGCAAGAAATAAATATTTGATATTTAGTTATGTTGTTTTCTACAGCTCAAAAGACATTTACATATTTGATCAGATAGACATAGACTTGAATCATGCCTCGAATTCACCCAATAACCAGTGCCAATCAAGTCAAACGACACAGGTCTTATTGGATCTCAGATTTTTTGTGGCTAGACATGTGAGGAATAGTAGGTTTTATTTGAAACCTTATAGTTCTCAAATGGAAAAAAAAAAGTTGATCGACATACAGTTTTGTAGTCCAGGCCTTGATTCTCCTCTGGTGAGTACTCATCTGAGCTTATGTCAACAAACTTTATGGTGCCATAGCTTTCATTCCTCTCTCTTAGCATATTAACCTGACAACAACATAATTAAACATGCATAACACAGTATAAAGAAATTATATAGAGAGAGAGAGGGAGGGGAGCTGACCTCACGCATGCAAAGAGGGCAATCTCCGTCGTAAAGCATTTTAATGTTCCAATTCTGGGGCTGAGGGAGAGGCTCATTTTGTTTGTTGCTAGTTATAGGCTCGACGGCTGCCTCATGAATTGCCCGAATTCGACGTTGAAATCCTGCAAATTAAGAAGAACATATAGCATTTGTATGTTCGGTAATAACAAGAGCAACATTAAATCAACTAAATTAACGTAGAAGTGAATGAGTTGGTTGAGAAGATCATGTGAAGGAGGAAAAAAAGAAGGGATATAAGTGAGAAGATCATGTGATAGGCACCAACCAGCCGGATAAGATTTGAAGCTCTGGAGAGGTTGACGAAACCTGATGCGTTGATGATGAGGGTTTCGAAGGAAACTAGAACAGAGGGGGTTTCTTTGTCTTGCAAGAGTACAGCAGCATGCTCGTGTCAACGCCATTGCCATTTCTGTTTGCTTGAAATGGAACGCAGAGAATTTTATTTTCCTTTATGGCGACAGATCGGATCATAAGACTCCCTTCCCTTCCCTGTTGCGCTGCTCTACTATTTTCCTTCCTTTACGTGCCCACTGCCTGGTCCGCTTGTTTCTATGCGGTCCACAATTTATTCCCTAATTTTGCTTCTTCTTTTTCTTTCCCTGCTAAATATAAAGATAACGTTCGTTAATTTCAGAATTATTTGCGAGGTTTGTTTCGGTATCAATTTGAAAAAAAAATATGGCAAGAGAGAATAATTAGTGATGTTTTACTAATTATATATTAGTTTATTAAATAAATCAAATACCTGAAAGAGCAAAAAATAATTTTATCATCTAAGCATTATTTTTCTGTAATTTTCTTGTTTTTTTAATTATGTTAGAAAAAATAAATAATAAAATATTACTAATTATTCTTTTAACCACATAAAATTACTTCTATAACAAATAGAACAAGGTAAAAAAAAATGATAATGACAACCTAAGAAAAGAAATATTTTTATAAAAGATAACAATTGATGTAGCTTAATTCTTAATCTATTAAACATGAAAGGATGAAATCATCTAAAAAAAATTAAAAAATCTTGGCTCGAGTCAATTCAAATTAACATAAGAAACCTGTAACATGATGAATAAATGGTGATTCAACCTAATTTAACCCACCAAACTTAAGATTAAGATAATGAGATTTGGATAAATCAGTAAAAAAATAAACAATCATAAAATTGAAAATAAAATAAGCTCAAAAATTAAGAATATAAGATAATGAGATTTGGATAAATCTGTAAAAAAATAAACAATCATAAAATTAAAAATAAAATAAGCTCAAAAATTAAGAATATGATGTCAACCCGCTTTAGTTTTTCAAATTTATGACCTTGGATATTAGACTAGAAGCATTTTATCTAGAAAAAATCATGAAGTTCAATCTTTAAGCAATTAAATATTAAAGGATTAACTTAAAAAAGACTGTCAATTACACAAAAAGGACCCAAAACAAAAAACTCAAATACAAAATACAAAAAAAATAGTTTTTAATTGAGGTGAAATTGAAAACATAAATTAATTGAAAAAATAAAAATAAAGAAAAAAATGAATATCAAAACTAAAAATAATTTTTTGAGTGAAGGGTGAAAGTGGAAAGAAAAACCAATTCAACAAAATATTAAAAAAATCAAATGAATGACGACCAAATTAAAAAAATATAATAGATCAAAAATTAGCATTTAAGGATGAAATTGAAAACATATAAATTTTTTACAAAAGATTAAAAATTAAAAGAATAAGGACTTAAGTTGAGATACCTACAACAAAGAGGGTCAAGTTGTAATTTTTATGGGAGAAGAGAGAAGAAAAGGATCATATAACAATTGATGAGATGACACACGTCATAGCACCTGGAAAAGGACATGATTGCATTTTCAACGACATGATAAAAAAAATATTTATGGACGCTAGGAGGCATGACTTGAATGGTTTGGATGCCTCTTGCGCGCCCCAAATTATATATATATAAAAAATTTCCATATGAGAATTTTATATGGAGATATCACTTGTGTCTATGAAAAGACTCACATGATGATTGTATAAGTGATTATTAGATTTAATATTACCAAGTTATCTTATAGAGAAAATATCATGTTTTGATCATATTACATGTTATCTTGGTAAAGGTAACAATTAAACAGATATTATATATAACATTACCTATATAAAGATATTCGAGTGATCAAGAAAAGATTCATCACCCTAAGTGAATCAAAAAAAAAAATATTCTACATGCTCTCAAATAGTATTTATCATTAAATTATTACACAAGGTGAAATGAGATTTGAAAAGAATTTAAAATTTTATTTAAATGATATCGCGAATACATATGTTGTTGATATACTAGAAAACTACTTTAACTCGTCAATGGTAAGACCATCGCAACCATTTGATTCCTTAATAGAACACATAACATAATCATACTTGGGTGCCATGAATCCTAAAATCTTCTCCATGACTTTTGCATTTTCTATCTTCCTTTTCCTGGCTCTCAACTTGTTGAAAACAACAAAAGTACATGTAAAATACTAGTTCACAAACTCTTTCCCCTTCATATTTAGCATCTCAAACTTCTCTTGGAGAGTTTGTCATTGTCTTTGTTGCAGTCATGATTTTCTTTTTTAATTTTTACTCTAAAGAATTCCAAATATTTTTGGCTGTATCTTCTTTTTAATATAGTTTCTAGAATCAATTTATGTATGTCTTGTAAAAGATAGTTCTTCACCTTTATATCCTTCAACCTTTCATCATCTTTTTATATGCTTCATTGAGTTGAACATTTTTTGTTTGTGCAAGAATTCCATCTTCCACAAAACATACATCAATGGTCATTCAGAATTTTATTTAGGCTATTAAAAATTTGGAAACTCTTTTTAATTTCATGGTAAACACAAATAGATTAGGAGAATGTTTCCTTATTTTCTATACACCAAGATTTACATATTTATTAGATTTGCTTCTAAAAATTAGATTAACACTAACAACTAATTCAATCAACAAAACAATAACACCTCTTTTGGAAGCCATAACTCGAAAACAGTTCAAAATCCAATCAACAAAAAAAAAAAAAAAAAAAAAACAGAGATTATAGAGAGTAGTAGGAAAGAGAAGATAATGAAGGATAAATCAAATGCTATTTCCAGCTTTTAAGTAAACGACATGCCACTCAAACTAGATTATGGGACTGCTGGATAAAGAAGAAGAAAAATTCGCAAAATGGTGGATATAATAGGGCAAAATCGAAAAACCAAAAACAATTGTGGGTTAAATCGTAAATTTAGCAAACAACTCTTCTATCAATGCACTGCTCAGGCAGAAAGGAGAAGGGAGAAAAAGAAAGAAGAAAAGATGGCCTTCTTACTGAAGAATTGCTCCTCCTCCATTTCTTCACACTTCCGATCTAAATCTCAGGTTTTTTTTTAATTTGATTTTGATTTTCTTCTGTATTTCAGCTCTTTCCATGTTTATGGATTCAATATTTTTTTTTGTACAGAAGACACAGGACGCCCTCTCTATTTCGCGTCGCGGATTCCATGTTGAACCTGGTCCCCGCGAGAAAGCTGTCTCTCTCTCTCTCTCTTTTACCTTCACTAGTTATATTCCAATTTCCTTTAGGATTTTTGTGCGTGTATGTGTGTTTGACTTGACTTGATGCTGGTATCTTCATGTATTTCCTTTATAACTCTAATTGTTCTTGGATTGTATTTGATTGCCATTCTCTGAATTGTCCCTATTGCTCTAAGCATTCTCCTTCTCAATTTCCCTTGTATTCTTTCTCCCGTGTTATTTTCCATGATGAGATGGTGTCTTTTTGAGATTGTTTCTTTGCATCTTCCTTCCACCAAATTCCATAATTCTCATAGAACTCCAGTTTTCTTGATGCTTCCCTTTAATACTTGTAATTTGATATGAGGCATATATTAAATTTGAATGAAGCAAGATGGATATAATGATCTCACTAGTGGAACAGTAACAGTATAGAAACTAAATGACTTGCTCCAGAAATTTTGTAAATATCTGACAAATGCAGTGCTGCTTGATATGTAAAACTGCTGCTCTTTACAGTCTGTTTTCAAACCTAATATCATGGTCTAGGGAAGAAAATTCATAGTCCAGGAAATGACAAAGATGTGAGCCATTGATACACTGGTGGATATGTAGAACTGGTTCTCTTTACAATCTGTTTTGATTTAAAACGTGATTTCATAGTCTAGGAATTGCACAGAACCAGTAAAGCCAGAAAACTATCTCCTGTCAGTTCTCTAGACATGAAAATTACAAGGTTACCTCTTAAAAGACAATTCTACCTTGAAATAATCAATTGCTAAAAATAAGTAAATGTGTGTTTACGGAGTTTCATTTATGAGTGGTTTGCTAAGTTGTTTACCTTACAGCTCTTGGCTGCAGACCCTGCTCTCAAGTGGTTCAAATCACATAAGAAGAGTGTGTGGAGGCTCAAAAGAGCTGGGGATGTTCTGACTGTTCTTGTTGTAGCAGGTATGTCGATGCCCTTCATACAAGTGGAAGAAAATTGCATATACTTAAAAAACGTTTTGGTAAAAAACCTTCGGGATTGGTTAAACCTCATTTGTGGGTATAGAGATGGAAAAATGAGCGTGTCGAACATTTTGCATGTAAATGCCATTGTTGCTAATTGAAATGATTATTAATTATCCAAAGAGCACATCTAGACAAAGTGATAGATGATTTGAGCTTTTTTTGTGTGTGTTAGTGTAAATCTCCATATCATGATGACTGACTGTAATCTAATACACTAAAGACTCATTTTAGACACCTGTCATGCAATCTGTTTTTGCTGCTTTACTTCAACTTTCCAGTGTTTTGCTAGTGGATTTAGTTGGAAGCAGGCACTTTAATCAACCACAAAAAATCAACTTCTTAAGATTTGAATTGGTATTTGCTTAAATTGAACCGGAGATCATTTCTCACCAGGGATTGCAATCTTATACTATGTTTTTGTTTCAGGCTGTTGCTATGAAATTTATGTCAAAGCAGTAATGCGGGAAGAAGCTCGAAAAGAGGCAAAGAAAAGTGCGAAATAGGGTGTTCAGTGTCTGAAATTTCTGTTTCTAGCAAGAACATCAGATCCATTTGCAATTTTTTTCAGTGTCCAATAAGTAGTAACTGGCATTTGTGGTCAAATGCTTGCCCTCAAAAACTTCCTCTCTTTTTTTGGGTTATGTGCGATGAAGGTTTTTTTTTTTTCCTTTTTCATACTATGCCAGTGGAAAAATTACCCTAGTTGTGCATGTTTTTGGATCCCTTGGACACTTGAATGGACATCTGTTTTCTTCCATCCCTGTTTCACTTGTTGAATGACCAAAGCACACACAATTGGAGAATTTACTTTGATTTGGTTAAAATGATCCAATCATGTAGCTTATTAAATAGCTTGATTTTTTTTCCGGAGAGAAAATTCCATCAAAACATTACTTGTTAAAAAAAAACGAAATTTTAAATTAAAGTAAATTCTTCTTCTGTCCCCATTAAACCGTGAACAACAAATCAAATTTCAGAGATTTAAAAGATTTCGCTGTATATATGTATTGCCAAACAAATGCACGGATTTAAAATGGCATTCCACGACAAAGCTATATAATTCATATGATATGATGTGCTCACCAACAGCCTCTTTGAAAGAACGTCGTCAAGGCAGGGAGACATTGACATTATCCACAAAAGGCTCTTGAAATGTTCACACTATCCACTGCGAGTTTTAAGGACTTGAGCTCCAAATTATTTCAAAGTGTACTCGTGATTATTTTTTAAAGTGTTTTTTTATTTAGAAATATATCAAAATATTGTTTTTTTATTAATTTTAAAAGTTATTTTGACATCAGCACATCAAAATGATCTAAAAATACAAAAAAAATTAGATTAAAATAAAAAAAATCATTTTTTGTAAAAAATATTTTTAAAACGCAGTGCCAAACACCTGTTAATTAAGAAGTCAAATTCAAATTCAAACAAGAAAAATGTAATGATTAGTTCATTATTAAGAGACAATAATAAGAATTAAATGAGATAAGTTCTTTAACTGTTAATAGAATTATTATTATTTTGAAGGAAATTATGATAACGTAAATTAACATGCGAACAACCTAAACTTAAAATTAGCATACGTGATGTTCTTTTGAAATTCCAAACCTTAAAAGAAAATTGGTTCAAAGAAAATCTCACAATGATTCGGTTTTAAGTATGAAAAGGATGATTAGGTTCTGAAACTTAGCATTCCAGTCGAGCTAAGTTTCGAAACAAGTAAAAACCAGAATATGTTCTAAGCCATGATTAGGTTCTGAATCTTTGAGTGATTTGTTGTTTATTTGTACATTAATTTTTAAAAAATATTAAAATAATGATTTTTTTTCTTTAAATTAATATATTTTATATTATTTTAATACGTTGATGTTAAAAATAATTTTTAAAATTAATAAAAAAATTATTTCAATACATTTTTAAATAAAAAAAAATTGCTGCTATAGTATCAAAAGATCTGTAAGTGCCTACTTGTTATTGTAACCGCGGTTGCTTTTACAAATGTTTTTGGCTCGAAAATACATATCTAGTTTAATTCTAAAATTGATCGAAGGGCAAAATGAAAAAAAATAAAAAAGATAAAGAAGTGACTTCTAATAAAACCCAGGTCATTTGGATAAACCTCTTGCCTAGAATCGAACATCAACTTGAAAGATTTCATCATTTTATATTATATGGGTGTGGAAATGCACCACCCGAGAGACGTAAACAACATTCACTTGGTAGATCATTTAACGCACGTGTCAATTATTTTTAAATTTTAATATCAATTTATTTACAGTAAAATACCAAATCACCCCTAACTCCACAAGAGAATTAAAAAAACATAGCAAAAAACCTAAAATAACCCTACATTTTATAATAAATAGAGTTTATTTTTTAAAGATGACATGAACGGATTTTTTGGAAACCTAACCAGATGATGGAGTTTTTTGAAGGATTATTTGGCAATTACATTGTAGAAAAAAAAAAAATTGATGATGAACACCCTTTTGAATGTAATTACCAATAAGCCCCATTAGAAAGACTCTATATCCCTAAATTCATCGAAGACAAAATAGAAATTTTTCCGTGAAGGGTAAAACATTGATCTGTATGTTTTTTTTTTCCTGCAAGATCTATCCCTCGATGCCCTGAAAAAGTAAAAACCGGGATGTGTTCGAATCCATGCAGTGCTGAACGAGATTAGATTCTTGTACGAATAAGAACACAGAACTACACTTATCGTCGATGATTCAAGTCTGGTCGTAGGGCAACAAATGTAATTTAGTCAACTACTTTATCTGTGGAAAATGACCTAAATGCCGCCAACGAAGACGGCTTGCATTTTCTATTGCGTCTACTCGTAACACGTATTTGTATTCTTAGGTCTCTCTCTCTCTCTTTTACCTCTCCGAGCTGTATATCTCGAACGCACACAGATTTTGGAAGTCTCCTCTTCTCGAACTTTTGATCATCACCACTACCAATCACTTCGAAGGTTTCTGAGAAGAAGAAGATCCATCAGAAAGCTAGCTAGCTTATCTATTTATTCGATAAAGTAAAGTAATCATCGATGGCGCCATTTGCAGGGACGACTCAGAAGTGTAAAGCATGTGAGAAGACTGTGTACTTGGTGGATCAACTCACCGCTGATGACAGAGTCTATCACAAGGCTTGTTTTAGATGCCACCACTGCAAGGGTACCCTCAAGGTTGCTAGCCTCCTCCCCCCCTTTTTTTTTTTTTTATAATATATGTATATACATCACAAGTACATGCAGAAGCGTGCTCGAAGATACAGATATACTTTCTTTCTTCTGAACTTTACTGTTGACATCCTCTTATACTGGATCATACATATTTACAGTCACCCTCAGTTCATGTTTTTCACTTTTGTAGTTCATGGTTCTATGTAGAGAAGGTTTTGTTGATGATTGTGTGCTTGCTTGTCGTGTCAGGATTATAATTAATATACTTGTCAACTGAATGGATGATTTTTTTTTTGAAGCTGATTTGCTTTCCAACACAATTATCCCAATATATATCGCTATAGCTAGTACTCGAACAATACAAATGTTCTATTTTTGTTCTGGGGTCCAAGTAATTGAGATCATGAATTTGCATATGTATTCATCTTTCCTTTATTTTTCACTTGACCAATTCAATTGGATGATCTTTTGATGGGGTTGCTTAGATTCTTTGATGTTGAATCCTGTTTGTCCTGGTTCCTTGATGATAGGTCCGTTTCTTTTGGCCATAAAATTTATCTGTAAATCCTCAGTTTTTGAGGGGTGATCAAGTAGTACTGAGTCCCAAAAGTTGTCAAGGGAAGGAGAGGTGGGGTTGAGAGAGAGGTCTCATTTTCAAATCTTTGCCGAGCAAACAATGACTGGCGGATGGGTTAAAAAAGCAATTAGTGGCTGCTTTTGTTTTCTGTCGGCCTATTGGGTTGTTGGGAGAGAGAGAAGAATGGGATTTTGTCCATTTTCAAACCGCATAGTTGATTGAACAATTTTACTAAATAGAAAAATGGTATTTTTTGTATATATAGAGGTGTCTATTATTGTAGTTGATTTTATGGCAAGGTTACATCATAATTTGGAGAACTTTATTAGAATATCAAGGAGAGATATCTGCCGTCATTGCCATGGTACACAGGGACACAATAGGACCTCTAGCAGGTTGAGTAAATGCAATTTGTCCGTTTCTTTAGTCCCTGGAGCGTGTGAATCAGATTGTTTTCATATTGAATTATGTTTCCTGGTTTAACTGAATGATTATATATATATATATAGATGCGACCTGCAGCATGAACACAGATAAGATAACCAATAGTGGTTTTTTGCCATAAACAGACTGATTGCTAGGTACCACCAGAAACATGGTTTAACTAAATCAGCATGCAATTGGCAAATTTCATGGCAATTGAAAGGGATGTGAATACATTGAAATTTATCTTCTTTTGGCAGCATATATGGATCATAATTGAGTTGTTTATTCATTCTCCAATCTCATGACTTTCTGAGTTACATTTCTGCCTGTACCACCGGGGGATGAACCTGGAGCTTGTTCCAGAAGTCAAAAGTCATAGCATAGCCATATATGGAGTAATTGAGTGATGACAGAAAGGTACTCAGAGATTGAAGAACTAACATATAGCAGAAGAAGAATGCTGATAACTACACCTACTTAGGAATCGATCTCTGGTAAAACTAGCGCATAGTAGCCATATGCAGATACCTGCTATAAAGATTAATTTTGGGCAGCAATGGGATCAGATTCCTGAGAAAAAGTGGTGCCCTTTTTCCTTGTATGACAGAAATATGAACTCGTGTTTTCTTTGATGTCTTCCTTCTTAATTAATCTAAACAATTTCCTTTTCGTACTTGCAGTTGAGCAACTATTCATCCTTCGAAGGTGTTTTATATTGTAAGCCTCACTTCGATCAACTTTTCAAGATGACAGGCAGCTTGGATAAAAGTTTTGAAGGTGAATACCAGCTATTAATTTTCCTGAAGCACATTACCCTGTTGTAACATCAGCTTGTTCAATTTCATTCACGGGCTATAATTATTTTCATCTCCCTTTCCTAGGCACTCGGAAAACTGTCAGAGGTGACCGGTCTGCCGATCAGGTATTGAAACTTCATCACAGGTTGCAACTATTTCATACTTGATTTATTAATCTTTAAAATGGTTATTAAGATGCTTCTTTTTTTGAATGAAACTGCACACAGGTCCTTGGCAACAGCAGAGTTTCAAGTATGTTTGCTGGAACTCAGGAAAAATGTGTTGCTTGCAAGAAAACTGTTTACCCGCTCGAACAGGTGAATGGGGTGATTTAATAATAGTAATAATGCAAGTTTTGATAGAATAAAATCATTTTTTCCCACCAGGACTGAAACATGCAAGGCAAAGAATTAAGCAAATAAATCTGCTCAAACTATTGCAGCTGATGGCTTTGCTTGTTTTGCAGCATGTTTAAAACTAATGAAAATAGAAAGATATGCTACCAAGGATGCCAAGAACTTTCCAAGTTCTAGGCTTGAACACAAGTCATATATTTTGCTTTGTTATCCCATTAATTGAGATAACTTTGCTCCACGTAGTTCTCCATTAATGCTCCAATTCAAGAAACCCTACCCGTGTGTTTGCTCTCTGAGATTCTCAAATCTCATACTATTCTTACAGTTTATTGTCTCCAACGACTTAATTTCTGCATCTATCAGGTGGCAGTCGACGGAACATCTTATCATAAAGCTTGTTTCAGATGCGCTCACGGAGGATGTCTCATCAGCCCCTCAAACTTTGTAGCCCATGATCATCGACTATATTGCAGGCACCATCACAATCAGCTCTTCAAGGAGAAGGGAAACTTCAGCCAACTTGGCAAACATGAAAATCCTGCATCAGTGAATGAGAATGCAACGACTGAATGATTCTGTATAATTTTCAACAAAACTAATACTGTGTGATAAGTAATCGAGAGAGCTTGAGGTATGTTTTGAAGAAAACGGTATACAGTTGCAGAGTTCCAGCTTGTTGCTGTAACATTTTGAGTGTGAGTTCTGAAGTTGTAATAAGCTGAGATGAGTTGTAGTCCTTTTATCTACAAACTATAAACTTTCTGTATTTATTTTTCAAGCTGAAGATTATTTCTATGGATGCATGCACCGTCTTGTTTATAAACTTTTTTTTTTTTTTCCTGAGAGTACTTGTGTCTTTGGCTTGTTCAAACTCAAGCCAATATATTAATATAAAAGAAAAATGAAATCTTAATCCAATAAAGCCCCTAGATTCATGTGATATTTTATTTTGGGACTAAATTAAGCCCCTTTCATTAAATAATAGATCGGATCGCAAATGTAAAATCAGTTAAAAACTATTAGTTTCATGGCTGTTGTCGAAGAATTTCTTACTGAATTTCAAAAGACAAAAGAGGTTATAATTAGCCAATAACTTGAGCAAATTAATTAACAAAACAGGCTGTAGTTTTGTGTTTTTGTTGAAGTTATTTTCTCCCATTTCAATTTTTTTATTTTGAGAATTTTGCATCCTATTTTATTTTTTCCTGCTAGGTTATATTTGAATTTAGATTTATTGGGAGGTGGAGCTTTAAATTTTTTAATATTTGTTTTCTATGAAGTTATTTCAATCTCAAAATCTAGTTTGGAGGTTTAATGAGATAATCATGTTTGATTCAAGTTATTTTTTTAGCTGTTTTTTTTAATTGATTTTTTTTCAATTTAATCTTTGAATATTGAATTGAAGTGGTTGGAAATTGAGGTTTTCAATTATTTTTTCTAATTTATTTTATGTGAGGTTATCTTGATCTTATAATATTAGTTGAGGGTTTGACAGATTCACCCGAGTTAACTATATTCATTTTATTTAGGTTTTTTTTCAATTAAATATTTTTAATTGAACATCACAATATTTTTATTTATTTTAAATAAAATTATCCGGATATAATTACTTTGAAAGAGATTTCTCCATGCATCTAGTTCGATTTGATGTCAAAAACTAACTATACAAAACATTCCATAAGATTAAGAACTAGTAAAACTTGGTTGGTTGGACTAATCAAGTCAACAATTGATTAGAGAGAAAAAATTGCAATTTGTTGGGCTTGAATCTAGCATCTTTACTCTCTTCTTCTTGTGTTTTTTCTTTAATTATGCAATTACCAATTCAATATTGGTTTTCATTTTACATATGTAATTAAAAAAAACATGCATTATTATAGTACAATGACCTTGTGGCCCGACTAATAAATCCACTAATAATCCATTAACTTGATCGATGAGACACTATTTGGATCGGATCAAAGTCAGACATTTTGCTTTCGAGGGCCTCAATGAGAAGCTTAGACGCCATATTACACTGAAAGACTAAACCATTACCATCCATGATCCATCCCGCTTTCTTAAAACTCTCTCTCTCGTGAGTACCTTCACCCTCTCGAATATTGTTTTGTGCTTGTCAACGCCATGTCGTGTGGGACAACCTATTTTTTTGTTTGGACCACCATGAAATGGCATAACCAATCAGGTGAAAATAAGTGATGTCGAAACCATCTAATAAGTGGTTCACTATTAAGAATTTGAGATTAGAAGTTTTTTTTTTATATAGTTTTGGATTCGAGTCATGTGATTATTAATATAATAATAATTGAAGAGTTATATGATCGTTAAATTCAGGGCTCATGCGATTAGTCGAGGTGCGCGTAAACTGACCCGGATACTCATGTTAATAAAAAAAAAGTGATGTCATCGTTATTTCAAAGTAACTGATTTATGTTTTGTTTGACATAGCGTTTCAAAAGTGCTTTTAAAAAACATGCGTATTTTTTTTATTTTAAATCATAATTTTTAGTGTTTTCATTTCATTTTCATGTGCTGATAACAAAAAGAATTTTTAAAAATAAAAAAATATTTTAATATATTTTTAAATAAAAAAATAATTTCAATAACACTATGAATCAGACAATTAATAGGTGAGGCCGCGAAGGGACATTGTCATCTCATACCCCTTAAATAATGCCCCATGTTAATAAGTTGGTTATTGCTGTCGGTCCATCCTCGACCTGAAGAAATTGTCTTCGGACTCTTGATAATTAAAATCCCCAAAGTCCGTGGATCCTATTGATACCAGCCCATTTCACATCGGCTTTAATGCACCACCTGGGCATTCATTGAGTGCTCTTTTCTAAGCTCTTTGCCATGCTGTTTCTGCTCTCTCTTTTTTCTCGAGAAAATAGTTCCTTGATGAATAGCTGGCGAAATGATGGAATATGTATCCTGTTTCCATCGATCACATGTTTGACTACGAAAAATGATGGACAAAAATGCTTGGTCCTGTTTCAACTACTTCAATTTCAAAATTCAACTCGCAAATTATTTGTTGCCAGTGTATCGGGCCCCTTAAAATACATGGATGGAGAAATTCTAAAATTCAGACAATTTTGAAGAATCCCAGCATCATAAGTGGGTTAGTATTAATGAAAAGATGTCTGAAACTCTGAATCTTGCAGGATGAACTTAGTCCTAATGGTTAAGGACAGACATATACAGTCAAGTTATGTGAACTAATCACAAAATGGTTTCCATATTTTTTAACCCTTCAAACATGAACAATCTCGCGCGTTAACTTCTGCCTGAGATCCATCGCATGTACGGTGCTATACGGTGAGATTTACAAGGATCCCTCGGAGAAAGAGGAAAAATATCATAGCCCACTGAATTATGAAACCATGAGAAATCTAATGATTTATTTGATTCTCTATTACAAAATATTCCCGTCTTATGGGGGTTGGACATTTGATTGATTGATTGATTAGTACTCCGAACACAGCATTAAACCCACCACAATTATTATACTACCAAATTTTGAAACAAAGTTCAATTTCATTTCAAAAGAGCAGTTCCTCGAGTTACAACCATGTTTGAGATGGATGCCACCTTTTGCTATACAAAGTATGCCCCCATTAGCCACATCTGTACTTGAAGAAAGATTTACTTTAATTTGTCCCAGTAGCCGCTACTTGCCACCATGGATTCTCTGATACTAGATTTTGCAGGTCAAAGCAAGCAAGCCTGGATTTTTCGGTCGAGCCCAGATGTTTGATCTTCATGTATCCTATGCAGCGTCGAAGAAGATAGAGATGATGAGACACAGTTAGCTGCCACTGCCAGCCTCTAAAATGCTACGGAGTGAGGGTTGCCATGCTCTTGATCTGGTTATGGCGGCGGCAGCAGAGTTGGCTGGTGTTCTTGATTTTGGCCTGTTTCTTTCATTTTTAATGGCCACCTAAAATGCACTGGAAGATTAGTTTTCATGCATCCAAAATAATTAAGAGACTGATGAAGGATGAGTGTGAATCATTCTAACACAAAATGGTTCGTGTTAATCTGAGGAAATATGCACAGGGATTCACCTGGTTTTTCTTCTCTTGTTCGGATCTTCCAGCTTTTGTATCCAGTCCCGTTCCCTGCTTCTCCTTCACCCTCTCAGGCTTCTCCTCTGATCCTGGATCGCTTTTCTTCAGCTTCGCTTGTTTCTTTGCCCACATCCCTTTCATAACCTCTGGAAAAAAAAAAAAAAAGAACCCAGAAAGAAAACAAGACTGGTTAATTTCGAAAGCCAAGAGAGAGATCTTTCTTTCAAGAATCAAGCAGGCAAGCCATAGACTGCAAATATGGCAGACCTTGATTGGTGATGAGTCTATAAACATGGCCAAGAACAAGAGTATCAGTAGGCCTGAGAAGCTTAATCCTCGTTACTCTCAGGGAATCATTGTTAGTGGTGCCGGTGCCGGGACATCCGCCATTGTTACTGGTTGGATACAAGGTGGTGGAGAGAAGAAGAGCAACGTAGTGACCCGGGTTCGTCTTCATGACCTCGCTAGCACTCACAGGCCAATACAAGTTTTCAACTTTTCCATTTGGGTGTTGAATCACCAGAGTTGCTGCGTCTACGGCTTGACAGTTCCCCATCCCTCTCTCTCTCTCTCTCCCGAAGAATGTGCCTTGAAAAAGAGAAGGGTGGTAGATGAAGGGGTAACGAGGGGGGTGGAAATTTAAATAGTTGGATTTATAACACCCACCCAGCAATTTTGAAATGTTTTCTCTGTCGAGGCCTTGGCTTTTTCCTATTCTATGGCCCGTAATGGTTCTGGGGGAGCTACACCTAGTCGCCATGCGTTACATCAAAGGTAATTAAGGACAGAGTGGTTTTAGTGCGTGGATTGCTTTTAAAAAATCAATTATAAATATCTTAAAATGATATTTATTTAATGTTTTTCTATAAGAAAAAAGTTTGAAAATATAATTAATAGCAATTATTTAAGTTATGTTTTTCAGAAGTATTTTTGAATTTTTTTAAAATAAATGAATAAATAAATATTGAAAGCTCATGGGAATAAATGAATAAATAAATAAATAAGTTTAGAAAGAATTCGATAGAGTCCCTAAACTTGAGGGGGTGTCTTACAGTTTAGCCAGGCATAATTTGACATCTTGTTCTAACATGGAATGATGTGGTGAGGCGTGATTGGTCGAGCAACGAAGAGACAAAGGGAAGCTGGCCCCAGAGGTGGTTTTCAATCCCTAAAGACAAATACATTTCATAATTTGGTCCCCCATCCAACCCCACAAACTACTAGTAAAAAAAAATCACCAACACTGCAAGATTGAGAGATGATGATAAGGATCACTTCCTAGGTTTTATTTTTTTGCTTTTTCATTGGTGTAATTGAGGGTGAAGTTATGGCAGAGTTGAAAATAGAGACATTGCCTGAAGATATGCCGTAACATGAAGATCCGTTTTGTCATGCTTTCAAACAAACATGGCGGGGAAATTTTGTCAATTAGCATGCAAAATAATAATAACAAGAAACTCTGAATTAATATAGCAATAAAGTTTTTAAAATGTGATATCAATTAAATGTCATGTTGTGGAATCATAGCAAGATTTTATTTGATTTTGCTGTTGACAGCCCCGATACCAATTAAATTAAGGATTAATTTTTTTTTTTTTATAACCGGGGTGTCCGGGCCAGCATGCGCGCACCACAATTAAATTCCCGGGCCCACTGAACATCCTGCAAACCCAATGAGCATGTAAGACACCACGGGAGTGACAGGCATGCATGACAAGGCTTGAACCTGGAGTGAGAGAAAAGAAGAAACCATTTATGACCACCAAGCCAATACACTGCCACTTCAATAAATATCATTATTCCTATACGTGATACCTACAAGACAAAAACATGTTACTTTATTAATTTTTTTAAACAGTATTATTATTATAATAAAAATTAAAACCCTTAAGTTATTGTGATAATAAAAAAAAATTCCAGCCTGGCGTGACTTTGATGTGCACTGTCATACCAAACGTCACTTGATTATCTAACATGTTTTCAGCCAAGAAGTTAAACATATTACCTAAGCTGTTCTTCGACCGTTACAAAAGTATTAGTGGACTTGTGTTTCTTTGTCAACATAAAACTGATCAATCCTACGCCCCTTTCCTTTCCTCGTGAGTTACACGGCACATAAACATCTTTCTTGTCCTTTTTTCCCCGCAATTCTACAGCCCTTTCATTGACACGTGAGTTACACAGCACATACAGCTTAGGGAAACTTTCAAACCACTCGCTTGTAACCTTCCATAAGAAATTAAAAAAATAAATCAAATGGGACTTTTTTAATTTATTTAAAAAAATAATAATTAAAACAGAGTTCTATTTGGTTTTTCTTGTATTATGTGTTGTTTTTAAGTTGATATTTTATATTATCCAGATTTTATATCTTAGAATTTAAAAGACTAGTTTTCTTTCTTTTATTATACTCCACATGATTTTAAATCTTGATAGATCATAGATGCCTACTTGGTGATAAAGAACTTTGACCAATGGATTTTTCCGGGGGGAAAGGGTTTGTTTTGCATTAAAGATTATCATAAAAAGTTTTTATATACTAAAAAATCAATTTCGCTTTTCTATTTTCTCTAACATGTGAGAGCGTGGAAGGGCAGAAAAACAATGGAGCAGCGGAGGAAGTCGGCCACGGAACCCAAGAAGAGCAAGAGCAATGAATAGGCGTGAAATTTTGTGAAGGAACGAAAGAAGCGTGAAGAGTCACTCGTGTGCAGGGTGAGGGTCCCATCTGCCACGCAAAGAGAGAGTCCCTCCACTGCTCGACACGCAATGAGTGCGTGTCGCCTTGTGCCTAATTCCGGCCAGTCTCATCATCATCTCGTCTCTTTTTTCTGCCGGAAAAAAAAAAAGAGGTGTCTCTGTGAATAACTTGTAAAAGGTGAAAGGTTAAGAGAATATGGCCATCTTTCCTAAAAGCAGTTGGCTTCTTGCTCCTTTCTAAGGTGGCAAAGAAAGAAACAGCTTTCTATTTTGTTTACGTTTTCTTCTTGGTATCCTATGCATCCGTAAATGTTAAGAAAACATCTAACCTGAAAACTTAAATACAATCCTTCAATTGAAATTTCTTTGGGTTTGAAACTTGTACAGACTCATATTACCTTTTGCTTGTGTTTTTTATCAAATAAAATAAAGATAGTGAGATTTGAACCTCGTTACCGCTATGTCAACAAGACTCTGATACTATATTAAGGAATTATCTCCTCTAAAACCTTAAACTATTAGATGAGATCCTAAAATATAATTTGTATTATTCCCTAACAGTAAATATAAAAAGCTCTCTCAAAAAAAAAAAAAAAGTTTGCTGTGCTGAAGTATAAAGCCAATCACAGAAGGAATCTTTGCATGACCAGAACCTGATCTTGGAAGCCCACATCAAAGGAAAAGGAGGCAAATGCAAATAATCTCACGTGTCATGGGATTCATTCACTCACGTGAATAAAAGCACTGAAATGTTTATATTTCAGTAAAGATTATATTTTCTTTTCTTGCTCAACAATTTCTTTTTGTTTCCAAATACTGTTCACCAATAAATATATATTTCAAAATGTATATAAACACCATGGGAATTTTTATCTAAATTTAAATATTGGTGGAAAATATTGTTGTCGACTGTAATTGGGTCCATATACTTAACCTAAAGCTGCTACCGTAGCTATGGATTGATTTGCAAAACACCTTAATATAGTTTGACAAGTCCTATTACTCCATTGAGCTAATTTCTTATGGAGGGAGGGGCTAATCTCATTATAAAATTAAAATGTCAAGTTAAATCACATAGTTGTGCTTGTCATTATTAAGTTTGAATTGATCCATATATATTGAATTATATAATTGTAATCAAATTTTATCCAAAAGACTTTAAACTTTATGGTGGATGGTCTTTTCTCAATCTTTTGAATTGCTTTATTTACTTACACTTATCCAATATGGGATTTATCTATTATTCAACATTCCCTTTCATTTGCACAGCTCATCTCTTGAGATCTGACAAATGCATTATAAACCATAGCAATCCATAACACTAGATATTCCCAACTTCTAAAATGAAGAGTTCCATTGTCTATGCTAACCTTTTGGGTGTTTGGAATTGAGGTTAACCTTATGTTTTATATATAAAAAAAAGTTTTTTAAACTATTTTTTTTAGTGTTTTTGTATAGTTCTATGTGTTGCTATCAAAAATAAAATTTTAAAAAACAATAACTTTTGTTTTCTTTTTCTTTTATCTGCATGCCTCCCCTTCTCTTTATACGCATGGCTTTGCCTAAGAAAAATAATAACCCGCTGATAGTGACCATCCTGCTTTAGAGTTCATAATGTGAGTCTAATCAACTATAACCTTAATTTTATCTTACATTTTACAGTGGTGCCTCCAAACTATCCGTAGATTTGGAATCGAGTAGTGCATGATTATTTAACGTCCATGTATGGAAAGCCACTGTCCTTCTATTTATACACAATTATTTATATATATATATATATATATATGAGGGGTGCATGATGAGGTTCCACGCTTGGTTCCTGAAACTGGGAACAGACAATGGATCATACTGAACAATTGGTGGGAGCTAGCTCACTGGCCTGAGTAATCTTCTGTCGTGAAATAAAAAATCTGACGACTGACAAAGACATCTGGCCACTCCTTTTTCAATCTCATGGCACCAAGATCTTGGTAATTATATGAAGCGGAACATGTAATTATATATCACAGAGAATATGTAGTCGAATAAATCTTGTTTTTGCTTGCTGCCACTTACCTCTTGGCACTTCTTACCTTTTCTTGCACTTCCGTTCTCTGTCTTCAAATGTTAATTATTGGTATTGGTGAGTTGCAAAACTTCAAAACTCGCAATCAATACGTTCGCTGGTTTTTCAGCTAATTATACATTGATTGGCAGACAAGACCTTGTCATCTGCAATATTCCCTTTTGTTTTCTTGCCTGTTTATGTCTGTCAAATTGTCCATTAATGTAGCCATGTAGCCTTCCAATAAAAAGAACGAATATCAAGCTAATTAAATTACTAGCTATGGCGATCGATGCCCCAGATCAATCTTCTTAGTTAATGAGCCTGTGATTGTAAATTAGAAATGATTCTGTATGGAGCAAGTGATCTCGATCGGCAAAGCATAGTAAGGTCGAACATCTACCTGGGAAGTTGGAGTTCATTGATTAGTATATTCTATGCTACTTTTTCTCTGCGGATCTTCGATAATATATTGTTTTTTGCCTGCGCTATTATTAGTCAGAGTGCACAAAAGTTAACCTTTCATCGTGGATTTTGGATTAAAGAAAAACTTCCGTGTGCTGGATGGCATATTCATGAGAGGGGGATGCATATTTTATTAACGTAATCATCTACAAAATATTACAAGCATGAAAACCCTAATGATTTCAGGTTATGCATACTACAAATAGGGTTCCGACTCCCACCAATAGAACACCTTATTTGATCGACCCAGATCCTAAAAAGAAATCAATTCTTTGTGTGAAAATGCAAGTGGCCATGTGAAAAATTAGGTACTATGCTTCATCTAATTCTAGCTA
Organism: Salix brachista; assembly: GCA_009078335.1. NCBI lineage: Eukaryota > Viridiplantae > Streptophyta > Magnoliopsida > Malpighiales > Salicaceae > Salix > Salix brachista. Next base: position 13,477,095 of record CM018586.1, read on the forward strand.
TCTACCTCAAAACATGGAGGAGGGTACAGAAGCAAGTACTGGCAACATTCCATGGCGAGAGTCTTATTGGATTCTTCACACAGATTAAGAAACGCATCAAATTATTTGGGTTTTTTTAATAAGAGAGCATCAAATTATTTGGTTTCTTTACAATATTCTTAATGTGGACTCCTCTTTTTCAAGAATTGAAATTGTTAAGAAAGAAGGGATATCTGTTCCTGTAGGTCCCTATTTTGAATTGCTTGGCATTTATGATACATTCAAATTAGCCTCATATGAATCCGATCCCCCCACCAAACAACATACAGAGTGTATTTAGGGTTCATGTTAGTGGATGGTTTTTGTTTCTTTCAAGTGCTCAACCTACGATATGATGACACCCAACAAACAAGTAAGGTTAGTTGTCATTTGTATCTTTGTGTTTGGTAAATCAAGAGAATGCTCTTTCAGGTAAATAAAGCTCCAATGGCCCGTCCAACTTGAGCTGCAATTATATATATATATATATATATATATATATTCCATGAACGACAATAATCTTCTTGCTAAGATCTTGCTAAACAAGGTTGTTTGCCGATAAGATCCATATATATATATATATATATATATATATATATATATGGATCAAGTGGGGCTGATCACAGAACTAAAATTAATCCAGAAGTTAGATGACCAGCTAGGGTGAATGTGATTTTTATAAGAATTCTCTGAGTGTGTTGACAGTAAGATCCTGTAATCATCATCTACTTCTTGTGGCCTTTACTGCCAAGGAAAGCATGTGCTTTTTCAAGAATTAGCACCAGCTTTAATTCAACAAACCTTGACCTTTTCTCGCCCTACTTTTTGGAAGATATAATGATGATGATGATGATGATGATAATAATAATAATAATATGCAGTATCCACAAAACAAACTTATTTCCCATAATAATCTGAGTTTTTTTTCTTCAAACAAAATAGCAATGTAGCTAAAAAAATTAGCTAAAATATCACAACTACGAACTTATTAGTGAAAATAACATAGTTTGTTGAGAAATACAAATCATATTGACAAAGGTGTTTTGCCCACCTTTCAACTCTCAACTAAATAGAAATAAAAAAAACAATAAACCCAACAAGTTATATATATTCAACACAATTCATAATCAGTTTTATACAAATCAATAATTTAATTTTAATTCAATTCATAATTAAACACACTCAATTAGTTTTATATATCAATAAAATCAATTCTCTTAAAACTCGAAAACAACATTTAACCACATATTACAATTTATCTTGTAAATAGGTATGCAATAACGAAACCATGAATATTTCATCATTCATGAAAATGGCTTATCCTTCACTAATATCATTTTTAGATGCTCAATCATCATAAATTTGTTAAGTTCAAAACAATAAATGTCCACTAATGACATATCAGTGAGTCAAATCTAAAAAACATGTTCAATCACTATTCTTCTTTTCTTCAACTAAAATATAACACAATAAGAGAATTTTACTGTTCACACTATAAGCAATTCCAATCAACAACTTTGTTTAGTACTTCCTATACAAGTGAGTGTCTTCAATACTTATCAATGGAGGACAATATATTAACCCTTTAATTTAAGCTCCACATACCTATAATACTCTTTTAAAAATTGCTTTGTTGCCATAAATTAATATTTTTTATCCTATTTTATAATTATACACGTATATGATTCTTTGAGAGCTAATAGAATTCTATACAACATTTTGATATGTAAAGAATTTGGAGAGAGAGAGAGAGTTGCCAAAGTAGAAAAGAAAGCGGAGAAGATTAAGATATTTTGTAATTTGTCGTACCCTGTTCATCATGGTTACTGGCTATTTATAGTCCACGTACAACAATTGAATTCAAATTACATGTAAAGTACATGAGTGCTACTTTTTAGCAACATGACTACACGATCTATCTAAAAACAGGAAATGGTACGAGAATCATCAACACTACTACACAACCTATCTAATAAAAGAAATGGTACGAGAATTAAGGCTAAAGCATCCAGTGTGGCCTTTTACTCAATCCACCCATACATCCACGATGGTAATGCGTGCGTGAATTGAGCCATGATGAAAGTCACATAACAATCCTACCCACTTAAAGAATCCTTGTTCGCAAGGATGAAATTTGGGTAAATTCTGGAAAACGCCATTTGTTCTCCCAAGTTGCATCCTCTGCTGGGGCACCAACCCATTTAACAAAAATCTCACTTTTAGGACGATAAGTCCCCTTCTGAATAATACGATGATCTAAGATGGCTTCAGGCTGAGGAAGAATCTTAGCAGTATTTAAAACTGGTGGAATCTGAGAAGAGACCATTATTGGAATTGGACCTAAATGCTTTCTCAGTAGGCTAACATGAAAAACATCATGAATTTGAGAGCCAGAAGGTAGTGCAAGTCGATAAGCCACTGGTCCAAGTTTTTCCAGTATCTCATACAGGCCAAAAAACTTAGGAGCCAATTTAAACGACCCACATAATGCCACTGAAGTCTATTTATACGGCTGTAGTTTTAAGTAAACCAAATCCCCCACCATAAAATGAACCTCACGCTTATGCTGATCAGCGTGGCATTTCATTCAGTTGCGAGCTAGAGTTAGGTTGTGACGTAGTTCTTTCATGATAGCATTCCGGTCACATAGATAGTTATCCACAGCTTGAACCCGAGTAGTGCCAGGAACATATGAGAGTAGGCTGGGGGGAGGGATACCATACACGACTTTAAAAGGAGACAATTTAGTCAAAAAGTGGACAAAAGTGGTGTAGCTGAATTCGGTCCAGGGAAGCTAATCTAACCATTTTCGAGGTTGATCTCCTGCAAAACAGCAAAGGTATTGCTCCAAGACCCGATTGACCACCTCTGTTTGGCCGTCAAACTATGGTTGATAACTCGAGCCATGTTAAGAGTAGCACCCTGCATTTGAAACAACGTGCGCCAAAAGGAACTGATAAATACCTTGTCTCGATCAAATACGATGGAAGAAGGAATGCCGTGCAGGCGAACAATGTTTCTTATGAAAGCCTTGGCTACTGTCAACGCGATGTATGGATGGTGCATAGGGACAAAGTGAGCATACTTGAAGAGTCGATCGACAACGACCATTATCACCGTATAGCCTTGTGATGAAGGCAATCCGTCGATGAAATCCATAGAAATTTCTATCCAAATTTTGTCTAGAATGAGCAGAGATTGTAGTAGACCAGCAGTACTAAGGCAATCCGTCTTGAACCGCTGACAAATCTCACACTGTTGTAAATATTCCCTAACCATGCGGTGCATAATTGGCCACTCAAAACTGCTCCAAATTCGTGCAAGGGATTTGTGGTACCTAAAATGTCCTCCGACCGATGATTAATGACCATATGAGATGACGGCAGGAATTAGGGTCGACTGTGGACTCAAATAAATCCTGTCATTCTTGAACCATACGCCATCACGTTGAAGGAACTAATGACCTAATCTTGAAGACTTGTCTGCTAAGGCTGAATAAAAAGAGTCTCGTTCCACCTCACGTTGAATTGCTTCCCACTATTCCACCTGTGGAAAAGAGATTGCCAAAAAATTGAACTCAACAACTCGTGACAATGCATCAGCACCCCTATTTTCCTTGCCCTTTTTATATTTGATATCATAATCATATTCAAGGAGTTTCAGCAGCCAACGCGGTTGTGCTAGGGTAGTAATACATTGTTCTAACTAGTACTTCAGGCTCTTTTGGTCGGTACATACAATGAAGGGATGATCAAGAAGGTACGGGCACCATTTTTTGATTGCCTTAACAATGGCAAACATCTATTTCTCATAAGTGAAGAGGTTGAGGGTTGATCCTTTTAACGCCTTGTTGTAGAAAGCCATTGGTCGCCCTTGCTGAGTAAGAATTGCACCAATACCTTTTCCGTATGGGTCACATTCAACAATGAATTTTTGAGAGAAGTCTGGCAATTGGAGGATCGGTGGTGACGAAAGGACTGCTTTGAGATGAGTGAAAGCGATCTCCGTATCCGAGCCCCAAATAAATCCATCTTTAGTCAATAATTGATTCAGTGGGGCAGCTATGGTACCAAACCTGCGAATAAATTTTCTGTAATATCCCACCAACCTAAGAAATCCTCGAATTGCCTTTACTGTCTTTGGAATAGGCCAGTCCTGAACTGCTTGAATTTTTTAAGGATCCACTGCCACTCACTCTTCAGATATAATATGGCCTAAATAATCAACCTGTGTGACACCACATCAGCACTTCGATTTTTTTGCAAATAAATAATTAGTAGCCAAAATCATTAAAACAGTGTGAAGATGTGACATGTGTTCCTCCCATGTACGACTGTAAACCAATATATCATCAAAAAAGACAATAATGAATCGTCTGAGATATGGGCGAAATAAATCATTCACGAGGCTCTGGAATGATGTTGGAGCGTTTGTTAGTTCGAAGGGAATCACGATGAACTCATAATGGCCCTCGTGAGTCCGGAAAGCTTTTTTATGAATGTCATCATCTTTGACACAAATTTGGTGATACCATGACCTGAGATCGAGTTTGGAATAATACTTAGCACTATGGAGTTCATCTAGCAACTTGTCAATTACTGGTATTCGATATTTATCTTTCACCGTGATTATATTCAAGGCTCTATAGTCCACACAGAAACGCCAAGTGCCATCAGATTTTTTTACTAATAGAACCGGAGATGAAAATGGGTTATTGCTAGGTCGAATCAAGTCGGACTCCAAAAGCTCCTTGACCATCTTCTCAATTTCAAACTTCTGATAATGCGGGTATCTATATGGTCGCACGTTGACGGGTCCGTTGTTGTGTTGTAGTGGGATCTGATGATCATACCTTCAGTGAGGTGGTAGACTGGTAGGTGGATTAAAGACACCTTGATAAGTAATGAGAAGGTCAGCCAGGTCAATAGGTGGTGGTTTGGACAAGACATCATCTTGGATGGAAACAAATTATAGGAATAACCCAGTGCCATGTAATGAGTGACACTCCTTGTTTGATAAGGTTGTGAGTTCACTGCTCCCAAGTCCTTTGAAAACTTGAGTAACACCGCCATAGTTGAAAGAAATTGTCAACTTTTTATAATCCATCTCGATGGGCCCTAGGGTCTCAAGCCATTGAACCCCCAAAACCACAAGACACGCCTCCACCGGGAGGACATAAAAATCAGTTGTGATGAGGAATCCTTGGACGTATATTGAAAGAGCCAAACATTTCCCAGCGCATTCAATGGTTTCTCGGTTGGCCACCATAACCTGAAACTTTTTAGCATGATCCACCGTAAGGCCGAGTTATGAGACTAGAGATTGGTCAATGAAATTATACGTGCTGCCCCCATCTATCAGAATTGTGACATTCTTGCCATGCAATCGACCTGGTACTCGTATTGTTTGAGGATGTGCGGTACTTGAAATTGCATGAAAAGAAATTTCGGGTAACGGATAAGAAAACTCTTGTTCATATACTAGTTCGTCTGGGCCATAGATGGTGTCGAGAACGTCTTCTTGAGTCTCATACCATATCATAAATAATTGGGGTCTTTGGCAGCGATGTACGGGAAGGAATTTCTCGTCACAATAATAACAAAGACCCTTCGCTCGCCTCTCTTTGGCGTCCTGTGTGGTGATCTATTTGAAGGGGCTTGAAAGGGTTGATTTTTGTGACGGAGGAGGTCCTAATAACCAAGGTGAGTTGTTAGCCATTGGTCGCTGCTATGAACCAAAGGTGGGAGATTGAAATGGATTGGATCCTTTTCGTTGCAGTGCATTGCGTTCTTCCACCACTTTAGCTACCCCTATAACTTTCGCCAAGGATCGTGGCTGTTTGATCCTGACATCCAATCGAATGTCATCTCGTAATCCGGCTACAAAACAGCCTACCAGGAAAGTCTCTGGTAACCCATTGACACAATGCGAAAGTTTTTCGAACACCTCCTGGTATGAGTTAACAGTGGTAGTTTGTTGGAGTCTGGTGAGTGCTTCGGATGGATCCTCATAATCTGTTGGCCCAAAGCGAATCAAAAGAGTCGTAGTGAATTCGTACCACGTCAAGTGTCCTTTGTACTTTGTAATCCACTGGTGCCATTGTAGGGCGATACCATCAAGGTGGAAGGATGCTAATGGAACCTGTTGATCTGGAGCAACAACTATGAAGTCAAAGTATTGTTCGGCTTTATAGACCTAACCATTTGGATCCTCACCACTGAATCTTGGAAATGGTAGTTTGAGGTGTTGATGATTGGTACGGTCAGAAGAAGGGTTTGAATGTAGAGTATTGTGCTAGCTATGGGAAGCTTCCCCAGTGGAGTCACTGGGTAAGTGGGTGGGTGGAATTTGTTGTGGGTGAAGTGCCTATAATTCAGTAAGAATTTGATCGAATCGTGATTCGTGGCTGGAGAGGATCTCATTAATCTCATTGTGGAATTCTGCATTTGATTTACCGTGAGTATCCATGGACGATCGACTCTGATACCACTGATATGTAAAGAATTTTGAGAGAGAGAGAGTTGCCAAAGTAGAAAAGAAAGCAGAGAAGATTAAGATATTTTGTAATTTGTCATACCCTATTCATCATGGTTACTGGCTATTTATAGGCCACGTACAACAACTGAATTCAAATTACATGTAAAGTAAATGGATGCTACTTTTCAGCAACACGACTACACGATCCATCTAAGAACATGAAATGGTACGAGAATCAACAACACTACTACACGACCTATCTAATAAAAGGAAATGGTACGAGAATTAAGACTAAAGCATCCAGTGTGGCCTTTTACTCAATCCACCCATACATCCACGATGGTAATGCGTGCGTGAATTGAGCCATGATGAAAGTCACGTAACATATTTGAAAGGACTTCTCATGTAAACCAAATCATAGTATTAGTATTTTTTGTTTAACTATCCATATCTTGTGACATGAGACATCATACTCAAAATCTGCATGCATAGTAGCTTGAATGGTCACAAAGTTAATACTTATTTTGACTTTAATAATGGTCGACTTCACATTAGTAGCAAAAATATGACAATGACATTGCATAACCATTAGGTTAAGATATGTGTGTTGCCCTTTTCAAGTTTATGATCTTGGATGAATCAAAATTATTGCGATACCACATGCAAATACTGTTGACATGTTGGTTCATATATACATCATAATTGTATATAAGTTATGATTTAACATTGTACCTTGTATTGTAATGAATTCTCTATATACCACAACTTAATTGTAGTAATTAATTCAGACTTGTTTCAAAAAATTTGTCCAACCTCTAACTTAGAAGCTAAGCCTGAATTTCTGACTTAAAATACAACGATTAAATATCATTTGAGCAAACTCACTAGCATTCTTAAATTTAAGACAAGTCACAAGAATTGACTTATTAGCTTAGCTAACTTGTCTTCCTTAACTATATTGTTAACTATGATGATTAATTTTGTCATAAGTTGGTTCAGGGCCATCATAATAATATCGAACATTAGTCATATCCAATTGGGCTTCTATATCTATAATTTCTCATGTCGATGATTGGTTCATTGCATCAACACCTATTATAGATAGACCAATTGTTTATAATACTTATAGGATCCTTTGAAGTATAGTTTGGAACCGTGAACTCCATATTAAAGGAGTTTTATTGTTTAGGTGTATCATCCAAGTAAGGCTCTAAATTATCAATCTATTTTTTATGGTCAATCTAATTATCAAATTCAAACTGTTGTCTCTAGAAATGAGCACACCAACATAACAATTTAGACATATCCTTGTGTGCATTCTCTAGGTAATGTCAATTTTAATTTTTTAAAAAAAATCCATTTAATACCTCAATATATTAAATATTTAAGTTCAGCAAGTGACATGTCTAACATAGCAGTTAAAAACCTATTACTTCCTTTATTTGAAGTGATAACATACTCGATATTAACAATAATACCATTATAATAACATAATAATTTCATACTAAGATAGTGTCTGGTTACTATTCTGGGATGAATAAGATAAAGATAATAGAGATAGAAATGTATTTGATTGAAGAGATAAAGATAAAAATAAATTTGTCTATGGGATAATTTTTGAGTGAATTCATGTACTTTCAAAACAAGATGTACAAAGATTACATGTTTTCAAAAACAATATATATTTTTTATTCATAAAATATCCTTGTAAAATACTTATGTTTCTAAAATTATCCAAAACAGACATGTAATAACAAAAATAATTATTTTCATAGTCTTAAAATTCAACTCAAAAATCAATTTGAGGCAAAGTTTTAGTCACAAGTCAGGTTCACCCAAGTTGGTGTGAGAATTAAAATGATTATTATTATAGTCTTAAAACTCAATTTAGAGGTTAATAAAAGGCAAGGTTTGGGTCATGGGTGAGGTTGCCAATTGACAAGGGTCAATATAAGAACAAAAACAAATATATTATCATAGTTTTAATACCCAACTTGAAGATTAACCCAGGGCAAACCCCAGGTCACATGTCGAGAAGGTTAACTTAGTTAATTCAGGTCAACATAAAAATAATAGTTATTATTATTATTTTAAAAACTAATTTGGTGGTCAACCTGGGCAAAAACCCAAATCACAGTTCATTAGAGTTAACTAAGGTTAATCCAAGTCACAATTCAAAAGGAATATTCAAATCTTAAAAAAAAAAAAAAAAAACACTTTTTCAAGCTTCCCAAACATCCCATCATTCGTAATAGAGAGAGATATTGAGAGAGGACGGGAGTTAAAGGGGGGAAAGGTTGAGTATGTGAGACCCGCACTTCTGAATGAACTGTGTTATTTATTTATTTTCATTGGATTCTCCTCCCAGCCCATCCTTGCTTGCTTCAAATTCAAACCATGAATATCTTTCGTGATTGAACTGTGTGGTTCAAATCGAACTTGGGCTATGTTGTTAACTCCACAATGAAATCAACATTCAATCCTCTGATGAAATATGTGAAAATCTAGGAAACAGCTAATTTCCATGGCAATGTGCAGTTAGGCTCATGCAATCAGTGTATTAGCTTCTACAAAAAAGCAACTACAGAACAGAGAGAGAAGGTAACTAAAGGTAACTAAAGGCAACAAAACTGCTCAGTTGCTACTTCAACGGTCGGATTTTTACAAGGAAAACAAATTCAATTGAATGTTTTGAAGTCATTCTATGAAAGGAGAGACCATCTCATACAGCTATATAGCGTGCGATAAGATTCACTGCGGGGCAATGAACATCGCATTTTTTTATCCCACAAGGAGCTATCGAGTAAAAATATATTGGATTAAGACCAGCTCATAACTAATGCTGATTAAATTAAACGGATGGGAAATATTTGTTTAGATTAAAGGGCAGGGAATAGAATTCTTCACTCCTTGTATCACCCTTGAATGATCGGAATTTGTCCCACCAGTGCTTCCCCCTGTCTTTCCTGATTGAACTATCTCTTCTATGCAGTGTGTTGTCCAGGAAATAAGCCACGCAACCCGCGACAAATGCTTCTGATGAGAAAGGAACGTTTACAATATCGTTGAACTGCCAAAGAAGAAGAAAAAAAAACCAAGATGTTTATCAGCCATTGGCATAGGTTTTGTAAAAGCAAGACTGATCAGGGTTGAAAATTTTCGTGCATACCCATCTTCCACCGGTGTGAACGGGACCATAGCCCTTGATTGCGGTGTACTCGTTGAAGTACTGTGGCACGGATAAGCCCATGAAAATAGAGAAGCCTAATATGAACATTGTTCGGAAGCTGTTGAGATTACAGAACTGAAGAAGGCTAAGACCACCAGCACCTGGAAAGCCATGGTGAAAAGGACAAGTCGTTAAAGAAAACCAATCAGAATATATCAGAGAGAATCACAGCTGCTTGTGAACCAAAATATCATGATATACATACCCACGTAAGCAAAGAAAAGGCAATATAAAGCGGCAAAAATGGGTGCTGGAATTGAAGCAAAGACTGCCCCGAATTTTCCTGCACAATAATGTGAAGTTGAACCATGAAGTTAAGAACAGTATACCAGCAACAAAGATGAATCATGCATCAATATGAAAGCAAGATGAATCATGCATCAATATGAAAGCATTGAATAAATTCATAGACTTGCCAAGAATGGAGAAGAAAATCATGAACCCTGCAGCTATCTGGACAACCCTTCGGCTGCCAACTCGTGTTAAGGCCAAGAGACCAGCATTCTCTCTGTACACAGTAAAACTCAAGTCAATTTTGATGTTACTGCATCTGAATGTATAAAAGCTCATGCACTGGAAAGGCTTTCCTAGTGAGTCTTACACAGATACTGATGATCCGTTTGCAGTTCCAAACAGCCCAGAAAGCAAAATAGCAACTCCCTAGAGCAGAAATAAAACGTTAACAATGTAAGAAACTCAATATTCATCATCATTGTTCTTTATACTTTGAATATATAGCAACCACCGTAATATACAGCTACAAGTTCCATATATATAAATCTTTTCTTGCTCTCATTTAGGATGGATGTGAGGGTAGAGGAGGAGAAAATTACCCTAGGGACTTTCACTTCCTTTAATTGGGCTTGGTAGAGTAGAGAGGTGTAAAATCTTTTCAAGGGGGGAAGTTGTCTCTTATATTTTAACTTTCTCTAACTTAGCGCTCATCACCTTTCTCCTTTCCTTGCACTTTGCATTGGAGACCAACCAATACATATTTCTTTAAAATAATTATAGTTTAAAGTTTGATTTGATTCTTGTTGGGACAACTAACACTCAATTTTTTAAGACTCCTATAAACAATCATAGAAGTTCACAACCTGACACTTTGTTACACACTTGCAAACTTAACGTGTTAACATTTTACCTCCATTTTTTTCCATCCTCTACACAACAAAACTTTAGAATAGTGCACGTCTACATGACTGCACATAAGCTAGGAATAACATTTCTCAAACAAATACTGGACATGAGCCAAATCGCTTAATAGCTTTGTCTTGCCCGTGACAAAAGGGATTATTGATGCATGCCTCAGCAAAGCATGAAAATTAAGACAGTATTCACACAATATCATAGACACAGAAACAACCTTTCAAAACTTAGAAACTTCAAACTTCAGTCTCAAAGAAGCCAGTCTCAAAGAAGCCAGTATCTTTTATTACCTGCCAGCCAACACCACGGCTAAGAACGGAAGGTGGCATAGGAGTTGCACTTGCATATCTTGACACAGCCATAAATGCACCAGTAGACTGCTTATTCAAGGACAGTAATTCAGTGAACTTCTACGATTAATTTACATAACAGCTGTATCCAGTAACCCATATAATCCACACAATAAATATTTGAACCGCACCACTTACACAAAAGAAAAACCAGAAAATAACAAAACCATTGAAAAAATAACGTGCAAATTGTGCATTTCACAGAGAAGTTTTATTTACATTATCGGTATAATAATTTCTGGAAACTATTAATTGCCAGCTCATCCATGTTACAGCAGTCATTTGATTAAATATTGTACAGTTCCACTAGTATGGCTATATGGGATTGGTATGGAAAATGACTGAGTTGAAATAGAATATCTATGAAGGGAAAAATAATACAAGGAAATTGACAAAAGCTATGATGATGTTGCATGATGCACTTTGATACTTAGTTTAAATCAATGGCAAATGGTAAGCATGAGGAAGAAGTAAAAATACAAATGGAAGAATGCAAACCTCTACAAGAGCAACAAAGGAAGCCATCATCATGGCAAAAGCTTCACCAGCATCAAATGTAGGTGCTCCCCATTGAAAGGGGTATGGAATTCTTATCCTGAAAAGCCCATAATTCCAATAAGGAACGGTTGATGTCATTACACAATACCAAGCCATGATTAAAAAGAATATTATACTACACTAAAGCAAACTCTTGGTTTCATCAAACTCTTGGTCCACAAATACGAATTAGAACCCAAATTAGTCGTCTGATCCAAAATGTGGAAAGAATGAAGCAGTCAAGGAGAAAACTCGTCATATTTATTCTAGTCCGGATCAGATAATGGCATTACAATCTCTTCCCAATTGAACAATGGCAACCAATGTAAACAAATATCAAAGCAATCCCCAATGATGTGCCATCTAACTCTTCTTCCAAAATCAGCTTGTCCATATGTAGGCATGGTAATTGTCCTACGCCCGCGCGCGCAGCGATTGTTTTTTTGGATCAAGTTTTTTTTCGTGTGGGTGAAAAGAACAATTGTCCTTTATTAGTTAAAACAGTTAAGAGAGTTGTCACCTAGTATTTTGATTATTAGTAACCCTAATTGGTCTTTGAAATTTGGACAAGAGAATGGATCAGTATCACCCCTAGTACACCCTATGTAAGTTAACTTACATTATTTATTTGTTTGATTACTAAGGTATTGTTGTGTTTTTCTAACTATTGTTCTATTTATTGGTCAAAGCATGTCCACTCCAATAGAGTGGAGTATGGATTTATAGGTCAAGCCTGACCATTTTAAAGCAAAAAAAAAAATTGTACTTGTTTTTTTAATACCTGGGATATGTTTTACTTATAAGTTCACAGTTTCTTGTATAAAGAATAAATAAATTGATTTTTTTGTGTTTTTGAAATTCAAACCAAGTCTTCATAGCTTTAATAAACGTGTTATTAAATTCATGATTTTTTGGTATGCTAAATCATGCAATATTATATTTTTTGTATTAAAAAGCAAACATGATTTTTTTGAGAAAATTGGTCATATGCAATTTTAAAATATTTAAATGTATTTTGAAAAAAATATTGTTTTTCTAAAAAAAAATGGTTTATTTAATACTAGTAAAGTAACTCACATATAGGTCAAAATATCAAATATTAAATATGAGAGGGTAAAACAATCGAGACCCCAGAAAATAATTGCAAAATAGTTCATCAAAAATTGAGAAATAATTGGAATTAAGCTAAAGCATGTGTGGTAGAAAAACAAGGTTTGAAACTTTTTTTGAAGAGCATTTGTTAAACAAGTTTTAAGGAACACAAATTTTGACTTTGTCAAACATAATCTAAGGTCTTAAAAACTCCACCCAGTCATATGGACTAGGCTATATGACTGGGCTTCATAGCACAATCCATTTAAAAAATAAAAAACAGCTAAATGCCCTCTTTAAAAAAATCAAAATATGAAAAATAAATAAAGAAAAGAGGACCAAAATGGTTGAAAGAAAAAGAAAAGAGAAACAAAAATGAGTAAAGTGATGGTTGTGTTTTTTTGTTTTTGTCCCCCTTGTTTGGTTCTCCTTTTTGTTTCTTTCAATTATTTTGGTCATCATCTTTCCTTTTCTTCTTTTTTTTTCTTTTTTTTTCATATTTTGATTTTTTTTTTTAAAGAAAAACAATATCAATGCTGACTCAATAAAAAAATAACCAATGGTTTTTGAAATGAATGTGTTCACATTTGAACGAGTTGAAAACATATTTTTGAATTCTTTTGAAAAGACTTTGAAAATCATAAGAAATGAGTGAAAAGAGTATTCAATTCACACTTTTATTCTTCACTAGTAAAATGATTTGGTAAAAATCTTCAACATCTTTATTCACTAGACCATTGAGATGAGAGATTACCAGGTAATCACATGGCATGACTATTGGATTGACATTTTAAAGTTTAAACTAGAAAGAGGAAAGAATGCTAAGTAAAGGTCCACAATTAACAGCACTGGGTGTGGTCCAATGGTGCAGGATGTGGTAGATTTCCTAGGTTGCTAAAATTTTAGTTCCCTTGTAAACCAAAAAAAAACAAAAAAGATCCACTATATAAAGGATAATCCAAGAAGTAAATGCTAAGTCATGCAGCTGCTTTAAAATGCATTGACTAACCATGGAGCAGCATCTATAAGTCCAGCACGATCAGTACGGCAAGTTACTTGTGTCCTTGGCGATGCATTATCATAAGCACCACCAACTGTGAGCAGATGAGCATAAATCCATACAATCACCACAGCGAATATGACAGCAAAACGATCAAAGAAATGTCGTCCTGCCTTTATCACATGAGGCATGTACTGCAAAACAACCAATGACAATTAATTATCTCATCCTAACAACTACTGCTAATAAAGTTATAATAAGCACAAAAGCAAGAGATGATAGAACACGGCATGATCAAAATAGCAACAAGGAATGCATCCATAGCACATCAACATAAATACCTGGGAAACAAATACTATGATGATAAGCTCTGGCAAGCCAATCTCCACGCATTTGGCAACCTAATCATTTCAGTGTAAGAGTTAATACCCAACTGGTAACAATATCTTTATACAAAATAAGCATGTGCATGAATATATAGCAAAAGGGAGCTTACACCAGGAAAACCAAGCTCATACAGCCCAAAACCAACGAGAGCTATCAAAGGAACAGCTGAAAGTGGACTTAAGAACCTGCAAAAAAAATAAAAATAAAAATAAAAACCTCTGATGCAGAGTTTTTACAAAAATGAACATCGAATATGGCAGAAAGATGTATCAGGGCTACATAATAAGCCAGGGTTCCTTGATTCGGAAACTCAGTTGACTCACAATACATAGATGACGACTTCTATATCTTAACCAATAATTATATCTGCTTGTCATCAAATGCAATTGATAACAGGGTGCAAGCACTGCCAAAGTATAAGCATCAGTTCAGGTTCTGAACTAACCTCGTGACATTACGCCAAAGTCCACTGAAACCTAGAACAATCTGAAGAGTAGAAGCAACAATGAGAGCACCTTGTATTGCACGCATAATCCTCTTGAACTTCTGTACAGGCATCAAAAGTCCTCATCGAGTTACTAAAGGGATATTCATCAGTAAGGCTAAAGTGGTGGGAGGAAGCAGATTAATGTATATAATATACCGTGTAACAAAAGGTTTCATGGGAATTAACACTAGCTCTTCTATATCAATAATAGACAGGTGTCAATTGACATTCCAAACCAAGAAAACCTTATATAACAGAAAATAGATAAGAAATAAAACCTCAACAGGATCTACTTCGTCGCTAAATCGACCAGCAAGGATAATTGAAATTGTAGTGGGGACAAAGGTGTAAGAGCCTCCAATAACAGCAGGCAAACGAGTGCCAAACAAACTCTGGAGCAATGTGCTCAAACCAGCAACAAACAGAAGTGTCTGGATCACATCAGCCTTCTCTTTCTACAAAAACAACAGCTGCCACGTAAGTTCAAAGATTCAAGATCACCATAATTAGTTAAGATAGACAAGAACTATCAGTATAATGTTATCTTTCCCCTGGTCTTACATTTCCACCTCCCATTTGAGGAACGAGTGCAGTAGGAATGAGAACAGTAGTTCCAAGCATCACAAGGTAATGTTGGAAACCAAGTAGGATAGCTTCCGCTGCAGCGCACAATTTTGAAATAATCAAATGCAAGCGAACCCATATGAATAATGCATAAAAATAATCAAAACCAAATACATTGTTACAACCAAAAAAAATCTGAAAAAGGGAAAAAAAAATAACAGAGCAGAACAGATCCTCTTAGTTCAACAGATTTCCTTGAAATAGAAATTGCACAAAGATAATAAACATTAAAACAGCCCAAGAAATTAAAAACAACGTAATTAAATACAAAAGTAGCTCTTTTTTAAAATGTGGTTAGTGTAACAGAATCTTGAATGAAAAAGGTGTTAGGTTTACAAGAACAAAAACAGCATTTAACCTTTTGAGAAGAGAGTATATACCATAAAAATAAAAATAGAAAGAAAGCTACTTTCAACCAAAACAAGATTCAGAGATAACAGATTATACTTTAAAAGAAAAATAGATTCATTGACAGAATTCTAAAAAGAAGGAGAATGCTCACGCCATGGTGGTGGACTAGTAATGCAATAATAAATGTTAGGAAGCTGCTCCCTTGGTGGATGTGGTTGTGGCTCCTCTACCTTTCCTCCTCCAGCCATCACTCCTTTCTTTCCTTCTCTCTTTAAAAAGAAGAAAGAAAATCAGCAACAAAAGATAAGTGAGAATGTAGAAGAAGAACCCAGATCCCAACTCTCACAGAGAAGCACGAACAGTACCCAGCTCAATAATGTGACCAGCAGTAGCAGCAGGACCCAGAAATGAGTGTCTCAGCTCTTACTAGTTACCTCCTACCCACCAAGTATATAATAAAAAGAGGAAGAAAAAAAGATAGCAAGAAAGGTAAAGAAAAGTGCCTTTTTCAACAATGGCTATTCCCCTGTCATGGAAAGCAAAAATCAAGGATTTAAAGTCAAATTACAAATCACGTCCCCCACACCCTTCCAAAAAAATTTTGTTCTTCTCTTAAAAGATGAAAGAGAGAGAGAAAACCAGATGTCTTTTTTTATTATTTGGTTATAAAGTAGCAAGTAATATCTATCAAGAACAGCGTAGAAGGTGTGAGACAGCAGTGAAGCTTGAATGACATTGCAAAACAGGAGTGTAAATAATACGACATTACCACAATGTCTCTCTCCCGACCAGTAGCAAATCTCTCCCTCCATCCCTCTCTCTCTCTCTCTCTCGACCAGTAGCAAATTCTCTTTCTTTAATTATTTATATGATGTTTATTATAGATTTAAACGATTATTAATTTTAAAATTTATGAAATTAGTTAAAATACATGAAATCTAACCTCGATATCCATAAAGAATCTCTCTCTCTCAACATTTATTTACAGAAGCCGACGAGGTAGGTACACTAACCAACTTACTTTATTTAATGCTGCAGTGTTTTTCTTTCACTCATCACTTGCTGCCATTTTTGCTCTAATTATGCAGCCAAAATTACAGCAGTAGTAATCAACAGTGTCATTAAACCATCACGGCCAACAGGTTTTAAAAAAATGCAATGGGAGTTCATCCATACCTAAGCGACTTGACGAATCGATTTAAGACTCAATCAATCTAAGTAAAATCAAAACAATATTATTTTGATTGATTTTAACTTGTTTAGTTCATGATTTTATTTTTGGTATGGATCGGTTTAATACTTAGAGCTCAATCAAGTGATCAATTAAAAAAACTAATGAAAATTACGTTGTTTTTTTATGTTGGTGACTATAAATGGTTGCTATTATTAGTGTGTGTTTGTGAATGCAGCGGAAATTGTTTTTATAAAAATATCTTTTAATTGAAAATATATTAAAATAAATTTTATTTTTTTGCATAAAACCATAAAACAACTTAAAAGCACTTTAAAAAATAAATTGAATTACAAAACACATGTCCCTACTTGCTATGATTTTCAATTGTAATTGAATCCTCAATAAGTCACAAGTTTTTTTTTTTAAGTAAACAAAGACATGTTCTTGTTGTGAAAATATAAAAATGACCATTAAAAATCAAAGCGCATGTGGGTGTTGTTTAAGTGTCCTTCACCTAACATGGAATTATTGGAAGAGATTAGGACCAATTTGGATAATATAGTAAATAAAACTCATGGATGATGACGTGTTGGGTTGTATAGTGAAAGAATATTTGGGGTGCCTCTGAAACCAAGGGTGCAACCACAAAAAAAAATGCTTAAAGGATAATGAAAAGGTCAAAAGATGACAACTTGTTGTCCATAGTATATGAAAAGTCAATATTTAGAAGAATAAATTCATTGTAGTTTGCATGCATAAAAGCATTTTTATTTATAATTTTGTTTGTTACATTAGTATTCTATACATGGTATATATGTTTTGAAATCCAAATACAATTACATTGTATGAATTAAGGGTTGGAATATTGCTCTCAACTTTGAATATTACCTTTAGTATATTTGATTTTGTTATCATCTTCATGATTTGTGGTTGACATGAATATTGATTAAGTGAATTGATCTTGGTGAATTGGTGTTTGATCTCTGGTTGTATTATTTGCAAACTTGGTGATGGAATTAGTTTTTTATTATAGTTAATTGGATGACGTCTTAGTAACCCCACATGCAATCTCAACATAAGTTCATTAATATTGAGAATGGCTTGTAGAAAGTTGAACTTGATACTTGGCAGCAATTTGGTAAGTGTATCATCAAGTTGATCTCACATGAAAATGAGGTAGCATAAAAAGCATTAGAGGTTATTAGACCATGAACAAAGTGAAAGTTGATTTCAATGTGTTTTGTATCAATATGAAACTATAAATTGGTAGAAAGGTAAATAATGCAAATGTTGTTATGTCAAAAAAATAGGTGACGAGAATAGGGGATAACAAGATTCATAAAAGAGAAATCGATAAATCTTCATAAATAGTGTTGATCACAACTCATTATTTAGCTTTATTAGTATTATTGTGATTGATTGTGGGTTGCTTATGAGAGCTTATAAAATAAGATTAGGACCAAAAAATATAATAACCAATGATAAAATAGTTATCATCAATAGCACTAGCCCAAACAACATCTAAAAAGGCTTAAAGATGAGTGTTTTTGCCACGAGTGAGAACCAAACCATATTTTTTAGTTTGCTTAAGATATTATAATATTCTTTTAACAATACTTCAATGATCAATAGTTGAAGAATGCATAAAATTTCATACCTTGCCTACAATACAAAAGATGTCGAAGCAAGTAAATTAGAGGAATTTAAGAGAAATAATTATGTTGTGATATAAGGTTGGGTTAGAAAATAGTGCATCTATAAATTATGATAATTTTATGATGAAGGGCATAGATGATGAGATTGATTAGGCAACATTCATATTGGTTTTGCAAAGAATGTTAGTAATATAACGATGTTGATATGGAATAATGTCATGAGAAATGGGAGACATCTCAATCCCAATAAAATCTTTGAAAGAATAGTGCGCGTGTTGAAGTTGGTTGAAGATTACAAATATCTTGAATATTTAGGCTAGTGACTAGAATATCATCCATATAAATTAAGACTCAGCATAATATAAGTACATTTTAAAAAAAATAGAGGAATCATTATTTGAGTTAACAAAGTTAAAAGAGAAAAGTTTGGAGCTTAGTTTAAGAAACCATACGCATTTGGCTTGTTTAAGGTCATATGATGTTTTATGTAAGTGACAAAAATAATTAAGAAAATAAGGATTAGAGAAACCAAATGGTTTATTTATGAAAATATTCTTTTGTAAAACACCATATATAAATGCAATTTTTACATCAAGTTAATGTATGGGCCATTAAACTTGAACAACAATAAAGAGAATGACGTGAATGGTGATTGGTTTGATTACAAGAATGAAGGTATCATTATAATTAGTGCCTTATTAATGATGGATTTTTTTTGCAAAAAGATAGACTTTATAATGTTCAATTATACCATTAAAATGATATTTCATATGAAAGCTCCATTTACAACCAATAATATTGATATCAGGTTTACGAGAAGTTAAAGTCTATGTTAAATTATGCATAAAAGCAAAAAACTCATAAAGTCATATATTTTCTTTATTCTAGATATTTAGAAGTAGTGGTGAAACAATTTGGTTCAATAGTTGTAGTTGTAATAACAATGAGTAAATCATGTTTGGGTGGAGCTATCATATAAAAAAAAGTTGTTTAGGTTTGAAAATGTTCTTACGAGATCTTGTTAAAAAAATGTAATTTTAAAAACTATCCCAAAAATAAATAAAAAATGATCAAACCTATCATGTAAAAAATTTGAAAGAGGATGAAGTTGAAATAATTTCCAATTATATATAAATTATTTCAAATAAAATATAGTAATAAAAAAATAAGAAATAAATTTGAAGAAAACAAATTTAACAATTGCTATGAGAACTTAGAGTGTTAAATAAAAAACAATCAAGGAAGAGAAAAAAATAAAAAAATGAGTGCCAAATCGGAGGTTTGTTAACTACATGTGTAGGGGGTCAATAAGACTATTTTTAATTGTCTGCATAGTCATCCTAGAATTCATCGTTTAACCTGTAATTATCCTCTTATGTGTCATCATAATATCTCGAACACATGTCACACGTTGGCCAACTATTTTTTAATATTGTATATTTATTAAAATACCAAATTGCTCATCCGTCTACGTGATTATAAAAAAAATAAAAATACAAAAAAGTTCATGAATGTTAGTTAAAAAAACATGTAAGAATAATTTAATTATTTTAGCATACTTTTAAAAACTAATAAAAAAAGCCAACAATGTATTTAAACAATAATTATTCATTTCACTGTATTTTATGAATTTGAAAAAAAAAATTGTTCCTTATCAATCCGACAGTAACTAATAGGTCATAAGAAAAAAAAGAACACATTACTTTAATAGCCAATCAATTAATTTTGACTAAGAAAAGGGAATAATAATCAATACATTATTACGATAATCTAAAAATATTTTTTAAAATATTTTTTATTTAGAAATATATTAAAGTAATATTTTTTTATTTTTTAATAATTATTTTTTAAATTAGCACATAAAAATTATCTAAAAATAGCAAAAAATGTGGTTAAAGTTGTTTTTTAAAGTATTTTTTGTTTAGAAATACATCAAAATAATATTTTTTAAAAAAATATTTTTGATATCAGTAAAATGATCTAAAAACACCAAAAAAATTTAAATTAAAAAAAAAAAATTTATTTTTCAAAAACACTTTTGAAACGCAATAATAAACACCCCTTTCAAAGAGAGATGAAGAAAACATAATTTTTTTAAAGGAACAAGGGAGATGTAAACAGTAAAAACCACAAGGATTAGGTGATCTTTGATGCATTTTAGTGGCCAATTATAATATTAGTATGTTAATTTCGTCATAATTGATGATTTAGAAAGGCAAATTATTGGCTCGAGAGAAAACAAAGAGACACAAACTTTCACATTTGTTAATTACACAATCCCGTCCTTTATTAAGATTTTCTTCACCCCCATGATTGATTGATTTTTTCAAATTCAATTATGCCACATTGCTTTAGGTGGGCACAAAATAATTGTCTATGGACACCTTTTGGAGAAGTAAAAGTGAAGGGAAATGATTCTTAATAATGCAAGCTGAGTGCTTGTACATGTTTGTCATCTTCTTGGGATAATCTTTGGTAGGAGCCTTAGAATTTAATTTCAATTCCAAACCTAACCTTAAATTATCTTAAATAAGGGAATAAGAAAGGGTGGCAAAACTATGCTATATAAAGTAATGGCATCGGTAACGATGGATATTGTCGTAACGAATGCAATTTCTTTGAGAACACATCAAAATAATATTTATTTATAATATTAGCGTGCTAATATTCTTTAAACAGAAAGAAATTTTGGGATAGGTGATTAAAAAGAAAAGGAGTGTACATTTATTTGAAAATATGGTTAAGGTTGTTTTTAAAAATATTTTTCGTTTTGAAAAAAAATCAAAGTGGTACTTTTTTATTTTTTAAATTATTTTTTATATTAGCATATAAAAATAATATAAAAATATCAAAAAATTTATTTAATGTAAAAAATAAAATAAAAATTTATTTTTTTCAAAAACATGGTGTCAAACACCCCTGTAGAGAGTGTTTAAAAGTATGGTTCTGGTTTCTTTTTAAAGTATTTTTTACTAATAAATGTATTAAAATAATATATTTTTTATTTTTTTTAAATAATTTTTTACATAAGTACATCGAAACATCTTAAAATACTAAAATTTTATTCACTTAAAAGCAAAAAAAAAATCAATTTATTTGAAAAGTATATTTAAAATACTTCCCTAAATGAGAAAACAAAAGACATGATGTGGGTGTCGCATTCAGTCCTCTGAGGATTTGGCAAAAAATCTCCGGCCCTAGAGATATGGTTTAATAAAGTGGTGCTTTCTCTTTCTCTCTAGTGATGATCAGCTTTTGACTGTGCACTCCATTAGATGCATTGAAGTTTGATGGAGCGTTATGTTTTGGTGACGGCATGTTTATGAATGTTGATTTTTAAAGTGTATTTTATTTAAAAATATATTTTTATTATCAATATATGAAAAAAAAAATACATAAATGTTCATTTTAAAAAAAAAAAATCTTTTGAAAGGCCTAAAAGAGTTCTTTAATTCAGTAATACTTTTGATTCGGCAGTGTAAAAAACTGTTAGTGGAAAAGGCCTAGAAGAGTTCTCCAATTCTGACTGATAGATTGACAAGAATTCCCATATTTCAACTTTTATTATTATTATTATTATTATTATTATTATTATTTGAAAGGGAACGTAAGGAAAGATGACACTTGCATGTGACGTATTTTTTTTATAACTGGGGTGTTTGGGCCAGTTTACGTGCATCACAACTAAATTCTCGGATCCATTGAACATCCTGTAAACCCAATGAGCATGTAAGACACCGGGGGGTGACAGGCGTGCCTGACAAAGCTTGAACCTGGTGTGAGAGGAAGGAAGAAGTACTTCATGACCACCAGACCAAGACCCTGCTGGCCACGAGACGTATTTTCTATTACCAAGAGTGTGTTTATTCAGTATAAATTATTTTATAAATAGATAATACTTTACTTGTAATTGTTTTAAGATATTTGCCACGGGCCAAGAAAATAAATTAGTGTACTTACGGTGTGTTTCTTCTTGATAAAAATAAAAATAAAAATAAAAATAATTACAAATCCAAAATCTCTTGTATGCATTTTATTAAGAGAATCACTTATGATAATAAATAAAAACAAATCTTTGATCATAACTAAATATTAAATAAAAAAACATAGAAACAAATAGGTGTCAAGATATACAATCTCGCAATTGACTAGTTATGTTGAATAAAATTGTTCTTCGCAATTAAACTACATTGATATTATCTATACAGCTAAAACAGATCAAGGCTCGATCTACTGTTCACCCTCTCACAAAATACTATTCAGGGTTACTGTTACGCTCATTTTTCGGTTCGTTCGGTTCGGCTTCGGTTCGGTCGGTCTGCGTTTTTTGTCTTTTAGCGGTGTGCATTATCGAAACTGTCCCTAGAAAAAGACAAAATCATGCACAGGGTTCAGGGGTTCCACGGTAATTGCGTGATTTCGGTCCGAACCGGTCCGGTCCAACTACCCGGTTTATTGACTTTTTAATATTTCTTCGAAAAGTTAAATGACCATTTCAGCCCCCCAAAACGACAAAAGCATGTTCTGTCCGTGAGGGGTGCCCCCGTAATTGACCATTTTTTTATTCATTTTACGCCGGTTTACTGTTGGCGCGTCTCCTGACGCGCCGTCAGTTTTCAACGCTCACGCGTTGTTAAATCGGCGCGTGAGGCGTATTCCGGCGACCAAAAATACCCAACCGACGTCTAGAATGCTTTTCATCAATGTGCTCTTGCCACCAGTGCGGCGCGTGTAATCCGATGGTGGCCGTAGACGGTGTAATGGTCGTTTGAAAAATTTCACCCTGTTTCTCTCTCCTGCATGCGCAAGCTGACGTCAGCGCAACTGTTTTTACTCAATTTTCACTTCAGTCCCTACACTTCGAATTGTGTTTTTGTGGTCCTTATTGTTATTATATAGGTTTTGATTTGTTTTAATTTCGTCCTTCAATTGAAATTAATTATATATTTTAGTTTCATTTCGGTCCTCAGACTTTGAATTTCGGATATTGGTCTGGAATCCATAATTTTTTAAGTATCAGAGTTTTGATTTATTTCAATGTTATCCTTCCATGCAAATTAAGTATAAATTTCAGTTTCATTTCGGTCCTAATTCTTTTATTTTTCACTTTTGTTTTAAATTATTTAATTTTATTAGTATCCATGCTTGGATTTATTTCAATTTTGTCCTTCAAATTATATTTATTATATATGTTTGTTTTTAATTTTATCAATTATACTTTTAATTCCTTTATTTCTTTTATATATTTCTGTCCATATTTATATATACATGCTATTAGATTCTATTTTCAAATTTTCTTCATTTATGATGTTATAAGGTTTTTTATTTAATTTTCAAATTTTTATATGTGCTGGTAATCATTTAAAAATTAATAATTATTATGATTTATCTTTTTTCCCCTTCAAGTCACATAATTTGATATTATTATTGATAAGACATTCAAAATAATGATAATGATTATTTATTAGTTTTGTTTTCTTTTAAATATGTCAGACTAATTATATTTTTTGATATTTATTTAATTTTACTATCATTGCTCTTAAATACTTTTAATATAATAAAATGAGTAATAAATCTTATAAAATAAAAAAATTATGGAGTTTTTTTTAACAATAAATATGGTCTCACCAGTTTTTATTATTTCCACTGTTATTACTTTTTTTATACATTTTAATTTGCGTTAATGATCATTTTAAGATATATATATATATACAACCTAGATTTTTTAGGAAAAATATTATCATTGTTCTGAAATAATTTTAATATAATAATATGAGTCATAAATCTTATAAAAAAAATAATTTCTGATGATAATTATGATCTCACAAAATTTTATTATTTCCATTGTTATTAAGTTTTTTTTAAAATATTTGTATTTTAATTTTTATTCGTGATAATTTTAAAATTAATATTTAACCTAGGTTTTTTTGGAGAAAAATTACTGTTATTGCTCTAAATTAATTTTAATATAATAACATGAGTAATAAATCTTATAAAATAAAAAATTATAGAATATTTTTGTCTAACAATAATTATGGCCTCACAAATTTAATATTAAAATAACTCATTTCAAATATGATATTACTGGGGAAAAATCCAACTTACAAACAAAATCGGTAGGAAAATTTATCCAAGTTATCTACAATTAAAAAAAATATGGACCACTTCCCCTGAATTTCGATTACACTGTTCTTTTTAAGGGGAAAAAAAAAATTTCTAACAGATTTGATCTATTATAATTTCATTAATTAAATATTAAAATAACTAATTACAGCACATAAAAAACAATTATTTGTTAGTTTTGTTTTCTGTTAAATATGTCAGGCTAATTATATTTTTTGATATTTATTTAATATTAGCGCCTTTATATATATATATATAAACTAGGTTTTTTTTTTTTTTTTTTGGGGGGGGGGATTTTTTTCATTGCTCTAAAATAATTTTAATATAATAATATAAGTGATAAATCTTATAAAATAAAAAATTCTGGATTTTTTTTCTAACAATAATTATGGCCTCAACAATTTTTATAATATCTACTGTTGTTAAGGTTTTTTTAAATATTAACATTTTAGTTCGTGTTGATGCTCATTTGAAAAATGATATTTATTATTTTTTCATTTTGTTGTTTTTTAGATTTTTTTATTTATCTTTCAGGTCAATTTTTTTTATCTACCTTTATTTATTTTTATTTTGTCATTTATTTAGGTTTTTTTTCTTATAAATATGTCAGACTAATTATATACTTTAATATTTATTTAATATCAGCACCTGAAAATGTATATATAGACAGAAAAAATGACCTTGGATTACACTGTTCCTTTTAAGCGGGAAAAGAAACTTATTTCTAACAGATTTGATCTATTAAAATTTTATTATTTAAATATTAAAATAATAAATTACAACACATAAAAAATCAGTTAGTTTTCTACATAAAAAAAAGCCCAGCGCAACGCGCGGGCAAATAACTATATTTATAATTATAGGACTTTACTAGTTTCCATTTAGCTATAGATTTTATATTTCATGATATTCATGCTAGTTATTGTATTATCTGAAAAAATAAAAAATATCATTTTGATGCATTTCTAAATATAAAATATTTTAAAAAGTAATCTCAACTACACTCTCGAGCACTCCTTTAGTGCTTAATATGCTTAATAGTATAAATATAATTATAACTTTTCAAAACTAATGAGAAAATCCTTAAATTTAATTCCTAAACTTTAACTCGAAACCCTCTTTGTAATATATAATTTCTATTTCGTTATTCTTTACTTTACATAATTTAATTATATTATTGGTTAATTGTGTTTAACAAATATTAAATTAATTATAATATTTATTATTATTACTATTTAAACACCCAAATCAATTAATCCTAAAACAATAGATGATTATCATCTACTCATTAAAAAGAAAAGAAAAAAAACAAGTACGTGGGTCTGACCTTCTAGGTCAATACTTTATAATATATCTTTTTTTTCCTTTAATTTTTTACCAAAATATACCTAAGTCAATTTATTAAAATAATATTTAAGCTATCCTTCCATTTATCTTATCATTTTTCAAGAAGACTGGGATTTTTCCATGTGATATCTATCATTGATTTATGAATAATTATGTAATAGTCTAATATATAGAATTTTTAGAATGATTTACTCATTAATATTGCATTAATAAAGTATCTAGTTTTTAGTTTTATTTTTTATTTAATATTCTTCATTGTTTTTCCTATCGGTGCATAAAAAGATCAGTCCTTATTTTTCTTTTTATTGAAACTTAGTTTCATGATGAACTAATACTTCGTATAAAAATACATTTTTCTATATATATATATATATATGACTAATAAAAACTTTATCCATGTCTTGAGATTAAATTCTTATTTTGATTAATATTATTTTTCAAATTATATTTATTTTTTCATGAAAATATTTATTAATAAAAAAAACATCACAGAAAATAAAATCTTAATGAAGAAAATGTATTTTTTTCTCTCTAATTTTATTTTTCATGGCAATATCTATCTAAAACAAAAACACTATTTTAATGAAAAAAACAACTTATCTTATATGTTTACCTCATAATTTTATTTTTTATTTATAATTATACAACAAAGAGATTTCAAAAAGTTAAAAAAAAATATGATATTCATATGGAGTTCTTTTATTGAAAGTTTTTGTTTTAATTAATGGTGTAAGCCCAATACCTGCAAGCAAGAGCTCAAATGTCCATTGTTTGGTTGCTGAGTGGTCCAGCCCATGAGCCAAAAAAGGCTTAGCAGAAAGTTTGTGAGACTAGCCCAATTAACAAAAGTCCAACTTAGACCCAAGATCACTGGAACCAAGCCGCCGCCCCCACTTCCATTCGGAGCTTCAGTTCTCTAAATGTTTAAAATGTGATTTCTATAAGTATTATTCACCTTTTCTGCAGTCCTTTTTTATATAAATAATCTTTCTTGAATTTTGGTACTTTAAAAAAAATACTAAATCATGTAATCTATTGTTTTATGCAAGTATAATTTTTATTCCGAGAGACATGGCTATATGCAATAAAAATATTCAAATGTATTTTTTGAAATAGTTTATTGTTTACAAAAGGAAATATATTTATTTAATATTGGTAAAATATCTTACATGTAGGTCATAATCTCAAATATTATATAATAATAATAATAATAATAATAATAATATAATAATAATATGAGAGACATAAAAAAAATACTACAAACGAGTTTTTTCAAGGCCAAAAATTGAATTAAATTAAAAACCAAGGGTTGTGTTTTGCAAAAAACAAAAATGAAGAAATGAAACACTAATGGAAAAATTAGTACAATATGTTTTCCAAACATTCTCTTGACTAAAAATCACAAGCTTAAAAATTGCATTAAAATTGTATTTGAAAAACACAGCTTAAAAGAAATGCATTTTTTCTTTTAAATATTTCAGACTTGCAAAGTATGCCCTTAACATTGATGAACTTAACTTTAGCCACATGGACTAGATTTCATAGTTCAATCTCAAAGGCCCTAAAACATGAATCATTCTCAATTTTGCAAGAATAAAGATTAAAATTAATTTTTGTTTGAATCTCTTCATTAACATGAAGAAATAGTGAAAAACCCTAAAGCCAAGTTACAAAATTTGGGTTAAATCATATCAAATCAAAGTCGTAAAAACATGGAGTATTGAAAATTGAAGCATAATGATAAATTGGGTAAGAAAAATAAATCAAGAATGGCTTGAAATCAAACCTAACAGCTAAGAACACAAACCTAAATACTTGAACTTTCAATGATCAACTGATTCAAAATAAGCAATTCATAGACAAACCAATGACAGATAATCATCATATACAAGTCAAAGATTCGATGAAAATACATAAGGCAGACTGTACTAACTGTTTATGAGAAGTCAAATTTTACTGTTATGAACATTCAAACCCAAAATCATAAATACCCAGAAAATGTCTAAACCCAAAATTGACTCTTACACATAGAAACGAAACATAAACCTATTAAAATTAATCTAGACATGTCTAACTTGATCCGTTTAAACCTATTAAGGAAACAAGAGAAAGACATAAATAGTAGCTCAACCAAATTAAAACTCAATGAATTTCCTTTACAAAAACACTATTATATTGATTAATTTTATCTCACATTGTCATGAACTCAACTCTCCCAACCTAGCATTCCACAAAAAACAACAAATAGTCATATTTTTGTTGAGAAATAAAAAGAATCAAAATATACTTGTCCACTAAATTAAACATGATAACGTGTTGGATTACCTTTTAAATAACATTACTAACACCAAATATGAGTCTTAAAATAGCAACCTTATGCATCAAATGCTTAACTTGAACAAACTTACACATATTAGTTTTAACATGACTAAATCATTTTAATATAAACATTGTCTATTAACCACAACTAATCATAATATATATGTTGTCGCAACGACATTTTTTTCCCATGCTTTGCACTCTACCATCCCCAGAAAGGGAGGTGACGCGCGGAAAATGAGTTTTATATAATCATAAAATTACAATTATAATTCTTATAAGTTGACACCTAGTATTAAGGTCACTAGAAAACCTAACGGTCTACGAGAGTTCGGGTAAGCGGATTTGTTGTGTAAGGGAAAGACATATCACCCCTAGTGCACCTTAAGGTAAGCTGCATTGTTCTCTAATTGTTTTACTAAGTCAGATTTTTTTATTCACTGGTTTTTTAAGGCTCGAAGTAGATCTCTTTTTGTGAGAGAGTTTCTACCTCATTAGGTAGAAATCTATTCGTTCTAGAGTCTGAATTTTACAACCGTATTTATTGCTCTTTAATATCGATGGTGTACTTGACGGTGTAATTTTTTACCTCGATAATTAAAGTTTACAACTAAAAAATAAACAGAAAGATTGTTGAAAGATTTTTGAATTTTTGGCCGAAATCTAACGGGTAATCATAAATTGATTATGATATCCCATTTTTGTTTTAAAAATTTGAGAAAATATGTGATTTCTTTTATGAAAAATATGCTTAGAAAATTTTTAGAATTCAACATATGCATGAAAACAGCGCATTTTTTCTTCTGAAAATTCAAATTTTTTATATTTTTTTTTTAAAATCAAACTAGATTAGGCCTGACAAATTGGGTTGGCAATGCCATATATGCCATTTCGGCACAACACTCCCAGGTCGGCTGGATAGAATATCAAGCCCTTCCTACTATTTACCTATGTGAATAGTAAATGATGGAGGAGAAGGAAGAGGTTACCAATTGATTTCACCATGTAGAGGAGTTTTGGCTAGTACTGTCGGTAGTGATGACATCATGAATGGTGTTGCTGTCGGAGACAGTTGCTACTGTTGGAGATCACGGTGAGGTTGCTAGTAATGAGGAAGGTGACAAGGTGGTGGTTGAAGTCTAATTGTGTATTATACTATAATAATTTTTTTAGTTGTGATTTTCAAAATTATTTAAGCTTGTTGAGCTCCCTCAAACAAAGCTACCCTCCAAAACAACCATACCATGCTCTTCAAGGCTTTCTGAATCCTGTAATTACCAAAAACAACCAAGGGTCAATACGTCATAGTAGAACACAAATGTTCTTTTTAATTTTCCATGTTGTAGTTCCCAGTTGTTATTAATCTCCAGAACGCAACTATCTTAACAAATACTCTCTCTCTCTCTCTCTCTCTCGCTAAGAAAACTTTAAAAAGAGAAGAAAAAAACCTATTTCTCTTCGAAAATAGTCTTTCTTTTTCACTCCTCAAAACTAGACTAGGCACGACAAAATGGGCTGACCTAACCAATTAAGCCATTTCAGATCCACCCTCTTACGTCAGGCTGGATAGAATATCCAACCCTTTCTACTATTCACCCATGTGAACAGTAAATGATAGAGGAGAAGGAAGCGGTTATCGGTTGATTCCAGGGTGTAGAAGAGATCAGGATGGTGTTGCCGATAGTGTTGGCATTGAGAATGATACTACTGCTGCCAGAGACTTGTTGTTGTTACGTCGCTGGAGACTAGTAGTTGCTGTTGGAGATCATGGTGAGGTTGTCGGTGCTGAGAAAGGAGACAAGGTTCTTGTCGTGGTTACTGGTTGTTGTCGGTTGTGGCTGCTGCTGGAAAAGGGAGAGAGGGAGCTACTGCGAAGGGAGAGGTCGTCACTGCTAAGAAAGATAATACAGGTCCTGTCGCCGGTGGAAAACTATCACCGCTCATTCTCCTTTGTTTGTTTGTTTTGGTTATTCCCCCTCAACTCACCTTTTGTTTTGTGTCCTCCCTATCTGTTACCTTTTATAGTGAAGTTAGAACATGCATGAACTATCGTTGCTTCAAAGCAGAACTATCCCAACAATTAGCTCAAAGGGCGTATCATGAATTGCCGAATTTAACAGCCAAATAAGAATGTATGAGGTGTCATTTTCGGGGTTGAATCGACACTCGTGTGATGTCAATCATTCAAAACTATCATGTGCTAGTATTGTAAATAATCATATGATCATTTTTGGACAAGGTTTGTCCAATTGATAAAATCATTAAATATGCCTACAAAATTGGTACCACAACAGATTTTTTTTCGGTGAATTTTTTTGAAAGGAAATGAATTGTGACCATACAAAGCGTCGTCTGACCTTTTTTTTTCTACCAAAGTTTAATTTGGTCATTTATCTTATGATGACCCTGATTTCGTTGCACCCCCCCTCTCATGTCAACCAATTGACTTGGTAAAAAATTAAATTTTATCTTCGAAAATTCTGATCTTCTCAATTTAACCCAAAAATATTTAAGCTTGTTGAGTTTCCTCTCCCAAAGATACCCTCCAAAACAACCATACCATGCTCTTCAAGGCTTTCAGAATCCTATAATTACCAAAACCAACCAAGGGTCAATACGTCATAGTAGAACTCCAACATTTTCTTTAATTTTTCGTGTTGTATCTTCCCCATTGCTATTAATCTCTAGAAAGCAATCATCTCAACATGTACTCTCTCTCTCTCTCTCTCTCTCTAAGAAAACTTAAAAATATTAAGAAGAAATATTTGAGTTGGGAAAAAATATTGAAATGTATTATAACTGAGTCTATGAAATATTCAAGATTAAAGACATAATTGAAAGGGTCAAATTAGGCGTAAGGTATATGAGAATAAAATAGATGTATGTATAAGCCAAAAACAAACTTCAAGTATACAAAGTTTTTTTAAAATATATATATATATATATATATATATATATATATATATATATATATATATGATAAACTAACAAAGTTAGTTGGTTGAAATGAGATAAAAGCTTGAGAAAGTCGAGAAGACACATAACTATCTTGAAGAGATAAAATGTGGCGTAAATTAATGGTGTTGTGAAATAAGAACATAATATAAATATGCTTATATTGAGTTTTTTTCTTAAAAATATTTATATAATATGATAAACTAACAAAGTTAGTTGGTTGAAATGAGATAAAAACTTGAGAAAGTCGAGAGGACATATAACTATCATGAAGATATGAAATATGGCATACATTAATGGTGTTGTGAAATAATAGCATAACATAAATATGCTTATGAGTCTTAGATAAAATGCAATGTTGAAAGGGGACATGATATGAAAAATGTTAAAATAAATTCAATGAACATTAAAAAGAGTGAAAAATATATTAAAATGAGCCATGAAACAGATGGTAAGTTGAGCAGTTACATGTGTGATGACATTAGTTTAATGAAAAATAAGAGTTCATTAGTGGTTGATGAGGAAGTATTAAATTAAGAAAAGCATGGATTGACATACCTATAGAAAGATTAATGATATTGGTTTTATTTGTATAGTTATAAATGTAGTGATCGGTGTTTATGTAAATATATGCCATAATATTCATGATCTTATGTGTTTTACATATATCTTTTTTAGAAGGCTTTAATGCTCATAAAAAAAAGTTATTGAGCAATTTAATCTTTAATATTAGATAAGTCTTTATATTATGTTATAAACAAGTTTATACACGTGATTTACAAGGCATTATGATGACATTAATGTTTAAGTATAAATTGTATATTAATGTACTTGTATATGTAATTATTGGAAGGTTGACGATGCCTTTATGATAAAAAAAATACCCCTAAAACTAGTAGAAATATATTAATTGTATAAAAATTTGGGGGGTATTGCATACTTTCTTCTACCCTTTACTATATGCAAGTTAGTATGATAGGGGCATCAATACATAAATAACATTTTTCTTTTCTCATTTATTTATTATCTTCATTTATTATATACCATAAATACCTTTAAGACAACATTCATTGTATATCCTTACCAATTTAAGCATAATAGAGTCAATACATAATACTTAAGACTTGTTTTACAAAATTTCATAGACCTTTAATTGAGCTCCTATTAATCAACACTCAAAGTCATGGAAAAAACTTGATATCTTTTAAAGTCCACACCATACTTTGTCGTGTTTTTTTTTTATATATATAACATTAAGATTTAGAGATTGTTATGCTTTATAAAAAAAAGATCTTGAATATTATGAATAGGGATATATTAAAATGAGATATTTGTTTTGAGGAAATAGTATAAATACATTTTAAAACCTCTAAAAAGACGGTATCAATAATAAGATGAGAGTATCCAACTTTCTTAGCTAATAAAAACCTTGTTAGAAGCCCTATCTTTTTGTCGCCTTGTTAATAACACAACTAATATTGATAAAAAAAAAACCTTGTTATAAAGTAATTCTCAAGATGGTTGCAAAATAGACTACCTAAAGAAACTCCATCAATGTTAAGCTTTTCTCATCTTGATTATAGAAGAATCTATAACACTAAATAAAATAGGTTAATTAACATTTTTAAAATTATCAGCAGTAAAGGCTAGTTTATATTTGTTAAAACCATGTTTAACCTATCATATATAAGCATGAAGAAACACACACACACATATATCTTATTATTTATACTCTTCCAAATAGTCAAACAAGAATTCAAAAACAAATCTAGCAATAGAGCAACTCTCCATTGCATTTAATATAAAGCCAATTATGATAGTAGCCACTCATATTCATATAACATGAAGAGTATCTTTTAGAAGATAATTTTTTTTTTTTGAATAAAGAGACATATCTAGTCATACACACTGTAAGATAAACTTTTATGACATATTGTTACCAAATTTAATATAGGAGCATGTTAAAGTGTAACCCGTACCAATGATGACCCCTAAACTTTACCACAAGTGCATAGAACGTGATGAATAGAATATTGTAAAAGAATATCTTTTTTGTAAAAAGAAGATCCAAATACTAATATATAAAATCTTTTATATTATTCACACAATCCTAAATTACCATGACTGAAACATTTCTACTTGAAACATCAAATATGAAAGGTTCAAAAGGCTTGGATTTAATCAATTAAATTCTTTGAATGAATTTAAACTTGGTTGTTTGCATTAATATATTGCTAATTATAATGACCAAATTCTCTTTTTTTTTGGTAATATCCTCTTTCATAGTTTACACTTATACTAATACTATTCTTATGTTTACCATTGTGATCATAAAAATTAATAGAAAGTCATTATACTATGTGAAATTCTTAAATGTGGGTCATAAAATTATGTATTTATTTCTAAACTACACTATCACAGTTTGATAAATTCATGAACTAATATTGAAATTCAATTTTATCTCATCATTCAACATCTTAAACATGTAATTAGTGGCTAGTAAATCAAAAGAATAAAACTTGAAACCATATTAACAAGGGATATACAATACAACAATATTCAAATTATGTCAAAACTTCAATGATTACATCATGACGCTAAAATAAAATAAAAACTAGCAAATCATAATTAAAATAATAGTCTAATTATTTGTCAACACATAAATTCAATGTTAACAACCTTAATAACAAATATTTAATTTTCTTTTTTTTCCTTATGTATTTTTTATTATTTGCTTTAATTAAAAAACCTGTCATTGATATCTATAGTTGAGAGTCCAATCCATTTAAAACCTATTCTCCATTTATTTTTTTAACAAATTTCTCTCTATATTTGCTCCTAAAAATATTGAATTCTTGGCTATCTGACTTCTATATGGGTTGAGAGCATCAAAATGAAAAAAATTACAAATCAAAAAAATAGAAACTGAAATATCAATAATAAAAACAACCAAACTAT
This sequence comes from Salix brachista, assembly GCA_009078335.1. Taxonomy (NCBI): domain Eukaryota; kingdom Viridiplantae; phylum Streptophyta; class Magnoliopsida; order Malpighiales; family Salicaceae; genus Salix; species Salix brachista. The sequence goes on from CM018586.1 coordinate 13,511,327, forward strand.
AATTTTAAAGGGAGGAAAGAAAAAAAGAATAGAAAGAAAGCCCCACCAACGATATACTAGCTCACCTTTATCGACACTCGTTGTACCAATAGCAAGAGGAATACACAAGGCAGTCAAAATCGAGATTTTGACACGGATCGGAAAGGGCTCCGAAAAATCGGATCGTAAAATCGGATCGTAAAATCGTAGAAAGATCGTACCCGAAATGTCCGTACAAAAATCGAAAAATCGTAAAATCGTGTGAGAAGAAAAACCGTAAAATCGTAAAATCGTGTGAGAAGAAAAATCGTAAAATTGTTTGTAAAATATTTCTGAATACAAAATAGCATAATTATGGACATAAAACTTAATTAGTTTAGGTTCATACATGATGTAAAATAACTTCAAAACACATTACAAAATAATTATGTCCCTAAAAGTTCATAAGTTAAAAACTAACAAATTTAAAACAAATCTTCAGCTGGCGTACAATGTAAACTAAAACCAGCTTCAGTTTCACTTTCACCCCCCTCACTATGTCCAGGAATTGCATCAATAGCATCACAATGAAAAAGATTACTAGTACTACCGGTGCTAACAGCGATATTGCTAGTACGAGATTGAGCTCCAACATTATTTAACTCTAAACTCCTTGAATGCAAAGTTTCAAAATAATCTTCAGTACTCATCTCAACACCATTAAAATTATCTTCATCACTATCGTCTTCTGTTCCATTTTGTCTTCGTGTTGCACTATCAATAGTTTGAAGTAAATTAATGTTCGATGAACCACCATGTCCTTCTCTTTCAGTCACCCATTCATCATCAGATGGAAGATCATCTACAACGTCATCAAAATCAATGACTTGCTTTTTGTCCTTATCATTCATTTTCAAATTACACATCACAAAAACCAAGTCATTCATTTTTTATGTGTATCATACAGTAAAAAGGAATTACCACAAATATTTCTTGTATCTATTTTAAAGATAAGTGCCTATTAATTCAAAACATAAATTATTGACTAAGTTTAACTTTTAACTCCTATACCTCAAGTTGATTCCCAATAAAAAAAAAAGATCTCAAATTACTAGAAATTTGAAAAACTAATGTAAATGTAATCAATTTAGAAATTTTAATAAATCATGAAATAAATAATGAAATAACTGGTGTGTTAATTTTTAACAGTTAAATGGTATACTTATCATTTATCAGTTTTAAATTTGGAGAAACCACAAGGTGCATTTGATCCCTACAGTTTTCTCAATATTTAACCTTGGCCCTTATTGCCTACAAATTATCAGTTTCAATTTGTTCACTTAACATCAAAATTAGTCCTTAAACTATAACCTTTATTTCAATTGAGACTTTTCTTTTCTGAGTTCCGACTACAAGCCAGATTGAGCAAAATCTTTCAATCAATCCCTCCCTCTCAACCCCAAAAGAACAACGATAGAATTGCTAATTTCAAAGAGGAAGAAGAAGATAAAAGTCTAACCTTCAAATCTACCATCTTAAGCTTTTATCTTGTTTTCCATAGCCAAAAATCGAAACTTCACAGCAACCCATATCAAGTTTCACACCTTTAAATGCTAATTCTTACAAGGGTTGTTCAACTTAAGCCTCCCATTACCAGACATTCGATTTTGGATGAGGAGGATGGTGAAAAAAGAATGGGACTTTTGCGATCAGATTCTTCTTCAGTGATGGGTTTTTTGACTAGTATGCCTGCTCCTAGAAATCCAGCTACTTTAGGGGTTGCTTCAATATGTTCAAGGTCTGGAAGCAGGTAAGCGATTGCAGCTGATGGGTCCACCTCTAATTCTGGTGGTTTTGAAGGAGAAAAGGAATCTGGGGTTGATCAAAGTCGTGAGGGTTATGAGAATTACGATGTAGGTTTTGATCAAAATGGAGAGGATTATGTGAAATCATGATAGGTCCAGTCTTATTTTCTCTACTGAGTCAGGCTCTTAAGACATTGATTGAAGAAAGAAGAAAACTACGCTGCGCGTAAAATATGCCGAACGCGTAAAATCGGTCCGATTTTTACGATTTCACGATTTTGAACGATTTTTCTACGAGTTTGACCGAGTTTGACCGGGTTTCGGTTTTTCTACCGGTTCAACCAGGTTTTCGGAGCCAACTCGCAAAATCGTACGATTTTGCGAGTTGGCTCGCGATTTTGACTGCCTTGGGAATACATGATATATGACCACCGAGAGGTGCCGTGCACGCCAATAACTTTTTCTATATATATATATATAATATAATATAATATAAGGCAAAATTATAATTATACTACAGAAAAAAAAATCTATGGCTGCAATGTTATGAGTTCAAATTGAGCTGTTATTCTGTTATATAAATAGAAACATGACGAGGCAACGGTTATTGCCATCCCCAACCGTGTGAAAGAGGATGTTCATGATTTTTATTTATAATATGAAAAGGACAGAACGGATTTCATATATTATGAAAATGATGTTGGGCAAGTGATTGACTCATAAAATCCACGCGCAACTCAACTCGACTCGACGATGACACGGTGAGTTTAGGCATGGTACGAGAGAGCCTTGGGGATTTGTTCAAATTGAACTACTTCCACGCTCAATCCATGCATCCAGAGAGATGATTTTTTTAAAATTTTTTTTAGAAAAAAAGAATTCCACGCCAGTGGTGGAAACATATACGCCGTTGAAAAAAAAAACTAGAAAATCCAACGACTGGACTTGTACTTGCTGACAAAAGAGAAAAAGAAAAAGAAAAAATGAACTGGGCTTCCTAAAAGCAACCGTAGAGAATAAACTACGTTTGGTATTTTTTAAAATAATTGATCTTTTTCATTAAATTAAATTTGTTAAATTATTAAAAAAATCATATATTTCTAAATAAAAAATAATTTAAAAATAGCCTCACAAGTCACATCCCAATCGAAAAATCATTTTCTCGACGAAAACATGACATTTACATCATCATTTTTTTTTCTCGCTTTACCGATTCGTGTTGGGACAGCTCAAGACAACCTTAACTTCTCCATCATGTGACTTGCAACCCCCACGCCCAGTCGAATTCCCACTTATACCCCTCACAATATAAGCTAATCCAGCCACGTACCTACCCTTCGTGTACCCCCAATCATGATCGTACCCCCACTTTAAAAAAACAAGAAGCAAGAAAAACAAAATTTAACCTGACAAATCTCTGACCCACGTATAGATTTAGTAATAAATTAAAATAGAAAAGTCAAAAACAAATACCCTCCCGTCCTTTAAATTCAGTTAAGAGCAATATTTTAATCAATAAATAATAATCACCGCCTATCTAAAAAGTCTTGTTCCTCACAGCCAGGTAGCATTAACGCATTATTAAACTACCCGAAATCCTGCCCAACCTGCCCGCCTCTGCTCTCACAACTCACAAGTACCCGAGTGGTACTCCACCTCTCCTTTTGGCGTCTCTCTCTCCCCCCTGTTTTTTATTTTTGGTTTATTTCTCCACGATATTCTCTCTCTAGATTCTCGTTTTTCTCTCTCTAAATCGAACGGGGTCGAGTTCTTCTCTTGATTTATCGGATCCGGAGCTATAATTGGATCGTTTGATGGAACGAGCCGCAGTTATTCTCGATTATGGAAAAAAAAGAAATTAGGGTTTCGATTGGCTTGTGGTGAATTGAAGAAGCTAGGGCTTGTTTTACCGGATCTATATAGAAGCGATTGATTGAGCGAAGAGAAAAGTTTGAATTTTGGGTTTTATTTTTTTTGAGGAGAGTGGTGGATTGATGGTACTCGAAGGGGAAAATGCAAGGCTATGCTGCATGGAAGGGAAGGTGAGGAGAGGAAAAAGGATCATCGGCACATGTGGACAGGTCCCACTCGTGGTAATTCTGTTGTAGCTGGTGATGATATTGTTTCTAATTCTTTTTTCAAGGTAATTCTTTTTTTTTTCTGTTTTAATTTCTGGGGTCTTTTTTTTCTTTAAATATTTTGGGATTTTGATTTGTTTGTTTGGCGGGACAGGATGGAGGGTTATTTTGAACATTTGTGGGATTGAGAGGGGTATTGGATCAATTTTATTGTAATTCTATGTTATCTGGATAGTATTATTTGGATAAACGATTGCAATGGGAAAATTGCCATGTGATAGAGGAACTTTTGGGAGATGGGCGTGACTTTAAGAGTTGATTTTCTTTGATTGGTGTTGACTTTGAGACTCCATGATTGTGCTTTGGCGATATATTCTTGTACTGGTTGTATAGTATTCTGGGAGGTGTTGAGATATTGTGGTTTTTTTTGTTGTTGTAATGTATGGGCACAAATCGATGTGTTGAAATTGAAGGGTCTCTTTTATTTTATTTTCTTAAGACTTTTCTTCAACTTTGGGCAAAATTGGGTTGGTGGAAAACCAATTTAATGGGCTTGTGAATTAGGAAAAAAAGATAGTCAGGCTTGTCTCTGATTTATAGTGAAAAAGGTGATGCATTTGTTAGTGTTTGTTGAGCTATTAGCTTCATCCTCAAAAAGGCAGTAATTCTGAGTATATAGCTTATAAAAGCTTGGATACAATATGAGGTATTTTGGTGTTGCAATTCATTAAAAAGTTCATGATATGGAAAAGATATATAAATATATAAATTGACAGTTGTGGATTTTCTTAGGGTTGATTGGTTATATTGTGTATGTTTCATGTTTTCACGGATTAAATTGCTCAAGCATACCCCAATACCTTCATTAGTGGAAGGCAAGCCCTTTTATCTGTGTTTTAATTTCAGTCTCATCACTCTTATGCATACAAGTTGTACCAGCTGTTGAAATTATTCTTACCTCAGCTCTTGTACGATAGGAAATATGGATTTGTAATTGTAAATATGGATTTTTAATTGCTTACATGAGTTTAGAGTGTATGATGGTGCTATACAATTTTCAGCATTAGATTGCTTAAGGTTTGGCTTGGCATTAAATTGTACACTTTTATGTTTGGCATTAAGGTTTGGCTTGTATACATGTATATTTGACATCAATGTTTGGTTTATACAAGTATATTTGGCATTAAGGTTTACATGTATATTTGGCATTAAGGTTTGGTTGTCATTAAGTGGCATGCATGTATTTTCGGCATTGAGGTTTGGTTTGCAAAGATTTGGCTTGGGATTCTTGATATGGGGCTGTACTTCTTGTGTCTATTGATGGCGAAGATTTTAATTACAGGATGCTGTCAAGCTATTAGATCCCTGAGGCCTTTTTAGTATCTAAATAGTTTAGGAAGGGGTTGGTTACTCTTGTAGATTTTTTTTTTTAAATCAAATATCAAAGTATGCGGTATCTGGTTGTTCTATAGACTTTTAGGTAAGGTTGTATAGAATTCAACTGGATAAATAAATGACGAATTCCAAAATTGTGAGTTTATGCAATAATCCCATCACTCTTTGCTATCACACGTTTGCTCATCTTAATTGCCCACCATTACCTGGAACAAAAATTTCAGTTTTTTTTTCTTTTGAATTTTTTTTCCCTTTTCATTCCAAGTTTTTTTTTTCATGTATACAAGCTGAAACTAGAGTGATTCAACTAAATCTTTATCGCCGTTGATGACATCTTTCAGGCTTTCATATGATAATTTTCACTGAACAATGATTAAGTTAGCTTTATTGATTTAATTTTGTTAAATGCTTAATTATTGAAAACAAGAGAGGATGGGTTGTCAATTTACTGAAGCTGGAGCTTTTGAATCCACAAAATTCTAAATGTTGATCAAAATGTTGGAATAATTAGACAGTATAACCAGGTTATGATAATCCATTATATTGTTATGCCAAAGGTCTGTTTTGACAACTTGTTTTGCATCTCTGTATTTGTGTAATGTTTATGTATTCTTATTGAAATGTTGATGTAATTTTCTTTAGTTCCTTTTCACAATACCAAGTGCATGATAATAGCTCACTAAAACTCCCATTCTGTATTTTCCCTAACAGGATGGACGCAAGATCAGTGTTGGAGACTGTGCTTTGTTCAAACCACCCCAGGGCTCCCCACCATTCATTGGAATAATTCGTTGGCTGACTAACGGTAAAGATAACAAGTTAAGATTAGGTGTAAATTGGCTTCATCGATCTGCTGAAGTAAAGCTTGGCAAAGGCATCCCATTGGAAGCTGCTCCAAACGAAATATTTTATTCCTTTCATGAGGATGAAATTCCTGCTGTATCATTACTCCATCCATGTAAAGTTGCATTCCTTCCCAAAGGTGTTGAACTTCAATCAGGGATTTGCTCATTTGTGTGCCGGCGAGTTTATGACATTACGAACAAGTGTTTATGTTGGCTAACTGATCGGGATTATATTAATGTGAGTGTTGGATGTGCTTCTTGACCTTTTTCTTTGATTTGTCAAAACTTTGCTAATTTATTGTTCTCCTCATCTTTCCACAGGAACGTCAAGAAGTAGTAGATCACTTATTGTATAAGACACGCTTAGAAATGCATGGAACAGTGCAACCAGGTGGACGCTCTCCAAAGCCAGTGAATGGCCCAACATCGACATCTCAGTTAAAACCTGTTTCAGATAGTGTACAGAATAGTGTTTCATCCATTTCTTCTCATGGTAAGGGAAAGAAAAGAGAACGGGGCGATCAGGTCCCTGAGCCTGTGAAACGAGAGCGCGCTACAAAAATGGATGATGGGGATTCTGGTCATAGTAGACCTGAAAGCCTGTGGAAATCTGAGGTTTCTAAATTTACAGACAGAGGAGGACTTGTGGATTCTGAAGGGGTTGAGAAATTGGTGCATATAATGCTCCCTGAGAGAAATGAGAAAAAGATAGACTTGGTTGGCCGGTCAATTCTTGCTGGTGTGGTAGCAGTCACTGAAAAGTTTGATTGCTTAAATCATTTTGTGCAGCTTAGAGGCTTGCCAGTGTTTGATGAATGGCTGCAGGAGGTTCATAAAGGGAAGATTGGTGATGGTAGCCCCAAGGATGGTGATAAATCTGTTGAGGAATTTCTGTTAGTTTTACTTCGAGCACTTGATAAGCTCCCTGTAAATCTTCATGCTCTGCAAATGTGTAATATTGGCAAATCTGTGAATCATCTGCGCACCCATAAGAACTTGGAAATACAGAAGAAGGCAAGGAGCTTAGTTGACACATGGAAGAAACGTGTTGAGGCAGAAATGGATGCAAATGCAAAGTCTGCCTCCAACCAAGGTGTCCCATGGCCTGCTAGATCACGTCTTTCTGAAGTTCCTCATGGTGGGAACAGACAATCTGGTGCATCCTCTGAGGTTGGAATGAAGAGCTCAGGTGTGCAACTCTCTGCTTCAAAAACTGTTTCAGTCAAGGTTGTACAGGGGGAGACTGTTACCAAGTCTGCATCAACATCCCCAGGACCCGTAAGATCGACAACTTCACCTGGATCAGTGGGTAATAACTCAAAGGAAGCACAACCCCGAAACACTGGTGCGAGTGTTGCCTCTGATCCATCTCCAACAGTAGCAAGGGATGAGAAAAGCAGCAGTTCTAGCCTGTCCCACAACAATAGTCAATCTTGTTCTAGTGACCATGCCAAAACTGGGGGGTTTTCTGGAAAGGAGGATGCAAGGAGCTCGACTGCTGGTTCAATGACGGCAAATAAGATCGTTGGTTCATTGCGGCATCATAAATCAATCAATGGCTTTCCAGGCCAAGTTCTGTCTGGTGTGCAAAAGGAAACTGGGTCAAGCAGAAATTCTTCTTTGCACAGAAATTCAGGTTCAGAAAAATTGTCACATTCCAGTTTGACATGTGAGAAGGCACTTGATGTTCCCATGACAGAGGGGAATGGCAATAAACTTATTGTTAAAATTCCCAACAGAGGTCGCAGTCCGACACAGAGTTCCAGTGGAGGAACTTTCGAAGATGCTTTAGTCATGAATAGCAGAGCTTCTTCTCCTGTGATTTCAGAGAGGCATGACCAGTTTGATCATAATTTGAAGGAAAAAAATGATTCATATCGAGCTAATATAGCATCTGATGTTAAGACCGAGTCATGGCAAAGCAATGATTTCAAAGAGGTGCTTACCGGATCAGATGAGGGAGTTGGGTCACCTGCCACTGTTCCTGATGAAGAGCATGGTCGGATAGGTGATGATGATAGAAAATCAGGTGAAGTCTCAAAAGCTACACTTACTTCAACTGTGTATGAACATAAGTTGGGGAAGCTGAATGATGCTTCTTTCAGTTCTATGAATGCTTTGATTGAAAGTTGTGCAAAGTACTCTGAAGGAAATGCATCCATGTCAGTTGGTGATGCTGTTGGTATGAATCTCCTTGCTAGTGTGGCTGCTGGGGAGATGTCCAAGTCTGATATGGTTTCGCCTACAGGTTCTCCAAGGAGAAACATGCCTATCGAGCATCCCTGTGTGCCAAGTGGCCTGAGAGCAAAATTATCTCCATGTGACGATCCTGCTCAAAGCCAAAGTAAGCCTGTTGATGGTGTTGATTATGAAGATGAGAAGCGGGGTATTACTGTTGGTACTTCACTGTCCAAGAACACAGAGGCTTTAACAGTTATGTTTTTGCAAGAAAAAAACACAGGGGAACTCATTGGACCTCCTAATTCTTCCCATGTGGATGTGCAGCAAACTGCCAAACCATGCCTAGAAAGCAAATTGAAATCAGAGGAAACATCAGTAGCTGCTGTGTCCTCTGCTAGCACAGCAGTGAAAACATCAAATTGTGGGGGCAAAGAATCATGGGAGAAAGAGGGCGGTGGCAGATCAAATGTAGATGGCATATCTGATGACAAAGAAAAGTTGTGTGGTTCTGTCTTTAATGATATCAACAATACAGGAATGCAAGTTGCAACTGAAGCAATGGAAGGATCATCATCAAACCATCCTGTAGAGTTTGATGCTGAGAACAAGAAAAATATAAATAAAGAGCTGAAAATTTCTATTAAGGCAGAACCAAAACCATCTGCTATTATGCGGTCTGATTTTGCAAAAGGAACCAATGATGAAATGCTCCAACCTCCTTGTCCTGGTAAGGATTTGGATTCTGAAAACTTGCATGAGGTGAAGGCTGGTGAAACAGATGGCGGGAGTCATTCTACTGAGAAAAATAAAATCGAACATGAAAGTAATACAGCATCAGCTGCCACTGATCATGAAAGTGAGTGCAAAGTGGAGAGCCTGGGAGGTAATCAGGCCGATGAGCAATGTAGTGCCAGACCAGCTGCCCACAATGCAGCACCCATGTTTGTTCAACCAGCAGAACAAGTAGTAAGGTCAACAGGATCGAAGTTGGCTGGCACTGGAGTGGATGAAACTGAGGAATGTACATCTGATGCTGCTGAGGCTTCTTCTTTATCAGTTACAGGGGGATTGGATCTGGAAGAAAAAGTTGAATTTGACCTGAATGAGGGCTATATTGCTGATGATGTGAAATATGGGGACCCAAATAACTTGATAGAACCTGTATGTTCTTCTGTGATTCAGCTAATTAGCCATTTGCCCTTACCTGTTTCTTCTGTGTCTAGTGGGCTTCCTGCTTCCGTTACAGTAGCCGCCGCTGCAAAAGGGCCCTTTGTTCCACCAGAGGATTTACTAAAGAGTAGAGGGGAGCTTGGTTGGAAGGGATCAGCAGCCACAAGTGCATTTCGGCCAGCTGAACCTAGAAAAGTTTTGGAGATTCCACTAGGTACAGCTAATATCTCACTACCTGATGCAATGGTTTCCAAGCCTGGTCGTCCCCTGTTAGATATTGACTTGAATGTTCCTGATGAAAGAATCCTTGAGGATTTGGCTTCACGAAGTTCTGCTCAGGAGACAGTTTCTATTTCTGACCTTGCAAAGAATAATGATTGCGCACGTGATGCACTGATGGGTTCGATATCTGTTCGAAGCTCTGGGGGACTTGATCTTGATTTGAATAGAGCAGATGAAGCTAGTGATATTGGTAATCACTTAACAAGCATTGGCTGGAGGCTGGATGCCCCACTACATCCTGCCAAATTATCTGGTGGTTTTCTAAACGGAAAGGTTGGTGGTTGCAGGGACTTTGATTTGAATGATGGCCCTCTTGTTGATGAGGTGAGTGTTGAACCATCACCACTTGGCCGGCATACCCGAAACATTGCGCCATCCCAACCATCTATTTCTAGCCTTCGAATGAACAGTGCAGAAATGGGAAATTTTCCATCCTGGTTTCCTCAAGGTAATCCATACCCTGCTGTCACAATCCAATCTGTCTTGCATGATAGAGGAGAGCAGCCTTTCCCTATGGTTGCAACTAGTGGGCCTCAGCGGATTTTGGCTCCCTCTACTGGCAGCAACCCATTTAATCATGATGTCTACAGGGGAGCAGTGTTGTCATCTTCTCCAGCATTGCCATTTCCATCTACTCCTTTTCAGTATCCTGTCTTTCCTTTTGGGACCAGCTTCTCTCTTCCCTCAGCAACATTTTCAGGTGGTTCAGCATCGTATGTGGATTCATCAACTGGTGGGAGGCTTTGCTTTCCCACAGTACCCTCTCAAGTATTAGCACCAGGTGGTGTGGTCTCATCCCATTATCCAAGGCCTTATGCTGTTAACCTCCCAGACAGTAACAATAATGGTGCCATGGAGAGCAGTAAGAAATGGGTAAGGCAGGGTCTAGATCTCAATGCTGGGCCGCTAGGTGCAGACGTTGAAGGTAGAGATGAGATCTCAGCTCTTGCTTCGAGGCAGCTGTCTGTTGCCAGTTCACAAGCCCATGCAGAGGAGATATTGAGGATGTATCAAGTGACCAGTGGAAGTTTTTTGAAGAGGAAGGAACCAGAGGGTGGATGGGATGGTTATAAGCAATCCTCGTGGCAGTAGACATGAATAATGACACAATGCAGTGATCCACCTGTAAGTTTTTGTCATGTTATGTAAATATATTTGTTGTCTTTGTGTTTCATGATTTGAAGTTGTGCCATAGCCTTTTCTTTTCTGATCATGAGGAGGGTTTTTTTTTTTAACTTGCATTCTTTTGGGCAGGAGTTGCACTCAAGTTCTTGTTCACAGGTCAAGTAATTGTGTTTCTATTTTCTTTGTGTTTTCAATTACAGTTCTCCTGGTTGGATGTTGGCTAACTCCAAAAGATGGTCTAACTTGTGATCCCAAGGATGGGTGGTAAGTGAGTTATATGATGTTCAATCTCCGACCCCCACCCTGTCACTGTACCGTTGTACTTTAAAAATGGAGTCTTTCCAGGGTCATTGAGTGTTATATTCTTGAATTTGTACGGGGTGGCTCCGTTCACCGTCCCCTTTGTAGATATTTTAACCAATGGAAAACTTGCATTATGTGACTGTGTTGGCCGGACATTTGAAATTGGTAGCCATATGTTTATCACATCGACAATTTATACAGCTGGATGCAAAATCATCCTTTTCCAACCATTATGAGAATTAGAAACCCTTTGTATGTGCTTTGCTGTTAAGCAATCTTTCTTCATTTATCTTTTCATTCTCTTTTAAACACGTACATTTAAGCAGAGTGGTTCATGAATTTTAGTGCTCAAGCCTTTCTTGATCTGGCATGTGGTCTAGTTGGTATAGTAGGAAGTTACTTGTAATTTATTTTATTTTTGAACTTGGTGTAGATTATTTGCTACAGCACCGAGTTTTATCCCCCTTCATATAAGGGTGTCTGAACTCTAAACTAATCTAGGTTTGTGTATGGCATCTTCCCATTTCTATTTGTTCAACAATATTGCACCTGCTATCATGTTTTAAAATTGGCCTTTGTGCCATCAGTGTCATGGTGTTGGAACTTTCTCAGGATAAGAGATCCTTTCCACAGATAGCTGTTATTACAGTTCAAGTTTTCTGTGCTAAGTAAGTTTGGTTGAAGCTTTCTGGAAATTGTATTTGTATTTTTGTTCAGGTTTCAATTTGAGGATCGAGATTCAAATTAAAACTTTTGAACCACAATAATCGGAGAAATCTGATCTAGTTTATTGTGTTACTGGTGGTATGTCTTGAAGGTCAAGGGTTGTCATGTGTAGGATGAAACATTATTGAGTTACTGGTGGCAGTTTATAATACGCCCCATGATTTTATGAAAGCACAGGCGCCAAGTGTTGCAGGTGAATGTTTATATGGAGGTGTTTGGTGATAAGAATGGGTATGGTGTTGGGCATTAAAACCTAGATCATTTCAAACCATCTTATCTTGGTTCTTTAGCTTCTGTTTTTGGTGTACCCAATTTTATTGCAATTGCATATTGATAATCGGAAAACATTTTTTTTTCTTTTATGCATAGTATTCGCTGACTCCCCGTAACCCATCGGTTTTCAGGCCTTTGGATTAGATTGTGACCAATGTTTTGTTTGCTCAAGCTGACATTTTGTTGGGGTGTATGCTCATTTCTTATGGGTCCTCGATTTGATGGTGCCGGTGAGAGACTGGTTTGTTCCCAGCTTTGTCAGTGCAAGGATTAAACAGGTCTGGAGTACTTTGCCGACACTTTACTGTACAATGCTGACAACCATGCCCTCCACAGTTGTCTGCCGCTGGATTTAATATAATAAATCCATCGGCTTTGGTGGCGTGCTAGTATCAGGCTAGATTGCAACCCCTAAATTTGTGGGTGTTCCTTTCCATATAGATCAGTTGATGTGGTATGATGATCATAACCAGCCATGGTAAATTCCAGTCAAGGTTGTTCATGAATGGATGATTTTATTCTCAGTATATAAATCTCTCCAATTTTGACAAGAGAGCTCCTAAATAAGATGGAGAAAAAAATTATCATAACCCATCACAAAAATACAGTGGTGGTAAGCCAAGTTCCAAAATGAAATTCATTAGACAAGACATCATAGCATAAGGATACATTTCTAAGAGGAAAATCTTAGCGAATTCTATAATAACAAGCACTCTAGTAAGGCATATGGATTGAGTATGCCTCTTATGAAAAAAGGTATTTCTAAGCATAAAAAAAGATGCAGTTTAACATAATTATGATAAAGCTATCACATTAATTGTTTCTCAAGCTTTAAACAGCCACAAACCAAATATTTATCCATAGATTGCTTATATAACATAATACAACTCGCTACTAGAAAATTCTTCTCTACTCATCCATGTAACCTGTTTTATAGTAACAAAACCTTAGTCCTCTAGCAACAAATTAGAGGGATAAATACAATGTAACTAGACCAACTTTTAAAAGACATGAAACTATAATGGAAATGCAAGACTTGTTTACAATTATTCATACCTTAAATGGGTTGACAAACTATGCACGATCATTAGAGAAATAAAAAATATTATTTTCAAATAATTCTTCAATGAGGATAAACAATGAATATAGTGATAATGCAATTAACCCTTTTATAAAGCTAAGATGTTTTGGTTCATAATTAACCAAAATAACTTTTTCACTAATACTCCACACTACCACCTAACTCGATCAACAATTAAAAAAAATGAAAATTATTTTCATAAACACTTTTTAATAATAATATAAGAGATTACAATATAGTTGTATAGTATTTAAGAACTAAATCTAGAAAGCTTTAAAGCTTGGACACATTCATTTCCTAAAAAAACATTAAAAATGGATGATGATTCATTTCTCAAAGTCACGACAACATTATTTAACTCTAATCCTAATGGGCTTATTATAAAGGAAGAGCTTAAAAAAAAAACAGGCTAAATCATCATGACAAGTAATGAAGTAGGTCACAAATGCTACTATTGGGGAAAAAAACATATATATCATGGTAAATGCAAGGGGATGGTTTGACAAGCACATAATATGCCTCACAATAAGGTATATAAGTATTTTTCCTGCAATATAATTTTTCTAAAGGGTGAGAACTTGGGGATAATGTTGACAAAGTGATGTCTTCGCAATAAACTAAAATATTTAGACCTAATAGACCAATTAACAATGATTGGTATAATCATCAAGCATAGTAAAAAGTCATTTAAACCTAGTAAAAACATGATTTTGATCTTGTTAGTTAATACCAACATCTTCTAGACTTAGAAAGAAAACAGAAATAACGATAGTTATCCAAAGCCTAGTTTAGAATAATGCAACACCTAAACACTTGGTAAAGGGAAAGGATGCTATGCCAAATATTTTATCTAACATATACCATTAAATTAGTAAAAAATATACAACCTTAAAAACCAGTTACGTTACTTATAAAACAAACACCATAAAGGTTAGTATTGGGCAAGATCTCACATATTTATGTATAAGCTAACAATATTGATCACATGATCCTTGTTAAAAAAACACTTGATGTTAAACTAAAAAATAGAATATCTTACCAAGATAAAAATAAAGATCAATCAACAAACACAATAATAGAACCAAGTCATTTAAAGTGCCTAGGTCAACACCCTAAAAGCTTGAAAGTAGGAGATAAACACCATAACATTAGTCCATATCATAATTTATTATATAACAAGAGTAAAATAATAATAATAATAAGAAGAAGAAGAAGAAGAAGAAGAAGAAGAAAGTGTTATTAAGAAAGTTACCTGAATCAAACAGGAAATAAACACCTATTGTAATTAATTCTTCTATGTTTTTGCCAAATTGACTTTCGGACATAATTTTTCTTCAATTAAGTTCTTAAATAAGTTAATCAACCTTATTAGAAATTTAATTAAGTCTTTAAACTTAATTAATTATCTTTTTTTTCTTTGTCAAATCAACTTTCAAAGTTAACGTTTTTTCAATTAAGTTTTCAAATAAGTCAAACAACCTTATTAAAAGTTTAATTAGTCATTAAACTTAATTAATTCTTCTAATTTTGATCAAGTGTAGATTTCAACCTCAATCTTCTTTCTATCAAGTCTTTCTTCATTCAATCTTGTCAAAATATATCAATTTGGCTACTCTTCTAACACTTTAATCTATTGCAGCTCAAAGGCTTATCTACTTGTATCCTAAAGATATTTTGAAATTTTGAGTTTTTTTTTTTTTAATATATAACAATTTGGATAGTGATCCAAAATTGAGTCATGACAAACCTATACAAAGAAACCCTAAAAGAAAAAAGTTAAGCCAATCACCCAATAAAACAATAAACATCAATTAATTTGTTTTTGGATAGTGACTTGAAAAAACACATTTGCATTGATTTTGTGTGAGAAAAAGAGGGAGAGAATGTCTATATAAGTGGAAAATGTATTAATGTAAAACTAGATGTATGTTTGGAATATGATGCATATGCTTTTGTAAAATAACATTGTTTTTTTAATGAAAACTACTTAATTTCATACTAGTTTTTCAGATTTTTTTAAGGATTTAACCCTCTTCATTTTAAAATTAAAAAATAAAAAACAAATATTAATATTTTTTTTTAATCTACAATGCACTTTTAGAAAACAATATAAATTGATGGTTTGCACTACTTCATGCGTAGGACCAAACTTTTCCTAACACAAAAAAAATAATGCTTATGCAATGCTAATATTTTTAAAATAGCAAGAAAAAATTCAAGACTCGGGTTCTTGACTTGAATGGATTCAACAAATTCAATTAGTTTAATAATATGATCATAAAAAGTCAATTTTCAAAAAGAAAAGAAAAACAACATGACTCCACCTGAGTCAGCTTACCAAGTTTATGACTTGGTCATGAGACCAGGATAAACATGTAGAAAGAAAATCAAATTAATTATGAGTCTCAATTTTTAAACAGCCTAATGTCAAAGAGAAAAGATTTTTTTTATAAAAAAAATATGATTAAAAAAAAAGAAATAAAAAAGACCTAAGTAAGCTCGTGTTTATCTGCCAAGTCAATTACCTAATACATGAGATCATGATAATCCTATAAAACAAAAGTGTAAAAAATCATGAAACTCAATCTCAACTAAACCCAATATTGAATAATAAAATTAAAAAAAGGATCAATTAGAACCTAAAAAAGATCAAAGTCATCTCGAGTTAATTTTCTAAACTTATGACCTTCATTACGAGGTCAAGATGAAATTGAAAGAAATATGATAAAAATATCTAAAACAAATAGCAATAAAAATAACAGGGATTAGTTTTGATATAAAAATGAAATGAAATTGAAAAAACAAATATAAATCAAAAGAATAAGTATCAGATTTGATATGATAATAAATTGAAACAAAATATTTAAGGATAAAATCAAAAACATAATCAATAAAATAAAAGATTCAAAACAAAATAAATAAGAATCAAAAGATTAAAAAATGAATTTGATACAAACATAAAATCATATTACATCTTTCAATTTTGACATGACTGACTCAAATCATAAGGAGATTAGAGAGAATAAAAGGAGAAGAAAAAAATATTGTTATCGCCTAACCGTCACCACACTCTTAAACACAATGTATATTGTTGATAGCCATTAGTTTTTAATTTTAACATTGTTTAAAGGGGTGTTCAATATAATTTTTATTTTTAGATATTTTTGCTTAAAAATATGAAATAAAAATTTATAAAATATTTACTATTTTTTTTTGATGATTTTGATATGTTAATATTAAAAATAAAAAATAAAAAAATCTTAAAAATTATTTTAATATATTTTTAAATAAAAATTATTTTAAAAAGTATATTTGACCAAAATCATGACTAAAAAAAATAGAGGGCTGAAAAGAGGGCAGACCAGTCCTATTGAGAATTTTTGACAGGGACGAGGTCCGGTTTATAGTTCAGTCTATCTACCACGTACATCTTCCTATTTTTGCCGTCTCTTCCCCTACGATTTCTCTCTTTCGCTCTCCTTTTCTTTCTCCATGATTTTCTCTCTCTAGATTCTCAATCTCTCTCTAAACAGCATCTCTAATTTAACGGATCGCATGTATTGATTTGCGGAATTAATTGATTGTGGCCAGATTAGGGTTTGAATTGCTTAGAAATGATCTACGGAAGCTAGGGTTTTTTAGTTTTTTCAATTATTTTTGGCCTTGGGTGGATCTAGGGTTTTCGAATTGGTGATTAATTGAGAGGGGAAGTGTGAGTTAGGGTTAAGGGTTGATGGTACTCGAAAGGAAAAATGCAAGGCTATGCTGCATGGGCGGGAAGCTGAGGAGGAGAGGAAAAAGGATCGTATTCGGCACATGTTGACTGCTCCCACACGTGTTAACAACAACTCAGTTGTAGCTGCTCCTGATTTCGTTCCTTCTCCTTCTTCGTTATCTTCAACTGATTCTTTTTACAAGGTACTCCTTTTCTTTTGGGTTTTTTTGTGTTATTTTGGGTCTTTGTTTCGATTATGAGAGATATTGGATTGTAATTCATCGTACTTCTGTGTTATTTGGATTTGAATGATGGAAAATGGCGGAATTACTGATTTGATTGATAAAAGATGGAGAGATTATTTTTTTGATATAGGAATTAAAGGAGTTGGCTCATTTCTTTGATTTTGTTGGCGTGGGAATCCAACAATTCAGTTAATATTGTGATCGTTATTGCAATTCTCAGTTGGATTCTGGGAAATATAACAAATTAGTTTTTGCATTGCTACATGATATTAGTGCTTAAATTGGTTTCAGGGGCAAATTTTTTTCTTGTATTTGTGAATTGTTTTAGTAGTAGGTTTTAAGTTCTATTTTCACTTGTTTTTCTTTCATATGACTGTTGACAGAACACTCTGCTTTGTTCCTTTTTAGCCGTGCGAAGTTTAAATTTGTATGACTTATCTCTCCTCATAATTACATCGTAGCACAATCATATGCAATGAGTGTTTTGTATGTAATTTCTTTTTCGGATGATGGTCAGACTTAGATTTTTTGATAAGTGCTTAATCAAGTATCTAATGAGTGAAAATGAGAGGAGGACTCATAAACTGTGATTTTTAATCCATGAAGTTCATAATGGTGATTATCTATGGTTTGATGATAGTATCCTATTATGATATTAATGGCCAGTTAATGATATTCCATCCAGCAATCATCTATGCTATCAAATTGCAGGCTACATTTTCTATATCAGTAGAACATTTGTAGATGTTACTGGTATAAAGATGCATTTGCAATAAGTTACCAAAAGTGCTGTTTTTCCCCCCTTAAACAGGATGGGCGCAAGGTCAGTGTTGGAGACTCTGCTCTGTTCAAGCCACCCCAGGACTCCCCTCCTTTCATTGGAATAATTCGAAGGCTGACCACTGATAAAGAGAACAAGTTAAAGTTAGGTGTCAATTGGCTTTATCGTCCTGCTGACATAAAGCTTGGCAAAGGCATCCTGCTGGAAGCTGCGCCAAACGAAGTATTCTTTTCCTTTCACAAGGATGAGATTCCTGGTGCATCACTACTGCATCCGTGTAAAGTTGCCTTCCTTCCTAAAGGTGTTGAACTTCCATCAGGAATTTGCTCATTTGTGTGCCGGCGAGTTTATGACATTACAAACAAGTGTTTATGGTGGCTAACTGATCAGGATTATATTAATGTGAGTTGTAGCTGCCCTTCAAGAATTTGCTTTGAATTTACAGTTGTGTTTGGTTAACTCTTCTTTACACAGGAACGGCAAGAAGTAGTGGATCAGCTATTATCTAAGACACGTTTAGAAATGCATGCAACAGTTCAACCAGGTGGGTGTTCACCGAAGACAATGAATGGTCCAACTTCAACATCACAGCTAAAACCTAGTTCTGACAGTGTACAGAATAATGCCTCTTCCTTTCCTTCACAATCTAAGGGCAAGAAAAGGGAACGTGGAGATCAGGGGTCTGAGCCCATTAAACGAGAACGTCTTACTAAAGTGGATGATGTGGATTCTGTTCATAGACCAGAAAGCATTTGGACATCTGAGATTTCTAAATTTACAGAGAAGGGGAGACTTGTGGATTCTGAAGGGGTTGAGAAATTGGTGCATCTCATGCTGCCTGAGAGGAATGAGAGAAAAGTAGATTTGGTTGGCCGGTCAATGCTAGCTGGTGTGATAGCAGCCACAGATAAGTTTGATTGCTTAAATCGGTTTGTGCAGCTGAAGGGCTTGCCTGTATTTGATGAATGGCTACAGGAGGTGCATAAAGGGAAGATCGGTGATGGTAGTAGCCCCAAGGATAGTGATAGATCTGTTGAGGAATTTTTATTAGTTTTGCTTCATGCACTGGATAAACTCCCAATAAATCTTCATGCTCTGCAAATGTGTAATATTGGCAAATCTGTGAATCATTTGCGGTCGCATAAGAATTTGGAAATACAGAAGAAAGCAAGGAGTTTAGTTGACACGTGGAAGAAACGTGTTGAGGCTGAAATGGATGCAAATGCAAAGTCTAGTTCTCATCAAGGTGTCACCTGGCCTGCTAGATCGCGCCTTCCTGAAGCTTCGCAGGGTAGACCATCCAGTGTATCCTCTGAGATTGCAATGAAGAGCTCAGTTGCGCAACTCCCTGCTTTGAAAAGTGGTCCAGTCAAGCTTGTCCAGGGGGAGACTGTGACCAAGTCTGCATCATCTCCAGGCCCCATAAAACTGATAGCATCACCTGGCTCAGTTGGTAATAATTTGAAAGATGGACTGCCCAGAAATACTGGTGTCAGTTGCACCTCAGATCTACCTGCATCAGCAGCAAGGGATGAGAAAAGCAGCAGTTCTAGTCAGTCCCACAATAATAGTCAATCTTGTTCTAGCGACCATGCCAAAACTGCAGGATTGCCTGGAAAGGAGGATGCAAGGAGCTCAACTGCTGTTTCGATGGCAACAAATAAGATCATTGGTGGTTCTTTGCGGCATCGTAAATCAGTTAATGGGTTTCCAGGCCCAGCTGTATCTGGGGTCCAAAGGGATAGTGGGTCGAGCAGAACTTCTCCTTTGCACAGAAACCCAGGTTCAGAGAAATTACAACAGTCCAGTTTGGCATGTGATAAGGCACTTGATGTTCCAGCAGCTGAAGAGATTGGTCATAAATTTACTGTTAAAATTCCCAACAGAGGTCGCAGCCCTGCACAAAGTTCTAGTGGAGGAACTTTGGAAGACACTTTAGTCATGAATAGCAGAGATTCTTCCCCTGTGCCTTCGGAGAGGCATGACCAGTTTGATCATAATTTGAAGGAAAAGAATTCTTCATATCGAGCAAATATTGCATCTGATGTTAAGACCGAGTCGTGGCAAAGCAATGATTTCAAAGAGGTGCTGACCGGGTCAGATGAGGGTGATGGGTCGCCTGCCACTGTTCCTGATGATGAGCATGGTCAGATGGGTGATGATGCTGGCAAATTAGGTGAAGTCTCAAAAGATACACCCTCTTCAAATGTGTATGCACATAAATTTGGGAAGCTGCATGATGCATCTTTCAGCTCCATGAATGCTTTGATTGTAAGTTGTGCAAAATACTCAGAAGGAAATGCATCTATGTCAGTTGGTGATGCTGTTGGTATGAATCTGCTTGCTAGTGTAGCTGCTGGGGAGATTTCCAAGTCTGATATGGTTTCACCAATAGATTCTCCACGGAGAAACATGCCAATTGAGCACCCCTGTGCACCAAGTGGTTCGAGAGCAAAAGATTCTCCATGTGATGTTCCTGCTCAGAGCCATGGTAAGCCTGTTGATGATGAAGATGAGAAGCGGGGTATTACTGTTGGTACTTCACTGTCCAAGAACACTGAGGCTAAAACAGTTCTGTTTTCGCAAAAAACACACACAGGGGAGCTCAATGGACCTCCCAATTCTTCTCATTTGGATGGGCACCAAATTGCTGAACCATGCCTAGAAAGCAATGTGAAATCGGAGGAAATACCTGCAGCTGCTGTGTCCTCAGCTAGCATGGCAGTGAAAACATCAAATTCTAGTGGCAAAGAACCTTGGGAGAAAGAGGGTGGTGACAGATCAAATTTAGATGGCATATCTGATGACAAAGAAAAGTTGCACAGTTCTGTCTTAAATGAGATCAACAATACAGGGGTGCAAGTTGGGACTGATGCAGTTGATGCATCATCATCAAACCATCCTGTAGAGGCTGTTGGTGAGAACAAGAAAAATATGAATAAAGAGCTGGATGTTTCTATTGAGGATGAGCCAAAACCACCTGCTATGATGCGGTCTGAATTTGCGAAAGGAACCAATGATGGAGTGCTTAAACCTTCTAGTTCTGGAAAGGATGTGGTTTCTGAAAACATGCATGACGTGAAGGCTGGTGAAACAGATGGTAGGAGTCATTCTACTGAGAAAAATAAAATTGAACATGAATGTAACACAGCCTCAGCCACAACTGATTATGAAGGTGAATGCAAGGTGAAGAGCTTGGGAGGCAATCAGGTCATTGAGCAATGTAGTGCCAGACCAGCTACTCACAAGGCATCACCCACCCTTGTTCAGGCACCAGAACTAGTAGTGTCAACAGGGTCAAAGTTGGCTGGCACAGGAGCTGATGAAACTGAGGAATGTATGTCTGCCCCAGCTGCTGCTTCTCTATCTGCTACAGGGGGATCGGATCTGGAAGCAAAAGTTGAATTTGATCTGAATGAAGGCTTTATTTCTGATGATGGGAAATATGGGGAATCAAGTAACTTGAGAGCACCTGAATGCTCTTCTGCGATTCAGCTAAGTAGCCCTTTTCCCTTACCAGTTTCTTCTGTGTCTAGTGGGCTTCCTTCTTCCATTACAGTAGCTGCTGCTGCGAAGGGGCCCTTTAATCCACCAGAGGATTTGCTTAAGAGTAGAGGGGAGCTTGGTTGGAAGGGATCAGCAGCCACAAGTGCATTTCGGCCTGCTGAACCTAGAAAAGCCTTGGAGATTCCATTAGGTTCAGCAAATATCTCACTTGCTGATTCAATGTTTGACAAGCCTGGTCGCCCCCTGTTGGATTTTGACTTGAATGTGCCTGATGAAAGAATCCTTGAGGATTTGGCTTCCCAAAGTTCTGCCCAGGATGCAGTTTCTGCCACTGACCTATCTAGAAATAATGATTGTGCACGTGATGCGCTGATGGGTTCAATATCTGTTCGAAACTCCGGGGGACTTGATCTTGATTTAAATAGAGTGGATGAGGCTAGTGATATGGGCAATCACTTAACAAGCATTAGTTGGAAGCTGGATGCCCCACTACTTCCTGCTAAATCACCATCAGGCGGTCTTCTAAATGGAGCGGTTATTGGTCGCATGGACTTTGACTTGAATGATGGCCCTCTTGTTGATGAGGTGAGTGCTGAACCATCACCGCTTGGCCAGCATACCCAAAACATTGTGCCATCTCAGCCACCCATTTCTAGCCATCGGATGAACAGTACAGAAATGGGAAACTTCCCCTCCTGGTTTCCTCGAGGAAATCCTTATCCTGCTGTCAGGATCCAATCTATCTTGCATGAAAATGGAGAGCAGCCTTTCCCAATAGTTGCAGCTGGTGGGCCTCGGAGGATGTTGGCTTCCTCTACCAGCAGCAACTCATATAATACTGATGTCTACAGGGGAGCAGTGTTGTCGTCTTCTCCAGCAGTGCCATTTCCATCTCCTCCTTTCCAATATCCTGTTTTTCCTTTTGGGACCAACTTCCGTCTTCCCTCAGCAACATTCTCTGGTGGTTCAGCATCATATGTGGATTCACCATCTGGTGGGAGGCTTTGCTTTCCTACAGTACCCTCTCAAGTATTAACACCAGTAGGTGCTATGTCGTCTCATTATCCAAGGCCTTCATATGCTGTTAACTTCCCAGACAGTAACAATAACAGTGCTGTGGAGAGCAGTAGGAAATGGGGAAGACAGGTTCTAGATCTCAATGCTGGGCCTTTAGGCCCAGACATTGAAGGTAGAGATGAAACCTCAACTCTTGGATCGAGGCAACTGTCTTTTGCCAGTTCACAGGTCCTTACAGAGGAGCAATTAAGGATGTGTCAAGTGACCAGTGGAGGTGTTTTGAAGAGGAAGGAGCCAGAGGATGGATTGGAAGGTTATAAGCAATCCTCATGGCAGTAGATACCAGTGATGAATAATGACAATCCAGTGATCCACCTGTAAGTTTGTCTTGTTCTCTCTGTGTTTCACCTTGACCTTAATTACATGAATTATGTATAAGGTAGCTGTGGTATTGCCTTTTCTTTTGTGATCGAGGGGAGGGGGAAACCTTCTTTAACTTGCTTCTGTTGGGCATGGGATGCACTTAAGTTCTTGCTCACAGGTCAAGTAATTTTGTTTCTGCCTTCGTTGTGTTTCAATTACAGTTCTCCTGGATGGATATTGGCTAACTCCAAAAGATCTTCTAACTTGTTATCACAAGGATGGGTGGTAAGTGAGTTATATGGTGCTCAGTCTAGTCTCCGACCCCCACCCTGTCACTGTACCCATTGTGCCTTGCAAGAATCTGTTTGGGGTCGTTGAGCTGTTATTTCCTTGAATTTGTACTGGGTGGCTGCAGTTCACTTTCCTCTTTGTAGATATTTTAACCAATGGAAAGCGTGCATTCTGTGACTGTTGCCCAGACATTCAAAATTGGTGTCCATACTGTTGTTCAGTGCATTGACAATTTATACTGCTGGGCGCAAAACCATCCTTCCTTTTCCAACCATTTTGAGAATGAATGGTGATTGGATTAGTATACTGCTTTAAGCAGAAGCCCTTTTGTACGTGCTTTGTTGTTAAGGAATCTTTCTTCATTTATCTTTTCATTCTCTCTTTCATCACACATACATATAAGCAGAGTGGTCCGTAAACTTTAGTCCTCGAGCCTTTCTCGCACTGGCATATGATTTAGTTGGCAATGGTCGGATGC
Source organism: Salix brachista (assembly GCA_009078335.1). NCBI lineage: Eukaryota > Viridiplantae > Streptophyta > Magnoliopsida > Malpighiales > Salicaceae > Salix > Salix brachista. The sequence goes on from CM018586.1 coordinate 13,534,946, forward strand.
TGTATTCATTTTAATTTATTCTATTTTCTTAACCTGGTGTAGATTATTTGCTACACCCCCAGTTCTACCCATCTTTGCTACCATCTTCGCCTAAGGGTGTATGAACTCTAAAACTAATCTAAGTTTGTTCATGACATTTACCCATTTATGTCCTATATTTTGACCAACGATATAGCACCTGCTTTGATCTTTTAAACTTGGACTTTGATTTGTGCTACTAGTGTTTTGGTATTGAAACTTGGAATTAGTTTATGAGAAACATTTCATTCCTTCAAATACTGGGCTGTTGCTTCCATATTGTCTGCCCTTGGCTGGGAAGATTTATTTTCTGTTTCCTGGGTACATCACCCTCCATATGAATCGAGTTCCAATATCGGTCATCTTTTGGGTTTTATTTTGATTCATGACAATCAGCTCGTTAAAAGTTAGAGAGAATCAGCTAGCAGAAAGAAAAACAAATCATGTTTACTGGTGTTAAACCAAAAGGTCAGGAACTATACCATGAACAATAAAAACTTGCAACAAAGCCAGCTGAGCTCCACTTTATACAATGAATTACTGAGTGTGGATTAGCACTGAATAAGCATGTTTTCCACTGAAAGTAGACCTTTAGCAAGGGGCAATGCCGCATTCAAAATCAAATTCGGGAGGATCCAACATCTTGAGGTATATCTGAGCAGTGTGGTGCCACAGTTATGCCAAAGTGTAACCACCTTGGAGATGAGGGGTGCTTCATTTGAGACACACAAGCCTCCTCCCGCAAAAGACATTTCTGCGTTTCATGAAATAATGCAAAAGAATGAGAGAAGCCCAGTTTCTGAATTGCACAAGCAAGTAAAACAGATGAGATTTTATATGGGAGCAGACAGATGAGGCAAAGTCCTTCAACAGAACATTCAGTGCATGTAAAATACCACCATGAAGGACCTCTTCTTCAGCAGTTATCTCTGAGGGAGTTCCCATCAAATAACATCATAAATATAAAGACAAGTTAATGGCATTGACCGAGACAGTGAAATAATTCCATAGCTCTGTCATTCTACAATGGGACCTGTATGCATTGTGAGGAGAAACATCTGGCTATGGCAACAATGAAAAACTCGATCACAGAAGACATTTAGCTTGCTGGGAGCAGGGCGTGAGGTCATGTCTAATATATGTAACATAACATGTAACATGGCAAAAGAATGCTACTCACAAAACAGTTAGCAACTGTGCATTGTATTATATCGGTGCGGGAAGAACGCCTATTTACCTGGTCTGGTGTCAATATCTTATGACTTATGCTCTAAGAACTCAACTTATGTTTCTAACACAGAGGCATCAAGGTTAAAGTCAAATAGAAAACTATTAAGTGGCATGGTCTCTATCTCCACACATTCTATATCTATAAACCTATTAGAACCCTTATATTGAACCAGTAAATATCCATGAGACTTCATTCGTGCTCTCTTCCGTATTACATCTCAACACTTATTTTCTATTCTGTCAACTCTCTCTCTACATGTGTCCTTTCAATATATACATATTTCAGTCCGCATATTCACAACCACTACTCAAAATCCTTGGGACTTTTCAGGTTGATCTTAATCTTCCAATTCTATCTTCTCATTCATATGTAATTTAGACAGTCGTTTTTACCACCTCAAGGGACCCGGGCCTTAGCATCCAAAAAACCCATGTTTCTGCACTCCTTTTCCACTGATTAAAGAAACACTTTGCCGCAACAACTAAGATGCCACCTGCTTAATCTTTTACATGAAAAAGGGTTACTTTTTACATTTGTTAGAAATGACTGCAGGTGCCTATAAACTATTAGTCTAAAAAATAATAATAAGTTTCCATTTAGTTTGACATGATTAAATGAAAACATTTATAAGGGAAACACAAACATGGGCGAAACCAAGATAATTCGCAATGTCCATATGTCAAGAGGATATGAGACCAGAAAACTTTCTAAGAAAAAAATAACAAACTCTTAAAAGTATAGTAATCGATAGTACTTACAACAGGCACCCTCGGCGTGGCTTTTTCTTCCTCTCCTTTTGTTTCTGTGCTGGTTTGATAACTACCTTTATTGCTGCGTCAAAAACTGCTTTGACATTCTGCAATAGCATGAAAAATGTCATTTACAACATGATAGTACAAGTGATCTAACGCCTGCAAGGAACAATTAGAAAACGTCATCCTAAATGCAATAGTGGCGGGGCCTCTTGTATGATAATAGTAACATAACATCAAAACTAGCTTGCAATTTATTACTTTAGGACCGTCACACAGTCAGGATATACGCCAAGTAGCACAGAGCCCATTGATAAAATTTTCATAAGAGGAAGATCAGTTTTGCCAAGCATTTGTGGGGGAAGGGAAACCTGAAATTTACGCTCAGATAAAATCAGGAGATTACCACTGCATACAGTTGCAGAGGTAAGACTTTTGGCAGTTTTTTTTACCTCCTTTTGTCTAGGATATTTAACTTTCTATGATCAATTCATCCAATAAACATTAGTGGGGTGGTCAATTTCATGGATAGTACATACAGTACTCGATACAATTCAACATATTGCCAAATTATTGCATACCTGCTGAGATTTTGAACTACACTCGATGTAATATGCTGCACCAATCTGTTTTCGGAGTTCCTCTCCCTATTCATAGAATAACCGATATAATTAAAAAAGTTGATCACATTAAGACCAAGAAAAAATCTAAACAATCATTGAATAGAAACTGCACCTGTGCCATGGTCACAGGCACCAATCCAGGGTGATCAGCCAAATAATGCTTATCCTCACGAAGATCTACATGTCCATTTTAAACCATTCATTTGATTCACATCTAAGGCGATTCACAAAGCTAACCACCACAATATAAATGTTAAATGTCAATAAAGCTCAAGTAATCGGTCAAAAGTTCCCAGCAGAAGGATTCAAGAAACATAAGAGCACAAAATTATCTGTGAAACATCATGGATTATGAAAAGCAGTATGGATGGCTAGGCTCATGCCAACCAGTTTGCTCATAATCTAGTGTTCTTAAGGACATGAAAGGCACTACAATTTCATTTTATATAAAAGAGAGCAGTGTTCTTAATTGGTCAGGGAACTTGGACTGATATGCTTCCTGATAGAAAGAAAGAATTATGCTATTCATAAGTGACAATAATAATATAATTTGTGCAATGAAGTATGACATCACCATACAAGTAAGTAGAAGGAGACTTTAAGCTGGTAACAACCAAACTCATTTTTCAATTGCCCTAGCAGCATGCACATGATCCTTATTTGAGAGAATGACTGATATTTTTTCCTTACCCCTGAAGGAGACTTTAAGTTGGTTACAACCAAAATCATTTTTTAAGTGCCCTAAAGGCATGCATGTGGTCCTTATTTGCGAGAATGACCAATATTTTTTTCCTTTTTCTTGTTCCTTTTTTTCAGAAAAGCAAAGATTGCTGTTAGTTTGACAAAAGCACTGGCACAGCACACAAAAGGTCTTTAATTGCAAGAGTGATCTTTTTTTACCTTTTTCTTATTCATTTTTTTCAAAAAGCAATGACCACCATCAGTTTGGCAGTATAAAAAACAGAGAGAAAAAGAAGGGGGGGAAGTCCTTATTTGCAAGAGTGAACAATATTCTTGTTTCTCTTCTTATTCATATTTTTTCAGGCAATCAATGATCATCACAAGTTTGCAAAAAAGAAAACAGAAAGATTACTAACTTAGACGCTTTCTGCAATCCAATAAGGTGGTTAGACAACACTCCCTCTCAAAAGATTAAATGTTATGGAATACCATAAAGAATGGATACATGATAGAATGTAAATTGCAATGTATCCGCAAGCAAGTTGATAGAACAATACTAACAAAGAATGGATTGATTTCCTTAGTTTTAAATTTCATCAAGTGTTCCAACCTTGAGAGAATGTACCTTAACAATTTTCTGATCACACACAGACCCTCAATCATCAAACCCATCTCAATCAAGCATCTAATCCTAGCCAGGGAAGGGAAAATCCACTTGGTTACGTGGGAAGAATCATGCAATCATCAAACTTTTCCTTGTTTTTTTTTTGAGATTACCAATGGATGAAAACCAAACTTGAGACCTCACTCCTCTAGCTTTGCATGAGTACCATTAAACTATGAAACCATTGGTCTATAAATAATTTTTTTCCTAAATTTTATCTCCTTCTCACTCATAAACCTGAAAGTTTAAATCTGCAAAATAGGTGAATGTGAAACATTGGAAAGGTAATGTTCACATGCGCGCGCGCGCACACAGAAAGTCTGCCCAAATTTGTGACTGTTATAAGCTTCATCCATTCACTGAGTTTTAAGGTTGAAAAATGAAAAAGTTTCGGAAAAATAAATCAAATAAAACTAAAAAGCACCAGAGGAACTCATTATTTACTTCTAATATCTTGATGAGCCAAAATGCATCAATGGCCTCAATACCAAGTAGTTTGACTTGGAATATGAACAAGTCCTTATTTTAACCTGCTTATATCTCAAAATTGCCTTCAGTGAGTTCATCAAGTTCTGTATAAGAAGATATAACATTCACCTATTAAGCAATATGTAATAAACAACTGTGAAGCAAATATTTACCAGTATAACCTAGACATAGCAGCATTGAAAAGATTAATACCAAGAAAAGAACAGTAACCAACATTGAATTGGATGAAAAAATGAGGATGGATGCTAGCAGACTTACCCAATTTGGTACCAACCAGTACTACTGGAACTCCAGGGGCAAAATGCTGAAGCTCTGGAACCCACTGGATAAACAATCTCATATTTGAAACTGCTATACGACAAGTATAAAAGAAAAAAGAAATCCAAAAGTTGAGAAGATAACGATTTGGAAAAAAGGCCGCACCTTTTTAAGTACATTTTCATAGCTAGCCCGACTAACTAGTGAGAAAGCTAAGACAAAGACATCTGCCCCTCTGTAGCTCAAGGGCCTTAATCTATTGTAATCCTCTTGTCCTATGGAAGTCAATCAAACAAACGAATCATAAGAGTTGCCTAATTTGGCAAAACTGTAGTCCAGAAAATAAAGGCACAATTACGGGGAAAAAAGTTTTAAAAGAAAAAATGCAGTGAATCGAATTATCATACCAGCTGTATCCCAGAGGCCTAAGTTCACAGTGGTTCCTTCAACTACCACATTTGCACTGAAATTATCGAACACTGTAGGTATATAATCCTAAAAAACAAAAGAAAAAATAGTCAATACCATTTACTGTTCATTTGCATGAATGAATAAAATCAACGGGAAAAAGCAAAAAACTTTCAAATGAAGAAAAAATAAATGAAGCCTAAAACGGGACAAAAGCACTTATTAAGCAAGAAGCTTGAATTTTTATGTTTATTTGAATGAAAGAACAAAACCAACAGCAGAAAGCAAGAAACTTTCAAATGGAGATAAAATATTTAGCCTAAGAACCTAAAATCTGCTAAACACAAGATCATTATCTTAAAATAGAAACTCAAAAGGACAATTTATCCTTGTAGCAAAACCCAAAAGCTAAAGGATTTGAGAGATACTGAGACTAAATTAAGAATAGAGCTCAAAACAAAAAACGAAAAAAAAAAAAAAGCAGCAAAACCCAGAGGCAAAAACACATTAAATCACAAAAAATAAATTATAAAGCAAAGAAGAGCTGAGATAGTTCGATGGGTCATTTAATAAACCAAAGAACATACAGTAGGGAACTTGTTACTTGTGTAACATATAAGCATACAGGTCTTGCCTACAGCCCCATCTCCGACAGTAACACACTTGATAAACTTAGACCCACTTGAAGCCATTGATGCAAACAAACAAAGCTTTTCTCTCCCAGAAAAAGAAAAACAAATATTATCAGTTGAAGAAAAGAGTAGTGGAAAGTGAAAAAAACAGAACAAAAGAAAGACAGAGGAGAAGAGGGTGTGGGTGGAGAATTTTATTAGTATTGCTATTATTGCTTATTTTGATTCAAAGTTAAGGAGAGTGGTGGTGGACGATCACATGATTCTCACTCATTCACTTATCACTGTTGAAATCCTCCCTTTGCCTCTTTTGCTTCATTCTTTTTTTATTGAAGGGTTTTGTTTTATTTAATTGCTTCTGTTTTCTTAGTTCGTTTTGCTTTGACACATGGCAGATAAATTTGACCCCGTTTGCGATTGTGTTTCAACCGGCGTTTTGCTGTTTTTTTTTATTTTAAATGAATATGTTTTGGTGTTTTTAGATCATTTTGATGTGCTGATGTCAAAAATAATTTTTTAAAAATAAAAAAATATCATTTTGATGTATTTCAGCACGAAAAGCACTTTAAAAAGCTACCGCAACCGCACTCCCAAACAGGCCCTTGTTTTTTCTATGATATTTAATTTGGATTTTCTCTTTTTTTCTGATGTTTTTGCTAAATTTATCTTATTTAAAATAGCATGCTCGTGTAATTTATTTATTATTTTTGTTTCCAAAGGCTACAAGGCAGCAAGAGTTAAATATTGATAAAAAAAAATAGTATATTTAGGGTTTTTATCAATTTTCCTTTATTTTTCAGCTTCTAAATTTATTTAGGTTAATTTTTTTAATTTGTTCATGACATGAAAACCTCTTAAAAAGCCTATTATGATAGAGTTTTCTCTAAGAGATAAAACTATGAATTATGGTTATTGTGTTATCCCTTTTTTGGACCATTAATTTATTTTCTCTTGTTATTATCTTATTTGTTTGTGTGTTTTATCCATGTTAGTTACTATCACAGTCCTAGGTCAATTGATATAAAAACTCATAATGTCTTGAATTATTGATTGTTATGTGCTACAATCTCATTTTTTTTGTTTTATTTTGTATTGGAGAACAATCATGGTAATTTTTTTTTTGCAAAGAAGAGCATGACTAGATAAGAGGGGATAGGGAGGTTCCTTCTTAGGAGAGAAATGTCCAGGAGCTTGGATAAAGGACATTAGGGGTGAGCATTTTCGGTTCGGTTCGGTTTTTTGTCAAAATAGGGACCTAACCGAAATTTTTGTTTTTTTAAAAAATCAAACCGAAACCAAACCGAATTTATTCAAAACCGGCCACTTTCGGTTCGGTTCGGTCCGGTTTTTTTGGTTAAAAAAATCATAAAACCGAATTTGTTTTTGGGCCTTCTGATGGGCTTTCTGATGGGCTTTCTGATGGGCTTTTTGATGGGTTTTCTAATAAAATTTTTGACAAGCTTGAAAAACTATTTTTGTACAAGAAACCAAAGTATTTTTAAAATTGTTTTTGCAACAAATACAAATATTAATTTATTAAATTGTTAATATAGTGTTTATTAAGTTTTTTTAACCTTTCTAATAATTTTGTTGTGTAATTTAGCATGATGAGAGATAATTAAAACTACACAAAGGAACAAATTTAAATTTAAATTACAGAAAATGCCTTCAAAAAGGGCTTAAAAAAACAAGAAACATTAACATAAAAAACTTCAAGAAATACAATCGGTCTTCAACTAATTATCATCCGTCGCTAGATTTAACTTTCCACCAAATTCTACAAAAAATAATAGAAATGTTAGATTGCAAATAAATTGATTAATTATCATATGTAATCACCGAATGAAAATGTTGCTATTCAGAAAGGATATAACGATGCAAAAATGGATTAATAGAACACAGAAACACAGCAAATCACAACATGTTTCTGATATATTTAACATCCATCAAATCTTGCTATTCAGAAATTCAGCAAATCACAACCTGTTTCTGATATATTTAACATCCATCAAATCTTGCTATTCAGAAATTCATCCTTACCTTTTATTTGACTCCAAATCTTGTATGACTCCTCACCCAATGTATCCAGCTCAGCAATTGCCTCGTCAAAAGCCTGGTGAGTTCAAGGAAAGAAAACTGTCAACCTAAGCATAATATAAATTCGAAAAAATATCAAAAAATGGCTTAACAAATTAGCAAAGTCAATTTTATATAGTTGAGGTATTTCTTCAGTTATGGAAACCAGAATAAAATCTCAAGCAACAATAGGCTTTTAAATCTAGCAACCCCAGCTTGAAGCGTATTGGTCATATGCTAATCTGGTAGGGAATGTTGACTTCCAAAAGCATAACCAGCGGTCTTAAAACCCAACATCACAGTTTCTGTCAATGATCTCATCAACCAAACAGGTAAGTAATAATGCAACAACATTCACATCTCAATTTTCTTAATTTGTTTAAATTATGTTTTATGCCATTGCAACCACCTAGAAGACAGATCAAAAGCAAAGATAAAAACGAAATGGCAAACCTGTTTGGCAAGATTGCAAGCACGATCTGGAGAGTTGAGAATCTCGTAGTAAAACACTGAGAAGTTAAGAGCCAATCCGAGACAGATTGGGTGAGTGGGAGCCAATTCTGCATTTGCGATATCCTGTAATCACAAATCCAAATATTCAATACAACAAACTAATCAGAAGAGGAATACAGAGCAGAATTACAATTACACAAAATCCATCCTTTAACAGATGTTAAATCTATGGACAAAAGAAGAAGAAAAATTAAATCGACATTAAACAAAGAAAGGTCAATCAGTGCTGTCTAGCTTGCTAATCGACAGCGTAAGAAATCCTCACAATAAATGTTACGCAAAAGAGCAAATTGGATTCAAACAAACAAAAAAATGAAGTAATCTATGAATAGATAATAAAAACAAATGGGCAAATCTAAAATGACGAGGCGAAAGCGTAAGGTACCCATGAACAAACATTAACTAAAACATTGAAATAAAACAGAGTAAATTATTTACTTACCTACGCTTAGGGAGGCGAGAGGCTGGGGACGATCTAGCCTAAAGTATTAGACTGTTAGTTGCAGAGAAGGAGGCGAGAGGCTGGGGACGATCTAGGGCTTGTTAGTTGCAGAGAAGGAGGCGAGAGGCGAAGACGAGAGGCGAGGGCGAGAAGGAGGCGAGAGGCGAGAGGCTGGGGACGATTTAATTTTAGGGTTTGTTAAGGTTCTATTTATATTAAGATTTTAAACCGAACCAATTCGGTTCGGTTCGGTTTAATCGGTTTTGTCCGTACAAAACCAATTCCGAACCGAACCGGACATTTTTTTAAAATTTTGTAATCGGTTTAATCGGTTTTTTTTTTCGGTTCGGTTTGTTCGGTTTTTTTTTCTCGGTTTTCTCGGTTAAATCGGTTTTTCGGTTCGGTTTGCTCACCCCTAAAGGACATGCAACGACAAATTGTAAAGGTAACGTGATTGTTGATATAAAGAGACCTACAAGAACACGGGCGAGAGGAGAGTGTTTATAATTCCTAGGTTATATCGTAAATCCATTTAAGAGGCAAGAATATAAGAGGCAACCTCTTAATTAGAAGAAAAACAAATTCAAAGATTTTGGATTTCATACTAAAATCCTGAATTTGCAAGAACTTTATGGGAAGATGAGTTCATTGATTGATTGAATGAAGTTGAATGAATATTTCTTAGTATAAAGAGGTTCCAAAATAGATGAGGGTGAAACTAATTTTAGTCAAACTAAAGGGTTAAGCTCATGCCTAGTAGGACAATTAAAGAGATCATATGGGAGGCAATGGAAGCTAAAGAAGATGAGGGAGCACTTCCTCCTTTTTGGCTATATGTATACCCTACATCAAAGGTTTCATATGCTAAAAGAGTGGTATAAACAAAATAATACGTGGTGGTTAGGTGTCAAAGTGGGTTACAATAGTCCATCCAATATGTGTTATGTCGATAGTCTTTGTGAACAATTTTGAAATCTTATCACAAGTCTTTGACGATGAAGAAAAAACATGTTGCTAGGGATATTAACATAAACTTCCAAGCATAAGATAATAGTTGTGAAAAACACAATAATAATCAAAGGATGAACATCACCCCACCCAAGCCAAATCAATAAACTTCACAGATGATAGATTAGGGTTTTGGTTATGGTTTTAGATTTTTTTTGTTATAGATATTGAGAATTAAGACATCGGGCTAATGATTGCAACAAACCTGAGAGTTGCCTAGGAAAATATATGTTGATAGAAAAATTGTGGATGTGAAGGATCTTATCTATGATGACTTAGATAATAGTGTAGAGATTTGCATGGAGATGGAGGTATAAACCTTGTCATCCAAAAGAGTTTGTTGAAACCTAAATGTAAGTAAAAAAAGATTGGAAACATACTAGCATTTCTCATTTTACATGCACCATCAAAAACAAGGTTTATATCTTGATAATGGAAGTGGCTGCTATGAGATTATGATGTCCATAGAGGTAGTAAAGAAACTTCAACTAGCGATTAAACGTCATTGTGAGCCTATAACTAAAATTACTGAATAGAGACACTAAAGTCATTATTGATAAACTTTCTCTTGTTTTCTTTTTTTATTGAACAAAAATATTTTGATAGTGTTTAGTGTGACTTGGTGTTTATAAATGTGTGTCTTCTACTATTAAGTAGGTTATGACAACATAATAGAAGTATAAGTGTTGTACATGAGGGGTGATATGATGCATATACCTTTAATATTAAAAAATATATAATATTGGTGTCTATGATATGTTGTTTTTACCCAAAATGATGTAGAATGAAGAGAAATTAAATAGCCTGAATAATATAAGTAAGGGTACAATGTAGAACCATAGTTATCAATACCGTTCCGGTTTTTCGATTGGAACAGAACGTTCCGGTTTTGGAGCGTTCCGGTGTGCCGTTTCGGTGTGTACTGTTCATATATAATTAATTATATATATATATATGAAAAAAATAAAATATTAATTTAACAAGCATAATTAAAATTTGAATTCTTTTTTATTTAAAATATTTTGGTGTTTTTAAATTATTTTGATGTATAGATGTCAAAAATAATTTTTAAAAATAAAAAAAAATTGATTTTAAACCCGGAACGGAACGCCCGGAACGGAACCGAGGCGTTCCGGCCGGAATTTGGCCGGAATTTCCGGAACGGACCGGAATTAAAACCGGAACAAAAACGACGCCGTTTTGTTCCGGTTTTATAAATGGAACGGCACGTTCCGGCCATTCCGGCCGGAACAGAACGGATTTGATATCTCTGTGTAGAACACATTAATAATGGTTATGTCAAGATTGAAAATGTTTTAAAATCTAATTTTTGCATTACTTTATTAAGTGCAATGACCCCATCATTTTAAATGGTCGACAATATCAATATAACGATGATTAGAACTCAAGGATGAGTTTTCTCTAACCCAGAAATACTAATGTTGAAGGGTTCTTGGGGGAAATAAATATTTATTTTTAGCTATCATTATTTTTTATTTAGTTTAGAAAAATATTTTTTAATATGATTTTATTTTTATTTTCTTATTTAGTTTAGAAAACTAGATATTCATATTGATATTTATCCTAGTTTGTTTAGGATTTACTTTGCCTTTTATCTTTGTTTTCGAGCTCTCTAGTTTGTTTAGGTTGGTTTTTAAACTTATTTAAACATATCATAATGAGCTTTTCTTTTTTAGCAATAAACACAATGAATTAGAATTCCTGTGTTAAATTATATTTCAGCCATCAATCAATTTTCCCTTGCTATTTCAACCATTTTTTTTGTGCTTCCCTTGCTATTTCAACCATTTTTTTTGTGCCTCAAAATATATTAGGAATAAAATGTAAGGTATGCCAGAACGAAGTGTGGGCATAATGTGTGAGGAGGAGCAACCCTAGTGCAGGTGAGTTTATGTGTTTTTCATGTGGGCATATGTCAAGATAGATTATTGTGTACATATTATAATAATAATAATAATAATAATAATAATAATAATAATAATAATAATAATAATAATAATAATAATAATAATAATAATAATAATAGATGGATGTCTAATTAATCAAGAGATACAAGTCAACTTTATTTGTTAGACAAAAAAGATTTGTTCACCAGTACCAATGAGTTTTTAAACTAACCACTTAGAAGAGGCAGAGGAAGGTTATATTAATTAAAATATTACTTATAATATAATTGTCGTGCCGCTTTTACTGTTGAATTTTTCATTGTGTATATAGACACAGATCATTGTGGATTGGATTGTGACACAAAATTACCATTATTATTATTTTATAATAATGTGTACTTGATTTTTATTTATTTATCATGAACAAGTAGTCCTACATGACCTGCAGCAATGAAATAAAGAACCACAACAAAAAGCCAGTAGGGTCCTGGTGGTTAATAAAGGCTTCTCCATTCCTCTCACCCTAGGCTCAAGTCTTGTTAAGCATGTCTGTCATCCTTGCGGTGCTTTACATGCTCTTTGGGCTTGCAGAATGTTCAGTGAGCCCGGAGATTAATTGTGGTGCGCGGAGATTAATTGTAGTGCGCGTAAGTTGATCCGGACACCCTAGTTGTAAAAAAAATAATAATTAAAAAAAAATTGTCGAGTGGTTGAAAACTTAGGGCCTCAAGTCTTATTATTGTGTTCTGTCAACTTGGAAACAAGATAATATGAGGTGAGCATTTCCTCTTTGACGTTTCGCTCTTGGGTCCATTTTTCTTAAATATTTCGGTTATTCCTTCAATGAAATCATCAAACCTCTGCCCCGTTCGCTGGTTTATCCTTTTCTGTGGAAATCATCACACCTTTGCCCCGTTGGCTGGTCTATCCTATTCTGTGGAAATAATGCATGCTTTCATGATCGGGAGATGAATAATTTCCTGTGGTGAAGACAAATCACCATGCTTTGCTGTGTGATCTACCTGATTGATAAGCACATTATAGAGAGAGAGAGAGAGAGAGAGAGAGAGAGAGAGAGGCGAGAGAGAGGGAAAAGAAGAAGACAATATTAGCAAAAAAAGCTGACAGCGCCAAATGACAGTTCTAAAGCGAGAAAATGGTGAGGCAACTAGAATTTATAGGAAAGAGTAGAGATTAAGTAACATATCTGGCTTTCCTCGAGTGTGACGAAATATGATTGTGCCTAAGAATGGCTTTTGCCTTGTGTTAAAGTTAACCATATTGTTGCAAGAAAGCATGCTTTGATTATGGATCTTGAAAACAACATATTTAAGTTTACCTGGTTGAATTTGTTTTTAAAAGAAAATTTAATTCATTTTTTCCACTCATTTTATCCATGTGTAGCTTTTGTTTATATGATATTAGATCTTAAATATCATACATAAAAAAACATAAAAATTAATTATTAACAAAAATAACATAAAAAAAACATCACAAAATAAATATTATTAGCTTAAGAAAATCATTTGATTAATTAAAAAAAATACAACCTCAACAAAATAAAAATTAAAAACAAAAACTAAGAGCATATACATTAAACATGGACAAAAATAGGGACTATTTCATATATATATATATGAAAACAAAGGGATTAAATTAAAATCAAAGATTCAAAATATAAGGACCGAAATGAAAACAAAATATATGATTAATTTCAATCGAAGGAAATTTTTTTTAAAAAAAAATCAAACTTATACATCGAAAATATTAAGGGATTTAACACCAATCCTAAAATTAAAAAAATAAGGACCGAAATGAAACCAAAATATATAATCAATTTCAATTGAATGACAAAATTGAAACAAATCAAAACTTATATAACAGAAATAAGGACCATACAAAACAATCAAAAGATTAGGGACCGAAATGAAAATCCCATAAACAAAGGGGTATGACCTATAATTTAGCATGCAAGAGAGAGAAAAGAGGGAAAAAAAGATCAACTGACCACCGTCACGTCTCTGGCCACCATGTGATTCCACGCGCACCACCATAAGGAAGATGACATGGCGTCGCATCTGATGAGATGCCAAATGAATATTTTTCACCAATGGATGACGCCGCACACGCTTCTTGAAGTGGGTGTGAGGCCGAAAACCATCGGCGCGTCTAGCAAACACGCCAACAGTATTCACACATAAAATAATAATAAAAAATGATAAATTATCTAAACACACCTACAACCAACTCTTGGATTTTATCTTTTATGTGGGCATATCTGTATTTATATATTCTTTTTTAAAATATGAAATTCAAGTAACTCCCCCGCCGACAACCCTTGGTTTTTGTTATATTAGAGGGTATGATGGTTATTTCACTGTGCACTGAAAATGTAAAATTCCGGTAACCCCCCAACAACAACTCTTGATTTTTGTCTTATATGAGAGTATTATGTTTATTGTACTGTGCGCAAAAATATATAAACTAGAAACACCCCCGAGTCCAAGGCTAAAATTACTGTGTATGAAGAGATACAATAATAAATTTACTATTACAATCCACAAAATTCTATGTCTATTGTTACAATATTTTCACTACAATAAAATGTCGAATCTTGTTTTTTATGTCATTAGAGCTAGGATTTAAATTGAAATGAAATACAAATATAAAGATACAAGTTTACATAAAATTTATTTGGTATGGTGAAGAGATCAGGGACCAAACCAGATTTTTTTTATTTTATTTTTTTAAACTTATCCTTGAGTTTTTTTATTTGACTCTTCAATTTCTGCACTTTTACAAAAGTGATATTTGGTAATTGCACCAATGTAGCCTTTTCAAATTCTAAATGTATCTCTATGTTTTTAATCTATGTGAATTGGTCCAAAATTAGGGGTTTATTCAATTAAATCAATTGAACTCGTAAAAGTTTAATTAAATAATTAGTCTGATTTTAGATAAATTAATTTTCCAAATTAATTTCTTTTGATTGATGATGAAATCAATAGGGCTTATCAAAAGTTCAATCCAGTCTTTCAACTTAATCATTTTGCAAGTCTTGCTTAATCTTCAATATCTTTTTTTACTTTGATCATCGATTCTCATCATTCTCATTAATTAGATCCTCGATTGTTGTAATTGGGCTCCCAACATTGGCTGCTTAATTCAATTTGGTCCTTCAACCTTCAATTAAATTTCCCTTTCCTTTTTTTCTTTATTTTTTTGTATTTTGATTTTCAAAAAAGGCAAATTCATATTTTTTTGTATTTTTATAATGTATATTTAGATAAAAATATTTTTAAAATAATTATTACCAAAACACATCCTAAAAAAAGATGTGAAGGTATTACGTAATATTTTTTTAATTTGATGGTAAAATTATAATATTTAATATAAAAATATTTTAGTCATTAATTAAACTATCAATCTATTCATAAGAATAAGAAGTGGAAAAAAAATAACCAGAGTATTTTTTTTTAAATATTATTTTAAAGAGCATAAATCCACCTCAGCTTCTTCGTTTTCCCTTCCGATTGGCGGTGTTCACAATTATTACATCATCACACTAACACTCAATCTGACCTCTACAAAATCTAACCTGAGAATAATTATAGAAAAAAAAACTCTAAAACCCTAAAACTCTAAAACCACTTGTCAATGGGCAGTGATGGAAAACGGAAGAAACGAGGCCGCAAATCTAAAACCCAAACAACCCTAGATCCCACAACTTCCACCATAAACGACGAGGTTTTCTCCGTCAACAATGTCGAAATTGTGAATTCCGCCACCCCAACCAGCGCCAACCACCTAGAAAACCGCCGAGGCCGCCCTAAGAAACGACTGAGGCGCTCACCAGAGAAGACCCCGCCATTAATTAATGGAGAAATTGGGGTTGGGACACCGGTGGAGGGTGTGGCGAGGGTGGTGCCCGCGATGGATGCGGTGGTAAAGGTGTTTTGTGTGCATACAGAGCCGAATTTCTCGCTTCCGTGGCAGAGGAAGAGGCAGTATAGTTCGAGTAGTAGTGGGTTTGTTATTGGAGGGAGGAGGGTTTTGACTAATGCGCATTCTGTGGAGCATTATACACAGGTTAAGCTTAAGAAGCGTGGCTCTGATACTAAGTATTTGGCTACTGTTCTTGCCATCGGAACCGAATGTGATATTGGTAAAGATTCAAGCTTTTCATGTTGTATAAGTAAATATTGTTGTCATTAGGCTCGCGATGTTCACTATATCCTGTGTTACAAGTGGTGTGTAATGCACGTTGAAGAAAGCGAGTATCTTTGTGTGATTAGGGCATAGTAATTTTTAGGTTTGTTGATTCTAAACTTTATATTCTGTTTGACGAGTTGGGTATTTTCTGCATTTTACTTTCTTGCATCAAATGCAAAATGTCAACTTCCATGGGCCAGGATAACTTGTATGTGCTGTTTTTTTTGGGAATGGTGTTATTGTTCAGTTCAATTTTTGTTTATATGTGAAATAGTAACTGTGACGCGCAAGGAAAGCTCACACAAGTTTCATTGGAGGCAAGTAGGGATTTAGGTAATTATATGTTAGGACAAGAGATGATACCACGTGTAGTCAAGCTTTCCTGTGAAGGGAAAGGGCATGATGAATTAAGACTGGATAAATAACAGACACTTGTGATGGAAAGAAGATTGTATAATTACCTCTAGCAGGAATGTTAATTAGATTTGTCATTCTTTTATGATGGAACAAGGTTGATTAAGTCTATATACCTTGTTGGATGCATGGGATAAAACATTATGCTCAATGCAAAATTTCCTTTTGTGATTTGCAGCCTTGCTGACAGTCAATGATGATGAGTTCTGGGAAGGGGTATCACCTGTTGAGTTTGGAGAATTGCCTTCTCTTCAAGATGCTGTAACTGTTGTTGGCTACCCAATTGGAGGGGACACAATTTCTGTGACAAGTGGTGTTGTATCACGGATAGAGATCCTATCTTATGTCCATGGATCCACAGAGCTTTTGGGTTTGCAAGTAACATTGTTGAAACTCTTGCATTTTGTGTTTTGTAATTATTGAACTATTGTGCTTACACACCTTTCTCATGGTTTCATTTGTAGATAGATGCTGCTATAAACTCAGGAAATTCCGGTGGTCCTGCCTTTAATGATAAAGGTGAATGTGTGGGCATTGCATTTCAGTCCCTTAAACATGAAGATGCTGAGAATATAGGGTATGTTATACCAACACCAGTCATCAAGCATTTCATCCAAGATTTTGAGAAGAAGGGAGCATACACAGGTAACTGTTATGACATATTTGGTCCTGGCTTTGTATACAAGTGTATATTCTGTGTAATTAAGTTGCTTTGTGTATATTTTAGTAGTGTCACATTTCTTACTGATCCTGATTAAAGTCTAATGATCGTCCTTTACATATTAGGATTTCCATTTCTCGGGATTGAATGGCAGAAGATGGAAAACCCAGATTTGCGTGTGGCAATGGGTATGAAACCTGATCAGAAGGGTGTTCGTATCAGAAGAGTTGACCCCACTGCTCTAGAATCTGAAGTCTTGCAGCCATCAGACATTATTCTCAGCTTTGATGGGGTAGATATTGCTAATGATGGAACAGGTTCGTGTATAAGCTCTTATGTTCAAAGCAGGCACCTGAAGGAACTGACTGTATACAAAGGTAATTCATGCAGCATTCTCTTTGGCATGAAATTTCACCTTTTGTTGTTAACATTTCAGTTCCCTTTCGGCATGGTGAGCGCATTGGCTTCAGCTATCTTATCTCTCAAAAGTATACCGGGGATAATGCAGCGATCAAAGTTCTTCGGAATTCTAAGACTCTAGAATTTGTCATCAAACTCTCAACTCATAGAAGGCTAATTCCTTCACATGTGAAGGGAAAACCTCCATCCTATTATATCATTGCAGGATTTGTATTCACGACAGTTTCTGTTCCTTATCTTCGTTCTGAGGTGCATATTTCACTTTTTCCTTTTCCTTTTTGCCTATACTTTTTCTTGATATTCCCAATGACTTCTCTTATTATTAGCTAGTAAAATTAATGTAATGAAATCTTAAATGCTTCCATTTTTAATTGGTGTTCTATGAAGCGAGTGATTGACTCTTTTTGTACATGAAGCTATGGCTGTGCAATATTGATTATATTTCTGGACTATGGTACTACTGCGCGATATTGTACTTGTATGCTTTATGTGCTAGGGATAAGGCCCATTAAACTTTCTTCCTGTTCTTTTGTTCAAGTTTTCATGTTTTTGTTGGTGCAAATGCTTTAACTCAGAGGTTATGGTTTATGTAGTACTGCATAATCTAATTTGTATTATTGTCATTGAGTCATTGCCCTTCCTTGTGAGTAGGTGTATTAACATATTTCTATAATCCAACACCATGCTTCTTGTTGACTCTTGGAACTTGGGATGATAGGATATTAAACTTTCACCACATCCTAAAACAGTAGAGGTAGTGTGTTGATTAAAGAAGTACAAGGACTCAATTTTAATTGTGTTAAAACTCTGGGCTTTACCCTGTTATTGAAGCTGAGTTCTAAACTTACTAAACCTGTTCACCTAGTGACATGTGCCAATGTGTAACTGAATGCCTAAACCCAGAACTTATTGAAATGGATTTTCATCTAATTTGGTCCTGGTGAGTTCCATTAAACTTTCCATCTGTTGGTTTTGCTGTCCTTTTGTAACTTTCCATCCTAACCTGGGATTGAAAACTATAACTGTAATTAGAATGAATTGCTGTTGTAGTAATGCTTCTACTTTTTTGCTAGCCATTGTTCTTATAGCTTGTTCTGTGGGATGCAATACACAGATTCCTGTTTATTTTTTTCAACAAAAGTATTTAGTTTCACTCACTTCTTTCTGTAGCTTGCATTTGCATGCTTATCTATTCCAACATCATTCTCCATGCCTTTGATTTTTCTATAATCTGAACTTTATTTTATGGACATTGAAGAGCAAAATAATTACTTTTATATTAACCTCATTTATTTATTCAATCTTTCACGCCTTGCCATTTGCAGCTTCAGTTTAATGCCAACTCTCTCTCTCTCTCAGTTTAATGCAACACTTAACATCATATGTACTTTCATGGTTAACTGAGTTTACATCGCCCCTGTTCTTTTTTGCATAATTGTGCAGTATGGCAAAGAATATGAATTTGAAGCTCCTGTCAAACTTTTGGACAAACTCTTGCATTCAATGCCAAAATCCCCAGACGAGCAGATAGTTGTGGTTTCTCAGGTCTTTCTCGCATGCACACATGTCAGTTCATACGACTACTATTCTACTCTGCTGATCTTGCACTTCTACTCTTTTTTTTCCTGGAAAATTTCTGGCAGGTGCTTGTGGCTGACATTAATATTGGGTACGAGGAACTCGTTAACACTCAGGTGAGGAATGACAGTCTTGTAACTGGTGCTTTTTATTTCTGTCATTCAGTTGGTACAGCCTGTATGATTTCACCTATTTTTTGGTGAACTACCTCTCTTTTGATGTAATTTATTCTATACCTATGCAGGTTCTTGCTTTCAATGGCAAGCCAGTGAAGAATTTGAAGAGCTTGGCCAACATGGTCGAGAGTTGTGACGACGAGTTTCTGAAATTTGATCTAGAATATGACCAGGTCCTCTCTCTCTCTCTGGCGTGTTTGAGTGTGTGGGTGTGTTTGCATGCTCATCACACATTTGCATCCCTGCTACATTTACTAGTCCTCTGTCTGTGGGTGTCTGGTGCTGATATTTTTACCTGTGCCTTGGTGCAGATAGTTGTTCTCCGAATGAAGACTGCTAAGGAAGCTACTGTGGATATTCTTACCACACACTGCATACCTTCTGCAATTTCTGATGATCTTAAGCCATGAATCTGGGTCTTAGTCTAGGTGCATTGCATATTCTTGTCGGAGCCCAGCTACCCCACATAATTTACCTTATGGTGGGGTATAATTTATGAAATTAATGGTGGACCTGTTAGTTTTTACTTTCTTAGATGCAGCTTTCCTATATGGTCTTGAGGGTTGAGAATCTTTTTTAGCAAGCATAATGAGGAGAACTTGCAGTGTGTATTATTGGCGGCTATGTTCTTTCCTGATACAAGTTTTGGACAATCTTGATAGGGTCTGTTTCGATTCATTGTTTTTTCTACAGCTAGTACTATTAGCAAGAGTAATTTAACTTGTGAATGTTGAAATTCCTATCTATTGGGATGTTGGCTGCAAAATAATGCAATCTACAGGCTTCTGGACTTTATTGTACTTGGTGGGGGGTAGTGCCTTTGATGCACCTAGCATTTTACATGGTTTGTTTTAGCGCTGATATCTCGTCGGACTGCTGGTTTTTCCCGGCATCTCATTGCGAATAGCTGTCACTGGAAGCTCACCAGTTCTAGCTGTCAAATATTGAAAACCACAATAAGGTGCGTACTTCAACTCTGTATTTGAGATGTGGCTTTTCTAAATTTTCGCTCCTAGCTCTTATCAGATGCTGCCGTTTTTTCAAATGAAAACAAAAAAAGAGAAGATGGAATTACTATGTACCACACTTGATTGCGCTGGTTTAGAATATGGTCACTTGACGGAACATTCGACAAAGACACTTGGAAACTTGAAAAATGCGTACACGGTTTTGTCCACAAACTTCACAACTGATACAATTTTTCACTGGTTTAGGCGATCATATGGCTCTCCAAGAGTGGAGTCTTCTGAGACATGGATTGTAGGTTTCTTGGTTTTTTCACTTCACCATGTTCGTTCTCTTTGGATTGTGCCCAAATCACTCCATAGAAGCCGGCAACAATTATAATTGCTCCAACAATACTGCAGAAGAACACCATCTAGTTATAGACGTAGAACTAGTTAAGCTAAGCTAAGTGTCTGATGTAAACGGGATAGAGACTGTTACCATCCAACATGAAGTGTGTCGCCAAGGAAGCTAACACCCAAAAACGCAGCAGCAGCAATCCCCACAGGCTTAAACATGGCCACAAAAAAAGGCCCTTTCTTGTGTATGCACCATGCTACTACACCAAACGTCACCGCACCGCCAACCACAGCCTGAAAAAGCTTTCTTATTAGAATGCTGTAAGAAAAACCGCAGTCAAATGTTCTCTTATGTGCTTACTGAATAGATGATGGAGATGAGCTCAATATCAGGTCTCAGTTTCCAAGCACTTGGGTTCCTCTCTGCGATCAAGGAAACTATTGAAGTTTGAATGGTCCCAAAGAAGCAGAAGAAGAAGACCATGACCATCTCTGAAGGGCACTCCTTTAAAACTGCTGCCTTCAAGTATAATTCGAAGAAAAAGCATTTAAATTTCAGCCAAGGCTACTATTAATATGAACAGCAACAACGCATTTTGAGCCTATTTAAATTGCATATTACCTGAAAAGTAGTAGATATTGAAATGCATAAATCAGCAGTAACAAGGAAGAGGCCTCCTATGACCCAAGAATTTGTTGTTGCCATGATGGAAGGGGTTGGTACAGGATTTGATTGGGTAGCTATGGCACCTACTGCAGGGCCCTTGTATAAAGTTATAATCAATGCCCCTGAAATTGACAACAGTGTGCCCATGATTTTGATCCAATTTCTTGAGCATCTCCAATCTAGCTTTTCCATCCTGAATTTGAAGGGCAAAAATTTGTAAGAGAAACACCCACTTCTCTCACAACATTCTTACTTCATGATTCAACAACATATTGTAGAGGGGGAACAACCCAACTCAGTTTTGCATTTCTTGTAAAATTTCACAAAAATCTTAATTGGAAATTTGTTTTAGTATCGACACATTTAGTGATTTTCTTTGCTTGAGTCGAAGAAGTGCGACTTAATTCCCACCGCCTCCTTTTTGCACATTGAAAAAAAGAAGAGAGTAACCTGAAGATAACAGCAAGTAAGAAAGTGAAGGCAGGGATTAGTTGGCCCATAGCAGAAGCAAGGGTCGGAGAACTGTAGCTTACACCGGCGAACACACAATTCTGCATCAAAGTAATCCTACACAATCAAAACACAACACACAATGAAGAAGTTCCTGCAAGGAAAAAGCAAGCCCACTTTCAAAATCGTTCAAAAGAAGCTCTTCCATGGAAGATATGAAATTACCCAACAAGGCTAAGGAGGAAGAACTTCCAGAGGAGGGAGAAGGTGACTGGTGGTCTCTTTGCTCTGCCCACAAAAAGAAAAGCAAAGTCGACCATTCAATAGCAACATTGATGATCAAAGATGAATGGAATTAGGGTTTTGTTGATGGAAGTACCTGTGGAAGATCACACAAGGCAACAAGATAAGGGTGGCAAGAGCATTAGAGTAAACAACAAAGACGAATTGACTCATCCCTTTGGACATGGCCGCTTTGCTCAGCGTGGTCAAACCAACATCAAGGCATTCCACCATCACCATGGCTACAAATGGCAGCGAATTTAACAGGACAGATTTCGCTCCCATCCTTCTTTCTCTCTGTAGCAAATAGAAAGATAGTTGACTGAGGTCACTGATCAAGAGTTGTTGAGTTCAGGGACGTGTGCTATTATTCTTATTAAAGAATTGCCATGGAAACACCGACGGGAATCTTGGAACCACATATCATATATCCTCCACCTGTGGTAAAAGGAAAAGTGTTTCTTGCTCGCGTAAAAAATATTCACCGAATATCATATATCCCTGTGACGTAGTATTCCAGTACATATACTATTTATTTATTTTGTGTTTTAAAAAACTTTAAATTTTATTTATGTTGATATTAAAATTAATTTTAAGAAAATAAAAAATATGTATTATTTTAATATATTCATAAAACATACTTTTAAAAAATAGCTGTTATTACATTTTCAAGCATCCCTAAATTAAATCTAGTGGTATTTTACATGTAGAAATGCAAGCTGATTTTGAATATACTAAAAATATATTTTAATATTATAAGTTTTTTTAATATTATGATTTTTTTTAATTCATGAGCACAAACTTATTATTTATTTTCTTATAACAGAAATTAAAATAATATATGAACCGCTAAACTGAAATTAAAATAACACAAACTTATCATATTTCAAGCTAATTTTGAATATATTAAAAGAATGTATTAATATTATAAATAATTTTCTATATTATGATTTTTTTAATTCACAAACTTATTATTTATTTTGTAATACAAAAATTAAAATAATATATGAACCTCAATATATTTGACTACCTGCTGAGAGTGTCGCCCAAGCTTATTTTTTAATTCACAAATATAATTTTAAAGTTATTTTGTACTTGAAAAAGCCTCAAACCGCCAATAAAATCTTTCCTAAAACACATAAAAATCAGCTTTAAAAAAAAATCCAAATCTAAATAGACCTCAATATATTTGACGAACTTAAGAGTATGATTGAAGTTGTTTTTTAAAGTGTTTTTGATTCAAAAATGCATCAAAATGATATTTTTTTATTTTTTTAAATTATTTTTGACATCACCACATGAAAATGATTTAAAAACATCAAAAAATTTAATTTAAAATAAAAGATAAAATATAAAATTTCAATTTTTTTTTTTATTATTAGGAAAAAATCCCAATGATATAAATTAAGGATAAAAAAATGTTTCTTTATTTTTATAATTATTTTTTTTTATCATGATATACATATTGTTTTTAAAAATAAAACTTGTCATGATTTGAAAAACAAGTTTTAATAAAATAAATAAATAAATTATAACTTGATAATTTTCAAGTGAATATAAAAAATAATTAAGAATAACTAATTTTATAAATATATATATATATATATATAATTATAATTATAAAAATAATAAACTATATATTTTATTATTATTATTAAATATTTATGAGCAAAGTTTCTAAAACATTACAAATATTAGTTCATATATAATTATCCATAAATTTTATTAATATAAAAGTTCTAATATTATTAAGGAATTACCATATTTTTTCAAAAACTATTTTAATAATTTTATTTAAACAAAA
Organism: Salix brachista; assembly: GCA_009078335.1. Taxonomy (NCBI): domain Eukaryota; kingdom Viridiplantae; phylum Streptophyta; class Magnoliopsida; order Malpighiales; family Salicaceae; genus Salix; species Salix brachista. Next base: position 13,558,616 of record CM018586.1, read on the forward strand.
ACTTTATCCCTAAATGTAAGAAAAAAGAAGTCAAAGGATAATTAAGAAAAGCTAGGTGTATAAGTGTATATTTTACATTGCAGACGACTTGTCATCTAAGACCCAGGCCAGTGTTTCCATCCACATCCCTATATTGAATTTAATTTCATGCCGTAGTGTTAAAATTTCAGATTAGCTATTCTCTCTGGTTCTATCTGATCCAATTTAATAGAGTCAGAGAGAAAGCAAATTAATGGAGAAGATGGGCACGGCAGAACCCAACTTTGAACAGCTATTCGAGGAGAAGAAGCGCGCCAGGAACCCCCTCGTTCCCATCGGTAAATATTCAATCTATCATGCGGTACTGAAGCTTCATGTTTTTTTATTTTTTATTATTTGCATCATATTAGTGAATACTGTTTTTTTCATTTTCGAGGAATCATATGCCCAGTTAAAATTTGCTAGGAATTTGATTCTATTGATTAGGGTTTTAAGGTCTGAAGAAAAGAAACAGAGATTCTATGATTTACCCTTTTGTTCGGGTGGCTTAGAAATGTGAATAGAATTCGAGTTCTAAAATTTTTATTTTCAAAATTAAGTTCAGTTCTAATGCTGTTTTAGTGTAGAACTAGAGAAATGGAACAGTTAATCTCACTTAAAGTATCAGTATCTCATTCTACCAGAAGAAAGGTATTGTAACTTGCTTTTTTGATAATGGTAATCCATGTTTCAGTGAGTTAATCTAAATTACATTAGAAATGGAATGAGAATCCGTTCCCATTCCAAATCCTAGCGCAAAACAAGCATGGCCTTCAAGAATTTTCTTCCCTCCCTCTCCTGCTTTCAATGGAGGGTCCGCGGTGGCAATAACAATTTGGTTTCCTACTGGTTTTTTTCCTGATGTTCAGGGCATTGCTAGTAGAAAACAGGATTAAATTGGTATATTTGCAGTAATAGATTGGAATGTAAATTGTTGGTCTTTGGTTCATTTCACAAATATTAGTGTACGTTGGTGGATAAACGCTGGGTCTGACATATTTACCATGAACATCATCTTTCATTTTTCAGACCCATTTATTTTTAGCAGATCCCACTTTTCAAAAGATAATGTGCTTTAAGGGTTCGGACACCTTACTCTGTGTCTGGAGTTTAAATGGATGGTCTATATTACCGTTAGCTTCTTACTTTAAACATTTATGCTTTTGAGTTGCATATTGGCCATCAGAATTTCTAAATTCGTTGCGCTATCCGCTCATGATAGAACTGGGAGTCATCCTTAGACAGTTCTGTATTTGGCTTCAGTTTGATTGACTGTTTATAACTATTGCAGGCGCACTTGTTACGGCAGGAGTTCTCACCGCTGGCTTAATCAGTTTCAGACGAGGGAATTCTCAATTGGGTCAGGTGTTAATGAGAGCTCGGGTGGTTGTCCAAGGGGCTACTGTGGCACTTATGGTTGGCACTGCATTCTACTATGGGGATAACCCATGGAAAAAACCAAGTTAGACGTTTTATAGTATGGTTTCTTGTGATGATTATTTTGGTTGCTGCAGGGTGTCCTCCGTAGTGACATAAGCTGTTCTTCTTCTATGCCGATTTTATTCAATAAATTCCACACAATTCGTACTCTCTCATTGCAGAACTTGCGCATGACAAGATCCTGAGATCAGTGAACATGGATGTAGTGAGGATATTCGTGTAAGTACTGAAAGATGGGATAACATCTACCTCAGATGAATAATCTTATTATAAAATTACAAAACAAATAAATCCTCGTGGGATTTTGCACTGTGCACCTCCTCAGTAAACACTGTGGATTGCGACAGTGCACGCCCGAAATTGGCCCTCGGGCGCGCGGCGTGAAGGGGCTGGCATGCGGGGCCATTTTGGGTTTTTCCCTTTTTTTTTTAAAAAAAAAAATATTCATTTATGAACAGTGCAATGACGGTTTCGTCCCCAGTAATAGGACAAAATAAGGCATCCGGGCACGGGGCACACGCGTAATTGCGCGCGGCCGGACCGGCCCGGTCCGGTCCGCCGCAACTTTTCCTTTTTTTTTTATTTTCGGAAATGGCTAAAGACGGTTTTAACCCCTAATAAGACAAAAACAATGAATTGGGTCCAGGGTTAGAACGGTAATTGATCCTATTTTTCAAATTTTTAAATCGGCGTTTCTGGGGGCGTGAGGCGCACGCGCCAGACGGTTTCCCGTCTCACGCCCTGTTCATGCGGCGCGTGCGGCATCCTCCGGTGGCCGAAAATTGGATACCGGCGGACAGAAATATGCGTCGCCGCGTGGTCGTCCTCCCGCGGTGGTGCGTGTCACCACCACATGCCCGAAGACGTGTCGGGGGCCAGTTCAAGCCGCCGACAACGTTTCTCTCTCTCCGGAATGACAAAGTTTCACTTCGGTCCTTCTACTTTCAATTTCCGGGTTGGCTGTATATAACTCAATCAATTCGGTACAAAAGTTCCGATTTTTGCAATTTCGTCCTCTGATTTCAATTGACAATATATGTAAGTTGCATTTCAGCCCTTTGACTTTTAATTTTTTAATTTAAGCCCTTGATATTTGATTTTCATTTCAGCCTTTACACTTTATTTTTTTTTAATCCCTACTTTTGTCCATGTATATATAAGTGTATTTTAAATAATAATAATAATAATAATAATAATAATAATAATTTAATTATTTTTCATTCTTATTCTTTTGTTAATTTTTTTTCCCTCCCGATAATTTGATAAGTTTTTGTTTTTTGCTAGTAATAGCCATGGTAATTTTTTTTTATCTTTTGTTAAAGTTTCTTGAATATTTTTAATCTTTCATTTATTTTATAAGAATAGTGCTTATGTATTCTATTATTATAATAATAGTGATTATTTATTCTTTCATAATAAAAATAATAATAATAATAATAATAATAATTTTTAATTGGTTTTTCTTGCTTGCTATTTTGTTCATGCTTTTTATTTTTTTCCTTCGGTATAATTTAATAATTTTTGTTGTTTTTATTCTAGGAGCAATAATAATTTTAGATATTAAGACTCCGATGTTGCTATTGTTATAATATTTTAAATGAATATTGCTTCCTTTTCCCTGCTGTCTTTTTTTATTTGCTCTTGCTATGAATGGATTTTAATAATTTTATTATCTGCACAATAATCATTTCAGTAAGTTTTTTTTTCTTATTCAAATATTTTGCTTTTTTTTCTAATATTAGTGCGCGCTCTTTTGTGATCGTTTATAACGCAATGCCTATATTCTAAAAGATGTAATCTATGCTTAAACTCAGCTCAATATTTAAAACATTTTATCTTTTAATCTATAATTTTTATTTACTTATATCATATAAATTAATCATTGTAGATTTAATTGTGTAAAATTATATACAAAAAAATACCCGCGGCAACGCGCGAGCACTTAACTAGTACAAATATAATCAATGTCTGTTTACAAGCCTCTAGTCTTATAATTGATGGATTGTCCCACTGCTATATTGTTTGTACAGAAATGGCTTTTCATTGCTCCATGGTTTTCTTTAACAAGTAATAATGTACGGCTATTTGAAGAACTAAAAAGTCAAATGTATTGCAGTTAACATTGTGTTTTAAAGTGTTTTTTTTAAAAAAAAATATTTTTAATTTTTGTTTTAAAATATATTTTTTAGTGTTTTCAAATTATTTTAATGTGCTAATGTAAAAAATATTTTTAAAAAATAAAAAATATATTATTTTAATATATTTTTGAGTGAAAAATATTTTAAAAATAAATTTCAATACAAAAGAAATGGAGTAAGCTTTGGACTAGACATCACTTTGCTTAGCTTTTTTTTCCCTAGCTGAACAACGCTCTATTCAGATTGATGTGTTTTCATACTCCACTAAGCTGGAATTCTATTGAATTTTTTAATCAAATTACCAACCTCAAGATACCACCTGCATTAGAAGCCACAATCATTTTACATGTATCCAAGGCTTTTGCTGTCTTTCCTTTCAATATATATATATATATATATATATATATATATATATATATACAAAATATTTATGTTTCAAACTAAAATTAAAGTTTTCAATTTTGTTGCTAGATTTTAGCTTTTTAACACTTGGATTCTCACATAAAAGTTTTAAACAAAATGCAAAGTGTTGAAAATTAACAATTAAAAGGTATATGTTATAAAATATTGTTTGCCACTAGAATCTCTTAGAATTTATGACTCTTGGATTTACTGTTTTGGTTTTACATGACACTTAGATTTTCTAGTGTCCTTTAATGTTTTCATTTCTTTTCTATAAATAAATTGCTTGTCTTGTATTCTAAGAATTGGAAAATATAAGAAAAAGAATGGATTTCTCTTTTAATTATATTTTGATTATGCATGTTTTTACTTGTTTTTATCTTTATTTTTATTTTTTTAACCCGTTATCACCCTACTTAGTTTATATTGAAATCTTGGCATGCATGAACTCCTATGTTACGTGGCTTGTATCAATTTCAATATATTTTTTCTTTTCATTATTGTTCATACTTTATTAAATATATTTTGTTTTGTAACTTATTTGACTAACTTTCTCTCCTTTTTATTTATTAAGATTTCAATACAATTAAGAACTAGTATTGTAAGTTTATGAAAAATTATATAAATTAAATACAATTCTTGAAGAATTAGTATCTCTAAGGAACTAAATAAATATCAATCTTAAAAACTATTTTTTTTCTTTTATATTCATGATTTTATTTAATAGGTTGTTTCTTTTTTATATAAATAATGTTAACTTTGATGAAACTTGAATTTACCGCTCTTGATATATCTTAGAATAACTTTTTGTCATAAATCATTTATATTGAGATTCATCTAGAAACTATAAATCTTAGAGAGACCATCAAAAAACACATATTTGCAAGATTGTGCAAAAACAATACTTTTCATTGTCACCATCTTCATGAAGAGTTAAAAGTTGAATATCTTACAATAAAAGATCCTTTTATTCAGTGGTAAAATTTAAATGAAAGATATGACCACCAAGAGTTTATCATACTTTCTTAAGCTTGTTATGTTTGAATGCACATGAGGTTGCAAAATTTTAAATTAGTTAGTGGAATTGTGTGGTGGAAATATCATAGAAAACTAAATGTTAAAAAAAATATTCTTTACTTTGTATAGCTCAAATATTGTCCTAGAACAACAATATAAATAACATAATTTCAAGAGATTCAAAACTATTTTTCATGTCATCTTGTGAGTGAGCAAAATAATAAGTTTTTCATAAAAAAAATCATCAATCCTACCCCACAGGAAGAACAATAATTTCAAGAGGTATTCTAAATAATTTTTTTAAGTGAATGAAATCTTTGTTAAAAAAAAACCCCATAGGTATAGATATGAAAGATATAAATGAAACTAATAAACGATAATCCTTTAAAAGATAATCTACCATACCCACCATAAATGGAGAGATAATGAAACCAAACAAGAAAAGGGCAATTTTTTGCGTAAACCTAAAGATAAGTGTCATAAGTATGATATGCATAGTCATTGGTCTTGTCCATGTTTCATTGGTCTTTGAAATAAAATGCAATTGACACTAATTTTTATTAATAAAGATGAATTTAAAGGTCATAATATTTATCTTGATATTTCTAATTTCTTTGAAAACCCAGATAAAACAAATAACATGTTTAGTGGTGGAATCCTTGGGGATGATTAATATTTTTTTATTTGTATTAAGATATTTATCTTATTGTATTTTCAATAAATAGTGTCACTCTAATTTTATTTAACTAATAAAATTTATTTATGTTTAGAATAAAGGCATGACTTTTCATGATGAAGATTTATGTCTGATAAACAATATAACAACACACAGAATTCTCAAGAAAAATAAATACTTTAAATATTTGACATTAACCAAAGCTAATGTCATTAAAATTTTAGGTCCAACATACATGATTAAAAACTACGAAAGAGCTAATATTTTGTTACTAACTAACACAAAACTAGACATCAAAGATGCATTATATTCACTTAAGTTTAGAAGAAATTTACTTAGTTTAAAGATATACAAGCTAATGCTTATCATATTGAAATAATCTATGAAGACATAAAAGAATACCTTTATATTATTTCATGTATTTTAATTCAGAAGCTTGTACTTAAAAAGTTATTTGTTTTATCTTCTAAAATTAATTATACGATCATGAAATCTATTGAAACAAATATTACGATACACCATAAGTGTTCCAACCCAAAAATATTTATGATTTGACATGATCAACTTAGACATTAGGGATCAAAATTGATGTGATGAATTATTAAAATTCACAGAAGTATCCTTTAAAAAACCTAAAGATTCTTTTAACAAGTAAAAATTCATGTGTTGTATGCTCTCAAGGTAAACTAATTATCAAACCATATTTATCAAATGTTGTTATAGATTCATCATCTTTTCTCGAAAGAATTCAAGGAGATATGTGTGAATCTATTCATCCACCATGCAAATCTTTTAAATATTTTATGGTATTGATTGATGCATCAAGTAACTGGTCACATATTTGTTTACTGTCTAGTTGAAATATTATATTTACTAGATTAGTAGCACAAATTATCATATTTTAGGCTCAATTTCTTAATTATCTAATCAAGAAAATTTGATTGGACAATACTAGTGAGTTCTCAAATATTTGATAATTTTTACACTTATATTAAAATTGATATTGAACATCTCATTGGTCATCTACAAACTCAAAATTGTCTAGTAAAATCATTTATAAAGTGCATTTAATTAATTATTAGATCATTACTTATAAAATCAAGATTTCCTATATTTGTTTGAAGACATGCTATATTACATGTTTTATCATTAATTAGAATTAGACCATTTCTTTACCATCAATATTCTCCTTTACAACTTGTTTTGGGTATACCACCAAATATATTTTATCCATGAAGTTTTGATTATGCAGTTTATGTGCCTATAACACCTTTATAAAAGACTAAAATGGGTCCACAACATAGATGAATTTTATATTAGTTTTTGTTCTCCATTTATTATTAGATTCCTTGAACCTTTAACTGATAATATTTTTAAGGCATGCTTTGAAGATTACCCATCATTAGGGAAAGAAAAGTTGGTGCCTTAAGCATGAGAAAAATCACTTGGAATAACTTGAAGTTATCTCATTTTGATCAAATGACAAATCAATATGAACTTGAAGTTCAAAAGATAATTCATTTATAAAATATTGTAAATAAATTATCAGATGTTTTCACTAATAATTAAAAGGTGGTTAAGTCCTATATTCTAGCTACAAATATTCCATCTAGAATTGAAATCCTTTAAGGAAAAAAAAAGCAACATAGTAACAAATGAATTTAAACCATGTCTAAAAAATGAAAATGAAAATTACAACAAATAAATGATGGTATTCCTGAAGATTCCTCACCCATAAAACAAGTTATAAATATCGTATCAAAATCATATCCTAATATTGGTCCTCGTGAAGAGATCTAGGTACTTGAAAATAATAAAATCTCCATAAACTAAGAAGAGATTTTGGATCGAAATAAATTGTTGTATATGATGTATTCATATTTAAGGTTGTTTTTGGCATCACCAAAAGTGATGATGAGATTAAACCATAAATTGTCAAGAATGTCAACATAAAAATAATTGGCCAATGTGAAAAAAAGTAATTCAAACAAAGTTAAACTCACTTGCAAAACATGAAGTACTTGAACTTGTAGTTCATACACGTAAAGGTCTTATACATGCTGGATATAAAAGAGTTTTTGTTAAAAAATAAAATGATACTAATGAAATTATTCAATACAAGACACAATTTGTTGCACAAGATTTCTCACAAAGACCTGATATTGATTATGAGAAAATTTATTCTCTAGTTATGAATGCGATTAGTTTTAGATTTTTAATTGCTATAGTAGCCTCAAAACTCGAGATATGCGTTTAATAGATGTAGTTACAAAATATCTATATAGATCATTAGATAAAGATATCCATATAAAAATCATTGAAAGATTTAAAATGCATGAATCCTTTTATGATAAACTCATAAATGTTTTTTTTTCCTATTAAACTATAAAAATATTTATATAGGTTGAAACAATATGGTCGAATGTGATATAATCATTTTAATGAATACCTCTTATAAAAAAAGCTTGATAATAATAGATTTGTCCATGCTTTTTTATTAAGAAAAGCACACCCGAATTTGCTATTATTGTAGCATATATTAATAATTTAAATCTTGTTGGTACTTCTAAAGAGTCATAAAAAGTGCAACCTATTTGAAAGATGAATTTGAGATGAAAGATCTCAAAAGAATAAAATTTTGTCTTGGTTTATATATTGAACATATTTCAAATAAAATATTTTTCCATCAATCAACATATACAGAAAAGGTCTTGAATTAAGAAAAGCACACCCGAATTTGCTATTATTGTAGCATATATTAATAATTTAAATCTTGTTGGTACTTCTAAAAAGTCATAAAAACTGTAACCTATTTGAAAGATGAATTTGAGATGAAAGATCTCAAAAGAATAAAATTTTGTCTTGGTTTACATAGTGAACATATTTCAAGTAGAATATTTTTCCATCAATCAACATATACAGAAAAGGTCTTGAAGCACTTACATAGACAATGATCATCCTTTGGGTACACTTACGATTGTTCTATAATTTGATGTAAGGAATGATCCTTCATAATCGTTAGAAGAGGATAAATAAATTCTTGGTCTAGAAGTACTATATCTTAGTGTTATTGTAGCACTCATGTATCTTGCAAATTGTACAAGACCATATATAGCTTTTGTAACCAATTTATTAGCATGATATTGTTTCACTCCCAAAAAAAAAAGAACTGGAATGAGGTCAAAATATACTCTGTTATCTCTCCGGAACAACTAAAATAAGGTTATTTTATAGTGGATTAAATTCATAATTAATTAAATATGCAAATGCAAGTTATCTCTTTGATCACCACAACGAGAGATTACAAATAAGTTATTTATTTATCTATGGAGTTATTGCAATTTCTTGGAGATCTTTTAAATAAATTTTAGTGGTTATTTCATAAAAGCATTCAAATATTATTGTAATCCATGAAAAAAAGTCGAGAATATATATGACTAAAGTCAATTATCCAACATATAAAAGAAAAAAATAGATTGTCAACTATTGAAAATGACCAACAATATTGTTTGAAGATAATGTTGATTGCATCACTTAACTTATAGAAGACTACATTAAAAGAGACAAAACAAATCATATTTCATCAAAGTTTTTTTTTTATACTCACGAGCTTCAAAGTCTTTACCAACCTTAATTTTCAAGAAGCTTGTTCATAATAATGAAATGCATAATCTTAAAGACAGACTTATCATAAAACGTGTGTGTGTGTGTGTGTGTGTATATATATATATATATATATATATATATATATATTTGAGGTGAATTCAATGCAAATTATATTATTTTTTTACTCAATTATTGAAGCTTACTTTACAGGGTTTTAAAAAGACAATTTGATATTTTTGTGAATTTTGAAGTATTTAAATATATCTATATTAAAGTTTTTATTAAATTATGAAGTATTCAGAAATTACATATGAATGTTGTTTTTTCCCATTAAATTTGTCTTTGCAAAATTTTGATAAAATATATTTTGAGTATATCATCATTCGAGGGAAGGAACATCCTCACTAGGAAAACAAAACAAAAAACTTTGAAGGCCAACAACCAAGTTGTGGATTTGAACGTTTTATTTTATTTTCAACACGTGCATGTGAAAATGTGGTCATTCAATTCACCCCTACACTCTCTCCTTATATATCTCTCTTGCCTTGCCTTGCCTCTCTTACATTTTGCTGCTGCTATCTTCTCTTCTCTACGATTTTTCCTGTTTGGTTTCTCGTGATCAGAAATCCAGCACCAACCCACTAGAGGGTTATCATCATATTATCTGAAAACTGATTTGCAAACGTAAGATACTGCAAGTTCTTATCTTTATTTTCTCTCTGATCAATCTTCCGACAGCTCACCCAGTGTTCATGGCCTGTCGTATTTTTTTTGTTGCATCTGTCACTTGTTAGATCTTAAATTGTTGGATTTTATTGAAAAAAGTTAGATCCTTGAAACTTTGCAACAATTGGGAATTATAAATCTTGTGTCGGTTACTTGTCTGTATTAACGCTCGCTATGTTTTGACTTAACGAGGTGTGTTCTTTTTTTTCTCGATGGAAAATGAAGAGAGAACTTGGGATTTTGTGCTTCTTCGAGATTGAAAATTGGTTCACTTGTTAAACATTTGTGACTGTTTTGGCTCAATGCTTTGAATGGATGATTTATTATGGATCATATATATACTTGCATTGCCAAATGACTGCTTGTTTTCGCTTAGTTAAATTAGATGTAATTCGGAGAATACTTGATATTTTCCAATTGCTCTTGAACTTTTGGATGATTGTTATAATTTTTTGGTCCAAATACTACACTTTGTGCTAATTTTACACTATAATTTAATAATGTTGGTGTTGAGGAACACATGTAACAAACTCTTGCACTGAATTACATGGTTCTTTCTAAAGTCTTTAGACTTAATAAACGATCAATTGAACTAATCATAGGGTCATAGAAGGCACTTTAGAAGAACAGCGGAGTGACTTAAGCCTTAGACAAAGACTTATCCGACATTTGTTCATTTAGTGCATGATGTTGAGGATATTTCTTACTTCTGTTCTTTTCATTCTTGTATTTCCTGTTTATGGCTAGATTAAACAATTTGGTTTTGATTCTGTGGCAATAGTTAATTGTATCTAGAAATGTCATTGTGACATCTCAGGCAGGTCTGCATAAGGCTATATTTAAGCTGGCGAAATCTTCACAGAGGCTATGATTTTTAGGCACATGACATTGCTATCATTTGCAGGGCAATTGATTTTTTCTTTTACCCATGAGGATATTTCTGAAGGCCTTCTGGCTTAACAAATGGATATTTGAGCCAATGATAGGATCATAACAACTGGAAGGCTTGCTGAACTTTGAATATGCGGACATGTGTCATGTTAGATGTATTGATTTACTGACTTTGTGTACATTCTTCACAGTTTTGCTTGTACCCTTCTCATGCTTTGCACATTAAGCAGCACCAGAAGTTTCTGATATTGTGGTTTTCTTCATCTCTACCTCAAGTTACAACATCTCATAGGTAATTGCAAGGACGGCATGTGCTTATGCTTGTATCTTTTGCTGCTTGTATGTTTTAGTACAAGGAATTGAAACAAAATTGATTACTTTGATTTTAACTCTCATACATTGAAAGCAAACACATTTGATGCTTCTATTGCAGGTTTGGGAGTTTTAATCTGTTCAGTTTAAAATGTCTTCTCCAAACAAGAGGAGAGAGATGGATGTCATGAAGTTGTAAGTTTATCATTGTCATCTATGCATGGATATGAGATAATCATCTTTTCTTTTTTATTTCTGTCTACACATAGTTAAAGATAGACCGAGTTAAAATGAAATCAAAGGCATGTTTCAATGAGCTTTGGATGAATTTATACTTTTGTGAGAAGTGCAAATAAATTTTAGGGAAGAGGATGGCCGTGACTATGGCACCCAAGGCAATTTCCTCCCTATTTTCTAGGAAAATATCAACTGCATTTTCATACTGTAATCTTTGTGGTTTTAGCTTAATCAGGTTGGCATGCACTGTTAGTGTTATGAGGGGAATCTAATTGTTCAAAGATAGGTTTAGGATGTTGGGGTTTATGCTTAAAACTAATGGAGTAAGGATGTAGCTCTAGCACAGGCTTTTCCATACCATTGGCTCCAGTAGTACCAATTAAGGTTTGTGAATGGGAAAAAGTTCCGCAGTTTACCACAGGATGAGTTTCGTTGTTCCATGGTGTCTTTCACCTTGGATGATATAAGATCCCATTTACTATTAATGACTGCTAAAGTTGAATTTTTATTTGGTATTCCTGATGATCTTTCTTTTTTGGCATGTATTTGTTTGAATTATAGGCTTTCTATCCGGCCAGCATAGTCTGTACAGCCATTTGCCTAGATTTGGAATTACTGCATTACTTTTTGAAGTTATGGATAAAATTATTCTTTGTGACATGTTTAACGGTTGGATTAACGCTGTACAGGATGATGAGTGATTACAATGTGGAGACTATAAATGATGGACTGAATGAATTTAATGTGGAGTTTCATGGTCCTAAAGAAAGTATTATCTCTTCTCTTTTGGTGTTTCTTTCTCCAATTTGATACATTAGCTTTTCTTTTTGTGTATCTACTTGGTACATGATGTTTCAAAAGTTGTACTGACGGGGTGTAGTCCATGTACAAGCATACTGTTGCAAATCTATGAATGAACTAGGGAACATCATCTGTTTTACCACTGACAAAATAGTTTCTTGGTTTGTTGTACGGATTATTTGATTCCATTAATGGAATGGAAATAACAATTTTTTTCATTTTCTGTCCACAGGAATCTCTGGAATCCCTCAGTTATTGTTTTCCTTGTTTGAATCCATTTAGTTTTGGGAGCTCGAGGAGCTTTCTTCCATTGTTAATTTTGAATGAGAAAAATATTAAGAGGTCATTTCATTTAGTTTCAGGACTTCATGATTGATGTCGACATTTTTTATGGCTTCTCACTAACTGAAATACTGTAAACATTGAGTTGAGGGTGTCTTATGGCATATTTATGTAAGACCTTGTTACCTATTGGAGTTTCCAAATTTAGTATGCATCTTTGTTCTCCTTTTACCTTGAGTTTTCTGAGATGCACCTTTTCTCTTGCAAACCTCGATTGGCTGTTTCCAGTTTTATTCTTTTATTTCTGTGTTTTAGTAATGCCTTCTATTTTTGTATTGTGTTTTCTTGATGTGATGCTTACAGGCCTTTATGAAGGTGGTGTCTGGAAAATCCGTGTTGAGCTTCCTGATGCATATCCTTACAAGTCGCCTTCTATCGGGTTTGTGAACAAGATATTCCACCCAAATGTTGATGAACTGTAAGCAATGATCATGCGATTGCTGCGTTGCAAATAGTTTAGATTTTATATTGTTTCTAATTTTGTGATCCTTCAGCTGACATTTGCTATATTTTCTTTATCAATAACAGTTCTGGTTCTGTATGCTTGGATGTTATCAACCAGTCATGGAGTCCAATGTTTGGTGAGCATGATGTATCATATGTTAAATAAAGCTATTTATTGTTTGTTTAGATTGCACATTCTAGGTGGATGGTCCGGTCCACATGCATTGTGCTCTCATTGAATAATCACCATCCGCATCTGTTTTTGTCAATTGTTTCTTTCAATCTTGATTTTCACCATAGTTTCTCAAATATATGGTCTTTGTTTCTGCAGATCTTTTAAATGTTTTTGAAGTTTTCTTGCCACAGCTCTTGATTTATCCAAATGCTTCAGACCCCCTCAATGGTGACGCAGCTTCATTGATGATGAAGGATAAAGAACAATACGATCAGAAAGTGAAAGGTGAAAAGCTATCCAGAATCATTTTTTTACTCCCCACCTGAAAAAAAAATCTAGATTGTAGAATCTTTTCATCCTTGTCTATTCAAGTATTCATTCATTTTCAAGTTCAGGAAATTGAAATATACTGCAATTTTGGGTAATTAGCTATTCAGAAACACATAATTATAGTATCCAACACATAATTGGGTTAGTCCTTCAATGATGGGAGTTTGGTCTCAGCCTAGGAACAAGAGATGTAATTATTTTCAGTCTTATTTGTTGAGCAGAGTATTGTGAACGATATGCGAAAAAGGAGCATATTATGAACTCCACCGGCGAAGAGGAGAGCGACGAGGAGGATCTCAGTGATGAAGAAAGTGAATCCAGTGACGAGGAAGATGAAATTGCTGGACATGCAGACCCATAATGTTTTGCAGCAGGGGTTTTATCATCTTCAAATTAAACCCCCTTATAAGATTGGCAATGAACCTCTATTACATGTAATCTTCAATGATGTTCTCCTCTACATCTACCTTCAGTTTGCTTGATCATCATTAATCTTGTAGCTCATCTTTCCCAGAGTAAGAAAATAATTGGCATGAATTTATTTGAAAACATGGACTCATTTGGGAAATGGTCAGAGAAAATTGACAGTCGGATGATTCTACTTCATCTCATTTTTTTTTTAATTAATTGAATTGTTCATATATTATAAGAGCACAATCAAGAAACAAACTATTTTTACACTAGAACATTACAAAATGACTAGATTTGTTACTCCTGCTTCGTTGTGGGAAAACAATTTATTTAATATAAAAAAAATTAGAGTAGAAAAAAAAAACAAATATGAGTTTATTAGGATTATCAAACAAACTAATGTTAACCTAACAGAAGACAAACTGCAAAAAGTAACAAAGAACAACTAAAAAGGAGAAAAAATTAGGTATAAAAAAACAAAAACAAAGCATGCCTAGGTGAGCCTCATAAATATGGTTTAATTTTTAAAACTTGCAACTCGTTAAATTATAAATTTGATTTCAATCAAGAACCTTAACTTACAATCAATTTAGTTTTGAACAATGATATTGTTGAAAAATATTAGTAAGAAAATACTTGCAAAAGCAAAAATAAATAAAATATAGCAACAATAAGAATGCGGATAAAATTTAAGAGAAAATAACCAGAGGATGCAATTTGAAAAAAATAAAATAAAATGATTCCAAACAAAAAAAGAATAAAAATTGAAATATTAAAAAATCATAAAGGGTGAAATTGAAAATCATTTATAATTTGATAGATTATTTATGGGTTAAAAAATGATAAAGATTAAATTAAAAAATATTAAAGAGGGCTAACTCAATAGAATCAAACTGGCAAAAATAAAAAAAGGATAAAGATAAGAAAAGATAAGCTTAAAAAGAGGGCAAAAAACCAAGCAAACCTGGTCAAACTTCTTAAACTCAGTCTAATCTCTAAAACCTCCAATTTGTGAAATCCTTGACTGGATTTCAATAAAAAAACCTTAACTCTTAACAAATTTAATTATTAAGGATGAAATTGTAGAAAAAAATATTAATAAAAATTTTTTGCAAAAGAAACAAAAAATAGAGACAAAACTTGATAGAAAAAACCCCAAAGAATGATGAAATTGGTAGGAAAAAAAGATCATAAACAAAATAAATATGAATAAAAAGAATGAGTATAACATTTGAAAGATAAGAAAATCACAGGGGGTGAAATTAAAAAAATATTTATAATTTAATAGATTAATTATATATTAAAAATAATAGGGAAAGAAATTAAAAACATTAGTCATTTGATAGATTATTTATAAATTAAAAAATAATAAGGGTGAAATTAAAAAATATTTGTAATTTAATAGATTATCTATGTATTTAAAAATAGTAGTGGTGAAATTAAAAAAAAATCATAGTATAAGCACAGTTTTTTTTTTCTGAAGTGGTTTGTGTAAGAAGGGTAATAGGTACTCACATGGCAGATTTTTCTTCTATACATATCTTATCCTTTACTCTTTCAATTTAAAATTCATACTTGACAGAATTTATTGTTTTCCATATATCAAATTAATATGAAAATCTATTTAAAAATCATAAAAAAAATTTAGATTAATTAATACATACATTAGTATAAAAAAGAAAAGTAAACGTATTCCATCACTAAGTTTGTTGTTTTTTAGATTTTTCAAGCAACAAGAACATGAATCAACTTATCATTAATAATTATTTTTAATTTATCAATTTAAACATTTCTTAATTTTTTTTATTAAATAAAAATATTAATAATTTTATATATGACTGCAATCATCTTTCTTCCAACGGGAATGGGAGGTTAGACTTTGTTGAGTCACCTAAAAAATCTTTATCCTATTAGTTAGCGTGTTGGTTGGACATCAACCATTGTTACATTGAATTAATTAAAATAATACATATATTTTTTATATCCGTAAAATAAAATAATTTAAAAATATAAAAAATAAATAAAATTCTGGTTAACATAGGCATAATGTTTGAACAAACTTCAGGCTTGCCAGGATTTATGGGAAATCCCCCCTGATTAGCAGACAATCAACCAAAAACCATCAAAGAAGTGTAACTATTTCGATAAATCCAAAATAATACATATGTTTTTTTTTAATAAAGAGCACATTTCTTAATTTGATAATGTGCTTTAAAAATAAAAATAAAAAAAAGAAATTTTTTAAAAAACTTGAAAGGATCGTGACGACAAAGTCTCGGTGTGAAAAAGGCAGCACAATTTAAGTGCCTCTTGCCAAGATCATGATCATAGATGGGCCATCAGCCACTGCTGACATGAACGAGGAACCACCCCCTTCCTTCCCTCCTGTAGTCGTCTAAGTGTGGTTGGGGTTGATTTTGAAAGTGCTTTTTATTCATAAATGCATCAAAATAATATATATATATTTTTAAATTATTTTTGATATTAGTACATGAAAATAATCTAAAAGCACCAAAAACATTTAATTTAAAATAAAAAATAAAATAATTTTTTTTTCAAAAGTGCTCTTAAAACTCAGTGTAAAATACCCTCTAAAGTTAACCAAATTAATAATTAATTAAAAATCAAAATAGTTACACTAGTATTATTCTCAAACACAAACTTCTATATTAAAGTTAATAAAACTTTAACATCAAAGAAAATAATCTAATAATAAATATTGGTCACTATTTATACATATTCTCATTGCTCGCCCTCTCTCAAACAATTTTTTTTTCTCTATAAATTCTATTTGATATTCAATTTCAATACATTTTCTCGTTTCAGAATTTATATCCAGCGCTTTCCATCATTATATTATCCTAGCCAATGTCCCCGCTCCTCATCACGGACAACACCATATGTTTTTTAATGTAACAATATTAATTATATATATATTTTTTAATATAAATTTAGCTAAAATAATAAATCTGTACAGAATTCCTGTCAAGTGCACGTTTTCAATAAAATATATGAATTTTAAATCGATATAAATTTATTTGTTTAGTAGTTTTCAACGAAATAACCAGCATAAAATTATCATCATTATTAAAAAAGCAAGAAGATTTGGATATCTGAATGATTGAATTCACTGTATTAAGATTAGTTCATTTTATAATTCAATTTAAATCAAACAAAAATAAAATATAAATTGTAAAGATACTTGCAATAATCAAATAACAAAAACAAGTAGTTAATTTTCTATCCACAAAAAGATAAAAAAATAAATTGAAAATTCATCCTACGTTACCGTTATTATCATTGCTATAACAGTTAAAATTATTATCAATATTACTGTCAAAATAATTAAAATCATTAAATTACCTAGAAAAATTATTAAAAAAAAAAGCATAACATTTTTTTTAAAAAAAAAAACATTGAAAAAATTATCTGATCCAACGAACAAATAAAAATAACAGAAAACATAAAAAAAAAACAAAGGGAAAAAGGGTGCAATATTAATTTTAAAATGATCACCAACATAATTAAAATTTCAAGATTGAACCGATTAAAAATAAAACCCCAATAAAAAAGATAAAAATTAAAAACAAAAATTAAAAGCATAGATGCATAAACATGGATAAAAAATAAACATTGTCCAAGAATAACAAAAAACCCCAAAGGAATTAATATCAAATAAAACATTCAAAGAATAAGGACCTAAATGAAAAATAAAATATATAATTAATTCCAATCGAAGGAAAAAATTGAAACAAATAAAAACCTTGAGACCAAAACAAATAAAAATATTTTTTAAATAAATTGCAATGACATTTTGTTACAAAATTTAAAAGAATAATGATCAAAATGAAAAGTAACATATATGACTAATTTCAATTTGAGGACACAATTGAAACAAAAAATATATAATTAATATCAATTGAAGGATATAATTAAAACTAATAAAAACTTGGGGACTGAAACAAATAAAGGTATTTTTAATAAAAAAAATACAATGTAATTTTATTAAAAAAAATTGAAAGAATAAGGACCGAAATGAAGAGTAGCATATATGACCAATTTCAATTGGAGGACACAATTAAAACAAATTCAAAATATCAGACAAATCAAAAACCCCTTTTCTGTCGAAACTAGTGTTTTTAATTTTGTTTAGTTTCTGTTGATAACAGTTGAAATATTTTCTACCAGTTGAAAAGTTGAAAAATAAAATAAAATAATTTTTATTTCATTTAAAATTTTGATCCTGTTCCGAAAATTCTGTCCAAATTTTAGCCGTAACATTTCAGTTTTGTTTTGACCGTTCTATTTCGGACAAATAGTTTTTTTAATAATGAATAAGTTTATAATATTAATCATATCTCTTAATCTGACCATTAGATTGAGATAAAATTTTACGAAGAGTCTCTTGATATATTTATATATTATGTTAAAATTTTATAGCATTCAGAGAATGTAATGATCTTGTGATATTAATGATAACATTCTCGTAATATTATACATGCTCGTAATTTTGTTCAAAAAAATCATTTTATTATATCTTTTTTTTTAGATTAAATTGCACAATTCTAAATAATTTTTTTTTTGGATTTGAACTATTTTTTTTAATTATATATTTAATTATATATATATATATACACACATTACAATCTCAAAACAGCACTCCACAATACTCCAAAACCAGAACATTTTAAAAATACAAAACTCCAACCAAAACACCAAAATAGAATTGACATCCTGTCAAAACTCAAAAGCTCTCTGCCTCGTAGAAGTTCAAAACTTTATTAATACATTTTATGGCACACCTTTGATAGTCATGTGTACTCGTACCAAGAAAGGTAGACGCTTGCAAAACCTCACCTCACCTCTTCAAGTTCTCCTTAAACAAAAACACCAAGCTTTCACACTTGTTTAAGGATAGTTTTCTTTGCCACATGATCCTCATCTCAGAGCTAAAGAATTTCCTCGAAGCACACTCAATCCCCCCACGAGAATATGTTCTTAGCTTGTTCACTCCTTTTATCCTCCATGTCCTCGATTGAAGCAAGAATGTATTTATGAGGGCAACCAATTTTAGTTTTAAAAGGTTGTCTGAACAGACTGAACCCCAATTACTCATGAGAAAGTCCCGTTCCTGAACACCTCCATCTGCTAAAATGTGCAGATTTCTATTTGAAGTCGAACAAAAAGATGGTTTTGCAATATATCCACCTCCTGTATCAACTCCCTCATCAGTCTCATCTCCATACAATAGTCTCAACCATGAAAAAGAATCTGCCCCACTATCATCTCCTTTTAACAAAATCAGTCCCGTGCTTCTTTTGGTTATAGTAATTCTTGCTGCTATTTTCTTTGTTTCTGGTCTTCTTCATCTGCTTGTTAGGTTCCTCCTAAAGAGGACATCTTTTTCCCCAATTTTTCATTCCAATAGGTACTCAGAAACCTCAGCGTCTCATTCTCTTCAAAGACAGCTTCAACAGCTGTTTCGCTTGCATGATTCAGGTCTAGACCAGGCTTTCGTTGATGCTCTACCTGTGTTCTACTACAAAGATATCATGGGTTCGAAGGAGCCATTTGATTGTGCAGTTTGTCTCTGCGAATTCTCTGGCCAGGAAAGGCTCAGGTTGCTTCCTCGATGTAGCCACGCTTTTCACATTGACTGCATAGATACCTGGCTTCTCTCAAACTCAACGTGCCCTCTTTGTCGAGGGACCCTTTTGGGCTCTAATCTTCATATGGAAAATCCACTGTTCAATTTTGATCTCTCAAGGGATTTATCAAATGGATTCTCTAGCGAGGGAGAGAGTGGGTCTTCCAGTTGTCAGAAATCAGTTACTATTGTGGAGGACAAAAGTGTTGGTGAAAAGAGGGTGTTTTCAGTGAGACTGGGCAAATTCAGAAGCTTGAATGGTGGAGAAGGTAGTGGACAGAAGCAACATGGAGAGACCAGCAGGTCTAATTTGGATGCTAGAAGATGTTACTCACTGGGAGCAGTTCAGTATGTGGAAGGTGAATCAAATCTCCAAGTGGCCTTGTCTCATGGTAATCTTAATTGCAGAGGAAGAGATAAAGGATGCCCTTCAATTGACGGGGATTTGGAAGATAAGAAAATCCGAGGTAGGACAGGAGGCGATAGCTTCTCAGTTTCCAAGATTTGGCTGTGGTCTAAGAAGAGCAGGTTCCCAGCTTCTTCTTCTTCTTCAACTACTCACATGGATATGTTTTCTTCTACTCCCCTTGCTGTAAGATTACCAAACAATGAAATTGTCAGAGATATATAACTACCACTCACTCACTAAACTGTTTCCCCCTTTCATGATTAATCAATACTGGCCAAAATTTGTATATATTCCCCTCTACTCTGATTATTTTTTTGAGTTATATATATTTATTACACATTTGAACATTGTCAAATACAAGACTGCAGTCGTATATATGAGTTTGAGATAAAAATGTTGCGTGAGAGAGGTGAAGGGATGAGCTGTGAAGTGATTACTCATCAGCAAGTTTAAGGCACCTAGATCTGTTCATCTCGAAAGTCAGAATTGCCTTGGTTTGGTTCACGAAAATTATAGCAAGTTATGGTTAACACATCCCATTTCTATAATTTTATTGCTTGCAAGGGGAATCGCTTGCTTAATCTACTGATTCCCCCCATCTGGTTAGCAGACCAGATCTTCATTCGATAAGAGCTGAGAACCTTGGAATGAGTGAACAGCTTGAAAAATTGAATATTGACACCAGAATGCGACAGTTCAATAAAGACACGAGAACGAGCCGGTGCCTCCCCCACAAGATTATCTAGATTTCCCCCCACTCTGATGCAGATTTCCATGAGAAATATCACAACTTCCCAAATGAATGAGCTGGGTGGGGTTTTCTCTAATGCAGAGAGAGAGAGAGAGAGAGAGAGAGATTCACCATTACCAGCAGCAACCAAAGGCCATAGCACGAACAAGAAAATTGGTCTCTGATATACATGAGTCTGCTTTTCTTCAAGCGCGGGTGGCCGATTCTTGACATATCCAAAGTCGGATCACTGGAGGGAGAAAGCACACAAATTTTAAACCTAATCACAGAAGGAGCTTTCGATCAAGAGTACTTAATTTTCTTTTTGGTAAATGAAACTATCAGATTATTTTCCTTAAAATAAACAAATTAGCAAAAGTGAATTTAGAACTCGAGTATGAGTACAGAGTGCTACCCTACCCACTAGCCATACTGGTGTCTGCCATTAGTTTTTCTAGTTTGTTAAATGTTTTTGTATATATTTTCTAGGTTTTTCAAGTTTTGATGACTGATTGATGCAAAGGATTCCCTTATTTCTATATAACATTATATTTTATTAAATTTATTGCTTCTATTTATAATTCTCATAACATATAATATCTTGCTATCATATCTAATAATAATCGCTCTAGCTCTAATTTAAAGAAGAATCTGTAGCATTTGTGTAGGTGTGAAAAGGAATCATATCACCCTAGCTCGTGGATGGACCGGGGCTGCTCGTTAACAGACGAGCATGTTCAGAAATTCCATGATAGTAATCTCATATTTCTCTAATGTCACTTCAAGAGGTTGAGACTTCAAGACGTTTAGTCTCTCCAATCTCTTGAAGATCACTACAATATAAATTAAACGCAATGTTGACCACCATATGTATCATCTCCTTAACATCTTCATAAATAGTTATTACTAGCTAATTGCCTCCGCGCGTTGCCGCGGGTATTCTTGTATATGTAATTTAACATAATTAAATCTACAACGATAAATTTATATGATATAAGTAAATAAAAGTTATAGATTAGAAGATAAAATGTATGAAATTTTGAGTTTAGTTTGTTACGCAAGCATAGATTACATCTTTTAGAATATAGGTATTGCGTCATAAACGATCACAAAAGAGTGCGAATTAACATTAGAAAAAAAACCAAAATATTTTTATCAGAAAAAAAAATAATTACTAAAATCATTATTGTGTAGATAGTAAAATTATAAAAATCATTTAATACAAAGAGGAAATAAAAAAAACATAAAGGGGAAAAGGAAGCAATATTAATTTAAAATATTATAACAATAGCAACATCGGAGTCTTAACATCTAAAATTATTATTGCCGTTAGTATAAAAACAATAAAAATAATCAAATTATACCGAGGGAAAAAAATAAAAAGCATGAACAAAATAGTAAGCAAGAAAAACAATTAAAATATTATTATCATTATTATTATTATTATTATTATTATTATTATTATGAAAGAATAAATAAATGAATGAAATATTAAAAAAATTGTAAAAAAAAAACAAAAGATAAAACAAAAAATACAATAAAAACTTAAAATTATCATTGTTATCACTTTTAACACAATAAAAACTATGAAGTTGTTCTGAGGGAAAAAAAAAATCCTCAAAAACATCAACAAAACAGTAAGCAAGAAAAATAATTAAATTATTATTATTATTATTATTATAATTATTATTATAATTATTATTATTATTATAATCATTATTATAATTATTATTATTATCATTTATTTATTTTATTTTTGTGTTACTAATGAAAGGGAAAAAAAAATCCTAAAAACTTCAACAAAAGATTAAACAAAAGAATAAAACAAAAACAAAAATTATCGTTGCTATCACTGCCAAAACAATAAAAATTATCAAATTATCCCAAGGAAAAAATTCTTCAAAAACATTAACAAAAGAGTAAGCAAGAAAAACAATTAAAAATTATAATTGATGATAAAACAAAAATAACAATTATTAGCTGAAAAAAATCATTTAATCTGAAAATTTTAAAAATTATATGTTCTATGTTGCGGGTTGAGCGAACAATTTTTATAGGATTTGCTGGTCAAAATTAAAATACAATATTTATATATGCAAAATTTAATATAATAAAATAGCTCAACACACCTTACCATAACAATAGCAAAATCAAAGCCTTAAAATCTAAAATTATCATTGCTTTTACTATTAAAACAATAAAAATTCTTAAATTATCCTGTAAAAAAAAACTCAAAAACATTAACAAAAGAATAAGTAAGAGAAACAATTAAATTATTATTATTATTATTATTATTATTATTATTATTATTATTATTATTATTATTATTATTATTATTATTATTATTATTATTATTATTATTATTATGTTAATAATGAAAGAAACAAAAATAAATGAAAGACTAAAAATATCCTAGAAACTATAACAAAAGATTAAAAAAAAAAAACTATTATTGCTATTACTGTCAAAACAATAAAAATTATCAAATTATCCAGAGGGAAAAAAAACATTAAAAAAAGAGCAAGCAAGAAAAACAATTAGATTATTATTATTATTATTATTATTATTATTATTATTATAACTATTATGTTAATAATGAAAGAAACAAAAATAAATGAAAGACTAAAAATATCCAAGAAATTTTAACAAAAGATAAAAAAAAAACACAAAAAAAATTATTATTGCTATTACTGGCAAAACAAAAAATATAATCAAATTATCGGGAGAAAAAAAAATAACAGAAGAGCAAAAACGAAAAATAATAAAATTATTATTATTATTATTATTATTATTATTATTATTATTATTATTATTATTATTATTATTATTATTATTGTGTTAAATACACTTATATATACATGGACAAAAGTAGGGATTATTCTAGAAATATAAAAAACATAAAAGTATAAGGGCTGAAATGAAAATCAAATATAAAGGGATTAAATTAAAAAATTAAAAGTCAAAGGGCTGAAATGCAAATTACATTTATTGTCAATTTAAATTAGAGGACAGAATTGCAAAAATCGGAACTTGTGTACCGAATTCATTGAGTTATTTACAGACAATCCGGAAATTCAAAGTAGCAGGACCGAAGTGAAACTTTCACATTCAATTAATTAAAATCGGAGGACCCAATCAAACTAAATCAAAACTTATATAACAGAAATCAGGACCAACAACCAAATTAAAAGTAGAGGGACCGAAGTGAAACGTAACAAACAATGGGGGACTCTTCTGCACATTTACGTGCAGGAGAGAGAGAAACGTGGCCGGCGGCTTTAACCGGCCTCCGCCTCGTCCACAGACATTTGTAGGATACACGCGCCACCGCGGGAGGAAGACCAGGAGGCGGCGCATCGAGAACGACTCCGGTAGCCAATTTCCGGTCACCTTATGACGCCGCACGCGCCACCTAAACAAGGCGTGAGGCGAAAAGCCGTCTGGCGCGTGCGCCTCACACCCTGACAGACACCGAATTAAAAATTGAAAAAATAAGGTCAATTACCGTGCTACCCCTGTACCCAATTCAATGTTTTTGTCTTATTAGAGGCTATAACCGTAATTAGCCATTTCAGAAAATATTAAAAAAAACAAAAAGTTACGGCAGGCCGGACCGAACCGGACCGGTCCGTACGCGCGCAATTACACCGGTGTCCCTCAACCGGATTCGTTGTTTTGTCTTATTATAGGGGGCGAAATCGGTAATACACTGTTCACAACTGATTATTTTTTTTAAAAAAAAGGACAGAAAAAGGAAAAACCAAAAATGACCCCATTTGACCAACTCATTTTGCCGCGCGGATGAAGGCTAAAATTGGGCGCACACTGCCGCAATCCACAGTGATTTTAGACACAATACACAGTGTTTTGTACAGTGAAAAACCCACGGGATTTGTATATTAGGTAATTACTTCACGGGTCTCTTTTGCCAAGTAATGAATCTATATAAACATACATTGAAACCTATTTAATAGTCATCATCTAAAATAATATGTTATTGGAAATATTTAATATATATTCTATGTAAAATAATATTGCATGCCAATTGATTTGTCTTGGATATCAATGCATGTAATGCATTAGATTGAGTGGACATCTTATGAAACACAATTAGATAGGTGGAATAAAACAATGTGTGATTGAAATATATCATCTCATGTAGGTATATACATCAATAATCAGATGTAGTGCCAGCAGGGTCTTGGCCTAGCGGTCAAGAAGGGCTTCTCCCTTCCTCTCACCCCCCGCGGTGCCTTACATGCTCATTGGGCTTGCAGGATGTTCAGTGGGCCCGGGGATTAGTTGTGGTGCGCGCAAGCTGGCCCGGACACCCGGTCATAAAAAAAAAATCAGATGTAGCACCTAAAAACATGATCTCTCCTAATTTCTCAAAATTCTAAGTAAGAAGATGAATTACCAATAAATTCTCATTGCGCTTACCCTAGCAACTAATACCATGTAGCTTGTCACCTATAATTTGGTGTATAATGAGATAATTCAAATTATCGCATTACTCGATATAAACAATACATCTTAACAATATCAAAGCAGTGTAATGAAACACATGTTAATCAAAGATTTGATCCCTCATGTCATGTAGGCAAGACCGAAAGCATTAGCTCTTTTGTATATAACATCCATATAACCTATAAAAAAATATAAAAGACTTATATTGAAAATAATAATAATAATTTACATTGAGAATTTGAGATAATAAAAAAAATACAATACATTTGTAACTCATATCTAATGTGGATGCGTCCAATTCATCACAATAGTAATTTTATTTATGTAAATCGAAAATATCATGAAAAAATTATATTGTCAACTCAAAAAAATATTTATATTAGATTTAAAATAAAAAATAAACTTATGACACTAAATAATTATGAAAATACTAAAAAAATAATCATTTATCTTATAAAAAGTACTTGTATATAAAATAAAATAGCTGTATTTTTTAATATATTTTCTTTTTTGAAAAATAGTGAAGATCTTGCAAAGAAAAACTGTGGAGGACTTCTAAATTGTGTTTTCTAAAATCAATATAAGCCTAGTTTTCTAATTTATCAGATAGAAAAACATTGCATTTGTATTAAAAGTTTTCTAACCTGCCCATAGTTCTCACGCTTTTCCAAAAATGATGGCCCTACCTTATTTTTCAATAGGTTCCACGTGGTGCTTCCTCATCAATGATGTTAAAACAAATTGAATAAGTAAATGGGTTGTCTAATAATGGTGTAATACTCTAATTTATATAATATAAATATAAATTGGAGTAAATATAAAAAATATAAATTTCATCTAAAAAACTATTTAAACTCTCATCAAATTATTTTATTAATAAGAAAAACATCAAGCAAATTAAAGGAGTAATGAGTTGTTTAGAAATACATTAATACTAAGTGCATGTTTGGAAGTATAGTTGAAATTATTTTTGAATGTGTTTTTTGTTTATAAATGTATCAAAATAATATTTTATTTTATTTTTGAATAATTATTTTTGACATCAGCACATGAAAATAATATAAAAACATCAAAAAATTTAATTTAAAGTAAAAAATAAATAAAAAATTTCAATTTTTTTCAAAAACAATTTTGAAATGCAATGTCAAATACTAAAAAGAAAAAAAAAGAAAAACTTCCTATTTAAATACAATATTTTTCAGAAACTAGTTTTTAATTTTTCAAATTTGTACAAAGTTTGAAAAACATATTTTAGAAATTTTTTCACAGTTTTCAATATAAATTTTTCATTATTTTTTCAAATAAAGAAAAACATTAACGATATAATTTATTTTATATACAAGAATTTTTTATCAATTTGTTTTTTATATTTAGTTAACATCATAAAATTAATTCAACCACTTGAAGAAGGTGTTTGTTTTTGTGGTTGCACCGGAGTTTTGAAATAAATTATGGTTTTAGTGTTTGCTTAGGGATGATAAGCTGAAAAATTGCTTTTTTTTCAAATCAAAAATACACCCCACCGGCGTTTCAAGAAAAACAAAAAATATTGCTTTTCTTGCGTCTATTGTTGTGCAATAGGAGAGAAAGGGGGTGGGGGTGGGGCCGGGGAGGGCTGGTGGGTTGTTACGGGGAGTTGTTATTATTTTGTTATTAATTATATTTGTTATAAGTTTATTATTAATTATATAAATAACTAGCTATATTGCCCGCGCATTGCCGCGGGTATTTTTATGTATATAATTTAACATAATTAAATCAAAAACGATAAATTTATATGATATAACTAAATAAAAGTTATAGATTAGGAGATAAAATGTAAAAAAATTTAAGTACAGTTTATTGCGCAAGCATAAATTACATCTTTTAGAATGTAGATATTACGTCATGAAAGATCACAAAAGAGCGCGAACTAACATTTTAAAAACCATAGCAAAATATTTTAATAAGGAAAAAAAATTAATCACAAATCATTATTGTGCAAATAATTAAATTATTATTATTATTATTATTATTATTATTATTATTATTATTATTATTATTATTATTATTATTATTATTATTATGTTAGTAATGAAAGGAAAAACAAATAAATGAAAGACTAAAAATATCCTATAAACTTTAACAAAAGATAAGAGAAAAAATAAGTAAAAATAAAAATTATCATTGCTATTACTGTAAAAACAATAAAAATTATCAAATTATCCGGAGGGAAAAAAAACATTAACAAAAGAGTGAGAAAGAAAAACAATTAAATTATTATCATTATTATTATAATAATAATAATAATAATTATTATTATTATTATCATTATTATTATTATTATTCTTATTATTATTATCATTATTATTATTATTATTGTGTTAATAATGAATGAAAAACCAGAAATAAATGAAAGAACAAAAAAATTGTAATAATTTGAACAAAAGATGAAAACAAAATAAAAATTATCATTGCTATTAATAATAATAATCTAACTTGAAAATATATAAAAAAAACCAATAAAAAACTAAAAGATAGAGCAAATAAAAAATATTATAGATGATAAAACAGAAATAAAAATTATTAGTTGGAAAAAATCATTTCATCTGAAAATTTTAAAAAATATATGTTCAACATTGCGGGTTGAGCGAACAATTTTTATAGGATTTGCTGGATCAAAATTAAAATACAATATTTATATATGCAAAATTTAATATAATAAAATTGCTCAACACACTTTATCATAACAATAGCAAAAACAAAGCCTTTAAATCTTAAATTACAATTGCTTTGACTATTAAAACAATAAAAATTATTAAATTATCCTGGAAAAAAACACTCAAAAACATTAAAAAAAGAGTAAGCAAGAGAAACAATTAAATTATTATTATTACCTCTTATTATTATTATGTTAATAATGAAAAGAACAAAAATAAATGAAAGACTAAAAATATCCTAGAAACTTTAACAAAAGATTAAAAAAACCAAAAAAAAAAACTATCATTGCTATTACTGTCAAAACAACAAAAATTATCAAATTATCCGGAGGAAAAATAAAATAAAGAAAGAGCAAGAAAGAAAAACAATTTAGTTATTATTATTATTATTATTATTATTATTATTATCACTATTATGTTAATAATGAAAGAAACAAAAATAAATGAAAGACTAAAAATATCCAAGAAACTTTAACAAAAGATAAAAAAAAGAAAAAAGAAATTATTATTGCTATCACTGTCAAAACAAAAAATATTATCAAATTATCGGGGAAAAAAAAAAACAAAGAAGAGTAAGAAAGAAAAATAATTAAATAATAATAATAATAATAATAATAATAATAATAATAATAATTAATTATTATTATTATTATTATTATTATTATTATTATTACTATTATTGTGTTAAATACACTTATATATACATGGACAAAAGTAGGGATTATTCTAGGAATATAAAAAAATAAAAGTATAAGGGTTGAAATGAAAATCAAATATCAAGGGATTAAATTAAAAAATTAAAAGTCAAAGGGCTGAAATGCAAATTACATTTATTGTCAATTGAAATCAGAGGACAAAATTGCAAAAATCGGAACTTGTGTACCGAATTCATTGAGTTATTTACAGCCAATCCAGAAATTGAAAGTCGCAGGACCGAAGTGAAACTTTGACATTCAATTAATTAAAATCGGAGGACCCAATCGAACCAAATCAAAACTTATATAACAGAAATCAGGAACAAAAACGAAATTAAAAGTAGAGGGACCAAAGTGAAAAGTAACGAAATATAGGGGACTCTCCTGCACATTAACGTGCAGGAGAGAGAGAAACGTGGCCGACGGCTTTAACCGGCCTCCGACGCGTCCACGGACATTTGTTGGTTACACGCGCCACCGCAGGAGGAAGACCACGCGGCGGCGCATCGAGATAGCCTCCGGTAGACAATTTTCGGCCACCTTATCACGCCGCACGCGCCACCTAAACAGGGCGTGAGGCGGAAAGACGTCCGGCGCATGCGCCTCACGCCATGACAGACACCGAATAAAAAATTAAAAAATAGGGTCAATTACCGTTCCACCCCTGCACCCAATTCATGGTTTTTGTCTTATTAGGGGCTATAACCGTATTTAGCCATTTCAGAAAATATTAAAAAAAGAAAAAGTTGCGGCGGACCGGACCGGTCCGGCCGCGCGCAATTACGCCGGTGCCCCTCAGCCGGATGCCTTTTTTTGTCTTATTACCGGGGATGAAAGCGTCAATACACTGTTCACAACTGATTAAAATAAAAAAAAAAGGAAAAACCCAAATTAGCCCCGGTTGATCAGCCCCTTCTGCCGCGCGACCGAGGGCCAAAATCGCCCCTACACTGCTCGAATCCACAGTGATCTGTGAGAGGGAGCACAGTGAAAACACCACGCCGATTATGTGTTTTGTAATGTTAAAAATATAATTTTAATATTAAAATAATCTAAAAAGGAATTAAAATATAAATAATGTTTACATAATATATGTTTATTAATATAAAAAATACATTTTTAATATTAAAATAATCTAAAAATTAATTAAAATATAATTTTTTTTACATAATATATGTTTATTAATATAAAAAATACATTTTAATATTAAAATAATCTAGAAATTAATTAAAAGCAATATGAAAAACATGATAATCAAACACACAAAACTGTTTTTTTTCAACCTCAAACTCAACTACAGTTTTAACCAAACATTTCACAACTTATTTTGAACCGCAGCAAAAATGCTTTTCTTAAAATTGTTTTTTTCAAATCTCAAACCACAAAAACAAAAACAATATCAAACACACCCGAAAAACAAGTCGCTTCCCAGCGACTGCTCTCCCTCCCTCAAAATCTTTATGGGACCTAAACCCTCTCTTTCACTCTCCCCTCTCTAACTATGGAAGTGGTAGCAGAGAGACCCTCAGTTCGTGTCACAAACATCCCGCAAACAATCACAGCCAAAGAACTCTTACAGTACCTTGTAGCCCAACTCGGAAAAGATTCAGTCTTTGCCATAGAAATCTCCACGGTACGGAAAAACTGGAATTCCCGTGGCTTTGGACGAGTCCAATTTGATTCCCTCGAGGTTAAACACGAGGCATACTCTCTCTCTGTACAGAACAAACTGGTCTTGAAATCCCAGAATCTCAAGTTATCAGAAACCTACGTTGACATCATTCCCAGGCCCTTCGAGGAACAAAATAGATTGGAAAATGGGGTTTTGTATGTGGGTTTTATGAAAAAAGAGACTACATTGTGTGTACTTGAGTATTGGGAAGGTGTGAGAGGGTGGGTTATGCCTGAGAGGCGGAGGATTGAGTTTTGGATTCGGGTAGGGCAGGAGTTCCGTTATAAGTTAGTGGTGGAGTTTGAGGATATCTTGGAAGCTGTTGGGTACCCTTTGGATGGTGACAAGGTTAACGCTGTAGTTTTAAAGGTATTTAATAATATTATTGCTATTCCATGGGTTTTGTTTGGATTATGAGAGAAATTAATGTGTTAATGCCATTTTACACGGAGTATGATTTTGTTGAATCTTTTTTACATTTTTATCTTTGTGGAGTTCTTCGCACAATTGTTGAATAGTTCTTGGTGTGGAATTTAAATGAAACAACAGGTTGTCATTTAGGAAGAAGATTAGATGGGCATGTAAGACATGGTTTATTGAGCGCACTTGTATTTTTGTTGAAAGACTGAATATTCTATCTACACAACCTTCACTGATCGAAGTAGAAAAGGTGAATGTTTTTGAGTACTGCAGGGAGTAGTGTAGGGTTGATACACTTACAGAAGGTGGCTTAAATGCCCTCATCGATACCCTTCACTTGGTTCTGCAAAATATGGACTTGAATTTGGAAGTATACAAAAATATTTCAAGCTGTCAGGTGGTGTTAGATTAGGTTGTGACTACAGATTCAAGCTTTATCAAAATTATACATTGTTGGAATGGAGGTTATGAGGAGAAGAGAGTGGCCTGTGCTTTTACAAATTCCATGGCCCTATATGGAACCAGCATAAATTTTCTCCCCCCATCTTCTAATAGTAGGATGATGTTTCTGAGTCAAATGGATGCGAGTTAATGCCATCAATTTTGTGTAACCTGTTATAAATGCAAGATAATCATAGCAGAAAAATGTCAATTCGAACACATCATTACCTAAGCTCCAATAGAAAACACTCCTTGGCCTAGAATTCTAATTGAGGTTTTGGAATTGGGCCTCGGGGAATTTCCAGTTTACCAGAATTGTATGTTGTACTGAGCAGTCATTACATATTAGAGTGCATGAAGCTGTGCTCAACCAAGAGATGAAGATTTTTATTTCTCTGTAAACCCGAGATATTTTTCAATTCATCTCCCTCTTTGTGCTCTTATATTTTTCCTTTATTTCAAATATGCTTAGATATGCCCCAAAATTTATGAAGTGTGACAGGAAAAGAAATTCTCTCCTCTGCAGAAATATTCCTCCCTGCACTCTGTTCTGGTTTAACTAATTTTCTGATTGGAAACTGGCTTTATATCCGTAACTCTTTTTCTGTCTATTGTGTTACTTGGGTGATGTCTTAACCTAGATTTTATGTTTTCAGCTCAGGTATGGACCAAGGATCTATAAAAAAATTTCTGGACCTGATATAGCTTCGAAATATACTACTAATCGATACTTTTACTGCAAGGAAGACTTTGACTTTCTTTGGGTTCGAACAACAGACTTTTCTGCTGTAAAATCAATTGGACAGTCAACATCATTTTGTTGGGAAATCGGAGAAGGATTAGGGGCTTCGGATACTTTTAGAAATTTCCCATATTATCAAGAAGATATGAGCAGACTTGATTTGGAGGATGGGGAAGAATTTTGTTCTGCTTCTGAAACAGTTCCACTCATAAGATGTGGATCAGATAAGTTAGCATATGAGGTCCTTTTCCAGCTGAATTTTCTTGTTCATACTCAAAAAATTAGTCTTGCTGCAGTGGACAGTGACCTGATTAAGATCCTTCGCAATCTGACTGTAAACACCGCTATTATGATTCTACAGAAATTGCACAGGTTAAAGATGACTTGTTACGATCCCTTGTATTTTGTAAAGCAAAGCCTTAGAGAATCTCTCTCGTCACCACCCAAAAGCTTAACCAGGAATAATATAATGAGTTGTCAAAGGGCCTTAATTACACCATCAAAGATTTTTTGTCTGGGCCCTGAGTATGAAACTTCCAACTATGTCGTGAAACACTTTGCTCAATATGCTTCAGACTTTATAAGAGTTACATTTGTTGAAGAAGATTGGAGTAAACTTCCTGCAAATGCAATTTCAACAAGTATCCAGCGAGGTATTTTTGCAAAACCTTTCAGAACTGAAATATATCATAGAATATTATCCATTCTTCAAGATGGGATTGTAATTGGAGCTAAAAGGTTTGAGTTTCTGGCTTTTTCTGCCAGTCAATTGCGATCCAATTCTGTTTGGATGTTTGCTTCTAACAATGATGTGAAAGCAGAAGATATTAGAAAATGGATGGGTTGCTTTGACAAGATACGCAGCGTGTCCAAATGTGCTGCCAGGATGGGTCAGTTGTTCAGTTCTTCTTTCCAAACATTTGTTGTTCCTGTGCAAGATGTAGAGATTATTCCCGACATTGAAATCAATACTGATGGCATTGACTACTGCTTTTCTGATGGAATCGGCAAAATTTCTCTATCTTTTGCCAAGCAAGTTGCTCTCAGATGTGGATTGAGTCATACTCCATCAGCATTTCAAATTCGGTATGGTGGCTATAAGGGGGTGGTTGCTGTAGACCGTAATTCCTTCCGGAAGCTATCTTTGCGTAGTAGTATGCTTAAATTCGAGTCAGAAAACAGGATGCTGAATGTCACTAAATGGAGTGAGTCCATGCCTTGCTATTTGAATCGGGAGATCATTTCTCTCATGTCTACACTGGGAGTGGCAGATGAAATATTTCAGGCTTTGCAACAGAAACAGTTGTATCTGCTCAGCAAAATGCTAACTAATAAAGAGTCAGCTTTAGATGTCTTAGAGAATTTTGCGTGGGCTGATTCCAAGAATATCCTTGTACAAATGTTGCTTCAAGGCTATGAACCCAATGTGGAACCTTACCTCTCAATGATGCTTCAAGCCTATCATGAAAATTCATTGATGGAATTAAGAAGCCGATGTCGAATATTTGTCCCAAAGGGTCGCATCCTGATTGGCTGCCTGGATGAAAGTGGTATTTTAGACTATGGACAAGTTTATGTTCGCATAACCATGACGAAAGCAGAGCTGCAATGTTGGGACCAGAGTTTCTTTCGGAAGGTAGATGAGTCAACATCCATTATATTAGGGAAGGTGGCTGTCACCAAAAATCCTTGTCTTCACCCAGGAGACATTAGAGTCCTTGAAGCAGTCTATGATGTGGAACTGGAGGAAAAGGGGTTGGTGGATTGCATTATCTTCCCTCAGACTGGAGGAAGGTATGGTTAGATCTATTGAGGTTCCATCTATTAACATTTTAGTCCAGTGCTTTCATTTGTGGTATTAATGGTAATTTATCAGATACCACTGCTCATCAGGCATAGCAAAACTGTTTTAATATTTTTGGGAATTTATCTTCTGTGTCACAATGTTGTGTTAGTTTTACCCCTTTAGGCCTTGAGATGATGAGGAATACCTCTGGTTTAGGTCCATGGTCTTTGGCCTCCATGAATAGGCACATCTTTGATTTTGAGGTTAGAAGGTTGACTGAAGATTTTCATTTTTCATATTTTTTGAGGGGGAATAAAATAGCAAAAAACAGATAAAGATAGGAGACGCTGGATGGCAAAGAATAGTTGATTATCTTTTTATTTTAAAATTCTGTTATCTTCTTTCTTGGTCTGCCTTTTGTAACCATCAGTAATTAACCTGACTTGTATGGGGAAACTTTTCCAAAATTAGAGCCTATATAATCATGTTTTTCATTAACCTTTTTCCCTTGACTCTGGTTTTGATGTCAACAAAGATGCTCCAATAACTACACGTTTTTTTTTTTCCTGACAAAAGCAGCTTCGTTTCTACTCAACAGCATCCTCACTAACTCTTTTCTAGTAAAAGGGAAAAGGATTTTTCCTTAAACTCTGTTTTATCATGCATCATCATTGAGCATTTTTCATTTGCAATGCTATATATGCAACTTCTGTTGTCTGGATGTTTTTAAAGTAATTTGTAAATAGGAAGTGGCAGTCAGACTCTTTTAGTAAATGGATGGTTTACAAGGTTGGCTGGCTGAGAAATTGTATACACAGGCCGCATCCAAATGAATGCTCTGGTGGTGATCTTGATGGGGATCAATTTTTCATAAGCTGGGATGAAGGTCTTCTCCCATGTCAAACTGAAACCCCAATGGACTACATTGGAGGGAGACAACGAATAATGGATCACAATGTGACTTTAGAGGTATTCAACTTGCATTATGAAATTGCAAATAAACTGACATTCCATATACTCTTAATTATTTAATGATTCTTAAACCAACAAAATGTATTTCCTCCTGCTGGCTTTTCAGGAAATTCAGAGTTTTTTCGTGGATTATATGATCAATGACACTTTGGGTGCCATCTCTACTGCCCATTTAGTGCATGCTGACTGTGAACCAGATAAAGCCCGAAGTGAAAAATGTCTGCAGTTGGCAACCCTCCACTCCATGGCAGTTGACTTTGCAAAGACCGGAGCGCCAGCTGAGATGCCGTTGTATTTGAAACCGAAGAAATTTCCAGATTTCATGGAGAGAGCAGAAAAGCAAATGTACATATCTGATGGAGTATTGGGAAAACTCTATCGAGACATCCATGATTCAACAAAACAAGAAAGGTCAAACTTTATTTCGTCCAAAAAGATTGCTGAAGCAACTTATGATCAAGATCTTGAAGTGAAAGGTTTTAAGGATTTCCTTGGAATTGCATCAAGCTATAGGGAGAAGTATATGGAGAAAATGAGCACATTGATGGATTATTATGGGGCTAAAACTGAGGATGAGATACTGACAGGTAATTTGAGACACCGACCAACATATTTGCAACGCGACAACAGAAAATATGGAGATGTGAAGGATAGAATTCTAGTTTCGCTGAAGAACCTGAAGAAGGAAGCCAAAGAATGGTTTGAGAGCAGTTGTAACCCTTTTGAGCACCAATGCATGGCCTCAGCATGGTACCACGTTACTTACCATCCTACTCATTTCCATCAAGGGATGAATTGCTTGAGCTTTCCATGGATTGTAGGTGACATTTTGTTGAACATAAAGTCTGTGAATAGCAGAAATGCCTGTACGTGAACAGGTTCTTGACTTTTATGTTTCGTTTAGATGCCTTTTCGTACAGGTTCGATGTCTGTGTAACTGGGTCCATTTTGGTAAGTTGTTGGCTGTGGCTGTAGTGGTTAGGGTTGGTAGTAACTGTATCTGTGTGGATATGCTAATATGAATATATTTGTAGAGAATTAATGGTTACATTTTCTAACTCTATTGCTATATAATACTCTTTAAGAACTCCATTTTGGTGACAGCTTCTACCTGGACGTTTCACAAGTGGCATTCTTTCCAGAGCCAAGTCTTGGACTAGAAAGAAGTCGGTTGAAAATATGAAACCCCATCTCTAGTATACTCTTAGCAGCAAGTTTCTTATTGGGGTGATCAGTCTTATCTGGAAGACATTGACCACACTGGCAATGCCATTTCATGAGCCACACTTGGCTCCCTGCCGTCATTTATCTTTAGCTAGAAATCACAAGGCTTGCTCAAACTATTGTTGGAAGGGAATGTTAGTGTTGTCACAAGTTGCGCTATACATGCATGATAGAAGTGCACTATTCTAAAGGTATTGTTTCAAGTTCTAGTTCGACCAAGGCTTGCTATTTGATCTATTTTATCTTTTCTGCCAAGTCAATCTTTTTATTCTATGGATGAAGAAAGATTTCATCATCAAAAAGGAAAAAGAAACCAGTCCATGTTGGTATTAACTGAGTTTTGCTTGAGAATATGATTGAGAAGAATAGGATTTCTTAGTGTTATTCAAGATAAAATAACTGGGCTTGGAATGAGCTTGAACAAAACAAAACAAAACAAAAAAATCTACAGCAGAGAACTGCAATAGAAAGAACTGAAACAATCATCCCATGAATAAACAAGCCCTAATCTCATAGGATATTGGAAACGATCCGAGATAAACAACCACATTCCTATAACTTGGGAATTATTTGAACAACTTAAAATAAACTACTAAAAATTATCTTCACATCCTCCCTTAAACCGAACGCGATTAAGAATCAATTTACATCTGAACTTGAACAGACTCCAAGTGAATTACGCATCCTTCTAAAACCATCCAGCTTCAATGGCTTTGTTAGAATATCTGCAATATGTTCTTGAGTTCTTCGACAATAAACCAAGTTTACCTCTTCTTTTCCAGTGAGCTCTCATGGACAATGAAATCGAACATTCCATATGCTTACTTCTTCCATGCATAATTGGATTTTTAGATAAGTTAATGGCTGAGCTATTGTCATAGTATATTAGAGTGCATTCATATTGTGAACAACTCAACTCATGAAGTAATCTCCTTAACCAATAAAATTAAGAAAACAAGTGGAGGCCTGTTCCATGAAAAATTGGGATTTTTGCTTGATCAAGAATGTTTCTTTGTGTTTTAAAAGTATTTTTAAAGAAAGCTTGATTTTAAATTAATTTTTAGATCATTTTGATGTGCTAATATATAAAATAATTTTAAGAAATATATTATTTTGATGCATATATAGGTGAAAAATATATTTAAAAATAACTGCTTCTACACTCTAAGAATACAAGAAAATTCAGTGAATTTAAATTGTATATATATTAAAAATAATACTTATTTATTTTAATATATAATATTTTTTTTTAAAATAAATAATCTTATCAAAGGGAATTTATTTTTTAAAAATATTGTAAATTTATTTTTTAAAATTTTAATTTTAATTTTAAAATCAAGCTTATAAATTCTAGAAAGAATAAAGTTCTTAATTTATAATCTGTTATTATTAGGAAGGGTTAAACGTTTTTTCCAACAAATAAATAAATAAAATAGAGCATTATACAAGAATATGTGTTATATTCTTCTACAAACTCTACACGTTGTTTTTTATATTGTACAGGATTGAAATTGTTTTGGAAGACAAAAATTGCTAAAGTTTAGTTAAGATAAAATCATATGCATCTATCTTAAGAATCTATTTATTATTAATAAATATTTTTTATAATCAACATATAAAATGTTAAAACTTGTAAATATTATTTACTCTATTTGTGACTGTGAGTTTATGTTTTAAGACAT
The DNA here is from genome assembly GCA_009078335.1 of Salix brachista. Taxonomy (NCBI): domain Eukaryota; kingdom Viridiplantae; phylum Streptophyta; class Magnoliopsida; order Malpighiales; family Salicaceae; genus Salix; species Salix brachista. The sequence continues at coordinate 13,596,168 of CM018586.1, forward strand.
TATCTTATAAAAATAAATGAGTGATAAGAATAATATATAATGTTCATTTATTTCTTAAATTCAAAAATTTAAACTATTAAAAAAATCACAAATCCTATCTACAATTCTCGAGTCATATATATTATCAACTGACTTTAAAAAAATAGCGTACTTTTCAATTAAATATTTAACTATACTGTTTTATTTCTACTATTTTTTTTTCATAATAAAAAAAAACTCAATAATTGGTGCTTAAAGTCAAAAGCCATTAAGAAATTTATTATTTCTGATCGATCAAACCTTTTAAGTCAAAAACCTGTTTTACACTGTATTTTAAAAATGATTTTGAAAAAAATTAAAAAAAAATATTTTTATTTTAAATTAAATTTTCAATGATTTTATATAATATAATGATATCAAAAATAAAATTTAAAAAATAAAAAAATATAACTTTTTAATTTTATAAACAAAAATATTTTAAAAAACAACTTCAACCACATTATCAAACCTTACATTTCTTTTAAAATCGAAATTTATAATGAGATAATAATAATAAGGAAGAGTTAGAGTCCACGCTGAGCTCAATTATGAATGTTTTTCGTCCTTCTAATGATAGCCCATGACATCACTTTATGAGAACTTCTTTTTTAAGCAACTACCATCATTGGCACAAGGGTTGCTTATATATATATATATATTAAGAAAACTATATATATAACACAAGTTCCAATAAGAATATAAATTGTATTTAATGCTCCATTTTTCATCACATTTGTGGTTTTGTCTTAAGTGGAAAAGGTGGTAAAGGTTGAATTTCATTTTTATTACTTTAGAACACACAATTTTTTAAGTGAAAAGCAGGTTTTGAAAAGAAATAAAGGAGGGTAATTAAAAATAGAGGATTATGCCCTGATTTTTTTGTTCTTAAATAGATGAGAAGAAATGGATTAGATTTCAATATCAATCTTGGGTTTTTTTAAGGATAAATTTTGGTTGTTTATATTATATTATATTATATTATATTATATATGATTGTAGATTTGTCTTTTTGTTCAAATTGTGGCAACAATAGATTTCTATCATTTTTAGCAATATTTGAAATGGGAAATAGTTTTTTCAAGGTGAGTGTTCGAGTTAGCTTGCATGTATATCGATTAATCTCATGGATCCTAAAATTAACAACCATGTAAACTTTTAGTGATCATTATATTAACACACATGGCTCAAATCTGAAACCACATGAAAAATAAACTTTTTAATTTCAAACTCTTAAGTCTTACCTTTTTTTTTTTTTTGGATTCGAGGAAACCTCACTCCCCGGAAAGCGCACTTTGTGGGTCCAAGTGAACAAGTAAAACCCCGGTTATCTCTAGCTCTTACAGGAAAGTGTGCACGCCCCGACTCGAACCTTGCTCATAAGTCTTACCACTGGACTATCTAATAGATAATTGTAACGGGAAATAGTTAAGTGATGCTGTGGCGGTTATAAAATAAAAATAATATCTAGTAACATTTTTTATATATATAACATTGAAACAATCACATATGTTTTCAATAGAAGGTCAAACAATTATTTAAAATTCACCGTTTACAGGTAAATTTAATTTAAAATCATTTAATAAAGGGAAAAAAACAGTAATGACTTAAAGCTTAAAATAGATGACCCTCCTAAAAAGCCAATCAATTTATTATCATTCACAAATACAAAATGTCTGTCCACAAATCATTCTCCTAAAACATCTTTGTTTTTTATTTAAACAAAAATGTATTTACGAACACACACACACATGTTTATACTTTGTAGACGAAGTCCCACCCGATTAAAAAAAAAAGAAAAAAAGAAGAAGAGGAAACTAAGCCAATCCTTCCTTGCACGCAAACCCTAGTCATTGCCACCCCCTTCTTCCATAATTAACCAGAAAACACTACAGTCTACACAGCTATACTGAAGAGAATTCAATTGAAGAATTCTTGATTGAAATTGTATTGTATTGTGTATTCACAAGAACAATTGATGCAGATTTATACAAGAGTAGTAATTCCAAGATCCTAATCTATAGCCTGTTATCTCGGCTAATTACAGAATTAATAGGCAAGTAAATAATCAACATTGACTGCAATACTAGTTTCCTATTCTGTGGGATGTTGCGTGATCTTCTTTAACACTCCCCCTCAAGTTGGAGTGTATGTTTATGACACCCAACTTGCTGAGCAATACTTCGAATTGTGTGGAACTCAGCGGCTTAGTGAACACATCAGCTGGTTGGTCCATCGTTCGTATGTATGCCGTTCGTATCATCCCTTCTTGAATCTTTTCGCGTACTAGGTGGCAGTCTATCTCTATGTGCTTCGTTCGTTCGTGAAATACTGGATTTGAGGCGATATGCATGGCAGCTTGATTGTCGCAGAAGAGTGTGACGGGTTGTGTGTGGTTTATCCTCAAATCTTTCAAAACATTTTTCAACCACGTGATCTCGCAACATGTAGTGGCCATGGAACGATACTCTGCCTCTGCACTTGAGCGGGACACCGTATTCTGTTTCTTTGTTTTCCAAGAAATTGGAGCTTGACCGAGCAGAATGCAATAACCAGTTATGGACCTCCTTGTATCAATGCATCGAGCCCAATCAGCGTCACAGAATGCTTGCAGCTGTAATGATCCTGTGGAAGGAAAGAAGATGCCTTGCCCGGGTGTGTACTTGATATATCTAAGCACTTTATGTGCTGCTTCAAGATGTGGCTGCCTGGGCTTCTCCATAAATTGGCTCAACATATGTACTGCATACGCCAAATCGGGCCTTGTAATGGTCAAATATATCAACCTTCCCACAAGACGTCTATATGAGGATGGATCCGTTAGCAGTGTCCCATTAGTCTGTGTGAGTGACAAATTTTGTTCAACTGGGAACCGTGAAGGTTTACAACCCAGGAACCCAGTATCATCCAATATCTCAAGAGCATATTTCCTTTGACATAGAGCAATTCCCTGTTTGGACCTTGCAACTTCTATGCCTAAGAAATATTTAAGCTGTCCTAAGTTTTTGAGCTTAAATCTCTTGGAAAGAAATTGCTTAGTGTCCTCAATGTCCTGCAAATTGTTTCCAGCCAGTATTACGTCATCAACATAAACAAGCAGGGCAATGAAGCTACCTTGACGATTTCGGACGAACAATGAATAATCGGACAGTGATTGATGAAAACCAGCATCTTTGAGGGAATCCGACAACTTGAGGAACCACTGTCTGGAGGCCTGCTTCAGTCCGTATAAGGACTTGTGCAGCTTGCACACTCGAGTCTCCCCCTTTCGGCCGAATCCAGGAGGCAAGGTCATGTATACATCTTCAACAAGATCACCGTGCAAAAAGGCATTGTTCACGTCCAATTGGTGCAAGTGCCACCCTTGCAAGGCTGCCACACTGAGAAGCACTCGGACGGTCACCAATTTTGCCACCGGAGCAAAAGTCTCTCTGTAATCAATCCCCTCAATTTGGCTGTAGCCTTTCGCCACCAAGCGGGCTTTGTACCGCTCGATTGTCCCCTCTGGTCTTAGCTTGATTTTGTAGACCCACTTGCATCCGATGGGTCGTTTGTGGGGAGGTAAGGACACAAGGGACCATGTTCTGTTGGCATGAAGGGCTGTGAGTTCATGGCGCATAGCATCTCGCCAATTGGGATCCTTAATGGCCTGTGAAAAACTGGTGGGTTCTTTGAGGAGAGAAAGCTGAGTGGTGAAGGCTCTGTGTATAGAGGAAAGACGATGATAAGATAAGAAATTAGAAAGGGGGTGAAGAGTACCTGATGACTGGACGACGTTCGTGGAAGATGATGGAGCGGGTCTGGAAGGGAGCTCTGCATCGACGTGAAAATCCTGCAAAAAGGATGGTGATTTGGTTGGGCGAGCACCACGCCGTAAGAGTTGCGGTGGTGCGGGAACTGGTGGCTGAGGAGAGGATGGGTTAACGGGTGTAGGTGATAACGGGGCTAAGGCCTGTTCGGTTTGTGGACTTAGGGCCAGTTCAGTTTGTGGGCTTGGGGCAGGCCCGTGTTCTTCCAATGGTTGGGCTGTAGTGATGGGCTCGGGGTAGTTCTCCTCATCAAAAATTAGAAGAGGGCTTGGGTTTTGTTTTAAGGAAGGAGGTGCAGCGGAATCAGTTTGGGTATTTTGAAATGGAAATTTTTCTTCAAAAAATGTGACATCTCGTGATACAAGTACTTTATTTTTAGCAAAATCAAACACACGATAACCCTTTTGACCATAAGGATACCCAAGAAAAATACACCGTGTTGCACGGGGATCAAATTTAGAAGGTCTTTGTGCATGAGTAGAGACAAAACATAAGCAACCGAATACCTTTAAGTGGGAATAGTTTGGAGCCTGATGGAAAAGTTTCTCATATGGCGTTTGACCATGAAGGAGAGGAGTTGGTGTCCTATTAATGAGGTATGCTGAAGTAAGAATCGCATCCCCCCAAAACTGTTTGGGTAATCCAGCTTGAATAAGTAAGGCTCGCGCCACATTAAGCAAGTGCCTATGTTTACGCTCGGCAACACCGTTTTGCTGTGGTGTGTTAACACAGCTGGATTGATGAACAATTCCTGTGAGAGCATAAAAACTTTCAAGTTTGAATTCAGGACCATTGTCACTACGCACAATTTTGACCTTGGAATTAAATTGGGTTTCAATCATGCGAATGAATTTAATGAGAATATCCTTTGTATCGGATTTTTGTTTCATCAAATAAACCCATGTGCTTCGCGAAAAATCATCCACGATGGTGAGAAAATATTTCGCACCGGTAAGAGAAGCAATTTTATAACCACCCCAAATGTCAACATGGATTAAATGAAAACATGCTTTACTAGAAATTGAACTCAAAGAAAAAGGTGACCGTGTTTGTTTTGCCAATGGACAAATTAAGCACTTGTTTGTATCACAAAATTTGTTTTTGAAAAAGGGAAACAACTGGAAAACTTTGTTGGATGGATGCCCAAGGCGTTGATGCCAAAGGCTTGGGGTTATGGTTTGGACAGAATTGCATGTTCCTTTCTTTGGTCGGTCTAGATAATAAAGTCCCTCCCGTTCAGATCCCATCCCAATCATCTTCCCCGAGCGTAGGTCCTGTATAACACAAAACTGTTTTAGGAAGACGGTGATATACAAAGAGTCTGAACATAATTTGCTTATGGAAATCAGATTGAGCCGAAAAAGGGGCACACATAGGACGTTATCAAGGATAAAATTGGGAGAGAAGATAACTTGGCCAATATGGGTAACGGAGGCATATGAGCCATCAGGCAATTCAACAGTGTGGTTCTCAACTTTCTTAGATTCTGTGAGTAAATTTGGGTCACAGACCATGTGATCCGTTGCACCACTATCCAGGATCCATGTGTTTGTTTTACCATTATAAACAAGGGAGAAAGCTTTACCTGACAATTCCTCATGAATTGAAGAATTACCGACGTGATTGGCCATGGGTGTTCTATTTTTGTTCAACATCTGCAAAATTTGCTTACATTCCTCCTGTGAAAAAGGGAAGCTGGGCGTTGTCACCTTGTTGTCATGGGCATGCGTCGATACCTGGTTCCCTCGTGAGGGATTAGGTTGATCGGCTTCTAACGCCGCCATTCTCTTCCGGCAGTGATCAATTGCGTGGCCCTTCCAGCCACAGAAGGTGCACTTGAGGTGAGCACGACAATTTTTGGTGCTATGATTTGTCCTGTTGCACTTTGCACATCGAAGCCCTTTTCCCTCTGATTCATGCTCGCGATGTGGGTTTCTCACCGCAAAGGCTGCTGCTTCTGGTTGGGTGGAAATTCTGCCATTGGAGATCTCTGTCTGCCTTTCATGTCGAAGAACAAGGGAATACGCCTTGTTGACTGTTGGCAGTGGTTCCAATAGCAAGGTGTTGCTACGGACAGTGGCATATACATCACTTAAACCCATGAGAAACTTCATTGTTTTCTGGGTTTCCAGGTATGTTGCAATTTTCTTGTTTGTTTCACATTCACATGGGGGAATGGAATTTAGTGCATCCCGTTCGTCCCAAAGACTTTTCAGTTTAGTGAAGTATGAACTCACGGTCATGTTCCCCTGTACGCAGCCATGGATTTCATTCTCAATGTGAAAAAGATGAACAATATTGACATGAGAGAACCTTTCTTGAAGATCAACCCACATCTGGGTTGCATTCTTGCAGTGAATGACGCTGCTGGCTATGTCTTTCGACATTGAACCCAATAGCCATGTTTTGACTAGGTTGTTGCATCTTTTCCATTGCTGCATTTCATCAGGGTTGTCCTCACTGGGTTCTTTAATCGATCCATCCACGAATCCGATTTTGTTCTTGACTGTTAAGGCCATGCTCATGGATTGAACCCATGTGCTATAGTTGTCCTCTGCCAAGGATTGCGGCACAAGAATTATGCCTGGTTGGTCTCCATGGTGGAGATAGAGAGGATGATTGGGATTTTCCCATTTGGGTCTTGAAGACATGCCTGTGTCGGTTGTCTTGCTTTCGGTATGATCGCCCATGGCTCTGTTGCTAGGGATGATGTTTGTGTTTGATGGGTTTATTTGGTTTAACGCTCTGATACCATGAAGAGAATTCAATTGAAGAATTCTTGATTGAAATTGTATTGTATTGTGTATTCACAAGAACAATTGATGCAGATTTATACAAGAGTAGTAATTCCAAGATCCTAATCTATAGCCTGTTATCTCGGCTAATTACAGAATTAATAGGCAAGTAAATAATCAACATTGACTGCAATACTAGTTTCCTATTCTGTGGGATGTTGCGTGATCTTCTTTAACATGTTTATACTTTGTAGACGAAGTCCCACCCGATTAAAAAAAAAAGAAAAAAAGAAGAAGAGGAAACTAAGCCAATCCTTCCTTGCACGCAAACCCTAGTCATTGCCACCCCCTTCTTCCATAATTAACCAGAAAACACTACAGTCTACACAGCTATACCAAAAATAAACTCTCTATTGTTTATGATAATAATAATAATAATAACAACAGCAGATATGCAGTGAAGTACGCGCCGGCACATTGCCTCACCGAGGCAACAAACACTCGATCATTATCCTGCACACCCCGGCGCAAAATAGCATCCACGGTGCCCTGACTCAAAGTCCCTCCTGTCTCAAGCCATAACCGCCACATCTTTGCTCTCCGAGGCATCCACGGACACAGGCACACCAGAAGCCGACACGGAGGCGAAACGGGAGGAGAAATCGCGAAACCCACCGTAAACATCCGATTCATCGGGATTCCCATTCTGCCCTCCCGGTCCTTCATCGAAATTCAGCGAGTAACTTAGAGGATCATACTGGAAGTTCCCATGGCGCCTACCGATACCACTGCCGCTGTTATTTCGATTGAATCTTCGAATGAAAGTCTTCCATTTCGGACCTGCGACGATCTCTGACCACTCTCTGATCTTCTTCAACGTTCTTATTCCCTTGGCCCACCATTGATTTTGATGAGGACCATAGCCGTGTGACTGTGATGACGATTGGATACTCTCCCAGAAGGATAATCCGACGGAGGAGGAACGTCGGGAAGAAAAACAGGGAAAACAGAAGCAACAGCGTGTGTTTGTTAATAGAGAATTCGACGTCGTTTCTTCTGGGATCGGCTCTGCCTCCCTAAAGGCCATTTGGATTGATCCTAATCTCTCTCTCTTATTTTATTTTTTATTTTTTCAGGAAGAGAGAGGTTTTTAAATGCGAGTGGATAGGTGAGGAGATGTAACGGAAAGATACCGGGAACTGACAGGTGCCAGTTAAGGAAGATTTCATTTTTTAAGATTTTTTATTTAGGAGAATTTTAATACATTGTTATCAAACCACTCGGTTGAAATTATTAAGAAGATGGGTCCCGGGTTATATAGACTAACCCCGGTAAGAAAAAAATTAAAAAAACAATATTTTAAATGAAAATTTTTTAAAAATAATTTACTATAAATTATGAGCAGTATTATTTAATTATGAATTTTGGAAACCTGGCAGCTATAAAATTGGAGGGCTAAACTGTAGGCTTGCCTTTCCTTTCCAATGTGGCCCACAATGTAAAGGCACTGTGATGAGTAAGATATTATGGGTTTAAGGGAGAGACAAGGGTTGATATCATAGTTGTAAAATCTGTTCCGGATACCGTTCCGGTTTTTTGTTTGGAACGAAACGTTCTGGTTTCGGTGTATTCCGGCGTTCCATTCCGGTTTTGTACTGTTCATATTTATTTAATTATATATATAAAAAAATTAAAATATTAATTTAACAAGTATAATTTAAATTCAAGATAAATGAAATTTAAATTATACAATACAAACATAATCTCAAAATTAGAAACATCTTTAAAATTCTAAAATATTATGAAAGTAAAATGTTCTAAAATAAAAGAAAAATACATCAAACATCTTCTACATATTATAGATTAAAAAAAAGACATTATATTGTTCACAATAATCTGTCTATCGCCTGAGTATTTTTTTCCACGTCCTGTATATTTTGTGAATAATCATGTCTTCGATGCTATCTGCCACACATGCTCCGTTTCTCCCATCCTCTTACGCTAAAAACCCAATCTTTTTTATTCCTTCAACCCCTCTGCTCCTTCTCCAAAATTCCCACGCCATTTCTTTGACCCCACCATCACCATGACTCTTCTTCTCCGATCCTTCCCTCTAATCACTCTCCGCATGACCAGACCCTCCTCTCTTCCTCTCCTCCAAACTCTTCTCAAATATCACTTTTCCAAATCACTTTCAACAAAATACGCAAAACCCCTTGCAGCTCTTTCTGCTTCTTCTTCTTCCCCTGAAACCATTCTCAAGCCACAACAACAACCAAAAGATACCCTCCACTGGGTCTCTCGTACCAACTTCTGCGGCCAGTTATCCATCAATGATGTTGGTCAATTCTAGTGTAAACGACGTCGTTTTGGGTTTTGGCTGACACCGGAACGGAACCCCCAGTACAAAACCGGGGCGTTCCGGCCGGAATGGCCGGATCGGTCCGGAATTCTACCCGGAACAAAAACATCGCCGTTTTGTCCCGGATTTTTCAGTGGAACGGGCCGTTCCGGCCGGAACGGAACGGGATTTATAACTCTGGTTGATATGAGCATTATTATTATTATTATTATTATTATTATTATATCCATTATCCAACACAAATGCTTACGGGAAAGCCATAAAAAAATATTATTTTGACTTTTAAATATTTATTTTATATAATATTGTTTTATTATAAAAATGCTCAACAATACATATCTTGTAAAAATACTATAATATTATTTATTGTAATAGTATTTTTTTCTCTAGTTTTTTTTTCCTTTGATTAACTTTTTAAAATTTATGTTTTTCAAAATAAATTATTTTCATTTTAAAATATTGATTTTATTGACCCATGTCATGGGTTTAGGGAGTTCATCTAGGTTGATTCAAGTTTTTTTTAATTTTATCATTTAATATTAGATTTATTGAGAATAATCCATATTATTTTTAGACACACCGAATCATATACTAAATCTAGAGATTCTATTTAAAAGAGCCAAATTATTAATATAACTTTTTGAATAGTATAAATATAATTTTATTTTCTTATATGCACTCTAATGGTAAAAAGTTATTTGAAAGAGTCTGTTGTATTTTAATACATTTGATAAACAACTATTTAATCACATGATATGATTCAGTTAATTTGGTTGGTCTAAAAAACCCCGAGCGGTTCTCAATCAATCTAATATTAAAAAAAACTCAAATCAAATTTGGTGAATTCTCAAAACCTATGAAATAGGTCCTGATAATCTCATAGAAAATAAACTAGAAAATATAAATTAAAAAAATCGAGAAAAAAACTATGAAAAAAACTATTATTGCAAAATAGTGTTTTTGATATTTTTCGAGAAGTGCAAGAATAACATTTTGTTTTACCAGAGAAATAATAAAATGATATTTTGTTTAACTTTTTCTTGGATAAAAAAAAACACAAGTAAAAAAAATGTAATTTTTTTTTTTATTTCATTTAATTCCGTAGCTCTTCATTCAGCATCGTTGGAAATAGCATATCCCCTTGAGATGCTATAATCCATCTGAAAAATAATCATATCGCTTCTTATTGGTTGCGTGGGGGTATGGGCTACTGGGTGGGGAAGGATTATTTTCTATTCTAATTTCTAAGAGCCGTTGTTGGAGTCACGGTGGTAATCAGGTGCTTCGCGGAATATCAGGTGAGTGGGGTCCAGGTGAGAGGAATATTGATTGAGGAGGAAATGATGGAAGTGTGAGTGAGCAACTAGAGTCCAATTGATTTATCATTACGGGCCCACAACTGGATCTGTCCAATTGATTTATCATTACGGGCCCACAACTGGATCTGCCAGCTTTATCATCACCCGGACAGGACAATGGGATGATACCGCTTTATTAACTTTTGTTTTATTTCGGGGGCACAAAAGCAAATTTAATGTAAAGCCCGAATTCTTAAAATCAAGGACTGTTTTAAAAAGAGACACCTTTTTTTCTATATTATTGTAAATAATTTTTCTAGTGATTTTTTTAAAATTAAATAAGAATAGATCCATATGACTCGGTCATCTTGGTAAATTTATACAGAACTTGGATTACTAATAAAAATATAGATTGAGTTAAAATAAATATTTAATATAGATTTTTTAATAAGCATTGAGATAATAATATATTGAATCAATTACAGTCAATTCGAGTTAACTTGCTAATTCACATACTAAGGGTGTGCTTGATATTGCTTTTGCTTTTGTGGTTGAGGTTTTAAAAAAACAGTTTCATAAAAAGCACTTTAGCTGCGGTTCAAAATAAGTTTTGAAGTGTTTGTTTAAAACTGCTTTTGAGTTTGAGATTAATGAAAAGCAGTTTCATGTGTTTGGTTACCAACCTTTTCATATTGCTTCTTCCTTGTGAAATTACTTTAGAAGGCATATATATATATATATATATATATATACACACACACACATACATATTGTAGATTTAATAATTATAATAATATAATGTAATTACTTGTAATGTCATCACGAACAATATCTATAATATCTATACGTGAATATTTTTAATATGATTATATTAAGATTATTAAAAAAACATATATATATATATATATAATATCAATTTAATTAAGTTTATTTATATTTATTTATATTTTAATTAAGTTTTTAGATTTTTATATTATTTTAATATAAAAAAATATAATAAAATAATATATTATATAATATAATATAATTATATTCCACTCAACCCTCTCTCCCAGAATCCCACCCTGACCCGCCCCTCCCTTCCCCTCTCAGCTTAGTAATATTTTTGGGATATGAAGATAAGCAGCCATCCAGAGCATGAAAAACAGGAACGTCCTGCTTTTTACAAAACTGAGTTTCACTCATTTTTTATTATGGGGCCAGAATTGATTGCCAATTTTTTTTTTTATTACCAAACGCTCAATTCATAGCTTTTTTTCAAACGCTCTCAACCGGAGGTGTGACCACACTTCCAAACAGCCTTTAAGTTATACTAAGTTATGAGATCATGATAATTTATAGAAATCAAATCATAACAATTACAAAACTCACTTTTAATAAATTTATTGTTGAAAGATGAAACTGGAAAAAAAAACTAGTTAATAAAAGAACAAAAATATAACTCAATTCAACCCAAATTAACTAGCTAAATTTGCTACTCATTTCATGAGATCATGATAGCTTAATAGAAAATAAATTGAAATAAATTATGAAATTCAAATCTCAATTAACCTAGTGTTATAAGATGAAATTAAAAAAAAAAAAAAAGACACAAAAAACAAATCTTGTCAACCAAGACTAACCCCCTTAACTTGTAGCGTATTCATAAGAAAAGAGATAACATCATAAAAAAACAAATCACAAGGTCTAATTCTCAATCAAGTAAATATTTAATGATAAAAATGAGAGAAAAAGTCAATTTGAAAAAAAAAAAACATTGAATCAATTGAGTTAACAAGTTAAACTCATGATCTAAATCATAAGTATGAGATAACATCATAAAAAATAAATTGAAAATGGTTATAAATTTCAATACCCAATAAACCTAATGTTAAAGGGTGAAATTAAAATTAAAAAATAGTGAATAGTATTATGTGAGGAAAGATACAATAAAAAAACCCTCCTCCTTTAGTTTTTTGATAATTTTTAACAAAGATATATTTTATAATTTTCACTAGATCATTGGCTTGAAATATGTTGCTGCCAAATAAAAAAATATCAACAAACAAAAGTTGAGGTATTGCTAATATTTTTTTTCTAGTTGAAAGAATATTTAAACTGTGTGAAGATTGATCTAATGTGATTCAATCGACTTTGTGAGTTCAAAACCAATTTGGATAACCAATAAAAAACAAAGTATGACTCAAAATAAATATTCAAGATGACATTTGTTTATATAATTATTGATATGACAAGATATTTGACCAATTGGGTTAACTTGGATTAACTCAATTTGCATATCAAATTATGAGACTATGATAACTTCATAGAAAAACAAATTAAGATAAATTATGAAACCTAGTTTCCAATAAACTTAATGGTAAAAGATCAAACTAAAAAAACTATATTAAAAAAGGGGAAAAATGATACTAATCAACCTGGATTAACTTGATAAACTCGTGACCTAGGTTGTGAGATTGAGATAAACCAATAAAAAACAAATTGAAATACATTTTGAAGCTCATTTCTCTATCAATCAAATGTTGAAAGATGAAGTTTAAAAAAATCAATTAAAAAGGATAAAGAAACGTCTTAAGTCAACTTGTGTTAACTCATTAAACATATGTTTTGAGTCATTGAAAAGAAATAACCTAAAAAAAAGCAATAATAATAATAATCATGAATCCTAATTTCCATTCAACCTAATGTTGAAGGATATAATTGTACGAAAAACAATTAAAAAAATACTTTGAGTCAACCCCGCCTAACTTGACAAATTTGTGATCCAAGACATGATACTGAATATCCTAATAGAAAAAAAAAAACTAAAATAAAATATGAAGTTCAATTATTAATAAACTCGATGTCAAAAGATAAAGTTAAAAAATCAATAAAATAAATAACATGAAAAAATTACTCGAGTAATGAGATACGAATAGTATAGAAAAGAAAACCAAAACAAATTAAAAAACTTGAGTTAACCCGTCAAACTTGTATTCTGGACCTTGAAATCAATATTACCTGTAAAAGATTTATTAAGAAAAACTATGAATTTCAATCCCTAATAAATCTAATTTTGAAGGATCAAATTGGGATAAAAAAAACATAAATTGTAAAAAAGAAAAGAAAATAGACACGGAAAAAAAAGAAAAAAAAATAATACAATGAATAATGTGTTTTGTGAAAAAGGGTATAGTAAAACCTCATTAAAAAAAACTATCACAATCAACCAAGTATTGATAAATGAATTACGGAAAAAAATAATATTAATGAATTTTAGTTAATCCGTCAAACTCGTGAGTTGAGACATGAGAATAACCTCAAAGACAAAAACTAAAACAAATCATGAAGTATAATTCTTAATCAATTCAATGTTGAAGAATGAAATTGAAAGAATAAATCAATTACAAAAATATCAAGTCAATTGAATTAATCAGTCAAACTTATGTTATAGATTATGAAACTCGATAACCTCATATAAAATAAATTAAAAAAAGGTTATGAATTATAAAAATAAAAATGAAAAATAATAATTGGAGGTTCAATCCATCGTAAACCTAACAATGAAAAATAAAAATGAAATTGGTTATATATATGATGTGTTGACCTTATGGTCTGTTCTATCCGGTCTGCGGACTTATACTATTTGGATCTTGTAAATTATTGTTTGATTTACACAAATTAACCTTTTTCCAGAGAAAAATTGTTAACAATAGATGTGATCTCACATGGTTATTTCAAGCCTTTTCCAATTGATGCTTTCAAAATTCGTAAACACCGGTAATTAAGTTTTTGGTTTGGAGAAAAAGAGAGAAAATAGTCAGATTTTAAATGAAAAGAGTTGTATTGTTCTTGGTGCAACGGTTTCATTCAATAATTCTTTGACATTTACTTTGCCTATTTGAGCTTGGAAAGTTATTCAAGTTGATTTTTGGTTTTTTAATCTATTTGCTGTATAAATTTATTTAGGTTTTTGGGATTTTTTTTTGTTTTTTAAGTAAAAAATGTTTAATTTTTTTCTTATTAAAGTACCACCTTCACGAGGGTTGTGTGCGTGTTGTTTTTTAGAAAATTTATTATTTAATATTGAGTTTTTTAAAATTTGTTTTATGAACATTTTGTTTTTTTAATTGTATTCTTTAATATTTATTTGATTTTAAATTGATCTTTGTGATCCGTCTTAATTTAATTTTCTTAAGTTTATCATGAATTGTAATAAAAATCTCGATATTTGATTAATATTTATTTTTATAAATATCTATTTTTATTGTCATATAATTAAATAAAAAATAATTAAAATAAAATAATTATAAATCTAGAAAGGCTCAGGATCAAGGTTGTTAAAATCGCGATTTTGACACGAAACGGAAGGGGTTTCGAAAAATCGGATCGTAAAATCGTAAGATCGTACTCGAATTTGTCCGTACAAAAATCGTAAAATCACAGCTAAAATCGTGTGAGAAGAAAACCGTAAAATCGTATGTAAAATATTTTCGAATACAATATAACATAATCATGGCCATAAAACTTCATTAGTTAAGGTTTTTTTGTTGAATAGTGTATATATGGTTTTTTTGTTGATGTGTTCTCCAATGGTAAAAGCTATTTTGGAGAACCATTTTTTATCTTATTTTAAATAAAGTTCAATTATTTTATATATTTTTTTAATTATGCAATTAATTATATAATTAATAGGAGTAAGTTATATAATTAAATAATTGCTTTTAAAAAACCCTCCAACAATAAAATTATTTTTTTAAATTATATTATTATTATTATTATATAACTTATTTCCCAATAAGTTATTAATTATTATTATTATTATTATTATAACACACACACACACCCAGACAAGGTTATTATTATTATTATTATTATTATTATAAAAGCCCCCAACCCTAATTCCCTTACTCCCCCCCCCCCCCACCCTTTCCTTGTGCCGCCGCTGCTCACTTTTTTTATGCCAATGTTGGTGACTGGAGATAACTCTCTTCAATTATTCCTGGGATGGGAGGGAGTAGGTCTTGCTTCATATTTGTTAATTCATTTCTGGTTTACACGACTTCAGGCAGATAAAGCATCTCCCTCCCTTTTCTTGTGCTCATCTCCCTTTCTTCAGTTTCTTGTGCTCATCTCCCTCCCTTTCTTGTGCCTTTGCTTGTGCTGCAGATAAGAATCCCTTGAACTCGTAAGATCGGACCGATTCGATCCAATTTTACAAGTCAACCCGATTTTGACCGAGTTTGATTTTTCTTTCCGATTCAACCAGTTTTGATGAGTCAACTCGCAAACTCGTACGAGTTTACGAGTTGACTCGCGAGTTTGATAACCTTGCTCAGGATGGCTAGTTTGCCATGTTATTCCATGTGCTTTTTTTAATTGAATAACTTTTTTTCAATTTCTTTTGAGTTGAATGGAGATTCAATTTTAAAATTTATTTTAATTTATTTTATAGTATGATTATAGTGATCTTAAAATCTAAGTCGCGGGTTTAATATATTAATGCAAATCAATCCAATGCACTTTATCCTTAGTACTTGAAAAAAAATATTGATCAATATATCACCGTTTCAATGGTTATAAAAGATGTTATCATATAATATACATCAAATTTTAAATTCATAATCTTTTTTTAATCATGTACATTCGATGTTAGATTTAAATTTAATAGTTTGGAGTTAACTGAACATGATGGCACATAATAAAAAGATCATAAACATTAGAGGATCTCCTTGCAAAAAACAAGATAGATAAGTATGGCCTCCTAAAGAATGCCTTTCTTTTATAATAAGAAAAAAAAACATGTATACAAAAAGCCTAAATAGTTCTCTTATGAGTAAACACTACCTGTGGTGATAAACATCTGAACCTGTGAACTACACAGAATCTATCCCCCTCCAAACCAGAAAAATCATCACCAGCCCTAATTTCCCTGCATTTTAGAGAGGAAAAAAAGATAAAAATGTATTAGCCATGCTTGATTGAGACCACAAATTCCTCATCATCCCATCTTGCATTATGCAAAGCGCCGGGATCGAACCCCACAGAGCATGCAGCTGATAATATCAGAAACCAGCTTCAGGAGAAACCTACTGTATAAAAACTGAGAAAGGATTATGAAAACAAACACCATTCTCGCAACCAGCCGTACAGACACCGAGGCGCTTGTTCAGGCCGTGTCATTGCATGGAAAGGGCAGAATCACAGTTCCTTTTGTACAACGTTATCGAAAGAAACTTGCGTTTCTGTGCTACTCGAGTTTGAACTTGAAGCATCAGCCAAGCATTGAAGCAAAGCTAATACGTCAACAGTATCATCTAGATAGTATCTAGCTTTGCTTGGCTTTTGGCCAACAGTGCATGCAAAAATAGCCGGAGCTGAAGGGAGCGACGAACTATATGGTGTGTTTGATATGCTTTCAAACATGTCTTCATCGGATCTATCATCCCCGATGCACAACACAAAGCCAGGGGGCTTCCCGCTAGCGATCATTTTGGAAAGAACCTTCTCTGTAACAAACCCTTTGGTTACTCCCTGCACATTTTTAAGGTCAATATTAGACCAATTTCAAAAACAAAACAAAAAACAATTCAGGAACAAAACATAAATAAAAAGCATGCATACCTGTGGTTTTACTTCAACAATGTTCTGGCCCCTCTTGACAGCTACTGGATCATTTGCAAGGACATTTTCCAGATGATCTAACAGTTCCTTGGCCTGGCAAGATCCAAAATCTGGATCAGCATCTTGGTGGTGCCATACCAAAGCAATCTCCTTAGCCTCTATATAGGAACCATCAGTTGCCTCTGTATACGATTTCATGACAGGTTCGGCAATATTTTTCCAATCAAAATCCACAGCCAAAGAACTTGTTTCCCAGTCAGACATCCCACTCCACCTACAAGAAGAAAAGGCAACATCTTACAAAAAGGGATCCTTGCAACACAAATAAATTAATAGAAAACCACTAGCTTCATTTTCTATTGCAACCACCTAATAAGTGGAGAAGTTAACTTTCCTTAAATGAGTGCTGTGTTTGAACCTTACAAGCTCCATTTAATAGACAAAACGTTTGCCTTGCTAGCAAAAGTAGTAAGCTAGACATTCAATATTTTAATGACTGTTAAAATACCTCAAGAAGTATCCATGCTCAGCTGCTATACCCAGATTTTCACACTGAACAAACCAATCACTCAGAGACTCTTTTCCTCTGCCACTAACTATAAACACACTGTTCATGGGATCAGCACAAAGATTGTTTAGAACAGAGATGACTTCAGGAGTGGGGTTTTTAGCAATGGAAGTATGAGGCACCATTGTTCCATCATAGTCCAAGAATATTGCCCTTTTAGATGTTCTTTTGTATGCTGAGATGATATGGTCATTGGAAAGCTTCCTAAAGCTAGGAGAGAGTGATAAAATTCTGAAATTCAGACCGAAGCCAATATCCCAGCAACGTTTGCTATAATGATCTTTGCATGCTCGCTTCAAGTCCTGCATAAAACTGCGGGCCCAATAAGCTACATCATGGGAGCTAACATAGCAATAGTGCTTTTCATGCCGCAACTGCTTCTCTAAATCAGGCATGTCGATGGCCGCAATCACTGCATTGGCCACAGCTTCAATATCCCATGGGTTTACTCTTATTGCTCCACTTAATGATGGTGAGCAGCCTGTGAACTCTGATACAACAAGTGTACTTGTATGACGCGACCCAGAGACAACTCCTAAGGCTTCGTCCATCTTTGGTGTCCCCTGCCTGCATACAATGTACTTGTATGGGATAAGGTTCATTCCATCCCTCACTGGGTTCACAATGCAGCATTCAGCCAATGCATAGTAGGCAGTTTTCTCACAAAAGGGGACTTGACGATCAATCAGGACCACTGGTTCATAGCCTGGAAAACCAAAAGTATCGTTTATCCTTTTGGTAATTGAATATGTCTCCATTTTTGCTTCCTGTACATCTTTCCCTGAGCTCCTTGCAGGATTAACAATTTGAACCAGGACTAATTTTCCGCGCAACTCTGAATTCTGCAGCAAAAGATGCTCTACAGCTAATAACTTCAGACTAATGCCCTTGAACATGTCCATATCATCAACTCCAATGACAAGCCTTTTCCCCTTAAACTGTTCTTGGATTTCTTTGACCTTGATGGAAGAAGAGGGGTGATTTAGAGCAGATTCAACTCGACCCATATGAATCCCCACAGGCAAAATTTTTATGTACACTGTTCTGCCAAAATACTCAAGACCGATATGACCACGTTTTGATTCATAGTTTAGGCCCAGCATCCGGCTGCAACAGGTTAGAAAATGTCGAGCATAATCAAATGTATGGAAACCAATCAAATCAGCATTCAGCAGCGCTTTCAGAATTTCATCTCTAACCAGCAGAGTCCGGTAAATTTCTGATGAGGGAAACGGGCTGTGCAGGAAAAAGCCAAGCTTAATACGATTGAAACGTTTCCTCAAAAAAGTAGGGAGAACCATCAGATGATAATCATGGACCCAAACATAATCTTCTGGATTATACACTTCCATGACCTTATCTGCAAATATCTTATTAGTTGAGACATAGGCCTGCCAGAGCAATCTATCAAAGCGATTGCCATGATCCGGACACAGAGGTAACATGTAATGGAAAAGGGGCCACAGATGGTGCTTACAGAAACCATGGTAAAACTTTTTATAAATATCAGGAGGAATGAATGTGGGTACGCAGTTAAATTCCTCCAGCAGTTTTTGTGAAACTTCTTCTTGTTCACTTGAATCAACTTCGACCCTGAGAGACCCCACATAAACAACCTCGGAATTGGCTGAGAAGCCATCCTTCATTTGTAACAGAAGCGAGTCCTCATCAAAACTGAATGACCATTTTCCAGAGTTTAAATCCTTCTTAGCATTCAGAGGGAGAAAATTTGACACTATAATCATTTTTGCACAGTTTCCAGTTGATGGGGAATCAGAATTGCCATCATTAGTTCCATCTCCATCTACGTCAGATATTATTCCTGGAAAAGTCATTATCTTTGGAAGTGATCTAGGAGACTGGCTGAAATTCATCATGTTCCCTGATGCCAAGTCTAATAAACTTATGCAAGATCTCGACACCATTGTTTTATGATAATAGTATTCTTGTTCCTGGCTATTGAGTTAGAAGAACAGAGATGGTACAAAATCAACACCTTCCTACCAAAAAGATCTTGAAGGAGTAGTGGAATTATTAAAGAACTAAAGACCTGCAGGGAAAGGGAGAAAATACATTTAACTACTGCGTCATGAGATGAGCAATGATCAGCATTGTAACAACCAAACAGAATACAAAGAAAATAAAAAGATAAATCCATGAACCATAAATCATTCATTTCTGATGCCCTGTACATGCATAAATATTACATGTAGTTGCCAATGAATACAGGTCCACTGTTTACAACAGATCTTACACCTATCACAAGTTAAAAATCTGGAAAATGCAAAGGCCTGGGATTTTGAAGCCAAAAGAAATATCTAGCTCCTCTGGACATCTCATGAATACCGTGCATATAATCATAGGCATTACTAACTTGAAAGTGAGAAGGAGAAGGAAAGGTCCTATGAGTGTGTACATCACTCATCAAAACTTTCAAGATCCTAGCCAGGATCTTGATCATTCGTATGAGTGTGATACTGTATTCAGTGTCCCAAGAAATATCCTTTGATTCTTTTCTGTCAGCCAACATCCTCAAAAACTTTATTGTAGAATAATCGTTTATAATCAGATAGAAGATTAGAGCTAAGATTCTAATAAAGATAAACAGTAAGCAAACAGAAAGATGTGTATTATCATAAAAAGAGAGAGTAAAGTGACCATAGTTTCAGAGTGGACTAAAAAGGGTTGTTAAGTTGTCACAGAGAAACTGCTTGTTTATATATGTTTGTCTATTTATGCAAAACTATTATTGACTATTGACCCAATCTTAGCATTATTAAACAGAGAAAAAATAAAATTATTAAATGTATCTAGTCTTATTACGATTATCATCCTCTCGTGTATCCAAAGAATGAAAAGAGAGACAGTTGTTCAAGATCTACGAAACAATTAGAACACAACTGGATGGTCAATCACCAGAAAAAGGTGATAGACTGGTTGAATGTATCCAAAAGGGAGTTAGGCCATACAATCAAACACAATCTCAAAGATTTAAAGTTTAGCCAACAAGTAAATAGATTCATGATGTTGATGAATTGATTGAAGGAAATAAACAAATTATCTGCCCATGCATACAGCAAAGTCAAACAAGATTGAATGATTTATATACATACCTAGATTCCTTGGTTCAAATGCAGGCAACGGATTGTTCTTCCTATAATTTTCTTATTCCAAACCTCATGCAACTCACTGGAAATTGCTTCTTAAGAATTCATGGTTGAACACAAATTTATGAAGCTGCTGAAATGAAAAGGAAGGATATGTTTTGAAATGATAAGGATATCACAATGAGTTTTATGAATACAATAGTCTTCCTGTGCATGCCTTTATAATACTCAGTTCCAGCAAAACAATTAAACCCACAGATTCTGTCCTCCTAATCAAAATCTCGGACTGGGATTACATTTTTATGAGTTGGATTGGCCAAATAAATTCATCCTTATCTCCTTTTGCATCGAAATTTTCGCACTAGCCAACCAAAAACAAAGAAAGAAGAAGAGAAATGTGGATGTACTTGATTCATGGACCAAATGTTCGTTCTCTAATTAAATATTCCAATTATTTCAACATAAAAATCAATACTAAACACCATTATCTGTTACTTAAATTAATTTATCCAAGCACCAATAATTCAAAGTACAAGACTACACTCAGCTATTCATGGCAATACCTTCTTGGTGAAAATTTAAGAGGTATATAAAAAAAAACACAACGGTAGTTGCAATTAATTGATATATATTACTTTATTTTCCAGATTCTACAGTTGGACTTCATCTGCACCAGGTAGAAATGATTTTGCCTTCAAGGACCACAACTTAACTTAATATTCACAAGCATACACCATGTAAATTTTCTCTTATCCTGAAATTTCGCTATTCTTTTATCGGAAAGTATCTATACTCAAAAATGGTAATAAAAGAGACTTTGATAACAAGAGAAATCATATATAAATCGGCCTGCATACACAGATTGCAATCATTCCTTGTTCCCTATCAATAGTTTTAATTTTTAAGAGCTTGAGAGCTTAAAATGTCATTACACCTTATAGGTACCAAAAGGCAGAGAAGAGTGAAGACAATCTTGAAAAACTGTCTTGAACAGTAAAACCCAGAAACAGAGAGACAAATTATATTTTACAAAAAAGTTTTTGATGCAATGAGAATTGGCCTTGCCAAGAAAAAGAAAAAGTCATGAACGCTTCAACATGAGAGGAAATGCACATAAGGAAACGGAAAGAGAGAGAGAGAGAGAGAGAGAGAGGTGATCATAGTTCCTGAGAAAGAATAACTGTTAAATATAGAAAAATTGTTCAAAGACCACATCCAAACCATAGATCTCAAACTTCCCATTTAAAAACATAATCCAAAGGGAGCAAAAGTTACCTGAAATCAGGGAAACTGAATCAACAAAAAGAGCTTCCTGCCAGCACTAAGAACCTAGAGTTACCCTGCCACCAAAATCAATATCATCTGAGAGGCACAAAAGAACAAACTCTATTTAGTTGCTGAGAAAGAATACAATCTACTCGCTAGAGTAAACCCAAAGAAACAACACAACATGCTAAAAAAAGAAAACCCAAAAATAAAAAAAATAAAAACTTAATATAACCCATCATTTCTCTCACACTTTGATAGCATGCAACGAAACTTAAGAATCAAAACATAAAAGAAAACCCAGAAACATTTGGATAATGTGAAGTGTTTACTTACAAGAAATGAAGTAAGTATTGTCAGAGAGAGAATATTAACAGTTTATTTACAATACAAAGATGCAAAGAAGGGAGAGAAAGGTGTTGGGTTCAGAACTGGTAAAATTTCAGAGAGGAGAGTTTCCTTCATTGGGTATGAAACCGACAAAGCAATGAAAAGAAAGAGAAAGTTCTAAACTAAACGAATAGAGTTGGAGAAAAAGACTAGAAAAAGAAGAAAAAGATTGAAGCTTTATCTACAGTTGTTGGGTTTGGCGATTCAACATGGGAAGCTGAAATGGATTAAAACGTAGAAAAATATAAAAGTCAAAAAGCATAAATTTGGATTAGATTAGAAAGAGACTTTGTACAGTTTGACAGCAACTCTGGTTGGTCTAACGTTATACTCCTCCTCCCTTCCTGTCTTTGCTCTTTTGCCCTTGTCCCCCCCTCTCTTTTCTTTTTCGCCACTGTCACCCTCCTAATTTTCTTTCAAATCCCTTCTGCTTCCATAAACCTAATGACATTTATAAATTAAAAAAATTAATAGCTGCAGCTTCTCGTTTGAGCTCACGGGTTGGTTTTAAAATATACGGGTTGGTTTTAAAATATATTTTTATAAAAATATATTAAAATTGGATCATAATACTAAACAAGACTACATCTCATGAAATTTTCTTTCATTTGCAAAAGAGAAGAAGAAAATGAAATATCAATTAATGTATTTTATGCATTGCTTTCAACTTTATTGGCATACGGATTATAGTACCGGAATGTAATAATATACGACTCCACTCAAAAAATAAAGAGAGAAAATGAAAAACCTCTAGAAAATATTAAATGTTCATGAATGCTCACTGCTTCTATCCATCAACCGATTTTCTTTTCTGTTTTTCCCTTGCGAGATTATCTTCAATCCATATTTATTTTCATTTATTGGCAGCTAGAACTTAAAACGTCAAAGCTGAAGAAATAAATGTCAAATTAAGATAGAGATTCTAGATATTTAGAAATAGTGGCTAAGACCTACCCCATTGTTGAATAAAGAATGTTATCCTTCAGCAGTGCAATCTTTATGGTGCTCCAAATCTGTGCAATGGAATTCTTACCTACCCGCCTCCCTCAGGATAAACATAGACTTGGCCCCATCATCTCTTCTCCTTCTCAGAAGAAATAAAAAATAAAACCATTTATTTCAATGTGCTAGCAGACGGGGAGAAACGACTGTGCCTCGATTAATAATTTGGATCCTTGTGAATGAATCTCTCTGTTCTATCCAGAAGAGAGATTGCTTCTTCTGTTTGGTATAAATAAATAATAAAAAGCTTGTAAATTGCAGAACAATTTAACTACCAGTTTTAACTCCCGGGAAGTTCTTGTAATGAGAAATATAATATTTATAATTTATTTTCCTATTATAAAATACTAAGTGTAAGAATGATTTAACAGCAGCTCAGCTGGGGAAGCAGCCCCCCTTTTTAATGGGTTTTTTTAGTATTTATTTTAGATAAGACAAAATGGTAGGGATAAGGTTAGAGAGGGAGTGGCTGGACATCGCACGCGGCTGCTCGACCTCGCCATTTTCGTATCTGTCATCCATTTTGGAAAAGACTGCCCTTTTTACCAACCTGCCCTTCCCCCCTTCTCTCTCTCTCTTTTCTCCTGTTGCTTCTACTACAAGAAACGATTCCTTTCCTTTCTTTTAATTTTGTTTCGTGGACAGGACAGGTCGGGGTTTCGCACCGTTTTTTGTTTTTTATTTTTTATTTTTTACTATTATTATTATTATTACTCTCTCTGATTTCAGAATAAAGAGACTTTCAGACTGATTTTCTTGATTAAATCTTTCACTTTCTATTATGTTTTATGTCCATTTTCACATGCCACTGCTCATAAGCCCTTAGGAATCGCCGGATTTCCTCTTTGGTCCCTCGAGTTTTTTGTCATATGCAAGCTTTGTTATTTTTATCTGGTCTTCAAAAGTTGTTTTTGCTGTCCTTGAATTTCTCATTCTCTCTTAAAAAAATCCAGCATGTGTTCCAGGTGTCAGGATTCGATAATATGTTGATTTTGCATTGAAAAGTTTTGAATCATTGCAAAAGATAAAATTGAAAGAGCATGGATCAAATTTAACATTATTAATAACTGGCAGTATTTTCATATTTTTATTGTCGAGAAGGCAGGTAAATCTACAGAGCAGTCCCTCAACTTATAGTTATTCTTGCATTAAAAGATGATTGAATCTCATCCGCATCCCGGCTGAAATGAACTACTCTTTTACTGCTAGTTTCCACCCCCATTTATTTTTCCCCAGCTTACTCTTTTTCCCATTCTCGTTCTTTTTCTCCTTTTGCTTCTTTCTTTTTTAGAAAAATATTATAATGATATTTTTTATTTTTTAAAAATTATTTTTGATATAAGCACATCAAAATGATATAAAAACATCAAAAAAAATTAATTTAAAATAAAAAAAAATTCAATTTTTAACTGTAAGTTACTTAATTGAAAGATAGGCCTCGACCAGCCAGCTAACCCATTGCCCTTGCCTGGACTTGTGCTTTAGAATCTATTTTAGCAAGGAGTTGAAATGTAGATATTTTTTTTAAAAAAAATATTTAAATAATTTATCGTTAAAAACACATTAAATTGAATTTATATATATTTTCTAATCATTATGCGTATTTGCCTGTAGTTCTTGCACACTCCTCCTCTGTCAATGGGCTTGATTGTTAAGAATGTATTCTTCCTTCTTAATTAATGAGATTTAAATTTAACTACATGGACAGAATGAAAAATCACACAAAAAACCTTACTACTTTAACGGATTTGCTATTGAATGCTTGCATTAGCTTAAATTATGATTTAGGCTTGCTAGAAAAAAAAATTGAATTTCAAGCATGTGATTTTTAGTTTTTAAAAAAATATCCAAGACCTGTTTAAGAGTCTGATTGAGTTTGTTTTTTAAATGATTTTTATTCAAAATACATCAAAATAATTTTTTTTGTTTTTTTAAATCATTTTTGACATTAGCATGTAAAAAACAATCCAAATACATCATTTTTAAAAATTTTAAAATTAAAATTAAAATTTAAAAAATTCAAATTTTTTTCAAAAACTTTTTTGAAATAGAGTGTGACACATCCGTCTTCTTCTCCACTTTTCTTATCTTTTTTGCTTTGTTAATAAAGATATAATATGCTATCTAGATTAGATTTTTTATTCTTTTTGTGGATCTAGTTTTCTATTTATACTTTTTTTTTTCTTCTCTTAGTGACGACTTGATCTCTCTTTTGTATGTGAGTATACTGTCTACCCTACATGTTGTGGTTTTCTTTTTTGAATAAGGGTTTGATTTATGTTTTACATTGCGTTTCAAAAATATTTTTAAAAAAAATGAATTTATTTTAAATAAATTTTTTTGTGTTTTTAGATCGTTTTCATATGGTGATGTCAAAATATATTTTTAAAAATAAAATAAAAATCATTTTAATACATTTCTGAATGAAAAATACTTTCAAAAGCAACGTCAATCATATTTTCAAACAAATAATAAGTTGATTGAGCGATTTTAAAATTGTCCAATGAATTTAGATTTTTCATTAATAGATCAACCTATTATCATAATTTTATTATTATTTTTCTCAAATTCTGCATAATTATTATGCAAAATATTGTTCCATAGACGTGCTTAGGTGATGATACACAGCAAGCGTTCATTTTTTAAAATGTTTGAAGGTCCACCTCATTGAGCAATTTGTGTAAGAGTCGGTTAATTGGGGCCACGTCGGCAAGCAAACTGATGGTGACATTGCAGTTGTCTCCGAATTTTTATTTATTTTAATTAGAAATCAATTTCAATAATTAGTTTACCAACCTTCAAAATAAAATAAAAATGATTATAATAAAGAAAAAAAACGTTTCTTCTTACAATCATGAAACTGTGGGACCTGCCTTATCCAGGAAGCCGTGTTTCATGGCAGGCTGTCGTTAGAATTGTGGATTGAGGCGTCGGCCGTCAGTCCTTATCCATTAAAAGTGAGAATGTTGGGTTCCACTGGATTTCTATAAACATTTTTTTTATTTTTTTATTGTTTTTTCCAATTTCCATGGCCTGAGTCCTTAACAAGGCAAGTCAAACGGAGAGAGGCATTCCTGCATCAAAAGTTATATTTTTAAATTTATGGTTGTTTTTGTTATTTTTTAGTCTTTAACGGCAGAGCCAAATGAGCAGCCATTTTGGCTGTTTTAAATTGATAGAGCCATTCTTACATGATTTTTCCTGAGAGCTAAAATGAAATATTATCGTTGCAATATTACCGTTAATTCTCCACATTAAAACACAACAACACAGACGAATTGAACTGAAATAACTCAAAAAAAACACAGCAAAGACCAATATTTTCAGACAACAGAACACTCAAAAACACAGCAACATTGCTTGCCAGCCAATCAGAACAAGAAAAAACACAGCAAATAAGGGGATCAAATTCTTGTGCCCACTGCATTTTCGGTTCCTGTCAACTGCAAACCTGCTGCCCACGGCATCTTCGGTTTGTTTTCTAAACTTAATCTATTTTTTCCTGTCAATTGAACCCATGTAATATAAACTTGAGAAAGAAAATGAGAGCAGAAGCTTTGATATAGAACCCAAAAACATGAAACAAAGGTAATATAAACAGCGTAACCGAAGGTGCCTCTGGTTGGTTTGGGTCGGACTGACATTTGGGGATGGGTGTTTTGGGGTTTTGAGTGAGTCAACAAAGATTTGGGTTTGGGGACGGACGTCATTTCTAGGCAGAACACAAGAGCAACAAGATCAGAAGAGAAATCGAAATTTGAAATCGCAAGAAAGAGAGAGAAGCTAAACCTGATGTAAAATTAAGGCTTATTTTTGTCGAATGAGCGAGTGAGCGGTTGAGAGAGAGAGAGAGAGAGTTTGTACAATGATTTTGGCATTCTTTGAGTGAGAGCAGAGTGAGATGGGGGGAAAGCAGCGTGAGAGGAGAGTGAGATCGGCGTGAGAGGAGAGTGAGATCGACGTGAGAGGAGAGTGAGAGAGGGCGGCGCAAGTGATAAGGAAGTAGGGTTTCGGGTGGGGGGGTTAATTAATAATAATATTTAGAAAAAAAATAAGGGGGTAATTAATAATAATATTTAACATAAAAAAATAATTATACGAAATTAGTAAATTATGAATTTCTTGATCAGTTAGCTTAATTACATGTTTTAAATTTACTGTTAGATTTATAAGCTATTTAAATTTTGTGTTTAGACCTGCTGTGCATTTATTCATAAATAGATGTTTTTATAAGTTTATTAATACTGTAATTTTAATAGAATTTGAGTTAGATAGAATGTCACATGGGGCAATCACACAATTTATTTTTTATGTAAATGGACTCAAATTTTCCAAATTCATTCACTGACTTTTTTATAAGTGAGTGTGAACAGATTGTTTCTCAACAAAGTGATCATAATGTTCATACAACTAAAAAATCACAAAGAAGCAAAAACTTCTCGCCAGAAGAAGATTGTTTACTTGTATCTGCGTGGTTAAATACTAGCAAAGATCCAATCACAGGAGTTGATCAACAAACAAGATAATTTTGGGCTCGAGTACAAGCGTACTTTGTCGAGAATGGAGGGAACTTGAATAATCGTTCCCAAATAAGCATCTCAAATAGATGGCAAGAAATAAATAGAGAAGTTGGAAAATTTGTTGGGTTTGTTACCCAAATTGAAAACCGTCAACAAAGTGGAACAACTGAAGAATCAAGGGTAATGTTTTTTTTTTTTAATATTTACATATTAAATAAGTTGTTTAACAGATTTATTATGTAACATAGTTTCATTTATTGAATTTGTTTTTCCAGATTAATGATGCTCGACAAATGTATGCTTCAGTCGTTGGCAAATGATTTCAACTAGAACATTGTTGGGTTATCTTAAAAAAGAACCCAAATGGCAATTTGAACATGCAAGTCTTCATCAGAAGTCAAACAAGAAACAAAAAAATAATGGAAACGCAAGTCCAGCTTCTTCAAATCCATTAATAAATATGTTAGTTTAGGAGAAGACAGTGATACTTTTTTTACCAAAATAGACCAATTGGTCAGAAAGCTGCAAAGGAACGACTTAGACGCAGACAAGAAAAAGAGAAAGTTGGGGAGACAAGTGTAACAAATATCTTGCAACAATTGAAGGATACTTTTGTTGATATTGAGGTAGAAAAAAAACAAGACAAAAAAATTATGTTGGAGCAACAAGCTCTATTGATTAAACAAAAGCAAGAGAAACAAGAAATGAAGATTATGAAGATGGATACTTCTACAATGAATCCAATTTCTGCAACATATTTAGAAGAAAAAAGGTTGGAAATTATGGAAAAAAGGAGTACTAATTATAGTAGGTAATTTCATTGAATTATTTGTAATGGAATGTCTTTTAATTAATTATGTAAGAACTTATTGGTTATTTGTTAATGTGTTAAATTTATTTTGAACTTTTTCTAACACTCAAAGACAATAAGTAACATTAATTAACTTCAAATACAACAAACATAAAAAATACAATTACTTCAAAAACATATAATAACTTGAAAAACATACAATAAGTAGCTTAGATGTAATGATTATCTACTCATTACCGTATTGTTTCCATAAATGTTCAATCAAATCATCTTGCAGTTGGGAGTTCGTAGCTCTGTCCCTGATTTGATTATAAGATTGAAGAAAATCAAGTAGTTCTGGTGTTTCATCATGTGACACTGATATATTCTGGATCTTTTAATTATAATTAAATTCATTTTTTATTTTTTTATTTAAAAAAAATAATTTTATTGTTGGCGGGTTTCTCAAAAAACAATTATTTAATTATATAACTTACTCCTATTAATTGTATAATGAATTGTTCAATTAAACTATATACAAAATAATTGAATTTTATTTAAAATAAGATAAAAAAATGGTTATTCAAAATGACTCTTACCATTGGAGAGCACATTAACTCAAAAGCCATTCATACACTATTCATAAAGCCATTTCTATGATTTGACTCTTAAAAATGACTCTTGCCATTGGACTTGCTCTTAAGAGACCTGACCCATTCACAGCAGGCTATACGCCTAGGACCCTGTCAATGCAACTTTGCTCAGCCACCCTCTGTCGCCTCCTCCACCACCAACTTCCATGCACATCCATGACTTCATTGTATGTTTATATCTTTAATACAACATCTTATGGTGTATATAATGAAATTTAATTAAAAAAATTGGACTTGGTGTCTGATTGGGAGTATGATTAAAGTTGTTTTTGAAAATATTTTTCGTGCAAAAATATATTAAAATGATTTTTTTTTTTTAAAAAAAAAATATTTTTGACATCAGTACATCAAAATGATCTAAAAAATACTATTTTTTAATTTAAAGTAAATTATATATATAAAAAAATTTATTTTTTTTAAAAGTGTTTTCCAAACGCATTCTCAAACATCCCCTCATAATCATCGGGTCAATTTCTTGTGATTAATAAAATATAATTGATATTTATTTACCAAGTTGAGTCCGATGATAAATAAATCAAAAGACTTGACTAATTTGAATCCATGGATATTAAGAGAAAAAAACATGAAAAAAGATTCGTACGCAAAGATAGATTTTTAGCTTTTTCAAACAAAATCATCTATCAAATTCAATAAATATATCAAAATAATATATATATATATATATTTTAAAAATTATTTTAATATCATTACACCAAAATAATTCAAATACATATTTAAAATAAAAATTAGAGTATTTACGTCAAGGGAAAATAAATCCTTACATCATTAGCTTGTGTTGTTCACTCCGTACAACATGGCATCCTCGTATGGCTATCAACATGGTGTTATATAACACGCCATTTAAACAAGAAAAACCAGGTTTCACTTTATATAAACAAAAATTATTGTTGGTGTTTTTAAAAATACTAAAGACAATTAGAGATTAATATTTGAAATTGTTGAGAGAACTTAGTCTTACTAATCATTATCTTGCAATTTATATATCATAATGGAATTATAGAAAATAAAACTTTATCTTTTTTTTGACAACCGGGGTGTCTAGGCCAGCTTACGCGCACCACAACTAATTCCCGGACTCACTGAACATCCTGCAAACCCAATGAGCATGTAAGGCACCGCGGGGGTGACAGGCGTGCATGGTGGGACTTGAACCCTGGTGCAGAGGAAGGAAATAAGTCCCTTCAACCGCTAGGCCAAGACCCCACTTGCAAATAAAACTTTATCTTGAATTGTTTTGTCTTGGCATGAAATACTAGATGAATCATTAACAATTGAAATTAAATCCTAATTGTCCATAAATAATTGTGTTATCTTCCTGTGCCATATATAAGTTCGTCGAGAGTTTCTTAATCCAAAGAACTTAATTAACAACAATAACTACATATTCTGCTTTTAATATGGATTGAGCTATGACTCTATGTTTCTTAGAGCACCATGAAAAAACTCCATGACCATAGCTTAAATAACACCCTGACCCTGTGGTACTTCTCATATCATCATCATTTGATCCAGCCTAATCTCTATTAGAATTGTCATGAAAACTAAAGTTTTCAATTTATCAAAACCTTATTCCAAAATCAATTATGCCCTTAACATATCTAATTTTTTTTTTGTTTGAAAATGAATTTCACTAGAACAATACATGTACCTTAACAATAAATTTACTACTTGAATAATGTCTGGATAGGTTAATGTTAGATATATAAGACACAACCTATTAAACTCTCGCATGACCTTTTATAAACATTTTAAGCTCAATTAGTTTTGCAAGACTTATCATTTTTATTTAATAGAGTTTCGATTGGGTTGCAATTCTTCATGTCTGAATTTTAAATGACTTATTTTGTATATTTTTGCTAACAAACAAAAATTTCATTTTGTTTTTGCTGCTTCTGCATACCAAGGAAGAAAGTTCAAAAACTTCTTACATTTCTATTTTAAAATTATGTATCAATTCCAGACTGCTTTCTAATACAAATAGATCAATAATATGCAGAGACGCCACAAGTTTTTCATCATCAACCTTTCTAATATATAAAGTAAAGTCACTCAAACTCTTTTCAAAGCTTAAGTTTCTGTGTGGATTTTTAGGCCTTGGTGAAATCACACTTCATATTTTGTTCCATCAAACACTAGAGGTGAAATCACAGTGAATGGAATTTTTGAATTCGTATTGGATAAGGATACAGACCCTAGTGAAGAAAATGTATTGAGGCAAGGTGTGTTGAGAAAATAATTTAGCGTGGAAGGCTTAAGCTGGATTGAATTGCTGTGTAAGTGGCATCAAATTCTCCCATATGATAAACAATCTTGGAATATTGTTTTGAAATATGCACGGCACGGTTTCAATTTCAACTCCGTATATTGGCAACTTATCAATTTATTGTTTGAGTGATCACTTGACTATTTTCCTATGAAACTCTCAGTCCATGTCGTCTTCAGGCTATCGAAATCTTCTATTGATTGAATCTGTACTTGATTCTTCTCTGATAAAATTTCCAAACCCAATGACCCATGAATGCCACCAGCCCCATTTTTGACCGGCCAGTTTGGTCTCCGACTCTCCTGTCACAACTACACAATAATTTCCTCCTCCTCCCCTCCCTCTCAATGTGGGTGGCAGCTGGGAAATGATCATCGCTAGGGCGTTTAATGTAGTGCAGCTTGTTCCCTATGGGCTTTCCGCAGAGAAAGAGCTAGACCGACCTGATAAATGCATGATTTTGCAGTTCTTGTAAGAAAATTCAAGCTTAGTTGGAGGGTGATGACCATGCAGAGCTGCCTGCCGTGCAGTGAAATCCACATTATGAACTTCTTGATCTTTCTCATATTGTGGCCATCCTGCATTAAATGGCTCCATACAAATTTCAACTACTTTAAAACTTAGTTTTGATGCTTCCACTCTCAATAAAAGGTTCCTGAAATAAAAATAAAAAAAAACCTTTGAAGTAAAGTTTAGGAACAGAGAGACTTCATCATTTTTTGAGGACTGCCAAGTTTAAGAACAGAGAGACTTTACCATTTCTGAGGACTGCTTGCTGTGGTTACACTTCTTTGTGTTCAAGTCTCTACGTTGAGAAGTCTTCTTAGAAGAACTTGGTATGGGTGATATGGGAAATTTACGGCGAAAAGATAATTTATGGTCTTTTAATAGCTATTTCATTTGTAAAAGGCCTGTTGACAGCTAAGCTACTCACTGATTTATACATTGCAGAAAGGGACACTGTCGAATGAAGCAACATAAGGGGAAGGAATTGTTGTTACAATAACAAGTGAAGAAGAAGGAGAAGATTCTGTTGCAACATAATTAAATCAGTTGTAATTCTGTTGAATGTAACTAATTCTAGCCTAGGAAGAGAAAATCAATTTGAACTATCTTAGGTAGTTATAAAGTAGTTAAATATAGTTACAAGTTGTTAACTACCAAAAGAAAGAAAGGAAAATGTCTTTCTTTCTATGACAGTATAAATAGGCATTCTATCAAACACATTGGTGGCGATACACACGTACGAGAAATCAGTACAAAGGAATTGACTTATCTCTCTCTCTGTGTATCTTCTCCTTTTTAATCTTCCATAAACTCTTCAATCTACAATACCTGCAACAAGAACATCATAATCAGAAATTAAATCAAAGATCAACATGGTATCAGAGTTGGTGTTATGGTTTTAGGTGTTTTTGTGTTTTGTAATGGTTTGTGGATGATATGACAGGTTTTGTGGATGAAGCTTTGTATGGAGAAAATGATAAATTCTGGGATTCAAAGGCTCCAGGGACCTCCTACTGCACACGGCAATTTTCTGGTAATATTTCAAGATGCCTTCTCATTAAACAAACAGAAACTTAAATACATAAACAAGAATCATAACTGCTCCCTGTAATAACCCCCCTTTAATTACCCATTACAAGCCTTATTTATTGCTTTATTTAACCCGAAATGCATAACTGAAATACACATAACAGCACACTGATTTTAATTGCATGACCATGGTTTGCATGACCACAGTTAGAAAGTAAACTATAGTTGCCACGCGTCAATCATCCTGCCTACTTATCAGATCTGCCACGCGTCGTTCATCGGTTGTCCACGTGTCATTAACCAGGCTCGTAACAGTTGGTTAATTGATCTTGAGAGGGGTGCAAACACAATGATTAAAACACAGCAAAAATGGTGGGAACAAGCTCTGCTGGAGGGGATCTAAGAACTCCACAATTCAATGGAATAAATTATGATTTTTGGGTAGTCAAAATGGAGACTATACTTATAGCATACGATCTATGAGATATAGCAGAGGTTACATTACCTCAATTTCAACAAAATCCTGAAGCAGAAGGTGAATCTGCAGGAGAAGGAAGTGAAAGTGAATATACTCCAGAAGAAAAGCTTGCTGCCACAAGAGAAAACAAAATCAAGAATACCAAGGCATTAAGCCTCATTCAAAGAGCATTGACTCATGATTTGTTTCCACGAATCAGAAATAAAAAAAAACAACAAAAGGAGCATGGGAGATCTTGAGAAGAGAATTCAAAGGAGATAAAAAGGTGAGAGTTGTGAAATTGCAAGCAATAAGAGTTGGATTTGAATATACGAGAATGATAGATGGTGAAAGCTTAGATCATTACCTTGCTCAGTTCTTTGAGACCATAAACAACTTGAAGTCACTTGGAGAAGAAGTACCTCAAATAAGAATAGTGCAAAAAATATTGATGAGTCTAAGAAGGAGATACAAATCCATTGTTTTAATCATTGGGGAAACAAGAAATATTGATATACTTACGGTTGAGGAAGTATTGCATCTATCAAAATTTATGATAAAAGAGAAGATCTTCATGATGAAAGGGACAAGATTGTTGGAACTGAAAGAGCATTCAATAGCTTTAAAATAAGCAATCAACAATTTCATGGAAGCAAAGGCTCACAAGTAAGATCAAATACAAAGTGGCAGGGACAATACAAAAGGATTGCAAACTGGTCTCAAGGTGGAAATATGAACAATAATCACAGCTCTAACTAGAATCATGAACTTGGAACAAATTACAACAATGCCTTCAGTCAACAACATAGAAGTGGAAGCAGTAGCCAAGCAAATGTGAAGCCACAATGCAACTCATGTCAAAAATATCATTTTGGTGTGTGCAGATTCAAAGGAAAAGCAAAATGTGTGAGATGCAACAGATTTGGTCATATTGCATTAATAATGGAAAAAATCAAAATTAAATCAAAGACTAAAAAAAACCTAAAAACTTTAACATAAGAGCAAACAAAAAAAATAAAAAAATGATAAATTAAAAATAAAAATTATGAGCAGAAAAAAAAATCATTTGACTTGAAAATAATAAAAAAAACCAATAAAAAAACTAAAAGAAAGAATAGAGAGAAAAAAATAGAAATATCAATTTTCAAATGATCATAAACACAAACTAAAATTTAAAAACTATTTTTTTCAAAAAATACCACCTCAATAAATAAGAAAATAATAAAATTAAAAACCAAAGCTAAGAGCACACATATATAAACATGGACAAAAATAGGGACTATTTCAGAAATATAAAAAAATAAAGGAATTAAAATAAAAAAGTATAAGTATAAGAGCCGAAATGAAAACCAAATATATTATCAATTTCAATCAAAGGATAAAATTGCAAAGAAATCAAAACTTTTGTACCGAATATATTAAGGGATTTAAAACCAATCCAGAAATTAAAAGAACGAGGACCGAATTGAAACTTAAATATATAATCAATTGCAATCAAATGACCCAATTGAAACAAATCAAAACTTATTATTTAGATGACCCAGCAACTGTTGTTTTTTTGTCATTTTCGAGGGTTGAAATGATTTTACTGTGCAAAGAAATATAAAAAAATTAATAAACCGATGACCCGATTGGACCGAACCGACACAAAAACCGCACCGACCCAAAAATATTATTGTAATCTACAATGATTTCACTCACATGTTATAGTGAAACAATGACCTCTTTTAGTATATAGTATAATACAATGGATCCAATAATAATTTCGAAGTTAAATTTAGTTGGGTTAGAGCAATATAAGAATTTAAGATTTTTTTAGGAATTAGATACTATTTGGCATTGTATTTCGAAAACAATTTTGAAAAAAAATGATTTTTATTTTATTTTTCACTTTAAATTAAAAATATTTGGTGTTATTAAATTATTTTGATGTACTGGTGTCAAAAATAATATTTAAAAAAATAAAAAAATATTATTCTAATATATTTCTTAACAAAAAATATTTTTAAAAATAACTTCAATCACACTCTCAAATAGAGACTTATCCTTGAGTTGATGGGCTTTTCCTTATAATTTAAGGGTTAAATGTTAACCTTGAGTTGATGGGTTTTCCTTGTAGTTTAAGGGTTAAATGTGGTTGTTCACCTGTAAATGGTGTCTATAAATTTATTAAAAATATATATAAAAAATAGATAAAAACCTTGTCTTTATCTAATTCTAACTAGCCCAATTAGATCATTTTTTTTTGAAATATAGAAAATAATGTTAAGAACACGCATAATTTATATTTTGTGGATTAAAATTAATCAACAATACAATTAGTATGGATAGATAGTAGTTCACCCACGTCCTTCAGCTCTTCTGTTATTGTCATGAGAAAAAGAACAAGAAAAAAAATAACAGCTCCTTTTTCCCCTTCACTTAGCCTTATCCAGATAACCAAGAAACTAAAAACGTAGCTGGTGTACTGAGACCTCACAGTGGAAGTAGTCATGGCAGCTCGCAGGATACCTTCGTTGCTTTCTCGTTCTCTCTCCGCTCCCTCTACTTCCACTCCTCATTTTTTGTCTCCAAGTACTGTAATTTCATTTATATCCTCGTCTTTTTCATTTCTGTTTAGATGATTGAAGTTTTGTAGTTTATTCCTTCTGCTACTGTTTCTTCATGCTGTCAATATATTTTTTAGTTGGTTTAGGATCATATAACCTTTCTTCTGTTATTTGAATTACAAGATGTTTTCATCTTTCATTTTGAGTCTGATGAAGATTCAGCATGGAACAAGAGATGCGGCTGCTGCTATGTCCGTGTGCCCAAAGTCAACGGGAACATCCATGGATAGAAGGCAACAGATAGTGTCTGGGAGATTTTATCCCGCAACTCTAACCGCCATTTTTGTTTTTATTTAATTCAACTTAACTAGATCTCTTTGACCACATGATGATTTACAAATAGTTGCCTTCTGTCTCTTCGACTTTGGGCACGTGGATATATCAACAGCCGTAAAGTGGATTCTAAGAGCAGCAGCTATTCACTTTAGAGCTTGTCCGGCTGAACAGAACACGAGTCATACAGAGAACGGAAATTTTAATATTTAAAGAGGGCCCAATTTTCATTTTCTTTCATGTTCTGTGCATGGGAATGCAATTATAGTTTCCTGTTTTTGTTCCAATCATGTGTGTGTACATTTATAGTGTGTATATATATATATATATATTCTAGTTTTCCGGATTTAAGGTTGTAAAGACTAATTTATATTTATGGGATATGATCCTCAGGAAAAAATCCTGGCAGAGGAAGGGGGGTCTACAGGTTTAGCACTGCTGCAGCACTTGAGGAAACAATCACTCCATCTGTTCAAATTAGCTACACCCAGCACTTGATCAATGGCCAGTTCGTCGATGCAGCATCTGGTAGTTCTTGGTTGATATAATATCTGTGTTATTTTTGCTTAGTTTTCATCGGCAGTTCTTGAACTGAAATTGGAAAGCTGTTTCCAATCCGTTGAGTTCATCATTCTAGCTGATTTTGGATTTTCAATTGGCTGTAGGCAAGACCTTTCCAGCGTATGATCCTCGTACTGGAGAAGTGATTGCTCGTGTGGCTGAAGGTGATGCCGAAGATGTCAACCGTGCAGTAGCAGCTGCTCGTAAAGCATTTGACGAGGGACCATGGCCGAAAATGAGTGCTTATGTAAGAAATTTTGCTTTGCCTCTCTGGTGAATTATAATGTCTTGTTTGTTACTAGTTGACTTACAAATGGGAATTTTTGCAGGAAAGGTCACTAATAATGTTGCGTTTTGCTGATTTGGTCGATAAACATAGAGGGGAGCTGGCAGCATTAGAATCATGGAATAGTGGGAAGCCTTATGAACAGTCTGCTAAATCTGAGCTGCCGAGTTTTGCACGTTTATTTCGTTACTATGCTGGTGAGATTTCATTACAGCATGCAATGTTCAGCATCTTATGTTGTTGACAGCTTGAATTTCTGATTCTTTTTGTCGCTAATATCCAGGTTGGGCAGACAAAATCCACGGACTAACAGTTCCAGCGGATGGGAAACACCATGTTCAAACATTGCATGAACCCATTGGTGTTGCCGGACAGATAATCCCGTGGAACTTTCCTCTTATCATGTTTGCATGGAAAGTTGGACCTGCATTGGCTTGTGGCAATACAATTGTTCTAAAATCAGCAGAACAAACACCATTGACTGCTCTCTATGCAGCAAAGCTTTTCCAAGAGGTAAGATTGCTAATAAATGTTTACATGCAAATATCTGGTCTAAGAGTTTAAATAGAATAATCATGATATATACAGGTACCACATAAAGTTCATTAGAAATCTCCACTTAAATGCGTCCAAGTATCCACTTAAATCTGAATATGGAAATGATTGTATTATCCAGCAACCTTTACGTCTATTTTAAACCTCTAGAAGAACAGAGCAGTTAGTTTCCTTAATCTAAATAGCCATGATCGACTCCTTTTCTTGAAATCTATTTTTATCCTGTATGGCAGGCAGGTCTTCCTCCAGGCGTGCTGAACGTAGTTTCTGGCGATGGCCCATCTGCTGGTGCAGCTCTTGCTAGTCACATGGATGTGGATAAGGTATTTTATTATCTTTTATTTTCCTGCCATCTTTCAAGAAAACTTGCAGCATCACGAAGAAATTTTTATATAGGAACCATAAGCTTCCTCATGGCAGTTTTTAATTTCCTAGTCTCACTTACACTGATAGATTTGTTGCACCTCATGACTGGAACATAGAATCTGCATAACACCCTGCCTCCTTTTCTATATGGATAAAATTTAGATGTTGAAAGTCCTTTTCCAATTTACTGCCTGTTAATAAATGATATGATAACACTTTGCAAGCACTGAACAGTTACTACATAAATAAAAAATATAAAAAACTTAAATGCACAATATATTTGATTCCGAAGAGAGCCTTTTGAAGAACTCTTCCAGAAATAAAAAATAAAAAATCCTCTAGAGTAGTCAAACCTAGAATAAACAATTTTTCACTAGTTTAGAAATTACAAGGGGAGTATCTCTGACCACAAACCCTTTGTGTCTATACTATCTTGTTGAGACAATGAATCACGTTATGTCTTCTACCATAGTAGTTTGCCAATATACTTGACGATCTTTAAATTGTTGTCATCCTAACTGGAACATCTAGTTGTTAACATAGAAACTCCTCCTAGTTCTTCAAAGATCAATTCTCCTCAAGGAAATCCCACACACTCCTCGTGTTTCAAGAGTAATGTGCATCTTAATGAATTATCTTTTTACTAATCATAAAAAATCTTCACTAATCTAAACCAACAAAACAACATTTACAGATGTGAACCTTCCGAACACT
The DNA here is from genome assembly GCA_009078335.1 of Salix brachista. Classification (NCBI taxonomy): domain Eukaryota; kingdom Viridiplantae; phylum Streptophyta; class Magnoliopsida; order Malpighiales; family Salicaceae; genus Salix; species Salix brachista. The sequence continues at coordinate 13,634,927 of CM018586.1, forward strand.
GTTTCCCTTTCTATCCAACTAATTTATTTTTCTTTGTCACAGTAAGAGGTTTCATTTCTAACATTTCACTTGGTTATTATAATTGTATCATCTAAAATCCTGTACTGTGTATGCCATGCAGTAAGTTTGTGGTAGAGCAGTGATTAATGCACCACCATCTTGTTTGCAGATTGCTTTCACTGGATCAACTGAAACTGGTAAGATTATACTTGAACTTGCTGCAAAAAGTAACCTAAAACAAGTGACATTAGAGCTCGGAGGGAAATCCCCTTTCATTGTATGTGAGGATGCTGAAGTTGACAAGGCTGTGGACCTTGCACACTTCGCTTTGTTCTTCAATCAGGTTTGTCCAGCAACTGTGCAGACAGAGCTGACTTCAACTGCCGTGTAACCACTGATTAGTTGTGCATGCTTTCTGTTTGCAGGGACAATGTTGCTGTGCTGGTTCTCGTACGTATGTACATGAACGTGTGTACGATGAGTTCGTAGAAAAAGCCAAGGCACGTGCTCTAACACGTGTTGTTGGTGATCCCTTCAGGAAGGGTGTTGAACAAGGTCCTCAGGTACCCTGTCTCTTCGATTTCATGATTGGAAAAACTGAGACGTCGTGACAATCTGAATAGGAACCATATATTTCTGCATAACATCCAAACTGAGAAATTGATGAGAGCCATCAAGTAATGTTGTTTATGGAATTTATAAAAATTTCAGATCAGCTCCGAGCAATTCGAGAAGGTCCTCAGGTACATAAAATCTGGTGTTGAAAGCAGTGCTACCCTTGAATGTGGAGGTCAAAGATTTGGCTCCAGAGGCTACTTTATCCAGCCTACTGTTTTCTCAAATGTACAGGTAATAGGTACACCACTTCGATATTATTTCTCCCTTTCTACTGTATTGAATCTTAATTTTCGCAATGCAATGCTAACTTCTTGTTCGAAAAGGATGATATGCTGATAGCACAGGATGAGATCTTTGGCCCAGTGCAATCCATCTTGAAGTTCAAGTGAGCTATAATCTTACAAACAATTCTTCACTGGATTTCTTTTCAATTTTAAATATATTGCTGTCAAACAGGCCACATAACCCATACAAAAAATCATCAAATTAGTTGAATTTAAACTCAGTTATGGTTCTGCTTCTGCACCAGGAATATTGATGAAGTAATAAGGAGGGCAAATACCAGTCGTTACGGTCTGGCTGCAGGAATTTTCACCAAGAATATTGACACTGCGAACACCTTGTCACGAGCATTGAGGGTTGGGACTGTATGGATCAATTGCTTCGATGTTTTTGATGCTGCAATTCCATTTGGTGGCTATAAAATGAGTGGAATGGGCAGGGAAAAGGGCATCTACAGCCTCAGTAACTACTTGCAAGTGAAAGCTGTTGTTACTCCATTGAAGAATCCTGCATGGCTGTAATCTCTTCCATTATGATTCTGGCATTCCTTCCCATCAGTAAATAATTACGTAAGGATTGTTTGGATCATGGGAAAATGTTGAAGTTTCTCAAGAAGACAAGCTTTTTTCTTCTCAATGACAGAAAATCCCTGAAAGCTACGTTTATAATTAATTCACTCCTTAAACTCGACTACAACGCAGCAAACAGATCCTTGTACTTGTGCCCTCGACATCTTTAAGGTGATTAATTATTGCTCGGCTGCATTTGATTGGCCAGCTTCTTTGAACATATCTATGCAAAACCCATCAGTCACCTCCATCAGAAGCTAATCGCATCATGAAAACAACCATAATTCTGCTCGAGGAAGAAGACAAGGAAAAGGGACCCAAGAGCTATCCCTCCATCCAACAACAGCTCCCAGCCATCCAATTTTATGAACCAGGTTAAACACCATGGAACTGCCGATGGAAATTAATTTTATATCTCGAGCCAAAATAGGGGTGGAGAGACTTCATTACAAGAAGTTGAAAAAGACCACATAGCAGAGAGTCCTCTCTCTGTGTGCGTTGTGATACTCTGTTCTTTAACTTTAGGCTTTGTTGTTGCAGGGAGAAAACAATTTCTAGCTCGCAAGTATCCTTTCAAAATATTTTTATTAAAATCCCATAAATTGCACTCAGTCATTTGCAGTCATACAATTTAGCCTTACAAATAAAGTGTGTTTTAAAAATGGTCGTCAACAATTTTGAATTATTTTTATTTTGTCTTAAATTAAAATTTTTTAGTGTTTTTAATGTTATTTTGATTTGCTGATATCAAAAATATTTAAAAAAAAAAAATTAAAATTAAAACATTTTTTATGCGTTTCGAACAAAAAACATTTTGAAAAATAATCTTATATATGAGGCCCTGTTTAACAATACGTTTCAAAAACGCTTTTAAAAATATTGAAAATTTTTTATTTTTATTTTGTACTTTAAATTAAAAAAAAAATTATTCTTGACATCAATATCTGAAAATAATCTAAAACATAAAAAAAAAAATTATTTTAAAATATTTTTGAAATGCAATGTCAAACAGAACTTTAGTAAGCAATTTAGAGACTAATTACCATTTCTTTCCTCAAGTTTAATAGAAGCTTTTGGTAAAGGAAGTCCACAAATTAATAGTAATAAAAAAATTGTTTCTTTAAATAGCTTTATATTATGCATGTTACAATTATATTAAAACTTAACTAACTATATAATTTGTCCGTATAGACTTTTAATATAGAGTAATGCTACATTAATGAAATTAAGTTTTCTAATCCAATTTATACATATTAATTTTATTATTTTTAATACAAAAATAATATCAAAACCTTTTCCTTTAAAAGAAAAACTGAAAAAAATAATGTCATCCTTTTTTTTTTAGAGATTCGCCACCTTGTCTCTTCATTGGACTATTTATGGACTTTCGTACATTATGATTAAACTCTATTCAAATATAATTGGATGCCGCCATTCCTCCTTTTTTTTTCTTTATTGTTGCTCGCACAGTCGCACTATAGGATCTTGTGGAATGACCAAACTAACCCTATTTAGAATATATTTTTTATCTTTATATTTAAATTTCGTAATATCTTAAACATTATAGTTTTTCTTATTGAGAATGTATTTTCAATGAAATAATTCTTTTTAATAAGCTTAAATAAAATGTTAATGATATAAAAGTATTTTGTGATAATATTGATATAATGAAAATATAAAAAAGTAACAATGCATTTTGTAATGAAATATTAAATTAAAAAATATAAACTTAATCATCAATGTCATAGATATACAATTTTAAATTAACATTTAATTTATTTTGTTTTATATTAAAATTGGAATTTATTTATTTATATTTATCCTTAAATTTCAAAAGAAGGAAACATATATAAATAGATTAGCTTAGTAACTCCATAAAATCCTAGGGTGAAAATAACAATAAAAGAAATGGACTAACGCTGCTTTCATACCCTTAATATTTTTCAAATTGTTTGGGAAGTATTTGCAAAATGTTTATTTAAAAAAATATTTTAGTGGTTTAAATTAATTTTTATTGTTTTAGATCATTTTAACGTTAAAAATAATTTTTACAAAATAAAAAATCTATATTATTTGAATGTATTTCTAAGTAAAAAACATTTTAAAAAGTAACTGCAATCATACTCTCAAACACTCCTTACGTGCTTCACTATTTATATCATCAATGAAGTACCTCATTTTTTTTTTATCTTTTAATATTTAATAGTTTTAAATTAATTTTGATAATTTATTATGATTTTCTATGAGATTATTATAATTTTAAATAAATATCCCGATATGCGATTAATGCTCAATTTTACAAATGATCAGTTTTTATTTTATATAATTAAATAAAAATAATTTAATAAAAACACAAAGTTATTAAACTTAATCAAGTTATAACTTCATGTATTTGACAGGTTAACTCAGGTGAATGATTAGTTTTCTTTTTCTTTTGGGCTTATTGTGGTTTCAAAGAAACATCTTGACATGAGGTTAATTATCGATTTCATGAGTCTATTTTTACATATAATTAAGTAAATATTAGATTAAATAACCAATTTATTAATCCAAATTAATTATGTAACTTAGATCACAAGTTTCATCATAAACTAGTTATTAACTCAATGATTGGATCGGTAACCCAATAGTATTACAAATATAATTCAGCTAAGGTTTTATTTGGTATTGCAGTCTAACCGTGCTTTGAAAGAAAATCAGATTTAAATTAACTTTGAAGAATAATTTTTTTCAAAATAATATATATAATATTTTGATTTATTTTTAAATAAATAATATTTTAAAAAATAATATATATCACACTCCCAAAATATCCCAAGTCAAACAATAACCTATTTTATTAAAATGTTCTATGATAAGTAAAACCTTAATCTCCTTACTCTCCTTCGAGTTCTTGGAGAGGAGGGTGAAATCAATTGGAATTCTAATCGGGTAACTTGAATTTTACCTGTTATATCAAACAATTTTATTTTTAAATATTTTAATATCAGTAAGAGTTACTTACATGCCTGTTTTTGTAATTGTAATTATAATGACTCAATCTTAACCTCATATATGTATATATACGAGTTGACTTGCCCGCGTTCTGTGTTGAGCTTTTTTAATGTAGCAAACTGATTAATTGTTATACGTGTTTTTATTGAATAAATAAAAATTTAATTATTTAAATTATCATAAATAAATCCATTTCAAATGAGTTATTTGTTTTGTGTATCGAAGTTATCAAATGTTGCTATTGTATAAGTACAATTAAAATAATAAAAATTATTAATTTATCCTAAAGAATAAAAAAACTTAAAAATTTAACAAAAGAGTAAACAAGAAAAAACAAATCTCTAATTTTTATTATTATTTCATATATAATAAAAAAATGACCTCAAAGAATTAAAAATACTAAAAATTATAACAAAAGAGCAAACAAAAACATAAAGTAAATGACAGAAGAAAAATATTTTTTTTTAGCCTTAACAAAATCATTTGAAAAAAACATTTCAAGTGATTATTATTATTATTATTGCATAAATAATAAAAACAATACCTTGAAGAATTAAGAAAATTAAAAATATAACAAAAGAGCACACAAAAAAAATTAATGACAAAAAATATTATTAGCCTTAAAAACATATTTTGAGAAAAACATATAAAATAATTTACTATTATTTTATAACTAATTAAAAAACATTACCTCAAAGAATAAAAAAAACTCAACATTATAACAAAAGGGAAGAAAAAAATCAAATAAATGAAAATAAATAAATATTATTAGCTCTAAAAAACAATTTGACCCTAAGAAAAAAAATGAATTTTCAAATGATTAGTAACACAAATTAAAATTTCAGGACTAAATAAAAGAAGAGGCGACCCCGACAAAAGAGAAAATTAAGAAAATAATTCTTACTATTATTGCATAAATAATACAAAAAGCATTAACCTTGAAGAATAAAAAAACACAAAATTGAAACAAAAGAGTAAGCAAACAAATAAAATAAACGACAAAACAAAAATAAATATGATTAGCCTTAAATTGTTTTTGACTTTTTTCTTAAAAGAAAAAAAATATGATTTTTCAAATGATCACTAACACAAATTAAAATTAAAATACTAAATAAAAAAAATACAACACCAACAAAAGAGAGAGAAAAGAATTCAAAACTAAAACAAAAACATATACACATAAACATGGATAGTAATAGGGATTAATGCATAAATATATAAACAATAATAAAGGAATGAAATTTCAACAGAACAATTTAAAGTATAAGGGCCAAAATAAAAAATAAAATACATGATTGATTTCAATCAAAGGATCAAAGTGACAACAATCCAAACTTCTATACCAAAAATATCAATGGATTTAAAACAAAAACCAAAATTAAAAGAATGGAGACCAAAATGACAATGCAATATATAATTAATTTCAAATGAAGGACACAATTGAAAATAACATAAATTACTATACCAAAAAAATCAATGGATTTAATACAAAACTGAAAATTAAAAGAATAAGGACTGCAATGCAAATAAAATATATCATCAATTTCAATTAAAGAACTTAATTGAAACCAATCAAAACTTCTATTATAGAAATTAGGACCATACAACACAATCAAAAGCCAAGGGACGAAAATTAATCAACCATAAACCTAGGGCACTAAAGTGTAAGATGACTTTCAGAAGAGAGAAAAGGGTAAAAAAAGTTCAACCGACCATAGTCGCCTATCCAGTCAAAATAGGATGCCACATGCCACTCCATAAGGTAGAGGACATGACGATGCATTCTCAGAGATGCCAGATTGATATTTTTCAATGCCATATGATGTTGCACGCGCCACCGGAATAGGATGTGATGGAAAAAAGCGTTGACGCGTTCCGATGACGTGCCAACAGTGTCCCGGGGTAAAAATAAAAAAAATAGACCAAATTACCAACACACCCCACAACCATTTCTTAACTTTTGTCTTATCAGTGGTTATAGTAATATTTACACATTTTCAAAAAATATGGAATGTTTGGAAGACCCCCGCCGACATTGTTTTAATTTTTGTCTCATCTGTGGGCTCTGTCGTAAGTTTACTGTACAAATACATGATAAAATTCAAAATTACCCCCAAATTGGTTACTGTTCACAGACTGAAGGCAGGGGTAAACTCGTATATTTATTGTACAAAAATATGCAAAAAATACTTAAACACCTCTAAACATTCTGATAGTAATAATTGATCTTGTGAAATAATCAAAAATACCCCTTACAACAAGGCAAAGTCTAAGTCGCAGTGAAAAATAAAATAGTCATTTTATTATTCCAATCTCATAATAATATTATGAGTACATCTACAGTGAATGTCTCTAATCTCCTTTTAAGTTTTTTCTGTAACAAGTCATCCTGAAAGCAACAGCAGTACTCTATGGTGATGCAAATAATACACAGAAGAGGATGTTTCCTCGAGAGTCTTATCTCTTAGGATAACCACAACTTGACAGTTTGACCGGAGACGCGTACTAAGTCGAAGACTACCCATAACCTTTCAAGTTCACAATCATTCATATTTACTCACATTATTAAAATTAATTTTAATATTAGCATATAAAAACAATATAAAAATACTATTTTTTTTAATTTAAAATAAAAAAAAATATTTTTTCTTTAAAAAAAATAATTTTAAAACAAATTGAATAATAACATCTGGTCATAAAATGGCTGGCCCACGTTCATTCGTCGTCATGATGCTTTGTTTACCTAGAGGACAGCGATGACTAGGCAAGTTTGTGTCCACAGAAGAGAAGAGAGAACGAATAGTGAAAATATCCAAGCATTCAGTGGTTGCAAGTCATGCAAGAGACCTGAAACCTCACCTAGATTCAAAGATTCTTGCCTTGGAAAACTCTAGAAAGAATATCTATGTCACGAAAAATACCTAATAAAGATTAATTTCTCCATTCATATGTATTCTCCTTTCATTGAATTATGATAAAGGATACCAGTAAAATATACGAGGTGTGTTTAGTGTTGTGGTTGAAGTTAAAAAACAATTTTATAAAAAAACATTTTTAATTGAGGTTTATAATTAAAATTGAAGTATTTCATTAAAACAGTGGTTAAAATTGAAATTTGATGAAACTTTTTGTGTATAGATGATCCATAGCTTCTTGTCATTTGCTCATAACTCTCCATGCAAGTTAACTTTCCATGCTTTAAAGCATCCTTTCCTACAAAATTATTCTTCTTTGTTGTTCTTAGGTCCTCTAAATCTTTTAGCTCTTTAAGGTGATAACCTTATAATAATAATAATAATAATAATTCGTCCACTGTTCTACACAACTGTTCACATTATTAAACGGTAAAAATGTTTTTTATAAGATCATATGAAATAAAGACACCATTGTTTTCCTAGGTTTAGCTTCCATTAATATTTTAAGCTCAACGGTCTTCGTCTGACGATGTCTCCTCCTTGCTTCCTCGAGCGCACGATACTTCCCGAAACAAAAACAAGCCACTATAATAATATCTTATCACCTGCCTACTATACTGTTCCGAATTATTGAATCCCCGTTCCGCAAGTAAGATGTCATACTCTCATTCGCCCACGTGTCCACAGGCGGTTTGTAGGGCCCACCAGTTGTCATCTGACTCCGTCATGCCCGTACTCCGAGTCCGAAATAAATAACCAGGATCCGAGAAGCAGCCCTCGGCCAACGCCATCTGGCCACGTGTCTACACGTGTTCTCGCGTTTTTAATTTCAGATGGAGCCGTCAACACAGCTGCTCAGAAGACTGATCTCTTAACACGTGTCCAGCGCGATTTTCTAGCCACTCCCTCTCCTATATATTGACAAGTCCATTCCTAGTTCTTTCAAGTTTCAACCCGAGAAATAGCGCAAGAAAAAAACACATCCAAAACAGAACCCAGCAGATACTGAAGATCCTCCTTTCTGTTTTTCACTTCAAATGATTCGAAACTTTGACCAAACTGATCGTCGGATGCTCAAATTTCCGGCGGTTCATCCTTGTGAAGCCATCTCCCCCGAAACCCTTCTCAATTCTCTCATCAATCTCTCTCAAAACATATGCAATTACCAATCGAAGTTGTTTTCCACACAAAGGAAAAATGCCCGTCAAACCATTCGACAAATCGGTCTTCTTCTTCTGTTTTTCGAGGAAACTAGGGACCTTAGATTGGCTCTGACTGATTCGGTTGTTCTTTGCTTCTCTGAGCTCCACCATGCCTTTCAGAAAGTCCAGTTCTTGTTGGAAGACTGTACGCGTGAAGGTGCGAAACTATGGATTCTAATCAAGTGTCAAGTGGTTTCCACGCAGTTCCGAGCACTAATCCGAGCAATTGCGACAGCTCTTGATGTTTTGCCACTGGGTTTGATTGATGTTGGTGTTGAAGTGAAGGAGTTGGTAGAATTAGCAGGAAAGCAAGCGCGTAACGCTAAAGTTGAGGTAGACCCTGAAGATGAATGGGCATTGCAACAAGTGTTCTCGGTATTGGATCATTTTGAGAAGGGAATCGAGCCTGATTCCAGCTTTATGAAACGGGTTCTTGATCATCTAGAGATTAGAAATTGGAACGACTGTAACAAGGAAATCAAGTTCTTGGAAGAACAAATTGATTTTCAGTACTCTGATTGCCATGAAAGGGAGGCCCCATTTCTAAGCAGCTTGCTGGGGCTAATGAACTACTGCAGGGGAGTGATTTTTGAGACCTGGAATCACCGCAACAATAAAAGCGATGCCAGGCACAGCATTGAGGCCCTTAGTTGCATAAATGCCGAGGATTTTCGATGCCCGATTTCACTTGAGCTGATGACTGATCCGGTGACTGTATCAACTGGGCAGACTTATGATCGTTCTTCGATTCAACGATGGCTCAAGGCTGGAAATATGACCTGTCCCAAAACAGGGGAGAGGATGACAAGCCCAGAGTTAGTCCCCAACACCACTCTCCGGAAGCTAATCCAACAGTTCTGCACCGATGTCGGCGTTTGTGCATCCAATTCAGGAAGCCAAAGTCGAGACATCGCCAGGACTATCTCTCCAGGTAGTCCTGCAGCCGCCGAGGAAATGAAATTCCTCTCTAGGTTTCTTGCAAGAAGGCTGGTTTTCGGATCGAGTGAGCAGAAAACAAAGGCTGCTTATGAAATTCGGTTCCTTGCAAAATCAAACATTTTTAATCGATCTTGTTTGATTGAAGCAGGCACAATCTTACCTCTCATAAACCTTCTATCTTCTTCTTTTGAGCACCACGCTCAAGAGATTGCTATTTCAGCTCTATTGAAGCTCTCAAAGCATACTTCTGGTAAGAAAGAGATCGTTGAGAGTGGTGGATTGAAGCCGATTCTCGCAGTTCTTCAGAGGGGATTGAGCTTGGAAGCAAAGCAAATGGCAGCCGCCATAATCTTTTACCTGGCTTCAGTGAAGGCATATCGGAAACTGATTGGAGAAACACCTGAAGTAGTTCCGACCCTCGTGGAACTGATCAAAGATGGGACCACTTGTGGCAAAAAGAATGGAGTTGTGGCAATTTTCGGCCTACTTTTACACTCAGGGAACCACCAAAGGGTGATTTCTTCCGGTACCATTCCGTTGCTGATGGATATTTTTTCTTCCTCAGATAACGATGAACTTATAGCAGATTCACTAGCAGTTCTGGCAGCCATAGCCGAAAGTGTTGATGGGACATTAGCAATCCTGCAAACTTCGGCTTTATCTACAATCCCAAGGATTTTGCGATCTTCGGCATCTAGAGCTGCCAGGGAATATAGCGTTACTGTTCTGCTAAGTTTGTGCAAAAATGGCGGTTCAGAAGCGATTTCGATTTTAGCAAAGGACCATTCTCTCATGAGTTCACTTTATTTACTTATGACAGATGGGTCTTCTTATGGTAGCAGTAAGGCTCGTGGTCTGATAAAACTTCTACATAAATTCCATGAAACAAGCTCTTCAGGAAGGATTGCTTCCGTAGCTCCATGTGAACGACCAGTTCATGTGTGGTAAATTTGATTCATCCTAGATTCTTCTATTCCTTCTTGTCCTGTGAATACATTCATTACAAAGCGAGGATAATATTTTTTTCCTCCTGGGAAATCATGCAATTAGCTCAGTTTTTGTAAGGGCTAATTGCTACATACGTTGTATATTGTTCAGTTTTAGATGCCATATACATACAGGTGTACTTTGATTTTTATTTTTTATTTTTTATTTTTTTTGTAATATAAATAAGGTGGTGTGAGAGTGATATACGTTTTCCAGCTGTTCAATTATTTATCAGTAATGAAATTCAATAATTTATTTACCTTTGACGTTGATGTTTGGTTTGTGGGGATATCATGGATGGTTACATTGCACTTCCACATTTTATTTTATAAATTGTTTTTATATTTAAATACTAATTAATCATCATGAATAGATCAAATTATTCTCGATGAAATTGATGATAAAACAGCCAAAAGATCCATGGACGCATCATGTAACTTCTTTTTTTTATTATTATTTAAAGGATACTTTTGATTTTACTATATTTAAAGAAAATACAACGATATAAATACTTTGACTTTGAGAGTAATTATGTTATGTTAATGTGTCTATATATATATATATATATATATATATATATATATATATATATATATATATATATTTGTGGTATTAATTGAAGTCACTTATGATGAGTTTTCATTAAATTATATATTGAAAAACTACAAGTGCTTACTCTCCTTTTTATAACCATTAAATAATTTATTCCTTAGTTTTACCTCATTATAATTAATTGTTTTTTATGGATCCAAATTTAATGGTCTCAAACTCTCCTAAGAACCAAATAAAATAGGTCCAGGCTGTTGCCTGAATTAATTATTAAATCCATACATAACATTTGTTTCCTTGATTTTGAAACAAACAAAGTAGATAATTTAAACTAAAAAATTAATTAAACACATAATCTTATTTGTAAATATATTTGATTTTCGAAAACATTTCGGCCATGTATATTTCCGTGACCATCTAAGCCTCCACTGTATTTCTAGCAAAGAATGAAATCGAAAAACCTGATTTTACATCATGGAATTGTCATAATACATCACATGTCAGAAAACATGTCGGCCATGCATATTTCCTTGCCCAATTAAGAAAAAACAAAACATCATCCATTTAATTTTTTTATATACAAACCCAGATTATATCATGTTATTTCATCTAACCTATGACTTAAAAGCATTACAGGCCAGGCCTTTACTCATCCAAGCTCTGGAAGATGGAAGTTTTGAAGCTCTTGTCGATCCACTACTGGGAAAAAAAATTATAATAACAGTGAGATGACTAGCAAGTCCGTTACTTGAATTCAAGTTAAAACATGTATTTTTTTATAAAAATATATAACAATTAAAATTTTAATTATTTATCTAGACTTATAATGTGTTTTTCAAAAAGTAATTTCATCACATAAAAAAAATTGAGATGGCTAGCATGGCTGCTGCTCGTGTGCAGGCCCTTCATCCTGGATCCGACCAAGAATGTGGCGGGCAACTCTTCTTAACTTCCCTCTTCTTAAATATGATTACACCGCCGGCCAGGTAGTAGTAAAGTAGTTATGAGTCATAAAATGTCTTCCTCAATTGCTTCATTGACCGTGTTATTTTTTAAAATTGTTTTTTTGTTTATAAATATATTCAAATAATATCCTTTTACTATTAATATTAACACATAAGATCAATATTAAAATTCTTGAAGATGAATATTAAAATACTTGATTGTATTATAGCTTTTCAAATATATTTTATTTAATCATACAACAATTAAATTGTGTTTGTTTTTATATATATAAAAAAGAAAATATTTCGACTCTACTAACAAAAAAAAGAATTTCTAGCATAAGATGAATATTAAAATACTTGATTGTATCATAGCTTTTCAAAATATATTATTTAATCATACAACAATTAAATTGTGTTTGTTTATATATATATATATAAAAAAAGAAAATATTTCGACTCTACTAACAAAAAAAAGAATTTCTAGCATAATTTCTTCTTTTTCAATTAACATGTTTGTTTTTAATTTGATAAAAATGATAACAACTTAGAATCAATAAAAAAATATAAGTAATTTGCAATAAAAAAAAAACGTTTCATTTAGTTAAAACCTGTTATCTAACTAATGTATTTTTTTCTTCCAGATTACTTCACCAGAATAATTGTTTTCTAAACAACAAATTATGAAAAATAAAAAATAAGAATTCCAAAAAAAAAGAAAAAACATATTTAAAAGAACTAAAATGAGTTTAGCTAAAACAACAAACTTTCTCTCTCTTACCATGTAATATATGATGGCTTTCTCTTCTTCTTTTTTTAAACCCGAGGAATGGGATGTATTGAAAATGAAATTTGAGATCAAATTATTAACTTGTCAATTTAAAAGAACTAAAATGAGTTTAGCTAAAATAATTAGGCAGCAAGTTGTGTTTTGAACAATAAAAAATACCTGCATTCTTGTCTCATGGTCTTGGTCCCATAAAGCTTTTTTTGCAAGCATTTAAACTTATTTGTTTTGTACAAGCAAGTATGAACACATTTTAGATGATTTTGAGGGGGGGGGGGGGGGGGGGGGGGTTAGTGATAAAATCAGAAAAAAAACAATAAAAGGAAACAAAGAGTGAAAAAAAATTAAATATTTAAATAGTAACCACATATGATAAACCTTGCCTTTTTTATTTTTTTTGAATATTCATCACTCAATATTCAAACACTCTCTAGATAGTTTATTTTATGAATACATGTGAACGAGTAAAATCTTAATTGTTCCAAATTCTTATAAAAATCTGTTATGTAGATAATAAATTATCTATCATCACAGCAGAAACATTGAACGTAGTTATAAGAGCAAGTCCAATGACAAAAGTCATTTTGGAGAGTCAAATCTCTAAAATAGCTTTTTGAATAGTGTATATATGGTTTTTTTTTGTTGATGTGTACTCCAATGGTAAAAGTCATTTTGGAGAGCTATTTTTTTATATTATTTTAAATATAGTGCAATTATTTTGTATGTCGTTTAATCATGCAATTAGTTATACAATTAATAGGAGTAAGTTATATAATTAAATAATTGCTTTTAAAAAACCCTTCAACAATATAATTATTAATTTTGTATATAATTTCTTACTCTTCTATTGAGGTATTTATGAATAAAAACAAAAACAAATATATATATAATTATATTATTTTCTAATCTATATATATATATATATATATATATATATATATATATATATATATATATATATATATATATATTCAGATCATAGTTGTAAAATCCGTTCCGGGTACCGTTCCGATTTTTTGTTTGGAATGGAACGTTCCGGTTTCGGTGCATTCCGGCGTTCCGTTCCGGTTTTGTACTGTTCATATTTATTTAATTATATATATGAAAAAAATAAAATATTAATTTAACAAGTATAATTTAAATTCAAGATAAATGAACTTTAAATTATACAATACAAACATAATCTCAAAATTAGAAACATCTTTAAAATTCCAAAATATTATGAAAGTAAAATGTTCTGACATAATTCATCAACATACAATCCATTATAAATACAAGTAAACAATCTTCTTCTGGCGAGAAGTTTTTACTTCTTTGTGATTTTTTAGTTGTATGAACATTAGGATCACTTTGTTGAGAAACAATCCGTCCAGTCTCACTTATAAAGTCAGTGAATGAATTTGACAAATTTGAGTCCATCTGCATAAAAAATATATTGTGTTAATTACGCTAATTGATCAAAAAAATTGTAATTTTTAAATTTCGCATATTTTTTTTCACTAAATATTATTATTACTTACCTTCTTTTTTTCCTAATTATTATTATTAAATACCTCTACAACAGTTCAATACACAAAATTTATATAGTTTTTATATCTAACAATAAATTTAAAACATGTAATTAAACTAATTGATAAAACAATTCAACATATTTCAATTTCACGTAATTATTTTTTTCACTAAATATTATTAATATTCGAAATTTCTCAATATTACTAATTATTATTTTTACTAAAACTAATTATTAATTATTAATTTTTTTCCTATACATTATTTAATACCCACCCGAAACCCTACTTCCACATAACCCTAATCCCCTCTTCACTTTTTTTCAATCTCCAGCTCTCGCCCCCGTCCCTCTCTTCACTTCTTTTCAATCTCCAGCTCTCGCCTCTCGCCCCCCTCCCTCTCTTCACTTCTTCTTCAACAACTAAAGCTAAATATCATTGGGGCGTTTGTTATTCCAAATTTAGATTTACCTCTTGAAGTTTTGGAGAGTTCTCTCCTTTTCATTTGATTTTGGACCCAGTGTACAGGTAGAAGGCAAAAACATTATAGCTCTAACAGTCTAGAACGATGAATTGATCGCCGGGAAATTGTTACAAGCCCAAGTTTTAACATGGCTACTTTTCGTTACGAACTCACACACGTTCCATAACCACTGGAACTTGCAGATTGAAAGCTTTAAAACTTCTTGTTAAAATTGCAGAAAAGGTATCCTTAAAGGAGCGAAGGTTCTTCCAATCTCCAGCTCTCGCCTCCGTGACTCACCTCTCAGCAACCTCTCGTCGTCGTCCCTCTCCCATGGCCATCTTGCCTCCGTCACTTTCTTCAATCGTTCCCTCGCTGCTCCCTCTCCCCTTCTCCCCTTCTCCTCTTATTTTTGCCTCCGTCACTCTGCTCTTTCTCCTCTTAGTTTTGGCTGGACCCGGAACGGAACGCCCGGTACGGAACCGGGGCGTTCCGGCCGGAATTGGGCCGGATTTTCCGGATCTGACCGGAATTCAAACCGGGACAAAAACATCGCCGTTTTGTTCCGGATTTTGAAGTGGAACGGGCCGTTCCGGCCGGAATGGAACGGGATTCATAACTCTGATTCAGATGGCTCTCTTGTTGGAGAGAGGTAAAAAAAATAAAAATGATTACTCCAGAAATTTATAAACTGAAAACAAGTGGGCTTTTTTCTTAAGAAAAAGATTTATCTTCCCTCGAAGTTAACACTAACCTAACCTCTAATCTACAATCTAGGCCTTTATAAAACAAAACAGTCTCAACCCCACCCAAAACCATTGCATTTTCGGATTTGGTCCCTAGGATACCTCATCATAACTAGTGATAACTAGCCAGGGGGGAATGCCAGCCTCGTTTCAAACATATTAATTAAACGAAAAAATAATTACCACAGAGAGCACCAGGCCATGATTCTCACCGCTGTCGTCTGTCTTATCCATCAAATCAAGTCGAAAATTTAGGGCACAAGTCTAGCCACATCCTTATAAAGAGAAGCTGAGGTCTCCTGCGGATTCCATGCATACAGGCAAGCTTCAAATCTCCAACTGTGTCTTGGCCAAGTTTTCTCCTCCATTTTCATAGCACGCCTCGTCTTCCTGATCTGATTCCGGATAGAAAGAGAGATAGAGGGCTTGAACTTTTTCAGATATTCATCGGAAAGTTGCGAAGATGACTGACACAGCCACAACTAGAACCATTATTGGCCTCATCGGTTTGTGCTTCTGCAAGAACTAATCACATTATTAACCTCGATAATGTTTTGATATTGTATGTAAATGCACTTTTAAGATCATAGATCCGAGAAAGGTTAAAACCACCAGGATGTTCTTGTTTTCTTGACAGTATCATACGTGCATGCAGGGTCGTTAAACCTAGCTAGCTCTTACATTCATCTCTGTTTAATTTGCAGGAAACGTTATATCTTTCCTCCTGTTTCTCTCTCCCGTGTAAGATCCTCCTGCTGCTCTAATCCCTCCTCCCATGGTGGGAATCTGATCTAGCTAATTATCAGTGAATTAATGGGAAAATATTGATTTTGCATGCAGTCCCACATTTGTGAAGATAATAAAGGAAAAGGCAGTGAAAGATTTCAAATCCGATCCCTATGTAGCCACCTTGCTCAACTGCGCAATGTGGATCTTCTATGGCTTGCCCCTCATCACTCATAATAACACTCTCGTGGTTACAATCAACGGGATTGGTTTTGTCATAGAGTGTATCTACGTTGCCATCTTCTTCATATTCTCTCCCGGGAAAAAGAAAGTACGCTGAAATCACTCGTTTTTTCTGTAAATTTCCTTCAAGAATCTATATTCATTATAATTTATTTGTAAATTCCAGACCCGGATCATCGTCGAGCTCGTCATCGAAGTGATCTTCATGGCCATCGTGATCCTGATTACCGTTTTCGCCTTCCATACCTCGAAAACAAGGGCAATGTTTGTTGGGATATTGTGTATCATCTTCAACATCTGTATGTACTCTTCACCATTGACGGTCATGGTACGTGTGCGCATCGATCATGCATGGAGTTTATTTTATTTTGTTGATTATTAAGATAGCATGCAATGATTTATTAAAAAATAATATAAATTATATTTTACGGTATCATCTAATAGCTTAGGTGAAATGATTTTTTGATATGATATCAGAACCTTATTAACACAGCGGTCACGAGTTCGAATGTTATCATTTTCATTCTATTTGATGAAAAAACAAGCACAAGATAATATGGCATATGCAAATTTCAAACTAAATAGCTTTCACTTGAAGAGATGTATTAGAAAATAATATAAATCATATTTTAATTTTTTTTCTAATAGCTTAAAATTACAGGGGAAATAGTTTTTTTAATACAATTAATGACTTCCGAGTAATTTACATTTATTTTGTGTTAATTACTGATGGACATCCTATAAACAGCCATAATCACCTAGCTAGCTCGTGAAGGATATTCAAATTGGCCACCTCACCTCCAATACCATTTTATTTATTAGTAAAATACAAAATAACATGCAAGGACAGAGTTTGAGGATGCAGAAGCAGCAGAAATTATTCTCTTAACTCGCGGGTTTATGCATAGATCGATCGATCGATCGATTTTATCTCAATAATATTATTTTCTAAAAAACAAATAAGTGTCATCCCATATTTCTCAAAAACATGTTTTAAATTTTAGTTTTTTAATTATTTAAATTAGCAAGACAAACAAATGAAATGTTTTATTTTTTCTATGCTTGTCCTTGCATGTTCTTCCATTTAATTATCATTTTTGTTTATTTAAATTCACTGCAAGTTTCCTTGGTATTTTTTATTTATTTTACACACATTTGACAGAGAATGGTAATCAAGACGAAGAGTGTGAAGTACATGCCGTTCTATCTCTCTCTCGCTAACTTCACCAATGGGCTGGTTTGGTTGATTTACGGACTACTGGATTTCGATATCAACCTCGTGGTAGGTCACCATTGACAGAAGCTTTCTTCTTTTTTCATGCATATTATCTCCAGTTAATCATGAACAGAAATTCTCTTTTCCCTCACGATTTGTGGAAACGAATCTATGCTGGGTTAGCCTTTTTCACTTTTTTTTCCCATAATTATCAGTTTGTTGATCTTTTGACAGCTTCCCAATGGCCTGGGTGCGTTATCTGGTCTGATCCAGCTCATACTCTATGGAATCTACTACAGATCGACCATATGGGATGATGATAATGATGTTCGTGGAGACCGATCCGAGGTTGAACTCTCCTCCTCTGCTTAGTTCCACACATCAGTCTCTCGTCATCTGCTGTAATTTAATAGTCAAAATTTGCTGGGCTAGCCTGGTCTCTGTAGTAATTACATCATTCATGCGAGCGTAATGTAATGTCACTGAGGCTAATCAATTTTCAAGTCAGAAATTAAAACAAAAAACCAATTTAAAGTTCGTTTGGTTTTCTTATCACAGAATTGAAACCTTTGATCTCATGATATTAGTCTTGAACTGCTAGCACAAAGGGCTTTACCATCTCTGTGGCCATGAGAACACCACGAGAGAAATGGCTTATTATCTTGGTCAGTAACCAGAGTTTCCTAGCATAATTTCAACAGAACCTAAGAGATGTATAAATTATCTGTCCTGATGGATGCGCCAAGCCGCCAACACCACCAACTGGAAGTGAATACACATACCATGTTCTTTCCTATGAAAGCAAGTCAATTTAATTTTTACCCCAAATAAATAAAAGAAGGCAAATATCTGAAGTGCAGAATATTTAACAAAGGAAATACATACATCAAGGGAATGGAAGGAACAGTTCCGATTAACCGAGTTCTAACGGTGACAGTAGTTGATAGCTTTATAGACCTCATGCATGAAATAATCATGCCAGTCTAGCATGAGAGGCAATTTGAATAAATACACATCTGAAAACCACCCCAGACAATATAACAAGAATAGAGCGGCAAAATAAAGAACTTTACCTCAATAAAGTTTGATGTAATACCAGCTCCTCCACCTATATCCACCACCATCATTCTCCCCCCATCTGATATATTATATCTCCTTTAGCTCCAAGGTTTTCATTGGACTACCAAAAACCTCTAACGAGATAACACTGTTCATATCCTTCAAGGGCCTCGATACCTGCGGAAGCAAAAACAACCGCCCTGTTGATCAGGAGGGATCATGCCCCCACCTTTCGATACGTCAATGGCCTCCAACATGGAGACAACCTCATCCATCTCAGGGCGCTTGTCAGGGCTAGCATCCCAGCAACGCTTCATTACATTCGCTAGAGAGTTTGGGCAACACCTTGGTATCTCTGGTCTTAGATTCTACAGTTGCAAAACAAGAGGCAAATTACATGAAGTTGTAAACTTCAACAGATTATTCCTTTTAATTGTTTATACCATAAACCTTGGGTGAGATTCCCAGAAATGAATGACATAGGAGAATATGCCACACCTGGTGGACCACAGCTGAAGTTACTTCTGAGAAACTAAGGTCAGGATAAGGCATGTCACAGCAATATATCTCCCATAAACAGATGCCGAAACTGTAGACATCACATTTCCTGTTATATGGATTGCCATTGAGAACCTGTAACCGGCCACATAATGAGACTGATCTTTTGACCTAAATCAATTTTTCAATTTTGTCGACTACAAAGAAAACGTTCAACATTTTGTAAAGCTGAATTACTTAAGTTGCATAAAAGCCAGATCTTTCAATCATTACCCTGCACAGGACAATATGAAAGTTGAAGAAGAAGAACAAGGTAAAATGATTTTTAAATGGAAACCATGCCTTTGGCACAATCAGGCATAACCTTCATAATAAACATCAAAAGAGATTCTACTGATTATGTTTCCAGTGAATCGTGAGAAGATTGCATAGTTCAAAGCAGAAAAATGAGATAAACTGAACAGAGGTAAACTCTTCACCTCAGGAGCCATGTATCCGAGTGTTCCGGTTTCCCCAGTCATATCATTAGGATTTGAAGCCTCAATACGAGCAACACCAAAGTCAGCAATTTTTACATTCCTTGTCTTATCCAATAGCATGTTTTCAGTTTTTACATCTCTGTGAACAATCTTCTGTGAGTGAAGGTAATTTAACCTACAAAGTACAATCAATTTGCATTATGATCACTTAGTTAGCTTGAGAAACAATCACTCTCGAACTGCCTCGATATAATCAATGAAGAAAAGAAAAGAGAGATGATAATGCGGCGTACCCTCTTGCAAGATCAAGTGCCAGCTCAACAACAACTTTGAAAGCTAGCTTTCTTCTCCTGTTCCTTATAAGGTAAGATTTCAGGGCCCCTCCAGCAAGATATTCCACGACAACACAGCATATATTATTTGGCATCCCAATTTGACCATTTGCTGTTTGTATCTGTAGATCCGCGGAGCCCATCGTCGCCCCTATAAACTGCACTACAAAGACCAAAATCAGTATACATAAGTTACTGCCAAGAAGCTATACTATCATATCTAAGCCACTTGAATTGAAAAGGTTCAAGATCTGCAATGTTCATAATTGCAATGGTTAACCAATATCATCAATCAACAGCAATTCTTCTCCTTAACATATTTAAAGCAATTGAAATGAGTTGATTATTAAACTTTGGCAATACTTTATCATCAGAGCCCAGAGAAAACCATGAAATCAAGAATGACCAAGATCAATTTGGACAATGGGAAACGGCAGCAATACAATAATGGAGCAAGATGGCATTGAACTTGCTACAAGTTTTATTCTTTGGATTATATAAAGACATACCAAATGCAATCTTACAGATGAGCTGCAGATACTTGAGTGATGGAGGACCTGATAAAAATCTTGCAATTTTTTGTTTGGAAAGGAAACAGTGAGATGTTTATTTTTATTTTATTATTTGTTTGACTCGTATCCATCAAATGATATGGAGTTGGCCATTTGATGATAATTTAAGCCAAGTACAACTAATTTCCATACCTCATTTTTCCATCTCATCTCTAATTTACATACCTCATTTTTCCATCTCATCTCTTTTTTCTACTGCCCTCCCCTTTTCTCCTCTAAATTAATGAGTGAAAAAAACTTTTCAAGGCACCAAAGAATCCCACGGAATTTATAATTGAAAACTAAAGCAAATTCATTTTTCACTACTCACTTCCAAAGCTAGAGTTGAGAAAACACCACAATTTAGCCAGTAGGAACAGTCTATATATCCTCACACACCAAATGCTCCAGAAATATAACATAAGGGGCAACCTGCTGTAACTCAAGTGCTGAATGAAGCATATAAACAAGAAAATTATAGGACAAGCTGAATAAATGTCACAGGACAAAGCATTCGAGTCCTCTACTGAAGCAAAACAAAACTTATACTTTAGTTCCACCATGCAAAGATTATTTTCGAGATCTCTAGCCACATTATAGAAAGTGAAAGAAAAACAAAAATTTACAAAAAAGAAAGAAAAAATGAAACTACAAATCTTCTCAATTGACTCAAAATGACGAGGAAAAGCTCAATGGTTACGGTTACCCAAGGCATTAAACTACTATTCTTTCCATCCGTTTCTTGAGTAGAATAATAAAACAATACAAGGAGCTCACGACCGCCACCACAAGGCTGAGAACCACAAAGCCCAGATATATGAAAGTTAAGGTAATTTGAGGCCATGGTTATCAGATAAAAAATAAAATTTGCAAAAGTTGAAAACGACCTTAGTAACATTGGGGTGATCAAGCTTATGCCAAACAGCAACTTCTTGAGTAAAAGCTGCCCTTAGTGCTGCAATCTCAGCCTCTGTCCTTTGACCCTCTTCACCCCAGTCAAGCAGTTTAACTAACGATCAACAGAGACAAAACCTTTGTTAGAAAGACAAGAACAACTGGTGCTTGTAGTTATCAGATCCATATTCCTCACATTAACAAACAATTGGGAGTGGGATCAAATGAACTCTTAAAAATTAGCAATTTCAGATCAAACCCATGTAGAATAATCAGATATTGCAAGAGAATTAATCATCACCTCCTTCAAAACTGATTACTGTAAGTAAAAATCTCATCTTTTCCAAAGACAGGAAAAAAAGAGGGGGAGGTTTATAGAAAAACAAAGTAGTGAACTCCTCACCGGCGACATCCTGGGTATCATAGACGCCACGGTGGACAGTGCCAAAGGTACCACGAGCAATGACAGTCCTAATGGCGAGCTTAGTAGGATCGATCTCCCATTCCTGCCTCTGTTTCTTGAAAGGGGTGATTTTAGTGGTGGAAGGAGGCGTAGATGAGAGATTAGCAGCATCAAAAACAACAACATCATCATCTCTCTTGTTCTTGTTTTCAAGAGTTAACACTCTATTGAGATGCCTCTCCAATTGTTCATCTAGACTTTTGAGATCAATCTGATCTGCTCTCACAAACCCATCACTGCTATCCTTCATTTTTTCTATAAAAAAAAAAACTACTGTTTTCCTCTCCTTTACTTTCCCCTTCTCTCTATGAAGAAAGCCTTGTGCCTGTGTTAAAAAAGAAAAAAAGTAAAAGAAACAAAAGGAAAGCAGAGGGTATTTATTGTTCTTGTGCCCTGCTACAAGAAATAAGCCATGTGGGCACATGGACTTGCCTCCAGGCTCTACTCTGCATAACGTGCTGCTCTTCCCCTTGTACCTTTGAGTTCTATCTAGTCTATTAGTATTTTAATCTCCTCCATTTTCATTTCCGTGTTCTGATCTCCTCCTCCACCATTAATTACAGCTTGGCTCTATTTGACTAGCTACCTACTCCTACATCTATGGTTTCGTGAAATTTCTGTCACCTCCCTTCATTATTTTGGCAAGTATTATACAATTACATGTTATGATATGATTGGCTTGCGTCATCTCAACTCTACAGGATGGTTTTGACTTCCAATCTCTGTCTATTTTGAATAGTTTTCTCTGTGGTGCGACATTCATGGATTTATCATCGAGTTTAGATTCTCAATGATACCTCGCCATATACTGTTTGTTCACGCCTCCAATAGGACAAAAGTTTTCCCCAGGTAGAGGAGTAAATGTTTAGTTTTTCTTCTACTTCCTAGAGCCGCTGTTTGGAATTACATTTTCAGCCATGTTTAATAATTTTAGTTTAAAATTATTATTTTTTATTTTAATTTAAACAGTTTTTTAAAATTAATTTAAAAAAAAAACAGCAACCATCACCATTAAAAAAAAAAAACTTCGTAGACATCTCGTAAATTTCATAGCACTTTAATTTGGTATTTTAGCCAACCTTACTAATGAGGAGTAAAAAAAAAAACAAGGTGTTTGAAATATACAAACCAATTTGAACGACAAAGTTTTAATTTTTTTTAGAAATGGGTAATCTAGAGAATTACCTCAATTTTATTTTTTATGTTTTATTTTTCTATTTATAATTCTTAAAAAAAATGACTTACAACTTTCCTCTAACATAATTTTGGCTAGTCAAAAAAAAATATTTTTAGTTATTATTGTTTTTATTTAGTTTAGAAAAGTATTTTGTATTTTATTCTTTATTATTTAGTTTAGACAATCAAATACTAAGATTAATAAAAAATATTAGGAATTCGTAAAATAACTTTATAAGTATTCATTGAGATTCTTTTTCTTTTTTGATAGACATAGGACAAGTATAATTAGAATTGTTTAATTTATCTTTTAGCATACTACATTAGAGTAATTCATTTAATAAAAAAATATGAATTAGGTTCTATATAAAAATCTTATTATGCTTTAATTTTATTTTTATAGCAAATTGTATTTTGATGTTTGTGTTTCTTATTTGCATTGGTTGGTATTAAAGTCTAACGATCACAACAATTATTTACTTGATGTATGTTGCCAAACAACCATGATTAAAAGAGATCATAATATAAAAAATGCTAAAATAAAAAAGGCTTTCGTCTTCATCCAAAACTCCAATTTGATTCTTGAACATATGTAAAACATTTCTCCACTTTTTTTTTTGCTAAGTTACCAGTATTATTACTATTGTTATTTTTATTGTTATTATTCTTTGAAAGAAAAAAGGGTATTTGTTTAGGAGAGAACCCAAAAAAGGGTTATGATATTAATTATAAAATTGACAAAACATGAAATGGACTCATTAAATAAGTAATTATTTATTTTACTAAAAAACACCTAAGTCATAAATTCGAAATCAATTTCATCAAATTACAACAAATTCTAACATGTACAAATCATATAACATAAGATAAAAAGAGATGAAATGTCGCTCATTAGGTCATAACTTAAATATCACTA
The DNA here is from genome assembly GCA_009078335.1 of Salix brachista. NCBI lineage: Eukaryota > Viridiplantae > Streptophyta > Magnoliopsida > Malpighiales > Salicaceae > Salix > Salix brachista. Next base: position 13,658,983 of record CM018586.1, read on the forward strand.
ATATATTTAGTAATAAATTAATAATATAATTATTTATAATTAATTCATATGTAAGAAGAATAAAAAATAAATAAAAGTAGGGACTAACAAACATGAAGAAATAATATAATAATTTAAATCATATAGCTTCACGACAACCTAATGATGTTTGGTCTAATCCCAAACATAATTAATTATAGGACAATTATTTTTTTTAATTTTAAGAAATATTTTAGGAAAACTCTTAGGTATTAGAAAAATAGCATTCATTATAATTTATTGAATATGCTAAACTAAATTAAGATCTATGTTAATTATTTTACATTCAATTGTTGATTCAATACTTAGTTTCTTTACAATATTTATCAAAACTATCAATTTTATGTAAAACAATAAATATTTTCACTTGTTAAAAGAACATTTTCAAATTATATAGTACCCTTTGAGATTGTTTAAACTAGCTCAACACTTAGTTCTATTTGTTTCTATTACATAATAAAATAACTTTTAATAACTATAGGCATCGTAATATTTAAATATAAATTAAAACTAAATAATAGTTTTCTAATTTTATGATAAAAGGTTTTCTCATATGAGCTTTGGTTCATAAGACTGGTAAGTCCACTTCTTAATCCAATTAAATTAAAATGGGTTATTTATTTGAAAATCTGAAGATTCATGAGAGTTTTTTTTGTTATTGAAATACAATATAAAATACAACCCAAAAAATACTTTTTAACTATAAAACCAACCCTCCCATATTATCAAATAATAAAATAATATAATGCATTTAAAAAGAAAGACTTAAAAGGGACTCCCTAGGAAACGTGTGTAGGTTATAGGCTTCTAGTATGGCGTGAATGGCATTTTCTTTTTGTTTGCCTTCTTTCTCTATACTCCATTTTAGAAACTTCACTCTAAATTTTCAAAATAACTATTCAATTTGTTTTTTTTTTATATTTAATCCTTATTCTTTTGTTTTTTTTATCTGAAATGATTTATAAAATTCAATTTTATTTTTGAATTTCATTTGCTTCAATTTCTTCACTTGTCGAGTTTTATTCTGTTTTTTAATTGAGAAAAAAAATTAAATTTTTTTTTTTCATAATTTCATCCTTCTTCAATTTTTTTCCTATCAAATTTGATTCTCATTCTATTTATTGCTATTTGTTTATTTCAAAATAAACTTTAAATTGATATTTCTTTTTTCAAGTTCATTCTTGAACATTAAATTGGTTAAGAAATGAACTTCTTTATTAAGCTCATGTCTAGGGTTTCATAGATTGAGAGTTTTTAAGATTAACCCAATTTTAAGAGATTCATTCGAGTGTTCTTATTTTTCTATTTCCTTTTTTGAAGCTCGTGTTTTTTTTTCTAGTTTCATCTTTAACACTTATTTAATTAGAATGAATTCTGTTATTTTTTTATTTTCTTTTTAGAAAACTTCTCACTAATTTTGAAAATAATTTGGGTTATCTCGATTCTTTTTATTTGACATCCTTAGCAATATCTAGATTTTGTTTTTAATAAATTTCATTTAATGAAATTAAATTAATTGATTAAATATAAGTATGAGATGTTTATTTTAAGATATTTTATTTTGATTGTATTTTTGCTTGTTCTCTAATAGTGCATGCAATCTCTTTTAGCATCGTCGTGTAACCTTTCACAATGGTGTTAAAACCTTCTCGATGAGCTCTTTTTAATAGTGGGATGATATCCACGGTTGAGCAATGTTGAGTCTCCAATAAGCTTTTCGTTTTTCTCCTTCCAAGTATGATATTGACAACTTATTTTTTTAGTAGTATGATATTGACAACTCGTTTTTATAGTTAATTATTACCAATTTTCTTGTTTGCTTTATTTATTGTAATTTGTTTTTAATTATATTATTAAATTAATAAAGTTTATGGAACTTATTCAAGTTAATAATCTAGTTCATAGATTTTACTTGTTTCTTTAAAAATGCTAGTATTCTTAAATATCTTGTTTTATGCTAAAAAAAACATATAGCCCAACTCATAAACGAGCGCAAATCACCCAAGTATATACAAGTTCATCCTTTTGATTTTGTGTATATATATATATATATATAACATAATAATTTATATAAAAAACACAGAATAATTGCATTGCATTGAAATATTAAAACAATTCTCCATTACACCTATCGGCAGTGCCAGTCACAACAATTCTCCTTTATTTTATCACATCCTTGAGGAAATATCTCACATATTTCCCATCAATGAGAGGAAATTGTAATAATGTTTTGGAACATCTCACCTTGATGGAGCTCTTCATTTTTCACTTGGTGACTTACCATCCGGTATACAAACTCTTAGGAAATCAGTTCTTGCAATCTCTCCCACACTCTTGAAGTCTCCACACCAACTCTACGAATTCTAACCTAATAGATTTACCAAGTAAATAACACTTCAGTTTGCATATAGAGATATCAATTCATAGAATTTGTAGTAGAAAAAAAAAATTGTGGTTAGAAATAAATATGGGGTGCATTTAATGATCACCTGTGCATGAATGGTGTGGAAAACCTTATCTCCCACAGTAGAATAGCTAGCGCTAACAACTTCAGCTCCTTCTTCACTAAGAACAGTAATAACTTCATAAAACATGAAGCTCTTGTTCAACCCACTAACCAGCACCACTTCTATGCTCGACCCAAAATCTCTCAGTTCAACCACCGGCAATCTCAAGCCAATCATCTTACTAGCCATGCCAGTACTCCTGCTTGTTCGAGTTGTTGTGATTGCTTGCTCCTTTACCCTCTTCAGTTTCTCGACTCTTTCTCTCATTTGTTTTATATAGCAGGCGGCAAGCTCAAGTTGATCTTGTTGAGATAGCATATCCTGAACATAAAAGAAGAAGAAGAAGGAGTCAGTTATTAGGATGTCAAATCAAAAAGTTATTAGTATTTAATTATATATGGATCTTGATAATGAACATCACTAATACGTTAATCAAGAAGTGATTCAGCAATAACAATTACAAATTATAATTAACATTATACTAGAAAAAAGAGAGAAAGAATCCAAGCTGATCTAATTAGCTTATAGCTGACCATGGTAAAATTATCTTAGCAGGAATGCTATTTAAAAGTTCTGGTAAGAAACCAGTTAAGTATGATCCAGTGTTCATTCAGATCTAACCATGAATTTTGAAAAATAGCAATGACTGAATTATATCCAGTGTTCATTCAGATCTCACGCATGCATGGTTTGCTTTGTAGGGAGGGAAAAAGATGTCTGGTTTCTGGGGATTACTCTATACAACCAGTCAATATCACTAGTTAGGGGTAGCTAGCTAGCTCCTGGCTAGCTGATAGATGGAAGATTGGCTTAAACGTACTTGCTTTTCTGATCTTAGATTCAATATCGAATCGTATATTGTTTCCCAGCTGATTATTATGAAGATGAGAAAACGATGTGCACAGAAATTATCGACAGCAGATTTATATTTTTCTTCGAGGTAGTTGTGAAAAATAGCACATAGTACAAATGGATATGAACACTAGAGAGAGCATGACCACAGAAAACTTTTTACAGGCAAATGAAGAAAACCCAGAAATTATTGTACCATCTATTTAATCATGGTTAGTTAGGCACTGTCACAATCTGATTTTTCATCCCCAAATGAGAGCTAGAGAACCTGAGGCCCTCATCTTCTTATCTAGTTTCCTTTTCCCATTATTAAATGAAATATGTATTCTCATTGTTGACAGCTATTCTTTCAAGGAATCTCTCCTATATTTACCACTTTAAACAAATGAATTTGTAGAAAAGTTTACTAGTCCATACACACACCTTCAGAAACTATACATGTTTTAGTTGGACAGATGGAAGAAAACAGCATGATTCCATGAGTTTATAACACACCCATCTTCTTCACAAACACACATGCACGAAGAATACCTTGGAGGGTTTGGAAAAATGATGAGGAACTAGAGAAGCAAGCTTGAAGCATAGATCTTTCATGTGAACCCTCCGATTTCTCTCCACTGTTTTTCTATCAAGTTTGGAGGTCTCACAGTGGCTCTTCTTCATTTTGACTCTCCGAAGAGAACAATTTTTTGTTTCCTTTGCTCTGTTTTACACCCACAAAACCTTGACGCCCGGCCAAAGCTTGAGAGCAAAGAAGGAAAGATGGAGGAAAATTGAAGAGATGCAGTAGACTAGCTTTGAATGCAAATGGTTAGGAGTGTGCATGCACCAAATATATATATAGAGAGAGAGAGAGACGGGACGGGATGGAGATTCATTCATTCACGCTTTAATTGAATTAATTGGAGACATCATGGTCTATCGTCAAAGGAATAGAAAGTGGGTCCATAATGAAAAAAAAAAAAAAAAATAGAAACACTAGGAAACTAATCTAATCTAACCACTACTGATTTCCCATGTTGAAATAACCATTTATTCGCACTGTGGTAAGAGATTAAAATTAAAAATTTGTTTTTTGATTTCAAGTTTAGACTCTATAGTTATTTATATAATGATTATTGAAGATTTATATAGTTATTTTAACTTTAAAATTCATATAATTAGTTAAGATTTATACAAATCGGTGTGAACGACTATGTTAATAAAAACAAGAACCAGAGAGGGAAATTAATAGGAGCAGCTGACCGTTGACTCTTGACATATACTCTCTTTGACCAAAGACTTTAGCCTTCACCGACCATCGTTTTTGTACCCGAGGTTTCCTGATAATTAAATCATGGTTTAAACTTTAAATTCTTAAATCAGTATATAATCCTCCAATAAGATCTCAAACCTCTATCACTATCATACGCGTTAACTTATTCATTGTATTTCTCTGATTCCCACAACGATGCATGCACGAACATGTTATTATTTATTTAATCAAAGTAAGAATTAATGATGGCTTACTACTTTACACCTATATTTTTCTATTTTGTAAATAGAAAATTAAGAGCTGGCCTGGGATCAAAGGAAAGTGCGTGAAACTTGCAAGCAGGGGAGGTCACATCCATTGCCTCCTCGTATTTATTATGCCCTCTATTCACACACCAAAAAAAAAACCTTTTATCTACAGTTAATTCTCTATAAATTAATATTTATGAGATCATACAAATTTATCAAAAAATAGAGATGTTATTTAAATCTTAAATTTAATTTGAGAACAAAGTTGTGAATTTATTGAAGATCAGTGCATGGATGTTGTACTTTTTATGGCTTGAGCATAAATGATTTTATAATAGTATTTGGGAGTCATAAGTTTGTTTTCTCTAAAAATAATATATTTTTTTGTAAAATGGTATCTTAGTAATTATAATTCTAACAAAGGTTACTTAATCTTTAATTAACATCAAACATGGGTTCTGAGAAAAATCACAAGTGCATAATAAAAACTCATAAAATTAATATCAAACTTGGGCTTTGAGAAAAATCACAAGTGCATAATAAAAACTCATAAAATTAATATCAAACTTGGGCTTTGAGAAAAATCACAAGTGTATAATAAAAACTCACAAAATCTTCATTTCAAAACACTAATGAATCTAAGAGTTTTTAAAATCTAAAATGACCATAATTGGAGTGTTGAATTTGTTTAATAAAATATAATTAATGGACATATTTGAGTCAGATTTAAAATGAGGTATACTCACTTTTAAGCTTAAAAATTTATTGAAAATTGTTCTTTAGCAAAATGTTTTTAGCATGGAACATTAACATGATTAAAATAAATTGAGAGTGCATAAAACAATCATCTTAAAAAATCCTAGGTTGACATGTTCTGTGAAATCCAATAAACTTTATCCCACATATAAAAGAAATGAGATGTTCTTATAATTTATATAGTGGAAAATTGAAGGGGACATAAATGAACCTAAATAAAGTAGTATGGTTAACCCACACATGCATCCTCTACTCTAACTTCATCCTAAGGCCTTATGTTTTAAACTTCGGGTTTTGGGTTCATATCTTGAGTTTGAATATGTGTTTTACCAACCTAATTTGAATTTGGATTTAGTTTATTATAAAATAACTTTTTTACCCATAAAGATTTATTTTTTGTTAGCCTATTTATGAATATCGAGCTTATGAATAAAAGTTTTAAACAAGAAGTCATTTTCATTTCCTCGTAAAATTTCTTTTCAAAAGGAAAAACATCTAGACATAAAAGTTAAAAACAACAAGTTTTTTTATTTTTTTTAAGGCAAGTATATCTGGTTTTAATTTATATGTATATGATAATGTACATCTTAGGTTCTTAGTTTATATACTAAATCATTGTTTCATACTATATCATTCATCTTTAATTCAAGTCATGAGAACATGATAACTACATAGAAAAAAAATATTAAAAAATAGGAATTATAACTTTCAATCATCCCAATACTGAATGATGAAATAAATAAAAAAAAGAAAAAAGACCTAAACATGAGACCAAGATAACTCTATTAAAAGTAAATAAAAATAATTTATGAAACTATTTTTTTTACAAATTCAATGTTGAAGGTCAAAATCGAGTGAAAAAGATAAATCCATGTGACTGTGATAACTCCACTAAAAGATTAAAAAACAATTACATAGTTCAATTATCAAATAATCTAATATTAAAATATTAAATAATTTTTTTAAAAGAAACATAAACAAGAAAAGAAGATTGAGTTGGTGGAGGATGACATTAAAAAATATATATTTAATTTAAAAAATGACCTAAAGAATAAAAAATAAAAAACAAACATAGGTCAACCTACTAAACCCGCAACAGAGGTCATATGATTGACATAACTTCATGAAATAAAATAGAAAGCCTAATTAAAAAAAATCAATAAAAAAGAACTGAAAATATAAACACAGTCAACCCATGTTAAAATATCAAACTCGTGATCCAGGTCATGGGATCACGATAATCTCACAGAAAAATAAATAAAAATAAAATAAAATATGAAACCCAATTTTCAACTAACCTAATATTGATGGATGAGATAAAAAAAAAATCTAGTAAACATTGGTTAATCTTCTTAAACCCCAGACTTAAATCATGAGATCAAGATAAATTTATATATTATATGTTTGAAATATATCTTAGATACGGTTACACTATATTTGATATCCGATGATATTAAAAGGATATAATGATAAAATTGAATATTTAATACTAAAGATTTGACATCAACAAATGAACATATCATCACACTTGGTGGAAAATTATATTTTAAAAATCCTCTAAGCAAACATGCATGTATATGATCCATGATGAAATAGAAGTTTATCATTCTTGATAAAACTGAAGACAAATGAGGGACATGATAATTGAGGCTTGTAGTATCAAGGGATACGACAATCGAGGGTTAATCCTAAAAAAGTTAAAGAATGAATAGTATTGACAGAGAAAAGGAAGAAGGTGCACAAAAACAATTATTTATAAAAAATAATTGAAAAATAAAATTCAGAATAAAAGAAGTTTTAAAGTTTTCAATCAAGCGAGAAAAATAAAAACTGATTAATTTACTAAAGAACAAAACTTTGAATTGAAAGGGAATTTTAATAAGTAATTTCAAATTCAGAATTCATTTATAAAAGCCGATTTTCATGAATTTTTGAAAATAAAGCTGTGATAAACTGACAATTTTGAATTTTTATATTTTCATTATCAAAATATGGTTTACAGAAAGAAAATGAAATTGGCACAACAACGTATAGTTTTGAAACTCAAGTTTTAATCCTAAAATAAAGGTTTCTTACATAAAAATATAAGTTGACATAATAACAACCACACAAATTAAAATTGAAATAGTTTGACATTAAAACTAAACTTCGGCATAAATTTAGGATAAAAAAAAACATGATTGAACACGTGATTGAAATAAAAATCAAAAGTATAACCTACATGATATTACAAATAAAAAAATCAATATAAAAACACTACTTGCACTCGTTTTTTATTAAAACATTTTGACATAAAAAAATCATGAAATCCATATTAGATTTTACATTGAGATAACCAACGATTATGTCATAAGTGTTTGACACTGTGTTTCAAAAATATTTTTAAAAAACAAAAATTATTTATTTTGACTTCTTACTTTAAATTAAAAAAAAATTGGTATTTCATATCATTTTTATGTAATGATATTAAAAAAATTTTAAAAAATAAAAAACATTATTTTAATATATTTTTAAATAAAAAATATTTTTAAAAACAAAGTGAAGTATAGTTTATCCTAAATACATCCTAAATAGACAAGTGATAGGTACACACCACACCACCATGTCCTCTCAACCTCAATATCCTACTAAGACATTGATCACTACCTAATTTTCCCCGTAAAATCCTCTATGGTTTTTGGCTCGTAGCTAGTATTGTGAAACACCCTTTTAAAGATTTATATATGTATATTAAAAAAAATCTAAGGCTGCACAAAATATTGTGTGAAGGGGAAGAAAAGGTCAAAAAAATTGGAAAAACCCTATTCGGGTATGTTTGGTTTAGATTTTAGAAGATTCCAATGCAGAGTTACAGTATGACAAGCATGAACAAGGATATCTATTTTTTTTCTTTAATTTTTGACTTTTTGATGTTTTAGCTCAGTTTGTTTTCTTATTATTATCTTTAAAAATTCCTAGCCAAAACTAAAATAAATACACAAATGTATTAAAAATATATAATAATTCAAGAAATTGCTAAATCGGGAAAAAATGAAGTGGTTTACTAAATTGTTTTTTTTTTCAAGCAATGTTTGAAAGATTGTATTTATAATAAAAATAAGAGCACGAGCATTCAATTATGACAGGAAAGTTTATTTTGTTTGAAATTATGAATTAATGGCACGTGGCATACGTGTGGCTCTCTGCTGAACAGAGATGGGTTTCTGGATTATTTTTGTCGGGAACATGATTGTTATTAGACATGCAATTTTCCGATGAGCTTTTGTCTTTGTAATATGAAAAAGAATTTGACTGTCAGTTAGAAACTAAGTCCAGTCAACTATATTATTCTGGTACTAATCATTGCATTGGAATTATTATTATAGAGTTGCGTTTTGGTTTAAAATTGATGTAAAAATATTTAGTTGATATTTGTGGCAATTGAGAGCTTTATTTAATCACGCGAGGGCAGAGACTTGATGCATGCTCTACGAGGTATAAAGTCAATTTCCATCAAATTGCACGTGTTCTTGGATCTGATTTTCAAGTGGGCGCATGTGATCCACATTTACCAGATGAACCGGTGAACTTTCTTCATTGTACGAACCCATTCGTCAACATGAAAACATTGTAGCCGCGACATGAAAAGGACTGCTGCATGTGGCAATTGAGAGCTTTATTTGTTTAGGAAGCCCTTATTTTCGTTCCTCATTTATTCACGTGTAAAATTCATAATATTTCAAACACAAAATATTTTTTGTATTAGTTAAAAAAATAAGATAAAATAATATAGTTTTTATCTCATTTAAAATCTCGGTTCAGTTTGAAGATTCCGTCCAAATCTAGTCGAACTATTACGGTTTTGTTCTGCCCGTTTCGTTCCGGCCAAATAGTGTTTTTTAAATAATAAATAATTTTATAATATCAATCATATCTCTTAATCCGACTGTTAGATTGAAATGAAATTTTACGAGAGTTTCTTGACATATTTATATATATTATGTTAGAATTTCAGAGCAATCAGAGAATGTAATGACCTTGCGGGATTGATAATGATATTCTCGTAATATTATACATGTTTATAATTTTTGTTCAGAAAAATTATTTTATTGTATCATTTTTTGGATTAAATTTTTCTCAATTTTATTATTCAACAACGAGTTTATTATGACTTGAACTTTATAATTTGAGTTGATTTGCTTTATTTAAGGTTATCATGGTCTTTGCTTTATTTAAGGTTATCATGGTCTTATAACGAAGATCATGCATTTGAAAGGTTAATCTAGGTTGATCCGAGTTGATTCAATATATGATTATTTGAATAGTTTTTAAGATGTCAACTTGATTTTTTTAATTAAACTTCATTTTTATCAATTTTTCATGTTATCTTTGAACTCCTCTAATAGGTCGAGTTATATCAGTTCAACTCTTATTTTTTTACTTATGTTTGAAATTTAAATTGCACAATTCTAAATAATTTTATTTTAGGATTTGAACTAATTTTTTTTTTTGAATTAATATATTTAATTATATATATATATATATATACATAAACAATACAGCCCTGAAATGGAGCGCCGAAATACTTCAAAACCGAAACGTTTCGCTCAAGTTGAAAAAAACAAAACACCAACCAAAACGGAATTAACAATCTTGATTTCAAGCATTATAAAATATTTTAAAGAAATATTATCTCTAATCGGATACATACTGTTAATATGAAAACAACATATGTAGGAGGTGTCAGATAATAATATAAATTATATTTTGGAGTCTCAACTAACATCTTATACTTTAAGGTGAGATGGTTCTTTAATAAGATATCAGAACCTTATCGACCAAGCAATTACGAGTTAAAATCTTATCACATTCATTCTATTCGATTAAAATTACGTATAATACAGTGTGAGTCTATAAAAATTTCAAGACCAAAAAGTTTTTACTTGGAAAAATATATTAGAGATTAATATAAATTATATATTGAAATCTCACCTAACAACTTAAACCTATAAGTGACATGAGAAAACACTATAACACTAAAACATAAATTAACATGGTAATGAAATGTCAGCAAATAATTTTCATACATGGACACAGTTTTAAATTTAGAATTAGCTATATTATTTTCTTATGTAAATCTTCTGATATAAGCATCTTTAAACTTTAAATTAAGAAAAAGAAATTAGTATTTTAATTATTTTATGAAGTCTGGGAATTAGGAAGGAAAATAGAGTGGCGCTGTAAAAGCAAGCCAATTCTTTTGACTTATGGCTGGCAGCCTCCAAACCACCAGTGGTGTCATAACACGTGTAGCATTGGTCTTGGTGCATCATTTACGGGTACCGGAATTCGTCTCAGCATCATAGTTATCCGCAACACGGCCGTAACATTTCATATTAATTAAGAAAAAAATAACGTCTGTTTAAATTCTGATTTGTTCAGGATTTTTCAGCCTAATACCATCTAAAATATTCCGGTTTTGTTCTGTTTATTCCGTTTCAGTCAAATAATATTTTTTTTAAATAATAAATAATTTTACAATATTAATCCTATCTATTAATCTGACCATTAGATTGAGATACAATTTTACGAGAAGTCTCTTAATATATTTATATGTATTATATTAAAATTTCAAAGCAATTAAAGAAAGTAATAACCTTGTGAGATTGATGATGAAATTCTCGTAATATTATACATGTTTATAATTTTATTCAGAAAAATCATTTTATTGTGTCTTTTTTAGATTAAATTGCACAATTCTAAATAACTTTATTTTTGGATTTGAACTAAATTTTTTTTTGAATTAATATATTTTATTATATATATACATAAACAGTACAATCCCAAAACAGCGCATTGAAACACTCTGAAACCGAATCATTCTGTTACAATTAAAAAAATAAAGCACCAACCACAACGGTATTCACAACTTTGCTCAACAAAGCATTTTTAGCTGCAGTTCATAACTGAAATTGAGATATTTGATTAAAATTGTAGTTGAGTTTGAAGTTTAATATAGAATAAGAAAAAAAAATCCCTTTAAATAAGAAATTAAAAATATAATATGAAAAATAAAAATAATAAATCTCTAAACTAAAAAAATAGTTAGGATTTTTTGCTTTGAAAAAATAAAAAAAAATAGATAATATAAAAAGTTTGATGAGAAAATAAAATATATTTAAATAAAGTAATATTAAATTAAACGTAATCAAAAGAGTAATTAATTAAATAAATTTTGAAACTAAAAAAATATGTAATTTATTTTATAAAATTAAAAAAATAACTCATGGTCTATCTTGGCATATCTCTAGCTAATTATTAGAGAGAGTCAACCGAGATTGCAGGATTTGAAAATGCATCGGATAGAACAAATGTTGATGAAACTAAAGATAAATCCAGTCTGCTTGAACAGCTAAAGAAGCTAGATGAAGAACGTGGTCGGGATTTATCCCGGGAAATCGAAGGCTTAACATTAGGCACTTCCCATCAATACCAGACACCGCCCATTGACATAATTCATGAGTCAAACACGAGTAATTTGTGGGTCAAACATTATTTTAAATCTGTAAGAACTTTGTGTACTTTTTATAAATAAATAAATAAATAAATAAACAGATCCGGGACGTTCATACAGGGGAAAAGTATAGGACGACATGGATATCAATTCAATGGTGAGGGACAAATTCAAAATAATATTCAAAAGATGCTGACAATGGCATGTTAGGAGACAAAGCGAAACAAAGCATGACACCTCAACGATTTTCCTGGAAAATTCCTAGCCGTGGGTCCCGAAATGCTAATTGTGAAATAGGCAACAAGAAAGGATCATATTAAAAATATAAAAAAAATGATTATTGATATATAATAATTATCATTTAATAATTTATGCAAATGGAATACGATAAAAATCATATGCAACTAAATTTAGCTGAGTGTTGTGTTTTTTAAAAATATTTTTTTAAAAAAAGTAAAAATTACTGTAATTTTAACAAAGAACTAAAAATAAATTTTAATATATATATTTTCTTTCATGTTCTCAAAAAATAGATATTTATCTTAGTTTTGAAGAATAAGATTATGTATTAAATAAAAAAGAAGAAGAAAATAAGAGTTATTGTGCTTGTTATGATAATCTCAAGAGTTTAGCTAAGTTTAATGTTATTTTGAGACTTTTTATTTTTTATTTGAGTAATTTTAGGCGAGCTTTGAGGATTTTTAAATGCAATCCCTAATATTAGCATGCGGAAAATGAAATAAAAAAAATACAAGTGGATTAAATGATAATTCAAATTATTTTAATCTTTAAAATCATGCATCATACAAAAATGAGGTCATAAATCAGAATCATATCAATAGTTAACGTGCCTCCTTGGTTGGTCATAGAAGAATAATTGGATCTTCCAATCATTTGGGTGATGACCACATGGAACACGCCAATGCTATTAACACGTGTAGATTTGTATTTCTTCTGATATAGATTTTTCACATTAACTATTATCTTTCAAAATAGGTTTTAAAGGGGAGCATTCACATTCGAAATAGTTACATTTAAAATAAATAAATCATATGTTTAATTATATTCCTTCCAATATTCAAATTTTAATAATAATAAAGTAAACCCATTTAGAACTTTTTTTTTATATTTTTTTATTTTATTTTTTTTGCATTTCAAAAACAAGTTATAGAAGACTATTTCAAATTGTTATCAAAATGGGTCAACGAATCAACCCTAAAATTTCAAAACTTAACTCTTTATCTAGTTCAAATTTAAATTTAGATCTGTAAATTGTTTTAGGTGTAAGACAAAAAAGAGTAAAAGTGATTTGTAAGCTGCTCTAGTTCGGCACAAAAAACAGGGGGATGGATGCAAGAAGTGATTTGCAAATTGTTAATATTAATATCCTGTTTTATTTTTTAGTGTGGTTGAAGTTGTTTTTCAAAGTGTTTTTTGGTTAAAAAAAATATCAGAATGATGTTTTTTATTTTGAAAATCATTTTTGACATTAGTACATCAAAATGATCTTAAAACATACAATAAAAACTTTATTTAAAGTAAAAATTAAATTAATTTTTTTTTTAAATTCTTTTGTAACGCAGTAAGAAACAATCACTAAGTAATAAATGTCTGTTTGGAGTGTGTTTGAAGTTTTTTTGAAAGTGTTTTTCGTTCAAAAATGCATCAAAATGATGTTTTTTTTTCTAAAAAAAAATTATTTCTAACACCAGCACATCAAAATGGTTTAAAAACACCAAATTTTTTAATTTAAATTAAAAAATAAAAATAAAAAATTTGCAAATATTTTTAAAAGCGCTTTCTAAACACATTCTCAAACACCCCCTAAATACAAGAGAGGATTTTTATAATAACTACTCAAACATACGGGGGTTTCTATCAAATGATTAATATTCTGTAATTTTATAATAGTTAAAAAATAATTTAATTGCATCCATCCAGTAACTTAAAATAAAAATAGAAGGAAGCCGGTCCAACATTTTTAAATATTTTGAAAGAAAAAATAATGATATTAGAAAAATTTCCTCAAATTTATTTTAGGAATTCTCCCCAAGAAAACGGCATGGCCCATAACTCTAAAAGCCCACAGCCACAGGAGCCCCTCTCTTTTTTTTCTTGTGAATTGAGAAAAGGGTGCAGAAGCCACGTCACAAAATATGGAAGCTGTGAGCAAATGAATTAGAATAAACACTTGCTTGATCCACACGCATACATTTCATTGAGATGGGATCAACTCACACATCCACAAGAACATAAGATAGCTTTATAAATACTTTGAAGTATTTCTTTACATGGGAAATTTAAATTGTAAATTAAAAAGTTTATACAATCATCTAATCAAATAAAATGATAATCATCTATGAAAGTAAATAAAGAAAATCATTAACAGCAACCAAAAATAAATTAAAAGATGAATATAGATTAAAATATTCAGTTATACAAAATAAGATATTTATTTGATTGTTCTTACCAAACCTATTTATTTAAATCAATGAAAGATAAAACCACACCCAAAAAACTTGTGACCTAAGAAGATAAAAACAAATGGAACTCATTGAATAAACTCATATCCTAAAAAATATTGTGCAATGTCGAACATATCAAAAATATTATTTCAAAATAAATTTCATTTGTTTAAAACAAAAAAAAAATGTATATAGATGAATTAGAATAATATCTTGAAAAATAAAACAAAATCAAAACAATTTTTTTAAAATACTATATTAAAAAATATAAAATTCGTGGTCTAGATCATGAAACCATGATAAACTCATGGAAAAATAAATTAAATATAATGAAACCATTTACATAAACTAATGCAGGGTGATAAGATTGTATGGAGATGAATCTCCAACAAATCAAATATCAAAAGATAAACATGAAAAAAAATCACACAAAAGGATCTAAAATAATTATGGGTGAAATTAAAAATAATAATTAGAGGGCAATTGAAAGGTTGAATTGAATTGAAAAATAACTTTAACAAAAGGAAAAGAAATTAAACGAATTAGGATCAAATTGAAATTTTTATAGTATAAGTGCCAACATTAACTCATCACCAACAACATTATCACTAAAAATACTTGCAATAAAACTACAACAACCAATGTAAAACTCATAATCATCACCATCTAATAAAGATATTCTTCACTAACAAGTAGTACCACTTTATTGCTACTATAAACATTATCATCACCAGAATATTTGGTTCTAGATGGCCTAAAAAAATAAAAAATAAAAAATCTCGTAACCATTTCTTTCTCGGATCACTTGCTTAATCGAATCTGGCAATTTGTACATTTTGTGTACAGAGAAGTGCCATGAATCTCTACTTGGCTCTTGTTTTGCTCTCTAAAGTTTATCAGCAACCTGATTTACTTTTCGAAATCAGTGTTCTCTTTTTGGATTTTATACATCTACCCAGCTTTGATCCTTGTTTTCCGCCGACATCACGTTGTCTTCCACCAAGAAAGTATCTCACTTTCTCCAATATTAGCAACAAATCTATCTCCTGAAGCTCTCCCAGCCATAGATCAGTCTCCCATTTTCCAAGATGAGTCTCGTTTCGTTATCCTGTTTGATTTTTTACTTTAAGTTTTCATAGGATATCGAGTGCTAAATGTATCGGATCAATGCAAGCACATGCTTTCCCTTTCTTCACACAGATTCTCATTGCTGTCAGGATAGTCTTCGGCTCTGTTTCCGTATTTTACAAACTTTTCGAGCAACAGATCGACATTACAGTTTGTGGATATTAATAAACTGTATTCTTAATTTCTGCTACGCTAATAATATTTAAGTTGCAGGAAAAATCTTAGTGCATAAAAAGTACGTACAAAAATCATCAGGATCATACATCTTTTTCACAGATTATAGCAATGAGTGGTATAGCTAGGGTTGTCGGGCACAGGATTGCTACTTCAGTGAATTATACGCCAATCTTTTGATAGCATAACTTCGGCTAGAAAAGAAAACCCTAGTTCTTTTTTTCTCCCCTTAAGTATTAGCTCTTACATTCTTATATATCTACTGCGCGAGGAGCAACTAGAGAGACATCTCGGCTTACAAAATGGGTAGAGAAGTCATGGCTGCCATGAATGTTTTCTTCTTAATTACTCTCTTCTTGTTATTCTCATCTTGCAAGGTAATAAATTAATCTCCTCTCCTCTTTCCTTTATCTCTTTATACATGTTCATTATATTTGCAAATATCTTACAGCAATATTACGTTGTTCTTACTCGTTGTACGTTGTTTACTGCTTCGAAAATGTAGGCCTCGCTTGCCGCTACAAGTAGCCTACACAAACGAAACCTATCAATTTCCCATCATAACCCATTTTCCCCAAAAGCTTCTTTGATCCGTTACTGGAACAAACATATCTCAAACAGCCTACCTAAACCACAGTTTCTCTTCTCCAAATCTTCACCACTCAGTGCCATCGACTCAGCAATCTTCACCAAACTTGCAGCTGAAAACTCACTTTCCTTACACCTTGACTCCTTCTGCTCCTTAGCCAACTTAGTTTGTTCCTTTGACCCGAAAAAAAGCTCAGGCAACCATGGCCAACATTCCAACTTTGCACTTTTCTCTGATAAACGCTTTTCAAACTATGGTGAATCAAGACTCAGTGGGGTCGACTCGTTTAAGAATTACTCCAACGGGTTGAACTCGATAGCCGACTCTTTCATAAGATATAGCCGGGACTCTACAGGCCATAGTGAGATATTCACAAACTATGGCAACGATGGAAATGTAGCCAATGCAACATTTGGAAACTATGGCTCTGCTGCCACTGGTGGTTCAGGCACGTTCCAGAACTATGACAACCGAGTCAATGTGCCTGGTCTTCGATTCACAACTTATACCTCAGATGGAAATAACCACAAGCTCTCTTTTTCAAGCTACAGTGATGAAACAAATGTAGGTGCTCAAGTATTCACCAGCTACGGCAAGAAAGGAAATAGGGTTCCATCTGAGTTTATAAAGTATAGTGGAGATTCGAACGTCATTGAATCTACATTTACAGGTTACGGTGAGTTGGGTAATGGGGCAAATGATTCTTTCACAGTTTATGGCAACTCAGGTAACAACCCTCATAACAACTTCAAGAATTATGGCACTAATGCAAACTCTGCTGTTGATAGCTTCTCGAGCTATAGGAATGGAGCCAATGTTGGTCAGGATTCATTTCAATCTTATGCCAAGAATTCAAAATCAGGGAAAGTGGGTTTTACGAATTATGGAAAAACATTTAACCCTGGAAATGATTCATTCAGAGATTATGGCAAAGGGTCGAAGGGCACGACCAACATTGGATTCAAAAGCTATAGTCTTGGTCGATCATTCAGGGTTTACAATGATAAGGGCGTCACCTTTGCTGGTTACAGTAACACAAGTAGTTTTCCAGGTGACAGCGGCGTTTTTGCAAGCAAGAGATGGGTGGAACCAGGAAAGTTTTTCAGGGAATCCATGTTGAAGCAAGGAAATGTCATGGTGATGCCAGGCATGATGGACAAGATGCCGAAAAGATCATTTTTACCCCTGGCAATCGTTTCTAAATTACCATTCTCAACCACAAGCCTGGCCGAGCTGAAGCAAGTTTTCCAGGCGTCGGATAACTCAACCATGGAGCGCGTGCTTCTGAACACGCTGGCCGAGTGCGAGAGGGTACCTAGCCGCGGTGAGACCAAACGATGCGTTGGCTCAGTTGAGGGCATGGTCGACTTTGCAGTTTCCGTCTTGGGTCACGATGTGATGGTCAAGACCACACGGAGCGTTAATGGGTCAAAGAAAGAAGTGATGATCGGATCAGTCAAAGGTATCAACGGTGGAGAAGTGACGAAATCAGTGTCTTGTCACCAAAGCCTGTACCCGTACTTACTGTATTATTGTCACTCGGTACCCAAAGTTAGGGTTTATGAGGCGGATATCGTCGATGTTGAGAGTAAAGAAAAGATCAATCGTGGTGTTGCCATTTGTCATCTGGACACGTCAGCTTGGAGTCCAGATCATGGAGCCTTCGTTGCCCTTGGGTCAAGCCCAGGGAAAATTGAAGTTTGCCACTGGATCTTCGAGAACGATATGACATGGACCATCGCTGACAGCGTGTAGCTTAGCTGTTTGCTTCGTTGATTATATTTTTATTTTAATTTGGTGCTTCATATGGTTTATTTGTCTGTGAAAATTGCCAAACATATTTGTGAGTTACTTTGGCCAAGACACAGTTTGCATTGCTGTCTTCTCTATTTGCAAGAAATAAATCTTTTGCTCCATGAATCTTACCTTAATTCTCATTACATCAAATCTCAGCTTATTAAATATAAATAAATAATACACATTAGGATTTCTGTAGCCCTAGATTCATTGCACCGGAATTGTGGGATGACCCATCATTTGACTGTATATTGAGGTGTAAAATCATCTCTTCCCAAGGTTTATTAGTCAGTACAATTAGGTTTTTTTTATATTTTCAAAGCATAGTAAAATAATTAAATTATCCTTGAAAACTAAAACGGTTCAACTAGCATTCATGGGTTTTTTTTTTAAATATATTATTAAGTTAATTATGGCTATTAAACTCAGTCAAGTTAATGACTTGAGTCTCAAAAAAAAATTACTTATTTAAAAGTAGTAGGTACGTATATCTATATATTTTTTTACTTTAAAAAAATTAATTCAACTCGTGATAAAATACAAATCACCTATCTACTTACTTATGATGGGGTGGATACATGTACCAAAAAATCATTTTTTTTCTTATTATTTTTCCTACAGTGAAATCATATTACTACGGGCGAGGTTTGCCTTCTAGTAGTGTTGCTTTTGCTATCGTTCTTCGTGTGCTTCGTTAAATTGTTAGCTGCCGTGGGTTCCATACCCCTAATCACTTCAAAAACCTAGCAAATCCAATTCATCAACGAGTTGAATATGTGGGATGAATATATGAACTGTATTTAACCCCAATGGACCTCGAGGCCTTGTTGGAAAAAAGAAACAATTTCTTTTTAACCCATAACAAGGAACAAATTAACCATATAGTAGGTGGCTCTAATGGTACAAGTTTGGAATTAAAGAGTTTGCTCCCCTGTGATCTCAGGTTTGAATCTTGTTGTTGCTAATATGATAATCATTAGAGGTTTACACTTATGTTAATTTCAGGGCTCGTAGAATTAGTCAAAGTACATGCAAATTGATTTAAACATCCACGTTAATAAAAAAAAATCAAGAACAAATTACTCGAGGCTTGCTTCTTTTTAAAAAATAAATAAATAATAAAGTTGAAAAAACAAATAAAGGAAGCGACGCAAGAACCAAGAAAGAAATCCAATATTGCATTGCAAAGGTAGCTAGGCAAGCTAAGGATCTGATTTTGAAGGAACTAAAACTTTGCTGGATATTAATACATAATTAATTGTACGCATAAAAATCAGCATTATTAATTACAAGTTTATATTAATACATAATTAATTGTTAAAAATCCATTTTTATTAAAAGTCGATTTACATGCACTTATTTTAATTTTTATGTTTTTTTTAAATAAATAATAATAATATTTTTAATTCGTGTGCGAGATTTCAATCTTCTTATGGTTCATTCTTGATTTGGAATTTCAAATAAGAGTTTAACATAATCTTAAACTTGTGGTTAAATAAAAACCTGAAAGAAAAAAAAAACAATTACAGTATAAGCTAAAACAGCTCGGGGTCTGTATAGTAGCTGTTACTGTACATTATGAGTAATTTAACTGTGGACTGGACTTTTGTAATTTATACTTCGCGCGTGTACGTTTACCTTTTTTTTTTTTTCCTCTCCTCCAGCTCTCTCTCTCTCTCCTCCAGTCGACGTTTCTCTCTCTAAATAACAGTAACATGCAGCAGCTCCTCCTCTCCTCTACGTTTACCTCTTTGTTTTTCTTTTTTTCTGCCCCTCACGTGAGCAACTTCTTTTCTTTCTCCCTCTCCTCCAGCTCTCTCTCTCTCTCCTCCAGTCGAATGCATGTCTCTCTCTCTCTCTCTCTCTCTCTCTCTCTCTCCCGAAAACAGACATGGTGGCCGGAGCTTCCAACGCTGACTCCGGCCACCACAGGCCACCATTTACGATGAAACCACCACAGGAAGAACCACCTCGGCCTCCTCTACCCGTAGGTATCCTCCGTTGAAGCTCTCGTCGTGGTCGGTGAACAGTACCGTCACCCTCCAACGCTGCCTCCGGCCACCACAGGCCACCATTTCAGACGCCACAACCACAGGAAGAACCACCTCGGACTCCTCTACCCGTAGGTATCATCCGTTGAAGCTCTCGTCGTGGTCGGTCGGAAGCACTGTGCACAGGTGCGCTGCACTGTCACGCGAAGAAGACGCACAGTGCAGCGCACCGTTTTAATTTCTTCCGAGAGAGAAGCAGCTGGACCTGGGCTGGGCTGCACTCGGCCCAGCCCAGGTCCAGCAAAGTTGGGCTCAGACCTAATTTGGTTGGGCTGTCCTCGGCCAAGCCATTTTTTTTAAATATATATTTTTTAAAAAAAAACATGTGTATATACAGATCAGTCCTAATGGAAGTAAAATATATGTTCGTGATGAAATTGCAAGTAGTTTGATGGGAGCATAAAAAATAATATTTGTTTTTTCATGAATTATTAATTACATAATATTATTATCATTATTAAATTTACAATATTTAAAAGAATTATATATATATATATATACCCTTTAAAGTAATTTCACAAGTTAAAAGCAATATGAAAAGTTTGGTAACGAAACACCCAAAACTGTTTTTTTTTCAACCTCCAACTCAACAACAGTTTTAACAAAAAACTTCACTGCTTATTTTGAACCACAGTAAAAGCGCTTTTTTGAAACTGTTTTTTTTCAACCTCAATCGCAAAAGAAAAAGCAATGTCAAACACACCCTAAATATTTCTTCTGCCTAAATATTAACCGTGAAGCACCCCCCTTTTTTTTTTCTTTCGGCTTTGCACAGTGATTTAACGAAAACGTCCCCTCAAAACGACAAAACAAGCAGCCGGTTTCAGGGGCTCCGCGGTAATTGACCGCTGCCGGTCCGGTCCGGCCCAATTCGTCCGGCCGGTTTTTTAATTTTTTATTCTGTCATTGAACAGTGCATTAACGATTTCATCCCCCGAAAACGACAAAATCACTCCTACTGGGAGAGGGGCTTCGCTGTAATTTTTTGCAATAATAACAATAGTCATTTTGTATCTAATATTACTGGGGATAAAAGACAATTCAAGAACAAAAAATAGACAAATTTACCTAGGTTATCTACAATTAAAAAACGATACAAGTCACTTTTGTCTCGATTACACTGTTCCTTTTAAACGGCAAACAAGTCATTATTATATGTTTTAATATTTATTGCATATTATCGCCTAAAAATATATAAAGAGATAAAAAAATATGACCTCGGATTTTTTGCAAGAAAAAAATTAATATCAGCATTCTTAAATACATTTAATATAATAATATGAAGAATAAATCTTATAAAATAAAATAAAAAATTGGCTTCAAATTTTAATTTTGTGCTCTTTTGTTCAGGTGTATTTCTGAAAAAAAAAATTGGATTTTTAATATTTCAGATCTAATATTACCCGGGAAAAAATACAGCTCAAAAAAACAAAAAGTAAACAAATTTGCGTATATTATATACAATTTAAAAATATATGAGGCACTTTCTGTTTCGACTATACTGTTCTTTTTAGACAGCAAATAACTAATTATAGCACGCAAAAAATATATATTCCTTTTTTGAAAAATATTGCAATGTTTTTATTTATAATGTGTCAGATCTAATATTACTGGGAAAAAAAGCAACTCATATTGTTTTTTTTTTAACAAATTTACCTAGGTTATCTACAATTAAAAAAAAATAAAAATCACTTCCCATTTCGATCACACTATATAATATGTGAGACTAAGTATATGTGTTTAATATTTATTTAATATTATCGCCTAAAAATATATAAAGAGAGAAAAAAAAATGACCTACAATTTCTCGAAAAAAAAATTGATATCGACATTCTTAAAGATATTTAATATAATAATATGATGAATAAATCCTATAAAAAAAACTTTGTCTTTGAATTTAAATTTATATTTTAGACCCTTTGTTTGTTTCTTTTAAAAAACGATGACCTTTTTTTCACATGTATTTTTGATTTTTTACTGTCCAACTCAGTTGTTCTTTTTTAACCGGATTTCTTTTGTTGTTTTGTTTTTTTAACCAGAGTATCCGTGACAACAAATTTCTTATAAATCATTTCACCTTCTTAGCAAATTTTTTAACAAATTTTATCAAAAGTTTTTTAGCAATAGCAATATTCAATCACATTTTGGTTGAAAAAAACCATTTTTAGCATATTTTATCAATTACAATTATACTAATTAAATATTAAAATCACAAAATACAACATTTATAAAATCAAATAATTTTTTACATAGATAAAAATGCCCAGCGAAGCGGGCTAATCAGCTCGTATATCCTAAGCAGTGTATAATGGTCGTGTTCAAAAACAAGATAAGAATAACCAATGTTCCAAACTATATATATACAAGATTTAAGACGGTTCAGTGATCACGAGATATGTGAGTTCTACACATCAGCTGGCGGATATCCTGACCAAGTCTTTGGGAAAGGAAAATTTCATCCCTATGATTCGCAAGTTGGGAGTTCAGGATATCCACTCTCCAACTTGAGGGGGAGTGTTGACAAGATAAATGTTGACATTATCTTTATATAGAAATAGATAATCAGTACATATTATTTTCCTATTTTAGTTCCTATATTGTAGCTGATTTTCCTGTAATGTAGTTTCTCATTCCTAACTCATAGGAATGCCTTGGCTGTACAAATACATGACCTAAGGTCTGTATTGAACTATTCAATCAATATACATTGTTCTTCCATCTTTTCACTGTTGACGACATGAAATTGAGAAGAATTTTGTGGGAGGCAGGACGACATGAAAGACATCTAATGTGACGTAAGCCAATATATTTTCCTTACACTTATGTAGTTTTTTGGAACTGGATCATGCAGCGCCTATCCAAATCATCATCTGTAGTGTATTCTAAGCCAAGCTCATTTCCTATTTCATGAACAAGTGCAGCAACAGGAATCCTGGATTTGGATTACTGGTACAAATCTCTATATATGCCCGGCAATCTCCCTGTGGAAAACAACAAATTTTCAAGATCTCGAACCAAGATTTTTGATAAATAAGTGATGAACAGATCTGCAGAACATCAAATTGAAGGGTTTCATGGTAAAATGCGTGGGATACAATGTTTTTTCTTCCTGGCCACTTCAAATCTCTTATGTTTGAATAATCGGCTTCAAAGGCTATAGTATTTTTGAAGAGTTTATTAAATTAATGAGAATAACATTGGCTTCTTCAATCTAAAATTAAAAATAAAATAAAATGGTATTGTTATTTTTTTATTTGAAAATTAATAGAAAGAAAAATTGTGAATAACTTCTAAAATGTGTTTTTCAAACTCAGTAAACAAAGTTTAAGAAATAAAAAAACTCATTTTTCAGTTTTTTAGATAAAGAAATATTCATTTGAGCAAAAAACTTCAATTTTCCTTTTCTAATTCCAGTTTTCTTAAAAAAAAAAAAAGTATTATTATATTTTTAATTTTCTTTGATGATCACTGGGGAAAAAATCCAAATCCAATAGTACGGTTACGTTGCCTTACCACCTACTACCACTCTGTTCTCATTACCTATCAATTTATTCTTTCCTGTTTCATGCTCTCTCACAATCTCTTTTTTTTTTTATTCAAGTGATAATAATCAAGCTAATAATCTCAACCTAAAAAAGTTAATTATAATTTTGAATTTAACGAATAGTTTTATATTACACCTTAACATCCCATACGTACTTCTCGGTGTTTTTTTTTTTAACCTTAAACTGGGCGGTGGCATGAGCTGTTGTGTGGACTTTTGACGATGATGATGGGATGTTTTGTTCTTACTGGATTGAAGACAAACAAAGAGGGAGGCTGGAGAGGTATGTGAGTGAAGGAGGTGAAATTAAGGACTACTAATTGACAGGTATTTATAAATGTAATAAAATGGATGAAAGGCTCAACTATAGCGAGCTATGCATGGATTTTGAGAGCCACCATATTGCTTCTCTGTCTTGTTGAGATCCAGAAAATGCGATTGACTTGGTCGATCCTCACGCAAACTATAATACAACTAGATAATTGCCCGCACGTTGCCGCGGGAATTTTTTTGTATATAATTTAACATAATTAAATTTATAACGATAAATTTATATGATATAAGTAAATAAAAATTATAGATTAAAAGATAAAATATTTAAAATTTTGAGTTGAGTTTGTTACGTAAGCATAGATTACATTTTTTAGAATATCGGTATTGCGTCATAAACTATCATAAAAGAGCGCGCACTAATTATTTTTATGGGGGTGTTTTCGGTTTTTGGCTTTTTTTTTTTTAATTAGCCACATTGTGCACAGTGTAATTACGAATCAACCCCTCGAAAACGACAAAATAATTATTACATTATCCTGGAAAAAAAAAACTAAAAAACATTAACAAAAGAATAAGTAAGAGAAAGAATTAAATTATTAATATTAATATTATTATTATTATTATTATTATTATTATTATTATTATTATTATTATTATTATTATTATTATTATTATGTTAATAATGAAAGAAACAAAAATAAGTGAAAGGAAAAAAATATCCTAGAAACTTTCACAAAAGATAAAAAAAACAAAAACTATTATTGCTATCACTGTAAAAAAAAAAATTATCAAATTATCCGGAGGAAAAAAAACATTAAAGAAAGAGCAAGCAAGAAAAACAATTTAATTATTATTAGTATTATTATTGTGTTAATAATGAAAGAAAAATAAATCAATAAAAGACTAAAAATATGCAAGAAATTTTAACAAAAGAAAAAAGAAAACAATTATTATTGCTATTACCGGCAAAACAAAAAATATCATCAAATTATCGGGAGAAAGATAAAAAACACAGAAGAGCGAGGAAAAAAAATAATGAAATTATTATTATTATTGTTATTATTACTATTATTATTATTACTATTATTATTATTATTATTATTATTATTATTATTATTGTGTTAAATACACTTATATATACATGGACAAAAGTTTGGATTATTCTAGAAATTAAAAAAATAAAAGTATAAGGACTGAAATGAAAATCAAATATCAAGGGCTTAAATTACAAAATTAAAAGTCAAAGGACTGAAATGCAAACTACATTTATTCTCATTTGAAATAAGAGGATGAAATTGCAAAAATCGGAACTTGTGTACCGAATTAATTGAGCTATATACAGCCAATCCGGAAATTGAAAGTAGCAGGACCGAAGTGAAACTTTGACATTCAATTAATTAAAATCGGAGGACCCAATCGAACTAAATCAAAACTTATATAACAGAAATCAGGACTAAAAACGAAATTAAAACCCGAGGGACCAAAGTGAAAAACAGCAAAACATGGGGGACTCTCCTGCACATGCACGTGCAGGAGAGAGAGAAACGTCGCCGGAGGCTTCAACCGGCCTCCGCCGCGTCCACGGACATTTGGTGGTGACACGCACCACCGCGGGAGGAAGACCACGCGGCGGCGCATCGATCTAGCCACCGATAGACAATTTCCGACCACCTTATCACACCGCACGCGCCGCCTGAATAGGGCGTGAGACGGAAAACCGTATGGCGCGTGCGCCTCACGCCCCGACAGACGCCGATTAATAAATTCGAAAAATAGGGTCAATTACCGTTCCACCCCTGGACCCAATTCATGGTTTTTGTCTTATTAGGGGCTAAAACCGTCTTTAGCCATTTCCGAAAATAATAAAAAAAGAAAAAGTTGCGGCGGACCGGGCCGGTCCGGCCGCGCGCAATTACGCCGGTGCCCCTCGCCCGGACGCCTGTTTTT
The DNA here is from genome assembly GCA_009078335.1 of Salix brachista. Lineage (NCBI taxonomy): Eukaryota > Viridiplantae > Streptophyta > Magnoliopsida > Malpighiales > Salicaceae > Salix > Salix brachista. Next base: position 13,685,080 of record CM018586.1, read on the forward strand.
GTCCTATTACCGGGGACAAAAACGTCATTGCACTGTTCACAACCGAATATTTTTAAAAAAAAAAAAAAAAAATTGGAAAAGACGAAATTGGCCCCGCTCGCCAGCACCTCGTCGCCGCGCGCCCGAGGGCCAAAAGCGCCCCTGCACTGCTCGAGTCCACAGTGGACTGTGAGGGGCGCTACAGGGTTTTTCCCACGCCGTTTGTTTGTGTTGTAATATATATATATATATATATATATATATATATATATATATATATATTAAATGGAAAAGGCTTGCTTGCCATTGGATAATGCATTTGGACCTGGTTACTTGGGCTGTACGAGGAGTGGGAATGGAAATGGGTGTTACATAAAGCTCATTGCTCCTTCAAACCCAATTCAATTATCCATATAAATGGTGTGGAAAAAATATTATATCTCTCACACATAACACCGTGGATTGTTACAGTGTTTTCCGCTATAGTGCTTTTTTTGTTTTTGATTTTTTTTGGATATATTTTTTTTACATAGTTTTTTTGTTTCTTTTTCTACTTATATATATTTTTTTTGTTTTGTTTTTTTATAACTGAGGTGTCCAGGCTAGCTTAAGCACACCATAACTATATTTTTTTTTATAACCATGGTGTCTAGACCAACTTACACGCACCACGACTAGTCCCCGGACTCACTTTTTTTTTATAGTCGGGTGTTCAGGCCAACTTTCATCAAATATATTTAGGTTTCATTTCGGTCTTAAGTTTTTTAATTTTTGAATTGGTTTTAAATCCTTTAATATTTTCGGTATCAAATTTTGGATTTGTTTCAAATTTGTCCTTGGAATGAAATTGATTATATATTTATAAAATATTTTTGAAATGCAGTGTCACACTTTACTCTCAAATCTAAATTTCAATCTATTTTCATTTAAAAACTCAATCCTAGGAAACTCAATGACCCCATTTTTACCATCTAATTGAAAACTCATAATTAAATCAAATCTAAACAAACTTTGTGCATTTCAATCTACTTTTTTTTTTGCTATAAAATCAGGGTATATGTATTTTGGACTCCAAACCCTAAATTTTAACATATTTCTACCTAAAAACATAATAACAAAACAATATTAGGAACCTCAATAAATAAATCTTAAACCCTAAAATAATCTCTAATTATTTTCAAAACTCATAATCAAATCAAATCTAAACAATTTTTGTGAGTTACAACCTATTTATTTTTAGCGTGATCAAAATATATCATCGTCATCGAAACTTCATTTTTAAGGACATACTAATTGACATAAATATTGTATTTTTCTTGTTTAAAATACGACCAATTAAAATCTCTCTCTCTCTCTCTCATCTCTTAATCCAGGGATTGAATGTGAGAAAAATGAAGTTTTTGTACCAAAATATCAGCAATGAAAACTTAAGGGGGCAAAGATAAAAGAAATAAAAATTAAAGAACCAAACTGAATATTTTCCAACTCATAATCAGTTAAAGCACTGTAAATACATTACAGCAATCTATAGCACTTCTTTGAGATGATCCACGGTGGGGGCAACAATAATAGGGTTATTTCTTTCAGTTTCTTTTAATTTAACAAAAAAAAGAAAAGAGAGAGTAAAATATATGTTTAGCAATTGAGTAGTTAAATGATTTTCTTGGAAATGTGGTTAAAATTATTTTTTAAAATAATTTTTATTTAAAAATATATTAAAATATTTTTTTTTTATCTTTTAAAAATAATTTTGACATCACCAAATAAAAATGATCTACAAACATACAAAAATAATTTAAAATAAAAAAATTTCATTTTTTTTTAAAATCGTTTTTAAATTCAAAACATGAAAATGATCTAAAAATATTATTTTTTTAATTTAAATTAAAAAATAATTTATTTATTTATTCAGAAACATTTAAAAAACACAGTAGCTCTAAAAATCAAACCGTTCCTTTCATCACTCCAGACTTCGATGAGCCAAATCGTAGAGACGAAAGGTTCCCCAATTTGAAAATGGGTCCTGACTCCTGAGCCAAATGGTGGGCCACCTCATCCTCATCGGAAAAGTCATTAGCGAATGAAGGACCATGACAACCACTTGCTCGACGGTAATTTCTATATATTTTAATTTGAATTTTGAATATGGTCCCAAGCCACATGGTGAGATTCTTCGTATCTTTCCAAATATATATTAGATTTAGTGTATGTTTGGAAGTGTGGTTGTGGTTGTTTTTAAAAATATTATTCGTTTAAAAATATATTAAAATTATGTTTTTTTTTTAAAAAAAATTATTTTTGACATCAGCATATCAAAATGATCTAAAAACATCAAATTTTATTAATTTAAACTTAAAAATAAAAATAAAAATTTTCAAATTTTTTCAAAAGCGCTTTTGAAAAGCCCTACCAAACACTTTCTTAGTTGAAAATATCATACATACATACATATATACATACATATACATATACATACATATATACATACATACATATATATATATATATATATATATATATATATATATATATATATAGGTTAAATAAATCATGAGAGATGATGGTCAATTAATAATGATATTTTATGTGTGTTGAGGTTATGGGTTCTAACTCGATTGTAAAGCCAATCCCTGCTATGAAAAAATAGAACATTGGTTATCATTGATGAATAAAGAGAATTAACATATATTTATATTTTTATTATTAATATTTGTTTCACCTTTCGTATACAACATTTAAAATTAATATGGGGAGACAATACTGGTTGATTGCCTCACAAATGGTTTTTCAAGTCTTTTGGTACTACCTGCATATGGAAACTAATGAGTTAGAATTTTTACTTACTATTTTTAATGTTCTATATAAATGATTACATCCATAATAAGTTGACAACTTAAACGAACATGGTATTATAAACTCAATATATTTAAACCTTTTTTTTTTACATTGTTTTTTAAAATGTTTTTGAAAAAAAAATATTTTTTTATTTTATTTTTTTAGTGTTTTTAGATATTTTTATGTTCTGATATCTCAAATAATTTTTATAAAATAAAAAATATCATTTTGATACATTTATAAACAAAAACCACTTTTAAAAACAATCTCAATTATACTCTCAAACATCCATTTAATCATATGTTGAACTCAAGTCAAGATAAGTTTAGTAAGTTAGATTTAATATGCTTAGATTTAGTCACTTGTTAAGTCCAAGACAATATGTGGTTGACAAATTGCTAGATTTAATATTCTTAAATTCAATCCACATGCTAAACTTAAATCAACGTGGATTCTAAAAGTTATCAGACCCAATATACTTATATTCAGTCATGTGTTGAGCCTAAAACAATGCTAGTCTGACAAGTTGATAAACTCAATGTATTTGAGTTTAATCATATGTTGAGTCCAAAACAATATGAATTTGGAAAGTTCTAGACTTAATTTATTTGGGTTTAATTTTGTCCTGAGCCTAAAACAATACGAGTCTTATAAGTTGATAGAGTCAATTTACTTTGGTTAAGCCATATACTAAGGCTAAAAAAAAAAAGTTTGACAATTTATTAAACCTAATTTACTTGAATTCAGTCATGTGCTAAGTTTATGACAACATGAATTTGGTAAACTACCAAACTCGTCTCCTCTAGGCTTGACTACAAGCCAAGCATAATTGGCTTAAAGGTCATTAAAGTTCAATATTAGAACCATAAAGTGCCCGTTTATGAAACATTAGAAAAGTGCTTTTAAATGAATTTTTTTTTTGCTTTAAATTAAAAAAAATTGTGTTTTTAAATTGATGTATTGATATTATAAATAATTTTTTTAAAATAAAAATATTATTTAATGCATTTCTAAGTGAAAAACAACTGTAAACACACTCTCAAATACCCTCAAAGTATTGTCTTAGGATTATTAATATTAACTATTCCTGTTAGAAATAATCATCTCTATAAATTTATAAATATGTGAAGATTTCTGTGTAGCCTACCCATTTTTATCTCCTTAATGAAGGCCAACCCTATCTCTATCTCAATAATAATATGTAAAAAATATTTGTTTTTTATTAATAATGTGTAAAATATTTTTATCCCTGATTACTATTATTAGAAAAAATAAATTTCCAATCTATTCACTCCATCAAAATAACAAGATTTAAAGATTATAAATTACACATTAACCCTCTAGGTAAAATGTTTGTTTTTTCCACCTTCCAAGCGTCCATACTTGAACCCTAACAATATTTATCATATAAAAACAAGAATAAATTTTTTTATTATTGGGATTGAAAACTCTAACTTTCACCCATCACTATCTTTATTTTTAAAATTACTAATTTTATGATCGGAGGAATAAATAATTCTTAAATCTCATTGAAAGAGACGAACACCAAGATTTCTACGATCAATCATGTGCTTTCTACGCTACGAGAGAGAGTATATATATATATATATAATTATTTAAGATACTAATAACCGATCAAAAGACATCAAAGTCACCTGCTATCTTCTCCTGTGAGCAAAACAAAGAAAATCAGGAAGAGTTTTTTTAAAATATCTTTATAAAATCGAAATGACAGCCGGAAGGGATTCGGGAAAATCTTTTTCAGTTTTTCCTATAAATAATTATTATCAATGTCTGCCTTTAGTTTGGCAGTGTTGCTGTGTTTTAAAAGATGAAGTGTTGACCGCATCATTCCAGCCAGGTGGGGCAATCTTTATTATAATTTTTTACTATCGCAATAATTGCCTAGGGTGAGGGACACATGCAGATAATTGGGTGCGAAAAAGGATATCCCGTGGACAAAATATTATTAAATCGGAATATAAATATGCAAAACAATTCCAGCAGAAAAAACGTGAATTTATTTTAACAACTATTCCTTGGGTGAGTGGCAGGGACAATTTAATAATCACCCATAAGAGATAACACGGTGGGAAAATCACCCATAAGAGATAACACGGTGGGAAAATCCAAAAGACAGAACCATGTGAGTGTCATGACAGAAATTGTAAAATAATAATAAAACAAATTCGAAGGGGTGATGAATTCACTGTTCATCCAGGATTTGTTTTTGTCCTTTTTTCCTTACTGTGCACAATAAAATTATCATATTAACCTTTAAATTATAATTTTTTTTTGATAACCGGGGTGTCCGGGCCAGCTTGCGCGCACCACAACTAAATCCCCAGGCCCACTGAACATCCTGCAAACCCAATGAGCATTTAAGGCACCGCGGAGGTGACAGACATTCCTAACAAGGCTTGAACATGGAGTGAGAGGAAAGGAGAAACCCTTCTTGACCACCAGACCAAGACATGCTGGCTTGAAATTATAATTTGTTTTTACCGGTAATGGCGGCTTCTTTTCTCTTTTCATTCTTATAAGCATGGTTAGGAGACCCAAGTAAGACCGACATGTTTTATTTTCTTAAAGTCTAGGGTCAATGGGTAGTTTAGTCATTGCACAACTTTTCTTTTCGTTGTTACTGGGGTGGGGGTGGTTTGGTCTCTTAAAAAGAAAAAAGGAAAAAAATTGTTGACGGTAGCTCGGCACGCACCAGCCACTTCCCGTCTTTAAACGACACATGCGGTTAATTTCAGGGTGGCGTCAGCTTCGTCTCCCTGCCCCTCCATTGCAAGTGACACGTGCACCTGGAAAAACTTTGATTTGACTCCTATAACTTTTTTTCTTCTTTTTTTGCTTTGTTTTTCTTGGTTTTTGCACCGTGCCCTTTGATTTTTCCCCAAGTTGTAAACTTTAAAAATTAACCCCACTACATCATGTTTTCCCAGTGTTTTTTTAAGCTTAATTTATTTTTTTTACTTGGCAGTGTTACAGCACAAGTCTCTAATCTAATCTTTGCCTATAAATGGGAGACTAGAGGAACCTAGTCTCACAACTCTAGCATCTCTTGGTAATATCTTAGCTCATTGCAAAACAATGAAGCTACTCTTGGTAATGGTGTTTATCCATTCCCTCCTGGCTTTGGCTCCGGCCTCAAAAACTCCTACCGTCATTATCATCGGAGCCGGAATGTCAGGTTGCCATCTCTTCTAAATTACCAAAAAAATCATCTTATGGCTCTGTATTCCTGCTAAAACTTTCACTGTCTATATAATATTTTTTTAATTTCATCTTGGTCAACATTTCAGGAATTTCAGCAGCAAAAACACTTCATGATGCTGGCATACGTGATATCTTGATACTAGAAGCAACAAATAGGGTTGGTGGCCGCGTGATGAAAACCCAATTCAGTGGATATGCAGTGGAGATGGGTGCCAACTGGCTTTTTGGTGGGGGGCCTGTTCATAATCCCGTGTTAGAAATGGCCGAGAAAGTCAAGCTCAAAACCTCCCTCAATGACTATGATAATCTGACATCAAATACCTATAAACAAGAGTAAGAGAATTGAAATACTCTTCTTTTCTTAAATACCATCATCTTAATTCGTGACATTAATTAATCTTTTTCACTGATCTCCACAGTGGTGGACTGTACCCAAAAACATTGGTGGAGGCTGTGGATAAAGTTGCTGTGGCTAGGGACGACTTCTGTGCAAAGTTTTCTACCCTTCTGACAAAAAAAGTCAAGAACGATGTTGATATCTCAATCTTGGCAGGGCAGCGTCTATTCAAACAGTAAGCGTTAGGAATCTCACGCATTAACTAACCATTATTTTCTGAGTAAATTAACTGATCAGTGATGGACATGGCTGCAGGGAGCCGAAAACCCCACTAGAAATGGTGGTAGACTACTACCACAATGACTACGAGGATGGAGAGCCACCGAAGGTGACAAGTTTGAAGCACACATATCCCCGGAATGAGTTCGTTGACCATGGAGAGGACCCCTACTTTGTAGCAGATCCCAGGGGTTTCGAGATTGTAGTACAGTATCTTGCCAAGCAGTTCCTGTCTTCTTTGAAGAGCGACCCCCGACTCAAGCTAAATAAGGTAACCTTTTACCACATTTTGCTGGGATCTTGATCTAATGCTCTCAGATATATGTGGTTGAGCTAGCTATTTCATCATGCAAGGTAATAAATCCTGACGCAGATCTGTGGTTTAAACGCTGTTTCAGGTAGTTAGAGAGATAATATACTCGAAGAATGGAGTTGCAGTAAAAACTGAAGATGGTTCTATTTACAAAGCTAAGTATGTTATTGTCTCTGTAAGCGTTGGAGTCCTCCAAACTGACCTCATCGATTTCAGGCCTAAGTTACCTGTGAGTATATATGATTACTGGTTTCTCTTTTTGCTCTTGATTCTCTGTTTATTGAGAGATTTCTTCTTCAATCTTCACGAAATATTCAAATCAATTTCATTTCTAACTTTTATGGACATCTCAGATATGGAAAAGGCTTGCAATATCCGATTTTAGCATGACCATATATACCAAGATATTTCTGAAATTTCCTTACAAGTTCTGGCCAACCGGTCCTGGAACCGAGTTCTTCATTTACACTCATGTAAGGCGCGGATACTATCCACTTTGGCAGGTACTAACTGGCAAGTGCATCTAATTAAATTATTAGCTAGCTATTTTGCTGTAAATCCATCCTAGCTCCACATTTATGATATCGATCTTGATGTTTGTTCTATCATGCAGCATCTAGAGAATGAATATCCAGGATCGAACATTTTGTTTGTGACAGTAACTGCCGAAGAATCAAGAAGGGTAGAGCAATTATCAGACCAAGAAGTTGAAGCAGAGGTCATGGCTGTCCTGAAAACGTTGTTTGGCAACAAAATTCCAAAGCCAGAAGACATTCTTGTACCTAGATGGGGCTCAAACAGATTCTACAAGGGCAGCTATTCCAATTGGCCTGACAAGTACAGCCAGCACCGCCATGACCAACTAGGGGTGAGCCTAGAATTTGCGAATTCATTATCCTAGTGTTGATGTAATGAAAAACAATTTGAGATCCATAGCTAGAAATACTTTTGTCTTTTACAGGATCCTGTTGGTCCAGTTTACTTCACCGGGGAGCATAATAGCAATAAATACATTGGATATGTCACCGGTGCTTACTTTACAGGTTCGATCTCCCTACAAAACCAAAAAATGCAGACAATATGGCCTTTACCAAGCTTGATTTTTGCTCTTGGATGGCAGGTATTGACACTGCAGACGATTTGCTTGGATGCATTAAGAACCAAACTTGCAGAGGCTATAATAGCCAGCAGATGTAAGAGAGAAACTTCATTATGTCTGCATTGTCAGTTTAATTATCAAGGAAATACGTGCAAGGCTCAAAGAGTTTCACAATTTGTACAATCCATTGTGCAGGTGAAGATGGATCAGGCGGACCAGTAGAAGTAATAAAATGTGGAGGGTGGAACTACCATTATAACACCAACCTGTTCTTGAATTTTTGCTAGATGTCGTCCCATCTATTTTATGTTTGGATTTCAGTGTTGAGGAATGAAGATTTCAGTTTCGTGATCTTACTTGACATCATTTAATAAAAAAGGAAAATAAAAATAAACAAAGGCAAGGACATCGTAGGAAAAGGGGGGAGTCTTGCTCGAAGCCTCGAACTATAGTCAAACCAACCTTTTCTCCTTACAAAGTGGATCCCCTTCAAGATCTGAGCACCAGTTCCTTGTAAAACACAACTCATCTTTAAAAAATCTTATTCTATCCTTATTTTTGTTTTTTTGGTATAAACCACGCGGTATCCTGGACGCTGGCCCAGACTAATCCACGCTCGCACCGGGTCGGCCCATATAGGGGTAAAGTGCTCCCCAAGAGAGTGTCTCCATACACAAGATGCAGGGTCGAACCCTGCTCTTGCTTAAGGGATGAGGGCGCCGAACCACCCACACCGTGCCCTCTTGGGTATTCTATCCTTATTTTACTAAGAAATAAGGAGATGGCGTGCGATAGGAATTGCCTGTCTACCTCGAAGACAACAAGAAAAGAACAGCACGAGGGTTGAAGAATATTCCCCCTCTAATTAGAAAAATACGAGTACTGTCGCACGTAGAGAGATAAACAGGAGAAAAAACTTTAACCGATCACGGAGAAAAAACTTTAATTGATCACCGACATATCTTTGGCCATCTTGGAATCACACGCGCCGCACCAGTAAAAAAAATAACATGGCAGAGAATAATTTTAGACTCCTGTTGGGTATTTTTACGTGCTGGTAAACGTCGCACGCGCCATCCACGATCCACGTGAACGCAGAAATGGACGGCCTGTCCGGCAACACGTAAATAGTAACTCTCTAGAAAATATAATAAAAAATGATAAATTACCGTCACACCTCTGCAACAATTCTTGTATTTTGTCTTATATGGGGGTATATATGTATTTGACTATTTAAAAAAAAGAAGTGCAATGACCTTACTGACCCCAGGGTTTACTGTGCAATTTTGTTTTATATGGGGGTATTTTTGGATTTAGCCATTTGAAAAAATATGCAATGACCTTAATTTCCTTGGAGTTTACTGTGCAATTTTGTCTTATACGGGGGTATTTTTGTATTTATCCATGTAAAAAAATGCAATAACCTTAATGCCCCTGACTGTTATTGTGTTGTTTTGTCTTATATATGAATATTATAGTTATTTTACTGTGTACAAAAATACAAACAATCGAAAATACCCTTGGACCCAAGGGTAAAAAATGCAGTAGATAGAGGGGCAAAATAATAATTTTACTATTTTAATCCACAGTGCCTTTGAGTCTAGATCAACAATAAAAATCACTATTCATTACGGTTGAGAACCCCATCCTCTTTTAGCTTTTGTACGAGCTGATTAGCCCGCTTCGCTGGGCATTTTTATCTATGTAGAAAATTAATTGATTTTATAAATGTTGTATTTTTTTATTTTAATATTTAATTAGTATAATTGTAATTGATAAAATATGCTAAAAATGGTTTTTTTCAACCAAAAAAATGTGATTGAATATTGTTATTGCTATAAAACTTTTGATAAAATTTGCTAGAAAATTTGCTAAGAAGGTGAAATGATTTATATGAAATTTGTTGTCACGGATACTCTGGTTAAAAAAACAAAACAACAAAAGAAACCCGGTTAAAAAAGAACAACTGAGTTGGACAATAAAAAATCAAAAATACATGTGAAAAAAGGTTACCGTTTCTTAAAAGAAACAAATAAAGGGTCTAAAATATAAATTTAAATTCAAAGCCAAAGTTTTTTTTATAAGATTTATTCATCATATTATTATATTAAATATCTTTAAGAATGCAGATATTAATTTTTTTTTCAAGAAATCGTAGTTCATTTTTTTCTCTCTTTATATATTTTTAGGCGATAATATTAAATAAATATTAAACACATATACTTAGTCTCATATATTATATAGTGTGATCGAAATGGGAAGTGATTTTTATATTTTTTAATTGTAGATAACCTAGGTAAATTTGTTAAAAAAAAACAATATGAGTTGCATTTTTTCCCCAGTAATATTGGATCTGACACATTATAAATAAAAACATTGCAATATTTTTCAAAAAAGGAATATATATTTTTTGCGTGCTATAATTACTTATTTGTTGTCTAAAAAGAACAGTGTAGTCGAAACAGAAAGTGCCTCATATATTTTTTAATTGTATATAATCTAGGCAAATTTGTTTACCTTTTGTTTTTTTGAGTTGTATTTTTTCCCGGGTAATATTAGATCTTAAATATTAAAAATCCAATTTTTTTTTCCAGAAATACACTTGAACAAAAGAGCACAAAAATAAAATTCGAAGCCAATTTTTTTTTTTTATAAGATTTATTCTTCATATTATTATATTAAATGTATTTAAGAATGCTGATATTAATTTTTTTCTTGCAAAAAATCCGAGGTCATTTTTTTTTATCTCTTTATATATTTTTAGGCGATAATATGCAATAAATATTAAAACATATAATAATAACTTGTCTGCCGTTTAAAAGGAACAGTATAATCGAGACAAAAGTGACTTGTATCGTTTTTTAATTGTAGGTAACCTAGGTAAATTTGTCTATTTTTTGTTCTTGAGTTGTCTTTTATCCCCAGTAATATTAGATATAAAATGACTATTGCTATTATTGCAAAAACAATTAAAATTATAAAATTTTAACGGAAGAAAAAACACTCAAAAACAATAACAAAAGAGTAAGTAAGAAAAAAAAATAAATTATTATTATTATTATTATTATTATATTATTATTATTATTATTATTATTATTATTATTATTATTCTAATTAATGAAAGTGGCAGAAATAAATCAAAGAAAAAAAAATCGATGGAAAATAAAATTATTAGGAAAAACTTAACAATTATTTGATAAGCATTAAATATTTAAACAGGGATATTTTATAAGATTTATTCTTCATATTATTATATTAAATGTATTTAAGAATGCTGATATTAATTTTTTTCTTGCAAAAAATCCGAGGTTATTTTTTTTTATCTCTTTATATATTTTTAGGCGATAATATGCAATAAATATTAAAACATATAATAATGACTTGTTTGCCGTTTAAAAGGAACAGTGTAATCGAAACAAAAGTGACTTGTATCGTTTTTTAATTGTAGGTAACCTAGGTAAATTTGTCTATTTTTTGTTCTTGAGTTGTCTTTTATCCCTAGTAATATTAGATATCAAATGACTATTGCTATAATTGCAAAAACAATTAAAATTATAAAATTTTAACGGAAGAAAAAATACTCAAAAACATTAACAAAAGAGTAAGCAAGAAATTTTTTATTATTATTATTATTATATTATTATTATTATTATTATTATTATTAATGAAAGTGGCAGAAATAAATCAAAGAAAAAAAAATCGATGGAAAATAAAATTATTAGGAAAAATGTAACAATTATTTGTTAAGCATTAAAAATTTAAACAGGGATTTAAATCATAAATCAAAAGTTGAAGGGCTGAAATGAAAATCACATTTATTATCAATTTCAATCCAAGGATAAAAGTGCAAAAATTCGAACCTGTGTACCGAATTTAATGACCAATTTGGACCCAATCCGGAAATAAAAAGTTGCAGGACCGAAGTGAAAGGTGCACATTTAATTAATTTCAACCTGAAGGACCAAATCGCAGCAAATTAAAACTAATGTAACAGAAGTGAAAGGTGCAGGAAAGGAAATTGCAAGTTGAGGGACCGAAGTGAAAAAGGCAAAAACACGGGGGCCTCTCCTGCACTTTTACGTGCAGGGGAGAGAGAGAAACGTTGCCGCCGTATTCAACCGGCATCCGCCGCGTCCACGGACACCGTGTGGAAAAACGCGCCGCACCGGGAGGACGACCAAGCGGAGGCTCACCGGATTCGACGCCGGTAGCTCATTTCCGTCCACCGTATCATACCGCACGCGCCACTTGAAAGGGGCGTCAGGGTGGACACGTCGTCCGCGTGAACCGCACGCGCTTGACAGATTTCGAAAAATATATAAATAATAATAGTCAGTTACCGTTATTTCTCTGCCCTTAAATAATCGATTTTGTCTTATTGGGGGCTAGAACCGTCTTTAGCCATTTCAAAAATATTAAAAAAAATAAAGGGTTGCGGCGGACCGGACCGGTTCGTACGCGTGCAATTACGTCCGCACCCCTGAGCCTAAACGTTATTTACCCCTCAGCCGAAACACTATTTTGTCCTATTACCAGGGCTAACATCGCCACTACACTGTTCATAGATGAAAAAAAAAAAAAGGTGGACGAACTCGCGCGACGCACGGACGACAAATGTCCAGTCCACAATGCACATGAGTCACAATGCACAGTGGACCGAACCCGAGCTCTTTTAGCTATTGTTATAATAATAATATAACAAGGACACCTTCCACTCCATTAAAACGACACATTTAACAGCATTTCAGTAGCATCGGTCACTGTTAAGTAGAGTAGAGTCCCTTCACTGTGTCAAGTCACACTTCTTCGCTGCTCTGATTTGTGGTTATAAGAAATCGAAGAAGAGTAAAAAAGAATCAGGTTATTTCTCCTCTCATGAATCATTCTATTTTTTTGCCTTTTCTTAATTACTTTTACCAGTCAATCAGCTCGATCGTTATTATTCAACTTGATTTAGAAAACTGACCTTCGTCTGCGATGTTGACTCAGCCTTGATTAGTACGATCTTCAATTTCATTTCGATCATTTTCATCGTGATATATTGCTGATTTCATCTTATTTGATACTGAATTTGTTCACTATATTCCTTCTCTAAAGAAAATTTGTTTATTTAACATGATTTAAACAAATTATAGGTGGATGATAAATTAATCTCAAGAAATCCCTGATTTTTTCTAGATTTAATTCTTTATTTATGACGGCTAATCAAAAGCTGATAATAATGAAAATTAATTCTTTACTTTTCAGCTTTTAAAATTCATTATAAAAAAAGGGTGAATGAAAAGTTTCTAACTTGTTATTTCATGTTCTTACATACTCTTCATCACCTCTTTTTTAGTGTTTTTCTTGTTTTTTTTTATGCTTTGATTTTCCTTTTCCTTCCAAGAATATAGAGCTATGATTCCCTTTTTTTAAAAAGATAATTGAATCTTTTTTACTTTTGTTCAAAAACCTTATTTTGAAAGTGCATCTAAACTAAGATGGTGTTGTTGGAATCTTCAGAGGTATATTGCAAATATTCTAGGTGCACAAGTGAGGAGCAATAAAACTATAATGACAAAGAATTCAGTTGACAATATAAAAATATCAATTACTTTAAAGCACTTCAACAAATAAATACCCTTATTGTTTTAATTCAAGCATAATTAATTTTATTATTTGAATGCATGCTATGATTTTTTAATTTTTTTTTATCAATTGTAAGTTTGAATACATGCTTATTATGAATGCTGATATTGTTTTATTATATTAAAAGAAAGTTAAAAGCATGTTTGTCTTGAGTTTTATTTTTGCATGTTTATAGATTTAGACATTTATACACTTCATTTTTTCCTTATTAATCTTATATATATATATATATATTGTTTAACATAACTTTTAATTTAACCATTGAATCCGACCATCTTCATCGCCAAAGTCATCATCATGGAGCTGGAATGTCAGGTTTGTTTTGTATTCTATTTGTAGGAAACTAGTAGAGAAGTGGATATAAAGATTTAAATTTTTATTTCATGGTAGATTTGTCATTTGTGTGCGTGAAAGAAACAAGCCTGCCCATGTTTTTCTCGTTTTTTGCAACATACTTGCTAATGAATTGTGTTAAATCATGTAAAAAAACAGGGATTGCAAATCATTTAATCAAATGCCTTAAACATGAAAAATATAGCGGCGGCCATGATTGGCATTCGAATAGTTAAAAAATCAGTATTGACCGAAACGGTCAAAATATTTCATAATAGTTAAAAAAATGAAATAAAATAATGTTATTTTTATCTCGGATTAAATTCGAGTGTATTCGGATTTTTTGGTGAAATACCGGCCGGAACATTCTAGTTTCATTCTATTAGTTCCGTTTCGGCCAAATAGTATTTGTTTTAAATAATGAATAATTTTACAATATCATGTCTTAATCCAACTGTTAGATTGAGATAAAATTTTACGGGGAGTCTCTTGACATATTTATATATATTATGTTAAAATTTCAGAGCAATTAGAGAATGTAATGACCTTGCGAGAATGATGATGACATTCTCGTAATATTATACATGTTCATAATTTTGTTCAGAAAAATCATTTTATTATGTCTTTTTTTAAAATTAAATTGCACAATTTTAAATAATTTTATTTTTGAATTTGAACTATTTTTTTAATATATATATATATATAAAAAAAAACAATACAACTCCTAAAACAACACGCCGGAACATTCCAAAATCAAAACATTTGAATTCAATTGAAAAACAAATAAAATCGAAATGAAATTGACAACTTAATATAAGTAATCAAGTGGCCTTGTACAAGTAACTAGGTTCCATCTAGGAGTTCAACTGGGCCATCAACTGGGCCAATTGATGGCACTATGGGCTTTGCCTAGTGAAATCATGAAACTCATCATCCTTTGTCTAGAACAGAGAGATTTTTGTGAAGGGATAGAAATGATACGACCCCACGAAACCATAAAAATAACACTGCTACTGTTGAGGATAACGAGAAGTAGTCAGTACCTCTAAAATCCAAATACAATGATGCTGCTTCTGCTTGGAGGGGAAATAGCAGAAGAAAATGTCATTAGTTAAGTCTACCCCGCCAAAATGCTAAAAATAACGACCACTTCAGTAACAGCTCCACCTCCACACATATCTCCGTCTCCATCAACAACCACCACCACTCAGAAAAATCTCCTTAACTACATAAACCGCCGCCACCTCCTCACTGCACTGTCTATCTCATTCACCGCATCCCATTTATCCATACCAGTCGCTGATGCCCGTGGCCTCTTCCAAATGCCTCCTCCCCGCCTCACCAACCAGTAACTCCATCAACCCTTTTCCTGTTTTCTTTCATTCCTTTTAATTTATAGTCTGTAGATCATAAACTTAAAGGAAACAGCAAAAAGGAAATTATATGCTACCTGGACCAGTGTCAAGTTTAGAACTTTTTATTGCACTTGCCTGTTAATGAATTGATGTTAAACTTATTTAACCATGTTAAGCTTCACACTTGTATCAAGGCACTGCTGGGCCCAATGAAAACTAGATCCATAATTTAATACTTGTATTAAGGCACTGCTAAATTATGAACTTAGTTTTCATTGGGGTCTGTTGATGTTAGCACTGTTGTTTCTTTTTGTTTGAATTTGTGATTGAATTGTGTTGTGGGTGTATGAAGGTATTATTTGGTGAGAGCTGGGGAGTCTGAATTTGAGAGCCTGGGGATTATCAACACGAATCCTGTAGCAAAAACATCAGTTGATAGTGGGTTGTCAGAAAAAGGGAAGAAACAGATTGTGAAAGCTGCTTTGCAGTTGAAAGAAATGGGAGCTTGTGATACAGGCTGTTGGATTTGGCCTTCCATTACTCAGAGAGCTTACCAAACTGCAGAGATTATTGCTGCTGTGAATAAGATCAGTAGGAGGTATGCATATTAATATTGAGTATATTTGGCAAATTGAGTGCTAGCACGAAAGGAATGTGGTGTTATAAGGCCCCTTGTTCTTACCTGAATTAGCTTTCTTGACCATTTAGCTATTTTGGCTAAGATCAAGTTCCTTGTAGAAAAACATATATATATATTTTAATTTAATTGCGGTAGACTGCTCCATGCTTAATTCTGACAGCAATTTGTGGGAAGTGAAGATGTGGCTGAGCTTTTCTAAAACATGGGGCTCCAATTTCCTTGCCACATAATGGAATTGGGCATAATTTTGTATTCTCATTGTTGTGTTTCCTTTGGAAATTTAGAGAGGCTTCTTTTTAAAGGCTAATATATAGATGACATTGGAGTTTTATTCATTTAAAGGAATGGTGGCGTTTTCAGAATCCATTGAGATAGTACTGTATTAATTACTACTATTGCTTCAAAAAGTCCTCCGTTTGTTGCAGTTATATAGTTCCAGAGTACAGCTTCCTGGATGCCCGTGGTTTAGGAGCTTATGAAGGCAAGAATTTGGAAGCTGTTTCGGAAGTAAGATCCCTCCCTGTTCTTGTGTGCCAAATGATATTGATGCAATTTCAGTTTTTGAGTTCTTGGTTTAAAACAAGTTTTCCTTCAAGAGAATGCTAGCAAATAAAATTCTAAGTCTTTTCCTTCAAGTTTAGTTCTTGTCATTATTTATAGTAACAAGGCATCTGCAGACTGCAGATCATGTTCTCTCTGCCCAAATCAACTCATCTAAGTTTCAGGCCCTCGGTCCAAATGTCATAAAAGATCCATCCCTTCCATCTCATTCTCTCTCTCTCTCTCTCTGAGCTGCAATTAATCATGCTGCAAATAGAGAACTTTTTCAGAATAGGATGTTAATGGCTGAGGTCTTGGCTATGGTTCAGGTATATGCATCAGATACTATTTCTCCAAGAAACAAGCCCCCTCCCATCGACGATGGAACCCCAAATGAGAGCGTTGCGGATGTGTTCGTCCGCGTTACACAGCTGATGTCCATTCTCGAAACTCAGTACTCTGAGGAAACTGTCATCATTGTATCTCCAGATTCTGATAATTTAACAATTCTCCAAGCTGGTTTAGTCGGTCTTGACCTTCGAAGGTAGCAGATTTACTATAAATGTGAATATGTCAAGAGGTGACAATCCTTAGCCTTTGTTCTTCTTGTTGCAGGCATAGAGATCTTTCTTTTGCCCCAGGGGAAGTCAGATTTGTTGATATCAGCAGCATACCACCTTACAAACAACCTGCCTCTGCTATATACAAATGTAGAAACCCACCAGTTTGTACCTGAGATTTCTGTGTTCAATTTATAGAAAGCATCAACTAAATTGTTTGACCATTCTGCTGTATCTAGAGGAAACCATTGCCGTAGCTTATATAATCCCGACGGAGCATTTGTCAAGATATCACAGCATGAATTGTAAACAACCGGTCTTTGTACTTTGCCACCTTTACTAAGCTATGGAGCAAGATGAAAATTTGAACCATTTGAACCATAATTTCGTTTCATTTTGTACAATTAAAAAAAAAAGATAAAACAACACAATTTTTACCTCGCTTAAAATTTCAGTCTATTCCGGAAATTCCGTTCAAATTTCAGTCGGAACAGTTTCGTTCCACCCTTTCTGTTTTGGCCAAATAGATTTTTTTTTAAATAATGAATAATTTTACAATATCAATCATATCTCTTAATACGACTGTTAGATTGAGATGAAATTTTACAAGGAATCTCTTGATATATATATATATATATATATATATATATATATATATATATATATATATCAGAGCAATCAGAGAATATAATAATCTTGCGAGATTAATGATGACATTCTTGTAATATTATACATGTTCATAATTTTGTTCAGAAAAATTATTTTATGATATTTTTTTAAAGATTAAATTGCATAATTCTAAATAAATTTATTTTTGGATTTGAACTAAATTTTTTTTAATATATATATATATATATATATATATATATATATAGTACAACCTCAAAACGGCACGTCAAAATACTCCGAAATCAAAACATTCCATTACAATTAAAAAAATAAAGTACCAACCGAAACAAAATTGACATCCTTGGTCACGACCTATGGGTATCCTACCATGGCTTCACATTATCTCATCTGTCATTCCCTTTCAACTTATTACTCAGATTGCAAGATTTTTCCACGTTATCTAGTGAACGGTCGACTGATCTGCTGGAATGAAAGCATCATATGCGTAAGTTCTTAGGTTAAAGATTTCCTTTGAGCAGCCACTAGAGGAAGAAAAAAAATAGTTGATACGACGCATGCATCCACAGGGATATCTCTATCTTCAGCAGAAGTCAGATTTGTACACTGTTCTTTCCGAGCTCCATGAAAATGAGAAACCTTCTCTGGGTTGTATTTTTATATGGGAATTCTATAAGAAGACATAAAACGTGGAGCAAGATTCTGAGATCTCTGTCCATAAACTGTCCCTTGAATAATCTAGTATCTTGAATTCTTGTCAATGTTTTATATATTTTATCATCAACTGATTGCTAGTTGTGAAACCTTAACTGTAATTATTTCTGAAATGTGAAGCAGCTGGAAGATTTATGACAAATTTCTGATCTAACCTCAATTATCACAAGTCCTTTCAGCAAGCTGACGAAATCACAAATGTTTTTTAGTTCTGCTGCATGAGAACCTCAATAATATCTAGATTTGTTTGAGTCTTCATATATTATGATTTTGACACATTAGAGTATCAATAGGCTTCCAATCAACACTCTTAGTTTTGTAAGAAAGTCTAACACATACTTTGGTATAGAAATATGTCATGTTTTGCCGAGTCTATCTCAATAATAAAAAACAATAATTTATTTCTTCAAGGTTTTTTTTTTTTTTTTGTCTTAAATTTAGTTGTCATGTATTTTTGAAGTGTACAAATCTATTTCATGTTGCCTTTTTTTTTTTTAATTATTATTATCATATCACCAACATAAATGTGAGCTCTCTTTGCCCAAATAAACTCATCTAAGTTGGATTGACTTAAGAATCTAATTGGGAGATTTTCTTTGGTTTAGGTTTGGATTGACTTCAGAGTCTAATTGGAAAAATATGATGCATTCAAATGAAAATAGTTTATAAGACATTTAAACACATATGAAACAAACAATATCCTAAAACCAAAAGAATGTTAAGAAAATCACATAAATCCTACATAACTTTAAACATTCAACAAACACTACATTCATGTTCCACTCAACCTATCAATCCTATAATAGTTTTAGTAAAACCTAAACATTTAACAAATTAAAATATAGAGAAAAAACATAGGGTTGTATTTGAAATGACATTAACAAGCATCCCAAACATGTAAGACCATACATTTAAACACATTGAAAACATCATGCATACTAAAAAACTTATTTGGATTAGCTATAGGGTTGGTCTTTTAAAGAAATGGTCTAACTTTTCTAAATATTTACCTCTCATAAATTCTAATCCTCTCTGCTAGAACATGAAAACCTATAGGACTTAAAAAAACCCTAAATTCATTAATCTTTTATATCTCTCTTTGTATGTATCTTTATGTTACCTTATTTCTTTTCCTATCACTTTTAATCATTACTCCTTTCAACCACTCCTTCCTCTTTATGTTTATACCTTTATTTTAATTATTGATTTCCTCAACTACTATTGTTGTTAAAAAAAACCCTAACCTATATCACTATTTATAGGGGACAAGGGAAAACCTAAACCCTATAATGAAAACTATAAAATACGCAATGCTTACAAACAAAGAAAAACAAAGGATAATCAGCTCTAATATAAGAGTATAAAATATTATCTCACAAAAAAACCACCAAGAAAGTCATTAAGAAAAAGAAATCAAAAAGGAAAAGGAAAAAAGAAATCAAATAATGTCATGATTTTACGAGATCAACATCTAAACTGAAGGCTTTTGTTGCCAAAAGTTCCCTTCAAAATTTTAACTACGCAATCTAAGATGGAAAATCAAAAGAAATCAAAAAAGGTTTCTTAATTGGGTCCTAATTCAAAATTTGATGGCCCTTATTTTTATTGTCTTTTCAAAATAGTCCATGGATTTTCCAATGTCTTTATTTGAAATAAAAAAAGGTTATTCAACTAGGAATCTATTCAGTTAAGCCCTTAAAATACCTCTTAAAACAATTAAAATAAGTTATGATATCAAGTATTTTATAGTTATATTTGCAATGAAGATTGACCATATGGAGACCTTTTCATACTGAGTTCATGTAGAAAGGTATTATATGTCAAGAAAGTAAAGATTTTATTATCCTAGATGTTCTAATACCATGTTAACAATAGGTAAAGTTTTGATTTTCAATTATAATATTTGTATTTTATAAAGTATTTACACATACAAATTTGTAAAGTGATAAGTAAAAAAAATATACATATGTTTTTATTCCTTTTACACTATGATTTTTAATATGTTTGTAGCTTATTGAAAGTTATTTCTATGACTTTGGTATGTCTAATAGACTTTGTGAATTAATTGATAAAAAATAAGATTTTTTGCATTTTATGTTTTGAACTTTGCTTCTTGTGACAGGTTTTTCATCAAGTTATAGTTTTATAATGTGAATGTGCGTTAAATCAGTGTTAAACTATACATGTCGAGCTTTCCAAGAAGGTATTATTGGAAGAGATTCAAGTTCATTTGATCTTCTAATCACACCTATAAAATTGGACCAAAATCCTACTTACACATGATTTTCAGCTTTCACATTACATATTTGTACATGCATATTTTAAGCCTAAGATATCATAATCAGGTGATTCAAATGTCTAAACTCATCTACACATCAAGGATTACGACTCTTATGCAGAACTCTTAGCTAGATAAAAAAAAATGAATGCTAAATCAAAACATAATCTGGAGGATGAGATTGATCATCTAATATGACGAGGAATATTACTTATTCGAACATGCATATTTTAAGCCTATGATATCGGAATTAGGTGATTCAAAAGTCTAAACTCATCTATACATCAAGGATTATGACTCTTATGCGGAACTCTTAGCTAGATAAAAAAAATTGAATACTAAAATCAAAACTTAATCTGGAGGATGAGATTGATTATCTAACAATAACATAGTTAACAATAGCATAGTTAGTTTTCAACACAAATTATGAGGGATTTTATCAACCTTAATGACCAGATAAAGAAGGAAGATTGAAGTAACATTAAGGAATCCTAATAAAATACAACAGTTAGGGGAGGGAATAAAGAAAGCAAATCACATTATAAATGCTTAATCTCTCCTTTCACCATGTGAACTTCTTATCTCTTTTCTGTGTTGATTTCCAGCAATTATGAACTAAAAGTTGGCCTTAAGTTCATGAGGAATAGACATCATCTTCAATACTAAGTTGTGAGAACTAACATTACCTTTGTAATTCTTTCATATTCAAGTACTTTTTTTATCATTATTTCAGAATTATGTTATTGATTTCTATTCATGCTTATTGAATTATTTTGAGATGATATATATATGCTCTCCAGTTTCTTTCAATCTCTAATTGTTGTTAGAGACTAGAATAAAAAGCAAAACAAGGTTAATTTGATTGTTGCAACTATCACTTTAATTTATTATAAGAGAATAAGTTAAGTTAATTGTCCGAGCTTTTGAATGGTAGCTTAGAATAAATATAAACTTTGATCTTAATGCTACAACCAAGTGAATCTGCTTTTCAATATTTAATTTTCTTGATGGTAAAGAATTGATTAAGAAACTTTATTTATTTAATTTACTTATATTCTCCTTGATTTCTCTTAGCTTTATGAGACATCAAATTTATTTGTTTGAATTAAAATGATATTTATTTTATTTTGATGATCAATATATTTATAAGAATGGATATCTAGATCTTTGAATTAAGTTAACAATATATCGATTTATTATTTTTATTTTCAGAATTTTGTTTCTTCAATTTTGATTAAACAAACCCTTACCCTTTTTAAGTCACTATCTTGTAGGACAATTAAGTAAAAACTTTTCTTGGGTTTGACTTGGTCTTTACCATCATACTACAGAATAATTTTTTTGTGATGAGAATTAATATATAGAGATTCCGACAATCGACCAAAGAGCTATTATAGGAAATTATTTTTATTAATCAACAAATTGAATGCTCTAATTTAGGTTAACCTATAAAGTATGGAAGTTGATGCAAATGTAAGATAAAATATCTAAAATTACTCCATTGTATTTTACCAACTCACATACAACATCCTTGACCCTAATATATGAAAAAAATAACATTTCATTCACACGTTTCTCAATGTGAAACCAACATATTATTGGATGGAATTTCAATCTAATTTTTAATGAGTTTCTTATGAACTTGCTCTTTGTACCAAATTACATTTATACATAATTATATAACTATATAGGTGGCTAGTGCTACGTCATGGGCCATACCGGTTAACGTAAAAGACAAGTGTTTAGGTTATGGAAACTCTTTTACAGGTAGTGAATTAGTCTTTTAACCTTTTCACTTGTCTTCTTGCCTAGCTCAAGATTTTATTCACACTATGTAGTAATTGTCTTGAGATGATCTAGTTAACATGAATATTTCAAAGGCAATTGATAACAAGTAAGAACATAGTTTGAATTTAAAAAAAAATTAAGATGTCATCTTTTCTTAAAAAATATTGAGACAACGATACATTGAAACGACATGAGTTTCGAAACTTAACCCTTTAAATCTGTTATGTGGGTCATGAATTCCACCAAATTTATTTATTATTTTAAAATATTTTTTACTCAATTATATGATAAGAAAATCCTCTCATAAAAAAGAAAAACCCAATGCTGGGATATTTGGTTGAGGCTATGACAACACCACAAAAAGTAAACCAAAATAAATTATGAAGTCAGTTCCTTATAAACCCTAGCTAACCTGCGACCCGAGTCATCGATCAATTGTGTTAAATAATATTTTTAAGATAGTTTTTTTTTTATTTAATTAAATAATAAAAAATATGATTGCAAAATTTTTAAGACAAAAATTCGAGTCTTTTTTTGGTTAATTTGCCATATGTTGTAGTCTATTCTCTCTCAGCTTAAAGTGTCTGTTTAAGAGTGTGGTTGATATTGTTTTTTAAAGTGTTTTTTGTTCAGAAATATATTAAAATAATTTTTTTTTTAAAAAAAATTATTTTTGACATCAACACATGAAAATAATTTAAAAATATCAAAAAAATAATTTAAAATAAAAAATAAAAAAAATTTTAAAAAATAAAAACACTTTTAAAACTTAATTACAAACATGACAAAAGTAATTTAAAACCGAAAAAATGCCATCATTGACGGCAAGAAAAAGAAAAAGAAAAAGAAAAGGAGGCAAACGTGTCTTGGAAGTACGAACTTGAAAACACTTCATATTTTCTTTCTTTTGTAAGATAGATGATGAAAAGGACCAACCCCCTTAGCCAACCTAGCCTCTTTTGGACACGTCAGCAACCCAAACCTACGTGTCAACCACTTGCTTGCCTCCTTCCCATAATCCACAGCACCCTACAATTTTTTTTTTAAAAGAAAAAAGAAAAAAGAAAAAGTCCCCACAAGTAAATGAAATAAATTCCATGACTGCTTACTGTCCTTTACCTAAAAAACAATCAACCCCACTTAACGCCGTCGATCAACGTGACCCCAAATCTTCGTCAACAACCTGTACTCTCTTTATCTCTTTAATCAAGTTTCAGTTACTAACAATTACTGCATTTAGTTTTTTCTTAAAAAAAAACTTAGGACTCCATAGATAAATATTTTTTACTTTAAAATAATATTTTTTTATTTTTTAAAATTCATCAACGGGGTACGAGGACTGTTATTCACTGACTCCCATACAGACACACGCACTCTCCCTCGCTCTTGTAATAAGTCTTTCTTTCCTTTTTTTCCCAAGGGTTTTCCTGTTAGTTATGGCAATGAGAGGAGTCGATTTCAAGTGGTTTGTCCTCAATCTTTCCTTTCCTCCTGATTATCTTCACTATATCTGTAGATATTGTATACTGGTGGGTGCCTGCCCTTTTGTTTCAAGATTTTTGTTTTCATGGTGAAAAAGATTGGGTTTTGCAGGTACGATGGCTTCTTCTTGTCAATGCTAGCAACAAGTGCGTATCCTTATGTTTACATTTTGAATTCGGGCTTTCATATAATTAAGGGTTTTCATTTTATTTCTTTAATTCCCAAGAAAGTTTAAGTCTTTGAGTCTGATTTCTACGGCTCTTGCTTAACCTTCTTGTTTTTGGCTTTCTTTTGGTTATTCTTTAACATCAATCTTTGACTATCTTTTCTTGGTTTTATATTTTAACCGTTTGCTTTTGAAGAAAAACTGTGCATTCTTTGAATTTCCCAAGAAAGTTAGATTATGAATTTACTTCTAAACGATTATTATATGGGAATTGATGGTTAGGTTTACGTTGTTTGTTCTTTCTTTGACAATGTTAATAATAGAATTATTGTTGCCATCAATTGGAAGCGTTACCGTCTTTGTACGTACCCTTTGCACATATGGATAATGGTAGGTTGTTCGATCTAATTCTAGTCCAAACTAATTATGTGAATTCAATGGTTTTCTCTTGTATCTCATTTTTAAATTTTGTGGTTCAGGTTGATTACACTACTGTTTTTGTCTTTCGCTTGTTGATGTTCATAGATAATGGACTTGCTGCTGGAATGGGATTGTAAGGCCTGGCCTTATACACCTTGTCATTAATGTTTTTAGTGATGGGTTTCTGCCACCTTAGATGAGAATTCTGCATGTTATGTTATTTTAAAGATTTTGGAGAGATTTCAAGAAAGAAATTTGCTCAAAATGAGATATTGTATTGACTCCCTTATTATCCCTGTGCTTTTGATAAAGGATTCTGCACAATGATTTTTAGAACAGTATTTGAAATCAAGTAGCTACGGAGTTTGCTTTGTTTTAATTGGTTTAATCCTGTTTTCATAAGAGTGAAGTCTTTCACAATGTTTTAGAAACTTGTTACAGTTTTTTTTTCCTGCCATATGGTCGAATTGAGTGGTTTGAGAATATCTATTGCATCAGTCTATTGCATGTTCTTTTACTGAAAGTTTAAAAAGGCACTTTGTAAGCTGAATCTTGCCTAATAAGTTGTTCTTTTTCATCTATTTCACTTCCTTGTAGGGATTTTGGGTGGCAGCAGAGATATACCTGTTTCATCTATTTTACTTCCTTGTATAGATAATAAGTTTTTTTTTTTTATCTATTTTATTTCCTTGAAGGGATTTTGGGTGGCAGCAGAGATATGCCCGTTTTTGTGGAAGAATTGTGGTTCTTTCAATTCTCTCACTGCTACTTTATCCATTTATGTGGGCTTGGACTATAATTGGCACACTCTGGTTCAAAAGTGCAAGAGATTGTGTAAGTTCTTTTTTATATTCCTTTATATTGTCATCTGGAGACAATTTTAATTCTGGAGGTGATACATTTAACTTTTTGCAGTTACCAGAAGAAGGTCAGAAATGGGGTTTTCTAATATGGTTGCTTTTCAGCTACTGTGGACTCATCAGTATCGCTTGCATCTCTGTTGGAAAGGTTATCATAATTCCTTTTACTTTCTATTTCTCTATTTAATTTTACGCTCTATTGTTTACCCTGATATTCAAATCATTCTGCTCATTGATGCTTTCTTATTTTCACATGCCCCTTCTTATCCTCGGCTTGTTTAATCTTCTTTCTAGTGGCGTGTACGAAGACAAGCACATCACTTGCGTGCTCAGCAGGGCATTCCTATTTCAGAATATGGGGTAATGGTTCATTCATCTCGAGCATCGAAGTTTATTATTACATCCTTCATGGTTTCTCATGAATCATCCTACTCATGAATCCAGGTTTTGGTTGATTTGATCCGGGTGCCAGATTGGGCATTTGAAGCTGCAGGTCAAGAAATGAGAGGTATGGGTCAAGATGCTGCTGCATACCAACCGGGAATCTACTTGACTCCCACTCAGGTAAGTGCCTGTCACTGTTGAGGCTATGACTTATATGATTGCCAATTATTCTTGATTTTAATCCGGACACAACCTGCATATTCATGTTTTTATTATAACCTAAAAATAAAGTACTTCAGGTTTCAAGTTCTAATTGGTCATTGAATATAATCCAAATTATCATATCACAGCATGGATTGACCTTAATAGGAAAGGGCATCCAGGGGGAAAAGGGACTGCGGAGAACTTTTATATTAACGTTTTGTTTGTGTCGGTGTACTCCATATTTTTTGGAGGATGTATAAGTTGATGCATTCTATTATTGGACTTTAGGGTCGTATGATTCCAATCCTTTCCAGTAGCTTACAGTAATATTTTTGAAGAAATCTGGTCGTGTACAAATTCTAAATTGGCATAAACTTATTATTAGTTTATAATTCTATTTCTGGTTCTGTTGTCTTTTCCTAGAGGGAAGCAGTGGAGGCACTCATTCAAGAACTTCCAAAGTTCAGGCTCAAGGCTGTTCCAACTGATTGCAGTGAATGTCCCATCTGCCTTGAAGAGTTCCATGTAGGGAATGAGGTAATTTGTTTTTACTACTATGCTATATATATGTCCAGTTGCCCTAGGGAAGGTCTATTCCACTAAAGAAATAGCCCTTCTTGCTTAAAAATGCTGCTGTTATCTTTTATTGAGTTTTCTTAATAGAACTTCAGGTATAGTGTAGGTTTGTTACAACTCCGGAATGAAAATTTATCTGCTTTACTCCCACTGAATATATATTCCAACTATTTTAGTTCAGAGCAGTTTATCCCCCAAGTCATTTGGTTGCAGATTAGACCACCTGTAAAAATGATAATGAAGAAAATTGTCACTTTTACATGGTAATGGAAGGTTGGTGCTGGTAGTTAAACCTCATGCAAACTATTTCATTTCATATTGTCCTTACATACCTGGTTTGTTACATGTTAGAGTTGACAAATAGCACAGGGCCACAGGCTATCAGGTCTGAGGAAAATAAAACGCAGTTGAACTTCTAAAGTTCCTTAATAGTTATGTTGCAGGTTCGTGGCCTGCCTTGTGCACATAATTTCCATGTTGAATGCATTGATGAGTGGCTTCGACTGAATGTGAAATGTCCACGGTGTCGCTGCTCAGTCTTCCCAAATCTTGACCTTAGCGCCTTGTCTAATCTCCTTGCTGATTCTGAAAGATCTCCTGCCACCCTAACAACCAACCGTTACGTGAGAAATGCGCCTTTCAGCCAAAGCTATCTGTTGAGAATGCAGGGTCTGCTCTGGCCTGTCCGAACTGAAAATGCTGGGGTGCCCACAGATGCAGATATTATTGATGTGGAATCTACTGAGAATGGAAGTGTACACATGGAAACTGAGGAACCAAGAGGTGTGGAATCAGTTTCCTCAGCTGGATGTGTGCTTTCTGGTCAGTCCACCCAACCTCATCACTAGTCCTTTTTCCGGATTGTCGCAGTTTTACAACCTCTTAACCTTGTGCTGAGGAAAGCTAGGCTTCACTGAATCACACTTTAATGAAAAAGCCATTTCCCTCAGCTGTTTTATAACACAGAGCATAGCTAAATGATGTTTGTTCATGACGAACTGTCTAATTGTTGTGTTGATACGTGATGTACCAGAAAAGAAACCCCACTCATCAATGTATATGGGGAGCCCTGGACTCAAAATCTAGTAATGATAACTTTTTCGTGACTTGTTAATGAGAATGGAGCCTAAATATGCCAATATAAAATTGCATCTCTCTGTCTGTCTCTCTACCGTGAACAAAACTCATTCAAATGCCTCTTAATTTTTTATAAAATTGCATCTCTCTGTCTGTCTCTCTTAGGATATACTACTTATATTACCCGCACAACGATACGGTTGAGCAAATAATTTTTATAACGGTTGGGATTGAAGTAATTAATAAGATTTGTTAGTTCAAAAATAAAATATAACATCTATATATACAATGTTTGATATAATAAAACATATCAACATATTTTATTATAACAACAACAACATCAAAGACTTAACATCTAAAATTATAATTACTATTATTAAATTATCTCAAGAAAAAAAACTGAAAAACACTATCAAAAGAGGAAGTAAGAAAAAAAATAAAATTATTATTATTAGTATTATTGCGTTAATAATGGAAAAAATAAAATTAAATCAAAGACTAAAAAAATCCTAAAAACTTTAATAAAAGAGCAAACAAAAAAATAGATAAAACAAAAATAAAAAATATAACATATATACATGCAAGGTTTGATATAATAAAACACATTAACACACCCTATTATAACAACAACAATATTGAAGCCTTAACATCTAAAATTATTCTTAATATTATTTCTAAAACAATAAAAATTATTAAATTACCTCGAAAAAAAACTCAAAAACATTAACAAAAGAGGAAGCAAGAGAAAAAACTAAAATTATTATTATTATTATTATTATTATTATTATTATTATTATTATTATTATTATTATTATTATTATTGCGTTAATAATGAAAAAAATAAAATTAAATCAAAGAATAAAAAAGCCTAAAAACTTTAACAAAAGAGCAAACAAAAAATATATTTAAATATAATCAAAAGACCCGCAATATTTGAAATTTGAAATTTAAGCTACTTATTGTATGTTTTTCAAGTAATTTGTATGTTTTTTTTTTATGGTTGTTGTATTTGAAGTTAATTAATGTTACTTATTGTCTTCTAGTGCTAGAAAAACTTAAAAAAATAAAATGAACACATTAATAAATAATCAATAAGTTCAAACATAATTAATTAAAATACATTCCATTACAAATAATTCAATCAAATTAATTACAAATTAATACCCCTATTTTTTATGCTAACTATTATTATAATAATAATAATTATAATATAATAATTAATAATTATTATAATTAATAGTAATAATTATATAATAATTATTATTATAATAAAAACCCACCCCACCCGTCCGTTCCCCCATCTCAAAGTTAAAAGATAAAAAACCCTACTACCCCATTCTTATCTTCTCCCCTTGGCAGTTCGCCCCCCACTCCTCTCCATTTTGAGCCATTTTAAACACTCCTCCACTTTCTTCGACTCTTTCACTTCCTTTTAATCTCTTAATTAAGTATCTTTGACACCCAGATCGAAATACCCCATCTTTTCCATTCCAATCTCAATTCGGTAGCCCCTCCTCTTTGTATTTTTGGCCAAACAAATATCTCTTCATTTCTACTTCTGCTAATTAGCTCATTTTTAAAAATTTATTCAACTTATTGCATTTCTTCTCTTTTCCTCTTCTTCAAATCTTCTTCTTCTTCTTCGCTGCCACCCCTCCATCTCCCTCTGCTGCTGCTGTTGTTGTGTTTTTATTGTTGTTATTGTGTTTTCATTGTTGTTGTTCTGCAACAGTAATTCCAACGACTCCTTTTATTTTGGCTCTACATCCTCCCATCTGTGGGAATGCCTTCTCGATTAAAGAAAAGGCAAAATGCCTCTCGGGATGCCTCTGCCGTTGGAGACAATAAATTAAACAATAATAGCTAAAATTTAAAAAAATTGTCTTTGACTCTCGGGATGCCTCTCCTGTAGGACTTGCCCTAATACTCTTGATTTGGCTCCACATCCAGTGACACCTTAAGTAATAGCGCCAAATCAGGCTCCAGTTCCCGGCCCGACCCCAAATCCAGCTTCAGTTCCTGATTCCACTCCATCTTCTGCCCCGGTTGCCTCTATTACTACCCTTACGTCTCGCATTTCTGGAAATATCTCTTTCTCAAAGAAAGTAGTGGAAAAAGGTGAAACTTTTTATGGGATTGTATTTTGTTCAGTCTGGGTTTTGGGAATTTACTTTTTGGGATTATTTTAATGGGTTTCTGATTGAGATTTTATTATACAGGGAATACAAAGTTTGTATCTCATTTTGTTCAAAGTCTGGGTTTTTAGTATTTATTTTTTGGGACTATTTTAATGGGTTTCTGATTGAGAGTTTATTATGCAGGGAATACAAAGTTTGTATCTTGAAAGTTTCTGCCCCCCGTCCCATTTTTCTTACGAAACAAATAGAAAAAGAAAAGAGAGTTGAATAAACTTTAGAAAATCACAAAAACCAGGACCAAACCGCTGAACCGATCCGACCCAAAAACCGACCCGACCCGACCCAAAATCACTATTACAATCCACAGTGAAAACACTCACAATGCACAGTGAATGTCTGATCTCTTTTAGTTTATGTTACGAGCTGTATGCCCGCGCGATGCGCCGGGTTTTTTTATCTATGTAGAAAATTGATTGTTTTTATATGTATTGTATTTAATTATTTTAATATTTAATTAGTATAATTATAATTGATAAAATCTGTATAATCGAAATGGAAAGTGGTTTGTATATTTTGTAATTGCAGATAACGTATGTAATTTTTTTTTTCTGATTTTTTTTTCTCAGTAATATTAGATTTGACACATTATAAAAAAAAATTCCACAAATAAACTTATATTTTATGTGTGGTATAATTAGTTATTTTAATGTTCAATTAATAAAATTGCAATAGATCAAATATGTTAGAAATGAGTTTTTTGCGTGGTATAATTAGTATGCTTGCCCGCGCATTGCGTCAGGGTTTTTTCTATGTAGAAAAATAATTGATTTTTTACATGCTGTAATTAGTTGTTTAAATATTTAATTAGCAACATTATAATAGATAAAATATGCAACAAATTAATTTTTTACCCGCCTAAAAGGAATAGTGTAATCGAAATAGGAAGTGGTTTGTATATTTTTTAATTGTAGATAACCTAGGTAAATTTGTCAAAAAAAAATTTAGTTGTTTTTTTTCCTCAGTAATATTACATCTGACACATTAAAAATAAAAACATTGTAAATTTTTGAAGAAATAAACTAAATTTCTTTGCGTGCTATAATGACTTATTTGTCGTATAAAAGGAATAGTGTAATCGAAACGGGAAGTGATTCGCATAATTTTTGACAGGAATAGTGTAATCGAAATGGGAAATGGTCTGTATATTTTTTAATTGTAGATAACCTAAGTAAACTTGTTAAAAAAAAATTGAGTTGTTTATTTATCCCACTAATATTAGATTTAAACTATTAAAAATGAAAATATTGGAAAAAAAATTTAAGAAATAAACTTAAACAAAAGAGTATCAAATTTAAATTGTAAGCCACAATTTTTTTATATAAGGTTTATTAATCATATGATTATATTAAATATATTTAAGAATATTGATATAAATTTTTATTTTAAAAACAAATGCTAGGTCATTTTATTCTCTCTCTATATATTTTTAGGCGATAATATTAAATAAATATTAAAACATATAATTAGTCTCACATACTTTATAGAGTAATCGAAATAAGAAGTGGTTCGTATATTTTTTAATTGTAGATAACCTAGGTAAATTTGTCAATATTTATTTTCATGAGTTGCTTTTGTTCCTCGATAATATTCGATCAGACATATTGAAAATAAAAATATTGTAATTTGTTTTTAAATATGAACTTAATTTTTTTGCGTGTTATAATTATTTATTTGCCGTCTAAAAAGATAGTCTAATGGAAACGGGAAGTGACTCGTATATATTTTAATTGTAGATAATATAGGTAAATTTGTCAACTTTTTTTTTTGAGATGTATTTTTTTTCCAATAATATCAGATCTACAATATTAAAAATCAAAAAACTGAAAATTTTTGTAAAGAAATAAACTTAAATAAAAGAGCATAAAATTAAATTTTGAAGCCAAATTTTTTTTTTAGATAAGATGTATTCATCATATTATTATATTAAATGTATTTCAGAATACTGATATGAATTTTTGCCCTTCAAAATATCCTAGGTCATTTTTTCTCTCTCTTTATATATTTTTAGGCGATAATATTCAATAAATATTCAAATATATAATTAGTTTCACATACTTTAATTTGACATAAATATACAAATATATAATTAATTTGACATACTTTCAATAATATATTTAATTTAAAGGACAATCGTAGGCCATTTTTTTCTCTCAATATATATTCTTAGGCGATAATATTCAATAAATATTAGAACATATAATTAGTTTAACATACTTTAATTTGACATAAATATACAAATATATAATTAATTTGACATATTTTCAATAATATATTTAATTTAAAGGACAATCTTAGGTCATTTTTCTCTCTCTATATATGTTCTTAGACGATAATATTCAATAATATTAAAACATATAATTGGTTTCACATATTTTAATTTGACATAAATATACAAAATATATAATTAAAAAATCAAAGCACTGCAATTTTTTTTCCAGAGATAAACTTAAAAAAAAAGCATAAAATTTAATTTTGAAGCCAATTTGTATTCATCATATTATTATATTAAATGTATTTAAGAATACTGATATGAATTTTTGTTCTTAAAAAAATCCAAGGTCATCTTTCCTCTCTCTCTATATATTTTTAGGCTATAATATTCAATTAAAATTTAAAAATATAATTAGTTTAACATACTTTAATTTGACATAAATATACAAATATATAATTAATTTGACATACTTTCAATAATATATTTAATTTAAAGGACAATCTTAGGTTTTTCTTTCTCTATATATAAATTATTAGGCGATAATATTAAATAAATATTAAAACATATAATTGGTTTCACATATTTTAATTTGACATAAATATACAAATATATAATTAATTTGAAATATTTTAAATAATATATTTAATTTAAAGGATAAAATTGAAGTAAATGAAAAAATGAAAATTAAATAATTTAAAATAAAACCTGGAATTAAAAGATTTGGGACCGAAATTAAACTGAAATCTATAATTAACTTGCATAGAAGGATGAAATTGAAAGAAATCAAACTTTGGTACCGAAAATATTAAGGATTTATAATAAATTTGCATGGAAGGATGAAATTGAAACCAATCAAAAAATAAAAGTAGAAGCATGGTTATAAAAAAAAGTGCAAGGGGAAATCACCTTTTTAAACAGTAATGAGAAAAAAATTGTGGTGCGCATAAGTTAACCTGGACACCCCGGTCACGGGAAAAAAAATAAGCGGAAACAAAAAAATGGAAAAAAATATATAAGTTGAACCAAAAAAGGGAAGAAAAAGAAGAAGCACGATTATATAAAAAAAAAAGTGCAAGGGGAAATAACCTTTTTAAACAGTAATGAAAAAAAAATTGTGGTGCGCATAAGTTAACCTGGACACCCTAGTCACGGGAAAAAAAATAAGCGGAAACAAAAAAATGGAAAAAAATGTATAAGTTGAACCAAAAAAGAGAAAAAAAAGAAGAAGCACGGTTATAAAAAAAAAGTGCAAGGGGAATTCACCTTTTTAAACAGTAATGAGAAAAAATTGTGGTGCGCATAAGTTAACCTGGACACCCCGGTCACGGGAAAAAAAATAAGCGGAAACAAAAAAATAGAAAAAAATATATAAGTTGAACCAAAAAAGGGAAAGAAAAATGGATCCGGAGATTAGTCATGGCACACGTAAATTGCCATTGATATCCTAGTTTACAAAAATAATAATAAGAATAATAAAAAATAAGCAATGAGAAAAAAATTATGGCGCGCATAAGTTAACCTGGACACCCCGGTCACGGGAAAAAAAAATAAGCGGAAACAAAAAAATGCAAAAAAATATATAAGTTGAACCAAAAAAGGGAAAAAAAATGGATCCGGAGATTAGTCATGATACGCGTAAACTGTCATTGATATCCTAGTTTAAGAAAATAATAATAAGAATAATAAAAAAATAAAATAAAAGGGAAAGCAAATTTTTCAGACAGTCATTTTCAAAATCAGGATTGTAGAAGAAAAAAACAAAAACACAATAGTTTTAAAAAAAAAATTAAGAATAATAAGAATAATAATAAAAAAGGGAAAGCAACTTTCCAGTTGCTTTAAAAAAAAATGGATTTCAGAAAAAAAAAAAAAAAAAGGAAAGCAAATAAAACGGAAGCAACTTTCCAGTTGCTTTTCAAATAAAGCAAAAAACGGATTTTAGGAAAAAAAAAAAAAAAAAAAAGAAGTCAAAATTGTTGGCTGAGAGGTTCGAACCACTGTGCACTGGAATCTAGCGCGCAGCGAACCGCTCGGCCACAACTACTTATCTGTCAATTTCACCATAAAAAATAGAAAAAGAAGGCCAGTGTAAAAAAAAAAAAAAGGAGCACAAACTCGCGCGAAGCACTGGAGTAAAGTGCAAGTCCACAGTGCCAATGTGAGTGCGTGAACAATAATGAATAGAAAATGTGCGATTTGTTTTAGTTTTTCTAGTAATAATATAAGTTTCATTTTTTATAACTATGAGTGCAAGTCTCGTTATTTTAACACTAGTAATTTGGATAAAATTTACAATTTTAAATGAAAATTTTAACTCAAAATTTGGGGAAGTTGAATTTTATGCATGAGTTAAAAAAAAAATCTAATTACAAAACCAAAACTATTTATTTAGATTGACTTGATGTTGAATGAAGATTCTTCCCATAAAAATTGATCAATCTTGAATTTTCAAGCACACAACTTTGATTAAAAACTTAAAAGTTGAGGGGCTGTATGTCGTTTTTTTTATTTTTTTTTATTTTCATATTTGAATCAATTAGATTATTTTTTATGTAAATTTCCTTTATTAATCTTTCTGTTTGATTTTGTTTTATCTAAAAATATACATGATTATTGCAGTTTGCACTTAAACGTTTATTTTCTGCCTAAATTTATTTTTCTTTGGAGCTTTTATTTTGTTGTCTTTATTAGTTTTGTTGTTTTTTCTTGTATTGAATATATATATATATATATAAAGGAATTATGACTGATGATGATATTTTGAACGTGTGCCCGTGTGATTGTGTCACGTTCAAAGATCTTATTAATCTCTCGGGTCATTTTAAAGATTTAATTGGGTTGGCTTAAAAAAAATCATGTCCTTTTTTTATAATTGGTTTTTGATGGAATTATCTTTATATAGGGTTGTCTTCATCTTATATGTTAGGTTATAGATTTCGCGTGTTAACCTAGATTTATCAGGACATTTTTTTTTAATTTTGTTAGTTGTTGTTGTCTAATTTGTTTGTACCATATTATCAAATTAATCCATACTTAACTCAATTATTAAAAAAAAAATACTTTTTAGAAACATGATCATCTTCTAAACTTTTTATTACTATTGAAAAAAAATCTTAATTACATTTTTCTTACTAAACCACCACCAATATAATATACTATTCATGCATTCGCGCTTTGTCGTAGCCGAAACCATATTTTTTTCAATACAAAAAAATATTAAGAGTATGAGATTTTTTTTATAATGCTATAGATTCCGATAAAATAATAAACCTGTGTAGAATTTTTGTGACGTACGAGTTTCCAATAAAATATATAAATTTTAAATCGATATTAAATAATTTATTTAACAGGTTTCAACAAAATCACCAACATAAAATAATCATCGCTGTTAAAAAAAACAAGAAGATTCGAATAACTGATCATTGAATTCACTGTATTACGATCACTTCATTTAATAATTTAATTTAAATTAAATATAATAATAAAATATAAAATATAAAATATGTAAACACCTACAATAACTAAACAACAAAAATAAGTTGTTGATTTTTCACCTATAAAATAAAGAAAACATAATTGAAAATCCATTGCTATGTCACTATTACTATCATAATTATAACAGCTGAAATTATCATCACCATTGATATCCAAACTATAAAAATCATTAAATTAAACCGAAGAACAAAAAAAACCAAAACACTTTATAAAAGAGCAAGCAAGAAAACACTTTAAAAAATGGTCACTAAACTTTTCCTTATTATTGCGTAAACAATGAAAATCATAAAATTATCTGAAAAATTAAAAAAAACTTAACAAAAGAGAAACCAAAAACAAACAAAAAGGCAAAACCAAAATATATATTATGTGCATAGAAAAACCATTTGATCTGAAGAACAAATAAAAATAAAAAAATACTAAAAAAAAACAAGGGGTAAGAAGAAAAAAATATCAATTTTAAAATGATCACCAACATAAATTAAATTTTCAGGACTAAACTGAACAAAAAGTGAAACCCCAACAAAAAGAAAATGACAAAAATCAAAAATCAAAACTAAAAGCATAAATAAATAAATACAGACAAAAAATAAAAGTTGTTCAAGAAGGATTAGAAAAATATAAGGAATTAAAATCAAATAAGAAAATTAAAAGAATAAGGATCGAAATGAAAAATA
This sequence comes from Salix brachista, assembly GCA_009078335.1. Classification (NCBI taxonomy): domain Eukaryota; kingdom Viridiplantae; phylum Streptophyta; class Magnoliopsida; order Malpighiales; family Salicaceae; genus Salix; species Salix brachista. The sequence goes on from CM018586.1 coordinate 13,721,361, forward strand.
AAATATATAATTAATTTCAATCTGAGAAAAAAATGCAGCAAGTCAAAACCTTGAGACAAAAAAAAAATTAAAGGGATTTAACAAATGAAAAAAAAAAGAATAAGGGTCAAAATGAAAAACAACATATATGATCAATTTAATTGAAGGGTAAAATTGAAAACAACCAAAACTTATATAGAAGAAATCAGGAAAAAAAAAAGAAATCAAAAGATCAGAGATCAAAAGATCAGAGATCGAAATGAAACACTTATTAACAGAGAGGATCGACATGCATTTTTCCATTGTAGGAGAGAGAAAAGGGGTAAGAAAAACTGACCATCGACGATCTTCCCTGTCATCCGACGATACACACACCACAATGTGGAAAAGGACATGGTAGCACGCTGAATGAAAGGTGTGTATGAGACGAAATTGTCAGCGTGTCAGGCAGACACGCTTGCAGTTGCCCCGAAAAAATAATAAAAAAGTATAGAATTACCTAAACACCTCTGTAGTCGGCGATAACAGCAAAAAAATAGGTATGAAGTGCTATCATGCCCCCAACATCAGCCCTCTATTTATGTCATTTATTAGGGCATTTAAGTAATTTGTTAATATCGAGGGTAAATTTTATGGTGTGAAAGACAAAAGGATAATTTAACTATTAAAATCTACATAATCTACAGGTCTAAACTTCTGTGTGAATGGCAGTCTAGTAACGATATCTTATGGTTTAACTATCCACCAACAGTAACTATAGTTACTTCTGTATTAGAGTCAAAGTTGGAATGCTTTGAAGTTGAGGCACAGGCTAATACATCAAACCTAATCTTTTAATCTTATAAGCTAGGACATTATTAACTAACTCCGTTCCAACATTAAGTTAATTTAGTTTTTTTTTTAATTTTTTTAATTTACTAATATAAAAAATAATTATTCCATTAATCGTTGATCCAACCTAATTGCCAAATATTATTGGTATTTTCAATTTTAAAATTAAGTCGGCTAAAAATCTAAAAGCTTGCAAATAAACTAAAAAAAAAAAAAAGGAAGAAAAAGGCGTCGATAAAAATAATAAAACGGGTAAAATCTGGCCCCTTGGACATCAAAATGGATCCCACAAATCCTATATTGGTCAAGAAACACTGGATATTCTGTTCAGCCTCCTCCCCTCTTTCTGACAAGTTTATCCTCAAATGTCCCAACGATATTAGCTATCATCAAACTCATCTCTCTCAAAACCCACAAGCGAGCATTGAGAGATGATAGGGGGAAACAATGTTCATGGAGTGGGGCAATCAATAACTACAGTGCCCCAATTAAGACCCTTTTGTTGCGTTGATTTCTCAGCCCAAAAATCTACCAATTTTAGCTTTCTCTTTGGTTGGGGCTGCTCTTCTTCTCTTCACAATAACAAAAAGAACCCTTCTTTTTCTCTCAATAAAACCGCCCGCAAGAACTCAAATTCGCACTGCTGTTACTGCTATAATAGCAATAATAATAGTCCTAGTGCCACCTCTGCTTTGAAGTGGGATTGGAATAGATGGAACCGCCATTTCTCTGAGATTGAACAAGCTGAAAGTTTTGCTTCTCTTCTCAAGGTACTGCTTCTTTTGTACTTTTACTAGGTTTATTTTGATGTTTTTGTGGTGGGTTTCTATTGTTGTCTGCTTCGTTGCCTGATTATGTTAAAGGGTCTAATTTGTTGCCGCTAAAAATACCAAGCTTATGGTTTCTAATTGTAATTAGTTTGGTAGGATTTTTTTTGGTTTCTAATTGTAAATTGCCTATTCGCGCAATTTATTAAATCTTGGTCATTTATTATTGGTATTGGTTCTGATTGTTTATGTTTCTATGAATTTCATATGTTTAATTTGGTCTTGAGGTATTTTATGGTCCTATAGGTGTTACTAGTTCAATTTAAAAAATCATCATTCAACAGCTTGGAAAATTTGAACAAAAAGCTTGTATAGTTTGTCTTTCTGTGTTATTCCATGTTTTAAAGTGAGTGTTCTTCATCCAGAGAGATTTTGGAGATATAATTCCTTTTATTTTGCATAGTCAACAAAAAGTTTTTTTGAAATAGGTGAAAATTATTTCCTAGGAAGTAAGTTTTCTGTTTCCAGTGAATCATGCTATTTTTATGCGATTCAGAAGCGTGAATATTGCGGCATGCATGTGGAGATGGCCATTTCTTCCATTCTTCTGTTTCTTTGAAGAAAGGAGATAGGGGGTATATGTGAGAAATACTGTATAGCATGACTGTTTTGAGCACCAAGGACATGAGAGATATAGCAGAATCTGAAAAATGTCCTAATTTATCTATTGTGATGCTAGTGTTTAAGCATTTGTCGTGTATCTGGTATTTTCAGAGCCAATGTGTTCTGATATGCCCATCTGATAATTCACTCTGCAAAAACTTGTAGATTGCCAGTCAACTTTTGAAAATCAAAGTACTGGTTTTCCTCTATAATGAAGTAAGATTACATGTCTGATGAGTGATTAATTTTGACTGAATATTAAGCATATATTTGTCTCTGGTAATGGTCTCAATTAATTTGGATCTGTCCATTTCCATTTGTAGCTGCTCATATATCAAAGTAAGAAGTTCTAGCACATCCATTCGATATTGCTTGTTCTTTTTATTTAATTGAATGCCATTTTCTCAGTTTCAACTGGAAGATGCAATTGAAAATGAGGACTTTCAAGAGGCTGCCAAGTTGAAAATAGCCATTGCTGAAGCTACTTCAAAGGATAATGTAGCCCGAATAATGTCTCAACTGAAGGTTTGAGTTCTATATGGGGCCTTAGAACTGCGTGCATAGAATTCTATACCAGTCCCTTGAAGTCTGGACGTGGATGCATAACTTTTGGCTCTTACTAAAAACTTTCTGTTATCTGCAGAATGCAATAGATGAAGAACGATACCACGATGCTTCACGATTGTGTAAATATACAGGAAGTGGATTGGTAATTACATAGCCTCTACAATATTGTTGATTCTTACTCTTACAGTTAGAGATCATCTGCTTTAGGTTTTCAAGTGAAATTGTCAGTAGGCATTTCTTGGCCTGTATGGAAGGGCTGGACAGTAAATATAGTAAACCACATTCTTAGACAAGAATTTTAGAAAATTGTTTTGGCTGCACCATTGTTGTTAGCTTTAAGCTGCTTCCTTTGGAGGCATGATGTCCTGAGATTTTATGTGAAAACCTTCAACTATTAGTATGAGCTGGTTGGTTTTTATTACAGGGCTCCTAGATTTTGTTTTGTGACTTTATTCATGTCCTGTTTGATTTCATATTTCTTTTAACATCATGAGCTTTGGTGTTGGAGTGTAGATTTAGCCTAACAAAGTAGATCACATATTGTTTTGTGCAGGCTATAAACCAACAAAATTAGATCACATAATCTGTTTAATCTTCTTGTAATTGACTTGCTGGGATTTTTTTTTCTTCCCATTAGTGTCAGTTCTGACACTTTGCATGAATTATTGTCCTCAAGTGTCTGCCTTGTATAATCATGTCACTTTATTAATCTCACAACCACACCCGTTAACATTTCCTTGTGATGGCACTGTATTGGTCTTCATCAGATGTTAATTATTAAACAAGACTTGTTTCAACTGTATGAGAATAATATTGAAAACCAATTAAAACTTTCCTTTCCTATTCAAAGATCAGTCCTTTGTCTTTCTTGCAATGCCAACTTAAATTCTATTCTTTTGAGTTAACAGGTAGGTTGGTGGGTGGGCTACTCCTCAGATTCTGATGATCCCTTTGGCAGGCTGGTTCGAATAACACCAGGTGTGGGCAGGTTTGTTGGCCGGAGTTATACTCCAAGGTAAGGATCCTTGTCTTGATTAATGTTTAATGCAATGGAGAAATTTTTGTAAAATTTCATTTGCTGCAGGCAGTTGGTCAATTCATCTCCTGGAACTCCATTGTTTGAAATTTTTGTGGTCAAAGATGCAGAAGAAAAGTATGTTATGCAGGTGAGCCACAATTTCTCCCTTTAGATTGTACCTGTTATTGGCCAAATTGAGTTTGTTGACTTCATACTCTGCATTACCAATATGAAGAGTCATGGGATGGGATGATACTCACTTTGTTTATGCACTCAAGCTGATTTGTGACTAGTAAGAGCAGATAGTGCACATGCACCGAATGTCAGAACTGCAGTATGAATTTGCTTTGAGGCACATGCCAAGTGCTTATGCTTAAAATTTACTGTGATAATCAAGTTCTGCAAATGTTGACAAGTGCTGAGAATCTCCAACAAGAAGGATCTTATATAGGTGAAAGTGTTTGAGAAGTATGTACTTTTTGTCTAGCCATTTTCATTCTTCTAGTCATGTGGCATCTCCTCAGTGGAGTATCTGGTCTTGGATCTTCAGTTCTCTTTAATATTTCTAATGAAATGTCCAATTTTCTGACATTGCATTTGTTGACAGGTAGTATGTCTGCAACGACCTAAAGGAAATTCAACAAACTCCACAAGTTCCCCGTCCAAATCTGCACAAGTTCGACCAACTTCCGAAGCTGAGAATGCATCTGTATTGGATGTTCAGGCAAATGATGTTAAGGTAGAGAAAAGTGAGGAGAAGAGCATAAATATTGAAGAAGCAACTGAGGAAGGGATAAAAAGTGTGATAAATTTTCTCAAAGATAAGATTCCAGGGTTGAAAGTAAAAGTCATGAATGTTAAGGCTACAGGGGAAGTGATGGAGGATAGTGATTCTGTGAAGCAGTTGATGCAAGAAGATGGTGATAAAACAGGGTCCAGTGAAAATTCAGAAGATGATGCCAATAATTTAGAAGAGATACAACCTGATGAGGATGCTTTGGAAGGCGCTAAAGATTCTTCAGAGGATGGAAAGGATTTAGACACAAAGCTTTTTATTGGTGGTGTTGTGCATAACAATGAAGATACTCCAAGCAAAGATGAGTATGTGCGTCTTCCAGCTGAAATTAAAAATATAGAGAAAGATTCTTTTACACTACATTTTCAAGGAGGTCTAGATTCTGGCAGTAAAGAAAGCAAAGCATCCAAGGCAAAAGTGGCAACTATAGCAGCGAAAGGTGTTTCTGAACTTATGCCTTCAGATATCGCCAAGGCATTTTGGGGTGCTGACAAAGTTTCTTCAAAGGTGAGACCAATGCACGAGATTCAGGAATTTGATTGTTGGGCGGTTTTCACACCATTTACATGACATCTTCCTATTGTTGGTATAGAAGTCAATCTTGATATAGATAGGAATTATAGTTTCTTTGGGGTACTGGACAATATTTTATGCCAGACTTACATTTACATCCTTGGGGAAAAGAAAAAAAGAAAAGAAAAGGTGCACTGTTACCTGGAAGAATTTGGCACTTGTAACCATTACATGCCATCTTCCCAACCATCAGTACAGATAATATACTACGACTTTTCTGTGGCCCCCCTGTCATGAACTGTGAGGAAAAATTTGCCTGTTATCCTTTCTGAAGGAGAAAACGCTTTGTCCAAGATAGAAGACTGTTGATTTTCATTTATGTTTTGCATTAGTGCCAGAAAAAAACTTCATTATTTTTTCAAAACTGTGTGAATGCCTTCACTGTGAAGACGGTGAAGTTTTTATCTTGTTGTTTCAGCTTCAGATTGGACAATCTGAATAGCTTGTTATTCTTCTTCCTTAATGCTGAACGGATGCTATTGTCTTGGGTTAAATTCCAATCTGATTGATAACCAAAGTTTGAGATTGTTTGAAGCTCAAAATTTTTAGCTGCAGCCAATCTATTTTATTCTATTACTGTATTTTGTTGACAATCAGTGATTATTTTGTTCATTTTATTCTCAGGTTTCTAGAAATGTCCGTGAAATTGTCAAACTTGCTGTTAGTCAGGCACAGAAGCAAAGCAGTTTATCTGAGTATACGAATTTCAGTAGAATTACAACTTCTAATAGCAGTTTAGATCCGTTTGATGGTGAGTTTTTGTACACATATTTTTCTATCTTTTGATTTAAGCAATGAAAGATGTGTATTATTGATGCTATAATCTGTTGGTTGAATCATAGGCCTGTATGTTGGTGCATTTGGACCGTATGGGACTGAGATAGTGCAATTGAGGCGTAAATATGGTCATTGGAATATTGGAGATGACCAGTCATCAGATGTGGAGTTCTTTGAGTATGTTGAGGCAGTGAAGCTAACTGGAGATCTTAATGTCCCCGCTGGCCAGGTTTGCATTTTTTTTATTACTTGAGTTATGTCGTCACACTTAATTTTTATATGCGAGCGATGTACTAACAAATTTACCAATTACAAGTTTAGGTCACATTCCGTGCCAGAATTGGAAAAGAAAGTCGCAATTCCAACCGTGGGATGTATCCAGATGAATTGGGAGTGGTAATTATACTTGCTAGAGGATCTCTCTCTATCTGTCTCTGATCACAAACATAGCTTGGTCTAGGCCATTGTTTTATCTTTGTTTCTGTTCTCCTTCCATTGCATTATTCCTTCACCTCAAATTCTTGAAATTCACAACATGATGGAACTTTTGATAATCATGAGAAAAGAAGCTTCTGTTTTTTCTTTTTCTGAATGTTGAAAAAAGTAGTTATTTGGAAACTTGCAGCGTGATTGCACCACTGTCTCATGAAAAACATGAGGAAAGTTGATTCTCTTCATCTAATAATCATACAGCTCTACAAAGCAGACTATTTATTGAAAAATGAACAATTATAGGCCAGGCATTTCTGAATACTTCTAGCATTATTTGTCACATCACAAACTTATCCAGGAAATTTAAAGCTGTATGCAATTGTTTGTAAAATTATATCCAGGTGGCAAGCTACAAAGGTCAAGGAAGAATAGCAGAATTTGGCTTCAAGAATCCAAAATGGGTTGATGGTGAACTTCTTGAACTTAATGGCAGGGTAATAAAAGTTCTCATGATATTTTCTAGCGTTTTCGTTTGCTTTCTTTGTAGTTTTTCTCAACTCCTTCCATGACTTCATTTAGGGCATCGGACCATATGTCAAAGGGGCAGATCTTGGTTTCCTTTATGTTGTTCCTGAGCAAAGTTTCCTCGTGCTGTTTAACCGGTTGAAACTACCAGACTAAACCACATTTGTTATCATCTGAAGAATTATGTCAGCACAATACTGAAGGGAGAATTCCTATGTAAACCATGTGTGAGAAATGCAGTTTTATCCTATTACTAAGCCTACATATATTATTATTTTTATAATCTTTACTGACAGGCAGTTTTCGTTGTATGCCTTTCACCAATAAATCATTCTCCTTTTCTTCATCTCTGAGGTGTATATGAAGTGTGAAACAGTGATGTATGATACTTTTGAAGGGTTAGTAGACATTTTAAGATGGCCTGCTTACTTTTCCTACCAAACAATAATGCACTGCTTTTGAAGGGATTTCTTTATGGACTATTACACAAGAAAGATAATGTTTAAAACTGCTCCTTGAGACCTCTTTTTTGGGGTTCAAATCAATTTTTGAATTGATACAAAAAGGGTAATAAATCTGGTAGCCTGGTTCAATCCAATCTGTGATTATATGTATGATGATTGGACTGGATTGCTCCTTTGAAGGTAAGATAAATAAATCACTTATTGATTATGAGACTTGCAGTACAGCAACTTCATTTGATGCTCGTGTGCTTAATCATTCTGTGGAATGAACTGTTAATGGAAGAGATCATTGACAATTATGATTCTTTGATAAAGCTATCAGTATCATCGTGCCACTCTGCAATGAAAGGTACGCTTTCAAATTTCTCAAAAAGTAAAAAAAAAAAAGCAAAGAATGCTGCTGGTTTCTTTTTGTTATACATAGTATTAAATAAAGTATTCTCTGTGAAGAAAAAGGATGTGAACAATGCTCATAATTTAGAGAGAGAGAGATTTGATGCTTTTCTTGTGGCTTTTTTGTGGGATATTCTTAGTTTTCTCGTATAACCAATCGGCTAGCTTGTTGATTGAGCTAAGAAAGGTGTGAAGCTTAGCAGGCCACTTGCCAAGCTCCACTGTCTGATATGCAGGCAAGCAAGCCTAAGCAAACGAAAAGGTGAGAATTTATGCTTTATTTAAAGGAACCCCACTGTATGAAAGACTCCATTGAAGGACCTTTACTTCATGAAATGATAAAGAACTTTACTTTTGCCCACTGTATAAAAGACTCCATTGAAGGCTTTGCTAAAGCTCACCCTCTGCTCTTCTTTTCTTTTTCTTTATCCTTTCTTTTCTTTTCAAATCAAAGATTAAATTTGGAATCCATTAGCAGGAGCATTACAAGAGTAATGACCTCATAAAGATCCCACTGATCTAGAGAGGATTCTGATAAAAAAAAAAACAAGAATTTCCAACTCGATAATCAAGCGGGGGAAACAAAATATACTGAATAATTTATTTTATTTATGTTTTAGTAGATATTAAACAAGATATAGCAATATATTGTGATGATAATGATACTTCTGTCGTCTAATGTTTAAAGTGTAAATTATAGCATATATTGTTTTCTAAATTGAAACTTAAAGGTATTTGAATATAAAGTCAAGGTAAAATATAAAAATTTAATTTTTAATATTAAAAGTAATCTTAAATATAAAACTTGATTGAAATCTCTTATTTGAATATATAAAATTTAAAGTTTTCAAATGTATAATTGATTAAAATTGTGGTTGAAATTACTTTTCAAAATAGTTTTTTATTTAAAAATATATTAAAATAATTTTTTTTTAATTTTTTAAAATTATTTTTCATATTAGCACATCAAAATAATTTAAACACGTAAATTTGTTTAATTAAAATAAAAAAATAAATTAATTTTTTTTAATTTTATTAAAAATCACGAGGAATCTCCCGTAAATCCAGTACTGCCAATAGTCAGGTGTCACGTCACACATAATTCAACTGCTCTTGACCTGTTTCCTGTTTATTCTACGATTTACCTCCCTTTATTGAACCCCCTAGCGACAATAGCAGAACATAGCTCTTCTCTTTAGACAACGCCACGTGTCCTGGTCCACCGAAATCAAAACATGAACATTTCTTCTCGGCAAAGCAGCCTCCTCTTCAAGCTTTCAATGATAAACGTAAGAAAAGTCCCCCAGGTCTGGACCTGGAATCGATTGACTCCCCAATGAAAGACGTTTTCCAATTGAGTCCCGAGAACTCAAAATTCTCAATTGAAATTTCATCTAAAATCTTCACATCCCCCCCCCCCCCCCCCCTACAAAACAGAAATCCATAAATTTATCTTTTTCTAAGGATTCGTGTAAATTTTTATCGAATTTGCAAAAGAATTTACGTCCATAAAATTAAAATTTTCAAATGGAAAACCATCTCAAATTTTCTCATACATCTATAAATATCTTAGCTTAGATTTATTAAGAGTGTTTTTCTTGGAATTATCCTTTTTCTTGTAAGACTTATTTGGAATCTTTCGTGTTTAAAATATGTATTGTAGATCTCTCAAGTATTCATTGTATAAAATAATAGTTTTTTTCTTTTTTTACAAGAAATACTAATAATTTGAATAAATGAATAATATATATTATATATTTTATGAAACTTAATATATATTAATTTCTTCCATCAAAACGTGATTAAATTATTAATAAAAGATAGAGCAAATATACAATTATAGTTCATCTTCTATTTTTTTATCGGTAATTATTATCATTATCATTGTCATTGTGAAAAAGTACATAAGTGTTATGATAACCAGACATAAGGCTACTTCTGTGCCCAGGTGAGGTTATGCTGACAGCAGTGATACTTTTGAAACTTTTTGGACCCAATTGAAAATATAATATGTTTTAGTACTGGATAGAGACAGTTGATATAGTTGGGGGATGATGAAAGGGTTTATCCAGCTTTATGTCTCATTATGATTAGCAGTTTGGGGCTTTGTTCTCTTCCTCACTCTTCTCAGACAACAAACAAACACGGAAACACACTTCTCCCATATATAAAATTCTTCGAACTCACCACAAAGACCAAAAAATCAGCAGCAGCAAAAAAATAAATGGAAATAATGAAGTCCAATTGGAAACCGAAGAAAATTCAAATACCAATTCGACGATCCTCCTCTTCAAACTCCGAGTCATTATCGCACTTCGAATCACCCCACTCTCCTCTCCGTTTCGAATCCCCTCTACGATCCGACCTCGGCGACCCTCCCGGAAGTACTTATTCTTCCCCCATCGCTTCCCCCGAGAAACCACGGCCTCCGCTCCAGAATTCCGTTGCTGTCGTCGCCACCGACAAGTCGACTCAGTACTCGCCCGCACTTTCCCCTATCCCGCCGGATAACCTCCAGGCGCCTCCGCATGGGATGCCGGACGTGGTGCTGAACAGGAATTCGAAGGATGGTGCAACGGATGCGCGAGTGATGAAGGTGAAGCTGGAGGAGATGTCGATGGCCTCGGTGACGAGGAAGTCGGGGAAAGAAGAGAAGATGAAGATTGGCGAGTTAGGGTTTAGGCTTAGTGAGATTGTTTTGTGTTTGATATCTTTTTCTGTTATGGCTGCTGATAAGACTAAAGGATGGAGTGGTGATTCCTTCGATAGATATAAAGAGTACAGGTAGGTAGCGATTAATTATTTGGTCTTTTTTTTCGTGTGTGTGTGTGTGTGTGTTTATGGATAATTGTGTGTTGAAATTTTTGGGGTTTTATTTTTAATTTTGGAAATTGATGGAAGTGCAGGTATTGTTTGGCTGTGAATGTGATTGGGTTTGTGTATGCTGGATTCCAAGCATATGATTTAAGCTATCACATAGCCACAGGGAAACATGTGATTCGACACCATCTTCGTTATCGCTTTAACTTATTCATGGATCAGGTAATTCGTTTATGTTAAGCTGTGATATTCTTTTTCTTCTGTTTCTTCATGCAGAATAGCTATATACTAATGCTAGTTACGATTGTGTTACTTGGATTTTATGTTTATTAAGGCTTTGCTAAGTGCTTTCTTTTTTATGTTATAGTTTTTTTATTGTAAATTATGATCTGGGGTATAATTTCTTTCTTCTTTTGTCTCTCGGAGTCTATGTTATAGATGAAAGTTTGAGGAGTATGCTGTTTGCATGCGAACTTAAAAAGTTTTCTAGCCATAGGATGAATCTTCACTAGGTTACTATATGGATGGAGGAGATACCCTTTGCATCTCATGGCTGGTAATTTCTCCATGGACAATTGTTGATTGAAAGAGTACATTACAATAGGTGATTATCTTGTTCCTGGAAGGAGGGTAGGTTAATTTGGCTGATGATGCTATTAAGAATTTGTTAAATGTCCATTTGCTGGTTCAGTGGTAATCAAAAGATGCCTTCAGTTTGGGACCAAAGGTTTCAGGTATGAGTCATGAGATGAACTACTAAATACTGGGAAAAGAAAAGAAAAGAAATATAGGGCAGCTGAATGCAGCACTGCTTCCAGGTTTCTTTTCCTTGGACCATAATTTACTGGGACCGTTACTGTGAATAGTCCTTTGTGCCCTCAGAAGTCCCATGGTGGTTTGTGCATGATGGTAGTGGCAGGGTTAACTTGGATTTGATTTCAGCTTCATTTTAGTCCACAAATTAGTATTTTCTTTGACTAGACTAGTGAGTAGGGAGTATTCAGGGCAATGAGAGTGACCTTTGATCTCCCCAGTCAATGTTCTAGCATGTGGCTGATTCAATATGCCCCTCCTTGTAATTCACTGCAAGTCCATGCTTCCTGGTTTATGCATTTAAACAGAGGTTTCCGCGACTTATAGTGATATGAGATCCATTTTACCGGTACCACAACCAATTTCAAGCAGATCTGGCCTCGAATGACTCGTAGGAATTTAGGTTGTTTGGTAGGCCTAAATCAATGAAGTGGATGTAGTTAACATCTTTAGGACAAAATGAAAACATAGACCATGAACAAAGAATTATTTTTCTTTTTAGTTTTTGTATGCTGATAGCGAATACAAGTAGGCATAATGATTTCTTTTCCCCCTTGTTTTTTGATATTGAAAGTGAATAGTTTGTCTTTTGCGTTCAAATTGGCAGATACTAGCATATCTTCTGGTATCAGCAGCATCATCATCAGCCACTCGGGTTGATGACTGGCAATCTAACTGGGGCAAAGATGAGTTCACAAAGATGGCAACTGTTTCGGTTGTCATGGCCTTCCTGGCTTTCATTGCCTATGCTGGTAGCTCCCTTATCTCTGGTTATAATCTTTATAATCATGACGCGCTTTGATCTCGAAAGCCTACTCATATTATATTGAAATAAGGTTTGTGGGAAAGAAAAAAGAGAGTCTAATGCAATTTTTTATGAAGTTGTACAGAGACAAATTAATAGCAAGTTTCTCCCTTTTTCAAAAAAATCTTTCCACTATCAGGAAATATGTATACTATAGATATGGATATCAGGATTCTGGGGTGTATATGAAACTATTTTTACCTTCCCGTCAATTACCATGTTTGCAGAGAATATCTATTATCATCTGTTTGTCCCCTTGATGTAACTCAGCTCATGGATAGGCATACAATGATATGGAAAATAATCTGTTTAATTCTTCTTCTTATTCTTCTCCTTTTCTCTTTTGTTGAATAAATTTAAATTGATATTCATCAATTACACGATAAAACTTTTATCTAAATTCCTACATATGTACTTCTCTTTTTCACTGCTAATTTGACATGCACACCACAATACTTTCTTTTTATTTTTTCAAGTCTAATTTAATCATCAGACAAAATGAATTTGGTTCCATAACATGTAGCTGAGAACGTAAATACTTTGCTTGAAACTGTTTTATTGAAAGTAAAATATATTCACATGGAGGAAATAGAAAGGAATTTAGACCCATTATCCTTAACCAATTGTTTCTCTTGAAATTATCTTTTTTGATGAGTTTATGTTTTTCAAGGAACCCAATAAATAGTACTCTTTGAATAAGAATTAAGGAGATAAGATTAAGAGTGTTTATTTGCTAAAAGGATGAAATTGAAAACTTTCAAAAGGTACAAGGTTAAAATATTTATTTAATGGTAGAAAATTTCATGACCCCTTATATAGGGGCGAGAGCTTGAGAGGGAATGGAGGTTAAAACTTAGCCTTTATTCCATTAAAAATCTTCTTTTAAAACAAAAGTTAAAATTTCATAATCCCCCTCCCTTCCCCTTCTCCGTAACCTCTTTCTCGAATAAACTATAGTGCAATTTATGTTGTCTATTTCTCACTCTCTACTTTTCTAAGTTTTTTTTTTTTACATTATATATTCTTTTAATAACAATCAAGAGAGATTTGGAAATAAATGTGTTTCTATAGTATTTTCTTTAACATGAAGTAGGTTTTTATCGTACCCATCAAATTTCATACGATTTTAGAAATTTTATAACACGTCAAGGAGGTTAGTATAAGTCACTCGTAAAAATTAAGAAGGTAAGAAGAAGAAAAAAAAAGAGAAACTAATGACTTAAGAATCAACGTGTTAATTTAGGGGAAACTAGTTTATTGTCCACCCTATTCTAAAGGATTGGACCAAAAAAATTTACAGCATAAAAATGATAATATCTAGATAAAAAAAAATAGTTTTTTTTTGGCATTATAATAGTTTAAAATTTAAAAGTTTTCAGCTCAATTTGTTATTAGCTTGGATTTTAAACTAAATTACGTGAGAGTTGCTCTAATATATATGATCTCATCGACGAGATAAGTCTTAAGAAAAAATATCAAATAAAAAAAACCATGGTTAATATATTATTATTATTATTATTGACACGACGAGCTCCCCCAACGATCTATAAATAATTTAATAATCGATTAGTTAAAATTCCAGATCACAAAAAAATAAAAGACTTGGACAACACAAGAAAAATCAAAGTGCAAAAATCTTGGTAAGATGAGAGAAAGACATTAATCTATTGTACTGTAAAGATCTTGTACAAGATTATCTCACTTCAGTTCGGAAAAGGACATCAGACTTTTCTAGCGGGGGTGGTGCCAAACTTGCAATTCTTATTATAAACTCCACCGGATTTTAATATAAAATCAATTTTAATAATATGAAAAACCCGCAACAAATCAAAACCTTGAGATAAAAAAAATTAAAGGGATTTAAAGCAAACAAAAAATCAAAAGAATAAGGACCATAATGAAAAATAACATAAATGATCAATTTCAATTGTAGGGCAAACTTGAAACAAATCAAAACCTGAAGATCAAAATAATTTAAGGAACTAAAAACAAATCAAAAATCAAAAGAACAAGGGTTGAAATGAAAAATAGTATATATGATGAATTTAAATTGAAGTCAATTAAAAAAATATGCATTTTGTTTTCTATTTTACTAAAATTTAAAAAGAAATCAAACTAAAAATAAAAAACCAAAACTAAGAGTATAGAAACATACAAACAAACAAAAAAGAAAATTGTCTAGGAAGGATGAAAAATATCAAAACAAAAACAAAAATTAAAAGAAAAACATAAAACTAAATAAGACATTTTTTTTTGTGTTCAATAGTAATATTAAGTAACCCAATTCAAAGACACAATAAAATAAAAGCATTAAAGACAATATTGAGACACATAATTTTTTCAAACCATTAATTTGGGATATTAGATTTTGGACCATTGTATATAGAAATGTTGCAAAGCTTAATTTTTAATAAACACAACATCACATGAGAAAATTATTTGAATTACTATTCTCATTGTTATTATTATGATTGAAAGAAAAAATCAAAAAAATATTAGCAGCAAAAAAACATTATTTGATTTAAAGAATAAATGAAAATAATTAAAGGAAAAAAATAAAATTAGTATTACTATCATTATGTATATAATTATTATAATAAAAAAATATAACAAAGAGTAGGCAAGAAAACAATTATAAAAAAACACAACCATTAAGATTATTATTATTATTATTTATTTTTTGTGCGAACAATGAAAACCATAAAATTATCTTGAAGAATAAAACAAAAAACCAAATTTTTTTTAACAAAAAAGCAAATAAAAACAGCCAAAATAAATGAAAAAACAATATAAATATTATTAGCATAGAAAAAATCATTTGACTTGAAGAATAAGGAACAAAGGGTTGGCAATATCAATTTTAAAATGATTATTAACATAAATTAAATTTTCAAGACTAAATTGAATAAAAATAAAACCCTAATAAAAGAGAATTTGATAGAAATTATAAACCAAAACTAAGAGTACAAATACATAAATACAAATTAAAAATAGGGATTGTCCCAGAAGGACCTTAAAAATTAAAGAAATAAAAAAAAAGAGAATAAGGGTTGAAATGAAAAAAAATTATAGGAATGTAAAAAGACAATCAGATAAAAAAATGATGAAATAAAACCCCAACAAAAGAGAAATGATAAATTAAATAAACCGAAAAATCAAAAATACCCTTGCCCACCAAACAAATCAGTTTTGCTCGATATCGGGGGTAAGACTGTATTTTACTGTGCAAAAACCCTGAAAAAGACTCAAATACCCTCAAACAATCAGATAATGTCAATCGGTCCCTTTGAAAAGTAAAAAATGCCATCGATGCCAAGAATTAAATTTTATGCACCAAAACGCAAAGCGATAATTATACTATTATAGTCCACGTCCGTGTTTGGCAGATCGCACCACAATTTAGGTGTTTGGTAAAAACCAAACACAGGTTTGAGAGGTGGGTCCCACACATACTTTTTAGCTTAAACGGCGTTTGGAAAAAAGCTGACTTTTGATACTTATTTCTTGCCGATTTGTCAAATAACGATCTGCGATTAAAAATATATCCGTTGGAAATCTGCTGAAAATCTTTACCCTTATGAAAATCTTATCTTCTCATCCGAGCCTTATCTTCTTCCTTCTCTTCTTCTCGTCTGCACCAAGCAACGTCCACACCCTTCTCCTTCTGCCTTCTCTTCTTCTCCACACCCTTCGACTGCCTTCTCTTCTTCTCGTCCGCAAAAAACCACACCCTTCTCCTCTGCAACCCTCACAACAACCCTCTCTAGAAACCCACTTTCCTTCTTTGCCAGTTGAAGACGATCTGGGCTCACCACCACCGCACTCTCCTTCTCTTCCAGTTCAAGATGACTTGTCGGTCATCAGTGATTCTATCTGCCGTCATCGCCACCACCTTCATCGTCGTCCAATACCCAAGCAGCCAAACCACAACCGTCCGATTCTTCTTCTCAATCATCACAAACTCTCCTTGTGATTCGCAACGATCTAGCTGAAATTGGTGAGTTTGAAAGTTGGTCTCTCTAAATTCACTTCCAATTTCTTGCAATTTAAAAATCGCCCTGTTCTCTCCTCTGCCCACAGATCCCATCTTCTCCATGCAACACCCTCACTTCACCAGCACAACGATAACTTGTAAGCTCGTGTTTCTATCAAACTGTAGAATTAATATGTGTATTCGTTGATGAAATTGCACTATATATTTTCTGTTGAAATTGCCGTGATTTTTTTGATGAACTTGCTGTGAGTTTTTTCTGTTAAATATCTGTGAAATTGTTGAAATTGCTGTGGGGTTTTGCTGTGAAATATGTGTGAAATTGTTGAAATTGCTATGATTTTTTTCTGTGAATTTTCTGTGAAAATGTTGAAATTGCCGTGAGTGTTTTCTGTGAAATTTCTGTGAAATTGTTGAAATTGTTGTGAATTTTCTGTGAAATTGTTGAAATTGCCGTGAGTATTTTCTGTGAAATTGTTGAAATTGCTGTGATTTTTTTATGTCATTATTCTGTGAAATTGTTGAAATTACTGTGAGTTTTTTCTGTGAATTGCCGTGAGTTTATTATGTGAAATTGTTGAAATTGCTGTGAGTTTTTTCTGTGAAATTGTTGAAATTGGCCTTCTGTTGAAATTGTTTCTTTTCTTTTATTCTAAGCCTGGAGATGTTGGGTTTTATCGATGTTAGTTTGCTTTTCTTGTTTCATCATTGATGTTGTTAAAACAATTAATTAATGTTGTAACATCCCACATCGAAAGAAGAGTGTCCAGAGCCAGGGCATATTAAGGCACTTGGTACCTAACCTTGTAGGACGCGTTTTGGGGCCTGTGGGCTGCCAAGAACAAAACCGTGAGGGCGGTAAGGCCCAAAGCGGACAATATTCTGCAAGGGGGAGTGGGCCGGGCTTTACATATGGTATCAGAGCCGAGGACGGCTCGTTCTTAAGGTGGGGGGATTGTAACATCCCACATCGAAAGAAGAGTGTCCAGAGCCAGGGCATATTAAGGCACTTGGTACCTAACCTTGTAGGACGTGTTTTGGGGCCTGTGGGCTGCCAAGAACAAAACTGTGAGGGCGGTAAGGCCCAAAGCGGACAATATTCTGCAAGGGGGAGTGGGCCGGGCTTTACAAATGTTCTTTGTTTGATCTTTGTATTACTGTGATTGATCAGGTCTGCTTTCTCATCTGAAAGTTTATTGGTTGATTAGCGTGGAGCAGTTGCATTTCCTTATGTTACGAAGTTTCTTAATGCTCTATGATTGCACGTTTTTATGAATTCCAGTTCTTGAATGCGGTGTTGTGTTCTGTAGCACAAAGTTACATAGGATTTTGCGGAGACTTTGAAGATTGTGGGATATTATTATGAACGTGAAAGCGAAATTATTTGTGCATTGAACTGTTAATTTTTTTCCAATAAATTATCCTGTTCCGATTAAGAATAATATTGATGTGTAAGAATAAAAAATAAAAATAATACAATAATGAAGGACTATAAAATAATTAATAAACAGAATATAATTCTAGTCCTCGAATAATCAAGTAGAGACTTGATTGGCTATTCCTAAAAGTATTTTTAAATAATATATGTATAGTATTTAAGGGTCAAATACATATTTTCATATTGATATGATTTTTTTACTTTTCATACAACTTGTTTTTAAATTTTCATACATAAATTCTCTTATTTATCTTCTACATAATTGGCCCTAGCCATTGTGAATTTTATATATAGTTGTTTTGTTAAAAAAAACTATATATAGAAAGAACCTTTCAATATAAAAACTTGTAAGAAAACCTTTCTTATTTGTGAATGAAATTTCTTAATTATTTATAATAAATGAAATTTATAAAAAAAAAATTAATAAAATTTATAATAAATGAAATTTAATAAACGAAAAATTTAAATGAAATTTCTTATTTATAATTAAGATCATTATTTATTAATACTTATATTAGGAAGATAATTTTTCGTTTGGACCCACTAGTTTTTTTATTTCAATTTCATCTACTAAAGACAGTTTTGTACTACACATTGTGTGTTTTAGTAATCGTTCGTTCATAGTATGTAGTGCCGGTTTGTAATGTTTATTTGTTGTTCTTTGCAAAGCTTCACGACATATCATGGACGTTTCTAAGTCAGGTGGGAAAGCTAAATGGACTAAAGAAACCTTGCATATATTTTATGATATATGCATTAGGGCAATTGATATGGGTATGCGACCGGGTTCGCATTTTGAGCCAGTCAAATGGAAATATATTGTAAAATCATTTGGAGAACAAACGGGTAAACCGTTGCAGAAAGATCAACTGAAAAATAAATGGGATGTTTGTAAGAAAGACTGCCGGATGTGGAATAAATTGATTGGTGAAACTAGTGTTGGATGGAGTAATGAATTAGGAACAATTGCTGCCAGCGATGAGTGGTGGCAATCACGAATTCAGGTGATATTTTGTCATGCCATCTTTTTCAACAATGTTATTATGTTGTGTGAAGATAATGACAAGAGCATTAATTTGTTTATGTAGGAAAATAGAGGAGTGAACAAATTTAGACAGTCCAGAATCGAGCCTTCATTGAAGTTTAAATTTGATAGAATGTTCTCTGGAGTCACGGCTACCGGACAACATGCATGGGCACCATCGTCAGGCACAGTTCCTGACAGTGACGACAATTTGGAGACATTAAATGTCGGTCTACAAGGTGCTGATTTGGAGGAAGGAAGCGGGGACTCGTATGAGAATATGGATACAAATTTTGAAAATTATCATTCTCGAGGCGTTGGGGGGGAGCATATATCTAGTAGTAGCAACACCAAGAGAAATGGTAAACGAAAAGAAAGAGAGCAGCCGGAGCCAAGAGCTAGAAAGAAAAAGTCATCTTCCATTGGTGCTCAACTTGTATCAATACAACAACAGCTTCTCGACAGCATGTCTAGTAGGAGTGATTCAACTTTTGCAAATAAAGACTTGCCAGGCTGTAGTATTCCTGAAGTTATGGCTGAGCTCCAATCAATACCTGGTTCGACAGATGACGAACAATTTTTGCTTCGCGCCACGAAGTTTCTACAAGCGCGAAAAAATAGATAATGTGGGCTAGCATCATAGGTGTTCAAAAAAAATACCGTTGGCTTCAACTAAACATCGCGCCTTGAGAAAATTATTAACTGCAATGCTCGTACTTTGTTTGACTATTTGGTTTTCATATTTGTCTTAGTTTTGGATTGTAACGTCACAAACAAGTAATTTGTTGTGCAAATGTTTTTCTATTACGACTGTGAAATTGTTGTGCTCATTGTTATGAATATTTGTTTGGACTAGTTTTAAAACATATCGTGACGAATATTCTGAACATCATATTGTTTTCTAGAATGTATATCGTGACTCAAATTTCTTAATGTCGACACGTTTGCGCTTGTTCTCTAGATATGGATGATGCACATTTTAATGCTCTACTTAATGGGGATTTTGAAGGTGACTATGACAATGTTATGGATCGTGTTATTGAGCACATTAACTATGGTGCTGATGAAGGAAACAATAGCGCATACGTTGATGGTGGAACTGCTGTTTCCGACAACGATGACGATGACGATGACGACAGTAGCGACGACGACGACGATGACGATGAAAATGAAGATGAGGCAAATTTTATACGGAGAAAATATGATGATGACACACTAATTTTAAGCACGGCTGGAGCATTAAACCTATATTATATTACTTATATCCATAAAGAACCATGTATGATTTCATACAATACAGGGATGCGTTGGTTGAATGACATTTTAAGAGGTCATTGAAAACGCTCTGTTAACATGTTTAGGATGGACAAAGACACTTTGTTGGGTCTGTGTAATGATTTGGAAACGCGCTATGGTTTAAAACCTTCGCGGAGGATGTGCGTACTCGAGAAGGTAGGAATGTTTTTATTTACTCTTGCAGTTGGGGCATCAAATCGACATGTGCAAGAAAGATTTCAGCATTCAGGCGAAACTATAAGTAGATGCATGAAAGAAGTCATTAAAGCATTATGTCTGTTTGCTATAGATATCATCAAACCCACTGATCCAGACTTTACCAACACACCAATACAAATTGCGATGAATCCAAGATTTATGCCACATTTCAAGGTAATTTTTTAAGTTTACATTAAATGTAGTTTGCACTAAAATTGTGTATTTTGTTTGAATATTTTTATCCTAATTCAATTTTTTGTACCTGTAGAACTGTAGTGGTGCAATTGATGGGACACATGTTCGTGCCACGATTTCACCCTAATATCAAATTCCTTTTATTGGTAGGAAAGGTGTCCCAACACAAAACATCATGGCGGCCTGTAGTTTTGACATGCAATTCACATTTGAATGGGCAGGATGGGAAGGTAGTGCGCACGATACACGTATTTTTCTCGAGGCTATAGACAGTAGGAGTATCAAATTTCCTAAACCGCCTGAAGGTTGTCATTTATTATTTCTTACAGATATGATAATTTCAATAAAGTACTATTCATCTTTTTATATTGAATTAATATACAAGTTGAATTTTGTTTCTATTTTCAGGAAAATACTATTTGGTTGATGCCGGTTATCCGAATGAGTATGGATATTTAGGTCCATATAGAGGGGAGCGATATCATTTACAAGATTTTCGACGTCGGGGTGAGCCAAGTGGACGACGCGAAGCATTTAATCGTGCACATTCATCACTACGCAATGTGATAGAACGAACATTTGGAGTATGGAAGCAAAGGTGGAGAATTTTGCAGTGTATGCCAGCTTATCCTTACAAAACACAGGTTGCGATTGTTGTTGCATCGATGACACTACATAACTATATTAGAAGGAGATCGCAAGATGATGCTGTTTTTGTTGAATATGATCGTAATCCCGATTATATCCCAGATGAGTTATTACCAGATGTTGTTGCGTGTGAAACTAGTCAGAGTTCGCGCAGAAATTCACGTATGGATATTGTTCGCGAGGGCATTGCAAATAGTTTGATGGGAGAATGAAATGACGTTTCCATGTTACTTGAAGTATTCACATTAATAGAAATTGTTATTTATTTTTAAATGCGTTTTTAGAAGTTATATATATATATATATATAATAAATTTATATATGACAAAATTACATAAAAAAATTAATATACAAAATTATAATTACATAATTATAATTTTGTATAATAATAATCTATTAATTTTGTATAAAATTAATCTATTAGCCAGTTTAAAATAATAATAATACATTTTATTGTTATGATTATTAATCTACAAAATTTAAAAAATAATTAATCTATTAGTCATTTTATTGTTTTTTCATTAATTATTAATTACATTATATTATTATAATAAATGAAATTTACAATATATATATATATATATATACTAGACAATGCCCCCGCGCTTCGCTGCGGGCGGCACAATATTTTTTTCAATGTAAAAAATATTAATTGTGTGTATTTTTTTATTATAATATAAATTTAGCTAAAATAATAAATCTGTGCAGAATTCATGTCAAGTGCAAGTTTTCTATAAAATATATGAATTTAAAATCGATATAAATTTGTTTGTTTAGTAGTTTTAAGCGAAATTACCAGCATAAATTTATCATCATCATTAAAAAAGCAAGAAAACTCGGATATCTGAATTATTAAGTTAACTGTATTAAGATTAGTTCATTTTATAATTCAATTTAAATCAAACAAAAATAAAATATAAATTGTGAAAATACCTATAATAATCAAATAAAAAAATAAGTTGTTAATTTTCTATCAACAAAAAGACAAAAACATAGATTGAAAATTCATCGTGACGTTATTGCCATTATCATTGTTATTAAAGCTAAAATTATTACTAACATCACTTCCAAAACAATTAAAATAATTAAATTGTCACGAAAAAAAATAAAAAAGAAAAAGATTTTTATTAAAAAATAATAAATAAACAATAACTAAAATTATCATTATTATTGCATAAATAATAAAATCATAAAAATCATATAATTAAAGAACAAATAAAGAAACAGAAAACAAAAACAAAGTGAATAAAGGGAAAAATAGAGTAATATTACTTTTAAAATGATCACCAATATAAATTAAAATTTCAGGAAAATCTTTAAAAAAATCAAAAGATTTTTATAAAAAAAATAATCACTAAAATTATCATTATTATTGCGCAAATAATAAAATTATAAAAATCATATAATCCAAAGAACAAATAAAAATAAAAGTGAACAAAAAAACGTATAAGGAAATAATAATAATAATAATAATAATAATAATAATAAATTGGTCCGGAGATTAGTCATGATGTGTCCACGCTGGCCTGGACACCCTGATTATCAAAAAACAGATTTGGTCCTAGGAATAGTGGTGGTGCACTTGACCTGACTCGGAGATCGTGGTTATTAAAAAAATATATAAGTAAAAAAAATGTATAAGTGAAAAAAAGAGTTTAAGCTGGTTGAGAGACCATGGTTACTAAAAAATGTATAAGCGAAAGAAAAAAAAAGTATAAGCGTGAAAGCACCGTAGTAATCCATATTGTTTTTTAAAAAATTCGGCCTAAGAATTAGTCGTGGTGTACTTAAGCTGGTCAGAGATATCAGTTAAAAAAAATGTATAAGTGAATAAAAAAAAGTATAAAAATGTACCAGCAGGAAAGCATTTTAGAAAAAAAATGTGGGTTTGAAGATTGTTGTGGTATGCATAAGTTGCCCCTAGACACCCTGGTTATCAAAAAAATTTGGATATGGAGATTAATCGTGGTGCATTTAAGAGAGCTCGGACACCCCGATTATTAAAAAATAAAAAACCAAAAAAATATATAAGTAGAAAAGATAAAAATATATATAATAAGAAAAAAATAGAAAAAAATATAGTAAGGAAAAAACTACAAAAAAAAGTAAAAAAAGAAGAAGCAAAAAATGGAGGAAAAAAAAAACAAAAAAAAAAAGAATAATTAGGAAAAAAAGAAAAAAAAACAAACGAAAAAAAATGCTTTAATCATAAAATAAAAACAAAAAAAAAAGGAAAAAAGAGAAAAAAAAACGTAAGGAAAAAAAAAAGTATAAAAAGAAAAAAAAAACCTAAAAGGAGGGAAAAAAAGCAAAAAAAAAAAAAAAAAAAACTACTGTCTGTGTCTGTGTGCACAGTGCACTGATGCACAGTAATATAGCCACGAGTTTTATATATATAGTAATATATATATATATATATATATATATACTCTTTAAAGTAATTTCACAAGTTAAAAGCAATATGAAAAGTTTGGTAACCAAACACCCAAAACTGTTTTTTTTGCAACCTCCACCTCAACCACAGTTTTAACCAAACACTAGACTGCTTATTTTGCAACACACTAAAAGCGCTTTTTTTTTAAACTGCTTTTTTTCAACCGCAATCGCAATCACAAAAGCAATGCCAAACACACCCGTATTAATTTGTGTCTACTGCTACAGTATTTAACCCCCCTCGTCTAGCTTTTTGTATAATATAATTGTTACCTCTTATACCCGACCCAGCTATGAGGAAAATTAAGATGCTCCCAGGAAGCTTTTTGTTTTTGTTTTTCACTTGAGGAACTCGCAATGCTGGTGTTGCCTACGGCCCCTAGAGAAGCCAGCTCAGGTGATTGCTCGGCTTCTAAGCTAGAGGCTAATTGCAGAGCAGATTTTGCTGCATGGTTGTCGCAGGCTAGCTCGCGATGCTGTTGCTCGGCTGTGCCGGGCTTGGAGTTTCCTGAATACAGGTCAATTATTTACTTAATTATTCATTCACATCAATTGTAAAGACGAGAGGAAATTTGATTTCAAGATGTAATACATGATTTATATTTGCCAGAGCTATTCTAACATCCTCCAGTATTTCATCAGGCTTTTTAATTTAGAGGATTAAAAAGGCCAGGAGTCCTTTGATTTTACAAACTCAAGTGCTGCCCAGCGAGTGATCATTTGAGCTTCTAGACCAACCTATCCTCAAAATTCAGCGTCCTGGTTCAGGGGGGCGAATTGCCTCAAGGCAGCGAGGACATCCATTTTCCTGTAGATCGAAGGGTAAATTCATCTCATGAAATGATGATCGATGATGACGTTGAGACTGGTAGTATGGGGCCTTACCAAGAAAGGCCAAGGATTTTCCCCAACATGCGAAGCAAACCCTACAATCCATTGGTGAGAAACCTAATGCTTCACCTCTTATTTGATGACAATTGCTATTGCTTTGCTGTGAGAGGATTATGTAGCATAGATATGCGTGCCCATGTGAGCATGCATTGATATCTATCTGGGAGTGGCCTCCTTTTTTCAAAGCGGATTTTTCTGTTATTCTGCGCTGTGATGATTTATGATTCTTTTAAATTTAAATCCTTAGTAGACCAGCATTGCTTTTGCTTACATGATTTTGATGCTTGTACTAAGTTAACCTTTTCTTTTGCAGATTTTTCGAGTGTTTAAAGCGAATAAATGTTCGTGTTCTATTTATACTCTTGCTATTGGGTTTTGGAGGGATCTCTTACATCGGAGCACGTACATCTCCAATCATGGTGTTCGTCTTCGCAGTTTGTATCTTCAGCTTCCTTTTATCTATATATCTTACCAAATGGGTACTCTCAAAGGATGAGGGCCCTCCTGAAATGGTTCAGGTATATCGTCTCTCTTGAATTTAGCTAGAAATGTCAATTCCACTGTGTGCATATAGTCAGTGTTACTGGTTTTCTTGTATTGACTTCATGTCTTGATATCATTCACTTGCTTTCTAGATATCAGATGCAGTACGTGATGGAGCAGAAGGCTTCTTCAGGGCCCAGTATAGTACTATTTCTAAGATGGCACTGCTACTGTCGCTGGTGATCCTCTGTATATATCTGCTCCGCAGTACAACACCTCAACAAGAATCTTCTGGCCTTGGAAGGTGATCACATATGTCGAAGTTTGTTGTGAGGCATTAGGTCCATGTTTTTGTCACATGGTGACAAGTGACCAGTTTTTGTGGCTATATTCTTCTGGCACAGGTCAACATCTGCATGTATCACTGTCGCTGCATTCCTTTTGGGGGCTTTGTGTTCAGGTGTTGCAGGTTATGTTGGGATGTGGGTATCGGTACGTGCAAATGTTAGAGTTTCTAGTGCTGCAAGACGGTCAGCTAGAGAGGCGTTGCAGGTTGTTCCTTTTACAATCCATTGTCTTTTGATTGATTGGTGATTTGTATCTTGACTGGAAAATATATTCTGCGGATAGCTGTTCGTGCTGGTGGTTTTTCTGCATTGGTGGTGGTTGGCATGGCTGTGATTGGCGTGGCCATCCTTTATGCTACATTTTATGTTTTGTTGGGCGTGGATTCTCCTGGTTCAATGAAAGAAAGTCACTGATTGTATGTAACAATACCTTCTTCCTAAGTAATTGCTATTACTTTAGCAAATGGAAGCAATCTCCACCTTTTTACATGTTTTTGTGAAAACTGAAGTTTGTAGTTGTGTCTCATACAACTATGCTGGCGGTGTTTCATGTTGTTCTCTCCCAGTGCCTCTTCTTCTTGTGGGATATGGATTTGGAGCTTCATTTGTCGCACTGTTTGCTCAGTTGGGTGGTGGAATATACACAAAAGCTGCTGATGTTGGGGCTGATCTTGTTGGAAGAGTGGAGCAGGGAATACCTGAGGATGATCCTAGGAATCCTGCAGTGATTGCAGATTTGGTATATATATATACCCTAAAATATTGTAGCTTCCTTATTTGAAGAAGTATCTGTTAGCTCTGCTGAAGTATGGTATGTGTTATCTCTGTTGATTGGTTTTGGCTTTCTGTTTAATGTAGTATTTGCTATTTCAAGGTATGTAATCTGGGCAAAGCATGCGTGAAAGCTTAAAGTTATTATAAGTACCACATAAATATCTTCTTCTTGTTAATTATTTATGCGGCTTTTCCTTGACTGTGCTCTGTTTTCTTGGGTTATGATGTATACTATATGCATCAGTCCAAACTTCCTCTGTAACTAATAAATTGTTGCATGAAAGGTTGGAGACAATGTGGGTGATTGTGCTGCTCGAGGTGCAGATCTTTTTGAAAGTATTGGTATATATATTTGCCAGCACTGTTTCTTATCTTAGTGTTAGAGCAAAATCGTGTCGCACTAAGAAAGCCTGATGAAATACCGGAGGATGTTAGAATAGCTCTGGCTAATATAAATCATGCAAGCCCTGCAGAGCATGTTGAAACAGGGCAAAGCTCAACACATTCTGATGGATTAAATTCCCGTCATGTCGATGGATACATCTCATGGAAACCTATATACCGGGTGATCGATTCACCTGGTAGAATTACTGAAGCTGATGCCTTGTCGACAGATAAGAGCAGGCTGCAGGTCCAGTCAGGTCTTAGCAAATCACTCTGCAAGATTACCGAAGGGATCACTTTATCCTTTGCTGATGATGGTGACTCACAGACCTCGACCAGAAAGGATGGGAGTTTTTTGCCTTGTGAGAACACCCTTCAGACTACATGGTCTGTGTTTTGCAGTGGAAAAATTCTGAACCGATTGCTGTATTACAGCAATTTGTTCATGCGTGTTATGATCTGTTGAGTGGAAAATCCGATGTGAACATGTTTGCACAAGAATTATGTTCTGCTTTGGACTGGACTATGAACCACTGCTTTTCCATTCAAGATAAGAAACATTTTGACTGGGATGAATCACGGAGTGGGTGCAAAAAGCAGAGTCTGTTGCTTCAAATGGGCATCACAACTACTTTGAGAAGGATGGATGCCATCAATCTACAATAAAGTTAAGAGAGGATTTGATTAATATTGACTCTGAAAAGAGGGACTTGGAACTGGAGAACCAAAAGAGTTGCTGCGAAGAATTGGAAGCTACATGTCTTGAGCTGCAGCTCCAACTTGAAAGGTAGTGGATTTATTTTTCATATGATTTCCCTCTTTCGAAGATAAAGTAACCCCACAGCATCAGAGGAAATTGACATGATACACAAAAGATAGAATATTGCATGCATTTTAGGATGCGATACTCTCCATGACCCAAAATGTTATCTAACATTGAAATTTCTCCTTCAAAACAATTGGCTGACTCTTAAATAATAACAATACATTACTGAGAGATCTCATCTATCTGATGTGTTATTTTCAGTATGACGAAAAAGGAAATCCCCAGCTCTGAACACCATCGGGAAGAGAGCCAGCTCTGGACTGTAAGTTCGTGTCATGCCACCACTGGGTACAAATTATTTTCATTTGCTAATGCAGTTTTTGCATTTTTTTGCTTATAAAATGCCCTGATATTAACTTCTCTTTGTAATTTAAAAAAGCATGTAGAGGATAGCAGTGCTGCCAGTTAGTATAAATAATGTGCAATTCCTTTGCACCTGAACTCCTTGAACAAAATATATAGCATCCACCTAGTTTGAGCAAAGCCAATTCCTTACCAGTGCTTCTGATGTGTTACCGGAGTTTTCATGCCTGTCACATTTAAGTTGCCTAAATTACATGTGAAAGTATCTCATTGTTGAACCAAGAACTTCCTAAATCTTGCAGGACTGGGAGATGACGGCTGCTTCAGAAAAGTTAGCTGAGTGCCAGGAGACAATTCTAAACCTGGGGAAGCAGTTGAAGACAATTCTAAAGTTAGCGAAGAATTTGAATCCCTGTGTTTGAGTGAGGGATTATTCTGGTGGTGTTATTGAGAGGGAGATCGTGGTATGGGGAAGAGTGAGTTTTTTGAAAGGTGGTGGTGGTTGTTTGAACGTCGGGGACTAATGAGGCTTCTTCTTATGATGCGAAAAAGTAAATGAATGACAAACTGAGCAGTTTTTTCTGGAGATAGCAATCATACGAACTTCAGCATAACCTCTCTGCATCGAATGCAAAGGGCCTTGCGAATCCAGGTCAATTATTTAGTTAATTATTCATTCACATCAATTGAAAAGACGAGAGGAAATTTGATTACAAGATGGTCATACTTTTGTCTCTCCTCTTCTTCTCTCTCGCGTTCACAGCCACACAAGAACTATATTGCTGGGCGGGGGATCATTTTCTTGTAAAAAATTCTATAGCATCTGGTTGGTTGCGCAGAAAAAAAGTATTTTCAGTAACAGAGAGAGACATATTTGTATTTCTGTCCTCGAATATGAAATACCATCCATCCAACAATCTTTTTAGCCTACTCTATCGTCATTCTCGTCCCACTTACCCGCTCATATTTCATTTTCGCTTGGATGCAAACAGGTTTCTCCCGGGTTGACAGAAGAAAAAGGAAATGATAACACTGTCTATATTGCATGTTAGAAAACAATCATTTGCTGATTACTACTATACATCATAAATATATTCGGAGAGTAATAATCATTCAGCGGTTGCAAGAATTAAGAAAAGAAGAAGAAGAAGAAGAAGAGCACATTAATTATTAGTACAAGTGCGAGCCATCAAGGAGTGGAAAGAGACAGAGAGAGAGGGTGGACGAATATAACAAGGCAGCAGCAGAAACTCCAATAAAATAAAATCAAACACATAAATGCCAAAATTTCAGTTTCAATGTAGTAAAGTAAACATTTATCATTCTCAATAATTTGAATTGATCTTTGACGGTGTGCCAATCAGCTCCTGTAGTGATTAATGGGATTAACCGAGAAGCTGCTCATGCCTTCATTCGGATAGTCAAGGAGTTGGGGTGAACCAGCCCACCTTGCACTTTAGCAGGCGATTGGAACTTGGAAATAATCTCTCAATTCTCCCACTCTCCAGGTAGCATATTCCTGATTCCCGAGACACACGACGATGTAACACTTCCTCTCTTGTTTCGTAAGCATTAAACACTTCTGAGAAGTAATTGTCGTTCTCAAGAAAGAAAATGCAATTTCTTTGAATTCCACACGGCAAATCATTTGCTGGAACTGAAACTGACCAGCCACCAGATGTCAAAAAGATCAATTGGTCACTTAAGCTCTGCACACTACGCCAGATCATCATGCCTGCGTTAGGATCCATCTCCATTACATCGAAGCCGCTTACTTTAAAATAGAAAGGTTCAAAGTGATCACCCTCTTCAAAGAAATGTTCAAAATCACCCTCCCCTTCACCCAAGCGCTCCTCTTCCAAGGCGTCCATATCTCCATCCAAACTTTCCTCGTCCTCATCTTCATCATAATAAGCATAACAAACGTTATGTGCAACAACTATCAATAGTTCACCATTGATGGATTCTACTAAATACGGCTCATACAAAGCATGTTTGATGGTGGCCATATTATGTCCCCAATGTTCAGCTTCTATGAACGGAAGACGAGCAGCAGTCGAAACTGGAATGAACTTTATCCGCACCTCATCATCCTCTGCCAACTTGAAGATGTGCGTCTCAACATGTTCGATTTTTTGTGAGAGGACGCACAAATCTCCGCTGTAAAACATGATGTCACCGAACTCTATGTCGCGATCAGTTTCGCGGGGAAAGGTGCTCCAGCACCTGTCCCCAACTCTACACAGCGCCAAATTCCCACAGTTGTTCGCTTCAAACTCATTAAATCTCAAGGCAATGATGGATTTTGAAGGGTCTGCGGAGGATAGTTCAATCCTACGAATAAATTCAGCGACATTGTAGCCTCCCAAATTGAAAATACAGTTAGTGACAAATGAATAGTAATATGGAACTAAAGTTGACAGGGATGGAAGTGGGTGTATGGCTCCCGAAAGTGGATTGAAGAGGAAGATTTCGGTGTCGGGAATGGGTTTAAAAGAGAGATAGCTCGAGTACTTTGTGTCGCGAATATATTGCCCTTTCTTGGCAATAGCCAACCAACCTCTGGATACCTCAACGGATACCCCTCCTAGCAAAACCTCTGGCAAATTGAGTTCGTGAACCTTGTTTCTCGACAGGTCATAAAACTTCAAGGACTCACACTGCGTGTCATGGGGGAGGAGGAGCCATGGTAGTTTATCAGGAACGGTATCTATGATAACCCGGTCACCCTCTAGAACTCCCGGCTGACCAAATCCGATATCGTACTTGCAGCGATTGGAAAATAACATCTTGATGAAAGATGGCAAACTGAAAGAAAGATGTTCTCCAAGCTTTCTGCATAGATGATGAAACAATACTCTTGGATTCATATCTAACCAGAAAAATATATGATGTTCTATAAAACTCTGAGTAATAATCTGATTGTTCAAACAAAAGTGAACCAGCCATTCTTATTTATATTAGTTTTAGAGTTAGAATCCTTCATAGAAAAAGAAATCCTGCTGAAAAGTTACGTATCACTATTGAATCCTTCAAGTATTAGGATTGCTAACTGATAATATGATCCTAATTAAATTGAAAGTCCTGATCAAAACAGGAAAAAAAAACTACAAATGCAATCACGGGATTGCTATCTGCTGCTGTGATCTCGGGATCATTCTCCTATCTGCTATATATAGAATTTCAGAAACAATAATGTATTATGCTCTGATTGATTGATGCAATTGTATGTACATACTGTTCTATATATAGCAGATACATATTGTAACGTCTCTGTGTTTTAAATTACAAATTCCAATCAATTCATTAACCCAGCCTTGCTCTCTGCTGCAATCACGGGATTGCTATCTGCTGCTGTGATCTGCTGTGATCTCGGGATCATTCTCCTGATCTTCATCCCTAAGATCAGTGGCCGTTACTTGGTCTTCTACACCATCAAAGCTCTAACTGCTATAAATATATGCATGTAGAGAGAGAAGGAAACACAATTAAGAGTTGAGATTAATTAAGAAGCAGATTGATCGCCATGGGCAGCAGCATTAGCCAGATGAGATCATCGTCTTCGTCGTCCTCAAGAGAATCCGTTAATAATAATCGTCAACAGATTCCGGAGGACGTGATTCTTGATATCCTTTCAAGACTCCCCGCTAAATCCATTGTACGATTCAGGCGTGTATCAAGGACCTGGTGCTCTTTTATTCACGATCCTTTCTTTGCTAGCTTGCACCACGCTCGTTCTATAACAAGGGATAAAGGAAACGCTCTCCTTCTTTCCTACCCTGACCCCTCATCCTCATCGACATCTTTCTCTTTTTTCGAACGCAAACAGGGGTTTCGCAACCTTCAAATCTCCCATGTTGACCAGCAATATGCTTGCCTTTCTGAAATCATTAGAGGCATTCTCTGCATACATGATCGCAGAAGCCATCGTGTTGACATATGTAATATCACCACTCAAGAGACTATAACCCTTCCACGGAGCACAAATATACCGATCAGGCCGGGTGCTGGCGTCGATTTTGATATTGTTTATGAACCTCGATATTCTTTCGGCTTCAATTCCACCACAGGGGATTACAAAGTGCTTAATATTTGTTGCATCACTGGATACAAATTGCAAGTCAATCCTATCAACGGGCTGTCCACTCGGGAAGTTAGCCGGAAAACTGTGGAGTTCGAGATTTTCACTATAGGTTGCGACAGAGGCGCGGGTTCGTGGAGAAAAATCGATCCTGGCTACCCTTATGATCAAGAACTGTATGGTCTAACGAGTGAAAGTGTCTGCGCTGATGGAGTTATACACTGGAGGCATAGATTGCTTGATCAGGAAATTTTGCTCGCATTCGACCTTCAACAGGAGAAGTTCCAAATCATCCAAGTCCCAAAAGAAGCATTAGGATTTCAACTCATGAAACAAGTCAAAGGTTGTCTAGTACTAATGGGTCACGTAACTAGTGGTTATAACCGGAATAAAATTGATCTGTGGATACTAGAGGATCGACGTGACCAAGTCTGGATGAAGGAGACGGTTCTTTTCCCCTCGTATAGCCCATGTCTGTGGCCTGTTGGCAGTTTCAAGACGGGGCTGATTCTGCTTGCTCAACATGGATGCGCAAATCCGGCTGCATGGGCAGCATACTATTGTGACCTTGAGACGAAGAATATATGCATGATTCATGTCCCTGAGCTGAAGTCAGTTAAACTTCCTTGCGGTGAAGTTGGAAAACCTTCTGATGTTGTACTCACAGTTCATGCTGAGAATCTTTTGTCACTAACAAGTAATGCGTACGAGCATGCAGGGAAAAAAGGTTAAGCAATCTGCAGAATATTTCTTTTGAACTATACGATTTGCTTGAGAGTTTTTATCTAAGATTCATTCTGCATTTCACCCGAGTTTCTTCAGCATTTCCTTGATCTCTTTCTAGATCATATACTGGATGTTTTATTCTTATCATCTCCTTTTATAATCTTATTTGTTCACATATTTTCAGGCAGGAAGGTGTTTTATAACATCACAATATATACAATTTATTTGAAAATATGACTCTATGGATGATAATTCTCTAAATGGCATCTAATATTGAGCACTTCACTTTACAGTAGAAGTTCAGCAGCCTCAAAAAAGAAACATTTACACCAAAAATCAAGACTTTATAGACTAGAAATAATGCACCTCTTGTCAGAGAAGTTAATAAGCACCAAAGAAAACGTAAACTAAGTAGCATTCATTATCCTAGCCAATCCTTAGCAAGACCCGAAAACAGACCAAGATTTACAAGCTAAATAAAGCAAAGTAAATGATAAGTCAAATAATATAACAAAATTCAATAATATTAAAGTTATGTTCTTCAAGAGTTGAACAGTGAGCAAGTTTTGTTCTTGACAACTACCTTCTGTCTTTAACATCCTTAACAAATGAGACAAATAAAACTGAGTTGCAGCCACTTCTTTGATAAAACTGATATGGTCTGTAGATTCTTGTCAACATTAAATTGTTAAAAACAAAGAAATAAAGGCAACGGCAAAATTGTATGGATAATGATATCAACCAGGAAATGAAGAACAAGAACAAGAAATAAAGGCAACCTTCTCCCTTCTAGAATGCTTTCTCTATCAAACACAAATATGTAAGAAAAACCCGAATACAAATCCATGGTTTAAAACAAAATCTAACACAAAATCTCATTTTTGTGTTTTGATGTTGACATCAATTTCTTCTCTAGAACTGAACAACAAAAGATATGTTTCAATTCCTTTCTTGTATTGGATTTTTAAAATTTGTATAGTACACAACCACTATTCTCCAAAAACAAAATCAAAATAACAAAGAAACTTAACAAAACTAATTAGTTAATTTGGGAATGAGGATTGAGAGGAGAAGTAAGGCCGCAAAGAAAACGAAGAAAATAACAATGGCAAAAAGCATCGTTTCTCTCCAATTTCTTCTTGATCTGGGAGGAAGGCTTGAGGGTGGAGTATTGTCGATTCTGGGTCGCCGTAATCTAGCGACTTGTCTTCTTCTTGGAAACATAACAAATATTCTACTGCGATCCATCTTGAGAGGCTCTGTGTGTGTGAGAGAGCGAGAGAGAGAGAGATTGAGAAGTTGACGAAGAAGGAAATGCTGATGAAGGTGAGTTATCATTGTGCGTGTAATAGAGGAGTTGAAGTTGAGGCTGCAAAATGGTGACAGATGGCTAAAGATAATTGGCAGGCTCTGCTAAATATTCTGTTGTTAATTTCTAACTTGGCAGCTCGGGCGACGGCATTTTGGCGGGAAAGAAAGTTAATTCGACTGGCTAACGGCTTTATTTTTTTTATTTATTATTTTAGAAAGGGATCTTTATTCTTGAACTTGATTTCTACAATGTTTGTTGGAGCGGTTAATTTAAGGTGTTTTTTAAAACCCATCAAAAATATATAATGTGTTTTATTTTTAGGGAAATTATTAAAAAATTGTACCATCAAGTTTCAACTTAATTTTTCCATCGCTAAAATTATATTTTATGTATAAATCACATTATAGTTTTGAAGTTTTTAAAACTTATTTTTAATTAAAATATACTTGATTTTATATCCCAAATTGAAATTACAGTTAGCAAATGTAAGTGTGCAGATCATATACACTAACTTTTTTTTCTCTTGAAATTATCTTTTTTGATGAGTTTATGTTTTTCAAGGAACCCAATAAATAGTACTCTTTGAATAAGAATTAAGGAGATAAGATTAAGAGTGTTTATTTGCTAAAAGGATGAAATTGAAAACTTTCAAAAGGCACAAGGTTAAAATATTTATTTAATGGTAGAAAATTTCATGACCCCTTATATAGGGGCGAGAGCTTGAGAGGGAATGGAGGTTAAAACTTAGCCTTTATTCCATTAAAAATCTTCTTTTAAAACAAAAGATAAAATTTCATAATCCCCCTCCCTTCCCCTTCTCCGTTAACCTCTTTCTCGAATAAACTATAGTGCAATTTATGTTGTCTATTTCTCACTCTCTACTTTTCTAAGTTTTTTTTTTATATATTCTTTTAATAATAATCAAGAGAGATTTGGAAATAAAAGAGTGTTTCTATAGTATTTTCTTTAACATGAAGTAGGTTTTTATCGTACCCATCAACTTTCGTACGATTTTAGAAATTTTATAACACGTCAAGGAGGTTAGTATAAGTCACTCGTAAAAATTAAGAAGGTTAGAAGAAAAAAAAGAAAAGAGAAACTAATGACTTAAGAATCAACGTGTTAATTTAGGGGAAACTAGTTTATTGTCCACCCTATTCTAAAGGATTGGACCAAAAAAAATTACAGCATAAAAATGATAATATCTAGATAAAAAAAATAGTTTTTTTTGGCATTATAATAGTTTAAAATTTAAAAGTTTTCAGCTCAATTTGTTATTAGCTTGGATTTTAAACTAAATTACGTGAGAGTTGCTCTAATATATATGATCTCATCGACGAGATAAGTCTTAAGAAAAAATATCAAATAAAAAAAAACCCTGGTTAATATATTATTATTATTGACACGGCGAGCTCCCCCAATGATCTATAAATAATTTAATAATCGATTAGTTAAAATTCTGGATCACAAAAAAATAAAAGACTTGGACAACACAAGAAAAATAAAAGTGCTTGAAAGACATTAATCTATTGTACTGTAAAGATCTTGTACAAGATTATCTCACTTCAGTTCGGAGAAGGACATCAGACTTTTCTAGCGGGGGTGGTGCCAAACTTGCAATTCTTATTATAAACTCCACCGGATTTTAATATAAAATCAATTTTAATAATATGAAAAACCCGCAACAAATCAAAACCTTGAGATAAAAAAAATTAAAGGGATTTAAAGCAAACAAAAAATCAAAAGAATAAGGACCATAATGAAAAATAACATAAATGATCAATTTCAATTGTAGGGCAAACTTGAAACAAATCAAAACCTGAAGATCAAAATAATTTAAGGAACTAAAAACAAATCAAAAATCAAAAGAACAAGGGTTGAAATGAAAAATAGTATATATGATGAATTTCAATTGAAGTCGATTAAAAAAATATGCATTTTTTTTTCTATTTTACTAAAATTTAAAAAGAAATCAAACTAAAAATAAAAAACCAAAACTAAGAGTATAGAAACATACAAACAAACAAAAAAGAAAATTGTCTAGGAAGGATGAAAAATATCAAAACAAAAACAAAAATTAAAAGAAACACATAAAACTAAATAAGACATTTTTTTTGTGTTCAATAGTAATGTTAAGTAACCCAATTCAAAGACACAATAAAATAAAAGCATTAAAGACAATATTGAGACACATATTTTTTCAAACCATTAATCTGGGATATTAGATTTTGGACCATTGTATATAGAAATGTTGCAAAGCTTAATTTTTAATAAACACAACATCACATGAGAAAATTATTTGAATTACTATTATCATTGTTATTATTATGATTGAAAGAAAAATCAAAAAAATATTAGCAGCAAAAAAAAAAAAAATTTGATTTAAAGAATAAATGAAAATAAATAAAGGAAAAAAATAAAATTAGTATTACTATCATTATGTATATAATTATTATAATAAAAAAATATAACAAAAGAGTAGGCAAGAAAACAATTATAAAAAAACACAACCATTAAGATTATTATTATTATTATTATTATTATTTATTTTTTGTGCGAACAATGAAAACCATAAAATTATCTTGAAGAATAAAACAAAAAACCAAAATTTTTAACAAAAAAGCAAATAAAAACAGCCAAAATAAACGACAAAAACAATATAAATATTATTAGCATAGAAAAAATCATTTGACTTGAAGAATAAGGAACAAAGGGTTGGCAATATCAATTTTAAAATGATTATTAACATAAATTAAATTTTCAAGACTAAATTGAATAAAAATAAAACCCTAATAAAAGAAAATTTGATAGAAATTATAAACCAAAACTAAGAGTACAGATACATAAATACGAATTAAAAATAGAGATTGTCCCAGAAGGACCTTAAAAATTAAAGAAATCAAAAAAAAAAATTAAGAGAATAAGGGTCGAAATGAAAAAAATATAATTAATTTTAATTAGATGACAAAATTGAAACACATTAAAACCTCAAGACCAAAAAAATTATAGGAATGTAAAAAGAAAATCAGATAAAAAAATGATTAAATAAAACCCCAACAAAAGAGAAATGATAAATTAAATAAATCGAAAAATCAAAAATACCCTTGCCCACCAAACAAATCAGTTTTGCTCGATATCGGGGGTAAGACTGTATTTTACTGTGCAAAAACCCTAAAAAAGACTCAAATGCCCTCAAACAATCAGATAATGTCAGCCGGTCCCTTTGAAAAGTAAAAAATGCCATCGATGCCAAGAATTAAATTTTATGCACCGAAACGCAAAGCGATAATTATACTATTATAGTCTACGTCCGTGTTTGGCATTGTGGTGCGATTTGCGATTGCCAGATCGCACCACAATTTAGGTGTTTGGTAAAAACCAAACACAGGTTTGAGAGGTGGGTCCCAAACACACTTTTTAGCTTAAACGGCGTTTGGAAAAAAGCTGACTTTTGATACTTATATCTTGCCGATTTGTCAAATAACGATCTGCGATTATAAATATGCGATTAAAAATATATCCGTTGGAAATCTGCTGAAAATCTTTACCCTTCTGAAAATCTTATCTTCTCATCCGAGCCTTATCTTCTTCCTTCTCTTCTTCTCGTCTGCACCAAGCAACGTCCACACCCTTCTCCTTCTGCCTTCTCTTCTTCTCCACACCCTTCGGCTGCCTTCTCTTCTTCTCGTCCGCAAAAAACCACACCCTTCTCCTCTGCAACCCTCACAGCAACCCTCTCTAGAAACCCACTTTCCTTCTCTGCCAGTTGAAGACGATCTGGGCTCATCACCACCGCACTCTCCTTCTCTTCCAGTTCAAGACGACCTGTCGGTCATCAGTGATTCTATCTGCCGTCATCGCCACCACCTTCATCGCCGTCCAATACCCAAGCAGCCAAACCACAACCGTCCGATTCTTCTTCTCAATCATCACAAACTCTCCTTGTGATTCGCAACGATCTAGCTGAAATCGGTGAGTTTGAAAGTTGGTCTCTCTAAATTCACTTCCAATTTCTTGCAATTTAAAAATCGCCCTGTTCTCTCCTCTGCCCACAGATCCCATCTTCTCCACGCAACACCCTCACTTCACCAGCACAATGATAACTTGTAAGCTCGTGTTTCTGTCAAATTGTTGAATTAATATGTGTATTTGTTGATGAAATTGCACTATATATTTTCTGTTGAAATTGTTGAAATTGCCATGATTTTTTTGATGAACTTGCTGTGAGTTTTTTCTGTTAAATATCTGTGAAATTGTTGAAATTGCTGTGGGTTTTTGCTGTGAAATATGTGTGAAATTGTTGAAATTGCTGTGATTTTTTTCTGTGAATTTTCTGTGAAAATGATGAAATTGCCGTGAGTGTTTTCTATGAAATTTCTGTAAAATTGTTGAAATTGCTGTGATTTTTCTGTGAAATTGTTGAAATTGCTATGAGTGTTTTCTGTGAAATTTCTGTGAAATTGTTGAAATTGCTGTGATTTTTTTATGTCATTATTCTATGAAATTGTTGAAATTACTGTGAGTTTTTTCTGTGGATTTTCTGTGAAATTGTTGAAATTGCCGTGAGTTATTCTGTGAAATTGTTGAAATTGGCCTTCTGTTGAAATTGTTTCTTTTCTTTTATTCTAAGCCTGGAGATGTTGGGTTCTATCGATGTTAGTTTGCTTTTCTTGTTTCATCATTGATGTTGTTAAAACAATTAATTAATGTTCTTTGTTTGATCTTTATATTACTGTGATTGATCAGGTCTGCTTTCTCATCTGAAAGTTTATTGGTTGATTAGCGTGGAGCAGTTGCATTTCCTTATGTTAAGAAGTTTCTTAATGCTCTATGATTGCATGTTTTTATGAATTCCAGTTCTTGAATGCGGTGTTGTGTTCTGTAGCACAAAGTTACATAGGATTTTGCGAAGACTTTGAAGATTGTGGGATATTATTATGAACGTGAAAGCAAAATTATTTGTGCATTGAATTGTGAATTTTTTTTCAATAAATTATCCTGTTCCGATTAAGAATAATATTGATGTGTAAGAATAAAAAATAAAAATAATACAATAATGAAGGACTATAAAATAATTAATAAACGAAATATAATTCTAGTCCTCGAATAATCAAGTAGAGACTTGATTGGCTATTCCTAAAAGTATTTTTAAATAATATATGTATAGTATTTAAGGGTCAAATACATATTTTCATATTGATATGATTTTTTTACTTTTCATACAACTTGTTTTTCAACTTGTTTTTTAATTTTCATAAATAAATTCTCTTATTTATCTTCTACATAATTGACCCTAGCCATTGTGAATTTTATATATAGTTGTTTTGTTAAAAAAACTATATATAAAAAGAACCTTTCAATATAAAAACTTGTAAGAAAACCTTTCTTATTTGTGAATGAAATTTCTTAATTATTCATAATAAATGAAATTTATAAAAAAAAAATTAATAAAATTTATAATAAATGAAATTTAATAAATGAAAAATTTAAATGAAATTTCTTATTTATAATTAAGATCATTATTTATTAATACTTATATTAGGAAGATAATTTTTCGTTTGGACCCACTTGTTTTTTTATTTCAATTTCATCTACTAAAGACAGTTTTGTACCACACATTGTGTGTTTTAGTAATTGTTCGTTCATAGTATGTAGTGCCGGTTTGTAATGTTTATTTGTTGTTCTTTGCAAAGCTTCACGACATATCATGGACGTTTCTAAGTCAGCTGGGAAAGCTAAATGGACTAAAGAAACCTTGCATATATTTTGTGATATATGCATTGGGGCAATTGATATGGGTATGCGACCAGGTTCGCATTTTGAGCCAGTCGGATGGAAATATATTGTAAAATCATTTGGAGAACAAACGGGTAAACAGTTGCAGAAAGATCAACTGAAAAATAAATGGGATGTTTGTAAGAAAGACTGACGGATGTGGAATAAATTGATTGGTGAAACTGGTGTTGGATGGAGTAATGAATTAGGAACAATTGCTGCCAGCGATGAGTGGTGGCAATCACGAATTCAGGTGATATTTTGTCATGCCATCTTTTTCAACAATGTTATTATGTTGTGTGAAGATAATGACAAGAGCATTAATTTGTTTATGTAGGAAAATAGAGGAGTGAACAAATTTAGACAGTCCGGAATCGAGCCTTCATTGAAGTTTAAATTTGATAGAATGTTCTCTGGAGTCACGGCTACCGGACAACATGCATGGGCACCATCGTCGGGCACAGTACCTGGCAGTGACGACGATTTGGAGACATTAAACGTCGGTCTACAAGGTGCTGATTTGGAGGAAGGAAGCGGGGACTCGGATGAGAATGTGGAT
Source organism: Salix brachista (assembly GCA_009078335.1). Lineage (NCBI taxonomy): Eukaryota > Viridiplantae > Streptophyta > Magnoliopsida > Malpighiales > Salicaceae > Salix > Salix brachista. Next base: position 13,761,267 of record CM018586.1, read on the forward strand.
ACAGATTTTGAAAATTATCATTCTCGAGGCGTTGGGGGGAGCATATATCTAGTAGTAGCAACACCAAGAGCAGTGGTAAACGAAAAGAAAGAGAGCAGCCGGAGCCAAGAGCTAGAAAGAAAAAGTCATCTTCCATTGGTGCTCAACTTGTATCAATACAGCAACAGCTTCTCGACAGCATGTCTAGTAGGAGTGATTCAACTTCTGCAAATAAAGACTTGCCAGGCTGTAGTATTTCTGAAGTTATGGCTGAGCTCCAATCAATACCTGGTTCGACAGATGACGAACAATTTTTGCTTCGCGCCACGAAGTTTCTACAAGCGCGAAAAAATAGAGAAATGTGGGCTAGCATCATAGGTGTTCAAAAAAAATACCGTTGGCTTCAACTAAACTTCGCGCCTTGAGAAAATTATTAACTGCAATGCTCGTACTTTGTTTAACTATTTGGTTTTCATATTTGTCTTAGTTTTGGATTGTAACGTCACAAACAAGTAATTTGTTGTGCAAATGTTTTTCTATTACGACTGTGAAATTGTTGTGCTCATTGTTATGAATGTTTGTTTGGACTAGTTTTAAAACATATCGTGACGAATATTCTGAACATCATATTGTTTTCTAGAATGTATATCGTGACTCAAATTTCTTAATGTCGACAGGTTTGCGCTTGTTCTCTAGATATGGATGATGCACATTTTAATGCTCTACTTAATGGGGATTTTGAAGGTGACTATGACAATGTTATGGATCGTGTTATTGAGCACATTAACTATGGTGCTGATGAAGGAAACAATGGTGCATACGTTGATGGTGCAACTGCTATTTCCGACAACGATGACGATGACGACAGTAGCGACGACGACGACGACGATGATGACGATGAAGATGAAGCAAATTTTATACGGAGAAAATATGATGATGACACACTAATTTTAAGCACGGCTGGAGCATTAAACCTATATTATATTACTTATATCCATAAAGAACCATGTATGATTTCATACAATACAGGGATGCGTTGGTTGAATGACATTTTAAGAGGTCATTGGAAACGCTCTGTTAACATGTTTAGGATGGACAAAGACACTTTGCTGGGTCTGTGTAATGATTTGGAAACGCCTATGGTTTAAAACCTTCGTGGAGGATGTGCGTACTCGAGAAGGTAGGAATGTTTTTATTTACTCTTGCAGTTGGGGCATCAAATCGACATGTGCAAGAAAGATTTCAGCATTCAGGCGAAACTGTAAGTAGATGCATGAAAGAAGTCCTTAAAGCATTATGTCTGTTTGCTATAGATATCATCAAACCAACTGATCCAGACTTTACCAACACACCAATGCAAATTGCGATGAATCCAAGATTTATGCCACATTTCAAGGTAATTTTTTAAGTTTACATTAAATGTAGTTTGCACTAAAATTGTGTATTTTGTTTGAATATTTTTCTCCTAATTCAATTTTTTTGTACCTGTAGAACTGTATTGGTGCAATTGATGGGACACATGTTCGTGCCACGATTTCACCCGAATATCAAATTCCTTTTATTGGTAGGAAAGCTGTCCCAACACAAAACATCATGGCAGCCTGTAGTTTTGACATGCAATTCACATTTGTATGGGCAGGATGGGAAGGTAGTGTGCACGATACACGTATTTTTATCGAGGCTATAGACACTTGGAGTATCAAATTTCCTAAACCGCCTGAAGGTTGTCATTTATTATCTCTTACAGATATGATAATTTCAATAAAGTATTATTCATCTTTTTATATTGAATTAATATACAAGTTGAATTTTGTTTCTATTTTCAGGAAAATACTATTTGGTTGATGCCGGTTATCCGAATGAGTATGGATATTTAGGTCCATATAGAGGGGAGCGATATCATTTACAAGATTTTCGACGTCGGGGTGAACCAAGTGGACGACGCGAAGTATTTAATCGTGCACATTCATCACTACGCAATGTGATAGAACGAACATTTGGAGTATGGAAGCAAAGGTGGAGAATTTTGCAGTGCATGCCAGCTTATCCTTACAAAACACAGGTTGCGATTGTTGTTGCATCGATGACACTACATAACTATATTAGAAGGAGATCGCAAGATGATGCTGTTTTTGTTGAATATGATCGTAATCCCGATTATATCCCAGATGAGTTATTACCAGATGTTGTTGCGTGTGAAACTAGTCAGAGTTCGCGCAGAAATTCACGTATGGATATTGTTCGCGAGGGCATTGCAAATAGTTTGATGGGAGAATGAAATGACGTTTCCATGTTACTTGTAGTATTCACATTAATAGAAATTGTTATTTATTTTTAAATGCGTTTTTAGAACTTATATATATTTATATAAAATAAATTTATATATGACAAAATTACATAAAAAATTAATATACAAAATTATAATTACATAATTATAATTTTGTATAATAATAATCTATTAATTTTGTATAAAATTAATCTATTAGTCAGTTTAAAATAATAATAATACATTTTATTGTTATGATTATTAATCTACAAAATTTTAAAAATAATTAATCTATTAGTCATTTTATTGTTTTTTCATTAATTATTAATTACATTATATTATTATAATAAATGAAATTTACAATATATACCCTTTAAAGTAATTTCACAAGTTAAAAGCAATATGAAAAGTTTGGTAACCAAACACCCAAAACTGTTTTTTTTGCAACCTCCACCTCAACCACAGTTTTAACCAAACACTTAACTGCTTATTTTGCAACACACTAAAAATGTTTTTTTTTTAAACTGCTTTTTTTCAACCGCAATCGCAATCACAAAAGCAATGCCAAACACACCCGTATTAATTTGTGTCTACTGCTACAGTATTTAACCCCCCTCGTCTAGCTTTTTGTATAATATAATTGTTACCTCTTATACCCGACCCAGCTATGAGGAAAATTAAGATGCTCCCAGGAAGCTTTTTGTTTTTGTTTTTCACTTGAGGAACTCGCAATGCTGGTGTTGCCTACGGCCCCTAGAGAAGCCAGCTCAGGTGATTGCTCGGCTTCTAAGCTAGAGGCTAATTGCAGAGCAGATTTTGCTGCATGGTTGTCGCAGGCTAGCTGGCGATGCTGTTGCTCGGCTGTGCCGGGCTTGGAGTTTCCTGAATACAGGTCAATTATTTACTTAATTATTCATTCACATCAATTGTAAAGACGAGAGGAAATTTGATTTCAAGATGTAATACATGATTTATATTTGCCAGAGCTATTCTAACATCCTCCAGTATTTCATCAGGCTTTTTAATTTAGAGGATTAAAAAGGCCAGGAGTCCTTTGATTTTACAAACTCAAGTGCTGCCCAGCGAGTGATCATTTGAGCTTCTAGACCAACCTATCCTCAAAATTCAGCGTCCTGGTTCAGGGGGGCGAATTGCCTCAAGGCAGCGAGGACATCCATTTTCCTGTAGATCGAAGGGTAAATTCATCTCATGAAATGATGATCGATGATGACGTTGAGACTGGTAGTATGGGGCCTTACCAAGAAAGGCCAAGGATTTTCCCCAACATGCGAAGCAAACCCTACAATCCATTGGTGAGAAACCTAATGCTTCACCTCTTATTTGATGACAATTGCTATTGCTTTGCTGTGAGAGGATTATGTAGCATAGATATGCGTGCCCATGTGAGCATGCATTGATATCTATCTGGGAGTGGCCTCCTTTTTTCAAAGCGGATTTTTCTGTTATTCTGCGCTGTGATGATTTATGATTCTTTTAAATTTAAATCCTTAGTAGACCAGCATTGCTTTTGCTTACATGATTTTGATGCTTGTACTAAGTTAACCTTTTCTTTTGCAGATTTCTCGAGTGTTTAAAGCGAATAAATGTTCGTGTTCTATTTATACTCTTGCTATTGGGTTTTGGAGGGATCTCTTACATCGGAGCACGTACATCTCCAATCATGGTGTTCGTCTTCGCAGTTTGTATCTTCAGCTTCCTTTTATCTATATATCTTACCAAATGGGTACTCTCAAAGGATGAGGGCCCTCCTGAAATGGTTCAGGTATATCGTCTCTCTTGAATTTAGCTAGAAATGTCAATTCCACTGTGTGCATATAGTCAGTGTTACTGGTTTTCTTGTATTGACTTCATGTCTTGATATCATTCACTTGCTTTCTAGATATCAGATGCAGTACGTGATGGAGCAGAGGGCTTCTTCAGGGCCCAGTATAGTACTATTTCTAAGATGGCACTGCTACTGGCGGTGGTGATCCTCTGTATATATCTGCTCCGCAGTACAACACCTCAACAAGAATCTTCTGGCCTTGGAAGGTGATTACATATGTCGAAGTTTGTTGTGAGGCATTAGGTCCATGTTTTTGTCACATGGTGACAAGTGACCAGTTTTTGTGGCTATATTCTTCTGGCACAGGTCAACATCTGCATGTATCACTGTCGCTGCATTCCTTTTGGGGGCTTTGTGTTCAGGTGTTGCAGGTTATGTTGGGATGTGGGTATCGGTACGTGCAAATGTTAGAGTTTCTAGTGCTGCAAGACGGGCAGCTAGAGAGGCGTTGCAGGTTGTTCCTTTTACAATCCATTGTCTTTTGATTGATTGGTGATTTGTATCTTGACTGGAAAATATATTCTGCGGATAGCTGTTCGTGCTGGTGGTTTTTCTGCATTGGTGGTGGTTGGCATGGCTGTGATTGGCGTGGCCATCCTTTATGCTACATTTTATGTTTGGTTGGGCGTGGATTCTCCTGGTTCAATGAAAGAAAGTCACTGATTGTATGTAACAATACCTTCTTCCTAAGTAATTGCTATTACTTTAGCAAATGGAAGCAGTCTCCACCTTTTTACATGTTTTTGTGAAAACTGAAGTTTGTAGTTGTGTCTCATACAACTATGCTGGCGGTGTTTCATGTTGTTCTCTCCCAGTGCCTCTTCTTCTTGTGGGATGTGGATTTGGAGCTTCATTTGTCGCACTGTTTGCTCAGTTGGGTGGTGGAATATACACAAAAGCTGCTGATGTTGGGGCTGATCTTGTTGGAAGAGTGGAGCAGGGAATACCTGAGGATGATCCTAGGAATCCTGCAGTGATTGCAGATTTGGTATATATATATACCCTAAAATATTGTAGCTTCCTTATTTGAAGAAGTATCTGTTAGCTCTGCTGAAGTATGGTATGTGTTAGCTCTGTTGATTGGTTTTGGCTTTCTGTTTAATGTAGTATTTGCTATTTCAAGGTATGTAATCTGGGCAAAGCATGCGTGAAAGCTTAAAGTTATTATAAGTACCACATAAATATCTTCTTCTTGTTAATTATTTATGCGGCTTTTCCTTGACTGTGCTCTGTTTTCTTGGGTTATGATGTATACTATATGCATCAGTCCAAACTTCCTCTGTAACTAATAAATTGTTGCATGAAAGGTTGGAGACAATGTGGGTGATTGTGCTGCTCGAGGTGCAGATCTTTTTGAAAGTATTGGTATATATATTTGCCAGCGCTGTTTCTTATCTTAGTGTTAGAGCAAAATCGTGTCGCACTAAGAAAGCCTGATGAAATACCGGAGGATGTTAGAATAGCTCTGGCTAATATAAATCATGCAAGCCCTGCAGAGCATGTTGAAACAGGGCAAAGCTCAACACATTCTGATGGATTAAATTCCCGTCATGTCGATGATGGATACATCTCATGGAAACCTATATACCGGGTGATCGATTCACCTGGTAGAATTACTGAAGCTGATGCCTTGTCGACAGATAAGAGCAGGCTGCAGGTCCAGTCAGGTCTTAGCAAATCACTCTGCAAGATTACCGAAAGGGATCACTTTATCCTTTGCTGATGATGGTGACTCACAGACCTCGACCAGAAAGGATGGGAGTTTTTTGCCTTGTGAGAACACCCTTCAGACTACATGGTCTGTGTTTTGCAGTGGAAAAATTCTGATCCGATTGCTGTATTACAGCAATTTGTTCATGCGTGTTGTGATCTGTTGAGTGGAAAATCCGATGTGAACATGTTTGCACAAGAATTATGTTCTGCTTTGGACTGGACTATGAACCACTGCTTTTCCATTCAAGATAAGAAACATTTTGACTGGGATGAATCACGGAGTGGGTGCAAAGCAGAGTCTGTTGCTTCAAATGGGCATCACAACTACTTTGAGAAGGATGGATGCCATCAATCTACAATAAAGTTAAGAGAGGATTTGATTAATATTGACTCTGAAAAGAGGGACTTGGAACTGGAGAACCAAAAGAGTTGCTGCGAAGAATTGGAAGCTACATGTCTTGAGCTGCAGCTCCAACTTGAAAGGTAGTGGATTTATATTTTCATATGATTTCCCTCTTTCGAAGATAAAGTAACCCCACAGCATCAGAGGAAATTGACATGATACACAAAAGATAGAATATTGCATGCATTTTAGGATGCGATACTCTCCATGACCCAAAATGTTATCTAACATTGAAATTTCTCCTTCAAAACAATTGGCTGACTCTTAAATAATAACAATACATTACTGAGAGATCTCATCTATCTGATGTGTTATTTTCAGTATGACGAAAAAGGAAATCCCCAGCTCTGAACACCATCGGGAAGAGAGCCAGCTCTGGACTGTAAGTTCGTGTCATGCCACCACTGGGTTCAAATTATTTTCATTTGCTAATGCAGTTTTTGCATTTTTTTGCTTATAAAATGCCCTGATATTAACTTCTCTTTGTAATTTAAAAAAGCATGTAGAGGATAGCAGTGCTGCCAGTTAGTATAAATAATGTGCAATTCCTTTGCACCTGAACTCCTTGAACAAAATATATAGCATCCACCTAGTTTGAGCAAAGCCAATTCCTTACCAGTGCTTCTGATGTGTTACCGGAGTTTTCATGCCTGTCACATTGAAGTTGCCTAAATTACATGTGAAAGTATCTCATTGTTGAACCAAGAACTTCCTAAATCTTGCAGGACTGGGAGATGACGGCTGCTTCAGAAAAGTTAGCTGAGTGCCAGGAGACAATTCTAAACCTGGGGAAGCAGTTGAAGACAATTCTAAAGTTAGCGAAGAATTTGAATCCCTGTGTTTGAGTGAGGGATTATTCTGGTGGTGTTATTGAGAGGGAGATCGTGGTATGGGGAAGAGTGAGTTTTTTGAAAGGTGGTGGTGGTTGTTTGAACGTCGGGGACTAATGAGGCTTCTTCTTATGATGCGAAAAAGTAAATGAATGACAAACTGAGCAGTTTTTCTGGAGATAGCAATCATACGAACTTCAGCATAACCTCTCTGCATCGAATGCAAAGGGCCTTGCGAATCCAGGTCAATTATTTAGTTAATTATTCATTCACATCAATTGAAAAGACGAGAGGAAATTTGATTACAAGATGGTCATACTTTTGTCTCTCCTCTTCTTCTCTCTCGCGTTCACAGCCACACAAGAACTATATTGCTGGGCGGGGGATCATTTTCTTGTAAAAAATTCTATAGCATCTGGTTGGTTGCGCAGAAAAAAAGTATTTTCAGTAACAGAGAGAGACATATTTGTATTTCTGTCCTCGAATATGAAATACCATCCATCCAACAATCTTTTTAGCCTACTCTATCGTCATTCTCGTCCCACTTACCCGCTCATATTTCATTTTCGCTTGGATGCAAACAGGTTTCTCCCGGGTTGACAGAAGAAAAAGGAAATGATAACACTGTCTATATTGCATGTTAGAAAACAATCATTTGCTGATTACTACTATACATCATAAATATATTCGGAGAGTAATAATCATTCAGCGGTTGCAAGAATTAAGAAAAGAAGAAGAAGAAGAGCACATTAATTATTAGTACAAGTGCGAGCCATCAAGGAGTGGAAAGAGAGAGAGAGAGAGAGTGTGGACGAATATAACAAGGCAGCAGCAGAAACTCCAATAAAATAAAATCAAACACATAAATGCCAAAATTTCAGTTTCAATGTAGTAAAGTAAACATTTATCATTCTCAATAATTTGAATTGATCTTTGACGGTGTGCCAATCAGCTCCTGTAGTGATTAATGGGATTAACCGAGAAGCTGCTCATGCCTTCATTCGGATAGTCAAGGAGTTGGGGTGAACCAGCCCACCTTGCACTTTAGCAGGCGATTGGAACTTGGAAATAATCTCTCAATTCTCCCACTCTCCAGGTAGCATATTCCTGATTCCCGAGACACACGACGATGTAACACTTCCTCTCTTGTTTTGTAAGCATTAAACACTTCTGAGAAGTAATTGTCGTTCTCAAGAAAGAAAATGCAATTTCTTTGAATTCCACACGGCAAATCATTTGCTGGAACTGAAACTGACCGGCCACCAGATGTCAAAAAGATCAATTGGTCACTTAAGCTCTGCACACTACGCCAGATCATCATGCCTGCGTTAGGATCCATCTCCATTACATCGAAGCCGCTTACTTTAAAATAGAAAGGTTCAAAGTGATCACCCTCTTCAAAGAAATGTTCAAAATCACCCTCCCCTTCACCCAAGCGCTCCTCTTCCAAGGCGTCCATATCTCCATCCAAACCTTCCTCGTCCTCATCTTCATCATAATAAGCATAACAAACGTTATGTGCAACAACTATCAATAGTTCACCATTGATGGATTCTACTAAATACGGCTCATACAAAGCATGTTTGATGGTGGCCATATTATGTCCCCAATGTTCAGCTTCTATGAACGGAAGACGAGCAGCAGTCGAAACTGGAATGAACTTTATCCGCACCTCATCATCCTCTGCCAACTTGAAGATGTGCGTCTCAACATGTTCGATTTTTTGTGAGAGGACGCACAAATCTCCGCTGTAAAACATGATGTCACCGAACTCTATGTCGCGATCAGTTTCGCGGGGAAAGGTGCTCCAGCACCTGTCCCCAACTCTACACAGCGCCAAATTCCCACAGTTGTTCGCTTCAAACTCATTAAATCTCAAGGCAATGATGGATTTTGAAGGGTCTGCGGAGGATAGTTCAATCCTACGAATAAATTCAGCGACATTGTAGCCTCCCAAATTGAAAATACAGTTAGTGACAAATGAATAGTAATATGGAACTAAAGTTGACAGGGATGGAAGTGGGTGTATGGCTCCCGAAAGTGGATTGAAGAGGAAGATTTCGGTGTCGGGAATGGGTTTAAAAGAGAGATAGCTCGAGTACTTTGTGTCGCGAATATATTGCCCTTTCTTGGCAATAGCCAACCAACCTCTGGATACCTCAACGGATACCCCTCCTAGCAAAACCTCTGGCAAATTGAGTTCGTGAACCTTGTTTCTCGACAGGTCATAAAACTTCAAGGACTCACACTGCGTGTCATGGGGGAGGAGGAGCCATGGTAGTTTATCAGGAACGGTATCTATGATAACCCGGTCACCCTCTGGAACTCCCGGCTGACCAAATCCGATATCGTACTTGCAGCGATTGGAAAATAACATCTTGATGAAAGATGGCAAACTGAAAGAAAGATGTTCTCCAAGCTTTCTGCATAGATGATGAAACAATACTCTTGGATTCATATCTAACCAGAAAATATATGATGTTCTATAAAACTCTGAGTAATAATCTGATTGTTCAAACAAAAGTGAACCAGCCATTCTTATTTATATTAGTTTTAGAGTTAGAATCCTTCATAGAAAAAGAAATCCTGCTGAAAAGTTACGTATCACTATTGAATCCTTCAAGTATTAGGATTGCTAACTGATAATATGATCCTAATTAAATTGAAAGTCCTGATCAAAACAGGAAAAAAAAACTACAAATGCAATCACGGGATTGCTATCTGCTGCTGTGATCTCGGGATCATTCTCCTATCTGCTATATATAGAATTTCAGAAACAATAATGTATTATGCTCTGATTGATTGATGCAATTGTATGTACATACTGTTCTATATATAGCAGATACATATTGTAACGTCTCTGTGTTTTAAATTACAAATTCAAATCAATTCATTAACCCAGCCTTGCTCTCTGCTGCAATCACGGGATTGCTATCTGCTGCTGTGATCTGCTGTGATCTCGGGATCATTCTCCTGATCTTCATCCCTAAGATCAGTGGCCGTTACTTGGTCTTCTACACCATCAAAGCTCTAACTGCTATAAATATATGCATGTAGAGAGAGAAGGAAACACAATTAAGAGTTGAGATTAATTAAGAAGCAGATTGATCGCCATGGGCAGCAGCATTAGCCAGATGAGATCATCGTCTTCGTCGTCCTCAAGAGAATCCGTTAATAATAATCGTCAACAGATTCCGGAGGACGTGATTCTTGATATCCTTTCAAGACTCCCCGCTAAATCCATTGTACGATTCAGGCGTGTATCAAGGACCTGGTGCTCTTTTATTCACGATCCTTTCTTTGCTAGCTTGCACCACGCTCGTTCTATAACAAGGGATAAAGGAAACGCTCTCCTTCTTTCCTACCCTGACCCCTCATCCTCATCGACATCTTTCTCTTTTTTCGAACGCAAACAGGGGTTTCGCAACCTTCAAATCTCCCATGTTGACCAGCAATATGCTTGCCTTTCTGAAATCATTAGAGGCATTCTCTGCATACATGATCGCAGAAGCCATCGTGTTGACATATGTAATATCACCACTCAAGAGACTATAACCCTTCCACGGAGCACAAATATACCGATCAGGCCGGGTGCTGGCGTCGATTTTGATATTGTTTATGAACCTCGATATTCTTTCGGCTTCAATTCCACCACAGGGGATTACAAAGTGCTTAATATTTGTTGCATCACTGGATACAAATTGCAAGTCAATCCTATCAACGGGCTGTCCACTCGGGAAGTTAGCCGGAAAACTGTGGAGTTCGAGATTTTCACTATAGGTTGCGACCGAGGCGCGGGTTCGTGGAGAAAAATCGATCCTGGCTACCCTTATGATCAAGAACTGTATGGTCTAACGAGTGAAAGTGTCTGCGCTGATGGAGTTATACACTGGAGGCATAGATTGCTTGATCAGGAAATTTTGCTCGCATTCGACCTTCAACAGGAGAAGTTCCAAATCATCCAAGTCCCAAAAGAAGCATTAGGATTTCAACTCATGAAACAAGTCAAAGGTTGTCTAGTACTAATGGGTCACGTAACTAGTGGTTATAACCGGAATAAAATTGATCTGTGGATACTAGAGGATCGACGTGACCAAGTCTGGATGAAGGAGACGGTTCTTTTCCCCTCGTATAGCCCATGTCTGTGGCCTGTTGGCAGTTTCAAGACGGGGCTGATTCTGCTTGCTCAACATGGATGCGCAAATCCGGCGCAGCATACTATTGTGACCTTGAGACGAAGAATATATGCATGATTCATGTCCCTGAGCTGAAGTCAGTTAAACTTCCTTGCGGTGAAGTTGGAAAACCTTCTGATGTTGTACTCACAGTTCATGCTGAGAATCTTTTGTCACTAACAAGTAATGCGTACGAGCATGCAGGGAAAAAAGGTTAAGCAATCTGCAGAATATTTCTTTTGAACTATACGATTTGCTTGAGAGTTTTTATCTAAGATTCATTCTGCATTTCACCCGAGTTTCTTCAGCATTTCCTTGATCTCTTTCTAGATCATATACTTCTTATCATCTCCTTTTATAATCTTATTTGTTCACATATTTTCAGGAAGGAAGGTGTTTTATAACATCACAATATATACAATTTATTTGAAAATATGACTCTATGGATGATAATTCTCTAAATGGCATCTAATATTGAGCACTTCACTTTAAAGTAGAAGTTCAGCAGCCTCAAAAAAGAAACATTTACACCAAAAATCAAGACTTTATAGACTAGAAATAATGCACCTCTTGTCAGAGAAGTTAATAAGCACCAAAGAAAACGTAAACTAAGTAGCATTCATTATCCTAGCCAATCCTTAGCAAGACCCGAAAACAGACCAAGATTTACAAGCTAAATAAAGCAAAGTAAATGATAAGTCAAATAATATAACAAAATTCAATAATATTAAAGTTATGTTCTTCAAGAGTTGAACAGTGAGCAAGTTTTGTTCTTGACAATACCTACCTTCTGTCTTTAACATCCTTAACAAATGAGACAAATAAAACTGAGTTGCAGCCACTTCTTTGATAAAACTGATATGGTCTGTAGATTCTTGTCAGCATTAAATTGTTAAAAACAAAGAAATAAAGGCAACGGCAAAATTGTATGGATAATGATATCAACCAGGAAATGAAGAACAAGAACAAGAAATAAAGGCAACCTTCTCCCTTCTAGAATGCTTTCTCTATCAAACACAAATATGTAAGAAAAACCCGAATACAAATCCATGGTTTAAAACAAAATCTAACACAAAATCTCATTTTTGTGTTTTGATGTTGACATCAATTTCTTCTCTAGAACTGAACAACAAAAGATATGTTTCAATTCCTTTCTTGTATTGGATTTTTAAAATTTGTATAGTACACAACCACTATTCTCCAAAAACAAAATCAAAATAACAAAGAAACTTAACAAAACTAATTAGTTAATTTGGGAATGAGGATTGAGAGGAGAAGTAAGGCCGCAAAGAAAACGAAGAAAATAACAATGGCAAAAAGCATCGTTTCTCTCCAATTTCTTCTTGATCTGGGAGGAAGGCTTGAGGGTGGAGTATTGTCGATTCTGGGTCGCCGTAATCTAGCGACTTGTCTTCTTCTTGGAAACATAACAAATATTCTACTGCGATCCATCTTGAGAGGCTCTGTGTGTGTGAGAGAGCGAGAGAGAGAGAGATTGAGAAGTTGACGAAGAAGGAAATGCTGATGAAGGTGAGTTATCATTGTGCGTGTAATAGAGGAGTTGAAGTTGAGGCTGCAAAATGGTGACAGATGGCTAAAGATAATTGGCAGGCTCTGCTAAATATTCTGTTGTTAATTTCTAACTTGGCAGCTCGGGCGACGGCATTTTGGCGGGAAAGAAAGTTAATTCGACTGGCTAACGGCTTTATTTTTTTTATTTATTATTTTAGAAAGGGATCTTTATTCTTGAACTTGATTTCTACAATGTTTGTTGGAGCGGTTAATTTAAGGTGTTTTTTAAAACCCATCAAAAATATATAATGTGTTTTATTTTTAGGGAAATTATTAAAAAATTGTACCATCAAGTTTCAACTTAATTTTTCCATCGCTAAAATTATATTTTATGTATAAATCACATTATAGTTTTGAAGTTTTTAAAACTTATTTTTAATTAAAATATACTTGATTTTATATCCCAAATTGAAATTACAGTTAGCAAATGTAAGTGTGCAGATCATATACACTAACTTTTTTTTCTCTTGAAATTATCTTTTTTGATGAGTTTATGTTTTTCAAGGAACCCAATAAATAGTACTCTTTGAATAAGAATTAAGGAGATAAGATTAAGAGTGTTTATTTGCTAAAAGGATGAAATTGAAAACTTTCGAAAGGCACAAGGTTAAAATATTTATTTAATGGTAGAAAATTTCATGACCCCTTATATAGGGGCGAGAGCTTGAGAGGGAATGGAGGTTAAAACTTAGCCTTTATTCCATTAAAAATCTTCTTTTAAAACAAAAGTTAAAATTTCATAATCCCCCTCCCTTCCCCTTCTCCGTTAACCTCTTTCTCGAATAAACTATAGTGCAATTTATGTTGTCTATTTCTCACTCTCTACTTTTCTAAGTTTTTTTTTTTACATTATATATTCTTTTAATAACAATCAAGAGAGATTTGGAAATAAAAGAGTGTTTCTATAGTATTTTCTTTAACATGAAGTAGGTTTTTATCGTACCCATCAACTTTCATACGATTTTAGAAATTTTATAACACGTCAAGGAGGTTAGTATAAGTCACTCGTAAAAATTAAGAAGGTTAGAAGAAAAAAAAAAGAGAAACTAATGACTTAAGAATCAACGTGTTAATTTAGGGGAAACTAGTTTATTGTCCACCCTATTCTAAAGGATTGGACCAAAAAAATTTACAGCATAAAAATGATAATATCTAGATAAAAAAAAATAGTTTTTTTTTGGCATTATAATAGTTTAAAATTTAAAAGTTTTTAGCTCAATTTGTTATTAGCTTGGATTTTAAACTAAATTACGTGAGAGTTGCTCTAATATATATGATCTCATCGACGAGATAAGTCTTAAGAAAAAATATCAAATAAAAAAAAACCCTGGTTAATATATTATTATTATTGACACGGCGAGCTCCCCCAATGATCTATAAATAATTTAATAATCGATTAGTTAAAATTCCGGATCACAAAAAAATAAAAGACTTGGACAACACAAGAAAAATAAAAGTGCATGAAAGACATTAATCTATTGTACTGTAAAGATCTTGTACAAGATTATCTCACTTCAGTTCGGAGAAGGACATCAGACTTTTCTAGCGGGGGTGGTGCCAAACTTGCAATTCTTATTATAAACTCCACCGGATTTTAATATAAAATCAATTTTAATAATATGAAAAACCCGCAAAAAATCAAAACCTTGAGATAAAAAAAATTAAAGGGATTTTTTTCTGTGAATTTTCTGTGAAAATGATGAAATTGCCGTGAGTGTTTTCTATGAAATTTCTGTAAAATTGTTGAAATTGCTATGAGTGTTTTCTGTGAAATTTCTGTGAAATTGTTGAAATTGCTGTGATTTTTTTATGTCATTATTCTGTGAAATTGTTGAAATTACTGTGAGTTTTTTCTGTGGATTTTCTGTGAAATTGTTGAAATTGCCGTGAGTTATTCTGTGAAATTGTTGAAATTGGCCTTCTGTTGAAATTGTTTCTTTTCTTTTATTCTAAGCCTGGAGATGTTGGGTTCTATCGATGTTAGTTTGCTTTTCTTGTTTCATCATTGATGTTGTTAAAACAATTAATTAATGTTCTTTGTTTGATCTTTGTATTACTGTGATTGATCAGGTCTGCTTTCTCATCTGAAAGTTTATTGGTTGATTAGCGTGGAGCAGTTGCATTTCCTTACGTTAAGAAGTTTCTTAATGCTCTATGATTGCATGTTTTTATGAATTCCAGTTCTTGAATGCGGTGTTGTGTTCTGTAGCACAAAGTTACATAGGATTTTGTGAAGACTTTGAAGATTGTGGGATATTATTATGAACGTGAAAGCAAAATTATTTGTGCATTGAATTGTGAATTTTTTTTCAATAAATTATCCTGTTCCGATTAAGAATAATATTGATGTGTAAGAATAAAAAATAAAAATAATACAATAATGAAGGACTATAAAATAATTAATAAACGGAATATAATTCTAGTCCTCGAATAATCAAGTAGAGACTTGATTAGTTATTCCTAAAAGTATTTTTAAATAATATATGTATAGTATTTAAGGGTCAAATACATATTTTCATATTGATATGATTTTTTTACTTTTCATACAACTTGTTTTTTAATTTTCATAAATAAATTCTCTTATTTATCTTCTACATAATTGACCCTAGCCATTGTGAATTTTATATATAGTTGTTTTGTTAAATAAACTATATATAAAAAGAACCTTTCAATATAAAAACTTGTAAGAAAACCTTTCTTATTTGTGAATGAAATTTCTTAATTATTCATAATAAATGAAATTTATAAAAAAAAAATTAATAAAATTTATAATAAATGAAATTTAATAAATGAAAAATTTAAATGAAATTTCTTATTTATAATTAAGATCATTATTTATTAATACTTATATTAGGAAGATAATTTTTCGTTTGGACCCACTTGTTTTTTTATTTCAATTTCATCTACTAAAGACAGTTTTGTACCACACATTGTGTGTTTTAGTAATCGTTCGTTCATAGTATGTAGTGCCGGTTTGTAATGTTTATTTGTTGTTCTTTGCAAAGCTTCACGACATATCATGGACGCTTCTAAGTCAGGTGGGAAAGCTAAATGGACTAAAGAAACCTTGCATATATTTTGTGATATATGCATTGGGGCAATTGATATGGGTATGCGACCAGGTTCGCATTTTGAGCCAGTCGGATGGAAATATATTGTAAAATCATTTGGAGAACAAACGGGTAAACAGTTGCAGAAAGATCAACTGAAAAATAAATGGGATGTTTGTAAGAAAGACTGACGGATGTGGAATAAATTGATTGGTGAAACTGGTGTTGGATGGAGTAATGAATTAGGAACAATTGCTGCCAGCGATGAGTGGTGGCAATCACGAATTCAGGTGATATTTTGTCATGCCATCTTTTTCAACAATGTTATTATGTTGTGTGAAGATAATGACAAGAGCATTAATTTGTTTATGTAGGAAAATAGAGGAGTGAACAAATTTAGACAGTCCGGAATCGAGCCTTCATTGAAGTTTAAATTTGATAGAATGTTCTCTGGAGTCACGGCTACCGGACAACATGCATGGGCACCATCGTCGGGCACAGTACCTGGCAGTGACGACGATTTGGAGACATTAAACGTCGGTCTACAAGGTGCTGATTTGGAGGAAGGAAGCGGGGACTCGGATGAGAATGTGGATACAGATTTTGAAAATTATCATTCTCGAGGCGTTGGGGGGAGCATATATCTAGTAGTAGCAACACCAAGAGCAGTGGTAAACGAAAAGAAAGAGAGCAGCCGGAGCCAAGAGCTAGAAAGAAAAAGTCATCTTCCATTGGTGCTCAACTTGTATCAATACAGCAACAGCTTCTCGACAGCATGTCTAGTAGGAGTGATTCAACTTCTGCAAATAAAGACTTGCCAGGCTGTAGTATTTCTGAAGTTATGGCTGAGCTCCAATCAATACCTGGTTCGACAGATGACGAACAATTTTTGCTTCGCGCCACGAAGTTTCTACAAGCGCGAAAAAATAGAGAAATGTGGGCTAGCATCATAGGTGTTCAAAAAAAATACCGTTGGCTTCAACTAAACTTCGCGCCTTGAGAAAATTATTAACTGCAATGCTCGTACTTTGTTTAACTATTTGGTTTTCATATTTGTCTTAGTTTTGGATTGTAACGTCACAAACAAGTAATTTGTTGTGCAAATGTTTTTCTATTACGACTGTGAAATTGTTGTGCTCATTGTTATGAATGTTTGTTTGGACTAGTTTTAAAACATATCGTGACGAATATTCTGAACATCATATTGTTTTCTAGAATGTATATCGTGACTCAAATTTCTTAATGTCGACAGGTTTGCGCTTGTTCTCTAGATATGGATGATGCACATTTTAATGCTCTACTTAATGGGGATTTTGAAGGTGACTATGACAATGTTATGGATCGTGTTATTGAGCACATTAACTATGGTGCTGATGAAGGAAACAATGGTGCATACGTTGATGGTGCAACTGCTATTTCCGACAACGATGACGATGACGACAGTAGCGACGACGACGACGACGATGATGACGATGAAGATGAAGCAAATTTTATACGGAGAAAATATGATGATGACACACTAATTTTAAGCACGGCTGGAGCATTAAACCTATATTATATTACTTATATCCATAAAGAACCATGTATGATTTCATACAATACAGGGATGCGTTGGTTGAATGACATTTTAAGAGGTCATTGGAAACGCTCTGTTAACATGTTTAGGATGGACAAAGACACTTTGCTGGGTCTGTGTAATGATTTGGAAACGCCTATGGTTTAAAACCTTCGTGGAGGATGTGCGTACTCGAGAAGGTAGGAATGTTTTTATTTACTCTTGCAGTTGGGGCATCAAATCGACATGTGCAAGAAAGATTTCAGCATTCAGGCGAAACTGTAAGTAGATGCATGAAAGAAGTCCTTAAAGCATTATGTCTGTTTGCTATAGATATCATCAAACCAACTGATCCAGACTTTACCAACACACCAATGCAAATTGCGATGAATCCAAGATTTATGCCACATTTCAAGGTAATTTTTTAAGTTTACATTAAATGTAGTTTGCACTAAAATTGTGTATTTTGTTTGAATATTTTTCTCCTAATTCAATTTTTTTGTACCTGTAGAACTGTATTGGTGCAATTGATGGGACACATGTTCGTGCCACGATTTCACCCGAATATCAAATTCCTTTTATTGGTAGGAAAGCTGTCCCAACACAAAACATCATGGCAGCCTGTAGTTTTGACATGCAATTCACATTTGTATGGGCAGGATGGGAAGGTAGTGTGCACGATACACGTATTTTTATCGAGGCTATAGACACTTGGAGTATCAAATTTCCTAAACCGCCTGAAGGTTGTCATTTATTATCTCTTACAGATATGATAATTTCAATAAAGTATTATTCATCTTTTTATATTGAATTAATATACAAGTTGAATTTTGTTTCTATTTTCAGGAAAATACTATTTGGTTGATGCCGGTTATCCGAATGAGTATGGATATTTAGGTCCATATAGAGGGGAGCGATATCATTTACAAGATTTTCGACGTCGGGGTGAACCAAGTGGACGACGCGAAGTATTTAATCGTGCACATTCATCACTACGCAATGTGATAGAACGAACATTTGGAGTATGGAAGCAAAGGTGGAGAATTTTGCAGTGCATGCCAGCTTATCCTTACAAAACACAGGTTGCGATTGTTGTTGCATCGATGACACTACATAACTATATTAGAAGGAGATCGCAAGATGATGCTGTTTTTGTTGAATATGATCGTAATCCCGATTATATCCCAGATGAGTTATTACCAGATGTTGTTGCGTGTGAAACTAGTCAGAGTTCGCGCAGAAATTCACGTATGGATATTGTTCGCGAGGGCATTGCAAATAGTTTGATGGGAGAATGAAATGACGTTTCCATGTTACTTGTAGTATTCACATTAATAGAAATTGTTATTTATTTTTAAATGCGTTTTTAGAACTTATATATATTTATATAAAATAAATTTATATATGACAAAATTACATAAAAAATTAATATACAAAATTATAATTACATAATTATAATTTTGTATAATAATAATCTATTAATTTTGTATAAAATTAATCTATTAGTCAGTTTAAAATAATAATAATACATTTTATTGTTATGATTATTAATCTACAAAATTTTAAAAATAATTAATCTATTAGTCATTTTATTGTTTTTTCATTAATTATTAATTACATTATATTATTATAATAAATGAAATTTACAATATATACCCTTTAAAGTAATTTCACAAGTTAAAAGCAATATGAAAAGTTTGGTAACCAAACACCCAAAACTGTTTTTTTTTGCAACCTCCACCTCAACCACAGTTTTAACCAAACACTTAACTGCTTATTTTGCAACACACTAAAAACGCTTTTTTTTTAAACTGCTTTTTTTCAACCGCAATCGCAATCACAAAAGCAATGCCAAACACACCCGTATTAATTTGTGTCTACTGCTACAGTATTTAACCCCCCTCGTCTAGCTTTTTGTATAATATAATTGTTACCTCTTATACCCGACCCAGCTATGAGGAAAATTAAGATGCTCCCAGGAAGCTTTTTGTTTTTGTTTTTCACTTGAGGAACTCGCAATGCTGGTGTTGCCTACGGCCCCTAGAGAAGCCAGCTCAGGTGATTGCTCGGCTTCTAAGCTAGAGGCTAATTGCAGAGCAGATTTTGCTGCATGGTTGTCGCAGGCTAGCTGGCGATGCTGTTGCTCGGCTGTGCCGGGCTTGGAGTTTCCTGAATACAGGTCAATTATTTACTTAATTATTCATTCACATCAATTGTAAAGACGAGAGGAAATTTGATTTCAAGATGTAATACATGATTTATATTTGCCAGAGCTATTCTAACATCCTCCAGTATTTCATCAGGCTTTTTAATTTAGAGGATTAAAAAGGCCAGGAGTCCTTTGATTTTACAAACTCAAGTGCTGCCCAGCGAGTGATCATTTGAGCTTCTAGACCAACCTATCCTCAAAATTCAGCGTCCTGGTTCAGGGGGGCGAATTGCCTCAAGGCAGCGAGGACATCCATTTTCCTGTAGATCGAAGGGTAAATTCATCTCATGAAATGATGATCGATGATGACGTTGAGACTGGTAGTATGGGGCCTTACCAAGAAAGGCCAAGGATTTTCCCCAACATGCGAAGCAAACCCTACAATCCATTGGTGAGAAACCTAATGCTTCACCTCTTATTTGATGACAATTGCTATTGCTTTGCTGTGAGAGGATTATGTAGCATAGATATGCGTGCCCATGTGAGCATGCATTGATATCTATCTGGGAGTGGCCTCCTTTTTTCAAAGCGGATTTTTCTGTTATTCTGCGCTGTGATGATTTATGATTCTTTTAAATTTAAATCCTTAGTAGACCAGCATTGCTTTTGCTTACATGATTTTGATGCTTGTACTAAGTTAACCTTTTCTTTTGCAGATTTCTCGAGTGTTTAAAGCGAATAAATGTTCGTGTTCTATTTATACTCTTGCTATTGGGTTTTGGAGGGATCTCTTACATCGGAGCACGTACATCTCCAATCATGGTGTTCGTCTTCGCAGTTTGTATCTTCAGCTTCCTTTTATCTATATATCTTACCAAATGGGTACTCTCAAAGGATGAGGGCCCTCCTGAAATGGTTCAGGTATATCGTCTCTCTTGAATTTAGCTAGAAATGTCAATTCCACTGTGTGCATATAGTCAGTGTTACTGGTTTTCTTGTATTGACTTCATGTCTTGATATCATTCACTTGCTTTCTAGATATCAGATGCAGTACGTGATGGAGCAGAGGGCTTCTTCAGGGCCCAGTATAGTACTATTTCTAAGATGGCACTGCTACTGGCGGTGGTGATCCTCTGTATATATCTGCTCCGCAGTACAACACCTCAACAAGAATCTTCTGGCCTTGGAAGGTGATTACATATGTCGAAGTTTGTTGTGAGGCATTAGGTCCATGTTTTTGTCACATGGTGACAAGTGACCAGTTTTTGTGGCTATATTCTTCTGGCACAGGTCAACATCTGCATGTATCACTGTCGCTGCATTCCTTTTGGGGGCTTTGTGTTCAGGTGTTGCAGGTTATGTTGGGATGTGGGTATCGGTACGTGCAAATGTTAGAGTTTCTAGTGCTGCAAGACGGGCAGCTAGAGAGGCGTTGCAGGTTGTTCCTTTTACAATCCATTGTCTTTTGATTGATTGGTGATTTGTATCTTGACTGGAAAATATATTCTGCGGATAGCTGTTCGTGCTGGTGGTTTTTCTGCATTGGTGGTGGTTGGCATGGCTGTGATTGGCGTGGCCATCCTTTATGCTACATTTTATGTTTGGTTGGGCGTGGATTCTCCTGGTTCAATGAAAGAAAGTCACTGATTGTATGTAACAATACCTTCTTCCTAAGTAATTGCTATTACTTTAGCAAATGGAAGCAGTCTCCACCTTTTTACATGTTTTTGTGAAAACTGAAGTTTGTAGTTGTGTCTCATACAACTATGCTGGCGGTGTTTCATGTTGTTCTCTCCCAGTGCCTCTTCTTCTTGTGGGATGTGGATTTGGAGCTTCATTTGTCGCACTGTTTGCTCAGTTGGGTGGTGGAATATACACAAAAGCTGCTGATGTTGGGGCTGATCTTGTTGGAAGAGTGGAGCAGGGAATACCTGAGGATGATCCTAGGAATCCTGCAGTGATTGCAGATTTGGTATATATATATACCCTAAAATATTGTAGCTTCCTTATTTGAAGAAGTATCTGTTAGCTCTGCTGAAGTATGGTATGTGTTAGCTCTGTTGATTGGTTTTGGCTTTCTGTTTAATGTAGTATTTGCTATTTCAAGGTATGTAATCTGGGCAAAGCATGCGTGAAAGCTTAAAGTTATTATAAGTACCACATAAATATCTTCTTCTTGTTAATTATTTATGCGGCTTTTCCTTGACTGTGCTCTGTTTTCTTGGGTTATGATGTATACTATATGCATCAGTCCAAACTTCCTCTGTAACTAATAAATTGTTGCATGAAAGGTTGGAGACAATGTGGGTGATTGTGCTGCTCGAGGTGCAGATCTTTTTGAAAGTATTGGTATATATATTTGCCAGCGCTGTTTCTTATCTTAGTGTTAGAGCAAAATCGTGTCGCACTAAGAAAGCCTGATGAAATACCGGAGGATGTTAGAATAGCTCTGGCTAATATAAATCATGCAAGCCCTGCAGAGCATGTTGAAACAGGGCAAAGCTCAACACATTCTGATGGATTAAATTCCCGTCATGTCGATGATGGATACATCTCATGGAAACCTATATACCGGGTGATCGATTCACCTGGTAGAATTACTGAAGCTGATGCCTTGTCGACAGATAAGAGCAGGCTGCAGGTCCAGTCAGGTCTTAGCAAATCACTCTGCAAGATTACCGAAAGGGATCACTTTATCCTTTGCTGATGATGGTGACTCACAGACCTCGACCAGAAAGGATGGGAGTTTTTTGCCTTGTGAGAACACCCTTCAGACTACATGGTCTGTGTTTTGCAGTGGAAAAATTCTGATCCGATTGCTGTATTACAGCAATTTGTTCATGCGTGTTGTGATCTGTTGAGTGGAAAATCCGATGTGAACATGTTTGCACAAGAATTATGTTCTGCTTTGGACTGGACTATGAACCACTGCTTTTCCATTCAAGATAAGAAACATTTTGACTGGGATGAATCACGGAGTGGGTGCAAAGCAGAGTCTGTTGCTTCAAATGGGCATCACAACTACTTTGAGAAGGATGGATGCCATCAATCTACAATAAAGTTAAGAGAGGATTTGATTAATATTGACTCTGAAAAGAGGGACTTGGAACTGGAGAACCAAAAGAGTTGCTGCGAAGAATTGGAAGCTACATGTCTTGAGCTGCAGCTCCAACTTGAAAGGTAGTGGATTTATATTTTCATATGATTTCCCTCTTTCGAAGATAAAGTAACCCCACAGCATCAGAGGAAATTGACATGATACACAAAAGATAGAATATTGCATGCATTTTAGGATGCGATACTCTCCATGACCCAAAATGTTATCTAACATTGAAATTTCTCCTTCAAAACAATTGGCTGACTCTTAAATAATAACAATACATTACTGAGAGATCTCATCTATCTGATGTGTTATTTTCAGTATGACGAAAAAGGAAATCCCCAGCTCTGAACACCATCGGGAAGAGAGCCAGCTCTGGACTGTAAGTTCGTGTCATGCCACCACTGGGTTCAAATTATTTTCATTTGCTAATGCAGTTTTTGCATTTTTTTGCTTATAAAATGCCCTGATATTAACTTCTCTTTGTAATTTAAAAAAGCATGTAGAGGATAGCAGTGCTGCCAGTTAGTATAAATAATGTGCAATTCCTTTGCACCTGAACTCCTTGAACAAAATATATAGCATCCACCTAGTTTGAGCAAAGCCAATTCCTTACCAGTGCTTCTGATGTGTTACCGGAGTTTTCATGCCTGTCACATTCAAGTTGCCTAAATTACATGTGAAAGTATCTCATTGTTGAACCAAGAACTTCCTAAATCTTGCAGGACTGGGAGATGACGGCTGCTTCAGAAAAGTTAGCTGAGTGCCAGGAGACAATTCTAAACCTGGGGAAGCAGTTGAAGACAATTCTAAAGTTAGCGAAGAATTTGAATCCCTGTGTTTGAGTGAGGGATTATTCTGGTGGTGTTATTGAGAGGGAGATCGTGGTATGGGGAAGAGTGAGTTTTTTGAAAGGTGGTGGTGGTTGTTTGAACGTCGGGGACTAATGAGGCTTCTTCTTATGATGCGAAAAAGTAAATGAATGACAAACTGAGCAGTTTTTCTGGAGATAGCAATCATACGAACTTCAGCATAACCTCTCTGCATCGAATGCAAAGGGCCTTGCGAATCCAGGTCAATTATTTAGTTAATTATTCATTCACATCAATTGAAAAGACGAGAGGAAATTTGATTACAAGATGGTCATACTTTTGTCTCTCCTCTTCTTCTCTCTCGCGTTCACAGCCACACAAGAACTATATTGCTGGGCGGGGGATCATTTTCTTGTAAAAAATTCTATAGCATCTGGTTGGTTGCGCAGAAAAAAAAGTATTTTCAGTAACAGAGAGAGACATATTTGTATTTCTGTCCTCGAATATGAAATACCATCCATCCAACAATCTTTTTAGCCTACTCTATCGTCATTCTCGTCCCACTTACCCGCTCATATTTCATTTTCGCTTGGATGCAAACAGGTTTCTCCCGGGTTG
The DNA here is from genome assembly GCA_009078335.1 of Salix brachista. Lineage (NCBI taxonomy): Eukaryota > Viridiplantae > Streptophyta > Magnoliopsida > Malpighiales > Salicaceae > Salix > Salix brachista. The sequence continues at coordinate 13,785,335 of CM018586.1, forward strand.
ACAGAAGAAAAAGGAAATGATAACACTGTCTATATTGCATGTTAGAAAACAATCATTTGCTGATTACTACTATACATCATAGATATATTCGGAGAGTAATAATCATTCAGCGGTTGCAAGAATTAAGAAAAGAAGAAGAAGAAGAGCACATTAATTATTAGTACAAGTGCGAGCCATCAAGGAGTGGAAAGAGAGAGAGAGAGAGAGTGTGGACGAATATAACAAGGCAGCAGCAGAAACTCCAATAAAATAAAATCAAACACATAAATGCCAAAATTTCAGTTTCAATGTAGTAAAGTAAACATTTATCATTCTCAATAATTTGAATTGATCTTTGACGGTGTGCCAATCAGCTCCTGTAGTGATTAATGGGATTAACCGAGAAGCTGCTCATGCCTTCATTCGGATAGTCAAGGAGTTGGGGTGAACCAGCCCACCTTGCACTTTAGCAGGCGATTGGAACTTGGAAATAATCTCTCAATTCTCCCACTCTCCAGGTAGCATATTCCTGATTCCCGAGACACACGACGATGTAACACTTCCTCTCTTGTTTCGTAAGCATTAAACACTTCTGAGAAGTAATTGTCGTTCTCAAGAAAGAAAATGCAATTTCTTTGAATTCCACACGGCAAATCATTTGCTGGAACTGAAACTGACCGGCCACCAGATGTCAAAAAGATCAATTGGTCACTTAAGCTCTGCACACTACGCCAGATCATCATGCCTGCGTTAGGATCCATCTCCATTACATCGAAGCCGCTTACTTTAAAATAGAAAGGTTCAAAGTGATCACCCTCTTCAAAGAAATGTTCAAAATCACCCTCCCCTTCACCCAAGCGCTCCTCTTCCAAGGCGTCCATATCTCCATCCAAACCTTCCTCGTCCTCATCTTCATCATAATAAGCATAACAAACGTTATGTGCAACAACTATCAATAGTTCACCATTGATGGATTCTACTAAATACGGCTCATACAAAGCATGTTTGATGGTGGCCATATTATGTCCCCAATGTTCAGCTTCTATGAACGGAAGACGAGCAGCAGTCGAAACTGGAATGAACTTTATCCGCACCTCATCATCCTCTGCCAACTTGAAGATGTGCGTCTCAACATGTTCGATTTTTTGTGAGAGGACGCACAAATCTCCGCTGTAAAACATGATGTCACCGAACTCTATGTCGCGATCAGTTTCGCGGGGAAAGGTGCTCCAGCACCTGTCCCCAACTCTACACAGCGCCAAATTCCCACAGTTGTTCGCTTCAAACTCATTAAATCTCAAGGCAATGATGGATTTTGAAGGGTCTGCGGAGGATAGTTCAATCCTACGAATAAATTCAGCGACATTGTAGCCTCCCAAATTGAAAATACAGTTAGTGACAAATGAATAGTAATATGGAACTAAAGTTGACAGGGATGGAAGTGGGTGTATGGCTCCCGAAAGTGGATTGAAGAGGAAGATTTCGGTGTCGGGAATGGGTTTAAAAGAGAGATAGCTCGAGTACTTTGTGTCGCGAATATATTGCCCTTTCTTGGCAATAGCCAACCAACCTCTGGATACCTCAACGGATACCCCTCCTAGCAAAACCTCTGGCAAATTGAGTTCGTGAACCTTGTTTCTCGACAGGTCATAAAACTTCAAGGACTCACACTGCGTGTCATGGGGGAGGAGGAGCCATGGTAGTTTATCAGGAACGGTATCTATGATAACCCGGTCACCCTCTGGAACTCCCGGCTGACCAAATCCGATATCGTACTTGCAGCGATTGGAAAATAACATCTTGATGAAAGATGGCAAACTGAAAGAAAGATGTTCTCCAAGCTTTCTGCATAGATGATGAAACAATACTCTTGGATTCATATCTAACCAGAAAATATATGATGTTCTATAAAACTCTGAGTAATAATCTGATTGTTCAAACAAAAGTGAACCAGCCATTCTTATTTATATTAGTTTTAGAGTTAGAATCCTTCATAGAAAAAGAAATCCTGCTGAAAAGTTACGTATCACTATTGAATCCTTCAAGTATTAGGATTGCTAACTGATAATATGATCCTAATTAAATTGAAAGTCCTGATCAAAACAGGAAAAAAAAACTACAAATGCAATCACGGGATTGCTATCTGCTGCTGTGATCTCGGGATCATTCTCCTATCTGCTATATATAGAATTTCAGAAACAATAATGTATTATGCTCTGATTGATTGATGCAATTGTATGTACATACTGTTCTATATATAGCAGATACATATTGTAACGTCTCTGTGTTTTAAATTACAAATTCAAATCAATTCATTAACCCAGCCTTGCTCTCTGCTGCAATCACGGGATTGCTATCTGCTGCTGTGATCTGCTGTGATCTCGGGATCATTCTCCTGATCTTCATCCCTAAGATCAGTGGCCGTTACTTGGTCTTCTACACCATCAAAGCTCTAACTGCTATAAATATATGCATGTAGAGAGAGAAGGAAACACAATTAAGAGTTGAGATTAATTAAGAAGCAGATTGATCGCCATGGGCAGCAGCATTAGCCAGATGAGATCATCGTCTTCGTCGTCCTCAAGAGAATCCGTTAATAATAATCGTCAACAGATTCCGGAGGACGTGATTCTTGATATCCTTTCAAGACTCCCCGCTAAATCCATTGTACGATTCAGGCGTGTATCAAGGACCTGGTGCTCTTTTATTCACGATCCTTTCTTTGCTAGCTTGCACCACGCTCGTTCTATAACAAGGGATAAAGGAAACGCTCTCCTTCTTTCCTACCCTGACCCCTCATCCTCATCGACATCTTTCTCTTTTTTCGAACGCAAACAGGGGTTTCGCAACCTTCAAATCTCCCATGTTGACCAGCAATATGCTTGCCTTTCTGAAATCATTAGAGGCATTCTCTGCATACATGATCGCAGAAGCCATCGTGTTGACATATGTAATATCACCACTCAAGAGACTATAACCCTTCCACGGAGCACAAATATACCGATCAGGCCGGGTGCTGGCGTCGATTTTGATATTGTTTATGAACCTCGATATTCTTTCGGCTTCAATTCCACCACAGGGGATTACAAAGTGCTTAATATTTGTTGCATCACTGGATACAAATTGCAAGTCAATCCTATCAACGGGCTGTCCACTCGGGAAGTTAGCCGGAAAACTGTGGAGTTCGAGATTTTCACTATAGGTTGCGACCGAGGCGCGGGTTCGTGGAGAAAAATCGATCCTGGCTACCCTTATGATCAAGAACTGTATGGTCTAACGAGTGAAAGTGTCTGCGCTGATGGAGTTATACACTGGAGGCATAGATTGCTTGATCAGGAAATTTTGCTCGCATTCGACCTTCAACAGGAGAAGTTCCAAATCATCCAAGTCCCAAAAGAAGCATTAGGATTTCAACTCATGAAACAAGTCAAAGGTTGTCTAGTACTAATGGGTCACGTAACTAGTGGTTATAACCGGAATAAAATTGATCTGTGGATACTAGAGGATCGACGTGACCAAGTCTGGATGAAGGAGACGGTTCTTTTCCCCTCGTATAGCCCATGTCTGTGGCCTGTTGGCAGTTTCAAGACGGGGCTGATTCTGCTTGCTCAACATGGATGCGCAAATCCGGCGCAGCATACTATTGTGACCTTGAGACGAAGAATATATGCATGATTCATGTCCCTGAGCTGAAGTCAGTTAAACTTCCTTGCGGTGAAGTTGGAAAACCTTCTGATGTTGTACTCACAGTTCATGCTGAGAATCTTTTGTCACTAACAAGTAATGCGTACGAGCATGCAGGGAAAAAAGGTTAAGCAATCTGCAGAATATTTCTTTTGAACTATACGATTTGCTTGAGAGTTTTTATCTAAGATTCATTCTGCATTTCACCCGAGTTTCTTCAGCATTTCCTTGATCTCTTTCTAGATCATATACTTCTTATCATCTCCTTTTATAATCTTATTTGTTCACATATTTTCAGGAAGGAAGGTGTTTTATAACATCACAATATATACAATTTATTTGAAAATATGACTCTATGGATGATAATTCTCTAAATGGCATCTAATATTGAGCACTTCACTTTAAAGTAGAAGTTCAGCAGCCTCAAAAAAGAAACATTTACACCAAAAATCAAGACTTTATAGACTAGAAATAATGCACCTCTTGTCAGAGAAGTTAATAAGCACCAAAGAAAACGTAAACTAAGTAGCATTCATTATCCTAGCCAATCCTTAGCAAGACCCGAAAACAGACCAAGATTTACAAGCTAAATAAAGCAAAGTAAATGATAAGTCAAATAATATAACAAAATTCAATAATATTAAAGTTATGTTCTTCAAGAGTTGAACAGTGAGCAAGTTTTGTTCTTGACAATACCTACCTTCTGTCTTTAACATCCTTAACAAATGAGACAAATAAAACTGAGTTGCAGCCACTTCTTTGATAAAACTGATATGGTCTGTAGATTCTTGTCAGCATTAAATTGTTAAAAACAAAGAAATAAAGGCAACGGCAAAATTGTATGGATAATGATATCAACCAGGAAATGAAGAACAAGAACAAGAAATAAAGGCAACCTTCTCCCTTCTAGAATGCTTTCTCTATCAAACACAAATATGTAAGAAAAACCCGAATACAAATCCATGGTTTAAAACAAAATCTAACACAAAATCTCATTTTTGTGTTTTGATGTTGACATCAATTTCTTCTCTAGAACTGAACAACAAAAGATATGTTTCAATTCCTTTCTTGTATTGGATTTTTAAAATTTGTATAGTACACAACCACTATTCTCCAAAAACAAAATCAAAATAACAAAGAAACTTAACAAAACTAATTAGTTAATTTGGGAATGAGGATTGAGAGGAGAAGTAAGGCCGCAAAGAAAACGAAGAAAATAACAATGGCAAAAAGCATCGTTTCTCTCCAATTTCTTCTTGATCTGGGAGGAAGGCTTGAGGGTGGAGTATTGTCGATTCTGGGTCGCCGTAATCTAGCGACTTGTCTTCTTCTTGGAAACATAACAAATATTCTACTGCGATCCATCTTGAGAGGCTCTGTGTGTGTGAGAGAGCGAGAGAGAGAGAGATTGAGAAGTTGACGAAGAAGGAAATGCTGATGAAGGTGAGTTATCATTGTGCGTGTAATAGAGGAGTTGAAGTTGAGGCTGCAAAATGGTGACAGATGGCTAAAGATAATTGGCAGGCTCTGCTAAATATTCTGTTGTTAATTTCTAACTTGGCAGCTCGGGCGACGGCATTTTGGCGGGAAAGAAAGTTAATTCGACTGGCTAACGGCTTTATTTTTTTTATTTATTATTTTAGAAAGGGATCTTTATTCTTGAACTTGATTTCTACAATGTTTGTTGGAGCGGTTAATTTAAGGTGTTTTTTAAAACCCATCAAAAATATATAATGTGTTTTATTTTTAGGGAAATTATTAAAAAATTGTACCATCAAGTTTCAACTTAATTTTTCCATCGCTAAAATTATATTTTATGTATAAATCACATTATAGTTTTGAAGTTTTTAAAACTTATTTTTAATTAAAATATACTTGATTTTATATCCCAAATTGAAATTACAGTTAGCAAATGTAAGTGTGCAGATCATATACACTAACTTTTTTTTCTCTTGAAATTATCTTTTTTGATGAGTTTATGTTTTTCAAGGAACCCAATAAATAGTACTCTTTGAATAAGAATTAAGGAGATAAGATTAAGAGTGTTTATTTGCTAAAAGGATGAAATTGAAAACTTTCGAAAGGCACAAGGTTAAAATATTTATTTAATGGTAGAAAATTTCATGACCCCTTATATAGGGGCGAGAGCTTGAGAGGGAATGGAGGTTAAAACTTAGCCTTTATTCCATTAAAAATCTTCTTTTAAAACAAAAGTTAAAATTTCATAATCCCCCTCCCTTCCCCTTCTCCGTTAACCTCTTTCTCGAATAAACTATAGTGCAATTTATGTTGTCTATTTCTCACTCTCTACTTTTCTAAGTTTTTTTTTTTTACATTATATATTCTTTTAATAACAATCAAGAGAGATTTGGAAATAAAAGAGTGTTTCTATAGTATTTTCTTTAACATGAAGTAGGTTTTTATCGTACCCATCAACTTTCATACGATTTTAGAAATTTTATAACACGTCAAGGAGGTTAGTATAAGTCACTCGTAAAAATTAAGAAGGTTAGAAGAAAAAAAAGAAAAGAGAAACTAATGACTTAAGAATCAACGTGTTAATTTAGGGGAAACTAGTTTATTGTCCACCCTATTCTAAAGGATTGGACCAAAAAAAATTACAGCATAAAAATGATAATATCTAGATAAAAAAAATAGTTTTTTTTGGCATTATAATAGTTTAAAATTTAAAAGTTTTTAGCTCAATTTGTTATTAGCTTGGATTTTAAACTAAATTACGTGAGAGTTGCTCTAATATATATGATCTCATCGACGAGATAAGTCTTAAGAAAAAATATCAAATAAAAAAAAAACCCTGGTTAATATATTATTATTATTGACACGGCGAGCTCCCCCAATGATCTATAAATAATTTAATAATCGATTAGTTAAAATTCCGGATCACAAAAAAATAAAAGACTTGGACAACACAAGAAAAATAAAAGTGCATGAAAGACATTAATCTATTGTACTGTAAAGATCTTGTACAAGATTATCTCACTTCAGTTCGGAGAAGGACATCAGACTTTTCTAGCGGGGGTGGTGCCAAACTTGCAATTCTTATTATAAACTCCACCGGATTTTAATATAAAATCAATTTTAATAATATGAAAAACCCGCAAAAAATCAAAACCTTGAGATAAAAAAAATTAAAGGGATTTTTTTCTGTGAATTTTCTGTGAAAATGATGAAATTGCCGTGAGTGTTTTCTATGAAATTTCTGTAAAATTGTTGAAATTGCTATGAGTGTTTTCTGTGAAATTTCTGTGAAATTGTTGAAATTGCTGTGATTTTTTTATGTCATTATTCTGTGAAATTGTTGAAATTACTGTGAGTTTTTTCTGTGGATTTTCTGTGAAATTGTTGAAATTGCCGTGAGTTATTCTGTGAAATTGTTGAAATTGGCCTTCTGTTGAAATTGTTTCTTTTCTTTTATTCTAAGCCTGGAGATGTTGGGTTCTATCGATGTTAGTTTGCTTTTCTTGTTTCATCATTGATGTTGTTAAAACAATTAATTAATGTTCTTTGTTTGATCTTTGTATTACTGTGATTGATCAGGTCTGCTTTCTCATCTGAAAGTTTATTGGTTGATTAGCGTGGAGCAGTTGCATTTCCTTACGTTAAGAAGTTTCTTAATGCTCTATGATTGCATGTTTTTATGAATTCCAGTTCTTGAATGCGGTGTTGTGTTCTGTAGCACAAAGTTACATAGGATTTTGTGAAGACTTTGAAGATTGTGGGATATTATTATGAACGTGAAAGCAAAATTATTTGTGCATTGAATTGTGAATTTTTTTTCAATAAATTATCCTGTTCCGATTAAGAATAATATTGATGTGTAAGAATAAAAAATAAAAATAATACAATAATGAAGGACTATAAAATAATTAATAAACGGAATATAATTCTAGTCCTCGAATAATCAAGTAGAGACTTGATTAGCTATTCCTAAAAGTATTTTTAAATAATATATGTATAGTATTTAAGGGTCAAATACATATTTTCATATTGATATGATTTTTTTACTTTTCATACAACTTGTTTTTCAACTTGTTTTTTAATTTTCATAAATAAATTCTCTTATTTATCTTCTACATAATTGACCCTAGCCATTGTGAATTTTATATATAGTTGTTTTGTTAAATAAACTATATATAAAAAGAACCTTTCAATATAAAAACTTGTAAGAAAACCTTTCTTATTTGTGAATGAAATTTCTTAATTATTCATAATAAATGAAATTTATAAAAAAAAATTAATAAAATTTATAATAAATGAAATTTAATAAATGAAAAATTTAAATGAAATTTCTTATTTATAATTAAGATCATTATTTATTAATACTTATATTAGGAAGATAATTTTTCGTTTGGACCCACTTGTTTTTTTATTTCAATTTCATCTAATAAAGACAGTTTTGTACCACACATTGTGTGTTTTAGTAATCGTTCGTTCATAGTATGTAGTGCCGGTTTGTAATGTTTATTTGTTGTTCTTTGCAAAGCTTCACGACATATCATGGACGTTTCTAAGTCAGCTGGGAAAGTTAAATGGACTAAAGAAACCTTGCATATATTTTGTGATATATGCATTGGGGCAATTGATATGGGTATGCGACCAGGTTCGCATTTTGAGCCAGTCGGATGGAAATATATTGTAAAATCATTTGGAGAACAAACGGGTAAACCGTTGCAGAAAGATCAACTGAAAAATAAATGGGATGTTTGTAAGAAAGACTGACGGATGTGGAATAAATTGATTGGTGAAACTGGTGTTGGATGGAGTAATGAATTAGGAACAATTGCTGCCAGCGATGAGTGGTGGCAATCACGAATTCAGGTGATATTTTGTCATGCCATCTTTTTCAACAATGTTATTATGTTGTGTGAAGATAATGACAAGAGCATTAATTTGTTTATGTAGGAAAATAGAGGAGTGAACAAATTTAGACAGTCCGGAATCGAGCCTTCATTGAAGTTTAAATTTGATAGAATGTTCTCTGGAGTCACGGCTACCGGACAACATGCATGGGCACCATCGTCGGGCACAGTACCTGGCAGTGACGACGATTTGGAGACATTAAACGTTGGTCTACAAGGTGCTGATTTGGAGGAAGGAAGCGGGGACTCGGATGAGAATGTGGATACAGATTTTGAAAATTATCATTCTCGAGGCGTTGGGGGGAGCATATATCTAGTAGTAGCAACACCAAGAGCAGTGGTAAACAAAAAAGAAAGAGAGCAGCCGGAGCCAAGAGCTAGAAAGAAAAAGTCATCTTCCATTGGTGCTCAACTTGTATCAATACAGCAACAGCTTCTCGACAGCATGTCTAGTAGGAGTGATTCAATTTCTGCAAATAAAGACTTGCCAGGCTGTAGTATTCCTGAAGTTATGGCTGAGCTCCAATCAATACCTGGTTCGACAGATGACGAACAATTTTTGCTTCGCGCCACGAAGTTTCTACAAGCGCGAAAAAATAGAGAAATGTGGGCTAGCATCATAGGTGTTCAAAAAAAATACCGTTGGCTTCAACTAAACATCGCGCCTTGAGAAAATTATTAACTGCAATGCTCGTACTTTGTTTAACTATTTGGTTTTCATATTTGTCTTAGTTTTGGATTGTAACGTCACAAACAAGTAATTTGTTGTGCAAATGTTTTTCTATTACGACTGTGAAATTGTTGTGCTCATTGTTATGAATGTTTGTTTGGACTAGTTTTAAAACATATCGTGACGAATATTCTGAACATCATATTGTTTTCTAGAATGTATATCGTGACTCAAATTTCTTAATGTCGACAGGTTTGCGCTTGTTCTCTAGATATGGATGATGCACATTTTAATGCTCTACTTAATGGGGATTTTGAAGGTGACTATGACAATGTTATGGATCGTGTTATTGAGCACATTAACTATGGTGCTGATGAAGGAAACAATGGTGCATACGTTGATGGTGCAACTGCTATTTCCGACAACGATGACGATGACGACGACGATGACGATGACGATGAAGATGAAGCAAATTTTATACGGAGAAAATATGATGATGACACACTAATTTTAAGCACGGCTGGAGCATTAAACCTATATTATATTACTTATATCCATAAAGAACCATGTATGATTTCATACAATACAGGGATGCGTTGGTTGAATGACATTTTAAGAGGTCATTGGAAACGCTCTGTTAACATGTTTGGGATGGACAAAGACACTTTGCTGGGTCTGTGTAATGATTCGGAAACGTCTATGGTTTAAAACCTTCGTGGAGGATGTGCGTACTCAAGAAGGTAGGAATGTTTTTATTTACTCTTGCAGTTGGGGCATCAAATCGACATGTGCAAGAAAGATTTCAGCATTCAGGTGAAACTGTAAGTAGATGCATGAAAGAAGTCCTTAAAGCATTATGTCTGTTTGCTATAAATATCATCAAACCAACTGATCCAGACTTTACCAACACACCAATGCAAATTGCGATGAATCCAAGATTTATGCCACATTTCAAGGTAATTTTTTAAGTTTACATTAAATGTAGTTTGCACTAAAATTGTGTATTTTGTTTGAATATTTTTCTCCTAATTCAATTTTTTTGTACCTGTAGAACTGTATTGGTGCAATTGATGGGACACATGTTCGTGCCACGATTTCACCTGAATATCAAATTCCTTTTATTGGTAGGAAAGGTGTCCCAACACAAAACATTATGGCGGCCTGTAGTTTTGACATGCAATTCACATTTGTATGGGCAGGATGGGAAGGTAGTGCGCACGATACACGTATTTTTATCGAGGCTATAGACACTTGGAGTATCAAATTTCCTAAACCGCCTGAAGGTTGTCATTTATTATCTCTTACAGATATGATAATTTCAATAAAGTACTATTCATCTTTTTATATTGAATTAATATACAAGTTGAATTTTGTTTCTATTTTCAGGAAAATACTATTTGGTTGATGCCGGTTATCCGAATGAGTATGGATATTTAGGTCCATATAGAGGGGAGCGATATCATTTACAAGATTTTCGACGTCGGGGTGAACCAACTGGACGACGCGAAGTATTTAATCGTGCACATTCATCACTACGCAATGTGATAGAACGAACATTTGGAGTATGGAAGCAAAGGTGGAGAATTTTGCAGTGCATGCCAGCTTATCCTTACAAAACACAGGTTGCGATTGTTGTTGCATCGATGACACTACATAACTATATTAGAAGGAGATCGCAAGATGATGCTGTTTTTGTTGAATATGATCGTAATCCCGATTATATCCCAGATGAGTTATTACCAGATGTTGTTGCGTGTGAAACTAGTCAGAGTTCACGCAGAAATTCACGTATGGATATTGTTCGCGAGGGCATTGCAAATAGTTTGATGGGAGAATGAAATGACGTTTCCATGTTACTTGAAGTATTCACATTAATAGAAATTGTTATTTATTTTTAAATGCGTTTTTAGAACTTATATATATATATATATATATATAATAAATTTATATATGACAAAATTACATAAAAAATTAATATACAAAATTATAATTACATAATTATAATTTTGTATAATAATAATCTATTAATTTTGTATAAAATTAATCTATTAGTCAGTTTAAAATAATAATAATACATTTTATTGTTATGATTATTAATCTACAAAATTTTAAAAATAATTAATCTATTAGTCATTTTATTGTTTTTTCATTAATTATTAATTACATTATATTATTATAATAAATGAAATTTACAATATATATATATATATACCCTTTAAAGTAATTTCACAAGTTAAAAGCAATATGAAAAGTTTGGTAACCAAACACCCAAAACTGTTTTTTTTGCAACCTCCACCTCAACCACAGTTTTAACCAAACACTTAACTGCTTATTTTGTAACACACTAAAAACGCTTTTTTTTTAAACTGCTTTTTTTCAACCGCAATCGCAATCACAAAAGCAATGCCAAACACACCCGTATTAATTTGTGTCTACTGCTACAGTATTTAACCCCCCTCGTCTAGCTTTTTGTATAATATAATTGTTACCTCTTATACCCGACCCAGCTATGAGGAAAATTAAGATGCTCCCAGGAAGCTTTTTGTTTTTGTTTTTCACTTGAGGAACTCGCAATGCTGGTGTTGCCTACGGCCCCTAGAGAAGCCAGCTCAGGTGATTGCTCGGCTTCTAAGCTAGAGGCTAATTGCAGAGCAGATTTTGCTGCATGGTTGTCGCAGGCTAGCTGGCGATGCTGTTGCTCGGCTGTGCCGGGCTTGGAGTTTCCTGAATACAGGTCAATTATTTACTTAATTATTCATTCACATCAATTGTAAAGACGAGAGGAAATTTGATTTCAAGATGTAATACATGATTTATATTTGCCAGAGCTATTCTAACATCCTCCAGTATTTCATCAGGCTTTTTAATTTAGAGGATTAAAAAGGCCAGGAGTCCTTTGATTTTACAAACTCAAGTGCTGCCCAGCGAGTGATCATTTGAGCTTCTAGACCAACCTATCCTCAAAATTCAGCGTCCTGGTTCAGGGGGGCGAATTGCCTCAAGGCAGCGAGGACATCCATTTTCCTGTAGATCGAAGGGTAAATTCATCTCATGAAATGATGATCGATGATGACGTTGAGACTGGTAGTATGGGGCCTTACCAAGAAAGGCCAAGGATTTTCCCCAACATGCGAAGCAAACCCTACAATCCATTGGTGAGAAACCTAATGCTTCACCTCTTATTTGATGACAATTGCTATTGCTTTGCTGTGAGAGGATTATGTAGCATAGATATGCGTGCCCATGTGAGCATGCATTGATATCTATCTGGGAGTGGCCTCCTTTTTTCAAAGCGGATTTTTCTGTTATTCTGCGCTGTGATGATTTATGATTCTTTTAAATTTAAATCCTTAGTAGACCAGCATTGCTTTTGCTTACATGATTTTGATGCTTGTACTAAGTTAACCTTTTCTTTTGCAGATTTCTCGAGTGTTTAAAGCGAATAAATGTTCGTGTTCTATTTATACTCTTGCTATTGGGTTTTGGAGGGATCTCTTACATCGGAGCACGTACATCTCCAATCATGGTGTTCGTCTTCGCAGTTTGTATCTTCAGCTTCCTTTTATCTATATATCTTACCAAATGGGTACTCTCAAAGGATGAGGGCCCTCCTGAAATGGTTCAGGTATATCGTCTCTCTTGAATTTAGCTAGAAATGTCAATTCCACTGTGTGCATATAGTCAGTGTTACTGGTTTTCTTGTATTGACTTCATGTCTTGATATCATTCACTTGCTTTCTAGATATCAGATGCAGTACGTGATGGAGCAGAGGGCTTCTTCAGGGCCCAGTATAGTACTATTTCTAAGATGGCACTGCTACTGGCGGTGGTGATCCTCTGTATATATCTGCTCCGCAGTACAACACCTCAACAAGAATCTTCTGGCCTTGGAAGGTGATTACATATGTCGAAGTTTGTTGTGAGGCATTAGGTCCATGTTTTTGTCACATGGTGACAAGTGACCAGTTTTTGTGGCTATATTCTTCTGGCACAGGTCAACATCTGCATGTATCACTGTCGCTGCATTCCTTTTGGGGGCTTTGTGTTCAGGTGTTGCAGGTTATGTTGGGATGTGGGTATCGGTACGTGCAAATGTTAGAGTTTCTAGTGCTGCAAGACGGGCAGCTAGAGAGGCGTTGCAGGTTGTTCCTTTTACAATCCATTGTCTTTTGATTGATTGGTGATTTATATCTTGACTGGAAAATATATTCTGCGGATAGCTGTTCGTGCTGGTGGTTTTTCTGCATTGGTGGTGGTTGGCATGGCTGTGATTGGCGTGGCCATCCTTTATGCTACATTTTATGTTTGGTTGGTTCAATGAAAGAAAGTCACTGATTGTATGTAACAATACCTTCTTCCTAAGTAATTGCTATTACTTTAGCAAATGGAAGCAGTCTCCACCTTTTTACATGTTTTTGTGAAAACTGAAGTTTGTAGTTGTGTCTCATACAACTATGCTGGCGGTGTTTCATGTTGTTCTCTCCCAGTGCCTCTTCTTCTTGTGGGATGTGGATTTGGAGCTTCATTTGTCGCACTGTTTGCTCAGTTGGGTGGTGGAATATACACAAAAGCTGCTGATGTTGGGGCTGATCTTGTTGGAAGAGTGGAGCAGGGAATACCTGAGGATGATCCTAGGAATCCTGCAGTGATTGCAGATTTGGTATATATATATACCCTAAAATATTGTAGCTTCCTTATTTGAAGAAGTATCTGTTAGCTCTGCTGAAGTATGGTATGTGTTAGCTCTGTTGATTGGTTTTGGCTTTCTGTTTAATGTAGTATTTGCTATTTCAAGGTATGTAATCTGGGCAAAGCATGCGTGAAAGCTTAAAGTTATTATAAGTACCACATAAATATCTTCTTCTTGTTAATTATTTATGCGGCTTTTCCTTGACTGTGCTCTGTTTTCTTGGGTTATGATGTATACTATATGCATCAGTCCAAACTTCCTCTGTAACTAATAAATTGTTGCATGAAAGGTTGGAGACAATGTGGGTGATTGTGCTGCTCGAGGTGCAGATCTTTTTGAAAGTATTGGTATATATATTTGCCAGCGCTGTTTCTTATCTTAGTGTTAGAGCAAAATCGTGTCGCACTAAGAAAGCCTGATGAAATACCGGAGGATGTTAGAATAGCTCTGGCTAATATAAATCATGCAAGCCCTGCAGAGCATGTTGAAACAGGGCAAAGCTCAACACATTCTGATGGATTAAATTCCCGTCATGTCGATGATGGATACATCTCATGGAAACCTATATACTGGGTGATCGATTCACCTGGTAGAATTACTGAAGCTGATGCCTTGTCGACAGATAAGAGCAGGCTGCAGGTCCAGTCAGGTCTTAGCAAATCACTCTGCAAGATTACCGAAAGGGATCACTTTATCCTTTGCTGATGATGGTGACTCACAGACCTCGACCAGAAAGGATGGGAGTTTTTTGCCTTGTGAGAACACCCTTCAGACTACATGGTCTGTGTTTTGCAGTGGAAAAATTCTGATCCGATTGCTGTATTACAGCAATTTGTTCATGCGTGTTGTGATCTGTTGAGTGGAAAATCCGATGTGAACATGTTTGCACAAGAATTATGTTCTGCTTTGGACTGGACTATGAACCACTGCTTTTCCATTCAAGATAAGAAACATTTTGACTGGGATGAATCACGGAGTGGGTGCAAAGCAGAGTCTGTTGCTTCAAATGGGCATCACAACTACTTTGAGAAGGATGGATGCCATCAATCTACAATAAAGTTAAGAGAGGATTTGATTAATATTGACTCTGAAAAGAGGGACTTGGAACTGGAGAACCAAAAGAGTTGCTGCGAAGAATTGGAAGCTACATGTCTTGAGCTGCAGCTCCAACTTGAAAGGTAGTGGATTTATATTTTCATATGATTTCCCTCTTTCGAAGATAAAGTAACCCCACAGCATCAGAGGAAATTGACATGATACACAAAAGATAGAATATTGCATGCATTTTAGGATGCGATACTCTCCATGACCCAAAATGTTATCTAACATTGAAATTTCTCCTTCAAAACAATTGGCTGACTCTTAAATAATAACAATACATTACTGAGAGATCTCATCTATCTGATGTGTTATTTTCAGTATGACGAAAAAGGAAATCCCCAGCTCTGAACACCATCGGGAAGAGAGCCAGCTCTGGACTGTAAGTTCGTGTCATGCCACCACTGGGTTCAAATTATTTTCATTTGCTAATGCAGTTTTTGCATTTTTTTGCTTATAAAATGCCCTGATATTAACTTCTCTTTGTAATTTAAAAAAGCATGTAGAGGATAGCAGTGCTGCCAGTTAGTATAAATAATGTGCAATTCCTTTGCACCTGAACTCCTTGAACAAAATATATAGCATCCACCTAGTTTGAGCAAAGCCAATTCCTTACCAGTGCTTCTGATGTGTTACCGGAGTTTTCATGCCTGTCACATTCAAGTTGCCTAAATTACATGTGAAAGTATCTCATTGTTGAACCAAGAACTTCCTAAATCTTGCAGGACTGGGAGATGACGGCTGCTTCAGAAAAGTTAGCTGAGTGCCAGGAGACAATTCTAAACCTGGGGAAGCAGTTGAAGACAATTCTAAAGTTAGCGAAGAATTTGAATCCCTGTGTTTGAGTGAGGGATTATTCTGGTGGTGTTATTGAGAGGGAGATCGTGGTATGGGGAAGAGTGAGTTTTTTGAAAGGTGGTGGTGGTTGTTTGAACGTCGGGGACTAATGAGGCTTCTTCTTATGATGCGAAAAAGTAAATGAATGACAAACTGAGCAGTTTTTCTGGAGATAGCAATCATACGAACTTCAGCATAACCTCTCTGCATCGAATGCAAAGGGCCTTGCGAATCCAGGTCAATTATTTAGTTAATTATTCATTCACATCAATTGAAAAGACGAGAGGAAATTTGATTACAAGATGGTCATACTTTTGTCTCTCCTCTTCTTCTCTCTCGCGTTCACAGCCACACAAGAACTATATTGCTGGGCGGGGGATCATTTTCTTGTAAAAAATTCTATAGCATCTGGTTGGTTGCGCAGAAAAAAAAGTATTTTCAGTAACAGAGAGAGACATATTTGTATTTCTGTCCTCGAATATGAAATACCATCCATCCAACAATCTTTTTAGCCTACTCTATCGTCATTCTCGTCCCACTTACCCGCTCATATTTCATTTTCGCTTGGATGCAAACAGGTTTCTCCCGGGTTGACAGAAGAAAAAGGAAATGATAACACTGTCTATATTGCATGTTAGAAAACAATCATTTGCTGATTACTACTATACATCATAAATATATTCGGAGAGTAATAATCATTCAGCGGTTGCAAGAATTAAGAAAAGAAGAAGAAGAAGAGCACATTAATTATTAGTACAAGTGCGAGCCATCAAGGAGTGGAAAGAGAGAGAGAGAGAGAGTGTGGACGAATATAACAAGGCAGCAGCAGAAACTCCAATAAAATAAAATCAAACACATAAATGCCAAAATTTCAGTTTCAATGTAGTAAAGTAAACATTTATCATTCTCAATAATTTGAATTGATCTTTGACGGTGTGCCAATCAGCTCCTGTAGTGATTAATGGGATTAACCGAGAAGCTGCTCATGCCTTCATTCGGATAGTCAAGGAGTTGGGGTGAACCAGCCCACCTTGCACTTTAGCAGGCGATTGGAACTTGGAAATAATCTCTCAATTCTCCCACTCTCCAGGTAGCATATTCCTGATTCCCGAGACACACGACGATGTAACACTTCCTCTCTTGTTTCGTAAGCATTAAACACTTCTGAGAAGTAATTGTCGTTCTCAAGAAAGAAAATGCAATTTCTTTGAATTCCACACGGCAAATCATTTGCTGGAACTGAAACTGACCGGCCACCAGATGTCAAAAAGATCAATTGGTCACTTAAGCTCTGCACACTACGCCAGATCATCATGCCTGCGTTAGGATCCATCTCCATTACATCGAAGCCGCTTACTTTAAAATAGAAAGGTTCAAAGTGATCACCCTCTTCAAAGAAATGTTCAAAATCACCCTCCCCTTCACCCAAGCGCTCCTCTTCCAAGGCGTCCATATCTCCATCCAAACTTTCCTCGTCCTCATCTTCATCATAATAAGCATAACAAACGTTATGTGCAACAACTATCAATAGTTCACCATTGATGGATTCTACTAAATACGGCTCATACAAAGCATGTTTGATGGTGGCCATATTATGTCCCCAATGTTCAGCTTCTATGAACGGAAGACGAGCAGCAGTCGAAACTGGAATGAACTTTATCCGCACCTCATCATCCTCTGCCAACTTGAAGATGTGCGTCTCAACATGTTCGATTTTTTGTGAGAGGACGCACAAATCTCCGCTGTAAAACATGATGTCACCGAACTCTATGTCGCGATCAGTTTCGCGGGGAAAGGTGCTCCAGCACCTGTCCCCAACTCTACACAGCGCCAAATTCCCACAGTTGTTCGCTTCAAACTCATTAAATCTCAAGGCAATGATGGATTTTGAAGGGTCTGCGGAGGATAGTTCAATCCTACGAATAAATTCAGCGACATTGTAGCCTCCCAAATTGAAAATACAGTTAGTGACAAATGAATAGTAATATGGAACTAAAGTTGACAGGGATGGAAGTGGGTGTATGGCTCCCGAAAGTGGATTGAAGAGGAAGATTTCGGTGTCGGGAATGGGTTTAAAAGAGAGATAGCTCGAGTACTTTGTGTCGCGAATATATTGCCCTTTCTTGGCAATAGCCAACCAACCTCTGGATACCTCAACGGATACCCCTCCTAGCAAAACCTCTGGCAAATTGAGTTCGTGAACCTTGTTTCTCGACAGGTCATAAAACTTCAAGGACTCACACTGCGTGTCATGGGGGAGGAGGAGCCATGGTAGTTTATCAGGAACGGTATCTATGATAACCCGGTCACCCTCTGGAACTCCCGGCTGACCAAATCCGATATCGTACTTGCAGCGATTGGAAAATAACATCTTGATGAAAGATGGGAAACTGAAAGAAAGATGTTCTCCAAGCTTTCTGCATAGATGATGAAACAATACTCTTGGATTCATATCTAACCAGAAAATATATGATGTTCTATAAAACTCTGAGTAATAATCTGATTGTTCAAACAAAAGTGAACCAGCCATTCTTATTTATATTAGTTTTAGAGTTAGAATCCTTCATAGAAAAAGAAATCCTGCTGAAAAGTTACGTATCACTATTGAATCCTTCAAGTATTAGGATTGCTAACTGATAATATGATCCTAATTAAATTGAAAGTCCTGATCAAAACAGGAAAAAAAAACTACAAATACAACAGCGTAAGATTCATTCTGCATTTCACCCGAATTTCTTCAGCATTTCCTTGATCTCTTTCTAGATCATATACTGGATGTTTTATTCTTATCATCTCCTTTTATAATCTTATTATGCAATTCAATCACACTGTTTTGGCTCGCATAGGCCTGCCCATGAGTTTTTTTATGTTTCTTAGTTCTGGTCGCTTCAAGTTCGGAAAGGTATAAATATGCTCATTTTGAACAATTTGATTGGTGCAACATCAGCTAATTGACACCGAGGATGACAAATAAGCTAGTTTTGTCATGCCAAATCCGGAAGAAAATGTGCTCAAGGTTGTATAGATGTGAATCAACACTGCTCTAGCTAGTCAACCATTCTAACACCGTAAATTCAGCAGTTCAGACTGAACTAAAAAAGCATTGAACGTCCAATTCTGAATGCTACCAACTTGTTTGAATAAGATTTTCTTCAAATTTATTTCTCTTCACTTTTAAAAAAAGAAAGAAGGAAAGAAACCAATTGCATTGCAAACTGTTTCTTAAAAGGCAGTGATGTTTGAAAACCGCCACTGATCATGGGATCCTAAATTATTGTCAGCCAGAACTCTTGCAGCATCTACTTCAGCTCCCGTGCATCATCGCAACTTTTTCCCTTAACCATGCATAGGCATTAGAGCATTCTCATTACATTTGAGCTATGCATTAATTGACGCCTTGCAGGAATCAACAGACCCGCCACCACCAAGCCATGGAAAAATACAACAATGAGCGCTTGAGGTCTTGGCCCAGTGGAGGAAGGGACACACCCGGTTTCAATTTTTTGAGGTGACTTACCTGTCCATTGGATTTGCAAGGTGTTCAGTGAGTCCGAGAATTAGTTGTGGTACGTGTAAGTTGACCTGGACATTCTGGTTATCAAAATAAAAAAAAATACAACAATGCCGAAACATTTGATGACAGCCACACTAGGCTATGCATCAAATAAACAAATTTTTTTTATGTTATCCGATTTATTCATTATATAATTTTTTTTATCATTGCCATTTCTTTTGTTATTATTGTGGTCATGTTTTTTTCTCCCTATATATATATTCCTATGACATAATATTTAATAAATATTAGAACATATAATTAATGAAAGACTAAAAATATCCTAGAAACTTTAACAAAAGAAAAAAAATAGCATTGCCATTACTGTCAAAACAATAAAAATTATTAAATTATACGGAGAAAAAAAACATTAACAAAAGAGTAATCAAGAAAAAAAAATTAAATTATTTATTTAATAATTTAAATTATCAAGAGGAAAATAATATTAACAAAAGAGTAACTAACAAAAATAATTAAATTATTATTATTATTATTATTATTATTATTATTATTATTATTATTATTATTATTATTATTATTATTATTATTATTATTATTATTATTATTGTTGTTGTTGTTGTTGTGTTAAGTACACTTATATATACATGGACAAAAGTAGACATTATTCTACAAATAAAAAAAAATTAAAGTATAAGGGCTGAAATGAAAATCAAATATAAAGGGATTAGATTAAAAATTTAAAAGTCTAAGGGCTGAAATGAAAATCACATTCATTATCAATTTAAATTAAAGGACAAAGTTGAAAAACTCAAAACTTGTGTACCGAATTTATTAAGCATTTACAGCCAATTCGGAAAATTAAAAGTAGGAGGACCAAAGTGAAACTCTCATATTCAATCAATTAAAATCGGAGGACCCAATTGAACTAAATCAGAACTTATATAATAGAAATCAGGACCAAAATCAAAATTAAAAGTCGAAGGACCAAAGTGAAAATGTACAACAAATGGGGGACCTCCCCTGCACTTTCACGTGCAGGAGAGAGAGAAAACGGTGGCAGCGCCTTTAACCGGCCAACGACGCGTCCACAGGCATTTTTAGGGGACACGTGCCACCGCGAGAGAAAGGTCACGCGGAGGCGCATCGAGTACGACGGCGATCGACCAT
Organism: Salix brachista; assembly: GCA_009078335.1. Classification (NCBI taxonomy): domain Eukaryota; kingdom Viridiplantae; phylum Streptophyta; class Magnoliopsida; order Malpighiales; family Salicaceae; genus Salix; species Salix brachista. Next base: position 13,805,854 of record CM018586.1, read on the forward strand.
TTCCGACCACCGTATGAGGCCGCACGCGCCGCCCAAACAGGGCGGGAGGCGGAAAACCGACTGGCGCGTGCGCCTCACGCCCTGACTAAAAAATTAAAAAATAGGGTCAATTACCTTTATGCCCCTATATCCAAGCCAGCGTTTTTGTCTTATTAGGGGCTATAACCGTATTTAGCAAAATGTTTTTTTTGTTTAAAAAAAAAAGCGGCGGACCGGACCGAACCGGACTGGTCCGGACGTGTGCAATGACAGGCGTGCCCCTCAGCCGAAACCATTTTTGTCTTATTATCAGGGATAAAAACATTAATACACTGTTCACAATAGAAAACGACAAAAAAAGGGTGGACGTGCACCCGCGAAATATAGAGACAAATTTCGTGTCCATAGTACAAATGAGTCTATGTCTACAGTGTTTGAACATTGATTTTCAACTTCTTTTAGTGTATTTGTTAATTTCAAATATAATAGTAATCTTGTAAATAAAAATATATTTTTAGTTCACTCAAGTTACGAAGTGAAAAAAAGACCAAATCATAGGATGCTTATAGTATTTTTTTCTCAAAAATATTTAAACCTTTGTGAGGTTGATTCAGTAATGACTTGGTCAACTAGTGAGTCCAGTAATAATATAATTTGACAAAAAAAGATAATTTAACAAAAAAGTATTTTTAAAAAAATATTGAGATAATAACATATTGGATTGATTTGGGTCAATTTGTCAAGTTCGTGACTTGAATCATGAGATCGTAATAACTAAAAATAAATAAAATTAAAATAAATTATGAAGTTCAATTTCCAATCAACCCAATGCTGAAAAATAAAACTATAAAGAAAGATAAATAAAAAACCTAAGTCCAATTAAAATAGACATATATAAATCCAATTAAAATAAATCATTACACTTAATTCTCAATCAACCTAATATTAAATGATGAGTTGAAAAAATAAGATTCAATTAAAAAGGGATGAAAAAACCTCGAGTCAACTCGGTTTAAGCTGCCTAACTCACGACCCAAGTCATGATACCAAGATAATATTAAGATAATATCATAGAAAACAAATAGAAATAAATTATGAAATTCAATTACTAATAAACAAGGGTAACCCAACATCTATGGTTTAACATTTTTCTTCTATTAGCAAATGTTCAACCCATACTTTATTGAATATATCATACAAAAATTGTCTCTAGTTCTACTTTAGCCACTTCAAGTGACTAAAAAATTTAGGTCAAACATCTCTATTTTAGGGTTTTGTTTTTTAAAAAAATGGTATGGGAATTTGCTTTAACATTAATTCTAGTTATTAGAGTTTTAATTATGTTTAATCAAGAAGATTAAATTAAATTTTGTCAAATCAAGCCTTTATTTAATGTCACAAAGTTTTTCAACATTATAACCATCAGTCCAAATTCTAAATAAATTAAATTTGGAAGGATCACATTGAAAAAATATTCAATAACTCAAGAAGGGCAGACAAAAAATACTTCTCCAATCCACAATGTTTGTGTATGGAAGATTAGTGTTTTCCACATACATTTAAGTTTTTGTTCTTCGAGTTAGATTGTGTAAAAAACATAATCAATATAATTTTGTATTTGTTATTATCATTTAATTATAAATATTGATGAATATATAATAACACAATGCAAACTTCTCAATAAGTGGGCCCAAAATTCCATTATATCATCATTAACATATTTGATATGTATAATGGATTTACCAATTGATATAGAGTTTTAACAAAACCAGGTATGTCAAACCGACTTATTTGAATTTCATATTAAAGTTGATCACCTGATAATCAAACCTTATCAGGGTTAGTCACTTAACAATTGGACCCCATTTTATTTTATTTTATTTTAAGTATAGTCATGTTAATGACCTTTTCATATATATATATATATATATATATTAACTATAAAATAAATGGTGTCGCTCTTTTCCTGTTTGATCCACTGTGCATTGTGTCTAAATGCACTGTGGATTGTGACAGTGTTCTCCCGGTTTTGCCCATGGTCTGCCCTGATGTTTTGTTTGGGTGCCTGGGGTTTGTTTTGGTTTTTCGCGTGATTTTGTGTTTCTCATTAATGTGGTCTGCATCGCCAGCTAAGTAAATTAATTAAGACCATCTCTTCGTCCCAGTAAAGCCATGCCTCTTAAATTTCTTCTCTTGCAAATCTCTCTGCATGGCGTTCATTTATCATCTACTTTATTTATCATCTACTTTAAAAGATTATTTTGCAGCCTATATACTTTGTGAGGGCGCGTGGCTGTTTAGGGAGGATTTTTTTTTCTTTCCGAAAAGACAGAGCTCAAATTCTGTCGTGGTCTGGAAATTCAAAACTCAAATTTGCTTCAGAAGATCCAAACCTCAAGCCGTGGTCTGGATGGAAAATGGAGTCCCGTCAGAAAATGTTGATTAAGAGAATTTTCCCAATTGATTCACACTCAAGGGCAAGAGGAAAGCATCTACAGCGATTTCAATTTGGGGCCAAAATTCTCCCTTGCACAGCGTCATTCCAAACCTCAAGCCGTGGTCTGGAAAATGGAGTCCCGTGAGAAAATGTTGATTAAGAGAATTTTCCTAATTGATTCACAGTCAAGGGAAAGAGGAAAGCATCTACAGTGGTTTCAATTTGGGGCCAAAATTCTCCCTTGCACAGCGTCATGAATCAATTGCGAAAAATGCAGCAATTGATTTTCAACCATCTCGCCTGGGTATGGGTTCTGTCAAACCGATGACAGAGCTGGTGATTTCGCAATGGGGTCTCCTTATATGAGCAAATCAATCCATTCACTAACCTTCCTGAATAACTCCAAAGAAGAAGTTCATAGATGTCTCCTTGCTCCTTCAAATGCTCTCTCTCCACCCCCTTTCGAATCCATCCCAACAAAGATCAGGACCCGAAAAATGCCATTTCTTCCTTCCGTGCCACTACTAACATCCTCCTATCCTCGCACCCTTCGACTTCTGCTTATGCATCCAAAGTCTCTCACTTTCACCAATTGATTTGGGTTTTTACCAAAGCAGGGAGAGCCGTGCTATTTGGTTTGTTGAGAAACCTGATTGGCATGCTCAGTTATCACTTGATGCCACTGATCTTTATATAAGGTAAAGTTTGGTTCTTTATTGTTATTTTAACATTTGGGTTTTAGCTGTTTAGTTTGTTAGTGCATGTGAGTAAATGCTGTCAAGTTTTCAACTTTGCATATGATCATTAAGGTTTGCTGAATTGCCACTGTTGCGGTTATGATGTAGGCTGTTTGAGTTAACTCTCACTGTGAATGATCACTGTGTTTTTGCATTATGTTCATTATTTGGATTTATTTTTATTATTAGGAGATTCATATATTTTATGTCTTCAGTGAATGAGGGATTTGGTTTGCAGGCTAATGTAATTGACTAGGCTTGCCCGAATGGCATGCCTAGGTTGCATGCATGTTGTTTTCTATTTTTGGATGTTTTGATTGGATTTGATTGGTGTTTTTTGACTTTAGTGTCTATTTTATTTGGTTAGACAGATTTTGTGTTGTCACTTCACATACTTTCTGTTGGTTTTTTTCCAATGAGGCCATGCTGTGATTTGACTCTTTTTTTTTACTGTGGTGAGTGGAGTGGTTTGAACAGGTTTTCCCTGGCCATGTGTATAATATAGTTTGTTTGGCTCATTTTAAGTTAGGATTCGGGTGCAGCATTGTTTTCTTTTTGGGTGGTCTGTTTGCTGCCTCTTCTTTGCTTTTTCTCCCCTGATTCATTTATGATCTTATGATCGTTTTGTTTTGTTCTCATTTTTTTGGGTTTTGGTTGTTCAGGGTCGTGGCTAGCTAATTCTCAGCTGTTACCGTCAGCCTTTCAGTGATTTCTGGGTGTTCCTCCTCTGTTTTAAGGTCTGTTTCCTGTGATCTCCTGTAAGTTGCTGCTACTGCTGCTGCTACTGCTGCTGCTGTTTTGGTTGGGTTTGTGGCATTTTTTTATTGCTGTTTTTGCCGTTGTTTAGTGGTTTCGAACGGACACTTTCTTTCATGTTTTATATGTTTTCTTTTTGTGTTTGCCTTGCACTTTCTCCTGTGAAATGGCTGGCTGTTTGGCATGGGTGTGGTCACATGTTTTTGGCTCTTTATGGTTGCTGCTTTGGTTCATTTTGTAACAGCTTTACCATGTTTTTGCTGTTGTTTTGGCATTTCGATTTGAAACTTTTTTTCATGTTTTTAATGCTATTTCTTTTGTATTCGCCTTGCATTTTCTCCTGTAAGTGGCTGACTATTTAGGCTGGGTTTGCGTGCATGTTTTTGCCATTTAAATTGTTGAGTTTTCCAGCTGAAAATATGTGTGCATGTGCTGTTGAGGTGCGCTTTGGCTGTTCGATGGTAAACCGCCCTAAATGGTTCTTATAGGCTATTGTTAAGTTTCGAATTGTAATAGTTTTTTTATCTGTTTTGCCTTGCTGTGGATTTGTTGTTTGAAATGCAACGATGTTCATGGTTCTTCACGTGTAATCTTACGGATGCAATCTTGCTATTTGTATTTGAATACAAGCTGTTAATTGTTTTGCCTACATTGGGGATGATGTTTTATATTGTTTTGCTTACTCCATGTATTGATATTTTTTCAGCCAAGATTGTGGTTTCGAAGTAGTTTTCAAGGGTTCGTTCATTGATTGAGGGGTTCTTTTTCTAGGGCTTCCAAATCGCTTTTGCTCCAGGCTTTGCTGAACTGTTGATCAGGTTTGTTCCTTCCATGTGCTTCTCTTTTCCAATTGTTCTTTTGTCTATCATTGTTTTTTCATCCTTGATTATTTTTGTTTCTTGGGATAATTTACTTTGTTTAGTTGTTCACCTGAAACAACATATTCATGTGGTGTAAAGTATAACAAGTATTATGTCATTTTGTTCCTTTGTTATTATTATTATTGTTATTGTTATTATTATTATTATTTTTCGAGTAAAAAGAGAGGATGGAGATGTTTTATATTTTTTTAAGGATTTATTATTATTTGCTTACCTTCATACAAAGCTTTGCCTTCACTATAATAAGGTGATCTAGAATTAGAAAGCATAAATAAGTATGCTTTAGGGTTCTCTGTATTTGCTTATCTTGATACAAAGTTTTACCTTCAATATAATAAGGTGATCTGGAACTACAAAGCATAAAAAAATATGCTTTAAGGTCCTCTGTATTTGCTTATCTTGATACAAAGTTTTACCTTCAATATAATAAGATGATCTAGAACTAGAAAGCATAAATAAGTTTGCTATAATTCATCACTATAAGTGAAACCTGCATAATAGAAAGTTCAGCTATACGGGCTTTCCTTTGTCATTTCCTTTTTGTTGTTTTCGGTTTGTTTACTCTGCCATGAAATCACCATAACTTGGCTAGCAGCTGGAGAGAGATAGAGCACATATCAAGGGTATTAGTTCTTTGATGTTTTTTTTGGCTGATTTCCTGCTTATGTTTTGAATTATCTATGTTACTAGCTGGTTTTTTCAGGTATTCTTTTTTAAGAAATATGACACATGTTTTTTGTCTTTTGTTTTGCATTTGTATTTAAAAGATAACATTGTTTTTTTGTTGTTTTTCATGCAGTTCTATGGCTTCTATTTTGCATTTTCTCTTTTGAAACTGTATTGTCATTTGCAGTTTGCACCATAGATCATCCACACCGATCCTTATTTTTTTTATATTTAATGCAATTTTCGATTGAATAACATCAATATTTTATCAATATTTTATCATTTCGTTTAATAGCTTTCAGTGTTTTTTTTTTAAACAGGAGGATTACCAAGAGGATGAAATTTCTCATTTTGAGGAGGGGTTTTAGCTTTGTTCTTCACGTCGATAGCCCTCTATTTTGCAATGATCCATAAATAATATAGTTTGCGCTCTTTTGTAATCTTTTGTAATGCAGCGCCTACATTCAAAAAATATGTAACCTGCGTTTGCGCAACAAAATCTACGCATTATATTACATGGTCTATAACTTTATGTTAATTATATAATATAAGTTTATTGTTATGGATTTTATTATGTCACATTGTATACGCACAAATGCCCGCGGCAACGCGCGGGCAATATGGCTAGTATATATATATCCTAAGTTGATCATTTTTTTTGTTTATATGGATCCAAAAATGATCATTTTTTCTTAATTTATATGGATCTCAAGATTATCTTTTCTACTTAAGATCTTAAATTGATCATATTTATATGGATCGCAAGAAGATCCTTTCATATGATCCCAAAATGATTTGGACCTTAATTTGATCCTTTTATACAAATCCCAAGTTGATCTCATTTTATTTGGATCCAAAATGTTACTTTCATATAAATCTTGAGATGATATAGATCCTAGAATGATCCTTTCATAGATACCTAGTTGAACTAGAATCCATATTGACCTTTTTATATGGATTCCAATATGATCCTTTTTATATAGATCTCAATATGATTCTGGATCCAAACTTGATCCTTTTATTTACATGGATTTTGAGTTAATCTTTATAGTTATATGGATTCCAAATTGATCTTTTTTTCCATTCGGATTCCAAGTTGATCCCTTTTTTATATGGATCTTAAGTTGATCACTTTTACTAGAGATCTCAAGTTGATCTCATTTGCATGGTTCCCAAGATGATCATTTTATTCACATGGATCCCAAGTTAATCCTTCTTACTTAAGATCCTAAGTTGATCTTATTTGCATGGATCCCAATATGATCTTTATTCATATGCATCCCAAGTTGGTCATTTTATATTAATTCCAAGATGAATACATTCATTTTTTATAATCATTATATGTGATCTTTTTTTTATGTACAAAACTTACTATATAAATTCAAAGAAATATGTATTTTTCCTTGTCTTTGTATCGCAAATCTTGTAAAAAGAAGGCTATTATCATCACTCGTTTTAAACCATTGGTTTTCAACATATTTTATGAAATAAATCCATAACAAACAAAGAAATACCACAAAAAACTTTTTTCAATGTGATTTAGCCAAAGTTTTATCATATAATAATGTTTTACCATTTTATATATTGTTTTTGTATTGAGAATGTTTTAAAAAAAAGTATTAGAGGAAAAAAATCAATCCAACAAAAACATTTATTTTAATGAGTAAAATGTGTTTGAAAAAATAACAAAGACTCGTTTAGTTTTTTTATATTATAAATAACAAATAACTCATCCCTCTCATCACCGTAAAAAAAAAAAAAACATTATAATCACCACACCTAACCATCACCAACATATCAAAGACAATAGAGACCACCACCCACTAGACCACTGACAATAAACATTTAGCCATTCTTAAAGACTTAGATAACAAACTTTTCATTGTTCTCTTAATATCTTCTCTTATTTATACAAGAAAAAACCATCAATTCTCCATCTTTATCATTGTTCTCTCTATGACCACCACTTGCATTAACAATGGAAGAGAAAAAACAATATCACATCATTCTACCACTTTTAAGACTTGTTCTTAATGTCAACCATGAAAGACAACCTAACCCCTTCCACCATTGATCATGAGTTCCATTAATGCTAGTGAAGTCTTCCTCCCTCATGGAAACAATACACCCCATTATTGTACCAAAAATAACCTCTCTATAACCATTAATAATAGCAAATAATGACGATTGACCAAGAGAGTGAAATATTTATGTATTGAAGAGAGAGAGAGAAAATGTGGATTAAAGTGTGAGTGACTAAATCTCTCTTCTTAAAACTCTATTTTGCTCACCATCTGTCAATGAAGAAAAGGAGTTGATGATCTACCCTCTTCAAGTAGGTCTTAGCCTGTTTAAGTCATCAAAGTGTGATTGCACGCACCGCCAATCATAAATGCATGTGATCTGCATGCGCCAAAATTATTCTTATGACTTCTAGTTGATTCCCATCTATTTTAGCCTCTCCCAAAGGTTGATTTTGCAACCAAACAAAGTTTTGAACATACTTAATGTATTGTGGGATTCATGTGATATTAATTTGGTTATTAATGATTGATTTGATGTGAACTATTTCATTTTTTTTATTCATGATGGTGTAATATTATTTGTGATTTGTATAGCCAATTTGAATTTAATGTGTTGATGTGATGGATCTATATGGTAAATGATTATCTTATGCTTTTGCGAGCTTATTATCGTGGACTGATAAAGAAAAAATCAACGGTTTTTATCTATATAAAAATAGTAATAACATTGTTTTGAAAAAAAAAAGTATTTCAACTTATACACATGGGTGTATGGTTTTATTATCATGTATTGAAATAGCATAAAAAAAAAAACTTGAATGATTTTTATCCTTAAAACTCAATTTGAAAATGAAAGATTGATCACTTTGAAAAAACATATTCTTCAACTTGTAAATATTTATTTGAGGTTTTATTATCATAAATTGATATAGGATATAAAAAACTTTAACGATTTTTATCCTTAAAAATCAATCTAAAGTGATAAAAGATCACACAAACAACCTTTTGCAATTCGTGAATATTTGGTTATGGTTTTATTATATTGGATGAAAAAAAACTCAAAATGGTTTTTACCCTAGAAATTAGCAAATAAAAAAACCATTTCAGAAAATAAAAAAATATTTTTAAATCATAATTTTCTGTTATGGTTGACATAGGTTAAAGAAATCTTTAGCATGAGGTTGATCAAATTGCTTTGAAAAAATATTCTTAACTCGTAACAATTAACTAAAAGGATAATAAAACTACTTGGTAAAAACATTTCTTCGCTTGTCTTCCAAATAAGTAATTTTTGAAGTTTTGGTTAAGATTTTTGTATTATTTATAATCAATATATAAACTAGCATTTGATGTTATCCTGTAAGAGCCTGGGACAGCCGGGGGTTTACGCATGCTCTGGGCCCATAAAGTGTGCTTTCCGGGTCATACGGTTCCCACGTTATCCAAAAAAAAAAAGTTATTCTTAAAAGTTGATAAAAAAAAGTAAAAAATTTAATATGAAACTTTATCATAAAATCCACATGAAAAATATTTTTGTTATATGATAATTGTATTTACTTGTAAAACAAATATAGGATAAATGAATCATATTATCATATAAAATTAATACATTTACAAGTTTATGCAAACCTTGGCATAAAAGTACATTGAACAAATTTTATCATTAAAATAATAACAATACAATTTATTTAAAATAAAATATATAGAAAAATGTTTGTTTTCTATTATGTAATCAAGTTTAATAAACCAATTAATTAGGATTTCTAGCTTATATACACCAACTGGGTTTAAAATATTTTTAAAATATTTTTCAGGTAATTTTAATATACAAATATAAAAAATAATTTATTAAAAATAAAATAAAAAAGTATTTTAATAAAAAAAATTCTATAAAAAATAACTTGTATCATGCTGCCATGTACTCCGGAATAAAGATAACTTTTTTATATTTTATCCGTGTTACACGTAGTCCGCATGGCTGAGCAGGTTTAGGTTTATTTCTTAATTAATTAGAATAACAGTAAAGCTAAAAAGGGTTAATAGTAGTTAATTAGCTCTTTATCGATACCAGGGAAGAAGAAGACAAAGACAGACCGTATACGGAAGAGGACCATACCATACGGCTTTGTCACGGATGGATAGTTGGATACAACCTCATGTGAAAGTGGGACCCGCTCCTGTTCTTCTCCAGTCCCAATACCAAATAACGACACCGCCTCTCTCTCTCTCTCTCTCTGTTTCTGTCTTTGCAGTAAGTACCCTGTAACGTCTCTCGTGTACGGACGTAATGGCTTCCTTTCCTGTATTAAATTACCCACCTGCCCTTTCTTGTATTCACCCTCCTCATTTCACCAAAACTGATCTTTGCGTCCATGTGCCCATGTGCTAGAAGAAGGGTTTGGTGGCTTGGTGCCAGCGCAGGGTTGGCTAGGGGGTAATTCAATGTTATGCTGCGAGATATGGTGAGATTTCATGGGGAAAAAACTATCTTTTGGGTAGATTAATCATGTGTACTGATCTTTATTTTTAACCTCTCCTGTTTTACTCGTTGAAAGAAGATGAAGTCTGCTGCAGGCATTAACCAGATGGGAAGGGCCTTTTGTGGGCTATTCAGAGCTGCTTAAAAAGCACAAGCATGGCAAAAGTACGAGCTGAAAGCACAAAATGGCATGGTGGATATTAAGCTAAAAAACCAAGGACAAATTGACAAAAGAGATTTACAACGGTCATTATCATGAAGACCCGGTTTGTCTCCTCAGAAGTGGATCTTCACACGTTATGATTGCCATACACTTTTGACACTCTTCCTCCTCCTCCTCTCCCTCCAGTTCAGAGTGAGCGAGTGAAGTTTGCTTTTCTCTATTTGCTTTTTGATTTTTCTCTATAAAATTTTGAGAGACAGACAGAGATAGAGAGAGAGGGAGAACCGCCAGCACTTGGCATATGCTTTCCCTGCACACTAGAAACAACAACAATAATAACAGTATTTACACCAACCCAACCGACTCCCTCTCTCGCTTCTTTATTCACATCCAGCTTCTCTCTACAATTCGATTCTGGATTCTTTCCGGCTCTGTCTATGGAGCCACCATTTGTTAATAGCTTGAAAAGATAAGAAAAGCCATCCCTTTTTAACTTTGTTGTTTTATACAAAGCTGTGTTATTTCTGTTATTCTGTCTCTTTTTCTTTGATTTTAAGCTAAAGCTTTGAGATTTGCGAAAGGGCCAGTTTGGTGTCAAGAGAATGAACATTTTTGGTAGGGAAATAAGTAAACTTTTTGGATTTGGTTTGCAGCTTAATGAAACAAACATTTGTTTTCTTGTTTCTAAATTTGTTTTTAAGTACTGCGGTTCAAGTTAAATGGTTGATTAGAGTTTTTGGAATTGTTTTCATCAATGTTTGAATACGTGAAAACTGAGTGTTTTCGAAATGTAGCTGAATGAGAAACAGTTTCTATGCATGCAAGTCCAGATTTTTCCTTATCAGTCACGTACAAATTAAGTTTTTAGTCTAAATTTAGAGGCTTTGTTGTTTCTACCTTGGGTTCTATAGGCTAAAGGGTTAAATATCTGATGATTTTGTTAAAATTTGTTTCTAACCCATGAGGAATTCTTACTGGTTTAAGCAAAGCTCTAACAACGGAAAATCAGAGAGGAGGCTGTCTCTTGGAGAATATAAGAGGGCAGTTTCCTGGTCCGAGTATTTGGTTTCATCCGGGGCAGAGATTAAAGGAGAGGGAGAAGGAGAATGGAGTGCAGATATGTCTCAGTTGTTTATTGGTAACAAATTTGCATCAGGGAGGCATAGTAGGATTTATCGAGGGATATATAAGCAAATAGATGTGGCGGTCAAGCTTGTAAATCAGCCTGAGGAGGATGAGAGCTTGGCTACTATGCTTGAGAACCACTTCATTTCAGAGGTAGCTTTGCTGTTTCGGTTAAGGCATCCTAATATCATCACCGTAAGCTCCCTGATTCTTTAATTGCATGTGTTCATTTCCTGTGCTTTATATCAGTAATGCATGGAGTTCCATGTTTTTTTTTGTTTTAATGTTTGGATTTCGAAAGATGGTGCTGATTTTTATGAAACCAAATCCTTGATCTCTCATTTGTAAGCTACTTGTGATCTTACTTGCTAACAAAGGATGGTGGAAATGGCATGTGATCTTGCTGCAGAACTATGAAAGTGATTCCGACATCTAATGTTTCCTGGCTTGGTTTTGTGGAACCAATTTGGTAGACATTCATTGAACTTTGTATATGAATTACAGATTACCCATGTGCATTATTTATTACATTCTCTTTTATCTTCAGTTGATAAGGAGTAGTCTAAAAATTGTCTGCAGCCTTAAATTCGCATGCTTGACTCAATTGAGAGCTTCGATCCATGTGCTTGCAATCCTGTAAAAAAAACTCCTGGGATATATGAATTCTAATTTGGATTTAACATCACCGATATTTTCTGCCAACCAAATGATGATATTGAATGGTTATTTGCAGTCTGAGGCACTGTGAAAATGAAGTGGGCCCGCAATCAAAAATTAAAATTGATATTTCATCACGGACATCATTATTACCTAGTATTTATGAGTGCAGTACTTCTCCTTTGAATTAGATATTTTCGGCAGCACATCCCAAGCAGCTAAATCATTTGTATATATCTATACTATTTCATTAGGAAATCCATACCAGAAGTTGCAATGGCCAGTGGCTTCTTTGGTATCTTTTCTAGATTAGTAAGGCTAGGATACTGCACATCTCATCACTGAAGAATGAGGATTGAAGGAGAGTAAAAACAATTTGCTTTCTTATTTAAAACAATTTTCTATGTCAGTGTTGTAAATGGACCAAAAAATGTCATATACCCTCATACCTCATGTTCAGTAACTCCTATGTTTGGAAGATTAGTACATTAAATGCAAATTCCTAGACACATGGGAATGCTTTTCTTTAGATTAGCCTTTAAAAATTTTCTATACGTTGGCCGGCTTCGGATGTTGGAGTGAATTGAATCTCTAAACTTACTGGTATTGCACACAGTCTAAATGGCTGAATTAAACGACAAATTTAGCAAATTTTTCATTTTTGTTGCTTACAAGTCACTCTGTCTTCTTGACTTTCTTCGTTCAGTTTGTTGCAGCTTGTAAGAAACCACCTGTATTTTGTATAATCACTGAGTATTTGGCCGGGGGCTCATTGAGAAAATTTCTCCATCAGCAAGAGCCACATTCAGTTCCTCTCAATCTAGTCCTGAAATTAGCCCTTGATATTGCACATGGGATGCAATATCTCCATTCACAAGGGATACTTCACAGGGATCTCAAATCTGAAAATTTACTGCTTGGAGAAGATATGAGCGTCAAAGTTGCTGATTTTGGTATTTCCTGCTTGGAATCTCAATGTGGTAGTGCAAAGGGATTCACAGGTACATATCGATGGATGGCTCCTGAAATGATCAAAGAAAAACACCATACGAAGAAAGTTGATGTCTACAGTTTTGGCATAGTGCTATGGGAGCTCCTCACAGCAATGACACCATTTGACAACATGACTCCTGAACAAGCTGCATTTGCAGTCTGCCAAAAGGTAAACTCAGCTGATGATTCATTTTAGTGGTATGAATCTAATGATTGTAAGGTATTACTTATTCTCAATTTACATGTGAATTGCACCTCATTTATCCCGTTATGCAATCAGCTAGACATTTCAATGCCTGAAGCCCTGGTTGTTTCAGAAATATTGCTTTTTAAAAACGATATGATAATTGAAAAGCTAGATTCTGAAAGTTCAATGGAATGTATAAAGGGGAAGAAAAAATTTAAAATGGGAATAGGAAGGAGACAACAGAGCCTCCTTATCAATGATGTTTCATATAATAATTATTTTTTTTATTGACAATTAATGATTTTGCGTTCTGAAATTGTCATCCAACTATTTTGGGCAATTTGATTTGAGAACAAGTTGCATATTTGTGCTATTTGAAGCAAGAGAAAGCGTAGCTAGGTGTTTTTAGATTGTTGGTATTTTTTTCTTAGAATTGGTCAAATCGTTTTCATGGTATGAATTGTTTCACTATCAGCAAAGGGTAAGAATTTATTATGATGCTTTAATGAGGGGCAGGGGAAAACGATGAAGCAATTAGTACCATGTAATCAAACTGTCCTGCACTCATATATGTGACCAGAAATAAAATTTAAGTTTTTATTGACCTCCAAACTAGTGGTTTGCTACTGGTTTGAAGAGTTCATCTGAGTTTTATTTTTGCCAATGATTCTAAGAGGTCTGGAGTTCGTACCTCTCCTCTGTTACCAAAAAAAAAATAGTGAAATAACTATTGAGTTTCATTAAAATCTCTTAGTTCATCTTGATATTAATCCCCATGCTTTAAGAACAAACTATCAGGAAATAAGCTTTACTTAATATCCAACAAAAATAGCATGTAATGAGGCACAAACTGATGCCAATTAGTCATTAACTATAGGAGAAAGAAATTAAAAGATGTATTTCATTTTATGATGGGCATGAGTGTCAGTAGAGCACATTCTCATGAAGTTTGAAACCATATTCATTCATCCACATAGATCTTCATGCACTGTTAAATTCAAAAGTGTCCATCCAAGAAATTTTCTAATCATTCTAGCAAATTGTGAATAATATTATGGTAATGACGATATGGTAGTGGTGTAGGTCTGATGTTTTAATGATAATGAGAAGGGATGTGGCATTTGTGGTGATGCAGATAGTGGCTGTGATTTTTGAGATCTCTGATGGGGTATATTCATTTGTCCCAGTTAATTCATTCAGCACCATACAGATGGAGACTCTGGTTTTCGGAGTTGTTAGTCTATTAATTTTCCAGGCTGTCTCCACGATGATAGATCTGATATGGACATGGCATTGTCCCATATATTTTATGCTTACCGGATAAGATGTAGTTTAGGATTTGCATAAAGATATCACAATATTTCATATAATTTGGATTGTGGGAATAGCTTATCTGGGAAAGGTGAAGAAAAACGCATGCCATCTTATCAATGTATTCCTAATAATAATTCATATCACAACTCGATAGAATGAGCAAATAGATATCTTATCATCATCATCATCAAGCCATAGCAATATTCATAGTGGTAGTAAGTCTTGTTCTGGGATGCGCTCTTCAGTTTGTCTGACAAGAGATAGCTATGGTTCAGTATGGTTCAGTGGGACCATGCTGCCTTTGTCATTCTTATGTGTGGTCTGTGCAATAAATCTTCTTGAAATCTGAAGTATATCTAGCTGATTGTCACATAGGGCGTGGAGAATCATAAATTTTGCTCTTTTGATTTCAAAAACACATAGTTGGGGTCTGTTATCCATTACGTATTATGATCATATTCTCTATAGAAATAAATACATGACAGGAAGTGACATCTGTTTCTCATTCTGTTCTTTCTAACTTCATTGAAATTTGATGTTTACATCAACCATTGTCGGGAAGCTACAGAGTTTTCTGTAATTCTAAGTGCATTTATAGACCACTGGCCTAGTGTTGAGACTTTCAGACATTGCTCAAGGATTCTTTCTTATTAGTTTGTTTTGGTTTCTTGTAATTTCACTTGCAGGCCAAGATCAGAGGTAGATTTATTTCGAGGGAAACTGTACACTAACAGTTCATCTGATATGTTTTGTGCTTTCTGCAGAATGCCAGACCACCATTGCCACCAAAATGTCCACTGGCTTATAGTCATCTCATTAATCGATGCTGGTCGAGCAATCCAGATAAACGACCCCATTTTGACGAGATAGTTGCGATCTTGGAAAGCTATTCAGAATCCCTGGCGCAGGATCCAGAATTTCTCACATCCTACAAACCTCCCACAAATCATTCCATTTTGAGATGCTTCCCTAGATTTATTGCTGGCCGTTGGTCCGCTTCTGTAGAAGCCTAGGAACTTAAGTTCAACCATGTATGGCCTTCTCTCTAGTTTTCCTTGTGCATCAACTATGTTGGACCAAAAGCAGCTCCTTTGATCGGCATTTTGATGCTTATGTACCACTTTTTTTCCTGTTAAACTTGTTTTTATTCTATTTCTACCAAGAAGATGTTTATAAGACCTTAATGATCGTTCGCCATTCTTCCATTTGTGCAAAGAGCATGATTATATTCACCTTTTTGTTTTACTTCTCTTCCCAAGAAGACAAAAACATTTTATGTTCTGCATAGTTAGCCATATAATAGGTGGTCCAGTTGTATAAATTTGGGATTTAATCTTAAATTCAAGCCCTGTGAAATTAGTCGAGTTGTAATCAATCTGGTTCAGACACCCATCTTAATAAAACAAATATTCAAAGGCTTATATCTACGTGTTATATATAATTCTTCTTTTCCAACAGGAATCATCAAGCGACAGTTTGGCCGAGTGGTCTAAGGCGCCAGATTTAGGCTCTGGTCCGAAAGGGCGTGGGTTCAAATCCCACAGCTGTCAAATTAATTATAATTTTTTGGTTTTTTCAGGAAATAAGATAAAGTTTAGGTATTTATTTCATTTGATGCAGAACTTTTTTTACCGTTTTTGAATAATGGACAACGTTTCGATGTCTGATGAATAGATTAAAGCAAATTTAATTGAGGATAGGATTTCAAGCAAATTTTTTAAATTATGGAGAAAATTATTATTTTTTTAGTCAAAGTTCTCTCTTCTTATTCATGTAATTTTTTAAAATACATTTCTTTTATTGGCAATATTATTTACTAAAACAAAATTAAGGCAATAATATTTTTAACAGAAGAAATATGTGTTTCCTTTTCTCTTTTAACAAAATATGCCTTCTTATTAGAAGCAAATATCTTTTCAAGATAAATCGCTCTTTATTTCCCTGAAGCAAATTTCTTTGAGAAGATAAAAGAAGGGAAGGGTGGCCTCCACAATTAGATATTAAGGTCGTTTTCCATTTCATTTTATTTTTGAAAATTTTGAATTTTTTTTAAATTAAAAATAATATTTTTAGATTATTTTTATGTTTTAATATAAAAATAATTTAAAAAAAAACATGTTAATGTATTTTTAAATAAAAAAAACATTTTAAAAAATAACTTTAAATATTACACTCATGGTTGTTAATACCGTTCCGTTCCGGCCGGAACGTTACATGCTATTAAAAAAACCGAGACAAAATGGCGTCGTTTTCGTCTCGGTTTAAATTCCGGCTCATTCGAAAAATATCAGCCAAATTCCGGCCGGAACATCTCGGTACTGTTCCGGGTGTGCCGTTCCGGCCTTAAAATCCTCTTTATTTTGATTAACTTGTGATTATGTTTCTAATTTTGAGATTATGTTTGTTTGACTTTATATTTATATTGTATAATTTAAAGTTAATTTATCTTGAATTTTAATTATGCTTGTTAAATTAATATTTTAATTTTTTTCATATGTATATATAATTAATTATATATAAACAGTACAACCTCGAAACGGCACGCCACAATACTCCAAAACCAAAACATTCAGTACCAATAGAAAAAACCAGAACCGCGACTGGAACAGTATTAACAACCTTGATTACACTAATAAAGTACAGTTCGTGGCGTACGAAATGGTCCCAATCAACTGCGGAGTTCTTGCTTACAGGTGGCTTTGGCCATTGAAGAAAGGGAGCCTACGTGCGGACCAATTCTTTTTAGACCCCACTTCAAAAAACTATAATATATTATTATTATTATTATTATTATTATTATATAGATTTAGGGATGTTATCTCCTTGAAAGATGCCAATATCATTGGATACCACATCAATCCAGCCTTGAGCATTGCAAACCAGCTCATGTGTGCCCAATAATTTATCCTAATTATTGCATTATTAATTAGAGTGCCCCTTTTTATACTCTCCATGAACTTTATGGACCGTAATTGAGAGTTGCAATCCAAATATGTTAAATATAAAATGCTAATGCCTCTACTTATTATATGTGTATAAAATCAAATGCCAATCACAAATTCGCAATCATGCATGGCAATAATCACTTCACTATTTTATTATTAAATCAACCATGATGACTTGGAAATCAATTGTTTCCCCCCTCTTCTTCACCCTAATACCAAACTTGGTTAAATGAAAGATAGTTTTTTTTTTTTTTTTTACCATATTCACATCAAAGTGGTGTATAAACATAGGTCAAAATCTTAGTCTAATTAGGAATTCTTGATATAAAATAAAGATTTATGTTTAGAGTTATTATTGAAGTAGTTAATAATAATCCTTTTGGAATATGATATTTTGAACTTATAATCTTCCACACAAAAAATTATAAGAGCTATTGCATTTAAAATTTTGAAAAATTATTGAATCAATCAATAAAAACTGAAGAGGTTAAATATTTGTGTTTTAGTTGTTCAACTATTGGTATAGAGTTTTTTAATAAATGGTATGGCTTGAGAGGTTCAAACACTTGTGTTTTTTACTTTTTAATTATTTAGTTAATTAAGAGAGAGAAATACAACAACCTTTAAACGAGTAAACACAAAACTGGAAGTAGAAAGAAACAACTACAAAATGCAACAACAACAATTGCATAACACAACTTTAGCATATAAAGCCGGGGGGGGGGGGGGGGGGTCAACAAAAATACAGCAGCAATAGGGGCCTTCCAAGCAAAGAAAATAAGCTCCACAACAGAGTAGAAATGATATAAAAGAGTCTCCAACATGGCTATCGATAACTTTGTTTAACTTGTCATTCCTCGTATTGATGATCATTATGATCATTGGAGCATGTTAACAAAGAATTTTTAAAAGATAAGGATTATTAACAGCCATTTCTCAAGAAATAATCAAATCAACATCCAAATCAATAATAACAAATATGAAAAAAAAGAAAGATAGAAGGACAACAATGGAAGGTTTTCAAGGCAAAAAATTATCTTTTCTAATTGAATGACCGATAAATCTTAGAAAACATTTTTTTGTAAGTAAACCTTCAAAATATTCGAGATTCAATAAAAATAAAGTACCAAGGAATTTAAGCAAAGAGATAGCACTTTCAAGAACTTTTGAATTGCTTATGATGAATATGTAATAGGTAACCACTAATTGTTTATCATGAACGATTAAAATTATCAATAAGATTCTAATTCATTGTGATAAAATAGAGGATATCGTTGAGAAAAATCTTTGAATGCTGACATCAAAATTCAGTTTTGTTGTGTGTTGAATAAAAAAATTGAAGGATATTGATGAACTCTCCAGTGATAAATTAAGAAATTCCTTGTTAACTCACAAATAACACTTGAATTAATAGGATTAGAACGAGAAATCTTTACAAGATTCATCTAATATTTATTTCTTTACCTTAAAAGGAGGAGGTCAATGAAGAGGGAGGAGCACAAGCAACAACAACAATAATTTTAATATTAAAAATTTAGAGATAATTAGTCTTCTACTTTAAAGAAAAAAAGAAAAAGGATATTATAACATTCATTCATTTTTTTACAAGTCAAAGCCAGTAGACAAGTCAAATGTTGAATGTTTCATGTGTAGAAAATCTAATTTTATAGAGACAAAAAAGATGAAATGTCTTATTAATGATTTTTCATATGAAGGAGAAAAAAACACCAAAAGTTCTGGTATTTAGACATTGGTTGTAGAAAATCACATGAGTGTAGATTAGTTAATCTTTTTTTTTTAGATGAATCTTATCAAGATTTTTGTGAAGTTTTATGATGAGTCTAAAGTTTTCATTATGGGAAAAAAAGTGGTAGCAATTGAAACCAAGAATAATAATATTCATACCTTTTTTTGGTATTTTGTTCACCACAAAATTAAAAATAAATTTACTTAGCATTAGTCAACCTCTAAAGTATTAAGTTTATATATAAAAAAAATAATATATAAAATTGAAGATGATAAATTAGGTTTGATTGCTAAAGTTAGCATTACAATGAATCAATTATTTGATTTATATCATCACAATATTACTCATTCATGTTTCTCTACGAGATTAAAGGAGAAAACATCCTTATGACATTTTCATTATGAACATCTTAGTTTTGATAGATTGAAAATTCTACATCAAAACAATATGATGACGTGTCTTTTTTAAGAAATTAGTCATTCTTAAGTTTGTGAATAATGTATTGTTAGAAAACACCAACGAAATAAATTTTCTTGAGAGAAAATCATAAGAAGCAAGAAAGGCATTGTAACTTGTTCATTTCAATATTTATGGGTCAATAACTCCATTTTATAATAGAGACAAAATATATATGGTCACTTTTAATGAATGATTATAGATGTAAAATTTAGGTTTGTTTTCTGCAGAAAAATTAATAATCTAAAGCTTTTGAATCCTTTAAAAGATATCAAACACTTGTTGAGAATGAAGCTAACAAACAAATAAAAGTTTTTCAAACTGATTATAGTGAAAAGTATAATTTACATGAGTTTATTATTTTCTTATAAGACCTATGGAGTAAAGAGTTAACACACTGTTGTTTATACACCTTAATAAAAGGTATTTGTAAGAGAAAAAAAAATCATCGTATTATGAATACGGTGCAAAGTTTTTTGACAATGAATTGACCCATCGTAATCTTATTGGTTTAAAATAGTAATTTAAAACATTTATATTTTGAATAGAATTTTCACACTTGGTAGAAATAAGTCATATAAACATTTGTGATCTCTATATTAGCACGACACTATATATCGTCCCCAGGAGGGGTAGCGTGGCGGCAACGGCCTTGCTCTTGATGTTTCAAGAGCAAGGTTCGAGTCGGGGCGCGCACACTTTCCTATAAGAGCCTGGGACAGCCGGGATTTTAGTCGCTCACCTGGGCCCACAAAGTGCGCTTTCCGAGGAGTGGGGTTTCCTCGAATCAAAAAAAAAAAAAAAAAACGACACTATATATCTAGACGGTATAAGATGAATGCCAATGACAATTCAAGTTTTGTGTGAAAAGTCTTTTAATGCACGATAAATAGTGCCTCATAGCTATTTTACAATTTTTATGTAAAATATATTTCTTGTAAATGTTCACATTAATAATGCAAGTATCTTAATGATCATTTAATTAATAAGAAATAGGAAATGCAAATGACTTTTCTTCTTCTTTCATACTATCTTTATAGTTAAAGTTATTCACTCAATTCATCCATCACCAACAACATAGTTAAATAATATATGAACGTATGATCAATTGTTTATCTTTCACTTTAAATCTATTTATACTAGCCTCTTAATGTTGAAGAACATCTCCCACCAACTATTAAGTTAGAGGATGAAGAATACATATATTTACTGAAATCCTAACTAATTAACTAGATTAAATTGAAAAACAAATTCACAATAATAATTTTTTATATGTGTAAAAAACAGAAGATTGCTTTGATTTGGCCTATGGTATCATAACATTAAATCGCTAATAAAATTATACTCTCAAATTTTATGATTATCATAACACTCGATCATGTTCGTGGATTGATTTTCTATTAAAGAAACGAATCATGATAATAATAAAACTAAATTGTCCACAAAACTTAAAGAGTACGGTGATGATGCATATATATATATATATATATTGTACAGATTTCTTTTATTTTTACTGTCCTGCACCCAAATGGACCGTAGATTTTAAAAAGTGACACCCACATTTGACCTTACCAGCTTAGCTCTCAAGGAAGAAAGAGGGCAAGTATGGCTCAAGATCGTGACCGCCTAGCTATCCTCAAGGGCTAACTCTACCCTTAGCCAAAGAACCTCTTAATTACAACCAAGGACACCCAAGTCAATTCAACATTCAGACAGGGTTTCATAACTGTCGTACCACCTCGACATTAACATGATCTAGACGACACGTGTCAAGATCCCATTAAACAGGGAAAAAGGGACAGAAAGCAGATCGGCTGTTGCAGGCCTCCCGCGCTACTGAGGTCTGACAATGGGGTGGGAGAAAAGTCCCCTTTTTTAACCTTTCCCTCGCTGACATTCCACCTCTGCAATAATATTTTATTTATTTATTATCTTTGTTGAACTCCCATTTTCATTTCCAACCAGCTAAGCTTTGTAAGTTCCCATTTTGTCCTCATGTTATTTTTAACAAAAACTCTTGTTTTTTCAACTGCCTAACTTCTTCTTTCGTTTTTTTTCTCCTTTTCTTTATATATATCTATATATATATACAGACACACACGGAGAGGATACAAAACTAAATGAAAGATTTTATCTTTCTTTTTTCTCTTGGCTTTGCATGAACATTCAATCTTTATCTCCTGTTAAAGCCCAGATAACATATCACCTCGGAATCTTCTTTCATGACTGGTTTTTAAGGTACTGGATTTATTAACTACTGTTGTCTTCTTTTCTTTTCTTTTTTCTTGGCATTTATGTTCCGTCTGTTACTGGATAAGTTTGAGAGGTCTAAAAAAATATAATTTGTGGGGTTGTGTTGTTTTTTATTGACTTTTTTTTTTATTTTTATTGATGAGTTTTTATAATATAAGGGTTCATTTTATTGAATATTGAAAACATTTTTGAAAAGATCAAATTAAGGAGCGTTATTTGTTTTTGCTGCAAGCATGGAAAGTTTGACCCAGAAGTTAAAGAATTGAGCTTTTGATGCTATCATCATTGCTGTTTTTGCTTTGGTTTTAGTTGACTTTGTTTTCATATATTAGCTACATGTGTTTATAATTAGATAACTTGCATAACTATATGATTATCTTGTTTGGATCTAAAGTACCAATTGTTGATATAGCTTGCCTCTATCTGTTTTTTATGAAAAGTTTCTTGCAGTTGATATATTGGGACTCGGTATTTTCGTGGATTTGGGTGGATAATTATGCCTGGAATTGTTATGGATGGAATTAATGAGGAAGCGATAGTGAATGAAATGAACGGAAATTCAGTGCCCATGAAGGAAAATTCTGTGCCTAAAAAGTCCCCTAGGAATACATCGAGTCCGCATAACCTTAACAGTGCTGGCGTAGATCCTCCTGTAGATGCAGTTTCTGTTCACGGTGTGGCTGTCGATGGGGTGGTTGACACCTCCATCGAGCAGCTTTATGAGAATGTATGTGATATGCAGAGTTCTGATCAATCCCCCTCCATGCATAGCTTTGCATCTGACGGTGAAGAGTCCAGGATTGATTCAGAGTTGTGCCATTTGGTAGGAGGAGAGATGAGAGAGGTTGAGATAATGGAGGAGGAAGAGGTGGATAAACCTGAGCATGACACTCATAGCAACTCTTCTTCTAAGAAGGGAAGTTCATCAGGGAGCAAGAAGTCAGGGAAATTAGACAAGATCAAATCTGCAAGCACCAAATCTGCTTCTTTAAGCTCCTCCAAGAAGAAAGTGGACTCTGAAGCATCATCAAAGTTGAGTCCTAAGGGAAAAAATCCTTCAGAGAAATCTCCTATTGATAAACCGAATGATAAGATTTTGAAAAAAGGAAATGTAGGAATCAGATTGGTGAAGAAACGGAGGAATTCTCCTCTGGGTGGAGTGAAATTACCGAATGGAACCAAGGATGAATCAGGGTTAGATAATCCAGATCTTGGTCGGTTTTTGCTAAAGCAAGCAAGGGACTTGGTTTCTTCGGGGGATAATCCCCAAAAAGCTCTTGAATTAGCTCTTCGAGCATCGAAATCATTTGAAATATGTGCAAATGGTAAGCCCAGTTTAGAATTGGTGATGTGTTTGCATGTCACAGCGGCAATACACTGCAGCATAGGCCAGTACAAGGAGGCCATTCCCATCCTTGAACATTCAATTGAGATTCTGGTGCCTGAGGAAGGCCAAGAGCATGCCCTCGCCAAATTTGCTGGTCACATGCAACTGGGTGATACTTATGCGATGCTGGGCCAGGTTGAGAATTCAACAAATTGCTACTCAACAGGATTGGATGTGCAGAAACAAGTTCTGGGAGAAACTGACCCCAGAGTCGGCGAGACTTGTAGATATTTGGCTGAGGCCCATGTTCAAGCATTGCAGTTTGATGATGCTCAGATGGTTTGTCAGATGGCTCTAGACATTCATAGAGAGAATGGCTCTCCTGCTTCTCTTGAGGAGGCAGCAGATCGACGGCTTATGGGCCTTATATGTGAAACCAAGGGAGATCATGAGGCTGCTCTTGAGCATCTCGTGTTAGCCAGTATGGCCATGGTGGCAAATGGCCAGGAATCTGAGGTGGCCTCTATTGATTGTAGCATTGGAGATGCATACTTATCTTTGTCTAGGTATGACGAGGCTGTTTTTGCTTATCAAAAAGCACTCACAGCTTTTAAGACAACTAAAGGAGAGAATCACCCGTCTGTTGCTTCAGTGTTTGTTCGTTTGGCTGATTTATATAACAAAACTGGGAAATTGAGGGACTCTAAATCATATTGTGAGAATGCCCTTAGGATTTATGAAAAGCCTGTTCCAGGGATCCCTCCAGAGGAGATCGCCAGTGGTCTCAGTGATGTTTCTGCTATCTATGAATCCATGAATGAGCTTGATCAGGCAATCAAATTGCTTGGAAAGGCATTAAAAATATATAATGATGCCCCTGGTCAGCAAAGCACTATAGCTGGAATTGAAGCCCAAATGGGGGTCATGTACTACATGATGGGAAATTATTCTGAATCTTACAACTCCTTCAAAAATGCAATTTCTAAGCTCCGTGCAAGTGGAGAGAAGAAATCTGCCTTCTTTGGCATTGCTCTTAACCAAATGGGCCTCTCCTGCGTTCAGCGCTACGCTATCAATGAGGCTGCAGAATTGTTTGAGGAAGCCAAGATTATCTTAGAACAAGAGTGCGGACCATATCACCCTGACACTCTTGGTGTATATAGCAATCTTGCTGGCACTTATGATGCAATGGGAAGGTGAGCACCCTTTATCATTTCTTGTGTCTTTTATCCTCATACACATCTGTCAAAAGTTTATTACCATTTTGCTTAATGCATTTTTTTTAAGTTGATTATGTCGCTCATCTCACAACGCGATGTTTGGTGGTATGGTTACCCAATGGCTGCGATTTTTTCCTTCACTTGGTACTTTGTACCAAATAAAATACTGAGCTGTGAATCTTGGATGTGTTTGGCTGATTTTATGCATGCGTGCATATGCATTTTTCCTCTGCATAACAAAATTTGAATGGACGCCGAGCTGAGGTGCTCTGTAACTTGTTAACAGGTTGGATGATGCAATTGAGATCTTAGAATATGTAGTTGAGATGAGGGAGGAAAAGCTGGGGACAGCAAACCCAGATGTTGTTGATGAGAAAAAAAGGTTGGCCGAGTTGTTGAAAGAAGCGGGAAGAGTTCGGAGCAGAAAAGCTAGGTCACTGGAGAACCTCCTTGATGGCAACTCTCATGACATAAACAAAGATGGCATTGCAGTATCATAAAGATGCTACATGTATAGCTGTATTTATTCAAACTGAACAAAATGTTTTATAGGAGTTAATTTAAGAAGAAAAGAAACCAAAAGAAAGGAAGAAAGGAATAGGTGGCCGGTGCTCTCATAGATTCTTATTTTTGAAACAACTGCAGGCATGGGTTTGGTTGTCTCATTGATTTTCATTTTCATATTTATTGAAGTTTATTTTTTTGTGTATCTTACTGTTTATTGCTATTGTAAATCTTTGGTGATACTAGTGTTTCTCCCACATAATGATCAAGAAGCTATGGATTCATTTGTACTGTAATGGCATCAAGAATTTTATGATTGGATATTTATCATTTGATAATAGTATGCCATCATTTGGTGTATCAGTTGTTGCTTCTAATAGTATTACCAATCTTACTTGTAGCATGTCAACCAAGAGAACTTGGATCATTTGCTTTGAACTTGGTCAAGTTTTGTGTATGATGAACTGGATTTAGTTTACATTATCCATGATTGTGGGGGTCCCAAATGCTTTCCAACCATTCAACGAACAAGTGGAGTGGCTTCTGGTGGAAAGCTAAATCATTTCTCTTTCATAAATGTTTCTTAGGGACCGCCATGGCAATTAACCTCCAGGTAGTTTGAGGTTATTTACACCTGGATCATACGATTGGTGGCCTACCTAAATGAAAGTATTCATGCGTGCAGCCTAACGTGCTTGCCCTGCATCATCAAATTTATTAGCAGTCCCAACTCCAGAAGCTAATTTTGCACTCAGGGAGAAGATATAGGAGTTTTATGGAGGTTGTTTGAGTAGTTTTTCTTGTAACTTTACATTTTCGAAGAGCTGTGTTTTGCTGAAACAGCTGATATGAAAGTCTGGCAAGAAATAGCGATGAGTCGTGGTGCTGCATGTTGCATAAAAAAAGGTAAATAGTGCCGACATTGGCGAAGAGAATTTAGCGTAGTGATGGATTGCGGTGAGATTATGGAAGCACAACATTTTCGTTGTTTTGTACCTTTATTTTAGGTTAGTTAGAAATTTAGTAGCACAAGCATTTGGATTGTGTCTAGCTGCAAGTATTATTGAGATTGTGATATTAGTATATCAAAATAATTTAAAATATTTAATTTAAAATAAAAAATAAAAAAATATTTTTAAAATTTTCTTCAAAAAAATTTACAACATAATGTCAAACAGGGTGCAGGAATTATTTACGAACAGAGCATGCTAGCATGGCCAGGCTTGCTATCAAGCGTCATACTGAAAATTCCAATAAAAAAACGAGTGAAAGGGAAGGGGATTTCTCTATAGACTATTCGCTTAGCATTAATGGCC
Source organism: Salix brachista (assembly GCA_009078335.1). Classification (NCBI taxonomy): domain Eukaryota; kingdom Viridiplantae; phylum Streptophyta; class Magnoliopsida; order Malpighiales; family Salicaceae; genus Salix; species Salix brachista. Next base: position 13,832,020 of record CM018586.1, read on the forward strand.
TTGACAAAAATTAGATTACTGAGTATTTTTGGTGTGATGTAATGTGATGATAAAGAGATTGCGATCTATATAGTAGGTTTTGAGTTCGAGTCAGGGCATACATTACTTGTAAGAGTCAGTGACAACCGAGATCTTACTTTCTCATCTAGACCTATAAAGTGTGCTTTCCGGAAATATGATTTCCTTGAATCTATTTTTTTTTTTTTATAGATTTGATTCAAAGTGTTTTAGTCTATTCAATTTTTCTAAATAGTAAAATAAAAAAACTAACCTGAGGATAAAAAAATCAATATAGCCTAGGCACGGGTATTTTGATATTTTTATTTTTTATAAACAATTAAATCATACATGCGCCTTTGAATTTAAAAAATTTAAGTAACCGGAGTCGGCAATATTAAGGTCTTTTAGCTTTAGTTTTTTTTTGGTTAATAGCAGGTTTGATCGAGGATGATAACATAATTTAGTATAATAATAATAATAATAATAATAATAATAATAATAATAATAATAATAATAATAATAATAATATAATTTAGTATAATAATAATAATAATAATAATAATAATAATAATAATAATAATTTTGAAAAAGTTGTTGGCGTGAAAGCTTTTGTGTATTTTGCGTAGCATTGTTGTATCATTTTCATTGTTATTTTCTTTTCTATTATGAGTGGTGTGTATTGTTCTGATAATTGTTTTTCATTTATTTCTCTTTCCTACCCCTAGAAATGCATTATGTTTCTTAATATTATTGGTATTTCAAATTCAGTTTTTTTAGCTTTAATTTTTATATTTTTGTCATTTTTTTGTTAAAGTTTTATTTATTTTTAATTTAACCCTTTCATTCTAATTTGTATATATAATATTTTTTATTTGGTCCTTCTACTTTTAATTTCTTTTTTTCTTTGTTATTCAATTAAATTAATTTTAATTTTACAATTTGGATCACAAGTTTAAGAAACTAATATATTTTTTAAAATATTTTATAGTTTTTTTTATCGGATTATTCCAATCACAAATTTAATGAATTAAATTTAATTAGTATTATTACAAATTAATCAGTAGCGGTTTATACATCATTTTTCTTTATCTCATTTCAATATCTGAGTATCACTTTTTACACAAAAGAAAATAATTCAAGTTCACGGCAAAGCACGATCATATAGCTAGTATTCTCTTTATGATGCTCTTTATGTTCTTTTTTTTTTTTTTTTTTTTTTTTGCATAGTTAAAGCTTTTCTTTGCTTTTTACCATATAGCCTCGTCTTTAAATCGTGTAATTCGGTTTGTCTTTTAACCTTAGATCTCTCCCCAACAAAATCATGTCCGAAGCAGAAATGGCTTGGAAATAATTGATTCAATTTGAATATTTTAGTTTGATTTACATTAGTTTAAAGCAAAAAGGAAGTGAAATTTACTGGAAAATATATTTTATGCACTGATGTTCTAACACGAAGCCCGTTGAGAGAAGAAAACAGCTTGTGCTTGCAGAGAGGATGTCTCTAATGGATGTATGCAAGTGGTCCTGACTCCTGAAGTTTTCTTGCTTCTCCCTGTTAAGGAACCATCTCACCTAAAAGCTTAAGCTTGTAAGTGAGGCCCCAGAATATGATTTATATTATTCTCTAACACACCCCCTCAAGTGAAAGCCCTTTGGGCTTGAAACTTGCACAGGCCCACATTACCTTGTGCTTGATTTTTATCAAATAGAATGGGGGTGGTGAGATTCGAACTCGTGACCGCTAGGTCAACAAGGCTCTGATACCATGTTAAGGAACCATCTCACCTAAAAGTTTAAGCTTTTAAGTGAGGCCCCAGAATATGATTTATATTATTCTCTAACACTCCCGAGGTATGATAATGGTGGTCACTGCACAAGGGTTGTCTGAACTCTCTGAAGGTCCTGCTTATTACAACCTCAATAAAAACCATTATTCAACAAGAACTATCAAAATATAAACTTCATGTTTTCCCATCTAGAACAATTATCTTGACCGTTCTCGGGATCGGGGAATAAAAAAATATAGATTTCAATTTCGAGTTAGGACGAATATATCTTGTAAGAATTTACATAATCAGAGTTTTATTCGTTTATTTATGCTTACAAGATATATTTTACGAGAAGAGAGTTTCCTCTCATACAAAAAAATAATTATCTTAGACCATCTCTCAACCATATCACAGTTGGCTCCATACTGTTATTGTTCCCTTCTGGCCTTGGAGACAGGAGAAGGTGCAAGTTATTGAATTTCATCCACGAGGGAATGAAGAAACTGAGAAATTTGTGAAAATGAACAATGTTCAATTTTCTGATTAATTTCATCACTGTAATTACATTGTATTTATACATAATCAAAAGCTCTGTTATGTACTTAACAGTTATATAACTGATTTAACTAACCAGCTAACTATAATAACAAACTATCTAACTGTCTTCAACACGTTTTACATATGCTTGAAGGCTGCTTGAAGATTGCCTTGCTTCTGGGCAGGATTCTAGGCAGACTTGAAGATTGCCTTGCATTCTGGGCAGGATTCTGGGCAGACTTGAAGATTGCCTTGCAATTGCTTTCTTCTTCTGGAATTGATCATGCTGCTGTTATCAATTACAGCAGCATGAACATTTATCAATGTCAATACTCCCCCTCAAGAGGAGACTTCAGGGGACTTCAATAGGAGAGTAGATGTTATGAAGGCTCATCTTGGACACCAAAGGAAAGAAAAGAGTAAAACCAAGTGCCTTGGTAAAAATATCTGCAAGCTGATTTTGAGAAGAAACATGGAATGTTCTCAATATCCCAAGCTGAATCTTCTCACGAACAACATGACAATCAATGTCAATGTGCTTCGTTCTTTCATGGTAGACAGGATTGGCCGCAATATGAAGGGCTGCCTTACTGTCACAATAAAGAAGAGCAATCTGCTGAGGAACTTGAAGGTCCTGAAGAAGACTGCGAAGCCAAACCACTTCACAACAAGTAGAGGCCATGGCTCTATATTCTGCTTCAGCAGAAGATCTGGAGACTGTGGTTTGTTTCTTGGATTTCCAAGAGATCAAAGATTGATCAAGGAAGACACAAAAACCTGTTACTGATCTTCTAGAGTCCACACAGCTGGCCCAGTCAGAGTCATAAAAAGCCTTTAGCTGCAAGCTTGAGGTGACTGAGAAAAATAATCCTTGTGCAGGAGAGGATTTGATGTAACGTAGAACACGATGAGCTGCATGTAAATGAGGCACTCTTGGACTATCCATAAACTGACTTAAGACTTGAACTGCAAAACAAATGTCAGGCCTTGTTATAGTAAGGTAAAGCAGTCTACCAACAAGCCTCCTGTATGCAGTAGGATCTGTCAAAAGTTGGCCCGAATCTTTTGAAAATTTGACATTTGGTTCCATTGGAAAATTGACTGGTTTAGAAGCCAATAAACCAGAGTCTTCAAGAACCTCTAATGCGTATTTTCTCTGGCAAAGTGAAATCCCAAGCTCACTGCGAGCTATCTCCAAGCCGAGAAAAAATTTCAAGGCACCAAGATCCTTTAACTGAAACTTGTCATTAAGTAGTTGAATGAATTTGGAAACTTCAGTTGCATTATCACTAGCAACAACAATATCATCAACATACACTAATATAGCAATAAAGGACCCCTTTAAATTGCGAGTGAATAATGTGTAATCAGCCTTGGACTGTATAAAACCAAATTCAATAAGAGCATTAGAGAACTTAGCAAACCATTGTCTCGAAGCTTGCTTGAGACCGTAGAGGGACTTATTGAGCTTGCATACTTTGGACTCCCCCTTGCTAGTTAAATCAGGGGGTAAAGACATGTATACCTCTTCATCTAATTGACCATGAAGGAATGCATTATTCACATCCAATTGGTGAAGATGCCAGTGTCTTGCAGCTGCCACTGCCAAGAGTGTGCGCACGGTAGTAAGCTTGGCCACAGGGGAGAATGTCTCATAATAATCCAATCCCTCACATTGATTATAACCCTTGGCAACTAACCTAGCTTTATATCTTTCCAAAGTACCATCAGATTTGAGCTTCACCTTGTAAACCCACTTACATCCAATTGCATGTTTCGAGGGAGGTAAATCAACCACAGTCCAAGTATTATTGAGCTCAAGTGCTTGAATCTCATTATTCATAGCTTCCCTCCAATCTTTATGTTTAACAGCTTGAGCATAGGATGTGGGCTCGACAAGTGCAGAAATAGAAAGACTAAAACATTTTTGAGTGGAAGAAAGTTTATCATATGAAAGCACAGAATCAAGGGAATAAGGAGTACCTGAAGCTGTAGATGATGGTGTGGGGAGTGAAGTAGATGTGGCAACATGACAATGATAATCATGCAAATAACCAGGTTTTTGTTTCACTCTAGAAGATCGTCTACTAGGCAATTCTTCTGAAACAGATGCAAGCTCTAAAACAGAATCATGACAAGGTTCTGAAATAGAGGTATGAGGGCTAGAATTATATTGTGGAAGTGAAGAACAAGGTGATGGAATTGAGATGTGGGAACTAGAACTTGATGGACTGAAGTTGGGAGTGTTTGAGGCAGGTTGTGATGATGATGAAGTAGGTGAAATAATGGGAGTTTATGGCAGTGAGAAAGGTAAAGGTAGAACAGAATCAGTGATGTTTGATTGTTGTTTGAGAGCAAAAGGAAACACATTTTCATGGAATATAACATTTCTGGATACAAAAACAGTATGAAGGTGCAAATCATAAAGCTTATACCCCTTCATGCCATATGGATATCCAATGAAAATGCAAGGTGTAGCTCTCGGGTCAAATTTTTGTCTATTTCGGAGAAGGGTGTTTGCATAGCAAAGACATCCAAAAACTCGTAAATTAGAGTATAATGGAGAGGTTTTGAACAAAACTTCATAAGGGGATTTATTTTGTAAAATGGGAGTGGGGATGCGGTTCATTAAATGAACTGCAGCAAGTATGCAGTCCCCCCAAAATTTCAGAGGCAAATGTGCTTGAAAAAGAAGTGATCTAGCCACATTAAGAATGTGCTGATGCTTACGTTCTACAATAGAGTTTTGTTGTGGTGTTTCAACACAACTAAGTTGATGAATAACTCCTTTGGAAGCATAAAAAGATTCCATATTAAACTCAGCACCATTGTCAGACCTTAAGGTTTGGATTTTTGCATTGAATTGTGTCTCAACTAGTGTAAAGAAGGCTTGAATGTGGTTTCTAGTTTGAGACTTATTTTCTAAGAGATGAATCCATGTAAACCTAGTATGATCATCAACAATTGTCAAGAAATAAGAAGAACCCGAAATGGATTTTGTAGAAAAGGGCCCCCAAATGTCACAATGTATCAATTGAAAGGGCTGTGTAGAAATAGAGGAGCTATGGGGAAAAGACAATCGATGTTGCTTAGCTAGTGGACATACATTGCAACTCTTATTTGATTCATGTAAAAGTTGTGGAATTACATGAGAGAGTGATTTAAGAGGAAGATCTGAAGGATGGCCTAGTCTGTAATGCCATAAACTGAAATTTTCAAGGCTAATACAAAAACTAGCAGTAGCTAGATCATTGACTGAATTCTTAGACAAAACATTTGCAGGAATGAAAGAACTAGAAAATTCAGTAAGAACAGACATTGATGGTTGTAGTAGATGATATAGGCCTCCATCCTCTTTACCCACACCAATCGTTTTCCAGCTTGTTAGATTCTGTATAAAACAAAATCTTGGTAAGAAAATGACACAACAATTCATGGTGTTGATTAATTTGCTGACAGAGATAAGGTTGAATGAGAAAGAAGGAATACAGAGGACATTTGTAAGAATAAATCCATCTGAAATTCTAATTGTGCCAATGTGAGTGACTGAAGCAAATTGGCCATTTGGAAGTTTCACAAACTTTGAAACAACCGAAGTAATAGTGGTAAAGAAGGAGATGGAACAGATCATGTGATCTGTGGCACCAGTATCGATTATCCAAGGTGTTTTAGAAGGGTTTGAAGCATTCTGTGGAGATAATGATAAAGAGGATGCGAAAACAGAATGCCTTGAATCAAAATTGCAGAATTGAGTTTTAGTCAAAGAATTACCTGCACTTGTATAACCCTCACCTTGTGCTACAACTTCTGTTTCATTACTGTTAAACATAGAGACTTGATTCAAAGATGAATTGTGCTCGGAATTGTCAGGTTTGAGCATGCTAAGGAGCTGTTGGCATTGTTCATAAGTAATAGGCAGCTGTGGTGCTGATACTTGATGAACACTAGGAAAGGCATTTTTTCCTTTGTTGAATTTGTAGCCAGGGGGAAAACCATGCACTCTGTAGCATTTCTCCATTGTGTGTCCAGAAATGCCACAATGTGAACATGTAGGTCTATCCTTTCAGAAAGATGAAGGCCTGTTACCTGCAAAACGAGCTGAGGGCACTGCTTTTGTAAACAATGCAGTTGTATTCTGATTAAAAGAGGGGCTTGCTGAAGAAATCGTGCGTTGCCTTTCTTATTGAATAACAAGGGAGCAAACTTTGTTGATGGAAGGAAGTGGATCCATCAACAAAATTTGTCCTCGAACTTGTGAATAATTCTCATTCAATCCCATAAGGAATTGATATACATGCTGCTGATGATGGTATGCCAGGATAGTCTTCAAGGCTCCGCAGGTGCATGTAGGGATTGGCTGGTGATTTGCCAATTCATCCCATAATCCCTTCAATGTAGTAAAATATGAACTGACTGAGTTATTCTCCTGACACAGAGAGGCTATGGATTTCTTCAATTGAAAAATTCGTGGCCCATTGTGTTGAGAAAATCGATCCTAAAGATCCTTCCATATTTCAGAAGCATCATCAATGTAGATGATACTGTTTGCAATTTCTGTTGAAACTGAATTGATCAACCATGAAAGGACCATGTTGTTGCAGCGAGTCCAAGCCAGTCCTTTGGAATCATAAAGATTTGATGGTTTAGGCAGTGTTCCATCCACAAAAATCAGCTTGTTCTTTGCTAACAAAGCCATCATCATCGCCCTCTTCCATGTGTTGTAATTATCACCATTGAGTTGTTTTGAGACAATCATAGCACCAGGACTGTCACCGTGGTGTAAAAAGAAAGGATTAGATGAATCCATTTCTGATGTGTAATTGATGCTTTCTGCCATTGTTGATAGATGAACAATAGAAGAAGCTTGAATCAATCAAAGAAAAGTTTTGAAGATGAAGAATTGATCTTCAAAGAGGAAAATGCTCTGATACCATATTGAATTTCATCCACGAGGGAATGAAGAAACTGAGAAATTTGTGAAAATGAACAATGTTCAATTTTCTGATTAATTTCATCACTGTAATTACATTGTATTTATACATAATCAAAAGCTCTGTTATGTACTTAACAGTTATATAACTGATTTAACTAACCAGCTAACTATAATAACAAACTATCTAACTGTCTTCAACACGTTTTACATATGCTTGAAGGCTGCTTGAAGATTGCCTTGCTTCTGGGCAGGATTCTAGGCAGACTTGAAGATTGCCTTGCATTCTGGGCAGGATTCTGGGCAGACTTGAAGATTGCCTTGCAATTGCTTTCTTCTTTTGGAATTGATCATGCTGCTGTTATCAATTACAGCAGCATGAACATTTATCAATGTCAATACAAGTTGGTAGAGATTTGCCCTAGTAGATCCAATTTCGTAATCTAATTTTATCTTTATTGGCAGTGTCCAGCACAGGAAAATTGACCTTTGTAGTTATCCACTACAGGTTGGCAAAGAAATTCGAGGAAGTACGCTTCCCATCAGGATACCAGCACACACTGCAGAGGATGGGATATACCATCAGATACCTCACAATTGACCCAGCATGAACTTCGAGTTTTTTTTTTTATTAACGTGGATGTTTGGGTCAGTTTACGTGCACTTTGACTAATATCATAGATTTTAAAATTAGCGATCATATAAGCTTTCAGTAGTCATTATACTAATAATCACATAGCTCGAACAAATCCTTTAGTTTGAAGCTATTAACATCGACCTCCTAGATGGTTATTAACTTCGAGTTGTTGAATCTACAGGTGATGACACCCTTGTCATGCAATAACGTCAAGAAACTCAAACATTCGCCTCACTCAATTCTTTTGAAACAAGTGTCTGTGCTGACTGATCTTGACATCCTACCTCAGCTCAATTTCCAAGATTTCAAGTAACAAAAATTTACTACTTGCCTTCAAGCTTTCAAGAAAAGCTCTTAAATGACCACATCATGAAAAGGCTTTTTCACCTTTTTTCTTACCAGCAAATCATCTCTGCCAAGTTTGCCTGAAGATGATGAAACATGTTAATTACTTGTAAAAGATAAATAATTTGACAGCATTCTAATGAGCAAAACTAACCATTTTGGAGCAACAGGAAACGTCAGATAGTCGCAACAGAAACTAACTACATTAGTTTCCTACTAAAAAAACAATTAGTTGGTATCTGCATAATTCTGATAATTATTTCAAATCTCAATTACTTAATCAATGCCCGCTTTCTTGCCTTTCAATATCATCCATACAGCTTGCCTTTGAACAAGTATTGGCACATTACTTTCAACCAAGACTGTCAATTCCAATTCGATTGGTGTTTTGTTTTTCAAATGGAATGAAATGTTTTGATTTTGAAGCATTTCAGCATTCTGTTATTTTTTTAAAAAAAAGACACAATAAAATGATTTTTCTGAACAAAATTATAAACTTGGATAATATTATAAGAATATCATCATTAATCTTGCAAGATCATTATATTCTCTGATTACTCTGAAATTTTAGCACAATATATATATATATATATATATATATATATATATATATATATATATATGGTAAAAGACTCCTCGTAAAATTTCATTCCAATCTAACGGTCGAATTAAGAGATATGATTGATATAGTAAAACTATTAGTTATTTAAAAAAATATTATTTGGCCGGAACGGAATGGGCGGAACAAAACCGAAATGTTTCGGGTGGAATTTCCAAAACAAGCCGAAATTCTAAGCAAGATAAAATTTACTCTGATTTATTTTATTTTTTAAATTGAAACAAAATGTACCAGTCCGAGCGGATGATAATTGACAACTTGCTTTCAACAAGTGTTTTTCTGCTACTTACGAGCTTACACCCAAGGACAGAAACCATTCCTGTTAAAAAAACAAGGCATCATTGGCCTCATCAGGCCAAATACATAGTTTAGCTCAATTTCAAGTAAAAGCATTAAACATGACTTACCTTCAAGATCTCAAGGAAAGTTCTCAGTTGACATCTTATATAAGAATAAGATTTTCACCTTTTGTTTACCATCAAATTGTCAAATTCACCTCAGATAATTTTTTCCCTAACTAATTGCTTATAAAAGATAAATAATTTGACACAGAAATGAATTGTTCTTTCACCTTTCCAGAGTAAGGAGAAACAATAGATAGTCATACAGAAACCTATTAGGTTAGTTTCAGGGAGGAAAAAACAATCATTTGGCATCTTCATGGTTCTAAAAAATTATCTCAAATCCAAATCACTAATCTTTTTTTTGGAAGTCAGGAAATCCCATTTCCGGAAAGCATATTTTATGTATTCAAATAAACGAGTAAAATTCCGGCTGTTCCAGGCTCTTACAAGGAGTGTACTTAATCGATACCAGCTACCATGCTTTCCAATACAATCCATGCAGCCTCGACATTGACAAGTATTGTTTGAAGTGAATTCAAATGGTTTTCTTTTTTTATCCTTACATGGTTACCCTCAATGACAGGAACCATTCTTATCAAAACAAAGCGATCCTTGGAATTGTCAGGCCAAGTAATGGTTGCTTGCTACTTGAATGTGAGGAATATAGCCTCCTCTTTTCATTTATAGTGATAAACTTCATTTAATTTCCCTGAATCTTCACACAGATTTGCCAAGACTTTACGGTAACAACACTTGAAGGATCACGTTCAAATATGTGATTTGCCACAACTTCTGCCAACTTTGCTTCCCATTAGTATTCCATCATGGCTATTGAAATATTTCCATCATGCATCAACCTTCCCAGCATGGCTGCAGGCAGTTAGGAGGGCAGTAAGAGTTCCATGGTCAGGCTCTCTGTTTGCTTCTTTCATCTTTTTCAAATATTGCAAACATTTCATCAGTACGGCCATGCATTCCAAATCAAAACCCAGTAGGGTTGAATTCCATGAAACTTCATTTCTTACAGGAAATTTCTCAAACTCAGTCCACGAGCTATGTATGTTCCCACGTTTGGCATAGGCACTTAATAGAGAATTGCTTACAAGCGCATTGGTCTCTGACCAATGTCGTAGTTGCTAGCAAGTGAGCCTCCTTCCAAAGAATCATAACTGACAAGCGAGCATGAACAGAAAGAATACATGTCATTACTGTATTGGATTTAATTTGTTCAGATTGCATATCACAAAATGGCTTTAAAGCCTGATGTTGAACTTTTCATCACGTAATGAAGCTATCCTTAACGCCAATGAAGTAGATAATATTTTAAAAATTGAAAATCAGGCCTGATAGAACCCTAAACCAGAAATAACCGTGCATCTAAAAACTAAAATTATTGCAAAAAAAAATTACTATAAAAATCTTAAGTATGTGAATAGCACCACAAATTTAATTAATTTTTAATAAATCAATGTACGGTTTTTATTCCAGTAAAGAAATCTTATTTTGACAAAAAAAAAAACTCTTGCAGCTCAAAAAAACAAGATATAGTCTCCTCTAAATAGTCTTAATAGATCCCTTTTGAATTGCAAATTAATAAGCTTAAACTAGTAATCAACTAACATAAGTTTAGTAATAATATAAGCTCATAATGAGTCAAAACAAACTCAAATAAAAAATAGTTATTAAACTTCTAATAAATAAATAAAGTAAGATAATAAAAACAAAATTTTAATGTTAAAATTTTTCCATGTAGTCTAGATCTCTAATCTTCACATATTCTTGGTAGAATTCATTCCTAACTTTAAATACCTCGTTATCTCTTGTCAAAATGAATTACTTTATATATAATTTGACAACTTGAATCACAAAAATAAATCTACCAAGCTTTACATAATTTCTTGGACTGTATCAGAATTTTTTCTCGTCAAAGAGGAAAACTAGAAACATGAGGATTCTGTATTAATCATGGGAAACATTATTTTCTGCAATTTGAAATATTAGAACCTTTTTTATGCAAGGAAACACACTCCTGAAAAATATATTTTGTAAATCTAGATGAGCGAGTAAAATCCTAGTTGTTCCAGACTCTTACCAGAAATATATATTTTGACTCAAACTCGAGACCTGCAGATTGCAAGCCTTCTAACATCACGCTACGTCTCTTGGGAACAAAATATTAGACTTGTGAAACATAGATTATAATGAGGCTAGTGTTATACCAATTCAAGAATTAATTACAACAAATTCCGTGTTCTGAAACTTTCATAACAGTCTGCCTTTTGGCTTGGTGCAACACAGCCTTGATTATTTCTTTCTTCTGTCATTCATAAATAAGCAAAAAACTGTGGCTGAACACTTCGAACTGAAATTGCTCTTCTAATGTTTCCTTTTATTAATGCTTCTTGGCTCAGGGAGGTACTCTGCTTTATGTTCGCGTTGTGAAGGCAAATCCTGGAATGAATCCTGAGTTGTCATGCATGCACTGGTGGTTGGCTAATCATCATGCTTGTTCTCTTGTCATATTAGTGTTTGATTTGTTTTGTGAATTATTGCAAACTATTTCTTGAGCTTTCTTTAAATGTTTATGCTCGTTAGAATATGGTGCCCTCAAGGATGGCTACATGTTTGAATGTTCAACCGGTCTATCAAGAATGTGAGACATCTCCCCTTGTAATTATGGGAAACATTATTTTCTACAATTTGAAATATTACAACTTTTTTATGCGAGGAAACAGTACACTTCATAAAGCAAAGTGTATTTTATAAGTTTAAGTGAGCAAGTAAAACTTGATTATTTTAATTTTTTATAAAAAATATATATTCTAAATCAAACTCGAGACATATAGATTACAAGCCCCTGCCATCACGCCAGAAACGAAATATCAGAACTGTGAAAATATAGATTAATGTTCAACCGGTCAATCAAGAATGTGAGACATCTTCCCTTGTAACTTTTAACACCCAGAAGCCACTGCATTAAGATGGTCACTGTGTAATTACCTAGATAGCTTCCCTTTTTACATTTCATGATGGATTTCTCATTCATCTTTAGGCTGTTGAGCTCACCAGCACGTCCAGTTCTTGAGGCACTTGGCAAGAAGCTTTCCTTTGAGATAGCAGGTGGCTTAAATGGCCGTGTTTGGGGTATGAATTTTGTGCAGTATTATGATATTTATTTCCATTTTTTTCTTCTCCTCACTTTTCATTCATTCTTCTATCACTGTCGCATCTTCTCTGCTTCAGGCATGTTTGCTTTATTATGCCAACTTCCATGGCCACAAGTCTGCTCTGTTTTGCTTGTGTTGAAAAGTACTCCAACTTTTAGTGATTGAATATAGGTGAGAGCTAAATCTCCATCAACAGTCAAGATTGTTGTCAATGCTATTATGAAGTCGGAGTCTTTGATTAGAGAAGACTGCAAACGTTGTTTCTTGGACCCACCCATGTTCATTCATTGGAAGGGGCAGGGTCATGTACGCTGAAGTTTGAAGACATTGCCAACTGTCACCAGCTCATAGTTTTGGAGGCCTCTAATGACAACTACTTCTTGAATGTACATTAACTGACTAGGGTCATGGGTTTAGAAGATCGATGCACAACTTCTTAAGCTGAGGATTCTGATTGATGGATCTCCTGGTGCTTGTACGAGTCAGCATTTGTAATGTGTATGTAATTTGTCAAGAATTTTGAAGATATATTTCGTAGCATTATTTTTCTTGTCTCGAGTAACCTCCACTCGATAATCCAAGTTCCCATTGAGTTAACCATGCACTGAGTGATACATTAGAATAAGTTTGGGGTTGTAAAGTTTGGGGTTACAACGTTTGTTTTTTTTATATTTTTAGATTTGAATTCTGTATTTATTAATATAATAATTATTAAAAATTTACATGATTGTTAATTTTAAAGCCTATAAAATTAGTTAAAATACAAGCCGAACGTTAAAAAAAATATTCCCTTTGAGTCCATTTGTGACGACAACGCCAGTTGGTATTGGCTGTTGTTGGGGATTAATTTCCTAGACACAACCCTTGAGAAATAGGAGTCGAATCATTCGGCAGTGAAAACACAATGGGATGCAGGTATCATATTAATTCTGCAACTCTTAGAATCACTCCTAGATTGTCTGGGACGACCAAGACAAAGCACTTGACGTGATGAAAGGAGAGTCCATGGAGGATGTATAAGTTTAATTTATCGCTGGCTGTGTTGTTTGTTTTGAGAATAAATAAACAAAGCTCTCTGCTGGTTCCTGCTCTCGGGGGTACCAATAATGCATGCTGTGACAGTGACGATGCACAGCCCTGCAGCTTCTTGATTGCATTAAAATTATGTCTTTTCTGACACCCCGACAAGACCATACTGTGACGTGTTCAGCATAACAAACAGACAAAATGTTTGGTTAATTTGGTTCAATCTCCATTAACAGTTTTACCCTGAGGCTTCAACTGGGTTTGGTTACTGCATGCATGCAGGTCCGGCCAGCTGCTTGCCTCGCAGAAGCAAACCACCACCACCACAAGAGCTTATCAACTCCATATTAGTTGGCGTGCTGCTTTCCTTAAATTAATTGAATTCTCATTTATGAGTTTTGGATTTTGTTAGCAATGATGAGGAAATGAATTAAAACTACTCTGAAGAGAGTTTTATTTCGTTCGTGAAGCCTAGGTTTAAGGGTTGATCATGTACGATTTCTGAAATCTGTAACCAAAACCACATGACTTCCAATATGGCAAGGCAAATACATATTCAGAAATAAAAAATAATCGCAAAATTTAAAAATATCTGCCATCATGTTACAAATCAGCTGAAAAATCATTTGTTTGGAATTGACCTTCCAATGTGGTTGGGGTTGTTCGGACGCTACTGGAATGGTAAAAGAAAATTGTGGAACGTGTGGTTACAGTGGCGGTGCATGGCAAACACTCGCCGCCGCCACCACTACCAGTGCATGGAACCAGGCACTGCCACTTGTTATAGGGCATCACCTACCGAGTTCGGTACGCCTTTCTCTCTTCTTCAATTCCTCGGTAGCGGTGTTGCGAAACAAGACATGTGATTGATCAACCATTTTATATATATATATACTGCGAAAAATACTTCAATTGTTTTTTCTTTTGAATGAATTTTTTTAATCAATTTTATCCTTTAATATTTTGTTAATTTTAAATTGATCTTCATAATTTGTTTATAATTACTTTCTACAAGGTTATCAATATTTTAAATAAATATCTAAATATTTGATTGATGCTCATTCTGCAAGTGTTTATTTTGATCATTATATCATTAGGTAATTAAAAAATAACTTGTTAAAATCACTGAAGTCCATGATCCACTTTACAGGTTTGGAGAGTCATGTCGTGAAACCCAGGTCAATTTAATATATTTTTGTTTTAATATTAAAAAATATTATCTTAATTATTTTCTGAAAGCTTACTCTCAATTGGGTCTTTTGGTTTGTTTTTGGACCTCTAAAATTAATTAGGTCACGTCAATGCAACTCTCACAATATTAATTTTAAATCAAGTGAATGAGAATTCATGATTAACTCATTTGATTTTAATTATAATATAAAATAGATTATAATTTGTTTTGGTTTAAAAAAATAATAATTTTGATTTAATCTGTAGCATAATATAGGCCATAAAACTAGTTTATTGACTAAAAATCTTGGGAATCATTATGAATAGTGAAGCTTTTTCTTTTTTAATTTAGACCTCATATTTTTCCATCTCTCCCCTTTTTAATTTTAATTTCATTTTTAAATTTTATTCTCAAAATCTTTTTAACAATATTTTTGGACCAATCAAGTCAATTGAATAATTATAAAGTAACTCTCATATGGTTTAGTTTTAAACCACGTCTAAGGAAAGAGTCAGAGTCAAAATGTTTTTTTTATTGATCTCATCATTTTAATTTTTAATTTTATCCCAGATTTTTTTCATCGTTTAACTAGTTTATTTTTTAACCGACCATATCAATTCAATCATGTTACATCAACGTCCTCATAGTTTAATTTCTCATCCAATATAGACAAAAAAAATAAGTTGAGATATTTTTTTATATCAATTTCATCCTTGGATTTTTTTATTAGTCAAACAAAATTGTTTGAACATGGCAATTAAATCTTATTAAAATAATGTTTACAACATTTATTTAATTTTAAATCAAGACTAAATAAGTAATCAAACCTTAAGATTTGAAAATTAATACACTATATCCATTTAATATAAATATCAAATATTTTTTATAAACTAAGTATTTTTTTTAATTTCGATCAAAATAGTTTTTAGTGGTACACGTACTGTGTACCAGTCGCTCCTATAAATTATAATAATCGCCTCCGTATTTCTTGTCCCGTTTTAGCCAAACAAAATCCGAAAATATCGCCTAATCAATCAATCATCACTAGCTGTATTCATATTAGGTCAGACAAGGCTCTCTCTCGTCTCTCTCGGGATCCAATTCCAACAACCCAGAATCCCCACTGTATTTATTACCTTTTCCATTGAGATTCGTGCATTGTAACACGAGTCTCGCCCTCAATCGATCTGGGAGAATAAAATAAAATAAAATAAAATAAATCTTAAATAGAGTATCACTCCATTATTTGCGTTGTTTGGTTAAGGTGAAATTCGACTTCAAAAAAATTAAAAAAAAACACTACTGATACTGCAATACAAGAACTGGGATACGCATGGTACAGAATACAGATCAGTTGGACCGCAGGAGGAAAGCAAGCAATGAGCAAAAAATAATTTTCTTAAGAAGAAATTAGCTTTTTATAATTGGGAATAAATTATTTATACGTAATTTAAAAGGAAAGAATAATATCATCATCGTGTTTGAGAAACCACTTGAAAAAAGTTATTGTTTCTTAATGAAAAACAAGAGATTACTCAAGTAGAAGAAAAGGATAATAAAAATAATTGAACATGTCCATAGCTTAATATGTTGTGACTTAAAACCAAGAAATGTCATGAGATTTTGATTTTGATTTTGATTTTGATTTTGATGGCCACAAGCTCTCTCTCTCTCTCTCTTGATAACTCACCAAATATTTATGTTTCTTTTTCTTAAAACACCAAAAAATCGAGTTCATCTTAGTCTTCAAGCATCATTGAATGTTTTAATTTTTAAAATCTATTATTGTCATCACCTCTACCCCCACCACCCTAGACCTTCTTGCAGTCTTACATGCAAGATAAATATATGGTCAAATTATATGAATTTGTGTTTGGATTAATTGAAATGGAATCACTATTTAGGGTTTAGGTTAAATTTTAGATTGGTTAAATTAATGATATTTTAGCTATGAATACAATTAATTAGGGTTAATTTGATATAGTTGAACATAAAAATAAGTTTAATTAATTATGTATTGTGTTTAATTTTGGATAAGTTAATGAATTAGAGATTTTGTGTGGATTGTTGTAATCAACCAACAATGTTATCAACTAAGTTTGATAATTTTATGCAATAGAGCAAAAATATGGTAAGACTATGATGAATTACATGCTGCTTTGAATTGTTGATAAGTTTCTGAATTTGGTATTTTTCTTTGAATTGCTTTAATTTGAATTTGATTTAATACCATTGATCATGAAAAGTATCAATTAGACTTCATATCAATTATGATTAATTTTGGTCAAATATTGTTTTTGCCTTGTTTCTCTCATTTCTTCTCAATTGAATTTTTTACTGAACAATTTATAATTATAAAAGAGTCACATGCAGATGTCATCCATGACTTTCTCAGTTGTATTATTGTTGTAAATATGTTTTGTACGGAGTTATTTCTCAAAAAAAAAAAAAAAAAATAACAAATGTCGGCAGCATGACAATTAAAGTAACTAGGAAAAGTTCTAGCCCGCGTGGTAATTTGCGGTGTGTGAGCGAGAGTCAGAGGGCTGGAGAATCCAAGGTAGCCTGACGATTGAAAGCTCCATACATTTATAATTTGAGGTCATGTATCACAAAAGCCTATTTTCTTCCTGTGGGCCATCTAGATCAGCATCGATATATTGCTGTTATGAACTTGGTCACTTCTCATGACTCAGAATTTCAACTGCTTCAAAAAGTTGCTTAAAACTACTACCACTACGACGAGTTTCAAAAATTCTTTGTAGCAACCTCTCTTCGAAAAGGGTTTTCGCTAATAATTATAAATATCTCCATATTCACAGTAAACATTTTGCTGCAACAACAATGGAAGCAGCAGGGAATGGAGAGCATAGAAAAGGGTTGTGGACAGTGGAGGAAGATTTAATCTTGATGGATTACGTGAAGGTGCATGGCAAGGGGAAGTGGAATCGCGCAGCAAAATTCACTGGTTAGCATTTCTTTTTTCATCTTTCCATGAATTGATGCTAGTTTTGGAGCTCTCGGGTTTTTTTTTTTTTTTTTTTTATCAGCTAAGAGATTTGTTTGCGTTTTTATGTTGAGGTTTAGGTCTCAAGAGAGATGGCAAAAGCTGTAGGTTAAGATGGATGAATTATCTAAGCCCTAGTGTTAAGCGCGGGGCTTTCTCGGAGGAAGAGGATGACCTTATCATCCGCCTCCATAAGCTTCTTGGCAACAGGTTTCTCTTCAATCTCGTATGAGCGTTGTTTAATTTTGATTCAGCATGCATCTCATTCTTTTTTCCTAGATAAAACACAATAATTAAGTCTTAAAAAAGGGAAGGGAAATTCTAATAAATCATTATTATTTCATTAATTTATTAATAAAGTTGGCGAGTGGAAATGATTGATCGTCACTGTGACACAATGATATATTATTACTCGTGTTTCTAAATGTTTGTCTGATACGCAAATAGGATATTCGCACTCCAACATCATGTGCTTTTGGGCAGAATGAATTGTGGTATGCATATATATATGTTCAAAAAATGCAATATATATACTATATATATATTTTTATCTTTTTTTTTCCTTCCTAGGCCTTACCTATGCTGATAAAGCTCGAATTTTTTACTTGGCCAGTACTGCCCACCACTACCTCTTACCACCACCACCTTTTGTTGTTGCTAGTCAAATTTAGGTCAAATTTTAACGACAAGTCCTACGTAGCTACTGTATCTTTCGAATGGAAACTATCACAAGCAATTCTTATGTACTCGTTAAAATTAGAGCTACTTTTCAATGTACCAAACATATGTTCTTAAACTTTAATTTTTGATTTATTTAGGTGGTCTCTAATTGCTGGTCGGATTCCAGGAAGAACAGATAATCAAGTGAAGAATCATTGGAACATTCATTTGAGCAAACAACTTGGGGTTAAGGGAAAATACAAAATTGGTGATTCTTCATCAGAATTCTCCAAAAAACCAGAGGGGGATTTCAATATTAAATCAAGTTCAAATGATAGGTTAATTCCTAGCAATAAGACTGAAGCTGAACTCCAAAATGTGTTAGAAGGTAGTCATGAAAAGGCAAAAGAAATTACTAGCACACAGGAGCCGATATTGACAAGTGATTTCTATGATCCATATCTATACGCTCCCAGTTTGATGGAACTTTTAGACGAGTCTCTTGATTTTTTATGGCATGACTTCTAAAGAGTCATTTTGTATCTCAAAAAAACTTTATTTAATAAATAATTATTTTCCTTTTCTTTTTCCTGTAAATTAACATGTACACGCTCAAGTTCACATATTAACACATTTGATATCCTGAAACGAGGATCAGGATTTTCATCAATTCATGATTCCAATATCTGTGTACCTTAAACAAACATACAAATATGTAAACGTCCTTGCGGGGATAAGTCACCCATTTTTTTTTGTCTAGGTCTCGGAATACAAGAGATAAACATAATTATTATAATTCAATTTTGATCTTATTTTTTAAAGATTTTCCAAGAAAAGGTAAAATTAAAAATATGTTTTCAGCACGTTTTGATTGTTCACTTGCTCATTTCGTGATTTTCAATTATTTTTCCCTTGTTAATGGTTTTTTTTTTAAAACCATTAAAATAAAAAATAAATCCAAAAAACATAAAAAAAGAAACAAAGAGAAAGTAGAGAGAGTTAGTGAAGGTGAATTTTAGATAATAATATAAATCATATCATGAAACCTCATCTAAAAACTTAAACTTTTAGGTGATATGGTTCTTTAATATGGTATTAGAACCTTGTTGACTTAACGGTCATGAGTTCGAATCTCACCATCCTCATTCTATTTGATGAGCATAAGGGACGTGTTAAATAATAATATAAATCATATCCTGGGGTCTCACCTAACAACTTAAACTTTTAGGTGAGATGATTTTTTAACAGTGACAAGTGGAGAAGTTATTGTTTTTATATGGCATAAGAGTTAATAAAAAAAACATCACGAATAACTAAAAAAATTCATTTTTAAAACCATTTATAAAATTATTTTCTATTCACTTTTAATGTTTAAGATAAATGGACTCACAACGAGTAGTTTTCTTAGATATTAAAAGGAGCAACACATTCTTATATTTTTCATACAATAAAATTTTTTCAATTTAATATTCACCAATATTGGAGTTAGGACTATTAAGACTTCTTTGTGTAATAATCACTTATGTCAAAATTGGAAGTATTATTTTTAGTTTAATACTCATCATTATTAGAATTGAGAATATTATTTCATTTTAATATTCATATATGCTAGAGTTGGGAGTATTAAAACTTTCATATGTACTACTCACCACTGCTAGAATTAAAAAAATTATTTTCAATCAAATTTTCACTAATGTCAAAGTTAGGAATATAAAACCTTTTCAATATTGTCACACCCCGTCGCGAGAGAGTGGCGTCGCGGCGACCCTCCCCGTGAGAGGGAGAATTCAAAGTCGGGGGGACTATCTTTATTTTTGGAAAAGGGAGTCGCCACCTAGTATTATGGTTACTAAAAAACCTAAACTGGTCTTTTAGAGATTCTAGGGTAAGAGACTGGTTGCGTAAAGAGAAGGTTTTAGCACCCCTAGTATGCCCTACCTAAGGTAAGCTGCTTGGTTTTTTTGGTTTGTCTTATGATTGCTATGTTATTGATTTTTTTTAAAAATATATTGATTAAATGATGATGATATATTATCCCAGCTGAATATTTTGGATATTAACCCCTTAGGATTTATTTATCCAAACACCGACAGTGAATAATAGCATATCATCCCCGCCGAATAGTTTGGATATTAAACCCTTAGGATTTATTTATCCAAACACCGACAATGAATGATAGCATATTATCCCCGCCGAATATTTTGGATATTAACCCTTTTAGGATTTATTTATCAAAATACCAACAGTGAATAATATGAATCACCAAAAAAAAAAAGTTTTTTATAATTTTTGGAATATTGGCCAATACCCTTTGGATTTTACAAACATGTTGTAAAATCCAAAACTGTGAGAAATGATTTTTCTTTTGCAAAATTCATGCTAAAATACATTTTTCTTCAATCTCCGAGATAATATATATTTTTTTGAAAGACAAGGAATTTTTTAAAATATGCTAGTGTATTGGCCGTATGCACAAAACCATGTTTTTGTTCTAGATATTTTTCTCAACAAAAAAAAATTTATATTATTTTTTTTATATGTTTTTTATATGTTTTTATATTTTTTATTTATTATTTTATTATTTACTGGTGGGCTGGCTGTCAGCCCACCTAGTTTTAGGTCTGGGCTGCCAGCCCAGCCTGTCTCGGGCTGGGCTGCCAGCCCAGAGAAGCCTGGCCCTGGGCTTTCAGCCCGCCCCATCTAAGGCTGGGCTTGGGCTGGAAGCCCGCCTTATTCAATGCCCGACCCGGTTAATGTTCACATATAGTGAACGGTAATCGGGGCAGTTTGCATGAAAAAGATGATGAACAATAAAAATGGGGATTTTCGAGTATGACGAACAACGTACCTGTTAATACCGTTGGGTAGAGGAGGTCATGGTTGTTCTTCTGGTCGTGATGGTGTCGGAAACGGTGGCCTGTGCTGGCCGGAGTTGACGTCGGAAGGTGCACGGGTTGGTTTGCTGTCGCGTCTGTTGCCTCTGTTACCTTTACCTAAGACCGTGGTTGTGTCTCCGGGTTTGGGGTGGAGATGCTGGTGATGACGGAGAGGTGTGAGGTGGTCGGAGTTGGTGGTCGGAGCTGCTGACCGAGAGGGAGAGAGAGAGAAAGGCTTCTGGTTTTTTAGTGAGAGAGAGGGTCGAATTGGTAAAGGGAGAGTAGCTGCAGCGTGGGGAAGGAGATCCCGCAAATTTTGCTCTGCAATCCTCTACTTATTCTGTGTTCTTTTTTCCACGTAAATTCCCTTCTTCTTTTTCTGTCTCTCTCTGTTCTTCGTTCCCCTCTCTGTATTATTTTTTTTTTCTTTTTTGTTCCTCCCCGTTCATGGCAACTGTGATGAATGTATTTATAGGGGAGAAACATGCATTGTGTGCTGTGTGGCTGTGTATTGCAGAGGGGCAGAGGACTGAGGTGCAGAGAGCCGTTGCAGCCCTGCGTTTCCTGCACTGTTCAGGTGTCGGAACAGTGCAGGAAACATGCAATTTTGATGTTATGAGGGTAAAGTGCAATTTGGTCCTTAACCCTATAATTGTTCTAATTGCATCCCCAATCAATTTTAAACTTTTAATTTGTGCAATTGTATCCCCATCAGAATTTCGAGAGCATCCTTAGCTTTGCACGCTTTTTTCATTTTGGTCCCTGATTTCTTATTTGCGCGATTTAACCCTCAATCGAACATTAAACTCTCAATGTGTTCAATTTTGCCCCTCTAATAAGATATTTTTGGATTTTTATCTTTTTTGATGTTTTTTTATTTTTCTTCCGAAACCTAAAAATAAGTGGGTCAAAAATTGGGTAGCAACAAATATGATATTCATCAATGCTAGAATTTGAAACATTATTTTAAGTTCATTATTCAGTAACACCAAAGTCAAATATTAGATCTTTTCAACATAATACTCTATAATGATAAAATTTAAAGTATTATGTTATGGTATTCATAGACATTAAAAGTCAGGAAATATTAGATCTTTTTGGAGTAAACACTTGTGAATATTCATATCTTAAACATTTTTTGTTTAGATTTAAGTGAGTTTCAAATCGGATTTGAGAATATTCATATCTCACCAATTATTTATTGGATCTAAAAAGATTATCTATGTGTTTGGCACTGCGTTCCAAGAGTAATTTTAAAAAAAATTAAAATGTTTTATTTTTTACATTAATTTTTTTTTGTGCTTTTAGATTATTTTTATGTGCTAATGTCAAAAATGATTTTTAAAGCATAAAAACATCATTTTAATGCATTTCTGAATGAAAATTACTTTAAAAAACAACCACAATTACATTCCCAAATAGACATTATATCCTTTCAAATTGTAGAGGTTAGTATACATCCTTGTTTGGACATGATAAGATGAATAAGTAACTTCAAATCAACTTGAAGTGGTCCAACAACAAAACTATCTCATATGGCGATCGATATATAAAATGGACTAATTCGTGGATGACCCGGCCTGGCCTGAATACACTACAGGCTACTGCTATTGCTACTGCGAAACAAGAGCAGTGGTCCAAATCAGTGGGAAACAGTGCAATAAGCAGAAAGAGGTCGTCTTTGTATAAAGTAGACACTACACCATGCTTACCCAAGTTTTTCTGTGTTCTTTCCCGTTGAAGCATATGAAAGTCATGATGCTTTCATCATTGAGCCAATATATAGCAAATCTTTTCTTAGATGTCGCTCAACTATTACGGGTTATAAATATTGTGTTTTATGATCATAGCATATACAAAATGTAATGTTTGTTAATGAACCATTTCACCTAAAAATTTAAGCTTGTAAGTATTAAGGAAGATTGCAGTGAATCTGCTCAAAGCAACAAACACAATGAATAAACGAAAATCATGGCCAATACACTGTCACCAACAGACACCTTCACCAACGGTCATATTTTGAGATTCAATTCAGCAAGCTACTTATTGTAATAGCTTATTCTTAGCATTACCATTTATATGTTCTTTCCTAAACAGAGAGCTACTCTTTTGTGTATATATACTGCACAGTACAAGCAATAAAATATAAACTGAATTATTCATCTCAATATCTGCTGCAATCTTACTTTTCTATATGGTATCAGAGCAGACAAATTCCAACGAATCACCGATCCAAAACAACCCAATGTCTTCTTCTCCTATTTCTTCTCCCGATCAAAACCCAAATTTTACTCTCAACACCCAAACTTCTTCTGTAGCAGAAAAATCACTCATTGCATTCAACATCACAGCAGAAATCAATAAGAAATTAACCCCTTCTACCTTTCCTCAATGGCGTGCTCAATTCGAAGCACTTCTGATTGGCTATGATTTAATCGATTATGTCGAAGGCACACTTCAGTGCCCCCCCTCTGCTTCTGCCACTGATGAGCGTCACTGGATTCGGCAGGACAAGCTCATTTTGAGTGCTATTTTAGCCTTAACATCACCATCAATCACGCCACTCATTGCCACAACAAAGACATCTCATGAAGCTTGGAAAAAGCTAAAAAACCTATATGCTAGCCGATCAAGAACTCGTGCTATGCAGCTAAAGGAAGAGCTCACACTAATCCAACGTGGGCATCAGTCAATTGCAGAATACCTCCATGCTGTGAAAGCCTTGGTTGATGAAATAGCATTATTGATCACTCAATTTCAGATGATGATCTAACCCTTTATGTACTGAATGGCCTTGGTTCAGAATTTCGAGAGATAGTAGCACCTATTCGAGCAAGGGAATCATCGTTGACATTTGAAGAATTACATGATTTACTGGTGGGACATGAGGCATATCTAAGACGCCTGGAAACAACAACCCAACACCTGGTTGCCTATGCCAATTACACAAGGACGAAGCAACCTCCTTACAGAGGTAATCAACAATGGTCTTTCAAACCAAATGATAATTCTCGGGTATCCCATAGTTCCAATACAGGCAGAAATTACAGCAGCTTTCCACGTGATGGTCGTCGCTTTAACTTAAGCAGACCCAATAACTTCAACCGACGTTATCAACCTAAGTGCCAAATCTGTGACCAAATTGGTCATACTGCAAAGCATTGTCCTCAATTTCTTCCACAGAATGCTTCTATCAATTGTGCCATGACCTCTACTGAAAAGAACAACACATGGCTACTTGACTCGGCTACCTCACATAACATCACGGGTGACCTCTTAAATTTATCAGTTCATTCCGAATATGATGGAACTGATGAAGTGATACTCGGTGATGGTTCAGGTTTGGAAGTCTCACACATTGGATCCTTGAATTTAAAATATCCCCTCCGTGATTTTAAACTCCAAGAAACTCTCTATGTTCCTAATCTTCGCAAAAAAATAATTTCTGTTCATCACTTTACCAAACAAATTAATGTGTTTGTTGAACTTCACCCGTTTCATTTTTTTGTGAAGGACGAGAACACGCGGGCGATATTACTAAAAGGAGCATGTAACGATGGCATCTACATTTTTCCGGATTCAACGGTGACGCCTCAAAAAGTCGCTAACTTACATGAAAGGACTTCCATTGATGGATGGCACAAGCGTCTTGGGCATCCTTCTTTTAAAATTGTTCATCATCATATTAAGAATTTTTCTCTTCCCATTTCATCGCAAAAAGAATTTTCATCCTTATGTCATTCATGTTCTATTAATAAAGCACATCAACAACCTTTTCGTAGCACAAGTCTTAAAAGTCATGCACCCCTAGAATTAATTTACACGGATGTGTGGGGACCAGCTAGCTATACTGGAATAGATGGTTCACGGTACTATCTTATTTTTATGGA